>OV702284.1:308724587-311224587 GCA_916181665.1 Avena sativa | reverse complement strand
AGATGGCTCCGGGGGCTATTCCTTGTCCCGGCAGGGTGCCGGAACAGAGATTTCTGTCCCTTGAATCTCCTCTTCGGTGGCAGCGGTGCTGTGGAACTTTTTGTGGAGATCTGATCCGCGTTAGGGTTACGTCTCGGGGAGACGTATAAGTAGGCAAAAGGGAAAGGTCTGTTGAGGGCCAGGGGGGCCACACCATGGGGCCACGTGGCCAGGGTGGGCCCGCTCCACCGTATGGTGTGGCCATCCTGGTGCCCTCCTCCGTCTCTCCTTCGGCCTCCATGTCGTGTCGGGTAAAATATTGACTTTGGCTTTTGTCCCGTCCAATTCTGAGAATATTTATTTTTTGGCTTTTCTGAAACCAAAAACAGCAGAAAACAGGCAAATGGCACTGCGGCATCTTTTCAATAGGTTAGTTCAAGAAAATGTATAAAAATACCTCAAAGTGTAGACAGAACATAGAAATTTTGATACTAAACAAGCATGGAGCATCAAAAATTATAGATACGTTTACGACGTATCAAGCATCCCCAAGCTTAACTCCTGCTCGTCCTCGAGTAGGTAAGTGATAAAAATAATAATTTTTAAGGTGACATGCACCATCACAATCTTGATAAAATATTTGTAAAGCATTGATAGCTGGGATCAAAGTACTCTAAACATGAGCATGAAATATGTAGTTCTAACAATAAGACATAGCAACTATGTTGCAACATGAAAAGGTATAAACAAAGGATCATGAATAACAATGCATTGAAAGACGTTTGTTTGTTTCACATATAGACAACATAGCATAGTGGCATTCTGCTTGTCCCTCATGGAGTAGCAAAACATAAATGCATAGGACACCTTCAAAGTTCATAAGGGTGACTAGATACAAATAGTTTAAGAACAAGCAATATCAACATTATGAATCAATTAATAAGTTTGAGACAATGCACATACACTAGTAGAAAACATGCCTTTCGTCCAAGCCATTAGTCCCGGCTGTGGCTGGGGCCGGGACTAATGGCCCTGCCCGGACGGCCCAAGCCACCCAGAACCATATGTCCTGGCCCGTTAGACCCCATTAGTCCTGGTCTGAGACTCAAACCGGGATTAAAGGGACCTGGATCTGCCGCTCGCTGGGGGCACCCCCTTTAGTCCCGGTTTGTATCTCCAACCGGGACTAGTGGTCTGACCTTATATATACGCATAGCCCCCTCCCCCTCCCAACTGTTTTTTTTCCTGGTGGGAGAGAGTGTTGTTGTGCTATTTTTTTTCTTGTTCATACATATGCACAGAGGTGTTCGGTGAAACGTCCATTAGAGCGATGCAAGTTTAGGTGACACAATACATACATGATATGAGGTGGCCGAGCCACACTTAAGTTTTCTCATCTTTGTTTCCAAGTGTAACAAAAGGTTAGCAACTATTTTCTCGTTAAGACCGTCGTGCGATACTAATTTTAGCATAGTGATTGCGTTTGACATATATTTGTATGATACAGATGAGCCATCCATGGATGTACGGTGACCGATGCTCTGCCGCTTTCAGAGAAGGTGTGCATTCTTTTCGAGTTGTGGCCAAGGAGAACAAGCGACGGGATGGTTTTATGTGTTGTCCATGTGTTGACTGTAGGAATGAGAAGGCTCACACTTCCACAAGAGTCATTCAGAGCCACCTGCTTCGGTCTGGTTTTATGTCCAGCTATATTGTTTGGACCAAACACGGAGAAAGAGGGGTTGTGATGGAAGACGGCGATGAAGAAGAGAACGATGATGACAACTACCGATCTATGTTCCCTAAATATGCTGATACCGTAATGGAAGACAACAAAGAAGAAGGAGGTGAAGAACGGGAACCAGGCCGGCCCGCTGATGATCTTGGTTGGGTCATTTCTGATGCAAAGCGAGACTGCGTCACAGAAAAGGAGAGGTTGCAGTTTGAGCAGATGTTACAGGACCACAAAAAATGTACCCAACTGGTGAAGATGGCCAGAAGAAGCTGGGTAGCACACTGGAATTGCTGAAGTGGAAGGCAGAGACCGGTGTGACTGACTCAGGATTTGAGAATTTGCTGGTACTCATGAAGAGGTTGCTTCCAAGAAATAACGAATTGCCCGCCAGTACATACGAAGCAAAGAAGCTCGTATGCCCTCTAGGATTAGATGTGCAGAAGATACATGAGTGCCCTAATGACTGCATCCTCTACCGCTGTGAGAAGTACGAGAATTTGGATAAATGCCCGGTATGCACTGCATTGCGGTATAAGATCAGAAAAGATGACCCTGGTGATGTTGATGGCAAGCCACCCAGGAAGAGGGTTCCTGCCAAGGTGATGTGGTATGCTCCTATAATACCACGATTGAAACGTTTGTTCAGAAACAAAGAGCATGCCAAGTTGTTGCGATGGAACATGGAAGAACGTAAGAAAGACGAGATGTTGAGGCACCCCGCTGATGGTCGACAGTGGAAAAAAATCAAGAGAGACTTCCCGGACTTTGCTGGTGAAGCAAGAAACTTATGGTTTGGTCTAAGTACAGATGGCATGAATCCTTTTGGGGAGCAGAGCTGCAGTCACACCACCTGGCCCATCACTCTATGTATCTACAACCTTCCTCCTTGGTTGTGCATGAAGCGGAAGTTTATTATGATGTAAGTGCTCATCCAAGGCCTGAAGAAACCCGACATAGACATTGATGGGTACCTAAGGCCATTAGTTGATGAACTTTTACAGTTGTGGGTCGAACCAGGTTTACGTGTGTGGGATGAGCACAAACAGGAGCCATTCGACCTACAAGCGTTGCTGTTCGTAACCATCAATGATTGGTCTGCTCTTAGTAACATCTCAGGACAGACGAACAAGGGATATAATGCATGCACACACTTTTTAGATGAGACTAAAAGTATATATCTGGATAAATCTAGGAAGAATGTGTACCCGTACAATCGTCGATTTCTTCCGCCCAGACACCCCTTAAGGAAAAAAGGCAAGCATTTCGATGGCGAGGCAGATCATCGGAAGAAGCCTTCCCCCCATACTGGTGCTGGTGTATTTGATATGGGAACTTGAGTATGGACCTACTTTTAAGGTCCCTTTGTTTCGGTGCAAATGGGTCAAGATGACAGGAGGAGGGGTAAATGTAGACGAAAAGTATGGCATGACAATAGTGGATCTCAACAATCTTGCGTACATGGACGAACCATTCGTTCTATCGAACGATGTGGCTCAGGTTTTCTATGTGAAGGACATGTCTATGAAACCGATAAAAAGAAATCAGCAAAAGAATACATCGTCCGATGAGCCAAAGCGCCACATAGTTCTTTTAGGGAAAAGAAACATCGTGGGAGTGGGTGACAAGACAGATATGTCAGAAGATTATAATAAGTTTCATGAAATCCCGCCCTTCAAAGTGAAAACCGATCGAAGCCTCTTGTTAAATGATGAAGATTCTCCATGGCTACAGCGCAGAAGAAAACAACAACACTAGATAGGGATGTTGGTGTAATATATTAAACCTTTTTTGTAATCATATTGTGAATCATATTGTGAGTCAAATATTTTACCCAGATCCACATGCATGCAACATTAGTCATCTTGCTCAATCAAACTAGACGACGACTCCAAGTGCCTAAGCCACGTGAGGTGAAAACCCAAAGAGACGGAACCATCACACGAGCATAGCTCGGGTGAGATCCCTGAAGAATCTACCAGGTATCGTCGACCCTGGTGTCCAACGCAGCCATATGCCACCGGAGCCCAGTCCTCCGGCATCTCCAAGAAACTGGTCATAGAGGCACTCCATAATATGTGACCGCACATGTTTGGAGATCAGATCTTCATGGTAAGTACGAATCGGGACAACATCTTCATAGTTTGGGAAAGTCGTAGTACGAATCGGAACTAAAGGCCCCCCTTTAGTCCCGATCCAACCACAAAACAGGACTAACACTCAAGACATTTATTAATATTTAAAAACTGAGACTACGGAATCGGGACTAAAGGCACCCTTTAGTCCCGGTCCAGCCACAAACCAGGACTAGCTAACACTTCCGCCCCTTTAGTCATAATCATGCCTAGTCCTATAGTATGCAGCTTCAGGGTCTTCTTCGTCACCATCATTATCATCATCGTCATTGTCACCTGCCACTCTAGGGATCCTCAGCCCAGCCATGGCATATACCGGGGGGCACCTACCACTCTGGCCTCGGATTCACGACGGGCGGGGGAGGGGTCTCCTGGAAGACGAATCCGCTACCGTCGGGCGGGGGAGGGGCCTTCTTGTGGCTCTGTGGCGGGTGGACTTGTGGGCACCGCATGCGAGGATAGTCTCCCTGGGGGATGTAGCGCATCACGCCGATGATAGTATGGTTCTCCCACCACAGAAGGTGGTCGGCTTCGTTGTGGTTCACCGGGGGCAGGCCATCACCATTGTACCTGGCGAGCCCCCTTTCCTGCCGGTTAGCAAAGAAGGCATTCCAGGTGTCGTAGTTGTCGGGATCCCACTGGGGATCCATCCGCTGCTCCGGCGTGAGCTTGTGCTAGAAGTGGTTCGTGATGGCCGCCTGTCGGGCGGAGCCTTGAGGCACATGAGAGACAGGAACCCCACCAGCGCTTAGCATCCAGCCGGCGGGCGGCCGGTAGCCTGGTGGGCAAGGTATCTTGAGGCGCACGGCGCCTCCGTCTCCTCGAGGGTCATAATGGCCCAGTAGGCGCTGTCCATTTTTGTGAGAGAGGAAGGTGTGGATGTGTGCATAACCATGACGCGGTCGGCCTATATATAGATGAAAAGGGCGGGAAAACATGGCGGGATGCGGTGGGAAATGGTGGGAAATATCTTTAGTCCCAGTTAGTGGATACAACCGGGACTAAAGCTTATTCATAAAATGGATTTGGATTAATTTCAAATTCAAGAACTTTTCATGTTGAAAGTTTAGTGAGATTCAAAAATATGCAAAAAATAATAGTTAATGCATTTTTAAATTGATAATGGCACAATGGTTAATAATTTGACTATTTAAAATAATTATTTGATAAAACAGAAAATAGATTTGGATTAATTATTCAAATTCGAGAACTTTTCATGTTGAAAGTTTTGTCAAATTCAAAAATATGCAAAAAATAATATTTAATGCATTTTTAAATTGATAATGGCAAAATGGTTAATAATTTGACTATTTAAAATAATTATTTGATAAACAGAAAATGGATTTGAATTCTTTATTCAAATTCAAGAACTTTTCATGTTGAAAGTTTTGTCAAATTCACAAGTATGCAAAAAAGTACAATTTAAATGTTTTAAATGATATTTTTGAAAATTTGAAAAAAAAGCACACGCGTTGGGGTTTTTGGCCCAGCGCGCGCAAATTTGGCCCTTTAATCCCGGCCCAGTTTACCAGCCGGGACTAAAGATTTGGCCCCAACGCGCGAAAAATGAAAGCCCCCCTCTAGTCCCGGTGCGTGGCACCAGCCGGGACTAGAGGTGCCATGCACCGGGACTAGAGGGGGTGAGTATAAAAAGTGCCCTTCTCCCCCGGTGCGTTCCACGCACCGGGAGATTTGGAGGCCAGATGAACAGAGCATCGCCGCCAGGCTGCCGGATTTTCGATCGACGTCGCCACCGCGCCTCTGCCCGCTCCGTGCCTCTACCCTCCACGCCGGCCGCCCGATCCGGCCGTGCCACCACCGCGCACCCGCCTCCCCGCACCTCTCTCTCACCCCCGTGCCGGCGACGCCCCGCGGGCACCCCACCTTCGCCACCGGCGCCGCCAACTTCCCCACCACCGGCCACAGCCCCCGCCACCAGCCACCACCGCCGGCCCCCTCTCGACCTCCTCATCAATATAGGTAAATTCGTTGTTTATATTATAGGATTATGATTAATTAGTTTAGTACATATATATGACTATGATTATTTTAGTATATGATTATAATTAGTATAGGATTATTTTAGTATATATATAATCTAGGATTATTTTAGTATAGGATTATGATTAGTTTAGTATATGAGTATGATTAGTTTAGGATTATTTTAGTATATATATAATCTAGTATTATTTTAGTATATGATTATGATTAGTATAGGATTATTTTAGTATATATAATCTAGGAATATTTTAGTATAGGATTATTTTAGTATATATAATCTAGGATTATTTTATGATTACTTTTTATTGTACTATAATAGTGTAATATAGTATTTTTATTGTAATATTGTAAGACCCGCGCTCTTGCCGCCGCGCCCCACGCGCCCTCCCCCGAGCTCGGTCGCGCACCGCGCCACCGCCGCCAACTCCGACAAAGCGCAGGCCGTGAGGCTGCCCGCCGCCAACTCCCGTGCCCGCCGCAGGTGAGTGTTAGGGTTAGGATTAGTACTTAGGATTTTTTAGTTTAGTATTATAGTTTAGGATTTTTAGTTTAATGTATAGTTTAGGATTATATTTTAGGATTTTTAGTTTAATGTATAGTTTAGGATTATAGTTTAATATTGTAAGTTATGTTTATTATAGGGTTTTTTATTGTAATATAATAGTGTAATATAGTATTTTTATTGTAAGACCCTCTTTGTAACCGGAGTTAGAGTTAGGGTTAGGGTTTTGGTGCTCAGTGGTGACCGGAGTTAGGGTTAGGGTGGTGGTTCTCGCGGGAAGCCGCTTAGTCGCTCGCATGTCCCGTGGCGACCATCACCGGCCACCGCCACCGCACCTCTGGGTTTAGGGTTCAGGGTGGTGACCGGAGTTAGGGTTAGGGTGGTGGTTCTCGCGGGAAGCCGCTTAGTCGCCCGCCTCTCCCGCGGCCACCATCACCGGCCACCGGCCATCGCACCTCCGGGTTTAGGGGTTTAGGTTTTACTTTGTTAAGTTCAAATAAATATGTGTGCATTTTGCAGGAAATATGGATCCACCTAGTCCCCCAGTACGCAGAGACCTAGATTCGGAACACTTGCTCCAGGATATGATTCACGATGCCGATGAGGGATCTCCCTCGAGGTATCTGAACTCATCCGGTGAGGGAGAGGAGACCAACAGACAAGAGGAAGAAGCCCATGGACGTGTAACGCAGACCGACGAGGTATATATATATGATGTTCGATGATCGTCACTAGATGTACCTAGTTGTATGTATATAATGTTGACGAATGTTTCTTCTCTTAGGCCTCTACATCGAGCAAGAAAACCAAGCGCGGCCCAGCCAAAAAGTTGCCCCTGGGTACTGTTTATGAAATTACAAAGGTTTCAGGAGATGACGAACCATTGGAACCAAAGAAAACAAAACAACTATTTGTACAGCAATGCAGAGTTGTTGCTAGAGATCGCACCCCGATCACTGTTCGGGAGTGGAATAAGCCCAAAGAGGCGGAATGGAGTGATGTGTATATCAATGATAGGTTCAAAGGTGAACTTTTTAATGACCTAATGGGACATTTCAAGCTGCCAGAATGTGACATTGAGGACGAGACTGATGAAATTAGAAAGAAAGTCAAGCAGTTCGCACTAAAGAAGATGGCCGAACTATTCAAGAACTGGAAGAAGTCATTATGGCAATAATATCAGAAGGACAAGAAAACCCCATTATTCGAAGGCTATCTAGTGAAGCAGTAGCCTTACTGGGATGCATTTGTGCTGCATAGGAAGTCAGGAGTTGTAGAGGAAAAGTCATAAAAAAACAAGATAAATGCTGCGAAGAAGAAATATCACCATAACTTGGGGACAGGGGGCTACGCGGCTGCCATGCCTAAGTGGGATGCAAAAGAGAAAGAGCTTCATAATAAAGGAATCATTCCAGAACCAATTCACGAATAATGGGATTTGAGGGCAAGAAATTAGTTCCTTGGGCATGGGAGTACATATGACGAACTTATAGGACCTTGTTTGCAGTGACGGGATAAAGGTACCCAGGACTGCATGGCTAAAAGTGGTCAAAGATATTAAAGATGGAATAAAACAGTTTCATCCCGATAGAGAGAATGTCTTGCTGACCTTGGTCCTTGGGAATCGCGAACATACAGGACGAGTCCGAGGCCTTGACGGGAGTTTCACGTGGGAGACTGGGTTTCCTAAGGACCAAGGTACCTATAGAAGCCGAGCAAGAGCAAAGCAACGACGGGAGAAGGAGGAGGTAGACAAGTTCAAGCAGCTGGTAGGAAGACTTAACAAGCAGCAGCAGCAGCAGATCGACGAACTTAGAGGAATAGCGCGCTTACAGCAAGATCCTCCACTCGATATTACCGCCAACCCATCTCAGCGGAGAAGCAGCATCGCTGAATCGGAGGTCTCGTCTAACGATGCATCCTATACTACAGATGGCGGTCCTGGCTACCCCGTGGATGGAATTAAGGATAAGATACCTTGTGAGCTCCATAAAAAATTGAAGAACGTATCTGTGAAGGTGGCGGTCGGATCGGCTTTGCCTTGTCCGCCTGACGCATGTTGGCATGGCCGTGAGATTCCACCTGGCTATGCTAAAGTCGGGGTGGATAAAATCGTAAATGAGTGGGAGTCAATGGAGCTTGACATCCCTGGACCTGAAGGTGAGATCACACTGGGAGAAGTACTTGGTGGGATCATTCTCTAGTAAAAGAACAACATACGGTTTACAGGATCGTCTCCAAGGATAACACTACTGCCTCTGAGTCGTCGCAGGTATCCTTCACCTCCACCTCCATCACCTCCAAGAAGCCCACCCCATGATGACTACGACCACCACATCCCGAGTCCATCTCGATCTCCGCCGCAGGCTCAGCACTCTTCGCCGCCCTCTAAGGACAGTAAGCGGAAGCGTGCTCCGTCAGTGAGTACTAAAGGACGCGGCAGCCCAAAACGGGAAATGTCGCCCCTCCCAATAGTGCCTCATCAGAATCTTCCCATCAGACCTTACGATCGTACTGATGCGGAATCTGCAGCGATATCAAAGGCCAAAGTGGCGGTGCATTTTGAGAAGAAGAAACCCGAGCCCGCTCTGGGATACACCGAGAAACAAAAGGCATATGCACTTGATTTTCTGAACACACCATCGCAATATGAGTTGCACCATAAGCCAGATGACTATCTACGCACACTTCAGAAAGAAGTGGCGAAGAGCAAATCAAGTGCAAGCGGTAAAAAACCAGCAAGCACAGGTGCAAGCGGGACTAAAACTGCAATCAGTAAAAAATCAGACGTTCCCCTTCTCGGACAACAGGCAAAACAAATGATCGCACCCCTCAAGGTGGTTTCACAAAACGTTCCACTCGTCGCACAACAACCAGTAGATATGTCAATAGCTGCGGAGTTGGCGGCCAGCATGGAAATTACTCTTGATGAACTGTTAGGCCCCCAACTCGACCATCTACCCAAGATGCCACTAGCCCCTAAATATGTCGCAGGTGAGGATTTGGTCAGCAAAGAGAGGCTGAGAGAACTGCCAACACAAATGAGGAATCTCCATCAATGGTACTCGGCGGTCATGAAGCAGGGGAGAATAATGATCATAGCCAAAGTCCCACCTGAGTACTACTTTAGACCGGAAGAGGTACATATTGATTTTTCAGAACTGTTCCAGTTATACCATCTCGGCGCCTGGAAAAATCCATCCTCAGCTGCTATTGTCTGTAAGTTGTTGAATTCATTGTCTACATGTTTAGTTTTCAGTTGTTTAGTTCGGAACATGTGATTATCCTTATTATGCAGAATAAAGATCCTGGAATGTAAAAGAAAAATAATCTACAATATTGGGTTCATTGACCCAGATAAAGTGCATATAACCACGCTAACGGATAACCCCGAGGAGACGGAGGAAAACCTTCTAAGGTTTCTAATGGAGCAAAATTTCTCCGACCACATACTGTTTCCTTACAATTTCAGGTGAGGGTCTTACTCTGTTGTACACATTCAATTTTGATTAGTCGATAATAAGTGTAACCGATGAGTTACGGATGTATATATAAACGTTTGCAGCTTCCACTGGGTTCTGCTAGACATTTAGCTTGATAAGGGAAGAGTTGATGTCATGCACCCATCAACGAGAAACCTGGAAGATTTCCGCGGCATGCGGGACATGCTACAGAAGTAAGTTTCGCGTTATATCGGTCTCTTTCGTTGATTTCCTGAGATATCAGGTAATGAATAACTCATTCATTCATTTTCTTCATCGGGCAGGGTTTGGATCCGGTTCAAGCGCGAGGTTACCGGTGTATTTAGTGAGAAGCTGACGTTTAGGGCGGTCTCAGTAAGTAGCACGTGATATGTCCACGTATCTCTTTACTTCTAGTTCAATACAATAATGATGCTAGATTATTATTTTGATTGAATTCTATTCTTGTAAAGTGCGTGAGGCAGCCACAGGGGTCGAATCTATGTGGATTCTACGTATGCGAGTTCATTTGCACGTTTACTACCGAACACAATGATTATAGAGTCGATGTAAGCAATGAATTCACACCATCATTTTATTGTCGTCACATTTTGTTATCATGATTGATATTCATATTGATCTTCTTTTTCTTATATATAGTTCGAGAGAATGCGGGATCAACTACTACCAACGCAACGCGTACTAGAAATTGCGGAGGAGCTGGCGGGATTTATTGTCAAAGAGATTGTAGACGATGTCGGAAAATTTAGTGTGAATCTACTGATCTCCATGTAATCGAACAGACGTTCTCTAGTCCCAAGATTTTGTGATCTCCATGTAACTATATAAATTGTATATATTTGTATCTCGATATCGTAATACAAGTTATCTTATATGCACGAATGTGTACGATATGTGGTGGTATAGAAATATTCAAAAACTATATGTTGAAATGAAAAATAAGTAAATAAAACAATAAAAAATGAAATCTCTGCCGCGGCAGAGAAAGGGGCAAAATGCTGCCGCGGCAGAGACCCACTAGTCCCGGTCCATAACACCAACCAGAAGTAGTGGGGGTGCACCTGAGCGCGCAGGGGCAGCCACGTGGACACCCACTAGTCTCGGCTGGTAACTGGGCCGGGACTAGTGTTGGGCCTCTAGTCCCGCTTGATTAGTCTCGGTTCAAAAAAACCGGGACTAAAGGCCCTTACGTCCCGGGACTAGAGGCCCTGTCTCCACTAGTGATAGAACTAAGAATAACAACTATGTTCTCTTAATTGGTGCATAAGGATGGAAGGTGGAGACTCAATATAAAAGTGGAAGAAAGGCCCTTCAAAGGGAAACAGAGATTTCAAGTTTCATAAAGAGCTTCCAAAAATTACGGTATTCGTTAGCTTTCAGCTCTCATTGCGCCTATCATAAGCATCTTGAAGTGATTAAGGTTAAAGTAAAAAAATATGGAGTATATGCTTGACAAATCATAAGTTGGCAATCTCATGTCCCTCGAGTACGAGGGCCGTTCCACATGCTACTCCACTTTAGTCACCGTTAAGTTCTAGTCATAGTAAGTATATGTGTATCATAAAGAACCGCCAACAGGATACCCCTTGCCCCATGACACAGGAGCTATCCCATATCAAAATGACAAGGCAACAGACAATGAGCATCTCAGCAATCTTCTTATTTACCATGGGAAAATGGTGCTTTTTTCTCTTCTTTCCTCTTTTTTTCCTTTTCTCTTCTCTTTTTTCTATATCTCTTTTTTATAAGAATAATGATTCATAGATTGATCACTATGGTGATGCTGCAAGTTTCCACCATGATTAGACATGGCTTAGGCTAGCGGCCCAAGCGTTTCTCTAACACATATACATAACTCCATGGACTTACAAGCTCCCCTTTTATTTCACACCACCGACATCCATAAACAAAATAGCATGATATCAACTGGGTAGATATTTACAGGTGTTGAAAGCATTCCTCGTGACAGTACGGTTATGCTAATTCCTAACTTATAAGTGCAAGCATATACAACATAGATGACACAATGGTTTAAGCTTATTTGGTGCAAAAAAGTAAAGTGTGCCATCAAGTTTGTGAGAGCTTTAATCACTAATTTTCTCATAACAAGTTTAATTTGGAAGATAGATAAAACATGAATATACTTGGAATGGTGTAAAACACCATGCATAGGAATTTATAGTGGACACTTTGGAATAACTTGGTTTCTGGGGAGTTGGATGCATGAGTAGATCTTGCTCAGTACAAGTGGAGGCTAGCAAAAGACTGGGAGCGTCCAACTAAGAGAGCAATAATGGCCATAATCATGCAAAGCGACAAAACATTATCAATTAAAGCATAAAGTGATATCACAAGTCAATAACTAAATGATCATAGAGGCTAAGGTGACTGGTTCATAGTCTTAACATGGTGTAAGCATGTGCCAAGTCAATCCAAATAAAGCATCAAAGGAGAATACCACAATATTATGCTTTTGTATGCTAAAACAATGCATGATTCTTGCAAGGCACATTAAGCAATCTTAATTGTTTGAAACAAGTCATGCTACAACAATAATCACTAAGCATAAGGTCAAAACAACATCTAGCATGACATGATAAAGTCTAAGCCATAGTCAAATCAAGCTTCCTTTTGTACCACTATAAGCATGAAACTTTCTACTCTTTTCCAACACCAATCGACTTATTTGAAGTAACTCACAAAGATAATAATCAATAAATATCAGTGAGCATGTCTCACAAATCCACAAATAAGAACTAAAAAGATCTAAGCTGAAAGCACAAGAAAACTAAAGCTAAACGCAGTGCTTAGCAAAGAAGAACACTCATAGAACAATAAGAATGAAAACTAGAGTGTTCTAGGCAATGAAAACAGAGTGTGTCTCTCTCCAAAAGAAGTGTGTTGGGATCCAACCAACTTATTACAGCAAACAAAGAAAAAGAAAACTAAAAACAAAAACAAAAACAAATACGCTCCAAGAACAACACAATAGTGCATGAAGCAATAAAAATAAAGTGTCTTGAAAGAAGACCTGAGATTTTTGTTGATGAAGATGGGGATGCCTTGGGCATCCCCAAGCTTTGACGCTTGTACCTCTTGAATATTTCTTAGGGTGACACAGGGTGGCATCCCCAAGATTGAACTTTTTTCCATTCTTCATCTCATCACATCATTCTTCCCCTACACTTGAAAATTTATTTCATACAAAACTTCACACAATCTTTATTAGCAACATTGGTGTATTCAAGATAATAGGCCTTTGGGTTTAGTTTCAACACAAGTAAAACTTCCATTAGAACACAATATATTGTAGAAATTCCTTTTAAAAGCTCAAATGATCAAAGAGAACTCAAAAGAAACCGATTAAGAGGCAAATGCAAATAATGCCAGGAATCTGTCAAAATAGACCAGCAGGTAAAAACCGATTTTTTCGAAGACCTTCTGTTGCTCAAATCGAAAAGTGTTGAACTAACGAAAGTTAGATAACAACCTAGGGCATAAGCTCACACAATTACAGCTCAATCCGTCATACAGAGATTTTTCACGAATTTTTACAGTGAAGCACAAAAATTTGTTTCGGGACAACAACTTCCCCAAATCTTACTTCTCTCTCATTAGAGATTATTCTTGGCACAAAAACCACAAAAAAAGGATAAGGAGAGGTTATTACATAAGTAATAACTTCCAAGACTCAAAAAAATAAAATCTTATCAAAATTTGGATTATCTCCCAATAGTACTTTTCTTTAACGCCTTTAAGTTAGGCATGATAATTTCGATGCTTCTCACATAAGAAATATTATTTGAAGTAAAAGAGAGCATCAAGAAGCAAATTCAAAACACATTTAAATCTAACCCACTTCCTATGCATAGGAATCTTGTAAAGAAACAAGTCATGAAAGCATAAATCCACAAGCATAGGAAAGCAAAACAAGTGCAACTTCAAAAATTTCAACATAAAGAGGGGAACTTAATATTGTTGAGATACATAAAACCATGTTTCCCTCTATCATAATAACTTTTAGTAGCAACATGAATAAAATTAACAATATAAATATAACATAAAAAAGTTTTATCATGAGCCACATGTATATAATAATTATTACTCTCCACATAAGCATAGTCATTCTTTTTAATTGTAGTGCGAGCAAATTCAGAAAAATAGCTATCATTATTATTCTCATCACCATAATCATCAAATATAGGAGGCATATTGTAATCACAATTAATTTTCTCCCCAATAGTAGGTGGACTACAAATATCATATTCATCATTTTAATCATCATATATTGGAGGTATAGTATCATCATAAAAAAATTTCTCCTCTAAAGCAGGTGGACTAAAAATATCATATTCATCATTGTAATTATCATATATTGGAGGTATAGTATCATCATAGCAAATTTTATCCTCTAAATTTGGGGAACAAAAAGATCATTTTCTTAAAACTAGCTTCCCCAAGCTTAGACGTTTCCATAACATTAGCAATAATGGTGTTCAAAGAATTCATACTAATAACATTGCTATTAGCATACAAATAAAGTTTCATGTCCTAACTCAAAATAAATACTATAAAGCTCTCTAATTTTTTTGTTGTTTTCCATTGAGCCTAACTAGTGAAAAAACAAGAAACAAAAAGAAAAAATTGCAGAATCTAAAGGAAATAACTTCGAGCACTCACACACCAGCAACAGTACTAGAAGATAGCTTAGTAGCCAGAGGATGTGAGTACCTTTTACATTACCTCCTCGGAAACGGCGCCATAAAAGAGCTTGATGTCTACGCACGCCTCTATTCTTGTAGACAGTGTTGGGCCTCCAAGTGCAGAGGTTTGTAGAACAGCAGCAAATTTCCCTTAAGTGGATTACCCAAGGTTTATCGAACTCAGGGAGGAAGTGGTCAAAGGTATCCCTCTCAAGCAACCCTGAAATCAAGATACAAGAAGTCTCTTGTGTCCCCAACACACCCAATACACTTGTCAGATGTATAGGTGTATTAGTTCAGCAAAGAGATAGTAAAATACAAGTAGTATGGATGATTATAAGACAATGGTGCCAGCAAAGAGCTTGATGATACGTCCAAAACATATCTACTTTCCCTAACACTTTTGCTATTGTTTCTCCTTTAAACTTGTGTGATTTGGATACAACTAACACGAACTGATGCTGTTTTCAGCAGAATTACCTTGGTGTCTAGTTTTTGTGCAGAATATCAACTATCAGGAAAAATCCCGGAAAATATGCCAAAAATCCTATTTCACCAGAAGACTCATGTAGCCAGAACACGAGACGGAGTGGAGGCCTGAGGGGCCCACACCCCCTACTGCGCGGGTGGACCTATGTTGCGCCTGGAGGGGGTGTGGCCGCCTCAGGCACCCCATCGGCCTCCCTCTTCGCCTATAAGTTGCCT
The DNA here is from genome assembly GCA_916181665.1 of Avena sativa. Classification (NCBI taxonomy): domain Eukaryota; kingdom Viridiplantae; phylum Streptophyta; class Magnoliopsida; order Poales; family Poaceae; genus Avena; species Avena sativa. The sequence goes on along the minus strand of OV702284.1, from coordinate 311,209,348 downwards.
CTTGACCAAAAACTCAGGGGAGGGAGGGGGGTTCGACGTTTTTACAGAAAGAGTTCCGCTACACCGCCACCACCAGAAACCGCGATTCCGAACCAGAAACTCCGTTCTGGCACCCTGCCGGGACGAGGAATTTGGAGAGGATCATCGCCATCATCATCAACAACGCCTCTCCAGCAACCATCCACGTTTCCCTCATCCATGAGTGAGTAATCCCCCATTGTAGGCTATGGGGATGGTAGGGATTGGATGAGTTCTAACATGTAATCGAATAAGATTGTTAGGGCATGGTGCCTAGTATCCCTATTAGTGCTATTTGACTTTGTTGCAACTTGTTGTGCTTAATGCTTGTCACTAGGGCCCGAGTGCCATGATCTCAGATCTGAACTTATTATCGATTCATTATGATAGTATTGTTTGTGATCTTATATGGAAGTTGTGTACACATATCACTGTCCGGATCCAAAGTCCCCGAAGTGATAGAAATTGGGACAACCAAAGGGGATGGCTGTGATGTGAGGATCACATGTGTTCACGGAGTGTTAATGCTTTGCTCTGGTGCTTTATTAAAAAGAGCACCTTAATTGCCAATAGTTTCCTTGAGGCCCCGCTCTAACGGGCTGGCAGGACAAAATATGTTGTGCAAGTTCTCATTGTGAGCACGCATGACTATATATGGAGCACATACCTATGATTGTTTAGTACTTGGATGTTTTATCTTATTTATCTGCAAATGCCCTAGATCTTGAAATTACAAGTTTAGACTCGTTCATGCAACGCCTGTCCATCCATCCCTATGCCTACCGCACTCGAATCCTATTGTTTGCTACTACTGTTACTATTGCTATGTTTTACTGCTGCTGTTACTTTGCTATTGCTACTACAAAACTGTTGCTACTGATAAACTGTTGTATGTGATACGTCCAAAACGTATCTACTTTCCCGAATACTTTTGCTATTGTTTCCCCTCTAAACTTGTGTGATTTGGATACAACTAACACGGACTAACGCTGTTTTCAGCAGAATTACCTTGGTGTCTTGTTTTTGTGCAGAAAATCAACTATCAGGAAAAATCCTAGAAAATATGCCAAAAATTATATTTCACCAGAAGACCCACAGAGCCAGAAGACAAGACGGAGAAGGGGCCTGGGGGTCCCACACCCCTGCCAGGCGTTGGACCACCTCTGGCCGCGCCTAGGGGGCGCAGCCACCCCAGGCACCCCCTCGGCCTCCCTCTGCGCCTATAAGTTGCCTCTCGACCTAAAAAATAGAGAGGGGTTCAAGAGTTTTCCAGAAAGAGTTCCGCTCCGCCGCCGCCACCAGAAACCAAGATTCGGATCCAGAAACTCCGTTCTGGCACCCTGCCGGGACGGGGAATTTGGAGAGGATCATCGTCATCGTCATCACCAAGGCATCTCCATCAACCATCGAGGTTTCCCTCATCCATGAGTGAGTAATCCCCCGATATAGGCTTGGGGATGGTAGGGATTGGATGAGTTCTATCATGTAATCGAATAAGATTGTTAGAGCATAGTGCCTAGTATCTCTATTAGTGATATTTGACTTTGTTGCAACTTTTTGTGCTTAATGCTTGTCACTAGGGCCCGAGTCCATGATCTCAGATCTGAACTTATTATTGAATCATTATGATAGTATTGTTTGTGATCTTATCTGCAATTTGTGTACACATATCATTGTCCAGATCCAAAGGCCCCGAAGTGACAATAATTGGGACAACCGGAAGGGATGGCTGTGGTGTGAGGATCACATGTGTTCACGGAGTGTTAATGCTTTGCTCTGGTGCTCTATTAAAAGGAGCACCTTAATTGCCAGTAGTTCCCTAGAGGCCCCGCTGCCACGGGCTGGCTGGACAGAAGATGTTGTGCAAGTTCTCATTGCGAGCACATATGACTATATTTGGAGCACATTCCTAGGATTGTTTAGTACTTGGATGCTTGTTATTATTTATCTGCAATGCCCTAGATCTTGAAGTTACATGTTTAGACTCGTCCATGCAACGCCCGTCCATCCATCCCTATGCCTACCGCACTCGAATCCTACTGTTACCGTTACTGCTACTATTGCTCATGTTTTACTACTGCTATTGCTTTGTTGTTGCTACTATAAAACTATTGCTACTGATAAACTTCCGTGAGCAAGAACTATTTCCAGGTGCAGCTGAACTGATAACTCAGTTGTTAAGGCTTGCAAGTATTCTTTGGCTCCCCTTGTGTCGAATCAATAAATTGGGTAATAATACCCATGAAGACTGTTGCGATCCCTACACTTGTGGGTCATCAGTGAGCAAGACTATTTCCAGATGCAGCTGAATTGACAACTCAGTTGTTAAGGCTTATAAGTATTCTTTGCCTCCCCTTGTGTCGAATCAATAAATCGGGTAATACTACCGTCGAAGACTGTTGCGATCCCCTATACTTGTGGGTCATCACTTGACGGGAGGAAGAGACTAAAGGCAATCTAAAATAAAGATGGCAGCAAGCAAACATGTAACAAACCTAGTTTTAAACGGTGTTTCAATGCTTAGAAACAAGGCCTAGGGATCATACTTTCACTAGTGAACACTCTCATATAAATATCTTCTCTTCATGATACTACTCTGAACTACTCTCTGGTTGGACAACTCTAATCCACGGTAGGGCTATAACAGCACACCTCAAAGTTCGGATTCCCCATCTAGATAACCTCACACTGTCATCTTGAGCGCTAGATGGTTCCAACAAACACCAAAATTTCATAGAGACAACCAACTCAAAATATAACTCATGATAAGTATTTATGTAATATTTAGCCTAAGTGCCACACGGTGTGCACACTGTCACCTTCACACACGTGGGGATAGCCGGAGATTAATTAAATCACTTGAGTAGCAGAGTAGATCTACTTGATTACAAAGCTCATGAACATAATAGGATCACGCAGAGAGAGAGATGAACACATAGCTACCGGTAGAGACCTTAGCCTCGAGGGAGAACTACTCCCTCCTCATCATGGGAGTCAGCAATTGTGATGGAGATGGTGGTGGAGATCGATGAAGATGGCTCCGGGGGCAATTCCCCATCTCGGCAGGATGCTGGAACAAAGACTTCTGTCCCTCGAATCTCCTCTTCGGTGGCGGTGGTGCTGCGGAAATTTTAGTGGAGATCTGATCCGCATTAGGGTTACATCTCGAGGAGACGTATGAGTAGGCGAAAGGGCAAGGTCGGTGGAGGGACAGGGGGCCCACACCATGGGGCCACGCGGGTAGGGTGGGCCAGCGCCACCGTATGGTGTGGCCACCCGGGTGCCCTCCTTCGTCTCTCCTTCGGGCTTCGTGTCGTGTTGGGTAAAATATTGACTTTGGCTTTTGTCCCGTCCAATTCCGAGAATATTTATTTTCTGCCTTTTATGAAACCAAAAACAGCAGAAAATAGGCAACTGGCACTGCGGCATCTTGTCAATAGGTTAGTTCTAGAAAATGTATAAAAATACCTCAAAGTGTAGACAAAACATAGCAAAGTTGATACTAAGGAAACATGGAGCATCAAAAATTATAGATACGTTTACGACGTATCAGCCACCAACCCCGCACGTCTCTAGAATCTTTGCTCACCTACCCCTCATCTCTCTCCTTCCTCCTATTGCCGAACGCCGCCGCCTGCTGCGAGCCCGACCTCGCCTGGTCCTCCATCCCCGAGCGGCGCTGCCTGCAAGCCTCCGCAGCACCCCTCCCTCCGCGTGGCCTCACCCTGCCGCCTCCCGCCTCACCGCCACTGTTTCCCTAGATCGAACCTGCCTCTGTCGGTCGCTGCCCCTAGCTCCCTCCCCTCCAGCACCACACTCTTCCCTGCGCATGTCTCCCAAGCCCTCGCGGCTCGCCTCGATCCTGAGCGCTGCTAGGAGCGTGCACATGCCATCAGTGAGCCCTCTGACGTGCACCTCTATGACCAGCACCGACCACCACCTCGCCAAGACTTTGTGCACTGCCATCCTTGACCTCCTAGTCATCCCGTCCCAATCCCCATCATTTTCCTTGCAGGTCGGCGAGCGAAATTGAGCGCAATAGCATATTCGCTGAACTCGACGGGCCAATCGGGTTGGCTGGGAAAGGTGAGGCATGGCTCGGGGACGTGGGGATGGGAGACTGGAGACGAGGAAGGGCGCACGCGCATAGGCGTCGGGGATGCACGACGCGGAAGAGGGCGGCGGCGTCTCTGCTCGGGGTGGAAGGGCGGTGCGCGAGGGGATTCTGTCGGGGACATGCGGACGGAGGCTCGGAGAGAGGCGGCAACCGGCAAGGTCGGCGCTAGAGGGGCCGGACGGTGGCGCTATGAGCTTGCGGGACAAAGGGGCGGGCGACGACCATGCAGCCTCTGCGTCAAAGGGAAGACGTGCGGGACGCTGGCGAGCGCGGCCGGCAGCGGCGGAGCATGGCGGTGATCATAGGGAGGCCAGTGAGAGAGCGAGAGGGGCATCGCGACGCTGAGAGAAGGGCGCTGGCGGCGGGGTTGCGAGCGAGGAAGAAGTGGAGCGGGGTAGGCGGGCGCGGGGTGACCCGCGTGTAACGTGTGGCCGGGGTGGGAGATCGGGGCTTTTTTCACTCAGCGGTGGCAGGGCTGTAATACTTCTGAAAAGGCAGGGGCAAAATTGTCCAAATGACGGATGGTTGACAGAAACTCGCCGTACTTTATTATTAGGTATATATATGGCCCTTTGACTGTCACAAAACAAAGTAATGCAAGAATCATCTCCATAGAGCTCAGCAAACAAACCTTTCAACCAAACAGATTCTTTGCAAGCTTTAGCAATAGCCATGTATTCAGCTTTAGTAGTAGATTGTGCAACAACAGCCTGCAACATAGTCTTTCAGATAACAGCACAACCATCCACATTAAACACATAACCTGTGAGGTATCTTCTCTTATTCAAATCAGCAGTAAAATATGAATCCACATAACAAACCATGGCATACATCAAAGAACCAATAACGCTAGAATATGACACCTTTGACATGTACTCAAACTCTTCATCAGTATTAGGACATTGAGAAACTGACAATTTAAAATGAGGAGCAATAGAAGTACTAACCGACTTAGCATCATCCATATTAAAACGATGAAGAACGTTCTTAATGTAACTTTGCTGACAAAGAAATAACAAACCATATTTTCTATCTCGGGTAATCTCCATACCTAAGATCTTCTTAGCAGCACCAAGATCCTTCATCTCAAACTCACTACTTAGGTGTGCCTTCAAAGTAGTGATTTCTTTCATGCCCTTGGCAGCAATTAACATATCATCAATATATAGCAGCAAGTATATAGGTGATCTATCAACAAACTTAATATCAGATACAGATACCAGCAGCCATGTCCGGCCTCGCTTCACTCGTCAGAAGTTGGTCTATACTTTGTAGAATTTGGATCAACATATAACAGCTAAAAGCAAGCGGCCCACCGCTGGAGCATCGAGAAGATTTCCCCATGGGTGGGTCAACGAAGTTTGGTGGCCTCCTCTAGATTGATCTCGATCTTAGTCGACGAAGTCTCGCGAACATGCGCGTGGGAGCGAGATAAAGCGGTGAGTGGCGGGACCGAGATCGAGATATTTGTGAGGCGAGAAAGAACCCAATAGAAAACACTTGACCGCCGAACAAGTCGTGCACTATAGAAGTGCCAAATTGGTGTTTCACTTTTATATAGGTAGTGATTTGTTTGTAGATTCATGTCGGGTCGTATAAGAATGTAGAAAAGGGATAAGTGAGATTTATCAAATCCCCAAATTATGCTACCTATCTCATTTAATTTATAGTTAAATTAGAGGTGTAAAAGTAGATCGTACTCGTCCCATTTATGCACCCTAGAGTTGTAACAATTTGTTCATCGTGGTGTATTGCTTCAGAGTTAAGATGCAATCTAAAAGTTGGATTGACGGTTTAATGTCTTGATTGAGACTTACGAAATTCGTAAAATAGAAGAAATACAACCATTTTTTTAGGAACACCCAAATTCGAGTTGGCCTAACTACACATGACACCTCGAGGATTCTTTTGCTAAAGTACCGGATTCGAAGTTTGTCAATCCCTTTCGTGCCCAAATACTATCTCGAAATAGATTTGCTTCATGTTGATTTTTTTCCTCGATCACATTGTAGGGCAGATAGAGATTGTGCTATTTAAATAAGCCTAGTGGAAACTAGGCTCCAATGTATCGCCATTCGTAGTAGTTAGGATTGTGTGACGATGAACTGATTTAGATTATGGTATTGCCGGTTCTACCTTCGTTTGTGATAAAATGGTAAGATCGCCCATGCACAGAAGAGGTGAGCACAAGTCTAGCTTGAAGGCAACCAAAAACACATGCTTGCAGCCCATTTGTGCTCTGGGCTTGCATGCTGGTTGCCGAACAGGCTGCACAAAATGCCTCATTGAGGAATTGCATGCTACCAAATGGGTTGCAATACATGACCCAAGTGTATTTTTGGCTGGCCCTGTTGGCCATGGCATTGTCGGGATGGGTCGAGATTCGGCTGCAGGCTACCAAATTCGCCCTAATTAGAAGGGGGTTTGGCATGAAGGATCGCTCTCCTTTATGTCCTTTTTTTCGGCGCTGGCCCTCTCTATTTTTCTTTGATGGGTACAGAAGGACGTACCACCATCATTTTCATGTCTTCTTCGATTATGATTTTAATAAGTACTCCCTCTATTTCAAAAAAAATCTAATCTGCTTTAGCATTTTTTCTGAAACATAGACATTTTTCAGTTTCTATGAACCTACACATAAAAAGACATCTAGATACGATGTATTTCAGGCTAAAAATCTTATATTTTAAAACATAGGACAGATGAAACTTAGTGTTGCCAAGCTGGAAGCAAAAATAAGATAACTACTAGTACTTAGATAAGAAAGATCTTCTTTGATTCTGATTTTAATAAGTACTCCCTCTGTTCCAAAAAAAAAATTCTAATCTGTTTTAGCAATTTTTTTTTGAAACATAGACAATTTTAGTGTGTAGGTTGACTCATTTTGCTTTGAACCTACACACAAAAAGATATCTAGATACACGTATTTGAGGCTAAAACTTATATTTTAAAACATAGGGGCAGATGAAAATTAGTGTTGCCGAGCTGGAAGAAAAAATCAGATAACTACTAGTACTTAGATAAGAAAGTTGTAAATATGTAAATACACAGTGTGAATTATTAACACCCTACACTAAGAACATTTAAGTGCTGATCGGCAGTAAATTTACCCGATTGGCATAAAAAGCAAACACTTTTCTTCCAAAAAGTATCAAGTGCCGAATTATCATAATTATCATGACGGGCAAAACTGGGCTGAGCTCGCCATCCACAATGCCACCAAAAGCAATCCGTCGTGCGTTTTCTTCTGACTGTTCTCCCTAACAACACTACCATAAAGTTAGTCTTTCCTAATGCCTTATTTCTCAAAAAAATGTGATACATGGCTAACAAAACTATTCATATAAATTCGTTAGCTAAGCGTAAACAAGGAAATTACGGTGGCTTTCTTAATCGATTTGCATAATTGCATTGGTTGGCTAAACAATTCAAAATGTTATCATGAGCCATCTATATTTTCAGCACGAAAAGGTTGAGAGTGGGCATATCGAAAAATTGGTCTTTGCGGCGTGCTCCTGATGTTCCATTGTGGAGAAAGTTCACACTTATCTTTCAAAAAAAATCATGGCAGTCGTTATCACTCAGCACTACATGCATGCTTACCGACTGAGTTCAGGTGCAGATATTTTCCCCATGTGATCACTTGGTGGATCTATGAGCCTGCTTGATGCAGAATACACACTACCCAAGCCCCTATAAATAGAGCTCTACACCAAACAATCATCCCACACATCCTCAACGCAAGATCGACCTAAAATCAAAACCACCAAGCAGCAATCGACCAAAAGTCATCCCACGCTACCCATGGCAAAGCCTCAGGCATTGGCCGCAGCACTGCTGCTCGTCCTGGTGGTCTCCCTTGCCGTGACAGAGGGTGTTCACGGCATCTGCGGCTTGTCGAACGGTGAGTTCAAGCTCTGCCAGCCCGCGGCGGCGGTGGATAACCCGACGGACAGCCCGTCGTCCGAGTGTTGTGCCGCACTTGGGAAGGCCAACCTATCGTGCATCTGCCGTTACAAAGGCGTCGCCGGCGTATGGCTGAGGATGTACCACATCGACGCCGCCCGCGCCATGGCTCTTCCGGGCAAGTGCGGCCTCGCCATGCCCAACAACTGCTCGTGATGATGGGGCGTACTGCCACTAGGCATGGGTGTCCATCGGTCTCTTATAGTACGGCTAAATAAGTTGACGAGCACTTGAAAAGGCGTTGTGCTGCTCGATCTTACTAGTGTTGTGTGATTTGGACGTGTGCTTATCTCACTAAGCTCTCGATAAAAATAGTACAAATGTATGCTGGAAGTGATGGCAAAAATGCCTTTCCAGTTACCAGTCGGTGCCATAATTTAATATATTGTAGTGGTAACCTGGTTCTTGTCGAAAATCTCCGGGTGTTTTTTCGTTGCTGCAAAAATTCGCCACTCAATTCATACAAATATTATTCCACAGGCATGATTGATGAACGTAAGTCTATATGGCAAAATTCCAACATGAGGTACAAGTTTATCCAAGGGATGTCAACGAGCTAATACGAGTTTGGCAGGAATTTTAAAAAGACGAGACCTTTGAGTTTGCAAATAATTAATGTTTAAGCTGCCATACATTTTGGTTTAGGAAGCTACTAGGGATTTTGAAACTAGTCCCTCGGGGGATAATTCCCTAAAATCCCCCGGGTCCTCCTGCTCACACGTGTTCCTAAAAAGGCGCAAAAATCTTGCTTTTGCTATAAATATACTCGTTTTTACTACAAATAGTCCCGTTTTTGCTACGTGTAGCAAAAAACGGTTCGATCCAGAAATAGAAAAACGAACTGGATCTCGCCAGAGATTTCGGCGAAGACCTCGCTGGCGACCGTGTAGCAAGAAAGTTAGGCTAATCTAGCATATCCGACCTCGCTGGAGGCTTTCACTGGTAGACCACACTGGAGACCGTGTAGCAAAAACGTTACGTTATTGTAGCATAACCACAAAACAGTGGTAACAGAAAAAAGTGCTAATGTAGCAAAAAGAACGACCTCGCCGGAGAAATCGCCGGCAGACTGCCAGACACCTCGTAGAAAAAACATTGGACTATTGTAGCAAAAATATGGAATAGTTATAGCAAAAATATTATCATAATATTGCAAAACTGACATCGCCGGGACCCACCGGAGGCAATGTAGTAGAACTATAGATCGGTTGTAGCGAAACTATAGAACGATGGTAGCAAACGACTCCTAGGCTTGTATCAACTCCGACAGAGCGTGACCGTGAATCCTAGGCTTGTAGCAACTCTCACCGGAGATCTCACGAAGACATCGTAGCAGGAACCCGGTGGGGCGGGGAGGTGGGCGAGCGCGCAGGGTAGTAAGCCAGTGGCACGGTGGGCGACCTCACCAGCGAGACCTCCTCATGTGGCGGCATGGTCGTGCTTGCAAGAGTGGAGGCTAGTGAGACCTGCAGGGGCAGGCAGCGTTGGCGGCGCGACCTGCAGGGGACGGTCGGGGCGGCGACGCGATCTGCTAGCAGCAAACGGTGCGGCAGCGCGACCTACTAGGGGCACGCGGCGCGGCTGCGCTACATGCTGGGGCGGGTGGCGCGGCAACATGACCTGCTAGCGGCGGGCGGTGCGACCTGGCAACATCGCGGACTGGACGGGCAGCGGGGGTTGCAGCGATGCAGCGGTTCCGTATCTGGAAAGAGATAAGAACGAGGAAAGTTGGCGGGACAAAGAGTGCGCACGCGAACGAAACGATTCGGGGGATCGAAACGCGCGATCCCCTGGGGGCATGGTATCATTTTCCAAAATATAAGGCTCTGCTGTGGAGATGTGCGCCACACTTCTTTTTAGTTCAGGACATTACATGAAAGTGCAGAAATTCGATGATATTTTCCCCTGCCTACAAGTTACAAGATAGACCAATAGTTGTAAGAAGTACGGAAAGAATCACATGAAATTTAGGAGAACTGGCCTAGCAGAAGTTTAAAACTCTTTGTTGGAGTATTTCACATGAAAAACTAAGTCCACCTTATACCGAAACTGACACACTGTTATATGCTCCTCAAATTAGTTACTCCGTACAAAGAAGGGGTTGTACTCACCTAATTTACAAACTTATGAGCCAATAGAAATCAACCAATTCAGCTCAAACAGAAAACACTGTCCCAAAACACAGCTCAAACAGAAAACACTGAACAGAAATCCCGGCAAGTGCAACTTCGGCATGCGCAGCAACTGCTCATGATGATCGGACGTACTCCCTCTGGTCACTAATATAAGATCTTTTAGATATTTTAAAATGAATTAGATATACTCTAAAATGATGAACCTACACACTAAAACACGTCTATATACATATGTTTTGGAAAAAAATATAGAATGTCTTACATTAGTGAAAGGAGTGAGTTCTGTTAAATGTGTATCTGAGTGTCCGTCGGTATCTTATAGTACAGCTAAATAAGTGGAGTAGCACTTGAAAGAGCTCCACTTGAAAGGTGTTGTGCTTGTGCTACTCGATCTTAATGGTGTTGTGTGATTTGGACGTGTGCTTATCTGGGACCCCGTGCTTATCTCTCACAACTCTGGGATAGAAAAATAGTACTCCCTCCGATCCATATTAATTGACTTTGATTTATTAAAATTTAGATGAACCTATATACTAAATAGTGTCTAGATTCATTCAAATTTAGACAAATTTGAGTCAATTAATATGGGCCGGAGGGAGTACCACAAGTGTATACTGGAAGTGTAAGGATGGCAAAAGTGCCTTACCAGTTAGTCAGTCCCATGATTTAATATGAGGCCTGCTAATGAGCGAACATGCCCGTGCTGGTGTGGGCGTGTGACGCCGCACTGGGCCGCACGATGGAAATCAAAAGATGCAAGAGAAAACCCATAAAAAACAGGCCCGGGCCAACCATGGTGCCAAATGTGCCAACGGCACAGGGCCCATGATTTTGAGGGGCCCAAGTTTTTTATACGTATACTTGTATACTATACTGCTGGGGCATCTTTCGCGCGGCCACGCGCGCTAGACTGCTGCGCTGCTGAGCTCGTTGTGTGCGCTCCGCTCCTGGGCTGCAAAGCGCGCTGCGCTGCCGCTGCTGGAGGTCTTTGTGATCGATTCGATGGACTAATTAAATTGCCAGAGTTAAAAAAAGAATAATTAAATCGCCTACTATTTCTGGACGTTTCCACGACACGCGCAGGAAGAAACCAAGCGACGGAACAGAACCTACACGATGAGTCGGAGACGGCACGGGGGCGGCTCAAGAAAACAGTCGATCGCGTTCACAGCCACGCCACGGCGAGCCGGCGACGAGCAATACCACGGCAGGTGACCAACTGGCTGCAGTTCCTCCAACTCTTCATCGCCTCAATCCTTGTCCGCTGATCTAAAAAACAAGCACTTCTAATTTCTTATCATATCCATACTTCAATTTTATTTTATTTATTTCTTGTATCTCCTGTTTCAATATTACATATTCTATATGGGGAAATATCAGTCCGATTCTTAGAAGCGTTGGAGAAAAGAGAAGGAACAAAAATTAATTAAATCTCAAAAAGGTGCTATGGACAAGTTTATTCATCCTGTTGATCCTTCTACCACCCTTGCATCGCGGAACGAAGCTTTTCTAAGTTAAAGCTATTTAAGTCCTATATGCGTACTACAATGATACATCAAAGACTCAACGATTTGGCCACGATAGCACTTAAGGGCGAAGTGTTGGAGAAGATTGATTATAAGAATATCATTGAACATTTTATTTCAAATAACACAAAAAGAATGATGATGTTCAAATAAATGTTATGCAACTTCGAGTTATACAGGTATGATTCTCAATATATGCAATTGCTAAGCAAAATATTTTGTCATATATATTAGAATTATTTATTTGTTCAATTTTTTGTACGAGATAGAGCCCCATTTTAGATTTCCGCACAGGGCCCCGAATTTTACCGGCCCGGCCCTGATAAAAAACAACAAATGTCATGAAAAAAATGAGAAATATCCTGTCAACTTATGGTTGTGTGTGCTTCGAGGGACTAGGGAGGGCACATTTTCTTCTTAGATTTTGGGTTTAATATATTGTAGTGGTGACCAGGTTCTTGTCAAAAAGCTGGGTCTTTTCGCGTTGCTGCAAAAAATCGTCACTCAATTCATACAAATATTATTCTGGACATGATTCATGAATGTAAGTCTCTATGTCATAACTCATAATGTACAAGTTTGGCAGCAATTTTAACAAGACAAGAGCTTTGAGTTTGCCAATTTTAATGTTTAAACCACCATACATTTTCACTTAGAAACATTTTCGTGCTACTAGGTTTTATGCAACAAAATCATTCATACAATTCGTTAGCTAAGCGTAAACAATGAAATTGCGGTGGCTGTCTTAATCGATTTGGTAGGCTAAACAATTCAAAATGTTATCGTGAGTCATTTTTATTTTCAGTGCAAAAAGCTTGAGTGCGGGCATATCGAAGAATTGATCTTTGCGGCGTACTCCTGATGTTCCATTGTGGAGAAAGTTCACACCTATCTTTCAAAAACAATCATGGCAGTCGTTATCACTCACCACTGCATGCATTCTTACCGACTGATTTCAGGTGCAGATATTTTCAAGGATACGAAGAGATAGAGATAGTGCTAGTACCCCTGGTCACTTGGTGGATCTAAGAGCCTGATTGATGCAGAATACACACCACCCATGCCCCTATAAATAGAGCCCTACGCCAAACAATCATCCCACACATTCTCAAAGCAAGATCGACCTAAAATCAAAACCACAAAGTAGCAATCGACCAAATCATCCCATAATACTCAATTACTCATGGCAAAGCCTCAGGCATTGGCTACAACACTGCTGCTCGTTTTGGTAGTCTTCCTCGCCGCAACTGAGGGCGCTCACGCCATCTGCGGCTTGTCGAACAACGAGTTCAAGCTCTGCCAGCCTGCGGCGGCGGTGAATAACCCCACGGACAGCCCGTCGTCCGTGTGCTGTGCCGCGCTCGGGAAGGCCAACCTGTCGTCCATATGCCGTTACAAAGGCGTCGCCGGCATATGGTTGAGGATGTACCACATCGACGCCGCCCGTGCCATGGCGCTTCCCGGCAAGTGTGGCCTGGCCATGCCAAGCAACTGCTCGTGATGGTCAAGCGTACTGACTGTCGGCGTCTCTGTGTCTGTCGGTCTCTTATAGTACGGCTAAATAAAAGGAGTAGCACTTCAAAGGTGTTGTGCTGCTCGGTCTTACTGGTGTTGTGTGATTTGTACGTGTGCTTATGTCACTAAGCTCTCGATAAAAAATACTAGTACGAATGTATACTGGGAGTGTAACGATGGCAAAGGTGCCTTACAGTTACCCGTCAGTCCCATAATTTTAATATATTGTAGTGGTGACCTGGTTCTTGTCAAAAAAAGCTGCGTATTTTCGCGTTGCTGCGCGAAAATTCGTCACCCAATTCATACAAATATTATTCTGGACATGATTCATGAATCTAAGTCTCTACGGCATAATGTACTGAGTTTGGCAGCAATTTCAACAAGCTTTGAGTTTGCAAATTTTTAATGTTTAAACCACCATACATTTTGGTTTAGAAACATTTTCATGGTACTAGGTATTTTGGAATTTGTTCAAGAATCACCAGCAGTCCAAAATAAGGCTCTGTTGTGGAGACGTGCTGCGACATTACATTTTTTGGAGATGAAAAAAATGTAATATCACAGCACATAAAAGCACTAAAATTTCGACGATTGTTTCCCCTGCCCACAACTTACAAAATAGAGTAACAGTTGTAAGTATGAAAAGAAGCACATAAAATTTAGGAGAACTAGCCATGTGGAGACGTTAAAAACTCTATATATTTAAATATTTGATCTGGTCAACATAAGCCCTGATACTGAGGCTGACACTATTATAAGCTCCTCAAATTACTTAGAAAGAACACAGGGTTGTAATGACCATATTTACAAATCATGAGCCAACAAAGATCAATGGATTCAGCTCAAACAGAAAACACCGAGGAAAATAATTTCCTGGACCGTGTACACGTACCAACATGTAACACAAGGTACCGTGAGCCCAGCTTACATAATTACGATTGTGAGATAGCTGGTTATAAGAAATGTGAGCACAAATCAAACAACTACTTAAATAAGAAAGAAGTTTATAGACAGTGATGAATTAATGTCTTACACTAAGCACATTAAAGTGCTGGTCGTTAGCAAATTACCTGATTGACATAAAAATAAACGCTTTTCTTACAATGCCAATTGCCGGTCGACGTCCAGTTGAATTTGCAATCCGTGAATTGTTGTCATGACACGGAAGACTTGGCTGAGCTCCCCATCCACAGCCACCGCAAGTGTTCCCCACCTAACAACACTACTGAAAGTAGTCGGCAAAAGCACCTAAGAATTGCCAAGAACAGCCCGATCCCCGTATAGCCCGAAGAAAGCATCTCAAATCATGGTGGGTCTTTTTTTTTCTTGCTAGCTCTTGTACTTGCCTTGTGATGCAGCCCGATCTACGGTCGTTGCCACATCAAGGTCTCCAGCTTATGCCAAGTTGTCATGGACTCAAAAGGTGAATCCTATCCTTTTTAGATCCTACTTTCTACCCTATTGAATGGTATACTACTTCATTCTCCACCCTATGACCATGATAGATTCATACCGACAAGTACGAAGACGAGGGAGGAAGCCCGAGGACTCACGCCTGACGAGACGGAGGCTTAGAAGAGGAGGCGAAAGAAGCTCCAGCTGGATCCGGCGACAGGACCAGAGCCACCGCCGGAATCTCCGGCGATAGCCCAGCGAATCGGAGCCACCGCCGGAATCCCCGGCACCAGGACCAGTGGACTGGACCCATCGCCGGAAACGCTCTCTGTATGCCAAACCGGCGGGCGACCGGAATAACCGGCGACGGCCGGAACTTCCGGCACCGCCGAACTTACTGCCGGAATACCCCGTCTGCACGCGGGTCTAGGTTTGATACCCTTGAATATTCCCTTTACTTACCCTCTTTGTCTAGTTTATCCCCAAACTACCCCTTATTTAGTGGCTGGCCTATAATAGATCAGCCTCCACCCCTCATGTATCCGTTAGACAAAGGGGGTATAGGCAAGAGGTTAACCCCTATCATCTAGTATCAGCAGCTTTTGGTTGGCACAGATTCCTCATCGATTTGGTCTTTTCCCCATAAATTCGAAAATTCCACAAAAAATAGCCCCAATTCGTGTCTTGGATCGATCTGTGATTTTAATGAGTTTTGGTAGGTTTTGATCCGTGGATTACTTGCTAAATTTGTTGATCTACCTTCCCTTGCATTCCCATGGCCTAATTCCATCGTTTGCCCCTCCGATCTGACGTTTTCCATCAAGTTTTTCTGTAGAAAATCATGTTTCTCGCGTCCCAAACTCGTTTCAGCGCCAGGTCCGGCGAACCGATTCATCTACCAGAATTTCTAGTCAAAATTCTAGTAAAACCGGCTCCACCGCCGGAAATTCCAACGCGATTTCCGGTCCGCCGACTTGGCCGCCAACAGTTTCAGCTCTGCATGGTTTTAAGCATAACTTTTGCATTCGAATTCGGATTTTGGTGTTCTTTAGCTCGTTTCGAAGAGGAGAAAGAGCTCTACATCATAATCCATGTTGTTCATGCTATCTACTCCATACAAATTCCGTGATCAAGACGAAATCCAATAAAAAAGAGTAAAGATCGTCGACGAAAGGTATAGACATTCCGCGACTTCTCCCCACTTGCATTGCTTTGTAAACTCCACTATCTTTGCGACCAAAAAACACCTATTGAGACTAGTTTATCTTATGATTGCTTGGGCTATGCATATTTTATACCTTGTAGAATTCTGATCAAACGTTGTGAACGCTATCTCATATAGTTATCTTGTATAGTTGTTGGCACAAGGAAGAGGCAAGTGAAAAAAAGATAAAAAGATATAGAGAAAAAATAGAAAAATAGAAACATAGAAAAAAGAAAAGAAAGAAATATACAAGTGCCTCATAGAATAGGAAGCGCAAGCTCGATGAACATCATATAGGTGGTACTTATTGTACATATCTTGTAGCCCACCAATTTTATTACAATTGAACTAGCATCGCTCCTTGTCTTGTGTGACACGAGCTTATAGTCTTCGCTAGATAATCATTTGGTTCTTAGCTCACTTTCTCCATCGCACAAGTATTATTTATTCCATCGTGTGTGTTTCCTTGTACATATTTCCTATCTTGTGGATTGATTTGTTTTGCTTTGTGATCATTGTGGTTTTTTACTTGACATTACAACATCTTAATTTCAAATTGGTTCTTGACATGCCACTTTCCATACCTATCCACCATAGGCCTTGTGTGTGTGTTTTTTTTAGTTGGTAGTTGGTTTTGGTGTTCCGCGTGAACTTCACTTTGCTTGGTTTATTGCTCTCAAGTGTGGTCACTTGCACGATACGATATTCCAAGGTAAAGTAAGATTTCACGTTGTATCCCTAACACCCTCTACCACTTCCATATACAACACTTGGTCTAGTGAATCATGTCTAGGGACTCCAAAACCGAGGATGATATCTATGAAGAATCCACAATGAGCCACCATGCCTATGTCTCAACAAGCATGGATAACATGATGGGGCACTACACCAACAATGGCTCCACATACTTGGGTGATATGGAGTATGTAGGGGTTCGTAGCATGGAAAACAAAATTTTTCTACCGCATACAAACAAACAAGCCAAGATCTATCTACTAGATTGTAGCAACGAGTCGATGGAATAACTCACCCTCGAAGATTTCAAAGTGTTTAACGAGAGCGGATTCTCGTGGGTGATGTAGTCGTACTCTTGCCGATCTCAAGATCGTGTAGACGATCCTTCCGGTGATGCGTTCCGGCAGCGCTTCCGCAGTCGGTCAGACGTTCGGTACTCGATGAAGACATTCCTCTCCCTTGTTCCAGCAGGCAGTGGAGGTTGTAGCACTCTCCTCGCGATTCCGGCAGCACGACGGCGTGGTACCGAAAGTAGAGGGGAGATCTCGCAGGGCCTCGCCTTAAGCCGGAGCGAGTATGGTGGACTATGAGAGAGGCCTTGGCGATCTAGGGTTTAGACACACCAAGGAGAGAGGGCTAGGCCGGCGGCTAGGGCTTGGGGAAGCCCAAGTCGGCGGCTAGGGTTTGCCCTAGGCGGCGGCAGCAGCAGGAGGTGGTGGCGCCGGCGGCTTAGGGCTAGGGTTTTGGTGAGGCAAGGTGTGTTCTTGGAGGGGCAGCCCTGCCCCTCCTTATATAGGTGGAGGGCGCCGACCAAGGGGAGGGGAGTCCCTCCCCAACTCGGCTTCCAAGGCCAGCGGGTGGAGGGAGAGGAACTCCTCCCCAAGTAGGTTTCCTACTCTCCCTCCACCAAGCAAACTTGTCGTTTGACTTTTCAAATTGGCGTTTGACTTTTCAAACTAGGATTTGATTTATCCCTTTATTTTGCTCAGCGATGACACCTAGTACATGATGCAACCATTCCAACTTGTTATGACACATTCATGTACCCTTCCCCTCCGGAGTGCCGGACCTTCCGGAACCTTCTAGAACATTCCCGATGAAAACACCGGAACCATTCTCCAACCCCGAAACTGGACTTTCCTTATATGAATCTTATTCTTCGGACCATTCCGGATCTCCTCGTGATATCCCGGATCCCATCCGAGACTCCGAACAACATTCGGTCTCTTACACATCATTCCATAACTACTCAACAACATCGAATCCTTAAGTGTGTCTCCCTACGGTTCGTGAATTATGCGGACATGATCGAGAAACTTCTCCGAACAATAACCAATAGAGGAATCTGGAAATTCAT
The DNA here is from genome assembly GCA_916181665.1 of Avena sativa. Lineage (NCBI taxonomy): Eukaryota > Viridiplantae > Streptophyta > Magnoliopsida > Poales > Poaceae > Avena > Avena sativa. Next base: position 311,191,380 of record OV702284.1, on the reverse strand, counting down.
ATGTCTCCCACATATTTCTACGATTACTTTGCGATCGAATGAACCACTTACATACGATACCAATTTCCCTTTGTCTCACGATAGTTTACTTATCTGAGGTTTTGATCGTCGGTATCTCTGCATACTCAGTTCGACCTCGTTACTGATAAGTACTCTTTTCTCGTTCCCGTGATATGTGATCCCTTGTGAGCCAGTCACATGCTTGCAAGACAATTGGATGACATTCCACCGAGAGGGCCCAGAGTATATATATCCTTCATATAGATGGGCAAATCCCACTCTTGATCCATGTGTCTCAACCAATACTTTCCGAACACTCAATGCCACCTTTATAACCACCCAGTTACGGTGCGGTGTTTGATGTCATCAAAGCATCCTTCCGGTGATGGTGATATGCATGATCTCATGGTCGAAGGAATTAGGTTACTATGTATCAGAAAGAATATAGCAATTGAACTATTAAAATGACTTGATCTTTATGCTACGCTTATATATAGGAGTATGTCCATCATACCATTCTCCTAATGACATGATATTGTTGTTAATAACATCTCAATGTTCATGATAGGGAAACCACAATCATTTATTAACCAACAAGCTAGTATTATGAAGAGGCTTTACTAGGGACTCTAATTTAGTTTACAAATCACACAATTATTAATGTTTCCTTGTTAATACTGTTATAGCATGAATGTAAACATTTATCATAAACACAAAGATATAATAATAACTACATTTATTATTGCCTCTAGGGCATATCTCCAACAGTCTCCCACTTGCACTAGAGTCAACTAATCTAGATTACATGGTAATATACCGAACACCCATGGCAGTTTGGTGTTGGTCATGTTTTGCCCTCGGGAGAGGTTTAGTCAACGGATCCGCCACATTCAGATCTGTGTGTACTTTGCAAATCTTTATGTCACCATCTTGGACATGTTCTCGAATAGCGTGAAAACGTAGCTTGATATGCTTCAGCTTCTTGTGTGACCTTGGTTCTTGCGCATTGGCTATGGCGCCCATGTTATCACAGTAGATAGACATTGGGTCCAGCGCACTTGGAACCACACCGAGCTCTGTAATGAACTCCTTCATCCATATCGCTTCTTGTGAAGCCTCCGAAGCAGCTATGTATTCCGATTCAGTTGAAGATCTCGCCACAACGCTTTGCTTTGCACTCCTCCAGCTAACTGTTGCACCATTCAAAGTAAATACGTATCCAGATTGAGATTTAGAATCATCCGGATCGGTGTTCCAACTAGCATCGGTGTAACCATTAACAACGAGCTGTTTATCACCTCCATAAGAAAGAACCATATCCTTAGTTCTTCTCAAGTACTTAAGGATGTTTTTGACCGCTGTCCAATGATCCACTCCTGGATCACTTTGATATCTGCTAGTCAAACTAACAGCATATGCAATGTCGGGTCTAGTACATAGCATGGCATACATTAGAGATCCTATGGCTGAGGCATAGGGAGTCTTACTCATCCTTTCTCTATCTTCTGCCGTTGCTGGACTTTGAGTTTTACTCAAGGTCGTATTGGGCAACATGGGCAAGAACCCTTTCTTGCTATCTTCCATTCCAAACCTCTTTATAACTTTGTACAAATATGTACTTTGTGACAATGATATTAGGCATCTCGATCTATCTCTATAAATCTTTATGCCTAATATGTAAGCTGCTTCGCCAAGATCTTTCATTGAAAAACTATTATTCAAATATTCCTTGACACTATTAAGAAGTCTACATCATTCCCAATCAACAATATGTCATCTACATATAGTATTAAGAATGCTATAGAGCTCCCACTCACTTTCTTGTAAATACAAGCTTCTCCATAAGTTTTTACAAAACCAAAACTTTTGATCACCTTATCAAAATGTTGATTCCAACTTCGGGATGCTTTCTTCAATCCATATATGGACCGTTGAAGTTTTCATACCTTGTTAGCATCTTTAGGATCGACAAAACCTTTGGGTTGCATCATATACAACTCATCATCAATGTCTCCATTGAGGAACGCTGTTTTGACATCCATCTGCCATATCTCATAATCATAATATGCAGCGATTGCTAACAAAATACTCACAGACTTTAGCTTCGCTACAAGTGAGAAAGTCTCATCGTAGTCAACTCCTTGAATTTGTCGAAACCCTTTTGCGACAAGTCGAGCTTTATAGACAGTAACATTACCATCAGCATCTTTTTTCTTCTTGAAAATCCATTTGTTCTCGACAGCCTTCCGGCCATCTGGTAAGTCCACCAAAGTCCATACTTGGTTTTCATACATGGATCCAATCTCGGATTTTATGGCTTCTTTCCATTTATTGGAATCTAGGCTCATCATCGCTTCCTCATACGTCGCAGGGTCATCGGTGTTGTCCACCAACATGACACTCATAACGGGATCATACCAATCAGGAGTGGTACGAGTTCTCGTTGACCTGCGAGGTTCTGTAGCAACTTCAACCGAAGTTTCATGATCATCATCATTAGCTTCCTCTCTTATTGGTGCAGGCACCACATGAACTTCTTCCGGTGCTGCGCTACGAGCAAGTTCGAGAGAAGGTTCGACAACCTCGTCGAGTTCTACTTTCCTTCCAGTCACTTCTTTCGAGAGAAATTCCTTCTCTAGAAAGGATCCATTCTTGGCAACGAAGATTTTGCCTTCGGATCTATGATAGAAGGTATACCCAATAGTTTCCTTTGGGTATCCTATAAAGACGTATTTTTTCGCTTTGGGTTCAAGCTTGTCCGGCTGTAACTTCTTTACATAGGCTTCGCAACCCCAAACTTTAAGGAACGACAATTTGGGTTTCTTCCCAAACCATAATTCATACGGTGTCGTTTCAACGGATTTAGATGGTGCCCTATTTAAAGTGAATGCGGCTGTTTCTAATGCATAACCCCAAAAATGATAGCGGTAAATCTGTAAGTGACATCATAGAATGAACCATATCTAAGAGAGTTCGATTACGACGTTCGGACACACCATTACGTTGTGGTGTTCCCGGCGGTGTCAATTGTGAAAGTATTCCGCATTTCTTCAAATGCTCGCCAAACTCGTAACTTAGATATTCACCTCCACGATCAGAACGTAGAAATTTAATCTTCTTGTTACGTTGATTCTCCACCTCACTTTGAAATTCCTTAAACTTCTTGAAAGTTTCGGACTTATGTTTCATGAAATAGATATACCCATATCAACTCAAGTCATTTGTGAAGGTAAGAACATAACGATAACCATCGCGCGATGCTACACTCATTGGACCACACACATCGGTATATATGATTTCTAATAAGTCCGTAGCTCGCTCCATCATCCCAGAAAATGGAGTCTTAGTAATTTTACCCATCAGACATGCTTCGCATCTTTCAAGTGATTCAAAATCAAGTGATTCAATAACTCCATCGGAATGGAGTTTCTTCATACGCTTCACTCCAATGTGACCAAGACGACAGTGCCACATATAGGTCGAGTTATCGCTCGATTTCAAATGTTTAACTTCAATGTTATTAATATGTGTATTTCCACTATCGAGATTCAATAAGAATAGACCATCTATCAAAGGTGCATGTGCATAAAACATATTACTCATATAAATCGAACAACCATTATTCTCGGACTTAAACAAGTAACCGTCTCGCAATAAATAAGATCCAGATATAATGTTCCTGCTTAACGCAGGCACCAAATAACAATTATTTAAGTATAAAACTAATCCTGATGGTAGATGAAGAGGTAGCGTGCCGACCGCGATCACATCAACCTTTGATCCATTTCCCACGCGCATCGTCACCTCGTTCTTCGCTAGCTTCCATTTATTCTGCAGCACCTGTTTTGAGTTACAAATATGAGCAACCAAACCAGTATCAAATACCCAGGCACTACTACGAGTACTAGTGAGATACACATCAATAACATGTATATCGGATATACCTTTCTTCTTGATGTTGCCGTTCTTCAAATCCGCCAAGTACTTTGGGAAATTCCGCTTCCAGTGACCTTCTCCCTTGCAGTAAAAGCACTCAGTATCAGGCTTAGGTCTAGCCTTGGTCTTCTTCGTCGGTGCGTTAACTTTCTTACCACCCTTTGAAGTGTCCATTTTGCTTAGACTTTCATTTCTTGAATTTGGTGGTCTTATTGACCATCAACACTCGGTGCTCTTTCTTGATCTCCACTTCTGCAGATTTTAACATGGATAAGAGTTCTGGCAACTGCTTGTTCATGCTTTGCATATTGTAGTTCATCACAAAGTTCTTGTAACTTGGTGGTAGTGATTGGAGGACACGGTAAATCCCCAAAGCATTAGGAATCACTATACCCAAGCTTTGGAGTTTGTTTGCGTGCCCAGACATCTTAAGCACATGCTCACTGACGGAGCTGCCCTATTCCATCTTGCAGTTAAAGAACTTTTCAGAAGCCTCATAGCTCTCAACTGCCGCGTGAGTCTCAAAAATCAATTTGAGTTCACGGACAATATCATGTGGGTCTGAATTCTCAAACCTTTTCTGAAGCTCCGATTCCAAACCATACAAGATAGCACACTGAACTGTGGAGTACTGAGTCTTCCGAGCGAGGTAAACATTCTTTAATTCATCGGTAGCATCAGCTGCAGGCGGGTCACCCAGCGGTGCATCCAGCACATAGGTCAAATTACCAGCATTGAGGACAATCCTCAAATTGCGGAACCAATCCGCGAAGTTGCTTCCATTGTTTTTCAACTTTTCTTTCTCTAGGAACGCATTAAAGTTGATGGTAGGGGCCGCCATTGATCTACAACATATTTGCAATAGTTTAGACTAAGTTTATGACAAATTGAGTTCTAATTAATAGTTAAATTAATCTAGGTGAACTCCCACACAAAACAATATCCCTCACATTGTTTTAGTGATCACACGAACCTAATCCACCATATCAAATCCGATCATCACGAGAGTTGATGTAGCTTCAATGGCGAACAATCGACATGTTCATCATATCTACTATATGATTCATGCTTTACCTTTCGGTGATCCGTGTTCCGAGACCATGTCTGTACATGCTAGGCTCGTCAATATCAAACCTTAGCTTCCGCATGAGCAAATCTGGCTTGCTCACGTTGTATACACTTGCAGAATCTAACACACCTGATCATCACGTGGTGCTTCGAAACAACAAGCTTTAGCAACGGTGCTTACTAAGGACGAAAACTTTAGAACTTGAAATTTATGTGCATGAGGGATCATCTTATAATGCTACCGTCGATAACTAAGCAATACAAGATGCTTAAAGGATTAACATCACATGCAATTCATAATATGTGATATGATATGGCCTTTCTACTTTGTGCTTCCGATCTCCATCTTCAAGCACGAACATGATCTCCATCATCACCGGCATTGCATCAAGGTCAATGACGTTGTTCCATGATTGTCGTCTACCAGCTTCAACTATTACAACTACTTTGAATAGACACGCGGGTCTTAACAGAATTTAAAGACAACCATATGTCTCCTGTCGGTTGCCAACTTACAATAAGGAACATTGCATACATCAAATATAATCACAATCATGGCCATATCACATCACAGCACACCCCTGCAAAACAAAGTTATACGCCTCTAATTTCTTTGCATATTTTACGTGGTTTGGGGATTTCAATAAGTGTCGATCTAACTTATGAACAAGAACCACAATGTTGATGTTTGAACTATCAAGTGCCCGTTGTAAATTGGATCTATACTATAATGGGAGAGACAGACACCCGCAAAGCCACTTATGCAATACAAGTTGCATGTTGAGCGTGGAGAAAGTCTCATGAACGATGTCATGTAAGGTTAGCTCGGGCCGCTTCATCCCATCATACCGTAAGATGCAAAGTACACAAGAAGCAATTGATAACAAAAGCACCACCGCCCACAATGACCATTGTGTTCTACTCGTGCAACAGATCTACATATAGACACGGCTCTGATACCACTCTAGGGGTTCGTAGCATGGAAAACAAAAATTTTCTACCGCATACAAACAAACAAGCCAAGATCTATCTACTATATTGTAGCAACGAGTTGATGGAATAACTCACCCTCGAAGATTCCAAAGTGTTTAACGAGAGCGGATTCTCGTGGGTGATGTAGTCGTACTCTTGCCGATCTCAAGATCGTGTAGACGATCCTTCCGGCGCTGCGTTCCGGCAGCGCTTCCGCAGTCGGTCACACGTTCGGTACTCGATGAAGACCTTCCTCTCCCTTGTTCCAGCAGGCAGTGGAGGTTGTAGCACTCTCCTCGCGATTCCGGCAGCACGGCGGCGTGGTACCGGAAGTAGAGGGGAGATCTCGCAGGGCTTCGCCTTAAGCCGGAGCGAGTATGGTGGACTATGAGAGAGGCCTTGGCGATCTAGGGTTTAGACACACCAAGGAGAGAGGGCTAGGCCGGCGGCTAGGGCTTGGGGAAGCCCAAGTCGGCGGCTAGGGTTTGCCCTAGGCGGCGGCAGCAGCAGGAGGTGGTGGCGCCGGCGGCTTAGGGCTAGGGTTTTGGTGAGGCAAGGTGTGTTCTTGGAGGGGTAGCCCTGCCCCTCCTTATATAGGTGGAGGGCGCCGGCCAAGGGGAGGGGAGTCCCTCCCCAACTCGGCTTCCAAGGCCAGCGGGTGGAGGGAGAGGAACTCCTCCCCAAGTAGGTTTCCTACTCTCCCTCCACCAAGCAAACTTGTCGTTTGACTTTTCAAATTGGCGTTTGACTTTTCAAACTAGGATTTGATTTATCCCTTTATTTTGCTCAGCGATGACACCTAGTACATGATGCAACCATTCCAACTTGTTATGACACATTCATGTACCCTTCCCCTCCGGAGTGCCGGACCTTCCGGAACCTTCTAGAACATTCCCGATGAAAACACCGGAACCATTCTCCAACCCCCAAACTAGACTTTCCTTATATGAATCTTATTCTTCAGACCATTCCGGATCTCCTCGTGATATCCCAGATCCCATCCAAGACTCCGAACAACATTCGTTCTCTTACTCATCATTCCATAACTACTCAACAACATCGAATCCTTAAGTGTGTCTCCCTACGGTTCGTGAATTATGCGGACATGATCGAGACACTTCTCCGAACAATAACCAATAGAGGAATCTGGAAATTCATATGGATTCCACATATTTATACGATTACTTTGTGATCGAATGAACCACTTACATACGATACCAATTTCCCTTTGTCTCACGATAGTTTACTTATCCGAGGTTTTGATCGTCGGTATCTCTGCATACCCAGTTCGACCTCGTTACTGATAAGTACTCTTTTCTCATTCCCGTGATATGTGATCCCTTGTGAGCCAGTCACATGCTTGCAAGCCAATTGGATGACATTCCACCGAGAGGGCCCAGAGTATATCTATCCGTCATATGGATGGACAAATCCCACTCTCGATTCATGTGTCTCAACCAATACTTTCCGAACACTCAATGCCACCTTTATAACCACCCAGTTACGGTGCGGTGTTTGATGTCATTAAAGCATCCTTCCGGTGATGGTGATATGCATGATCTCATGGTCGAAGGAATTAGGTTACTATGTATCAGAAAGCATATAGCAATTGAACTATTAAAATGACTTGATCTTTATGCTACGCTTATCTATAGGAGTATGTCCATCATACCATTCTCCTAATGACATGATCTTGTTGTTAATAACATATCAATGTTCATGATAGGGAAACCATAATCATTTATTAACCAACAAGCTAGTATTATGAAGAGGCTTTACTAGGGACTCTAATTTAGTTTACAAATCACACAAGTATTAATGTTTCCTTGTTAATACTGTTATAGCATGAATGTAAACATTTATCATAAACACAAATATATAATAATAACTACATTTATTATTGCCTCTAGGGCATATCTCCAACAGAGTACTACAACAATAAAAACTCCCCAAGCATGGACGACTTTAAGAATGACAACGACAAGCTCCTCAAGTCGCACCGACCAAGACGGAGCCTCCATCTTGAGTGCGCCAAGGTCCACCATCAAATGTACAAGTTCAAGAGAGACCTTCACAACTTCAAGAAGAACATGGACAACGACTTCGACAAAACCATGAGCATGTTTGCCAAGACTAATGATGCTTTGCGCTCATTACAACAACTCACCAAGAAGAGTGCCAAGGACAAGGGTCATCGTCGCGAGTGTCAAGTGGATGATCAAGTGTGCCACCTACATCAACCATCGGCAAGGCACGCCAATGACCTCCGTCGACACCATCATAAGGCACCTTCAACTACTAGTGCCACCACCACAATGGAACCAAGAGCAAGCCTTCGTTCACGACATCAAGCTTCAACGCCTATGCTTGACTTCCACGACCTTGCAAACAAGGAAAATGAAGACCTCTACTTCGTCAATTTGGCTGAGTACGGCAAGATGATGTCTACACTCCAAGATGGAGGAAGCCAAGGCCACATATGTGATGAAGTCGATCCGAGCACCGCTCTCGACAACAAAATGAGCCGACTTCCACCACTACTACAAGATGACTACAAGACGGCCAAGCATGGGATTTTCCCTTCGACCATGGAGGAGAGCGATGATTCCCATCTTATGGCATCCAACTTTAGAGACGACAAGGTCAAAAATGGTGAGCATGGGATTTTTCCTTCACCAAAGGAGGCGCATGGAGTTGAGGAAAAAACTAAGCCTATCACTATATGCTTGAGTGATGATTTGGTACCAATCCCATGTGAGTATGAGAGCCACTTAGCCCACTTGAGTGAGAACAAGAGTGAGATGAGTGACTCCACCTTATGCGAGATTGAGTGCTTCCACTTTGAGGGCATGAGTGGTACACCTAGTGAGTGGAGAGTGGTAATTGATAGGTCGAGTGAGACCATTTCGATTTCTAACGACATACCCTCTACCTCTAGTGTGTTATCTTATGTTGTGCTAGGTTCCATGGATGAAGACGCGCCAAGCCATGAAGCAATGATGCCTCAATTGGAGAAGATGTACATGGTGGACGAAGATGATGCTACGATATGGCTACATCAAGAAGACAAAGCCGTCCACAAGGAGGCTACTACTACCACAACACCCACTTCATAGGTATGAACAAGGTAAAAATAAGGGTGTTGATGATGCCATGATCCCACTAGTGGACATGATGAATTGGGAGGATATGCATATTATGGATGATACTTGTGACATTACATATGATTCATTCATATTCTCATGTGATGCTTTGCCTTTGCATAATATTGATCATGTGGAATTGTTTGATTGCGATACATTTTCCGTACACATGCCTTGCTATACATCTTTTTTGTATCATCCAATTGATTCGGACATGCCTTGTCATGATAGTCATTCAATTTCTCCCGTTGCTTGCAATAAGATTAATAATTGCTCTTTCACTTGTTTTGCTTGCAACAATATTTATCATATGCGTTATAATGAGATGGCCCCCATAGCTTTCTCAATTTTTGGAGATTTTGATGATTGCCATGATAAGCATGTTCCCCACTTGCATACTCACCATGCATCTATTTCATACTTGATTGACATTAATGGTGATGTGTAAAAGAAGAGATACATCATGATGGATGATGTGTTTCTCTACCATGCACACACGTTCTTCCTTTTTTGTATGATGTGTGTAGGTATCCGCACTATCATGTCAACCTCGGTTGAGCACGAGTTGACAAAAAAGAGCTCTTGAGAGCATCCCACAAGTGAGTTCAAGATCGAACCTAGCTCTGATACCTTTTGCATGTTTTGCATCTTTCATGGTGACAAATTGCTCTTTCCTATGGTTTGATTGCAAGCATGTTGATGGTATTATTTCACCTTGTGACATTCATGTTTCTTTGCTATTGGATATTGATGCTTTGTGTGTTGCAACAAAAAATTTGAACAATTTCTCTTTCCGATGTTTTGTGTGCAACCATAATGCCATTAAGAACATGTATTATCATGAGAGCTTCCAAGTATCTCGTATAGTTGTTGCAACAAACATAAGGACCACTTGATCTTTCATATGGTTTGTTTGCAAACATGTTATTTTTTCTTCTTCTTGGGACACTCATATTCCCATGATATTTGATTTTGATGATTTGTGTGTGACATCCAACATATCGAACAATTTATCTTTCCAATGGTTGGTTGGCACACATAATGATATTGTTTTGGATATTCTTTCTCATGTGTTTTTGCCAAATTCTCCTATCCTCGCATCAAGGATGTTGATCAAATTTCTATTCAATTGCTTTGAGTGCCACACTAAGAAATTATATGGAGTTTTTGAGTTCCCACATTTGGATAATGTTCAAACAATTTCCATGCACTTTGACCTTGCATATGCATCCCATTTGCTATATATGTATTGTGCTAATAGTGTTGTGAACAAGAATGGACATGCCACAAATGACATGCACCTCTATCACACACAAACATATGTTGCTTGGTATTTGTTGTGTGAAGGTACAAATTCTTACACGTCACCCTCTACCAAACATGTGTTGACAAGAAGAACCGAAGAGAGTTACCTATGGCTGCACTTCATCGAGCTATCTCTACACGCTAAGGTGACTTCCTTCTACTTGAGGACCCATGCGATAATATTCATGAATTGGCTACGCTTTCAGTGTTGCTTCGCTTTTGTTGTGAGCTTTGTAGGCTTAATGGAAGGTGAAGGAACTTTGAAGTGTTGTCAAGTCAATCTTCCCGAGGACGACTATATGGCGAACCCTAGGATCAAGAATGTCTTTCGACCTCTTCTACTTTGTGATGAGCATGTAGAGTCGAGGATGACTCTTTTTGAAGGGGGAGATGATGCAGCCCGACCTACAGTCGTTGCCACATCAAGGTATCCAACTTATTCCAAGTCATCATGGACTCCAAAGGTGAATCCTATACTCTTTGAGATCCCACTTCCTACCCTATTGAATGGTATACTACTTCATTATCCGCCCTATGACCATGATAGGTTCAACCGACAAGTACGAAGACGAGGGAGGAAGTCCAAGGACTCACGCCTGACAAGACGGAGGCTTGGAAGAGGGGGCAGAAGAAGCTCCAGCTGGATCCGACGGCAGGACCTGCGGACCGGAGCCACCGCCGGAATCTCCGGCATTAGCTCCGGCGAACCGGGCTCAACGTCGGAATCTCCGGGGCCAGGACCGGTGGACCGGACCCACCTCCAGAAACGCTCTCTGTATGCCAAACCGGCGGGCGACCAGAATAACCGGCGATAACCGGAACTTTCGGCGCTAGATCCGGCGCCGCCGGACTTACTGCCAGAATACACCGTATGCGCGCGGATCTAGGTTTGATACCTTGGAATATTCTCTTTACTTACCCCTTTTCCTAGTTTATCCCCAAACTACCCCCTTATTTAGTGGCTGGCCTATAAATAGTTCCCCCACCCCTCATGTATCCGTTAGGCATAGATGATAGACTAAAGACAACCTCCATTGTGGAATCTCTAGTTTTGTCTCATCCCCTTTTACCAAGGGGACCGACTATCGTCACCAACCTCGATTGGAATTTGCATCATGCATCCATCGTTGTACAAGGCCTTGGAGTCGGTGTCTCTTCTCCAAGCTGTCAAGACCCTTCCAAGGTGTTCTTCCCTCTCCGATGTGGATTGAGGGAGCACATTAACCGATCTTTCCTTGTGAGGATTCTATCGGACTGGTGGCCGCCGTTCGAAAGCAATCGGTCTTGTATCGTGTGAGTTTTGCGTGTGTTCATCATGTTCTTCGCGAGATGTATGTTCGCTTCCGCTACCTTCTTCCTTTATGTTAGAGTATTGTACGTATACGGTTCTTATGGTAGTTTAGAATAGTTAGGACTCTAGCCTAACTTGACGTGTACTCCAAGATGATCATTGTACGTCTATATATACTCGCCCATGAGGCTCAATAATACATCCAACATATCCTGCCAATCTCATACTCTTACATGGTATCAGCCAAAACCGATCCCAAAGCCTAGCCGTTGTCGGCACGCTTCCGCCGCCCCCGGGGAGGTCGATCTACATGATCTCCGCCAGGGGCCGCGCAACCCGTACGCAGGGTTCGTCCGCCGACCTGTGATCGGCTGCCCTGCAAGTCTTTTTTTCCAATCTCTTGATTGGTTTTCTTTTTTGGTTTAACCGATCTTAGATCAGATTGCATCGTCCATTGCCGTCGTCATCGCCGCGCCTCTACTCCGACCATCGGCACCGACGATCTACACCGCAATTGTGCGCCTGCCCTCTCCGCTGACGCGCCTGCCTCGGCAGGCTGCTGCGGCCTCACGGCAGGCTGCCGCGCACCGCGGACGGCTACTACGCCTTCCTTGGAAGGCTGCCGCGGATGCCCCCCTCGGATTGTCTTCGTCGTCATCATTCGGGACTTCACCGACAACGCCACCATCGACTCCGATCTACGCGTTGTCCATGCCATGGCGCATACGGCGCACCGTCAGTCTGATCAACCGGTCTCGCGCCTGTCTACGCCAATCACGTCCCCGAGCACGCGCCTACCACCGATGGAGCTACGGGCTGACGCTGCATCGTCCCCTCAGGCCGCAGCGCCGCCGACTTTGGTCCATGCTATCGGCTTCCAACGCGCCTTCCTTGGCGTGTACGTCGCTGGTGGTCTCCCAGCCGCTGCATCGACTTGCGCCTTGCAGCTATGCCGCCCCCTCGGGTCATAGCGTCGCTGCATGCAGTCTACTTCGCCGTCCCGGTGCATCGATGTCCTCGACTTTTACCGCGCCTAATCCTACAGGCGTGGATCGCCGCCGTCTGCACGTGGTCTTCATCACGTCGCCGGGTTCTTCTTCGCCTACTTCGAGTATCGCCGCCGCGCCTCTCTAGGCGTCCAGCATGACCACTTCAGGTCACCGTTGGTTTCGCCGCCTTCTATGTATTCTCCACATCGAACTTGTCGGCATCGTCATACGATACTGGCGCACAGGTTCATGATGGCAGCTACCCCTGCACGCCTGGTACTGGCAACACCGGTGCGTACCTTCGTCCCCGGCGCGTTCCCGAGTCTGGCAAACTCACGCCGGACGCCTCGTCTTCGTCGACATGATAACGTCTTCTTTGGCATCTACACCTTCCTCTACGACTGCCTTGACCGCATCAGCAACGCATTTCCCTTGGCATACTAGGTTCTGGCAGAACCAAGATGTGCCTTCGTCCCTGACGTGCGCCTAGTGAATGGTTTCGCAGCATAGTAAATCAAAAAATTTCTATGGATGCGAATGGGAAAGCCAAGATCTAATCTAGGATATGCAAACAATGAGGGGGTATAGATGAGATCTTCATACCCTTGAAGATTCGCACAGCGGAACGTTCGACGGAACGTGGGTGATGTAGTCGTACTCGCTTCTCCTCCTCGCGATCCGATCCGATCTAACACCGCAAGTGGTGATGCCTCCGAGAGATGCACACGTGCGGCACCTCGACGTCTCCTCCTTCCCCGGTCCAGCAAGTATGGTGGAGAGATGGATTGGATCTACAACGCGACGGCGCGGTGCAACTGGTGGAGAGTTTCTGCAGCAGGGCTTCGCCTACACACAGTCGGGAGGGAGAGAGAGAGGAGGGCATCTAGGGCTTGAGGAGGAGGTGTGGTAGGGGGTGCGCCCCCATCCCTCTTTATATAGAGGGGTGGGCGGCCAGCCCTTGCCCCTCCCCCAAACCCTAGGGCCGGCGGCCAAGGAGGGAGGAGTGGGGGCCAAGTTCCCTCTCCCCCCTTCTAGAAGCTCCCCTAGGGTTCCCCTAGGTTTGGCCGGCTGGGCCCTATGGGGCCTTGTGCCCCTGGCCCAATGCGGCCAGGGCACTCCCTCATAGGCCCATGCCCCCTCTCGGCAGGTGGGGCCACGTTGGTCCCCCTCCGGAAGGTTCTAGAAGCTTCCGGTACAATACCGATTAACCCGAAACAATTCCGAACTCCAAAAACTGCATTGCCTTATATGAATCTTATTCTCCGGACCATTTCGGAACCTCTCGTGATGTCCCGGATCCCATCCGAGACTCCGAACAAAAACTCATAAACCAATTATCCAATCTATCCTAGCGTCGAGACATGTTAAGTGTGTGACCCTTCGGGTTCCAGAATATGCAGACATGATCTTCTATCAATAATCAACAGCGGGGTCTGGAAACCCATATTGACTCCCACACATTCATCGATGATCATATCGTATGAACCACGATGCCAGGATTTAATCAATCCCATATATATATTCCCTTCGTCTCGCGATATTTTACTTGCCCGAGATTTGATCGTCGGTACCGTCATACCTAGTTCAATCTCGTTCACAGCAAGTACTTTACTCGTTCCGTAATCCGATATCACTTTGTGATTAACTCCTTAACCACATGCTTGCAAGCGGTGTTGATATCGATTACCGAGTGGGCCCGAAGTATATCTCTCCGACTTGGGAGGGACAAATCCCATCTCGATACATACAACCCAACAGGTACTTTCCGATCACCTGAGAGACACCTTTATGATCACCCTCTCATAGGATGACGTTTGATGACCTCAAAGCTTTCTTTCGATACCAGGGAGTTGTATTATCTCATGGTCTAAGGAATACAATATTTGACATAAGAAAAGCTTCGCAAAGATGAACACGATGACATGATCTAATTGCTCCGCTTAGTTTGGGTCTGTCCATTATATCATTCTCCCAATGATATGATCTCATTATTAATCGACAACTCATGTCTATGGTTAGGAAACCTTAACCATCATTAATCAATGATCTAGTCCATAGAGGCATACTAGGGACACGGTGTTGTTCACAAACCACACAAGTATTAAAGTTTCCGCTTAATACAATTCTAGCATGGAATATAAACTTTATCATGAACAAGAATTATAATAATAACATCTTTATTATTGCCTCTAGGGCATAATTCCAATAGTCTTCCACTTGCACTAGAGTCAATAATCTAGTTTACATTTGGAAACAATCTCACACCCATGGCACTAAGGTGCTGATCATGTTTTGCACGTGGAAGAGGTTTAGTCAATGGATCTGCGACATTCAGATCTGTATGTACTTTGTTAATCTTCAGATCTCCATCTGCTATATAATCTCGGATTATATGAAACTTGTGGTTGATATGCTTGGTCTTTGGATGATATCTTGGTTCCTTAGCGAGTGCTATGGCGCCAGTGTTGTCACACAATATCTCCAGTGGGTCCAATGCACTTGGAACCACGCCAAGATCAGTGATGAAGTTCCTAATCCAAACTCCTTCACTTGACGCTTCTGCAGCAGCCATGTATTCCGCTTCTACTATAGATCCCGCGATCACGCTTTGCTTGCAGCTTCTCCACCTCACAGCTCCTCCATTCAAAATATAAACGTATCCTGTCTGAGATTTAGAATCATCCTTGTCGGTGTCGAAACTAGCATCGACGTAACCTTTTACGATGAGCTGTTCATCACCCCCATAGACTAAGAACATTTCTTTAGTCCTATTTAGGTACTTTAGGATGTTCTTCACGGATGTCCAGTGTTCCACTCCTGGATCACTTTGGTATCTGCTCGTCAAACTAAGAGCATTGGACACATCCGGTCTAGTACACAGCATGGCATACATGATAGAACCTATGGCCGAGGCATAAGGCACTTTGCTCATAGCTTCTCTATCATTTACCGTAGCTGGACACTGAGCCTTGCTCAATATCTTACCTGACAACATAGGCACTGAACCTTTCTTTGCCTTATCCATTCTGAACCTTTTCAGAACTTTGTTTAGGTATGTAGTCTGGCTTAAAGCTATCAAGCGTCTTTGTCTATCTCTATAGATTTTGATGCCCAATATATAAGCAGCTTCACCTAGGTCTTTTATTGAAAAACACTTGTTCAAATAACTCTTCACATCGTTAAGCATGTTAATGTCATTTCCAATAATCAATATGTCATCCACATATAGTACCAGAAATGTCAACGAGCTTCCACTCACTTTCTTGTAGATACAAGCTTCGTAGCAATTTGGAACAAATCCAAAGCTCTTGATCACTTGATCAAAACGAAGATTCCAACTCCGAGATGCTTGCTTTAGTCCATAAATGGAACGCTGAAGTTTGCATACTTTATCGGCATCCTTAGGATCGACAAAACCTTCGGGTTGCATCATATACAACTCTTCATCAATGTTGCCATTGAGGAAAGCAGTCTTGACATCCATCTGCCATATTTCATAATCATGAAATGCAGCAATTGCTAATAAAATCCGAATGGACTTAAACATCGCTACGGGAGAGAAAGTCTCATCGTAGTCAACACCTTGAACTTGTCGAAAACCTTTCGCGACAAGCCGTGCTTTATAGACGGTAACATTACCATCCGCGACCGTTTTCTTCTTGAAAATCCATTTGCACTCAACGGCATTTCGGTCGCTAGGAGGGTCCACCAAAGTCCATACTTGGTTTTCGCTCATGGATCCCAATTCGGATTTCATGGCCTCTAGCCAATTCTTAGAGTCTGGGCTCATCATCGCTTCCTCATAGTTCGTAGGTTCACTGTCTTCTACCAACAAGACAGTCAAGACAGGGTTGCCGTACCACTCAGGAGGGGCACGCGACCTTGTCGACCTGCGATGTTCAGTAGCAGCATCGTCTGAAGCTTCATGATCCTTGTCATTAGCTTCCTCTATTGTTGGTGCAGGCGGCACTGGAACAATTTCAGGTGCTGCGCTACTCTCCAATTCAAGAGAAGGTTCAACAACCTCGTCTAGCTCTACTTTCCTCCCACTCACTTCTTTCGAGAGAAACTCCTTCTCAAGAAAGGATCCGTTCTTTGCGACAAACACTTTGCCTTCGGTTCTGTGATAGAAGGTATACCCAATAGTTTCCTTAGGGTATCCTATGAAGACGCATTTCTCTGCTTTGGGTTCGAGCTTGTCCGGCATCAACTTCTTGACGTAAGCTTCGCATCCCCAAACTTTAAGAAACGACAACTTAGGTTTAGCACCAAACCACAGTTCATACGGTGTCGTCTCAACGGATTTAGATGGTGCTCTATTTAAAGTGAATGCAGCAGTTTCTAATGCATAACCCCAAAATGATAACGGCAAATCAGTAAGAGACATCATCGATCGGACCATATCTAATAGGGTTCGATTCCAGCGTTCAGACACACCATTGCGCTGTGGTGTTCCGGGTGGCGTGAGTTGCGAAACGATTCCGCTTGCTTTAAGATGCGTGAGAAAATCATAACTCAAATATTCACCTCCACGATCGGATCGTAGAAACTTAATCTTTCTGTTACGATGGTTCTCCACTTCATTCTGAAATTCTTTGAACTTTTCAAATGTTTCAGATTTATGTTTCATTAAATAGATATACCCATATCTACTTAAGTCATCGGTAAAAGTGATAAAATAGCGATATCCACCGCGCGTCGAAACACTCATCGGTCCGCATACATAGGTATGTATGATTTCCAACAAGTCTGTTGCTCGCTCCATCATACCGGAGAACGGGGTTTTGATCATCTTGCCCATGAGGCATGGTTCGCATGTGTCAAATGATTCAAAATCAAGAGACTCCAAAAGTCCATCAGAATGGAGTTTCTTCATGCGCTTTACACCAATATGACCTAGACGACAGTGCCACAAATAAGTAGTATTATCACTATCAACTTTGCATCTCTTAGCCTCAATGTTATGGATGTGTGTTTCATCCCTTTCGAGATTCAGAAGAAATAAACCATTCACAGCAGGTGCATGACCATAAAAGATGTTACTCATATAAATAGAACAACCATTATTCTCCGATTTAAATGAATAACCGTCTTGCAATAAACACGATCCAGAAATAATGTTCATGCTCAACGCAGGCACATAATAACACTTATTAAAGTTTAAAACTAATCCCGAAGGTAAAACTAAGGAGAGCGTGCCGACGGCCATCACACCAACTCTTGATCCGTTGCCAACGCGCATCGTCACCTCATCCCTCGCAAGCCGCCGTCTATTTTGTAGCTCCTGTTTCGAGTTACAAATATTAGCAACTGAACCAGTATCAAATACCCAGGCACTACAACGAGGGCTAGTAAGGAAAACATCAATAACATCTATATCAAATATACCTTTGATGGTGCCAGCCTTCTTGTCCGCTAAGTACTTCGGACAATTGCGCTTCCAGTGACCCTTGTCCTTGCAATAGAAGCACTCAGTGTCCGGCTTAGGTCCAGACTTGAGCTTCTTCTCAGCAGGGGCAACGCGCTTGCCGCCGCCTTTCTTGAAGGGCTTCTTTGCACCCTTACCTTTCTTGAAGGTGGGGGCTTGTTGACCATCAACACATGATTATCCTTTTTGATGTCCACCTCCGCAGCCTTCAGCTTTGCGAAGAGCTCGGTGATCATCGTATCAGTGGAACCAATCTGATTATGAGTCAATACAAAACTTTTGTAGCTGGGAGGGAGTGATTGCAGAACCCTGTCAATCTTGAGCTCCTCTGGAATCTTGCAGTCCAGTTGCTCAAGGCGTTGAGTGTGTCCCGACATCTTTATGGCGTGCTCACTAACGGAACTCCCTTCCTCCATCTTGCAGTTAAAGAATTTCTCAGAGATCTCATATCTCTCAGAACGGTCCTGAGTCTGAAACATAGTTTTCAGCTCCTCAAGAATCTCAAAGGGCCCGGGATAGTCTTCAAAACGATTTTGAAGGTCCGATTTCATAGCAAACAACATGGTGCTCTTAATCACACCATAATCATCTTTGCGCGACTGATAGACAGCTTTCTCATCAGCCGACGCATCTATAGCAGGGGCGTCACCTAGCGCATTTTCAAGGACATAGTCCTTTTGACCGCAAAAGAGAATGATTCTCAGATTGCGGAACCATTTGGTGAAGTTAGACCCATTGTTTCTAAGCTTTTCCTTCTCAGCAAAAACGTTGAAGTTGAAGTTGGACTTAGCCATTTGATCTACAATGTTTGCAAGTACAATTTAGACTATGTTCATGATAACTAGTTCAACTTTAATCAAATTACTAGATGAACTCCCACTAAATTCAACATCCCTCAAGTTGTTTAGTGAACATGATCCAAATTCACCACACCTAATCCGATCTTCACGAGAAGAGATGTGGTTTCAATGGTGGACAACGAAGTGTCGATCATATCATTCATATGAATCATGCTTAACCTTTCGGTTCTTGTGTTCCGAGGCCACGTCTGTACATGCTAGGCTCGTCAAGTCAGACCCAAGTATTTCCGCGTGTGCAAAACTGGCTTGCACCCGTTGTATGTGAACGTAGAGTCTATA
Source organism: Avena sativa (assembly GCA_916181665.1). Classification (NCBI taxonomy): domain Eukaryota; kingdom Viridiplantae; phylum Streptophyta; class Magnoliopsida; order Poales; family Poaceae; genus Avena; species Avena sativa. Next base: position 311,172,109 of record OV702284.1, on the reverse strand, counting down.
GCACCCGATCATCACGTGATGCTTGGACACGACGAACTTTCGCAACGGTGCATACATAGGGAGAACACGGTTTTATCTTGATCTTTAAGTGAGGAATCATCTTATAATGCTATCGTCGTGATCTAAGCATAATAAGATACATAAAAGGATAAACATCACATGCATATAACTTTATGTGACATGGTATAACCAATCTTCCGGCAATGATCTCCATCTTGTGCGTGCCGGCATGATCTCCATCACTCCACCATGATTGCCTCCACCACGAATAGCAACTACAACTATTGCTAACTACTTAGCGATAAAGTGAAACTATTACATGGCGTATAAGAAGTTGACACACAGGTCATACACAATTATAAAGACAACCATATGGCTCCTTCCGGTTGTGTACACATCGACATGCAAGTCGTGAATCATTACAAAACATGATCATCGCATACAATATACACATCACATCTTGGGCCATACCATATCACAGAAAACACTCCCTGCAAAAACAAGTTAGACGCCTCTACTTTGTTGTTGCATGTTTTACGTGGCTTATGGGAGTAGCAAGCTAAGAACGATTATTACCTACGGAAAGCCACAACGGTGATATTATGGTTGCCAAACTCCGGTGTAAATCCCATGACAACTATAGTGAGAGAAACTGGCATCCACCAGCCGCATGTGTGGAACAAGCCACGCGTCAAGTGCGGAGCCGGTCTCGCGAACGACGTCGCGTAAAGTTGGCCTGGACCGCTTCGATCTCACTATCCCGCGTCATAAGAAGAACACAAACAAGAGTCTTGCAACAGAAAACATCAACGCTCGCAACAACCATGTTGCGTTCTACTCGTGAAACACATCTACGCATAGATCTAGCTCTGATACCACTGAATGGTTTCGCAGCATAGTAAATCAAAAAAATTCTACGGATGCGAATGGGAAAGCCAAGATCTAATCTAGGAGATGTAAACAACAAGGGGGGATAGATGAGATCTTCATACCCTTGAAGATTCGCACAGCGGAATGTTCGATGGAACGTGGGTGATGTAATCGTACTCGCTTCTCCTCCTCGCGATCCGATCCGATCTAACACCGCAAGTGGCGATGCCTCCGAGAGAAGCACACGTGCGGCACCTCGACGTCTCCTCTTTTCTCGGTCCAGCAAGTATGGTGGAGAGACGGATTGGATCTACAACGCGACGGCGCGGTGCAAGTGGTGGAGAGTTTCTGCAGCAGGGCTTCGCCTACACACAGTCGGGAGGGAGAGAGAGAGGAGGGCAGCAGGGCGGCTAGGGCTTGAGGAGGAGGTGTGGGAGGGGGTGTGCCCCCAGCCCTCTTTATATAGAGGGGTGGGCGGCCAGCCCTTGCCCCTCCCCCAAACCCTAGGGCTGGCGGCCAAGGAGGGAGGAGTGGGGGGGCAAGTTCCCCCCCTTCTAGAAGCTCCCCTAGGGTTCCCCTAGGTTTGGCCGGCTGGGCCCTATGGGGCCTTGTGCCCCTGGCCCAATGCGGCCAGGGCACTCCCTCATAGGCCCATGCCCCCTCCCGGCAGGTGGGGCCACGTTGGTCCCCCTCCGGAAGGTTCTAGAAGCTTCCGGTACAATACCGATTAACCCGAAACAATTCCGAACTCCAAAAACTGCATTGCCTTATATGAATCTTATTCTCCGGACCATTACGGAACCTCTCGTGATGTCCCGGATCCCATTCGAGACTCCGAACAAAAACTCATAAACCAATTATCCAATCTATCCTAGCGTCGAGACACGTTAAGTGTGTGACCCTTCGGGTTCGAGAATATGCAGACATGATCTTCTATCAATAATCAACAACGGGGTCTGGAAACCCATATTGACTCCCACACATTCATCGATGATCATATCGGATGAACCACGATGCCAGGATTCAATCAATCCCACATATATTCCCTTTGTCTCGCGATATTTTACTTGCCCGAGATTTGATCGTCGGTACCGTCATACCTAGTTCAATCTCGTTTACAGCAAGTACTTTACTCGTTCCATAATCCGATATCACTTTGTGATTAACTCCTTAACCACATGCTTGCAAGCGGTGTTGATATCGATTACCGAGTGGGCCCGAAGTATATCTCTCCGACTTGGGAGGGACAAATCCCATCTCGATACATACAACCCAACAGGTACTTTCCGATCACCTGAGAGACACCTTTATGATCACCCTCTCATAGGATGACGTTTGATGACCTCAAAGCTTTCTTCCGATACCAGGGAGTTGTATTATCTCATGATCTAAGGAATACAATATTTGACATAAGAAAAGCTTCGCAAAGATGAACACGATGACACGATCTAATTGCTCCGCTTAGTTTGGGTCTGTCCATTATATCATTCTCCCAATTATATGATCTCATTATTAATCGACAACTCATGTCTATGGTTAGGAAACCTTAACCATCATTTGTTCACAAACCACACAAGTATTAAAGTTTCCGCTTAATACAATTCTAGCATAGAATATAAACTTTATCATGAACAAGAATTATAATAATAACATCTTTATTATTGCCTCTAGGGCATAATTCCAACACCTAGTCTGGCAAAACTTTGGCGCCGATCATATCCGACGGCTCGGACTGCATCGACTCCGGCATTGATCGCACATTCGACCTACCTCGACGCGTCTCCGTCATCCTCTTCGCGTACTATGTGCTTGCGGCTTCATGTGCGGCTACATCGACACCGGCAACCCCGACCACGACGACCCTTCGCACGGCTACATCAAACTCGGCACCGCTCCAAGCTCTCCGCTCCCTCGACACCGGCACAAGGGTTTCCACCTCGCTTGAGCATCATCAGCCTCTTCTACAGTCCAAGCATCCGCGCCGCGACATCGTCTACGACACTCCCGCTGCACTGCGGGGGGATGTCAGCCTACTGGTCTACATCGGCACTCCAGTCTGACTGTTTGCGACGTTCCTGTTGTTCACGATGCTACCGCTACGACTGCGGGGGAGTTTTAGAGTATTGTACGTATACGGTTCTTATGATAGTTTAAAATAGTTAGGACTCTAGCCTAACTTGACTTGTACTCCAAGATGATCCTTGTACGTCTATATATACTCGCCCATAAGGCTCAATAATACATCCGACATATTCCGTCAATCTCATACTCTTACACTTCACCCTCGATTCCCATCGATTTGACCACGAGATCCGTGAAGATCGGGTCACCCAAGAGATTAATCCCTATCACCTTGCAGGCTGATTACTCGGCACGTTGTACCATGTTGGTCGTTTGAGGCTTTATATATTGTTGAAGTCTGGCCTAATGTCTACTTTGGAAAAAAATGATATACCATATGTAGCTAAAGAAATTGCTCGTATAATTCGTTAGCAAAGCGTAAACAACGAGATTTGGTGAGCTAAACAATTCAATAATGAGAACGTTATCATGAGCCATCTTTCTTTTTCAATGCGAAAAGGTCAGAGTGCGGGCATACCAAACGAATTGGTCTTTGCGGTGTACTCCTTTTTTGAGAGACTTTGCGGCGCGTACTCCTGACATTTCACTATGGAGAAGTCCGCACATATCTTGCAAGAGCTTTTTTACGGTACCCGTACTGCTTGGAGCTTGGAGCAGTATAGGGAATCCTACATTTTTTTTCTAAGGGTAAATTAGACCTTTCTAATTTAGCCCATCTCAGCCCAGCGTACTTCTCTCTGTCTCAATAGCCGCCGCCTTCGCCTCTTCTCTCTGTCTCAATCGCCTGCATCAATTGCCGTCGCCTTCGCCTCTGCATCAAGCGCCGCCGCCGACCTAGCCCGCCCCGCCGTCGTCGGCCTCGCCGGCTGCGCCCTCCCCGACCTTGCCGCCACCGACCTAGCCTCTCAATCGCCTGCATCAATCGCCACCGCATGCGCCTCTGCATCAAGCACCTCCGCCGACCTAGCCCGCCCCGCCGTCGCCGGGCTCGCCGGCTGCGCCCTCCCCGACCTCGCCGCCACCGAATCCCGCCACCGACCTAGCCCGCCCCGCCGTCTCCGACCTTGCCGGTTGTGCCCTCGCTGAACTCGCCGCCACTGAATCCTTGTCCCTGACGAGCTCTTGCTACCGCCGTGTTTGACCTCGTCGATCTGGTTGCAGCGTCTCCGTGTCCTCATCCGCGGAACCTCATCGTAAGTATACAGCAATTCATTGTACATTGACTAAATGTGCTGCTAGTGCTTGAACCTTGGCACCAAAAGCTTGCAATGCATACGAGGCTTGGAGCTGGAGTGCTTATCTTGGTTCAGTGTCCATTTGCACGCACGCAACACCATCGTCTTGACAGTCATCCTGCCTAGTTGATATTAGCAAGCACTGTCATTGTTTTCTTCTATTTGTTACATGATTTTCTGCTGATAAGTGATAATACGTGAGGCTGTATGTACATTTTAATTGAATACATATCCTTGTGAACTACAACTGAATGTACATGGTTATCTTTGAATAGTGTATATTTGTGTTGACTCAGAACTTGGAACTGAATGGAGAGGTGATTGAATCCCTATGCGTATCCATTATGAGTTTGACCCGTGGGGAACCATGTGAATAGTTTTAATTTTTTGTTTTGCCTAGGCAGTGAAATCGTGTAGTAAAGAATTTAACCACAGAGTGGCACCGTTATTGCAATATTAATACTGAAATATGTGTTAGTTTGACTGTCAGACTTGTGTTAAACTAACTTTGGTTTTTCATTGCAGTTAACGACATGGAGAAAATGGAGGGCATGGAGGGTTTGGAGGGCTTGGAGGACATGGATAACAATGAAGAATATGATATGGTGGTTAATGAGACTTTCAGTAGCGTCTATTTTAAAAGAACTACTGGTGCTTTATGTTTCACTTCTTGATCAAAACTTGTATGTAAAATGTAATAACTTGGAGCTCCATCGATGGCATGCTGGACTTTGTACATGGATTTGTTTCAGAAAAATGTTTTGTTAATGATATTGCTGTTACATTTGCACACTGCTTAAGTGAACAAACAATATTGCTATGGTGTTGGCCTCTGAATGTCGAAGTTAGTGAATGGAAGTGCATATCCGAATAGAACTATCAATTATCTACAGACATATATGTTACGAATTATTACAGACATATAAGCTAGTTAATAATGGAAGTGCATATCCGAATAGTGCAGAATATATTCACTTTTAAACTAACCAGTTAACGATCTAAGTCTTTTCCAAGTATGCAGGAAAGATTTTCCAGCCACCAAAAATCACCCAAGTTATTATCTACCTGGTCATTTGTAAATTGTAATGCCTACTGAAAGTATAAACTAACGTATCCTGAATTGAATCATATTTTTTTCTCATTGGACTACACTTGGGGTCCAAAGTAAGACCATGAATTGATGATGCACGCACTGGTGCTGGATACAATCAGGCGAAGACCAAATGCAAGGCCCTCCTCTTTAAAACCTACACCAGACTCTCTCGTGCCTTCTATGAACTGATACTTACTAGCAAAAGATGAGGCACAAAACAAAGATGACACTGATATTGATGCTCCCTAGTTAAGAAAAGTGGTGCAGCACACTTCCGTATTTTCACAAGCCTTTTAGACCATTTCCAAAGATCTTTGCCTTCTCCTGTTCGAGTAATTAAACTAGTTCACCTCAAGCTCTCGCAAGTAAATAATAGAGCAGCCTCACCATGAGCCAAGGACAACATCATCACCTCAGGGATGACACTCTCCGCCATCAGCTGCTGTGACGACGGCGGCAGCACCAGAGCCGCGTTAAGCAGAGCCTAGGCCCTGGAGACGACCTGGAACTGGCCGTCCCGGCACGCAACCTCCGGCAACGCCGGCCTCCGTTGGCCACCCATCAGCTCACCATACAACAGCCGACACCTGGTCCCGCGGCGTCCTCACCCTCGCCATAATGTACTCTTCCACAAGCACGTTGTCGGCGACCTTGGGGAGGAGCCTGCGGCGGTGGAAACATCGAATCTCTCGCCCTGAAACTTCTGCATTTTTTTATCCGGATCGTGCGTGATTCCTCTGAACAAGCTGTTGGTTGACTTCTGACTACTGAACGTGCAGTGTGGGCGGGCGAGCATGGGCGACGCGATCTACCGGGACATGTCGTTCCCGGGAAAGTTCGCGCCGGAGTACCTGCTGGACTGCCTGGAGATCTCGTCGGAGCACGAGGCCCTGGAGGCCGCCGACCACGGCCACTCGAGGTTGCCGTCCATGGCGACGTTGTTTTCAGACAGCACTGGTTGTGTACCTTGTTGTGTTGTATCTTGCTCGCGCCGAGGGTGGTCTGGGAGAGGCCGGGGAAGCGCTGCTTGAGGCAGAGCAGCTTGACGCGGGCGTTGGCGGCCTGCTTGGCGATCTCCCATGGGGTCTATAACGGGTTGGCGGTGTTGGCGTCGGCGCCGAGCGCGGTGGCGGCGCAGAAGAGGACGGCGTAGAGGAAGCTGTTGGGCGCGACGAGGAGGACGGCGTCGCCGGGGCGGACGCCGGTCCGCACGGGAGGCGAGCGCGACGGCTGTGGACAGGATGGCGGAGCGGAGGCCGGCAAAGGTGAGGGCGCGGCCCGTGGCGGCGTCTACGAGCGCGAGCGCGGACGGTCAGTCGTCAGCGCGACGGGGTAGAGGACGCAGTTGGGCGCGGATGGACGGCGGCCAGAACCCTAGCTGGTGGAGGGGATTTGTTGTGTACGAACAGGGAACCGGTCGGGTGCGTGAGCGGTGAATACCGGCGACCTAAAATATCGATCTACCTAAAATGCCCTCGAACGACTTACTGCTGGCCAAATTACTCAGCGGTGCGGGTGCGTACTGCTCGGTAATTTGGATCCTAGCCCAGCAGTACAGCTCGTTTTAGACTGTTCGATCCTGCAATCCGAGGGCTCATGTTCATCCCAGGGTACCAGAAAAGAGCTCAAGAATTAAGGCAGTCGTTATCACTCAGCTAGCAGTGCATGCATGCTTAGCGACTGAGATATAGTGCTTGTATGAAGCATCACTTAGTGGATCTAAGTGCTTGTATGAAGCAGAATACACACCACGCCTTCCCCTATAAACAGAGCCTGCACCGAACAATCTCATCTCACAGAGGGTGTTCACGGCATCTGCGGCTTGTCGAACAATGAGTTCAAGCTCTGCCAGCCCGCGGCCGCGGTGGATAACCCGACGGACAGCCCGTCGTCCGAGTGCTGTGCCGCGCTCGGGAAGGCCAATCTGTCGTGCATCTGCCGCTACAAAGGCGTCGCCGGCATATGGCTGAGGATGTACCACATCGACGCCGCCCGCGCCATGGCGCTTCCCAGCAAGTGCGGCCTCGCCATGCCCAGCAATTGCTCCTGATGATCGGACGCACCGTCTAATCTATAGGCGTGTGCGTGTCTGTCAGTATCTTATAGTACGGCTAAATAAGTGGAGTAGCACTCGAAAGGCGTTGTGCTACTCGACCTACCGGTGTTGTATGATTTGGCCGTGTGCTTATCTCTCACTAATTAAGGTCTGTGATAAGAATAGTACGAATGTACTAACTCCGTTTATCTAAAAATAGGTGACTTCGATTTGTTTAGATTTATACGTATTTATATAATAAAATATATTTAGATATATGCGAATTTAGATAAACTCAAGTCACTTATTTTTTAACGGAGGAAGTATTTTTTCTTCAAAAGTCAAACTAAGTAAAGTTTGACCAAGTTTTTATTAATATTTATAATACGAGAATCATACCGTTTGATACATCATGAAACATACTTTCATATGGTACCTATATAGTATCATAGTTTTTTAAAAAAGTTTGGTCAAACTTTTCGTAGCTTGACTTTTCAGAAAAAATATATAAGCCTTAAAATTTGAAACCGATGTAGTATACTGGAAGTGTAATAATAGAAAAAGTGTCTTACTAGTTATAAGTCGTCCTGTAATTTAATACTCCCTTCATTTTAAAATATAAGACGTTTTAGTTTTTGTAAAACTAACTAAAACTCTAGACCTCTTTTAGTGTGTAGATTCACTCCAAACCTACATGGTAAAAGGCGTCTAAATACATTAGTTTTATAGAAGATAAAATATCTTATATTTGAAATGGAGGGAGTATATTATTAGTGGTGACCTGGTCCTTATCAAAAGGCTGGTTGTTTTCTTGTTGTTGCCAAAATTGGACACTCAATTCATACAAATATTATTCTGGACATGATTTATGAACCACCATATATTTTTTATTTAGAAACACTTTTCATGCTATTAGGCATTTTCCAATTAGTCCAAGATTTCCTCAGCAGTCCAAAATAAGGCTCCACTGAGGATATGTGTGCTGCATTTCTTTTTAGTTCAGGACATTACATAAAGTGCCAAAATTTTGATGAATTTTCTTCCCTGCCCCTAGGACTTTTCCAAAATAGACCAATAGTTGTAAGTATGCAAAGCACAAAAAATTTAGGAGAGCTATCCCTGAAGAAGTAAGAAAAGGCTCTCTATTTGACTATTTGACCTGACAAACTTAAGTTCTGATACCAAGACTGACACAGTTTTTTTTTTTTGAAGGAAAACAGTGGGGGAGAGATCCCCACTGCTTATATATGTATATAAAAGAATAAGCAAAGCTTGTACAAACTATTTACAAAGAACAAAGATAACAAAAAAAAAGTGGAAAACGAAAAAAGTTCAACAAAAACAAAGCCAACTATAAGCTAAACTTGTGATTGCAGCCAACTGACACTGTTATAAGCTCCTCAAATTAATCAGAAAGAAGGGGTTGTACTCACCTAATTTACAAACTTATGAACCAACAGAAATCAATGGATTCAACTCAAACAGAAAAGTACTGAGCAAAATAATTTCCTGTACCGTGTACACATGACACGCGGTGCGGTGAGCCCAGCTTACATGCATAATTACAATTGCGAGATAGCTAGTTAACTACAGAAGTCAAAATAAACCTAACAGATTGCACGAACCAATTATTTGGCAGAATTACTTACATCTCCCATGCATGATTTCTACCGGGGGCAATGGGCAGACCACCGCCGGTGTTGTAAAGGCGCTTGTTCAGTTCTTGTCAAAGTAATCTTGCATATTGGTGACTCCCCTCAGTTGTAAATAACAATGATACATCATGCTGGATGCATGGCGCTAGAACCACCTTATGCTGAAAACTGGTAACTTTCCGAGGTATCCTGGACCTCGATATGTGCATCGTGGATGGCATGCCAGCGTGTTCTCTTCCTGCAGCAGGCGGTCTCAGTAGCCAGTGGATGTGAGGAACTTGTCATAGGGATTCAGGACTGGTAGCTTGCAGAAATTGGAGTGGAACTGGTCATCGTTTGTGAGTGGGATTAGCCCATCTGTGGGAGAATCCGGCTCAGATGACTCAAGCTTCCCACCAGCCTGCAAGTATGATATCGTTAGGAATTTTCTTTCATCGTTTCATAAGGAGCAAAATGAACTGGTTTGACATATCCAACAGTTCATTCCATAATGTAGTACGATCTAAAGTTGTTTAAATGTAGGCAGCTCAAGTTGCTGGTGATGTTTCTGGGGGTACTACTAACCTCTTGTTGGTCGGCACTCATGCAGACAGATAACTTTTTCTGCTTTCCAATTAAGAGAGCTTCGCATTGGTTGGCTAACTCTGAGAAAGGCAAATTGTGGTTTGTTGACACGGACAATCTTCCAACATTCCGAGATGTTTCAGTAACCTTCAGAAGTAATAACCTCATTTTAGCATGTATTGCTGCATCTTAAAATGCTACTACTAATTACCACCTCCATATTTTCATTAAAGCTATTCAGCTTCAGTTATGCATTAAACCATAGTGCTAGAAGTAACTAGGAGATTAATACATACTGATTCGAGAAGCTGGTCGACATCAACAAGACTGGTATCCAATGGATTTCGTGACTGAGGTTCTGCTAAGCTGTCATGTTCAACAAGGGTATCATCCTCGAAAATAAAACCCATAGGAATAACCTGCATAATAAGTCCACCGTAACATAATAAGAAAACAAAAATGAATAGTTTACAGGCTTGTGATATATTTCCTCTACTGCTAAACAAGCTTGCGGATCACCTCCAAGGATTTGTGGTGCATCTTCCCATTACGTGCAGAAGATTTGGAAGGGGATGTAATAAAATGAGAACCAATGGGACAAGCTTCGTCAGCAGAGAAATCCTCAAACAACTGATCTCTTACAGTATTCGATTCTGACTGCACAAAAACACAGCATAGTGGGAAGTTAACAATTACAGCTACAAAAAACGTCAAAATACGAGTATGCCAGGTTATCCTTGTGACTTTACCTCTGATAGCTCCAAGCGCTCGAGAATAATGGAAACAGCTATTTGTTTTGACTGATCATTCATGTTGATGTTTGAGAGAGATTTCAGAGCAAGATCATCATCTTCTTTCGAACCGTAGGATGGACTGTCAAGAGCTTGCAATCTGAGGTCTTCAACTAAACGAAGAAATGGGTCAACCTGGTAAACATATCAATTATTAAAAATCAACACAGGCTGTATAGTAAGAGCAACTCCAACAGCTTACGCGTAAGAAAAAATGTTTAGGTAAGAGGAGAGATAGGATATGGGTAAGTAAAAATATTGTTTGCTCCAACAGCTTACCCATTTTTTGGCTAGGCAAAACACAATGGGAACCTCAGAAATAAATAAATTACAATAGGGTACATCTTTCTTATACTGAGAACCTTGGATAGATAAGAAAAAGCAATCAGGTCCTTTCCAATTTGGTTACTGTGAGCGGCGGCCAGATGCATCCCATCGGCACCGAGCGTGGCGTCCCGACAGCTAGCTCACCGGAGAAGAGGCAAGGGGACAACAAGGTCAGGGGAGAGTGGAGAACGACCAAGGGTGCCGGCAAGGTCGAGCTCGGCAGCCGCGACCTTGGCTTGATCGGGCACCGGCGGAACAGGGTCGGGCACTGCTAGCAATGTGCGCCAAATTGACGCCAGTATTTCAATGCGGGGGCCAGACTGGGGCGACGGAGGAGCTCAGAAGCGGCAGCGGAGGCCCGGCGGCAGAGAAATGTGTCCCGACGGCACATGCCGGAGGGTCGCCGGTGACCGGAGGCGGCGGGGTCGGTGTCGGAGATGGCAACTGCTTGTAGTGAACCTTCCGCGCGCGGGTGGTTGGGTCACTCCCGCTTCGCTTTTGCTGACATGGCAACAAATGGGTAGGAGATGCCTCTTACCTAAAATTTGTGCCATTTACCCATATATGGATAGAAGATGACAAAAAATGGGTGATCACCCAAAATTTTGTGGTTAGAGACCACTCATGGGTAAGCTGTTAGAGCAAGTTTTTTTTTCTCCTCTTACCCAAAAAAACCGGTTATTGTCCCTCCTCTTACCCATATATGGGTAAGCTGTTGGAGTTGCTCTAAGTTAGTAACACAATACTAGCTACTAGTACATGATATCTATAAAACCAAAGGCACAGGCACAAGGCACGTAACAAGAATAGGTGAAATGTATATCTTTGTCGTCAACGATCGCGTCGAACATCTTAATTCCCTGTTGGCCAATGCATTCTAAGGACTGTATTTTGATATTGTATTGTACTGGTTCGAATTGGTCAGGCACTGTTCCCGAAATGATTGGTCGTACATCAGCACTGATACTAAAAACTCAGGCGCTATTGGTCCGTAGCACAGGTATCCAACAGAAGTCCCCGCAAAGAAAAAGGAATCCATCTAAAGAAAAGGCACTTTTGCACTATGCATCATACTACCTCCCTTTCAAGGCTTAAGGCATATAACTTTTTTCAAAAGTCAAACCAACTAAAGTTTGACCAAATTTTTTTAAAAAAATATTAATATTTACAATATGTAATTCATACCATTTTATACATCATGAAACATATTTTCACATGGTATCTATATAATATAATAGTTCTTGATATTTTTTCTAAAAGTTTGGTTAAAGTTTACATGGCTTGACTTTTCAAAAAAGTTATATGCCTTAAGCCTTGGGATGGAGGGAGTATTTTCCAGGGATAAATAACTAAAGAGTTCATTCATTAACCTTGATTAAGAAAATTACACAAATATCTTATAAAAATAAGAAAGAAAATGTAGGAGAAGCATGTTTTACAAATAGGGAAGAAATAGGAACCCAGTTCTCGTCAACATTTTTTATCTTTCTTTTGTGAATCCTTTATTTTTACTCTGCGATAGAAAAATATTCTCTTTGCAGGCTTTCTAGATTGCAAACATGTCTTCACCACAAGAACATAATGAAACAAGGATGTGTAGATTAACTTACTGTCCTTTCAGTCAACAGATCTTTCACAACTGGAATGAGTGTTGGAACATTAAAAGCTTTTGAAAAGAACACAATCATAGACGTCGCCAAAGTAAAAACAGAACGCCTTCGCGATGGTTGAAGAACACCTGCAAAACATGTTACAAGTGAAGGAAAAATCCAGATGCATTGCGAACGCAAACATTAACGATGAGTGAGATGAACTATCACTACAGAAAATAACTAAACAAAAAGGCAGATAAAGCTGCCACAATAATTGTTATTTTATGAATCCCAGTTGAGTGGAATAAAACTAGTTTAAAAAAACACTTTCATGGAAATAAATACCTGCGTTTAGAGAAACACTTCTTAATGAAAAAGCAAGCTGAAAGCTGCCAACCAAAACTTCTAGACGTGAGTTCTGCAGTAGATCAATTAGTTCAAACCACTTTAAATGTCAAAAAATCTTGCAGATCTATAGAATTTATGGTTAAAATCTATACATACAAAATAAACATCCATATAAGCAAAAAAAAGTTAACTATCTTAATAGTGCAGGAGCTGAATATGGCCCTCCTTGATCTATAATCTGGTAATTAGCCATATGATAAGGAAATGGGAGATAAGTTTCAGACTTTGATCAACTCCAGTCTTTCAGATAAGATCCTAAAAAAACATGGTATAATCGGCAATGCGCTAAACTGAACAAGATATGAAAGCAAGCCATAGTTTATTGTCATTATGCTGGCGGCTTATGTATTAGATTGATTGCGCTTTTCAAGAGGATTGAATGTGTAAACTGTTGCGTATTTGGGAACTGGGAATAGTACCACCCTCTCACCTTGTCTCCAGAAAACAGTAGCATCAAGCTGTAAGTGTGTGAAATTGCTTCATAGTTCCGTGGAGCATTTTCGGGGGACAATGCCTGAGCCCACAGGGAGGAAAGCAGAAGATTTGCCTGACGTGCACTCAGCATGAGAATGACTGGTTCCTGCATGTAAATGAATAAAACTTCTTGTTCTGCTATGAAATAGTCACAGTTACTAAGTGATCCTGTTAGCCACAAGAAAGCGGAGTATAATACATACTTTTTCCTGAGAAGGTCCACTTGAGTTACTCATTTCTGTTGCAGACGGTAAAGAAGTATCTATTGTACTACACATCCTTTGGAGAGTCTGTGACTTGAACAATTTTGGCTCATTATCATTGCCCCGATCTGAGTCCTCACTGATGGACATTAGATTTGTGTTTTCCCGGCGTGGACTTTCCCGAAATGAAAACACGTCTCTTTTTAATTTCCCAAATATAGCCGCAGAAGATGAAAACACTGATGATTGCCTGGATAATGTTCTGTGAATATTAGTCTTGCTTGACTGCGGATTTCCTGAGAATGAACATGGAGAAACAGAAGAGGGAACAAGAACAACAGAGAAAATCCGATGTGCCCCTAAATGTGTCTCGCAATCTGGATAGACCATTGCTATAATCAGTTGATGAAACAATGCCTCGGGAAATGCCTACAGTGTGTAGTATACCTTGTTAAACATTCTGTATAGAAGAGGACGGAAGAAAAAATATTGTCAATCATACATACTTTGGTACTATATGACAAGTATGGCAATGAAGCAATTATCTGGACGGTACGATATGCAGCAGCAATGCTTGACCGTGCAACAGGTGTGGTACTTGAAATATTTTCCAGTACTACAGCTAATGTGTCAAGAATAGGTCCAGCATCACCAACCTGAAGAGCATAAAAGAAAATTTAAGGAGCATGTAGATGGGTGGGTGGTCATCGTTGCAAATGATCTGTAGCTTTCATATAGCTAAAGGAAAGAAAGGGAATTTCGGAAAAATATTTAGAGAAAACTGACCTTCCTAGACAATTGAATAAGACATTCTTCTAGGGCTTTCTGATATCTGTTATTCCATTTGTTGTCACCTGCAGGACCCCCATTACCGTCGAGGGATTGCATACTTTTACCCAAATGCCTGACGATATCACTTATTGCAGTAGAAGATTGAGCTTTGGAATGCTCAGCAAGGCGTGATGTAACTTCAATGATGTCTAGAACCATATCTGGTAGTGTCGATACATTCTTGTGTTCAAGATGCTTAACTAACATGGACAACAATATGTGCGCGTTCTGTCCTGCCAGCCAATAATTTAAACTTATAAAAAATAGAATAATTATCAACACAAGCAACAATATAAGATAAGAATGATTGTGTAGATATCTTGAATACCACATGGAAGTGTAAAGTGTATATTAGTAAAATATGTACATTAAATCTCAAAAAACTGAGGAGATAGTGAAATACCAGATTTCTCCATCACAATCTGCATATCCAAAAGGACACATAGTGCAAGTCCCTTAGAAGGTGACCACAGATTGTTATTATCAAAATAACGAAATATTGTTTCCAGAACACGACGGATAGTTGTTGCTTCCCTGGATATTCTGGCAAGGTTGTGCAGACAAATCCCTGACCAGAAATTTGAACTTCCTGATTCTTCTCTGCGAGAAAAATGATTTAAAAAGATGCGATATTAGAGAAACTTATTACAGCATAAAAATTTATCAACACCAGCCTTAAATTATTTACATTGTCAAATTCAATGCACCCTGGGAAGCTCTAATATCCTTCCATGAAGAAACCCTTGCCAAAATGGTAACGCCAGGAGGGTCTTGACCTTCAGCTTTGAGAACTTCATTCACCCAGCGAGTCCTTTTGTCCTCAACATTCTCATCATTATTATCACAATTTGCATACGGGCTCTCATAGTTTTCCAGAACTGCAGAGACAACCTGTCCAACCAAATAATTATGGTTAAGAATGCAACTAGTCTGGCAGAATGGCAGTTATCTTTTTTTTTTAGCAAGATCATAACAGAGTTAAACAACTGGCATGAGTAGAAGCTTTGAAGGAAGAGATGACTCAGAACTTTGAAGGAGTAACTGGCATAATTCTGTTACATGTTTTGAAGGAAGAGTAGATTCAGAGCTACCAAAGACAAGTTTGTGTTCCAGTAATCATGTAGGAGTATACTATATACTAAACAGTAAGACCTTGGATTAAACTGATAATTGCTTTATTTTTTTCTAAACTGACTACAATGGGAAATGGAAAATACCGCACTTACATTATCAAGTTCCGCTGAGATATGGGAGTGCTCACCCATAAACCAAACCTGAAAAATACATAAATCGATATTAGACAGGGGGATTTTGGATAGAGAGCAGAAACCCAAATGATCAGAGCGGAAAATGGAAGAAACATTTCTTTGGATTTTGCCGGAATGTATGAGAGAAATATGGCCTGCTTTGTCTTTATGGATCCATCCCTAGGCAGGACGGTGCAAGGCCCAATCTTTTGTAGAGAGGGTGAAATGAATTATCTTGAATAGCATGATGGCCAAAAGACATGACATTTTAGGAGATGCAGAATGACATTATTTAACCATACTATTGCCCTTTTTCTTTAACACGAAACAGATAGGATAACAGTTCACTGCATATAAGGAGTAGCAAAACATTGAAGTTTGTGCAACAGAGACCAAACTTAGCAAACCCTCGCACTGTCATCTATTTAACAGCTCCCATCTGAAAAAGTTTCCACCATCCATCTATGTTGCAGGTTGATACGCGACCGTCCATGCTTCTTCTTTCCTTGTCTCTTTCAACCTGTCAGTTTGTTTATCCTTTTCTCTTTTGTCTGCAGCAATATTGAGATTGAGATATCTGGAGATCTCAGAGGTGCAGCTGTGCATAGAAGTGAAGTCTTTTCCGGCAACAAGCTTGCCCACTCCTCGCAGCGTCATATTCCTCAAGTCAACAGAAATCACCACTTCCTTCTCGCCAGTGGGGCAAGCCTTGGACAAGAGGTAGATAACATCATCATCCATACTCATAATGGGGAAAGCCGCGGTGAGGACTGGCAGCAATTCTGCTGCCTCGGTTGGCTCGACAAAGATTTCATCAGAATTGACGGTGCAGCCAGGGCTCTAGTCCTTCAATGAGAGAATGGGGATCGGCATGATCCATGTAGTGACTTTCCAACCATCACGTACTTCACCGCGTGGCTTTCGGTGGAAACATTCCAGGTAAGAATCAGGTGGGTTGTCAGCGGTGGTCTCCTTTCTTGGCAGGCCAAGCTCCATCTCAATGTATTTGATGCAGTCTCTGCTTAGGCTGATGGTGATGTCCCGGAACACGTAGGAGCAGATCTTGTGGTACAATAGCCAGTTACATCTCGACGGCGGTGGTGGCGGCACATCACGGAACACGGGATTTTCGTCGAACACATCGCAGACGAGGATACCGGATCAATTCCTTTGACAGTGAGTGGTTCACCACGACAAGCACGAGTGAGACGACCGGAGGGACCCAGAGGTCGACCCAGCCCACCATGCCACCGGGACTCCGAGCGTGATCACCTTGGTGGCTCCACCAGGCATACCTTGTCCCTCAGCGGCTTGGCCACCGTCACTGATCTGGAACTCCACCACCCATCGGCGGAGCTGTACAGGCAAAGCTTGAACTCCTAAATACTTCCTCTATTCCAATTTATAATGAGTACTCATTTATAAAACGTTTTGGCAAGCTAATTTAAGCTTGCCAAGTATCATTTTGGGTTTTAAAATTTTTGGACTCCCTAGAGCCAGGAGACAAAACATCGCACTACATGCATTACAAGCTATCAATGGCCCAATCAGGTGTAAACCCACAAGGTATAACAGAAGAAAGAAGTACCATAGATGAAAGGGCTTGGAGCCCAGCTGCATGAAGAGTAGACATCTCCTTCTCACCCAACTCTTGGGCCAACTGACATAGTTTAGGAATCTGGCTCTCTAGATTGAACATGTAAGTGCTGTCAACCTGTAACGAGAAGAATGTAACACACAACTCAAAACTGTCTGAAAAGAGCATTTGTTGGGTGATAGCAAAACCCAAAACTATTCCCAAATCACAAACTGATGCCTACCCGAATGTCCAAATACCTGGTAGTTTACAAAGTCAAAAAGTGTTTGACACGCTAGTATCCGTAAGTCATCATGTCTATTTTGCTCCATTGTGGTCTCTATGATGGTTAATAAGCTATTGGCAAAAAGGGGCCTGCAAAACAGTGACTTCCCTCATTACAGCAGTTATCCATAAAAACAGAACATATAAAGATTTGCACTAGGCACAACTTTTAATGTTGCCAGAGATCAGAGTCTACTACTCCTAATTGATAACTTAAAAATCATAACTCAAACTAAATGTACGGTTGGATAATGTAAGTGACACTATTTTATAATTTATATGGGATGACGTAGCAGTCTATAAATTGGAAAGTAGCAATGACCATAAAATGAGGTTGTCAGAAATATGCCACAACATTCCAACAGTTAGTGACTACTCCCTCCTTTTCAAAATATAAGATGTTTTAGCTTTGTGAAGCAAATGTATCTAGACCTGTTTTAGCATGTAGGTTCACTCAACTTTGGGGTGAATCTAAACACTAAAAAAAGTCTAGATTCATTTTCTTCACGAACCTAAAACATCTTATATTTTGAAACGGAGGGAGTAGAACCTTCAGTGACATATTCAAGAGAGAAAATGCAGCTAGCAAAGATAACTTACAGTTGCTCCTGACAAGAACATATCACCTTTCGGTAAATAGCCACGACAACTTTCACCGAGCCAAAATGCTCAGCTCTCAGTTCCTTGAAGAACTTTTGCTCTAAATAAACCGTAATCTGTGAAAATGAAATTTCATACACACCATTATTTAGGTTTTCCAAGTTGACCCTTCTAAAACCAAGTTCATAGGTGTTCACAACTCTCATTACTTAATTAAAAGGTGGTAATCTTGCCAGTCTATCGGGAAACAAAACATCTATGAATGAGGAAAAGACCAGATCCTAGAGTACGGAGTATAATTCTGAGTTTTTAAGACTTTTCGTAGCAGATTCCACTACCTGTGATATGTTCTTACAGCCTTACACTAGACATGTACGAGCAGAAATATACTTAGAAATGTTAAATCACATACACTGAGATTCACAAGTTCTATATGACACCTAACCTCTTATTTTCATTAAGATAATCAGCACAATGTATGATATAGTCAATTTTTTCAGGTTGATTTTCTTTGGAAGATCAGATTTCTCTGGTCAGTATTATAGGAATCTACCAGTACCCAAACAGTAAAAATGTGAGGCCAAGACTAAGCAATCTTGCAGCGAGCACAAGAGGAACATCTCTACAGGTAAACAGCAATTGTTTAGTGACCAGGAAAGAACAAACATGGAGGATTCTAACTGCAGCACAACATCCTGGAGTAGAATATGACACAGAGGGTGCAAATATGACTTGGTAAGAGTTCAGTTTCAGAAATTAGGTTTCACTAGAATAATAATAAAAAATAGACGAGCAGAGCAGGCACCAGCCCCTGTGGCATATTTTTTAGAAGAACAACCAAGCACCGCAGGAATTGCACTAGAACAATATATAAGTCTAAAAGGGAAATACACCTTGGGAACACGAAGTGGATTCTTTGCAATGTATTCACACAGTTTGCCTATTTTTCGATCATTTGGTGGTTCATCCTGAAAAAGAACAACAAAGCAGGTCTTCAGTTTCCTGATAGGTTGTATACAACGCACACTTTTGCAGTGCGCATATATAGCAATATATACAAATGTAGACACTTTTAAAAATAAGAAACGTTTGCCACCATGGCTATCTCAAATTACTCCGTTCGAAAATATAGGTGACCTTTAGATATGGCATGTCCTACAAACATGCAAGTTCGAGCACTACTTTTCATATGAACATGTTAACAAAAATATAATATTATGATCATACGATTTAAAAACTATTATCAACATCATATATGAGAATTCAAAGTCTGAAAAGTCAGATTGCACGTTTTCTGAAGAGTCATCTACTTATGATGAGGGGTACTACTACTCAACGTGCACCCCTAACATGCTTAAAGTACAATACAGAAGGAACCAAACAAAACAAATGTCTGAAGCGTAAATGAGCGGAACTCGATCAGACTATGCTCTCATGAGGCTTGATCATAGTAGACAAAAGCTAATGTTGACAAAAAATAAAAATTATAATTGGTATGAACAGAAATCATGAAAAATCTACTGGTAGTACTTTCACATCAACTGACCAAACAATTCTTATGCATATATCAAAAGTCAATGCCGGAAATGTTTGGCTGCACATTTTCTGCAAGTAATCTATATTTGTGAACTGGGATATATAGTATTATTCAGAATGTAGTAATACTAGAAAAACGCAAGTATAATGCAGAACAAAATAAATGAAACAAATGGCTGCATTATTATCCATGATACTCAATTCATATATATAGGCTACAAATAAATAAAAGCTAAACAAGGCACATAATCCGATACATAACCAGCACCAAAATGCATGCACGTCATCACCTGGTTCTTGGGGAAGATTTCGGCGAGCAACTTCTTGTAGCGCTTCACCGGGTGCCGAGACCTGGTCCGCAAGTCGGGGCAGAGGAAGCACAGGCTCTCGCACACCTCCATCGACATCACAAGGGTGCCTCAAACTCCACCATTACGCGTCCTGTCCTCCCTGGCAGCGTACGTGGGACACGGCTCTCGCTGCTCCCAGGTAATCAATAATTCAAATCCACCTCTGAAACAGAGGACGAGTTAGCGAAAATCCTATCGCTCCCAATTCCCAATATTGCACATATAACAGGCGCTCGATCAGAGAGAGGAATAATATAGCTAATTAATAATTCCGACGGATCAAGAAACATTCGAAATGCCACGGAATTTGTGGGGGCACGCAACATTCGCCCTCCATCGGGAAAAAAATCGCGAAATGGACCCCTAATCGGCGGCGAAAGAGCAAGCGCGCGGTGGAGAATCGCCGTACCTGGAGGGGCGATCGATCGGCAAGACGGCCGGGCGCACCGCGCGGCGGGGCTGGTCCGCGCCTCGCGGCGATCGGTCGGGCGAATCGGACGTGGGGTGGGGGTAGAGGTCGGGATGGGGGGAGAGAGAAGGAATGGGCGAGGGGGGGGCTAGCTGGGATCCTCCTCCTCCTCTTCCGCTCCTTTTCCTCCTTCGTCTCCGCGCCGTCTGCTGGCGCGCGGCTAAATTGCTGTGCTCCCGCCTGGGCTCTTTCTATATCTGGGTCGTGGTTCAGGGAGAGGCGTTGGTTTTATACACGCATAAGCACCGCACAGCGGAACGGTTCATCATCATTCTAAATGTGAGCAGAACAGATTTTCAAAAATTCAGCCTAAAGTGATCAAATCGTTTATATAAACAAGAGTATGAAGACTTTGAAGATTTGCTAGTTTATTTTAGAATTTATTTTGAAATGGTTGGGGTCAGCTCATATATCTCTACCATGTACTATTTGCTTCTATTAATATGACATGGTATTGATTGTAAAAAAAAACAAATGCGAGCATTAATTTGGTTCAAAGGAATTTTGGAATTTCACTCCTAAGTAATACTTTCTATAGAGCTTGTTTGGTTTGCACGATTTGAAAATTTTCCTATGATCTATGTTGCATACAATCACATAGAAAATATTCTCTTAAGTCCAACCTCAAAATAATTTCCTTAATTATAAAGAAACTATGACAAATACGCAATTTTTCAGAAAAGAACCTGGTGTTTTTTTATGATCTGCCAATCTTCGTGTCAACTATTAGTACAAAGGTGTAGAAGTCTCTAAGTCATTTCAGATGTGGAAGTGTGTAGAGCTCACAATATAGTTCCATATCCAATAGCTTAATTGTTGCTTCAAATGTGACTCGACCGAGCTTCATAAAAATGATGACCTTGTTCATTAAGCCGCTATCCTGCTCAAGGACGAGCAAAATTCTAAGCTTGCGGAAGTTGATGAATGCATTTTTAAAACATATCTACCTTCTGTTTTTGCATAAGTAGCACTAGGATTTTAGTATTTTATGGTGCTAGCGCGCACTTTTATGCATGTTTCCACATGATCCTAAATTATGAAGTTATTGATGAACATATCATTTAGAACTGTCATATTATACATTAATATGATATTTCAAAGTGTTAAAAGTCATTTAAATAATTTTCACACACCTGGGTGAAGAGGGGACGTGAAGGGAGGTTCCAGGAGAGTTAACGGCCATCGGTATGGGGTGGGCCTGCATGTACCATCCACTATGCTACCTGCCAGCCGCGTCGCCTCGTCAAATACGTTCACCTCGCGAAAGCGGATCTGAGATCTAACATTCAGAGACATCGAAAAATACAAAAACCTCACCTCCGAAAGGGATCTGCGGGATCTTGCAGAAAGACATAATCCTCGTTGCTACACCGATGATTGGAGGCCAAGACATCATTCCTCATCATCAACTATTGCATCTTCATCACCATCACCATTCCCATCTCATTCAATTCGTATTGTAGTAATTCCAATTATTATTGTGGATTTGCACTTGAATCCATCCATATATCCGTACTTCATTCACACAATTATAGTGACGTTGTGTATTGCCTCTATGTGTGAGTAGTTTACTTTGTTCTCGGATAAATGGAGAAACCCTAGCAATATTATGATATTAAATAAAGATAGACTATAACTTTGGTGTATGATTATTTAGTTTTCTCTCTAGGTATTATGTGAAGTCGACCGTGTAATATTTTTCTTCAGGGCTGGAGAGGGATCTACTGTTGGACATATGGTAGTATGTACGATGCTAAGTGACATAACGTCCTGGCATGCTATTCATATGGATCAAGGGAGATAAGGAGATATTCACTAAGTTCATATCAATATCCATGGGAAACGCTTAATTGTGAGGGATTAGAGTGGCTTGCTCACGATCGTTATAGTGGTTATTAGGGATGTCAGATGGGTTGTCTGTAAACATCTTATTATATATGGAGCTTTTCCCACCGAATGATATAGATTCGTCCTAATTATAATTACTACCAATGCTAAAGGTGTATCCTAAATTTTCCAAGAACATTTTGCCTTACTGAAGTTTTATTACCTTCTACATTGCATTTGTCAGTCTCTGTTTGCTTTCAGTTATTACTTTGCAACCAAACAACTTTCTTAAAATACTCTTGCTTGAAATCAAGGACAACTTACATGTGTATTTTGATAGATAGTGACAAGGGCATAAAGACCTTTACCAAATAGTTTTATATGGTTCAATACTCTTACTTTTAAAACAAGCTACAATACACCTATGCACTTGCGGTCATGAACATCCTTTATGAATTTATTTCCACCTTAAAATGACCATATCAGCAAGGAATAGAAAAAACAAGGAGATTTGCACATCTTCACAACTATTAGTTATTAGATGGCAAGTTAAAGTGATAATCACATAAAATATCTAAGTGTTGCAGGACCTAGGTGTAAATAGAAAAAAGATCTAGATACTAAGGTGTATATAGGCTAATGTATATCTAAAGGGACCGAAGTGGAGAAGTGTATAAGCTTCAGTTCATCTCTCTCACATATGTTATGTTTACCCTCAAGAAATAAACTCAAATAGAGAGTGATCTAGTGAGCTTCTTCCTTTATTAATGCTTGATTTCTTCATGGTATTAGAAGAATCGTTCGGAGTGCCATAGGTGATCTTGATTTGATTCATGGTAGTATTGCTGGGATTTTGTGGTCATTGTGTCGTGGATGCCTTTGTGCATCGGCACCATGGTCTTCGTAAAGGACACCATCATCCTCGTGCTGCTCCGTGTTGTCGTCCTCCTCGTGTTGTGCATGTCGTTGCCATCATTGTAATGTGTTAGTCTGAGCCTATTCGAGCGCTACACAAAGTCGAAGCTGCTTTGAACCCGATAGTGAACATATTAGCTACATGCCGTTTAGTTTATGTCTCGTGATGGATTGAGCCTTCTCGATCTGTCGTTACTCGTGGATGTGTCCAGTCTGTCAGTGTGAAGTCTGTTGTACTAGGTTTAGTCTGTTGTAGCTATTTGGATCCTGTAGTTTGTTGAATCTAGTCTGAAGCATGTTGTAGTTGTTCAAACTTTACTTTTTGAATAATAGGCTAGAGTTGTTGAGTGGTCATGGGAGAACCTAGTATGGACTCTGGTATTGATAAATTGTGTGAAATTATGAAAGTGTATACTTGCTCAATTGATGGAGCAACTCAAACAAAGACAAGTGGTACTTCTTAAGGTTTTAAGACCCTTGAACCCAATCCTGTTAGGTTAACTAGTTTGGGTGAATTTTTTAGCTCGTCTTGGAATGCCACACTGATCGTTGAGTCACACGGTCTTCAATTTTTTTTGAAACATGATGAGGAAAAACCCGGCAGATCCCACACAATACCAATGGGGCCAGAACCAAAAGCGAGTTATGGTTTGGTTATTGGGGTCGATGAAGAAATTTGTGAGAAAGCAAGTTGAAGGTTTTTAGTCTGCAGTCGAGGTTTGGACAAACATTGAAAGACAACTCTCAGGGAAATCAAATAAAATGCAGGTCAGCAAGATACCCAATGAATTGAGACATATCAAGCAAGAGCATAAGACGGTGACTAAATACGTTGGAGATATCAAGAAACTCTATCGGGACTTGGAGTAATTCTGACCTTTCAGGGCATATGATCCCAGGGATGTGCCACTTCTTCGAGACTAGTTGTTTGAACCATTGTTCGTTCAGACATTCCTTGAATGCTCAGAATTTAATTTTTGGTCTCGGCTGATAGATCTATCTTTGATTAGACCATTGCTAGTATAGTTGAGGAAGAAACATGGTTGTCCCATTAGATCACAGTTCCACAAACAAATGTTGATAACCAAGCTGCACTGGCTTAAGTGAATCAACCTCGGTCTCTTCGTACTTCAAGAAATAATCAAGCAAATGCTACTAGATTTGGTTGCACGAGGAAGACTAGGATGGTGTGTGACAACTATAAAAAACTAGGCCATTTGAAAAAAAAACTCATATTGCGGAGGTGATACAGAGCTTTTACTCATGATTTAACAAGATGCCCTTGAGGTGAATAATAACACTACTTCATGTCTTTATCTAATCTCTTATCTTTGCTTCTTATAAAGCAAAATTCCAATAATGCTATTAATGGTACTTTATCTCTACATGCAAGTTATCCACACCATTTACTTTATCATCCAATCATATATCCATGTCATGTAACAATAGTGTATCTTACATGCAACCTATCTGATGACCCACAAGTATAGGGGATCGCAACAGTCTTCGCAGGTAGTATTACCCAATTTATTGATTCGACACAAGAGGAGTCAAAGAATACTTGCAAGCCTTAACAACTGAGTTATCAGTTCAGCTGCACCTGAAAATAGTTCTTGCTCACAGAAGTTTATCAGTAGCAATAGTTTGGTAGTAGAAACAGTAAAGCAACAACAACAGTAACAGTGAAACAGGAGCAATAGTAACAGTAATGGTAACAGTAGGATTCGAGTGCGGTAGGCATAGGGATGGATGGACGGGCGTTGTATGGACGAGTCTAAACATGTAACTTCAAGATCTAGGGCATTACAGATAAATAATAACAAGCATCCAAGTACTAAACAATCCTAGACATGTGCTCCAAATATAGTCATATGTGCTCGCAATGAGAACTTGCACAACATCTTCTGTCCAGACAGCTCGTGACAGCTGGGCCTCTAGGGAACTACTAGCAATTAAGGTGCTCATTTTAATAGAGCACCGGAGCAAAGCATTAACACTCCGTGAACACATGTGATCCTCATACCACAGTCATCCCCTCCGGTTGTCCCAATTATTGTCACTTTGGGGCCTTTGGATCTGGACAATGATATGTGTACACAACTTGTAGATAAGATCACAAACAATACTATCATAATGATTTAATAATAAGTTCACATCTGAGATCATGGCACTCGGGCCCTAGAGACAAGCATTAAGCACAACAAGTTGCAACAAAGTCAAATGGCAATAATAGAGATACTAGGCACTATGCTCTAATAGATCTTATTCGATTACATGATAGAACTCATCCAATCCCTACCATCCCCAAGCCTACAGCGGGGGATTACTCACTCATGGATGAGGGAAACATCGGTGGTTGATGGAGATGCGTTGGTGATGACGATGGCGATGATCCTCTCCAAATTCCCCGTCCTGGCAGGGTGCCAGAACGGAGTTTCTGGATCCGAATCTTGGTGTCTGGTGGTGGCGGCGGAGCGTAACTCTTTCTGGAAAACTATCGATCCCCCCTCGGTTTTTAGGTCGAAAGGCAACTTATAGGCGCAGAGGGAGGCCGAGGGGGTGCCTGGGATGGCTGCACCCCCTCCAGGTGTGGCTAGTGGTGGGATCGCGCCTGGGGTGGGTGTGGGCCCCCAGGCCGCCTCTCCGTCTCTTCTTCTGGCTCCGTGGATCTTCTGGTGAAATATATTTTTGGCATATTTTTCGGGATTTTTCCTGCTAGTTCATTTTCTGCACAAAAACAAGACACCAAGATAATTCTGCTGAAAACAGCGTCAGTCCGTGTTAGTTGTATCCAAATCACACAAGTTTAGAAAATAAACAATAACAAAGTGTTCGAGAAAGTAGATACGTTTTGGACGTATCAAGTCCCCCAAGCTTAGCTTATTGCTTGTCCTCATGTAATTCAGTTGAAAACTGAGTGCGATAAAAGAACTTTCACGAACACTTTGCTTCATATGATGTAAATATTCTCATCACAGGAGTAGATGCTTAGACAATTCATAAAAAGGAGTATGCAACTAAGTCTACTCAATAGTCATTGCAAGCTATGAAGAGAAACCAACTCAATAATAATAAGTAGCATGAAACATAAACATAAGCAACATTTCAATGCTCATAATAAGGTATCATAGAGTGGTATCTCGCTTGCCTTTGTTTGGAGAGCACAATAAATGCCAAGGTACCTCTGAAGTTCACATGAAGACTAGAAGTAAAGATATCAGAGATACAAGCATCAAATTCATGACATAATTAACCAAGTTTTGGAACAAACATAAGAATGACAACTATGCTCTCAAGAAGGTGCTCATAGAATAAGTGGTGACTCAACAAGATTATGAAAATGTTTTAGAAAGGTTTGAAAGGCTTCCCAATGCTGAAAGTAAGGTACTCATTAGCTTTGAGCTCTCATTGCCCCTATCATAGGCATCTTCATGTGCTTAAGGTGAAAGTGAGGTCCACTCTGAATCATATGCTTGACAAACCATAGACTGGAAATCCCAAGTCCCTTGAGTATGAGGGTCGCTCCGCATGCTACTCAACTTTGGTCACCTAAAAGTTCTTGTCATTGTAAATACATGCATATCATCGAGAACCGCCAACGGGGTACCCCTTGCACATGGTACAGGAGCTTTCCCATAACCAAAATGACGAGGCAAGCAGACAATGACCATCTCAGCAATCTTTTTATTTACCATATGCATAGTTTTTTATTGAGGACGCTTCATAGATGTTCATTATGGTGATGCTGCAAATTTCCACCATGATTAGGCATGGCTTAGGCTAGCGGCCCAGGCATTTCTCTAACACCATGTATAAACTCCATGAACTCACAACCTCCCCTTTTATTTCACGTCGTCGACATCCGTAAACAAAATCAACTGGATGAGATATCCAAAAAGTGTTGAAAGTGTTCCTCGTGATAGCACGGTTCTGCTGACTCCCAGTATATAATTAGAAAGCATATAACTTTCATGGACTAGTCATAATGGTTCAGGATTATTAAGCACAAGGAATAAAGTGTGCCATCAAGTTCGTGAGAGCTTTACTAACTAACTTTCTCAAATCAGACAAACATTTTATTTTGAAAGAAAACACGGCATATGGAATATGCACTGAAATAGCAAATGATGCTAATAGGTAGGTATGGTGGACAAAGCTGGCAATATTGATTTTGGGGAGTTGGAAGCACAGGTAGAGAACATACTCAGTGCAAGTGAAGGCTAGCAATAGAGAGGGAGCGACAAACGAGAGAGAGCAATAGCTGTCATAATCATGCTTGCAACAAAACATGACTAATTATGGCATGAAAGTGATACAAGAACTCTGAGGAAAAATAAATCATCGAGGCTTACTGACTATTAATTAGTCATATGCATGCGTGAGCATGTGCCAAGTCGATTTACATGAACAGTCAGAGGAGGATACCACAATATCATACCAAAGTATGAATAAAACAATGCAAGCAAACATTCATATGATATGCTACAAACTATTAGCAAGCTGGAGCTAATCATAGACAAGAAAGAACTACTAAGCATCCATAATGACATACACCTTACACAAACAGGCTAAGCATGCTCACAATGATGAGTATATGTACAAAAATGAAACAAATAGAGTTCGTTACCAGCCTCTTACCACACCTCGAGTTGTCTTAATCTTCATTATTGCCCTTCACTTGTGTGACTTGAATAATTAACATGAAACCAAAATCCATTGAGGACGGCTGAACCCTGCAAAGAACTCACAAAACCAAAGAAGAACAACAAATATTTTTGGTGTTTTCGATTTTTTTAGAAACAAGCAAACAAAGAAAAACCAAACAAAAACAAAGCAGACCAAACAAAGCAAAATATTTTTGGATTTTTCTTTTAGGGCAAACCAAAGCAAAGAAACAAAGAAACAAACCAAAAGAAAGAACGAAAATATTTTTGGTATTTTTGGGGTTTTAGAAAGAAGCAACAAAAACCAAAAAGAAAGCGAAAACAATGGATATACAAAGAACCGACCAAACATGATATATATATGAGTGTGTGATGTCGGTATATCTACCCCCAAGCTTAGGCTTTTGGCCTAAGTGGGGATCAATAATGCGTATAGTACCCCCATGATGGTGGGTCATCATAGGAATGATCATAGCCAGGCACCTGCGATGAAGAAGAAGACGCGCCCCAATCAAATGAGGGCTGCTGGTATGAAGACTCTCCCAAGTTGGAGGGCTGAACCGAATTGTCTTCGGCATCCTCTTCAACATTATCCTCTTGCTGGGAGAGTTCCCCCACATAAGTGTCAACCTCCTCCTCCGTAAGTGACCATCCTTTCCTATTATCAAAGTTAAACAAAGCAGGTGCAGGCAAATAAACTATTTTCTCAGTCCTACCTTGTCTCCGACCTTGCTGGGCAAAAGATAATTCATATGGTAAACTTCTCACATTAGCCCCCAAGGAAACAAAACCATGATGAATCATGGATTCAATATCAAGCCTCTCTATGGGGAACTGAAAATCTAAATAGTGAGGCTCTAAACCATGGAAAGCTAGCAACCTAGAAGCAATGAGATCTCCACAAATTACACCCTTCTCACGGTTGGTGGTGAGATGGTGATCTATCAGAGCACCCAAGCTATAAGATCTATTCCTATTCAAAGCAGCTGCAATAAAATCTAGATCAAAAGAAGACAACTTCCTAGCAATCTTTCTAGCAAGAACACACTTGGTAATGAAATAGGCAAAGTATCTAATAGTTGGGAGCTGAATGTTCCGAATTTTACCACTTTCCTTTGATGAGTCGAAACCTTGGCAAATCTCAGTATACAAATCAATAAGTGACTTGGGACTCTCCTTGATCTTCTCACAAGATCCCCACTGAGGTACTCTAATTGGTGCACAGAAATCAGCAAAAGGCAGGTCGACGGGTATATTATATATTTTGTAATGGACCATGGGATTAGAAGTAGACCAAGTGAACCGGAAGTCCTGCACAAAAGCCATGGTTAGCTTAACATATTGGATTGGTACACCTTCAACAAAGTGTTCCAACCCTGCATTTGTAACCATAGTTTGGAAATCTTGGAGGATCCCCGTAGATCTCATAAATTCATGGCATGGATATATGGAAGGAAAAACTGCCTCCTCACGATGAACCTTCATTGGCTCATGCACCATCAAGTCATATTGATTCAGTGGATAAGCACTCATCTTCCTTGTTGAAATTTTTAGACAACCATCAAACCAAGTGATTTCTAAGTTGATAAATGATGAGCAACTACTATAGGAACTTGCTAGAGGACTACACATGCATCAAAATTTCTAAGAATAGAACAAGCATGCAAGCTCAAACAACTTGTCACCCATAGCAGCAAAATACTCAAGATACAATCTACCAATCACAAATCTAATTGGACAAGTGGAGGAGGCACATACCAAGGAGCAATCCCTCCAAAAATCAGCACTTGGGACGGGCTGAACAACGAGATCGAAAATCACGAGCAAGAACATCAAGAACTCGAGCTTGAGCAAGTTTTCTGGTGTTTTTCGAGAGAGAGAAATAAGGTGGCTTTGAGGAGGCAACCTGGAGGGTCCCAGGTGGGCCAGACCCCCCAGGCGCCGCCACCTGGTAGGCCGCGCCTACCAGGGGTGGCCCCTGTGTCACATCAGGTGCCACTCTGCCCCTTTTTTCGAGGAAAAATTTATTTTGAATTTTCTAGGATTTTTTGGGAAACTTTATTTTTGGCCAATTTTCAGGGTATGAAAATTGATTTTCTTGTAGAAACGGTTTTTTCAGAAGAAGCAAAATCAAACCAAAAGCCAAACTATAGGAGCTCTAAGAAACTCAAACAAGCAAACAACTAGCAAAACTAAAGCTAAAGCAAAGACTAGGAAGGAGAAAAAGAAAAAGAAAGCAAGTATAACCATAGTGGAAACATTATTTTGTTCATTAAAATCCTTTTGTTAACAAGGTTGATCAAGTCTTGTTACCAAAACAATCTTATATGAAACAAAACTTTGAATTCCACAAGGTGATTATGTTACCTCATACTTTATAGCAATGGTCCCAATCATAATAGTTTCAAAATTTTCTTGTGGAATGGGATAATATATTTCTCCAACCTTGATGCCCTCAATATTTTCAATGGAATTCAGGCAATAGCTCTTAACAACCTTCTTGGGGAAGTAGACAGTGTGCTCTTTGTCATTAATATTGAATGTTACTTTTCCTTAATTGCAATTGATTACAACACCTGCAGTATTAAGAAAAGGTCTCCCAAGAATAATAGACATATTATCATCTTCAGGCATTTCAAGCACAACAAAATCAGTTAAGACCATGCAATTATGAGCAACTTGAACAGGAACATCCTCACAAATACCAACAGGAATACTAGTTGACTTATCAGCCATTTGCAAAGAAATATCAGTTGGTATCAACTTTTCTAGCTGGAGTCTCTTATAGAGAGAAAAGGGCATAACACTAACTCCAGCTCCCAAATCACATAAAGCAGTTCTAACATAATTATTCTTAATAGAGCAAGGAATAGTTGGTATACCTGGATCACCAAGTTTCTTTGGAACCTTATCATTGAAGGAGTAATTAGCAAGCTAAGTAGAAATCTCCTCATTACTAATCTTCCTTTTATTAGAGACAATATCCTTCATATACTTTGAATAATGAGGCAACTTAATAGCATCAGTCAAAGGAATTTGCAAGAATAAAGGCTTCATCCACTCACATAACTTGTTGTAGTGTTCTTCCTCCTTTGACTTGTGTTTCTTACCTGGAAAAGGCATAGGTTTTTGCACCCAAGGTTCTCTCTCTTTACCATGTTTATTAGCAATAAAATCTTCCTTTGTATACCTAGTGTTCTTAGTGTGCTTCTCAGGTTCTTCCTCACCTTCCTCCTTATCAGGAGACTCATTTTTATCATTACCACTCTCAGTTTCAGCATCAGAGACAGATATACTATTAGGATCTATAGCAGGTTCAAGTGGTTCCTGAACTATCTTATGTTTCTTTTTCTTTTTCTTACGAGGACTACCACTATCTTCACCTTGTTGAGAATCCTGCTCAATTCTTTTAGGGTGTCCTTTAGGATATAAAGGATCTTGATTATCTATACCACTCCTAGTTCTAATTCCATAAGCATGTTTATCTCTTGAAGTATTAACTAGCATATCCTTTTGTACCTTAACAAGTTGATCAAGCTGGGTTTGAGCCATTTGAAAGTGTTTACAAAGCATTTTAATATCATTGGAAGTTCTTTCCACAATATCTTTCAACTCATGGATAGCTCTAGAGTTTTCCAATAAATGATTCTGAACTTGTTTATTAAAATGACCTTGTTTAACAATAAAAATGTCAAGTTCCTCTAAACATTGATCAGGAGGCTTACCATAAGGAATATCACCTTCATCAAAGTGTTGGAGAGAGTGTACCTCAATAGTAGATGAGTGGAGAATTGGCTTACATAATTCTTCTATAGGAGGTAGATTATTCACATCTTCAGCTCTAATACCTTTCTCCTTTAGACACTTCTTGGCTTCCTTCATCACTTCATCATTTAATGCAATAACTCCCCTCTAATTTGTTGTTGGTGTTGGAACTGGTTCAGGAACAACTGGTTTAGGAGTAATAGGCTCAGGTGTATTTAGCTCAATTGAAGTCCAATCATCATTATTCTTGCTTATCTTAGTCATTAATTCTTCAGCATCTGTAGGAGTCCTTTTCCTGAAAACACAATCAGCAAAGCTATCTAGGTAGGTCCTAGAATCATCAGTTAGTCCATTATAATAAATATCAAGAAGCTCGTTCTTAGGTAATGGACATCTAGTATGTGCAAGAATCAAGGCACGGAACCTTTTCCATGACTCAGGCAATTTCTCTTCTTCTCCCTGTTTAAAATCAAAAATTCTCTGCAAAGCAGCATGTCTAGCACTGGTAGGAAAATATTTCTGGAAGAAAGAAGCAATCAAGCAATCAGGGCTATCAATGGAACTAGGAGGTAATCTATTAAACCAAGCCCTAGCTTCTCCTTTTAGTGAAAAAGGGAAAATCTTAGTAACAAAGTACTTGCGCATCTTAAAATCATCAGAGAACAAAGCACTCATAGTAGAAAGCTCATTCATATGAGCCACAACACTCTCATTTTTAGTCCCACAAAAAGGTTCTTTCTCAACAATATCTAAATAAGATAAATCAAGAGAGAAATCATAATCTTCATCTTTAATATCTATGGGAGAAGTGGCAAGCTTAGGATTAGAGGACAACTTAGGCATAATAGTACGTCTAGCAAGGAGACTCTTAATAGCACTAGTACCATGTGTGTTTCGACACTCTTCAACGAAATCATCAGTGACTCAATGTAACCATCATTAATATCATAACTCTCACTAGCCTCAGGTGGGCTAACAGGTGTAACAGTGTATTCACTAGGAGTTTCGGTATTTCCTATACCAGCCATAGTAGCATCTAGAAAAAACCTAATGAAACACTCGCATCAAGCATAGTAGAAGTAACATCATGAGCATCAAAAGCAGTTTCAGACTCAGGAGTAATAGAAGTATGTGTAGCATGTGTATGTGGTGGTGGTGTAACAAGCTTACTTATAACAAACGGTGAATCAAGAGCAGCATAGGTGTTTAGGACTGTACCTCTTCTTGTAGTGGATGGTAAAATAGGGAACTTTCCATCACGAGACTTCCCTATGATGAAAGGAGTAGTAGTGAACAATATTAGATCCAAGTGAACTTACAAATAAAGCTATGCTCCCCGGCAATGGCGCCAGAAAATAGTCTTGATGACCCACAAGTATAGGGGATCGCAACAGTCTTCGCGGGTAGTATTACCCAATTTATTGATTCGACACAAGGGGAGCCAAAGAATACTTGCAAGCCTTAACAACTGAGTTGTCAGTTCAGCTGCACCTGGAAATAGTTCTTGCTCACAAAAGTTTATCAGTAGCAACAGTTTGATAGTAGCAACAGCAAAGCAATAGCAACAGCAACAGTAACATTGAAACATGAGCAATAATAACAGTAACGGTAATAGTAGGATTCAAGTTAGGTAGGCATAAGGAGGGATGGACGGGAGTTGCATGGATGAGTCTAAACATGTAACTTCAAAATCTAGGGCATTGCAGAGAAATAATAACAAGCATCCAAGTACTAAAAAATCCTAGGCATGTGCTCCAAATATAGTCATACGTGCTTGCAATGAGAACTTGCACAACATCTTCTGTCCAGCCAGCCCGTGGCAGCTGGGCCTCTAGGGAACTACTGGCAATTAAGGTGCTCATTTTAATAAAGCACCGGAGCAAAGCATTAACACTCCGTGAACAAATGTGATCCTCACACCACAGCCATCCCCTCCGGTTGTCCCAATTATTGTCACTTTGGGGCCTTTGGATCCGGACAATGATATGTGTACACAACTTGCAGATAAGATCACAAACAATACTATCATAATGATTCGGGTCCTAGTGACAAGCATTAAGCACAACAAGTTGCAACAAAGTCAAATAGCACTAATAGAGATACTAGGCACTATGCCCTAATAGATCTTATTCGATTACATGATAGAACTCATCCAATCCCTACCATCCCCAAGCCTACATCGGGGGATTACTCACTCATGGATGAGGGAAACATCGATGGTTGATGGAGATGCGTTGGTGATGACGATGGCGACGATCCTCTCCAAATTCCCCGTCCTGGCAGGGTGCCAGAATGGAGTTTCTGGATCCGAATCTTGGTTTCTGGTGGCGGCGGCGGAGCGGAACTCTTTCTGGAAAACTATCGACCCTCCCTCGGTTTTTAGGTCAAAAGGCACTTATAGGTGCAGAGGGAGGCCGAGGGGGTAGGGGTGGGCATAAAAACCGATAACTGAAGACCGAAACCAAAAAGACCGAGACCGAACCCGAATAGACCGAAACCAAAAAGACCGACAAGAAAATTGGGTAGTGAATTTTATAGACCAAATTTAGTTTGTTCTATTCGGTCTTTAGTTCCTAAGTAACCGAATAGACCGAACTGACCGAATTTTACAATAGACTATCTGAAACTCCAAATTTGTGTGATGTGCATGAATTATGGCATTGTTGAATGGTCATCAAAGTGCTATTGTAGACTTGCTACATTTTATTAGGATTGGTGCAAGTTTATTTCTTCCACTAAATGATAACATATGTATTAAAATATATAAAATATAGTTGAAATATTGTCATATTTTTAATAAGTAATGTCTATCTTTTGTGTTGACAATATTGACCATGTTATTCGGTCATGACCAAACCCGAACCCGAATTAGTAGGTACCCGAATTTTTCGGGTAGTAAAACTATCAAGTATAATTCGGTCTTTATTTTTTCAAGGACCAAATTTAAAATAGACCAAAATACAAAGACCGAATTGTCGGTCATGACCGAACGCCCACCCCTACGAGGGGGTGCCTGGGGTGGCTGCACCCCCTCCAGGCGCGGCCAGTGGTGGGCCCGCGCCTAGGGTGGGTGTGGGCTCCCCAGGCCGCCTCTCCATCTCTTTTTCTGGCTCCGTGGATCTTCTGGTGAAATATAATTTTTGGCATATTTTCCGGGATTTTTCCTGATAGTTCATTTTCTGCACAAAAACAAGACACCAAGGTAATTCTACTGAAAACGGCGTTAGTTCATGTTAGTTGTATCTAAATCACACAAGTTTAGAGAAGAAACAATAGCAAAGTTTTCGAGAAAGTAGATACGTTTTGGACGTATCACTATCCATGTCATCTATTTTTCCCATCCAATTACCACACCACCAATTTATATCCGCCTAATATATAACAATTGCATATCAATTAAATTTAACATCTCAGTTACTTTGACAAATTGAATTTTACATATGCATATAGACAACTCCATGTATCATACGTATTATACCTTTGCATGTATATAATATAGTTTCTTAAAAGATTTGCGAGGTTGTAGGGTATCTTCTATTTTTTGGATCTTAGAAATACAAGCCCAGATTTTTTTGCGAAAACGCAAAAAGCTTTGCGTTTTGATACATTGATATAAAAAGAGAGTTATATATACAAGGTCCAAAGTGGACCGACACCCACACCATACAACTCAACCCAAGAAAGCAAATCTAAGGGAGAAGCTGGCGTAGTGATACGTCAGAAACGTATCTATAATTTTTGATGTCCCATGCTTGTTTAGTATCAACTTTGCTTTGCTTTATCTACACTTTGAGGTGTTTTTATATGTTTTCTGGAACTAACCTATTAACAAGTTGACATAGTGTCAGTTGCTTGTTTTCTTCTGTTTTTGGTTCTAGAAAGGCAGAAAATCAATATTCTCGGAATTGGATGGGACAAAAGTCAAAGTCAATATTTTACCGTGGGCAACACGAAGCCAGAAGATGAAACGGAGAAGTCTCACCAGGGGGCCACACCCCCTAGCCGCGTAGGTGGGCCCATCCCGCGCCTGGGGGATGCATCCGCCCTGGTGGCCCCCTGACTCGCCTCTTTGCCTATAAAGTCCCCCTGATGCAGAAATCCTAAACATGCGATCAATATTCCACGAAACCGTCTGTAACCGCCGCCACCATCGTCCCTAGATCGGGGGGATCTAAAGCTCTTCCCGGCAACCTGCCGGAGGGGAGATCATCCCGGAGGCCTTCTTCTTCATCATGCCAGCCTCTAGTATGAAGTGTGAGTAGTTCCACCTTGGACTACGGGTCCATGTAGTAGCTAGATGGTTGTATCTCCTCCTTGTGCTTTCATATATAGATCTTGTGAGATCCGTTCATGATCAAGATCTAATATATTTGTAATCATGCATGTTGTTTTTGTGGGGATCCGATAGATATTGAGATTACTATGTCAGATTGATTAATGGTTTTGTCTTATGATTCTATCATGTCTGTGTTGTTTGTGATCTTGCATGCTCTCTGTTGTTAGTATCTATCTTGGCCAAGTAGTTGCTAGTGACTCCAAGAGGGGGTATTTATGCTCGATAGTGGGTTCATGCCTCTAGTTTCCAAGGGAAGTGACAGAAATCTCTTCGGTTGTAGATGTGATGTTGCCACTAGGGAGAAAACAACGGTCTCTTATTCATGGAATTGCTGGCCATCTCAATAACTTTGTTGAACTTTGTGAGATGCAAAAGTATAAGGATGTAGATGGAGATATTATTAAGCTCAAGATGTTTCCTTTCTCCTTGAGAGGAAAAGCTAGAGAATGGTTGCTATCCTTGCCTAGAAATAGTATTGATTCTTAGACTAAGTGCAATGATGCTTTTATTGGAAAGTACTACCCTCCTGCTAAGATTATATCTATGAGAAGTAACATTATGAAATTTAAACAACTTGATAATGAACATGTTGCTCAAGCTTGGGAAGAATGAAATCTTTGGTTAAGAATTGTCCCACTCATGGACTCACTGCTTGGATGATTATTCAGACTTTTTATGCAGGTTTGAACTTCTCTTCAAGAAACCTGTTAGATTCAGCTGCTGGAGGTACCTTTATGGGCATCACTTTGGGTGCTGCAACAAAACTACTTGATAATATGATGGTTAATTACTCTGAATGGCACACTGAGAGAGCTCCACATGGTAAGAAGGTAAATTCTGTTGAATAAACCTCCTCTTTGGATGATAAGATTGATGTTATTATGGCTATGCTTGTTAATGGGAAAGCTCCTTTAGATCCAAACAATGTTCCCTTAGCCTCTTTGGTTGCTCAAGAAGAACAAGTTGATGTGAACTTCATTAGAAACAACAATTTCAACAACAATGCCTATAGGAATAATTTTTGTGGTAACAACTATAGGCCTTATCCTCCTAATAATGACAATACCTATGGAAACTCCTACAACGATGCTAGAAGTGCCCCCTCTGAACTTGAAGTTATGCTCAAAGACTTTATTAGTAAACAAACCGCTTTCAACAAGACCGTGGAGGAAAAACTTTTAATTGTTGAGGAAAACATTTCCTCTTTGTCTGAAGCATAATCCTCCTTGATTAATAAAATGGCTGCTAAACCTAAAACCATGGAAAGTACCTTTGCTTCTACTCATGCCATACAAGTTACTATTGATGAAAATGTTAGACTGTTAGCCCAACTTCATTCTAAGTGGGAAAGGGAAGCTGAAATTGATAGAAAGAATAGTGTGTGCACCATCACTAGAATGGATACCACTAAACCACAAGAAGTCCCTATTCCTCCTCCTACAATGCCTAAGCCTAATGAGTCTACTACTAGTGATGCTAAGTTTTATTTTGATATAGATGGTTGCAATATTTTTGAAGTGATTCTGTTCCTGCAAAAGCTTGCTAGAAGTCCTAATGCTAGTGATATGCATGTAGCTTTCACCAAACACATTACAAATGCTCTTGTTAAGATTAAGGAAGAGAAGTTAAAACACAAAGATTCTATTCCTAGGAAAGTAGAAGATAGTTGGGAACCGATTATTAATATGCAAGTGAATGACTTTGATCTCAAAGCTTCATGTGATCTTGGTTCTAGTGTCTCTATTATGCCTAGGAAGATTTATGAAATGCTTGATTTGTCACCTTTGGAAGATTGTTATTTGGATGTCCCACTTGATGATAATGCTAAGAAGAAACTCATGGGAAGTATTAATGATGTTCTCATCATGGTTAACAATGCTTATGTCCCTGTTGATTTCTATGTTTTGGATGTTGAATACAATGCTTCTTTTCTTATTACTTTGGGAAGACCTTTTCTTAGAACTATCGGTGCCATCATTGGTATGAAATAAGGCATCATTAAATATCAATTTCCATTCAAGAAAGGTATTGAACACTTCCCTATGAGGAGAGAGAAGTTGCTTTTTGCTCCTCCTTTGAAAGCAAGGTTCAATGTTAATGCTTCCTCATTTGAAAATACTTGATTTCTTGCTTCTTGTGCCTAACTTAAAGGCGTTAAAGAAAAGTACTTGTTGGGAGATAACCCAAGAGTTTCCTTCAGTCTTAGAAGTTATTACTTCAGTAATGACCTCTTATTATCCTTTTTGTTTGCTTTTTGTGCCAAGAATGACCTCTAATGAGAGGGAAGTAAGATTTGGGAAGTTGCTGTCCCGAAACAGATTTCTGTTCTCCACCATAAATATCTGTGAGGAGTCTCTGTAAGTCATATTGAGCGGAAAATTTACAAATAAATCCCTCAGTATGTTAGCTAACTTTTGTTAGTTCAACACTTTTTTATTTGATCAAAAGAAGATTTTCGAAAAAATCGGTTTCTACCTGCTAGTCTGTTTTGACAGATTTCTGCCATTATTTGCATTTGCTTCTTATTGATTCCTTTTGAGTTCTCTTTTTGGGGAATTGAGCTTTTTGAAGGTGTTGCTACAGTATCTTGTGTTTTTAGTGAAAAGTTTTGTTGTTCCAAAGCTAAACCCAAAGGTCTATTACCTTTTGAATACACTAATGTTGCTAATGAATATTGTGTGAAGTTTTGTATGAAGGAAAAATTTCAGGTGTAGAGAAAGAATGATGTAATGAGATGAAGAATGGACAAAAGCTCAAGATTGGGGATGCCATCCCGGTGTCACCCCGAGAAATATCCAAGAGGTACAAGTGTCAAAGCTTGGAGGTGCCCAAGGCATACCCTTTTTCATCAATAAAAAGCTCAGGTCTTTCTAGACACTTTGTTTTTATTGTTTCATGCACTATTGTGTTATTATTGGAGCGTCTTAGTTTTCATTTGATTTGCTTAGTTTGTTTAGTTTGCTTGAGTAAAGTAGTTTGGACCCCTGCTTTCGATGTGTTGTTTCAAATAAGTTGATTGGTGTTGGAAAAGGAGTAGAAAGTTCTTGCTTGAAAGTGCAAGAGGAGCTTGCATTGACTGTGACTTAGACTTTAGCATAACATGCTAGGTGTTGGTTTGACCTTATGCTTAGTGATTATTGCTGTAGCATGTTTTGTTCCAAACAATTGGGATTGCTTAGTGTGCCTTGAAAAAATCATGCGTTGTTTTAGCATACAAAAGCATAGTATTGTGGTATTCTCCTTTGATGCTTTGTTTGGGTTGACTTGGCACATGCTTACACCATGTTATGACTATGAAAAGTCACCATAGCCTCTATGATCATTTAGTCCTTGACTTGTAGTACCACTCTATGCTTTGATTAGTAATGTTTTGTCGCTCTGCATGATTATGGCCATTATTGCTCTCTTAGTTGGTTGCTCCCAGTCTTTTGCTAGCCTCCACTTGTATGAGTAAGCTCTACTCATGATTCCAACTCCCAAGAAACCAAGTTATTCCAAAGTGTCCACTATAAATTCCTATGCATGGCGTGTTACACCATTCCAAGTATATTCTTGTTTTCATCTATCTTCCAATTTAAAAGTATTTTGTTATGTGAAAACTTAGTGATTAAAGCCCTCACAAACTTGATGGAACACTTTATATTCATTGCCCCTAATAAACTTGAACCATTGTGTCATCTATGTTGTATATGCTTGCACTTATACGTTGGAATTAGCAGAACCATGTTGTCATGTGGAACGTTTTCAACATTGCACTTGTACTTTGTACACAGTTGATATCATGCTCTTTTGTCTATGGATGTCACTGGTGTGAAATAAATAGGGATCTTGTAAGTCCATGGAGTTATGTATTTTGTGTTAGAGAAACGCTCTAATCCATGCCTAATCATGGTGGAAACTTGCAGCATCACCATAATGAGCATTTTGTGAAGCATCCTCAATAAAAAGCTATGCACATAGTAAATAAAAAGATGGTTGAGATGCTCATTGTCTGCTTGCCTTATCATTTTCGTTATGGGATAGCTCCTGTACCATGTGCAAGGGGTACCCGGTTGGCGGTTCTCTATGATACACATGTACTTACTATGACAAGAACTTACAAGTGACTGAAGTTGAGTAGCATGAGGTGTGGCCCTCGTATTCAAGGGACATGAGATTGCCAACTTATACTTTGTCAAGCATATTATCCATAGTTTGTTGACTTTAACCTTAATCACTTCAAGATGCTTATGATAGAGGCAATGAGGGCTGAAAGCTAACAAGTACCATAATTTTTGGAAGCTCTTTTTGAAACCTGAAATCTCCGCTTCCCTTTATAAAGGGCCTTTCTTCCACTGTTATGTTGAGTATCCACCTTCTACCTTTAGGCACCATTAAGAGAGCATAGTTGTCATTCTTAGTTCTATGTGCAGTGTCCCAAAAGTTATTGATTGATGCATATTGTTGATATTGCTTGTTCTTGTGCTACTTGTATCTATTCACTCTTATAAACTTTGAAGGTGTCATATGCATCTATTTGCTACTCTATGAGGGACAAGCTGAATGCCACTATGCCATGTTTTATTTATGTGAAACAAACAAACATTTTTCAATGCATGCTATTCATGATCTTTGTTTGTAGCCTTTCATGTTGCATGCATAGTTACTTTGTATTATTGTTAGAACTTCATCTTTCATGCACATGTTTAGAGTTCTTTGATCCCGGCTTTCAATGCTTGCAAATGGTTTGATCTTGGTTTTGATGGTGCATGTCACCTCAAAAATTATTCTTTTATCACTTACGTACTCGAGGACGAGCAAGAGTTAAGCTTGGGGATGCTTGATACGTCGGAAACGTATTTATAATTTTTGATGTTTCATGCTTGTTTAGTATCAACTTTGCTTCGCTTTGTCTACACTTTGAGGTGTTTTTATATGTTTTCTGGAACTAACCTATTAACAAGTTGCCACAGTGCCAGTTGTCTGTTTTCTTCTGTTTTTGGTTCCAGAAAGGCAGAAAATCAATATTCTCGGAATTGGACGGGACAAAAGCCAAAGTCAATATTTTACTGTGGGCAACACGAAGCCAGAAGAAGAGACGGAGAAGGCTCACCAGGGGGCCACACCCCCTGGCCGCGCGGGTGGGCCCATCCCGCGCCTGGGGGGTGCAACCGCCCTGGTGGCCCCCCTGGCTCGCCTCTTCGCCTATAAATTCCCCCCGATGCAGAAACCCTAAACACGCGATCAATATTCCACGAAACCGTCTATAGCCACCGCCACCATCGTCCCTAGATTGGGGGGATCTGAAGCTCTTCCCGGCACCCTGCCGGAGGGGCGATCATCCTAGAGGCCTTCTTCTTCATCATGCCAGCCTCCGGTATGAAGCGTGAGTAGTTCCACCTTGGACTACGGGTTCATATAGTAGCTAGATGGTTGTATCTCCTCCTTGTGCTTTCATGTATAGATCTTGTGAGCTCCGTTCATGATCAAGATCTAATCTATTTGTAATCATGCATGTTATGTTTGCGGGGATCCGATGGATATTGAGATTACTATGTCAGATTGATTAATGGTTTTGTCTTATGATTCTATCATGTATGTGTTGTTTGTGATCTTGCATGCTCTCCGTTGTTAGTATCTATCTTGGCCAAGTAGTTGCTAGTGACTCCAAGAGGGAGTATTTATGCTCGATAGTGGGTTCATGCCTCTAGTTTCCAAGGGAAGTGACATAAATCTCTTCGGTTGTAGATGTGATGTTGTCAATAGGGAGAAAATAACGGTCTCTTGTTCATGGAACAAGTGGATTGTTTACCTTACACACTTTGCTTAAAGCAGTTGTCTATTGCTTGCAACTAATACTGGAGGGGGTTCGGATGATAACCTGAAGGTGGACTTCTAGTCATAGATGCAGTTGTATGGCGGTCTATGTATATTGTTGTATTGCCCAATCGAATCTCATAGGATCTTTTGTCTAGTATTGCATTGTTATGCCTTGCTCAGTTTCTGCCAATTGCCCTGCTGTAATTTGTTTACACTTCATGCCATGTTTGTTTATCTAAGGAGAGCTCCTCTAGTGAACTATGGACCCCGGTCCAATCTTTATCATTGATACATCTTCCACTGTTTACTTGCTGCAAACCGTCATCACCTTCCACACCATACAGTTAATCCTTTGTTACAGCAAACCGGTGAGCTTGACAACCTCAGTGTTTCATTGTGGCAAAGTCTTGAGTTTGTGTTGTGCAGGTTTACACGTTGCTTGCAACACCTTTGAGACGTTTCCTTCTTCCTACTGGTTCGATAACCTCGGTTTCTTACTGAGGGAAAACTTGCTGCTGTGCTGCATCACACCTTGCTCTTGGGGTTTTCCGACGAAGCGCTCTGCGTTGACACAGTGCCATCACGTAGCCCTCGTGCTCCCGTGACCGCCTAGGATCGTGCTTCTACCTTGATCGTGTTGACTAGGGAGGGCACTGAAGGTACCTCGGTGTTAAAGACTATCGCGTTCCTATGCTTCCAAATCCACCACGTCACGAGCATGATTAGCGACGAGGTTCCTTTGTGCATTTGACGTGGGCTGGAGCGCACCACCTGCGTCCACCACTCCGTGAATGGTTCTTCAACAACCGGCAGGCCTAATCGTCAAAAAAAACCGGCGGGCCCACGGTAGATCGAATCCATGACAGGACATCGTGCCAGATTGTCCGCGAGAACGGGCAGCATGTGAGGATGTGTGATATAATCTCCTCGGACTGATCACAGAACACGCAGCGCGGCCGATGGGGCAGCTCCCGGTGTGCGAGCCTCTCACCCGTCCAACATCTGTCCTGGCAAGCCAGCCAGATGAAGAACTTCACCCTAGGTGTCCGCGATCCAACTATGCTCCATGAGTGCGTGTTGTACTGTCCTCGTCTTCCTCGGTTCGCGCGGGATAAGCGCCAGTAGATCCGGCGCCATTTCCCCGGTCGACTTCCCATCCAGCCATCTGTTCACCCAGAACAGAGCGGATGCTCCATCACCCAGGACCATCCTAGTGGAGGCGGAGAAGATCTCACACTCTCCTCCGATGAACTGCATATCTAGCCCGTGCCAAGGTCGCAAGGGGTCCGTATGCATTCTCCACATCCAACGTGTCCCGAGACTAATAGCTATAAGCCCAGATTTCAATGGAGATCGATCAAATTTGTACACTGAGGAGTGCTCCTGTGCTTTCCGTCTTTTTTTGGCACTCTTTTCAAAGCAGCCCGACGGCTGAGATTAAGGGCGCTAATACACCAGGTTTGTCTAATGAAAACGAAACTGACGTCAGATCCCCGATCCAAACCTGAATCCAAGTAAGCCCGTTGGCCCGCCCGTGCTCCACGCACACGATCTACCGGTCGGCGCTCGCCTCCCCCGACACCACGTCCGTTCCACCCGCGCCGTCGCGTGCTCCTCATGTCCCCCGCCGCTGTCGAGTCTCCTCCAGGATGAGGATGCCCCTCCCCTCCCTAGTCTGTTCCCGCGCGAGCTCCTTGTCTATTCCGGCGCGAGTTCCTCGTCCAACGCTCCCGCTTGGAGCGGTTGCATGACCCGGTGCCACCATACAGCCGCGCGCTCTGCGCTTCCTGCTCCGGCTCCGGCTCCAGGCCGAGTAGCTCGGCGCGCCGCTGCACCTCTTGTGCCAGCTCTAGAAGGAGTTGCTCGTGGCGCAGCTGCACCTCCTGCGCCATCTCCACGCCGATTCACTCGCCGCCCCGGTGCACGCAGAACCTAGCTCTTCGCCGCCCCTGTACGTCCCTCAACCCATATGTGACACCAGCGGCGGCATGATCTCGGCCGCCAAGTCGGCCGCCTCTGACGGTTGTCCTTTGCTCGTCTCGGACATCACCGGCTCCATGGTCTCAGAGGCCGAGATCCAAGGGGAAAAATCAACAGCAAAGCTGTACTCAGATACAAGATTGAGAAGGTATCAACAAGTTTGCCTAGCTCTCTCTCTCTTGCCAACTAGATTTGCTTGGTTACTTCCTTGCTGAAGAATTTTGCGGAGTGCAGTATGCAGTTTCCCTGTCTAGTGTTAATTGGTTCAGAGTACTCACTCTAGTTTCATATACTATTCTGCTTTCATGGCATAACATTAGCAGCCATGTACAAAGATCACACTTAGATGATAGAACTTTAGTTATGATCAGGCGCTTCTCCAGCTTAACTAAACAATCAGTGTGTCGTGTGATTGCTTTTCCTAAAAAATGCCATATATATAGAAAGAGCCGGAAGTAAATAAAACCATATGTTGGTATTCTATTAAATTTGCCGTATCCCTTGGAATGAATTATGCACTTAACCAGTTGGCTAAGTCTTGTGCATAAGTTTGGAAACTTCTTCCTTCACTATCGTTTTATGTGGGAGAAAATTAACTCGGCGAGCATCTTGCCATTAGAATTGTATATATCCGTCTGCAGGAGATAATGGCAATAGTTCAGTCCACATAGAACTTGTAACCAATATGTATTTGTTTCATACTGAATAAAGGTCACAACTAGATGAAGTTTTACTTGTGTTGATCAACCTGTGAAAAATCAGTTTTCATTTTTGTAATCTCCCAGTTTTCCATGTACGACAATACAAATTTTCCACACGAGAACCTGTTATAGAACAAATATTTCTAAATATAGTAG
The DNA here is from genome assembly GCA_916181665.1 of Avena sativa. Lineage (NCBI taxonomy): Eukaryota > Viridiplantae > Streptophyta > Magnoliopsida > Poales > Poaceae > Avena > Avena sativa. The sequence continues at coordinate 311,127,743 of OV702284.1, read as the reverse complement.
AATTATGATGCAAGTTAACGTTTATGAAACATAATGCTATAGACTCACCCATCTTGTTGCTTTGGAATGTTTCGTATTTCTCTGATTGGCCACTTAGTCACATCAGGTAAATGGGGACTGCCATGTTGTCTTACAACGGAGACTTCTGCCTCTATCCCTTGAAGCTGTATATTTGTGCGGAATCGATGCATTTAGTTTGGCCTCACTAGATAGCAAAAATGGGTTATGTGTTAATGTATATAGAAAGAAAATTATACCAGGCTTATGATTTTATCCTTAGCTGCATGAAATGCTAATAGGGGATCGAGAATCTGAATGTCCTGCTGATTTGTATCCATAGTAACAAGGATCCAGTGCATCTTTTTTATGTTCACGGCAAAATGCACCTGCAGAGTTGTATAAATGTAACAAAAAGCTTAATCATGAGATGTATAGGTTAATGCATTATACCATTTTACATCTGAAAATATAATTACCCGTTCATAGTCGAAATATTCTTTCACATTGGCCTTCTTATTTTTAATTACTGTCGGACTTGGGTTGGGACAAGGCTGCAAATTTGTTGTCAGCCACTCGGTTCTGTTTATGCAGTACACAAGTGTATTAGGACCGATGTGACTTGGCTGGTTGGGACTTATGGGAGTAGACATGAGTTCGGCGTATGCACTGATGACCTGCATAAATACATGATTCTTATGTGAATAATTAGTTGAAAATATATATATCGTATGTCATGGACAAAGGTTTTAATCATGATTTACCGTTCCAGACATAAATGAAGTGTCTTTAGGTGTGAAACATTTCAGAACGTGTCCCGTTAAAGTATTTTGTGCACTCTCGAACACCACTGTTTCTTTCGCAACATTTTCTGGCTCTAATGAGGCGACATACTCCACGGCTGCATCTATGTGTGCTGAAGTTATGGCACTTGGAGTATTGAACAGACAAACTGCATAGGAAGGAATACATTAGGCTAACAGCTTCTAGAATCAGTTAATGTAAACACCAAATAATTGTAAGAGCTAAAATTACCACTCCATGACCGACCTTTTGGGCATTTAGATGCTTTCCGGAGGTCTTTTTTCGTGAATCTTGAATGCTTCTTTTCTATAATCGGAGACTTGAACTTTTTGGGTGTCCTTCGTTTTCTTTTGGATGTTCTTACTCTTTGCGCTACAGTATCAACCACGGTCTCTACAGCTACTTCTGGTGAGCTACCACTAGTAGTGTCGGAGGTGGAGTCTGACTTTCGGGCTGAATTAGGTTCGCAAACCATCTTGTTCTTCAGAATTTTTGTAGCCATTTATATCTGGATTGTTTCCTGTATGTTCATCCTCTTGTTTGATATTTGTTTTATCCCTCGGTGTATTGGAATCTTTTTTGTCCAGACGGTTAAGGATATCCTTAAAGGAGAGTAGTAATTGATCAAAAATCATCTCATCAAATGGTGAAGAAAAATAATAGGTCGGCATGATTTATACCTGTATGCATCTCAATACGTCAGGTATGAGAGCGACTTGTTTCTGCATGTCACATATCTGTTTCTGCATGTCATCAAGGACATTACATATTTTCTTTGTGCTGGGATTGTCCCTCTTTGTACCCGCACTTGAACCTACACCATCGTGTGTGTCTTATCGTGCACTGATTTCATTGACAATCTGCAGGAAGTAGTGTACTGTTATCAGATGGACACAAAAAATCATGTAAAACGCTTAGGGTTTGAAAACAACGTAAGAAGTTACTTTACCTCGCCATGACCATAGCCATACCCCTCGTCACAAGCATCTCTATTTGAAGCAGCAGCTTCATCCCAGTTTGTCATTAGTGGGTATGTAGAGTAGTTAAATTTTTCTGAACCAATGGTTGGACGGATCTTTGCCCAATAACAGTACTACATGATTAAAAATGTGGCAGAGTTGTTACTAAATATCCTGTTTATATTTGGCTGACAAACAGAAGTAGCATTATGTTATACCTGTAGAAGAGCTAAGTTGCCAGATGGCCAGCTCGCTTGGCCTTTTTCTGTTTTCTTCTTTATGAGATTGGAGATCAAAAATGGCAGTGTCAAAGAAACCCAATTCATCTTCTTTGCTCGGGGTAGATCATCTACAAGTGCATAGTAATCTCTTGGCACATACATAGTTGATACTGGCATTAGCATTGTGCCAAGTAGTACTAAAAGGACCCTTCTAATAAAGTCATCATCATCGGTGCCATCGTTCTGAATGGCTGCGATGAGATCATCAATTAGTATCGTATTTGTCTTGGGGTTGAGAAATTTAGACGGGACATCCCTTGATGTGTCGAGATGTGCTGGATTAAAAGCTTGACCACGGTTACTGAGCCCAATAAGAGCTTCAACATCTTCTCCTGAAAGTGTAATTTCTTCTGTTCCTATGGTAAACACTTTTCTAGCAGGACAAAATACCGTTATCATATACTTTAATAGCCCTGGACGCATCTTCATGCCTTTTGCTTTCAGGTAACAGCCTATTCCCCATTCTTCTAGTTTGCTGCGCTGGATGCGATTTAAAATGGAGATGAGGCCATACCACTTCTCCGGCGAGCAAGGTATTCCTGTATCTCTCATCCCCTGTGAAAGGTTGGCTTTGTGAGATTGCATATATTGTAATGGTAGGTTAATTTAGAAGAAAAGATCACTCTGTGCGTTAGTAGACTGGACATGATATCCTTTTTCTGCAATAATAGTCAAATTTGTAAAAAGGAAGTGAATGAGAGCACTATGAAAGAGACATGCTAGTGGCTTGGATTCTGATTCATTGTTCCGTTAACTGTTCTTTATGTTCTGATTTGTCCTGGCAGGTAAATCAAGAATTTATTGTTTTGTTTTTTTGTACAGTCATCTTCCAAGAATCAATGTCGCATGCTTGCTATATGAAGAAAAGTCTAAAACTTTCGGCTGCACTAAAGCTTCAGTGAGTTGTAGTAGTAGAAAAATGAGAGGAACAGAGGACAATCCACGAAGTGAAAAGAAACAGGAAAATTTCCCAGAAGGGCTGATAAGACAAGCATCAACTAGAAGAAACACGGATCATTACTCAAATACACTACATGAGCAAACCTCATATATAAATGACCTAAATAACTCGAGGTATGAGAAGTGAAGATGTTTCTTCATGTTCTTCTCAATGTGCCACGAACATACACGATGATCTGTTCCTGGGAGTGTCTGACGGATCGCTTTTATCATTGCATTGTCGCTATCTGTTATAATAGACTTTGGTTTCTTCTGGCACATTGCCCTCAAAAAGGTGCATAGCAACCAATTGTATGTCTCTACAGTCTCATCTGACACAATACCACAAGCAAACACAGTAGTTTGACGATGGTGGTTAAGTCCCACAAATGGAACAAAAGGCATCTTGTACCTATTCATCCGGTAAGTACTGTCAAATACGACAACATCACCAAATGACTGGTAATCCATCCGGGACTGCCCATCACACCAAAACAGGTTTTTGAGACGACCTTCGCTGTCAACTTGGTAGTCAAAAAAGAATTCTGGATCCTTATCTCGCCTATCCTTCAAGACCGCTAGTGTAGCGTTTGCATCACCATCCTCAATTCTAGACCTCTTGTACTTAGACGAGAAATTATATATGTCTTTCTTGATAAAACCAACTTTATCTCCAAGTGTGCACTCAAAGATATCCATAATCTTATTCTTACGGAAGCCCTTCGATTCATACATCATTATTTCTAATTTCTGGTAGTATTTCATTTTCCTATGTGATCTAAGATACCGAGTTTCATCAGGATTTGTTAAAATGTGGTTATGGTCATCTATGAAGTTGTCCACAAACCCGACTCCGCGGTCCTTATCAAGTCTAATACTAAGCTCAGCTGTACAGTGCTCTCGGGTCTCAGCTCTTTCCCTTCTTTTTCGATCCTTGATGTCTCTCTTTGCTGGATCACGACTGCCTTCCTTAGAGCAAACAAATCTTCTATAGAAAATATCTCCTACTTTTTTCTCACGCCTCACGATGTCCTTCCTGACGCTGAACCCTTTCTTTTCAGCATAAGAATTATAGAAATTGTAACATTGTTCTTCACTTTCAAATGTCATCTGGACAATTTCCCAGTACTCATCTATCGCTTCACTTTCTTGTCCAAAATTGCTAAACATACCATCACTGGTTCCGCAATCATGAGTCCCAATCAAATCGCTGTTTTCCTATAAACAATATAAACAGTTTCCTAATCAGGTTCAGTTCATGATGATTTCTATCTCTAGTACAGGCATGCACAACAAATTTAAAGCATAAAAATATTACCTCTATACTGTCACTGTCAGAGAAAATGCATCCAAATGCATCACCATGCCATTCATCCATCTCATCGTCACTGTTAGCAATAAGCATGATATGAGATGACATACACTCCACAGTATACTTCAAACAACAAAGTATCCACCCAATGTGAGAGAGTTGAACAAATAGCATAGCCTCTGGGTATTCAGAAAATAAATTATTAAACTTTTGTGTGAATGTCTGTACTGAAAATATAGCAATAATCTCTACTCCTATCTAATTACTAAACTGCATAGTAAACTGCTGCTGTTTTAGCATGATAAGAATGGACTATTCATGATTGTTACAGTGTGATGATACAATCTACAAAAGTCAAGATTCAAACATGCATTACTCGTGTACTGACCATGACCTGAACCTCCTTATAGAGAAACACCTCAGTATCATAGCAGAGACATTTAAACTCTTCCTAATCATAGAAACAGGCTAAGAACAGATGCTATACTGGAGTGGTTGATGCTATAGCCTCGAGATGCATACCTTTCTGACGCCATGGACGAGCAGCAGCTCGGGCGCTGGAGCAGTCCTGGAGGAGCAGGTCGCCGGGATGCGTTCCGTACACTGTCACGCGAGGGCGATGAGCAGCGACGGAAAGAGACCCGGACGACGGTGTTGGAGGTGGCGGTGTCGAAGATGAGGCCGTGCGGCGGAGCGCTGGAGGAAGACCCCGGGCGGTCGCGGAGACGACGGACGGGAGCTGGCCGCGCGGACGCGCTCGAGGTACCGCGCGTAGCGCTGTTGCGCGGTGGGTTGCGGAGGTCGCCCGAGGTGCAGGTTCGAGCAGCAGGTCGTGGGACGCCGTTCGAGAAGAAGGTCGCACGAGGTGCTGGGCAGCGGCGGAGTCAGAACTGGGCTCGGCGGCTGCGTCGGAGGAGGCAAGGCGGGGAACGGCAAGGCGAGGCGAGGTGAGGGGATCGTGAGTCCCTGTGTGAGTCTGACCGGGCTGGAGACGGGCCAACGGGCTGAGTTGGATTTAGGCTTGGATCGTGCGCGGGTCGGGATATGACGTCAGTTTTCTTTTCATTAGGCAAACCAGATGTGATTAGCGCCCTTAATCTCAGCCGTCGGGCTGTTTTGAAAAGAGTGCCAAAAAAAAAAAGACGGAAAGCACAGGAGCACTCCTCACACACTTGTACACATAATATTACTCGGTTAGTTAGGTCACATACAAAGTCAACTTTGGGACGTGTACTAGTGAATGAAGTTGACTTGGGATCGTAGATTCACTCCCATCTCCTTTCCCAGTTGTTGTTTGCAGCAAAGGGGGCGTTATGTCCACTGCATCCCGTGCAGCTCATCTGGTCAACGTCCACACACGAGATCTTGCAATTTGAGATTCACAGGGGGTTTTAATCATACCTCGATAAAAGATTTTGTACAACTAGAACCGCCAGACGCCCAGCAATGGCATCTCCGCCACGTTCTGCAGCACGCCTTCCACCGCGACGTCGAACGCGTCCTTCACCGTCTCGAGCTTGTACCTCGGGTCGGCGTACACCAGCCCCGGCACGAGCCTGGCGACCTCCGCCTGCATCGCCCGCACCGTCGCCGGCGGAATCCTCCTGAGCGTCTCCTCGATGCTCACGTTCCCCTTGCGCACGCCGTCCTCCGGTATGTACACCGAGTACCGGGTGTGGTTGCGCGGCAGGTGCCATTTGTACTGGAGGTACGCCGAGCCGGCGTTGAAGAACACCGGCACACAGCCGGCCACCATGGCGTCGAACGTCGACCGCCGCGTGTACGAGTCCCCCAGCGGCTGGAGGCAGAAGGTGGAGCTCTGGAACAGCCGCATGATGTCCCCCGGGGCGTGGCACTGGTCCGCCCCGTTGGCGCAGCCCAGCTGCCGGCATGCACGCGACGCGCCGCACTGGGCGATGATCGCCGGCCTGATGGACCGCCGGTCGCCCGGCCTCGGCGCGCCCACGAAGGACATGAGCCACGGGCGGTCGGCGGTCCTGACCCTGCGCTGCCAGTCCAGCACGTCCGCGTCCGTCCGCGGGTGGAAGTAGGTCGGGTATGGCACGGCCATGTCGTTGCCGGTGCCGGAGCCGGGGGTGGAGGCCTCGACGACGAGGACGGTCATGTTCCTGACGGCGTCGAGGAGGAGCAGGTTGGTGCCCCACACCGAGCTGTTGATCCTGTCGCGCTGGAAGTCCCACGCCGTGCGCCCCGCCACGAGGAAGTGGTCGCGCCCGCCCGCCCTGCGCCACTCGGGGCGCACCATGAGCCAGCGCGCCAGGTCGCGCGGCGCGGCGTCCCGCGTGGCCTCGTCGAAGCCCCAGTGGTGCAGCGCGAAGTCGAAGCCGGCGTAGAACGGAACGAACACGGCCGCTGACGCGGAGGAGTCGTTGGTGAGGCACTCGTACCGCCGCATGCGGCCGTGGAAGATGGCGTCCAGCGCGAACTGCTGCGTCGCGTACCAGCCGGTCGAGCCGGTGAGCTGCTGATCCTGGTGATGGTCGGGGCCTGGCAGCAGCGGCAGCGGCTCCCCGAGACCGGCGTTGCTCACCTGCTCGCACATGCCGGGCCACTGGCCCGGCGTGGCGCAGCCGGCGAGGATGTCGGCGTTGAATCGCGGCGGGAGCTCGTGCACGTACACGTAACGTCCCCTGCATGGATCGTCGCCGCCGCCGCGGCTCTCGTGTTCCGGTGGCGCGATGGCCACGCCCGTGTTCACGCAGGTCCAGAACGCCGCGCCAACGAAGAGGGTGAGCCGATGCCAGGTAACGGCGCCGGACTTACCCATTGATCGCTTCGTGGTGGATCTGTCTATCGCGAGCCCGGACGATGGTGAAGTGCTGCCTGCCGGCTAGTCGGAGTATTTTTACGAGCACAAGGTGTGTATTTCTGGGTGGCTCAATCTGGACAAGGCGGACAGATACGGCGCCGTGGATGCGCGTCGTAGGAGTAGAACGTAGATCGAGCTGCTACACGGGCTCATTTGGTTGACCAAATCCCCGCGGGCAAACAGGCGATTTCCCTAGGTGTGTGAAGGATTTAATTAGCCCTGTTGCAGGCCGATGGGATGAACAACTTGTCAACTTGTGAAGGACACCTTCTCGAATGAAGCAGAGTTGACCCTGAGATGCATGTTCGTGAGGGTGTTGATGAACGTTCTGTTAAGCTGTTCGTGCGCAGCTAGAACAAGTTTTTTTTTTTAACCGGAGCTAGAACAAGTTGAGGAGGGGTTTAGGGAGGCAACAAGTTTTTGTTTTTTTTAACATTGTTGGAGATTTATCTCGATGGAGGAGGAGCAGCAAAATGGAGCCGTAGAAATTGCCATGTCGGAATGTCCACCGAAAATTCGGATGTTCAGCTCGAGAAAGTGCCTCATGTTGCCATGTTAGAGGCCGATGGGATGAACAACTTGCAAGACGAAGGCCTTCTGCGTAAGCCCTAATTTCAGCTTTCTAGGTGATCACCGCAAATAAACAGCTGACAATATGAGGAAAGAACCTAATTCATCTGGCCAGATCTTACCCGTCTGTGATGAACTGTCCTCCTTCTTATAAGAACCATCATAATTAAGTTTAACCTAGCCAAGAGAAGGTTTATGCCAGCGTGCCACCTGCAAATCAGGATTTCGAACAGCTGCAGCAGCTTCCGTACCATCTGACATAGGGCACTTGCCCTTAATAATTTCCTCCATGATTAAGGATTTAATGTTCTTCAAAGTCTTGATAGCAGATGAAGAATCGCCTAGAGCCCTCAATGGACAAAAGTGGTTTATGATGTGTAACCTCGTTGTGAGCATACCTAATACGTCAAGCAATCAGTAAATTAAAATTCACCACTCTGGCTTGACTTTGCTCAATAACAGTCTAAAACCATTTGCGAGGATCAACCTGGAGATCAACTTTATTAGGTAATGGCTACACATCCCTCATAGCATACCACAAATGTTTTGCATGATAGCACTTGAATAAGGCATGCACAACTCCTCCTGTTTTTTTATCACAAATAAGGCAGTTGCCTGTAACCTCAAAACCTATGTTCTTTTTATTATTTTCCAGAGCTAAGCCATTAGATGCAGCTCTATAAGCAAACATTTTGACTTTAGGTGAAACTCCAGCCTTCCAAATTCGTTTCCAATATCTGATTGCACCATCACGAGCCGAGCTCGAAGTAGAAAACTGAAGGGTTTCGCGGCATAGTAAATCAAAATTTTCTACGGATGCGAACAGAGGGAAGCCAAGATCTAATCTAGGAGATGCAAACAACGAGAGAGATTGGATTAGATCTTCATACCCTTGAAGATTCGCACCGCGGAACGTTCGTCGGAACGTGGGTGATGTAGTCGTACTCGCTTCTCCTCCTCGCGATCCGATCCGATCTAGCACCACAAGTGGCGATGCCTCCGTGAGATGCACACGTGCGGCACCTCGACGTCTCCTCCTTCCTTGGTCCAGCAAGTATGGTGGAGAGATGGGTTGGATCTACAACGCGACGGCGCGGTGCAATTGGTGGAGAATTTTTGCAGCAGGGCTTCGCCTACAAGCAGTCGGGAGGGAGAGAGGAGGGCAGCAGGGCGGCTAGGGTTGGAGGGGAAGGTGTAGGGGGTTGGTGCGCCCCCAGCCCTCTATATATAGAGGGGTGGGCGCAGCCCTAGCCCCTCCCCCAAGCCAAGGCCGGCGGCCCCAAGGAGGAAGAGTGGGGGGCAAGGAACCCCCCCTTCTAGAAGCTCTATCTAGAGTTTAAACCTCTCTTGGCCGGCTGGGCCCTATGGGGCCTTGTGCCCCTGGCCCAATGCGGCCAGGGCACTCCCTCATAGGCCCATGCCCCCTCCTGGAAGGTGTGGCCACGTTGGTCCCCTTCCGGAAGGTTCTAGAAGCTTCCGGTACAATACCGATTAACCCGGAACAATTTCGAACTCCAAAAACTGCACTGCCTTATATGAATCTTATTCTCCGGACCACTCCGGAACCTCTCGTGATGTCCCGGATCCCATCCGAGACTCCGAACAAAAACTCATAAACCAATTATCCAATCTATCCTAGCGTCGAGACACGTTAAGTGTGTGACCCTGCGGGTTCGAGAATATGCAGACATGATCTTCTATCAATAATCAACAGCGGGGTCTGGAAACCCATATTGACTCCCACACATTCATCGATGATCATATCGGATGAACCACGATGCCAGGATTCAATCAATCCCATATATATATTCCCTTCGTCTCGCGATATTTTACTTGCCCGAGATTCGATCGTCGGTACCGTCATACCTAGTTCAATCTCGTTCACAGCAAGTACTTTACTCGTTATGTAATCCGATATCACTTTGTGATTAACTCCTTAACCACATGCTTGCAAGCGGTGTTGATATCGATTACCGAGTGGGCTCGAAGTATATCTCTCCGACTTGGGAGGGACAAATCCCATCTCGATACATACAACCCAACAGATACTTTCCGATCACCTGAGAGACACCTTTATGATCACCCTCTCATAGGATGACGTTTGATGACCTCAAAGCTTTCTTCCGATACCAGGGAGTTGTATTATCTCATGGTCTAAGGAATACAATATTTGACATAAGAAAAGCTTCGCAAAGACGAACACGATGACACGATCTAATTGCTTTGCTTAGTTTGGGTATGTCCACCATATCATTCTCCCAATGATATGATCTCATTATTAATTGACAACTCATGTCCATGGTTAGGAAACCTTAACCATCATTAATCAATGAGATAGTCCTTAGAGGCGTACTAGGGACACGGTGTTGTTCACAAACCACACAAGTATTAAAGTTTCCGCTTAATACAATTCTAGCATGGAATATAAACATTATCATGAACAAGAATTATAATAATAACATCTTTATTATTGCCTCTAGGGCATAATTCCAACAGTCTCCCACTTGCACTAGAGTCAATAATCTAGTTTACATTTGGAAACAATCTCATACCCATGGCACTGAGGTGCTGATCATGTTTTGCACGCGGAAGAGGTTTAGTCAATGGATCTGCGACATTCAGATCTGTATGTACTTTGCTAATCTTCAGATCTCCATCTTCTATATAATCTCGGATTATATGAAACTTGCGGTTGATATGCTTGGTCTTTGGATGATATCTTGGTTCCTTAGCGAGTGCTATGGCGCCAGTGTTGTCACACAATATCTCCAGTGGGTCCAATGCACTTGGAACCACGCCAAGCTCAGTGATGAAGTTTCTGATCTAAACTCCTTCACTTGACGCTTCTACAGCAGCCATGTATTCCGCTTCTACTGTAGATCCCGCGATCACGCTTTGCTTGCAGCTTCTCCAGCTCACAGCTCCTCCATTCAAAATATAAACGTATCCTGTCTGAGATTTAGAATCATCCTTGTCGGTGTCAAAACTAGCGTCGACGTAACCTTTTACGACGATCTGTTCATCACCCCCATAGACTAAGAACATTTCTTTAGTCCTATTTAGGTACTTTAGGATGTTCTTCACGGCTGTCCAGTGTTCCATTCCTGGATCACTTTGATATCTGCTCGTCAAACTAAGAGCATTGGACACATCCGGTCTAGTACACAGCATGGCATACATGATGGAACCTATGGCCGAGGCATAAGGCACTTTGCTCATAGCTTCCCTATCATTTACCGTAGCTGGACACTGAGCCTTGCTCAATATCTTACCTGACAACATAGGCACTGAACCTTTCTTTGCCTTATCCATTCTGAACCTTTTCAGAACTTTGTCTAGGTATGTACTCTGGCTTAAAGCTATCAGGCGTCTTTGTCTATCTCTATAGATTTTTATGCCCAATATATAAGCAGCTTCACCTAGGTCTTTCATTGAAAAACACTTGTTTAAATAACTCTTCACATCGTTAAGCATGTTGATGTCATTTCCAATAATCAATATGTCATCCACATATAGTACCAGAAACGTCACCGAGCTCCCACTCACTTTCTTGTAGATGCAAGCTTCGTAGCAATTTGGAACAAATCCAAAGCTCTTGATCACTTGATCAAAACGAAGGTTCCAACTCCGAGATGCTTGCTTCAGTCCATAAATGGAACGCTGAAGTTTGCATACTTTATCAGCATCCTTAGGATCGACAAAACCTTCGGGTTGCATCATATACAAATCTTCATCAATGTTGCCATTGAGGAACGCAGTCTTGACATCCATCTGCCATATTTCATAATCATGAAACGCAGCAATTGCTAATATAATCCGAATGGACTTAAACATCGCTACGGGAGAGAAAGTCTCATCGTAGTCAACACCTTGAACTTGTCGAAAACCTTTCGCGAAAAGCCGTGCTTTATAGACGGTAACATTACCATCCGCGTCCGTTTTCTTCTTGAAGATCCATTTGCACTCAACGGACTTTCGGTCGCTAGGAGGGTCCACCAAAGTCCATACTTGGTTTTCGCTCATGGATCCCAATTCGTATTTCATGGCTTCTAGCCATTTCTCAGAGTCTAGGCTCATCATCGCTTCCTCATAGTTCGTAGGTTCACTGTCTTCTACTAACAAGACAGTCAAGACAGGGTTGCCGTACCACTCAGGAGGGGCACGTGACCTTGTCGACCTGCGACGTTCAGTAGCAGCATCGTCCGAAGCTTCATAATCCTTGTCATTAGCTTCCTCTATTGTTGGTGCAGGCGGCACTAGAACAATTTCAGGTACTGTGCTACTCTCCAATTCAAGAGAAGGTTCAATAACCTCGTCTAGATCTACTTTCCTCCCACTCACTTCTTTCGAGAGAAACTCCTTCTCAAGAAAGGAACCGTTCTTTGCAACAAACACTTTGCCTTCGGTTCTGTGATAGAAGGTATACCCAATAGTTTCCTTAGGGTATCCTATGAAGACGCATTTCTCCGCTTTGGGTTCAAGCTTGTCCGGCATCAACTTCTTGACGTAAGCTTCGCATCCCCAAACTTTAAGAAACGACAACTTAGGTTTAGCACCAAACCACAGTTCATACGGTGTCGTCTCAACGGATTTAGATGGAGCCCTATTTAAAGTGAATGCAGCGGTTTCTAATGCATAACCCCAAAATGATAACGGTAAATCAGTAAGAGACATCATTGATCGGACCATATCTAATAGGGTTCGATTCCGGCGTTCAGACACACAATTGCGCTGTGGTGTTCCGGGTGGTGTGAGTAGCGAAACAATTCCGCTTGCTTTAAGATGTGTGAGAAAATCATAACTCAAATATTCGCCCCCACGATCGGATCGTAAAAACTTAATCTTTCTGTTATGATGGTTCTCCACTTTATTCTGAAATTCTTTGAACTTTTCAAACGTTTCAGATTTATGTTTCATTAAATAGATATACCCATATCTACTTAAGTCATCGGTAAAAGTGAGAAAATAGCGATATCCACCGCGCGTCGAAACACTCATTGGTCCGCATACATCGGTATGTATGATTTCCAACAAGTCCGTTGCTCGCTCCATCATACCGGAGAACGGGGTTTTGATCATCTTGCCCATGAGGCATGTTTCGCATGTGTCAAATGATTCAAAATCAAGAGAATCCAAAAGTCCATCAGAATGGAGTTTCTTCATGCGCTTTACACCAATATGACCTAGACGACAGTGCCACAAATAAGTAGTATTATCACTATCTACTTTGCATCTCTTAGCCTCAATGTTATGGATGTGTGTTTCATCCCTTTCGAGATTTAGAAGAAATAAACCATTCACAATAGGTGCATGACCATAAAAGATGTTACTCATATAAATAGAACAACCATTATTCTCCGATTTAAATGAATAACCGTCTTGCAATAAACACGATCCAAAAATGATGTTCATGCTCAACGCAGGCACATAATAACATTTATTAAGGTTTAAAACTAATCCCGAAGGTAAAACTAAGGAGAGCGTGCCGACGGCCATCACATCAACTCTTGATCCGTTGCCAACGCGCATCGTCACCTCATCCCTCGCAAGCCGCCGTCTATTCCGTAGCTCCTGTTTCGAGTTACAAATATTAGCAACTGAACCGGTATCAAATACCCAGGCACTACAACGAGGGCTAGTAAGGAAAACATCAATAACATGTATATCAAATATACCTTTGATGGTGCCAGCCTTCTTGTCCGCTAAGTACTTCGGACAATTGCGCTTCCAGTGACCCTTGTCCTTGCAATAGAAGCACTCAGTGTCCGGTTTAGGACCAGACTTGAGCTTCTTATCAGCAGGGGCAACGCGCTTGCCGCCGCCTTTCTTGAAGGGCTTCCTTGCACCCTTACCTTTCTTGAAGGTGGGGGGCTTGTTGACCATCAACACATGATTATTCTTTTTGATGTTCACCTCCGCTACTTTCATCTTAGCAAAGAGCTCAGTGATCATATCAGTGGAACCAATCTGATTGTGATCAACTACAAAACTTTTGTAGCTAGGAGTGTCAATCTTGAGCTCCTCTGGAATCTTGCAGTCCAGTTGCTCAAGGCGTTGAGTGTAGCCCGTCATCTCAATGGCGTGCTCACTAACGGAATTCCCTTCCTCCATCTTGTAGTTAAAGAATTTCTTAGAGATCTCATATCTCTCAGAACGGGCTTGAGTCTGAAACATGTTTTTCAGCTCCTCGAGAATCTCAAAGGGCCCGGCGAACTCTTCAAAACGATTTTGAAGATCCGATTCCATGAAATACAACATGGCGATCTTAATCAAATCATAATCATCCTTGCGCGACTGATAAACAGCTTTTTCATCAGCCGGCGCATCTATAGCAGGGGCGTCACCTAGCGCTTTCTCAAGGACATAGTCCTTTTGTCCTCCAGCGAGAATGATTCTCAGAATGCGGAACCATTTGGTGAAGTTAGACCCATTGTTTCTAAGCTTTTCTATCTCAGCAAAAACGTTGAAGTTGAAGTTGGACTTGGCCATGTGATCTACAGTATTTGCAAGTACAATTTAGACTATGTTCATGATAAATAGTTCAACTTAATCAAATTACTAGATGAACTCCCACTAAATTCTACATCCCTCAAGTTGTTTAGTGAACACGATCCAAATTCACCACACCTAATCCGATCATCACGAGAAGAGATGTGGTTTCAATGGTGGACAACGGAGTGTCGATCATATCATTCATATGACTCATGCTTAACCTTTCGGTTCTTGTGTTCCGAGGCCATGTCTGTACATGCTAGGCTCGTCAAGTTAGACCCATGTATTTCCGCGTGTGCAAAAACTGGCTTGCACCTGTTGTATGTGAGCGTAGAGTCTATAGCACCCGATCATCACGTGATGCTTGGACACGACGAACTTTCGCAACGATGCATACTTGGGGAGAACACAATTTTTATCTTGATCTTTAAGTGAGGAATCATCTTATAATGCTACCGTCGCGATCTAAGCATAATAAGATACATAAAAGGATAAACATCACATGCATATAACTTTATGTGACATGGTATAGCCAATCTTCGCGCAATGATCTCCATCTTGTGCGTTCCGGCATGATCTCCATCACTCCACCATGATTGCCTCCACCACGAATAGCAACTACAACTATTGCTAACTACTTAGCGATAAAGTGAAACTATTACATGGCGCATAAGAAGTTGACACACAGGTCATACACAATTATAAAGACAACCATATGGCTCCTGCCGGTTGTGTACTCATCGACATGCAAGTCGTGAAACATTACAAAACATGATCATCGCATACATTATACACATCACATCTTGGGCCATACCATATCACAGAAAACACTCCCTGCAAAAACAAGTTAGACGCCTCTACTTTGTTGTTGCATGTTTTACGTGGCTTATGGGAGTAGATGCTAAGAACGATTCTTACCTACGGAAAGCCACAACGGTGATATTATGGTTGCCAAACTCCGGTGTTAATCCCATGACAACTATAGTGAGAGAAACTGACATCCACCAGCCGCATGTGTGGAACAAGCCACACGTCAAGTGCGGAGCCGGTCTCGCGCACGACGTCGCGTAAGGTTGGCCTGGACCGCTTCAATCTCACTATCCCGCGTCATAAGAAGAACACAAACAAGAGGCTTGCAACAGAAAACATCAACGCCCGCAACAACCATGTTGCGTTCTACTCGTGAAACACATCTACGCATAGATCTAGCTCTGATACCACTTAAGGGTTTCGCGGCATAGTAAATCAAAATTTTCTACGGATGCGAACAGAGGGAAGCCAAGATCTAATCTAGGAGATGCAAACAACAAGAGAGATTGGATTAGATCTTCATACCCTTGAAGATTCGCACAGTGGAACATTCGTCGGAACGTGGGTGATGTAGTCGTACTCGCTTCTCCTCCTCGCGATCCGATCCGATCTAGCACCACAAGTGGCGATGCCTCCGTGAGATGCACACGTGCGGCACCTCGACGTCTCCTCCTTCCTTGGTCCAACAAGTATGGTGGAGAGATGGGTTGGATCTACAACGCGACGGCGCGGTGCAATTGGTGGAGAATTTCTGCAGCAGGGCTTCGCCTACAAGCAGTCGGGAGGGAGAGAGGAGGGCAGCAGGGCGGCTAGGGTTGGAGGGGAAGGTGTAGGGGGTTGGTGCGCCCCCATCCCTCTATATATAGAGGGGT
This sequence comes from Avena sativa, assembly GCA_916181665.1. Taxonomy (NCBI): domain Eukaryota; kingdom Viridiplantae; phylum Streptophyta; class Magnoliopsida; order Poales; family Poaceae; genus Avena; species Avena sativa. The sequence goes on along the minus strand of OV702284.1, from coordinate 311,111,877 downwards.
GGGCGCAGCCCTAGCCCCTCCCCCAAGCCAAGGCCGGCGGCCCCAAGGAGGAAGAGTGGGGGGCAAGGAACCCCCCCCCCTCCTTCTAGAAGCTCTATCTAGAGTTTAAACCTCTCTTGGCCGGCTGGGCCCTATGGGGCCTTGTGCCCCTGGCCCAATGCGGCCAGGGCACTCCCTCATAGGCCCATGCCCCCTCCCGGAAGGTGTGGCCACGTTGGTCCCCTTCCGGAAGGTTCTAGAAGCTTCCGGTACAATACCGATTAACCCGGAACAATTCCGAACTCCAAAAACTGCACTGCCTTATATGAATCTTATTCTCCGGACCACTCCGGAACCTCTCGTGATGTCCCGGATCCCATCCGAGACTCCGAACAAAAACCCATAAACCAATTATCCAATCTATCCTAGCGTCGAGACACGTTAAGTGTGTGACCCTGCGGGTTCGAGAATATGCAGACATGATCTTCTATCAATAATCAACAGCGGGGTCTGGAAACCCATATTGACTCCCACACATTCATCAATGATCATATCGGATGAACCACGATGCCAGGATTCAATTAATCCCATATATATATATTCCCTTCATCTCGCGATATTTTACTTGCCCGAGATTCGATCGTCGGTACCGTCATACCTAGTTCAATCTCGTTCACAGCAAGTACTTTACTCGTTCCGTAATCCGAAATCACTTTGTGATTAACTCCTTAACCACATGCTTGCAAGCGGTGTTGATATCGATTACCGAGTGGGCCCGAAGTATATCTCTCCGACTTGGGAGGGACAAATCCCATCTCGATACATACAACCCAACAGATACTTTCCGATCACCTGAGAGACACCTTTATGATCACCCTCTCATAGGATGACGTTTGATGACCTCAAAGCTTTCTTCCGATACCAGGGAGTTGTATTATCTCATGGTCTAAGGAATACAATATTTGACATAAGAAAAGCTTCGCAAAGACGAACACGATGACACGATCTAATTGCTTCGCTTAGTTTGGGTCTGTCCACCATATCATTCTCCCAATGATATGATCTCATTATTAATTGACAACTCATGTCCATGGTTAGGAAACCTTAACCATCATTAATCAATGAGCTAGTCCTTAGAGGCGTACTAGGGACACGGTGTTGTTCACAAACCACACAAGTATTAAAGTTTCCGCTTAATACAATTCTAGCATGGAATATAAACATTATCATGAACAAGAATTATAATAATAATAATATCTTTATTATTACCTCTAGGGCATAATTCCAACAAAAACACACACTATTCAAGAGACTCTTTAAAAGCAAGGTTATACGTGTTGCATACTGGGAAGCGACATGGTCTCTTGGAAAGCCATGCGAGCAGATGATCATCCAACCGGCGAGAAGGTTTGATCGTCATAATGGCCAATGCATCCATGGGCAAGAAGATGCTACGGACCAACGCCTCATTCCAGTTTACAATATTTTCCAGCCATTTAGAGACACGTCGGACACGATGATTTCCTCTAGATATGAGAACTTTCATATAGAAAACCCAAGAAATCCAACTATCACGCCAAATGCGTATTTTTTGCCCATTGCCGACACACCTAATTAGTCCCTTGTTTAGAAAATTTAAACCATGTGAAATTGGCGTCCAAGCCGATGAAGGGTTTTCAGTAAAAACCGTATCATATCATTCATCGTTCAGGTGTATTTTTTCCTTTAGCACTCGCGTTCACAAACTATCCGGGAATTCCAACAACTTCCAGGCACGTCGAGCTAGTAAAGCTTGGTTATACAATCTCATATCACGAAAACCGAGGCCTCTTTGAATCTTAGCTCGTTGGAGTTTAGGCCAGCCGATCCAATGAGTTTTTTGTTTACCATTCTCCAAACCCGACCAAAAGTCTCGTTTTTTAACTCATCACAAACTAAAAATGGAAGTTTAAAGACCCCCATGATGTATGCGGGTATAGGCTGAGCAATTGTTTTAATCATGATTTCTCTTGCACTTTGAGCCAGAATTCCATCACCACAATCAACCAAGAATTTACTTGACCGAGACAACAAACTTTGAAACCTTCCTATATGCATTCTCCCACCTGGTATAGGTAAATTAAACCAAGATATTTGACATCAAACGATTGTTATTCCACATTCATAATATAGTGAATCAGTAATTGATTATCCTCTTGACATGAGGCACTAAACAAGATTGAGCACTTGGATGGGTTGATTAATTGCCTCGTACCAAGCCCGAAAGCATTGATGACCTCTTTCACCCGAGCAGCTTGAGCTTCAGTTGCCATAAAGAACAATAAAGTATCATCTGTGAATAATAAGTGTGAGATACGAGGAGCATTGTGTGATAATGGTAAGTGTGTTGCTTCTTGTTTATATTCTTTTATCGACACTTCACTCCATAAACCTATGGAAATGTTTACCGAGCTCGGTTTTTGCTTGGGGACAAGCGAAGGTCTAAGCTTGGGGGAGTTGATACACCCAATTTGCATCACCATTCTATATCATAATTTACCTCTATTCAGTGATATTTGTCTTATTATGAGGTATTACTTATGGCTTTTCATCTGTTTATGCATGTTGGATGATTCTTGGAGGATGGACTGCCGGAGTCTGGATTCTGATGAAAAAGAAGGCGTTTTGATGCAATTTCACGAATATCAGAAAAATACGAGAAAAATATGGGAAAATTATATTTTCCCAGAATACAGAGGAAGCCATAAGGGGAGGCGAAGAAGGGCCGCAGGGGGCCCACACCCCCTAGGCGCGGATACACCCTGGGTCACGCCTAGGGCAGGTGTGGCCCACCTGCCCGGCTCCCTACTCCGCCCTTTTGCCTATATATTCCCTTCGTAACCCTAACACCAGGGGGCGACCACAGATAGATTTCCGCCGCCTCTGCGGGGCGGAAAACACCGAGAGAGAAAGATATCTCCAGCAGACAGATTTCTGCTGGGGAAATTCCTTCCCAGAGAGGGGAGATCGTCACCATTAACACCGTCGTCAAGCTAGGATTTATCGGGATCATCATCATCATCTCCACCAGCACCATCATCACCACTCCGTTCCGCTGTAACAGTTGTGTTGGATATTGCTTTAATTCTTAGGGGAAACTTTCCCGGTGTTAATTACTATTGTAGTTGATGCTTGTGAGTGGAACCATTGGATTATTGTTTATGTTCAGATTGTTATCCATTACCATATCATCTTTGATCTTGATTCATACGATGTCTTGTGAGTAGTTCGTTTATTTCTTGAGGACATGGGGAAGTCATGTTGTTATTAGTGGATTTGTGTTGAGTCATTATTCAATGGTTTAGTATTTAAGTTATGGTGATATTCTTCTAGTGGTGTCATGTGAACGTCGACTACATGATACTTCACCATTTATGGGTCTAGGGGAATGCATTGTGTATTTGGCTATTGTAACACCCTCAGAATCGGCCCTATGCAAGTTTTAGCGAAATTTGCCAAACCCGCATAGAAACGATTCAAAGGTGCCCACCAGGCACTTTCGTGCGGGTGGAAAACGAAGTAATAACATTACACAACAGTCCTCGATGGGACCCACAGAACAGATATATATACAACACGACTCCATGAGTCAAGAATACAGATGTAATATACAAAGATCCAAATCACCTTGAAAATGGTAGAGCGTCCGACTACGGACAAGATGCAAATGGGGCTAAGAGCCCTGAAGAATAACCAATGGCGTCCATAACCCTGCCCAGGCCAAGCCGGAAGGGTAACCCTGCTAACGACGTCGATCTCAAAACCTGCTTAAACAAAAGGGGTGCCGACAAAGGGCAAAGGAAAAAGAGGAGCGTCAGTACTGAGGCCAGTACATGGCGAGACTAGAATTCGGCGGTCCTCGCCTACAAAGGTATAGTGGACTGAGCGGCAGCGGCAGCATGCACTAAACAACCTTTAGAGACTCGATACAACTGGCGGCTATCAGAGAGGGGTGAGAAAGACCTATTTGGATTCAACCTGATACTATCATCAAACAAACCCATCCTGGCGTTTCCCCCTCGAGACCAAACGAGGAAGTCAACCGAGGAACTCACACAGTTGGCAGTTTTACTTATTCAGTTATAGTTGCGGCTCTTTACTAGTCAGGGTTAGATAATCATCCTGATAAAGTAAGCAGTGGGCACTTTTAGTTAACCATTCCGTTATAGTGGCAACACTTACTAGTCAGATACAATTAGCATGAGATAACCCCAAAAACCCAGCAGTTGTTGGTACTTTTATTCAGCCATTCCGTTGTAGTTGCAATACTTACTAGTCAGGTACAATGGTCGCAAGCGACACTCCAAACAAGTAATTGTGGGCAGTATTAATTAGCCATTCCATTATAGTGAAGCTGATTACTAGTCATTATAAAGTCAAATTTATAGCAATAAACTTTAGTTATGCTTGTCTATGGTCGAGATACTGTGCTCCAAGTCGTCCATAACCGCGAACACGGCTTTCAGAAAGTTTTAACCCGGCCGGGGTGCACAAATAGCAACACACACACGATCAACCTCGGAAAAAACCAAATCAAAACCCAACGAGGCTTTCACGACAAAGCAATCACAGGATTCAGAAATATTTCAGGGGGCCACCCCTTGGAGTACACCCGCAACGAAGTAAGCAAGCTCCGAGACGGACTCAAGGTTTGTGACAATGGCTGTAAACGACAGCAAATCCCCAAACGGGGACTGTCGATACCGCGAAAACATTCCGCTTCCAAAACAGTACAGCGTGCTCCTCACACAATCGTAAATAAAGCAGTAAAGCATGGCATAGGTACAGGATAGTAAATAAAACCTCAAACTAGTTGTGGCCCCAAGAAATAAGACGGAATCAAGCTCTGGCTAAGGGGGGCCCATACTCCCCGTATGTGGATAGCGCGATAAATCAAGGAACAGGTATCAAGTACTCGGGGTCCTACGGGACACAAGTGGGCGTTCGGAAACCAAATATTATCTATCACCCACCGATGCCTCTGCTTACTTCAATTTTAGTTGTTTAAACAGGAATAAAAGTGAACGATAAGTAAAACCATGATCATATCCAACATCAACATGCGGCAATACATCAGCAACTGAGGCACTTGACGACACGCAACAGCACTTGAGCAAGCGACTACGACGCGCAAGTCCAACTATCTACCAAACAACAGGTAATAGGATGTGTCCAAGGCAATATAAGGCTGCAGGGGATATCACGGGTACGATAGACTAGAGCATCGCAACACACATAGCAATAGATCAACAGGAGGGAATAAATACTATAAAAGTAAGACAGGTAGAAAGGGGGAGATGCTCGCCTGAAAAACATTGTCGAAGGTTCATCCGAAGATCGGGGCAAAGCTCACATCAACTCAACGGCCTTATCCGCGAAGAAGCAAAACACTAGAAGAAACATCGGATGCAATATTTAATACAACGGCAGAAGATCGGCATGATGCATGTATGATGCATGACATGGCAAGGTGCGATGCAATTAGGCCAGATTAAGCGGAACCGGGGTCCCGACAATTAATTAGATGGTTCATGTTGTTTAGCTACCCCGCAATTTAAATGTTGTTTTAACATGGCAAAAGATAGTACTGGTTCGCTACACAAGTTTAAATGAGGCCAATATAAGACTAGATTTGCCCGTATATGAGCCCCATATTTAATTATTAGGTGAATCGGCATAAGGCCCCCAAACCACAGGCAATATGCATGCATGAACAATTAATATGCAACAAGTTGTATTGTATTATAAAATAGGGTTTTCGGGAAGGGGTTCACACATTGAGGGGTCTCGACGGTCTTGGGGTTCCGGGGTTCGGGGTTGGTCTCAGGGTTCGACGGATCGTTCTCGGCTCCGGGGTCGTTCTCGAATTACAGGGGTAGATCTTGTCGCATCCGTGAAGGAGGACTTGGTTCGGCGTCGGGGCGTAGCGGGTCCGCCCATGGTCGGTGCCGATCTTGTTGCACAGATCTTGTCGGGTCCTCAAGTCGGGTCGGTCTCGGCTTCGGGGTGAAGTGCTTGTCGTCCTCGTGGCGATCTTTGCGTCCTCCCGGTTCGGGTCTTGGCGTCCGAGGGTAGATCCTGGCGTGTCGAGGGTCCGGTCTCCGGTACATCGGGATCGGTCTTCGGGGAACTTTTCGATCCATGCCGGAGATCTTGGAAGCAGGCATCGTCGCGTCGAGGGCCTCAGGGTTCGCCGTCGGTGGCCTTCGGGTTCGTTCTCAGGTCCATGTAGGAGACCACCGGGTTGCGATGAAGATCTTGGCGAGGGGTGAACTTGGTTTTCGGGGTTTGATTGCCGGTGTCGATCTTTTTGTTCCCACACCCAACAACTTAGCACCAACTTGGTACTACACAGGGAACCTGCACGGGTGGAGGCGGATGGCATCGGCGACGACGGGGTGGGTCCCGCGGGCAGGTGGGTCCAGGCGGCCGGCTGCTGCGCGCGGACAGGGAAGGCGATGGGCTGCTGAGGCCTGCGGGGGTGGGGCAGGCGCACGGAGGAGGGGGCCCGGGCGGCGGCGGTCGACGGGGTGGCGCAGGACGCGGCCTGCGGGAGGCGACGAGGGGGACGTCTGGCGCGGGGAGGTGCTTGGCCGCGGCGGCACCGGTGTTGGGGAAGACGGGGCGGGGAGCACGGTCGCGCGAGCGCAGGCGGCAGAAGGCGGAGCGGCGACTGAGGACGGGGCGGGCGAGGCTCGTCGGCGGCTCGGGGGAAGCAGGCAGGGACGAGGGCGGCCGGCGGCGAAGAGGCGACGGGGAGGGGCAGAGGCGTGGTCGCGGGGTGCGACACGGCTGAGGCGCGGCTCCGGTGAGGGGCAGGTCGCGGGCGCGGGAGGGACGCCGGCAAGGCGGCGACGTGGGCGAGGGCGCAGCGGGGCGGGCGCGCGGGCGGCGCCGGAGGAGGAGGTTGGTGGAGGCGGGACGCAGAGGAGGCGGCGAGGAGCGGCGCTCGCGGAGGCACGGAGGCGGCGGTCGGCGGGCGACGAGGGGCTAGCCGGAGGGGGCGACGACGCACGCGAGCGGCGGAGGCGGAAGGACGCGCGTGAGCGGCGGAGGCGAAAGGAGCGCCGGGGAGAGGAGGGGGGAGGAGGGGAGAGGAGGGTGGTCGCCGGAGTGGACAGGGAGAGAAGCGGGGGCGCAGGAGGCCAGGTGGGAGCGTGCGGGGCTGCGACGGGTGAGGGATGGTGGAGAAAGAGGAACAGAGGAAAGGGAGGCGCGGGGACAGGGGCCAGGGTGGGGCCCAGGGCGTGGGGACAGGGGCTGGCGTGGGGATCTGCAGGCGCGTGGGGGTGTGGTGGTCTGGGGTGGGACCAGGCGTGGGTCAGCAGGGGGGTCCGGGGGTGTGTGGGGCTGTCGGTGGGGTGGGGAGAGAGAGAGAGCTGAGAGTCTAGGTGGCAGTTTAGGATTGGGTAGAGGGGGAGAGAGGGTGAGGTGTCAGGAGGGGGTTGGTTGGGATGAGGTGGCCAGAGGGGTGGGTAGATTAGGTTGGGTGAGTTTAGGAATAAGGGGTGGGCCGTTTTGAAAAATGGGGGTGGTCGTTCGGGTCGATTCGGCCCGTTCGACTGCCCCCACAAAAACAATTAAATGTTTTATTTATTTCAAACAAGCCTTATGCAAACTAATAGCAGACAAAGTAAAATATTCCGGCGATCCGGTTTTTGCGTGTTGAACAAAGGCGGGGCGTTTTAGAAAACAAAAACAGGCTTTGCGAAATAGTTTTAAGCAAACAATGCATGATGATGACGATGCAATGCACAAATTCGACGCGATTTTCTAGTAGTGGTTTTGCGGGATGCCACAGCTACTAATTGTGGAGTTGCCGGAGTGACAGAAACCTAAACCCCCGTTAGGACACCTTTGCACAAGGGAGCGTAGGATCTCAGAGTTTAAGGCCGTGGTTAGATGTATATCTTAATTACTTTCCTGTAGTTACGGATGTTTGCAGGGGGTTTAATCACAAGTATGTATTAGTCCAAGTAAGGTCGGTACATTAGCATAGGTTCACCCACACAACACTTACAAACACCAAAGAAGAGTACTCAGCTATTTGAAGCGAAAGCACTTGACAGAATTCCCATGTGTCATCGAGAACGTTTGGTCCTTATAAGTATTTCCACCGACTTTTCCTTTGCTAAGAAAGGATTGGGCCACTTGCTGCGCTTGTTCTTTATTACTTGCACTTTGTTTTGTTGCTTTATCAGAAAACCACTAAAAATCCGTTTGCTAAGTATTCACAGGGATTTCCTGCTCCATACCACTGTTCAGCACCTTCTGCTCCTTGTTGGGATCGACACTCCTATTTATCAAAAGTACTACGATACACCCCCTATACTTGTGGGTTATCAAGACTATTTTCTGGCGCCGTTGCCAAGGAGTGAAGCGCTATTGAAGAGTGGAACTGGTAAGGGAAACTTTTACTGTGAGTATTGCTTTTATTACTGCTTGTTGCTTTGTTTCCAATATGGATAACCCACTTGGTTTTCTGTTTGAGAAAACTACTACCACTGCTATTATAGTAGATGAACCACCACCTATTGAGATAGATCCTTTTAAGATACCTACAAGTATTGTTGATCGTGTTATGGATAATTATTATTTAGGGGATGGAACTATCCATCCTGGTGATCACTTGCTTTTTATCCATGAATTATGCGGGTTGTTTAAGTGTGCAGGTATCACAACTAAACAGGTGAAGAAGAAGTTACTCTCTATATCCTTGAAAGGGAGAGCTGAAGAATGGTATAAGCTGCTGAAGAATGGATAATTCATGGAATGGGAGGAGATGAAATCTCTCTTTTATTCTAAATTTTATCCTCCCAGTGATATTCATAAGGATAGAAATATTATATATAACTTTTGTCCTCGTGATGGAGAGAGTACAGCTCAAGCTTGGGGGAAATTGAAGTTACTAATGCTTAAATGTCCTATTCATGAACTCCCTAACAATATTATTATCAATAAGTTTTATGCTAGACTTTCTCTTCATGATAAATATTTACTAGATGCTTCTTGTGCTGGATCATTCACACGTATGAAGGAAGAAGCTAAATGGAAACTACTAGACCGTATCCAAGAGAACACTGAAGCTTGGGAGAATGACAAAGGAAGAAAGTCAGGTATAAACTATGATTATGAATGCATTAAATCTTTTATGGGAACTGATAACTTCTGTGATATTAGTAATGAGTTTGGTCTTGATTCCCAAAGTATTTCCAATTGTTTTAAGGCCTTTGCCTGTTACATAGAAATTCCCAAGAAGAAGTGGAATAAGTACCATGCTCCGTATAAATATGTTGTTAGTCATGTTCCTATTAGAAGTACTGAAGTTTGTACTACTAACCATATTGTGCTTGAACCTCATGTTGAGAAAGTTCCTTTCCCGGCTAAGGTAAAGGAGTATTCTATGATTATTAGTGCAAATAACAAAGGTACAAAGGAAACTGTGGAGTCTGATAAGCAATTGAATGTTGAGCCTGTGGTAGCTATTGTGAAAGACACTGTCACTAGAAATATAAAGGATGAGCACCAACACCCTAACCCTAACTCCGGTCACCACCGAGCACCAACACCCTAACCCTAACCCTAACTCTGGTTATAAAGAGGGTCTTACAATAATTACCCTAACCCTAACCCTAGGCCTCGACACCTAGCCGTGCCCATGCCCTTCACCGATAAACTTACACTTGACTAAAAAAATCCGAGAGAAGCACGGATATAAAATATAACTATACGTAAAATCATAATAATCATAATCATAATATACACTAATTACTCATAATCATAATATACACTAAAACTATATAAAAAATCATAACTATATAAAAAATCCGAGAGAGGGCGCGGATATAAAATATAACTATACCTAAAATCATAATAAATCCTAACACTAATTAATCCTAACACTAACAAATCCTAATACTAATCCTAATTAACACTAATCCTAACACTAATTAATCCTAACACTAACAAATCCTACAAACTAACAAATCATAACACTAACTCCTAACACTAATCCTACCCGGCGGCGGCGCTGGCGGCAGGCGGTGGCCGGAGGCTGGCGGTGGAGGAGATCGGGGCGCGGCGTCGACGGAGGGCAGCGCGCAGGTCGGCGGGGGCGCGGGGCACGGCGGGCTCGGGCACGGGGTGCGACGGCAGGCCGACGCAGAGGGAGGCGTGGGCGCGGCGGGGTTCTGCTCGTCGTTGGAGTTGGGCAGCCTGGCGGCGTCGTGCTCGTCTGCTGGCCTCCTCTTCTCTCGGTGTGTGGAACGCACCGGGGGATAAGGGCTACATTTATACACCCCCCTCTAGTCCCATCCGTGGCACCAGCCGGAACTAAAGGGGGGGGGGGTCTCTAGTCCCGGCTAGTGCCACGGATCGGGACTAAAGGGGGGCGTTTCGTTTCACACGCTGGGGCCAGACCTTTAGTCCCGGCCAGTCGGGACTAAAGGCCCAAACTTGCGCGCCCTGGGCCAATAAACCCACCGCGCGTGTGCTTTTTTTTTGAAATTTTCAAAAATATCATTTAAAACATTTAAATTATACATTTTTTGCATACTTTTGAATTTGACAAAACTTTCAGCATCAAAAGTTCTTAAATTTGAATAATTAATCCAAATCCATTTTCTGTTTTATCAAATAATTATTTTAAATAGTCAAATTATTAACCATTTTGCCATTATCAATTTAAAAATGCATTAACTATTATTTTTTGCATATTTTTGAATTTGACAAAACTTTCAACATGAAAAGTTCTTGAATTTGAAAAATTAATCCAAATCCATTTTCTGTTTTATCAAATAATTATTTTAAATAGTCAAATTATTAACCATTTTTCCATTATCAATTTAAAAATGCATTAACTATTATTTTTTTGCATATTTTGAATTTGACAAAACTTTCAACATGAAAAGTTCTTGAATTTAATAATTAATCCAAATCCATTTTCTGTTTTATCAAATAATTATTTTAAATAGTCAAATTATTAACCATTTTCCCATTATCAATTTAAAATGCATAAACTATTATTTTTTGCATATTTTTGAATCTCACTAAACTTTCAACATGAAAAGTTCTTGAATTTGAATAATTAATCCAAATCCATTTTCGGAATAAGCTTTAGTCCCAGTTGTATCCACTAACGGGGACTAAAGATTTTCCTGCCATTTCTCACCGCTCCCCGCCAAGTTTTTCCGCCTTTTCCTTTGAACCGAGCTTTTAGTCCCGATTGTAGCCACTGACAGGGACTAAAGATATTTCCCGCCATTTCCCACTGCATCCCGCCATGTTTTCCCGCCCTTTCCATCTATATATAGGCCGACTGCGCCATGGTTATGCACACATCCACACCTTCCTCTCTCACAGAAATGGACAGCGCGTACTGGGCCATTCTGACCCTCGAGGAGACGGAGGCGCTGTGCGCCTCTAGCTACCCTTGCCCACCAGGCTACCGGGCACCCGCCGGCTGGATGCTGAGCGCTGGAGGTGTTCCTGTCCCTCCTGTGCCTCAAGGCTCCGCCCGACAGGCGGCCATCACGAACCACTTCTACCACGAGCTCACGCCGGAGCAACGGATGGATCCCCAGTGGGATCCCGACAACTATGACACCTGGAATGCCTTCTTCGCTAACCGGCGGGAAAGGGAGCTCGCCGGGTACAATGGTGATGGCCCGCCCCCGGTGAACCACAAAGAAGCCGGCCGCCGTCTGTGATGGGCGAACCGTTATCATAGGCGTGATGCGCTACATCGCCGGGGGAGACCATCCTTGCCTGCGGTGCCCACAAGTCCACCCGCCCACCGTGAATCCGAGGCCGGAGTGGCAGGTGCCCCCGGTATATGCCATGGCTAGGCTTAGGATCCCCGGAGTGGCAAGTGACGATGACAATGATGATGACAATGACGAAGAAGACCCTAAAGCTGTGTACTATAGGACTAGGCATGATTATGACTAAAGGGGCGGCTTTAGTCCTGAGTGTTAGCTAGTCCCGGTTTGTCCTAGTTTTAAATATTAATAAATGTATTGAGTGTTAGTACCGGTTTGTGGCTGGACCGGGACTAAAGGGGGGCTTTAGTCCTGATTCTGTAGTCTTAGTTTTTAAATATTAATAAATGTCTTGAGTGTTAGTCTCGTTTTATGGTTGGACCAGGACTAAAGGGGGACCTTTAGTTCCGATTCATACTACAACTTTCCCAAACTATGGATATGTTGTCCCGATTCGTACTTAACATGAAGATATGATCTCCAAACACGTGTGGTCACATATTAGGGAGTGCCTCTATGACCAGTTTCTTGGAGATGCCAGAGGATTGGGCTCCGGTGGCATCTCCTGAAACTGGCCATACTGGTGTCCCTGCTCTCGAAGATCATCTTGCAGCTTGTAACTTCTCTAACTAGATCAATATGCCTGGGAGCTAACCTAATTTCACATATTAGGGAGTGCCTCTATGACCAGTTTGTTGGAGATGCCGGAGGACTGGGCTCTGGCGGCATCTCCCTCAAACTGTCTACGTAGTGGTGTCCCTGCTCTCGAAAACCATCGATCTTGGAGATGCCTCAGACTGGCTGGAGGACTGGCCTATTTATAGTATAAGCAACTCCGCATAGTGTCGACACTCACGACATAATGTCGACACTCACCCCTATTATTAGTGCTCACTCGTGTTTTGTCCCGGTTGGTTTCTCCAACCGGGACTAAAGGTTCATCCAACCGGAACTAAAGGTTCAACCCCTATTATTAGTGCTACCTGGCTTAGCTTGCCGCAATCCCTTCAGTCGCGGTTAGTTTCTCCAACCGGGACTAAAGGTTCAACCCCTATTATTAGTGCTGCCTGGCCCAGCCTGCCGCAATTCCTTCAGTCACGGTTGGTTTCTCCAACTGGGACTAAAGGTTCAACCTCTATTATTGGTGCTGCCTGGCCCAGCCTGCCGCAATCCCTTCAGTCGCGGTTGGTTTCTCCAACCGGTACTAAAGGTTCAACCCCTATTATTGGTGCTTCCTAGCCTAGCATGCCCTGCCCTTTCCCTCTATTTATAGTGCGGCCATCATGGCCATGGAGAATCTTCATCATTTAACAATATGATTACATAAAAGGTTTAATATATTACACCAACATCCCTATCTAGTGTTGTTGTTTTCTTCTGCGCCGTAGCCATGGAGAATCTTCATCATTTAATAGGAGGCTTGGGTCAGTTTTCACTTTGAAGGGCGGGATTTCATGAAACTTATTATAATCTTCTGACATATTTGTCTTGTCATCCACTCCCACGATGTTTCTTTTCCCTGAAAGAACTATGTGGCGCTTTGGCTCATCGGACGATGTATTCTTTTGCTGATTTCTTTTTCTCGGTTTCATAGACATGTCCTTCACATAGAAAACCTGAGCCAAATCGTTGTCTAGGACAAATGGTTCGTCCATGTACGCAAGATTGTTGAGATCCACCGTTTTCATGCCATACTTTTCGTCTACATGTACCCCTCCTCCTGTCATCTTGACCCATTTGCACCGAAACAAAGGGACCTTAAAAGTAGGTCCATACTCAAGTTCCCATATCTCCTCTATGTACCCATAATATGTGTCCTTCTCCCCATTGTCATCTGTTGCATCAAAGCGGACACCACTGTTTTGGTTGGTGCTCTTTTTATCTTGGGCGATCGTGTAAAATGTATTACCATTTATCTCGTACCCTTGGAAAGTACATATAGTCGAAGATGGTAACTGTGCCAACAAGTATAGTTGATCTTCAACAGTGTTGTTATTCATGAGATGCTTCTGCAACCAACTGCCGAAAGTGTCCTCGTGTTCCACTTTAATCGAGGAGTCAGGCATCCCCGGGTTTTCCGAGCGTACAATAATCTTGTGTTTCTCGATATACGGAGCCACCAAGGTGGAATTGTGTAGAACTGTGTAGTGTGCTTTATTGAAAGAATCCCTGTCCATATATACCATTGGTTTCCTTCCTAGTGTGCCTTTTCTAGTCAGCCTCCCCTCATACCGAGATTCAGAACACCAATCGGCTTAAGGTCAGGAAGAAAGTCAACACAAAACTCAATGACCTCCTCTGTTCCATAGCCCTTGGAGATGCTTCCTTCTGGCCTAGCACAGTTATGAACATATTTCTTTAAGACTCCCATGAACCTTTCGAAGGGGAACATATTGTGTAGAAACACAGGACCGAGAATTATAATCTCTTCGACTAGGTGAACTAGGAGGTGCGTCATAATATTGAAGAAAGATGGAGGGTACAACAACTCAAAGCTGACCATACATTGGACCACATCAATATGTAACCCTGATAGACTTTCTGGATCGATTACCTTCTGAGAAATTGCATTGAGGAATGCACATACCTTCACAATGGCTAGCCGAACATTTTCCGGTAGAATCCCTCTCAATGCAACCGGAAGCAATTGCGTCATAAGCACATGGTAGTCATGGGACTTTAGGTTTTGGAATTTTTCTCTTTCATATTTACTATTCCCTTTATGTTAGACGAGAAGCCAGACGGGACCTTGATACTGAAAAGGACTTCAAAAAAGATTTCCTTCTCTTCCTTGGTAAGAGCGTAGCTGGCAGGCCCTTGAAACTGCCCTGGATGCTTGCCGTCTCGTCCTTTATGACGTTGCTGGTCCTCCCGTGCTTTCGGTGTATCTTTTGACTTCCCATACAAGCCCAAGAAGCCTAGAATATTCACACAAAGATTCTTCAACAGGTGCATCACGTCGATTGTAGAGCGGACCTCATGGACTTCCCAATAGGGTAGCTCCCAAAATATAGATTTCTTCTTCCACATGGGTGCGCGTTTGTCGGCGTCTTTCGGAACAAGTTATCCTCCGGGACCCTTTCCAAATATTACATTTAAATCCTTGACCATACCAAATACATCAGCACCAGTATGGGGGGCAGGCTTCTTCCAGTGATCTGCCTCGCCATCGAAATGCTTGCCTTTTTTTTCCTTAAGGGGTGTCTGGGCGGAAGAAAATGATGATTGTACAGGTACACATTCTTTCTAGATTTATCCAGATATATACTTTAACTCTCATCTAAACAGTGTGTGCATGCATTATATCCCTTGTTCGTCTGTCCTGAGATGTTACTAAGAGCAGGCCAATCATTGATGGTTACGAACAACAATGCTCGTAGGTCGAATGGCTCCTGTTTGTGCTCATCCCACACACGTAAACCTAGTTCGTCCCACAACTATAAAAGTTCATCAACTAATGGCCTTAGGTACACATCAATGTCGTTGCCGGGTTGCTTCGGGCCTTGGATGAGCACTGGCATCATAATGAACTTCCGCTTCATTCACAACCAAGGAGGAAGGTTGTAGATACATAGAGTGATGGGCCAGGTGTTGTGACTGCAGCTCTGCTCTCCAAAAGGATTCATGCCATCTGTACTTAGACCAAACCATAAGTTTCTTGAGTCACCAGCAAAGTCCGGGAAGTCTCTCTCGATTTTTCTCCACTATCGACCATCAGCGGGGTGCCTCAACATCCCGTCTTTCTTACGTTCTTCCATGTGCCATCGCAACAACTTGGCATGCTCTTTTTTCTGAACAAACGTTTCAATCGTGGTATTATAGGAGCATACCTCATCACCTTGGTAGGAACCCTCTTCCTAGGTGGCTCGCCATCAACATCACCAGGGTCATCTTTTCTGATCTTATACCGCAATGAAGTGCATACCGGGCATTTATCCAAATTCTCGTACTTCTCACCGCGTTAGAGGATGTAGTCATTAGGGCACGCATGTATCTTCTGGATATCTAATCCTAGAGGGCAGACGAGCTTCTTTGCTTCGTATGTACTAGCGGGCAATTCGTTATTTCTTGGAAGCAACCTATTCATGAGTACCAACAACTTTTCAAATCCCGAGTCAGTCACACCGGTCTCTCCCTTCCACTTCAGCAATTCCAGTGTGCTACCCAACTTCTTTTGGACATCTTCACAAGTTGGGTACAACAATTTGTTGTGGTCCTGTAACATCTGCTCAAACTGCAACCTCTCCTTTTCCGTGTCATAGTCTCGCTTTGCATCAGACATGACCCGACCAAGATCATCAGCGGGCCGGTCTGGTTCCCGTTCTTCACAACCCCTCTTTCATCAGCGGACCAAGATCATCAAACATAGATCGGTAGTTGTAATCATCGTTCTCTTCTTTATCGTCGTCTTACATCACAACCCCTCTTTCTCTGTGTTTTGTCCAAACATTATAGCCGGACATAAAACCATACAGAAGCAGGTGGCTCTGAATGACTCTTGCGGAAGTGTGAGCCTTCTCATTCCTAAAGTCAACAAATGGACAACACATAAAACCATCCCGTCGCTTGTTCTCCTCAGCCACAACTCGAAAATAACGCACGCCTTCTCTGAAAGCGGAAGAGCGTCGGTCACCATACATCCATGGATGGCTCATCTGTATCATACAAATATATGTCAAACGCAATCACTATACTAAAATTAGTACCGCACGACGGTCTAAACGAGAAAATAGTTGCTAACCTTTTATTACACTTGGAAACAAAGATGAGAAAACTTAAGTGTGGCTTTGGCACCTCATATCATGTCTGTCTTGTGTGACCTAAACTCGCATCGCTCTAATGGACATTTCACCGAACACCTCTAGTGCATATGTATGAACAAGAAAAAAAATAGCACAACAACACTCTATCCCACCAAGAAAAAAAACAGTTGAGAGGGGGAGGGGGCTGTGCGTATATATAGGGCCAGACCACTAGTACCGGTTGGAGATACAAACCGATACTAAAGGGGGTGCCCCCAGCGAGCGGCAGGGCCCGGGCCCTTTAATCCCGGTTTGAGTCTCAGACCGGGACTAATGGGGTCTAACGGGCCGAGACCTATGGTTCTGGGTGGCTCGGGCCATCCGGCGAGGGCCATTAATACCGGCCTTAGCCACAGCCGGGACTAATGGCCTGGACGAAAGGCCTGTTTTCTACTAGTGCAATGGCTGCCCCTTACCATCAATTTTAATGCGTTCCTAGAGAAAGAAAAGTTGAAAAACAATTGAAGCAACTTTGCGGATTGGTTCCGCGACTTGAGGATTTTCCTCAATGCTGGTAATTTGACCTATGTGCTGGATGCACCTCTAGGTGACCCACCTACAGCTGATGCTATCGATGAGGTGAAGAATGTTTTCCTCGCTCAGAAGAGTCAGTACTCCATAGTTTAGTGTGCTATCTTGTATGGTTTGGAAACAGAGCTTCAGAAAAGGTTTGAGAACTTTGACCCACATGATATTGTCCATGAAATGAAAATGATATTTGAGGCTCACGCCACAGTTGAGAGTTATGAGGCTTCTGAAAAGTTCTTTAACTGCAAGATGGAAGAGGGAAGCTCCATCAGTGAGCATGTGCTTAAGATGTCTGGGCACGCAAGTAAGCTCCAAAGCTTGGGTATAATGATTCCTAATGCTTTGGGGATTTACCGTGTCCTCCAATCACTACCACCAAGTTACAAGAACTTTGTGATGAACTACAATATGCAAAACATGGATAAGTCGTTGCATGAAATCTTCTCCATGTTAAATTCTGTGGAAGTGAAGATTAAGAAAGAGCACCAAGTGTTGATGGTCAATAATACCACCAAATTCAAAAGGCAAGGCAAGTCTAAGAAAAATGGAAACTTCAAGAAGGGTGGTAAGAAAGTTACCGCGCCGATGAAGAAGACCAAGGTTGGGCCTAAGCCTGATACTGAGTGATTTTACTGCAAGGGAGAAGGTCACTAGAAGCGGAATTTCCCTAAGTACTTGGCGGAATTGAAGAACGGCAACATCAAGAAGAAAGGTATATTCGATATACATGTTATTGATGTGTATCTCACTAGTAGTCTTAATAGTGCCTGGGTATTTGATACTGGTTCGGTTGCTCATATTTGTAACTCGAAACAGGTGCTGCAGAATAAATGCAAACTAGCGAAGAACGAGGTGACGATGCGCGTTGGAAATGGATAAAAGGTTGATGTGATTACGGTCGACATGCTACCTCTTCATCTACCATCGAGATCTGATTTTCTGGGAAACAAGTGCATGTGCAGTGTACTGTACTCCACATGCATCTTGAAGTAAACAAAATCCAAAAAAAGGTCTGAAACCAAGAACTTTGATTCTTTCTTTCCACGTTAATTTATCACCCGTCCTCCCCAGATTCAGAAATTAATTAAGCATTGGGAGTACGTAGTAGTAACATGCTAGCTAGTGAAATAACAGAACGTACGTACATACAGATCAAGGAGAGGTAGAGGAAGAAGAAGCTATGCGCACCAGATCGATGGAAGAAATGCATTCGATCAAGAAGCAAGAATATGCCAATTCCTCGCGTCCATGCAGTCAAGTTAAACACGACCGATCGAGAATATAGTCATACATAAGCAGTACGGGTTGACGCCGATCGATCTCCTGCCAGCCGCTCCTTATCGTCGCACCGCCGCGCCGGGCAGGGCAGGGCGGTCAGTTGTAGCGGCGGGCGACGCTGACGACGGGCGCGAAGGCGTTGCCGAAGGAGCAGTCGGAGCCTGCCTGGGCGCGCAGCGTGCTGACGGACGCGGCCCCCTCCAAGAGCTCCTCGAGCGCCCTGGCGTAGAAGGCGCGCAGCCGGCGCAGCGCGCGCCGGTACACGGCGGCCACCCACCGCATGCGCAGCCTCCGGACCGCCCCAAAGATGCTCCTCCGCGCGCCACCGAGCCGCGCCACGGCCATCTTCCTCCGCTTCTCCTTCTTCCGCCCCGCCGTCGTCGCCGGAAGCAGCGGCGCGCCCGCCGCCAGGGCCGGCCGCCGCGGCATCCGGAACAGCACGCCGCCACCACGCCGCGGCGCGCCGCCCGCCGTGCGCCGCAGGTCTCCTCCCATAGGGCCTAGTAGCTAGCTCTCCGGTTGCTTTGCTCGCTTGAACCGATCGAGAAGGACTAGTGAAGCTAGCGAGCTGCTGCGGCTTTGCTTCTAAATGGCGAAAATGGGATGTGGATGCTAACGCCGTGATGATACTAATTAAGTACACCGGAGCTAGTTGTATATGGTGATGATAATGCTAAGCTAAGCTCTCGTGAAGCTCATTGTTTATGTAAGCATATAGGTCTTGGGAAGGGTGATGAGGTGAGAAAGATGTTGACGTGCTGCACACACATGCAGCACCTGCATCCATCATACTACTAGCTGCCAACGTGCTTAATTAAGCCTGTGGTTGGAACGAACTACACACGATTTGTTAGTTAGGGCGTCTCCAAGACTCCAACCACTCCCACTCATATCTCGTCCGCAGATTTTGATATAGGAGTACTACTAATGATTACTTGAAGATCAAGCACGTATAATCTGCAGTTAGAGAGCATATATATTGGGGATTGTAGTATGTGTATCATCGGCAACAAATCATGCAGATCGCGTACACAACTTGAAGATACAGTCAGAGAACATAAACGGGGTTGAGTCAAACGCCTGTAGGTGTATAGCATAGGAAGATTTTTTTTTCAGGTAAAAGGGTTTTAAAGGAGCCTTGATTTATAAATTAATAAAGCCTCAAACTGCCACAGGTAAGAGCACAGACATGCAGTCGATATTAGCTACCGGTTAAGCCCATGAGAGAAAAACAGCTGCCTAAACACTACGGGAATAGCCAAATAGACCGACGGTCTTTTTATACGTCGACGGCAAAATGTTGGGGCCGTCGGCGTAGCTTGACGGGCCATCGGCCTAGTTTTATCGTCGGCATAGAATAAATAGGCCGACGGCCGCCGTCGGTGTAAATAGGACGGTCGGCGTAGCTTATTAGGCTAACGGCAGACCTATGCCGACGGCAAAACCGTCGGCGTAGCTATTTTTCTTTTTTTGCCACATTAATCTTAAAAAGATCATAACTAAATCATTTAAATTCAAAAAATACATATAATATATCAAAATTTGTAAAAAAATAAGATCTATCTATATAAACTCAAATATTATATATTTTTATTCAAAAAAACATAAAAATACTTTCGTATAATATATTTTCATTTTTCGAGTGCAAAAAGGGGGTGTTTTGTGAAGCAACCACCAAAAGAAAGTTTTAAAATGATAATACCACATTTAAAAAAAAATACTAGACCATATTGAATGGACAATTTTCCAACCTGGAAATCTCAAACCTTTCCATTCACCTCTCGTGAAAAAGATAAATTTCTGCCGAATCGGTAGGAAATGAGTTAGATTTGAACTACACGTACATGATATGATGCTCATGATTTTTTGCAAAAATCATTTTTAGGTTCGCAATATGATATTTCATCAGAGATCTAATGCAAGTTTAGTGAGGCTCAACCCCGAGCTAAGAATCTTCATGTCCCTCGATTTAGAAAGTTTGACGATAGTTTGAAATGAACATAAAAAATCAAAAACGATTCAAACAATGCAAAACCTTCACGTGGTGTCATATTATATGACATAGTTGCATGGAAAAATATCAGACTTGGTATATTCATTGAGTCTCAAAAAAATCTTCACAAAATGACCTATCTCAATCGAGGTTTGTTCGATTTCATGTCAAATGACCAATGTTATTGCTAGAATCGCGATATAGTTTGTGATAATGTGTCCATATTATGTGTGCATGTGTATCATGGGATGGTCAACAACGTTGCAGGAGGAAGTTTTCCTTTTTGTCGAACCGAAAAGCCATTTTTCATTTTTCGAGTGGAAAAAACGGGATGTTTTTGTGAAGCAACCACCAAATGAAAGGTTCAAAATGATAATACCACATTTAAAAAAATACTAGATCATATTGAATGGACAATTTCCCAACCTGGATATTTCAAACTGTTCCGTACACCCCTCGTGAAAAAGACAAATTACTGCCAAATCGGTAGAAAATGAGTTAGATTTGAACTACAGATACATGATATGATGCTCATGATTTTTTGCAAAAATCATTTTTAGGTTCACAATATGATATTTCATCGTAGATCTAATGCAAGTTTAGTGAGGCTCAGCCCCGAGCTAAGAATCTTCATGTCCCTCGATTTAGGAAGTTTGACGATAGTTTGAAATGGGCATAAAAAAATTCAAAAACAATCGAAACAATGCAAAACCTTCACGTGGTGTCATATTATATGTCATAGTTGCATGGAAAAATACCAGACTTGGTATATTCATTGAGTCTCAAAAAAACCTTCACAAAATGACCTATCTTAACTGATGTTTTCTGGATTTTAGGTCAAATGACCAATGTTATTGCTAGAATCGTGGTATAGTTTGCGATAATGTGTCCATATTGTGCACACATGTGTATCATGGGATGGTGAACAATGTTGCAGGAGGAAGTTTTCCTTTTCGTCGCACCGAAAATCAATTTTTCATTTTCCGAGTGCAAAAAAGGGGTGTTTTTGCGAAGCAACCACCAAATGAAAGTTTCAAAATGATAATATCACATTTATCAAAAAATTAGACCATATTGAATGGAAAATTTCCCAATCTGGGTATCTCAAACCGTTCCGTACACCCTTCGTAAAAAAACAAATTACTGCCGAGTCGGAGGGAAATGAGTTAGATTTGAACCACAGGTACATGATCTGATGCTCATGATTTTTTGCAAAAATCATTTTTAGGTTCACAATATGCTATTTCATAGAGATCTAATACAAGTTTAGTGAAGCTCAGCCCCGAGCTAAGAATCTTCATGTCCCTCGATTTAGGAAGTTTGACGATAGTTTGAAATGGGCATAAAAATTCAAAAACAATCGAAACAATGCAAAATCTTTGCGTGGTGTCATATTATATGTCATAGTTGCATGGAAAAATACCAGACTTGGTATATTCATTGAGTCTCAAAAAACCTTCACAAAATGACCTATCTTAATTGAGGTTTTCCGGATTTTAGGTCAAATGACTAATGTTATTGCTAAAATCGTGGTATACTTTGCGATAATGTGTCCATATTGTGCACACATGTGAATCATGGGATGGTGAACAATGTTGCAGGAGGAAGTTTTCCTTTTCGTCGCACCGAAAAGCAATTTTTCATTTTCCGAGTGCAAAAAAGGGGTGTTTTTGCGAAGCAACCACCAAATGAAAGTTTCAAAATGATAATATCACATTTTTCAAAAATATTAGACCATATTGAATGGACAATTTCCCAACCTGGGTATATCAAACCGTTCCGTACACCCTTCGTGAAAAAAACAAATTACTGCCGAGTCGGAAGGAAATGAGTTAGATTTGATGCTCATGATTTTTTGCAAAAATCATTTTTAGGTTCACAATATGCTATTTCATAGAGATCTAATACAATTTTAGTGAGGCTCAGCCCCGAGCTAAGAATCTTCATGTCCCTCGATTTAGGAAGTTTGACGATAGTTTGAAATGGACATAAAAAATTCAAAAACGATCGAAACAATGCAAAACCTTCACGTGGTGTCATATTATATGTCATAGTTGCATGGAAAAATACCAGACTTGGTATATTCATTGAGTGTCAAAAAACCCTTCACAAAATGACCTATCTTAATCGAGGTTTTCTGCATTTCAGGTCAAATGACCAATGTTATTGCTAGAATCGCGGTATAGTTTGCGATAATGTGTTCATATTATGACGCATGTGTATCATGTGTGATGGTGAATAATTTTGCAGGAGGAAGTTTTCTTTTTCGCCATACCGAAAAGCCATTTTCTATTTTCCGAACGCAAAAAACGGGGCGTTTTGTGAAGCAACCACCAAATGGATAATTCAAAATGCTACCTCCCCATTTTTAAAAAATACTAGACCACCTTACATGGACAATGTTTCAACCGGGGGAGCTCGAACCTTTCCGTCCACCCCTGGTGAAAAAGATAAATTCCTGCCGAACCTTTCGGTTGTTCTAGTGTTAAAAAGATACGATACATAATTAAATATATGATAGGATGTAATATTTGGATTCCTCTTATTTTTCTGATCAATTTGGATATATTATTTGTCGAATTACGATTTACGAATTTGTAGTTGTGAATTATTCAATATTAAATGGAAAAAGGCAAAATAAATAAATTTTGTTTTATTTTAATTTGAATTCAAGATTATTATTACTTATTTATTGTTGTTTACTTAAATAAATGTTTGAAAAATTAAAAATAAAGACGCGTGATACCATCCTCCAAGCGTTAGTAGGATTGATATTGTAATATTATCAGTAAGGTCTAGTTTCCTGATTGGAAGCTTATTTGAAAGAAATAGAGAAGTTAAGCGTGCTGGGACTGGAGTAGTACTAGGATGGGTTTTTGTTGCGAAAGTTTGACTATTCGCTTTGTTTGAATGCAAAGAATTGAATCCAGGAAATGAATTAGGTGGGAATTCCAAATCCGTCCTAGAAAGGAAATGGCTGCTAATTTGAATTTTGTAGTTTGGGTGGTTTGGAATTTGTTACTGGAATCAGGTGGTGCTACCCAATTCCAATTCCTGTTTGGATGTTCAAACCATGGAATTGGAGTTTTTTTTGCGTTTAGCTATTTTATACTTGTTTAAATATACGGATTGTCACATGCGTATATATTACAATGTATACATATTATTTTGCAAACATAGTAACATTCAAAATAATCTGAACAAGATCATAAAAATCACATATGTAATTTATGTCTCTTACACATAGCACAAACATACCACGAGTAGACAGTTCATAATCAACCAAGTACGTAGTAGCTCAATTTAACATCCACACACAAGAGACATGTCTTCGTGAAGTTCTCGGAGAGCGCTATGAATGCTTAAAACAAGATGCTGGAGTTAATAGAGAAGCTCGCAAGATGCTGGAGTAAACATAAAGCACATACGTGCATTACTGATTACAACTTCAGAAGAGATAGCTAATTAGAACTGCCCAGCCTGGTCTTTGATATAATCCAAATTCTGAAGAGTGCCAATATGATCTACTCCCTTCAACCCAAATTAGTTCACTTGGTTTTGTCTGAATTTGGATTTATCTAGCAAAAACAAGTCTAGATACATCCGAATCTAGACAAATTTAAGTCAACTAATTTAGGTCGGAGGTAGTACCTTATTTCTCATGAATTCTAGGAGCAAAAACTACCTCCATCTATCTATGTACGTATAGCTAGATTTCATGGTAGTAATGAGTCTCGCGTGAGAACGCAACAATACTGATGCTCTTGAGATGTCTCACGGGGACGTATATGCTTGTGCTTGTAATCAAATGACCATACGTTCTTAGACAGGGGAGGACATTGGAAACGGGCCTAGATGGGATGGAATATGGCAGCATTTCCTGGATTCGTATGGTTCCTCGATTTCCCATCCCGCTGTGTTTCCCATCCAGCCACGATCATCCCGTCCGTCGTCGGTACGTAGGCCATTCCACCGCGTTTCCCATCCAGCTGGTCGACCCTAGGGTTTGGCGGACAGAGAGGATGGGATAGGCCTCGCGTGTACGTAGGCCATTGCTGGCAGCCGGAGTAGATGGGAGCAAGAGAGGAGCGGTAAGGGGAGGAAGAAGGAGGGGGACGGGTGAGCGGGGATGGCGATCGATCGGGCGTACCTGCGGTGACGGGAGGCTGCGTCGATGCAAACGGGAGGAGCGACGAACGAGGACTCCTGGGCGAGATGATTTCCATAGCGTTTCGGAGGTCGGACCCTCCAAATTGGATCGACGTGTAAGACACCGCGCGCGGGGTTCTGGAATTGGGACATCATTTCCGGGCCCAAATTCTAGGGCAAAACAACTGTGGAATTTGATGTCGAATTCCAATTCCTCAATTCTAGGCCCAATTACGTGCATCCAAACATAGTGTTAGTATAAAGAGTTAAAAAAATGCTTGTGAGATGAATGAGTCAAATAATTAAAAAAATGCATGTGAGATTAATATTTCAAAACAAAAACGAAAAAAAATTGGAAAAAATATTTAGAAAGTTTTGAAAAAACATAGACCAGCGGCATTGCCGTCGTAGCTCCAGCCAAATTGCCGTCGGCGTAGCTGCCGCCCGGACAAACGGCCGTCAACCTTCTGATGTGGGTCCCACATCCTTTACGCCGACGGTATCCTCTACGCCGACAGGCAAACGGCCTACGCCTACGGGGTCGTACGCTGACGGTTATACGCCGACGGCAATCAGGGACTACGCCGATGGGGTCTGGCCGTCGGCGCCTGGCCTGTTTCCTGTAGTGAAACCACCAAAAGGATGACTACACAAGCAAGCAATGATAAAAAAGAAAATGTAGTGTGTCCTCGGCTTGAGACATTCATCCTCCGTCAATTGAAGAGCTCATCTCATTGCCGGATCAAGACACAACCTGCTTCACCATGAGCACCATGGCGCCGTCTTCTCAAAATTCTACCAAGCAGACGTGCTGAACAAGGGGAACAGTTGAGGATCAAGCTTCTAAAGCAACACCTCTCAAGCACCAGAGTGCCGATAGATGTCGCCCATCCCAAAAGGGGCAAGGGTTTTCACCTAGAAGCACAAGACCAAGGGAGAGAAGGCGAAGGCTTCTGAACGACGACTCAAAGAAGGGGAACGACAATTGCAAATGTCATCATGGCACCGACGATGATGCTAACCTCTCGTGAAGCACAACAGTTTATGTATGTATTCCTTCTGTTTTATACTTCCTCCGCTTTTATAATATAAAATATTTTAACTTTATGAATTTAGATCTTTTTTTAGTACATAGGTTCGGAGTGAATCTACACACTAAAAGTGGTCTAGATACACTCATTTTATAAAACTAAAACATCTTATATCAAAAACTGAGAGAGTAATATATAGGAGTATAAGATGGTAAAATGAGATGACAATCACTATAGGAATGGATGGATACGCCGACGGCCGGACGCTACGCCGACGACCAAACGTCGGGGCCTTCGGCGTAGACCGTGACCAGGCTAGCCTCCAAGCAGCCGTCGGCGTAAAATTGCCCTTGACGTAATCTACGCTGATGAATTTTAGCCTACACCGATGGTTTTTAGTCCTCGGCGTATCGGCGCGTGTCCTGTAGTAGACAGGTCTTGGCCGCTTGGGTATAACTGGTGTGCTATACGGTACACACACATCGGCTTGCATGCTCAATTGCTCATCGGTCATCACAAATCATACTAGCTGCCAATTTCTAGAGAGACGGGCCTGAGTAGTTCCTCATAAATAAATAAAGGGCATCTTCAACCTGCTACTGCGGCACTGCAGGCTCACACAACTGCTCCGACGCATTTTAAGATGTTTATTCATAGATGTGTCTTAGTGGGGTATTGTTCTTCTTAACGCATGGATCGATCTCTTCCCCACCTGAACAGGACCTAATTAAGAGGTTCCAGAGAAATGCTAAACGTAAGTTCACTTCAGTCAACACATAGCTAAGCTGGAGTATCAGTTTTAGCAGTGCAGCGTGCGGAAGAGGGAATAAACTATAAAGACGGAGAACTTAATTAGCAGCCCTCGGAACGGGGCTACAAAACTAAATGAAAGGATAATGAATGGCTTGGGTAGTTATCGATCAGCACCTTCTACCGGCTTGACGCTGACACAAGTACGTATAAAAAGGTAATGGATATATTCCCAGCGACTATTGTGGGAAAATCAAGTCGTTCATGCACCGGCTGTTCGTTGTCGCCACATGTGTAACCAGTGACAAAGTTCTGACGGAGTGAAGCGAGACCCGTCGCCAGGAGTCTCGTACCAAAGCATAGAGGAGGCCAAAGTTAGCCCCCACGTTACGGACCGTCATCACCGCATATAAATAGCTCTTGCAAGTCGTTGGTTAGGGTTTATCGTTTTATTGAAAACCTACCTACGGTATTGTGTGGACACTCTTGATATAATTAAGATTTGCTCGCGGGCGCCTATGAATTTTTCCCTTTCTCTATTTACCACTTGCACGGCTATTTGTGTAATACTCATACATCTCATGTACTTTAGATTGTCGTGATCTACGCATAGGGACGGCCCATACTTATACGGGGCCGGGTGCAAAATGGCAGGAAAGGGCCTTTTTTCACACATAATTATCAAAAAAAAAGTTCAAGCTAACAAAACTTCATATTTTATTGACAAATTAATATTTATACATACATAGATCCATGATGTTTCGACTTTCAAATGACAGCACATACTAATTTTTAACTCTAAAGATGGTGAGAGATAGGGAACGAAGCACTTGGCTCGATTTGGATGTAGATCTGTAGCATGAACAATAAGACCACACCTTCCCCATAGCCTGTTTGTTTTGCCTATGGAGATCTTGATTATTGACTGCTTGAGCTAAATAATATAAGATGGGAGCTATTTAACATTGGATTGAGGTCTGAGGAGCAACGGTAAGGGCGGACATAAATTTACCTATGTCTAGAATCTAGTCGCAAACGCATTTTTGATCGGCAAACATTGGAACAGCTGAAAATTGAAGGGGAGAAGAAGTTTGGGAAACGATGGAACTGCCCCTTTGGCCTCCATTGATGGCTGATCGTGACCTCAAAAAGGCACAGCGATGACGGCACCGTTTTAGCAATTTGGGGAGGAAGGGTCACTGGTGGAAAAAGGGTCTGTAGTCCCGGGCTGCAACTGGTTTTAGTCTCGGTTTTGGGCCCGGGACTGTGAAAACGGGACTAGAGACCCCCCCTCTAATGTGAGTCAACTTTCCGCTCACTGTTCAACTCGCGGATGTACTCGCAGACATAGTATCCACATAAATGAGTTCCCAGTGGCTGCTGTAAACTCTTCATCATTTTATAAGTTAACTCCTCTTTGAATGGACCTGGTATTTTCTGTCTGAACCGTGTCCAACACCTGCTCGGCAAAGAAAATAAACAAAGGAGTTATTAGTTACTTGATATCAGGAAATGAATGAAAGAGGACGATATAATGCGATAATGATTGAAATTACTTATGGAGCATTGCTTTCATGTGGCTCCACTGCTCTTGGTCCCAACTTAATGAGTCGTGGACTTCAACTAGGGAGTTGCCAACTTGAATGTTTAGCAAGATCCAGTGGAATCTGCGGACGTTTACATAAGCATACATGCATAGCTCATCCAGTAAGCAAAAATAAAATGTGTATAAGATATAAACACCCACTTGAAGTTGTAAGGAAATAGTATTTCCTTAACAAAATTATTCTCGGTTAAGAACCTGCACAGGTCTTCCTCCACGTCCTTGGGGTGATTCTTTAACGTATATTCATTAACGATATATGGGTCAATGAACCCAACGTCGTATCTTCTAGCTCTTTTGCATTCAAGCATCTTCATTCTGCAGAATATAATATCATCATACAAAAAGATATATAGTTAGGATAATATATTAAATGCAATGAACGAGCTTAGCTACAAACTTAATTGTAGAAATAAATCACTTATAGACAGTAGCAACCAATGATAGATTTGTCGAGGACGCGTTGGTTGTATAACTGAAACAGTTCGGTCATTTGAACCTATATCGAGTATGGTTTGAAGTGATGCTCCTTTCTAACGTCCACCGGAAACCAATCTTTCTAATGTTTTTTTTCTGCTTGCGACATGTACCATTCGTGCAGATTTCGTATATGTGTGAATAGACGCACGAGCTCCTCATTACTGACTAGAGGCTCCCCTTGGACATACTGCCGTACTATCTGACCCACTGGCGTATCTTCATAGCCTAAATATTGACCAAGAGATATATTTGCTTCGGTAGCAAGTGCTTTGGCCTGCGATACAGTGATTCCCATAAGTACAGCATTATTACGGGCTCTCGGGTCCATTATTTGCATGTCTATATCCATTTCAGCTCTGAAGGCTTGTCGAGGTCTGAAATGACTTTGAGCGGGGCGACCGATTGATTCTTCTGTGCTCCGAGCTGGGCAACTTGCTTCCCGCTTTTTGCACTTGTGATTTTTTTCTTCTGTGCTTGCTTAATAATCTCCCGGTCATAGTCTGATTCCAGATTCATCGATATCTGGGATGGTTGCTCAAGAAAGGACTTAGTCCACTTTTTGGTTTTTCATTATATACCGGCTTTGGCTCAGGCTTTTTGGGTGCAAAATGCGCCTTAACTTGGGCAGCCACATCCGCGTTAGTTTCCTCATCGGTCTTGTCATAAGGTCTCTTTGGAAGAGCCGACGGGATGTCGACTATCTTCGCCGTTTGACCTTTCTTCGATGTGGGGCGCGGGGGACCGTCGAACTTCCGTTTCTTCGACGAGGTAGTAGTATTGCATGGAGGCGGAGGCGGAGATCGAGTATTGCGCGGAGGCGGAGATCGAGTTGATGTACTCCTGCTGCGGCGATCGTCAGCGGGGCGGGGTGGACTTGGAGGTTGGCGATAATCGGGTTGGGGTGGACTTGGAGGTTGACGATATTTGATGCGGGGTGGACTTGGATTCCTTGGAGTCGGTGGCCTTGGCGCCGAGCCTGGAAACTTGATGTACTTCTTATTCCATAGAATGATGTTGCGCTTGACATCTCCTAGTTTTGTAAGGCCTTCAGGCGTAGCGATTTCAATCTCTAGGTCCACAAAATCCTCCACTATGTCATCCACCGTGACACGAGCATAGGCTGGTGAAATCAGAAGTGAATGGTGGAGTGCTCCAGGTAGACAAGGTAAAGCAGTGCCGATCGCCATCTTGAAGGACAGGTTGTTCATTGGCTGATGTAGCTCACATTGTGCCATCTCTCTGACATCATCCACGGGGTAGTGAGGAGCCGGTGCATCATCCAGCAGTGCTTGATCATCAGCCCGGACCTCCGTGGAAGCCACGCTGCTTCTCCGCCGGCTAAGATCCAATGCAGGATCATCAGCCTGCGGGTGAGTTGACGACGGCGGCCTTTGGCTAATTTCATGCATGAGATTCTTCAGATCAGCTAGGTCCTGCTCTACTCTGGAGATCCGGTCTGCCTCCCGGTCCTTCTTTCTCTGACGGCTTCTGTAACTGGCATCGTACTGAGGAAACCCTTTCTTCCACGAGACACCGGCGCCTTTGCCTCATGTTCGTCCTCCCTTTTGAGGATTCCCTAGGGCGTGTGTCAGCTCGTAGTTATCTCTCTCGGGACGGAACAATCCCAATTGAGCATCGTTCATTGCTTGAATAAGGTCTTGGGAGGGTTTTAGAATTTTATCATGAAATAATGTCTTCCCTGTTTCTGGACCAAGGATCCCCCGTGCCCGTACCACCAGTGCTTTGACCTCTCGGGCCATCCATATGTACCAGGAGTGACGCCTCTAGCCCTCATGTTCTTCTCCATAGTTTCCCACTTAGGGAAGGCACTCTTGTAGCCACCTGTCCCTATTTTATGATGGTATTTATTTTTGGCAACATTTAACGCGTTCTTTACCAACTTTGCCTTTGTTTTATCAGATTGCTTGTATTGTACAAAATCGGGCCACTATTCTCTCAACTTCTCGTTTACTCCTTTGAAGTCTGGAGTTTTCTTTTTTGCAACATATTTCGCGTATAAACTTTTCTTGTGGTTCCGGTACAGTTCAGCCATCTTGCTCAGAGCCCACTCCTTCACTTTCACTCTATTTTCAAGCCCACCCGGCCTTGGGGTAATACCATCTACCTCAAATTATTCATAATCTGGAGGTAGTATGAAATGCGCTATGAGCTTCTGCCAAAGGTCATCTTTGGCATCATCGGTGACATAGCTGTTGGATTCCTCACCGGGTTTCTTTGACTGGTTCCATTCTTGGATGGTGATCGGCAGGTTTTCCCTAACAAGCACCCCGCATTGATTTATAAACATCCTCAGGTGCTTCTCTAGAGCAATCGGTTCACCATCATCATCTATTTCTTCGATGGTGAACCTCTGGTTACCATCCAACTTTTTGTTCGGCCCTCGTTTCGTTCGAGCTGTCGATTGCTTCGATCCGCTGGACTAAAATAAGAAGAGAGAGTGATTAATATATATCTAAATCAGTTAATGAATATAGGTAACACGAGGCTTTATATATATATATATATGTACCTCGCTGGATCCTGTCGAGGGGCCATCATTATTGTTGTTATTTGTTTGCCCTTCGTCCATCCGGTCTTCCCCTTGGTACATTAGGTTTTCCTCTAGTCCATCACCGGATGGATTCAGATATGAGGATATCTCTTTCTCGAGCAAAATATCTTCGCCGGTAGTAATATTAAGAGGAATTTCACCTCTTATCATGCCCTGAAGAAAACCTTCACCGATGCGACCAGGATCTTCGGATGGATCCGTGACTTAATTATCTATAACAAAAAGAGAGTTAAACACGTTAGAAAAAACAATAACCCTAATAACTAAAATAAAAAAAATAACCCTAATATTATTTGCGGTAAAACAATAATCTTAATAACTGAAACAAAAAAACACTAATATAAAAAAAACTATAAAAAAACTATAGAAAAAACTATAACAAAAAACCCTAATAATCCTAATTATAATAATCCTAACTATAAAAAAACTATAGAAAAACTATAAAAAAAACCTAATAATCCTAATTATAAAAATCCTAATCCTAACTATAAAAAAAACTATAGAAAAACTATAACAAAAAACCCTAATAATCCTAATTATAATAATCCTAACTATAAAAACTATAGAAAAAACTATAACGAAATAATTATAATTAATCCTAACACTCTAGCTAATTTAAATTAAAATAATTATAATTAATCCTAACTCTAGCTAGAAAAAACTATAACAAAATAATTATAATTAATCCTAACCATAGCTAACAATATAATCCTAATCCTAATAACAAAAACTATAATTCTAAATAACAAAAACTATAATCCTAACCCTAGCTAACTAATAATTACAAAAAAACAGCCGCCACCCGTACCCCTCCCTCGGGCACCGATCGACGCCGGCGGCAGCACGTGACGGCAAGGCGGGGCGGCGCGCGGCGGCACGGCGAGGCAGCGCCCGCAAGGCGCGCGGCGGCACGAGAGAAGGCGCCGGAGCGGCTAGCGGCGAGGCCGCGCGCGGTAGAGCGGCGGCGAGGCCACGCGCGGTAGAGCGGCGGCACGCCGGAGCACGCACGGCGGAGCGGCACGGCGGCGGCGGACAACACCTCCCCTGTGTGTTCGTCTTCGTCTGTGCGCGCGTGCTTCATCTTCGTCGAGGAATGCCAAGTGCTGGTGGGCAGCACCTCCCCTGGCGCCAGAATATATAGGGTCAACCCTTTAGTCCCGGGCTAAGCCACCGCCCGCTACTAGAGGGTCTCTAGTACCGGGTCGTGGCTTAACCCACGACTAAAGACCCCCCTTTAGTCGCGGGTTAAGCCACGGCCCCGGACTAATGTGATTTTTCGGCCGCTTGGTTTTCGCGCGCGCACGCACCCTCTAGTCCCGGGTCCAGCCACGACCCGCGACTAGTTTATTTTTTTGTAAATTTTCTTTTTTTAATTCAAATCAAATATAAAACTTTGGAAAATCATATCTTTTATTGTAAAAATCCAAATAAAACAAATAACATGTCTATTATTATCAGAAAAATATAAAGAATCTTAATATAATATCCATATATCTGTTTGCATCATTTATAAATTATTTCATTTGTAAATTTTATTTTTTTAATTCAAATCAAATATAAAACTTTGGAAAATAATATATTTTATTGTAAAAATCCAAATAAAACAAATAATATGTCTATTATTATCAGAAAAATATAAAGAATCGTAATATAATATCCATATATCTGTTTGCGTCATTTATAAATTATTTCATTTGTAAATTTTCTTTTTTTAATTCAAATCAAATATAAAACTTTGGAAAATCATATCTTTTATTGTAAAAATCCAAATAAAACAAATAATATGTCTATTATTATCAGAAAAATATAAATAATATTAATATAATATCCATATATCTGTTTGCATCATTTATAAATTATTTCATTTGTAAATTTTCTTTTTTAATTCAAATCAAATATAAAACTTTGGAAAATCATATCTTTTATTGTAAAAATCCAAATAAAACAAATAATATGTCTATTATTATCAGAAAAATATAAAGAATCTTAATATAATATCCATATATATTTGTTTGCATCATTTATAAATTATTTCATTTGTAAATTTTCTTTTTTAATTCAAATCAAATATAAAACTTTGGAAAATCATATCTTTTATTGTAAAAATCCAAATAAAACAAATAATATGTCTATTATTATCAGAAAAATATAAAGATCGCGCCATGGCTACCCACACATCCACACCTTCCTCTCTTAGAACAATGGACAATGCTTACTGGGCCATTCTGACCCTCGAGGAGACCGAGGCGCTGTACGCCTCCAGCTACCCTTGTCCGCCGGGCTACCGGCCGCCTGGATGCTGAGCGTTAGAGGGGTTCCTGTCCCTCCTGTCTCTCAAGGTTCCGCACGCCAGACCGCCATCACGAACCACTTCTACCACGAGATCACGCCAGAGCAGCGGATGGATCCCTAGTGGGACCCCAACAACTACGACACCTGGAATGCCTTCTTCGCTAATAGGCGTGAAAGGGAGCTCGCCAGGTACGAGGGTGATGGCTCGCCCCAGGTGAACCACAACGAAGCCGGCCGCCGTCTGTGGTGGGCAAATCGTACTATCATCAGAGTGATGCGCTACATCGCCGGGGGAGACCATCCTCACCTGCGGTGCCCACAAGTCCACCCGCCACAGAGCCACAAGAAGGCCCCTCCCCCGCCCGGTGGTAGCGGCATCGTCTTCCAGGAGATCCCTCCCCCGCCCGCCGTGAATCCGAGGCCGGAGTGGCCCCTGGTATATGCCATGGCTGGGCTGAGGATCCACGAAGTGGCAGGTGACGATGACGATGATGAAGAAGACCCTAAAGCTGCGTACTATAGGACTAGGCATGATTATGACTAAAGGGGCGGCTTTAGTCCTGAGTGTTAGCTAGTCCCGGTTTGTCTCGGTTTTTAATATTAATAAATGTCTTGAGTGTTACCTAAATATGAAGATGTTGTATTTAGAGGAAAAGGCCTATAAATAGAGCAACCTATAAATAGAGGAAAAGGCCTATAAATAGAGTAGCCTATAAATAGAGCAGCCTATAAATAGAGGAAAATGCCTATAAATAGAGCAACCTAAAAATAGAGGGAAATGCCTATAATGAGAGGGTTCATCTTTAGTCCCGGTTGGAGAAACCAACCGCGACTGAAGGGATTGCGGCAGACTGGGCCAGGCAGCACTAATAATAGGGGTGAGTGTCGACATTATGTCATGAAGCTTGTACCTTGTCCCAGATGGTGTCACCAACTGGGACTAAAGATGAACCTTTAGTCCCGGTTGGAGACACCAACCGGGACAAAACATGAGTCATCACTAATAATAGGGGTGAGTATCGACATTATGTCGTGAGTGTCGACATTATGCCGAGCTGCTTGTACTATAAATAGACATCCTTGTGAGTCCAGTCCTCCAGCCAGTTTGAGGCATCTCCAAGATGGTTTTCGAGAGCAGGGACACCACTACGGCCAGTTTCAGGGAGATGCCGCCGGAGCCCAGTCCTCCGGCATCTCCAAGAAACTGGTCATAGAGGCACTCTCTAATATGTGAAATTAGTTAGCTCCCAGACGTATTGATCTAGTTAGAGAAGTTACAAGCTGCAAGATGGTTTTCGAGAGCAGGGACACCACTACGGCCAGTTTCAGGGAGATGCCGCCGGAGCCCAGTCCTCCGGCATCTCCAAAAAACTGGTCATAGAGGCACTCCCTAATATGTGACCTCACGCGTTTGGAGATCAGATCTTAATGGTAAGTATGAATCGGGACTAAAGGCCCCCCCCTTTAGTCCCGGTCCAGCCACAAAACGGGACTAACACGCTCAAGATTGTTTGCAGACAACACTATAAAAATGGACACATGGAGCATCTTCAATCATAAAATGTTACAATTATTACACATCATTTCTTCGCGTGTGTTCCTTTCTTATCCCGCCATATCCATGGAGCATCTTCATTCATTAACATGATGCTTGGGTCATCCTTCACCGCGAAGGGCGGAATTTCATGAAACTTATCACAATCTTCTGACATGTCTGTCTTGTCCTCCACTCACACGCTGTTTCTTTTTCCCGAAAGAACTATGTGGCGCTTTGGCTCATCGTCTGATGTATTATTTTTCTTATTTTTTCTTTTTCTAGGTTTGGTAGACATGTCCTTCACATAGAAAACCTGAGCCACATCATTGGCTAGGACGAATGGTTCGTCTAAGTACCCAAGATTGTTGAGATCCAACGATGTCATTCCGTATTTCTTGTCTACCTCAACCCCTCCTCCTGTCAGCTTGACCCATTTGCACCAAAACAAGGGGACCTTAAAAGTAGGTCCATAGCAAGTTCTCATATCTCCTCTATGTAACCATAATATGTGGTCTTTGACCCATTGTTGTCTGTTGCATCAAAGCGGACACCACTATTTTGGTTGGTGCTCTTTTTATCTTGGGCTATCGTGTAAAATGTATACCCATTTATCTCGTACCGTTGGAAAGTCGATATAGTCGAAGATGGTGACCTAGACAACAAGTATAGCTGATCTCCAAGAGTGTTGTTTTTGATGAGATGTTGCAACCAACCGCCAAAACTCTTCATGTGTTCATCTCTAATCCAAGAGTCATGCTTTCCAGGCTTGTTGGAGCGTAAGATTTTCTTGTGTTCCTCGATATATGGGGCTGCCAAGATAGAATTCTATAGAATGGTGTAATGTGCTTCGGTGTAAGAATGTTCGTCCCTATATATTATTGATTTCCTTCCTAGAGTACCCTTTCCACTCAATCTCCCCTCATACCGCGATTGAGGAAGACCAATCGGCCTAAGTTCAGGAACAAAGTCAACACAAAATTCAATGACCTCCTCTATTCCATAGCCCTTGGAGATGCTTCCTTCTGGCCTATCACGGTTACGAACATATTTCTTTAAGATTCCCATGAACCTCTCAAAGGGAAACATATTGTGTAGAAATACAGGACCGAGAATGGAAATCTCTTCGACTAGGTGAACCAGCAGATGCGTCATAATATTGAAGAAGGATGGTGGGAACACCAACTCAAAACTGACAAGACATTGGACCACATCATTCTGTAACCGTGGTAGATCTTCAGGATTGATTATCTTCTGAGAGATTGCATTGAAAAATGCACATAGCTTCACAATGGGTACTCGAACATTATCTGGTAGAATCCCCCTCAATGCAATCGGAAGCATTTGCGTTATAATCACGTGGCAGTCATGAGACTTTAGGTTTTGGAACTTTTTTCTGCCATATTTATTATTCTCTTTATATTAGACGAGAAGCCAGACGGGACCTTAATACTGCTTAGGCATTCAAAAAATATTTCCTTCTCTTGTTTGGTAAGAGCGTAGCTGGCATGACCTTGAAACCATTCTGGATGTAGGCCATCTGGGTCTTTCATACGTTGATGGTCCTTTCGTGCTTCCGGTGTATGTTTTGTCTTCCCATACACGCCCAACAAGCCTAGCAGGTTCACGCAAATATTCTTCATCACATGCATCACATCGATTGCAGAGCGGACCTCTAAGAATTTCCAATAAGGTAGCTCCCAAAATATAGATTTCTTCTTCCACATGGGTGCGTGTCCTTATGCCTCCTTCGGAACAGATTTTCCGCCAGGACCATTTCCAAAGGTTACCATTTGATCCAAATCTTTGACCATATCAAATATATCAGCACCAGTACGCTCCTTAGGCTTCGTCTGGTGACATGCCAGACCGTTGAAATGCTTGCCTTTCTTTCTTAAGGGATGCTTGGCCAAAAGAAATCGACGATGCTCATTGTATACATTCTTCTTACAATGTTCCAAATATATACTTTCAGTCTCATCTAAATAGTGTGTGCATGCATTGTATCTCTTGTTTGACTGTCCTGAAAGGTTACTAAGAGCAGGACAATCATTGATTGTTACGAAAAGCAATGCTCGGAGGTTAAATTATTCCTGCTTGTGCTCATCCCACACACGTATCCCGGGTTCGTGCGACAACTCTAAAATTTCTTCCACTAATGGCCTTAGGTACACATCAATGTCGTTGCCGGGTTGCTTCGGACCTTGGATCAACACTGGCATCATAATGAACTTCCGCTTCATGCACAACCAAGGAGGAATGTTATAGATGCATAGAGTCACGAGCCAGGTGCTGTGACTGGAGCTCTGCTCCCCAAAGGGATTCATGCCATCTGTACTTAGACCAAACCTTAAACTCCTTGCGTCATCTGCAAAGTCCGGGTACTTTCTATCGATTTTTCTCCATTGCGACCCATCAGCGAGGTGTCTCAACATCCCGTCTGACTTACGTTCCTCTTTATGCCATCGCAACAACTTGGCGTGCTCTTTGTTTCTGAATAAGCGTTTCAACCATGGTATTATAGGAGCATACCACATTACCTTGGCAGGAACCCTCTTCCGGGGGGGCTCGCCCTCAACGTCACCAGGGTCATCTCGTCTAATCTTATACCGAAGTGAAGTGCATACCGGGCATGCATCCAAATTCTCATACTCCTCACCGCGGTAGAGGATACAGTCATTAGGGCATGTATGTATCTTCTGAACCTCTAAACCTAGAGGGCATACAACCTTCTTTGCTTCGTACGTACTGGCGGGCAATACGTTATCTTTTGGAAGCATATTCTTCATCATTTTCAGCAACTTTTCAAATAAGAAGTCAGGTATAGCACACCCAGCCTTCAATCGCAGCAATTCCAGTGTGCTGCCCAGCTTTTTCAGACCATTTTCGCAATTTGGGTACAACAACTTTTTGTGATCCTCTAACATGTGATTGAACTTCTCCCTATCCTTTTCAGTTTCACAATCTCTTCGTGCATCGGCAATGGTCCGACCAAGATCATCAGCGGGTTCATCATGTGTCTCTTCTTCATCCTCCCCTTCAGCATCCCTCATGGAAGTATCTTCGCACTCAGAGAAACCATGATAGTTGTCATCCTCCTCCTCTTCTTCATTGTCTTCCATTATAACCCCTCTCTCTTCGTGCTTGGTCCAACAATTATAACTGGGCATGAAGCCGGACTTCAACAGGTGGTTGTGAAGGGTTTTTGAGTCAGAGTAATCCTTATGATTCCTACATCCATTACATGGATAGAATACAAAACCATTGCGCTTGTTTGCATCAGCAACACAGATGAATTCATGCACGCCATTAATAAACTCGCCAGAGTGTCGGTCAGTACCGTATATCCATTCCCGGACCATCTGTATTATAGTAAAAGTATATCAAAAACCATTACACAACATGATAAAATTATTACAAGTTATATTGAGAGCTTCTAGAGCATTAATTTTGAATTTTGAAAAATTTACATGCACCAATTTTTGAATTGGAGAAAACAATCAACATGATAAATGTGGAGTTTTTTATTATTGTTCCATCAGTGAAAACCTCATTCCATTCTAAGCTCTGAAACTCTAAAATTACACATTTCAATTTTCAGTAACTATGTGCCTAATCAAAATTTGTTACACATATATATCAAAATCCTTCTAGCTACTTCTAAAGCATGCATGCATTGATTCATATCTCTATACTTCTAGAGCATTATAGAGCTAAAGTAGAAATAAGAGATGAAAGAATAAAGTTCTAACCTTTTAAAGCTTTGGATTTAGGTGTTGCAAACTAAATCTTATAAATCTTGAGAAAAAAATGGCATGAACTCTCTTGCTTCTTTGAGAAAAATGGCCACCATATGCTTTAGGACAGCAGGACAGGAAGCAGAATATATAGTGGTGGACAACTAGTCCCGGGCCGTGATACGACCCGGAACTAATAGTCCACGAAAAGACCAGCTGACCTGCTCCAGGTCATTAGTCCCGGTCCGTATGGTCCGGCCGGGACTAGTGACTACGGCCGTTTCTAGCCGTTAGAGGCCTCACGGTCCGGGACTAGTGCTCTCACTAGTCACGGGCTGTGCCAGGCCGAAATTGCTGGCCTTGTTTACGTCGAACCGAAGATGGTTTTTTTAATAATGGGTACTAGAGTGATCGAGAGGACAAAGGAGAAGATAGTGCACACACAGGGACGCGATTGGTTTTTTCTCCCGAGAAAAGGATCGATTGGTGTGCTTCTGTACGTGCTAATCTGGGTGGGCTGCACATGGGTCTTTTATCCTTTTAAGGCCTCAAAACCAGAATTTCAACTACTACTAATAGTAATACTACTACCTGGGCCGGGCGCCTGGCTCGCGGGGGCCCAATGCGGGCACACTGTTTGCCCGACATGTGGGCCGGTCCTGTATAGGTATAGACAGCTATAATATCACTGTTAAGCTAAAAAAAAAAGCTATAATATCACTGTTAGGTTTCACACAGAGAAAACAAAAAATAGGCCTACGAAAAACTCCAAAACCAATCTAGGGAGAAACCCGTATAGATTGTGTCTAGATTTAATTCACCAATGAATGCGACATAATAGATCTCGGTGAAGTTGTTGATGACGATCCATTTTTCATGTTTGTGATATATTTTCTTAAACCACGTGGATGGGAAAAAAATATGTTATGGTCGAATTTTAAAGTGCCCACGATAAGCCCCGGGACAAACCACTGTCTTGCAAGATTGAGAAGTCACGTAACTATGCATGGATTTCAATAAAATTTTGTTAGAGTATATCACGGTTTAGACTATATTTGGTAGTTTAAGTTTGTAATCCAGTTCTATCTCTAGTAGTATTTTTGTCCCCCAAGTCTTGTAATCAATATAAACAACCTTTTGATATCACAATTATGACCGTTAATATTCCGCAATTCTACAAAAATTTCGAAATTTATGATTATTTCAGGTGATGCCTTTATTTGATGGCTCACTTCTTGATTTGTTTGCACAACAACTACTATAAGAGACCAAATTTATGAATTATAAAATTATTTCAGAGCGACGCACTAGCAATTTTGCTAGTGATTACCGAAAGGGAAAAGGCGCAAGCTCCTCTCATGGTTAACGAAAGAAACGTCATCATGATCATACATAGTGCATTCTCTATTCTGGATGGCCGAGTATGACGTATGCATGAATGAGAGCTTTGTGCACGGAAGGTGACAAACCCATACCCTGTGGGCTGCAGGGTTAATAACTAGATGTACGCGTGACATACGTGTCCATGCGCGCGCGCGACGCCGCGCCGGGACGGCCGTCGTCAGTACCGGCCGCCGACGGTGACGACGGCCGGGAAGCCGTAGGAGCAGTTGGCGCCGGCCTGGGCGTGCACCGTGCGGGCCGCGGCGGCGCCGTCGAGGAGGTCCTTGAACGCCCTGGCGCAGAAGGCGCGCAGCAGGCGCAGCGCCCGCCGGTACGCCAGCCATCGCACCTGCAGCCGCCGCACCGCCCCGAAGATGCTCCTCCGCGCGCCGCCCAGCCGCGCCACCGCCATCCTCTTCCTCTTCTTCCGCCCTTCTGCCGCCTGCAGCGGCGGCCCGTCCGCCGCCTGGGCCGGCCGCCGCGACACCCGGAACCTCACGGCGCCTCGCCGCCGCGGAGTCCCGCCCGTGCGGTGCAGATCTCCCATCGGCATTTCCTCTTGCTTGCTTGGACTGAGAAGCGGGCTAACTAAGGCAGGAACGAGCAAGCAGGTGCTAAGCTAGCCCGCGATTCGTGTTGCCTTGCTAAATATACCGGTGACCCGGTGCCAGTTTTATACTCCTACGATGATGATGATGATGATAATGATGATGATAATGATGAGGATGATGCTAAACCCTCCTGTAGCGGATTGATTAAATGGTCTAATCCCTTAAAAAAAAGATTAAATGGTCTAATCGTACGTGAGGTTGACGTGCTATACACACAGTTGCTTTTGTGGCATTGCATTCGATCATCATGTCATACTAGCTGCCAACAAAGGGCATCTTCAACCAGCTGCGCAACCGCAGGTTCCTTCTGACAAGAGACACAGCCACTCTCACGCATTTTCATCAGATATATGAACTTAGCAATTCAGCGTGGGTCCGGAAATTCACTTTGGCTCGTACTCGTAGTAGTACCAGAGGCTCTCCCATTGTGGAAAATATATACTACAGTATTAAAATGTCATTTTTAAACGAGGTTGTACATCTAAATGTTATGCGCGCATATAAAAGTTTCATATGCAAACAACTCTTGTTCGACATATATGTGTAAAACGATGATTTTTGAGCGCCACAAAATGACTTTTTACGAGATATTTTTCTTCACGAGCTATTTCGTGACACAATTTCTGTGACATCTGCTCCAGTTAACCAACATGGCGTTTGTGTGGTGACTTTGTTTTTCAATATTTCCTTCCCTGGCCGGGACACATCATGCATGGTGTAGATGATGATGTGGCAACCGATCAATATTCAGCTTGCTAAAAAGAATTGTGGAACAGATGAGTAGCATCGGAGATGCATGTGCATAATTTGCCACCGATATATTCTCGAAACAGGCTTTCGCCCCGCTTTATAAATAAAGCAATTGCCACCAATATGTTGTAAGTCCATCTTCGAGAAAGAGTTTCTGATGGTTGCATTGGTGCAGTTTGGCTGATGTTTCAGTTTGCAACATAGTGGTGCTAGCTAGCTGCGTGCGAATTGAACGAGGGAATGAAGGACCAAGAAGAAGAAGTAAGCTGCCGGCCGGCCGATCGTACGTTGACAGATCGCGACCTGTTCCATGAACATGATGCAGCGAGAATGCATGGCGCTAGTTAGTTCAGATTTAATGCATACAGCCACTTCCAGCTGCTTTACACTCACTAGTAGGAAAAGGGAATTCAGCGCCACATAGTCGAAAAGTAACATTTAGTTACCCGCAAAAAAAAAAAAAAGTAACATTTGGAGTACGAGATAACAACCGGCGCTGTCCATTTGGAGGGACAGTGATCTCTGATGTCCAAATAAACGAAGAACTAGCTCTCCGGACAAATTCATCGTCTGTTGGCCTAGTTTGATAAATACACAGTCAATACCTTTTTGGTGGGTTTTTTTTGAGGTACTTTTTTTTAGGTACCTTTTTTGGTCGTCTTGACCAGGCATGTAGAGCACAATTGCCTCGAGCCAAATTAACTAGGTAGATCGCCGGTCCGCTCACTCTAGTGGTCTTGGTGCCTTGAGTTGTGTCAGACCACGGCCTCTCGTCGGCGAGAAGGTTAACGTTATTTGTTTAAAATGTTTTTTTTCAAGATGGCTTGAGATCTGGTTGTTTTTCATGTTCTTTGGTGTGGTTTAAGGTTGGTCCCTTTCGATTTACAGTTGTCATCTTCGGTGATGATTGCTACTGTGATGCGCTGATCCTTCGGGCTATAGTACAACAAGCTTTGTCTGGTTTCGGTGATGGAGGGCGAGGACGGCAGCATGCATTCGCCTCGTGTTAGTGTATGTAGTCGTCGCTAGGTGGTTCAATGAACTATTATAATTTTTTATTATTTATATGCTCTTTTATACTATTGATGATTATTAATAGATTGATGAAATTTCGCCAAAAATGGAACCAAGTAGCCGAAATGGGGTTGCTCAATTTTACCCGTGCTTTCCATTCGAGTCACTAGTTCAACGTTTCCCGTACGACCAGAATCAATGTTTGGATAATAGGACAACATTCCATAACAACTTTGAACAAATTGCTGCTCAAAGAGGTAGGGTATGTGTGTTCATCGAGGTGAGTATATATATGTGCTGTGTGTTTATAAAACATTGCTCAAATAAGAAGTTAAGCACATACACAATGGTGATTTCTTAACCATTCTACTACATAGGATAACTGCTGAGCTGGAGTGTATAGACAAAATGAAGAAAACATATAGTATAAGAATGTATTCGCAAACGGATAGCGTGTGAGGAACGAATCGTCCATGCACCGGCCGTTGATTGTCGACACATGGACACTATCATTCGAATGGATTAGGCAGACACGAGACCTGGCCCTTGGGTCTTGAAATCGGCGTCCATTTGGATGTGTGGTGATTAATCTCATGAAGATATCCAGACAAGTCCCAAAAGGAAAACTCTGGACATATCCATCGGCTGCTATCTGGCTAGATAAAGACGGCCACGTTTTCAAATCAGCATTCTGAGCTCAAGCCTGGAGCCAAACAGCCGACATGAGATTGCTCTGTTTTGTCCGATTCTCATGTTTCAAATCACGAGTTTTTTTTGTTCTGTCATACGACCGGAGATGGCATATGCAGGATCCAATGTGTGGATAACGGGACAACATTATATTGTCCCAACAAGTATGAATAAGTAAAACATCATAAAAACAAAAGTAGAGTCTAGACAAAATCTAAAAGGCAGCTGCTGGCTGCCGCCTTAGTGGCGGAGCTAGAACATGCAGTACCAGGGTGCCTATGCATGCCACAAAAGGCAAAATTCATCGTTTTCAGGGTGCATGTGTGGTAAAAGTTTTTGTTTTTACAAAGAAAATAGTTTTTACCTGGTGTCTCGTGCACCTCCTAGCCTACATGTGGATCTGCCATGCACTGGCTTTACTCCCATGGGTCGTGCACATTCTACCCCCTCTATTGTAATATATTGCAACAAAGGGGGTAGTTGCTATCTGCTTAATCGTACAATGTCGTTTTTTTCATGCAACATTAATAGGATGTAGAAGAAATAGAATCACACTTCTACACCCCTAGTCTAACTCTAAGGAGAAACCTACTTATTCCACTTGTTGCACATATGCATATCTATGCAGCAATTTCTCGAACAACACACATGCAAGGACGTGTGACATCGTCGCACACAGAAACCGCAACGAGTAAGGGGTTGGAGCAGATGATGAAAGACATCTCGTTGGTTGTAGGAGACAGCCCAGAGAAACCATAGACATTGCCATATGCTAGGGTCATCATTCAACCATTTTGTCAAGCAGATGGTGTGCCAGAGCCATTGCCTAGTGAAGGATCATCTTTGTGACCACCTTGAGTGATCCATAAATGCTACTCTTTGACTCATAACTTTTGTCTGTGTTAAACTATGCAATAAAAGGGAATTGTGCATTGCGTGATGTAGAGGACAAGGATTATTCCCATTTTAGAAAAAAAAATCTGAAGACTGCTCGGTTTAGTCCCACCTCCCTATAGAAAAAGGTTGTAACTAGCTTATAAGGAAGAG
This sequence comes from Avena sativa, assembly GCA_916181665.1. Taxonomy (NCBI): domain Eukaryota; kingdom Viridiplantae; phylum Streptophyta; class Magnoliopsida; order Poales; family Poaceae; genus Avena; species Avena sativa. Next base: position 311,067,856 of record OV702284.1, on the reverse strand, counting down.
ATCCCTCCTCACATTCGGTCCAGGCTTTTTGAATGGAATGTCTCTTTGCTTGTGTTGAGCTAGGCATGAATGGATGCTAACATGGTGAGTGTCTATCTTCTCGTTACCAATGACAGCAAACGCTGCGGCCGAACTCCGGTAGATCAGTAACATCCATACAGATAACCCCTGCATGAAGGGATGCGACAGCATGGTCGACGCATATAAGTAGACAAGGAGAAAACAAACGGTTAAACGACTGCAAATTATCTTCGCCGCAACTACTAAAGACCCAAATCCTTCACCGTCGCCGAAAAAGAAGATCACCAACATCCAGTCCACACTTTGGCGCTAAAGAAACCTCTAGCCATAAGGCGTTAATGAACCACAATAACCAACAGCCCCGTAAGACTGGATCTAGCCTGCTGCTAAGGAATATCTGCCAGAGGAGCCCTTCGAGCATATTCAGTGCTGGATCCGAGGCCAGCGCCACCCCCTTATCAAGCGGCCGGGTCCTCAACCATCCACCGCAAACTAGCAGCAATCCGCACTCCATAGCCGCCAAGACCAGATCGACAACGAGATCAACACCACACAAAGCCGGAGCACACGGCGAAGACCACATCCCATGTGCTTCTCGTTGTCGTAAACGCCACCGAGATGGGGTTGAAGCCAAGGTACCATTATATAGAGTAGTGCATCCACCGCCAACAGAGATGCGCCACCACGACACTAAAAACGCTAATCTTAGGGGTCTTGTCGCAACGCGAAATAAATGTCCTAGGTCCCCACCCCCTCCAGCCCACAGGAGCGGCAGCGGAGGGGCAAGAAGTCGTCGATCGCTGGTGGAGGAAGAGGATGCGGCTAGGGTTGTTTTTTGGGAGGAGGAAGGGAGCGTAGATGCCATGGTTTTAGTTCAACCTTTGTTTTGGAACGGATGGAGCCCGCAAAAATAGAGTTAAACACGGTAACAGTCTCTATTGTTGTCGGGATGGCTCGACTTAGTCCTCGTACTCGAAATTTGCTGAATTTTACCGGTATACTTGTAAATTGGGTTCGTTTTAGTCCAATTCGATATTTGTTGTCAAATTTGAGCTGACGTGGATGACACGTGTACTAGAATCTTATAAGAATACTCTCCCATATCTGAGAAAAATGCAAAAACTACCACAACTGAGGCGGGAAAATCGTCTGGTTGGCTCGATTTAGTCCTAATACTCATAATTTGCACAATCCAATCCTTGTACTCATTCGTTAAATTTGATTTAATCCAAAAACATGTTTATCGTCAAAGAGCTGACACGGACAACATGTGGACGTGGATTCCACTTCTAGGAGAGCGACCCGTGTGAAAACTTGCGGAACCCCCTCTCTTATCTAGAACGTATATTTCTGCTAGGAGTGGGTACATGCAAATGCAAACATCAGAGAGAAAAATATACGTTCTAAATCCGTGAGTGAGCCTCTTTAAATTTTAGGCCAACTAATCTTCTGTAAGTGGGATCAGCGTCCACGAGTTGTCCATATTAGTTCAAATTTAACATCAAACATGCGTTTAGCTAAATCGAGTCCAATTGACAAGTAGCAGGACTATTAATCGAGCTATCCGGACAAGTATAAGGACTAATGTTGTATTTTGCAACATTTGTGATCGCTTTTTGCAATTTTCTCAAATGCAGGAGGGTGTTTTTGCAAGATTTCAGTCCATATTAGCTCAAATTCAATGACAAACATCGAATTTGACTAAATCAAACCCAGCTTATAAATATACGGGCAAAATTCAGTAAATTCGGAGTATAAGGATTAAATAGAATCAGCCCGATAAATATAAGAACCGTTAATGTATTTAACTAAAAAAAGACTAGAGTTTCACTTGACATGGCTAGGCGGATTCAAGTGTTCGGGTCAGACTCCAGCGCAGCATCATCTCTGACTGTGTACTTTCTCCGGCGTGGCATCGGCCCGCCACATCTTCTCCGCAGGGCAGCCGATGCCGTCAATTCCCTCCTCTCCTCCTCAATCATGGTGCCTCGATCTGGCGCTGGGAAGAGTTCTTGCTCACTTCCGGCTCTCGCCAGATGTGCGGCGGCGGGTCCAAGGGAGGAGCTTGCGGCGGCAGCTCAGGGAGGGGAACTGGCGGCGGCGCCAGCGCTGGCGCAGTGGGGGAGAAGACATAGTGGCACAGATTAACAGTACACCGCCAGGTCAGTCCGCTGTCGACTTTTCCTCAAGTTATTATCAGCGTTTTAATCCTATTTGTACTGTATACTCAGACAGTAACTTTTTCTTGCAAAATAATCGGATGCCTAAAACTCAAATGTGACTTATGTAAGCACAATGGATGGTACATGTTGCTACATATGATAAAATTACCCACTGGAAATTCGATCTCTGCGTGCCAAAATTAAGTTATTTAGGGAACACTTGAAAACGCCTTCACTGAACTACATACTTATAACAGTATATTCGAGGTTGTCAGGTATTCATATATCTCTTTTAAGTTTTTTATTAAAATCTTTAACTACCTACGCGTTCCCTCTGAAAACTTTTTCTTAATGATACTATCTATACTGCCTCTGCACTGCAGCCTGCAAGAATTTCGATGTGTAATTGCTACAAAAACTATATTGTTTGTGTTCATTAAAAAGCTACATGTATCAGGAGGAAGCCCCTGATATTTCTGGAGCATTTAAACACATTGTCACTCCATGGTCTTTGATGGATTCTGGGATTGCCTTGTGATATGGGATTATAGGCAGATCTTTCTCGGCACTAGCAAATAAACTCAGTAGTAATATATTAAGGATAACTAGTTTTGGTATGGACTTGTGTTGTGGTGGAGATGGATTGCCAGCTGATTGTCACAGCGTGGGAGAAGGATGAGGCACACAGGTCGGCCTCTAATCAGGTTTTACGGGAGATGAAAGCTACTGTCTCCAACTTCCAGGGTTTTATTTTTTGTTTTTGTAGGAAGGAGGCCAATAAAGCGGCACATGCTGGTGCTCGAGCTGCTCTCTCTATCGATTCCTTAGATGTCATTTATGAACTCATCCCTGAATTCTAGCTGAGCCTGTTCAATCAGACCTTTGTTCATTAATGGAATAAAAGCCTGAACGGCGTATGATTATTTTTTTGGGGGTTACAAAGACACAACCGACTTGAAAACCTACGAATAATCACAAGTGGGAACCTCAAGGATCCTAAGGGCCCACTTGTTTTAGCGTTTTAGTTACGGATAAGAACCGATTACGGAGCATAGGAAGGATTTTAGACGGAGGTCAACGGGTCCGTATTATTTACACTTGTTTTTGCCTAAAATCCAGGGAACCAAGCGGGGCTTAAATGGACTGAAGAACAAGCTCCTCAAGCCATCTACTAGAGCTAATACTCTTATGACTTAGTGCTCAGCAGCACAACACCATACAATTGGGTTCTACAAACTAAACACCCCAAAAACTCTCCCTGACATATGAGGGTGCCCCTCTATTTATAGGAGTCACAAACTTGTACTACGAACCTACTAAAAATTGTAAAAACTAGTTGGCAGTAGTGACTGGTTCATGCCGAAAGCAACTTTTACAGACGTACAAACAAATATGAAATTTACTTTCTCAAACTTCAGTTTTAAGTCGGGTTTTCTTTGTAAAATTTGCAGGCAGCTACACTCGCACAGGTCTCGTATGATCTTGTCGCTTCAAATCTGGTGCATTGTCAGGAGTGGTCCTCCCTTCACTGCTATCTTCCAGTCAGTAAAACTCTCATGGTGCTAGCTCTTGTCACTCTTGAGGGTAAGAAAATAATGTAATCAAACAGTCCATAAATTGCTTCGTGATCATTAATATTGGAGCTAAACTTATTACTTATCCAAAATTCTCAGGATCATAACAGCTGTCCTTATGGAATTATAGTGATTGGCCTCTACTTAGTGCCGTGGAATTAAAATGAGGAGAAGAGAACTAGCTAGCGGCAACCAAGGAAGTGAAGTAGATTTTGAAGGCATCTTCAAAGTACAAATTATTATTGAAAGGCGAAATCTGTGAATGTTTGTGTCCCACTGGAGAAGCAACGGTCACCTCTGATGTATAATTACATCCACACTAATACGACATCCACACTAATACGGAAGGTGCAAGATCACGCAAGTGTCACCAGATAGTGGTTAGTTAGTCTCTCGTTTAGGATCATTTTAATTCCTTGCTTTTTTTAGCTTTTGTGCCGAGGATGGACAGCTGATGTCACAGAAGGAAATTTGTTCCATAAACAATGAACAGGGATTGATGTAGCTAACATAAATTATTCCAACGACATGAGTTTCATATATCAAGTGAACTATATGTAATTCAGAGTGTCATGTTGTATTTGTTCAATATTACTCAACTGCATAGCAATTATTGCTCATCAATTTGCTATATCAGGTACATAAATTTGAATGGAAAAGTTTTTCTTTACTTCTTTTTTAGAAGAGGAGAACCTCCAAGTATCATAACTGAGAACTGACAAAAAAGACCTTAACAACATACGTGAATCATGACAAGTCTTAGTGTACTCCCCGTTTATGCACTTCCACTGATGAAGTTATGACGAAAAAGGAGCCAGTTTCTCTATAATTACAACATCATCCCTACCTTCCTATTCTGTATCATGTTATGAAGTACTTACAACTGACATTGCTAAAGGTCTTGTGACAACTATAGCTATATTTTGTTCTACGCTGAAGGTCTTGAATAGATTGGTGGTTTTTAGCTGTGAGCATCATTCAGTTCCCTGATCACCATGAAATCAAAGAAGTACATGATTGCATAGATCAGATATTTGTACAATTACTTGCAAATATGGCAGCAAAGTAGTGAGCGCAAAAATAACTGAAAGCAATAAAAAGTTGCTAAACTTTGGAGATGCTGAATTGGCATTTTCCTATACCTCTTGAAGATTTCGTATGTGTAACATGTAAGCCAAATCTACAGTAACATTTGTTTGTTCATTGATTTGCAGATAAGTGGTGAGCTTTCTTTCAGAATCAGGCAACTTAATCGGACATATAGTTTGTTAATCAGTATGCTGTAGCTAGATTTCGTTCAATTAGAGAACCAAAGTGTGTTGAACTCCAAAGCATGCAGTAGTAGTGGCATATATATCAACTTCCTTCGATTTAAGGACATATATCAACTGTCCCATCAAACACAGATATTTCCAGTTCTACCATATTTTGCTATGATGCATGCTTACTAATTGGCCAATAAAATGCATAAATAAGGGGCACTTTAGCAATTGCAATCTTGCCTTACTTTATTCCTTCTGATCGACATTACAGCATTTTAATTTTCTGAAACAAAGACTACTGACATCGAACTGTGAAGTAGTTGTGAATCATTACATTCAGATAAAGCTCAAACCCTGGCTGCCCAGCCCGCCACTTCATGGTACTAGTCATTAAAAACCCAGTACCTTTTTCTGTGAATTATTACATTGAAGCTGCATCAGAGCGTTCTGTTATAGCTGCAAGTAGTCTCGGCATCGGGGGAATATCAATCTCCTGTAGACCCTCAAGAACCCAGACCACTTCACCCATCGTCGGCCGATCAAACACATTATCTTGGATGCACCAACATGCAATTTTGCAAGCCTTTTCAGCCTCTTCCAAATTGAGGTCTTCATGTAATTGTGGATCCACCAAACTTAGCACATCTCCCCCGTGAAGCCTGGTGATGGCTAACACAGGGAAATATTCCACATGATAATTGCTGCTACTGTGTGATTCACGGGAGTTCCTTCTTCCTGATATGATTTCCAACAGTACCATGCCAAAGCTGTAAACATCAATTTTTGGAGTAATAGCAACCCCGCTGAGCCACTCTGGGGCAAGATAACCTGCAGTTCCTCTGAATGTCGTCAGGACACGGCTGAAATCCCTTCCCACGACTGCTGCCAACCCAAAGTCTGCAACTTTAGGAACAAACGATGCATCGAGGAGTATGTTTTCTGGCTTAATATCACAGTGTATGATACATTTGTGGCAACTGTGATGCAAGTAGGACAATCCTCTAGGAACTCCTAGGGATATTTGATACCTGGTGTTCCAGTTCAGGACAACAGCATTGCTCTCAAATAGATGAGTGTCAAGAGATCCATTTAACATGTGTTCATACACAAGCAGCCTTTTATCACCTTCACAGCAGAAACCAATCAATTTGACTAGGTTGATATGTTGGATGAGTCCAACTGAGCTCACCTCCGCCCTGAATTGCTTCTCTCCCTGACGAGCACCATCAAGCCTTTTCACTGCTATAGTAGTCGAGTCACTTAACACTCCCTTGTATACAGAACCAAATCCACCTGCTCCCAGCTTTTCTGAGAAGTTCTTAGTAGCATGAACTAAATCAGTGTATCTAAAGGCTATAACCCCACCACTTCCTTGATTGCCGTATGATGGCGAGCCACAACACTTGAATTTCTTCCTCCAAATCACTGACACCAGTATGAGCATCATTATTAATTCAAAACCAACAGTTCTTGCAGCAATAACAAATCCAGTGTTTGCTTTTCTTCTGTTTTTTCTCAGATTTGACAAATCTTTGGCGGAAAGGCGAAGATAAAGATCATCTTCAGAAGTAACGGCAACACCGTCATTCAGATTTACACTAAACAATTCCCCATGCCAGACAGAGCATTTGCTGTTGCTGTATGAATAAGCAGTGCAGGAGCAGGAGTTGAGACAAGCTTCTTCACATTTGCTCTGAGTGGTGGCAACGTCTATGCTTTGCGGGCTGATGGGCAATTGAACCTTAGCAATGGGGTGGAACATGTCTGTTGAACTTGTGCTGTTTCCATCACCGGTGCAATGTAAAGGAGTATCTCTGATGCATCCTCCTGTTCGATCTTCAAACTCCCAATCATGTGGCGACTTCAGAGAAAAGCTCTCCATGCAGTCAGTAGTAATTGGCTTGTCTCTGTTAGCGACCCACACGGTAGTGAAAACTGGGATCTTGTTGAACCATATGCCAAGGTACCAGTTGGAGTTGGGGGAGATGGTGTCGTTGGACTTACTGGTGATGCTTGCAGCTGGCTGGAAGAAGCCGAGCGCAAACTTGCCGTTTCTTGAGACGAGCTTGTCGCCCACGGCGAGCGTTTGGCCTGCGGTGAGAGTATCATTTGCAGTTGTAGAGGAACACGGAGGAGTGTGCAAGGAAGAAAAGAGAAGCCCGAGTAGGATGTAGAGGGGAGGCATGGTGAAAAGAGTATGACTAATGAATTGGAGATGACTGACGCTGGACAGGATGGATGCATGCACATATGTGTGCTCTGCTCTGCTGTTCTGAGAAGGAAGATGTATGTATGTATAGAGTGAAACAGATCGGGGATGAATGAATTTATGATATTCAGTCGCCATCGTACTGGTATTGACTTGGGACGTCCCGTATCCACTTGGGCTGCCACTTGAGCTTTAGGTGGATGTATGTACACCAGTTGAGCTAGGTGTCTGTATACCCACGTCCTATCTATCTCAGTACAAGGATGGTTGTACTAGTTTCCAAGCTCTCCAAGAAGCTTCAACTTGGGCGCTGTCACTGGAATTTCTAGTCTCCAAGACAACGCAATGCACTGCACTGGACGACGGGTTAGCACATCATGAATTGTAGAGTTAGCAGGCAGAGCCGAGAAATCACTTTCTCCCTTGCACGGGAGGCCCACTTGTAGCCCTTTGACCGACCTTGCACGTTCGAGAGAGAAAGGAAAGCAACACACCCGAAGCTTCAGCGGTCCACAACGTCAGATCCGAAAAATATCGGTTCAATTTGGCTGTCTGCTAGCCAGCTAGGCTAGCAAAACCAAAGGTCTGTTTGCTTAGATCACTGTTCTTTTTGTAATCATCACTGTTTAATGTTGCAAAGTTAGAGTATTTGACATGAATATAATGGTGTTTGCGTCCTGCCAAAATTTTATTCCTGAAATTAAGATGCACTGTTTAGAATTATATTTACGTTTCTGTTCAGAATTAATTCCCTAGCTAGTAGTATGTGGAGTATACTAGTAGTACTAGCTGAATGCCCGTGCGTTGCTATGGCACAATAAAAATATATAAATGACAATGTGAAAGGATAATACTGGTCAATCTTTTCTTAATCTCTATAGTAACTCATTATTGTGATGGTAGTTTTTAGTTGGAAATGTGACGCCAATGGTGTAGCCACGTGATCTTATACAAAAGACAATGTGAAAGTTCATGTTTGTAAAACCCAGTTGTGGTCATTTGATCTCTTTGATATGGGTTGTCTTATCGCATGCTAGGTCATGCAAAAAATTAGAAGTGTTGTTTCTGGAATTGTTTCCTAGTTCGGATAGGGTAAAATAGTTCTTCAACCTCAATCAGTAATGCGGATATGTCACTACGCATGACATCAACATAATGGAACTTCTGCAATAATTTTAAATAGTACATGGAATGTTAGCAAAATAAATACTCCTAGTAAATTACCAGTAGATCAACAAGACAGAAAATCCACATACTTGCATGCGACAGGCAGTTCATCCCTTATACTAAGCAATAAAAAAGTGTTAAAATATCTGGAAATTGATAGTATTGTTACATGTATTCTCTTCTCAATAGAATGTTTAACCTGGAATTTGGTACTCCCTCCGACCCATATTACTTGATTTGAATTTGTTAAAATTTGATGGACCTATATACTAAATAGTGTCTAGATTTATCTAAATTTTCATAAATCTAAGTCAAGTAATATGGGTCGGAGGGAGTACTATTTTCTTATTGGATATATTCACTTAGTTTGTAGAAATCTACTCCAAAAGTAAGTAATACTATTCCCATTCATTTACATGTAAAGTAAGGCACGGAAAATTCAGAAGCGTGAAACAACTTAATCTACATCTACACGCTACACCGAAGGGTAGTAAAGAAGTTCATGCTTCTTGCCCGGAGAAGCAGGGTTGCGCTAAATAGAGACGGTGTTTTCGTGTAGTACCTTGAATAAGGCCCTGATCGTCACCTTCTGGAGTGGCGCTCGTGGAACGAACCTCGTCGAACTGCAGGAGGACCCAGATGGCGAGCTCGGGGGTAAGCGTGCCACTGAAGACCATCTCATCCAGCGTATCCGTGAGCCTCATGCCGATAGCACACTGTCGGTACATCTCAAAGGCAGCTGGCACATCCCTCCCCGATCTCTTTGCTTTGCTACCAGTGCACGGCATCAGAGTTAAGAACACCAAAAGCAGTTTCAGTAAGACACCCTGTACCGATCAAACACAAATATTTCAACGATATTTCATACCAATGTCAGAAGATCTGGCAGAAGCACAATTCATTCCTTGTAGTGTAGTTGTGTGGCAGGCTATTGGGTCAAATCTTGTAAGCAGATCAGGCAATAGAATGCCACGAACCGATGACAAGCCATAGACCGGCGGCACAACACAAAGCAGCTTGTTGAACCGGACGACGCTCCTGGGCTGGGGATTATGTCGAACAGCTGGGCGTGCCCCAGGTGGGAGTACCGAGCAGGCAAAGGGCCTAGCAGCACGTTGGCCTGCAAGGCACCGAGTAGTGTGTCCTCCGTCCATGGCAGCAACAACTTTGCTAGACGCGGCACGGCAGACGGCGGGCGGACGCGGGCGAAGGAGGCGGGACCTTGCTGGCGAGGGCGGGGCCCGAGGAGAGCGGTGCAGAGAGGGTTGGGGACTGCGGCCAGACGCGGGCGGCGGGGTTGGCGGGGCGCGCGAAGCTCACGGTTGAGGGAGGAGGCCGGCGAGGAAGGCGGCGTGGCTCGGGGAGGAAGATGGTGGCGGTGAGCGGCGGCCGGAGAAGCGGCACAGCTCGGGAGAGGAAGACGCACGGGGAGGAGAAGGGGCAAGAGCGGCCAGACGCGGGCGGCGGCGCTGATCGCGAGCAAAGAAGGAGGTGGGTTTCAGGTTTCACTTGGCGGTGGCAGGATGGATAAATACTCTAAACTACCAGGGGCACAAGGGTAAAATCAGGGCAGACTAGTAGCAAATAAAGCACTGTTCGAGATCTTTAAGTTCCAATAAATAGTAGTCATGGTACGATTGCAATTCGATACTACTATACTAGGTTTCGATATTTCTTTGAGTGAATTCCACTTTTTTACCCTCTATTTATGCATTTGAGACATTAATTATCCTATTTAGTAGAAATTGTATCCGAACGTCCTATTTAAGAAAATTCTAAGCATGATTTTGCCCAGTTTTAGCAGTCAACACGTGCTCTTGGATAAGGCTGACATGTTAGGACAATGTGCCGCCACAAAATATGTCAAAATCGGAGGACGTCGTCGTTGATCATATGTACCCTTCTCTGCACCAAATGTTCTATTCTTTGTTGTCATCTCGATAAATTCAAGATTCAATGGTCACCTCACACCTTACTTAATAGATATGCATCAGAAAATGAGGGTTTAAAGTTTCCGAACATGGTAATTTAGATGATTTTTCACTACATAGGGTAATTAGTGTCACAAATGCATAAATAGAGGGTAAAAAGTGAAATTCACTCTATTTCTTTACTTGTAGAAAAGGTTGTCGTGCTGCTTCTAGATTAATAATAGTACATTAATGGAATTTGTGTGATGCAAAGATGTTAAATTGAAATGGTTAGCCGTGATATGGGACAATTTATGTGATGCAGTAGCGTAAGGCTGCTCTGTGTGGGTTCTGCCACCGTTCTACTACCTGATAGAGATGTTCTTAATACTAGTACTCCGTGTGTGTTTTGGTCTCAGGTTTCTCAGGGTAGCTAGCTGGGACGGATGAGAGAGAGCGCGAGGTGCCATATCAAATCGTCTAACCGCATGATCTGCTGGAGGAAAAACTGATGTTATTCTCAATCCTTCACTAGGGGGCGATGCATGTTTCACTCCTTGAATGAAGCGCACGGGATGGGACGAGACGGAAACTAAATTTGACCTGCTGGTGGTGGTGGCGATTTGAATAAATATACTACGAGACTGCACTCATGTCCTGTTCTCGAGTGGAATCCCGTGTAAACCCCAAAGCTTCAGTTACTGTTTCCTTACGTGACATCCATTGGTCAAGCTAGTTACTGTTTATGTTCACTATATGATGGGCATGAACTTACTTGCTATCCTGGCGTGTCTACGGTCTACACACTACACACTACATAGCAGAACTGACAAATATGTACATCCGACGAAAAAAAAACATGAATAAGCATATACATGTGGATTCTATTGGTTCGAACTTTTGGTTGTGTTGGCTAGTGCACTAAGGTCGTCGTGGTATTAGTGTCCACCTATATATAGGCCTATTGGATCATACATGAGATTCTTCTATTCACGCCAAACATGAGATTGTGTTATAGTGTATGTTGATTGCCTAACACTTTTCATTCGTTCGGACTTTTGCTTGCATTAGCCTGACATTACATAGCTGGTATTTCAATCTGTTGCAACATTTCCGCCAAAAATCACAACCAACTTTGCAAGATTCAAATGGATTGCTCAATAATGTATATCACTGTTGTCAAGAGATTGGGACCTAAAAAGGCAACAAGCTAAATCCCATTTCCCATCAGAATCCTTTCATCCGAGGCTATAGTTCTTCCTATCTGTGGTATAACATGTACAACAAGGTTTAGCTTAGCGGCATTACGCAGAGCTAAGTTGTGGCAGCTGCCAAGTATCCAGCAAGCCTTTTTATTTCTCTCAACTCCTATCCAGCATGTTCTCTCCGTATGGTCTCGAACAACATTTCGTTCCATGTATCTACCGCCCCTGGCATGCACCAATGTAGACAGTCCTGGGGTGGAGGCTTTCCATCTGGCCCTCTCTGAGTCTTCTTGTTTGGGTCGGCACTTCTGTATGGACCAGGATGCCCATCGACCCTCAGGGCAAAAGGTTTAGTGATGTCCATCAATTTCAACTTGGCGCCGCGTACCCCAGAATTTTCGACTGCCTTTCTGAAGCCCGCAACTTGCTTTTCGTACATTGTGTTTGTGAATCCATTCCTCACCGCCTCATCCAAGGGCTTAACCTTTCCAGTGCATGAGCCGTTAGTGTTCCATTCCCCACCTTCATAATGATCTGGTGAGTATGTGCGCAGAATAGCTATACCTTTGAAATTCGGGTTAGTAGCCACAGCAGTTAGGCAAGTCTCAACAGATACACCGAAACTGGCAACGTTGTTCATTTGCATCTTTCCAGCTTCACGCGGCCACCAGAGCTGTCCTCCAACAACATTTCCATTCAGGATATAGGCTGATCGTTTGGCAAACCAATGCCCGGAGGAGAGGACAAGCACATCAAAACTAGGGAGAAGTTCCATGAAGGTCTCATCTGGGATATCCAGGAAAACCTTATCAAGACCATTGGGAGCAAACTCCACAGCTTCAATTGACTTGTGTACTAACCAAGACGACCAGATGCGGATGATAGTTGTTGAGGTTGACCTAAAGATCCACTTTTGCATCCTGCGGGTGCCATTGTTTACTGGGGTGTCGACCTGTCAAAAGTAGAATATCAAGAAGCTTCAAGATGACAAACCAGATATTATGTTAGTCAATCAAACAAGCTACATGTACATTCAGTATATGGGCAGGCATAACAGTTGAAAAATCTGGATATCATTCAACTTGGAAGCGAATACTCCCGAAAATAGAATGTTTGCACTGATTTACAGAGAGCCTTTTGCATTTTAGGAAGGAAAAATGTTATTACAAGCAGGCATCATATAAATTGATAAAAAAAATGTAACCATGGTCCATCCATTATTTATAAGACCAAATAACCTCTTGAATCAGATATATCATTCATAAAAAAGTCAACTTAGATTGATTGCAGCTCCAACATAAAATGATTAGTAGTATCAGTGAAGCATCTCACCTGCCACAGAATGCAAAGGAGTGACTCCATCTGATTTCGGGCAACTGAATCCCCAACAAAGGCAAGCGTCTTGCCTCTCATCAACTCCAAGAACTTCCTTGCATCAAAGCGCGGGAGAATGCATTGTTCAGGTTTCCATCTCCAATTCTCATATCCCTTGTCAGGTCGCCCATTTGCCTGGCAATTCTGAGTCTTTGTGATCAAAGGGCAAGAGCTGTTTGTGTAGAGTGGCCCTGAAGAATCAGAAAACCATTCCCCACGATATAGATCACAGGAACCTGTACAATGAAAAGGACGTCATGTTGTCTTATCCCAGTAACTATGACAAAAAGATCAATACAATACAGTTACAAGTGTAGTATATTCCATTCCTATTTGTAAGATGATGTGCAGAAAAACCAGGGGAATATACTAACAGCTCAACATGAACAGCCATTTGAAAACCAGTTGATGATTTCCACAAGTCAAGCATAGTTCCCTCATCAAGTTTTGCTGTGGTATCAGTATCACCTGTGTCCAAAGATGCTTCACTTGAATTCATGGTAGCACTCGGAGCGTTTTGCTCAGGCAGCCGTTCCTGGCCACCCTGAAACGCCTTCTCTGATAACAGCAAATCAGCTGCAGCTGCCGCATCATTCTTGCTCCCATCAAAAGCCCCGGTCGTGAGGTATACACGTAACGATGCCCGAGGAAGAAACGATCCCGCAGACAGCGATATCACTACCAGGGTGAGCACCAAAGCCACAGCCGACAGCCATTGTCGAATTCCACCAGCCCCAGCTGGAGCCGTCATCCCCGGCAAACAGATGGCGCACTAAAAGACCCAAACGCAACAACCTCTACAGAACAGCTCTATTTCTTGATCTTCCCCCGTGTACTAGGGCACAAGGCCAAACATGTTTCCTGATTCTTGGAAGCTGCAGTATATGAACAGAAAATTGAAATAAATAACTAGTGCTGGCTACGACAATGTTGGTCTCGATAATTGGCATGAGAGCCGCAGGTCAAGTTCGATACTCACTAGCAGCTAACAGCAGCAAGCATCACCAATGGCTAATGGAAGAGCATACAAATTAATTTCTTTAACAAGTTATCACGGGTAGCATTTACAAACCATTTTAACCAAAGTGTCATTGTCAGCACTATTACAGATAAAAAGGAAATCAGGTACGCTGACATGGTGAAGTCCACATATAGCTAACATCAATTCGCAAGACCATCTGCATTTCCCAACACCATTGACGGTATCAATCCTGTAATGCCCAAGAATATTTGACAGAACCATACTCTGGCTTGACGAGCTAACGGATCTAGGTTTCAGACCTTACCTCTGTGCAGTGCCTGGTCGCCCCAGGAGTGAGCGAGGAGCTGCCCGCCGGTCGCCGCTCTGCTCGGGGGAGCGACGAGGTGTACGGGGCAGTAGTTGGACTGTCGCCGGGGGGCGGAGGTGCACTGATCCAATCGCGAGGGTCTGATCAACAGAGGAGGAAAATGGGATAAGAAGGAAAGAATGAGGCGTACGAGTGCTGGTGTACTTTAACCCCATGCCGATGCCACGCCTCCATGGAATCGCGATGTGCGTTGCACATGGCCAAGCCGAGGTACGCGCGCCATGGTGCCTACTCCACCACGGCCTCCCCGCTCCCCTCGCAAGCCTTCCCCTTTCTTTATCTGAACATGGCACCTCCAGTCTCAAGTCCGAACTCGCTGCACATTCTCTTCTAGTTGACCATCCGATTCAAGTCCAGTAATAGTATATGGGGTAGGTAATTAGAACAGATCTAGTAGTAGTAAGAAATTGATGCCCTCCCAGATCTAAAACCAGGTAGTCCAGTGGGCATGGATTTAAACCACGGAATACGCTTTCACTTCCATGATGCTACTATCTATAGAATTCCAATGATTGTCAGTTAATCTGGCTAGTCTCTCACTTCGCAGGCGACCCTTCTGAATCACATTTGAACTTCACCAGCATGGGAAGAGGATTGCTGTCATCGAGAATGGGGTTAACTGAAGATCCTTTGCCCGAAGACATTGTGCTTGCGAATAATGGCTGCTCGTGCTGCACTGTCCGAGGGGATCTTGTTGAAGATGCTTGTGAAGATACTTTTTTCTGCATTTTTCTTGTTTAAGCGTACGTACAATATGAAAAGGGAATGCTTCTTTTCCTGTTGTTCCACAATTGCTATCAACGCAGATTGGTTTGGCTGATGAGGCAGAGCTGTAGGTCTTAACCAAGAAGGTGAAGGTGGGTTGGTAGTAGAATGCCTCGAGAAAACAGTGATAAAGTGTCAACGTGCTCACCTCCGTCTTCTTTCATCCTGCTTCGTGTGCCACCGGCGGCCGGTTAATCCTAGCAGCCGCACCCGGGTACGTCGACGTCTTCGCCTCGACCCGACCGACAGGAACGCGTCCACGTACACGGCCTCCCCCTCGATCGTGTCCACCTTCATTATCGAGCTTCAACCCGGCCCACCTTAGTTCCATCCGACGGCCGGGGTCACGTGTCCACTTGTGCTTCCTTCACCTAAAATAATCGACCCGCATCAATTATTGGTGAACCGTTCTCGGAATCGACATCCCACTTACCGGCCGGCGTACGTGTGGCGCCCCATGGAATTTATTTGGAGTCGTCTTGAAGAGCTAACTCCAACAGCTTATCCATATATGAATAAAAGGGCCAAAAATCACTTTTATAGGTAAGATGGACAAAAAACTTGCTCAAACAGCTTACCTATAAGTGGTCTTCATTGAATTTTTTTTGGGTGATCACCCAAATTTTGACACCTCCTACCCATATATGGGTAGATAGACACAAAATATGGGTAAGATGCAACTCTTATCCATATGTTTGCCACGTAAGCAAAAGGAGGCGGGAGGCTGCAATGGACACGCACGAAAGCTGCCTTGCTCGACTCGGCGCCAGCCATCGACGTCCTTGACGCCTCCGGTTGTCGGCGACCCTCCCCGCGCCGCCCCAAGCGCACCCCCACATCCACGACGGTCGCCGCCTCTCTAGCGCTGCCCTCTGGGCCGGAATCGAGCCCTCATCGCTGCACTCCTCTCATCGTCGGTGCGGGAAATACTTCGTACCTAGGCCGTCTACGCCACCGTACGCCTCCCCCTAGCACCCCCTCGAGCCCTACAGCCAACCACTTGCATCGATTCGGTCGAGGACGGTCGCCGGTAGCCTGCTGCCATGCTCGGCCTAGCCTAGGGCGCCGTCGTGACCCATCTTCGACCGCACGTCGTGCCTCGCCCAACTCTACCCACCGCCATGCTCGGCCTAGCCTAGGCCGCCGCCGTGCCCCGTCTCCGCCATACGTCGTGCCGTCGTGTCACGGGGAAGAAGAAAGAAAAGGGAGAGGAAATGGAGAGAAAAATAAAAGAGGAAAAATATGATCCAATGACAGTAGGTCCTATGTCCAGATTTTTCTTTGTACTAGTTTTGGGTAGACGAATATGGGTAAGCTAGAAAAGTAGAAATATTTTGGCTTACACATACCTTCTCTCTCTTCTTACCTAAATGATTTTTGCTTACCCATATGGGTAAGCTGTTGAAGTTGCTCTAACGTGTCCACAACCAAGCCAAAGGTGTCCCGATCATGCATGTACCTATAGTACTGTGTCTCACTAACTAGACGACGGGACAACAAGTCATATTCATCACGTATTTCTATATCCATCTTTCCTTCTCAAATTAGGCTTCACTCCCGTCTTATAAATAAAACATAACCATTCAAATCAAATAAAAGTTCGAGAGCAAAGGAAAAAAAGAAAGATCTATTGGGTAACAACACACATCAGCCCCAGAGAGACAAAACGAAAAGGGAGCTGAAACAAAGGAGCTTAGCGGACCGGCGACGAGAAGTAGTGGCGTGCTGCCACATCAGGTCCTAGGTCCCCGGCGCTGATCTTGGTCGTGGACTTCGTCTCCGAGGACAGGATCTGCAAGCAGCGGCGACGCGGCAACCTCGGCAGGCACGACGGCGGCTCGTGGGGCACAACGAAGATGGTTTATGGGTCGCCGGCGGCGCGGTGCCTCACCTCGGTTCCCGCGGCACGTCGAGCACGCCCGCTTCCTCCGTTCCCCAACCGCCACCGAATTTCTTCGATCTGCGGCGGAAGGCACGGCATCCGCTGACCCAAGGCTCCCACGGCGGTCCCCCACCGCAGCCCTAACCTGCCTCTACCTAAAGCTCCGCTGTCACACCCTAATTCCTAATCCCCTTCCCAAGACAGCCTGCCGCCCTCCTCTGGCGAGTTGCCACATCAGGTCCTAGATCCTCAAGCATGTCGTTCAAATGTTCTCTATCCCGCTGCCTAGAGAGCCGGTGCCATACTACCGAAGAAGAAAGGCAAGAAATTTGAAATGGAGGCACAAGCAGCGCCACGGGAAAACTAGCTCGATACGACGAACAGAGGCGTTGCTACCACAAGCACTGATGTGTCCATCGATCGGTCAGTCCATCCCGAGACTTGCACAAGAAGGACCAATAAAAAGATCGCTGAGATGCCGCACAAGAAGGACCAATAAAAAGATCGCTGAGATGCCCACTGTCTGTTGCCTTGTCATTTTGGTATGGGATAGCTCCTGTGTTATGGGGCAAGGGGTACCCCGTTGACGGTTCTCTATGATACACATATACTTACAATGACTAGAGCTTACCTGGGACCAAAGTTGAGTAGAATGAGGCCTCGGTACTCATATTCAAGGGAAATAAGATTTTCAACTTGTGATTTATCAAGCATATAACTCATATTTGCCCTCACATTAACCTTAATCACTTTAAAATTCTTATGATAGGGGTAATGAGAGCTCAAAGCTAATGAGTACCATAATTTTTTTTGGAAGCTTTATAAAACTTGTTAATCCCAGCTTCCCTCTGCGAAGGGCCTATCTTTTACTTTTATGTTGAGTTAGTAAGCCTATTCCTCTCTATCTCAAGCAAGCATTTGAGTTGTTGTGATTCAATCATCTATATGTTGATTTATTCAATCATGTTTCTTATGTTCCTTGTTTTGCACAATGTTATCCGAATGAATATAACTTTGAAAGCTGTCATTGTTGGTGAAGAGACAGTTATATTTGAGCAAGAGACTCCTGCAATATAAGCTTCTTTATAAAAGCTTAGCTCAAAAATAAGTATGATTTATTAATTGTTCTCTGACCAAGAACAAAGTTTGCCATCACCAATTATGATTTTCTTTGTGCACCATTATTGTGACTCCCTTACTCATTGCAAGTTAAGTTATATAAGAGTGAGTTGCTTTATATTATGATTTGTGTATTAATAAATTTGATGCTTCTTGTCCGTATTCTCTTTATCGACACTTCACTCCATAAATCTGTGGTCATGTTTACTGAGTTCAGTTTTCGTTTGGGGACAAGAGAGGTCTAAGATTTGAGGGAGTTGATACATCCATTTTGCATCACTATTTTATATCATAATTTACTATTATTCATTGATATATTTCATATTTAGAAATGATACTTATGTTATTTCATCTATTTTGCATGTTTGATGATTTTTGGAGAATTAACTACCGGAGTCAGAATTCTGCTGGGAAAAGCGTTGTTCAAATAAAATATATCCGAAGATCAAAAAATTCCAGAAAATATACGGAAATTTCTATTTTTCCAGAAGACGAAGATATCCAGAAGAGGGAGTGGAGATGGGCCACAGGGGGCCCACACCACCCCTAGGCGCGGTCCCCCTAGGCCACGCGGCCAGGTGGTGTGGCCACCCTGGCCCACCTCTGGCGTCGCCCTTTCGCATATATCTTCCTTCCGAAAACCTAAGACAGGGGGAGCGATCACAGAAATATCCTGCCGCCTCTGCGGGGCGGAAACTACAGAGAGAGAAAAAGCTCTCCGGCAGGCAGAAATCTGCCGGGAAAATTCCTCCCTGGAGAGGGGAGATCGTCGCCATCGACACCGTCATCGAGCTGGGCTTCATCGGGATCATCATCATCCTCATCACCATCACCACCACGCCATACCGCTGTAACAATTGGGTTGAATCTTGTGTAGTTCACAGGGGAAACTTTCCCGATGTTGATTACTTGTCGTAGTTGTGCTATTGAGTGAAATCATTGGATTATTTTTCATGTTCCAATTGTTACTTATCATTATTTCATCTCTGATCTTGATCCATATGATGTCTTGTGAGTAGTTCGTTTAGTTCTTGAGGACATGGGATAAGTCATGTTGTTAGTAGTGGAATTATGTTGAGTAATATTTAATAGTTTGATATTTATGTTGCGGTGCTATTCTTATAGTGGTGTCATGTGAACGTCGACTATATGATACTTCAACTTTATGGGCCTAGGAGAATGCATTGTGTATTTGGCTACTAATTGTGGGGTTGCCGGAGTGACGGAAACCTAAATCCCCGTTAGTAAACCATTGCATAAGGGAGTGTAGGATCTCAGAGTTTAATGTTGTGGTTAGATTTTTATCTTAATTACTTTCTTGTAGTTGCGGATGCTTTAAAGGGGTATAGTCATAAGTATGTATTAGTTCAAGTTAGGTTAGTATATTAGCATAGGTTCACCCCCATAACACTTATCCAACCAATGAAGATTAATCGACTATATGAAGCGAAAGCACTTGACAATATTCCCATATGTCCTCGAGAACGTTTGGTCATCATAAGTAATACAACCGGTTTGTCCTTTGCTGAAGAAAGGATTGGGACACTCGCTGCAATTATTATTATTGTATTTTATTTACTCGCACTTTATTTATCTGCATTACCAAAAACCCCTAAAAATCCTTTTGTTAGTATTTACAGTGATCCTTGATCCAAACCGCTTGTCAACACCTTCTTCTTCTTGTTGGGTTTAACACTCTTATTTATAGAAAGTACTACGATACGCCCCCTATACTTGTGGGTCATCAGGGAGCTCTCCAAGATTCTTCGTGAAGCCCGCCTACAAATTGAAGACGATGTGATACTTAGACTCAAAGCTAGACGGAGAAACGTGAGGATCTTGAAGAACTCCGGGGGATACTATTGGGATATACCAAATAGGTATACCTACGGCATAGTCTCATACCGGCAAGCCCGGGTGGCCCACATATGGTGGTTAGGCCATAGGCCTAACAGGGCGGCCTAGTTGCTGATAGAAAGCGGGAGGTCCAGCCAGGAGATGGAAGGCGTGTAGAGGTTCGTAGCATGGAAAACAAAAAGTTTCTACCGCATGCACACAAACAAGCCAAGATCTATCTACAAGATTGTAGCAACGAGTCGATAGAAGAACTCACCCTCGAAGATTCCAAAGCGGTTAACGAGAGTAGATTCCCGTGGGTGATGTAGTCATACACTTGCCGATCTCAAGATCGCGTAGACGATCCTTCCGGCGCTGCGTTCCGGCAGCGCTTCCGCAGTCGGTCACACGTTCGGTACTCGATGAAGACCTTCCTCTCCCTTGTTCCAGCAGGCAGCGGAGGTTGTAGTTCTCCCCTCGTGATTCCGGCAGCACAACGGCGTGGTGTCGGAAGTAGAGGGAAGATCCCGCAGGGCTTCGCCTAAGTCGGATGCGAGTTATGCTGGATTAGGGTTTTCTGGAAATCTAGGGTTTAGATGACCGGGCGGAGGAGGAGGTGTCGGCGGCAGCGATGAGAGGCGGCGGCGGCTTGGGTGTGGCGGCGGTGGCGCGGGTGTGTGGGGAGGGCTTGGCTCTCTTGTGGTGTTGGGGCAGCCCTCCCCCTCTATTTATGAGAGGGAGGGGCAGCCTTGGGAGGGGTGCGTTTGAATCCAAACCCAAACCCAAGTTGGATTAAGAGAAGGACTTGTTTCTTCTCCCACTAGGAAACCATTGTTCCAGTTTGACTTTTCAAACTTACCGTTTGACTTTTCAAGCTTCCCGTTTGACTTTTAATTTAGAGCTTTATTTCTCTCTTGCAAATGTCAACACCAAGTGACCTAGGATATGATACAATCATTCCACATATCTATGACACATTCATGGACCATTCCCCTTCCGGACCGGTGAACCTTCTAGACCCTTCTAGAACCTCTCCGATGAAAACATCGGAAACTTTCCCGAACTCCGGAATCGAACTTTCCTTATATGAATCTTATTCTCCGGACCATTCCGGATCTCCTCGTGATATCCCGGATCCCATCCGAGACTCCGAACAACATTCGGTATCCCTATTAACATTCCATATCTACTAAACAACATCGAATCCTTAAGTGTGTCTCCCTACGGTTCGTGAATTATGTGGACATGATCGAGACACTTCTCCAATCAATAACCAATAGAGGAATCTGGAAATTCATATGGCTCCCACATATTTCTACGATTACTTTGCGGTCGAATGAACCACTTACATACGATACCAATTTCCCTTTGTCTCACAATAGTTTACTTATCCGAGGTTTTGATCGTCGGTATCTCTGCATACCTAGTTCAACCTCGTTACCGATTGGTACTCTTTTCTCGTTCCCGTGATATGTGATCCCTTGTGAGCCAGTCACATGCTTGCAAGCTAATTGGATGATATTCCACCGAGAGGGCCCAGAGTATATCTATCCGTCATATGGATGGACAAATCCCACTCTTGATCCATGTGCCTCAACCCATACTTTCTGAACACTCAATGCCACCTTTATAGCCACCCAGTTACGGTGTGGTGTTTTATGTCATCAAAGCATTCTTCCGGTGATGGTGATTAGCATGATCTCATGGTCGAAGGAATTATGTTACTATGTATCGGAAAGCTTATAGCAAACGAACTATTAAAATGACTTGATCTTTATGCTACGCTTATCTATAGGAGTATGTCCATCATGCCATTCTCCTAATGATATGATCTTGTTATTAATAACATCTCAATGTTCATGATCGAGAAACCACGGTCATCTATTAATCAACAAGCTAGTATTATAAAGAGGCTTTACCAGGGACTCTAATTTAGTTTACAAATCACACAAGTATTAATGTTTCCAGTTAATACTATTATAGCATGAATGTAAACATTTATCATAAACACAAAGATATAATAATAACCACTTTTATTACTGCCTCTAGGGCATATCTCCAACAGTCTTCCACTTGCACTAGAGTCAACTAATCTAGATTACATGGTAATATACCGAACATCCATGTCGGTTTGGTGTTGGTCATGTTTTGCCGTCGGGAGAGGTTTAGTCAACGGATCCGCCACATTCAGATATGTGTGTACTTTGCAAATCTTTACGTCACCATCTTGGACATGCTCTCGAATAGCATGAAAACGTAGCTTGATGTGCTTCAGCTTCTTGTGTGACCTTGGTTCTTGTGCATTGGCTATGGCGCCCATGTTATCACAATAGATAGACATTGGGTACAGCGCACTTGGAGCCACACCGAGCTCTATAATGAACTCCTTCATCCATATCGCCTCTTGTGAAGCCTCCGAAGCATCTATGTATTTCGATTCAGTTAAAGATCTCGCCACAACGCTTTGATGTGCACTCCTCCAGCTAAATGCTGCACCATTCAAAGTAAATACGTATCTAGATTGAGATTTAGAATCATCCGGATCGGTGTTCCAACTAGCATCGGTGTAACCATTAACAACGAGCTGTTCATCACCTCCATAAGAAAGAACCATATCCTTAGTTCTTCTCAAGTACTTAAGGATGATTTTGACCGCTGTCCAATGATCCACTCCTGGATCACTTTGATATCTGGTAGTCAAACTAACAACATATACAATGTCGGGTCTAGTACATAGCATGGCATACATTAGAGATCCTATGGCTGAGGCATAGGGAGTCTTACTCATCCTTTCTCTATCTTCTTCCATTGCAGGACTTTGAGTTTTACTCAAGGTCGTATTGGGCAACATGGGCAAGAACCCTTTCTTGCTACCTTCCATTCCAAACCTTTTTAGAAATTTGTCCAAATATGTACTCTGTGACAATGATATTAGGCGTCTCGATCTATCTCTATAAATCTTTATGCCTAATATGTAAGCTGCTTGCCAAGGTCTTTCATTTAAAAACTATTATTCAATTAATCCTTGACACTATTAAGAAGGTCTACATCATTCCCAATCAACAATATGTCATCTACATATAGTATTAAGAATGCTACAGAGCTCCCACTCACTTTCTTGTAAATACAAGCTTCTCCATAAGTTTGTATAAAACCAAAACTTTTGATTACCATATCAAAACGTTGATTCCAACTTCAGGATGCTTGCTTCAATCCATATATGGACCATTGAAATTTGCATACCTTGTTAGCATCTTTAGGATCGACAAAACCTTTGGGTTGCATCATATACAACTCTTCATCAATGTCACCATTGAGGAACGCCGTTTTGACATCCATCTGCCATATCTCATAATCATAATATGTAGCGATTGCTAACATAATCCTCATAGACTTTAGCTTCGCTACTGGTGAGAAAGTCTCATCGTAGTCAACTCCTTGAATTTGTCGAAACCCTTTTGTGACAAGTCAAGCTTTATAGACAGTAACATTACCATCAGCATCTGTTTTCTTCTTGAAAATCCATTTGTTCTCGACAGCCTTCCGGCCATCCGGTAAGTCCACCAAAGTCCATACTTGGTTTTCGTACATGGATCCAATCTCGGATTTCATGGCTTCTTGTCATTTATTGGAATCTGGGCTCATCATCGCTTCCTGATATGTCACAGGGTCATCGGTGTTGTCCACCAACATGACACTCATAACGGGAACATACCAATAAGGAGTTGTACGAGTTCTCGTTGACCTGTGAGGTTCCGTAGTAACTTCAACCGAAGTTTCATGATCAACATCATTAGCTTCCTCTCTTATTGGTGCAGGCGCCACAGGAACTACTTCCGGTGTTGCGCTACTCGCAAGTTCGAGAGAAGGTTCAACAACCTCGTCGAGTTCTACTTTCCTTCCAGTCACTTCTTTCGAGAGAAACTCCTTCTCTAGAAAGGATCCATTCTTGGCAACGAAGATCTTGCCCTCGGATCTATGATAGAAGGTATACCCAATAGTTTCCTTCGGGTATCCTATGAAGACGCATTTTTCCGCTTTGGGTTCAAGCTTGTCTGGATGTAACTTCTTTACATAAGCTTCGCAACCCCAAATTTTAAGGAACGAAAATTTAGGCTTCTTCCCAAACCACAATTCATACGGTGTCGTTTCAACGGATTTAGATGGTGCCCTATTTAAAGTGAATGCGGATGTTTCTAATGCATAACCCCAAAACGATAGCGGTAAATCTGTAAGTGACATCATAGAACGAACCATATCTAAGAGAGTTCGACTACGACGTTCAGACACACCATTACGCTGTGGTGTTCTCGGCGGTGTCAATTGTGAAAGTATTCCGCATTTCTTCAAATGCTCGCCAAACTCGTAACTTAGATATTCACCTCCACGATCAGATCATAGAAATTTAATATTCTTGTTACGTTGATTCTCTACCTCACTTTGAAATTCCTTAAACTTCTCAAAAGTTTCGAACTTATGTTTTATGAAATAGATATACCCATATCTACTCAAGTCATCCGTGAAGGTAAGAATATAACGATAACCACCGCGCGATGCTTCACTCATTGGGCCACACACATCGGTATGTATGATTTCCAATAAGTCCGTAGCTCGCTCCATCATACAAGAAAATGGAGTCTTAGTCATTTTACCCATCAGACATGCTTCGCATCTTTCAAGTGATTCGAAATCAAGTGATTCAAGAAGTCCATCGGAATGGAGTTTCTTCATACGCTTCACTCCAATATGACCAAGACGACAGTGCCACATATAGATCGAGTTATTGCTCAATTTCAAACGTTTAGCTTCAATGTTATTAATGTATGTATTTCCACAATCGAGATTCAATAAGAATAGACTATCTATCAAAGGTGCATGTGCATAAAAGATATTACTCATATAAATCGAACAACCATTATTCTCGGACTTAAACAAGTAACCGTATCGCAATAAACATGATCCAGATATAATGTTCATGCTCAACGCATGCACCAAATAACAATTATTTAAGTATAAAACTAATCCCGATGGTAGATGAAGAGGTAGCGTGCCGACCGCGGTCACATCAACCTTTGATCCATTTCCAACGCGCATCGTCACCTCATTCTTCGCTAGCTTCCGTTTATTCTGCAGTACCTGTTTCGAGTTACAAATATGAGCAACTGAACCAGTATCAAATACCCAGGCACTACTACGAGTACTAGTGAGATACACATCAATAACATGTATATCGGATATACCTTTCTTCTTGATGTTGCGGTTCTTCAAATTCGCCAAGTACTTTGGGCAATTTCGCTTCCAGTGACCATCTCTCTTGCAGTAAAAGCACTCAGTATCAGGCTTAGGCCCAGCCTTGGTATTCTTCGCCAGCGCGGTAACTTTCTTACCACCCTTCTTGAATTTTCCCTTTTTCTTAGACTTGCCTTGCTTCTTGAATTTGGTGGTCTTATTGGCCAACAACACTTGGTGCTCTTTCTTGATCTCCACTTCTGCAGATTTCAACATGGAGAAGAGTTCTGGCAACGACTTGTCCATGTTTTGCATATTGTAGTTCATCACAAAGTTCTTGTAACTTGGTGGTAGTGATTGGAGGACACGGTGAATCCCCAAAGCATTAGGAATCACTATTCCCAAGCTTTGAAGCTTGCTTGCGTGCCCAGACATCTTAAGCATGTGCTCACTGACGGAGCTGCCCTCTTCCATCTTGCAGTTAAAGAACTTTTCAGAAGCCTCATAACTCTCAACTGTCGCGTGAGCCTCAAATATCATTTTGAGTTCACGGACAATATCATGTGGGTCATGAATCTCAAAACTTTTCTGAAGCTCCGATTCCAAACCATACAAGATAGCACACTGAACTGTGGAGTACTGATTCTTCCGAACGAGGAAAACATTCTTTACCTCATCGATAGCATTAGCTGCAGGCGGGTCACCCAGCGGTGCATCCAGCACATAGGTCAAACTACCAGCATTAAGGACAATCCTCAAATTTCGGAACCAATCCGCGAAGTTGCTTCCATTGTTTTTCAACTTTTCTTTCTCTAGGAACGCATTAAAATTGATGGTAGGGGCCGCCATTGATCTACAACATATTTGCAATAGTTTAGACTAAGTTTATAACAAATTGAGTTCTAATTAATAGTTAAATTAATCTAGGTGAACTCCCACTCAAAACAATATCCCTCAAATTGTTTTAGTGATCACACGAACCAAATCCACCACATCAAAACCGATCATCACGAGAGTTGATGTAGCTTCAATGGAAAACAATCAACATGTTCATCATATCTACTATATGATTCATGCTTTACCTTTTGGTGATCCGTGTTCCGAGAGCATGTCTGTACATGCTAGCCTCGTCAAGATCAAACCTTAGCTTCCGCATGAGCAAATCTGGCTTGCTCACGTTGTCTACACTCGCAGAATCTACCACACCCGATCATCACGTGGTGCTTCGAAACAACGAGCTTTAGCAACGGTGCTTACTAAGGATGAACACTTTAAAACTTGAAATTTTGTGCTTGAGGGATCATCTTATAATGCTACCGTCGTGAACTAAGCAATACAAGATGCATAAAGGATTAACATCACATGCAATTCATAATATGTGATATGATATGACCTTTCTTCTTGTGGTTCCGATCTCCATCTTCAAGCACGAACATGATCTCCATCATCACCGGTATGGCATCAAGGTCAATGCCGCCGTTTCATGGTTGTCGTCCACCAGCTTCAACTATTACAACTACTTTGAATAGACACGCAGGTCTTAACGGAATTTAAAAGACAACCATATGGCTCCTGCCGGTTGCCAACTTACAATAAGGAACATTGCATACATCATATATAATCACAATCATGGCCATATCACATCATGGCACACCCCTGCAAGACAAAGTTAGACGCCTCTAATTTTCTTTGCATATTTTACGTGGTTTGGGGC
Organism: Avena sativa; assembly: GCA_916181665.1. Classification (NCBI taxonomy): domain Eukaryota; kingdom Viridiplantae; phylum Streptophyta; class Magnoliopsida; order Poales; family Poaceae; genus Avena; species Avena sativa. The sequence goes on along the minus strand of OV702284.1, from coordinate 311,041,078 downwards.
TTTCAATAAGTGTCGTTCTAACTTACGAACAAGAACCACAACGTTGATGCTTGAACTATCAAGTGCCTGTTGTAAATTGAATCTATACTATGATGGGAGAGACAGACACCCGCAAAGCCACTTATGCAATACAAGTTGCATGTTGAGCGTGGAGCAAGTCTCATGAGCGATGTCATGTAAGGTTAGCCCGGGCCGCTTCATCCCATCATACCGCAAGATGCAAAGTACAAAAAGCAATTGATAATAAAAGCACCACCACCCACAATGACCATTGTGTTTGTAACACCCTCGGAATCGGCCCTATGCAAGTTTTAGCGAAACTCGCCAAACCCGCATAGAAACGATTCGAAGGTGCCCACCAGGCACTTTCGTGCGGGTGGAAAGCAAAGTAATAACATTACACAACAGTCCTCGATGGGACCCACAGAACAGATATATATACAGCAGCGACTCAATGAGTCAAAAATACAGATATAATATACAAAGATCCAAATCACCTTGAAAACGATAGAGCGTCCAGCTACGGACAAGATGCAAATGGGGCTAAGAGCCCTGAAGAATAACCAATGGCGTCCATAACCCTGCCCAGGCCAAGCCGGAAGGGTAACCCTGCTAACGGCGTCGATCTCAAAACCTGCTTAAACAAAAGGGGTGCCGACAAAGGGCAAAGGAAAAAGAGGAGCGTCAGTACTGAGGCCAGTACACGGCGAGGCTAGAATTCGGCGGTCCTCGCCTACATAGGTATGGTGGACTGAGCGGCAGCGGCAGCATGCACTAAACAACCTATAGAGACTCGATACAACTGGCGGCTATCAAAGAGGGGTGAGAAAGACCTATTCGGATCCAACCTGATACTATCATCAAACAAACCCATCCTGGCGTTTCCCCCTCGAGACCAAACGAGGAAGTCAACCGAGGAACTCACACAGTTGGCAGTTTTACTTATTCAGTTATCGTTGCAGCAATTACTAGTCAGGTTAGATATTCCTCCTGATAAAGTAAACAGTGGGCACTTTTAGTTAATCATTCCGTTATAGTGGCATCACTTACTAGTCAGATTCGATTAGCATGAGACGACCCAAAACCCAGCAGTTGTTGGTACTTTTACTTAGCCCTTCCGTTGTAGTGAAGCTGATTACTAGTCATATCGGATACAAGTCAATTTATAGCAATAAACTTTAGTTATAGTTGTCTATGATCAAGCATTGTGCTCCAAGTCGTCCATAACCGCGGACACGGCTTCTCGAAAAGATTAAACCCTGCAGGGGTGCACCAAAGTATCCACAGTCACTTCGACCCTTTTTGCCAGATCAGTTAACATACACCCATCGGTATGTCGGCGGGGCCTAAGTCACGACGTTCCCAGACCCAAAGCAAGTACGTGGGGGCCACCCCACCAAGTCGACACCCGCAACGAAGTCGGCCGGTCTCCGAGACGGACTGGGGTTTGAGCAAACGGCTGTGAACGACAGCAAATCCCCAAACGGGGACTGTCGACACCGCGAAACGTGGCCCGATCCTAAACAGTACAGCGTGCTCCTCACACAAACGTAAATAAAGCGGTAAACATGGCATAAGTACAGGATAGTAAATAAAACCTCAAACTAGTTTGTGGCCCCCAGTACAATACTTTGAAATCAGGTAATAATGAATGGGGGCCCATATCTCCCCAACTGTGGTTAGCGCGCTCGATCTCGGAACAGGTGTCAAGAACTCGGGTCCTACGGGACACAAGTGGGCGGTCGGAAACCAAATCTTACCTATCACCCACCGATGCCTCTGCTTAATTCAATTTTAGTTGTTAAACAGTAATTAAAGTGAACAATAATTAAAGCCATGTTCATCTCCAACCTTAAACATGCGGCAATTCTCCAACAACTGTGGTACTTGACGACACGCGACAACACTTGAGCAAGCAATTACGACGCGCTGGTCCAACTATCTATCAAACATCAGGTAATAGGATGTATCCAAGGCAATATACGGCTGCAAGGGATTTCACGGGTACGAAAACTAGAGCATCGCGACACAGATAGCAATAGATCAATAGGAGGGAATAAATACTATAAAAGTAAGATAGGTAGAAAGGGGAAGATGCTCGCCTGAAAACATTGTCGAAGGTCAGCCGAAGATCGGGTCGACACTCGCATCAACTCAATGGTCTTATCCGCGAAGAAGCAAAACACTAGAAGAAACACCGGATGCAATATTTAATACAACGGCAGAAGATCGGCATGATGCATGTATGTTGGATGACATGGCAAGGATGCGATGCAATTAGGTCATATTAAGTGGAACCGGGGGTCCCGACAATTAATATATGGTTCAAGTTGTTTAGAGCCCCCGCAATTTAAATGTTGTCTTAACAAGGCAGAATATAGCACCGATTCGCTACACAAATTTAAATGAGGCCGATATGAGACTAGATTTGCCCGCATATGGGCCCCATATTTAATTATTAGGTGAATCGGCATAAGGCCCCCAAACCACATGAGTGTATGCATGCAAGACAATTATTATGCGACAAGTTATATTAGGTTATAAAATAGGGTTTCGGGAAGGGATTCACACATTAGGGTTCTCGACGGACTTGGGGTTCCGGGGTTCGGGGTCGGTCTCAGGGTCCAGGGTTCGACGGGTTCGTTCTCGACGGGATCGTTCTCGGATAACGGGGTAGGTCTTGGCGCATCCGGGGTCTTCGGGTCATGTTGACGGTCATGGCGTTCGGGATGAAGTACTTGGTCTGGCGTCGGGGCATCGGACTCGCCCTGGTTGCTGTCGCTCTTGTCTTCGTGCAGATCTTGTCGGGTCCCACGGGGTCGATCTTGCCGTTGCGAGGGTCTTGGCGGGTCCGCGCTTCGGATTCCGTGAGGGAGATCATGGCGTCGGTGAGGTCGATCTTGTCGGTTCCACGGTTTTAGTTGTCGGTGTCGGACTTGGTTGTGGCGTTGATGGTGTTGCGTGGCCCGATGGTTCCATGTAGGAGATTCCTGGGTCTCGACTCGTGTTGGCCTTGTCGTTAGCTGAACTGGGCATCGTAGCGGTCTCTTCTCGTGGCGTCCGAGGTTAGTACTTGGCGTTCCGGATCGGGTACTGGCACACATGGTGAAGACGCACAGGAGGTTGCCTCAGTGGTGGCAGCTTGGTACTGTTCACGTCTGGCTCTCGCAGAGGCTGCGCAGGGTCTGGCCGGAGGAGACGCTTGGGGCCGGCGATCGACGGTCGGTGCAGGGCGTGGTCAACAGGGGGAGGGCCCCACAACAAGGGAGGCAGGCCGACGGCGACTGCCGGGCTCGAGGACGGCCACCGGAGAGGGAGCAGGGCGAGGGCGACCGTGGCGGCGACGTCGGAGTCGGGGCGGAGCCGCACGCGGCAGGCGGCGCCGGGTCGGGGAAGGCCGGGGGCGAGGAGGCCGGAGCGTCGCGGTCGGGGCGGGGCTTGGGGAGGCCGAGGGCGGCGGCGCCGGGCGCGAAGAAGGCAGGCGGACGGCGGGAGCTGGGGAGGGGGCCGACGGGCGGAGGCGAGCGGAGGACGAGGTGGGAGGCGCGCGGTCGCCGGAGCGGGGAGGTCGCCGGGGGAGTCCGGCGAGGCGGCGGGGCTCGGGGTTCCTGGGCATAAAAACGAGAGAGACAGGGGGAGCGGGGCAGAGGTAGGGGAAGGAGGGGGGTGCGGGGCTGAGCGGGGATTGGAGAGAGAGGGAGCGGTTGGTTGAGAGGTGGGGCCAGGCGGGGCACCGGGAACGCGGGATCCCGAGGTGGTTGGTCGGGTGGGGTGGCGGCCTGGGCGGGAAAGCAGGAGGTGGGCCCGCGGGGACGGACGTGGTGTGGGTGAGGTGTGGGCTTGTGTGTGCTGGTGGGGTGTGGAAGAGTGGGGGGTTGGGTTTAGTCTAGGTGGCAAAAGGGGATTGGGTGAGGGGGAGAGAGGGGTGAGGTGGCGCGACGGGGTTGGCCGGGGTGATGTGGAGGCTGGGTGTGGGTAGGGTTTTAGGTAGCTGTAGGATTTAGAAGGGCGGATAGGTGGACCGATTTAGGTTCTGGGGGTGGTCGTTCGGGTCGGGTCGGCCCGTTCGACTGCCCCCACTAAAATAATTTAACATTTTAATTGTTTAACACGGGGCTTTTACAACCCGATAGCAACAAAACAAAATATTCCGGAGACCCGGTTTTGGTTTTGAATTAAAAGATGGGGCGTTTAGAAAACAAAACCAGGCTTTTCCAAAATATTTTTATGCGACCAGATGCAAGATGATGACGATGCTCAAATGCAATGCGACATGATGACATGAGCATGCGGTCATGACGATGCAATGCACCAAAACAACGCGATTTTCTAGTAGTGGTTTTTGCGGGATGCCACAATTCGACACCACTAACAATGGATCTCGCCCTCGAGATCCGCCTCATGGTACCGGAAGGAAGGTCGGCGATCTGATCCTTCGCGCTTCGTGTAGATCTTCGCGACACCACTAACAAGAGGTTGTTGTCCGTGATCGTCGAGAGAACACTCCGGGAACAAAAGGTCGAAGGCAGAGGCATCCACAAATAAGCCACCCCTAACTTCGATGGAAAAGGGGAACCGATGCATTCTCATCCACTTCAATGTACAAAAGCGAATAGAAAGGGTAGTCGGCATGGGGGCCAATCCATCACGCACCCAAACTATTACTCTGCACAATCGGTAGATAAGCGTGCAACCATTCTCGGAATCAGACTGAAGATCTCGACAAGCGAGGTTCGGAACAAAGGAGTGATGCAGACTCTGCATCAGAGCTGGCGTAGATGATGTCGTCGCGTCGGAAAACACCGGAAGGCACAAACAAGGAACAAAGAATGGTAACACCATAGATGGATTCCTCAGGCAGCTTGAACACCGGATGGTAGAACACCGTTATCGAAGAAGGAAGCGAAAACCTGAAGGTACGACGGAAACCCGACCACGAGAATTCTTGGACTCGAAGAAAGAGACGAGAGCGGATTCAAAACACGTAGGGGTAAGAGGAGAACAGCAGAGGGTAAGGAGTAAAATCAGACCTAATCAGAACTATCCAACCGATTTTGCAAAAATAGTTTTGACACCCTACTTCGGCCGTTAGCTAGGTTATCCTACAGGCTGGACTTGTGGGGTATCGCAACTGCTGAGCTCTGATACCACTCTGTAACACCCTCGGAATCGGCCCTATGCAAGTTTTAGCGAAACTCGCCAAACCCGCATAGAAACGATTCGAAGGTGCCCACCAGGCACTTTCGTGCGGGTGGAAAGCAAAGTAATAACATTACACAACAGTCCTCGATGGGACCCACAGAACAGATATATATACAGCAGCGACTCAATGAGTCAAAAATACAGATATAATATACAAAGATCCAAATCACCTTGAAAACGATAGAGCGTCCAGCTACGGACAAGATGCAAATGGGGCTAAGAGCCCTGAAGAATAACCAATGGCGTCCATAACCCTGCCCAGGCCAAGCCGGAAGGGTAACCCTGCTAACGGCGTCGATCTCAAAACCTGCTTAAACAAAAGGGGTGCCGACAAAGGGCAAAGGAAAAAGAGGAGCGTCAGTACTGAGGCCAGTACACGGCGAGGCTAGAATTCGGCGGTCCTCGCCTACATAGGTATGGTGGACTGAGCGGCAGCGGCAGCATGCACTAAACAACCTATAGAGACTCGATACAACTGGCGGCTATCAAAGAGGGGTGAGAAAGACCTATTCGGATCCAACCTGATACTATCATCAAACAAACCCATCCTGGCGTTTCCCCCTCGAGACCAAACGAGGAAGTCAACCGAGGAACTCACACAGTTGGCAGTTTTACTTATTCAGTTATCGTTGCAGCAATTACTAGTCAGGTTAGATATTCCTCCTGATAAAGTAAACAGTGGGCACTTTTAGTTAATCATTCCGTTATAGTGGCATCACTTACTAGTCAGATTCGATTAGCATGAGACGACCCAAAACCCAGCAGTTGTTGGTACTTTTACTTAGCCCTTCCGTTGTAGTGAAGCTGATTACTAGTCATATCGGATACAAGTCAATTTATAGCAATAAACTTTAGTTATAGTTGTCTATGATCAAGCATTGTGCTCCAAGTCGTCCATAACCGCGGACACGGCTTCTCGAAAAGATTAAACCCTGCAGGGGTGCACCAAAGTATCCACAGTCACTTCGACCCTTTTTGCCAGATCAGTTAACATACACCCATCGGTATGTCGGCGGGGCCTAAGTCACGACGTTCCCAGACCCAAAGCAAGTACGTGGGGGCCACCCCACCAAGTCGACACCCGCAACGAAGTCGGCCGGTCTCCGAGACGGACTGGGGTTTGAGCAAACGGCTGTGAACGACAGCAAATCCCCAAACGGGGACTGTCGACACCGCGAAACGTGGCCCGATCCTAAACAGTACAGCGTGCTCCTCACACAAACGTAAATAAAGCGGTAAACATGGCATAAGTACAGGATAGTAAATAAAACCTCAAACTAGTTTGTGGCCCCCAGTACAATACTTTGAAATCAGGTAATAATGAATGGGGGCCCATATCTCCCCAACTGTGGTTAGCGCGCTCGATCTCGGAACAGGTGTCAAGAACTCGGGTCCTACGGGACACAAGTGGGCGGTCGGAAACCAAATCTTACCTATCACCCACCGATGCCTCTGCTTAATTCAATTTTAGTTGTTAAACAGTAATTAAAGTGAACAATAATTAAAGCCATGTTCATCTCCAACCTTAAACATGCGGCAATTCTCCAACAACTGTGGTACTTGACGACACGCGACAACACTTGAGCAAGCGACTACGACGCGCTGGTCCAACTATCTATCAAACATCAGGTAATAGGATGTATCCAAGGCAATATACGGCTGCAAGGGATTTCACGGGTACGAAAACTAGAGCATCGCGACACAGATAGCAATAGATCAACAGGAGGGAATAAATACTATAAAAGTAAGATAGGTAGAAAGGGAAAGATGCTCGCCTGAAAACATTGTCGAAGGTCAGCCGAAGATCGGGTCGACACTCGCATCAACTCAACGGTCTTATCCGCGAAGAAGCAAAACACTAGAAGAAACACCGGATGCAATATTTAATACAACGGCAGAAGATCGGCATGATGCATGTATGATGGATGACATGGCAAGGATGCGATGCAATTAGGTCATATTAAGTGGAACCGGGGTCCCGACAATTAATATATGGTTCAAGTTGTTTAGAGCCCCCGCAATTTAAATGTTGTCTTAACAAGGCAGAATATAGCACCGATTCGCTACACAAATTTAAATGAGGCCGATATGAGACTAGATTTACCCGCATATGGGCCCCATATTTAATTATTAGGTGAATCGGCATAAGGCCCCCAAACCACATGAGTGTATGCATGCAAGACAATTATTATGCGACAAGTTATATTAGGTTATAAAATAGGGTTTCGGGAAGGGATTCACACATTAGGGTTCTCGACGGACTTGGGGTTCCGGGGTTCGGGGTCGGTCTCAGGGTCCAGGGTTCGACGGGTTCGTTCTCGACGGGATCGTTCTCGGATAACGGGGTAGGTCTTGGCGCATCCGGGGTCTTCGGGTCATGTTGACGGTCATGGCGTTCGGGATGAAGTACTTGGTCTGGCGTCGGGGCATCGGACTCGCCCTGGTTGCTGTCGCTCTTGTCTTCGTGCAGATCTTGTCGGGTCCCACGGGGTCGATCTTGCCGTTGCGAGGGTCTTGGCGGGTCCGCGCTTCGGATTACGTGAGGGAGATCATGGCGTCGGTGAGGTCGATCTTGTCGGTTCCACGGTTTTAGTTGTCGGTGTCGGACTTGGTTGTGGCGTTGATGGTGTTGCGTGGCCCGATGGTTCCATGTAGGAGATTCCTGGGTCTCGACTCGTGTTGGCCTTGTCGTTAGCTGAACTGGGCATCGTAGCGGTCTCTTCTCGTGGCGTCCGAGGTTAGTACTTGGCGTTCCGGATCGGGTACTGGCACGCATGGTGAAGACGCACAGGAGGTTGCCTCAGTGGTGGCAGCTTGGTACTGTTCACGTCTGGCTCTCGCAGAGGCTGCGCAGGGTCTGGCCGGAGGAGACGCTTGGGGCCGGCGATCGACGGTCGGTGCAGGGCGTGGTCAACAGGGGGAGGGCCCCACGACAAGGGAGGCAGGCCGACGGCGACTGCCGGGCTCGAGGACGGCCACCGGAGAGGGAGCAGGGCGAGGGCGACCGTGGCGGCGACGTCGGGGTCGGGGCGGAGCCGCACGCGGCAGGCGGCGCCGGGTCGGGGAAGGCCGGGGGCGAGGAGGCCGGAGCGTCGCGGTCGGGGCGGGGCTTGGGGAGGCCGAGGGTGGCGGCGCCGGGCGCGGAGAAGGCAGGCGGACGGCGGGAGCTGGGGAGGGGGCCGACGGGCGGAGGCGAGCGGAGGACGAGGTGGGAGGCGCGCGGTCGCCGGAGCGGGGAGGTCGCCGGGGGAGTCCGGCGAGGCGGCGGGGCTCGGGGTTCGTGGGCAGAAAAACGAGAGAGACAGGGGGAGCGGGGCAGAGGTAGGGGAAGGAGGGGGGTGCGGGGCTGAGCGGGGATTGGAGAGAGAGGGAGCGGTCGGTTGAGAGGTGGGGCCAGGCGGGGCACAGGGAACGCGGGATCCCGAGGTGGTTGGTCGGGTGGGGTGGCGGCCTGGGCGGGAAAGCAGGAGGTGGGCCCGCGGGGACGGACGTGGTGTGGGTGAGGTGTGGGCTTGTGTGTGCTGGTGGGGTGTGGAAGAGTGGGGGGTTGGGTTTAGTCTAGGTGGCAAAAGGGGATTGGGTGAGGGAGAGAGAGGGGTGAGGTGGCGCGACGGGGTTGGCCGGGGTGATGTGGAGGCTGGGTGTGGGTAGGGTTTTAGGTAGCTGTAGGATTTAGAAGGGCGGATAGGTGGACCGATTTAGGTTCTGGGGGTGGTCGTTCGGGTCGGGTCGGCCCGTTCGACTGCCCCCACTAAAATAATTTAACATTTTAATTGTTTAACACGGGGCTTTTACAACCCGATAGCAACAAAACAAAATATTCCGGAGACCCGGTTTTGGTTTTGAATTAAAAGATGGGGCGTTTAGAAAACAAAACCAGGCTTTTCCAAAATAGTTTTATGCGACCAGATGCAAGATGATGACGATGCTCAAATGCAATGCGACATGATGACATGAGCATGCGGTCATGACGATGCAATGCACCAAAACAACGCGATTTTCTAGTAGTGGTTTTTGCGGGATGCCACAGTGTTCTACTCGTGCAACAGATATACATATAGACACGGCTCTGATACCACTGTAGGGGATCGTAGCATGGAAAACAAAAAAATTCTACCGCATGCACGCAAACAAGCCAAGATCTATCTACTAGATTGTAGCAACGAGTCGATAGAAGAACAGGCCCTCGAATATTCCAAAGAGGTTAACGAGAGCAGATTCTCGTGGGTGATGTAGTCGTACACTTGCCGATCTCAAGATCGCGTAGACGATCCTTCCGGCGCTGCATTCCGGCAGCGCTTCCGCAGTCGGTCACACATTCGATACTCGATGAAGACCTTCCTCTCCCTTGTTCCAGCAGGCAGCGGAGTTTGTAGTTCTCCCCTCGTGATTCCGGCAGCACGACGGCGTGGTGTCGGAAGTAGAGGGAAGATCTCGCAGGGCTTCGCCTAAGCCGGACGCGAGTTATGGTGGATTAGGGTTTCCCGGAGATCTAGGGTTTAGATGAGCGGGAGGAGGAGGAGGTGTCGGCGGTGGCTAGGGAGGCGGCGACGCGAGGCGGCGGCGGCGCACGGGCGGCGGCGGCGGCTTGGGCGCGGCGGCGGCGTCGCGGGTGTGTGGGGAGGGCTTGGCTCTCTGTGGTGTTGGGGCAGCCCTCCCCCTCTATTTATGAGAGGGAGGGGCAGCCTTGGGAGGGGTGGGTTTGAATCGAAACCCAAACCCAAGTTGGATTGAGAGAAGGACTTATTTCTTATCCCACTAGGAAACCATTGTTCCAGTTTGACTTTTCATACTTCCCGTTTGACTTCTAATTTAGAGCTTTATTTATCTCTTGCAGATGTCAACACCAAGTGACCTAGGATATGATCCAATCATTCCACATATCCATGACACATTCATGGACCATTCCCCTTCCGGACCGGTGAACCTTCTAGACCCTTCTAGAACCTCTCCGATGAAAACATCGGAAACTTTCCCGAACTCCGGAATCGGACTTTCCTTATATGAATCTTATTCTCCGGACCATTCCGGATCTCCTCGTGATATCCCGGATCCCATCCGAGACTCCGAACAACATTCGGTATCCCTATTAACATTCCATATCTACTAAACAACATCGAATCCTTAAGTGTGTCTCCCTACGGTTCGTGAATTATGCGGACATGATCGAGACACTTCTCCAATCAATAACCAATAGAGGAATCTGGAAATTCATATGGCTCCCACATATTTCTACGATTACTTTGCGATCGAATGAGCCACTTACATACGATACCAATTTTCCTTTGTCTCACGATAGTTTACTTATCCGAGGTTTTGATTGTCGGTATCTCTGCATACCTAGTTCAACCTCGTTGCCGATAAGTACTCTTTTCTCGTTCCCATGATATGTGATCCCTTGTGAGCCAGTCACATGCTTGCAAGGTAATTGTATGACATTCCACCGAGAGGGCCCAGAGTATATCTATCCGTCATATGGATGGACAAATCCCACTCTTGATCCATGTGCCTCAACCCATACTTTCCGAACACTCAATGCCACATTTATAGCCACCCAGTTACGGTGTGGTGTTTGATGTCATCAAAGCATTCTTCCGGTGATGGTGATTAGCATGATCTCATGGTCGAAGGAATTAGGTTACTATGTATCAGAAATCTTATAGCAAACGAACTATTAAAATGACTTGATCTTTATGCCACGCTTATCTATAGGAGTATGTCTATCGTGTCATTCTCCTAATGATATGATCTTGTTATTAATAACATCTCAATGTTCATGATCGAGAAACCACGATCATCTATTAATCAACAAGCTAGTATTATAAAGAGGCTTTACCAGAGACTCTAATTTAGTTTACAAATCACACAAGTATTAATGTTTCCGGTTAATACTATTATAGCATGAATATAAACATTTATCATAAACACAAAGATATAATAATAACCACTTTTATTACTGCCTCTATGGCATATCTCCAAGAAGGCGGCATGCCACCGCCTAAGATGGAAGTCGATGCCTTGGAGGACAAGACAATAGTTTATGTATTAGTATATGACTCTGTAACCGTATCTAGCTAGGACTCTGCTTGCAACCCTAGGTCTTTGGGCCTTTATAAGCCGACCTACAGGAGCCTTTAGGGCAAGATTACATAGACAAGTGCATAGCACAACACGCATATAACGAACCCCACAATCCATGTAACTCGGTGTATTGTCATTATAGTGATTTATAGCAGGAGTAGAATCTCGCCACCGTCGTGATATCTGAACCTGGGTAAACTATGTCAGGTCATCCCGGACACTCTCCTTTTTACCCCACGTCTCTAAACTCGCCATTGGGATACCCCTATGGCGTACGTGTCGGTAATACCATGACACGACACCCCTTGACTCGATGCGTTCCTCGAGGTCGAGCCCCATGATCGAGCTTGCGGACGAGAACCATGAACCGTCCGACTGGGCAAAATGCTTTCTTGTTGTGATGTGATACGTGGTCTGCTATGCCACCGACCCGCCATGTGCTGCTACTCTCCCTCATCCTCCTGGCCCTTGCTCGAGGTATTTGGGCCACATACCGTGTTGCATCAACAAGCTTTGCCGGAAGCTCGAGCGATGTAGGGAGGGACGAACACGATGGAAACAACAAGCGAAACCCCGGTAGGGTCGACCGTAGTGGTGGCGGTGATGTGAGAACTCATTTGGATTTGGGGAGGGCCAATGGGTCTGGTGAGGTCATTGTATAGCCAAACCGTGTGTCGTTAGATGCGTTGTTTTGAACGAACGCCGAGATGCTAGTCTGGTGTTTTGTTTCGTATCGGACCATGATACATAGCGTTTACCTTTCTATTTAGATCATTATGCATTTACGTTATAATCCCATTATATATTGAAAATAACATATTTTTTAAAATGTGTTATCTCTGTAAGAACCTGGATTGGTAAAATGATTATCATAACCTGAACTAAAATCATTTTATGTGCATGAACCTGACATGTAGTAGTTTGGAAGGTCAAGGTTTTTTTTGAACAGGAGAGCCCTTGGAAGGGGCTGAAAGCCTTTCATTAAAATAATACGGTGGAGATACAGATTTTCACGGAGGACCCTAAAAAACAAAAAAACTACCAGGTCCAAACGCTTTACAAAGAGACCCCTACAATACAAGAGAAAGCAATCAGGTCCTCCTTTCAACTCATTTCTACGACTGTTGGGCCTCTCTATGGAGTTTGAAGGATCGCCGGACTTCGCAAGCAAGCTTGAAGGCCTCGATTTGGCCAGGATAATCGGCTGCCTAACTGCCTCTGATTTGGAACTTCAGAAAATGCTGGCTTCACTACTCCATAGATGACCGTCGCCGCTGCAATTTAGAGGGCCTTCCCTTTCAGTCACAACCACTGCGACCAGGAAGAGAAGACACGCCGAAGAACAACAACAACGAGCATCCAGGATTCATCGATGCCGCGCAAATAAACCAAGATCCCTCCTCAGAGCTCCTGCCAGAGATGAGGAGGAGAAACCGTAGAAAATGCACCAGCAATGAACCATATAAACACCCTCCCCCAAAGGAGAGAGCAACCGCCACCAGATAGAAGAAGGGGATTGTGCTGCACCGCTCCTACCTTCCTCGCCACCAAGGCCGGCCAAGGGGGAGACGGAAACACCCTCCAGTAGATCGCCACGCCGCTCCTCCTCGCCACCATGGCCGGCCAGGAGCACCGCCGCGTCTGCATCTCTTCCGCAACCAGGGTGACGAAGGCGCTTATGGGGGGGGGGTGGACCATTGGAAGACCATCAGCTTGCTCCCACCATGGAAGCAGAATAACAACATTCATGGTCGCTCATCCAGTGTCGCGCCACAGCACCAGAAGGGGAAAGCACCCCTGCATACCTCCAGATCTTGCCGACGTCGAGCTCCCCTTCTCCTCCCTCTGGCCTCCATGGCCGGCCAGGAGTAGTAGAAGAAGAAACACGGTGCACCAGATCAAGAGGAAGTAGCAACATGCCTTATTTGCAGAGATTGTCGAGGCAGAAGATAGCAGTGTCCACTCTAACCGCTGGAGCAAAAAGCCAGCGCATCCTCGACTCGAACTGCTCGGGATCTGGCCAAGAAAACCCTAATCCCTACTCCAATCTACCGGCGGAACCCCAAAACAACTACCCCTAGCCCTACAAACTACTCCGGCGCCTTTCCTCCGCCATCTCTGGCCGGCAGCGCCGCCGGGGAGGTCTTGGGATCGGCCCGGCCAAGGACTGCGATGGTGGACTCTCAACGAGAGAGAAGGGGGGGGGGGACGGCTCCTGTGGAGGCTAAATTTTTGGAAGGTCAATGTGTGAACCGGTTTGCTAACTACTTCAACGCTATTGGTATTTTAGTATCGTGCTCCCATTTCTTAGATGATGAGCGTGCAGTTTACTCCTTACATCTCGGGGGATCTCATGGGAGCAGCAGTTCATAATTTCTGTCCCGTAAACCACCTATCGTAACACTGCTGATTTCATGCTAACTACACTCTTAATAAGCAACAAAAACATATTTCACACGCAAAATTTCTATTTTGCTGTGAGATATGGAGACAGATACTGCTTACAATATCACAAGATGGTTGCAACAAATCAGGTACACCACACATGCATGTACACACCAATTGCATTGCGGGATGTATCCAACAAGCAATTTCCTATATAATCTCCTACACAACAAGTTCTCTTCGTATGGTCTCAAACAACATCTCGTTCCATGTATCTACAGGCCCTGGCATGCACCAATGTAGACAGTCCTGGCGTGGTGGCTTTCCATCTGGCCCTCTCTGAGTCTTCTTGTTTGGGTCGACACTTGTGTATGGACCAAGATGCCCATCGACCCTTAAGGCGAAAGGTTCTGTGATGTCCATCAATTTCAACTTGGCACCGCCGTGTTCCCCAGATTTTTGGACTGACCTTCTGAAGCTGGCGACTTGCTTTTCATACATTGTGTCTGTGTATGCATTCCTCACCACCTCATGCAAAGGCTTGACCTTCCCAGTGCATGATCCATTAGTGTTCCATGCCCCGCGTTCATAATGATCCGGTGAGTATGTGCGTACGACAGCTATACCTTTAAACTTTGGGTTAGTAGCCACAGCGGTTAGGCAAGTCTCAACAGATATGCTGAAACTGTCAACATTGTTCATTTGCATGTTTCCTTCTTGACGAGGCCACCATAGTTGTCCTCCAACAACTTTTCCATTCAGGATATAGGCTGATCGTCTGGTAAACCAATGCCCGGAGGAGAGGACAATCACATCAAAACTAGGGAGAAATTCCATAAAGTTCTCATCTGGGATATCCAGAAAAACCTTATCAAGACCCTCGGGAGCAAATTCCACAGCTTCAGTTGACTTGTGCACTAACCAAGATGACCAGATGCGGATGATAGTTGTTGAGCTTGACGCAAAGATCCACTTCTGCATCCGAGAGGTGCTTTGGTTTTCTGGGGTTTCGACCTGTCAAAAGTAGAATAACAAGAAGTTTCATGATAGCAAACCAGGTATTATATATGTTAGCCAGACAAACAAGCTACAAGTACATTCAATATACGAAGAGACATCCCATATTTTCAAAAAAGACTGCAGACAATAACAAGACAATAATTAGTTGAATATGTGGATATGCCAATCAACTTGGAAGAAAATCTTCTGAAGAACAGATAGTTTGCACATATTTATAAATAAACTATGTCAAAGTGGTAAGCTTTGATGATATTTTTTTCATTTTAGGATGTAATAAAAATGTTGATATGAGCAGGCATCATATAACTTGTCCAAAAAAAATAAGTAGGGTCTACCCATCATCCATAAGATCAAACAACCACTCAAGTTAGATAAATAATTTCCCCTAAAAAAAGTTAGATAAATAAGTCATAAAAAAAGTCATCTTAGATTGGCTACCAATTTAAACATAAAATGATAATTGTATTATCTGTGAAGTATATATCACCTGCCACAGAATGCAAAGGAGCGACTCCATCTGATTTCGAGCAAGTGAATCCCCAACAAAGGCAAGCGTCTTGCCTCGCATCAACTCCAAAAACTTCCTTGCATCAAAGCGCGGGAGAATGCATTGTTCGGGTTTCCATCTCCAATTCTCGTACCCCTTGTCGGGTCGCCCATTTCTCTGGCAATTCTGAGTTTCTATGATCACAGGGCAAGAGTTGTGCGTGTAGAGTGGCCCGACAGAAGAGTCAAAAACCCACTCCCCACGATATAGATCACATGTACCTATACAATGAAGGAGGTCAATTTTCTTACCCCGGCCGGTAGTCATGGAAAAAAAACCAATACACCATTGTAACAAGCATGCATTTTCGTTCCATTCCTGTTGGTAAGATGTTGTGCAGAAAAACCTGGGGAATATATATCAACACCTCACTCACCTTGAGCATCCGTTTGAAAGTCAGTTGGTTCCGGCCGTATTTTGCGATCAACCTCTCTGCTTGCACCCACAGATTCTTCCGTTGAATTCATGGTACCACTTTGAGCGTTTTTGTCGGGCAAGCAGGGTTGCTGGCCACCCTGAAACACGCCCCTTGATGCTAGAAAATCAGGGGCAATGGTGAAGAATTCACGTATCGATTCCCCAGAAAGAGAGGAGCCGCCTGCGAGCAGCGATATCACCACCATGGTGACAACCAAAGCCACAGCTGGCACGACGATGGTCGAGAGCCATTGCCGAATTACACCAGCCCCAGCTGTTGGACCCTTCATCATCCCTGCAGGCAAACCCAGGAGACCCAAATCTGCGGCCGTACGTGTTCTAGGTCAATCCTGTAGCCTGAAACATAAAAATTGATACCAATTAGGAATGGCTATATCTATCACAAGACTGCGTGTGAGGTTCCCCAATACCATCACTAGCCAATAAACAGTCGAGTTCGTGTGAACCCAATATAATTTCATTGGGTTCATCCATGTGAACCCAATATAATTGCTACATGCTGGCTCCGCCAGAGAGATCTAAGTTTCTTCATACCTTGTGCAATGCCTGCTCGCTGGTCGCTGCTATTCTCCGGGGAGAAGAAGCAGACGAGCGACCAGGTGGAAAGGAATAATACGGGGTGGGAAGAGAAGAATGAAGTACTTAGTAGTATACTGATTTGATCGACGGAGGTGCTTAGCTTAGCTGACTCCTGGTGTATTTTAAGCCCATTCCACCAGCACCAGGTCACTAGTGAAGTAGTGCGCGAGTCGTCGTGGTTGAGGGGTCGCGACGTGCGTTGCACACATGCCGTCGTCGTCTAGAAACAAATCGCCTGCTTCTCAGCCAAGCCGAGGTGCGCGCGCCATGGTTGCCTCCTCTGCAAGTTTTTTTTTTCTTTTCTTTGTCTGAACACATGGCATCTCGTGCCTTAGGTTTCAGTTACATTTTGATTTTCGCGCCGTGGTCACAATTTTTTTCAGATTAAGAAAACATACAGAGCTGTTGATTATCATGTATCAATAACACTTTGTGAGCCTGATCCAGGGTAATTAAGGAGATTCTAGCGATTCTGAAGTATCTCATGATTGTTCTTGGGGCCGGTTTTCTCACATAGTTAGTGCTCGTGGTAATTTGCAAGGGCCGCATTACTCTATGCTTCAATCCTAAGGGGCACCACCACTAGGGATTGGATGCCATTCCTAGCATTTTATTAGGCTGGTCCTAGTGCTAGTATCGTGAGTTGTACTATTATGCATGCTAACTTGATAAAAATCTGATGTGGCGTTATAATTAATGAAGAGAGAGGTGGTTAAACTATCATAGGTAGATACCGTATCGTAGCACGTAAAACTATAAATAATAATGGCAAGTAAATCTTGTACACATATTTTACATAGAGATTCTACAAATCAATAAATATATCACTACTATGATACTCCCTCCTTCACGGTTTGCAGGGCGCTCTACAAAAATCTCACGGACCTAGGCGTGAACGTATTGGCTGAAAATTAGACATATTAGTGAGCGGTTAAGGCGCATGCAGTGGTGGGAGACTCTTGCATGCATAGAAAGTTGGGAGAAAAGCTGCCACATTAATCAATAATTAATGCTTTTGCGCCTAGGAACTTTGTAGTTTTGGAAAAACCCAAATTTAATTAGGCGCCCTGCAAACCGTGAAGGAGAGAGTACTACTACATGATACAATGCACTAAAGACATAATATCATACACTAGTATCATATGCATGATACTAGTATTATGATACTCCCACTATGACCAGACTTATCGAACTCCTCCTTTGCTGCACAATAGGAATTCTGCCTAGCCTTGGATTGATAGCATGCAGCATGGGGGTAGTTAGTTTCCTTGATTTGCTTCCTAGTAATAACTACCTCCCAAAATCACGTCTAATCCCACCATTTGTGGGTACTTCATGAATATGTAGCATTGATGGTGTGTGTGTCATGCATCCTCTAGTTACAGGTACTTCCAGAATTGTCATGTTAAGCACTATTCATTCTTTTTCGATTTTTTCCTGTAGTATAAGCTCGTAGCACAATAGTTTGCTTCCTTAGAAGTAAATTTTGTCCCCCATGCTATATAAGTTTGCTTCCAATACAACTAAAATTTGATTTGATCAAAAAAAATTATAATATGACGATTTGTTATCCAAACATAAGATTGTTTCCATCAGCTGGGAAACTTGTGTTTTGTGGCGACTAGTTTGCTTCCGGTATACCACAAGATTGTTTCCATTGACAAGATAATTGCTTGAAACAAAATAGAAGTGTGTTACCATTAGAATAAAACAATACATGTTCTCTTCTAGCAATTACATATAAGTTTTCAATTACATATGGATTTGCTTCAAAATTATTGTAAATCTTCTTGCAAAGAAATGGTTATTTTTTTCATCAACCATGAGCATGTACGACAAGGGAGTGCTTCCGAAGAAATGGATGTCCGCTTCCACTAATTGAAGAAAAATAGAAATGTGTTACCATCAAAAATAAAATTGTTTGCTTCCAATGTACAGCAAGATTGCTTGAAACAAAATAGAAATGTTTTGCCAAAAAAGACAAAAATACATACTCACTTGTAGCGATTACATATATGCTTACAATTACATATGGATTTGCTTCCAATTTATTGGAAATCTGCTTCCAAAGAAATGGACATTTTCTTGCATCAACCAGATGCATGTACCATGATGGATTGTTTTTCAGAATTGGGTGGTTGCTTTGGAAGGAATGTAAGTTTGCTTCCACAAAGTTTGAAGCAATATGCCGCCAAAATATCCAGTAGTAGACACTTGAGCCTCCTCCACGGTGGAAAAGGGATAGACTGAAAAACAAAGAATTTCAGAAACACGTTAGGTGGCATGAACATCCTAGTTTACATAGTTTTTACAAATAAAAAGTCAAGTATGCAACATGTATGTGCCATCCCCAATAAAAAGAACATCTATATATATGTGTGATGACAGACATCATTTGGAACGCAAATGAGACATCATTTGTGCCTTCCAGTTTACAGTCAAAGAGGGTTCTCTGATTGTGACGGTGCATCTTTTGTAGTGGCTTGAACTTGTTGGAATTAGTTGCATCTTTTATAGTGGTTTGAACTTGTTGGGTTGAGATGTAATGTATGTATATAATGAATGCTCATGTTAATTCAGCTGAAGTTGCATTATGTGCGTTACGAGTTCTTTGTTATGTTGTTTGTTGGGTTGAGATGTAATATACACATTAGATATTTATAATGGGCGCAAAATTGCAAAATTGCCATATAGCATGTGCCGGCAGAGACATTACAAGGCATTGCAGTTATACCGTCGTCTCATAGCTGCCACGGCATATACACAGTGCCTCCCTACATGGAACGCGGCGTAAAAACTTTGCTGTCACGAAAGCGCGGGCTCAGCGACTCATGTTGTGCCGCGCCAAAAAATCCACCGCCGTCGTGAACCCCGGTTGCTGTGGCTTTTCTTTTGCCGCGCCAGCACGAGCGCGGCGACTAAGGATGTGCCTCGGCGTCTATAAGCGCCGGCGCCCGAGCTCCGTGTTGTAGCGAGAGGGATTTTCGTGAGCAATTCAGAAGAAGAAAAACATTTTAAGTAAACATACACTCTAGCAGTAGCAGCTTGTACTACATATTACGATCTAATACTACTACCAGTGGATCAAGTGCTATGGTTGTAAGGCTTGTAATTAATTAAAATATAAAAATGAAATCTAGGGAAAACTAGAAACACGAGCGTTATTAGTGGAGCCTGTTGCACCTGCTGCCGTAGGTGCCCTTATATATATGTGCTCGCGCTTTCGCGCACGAGGGGAGCTGCCTCAACCATGTTTCCTTCGGTGCCTAGTAATGGGGTTGGCAGTGGAGGAAGCAGTGAGTGTAACATCCGGCTATTGCGGTGGCGCCATGGAACCAGGTGGAGACAGAGGTGTCGGCCTTGGGAGCATGCAGCATGGTGGGGAGAGTAGAGCCACAGCGATGGGAGAGCCCGGGATCTATCTCGGGGAGGTGTTTAGGAGGAAGACGGAAAATCAGGATTCATCCATAAATTCTACAAACGCATGCAGTTAATGAAAAAAATGAGACACACATAAAGTCCTCTCAACGGGGACCATATGAACGTCGCGGGATGCAGTCCGACAATTTCTTTCCTATCGGACTAAGGACATCTTCACTGGACCGATCCATCCGATCCGAGCGGCAGTACTTCCGCATCGCGGAGTACGAGCGCCGCTGGAGGGAGGGCCGGGGCATCAGACACAACGATGTGTTTCTCTCCACCGGCTGGCACCTCAACCGAGACCGCGTTCCGGTGCCGTCCGTGCCTAAGGCCAGCAAAAGGATGGAAGAGGAGATCCGCCGCCAGATCAAGAGCCTCTCGCCGTCCCAACGGTGGGATGTTGCCTACCAATCTGAGGCGTACTGGAAGGAGTTCCTCGAGTGAGAGCACAAGGTGCGGCGCGCCACCACCATCCGCCACAACCTGATGCCAGGGGAGGTCTACCCCGTCCCCGACATCGACTCGGACAAGGAGGGTGCCGTCAACCACCCTAACGTCGAGCTAGACAGCGAGGACGACAACGACGAGGACGGCGACGACGTCATCGCGAACCTGCCCCTAGAGTACCGCGAGGTACTTGCGCGGGGCTACGATGAGGACGCCTTCACCGAGCAGGCCATTGCGGCTAGCGCGCAGGAGGAGGAAGCCCAGTGGTGCGGCTACAAGGAGGCCCTCCAGCTCACTCGCATGGTGGCGCAGACGAACGCCCAGCTGCCTCCACCGCCGCCGCTGACGGGTTGGGCGCCTTCGATTGCGCCAGAGGTGGGGATGGAGCTGGCGCACCTCCAGCACGGTTGGGCGTTGTGGCCTGCGCAGGCGATCAACCCGCCTGCGTCCGCTCCCGCTTCGGCCCTGCCGCCGCCAAACCTCTGAATGCCGCCAGAGTACATCGACCTCGACCCGTAGATGGATGAGGCGGCGCCGGCGCGCGAAGATTGGTAGCTAGGGCTAGGATTAGTTAAATTATGTTTTTTATATGTTGAATGGACATCCTTTTAGGACGGAGGGAGTACAAACTTTGTCAGTTTTTAGCGTGAATTGTTTGTGTTTGAATCTAAAAAAAATATTATCTAGACTAGGTCAAACAAATAGATCATACCGCTAGACGTGGCTGGCCGAACAGATCAGACTCTCTGCTTAAATCGACCGCAACCCGACCCAAATGGAGAAACGGATCCTTTGGTCGTTTGGCCCGATAGGGATGCCCTAACCACTACAGGAAAAAAGATCTTTGCCATGTGGTAAATCCACACGGCAAAAATGATAATCCACATGGCAAAGTCTTTGCCATGTGCCAACACACGGCAAACGTCGCACGGCAAAGAAATGCATGGCAAAGAATCTTTGCCGTGTGCTTTCCGGAAAACGCACGGCAAAGGTCTTTGCCGTGTGTTTTTTCAAATACACGGTAAAGTAAAGTGCTTGACGGCTACAACGGACGTAACGGTGCCGTCCTCGTCAGTTCACCGTGTGGCATCGCTTTGCCGTGTGCTCTCCCTGTCCTCTTTGCCGTGTGCTGTAGTGAAACGCATGGCAAAATGTTCTTCTTCTGCTGTGTGCCCTGGCTTTGCCGTGCGCCTTTCCTGTCTCTTTTCCATGTGTTTTCTTTCAACGCACGGCAAAATAATATCCTGACTTGGTCCGGGGGCTTTTCCGTGTGCATACCTGAAGTCCTTTGCCGTGCGTTTTTCTCAAAAAACCCACGGCAAAGAACCTTTTGCCATGTGGGTTGCTGAGTAAACACACGGCAAAGGCCCAACATTTTCACATTTTATTTATTTTTGTTTCATCCACACAGTTTAAACACAAAAATATATATATATGATTACATAACAGCATATCTAGCACCACCAGATCAATATCCATGAAAACAAATACCATCATAAACAAGGATCTAGCACAAGATCCATAACAACATGAGTCCATGGTTCATACATAGCAACATAGAGTCAATAGTTCCATACATACAAGTTCCAAAATATAATCCATACAACATAGAGTCAATAGTTCCATACATGAAGTTCCAAAACACAATCCATACAACATAGAAATATAGAGTTCACATTGAGTCGGCAAAAGGTGAAGATCTCCGTCCTTCATGCATATCCTACACATTTGAAAGTAAGGACATGAGAATCACAAGAAACATGGTATAAAATTGCATAACTAAAGGAAACTAGACAACATAAGCTATGTAGCAATATGGAAAACATGTACGATGTAGAATTCTATAAGTGAATCATATGAGAGTAAATTCTACAAGTTCAAAAACAAAGACATGAGATTCTTGAAAATTAAAGAAGCTATGTATGGAGACCTATGTTCGGAGTGATTCTACAAGTCATATAGTAAATTTTGGCAAGTTCATGAAACATAGCAAGTAAATTTTGCCAAGTAAAGGAACATAGCAAACCACAATTCATAGTTTTTAAACTTTGAGTAGATTTCCACACATGTGCTAGCTATGTATGGAGACCTATGCTCTATGGCTAGATTTCCAACGTGTGCTAGCTATAAGGATCATAGAGCCCTAACCTAGAGTCCAAGCCGACGGATGACATGTTGGTTGTTGACGGTAGGCTGACTCGTCGCAGGAGTCGTCATCAGGGTGTCATCCTTACTTGCCGACCCACCGAGCTCCGCATTGTTGGATGCAGCTGATGGTTGTCCCTACAAGATGGTTTTGATTCTTAGTCAATAAGAAGTAGACGTAGATATGTAGAGATTGACACTTAATACGCAAGACAACTTACCCATGTGGGGAAGGTGAAAGGAGGAGCACCAAGATCTGGAAGAGTCACGCCACTTGGCTGAGAGGCCTGGAAATCAAGCATGCACAAAGGTGAATGGAGTTCGGATTCTCTTAGGTTCTATGAGCAAGAACTCACCATAAAGGCTGACATGTTCTGTGCCATCCACTCCATCATCTTCTCATTCTTAGCCATCTGCTGTTGCTGCTGAGTCAGCATCTCCTTTTGTTGTCTTATCTGCTCCTCCATCCGCCGAGAGTTGGCCTCGGCCTCCTCCCTTTGTCTCCTCTCAGAGGCCACCTCAGCCTACGTTTTGTCATCAGAATGTCATAAATGTTGCAATGGAAAGCATGTAATGAAGTGTGGATGACCGAGGAAGAAGAATATACCCGGATTTGGTCAATAGCTGTGGACGTAACCGTCGGGCGGGTCTCTACTTGAGGCATGTCGCTCGTCCTGCCACGACGGACCTGTCTCATAGACGGGACGATCAAAGGATCGACGGAGCCGTCTCCAATCCACAAGCGGCCGTGCTTCTTGCCTTGTCCCGCTAGCATGGCCACCTCGGGGTCAAAGGGAGCGGTGAGAGGGTCCACGTCCTTGCCATTTACCTCGGCATACTTGTCCCGGTACCCCTTATCCCGGATCTCGGCGCAAGAACTCACCCACTTCTTTGTCCCATCCTCTTTGTCCGTCACCATACGCTTATCGGTCCAAACATCGAACAAGCTGGGCTCCACGCCTGTCTCTCTTTTCTGCAAAAGAGAGCATGGAGATACATGCAGAGGAACACGGAGTAAGGAACCACATGATGACCAAGTTTAGAGAATGCATGTTTTCACCTTCTTCTGGATGCAGCAGGCGAGGGTGACGTTGCCTTGCGTGTGTGTTCCACCTTTCAACGCGGCTCGCTTTAGCACTCCAAGATCGTGCTTCTTCTTGAACCCGGTGCTAGTCCAATATCTTACCATGGCCCGAAAGACTTCCGGGCTAGCCTGACCTACGTACTGAGGAGGGCACTGCGTAGACAAAATACACATATTAGTGAAAACACATCTGACGGTCAACAAGTCGATAGTACGAAAATAAAACTACCTGCAAGTACTGCCACGGCTCCATAAATATCTCCCGAGCTTTGGCCTTTGTCATCCTAATCTTGCGTTTCTCGGCGTACCAATTGCGGACGCAAGCCACACGCGCCTCGTAGTGCATGTCTCGAATTTGCCTAGGCGCACATCTGCTAGCCACGAGTACACAATCCCTTTGACGCACGTCCGGGTCCATGGTAAAGTATGTCTACAAGGACGCACATAGGTACTAAGACATTTGTTCAAATATTGTCAACCTAGGAGTTACTGAATGATGAGAAGTCAAAAAATCTTACCCAAAAATCGGACATCAGCCTCGCCTGGAGATTCGGGAGGGAAAACTCACTCATGCCTTCAGGATCATCGGCGTACCTGTAGTGTCTCCAACTCCAAGCTACCTCTTTGTGACCAGAAGGCATGGTCACAATCCCAGGGAAGTGTTTTCGAATGAGGCATCCAAGGATGCTCGAGTAGGCGCGTAGCTCCTTGGCCTCATCCTTATAAATGAAAGACCTGCACAATTAAAAGACAAAATTAGAATGATGATGAAAAGATCAACATTAAAATATCAAAAACTGATAAGTACACTCACTTATCCCCATAGGGTGTGAGCACTCTAACCCCACCCGACGAGATCCACACGTCGATATCCGGGAGGTGTGCGTACCCACGCTGGTACGGAGGAACGACCCCAGGCTCAAGAGGCATCCCCGGCTGAGTCTCAAGAGCCATATGTGATAGTCATGACTCTTGAGCCCCTGTACTCGCAAAGTTTGAAGATTTGCTCCCCTCATCCAGTTTGCTGCATAGCCATCAGGGAAGAATAAGCAGTCGACGATCCATTGGAATATTTCCCTCCTTTCAGGCCTTGTAGGGCAGAACCGGGCCTTTGGCTTAGACCACTTGGGGCCTTTGACTCCAGGAGGCTTCATGTCAAAGTCTGTCCTATCACACCATTCTTGCTGATCAATTCTAGCCTTAATGTTATCCTTTGTCTTTTCGGTTCCATGATTGTGCTCCAGAGGGCCTCACCGATATTCTTTTCAGTGTGCATTACATCAATGTTATGCGGAAGCTCGAGTTCATGGAAGTAAGGGAGCTTCCATAAGCATGGAATGTGTGTCCACTGGTGTGTCTCCCCGTATCCCACAAAACCTTTCCCATCGGGGTTAGGCTGAAGAGCTTCTAACTCAGCCTTAGTATCACTGCCGGTCGGCAGACGCGGTGGTGGATTATGGACAACAACGCCTTTCTTGAAGTTTTTTTTTGTCAAACCTGAATCTATGCTTAATGGGAAGGAACTTTCGAGTTTCATCAAAGCAGGAATACTTGCCTCCCTTCTTTAGCCAGAAGAAAGTTACAGCCTGCCTACACACTGGGCAAGGCCACTTCCCATGTGTACACCAACCGCAGAACAATGCACGTGCTGGTAGGTCATGTAGAGATGTGTGGTACCAGACATACATATCGAAGTGCTCCTTCGTTGCGGCGTCGTATGTTCGCACCCCGCGATCGCTCCATCCAACAAGTAAGTCATCGATTAGCGGCTCCAGGTACACGCTCATGTTCTTCCCTGGGTATTTCGGCCCTGGGATTATCATCGACACAAACATGTTCTCAGATCTCATGACGATGCCAGGAGGGAGGTTCAGGGGAATAACAAACACAGGCCAACAACTGTATGTTGCAGTTGACATACCATATGGATTGAACCCATCGGTTGATATCGCAATTGCTACGCTCCTCGGGTTGCCCGCTTTCTCAGGATATTTCTTTATGAAGTTTTGCCATGCTTGACCATCTGATGGATGTATCATCTTCTCTTTTCGGTATCTCTTACCCTCAACGGCCCATCGCATCTGTTGGGCAGATTCCTTGGTCATGAAAAGTCGTTGGAGCCTCGGTAGGAACGGAAGATATCGGAGGATCTTTTGCGGAACCCCAGTCTGCCTCTTCTGCCCATCACCGATGTCGACCTCAATGTACCTAGAGGATTTGCAATGGATGCAATATTTTCCTCCTAGATGTTCTTTTCTAAATAGCATGCATCCGTTTGGACAAGCGTGTATCTGTACGTATGTCATCTTTAGTGCTCGGAGGATTTTAGTTGACTCGTAAAAGTTCTTCGCCAGGAGGTGCCCTTGCGGCAGAATGCTGCCAACCACAGCCAGAAGATCGTCGAAGCGATCTCTAGACAAGTTACTCTCGCTCTTGAAGGCCATTAGGCGAGCCACGACATCCAGCGCGGTAACCTCTGTATGTGGATGAAGGGGTTTCTGTGCAGCAAACAAAGCCTCGTAGAACTTCTTTGTGCTTTGTTCTGGCTCCTCACTTGTCTCCGCCTCCCCAGGTGTCTCCTCTACGTTAGGATTTTCAGAAGCATTTGCATCAAGGAAGGCATCTAAGCAGTCCTCAAACCCAGCATCAAATCCTCTCGATGAATGACTCTGCTGCGATTCTGTTCTAGCACGTTTTGCTGATTGCTCACCATGGAAAACCCAACGACTGTACAACGGTGTGAACCCGAAGTTGATCAGGTGTTTACTCACATCGGCCTTCGATTGGCGTTTTCCGTTCTGGCATTTCTTGCAGGGGCACAACACTTTTGCTGGTTTTGTAGGAATGTCAAAAGCACTATCCACGAACTGCTCAGTCTTTTCTCTCCATTCATTGGTAAACTCCCACCGACTGGTTCTGCCCTCGTACATCCACTTACGAGCCGGATCCATCCTCTAATCAGTACAAAAACAAACATATAATGCTTTCACTTTAACATGTTATTTCATCCGGTATTACTTTGATTAATTATAACAAATACAAGTTTTACGCCATGCATCCACCTATCTCTCTAATAGGTAAAGGATTTCCTAATCCCACCCGAGGATGTGTAGATTTGGTACGTTCTCCATGCTCTACCCCGCTCCGAGACAGAATTTCGGCAGCACCTCCCCGTTGTTCTCCTGATACACGTCTCGGCCAAAAGCCGAGAGGATGTGCATCCAGAGAACAACGAGGAAGCGCCACCGAAATTCTATCTCGGAACGGAGCAAAGCATGGAAAACGTACCCAATCTACACATCCTCCAGCTGTCCAAAATACGTGGACAATCCAAAAGAGTTGCGACCATAAATATGCAATTTAATGCATATTTATTCGTCGTAACCATTCCGAACGGGAGACACCTAGGTAACGCGACTGACTTAGTGATCTAGACCAAAATAAACCTAAGTCACATTACAAAAGATGCAAAGAATTTATACCCTCGAAGCGCTGATCGCAGAGTGATCGGCGGTCCCGGTGTGTCCACCTAGAAGAAGCCTTCCATCGACCGGTACCGCTATCAAACTCGATGCATATCCTACACGGTAATGAAAAATAAGAATTAATTGCTGAATCTATTGACATAGTATTGTACTGTAGGCATATACTGAGGTGGTGAATCTAATAAAAACAGAGAGCTGGTAGATTCCTGCGTGGTACATACAGAAGTTAAGCAAGAAACTAGTACATACAGAAGTTAAGCAATTCAAAATTACTGCATTAGCTTCATTTTTGCTTGTTATTCTTAAATCTATAAGAAATTGAACATTACTGTAGTAGTTCGACAGACCATTACTGTATAAGAAATTGAACATTACTGGCCGCAGATGTGCATGGCCGACAGACCGCGCGCTAGGGCTAGGACGTTGAGCTTCTAAGAAAACTGGTTGTACGATCGTGTGCTTTGCCTGTTGAGCTTCTAAGAAATTTCTGATTTCCCTGATTGACCAATTTCATGTTCCATCAGACCATAACTAAGCTAACGGGATGGGCCATGACCCAGATTCATTGACGCTTCTGTATGTCCAGATACTGAACTATTACCTGATGCCCACGAGTCGTCGACCGGCGCCGGAGCGCTGGGGCGAGCGCTGCACAGCCTGAGGGCGCTCGTTGGGCCGGTGGAGGTCGGAGCAGGGGGCGGCGCGGTTGGGCAACTCCGGGAGGGGGCGACGGCGGGCGGAGGCGGGGGAAACGCGGGTGGAGGGAGGCGACGGCGGGCGGAGCAGCTGGGCGAGGTGGGGATAGCTCTGGGCGAGGCGGCGGCCGGAGCAGCTGGGCGAGGCGGCGGCCGGAGAGGCTGGGCAGGCGGCGGCCGGAGATGCTGGGCGAGGCGGCGGCCGGAGCAGCTGGGCGAGGCGGCGGCGTGTGTGGTTGGCGTGGAGAAATGGTTGGCCTGAAAAATATCGGCCACAGGCCTGGGTCACGCGTGGCTGGGATAGGGTCCATGTTTGCCGTGCGTCTTTTATCCGGCCAGTTTGCCGTGCGGCCCAGGGAGACCGTGTGTTCTCAGATTTGCCGTGCGTTTTAATATATAACACATGGCAAATGACTTAGTTTTGTCTAAATTTGCATATATCTAGTTGAATCTAGAAAACAACAAGTCAACTAATTTCGATGGATTATGTTTTTCTAAATTTCCTTTATATTTATTTATATTTTTTCCCTAAATACTATGTCACATAAAATAACACAACTGACTATCGCGTTAGTATTTGGCGACGGTGAGGAGCAAAAGTCTGAGTTGATGCATCACGGAACATAGATTCAATCGGTTAATATTAATCTTACTTCTATTAAACGGAGATTCAATAGATGAATTCTCATACAATGTGTCAACATGATGGCCACTACTTCTAGAGATAGACTCGAATTCTGCATCGATAACACCCGTCTGCGGTCCCGGGAAGGTCTACCCCCTAGCTTTTGCCGCACGAGGTTCCACCGATGTACTTTTTTGTTGGTTAAGTTTTGTTTAGGCCATATATACAAGGAAAACCAAGTTTGGGACCATGTGGCACATTCTATCCCCCGGTATACCCGCAGCGGGACATTTCCCCCTATAGGTCAAGGAATCTGCTAAGTGTTATCGCATGAATGTGAAGAAGCTCACATCAGGAAGCTATGTCTTGCATCTATGTGACTTCTACAACACTTTTACATGTATCCTAGGTCCACATGCAAGTATCCTAGCTCCACATGAAAGTTTGGGTGGGTTTCCGGGTCTCCGGGGTCATTCTGCATCGAAAACACCCGTCCGCGGGTCTCGGGAAGGTCTACCTCTAGCTTTTTCCGCACGAGGTTGCACCAATGTACTTTTTTATTGGTTAAGTTTTGTTTAGGCCATATATACAAGGAAAACCAAGGTTGCGACCATGTGGCACATTTTAGCCCCTAATATACCCGCAGCGTGATCTTTCCCCCTATAGTTCGAGGAATTTGCTAAGTGTTATCGCATGAATGTGAAGAAGCTCATACCGGGGAGCTATGTTTTGCATCTATGGGACTTGCACAACGCTTTTGTAAGCGTAAAAATGTTTTTTGTAAAAAAATCATGAGCATCAGATAATGTACCTATAGTTTAAATTGGTCCCACTTTCTACCGATTCGGCGGGAACTTGTCTTTTCACCAAGGGTGGACGAAAATCTTTAAGATCCTTTGGTTGGGAATTTTATATGTAAGGCGGTCAAGTATTTTTGAATAATGTGATGAAAGCATTTTCAATGAGCCCTTTGATGGTTGGTCCGGAAAATGGACAAAAATAAAAAATGGCCTTTGCCATGTGACTATCCAGAACACATGGCAAATCTTTTTTCTTTGCCGTGTGCGTAGCCTGAATGCATGGCAAAGGTCTTTGCCGTGTGGTCTTGGCACCAAACACACGGCAAAGATATTTAAAATTTCGCGCGAAATAAATTCGCGCGCCCAAAGATCTACACGGTGCGAAAAACGCGCGGGCAAGCAAAATAAAAAATCGAAAATTTACCGTGCGCCTAACGGCGGTACACGGCAAAGGCCTGCCGTCAGGTCGGCAGCGTTAGCTTGGCGGAAATGTGGGCTCTCCTTGTCTGTTTGCCGTGCGTATTTTCTTTGCCGTGCGTTTGTTTGCTGGTTTACCGTGCGCCGTTCTTTGCCGTGTACATTTCGCTATATTTGCCATGTGTTTTTTATCTACCGTGCGCCTCGCGCAGTTTTGCCATGCGTTTTGTCTTCGCCGGGTGTTTTCCGTAAGCACGTCTTTGCCGTGCGCATACACACGGCAAAGGTGTGACGCACGGCAACGTCTTGTTTTCCCGTAGTGAACGATCCTTATGAAAAGGAGGAAGTACGTATTATGTATTGGTTTGCTGTCTCAATCTCTGTCTCTGTCTGTATGAGAAGCGATGGAGGCTCTCGTAAGTTGAAACGACGTTGTCCACGCACGCACGGCCAGTTGCACGGTTCCATAGGTGTCAACGTGCTCCACCTCCGTCTTCTTCCATCCTCCTCCTTCTTGCGCCGCCGGCCGGTTAATCCTAGCTAGCCACCCGACAGGAACGCGTCCACGTACACCGCCTCCCCCTCGATCGTGTCCACGTTCATTATCAGCTGCCGGCGGGGTCACGTGTCCACCTGTGCTTTTTCACCTAAGAAAACCGGCCGGTATGAATAATTAATTATTGGTGAATCATTCGTGCAAACGAGAGGATGGACATCCCACCGGCGTACGGGCGGCCAACAAGTGGCCGCAACCAAAGGTGTCCCGATCGTGCACGTACGTAATGGGTCTACCGTGAGGTGTGAGCTAGTGCTTGTTGCCCGATCGAGCAAGACCGACGCCGGCGTGTCGTCCAAGCCACGGCTTGACTATCGATCTGCGCCGCCAGACAACAGCGACTCTACCACCAAAGTATGTAGATGCACCTTGCAAAAGCAATCCCTACGGGCTCATCATCGGATCTGACCCATCAAATCGAAATCCTGTGTTTTTTTACCCTGAGATGTTTAATCACGCGGTTTAAATCAAACCCAATGTCGTCATGTTTGGAGCGCCGGAAAAGGCTGATCGTCCTGACCGGAAATTCCTGTCGTCTCACTGACTAGACGATGGGCCGACAAGTCATATTCATCACGTATTTCTATATCCATCTTTCCTTCTCAAATTAGGGCTTTCGTCATGTTTTATAAACAAAACATAACCATTCAAATTAGATAAAAAGTTTGAAAAAATTAAAGAAGATCTGTTGGGTAACAACACACATCAGCCCAAAGAGAAAAAACGAAAAGGGAGCAGATACAAAGGAGCTCAGCGGGCCGGCGATGAGGAGTAGTGGCGTGCTGCCACATCATCAGGTCCTAAGGTCCTCAAGCAAGTCGTTCAAATGCTCGCTATCCGGCTGCCTAGAGAGCCGGTGCGGCGGTGCCATACTACCGAAGGAGAAATGCAAGAAATTTGAAATGGAGGCACAGGCACGCCACGGGAAAACTCGCTCGATACGACGAACAGAGGCGTTGCTACCACCAGCACTGATGTGTCCATCGATCCCGAGACTTGCACAAAAAGGACCAATAATACCGATGCTGTTCCGTGCGTAGACGCATGAGAGTACCTGATCCTGAGTACTACCGTCAATCTAGATTCACATATATCCACACACTAAAACATCTAGATACATGAAAATCAAGACAAATTCAAGTACTTTCTTGTTTATATTAATGGCTTCAACTTTTTTAGATTCGTATTTATCCAGTTAAGTATTTAGGCTAGATGCATCCGTATCTAAACAAAATTAAAACTAATATATGAACAGGAGAGATCGTAAGTTAATTGTGGACAGGGTTCCTTTCGACGCGGTCACGTGTCCACTTGGTTCACCGCATTAATTATGGATTATTATTGGTGAATCATTCTCGCAAACGACATCCCACTTACCGACATATGGGCGGCCGAGCGTACATGTGGTGCCCCATGGAAATTGGGATCCGTAACGTGTGCACAACCCAGGGTGTCCCAATCCTGCACGTACGTACCGTGAGGTGTGATGAGAAATTACACACAACACCAGCGTTTGATGTGTACAGACTGTAGAATCAAAACTATTTTACGGCTCGTACAATGTTTTGATGTAATGCATTGCAGCTAACGCAAATAGAAGTTCTAGGGGCATTAGCAATGTATATGACATGTGAATCTAGATCTTTATACAATACGTATGTCATAATTATACATCAGTTTTTTCTCAAAACAAAGGGCAGCATAACTGTAGAAAAGATAGATATTATTCATATACAAAATATTGTTTGTTATACAATTTTCTATCGTTATGCCGTTGTCATACTATTCAATTGTTTAAGTCTATCTATTTATATACTATAAAAATAATATGAAGGTGTTTTTTCCATACACCACGTTAATCCATGCCAGATAAATAACCTACACAACTAGGATGACAATATACTCTTACGACTTAATTTAAATCGCATAATTATGCGATGCCAAGCCTTGAAAACCAATGTGTTTGTTTTAGATTTATTTTATTTCTTAACATGAATAATACAAAACAATATTCCCTCCATCTTAAAATAGATGCATTAAGTTTGTCAAATTTTGGATAAATCTATATACTAAATACTGTCTAGATAAATTAAATTTTTGACAAATCCGAGACATCTATTTTGAGACAGGGGGAGTAGATTATTTCATGGTCGTTTATCGACATATCAAAATAATGGCCTTGGATATGCGAGGGCCACCTTGATAGTATTGTGGTATATTCTTTTTCTCAATCACATAATTCCAGATACAATATAGAAATATGTGTCCACATGCCATAAACACAGGCCCTAAACACAACTATTTGGGCTGAAGAGAAAACGAGCGCATGTCTCCTCCCGTAAAGAAACAGAGGCGGCGGTCTAGGGTTCCACCCTAGCCGCCGCCATCTGCCTGCTTTTCGTCATCCACGACCAAAATTGATGGGTCCCCGCCTCCTCGACCTGCTGTTCTGGCGGCGGGATGGGGCGGGGACCTCGGACCTGCGCTTGGCGCTATTGAAGGGTCCCTAAAGATAGAATTTGGTCAATCGACATCGTCGTTATGGTGGCTATAGGTATACCCGCCTCTTCTTTCACCTTGTCGGCAATTATCTAGCCGCTGGCATTGAGGGCGGGGATTCGTCTGGTCACCGCTTCCTTGAAATGGTGGATCTCGTCTAGCCTACTCGTGTTCTAGAATTGTTGTTACAGGTCTCGGATCAATTCAAGAGTTCCATGGCGACAACTTCAAGTCTGTAGCGTTGGTCCTTAGAGGCACGTGCACGAAGAGTTTCAAACTGTCATCAACAATGTCAGGCCGACTCCGGTAAGGGAGCGGCGACAACGACGTGTCGGAAGCTCGTCCGACAACAATAGTGGTCGTTGTCGTTGGGTGGTTGAAGGATCTTGATATAATTTTTATTATTTTTGGGATGCTTTGTACTTTTTTGAACATTATGAACTAGCCAAAAAAACAACTATTTAGTCTAGCTGGCAATCGTATTACTACAGCAAAAGTTGCGGTCACTAGCGAAAGGAGTTTTAATTGTGTGTTTTGACAACCTTGTTGTGAGCAAATATTGGTGGTGTGTGCAATTTTTTTGCCGTGAGGTGCGTGTGAGCTGCTTGTTGTCCGATCGAGCTCGACACACGCCGGCGTTTCGTCCGAGACACGGCTTGACTATCTGCGCCAGACAACAGCGACTAGCACAAGCACCCAAGTAGATATGCAGCCTCTCGCAATCGCTCCGGGAATCTCTAGTTTTTTTTTGGTCTCTGTTGCTGCCAAGCACGAACTACTGTGGTACCTTGGTTACGTCGACCCGTGCGTGCTCAAAACACGCACGCAACTGCTGCTGTACAGTCAGTACATCCGAGCTGCCGCAGTACAAAAAGATCCGTATCGGCCGGAGACCCGATGGAGCAGGCGCGTGCAACGATGTCGCCACGGTAGCAGGGAAAAGGAAAAAGTCTGTTTTAAAACCTGAACTCGTAGTGCCCCGGCGAACTGAACCTCAACATCGAAATCCCTATCAATCATACCCTAAACTCTCTAATCCCAGTCTAAATCGAACCCAAATGCAGTTTTAGGGAGTAAGTCGCTGACGTGGCCAGGATAATTGTCAGTTATGGGGCCAGAGATGGTGGGATAACCTTATCACGCGGGCATGAAGAGATACACGCTGGGCAAAAAGAAGGGAGGGGAATAAAATTAGGGTTCATCGGGGCAGGGCAGCGGGCGGTGGAGAGTGGCGGCGACGCAGAGGAGAATGTCTCGATCTTTCGGTGGTTCTTCGGCGGCGGGGCCAGGTTTCCGTGCTGCCGCAGGAAGAAGGAGGGTAATGGATTCGAGGTCTCCGGTTGTCTATCGGGAGAACCCAATGGCTTACGAGCCGGAGAGGCTTTGCCATTGCAATCCGTGGAGGAATGCACCAAGATGGATTTCATGGAGTTCTCAGAACCCAGGAAGAAGGTATTATGCATGCGTAGATGCAATTGTGAGTTATTGCCCTCAATTTCATTCTTTTTGGCTGCAATTTTCCTCCTCATTCCTTCTTTGATTGATTCTTTGTTGGGACAATGAACAGAACGGTCGTGGATGTGGGTATGTGGAATGGCATGATGATCCTCTGCCTGAGTTTTGGAGCAATTTACTTGTGATTTGAGAGATGAAGTTTGGAGGTTGCATGGACAGCAAAAGGAACCTAAACAAAATGAGGCTCGGTCAGATGAAGAAGGAATTGTCCAGGTCATGGCTTTGCAAGCAGAGTTGAAGCAGAAGGATGAAAAACTATCTGCAATTAAGTGCAAATATGAAAACATGTTGTTTGTGGTAGTTGTGTTTCTGATAGGTATAGTTGCAGGGAAGTTGTTCTTCCAGTGAACTAGTTAGTGTTAGGTTTTGTGGGCAAGTGAACTATTGTAATGGCAAGTGCTATGTAATGCATCAAATTCTGAAAGAATGTGTGCCTTTTGTTTGCAATTTTTAAATTCAAAGACAGAACCAAAAAGAACAAAGAGTTGGCAGTGAACAATAAACAGCAACATAATCTGCAACATTCCTACTGAACAATAAGCAGCACCATAATCTAGAACAATAAGCAACACATAAGATGGTCTGGAACATTAGTTACTGAACCAAAAGAAGAAAATAGGAGTACCTGGAACATAATCTGGGAACATAAACAACATAGGAATAGATGGAACATAGGAATAGTTTGCAAAAGGACATAATCATTTGGTAGTCATTACATATACCTTGGGCTTAATTCTAAACCAAAAGGACATTATCTTGAACAAGAACACCATCTAGTAATTTCCACTACATGTGAAAAAAGGAATAGCTACTATAAGATGATGTTGTTGCCTTTTTCCCCTTTCTTCCTTTGCTTGAAGATGCTCCAGGATGATCTTGAGAAGGGCCAGCTTCAGATGTTGCAGCTCTCTTCCTAGGTGGTTTAAACCTGGCAGCTGCTGGAGGTTTAGAAGCTCTTGGTGCTGCTGTAGGTTGAGAAGCTCTTGGTGTTGCAGGTGCAGGTGCTGATGCAGCAGGTTTAGGTGCCGCTGCAGCTGCACTACCTTCTGCCTGCAGTGAACAATTAAGAGAACAATTGCAGTTAATAATTAAGTTGAATAATAGTAGTGAACACTTAAGTTGAACAATAGCAGTGACCAAATGTACCTGAGCTGAACCTTTTTTCTTGCTAGTCTTTGTAAGATGTGGATTTTTCTTCTTTCCTTTCACTGGATTAGCACTACATCCTGACTTGTTGTGTCCAGGGTTTCCACAAATAGAACACTTGATTATGGTACCATGTTTGCTCATTTTCTTCCCCAATGGCTTCTCAGTTTCTTCTCTTTTTCTATGATTCTTTTTAGGTCTGCCTGGCATTCTAACAAAACCAGGAGCTTGAGGCCTAGGGTTAGCAGACACTGGCCACATCTCCTCACCTTCTACAGGAAGAAAGCTATGAGAATATATCTTCTTGAACACCTCAACGGGGTAGCAAGGATCCACATAATCATCTATTTACTGCTTACACTTGTAGATTGCACTGATTGCATGATGGCAAGGATGCCCTGCTAGTTGGAAATAACCACAGGAGCATGTTTTCTTGGCTATATCAACTGTGTACTGCATGCC
Organism: Avena sativa; assembly: GCA_916181665.1. Taxonomy (NCBI): domain Eukaryota; kingdom Viridiplantae; phylum Streptophyta; class Magnoliopsida; order Poales; family Poaceae; genus Avena; species Avena sativa. The sequence goes on along the minus strand of OV702284.1, from coordinate 311,005,527 downwards.
TCTTCCATTGATCTGCTTAACTTCAAAACCATCTTCACCTTTCCACATCACATCTAGCCACTGTGTTCTTGCAATGAATTTCTTGAGCTTCTTAAAAATGGCAGGGCATATTTTCCCTGTCATCTTCTCACCCTTCTCTCTTTGTTCTTATACCCTCACAAGTATCTTCTTCCTAATCTTCTCTAGCATGGAGATTACTGGATAAAATCTTGCATCAACTATTGCATGGTTGAAGGACTCACATATGTTATTATCAACCGATTCACAATTTGCACCAACAGGGGAAAAATGCTCTATCCCAATGGATAGGCTCTGTCTTCATCATGTATTTTACCCCATCAGGTGTCTCCTGGGCAAGTTTAGCCTTGTAATAATTGAAATCTTGCCTGTTATAAGCTTTTGCAACAGCCCAAAACTTCTTCTGCCAGTCATGAGCTTTGTGTTTCTTCCTCTAGTTGGCATATATGTGTCTTGCACACATCCTATGATCTGCAGCAGGGAGATAGTCCTTCATAGCATTTAGTAAGCCCTTCTATTGATCAGAGATAAACACCCATCTAGCTCCATTGTTCCTAATGCCAAGGTCTTTAATTAGCAGTCCAACAAACCACTTCCATGTTATGTTTGTTTCTTGCTCAACAACTGCCCAAGCCAATGGATACATCTGGTTGTTTGCATCTCTGGCTATTGCACAAAGGAGCTCCCCTTTCACTGCCCCTTTGAAAAAATAACCATCTAGCCCTATGACCTTTCTACAACCAGCCTTGAATCTTTCTTTAAGTGCATTGAAACAAACATAGTAACTCTACAAAATGTGTTGATCCTTGATTTCTGGATCAAACATACAACAACAGTACTTCCAGGGTTACTTATAAGCAGTTCCAACTGGTAATCAAAGACCCTAGTGTAGTTCTTTATCCCACTCATTAATCTGTCCATGACAATGATTTTAGCATGCTTGCACTTTGAAGTAGAAACATCAGCAAACATGTTCTTTAGAACTATTTCCTTCATGCTTTCAATCTTCCACATTGGGTTTGCTAATATGAAGTGCTCATATCTCTGAGCAATAAGCTTTGCAGTTACTAACTTATTGCATCTGTTAGGTACACACTGATTCTCATCATTTAATGTAATCACTTGGAACCTAGATGTCCTGGACCTTTTGGCTACATAAAGTATCCATGGACAACCTTGCCACCCACAGACTGTCCTAACCCTTTCATTCTCAGATTTAGCAAACTTTATGCTCCTCTTAGTGATCAACCCATATCTTTTCAATGCTTTGACCAACTAGTTCTTGCTTCTGAAAACCATGGTTAATGCAAATTGTGGTACTTCTATGTCAGTCTTATACCTTGGGAATTTGCTCTTCCTCTTATTTGTTCTCCATATGAATCTTCACTATAGCTGTAATCCTCATCATATAATCATACTTCCAATCTTCTTCTTCTACTCCCAGTTTCTCTTCCATGTTGGAAATTAGATCAATTGGCACTGCATATGTACCATATTTGCCAATCCAACTCTTAGTGTCTCTCATCCTTTTCTTGAACTTTCTAGCATATCTCCTGAGCTCAACCACCTCTGAATCCTCTCCATTGTCCTCACTATGTGGAACAAATTCCAAATCCTCTTCTGAATCAGTGCTAGAACCATCTGAATCAACATTCCCTTCAGTAGTCTGGCTAGGATCATCAGGTAGAACCATGCTTATTGGTTCATAAAATGGTCCTTCTTGGTTCTGTTCTTTCTCTTCAGTAGCCTGGCTAGGATCATCAATCTGTGAGAGATGACATTGGGTTGGCAGGCTCTCAACATCAACAATAACTACTGGTTTTGCATTCCTATCTTTCTTCTTCTATGGGCTTGCCCTAACCTGTGTCACAACACCTGCATGATCAGTTACCATTACATCAGTGTCTGAATCAGCTGGTTCAGCTTCTGTAATAACAACATCTGGCACATTTTCATCATCACTCAATTGGCAGATTTCATCCTCAAAATCACTGTCACTACTACTGTCCTGGTTGTCATCTTCACCATGGTACTCAATGAAAACATCAGCCACATCCCCAGGGCCAATGTAGTCCGCCATCTTCAGACAACTACCGTCATCACCCAAGAAAATCAGTCCATTGATCAGACTTTGGCGAGGAATCTGAAAGTAAAATTTCATGAAATCCTTCACTGTAATATAATCCCTAGCAAAACCAATCACTTCCTGCAGAGAAATCTTGTCCCTCTCTATCTCTGACATTGCCTCATCTCCTCCAACATAGTCCATGTTTGGACCAATGCGGACGGACTCTCCTCCATAATGAAATTGAACGAGCAGAATTTCTGTTGGGTCCACGATTTTACTGGAAATAAATAACAAATGCACAAGGATACAAGATAACATTGGCATCCAAGATGGAATGTTCGACTAAATCGTTGTAAAAAAACTAGCTTTTATGTGAACTGGAAACCCCCAAATTTGCCCGCAAAAACCCTAACCCTACCCAAGCAATCCTATGCTAACCAAGGAGGACACTAAAGGAGAGCATCGATGACGTTACCTGACTCGACGCTGAGTCTTCGCGTCGTCTCGATCGTCGCCACCGTGCGGTTCAACCGCCCGTCACCATTGTCGTCGTCAGAAGGTGTAGAGTCAGGTGAGAACGGAGATGACGAGGTGGACTGGGGGCTTCACTAGGCCAGAGCCGTGTTTTCATCCCTCTCGCGACACCCAGACGCTAAATGGGTCTGCGCTTTGCTGGGCCGGCATGTATCCTTTCGTCGCGTCGGAAACACCAATCCTGGCCAACCATTTGCCACGTCACCGATCACCGTTTGGCAAACTACTCCAGGGTTCGATTTAGACCAGGATTACAAAGTTCAGCATATCGTCAACAGGGATTTCGACGTGGGGGGCACTACGAGTTAAGGATATAAAACGGACTATTTCCCATGGAAAACCCAGTCTGCCACGAGACGATTTCTAGAATTATTCCATCACATCCGAGGCCGCGAATCCGAGATCCACACGACCACCCATCCACCCGTCGCGCGCGGGCCCGCCTCCTTTTAAATCGTTTCCCGATTGGTTTCTTTTCCACCAATCTTCTCTCTCCTCATCAGCACCGGCATTGACCAATCTGCTGCTTCCACTGAGCTCCTCTTCGCCATGGCGATGTCGATCGGGCGGGGACTCCCGCGTCTAGCCGCTGTCCTCGTCCTCTTCCTCCTCGCAGCCTCCTCCGCGGCGGCGGCGCAATCGCAGTCCACGTACATCGTGCACCTCGCGCCTGACCACCCAGCCCTGACCCTGTCCGCCGCGCGCGTCGGCAGCGGCAGGACCGGCCCGCTCCTCGCCCGCGTCCTCCAGCTCCCGCGACACCTGCGCGCGCCGCACCCTCGTCTCATATACACCTACGGGCACGCCTCCACAGGCATCGCGGCCCGGCTCACCCCCGCGCAGGCGGCGCACGTGGCGGAGCAGCCGGGCGTGCTCTCCGTCCACCGTGACGAGGCGCGGCAGCTCCACACCACCCACACCCCGGCGTTCCTCCGCCTGAGCCAGTCCGCGGGCCTCCTCCCCGCCGCGGCCGGCGCGTCCGGCACCGCCGCCTCGGACGTCGTCGTCGGAGTGCTCGACACCGGGATCTACCCCATCGGCCGCGGCTCCTTCGCCCCCTCCACGTCCCTCGGCCCGGTTCCCAAGTCCTTCATCGGCGGCTGTGTCTCCGCGGGGGCCTTCAACGCCTCCCTGTACTGCAACGCCAAGCTCGTCGGGGCCAAGTTCTTCTACAAGGGCTACGAGGAGGGCATGGGCCACCCGATAGACGAGGCCAAGGAGTCCAAGTCGCCGCTCGACACCGAGGGCCACGGCACCCACACCGCCTCCACCGCCGCGGGATCCCCCGTGCCCGCCGCAGGGTTCTTCGACTACGCCAAGGGGCAGGCCGTCGGCATGGCCCCCGGCGCGCGCGTCGCCGCCTACAAGATCTGCTGGAAATCCGGCTGCTACGACTCCGACATCCTCGCCGCGTTCGACGAGGCCGTCGGTGATGGCGTGAATGTCATCTCCCTCTCCGTCGGCTCCGGCGGCTACGCCCCCAGCTTCTACCGCGACTCCATCGCCATCGGCGCCTTCGGGGCCGTCAAGAAGGGCATCGTCGTGTCTGCATCTGCCGGGAACTCCGGCCCCGGGGAGTACACCGCGACCAACATCGCGCCGTGGATACTCACCGTCGGCGCGTCCACGGTTGACCGGGAGTTCCCCGCCGACGTGGTCCTCGGCGACGGGAGTGTGTATGGCGGCGTGTCGCTCTACGCCGGGGAGCCCCTGGACTCGACGCAGCTGCCGGTTGTTTACGCCGCGGACTGCGGCTCCCGGCTCTGCTACATGGGCCAGCTCGACAAGGCGAAGGTCGCCGGGAAGGTCGTGCTCTGCGAGCGGGGAGGCAACGCCCGTGTCGAGAAAGGCGCGGCGGTCAAGCTTGCCGGCGGCGTCGGCATGATCCTCGCCAACACGGAGGAGAGCGGCGAGGAGCTCATCGCCGACTCCCACCTCGTCCCGGCGACAATGGTGGGGCAGACGTACGGCGACAAGATCAGGCACTACGTCCAGACCGCCCCTTCCCCGACGGCGACCATCGTGTTCCGCGGCACTGTCATCGGGCAGCCGCCCTCGGCGCCGCGCATCGCGTCGTTCTCGAGCCGTGGCCCCAACTACCGCGCGCCGGAGATCCTCAAGCCCGACGTCACCGCGCCTGGCGTCAACATCCTCGCGGCCTGGACCGGCGAGGCCTCCCCCACCGACCTGGAGATCGACCCGCGGCGCGTGGAGTTCAACATCATCTCCGGCACGTCCATGTCGTGCCCGCACGTGAGCGGCCTCGCCGCGCTGCTCCGGCAGGCGCACCCGGACTGGAGCCCCGCGGCGGTCAAGTCTGCGCTCATGACCACGGCGTACAACGAGGATAACTCCGGCGAGACAATCAAGGACCTGGCCACCGGCGACGCGTCCACGCCGTTCGTCCGCGGCGCCGGCCACGTCGACCCGAACCGCGCGCTGGACCCAGGCCTCGTGTACGACGCGAACACCACAGACTACATCAGCTTCCTCTGCGCGCTCGGCTACCCGCCGTCCCTCATCGCCGTCTTCACCAGAGACGGCTCCGTCGCCGACTGCTCGGCCAAGCCCGCCCGTTCCGGCGACCTCAACTACCCCAACTTCGCGACGGTATTCTCCTCGTACAAGGACTCCGTCACCTACCACCGGGTGGTGCGCAACGTCGGCAGCAACGCCAGCGCGGTGTACGAGGCCACGATCGAGAGCCCCGCCGGCGTGGACGTCTCGGTGACGCCGAGCAAGCTCGTGTTCGACGAGGACCACCAGAGCCTGCCATACGAGATCACGCTCGCGGTGTCCGGCAACCCGGTGATCGTCGACGCCAAGTACTCGTTCGGGTCCCTCACGTGGTCCGACCGCGCGCACCAGGTCAGGAGCGCCATCGCCGTCACGTGGCCCAGCGGCGGAGCGTCCTCCATGTAGAGAGATGTCAGTCACACGATTGTTTTCCTTTTTACTCTGCACATGCGCCTGTAAAATTTGCTCCATCATGTCCGGAATAATTTATCTTGAATATATACTGTAATATTTCGTCCTCGATGTTAATTCGGAGCTGTCATTTTTTTTTGGCGTTCACTCTCTCCTTTATTAAAACATGGTACTCCCTCGGATCCATATTAGTTGACTTGAATTGGCTAGATTCGAAGATTCGGTCCGAATCTAGCTAAATTCAAGTCAACTAATATGAGTCGAAGGAAGTAACAGAGTTACAATCAGCCTTTTGGCTGTAGGAAAGAAATTGGGGACTCTCACTGAGCCACTTCCTTGTTACTCCATGAGCACATGTGCAACATTCAACATCATTCGCTGTCCTTCGAGCAAAGACACTCAAAAGACCTAAGCCCTGCATTAAGCTCACTAATCTCACTGATAATAGGAGCAATCAACGCTCGGTGATTATCTCGGTCCATCCACAACCGAACCAATTCTGAGCTGTTAGTTTCTGCGATGATACATCCGAAGTTTTGTTCTTTCGCCGCAGCAACAGCATCTCGCAGAGCGAGGGCTTCAATAGTCAGGGGTTCCGTGATTCCCGGATACACCCGACACGAATCCATCACCATCCCGAGCAATGCCCCTAGAAGCTGCTAGCCCTCTGAAGATCTAACCGCACCATCTGAATTTACTTTAACCACGCCCTCTGGTGTTCTCTTCCACGTGCTGATCAGCCTCTTAGACTTCCCCTTCTCCTCAAGCCATGCAACAAGCCTAGGGTTTCTGATATGTACTCCACTGTAGTTCTTGGGTAAAGCCTTGATCGTCGTGGCTCCATTTATTCCGTGAATCCTAGATAGCTGCCATAATCGATATAGTCATCTCTCGGTCCAGACTGTTGAAAGAGCTCTCACTTAGAATGTCCTCCGCCCACGTGATCGGATGTAGCCATGGCAGTTTGAGGTTCAGGGCATCCCTCGCCGCTCTCCAAAACATCTACACATGTGAGCAATCCACAAGCGCATGCATCAAAGACTCTGATGTCATCTTGCACACCGGATAGGTACTTTATTCTCTGACATGCCGCCTGTTAAGAGTCGCGAAATCAGGAAAAATGCCCTTTAGAACTCTCCACCAAAATAATCGTACCCTCGGTTGGACATCAAGCTTTCATAACCCGTTTCCATTATCACAGTTATTCGCATATCTACTCCACTTGTCTGGCAGAGCGGGATTTGTAGAATCCTATCTACGCCAGGGGCGAAAAACAGGGACCGAACCAGGTGTTCATCCCATTGGTGTAAACCTGATAAGAACAATTCACTTACATGTTCCTTGTCTGTATCCCGCAACCTTCCCATTGGCTTCATAGTGTGAGAGCCAGGGATCCAATTGTCGTTCCAGATGGAGATAGACTCTCCCGATACTACTCTTTTGATCAAACCCACCTCCAGGATGGCTCGGCCAGCCAAGATGGCTCTCCATGTTTTTGAGGCCGTCCTTGGCACCACTGTTGTCATAAGGTCACCGTCCGGGTAATAACGACCACTCAGAACTTGAGCACATAAAGAATAATTTGGGTTCATAATCAGCCGCCATGCTTGCTTACCCAGAATAGCAAGATTGAACAGATTGATGTATCTAAAGCCCATGCGTCCCAAATCTTTAGATTTGGAAATTCTATCCCATGCCAACCAGTGCATAGATCTTTTATCTAGATCTCCACTCCACCAAAACCTGGCCATCAACGATGCCAATTTCTGGCAAGTTCCTTTGCCCCAAAGGAAACATGCCATACTATATGTTGGCATTGCCTGTATTACCGATCTAACCAGGACCAATTTGGAAGCTGTCATTGACACCATCATTATTGCTCTACACGATGATGCACATGAAACAATCTGCATGGATCTTGCCTTCACTTTAATTTTATTGTAACAGTTGAAGTTGTATTTTAAATTCAATAATAGATCTTCACATGTGCCTCCAACCGAGTTGGGTAGAGGCAAAAAAAAAGGGTCCACACCGGTGACCCCCAACCAGTGTGGTAGTTTGGACCACCCATTAAACTATCAGTCATCCTCTCGCCAAAATAGACCTCCTAGTTGCTAGGCGTAGAGTGACATGCCGGACAAAGTTTGGGCAAGTTTTTTCCTGTAGCCGGTGGTTGATACAAAAGACAAAAATAACCCATATCTGAAAGGATTTCACAAAGTGATCCCTCGGCGTAAAAATTCACTGGACTAACTCTTTGGGTAACGCCTAACAGCAAGGCGCTATACTCTACAAGGTATCGCCTTTCTATTAGGCTCTATGCCTCCTGCCAGTGTGGCACCGCCTGGCCCGGCATTGGCCCCATCCAGGCGTGTGACGCCTAGGCGCTATGCTCAATGTGTAGCGCATGTCCGTTAGACGATATACTCTAATGTGTAGCGCCTATCAGAAAGGCGCTACACATTGAGACATAGCCTGTCGCGCCTATCCCCCTCCCCATTCACTCCCAGGCGCCAGGAAGAACAGCAAGGAGGCGCCCTGCTGCCCCCTTCTCCCCTCCCACTCAAATCCCTTCCAAAAACCAACAAATCTAAAGGTTTTGGCGGTGGATTTGCTCCCCAAGCTCTCCCTCAAGGTAATCCCCTCCTTTCCCCTCTATTTCATCCACTAAATAGTCCTCATTCTTGTCTAGTTTCTTTAAAACCCTAGGTCAAGTTAGATTCATATGGATTTTTATGAATGTTTGAAGGTTGAATAGCATATGGAATTGTGGATTGCATATGGATTTGTATGAATGTTTCAAACCCTAGGTCTACTTATTTGCATTGTATATGATTTGAAACCCTAGGATTGCATATGGATTTGAAACCCTAGGTCTACTTATTTGCATTGTATAATTTCCCATATCCTTTATTGATGAACCACTCACATATTTATTGATGTTTGGAATATATATATGTAGGATGGTGTGGCTACTTGAGGATTACTATGATCATGAATACCGGGCATACTTGATGGTAGAGAAGCATATGGTAATAAAACCATGGTTGAACTTATTTGTTTTTATTTTTCTATTGATTCAATTGTGTTGGAAAAAGCATAATGTTTTATCTTGTATGTATGCAGAGGCTTCGTCCCCTCAAGCTTCGGTCTCATGGCATGTCTTCGAATGATATGTCGTATGACGAGCGGTACACTGAGTACATCAAGCAGCTAGGCCTCCTTCCTTTCATCACGCTTGTGAGCCGGTCGACGCCAAACCTCAACGCGGCTGCTATCATCGCACTTGTCGACCGGTGGAGGCCGAAGACGCACACTTTCCACCTCTGGAACATCGAGATCACCCCTACTCTTCAGGATGTTTCCATGATCTTTGGACTTCCTATCACGGGGGATCCTCTCTATATGAGCACAGATTCCGATGGGTGGCGCAAGGAGATGCAGCTACTTATTGGCATGGCTCCTGAAGAACTTGAAGATAGGAGCAAAGATAGAGTCCCATCAGGCGCGACATATGCGTGAATTGTGGAGAACTTTGCGCATTGTCCTGAGCCTGCCGAGGTTGACGTGATCGAGACACATGCTCGTGTGTACGTGTGGTATGTCCTTTCTAGGACTCTGTTTGCTGACAGCGGAGGTAGGACCGCTCAGTGGATGTGGCTGAAGGCACTAGCAAACTAGGATAGCAATATCAGCTGGGGTTCGGCGGCTCTTGCCTACTTGTACCGTCAGGTAATCACTTGTGCACTCTGTTGGAGATATGCCCAAGAGGCAATAATAAAGTGGTTATTATCATATCTTCACACTTATGATAAATGTTTACATACCATGCTATAATTGTATTAACCGGAAACATTAATACTTGTGTGATTTGTAAACTAAAATAAGAGTCCCTAGTAAAGCCTCTTGTTAAACTAGCTTGTTGGTTAATATATGATCATGGTTTCCTGATCATGAACATAGAGATGTTATTAACAACAGGATCATATCATTAGGAGAATGATGTGATGGACATACTCCTATAGATAAGCGTAGCATAAAGATCAAGTCATTTAAATAGTTCAATTGCTATATGCTTTCTGATACATAATAACCTAATTCCTTCGACCATGAGATCATGCATATCACCTTTACCGGATGGATGCTTTGATGACATCAAACACCACACCGTAACTGGGTGGCTATAAAGGTGGCATTGAGTGTTCGGAAAGTATTGGTTGAAACACATGGATCAAGAGTGGGATTTGTCCATCCATATGACGGATAGATATACTCTGGGCCCTCTCGGTGGAATGTCATCCAATTGGCTTGCAAGCATGTGACTGGCTCACAAGGGATCACATATCACGGGAACGAGAAAAGAGTACTTATCGGTAACGAGGTTGAACTAGGTATGCAGAGATACCGACGATCATAACCTCGGATAAGTAAACTATCGTGAGACAAAGGGAAATTGGTATCGTATGTAAGTGGTTCATTCGATCGCAAAGTAATCGTAGAAATATGTGGGAGCCATATGAATTTCCAGATTCCTCTATTGGTTATTGTTCGGAGAAGTGTCTCGATCATGTCCGCATAATTCACGAACCGTAGGGAGACACACTTAAGGATTCGACGTTGTTTTGAGTAGTTATGGTATTATGAGAAAGAGACCGAATGTTGTTCGGAGTCTCGGATGGGATCCGGGATATCACGAGGTGATCCGGAATGGTCCGGAGAATAAGATTCATATAAGGAAAGTCCCGTTTCGGAGTTCGGGAATGATTCCGGTGTTTTCATCGGGAATGTTCTAGAAGGTTCCGGATTGTCCGGCACTCCGGGAGGGAGGGTACATGAATGTGTCATTGAATGATTGCATCATGTACTAAGTGTTCTTGCTGCTCCAAAAACTGAAAAGTCAAATTGCCAGTTTGAAAGTCAAACGGCTAAAACAGGAAACTGTGGAAAACAGGAAACTGTGGGAAACAGGAAACTGTGGGAAACAAGCAAGAGGAGGTTGAAACCAACTTGGAGGAGGAGTCCCTCTCCTCCAAGCCGGCGGCCAGCCTAGGCCGAGTTGGGGAGGGACTTCCCTCCCCTCCCCTGGCGCGCCAGCCCCTCCACCTATAAAAGGAGGGGCAGGGCCTCCTCCTCTACACACAAGTTCCTATCCTCTAATCTCCGGTTTAGAGCCGTTTTGGTTTAGAGCTTCTAATTGCTTTAGCCTGCGGTTTAGAGCCTTCTAATTGGTGTGTCTAATCCCTAGACCACTAATAGCCCTCTCTCATACTCCACCATACTCGCTCCGGCTTAAGGCGAAGCCCTGCGGGATCTCCCCTCTACTTCCGGTACCACGCCGTTGTGCTGCCGGAATCGCGAGGAGAGTGCTACAACCTCCGCTGCCTGCTGGAACAAGGGAGAGGAAGGTCTTCGTCGAGTACCGAACGTGTGACCGACTGCGGAAGCGCTGCCGGAACGCAGCGCCGGAAGGATCGTCTACGCGATCTTGAGATCGGAAAGAGTACGACTACATCACCCACGAGAATCTGCTCTCGTTAACCGCTTTGGAATCTTTGAGGGTGAGTTATTCCATCGACTCGTTGCTGCAATCTAGTAGATAGATCTTGGCTTGTTTGTTTGTATGTGATAGAAAATTTTTGTTTTCCATGCTACGAACCCCTACAGTGGTATCAGAGCCGTGTCTATATGTAGATCTGTTGCACGAGTAGAACACAATGGTCATTGTGGGCGTTGATGCTTTTATTGTCGATTGCCTCTTGTGTACTTTGCATCTTGCGGTATGTTGGGATGAAGCGGCCCGGGCTAACCTTACATGACATCGTTCATGAGACTTGCTCCACGCTTGACATGCAACTTGTATTGCATAAGTGGCTTTGCGGGTGCCTGTTTCTCCTAGCATAGTTAAGATCCAATTTACAACGGGTGATTGACAATACTAGTATCAATGTTGTGGTTCTTGTTCGTAAGTTAGAGCGACACTTATTGAAAGCCCCAAACCACGTAAAACATGCAAAGAAAATTAGAAGCGTCTAACTTTGTTTTGCAGGGGTGTGTTGTGATGTGATATGGCCATGATTGTGATTATATATGATGTATGCAATGTTCCTTATTGTAAGTTGGCAACCGGCAGGAGCCATATGGTTGTCTTTAATTTATGTTAAGACCCGCGTGTCTATTCAAAGTAGTTGTAATAGTTGAAGCCGGTGGACGACAACCATACATCAAAGTAGTTGTAATATGTTAAGACCCGCGTGTCTATTCAAAGTAGTTGTAGTAGTTGTAATAGTTGAAGCCGGTGAACTCAATTTATCATAAACTAAATCAAAGTGAATTTGCATAGTTGTTGTAGTCATTGGCATCCGTTTACCACCTTACGCTTAGTTATAATTGAGATGATAGAACTATAGAATTCTGGTTAGTTACTTTACGAACTGGTATCGTATTGTTTTGAAGTGTTAATCTAAAGTTTAAAAGTCCTATTGCAAACTTTCAGTAAGTTCCGGTTACTCCATGAATTTTAATAATTAGTATTAAATCAAGAGTAACAATTCCAAGTGTTAGTATATAAGTATCATGTTTGTCTCCATGATTCTTGATATTCAAAGGATTCTCTTAATATCAAGGTTATCTAGGATCTGAAAGAGTTGTTTCAGAAACCATGATGTGTGGAAGATATTGTGATATCTGAAACGAAGTATTGGTTACAACATGATAGAGTATAATATGGCAAAAATCATGTTCTCATATTTGATGAGAAATTGCAAAAGGTTGGAGACACTAGTTGTCCTAATCGTCCAAAAGGATTTGGAGAGCAACATTATACTCATGTTTCACCGTTATAAGCTAAAAGTAGCTTGATCATGGATAATTCCATGATAAGGGTGAATATTTGATGTAGGTAAAATGTTTACTACACCAAGAGATTACTAAAGAAAGGAATTTGAAAGAACACCGAACATTTGATAATGGTGATCTACTTCAAAGTGCAAGTCCAAAGACATTGGTATTTAACTATACACGCTTTGGACTATGTGTCATATGTATGACTCCACTATTGATGTTGATAGATTCTTTCAAACAGAAAAAGGAAATACTGAAAGAAAATCTCATAAATATATGGCAGAAAAGAAAAGACTAGAATTGTTCAGTTTAAGTATATAGATGATATACATGTTATGGCTATATTCTTTGCTTATTAAACAATGTGGTTCTCAAGTATTTGATACTGAATTTGTTGGTGTGAATCGTCATACGAAACAACACAATTCATGAACTACAATGGCCTAAGTAACTAGCAAAAGAATATGTGATGATGTTCATCGAGAACAAATAAAGGGTTATTGTGTTGCTCGTTAAACATCAAAGCTTGTCTTCAAGATTTGTTTTATCAGGTATTATGAGAACAAAAGGGTTGTTCAAATAAATTGCCGTAATCCATAAAAGATGGATGATTCACAAATCTCGTTGGAAAAATCACATCCATAAAACTAGTGCTAAAAATGTCGAAAGACAAATTGATTAAAAGATCACTTAGGAAGTGATATCGCTGTTTAAATTATATTGGAAAGAAAACATGAAGAAACTCCATGTGGATGGAATTTTGGAGTCTTTTGATTTTGGTCAAATGACGCTTGTGAAACTTTCCTAGAGATAATTAAAACTTCGTTCATAGGCCAAAAGGGAACGAATGACTAGCTTATTGGAACTTGTGCATATTGTTGTACGAAGTCCATTATGTGTAGTCAAGAGCGATGGATTTCAACTTCATATGCTTTCTCCGAAAATTTGAGTGAATATATGAATATTTACTTAATAAGGATGAAATGTGAAATATTTGAAAAGTTCAAAGACTTTCAAGATGAAGTGCAAAATCATTGTAACAAGAATATAAACAGTTTATGATAAAGATCATAAAGGAAGATATTTGAGTTACAGAGTTTAGCATAATACCTAAGATTTAAGGAATCGTTCCGTGGATTTGCATTTCTCGAAACACCATAAGGGTATGGAGCATTCGAGATATGTAATTAAACCTTGTTTGACATGGTAAGATCAAAGGTATAATTCATAAAACTGCCATTGTATTTTAAAGATTAAAAGCTTTAGAGATTACCGTTTTTCCACTAAAAAGAGCTCCATCATAATCCGTTGAAATGACACCATATAAAGTTATGGTTTGGGATAAAACCCAAGTTGTCCTTTCTTAAACATTGGTATGCTTTGCATAAGAAAGATGTTTGCAACCAAAGTCGGATGAACCTGTCTTTGTATGTTATTTTGAATAACTGTTAAGTATTCCTCCATAACACCAGAGACAAAAGTGTTTGTCGCTTAGAACGTCAAGTTTCTTTTGGAAGGAATTTTTCGTGAAAAGTTAAGTGGGAGGTCAATAGAACTTTGATAAGGTTAAAAGAACCTTAGATATATGTGCAGAGTTGCGCAGCGCCGAAAAGTGTTCCGGAGGCAGCAACAAAGCTCATGGCTCACGTACCTCAAAGGTTGTGGTCGCGGAGATCTAAGTTCCTATTGAAACAAGTAGATCGGGTAAACAATCAAATACCAAGATTTGAGGGTTGAATCATTATTTGAGAATAATGAACCGACTACATGCAAAGAAGCGATGATGGGCCCTGACTCCGTCAAATGGCTTGAAGCCATAAAATCCGTGATAGTTCCATACACGAGAAATCAAGTTTTGAACTTGAAGGACCCTCGAGAAAGGTGTAAGACCTTACATTTGTGTCTGGATCTATAAAGAAATAGACATGGATGTTTTACATCTATGAAATAGTCGACATGTTGGGAAAGAGTTCACAAAATGTTCAAAGGTTGACTATGACAAGATTTGATCTTTCATAGTGATATTTAGTCTAGACGGATTAATGTAGCAACCACTACATATAATTTGTTATATGGTAGTTGAATAAACAAAACAAGTTCTTCTAATAGAATCGTTACCTAGGACATGTGCATAACACGGTCCATAGGGTTTTGTTAATTCAAAAGGATGCTAAAAGCATATGCAAACTTCAATGGTTAAAGTGAGCATCGCGGAGTTGGAATCTTCACTGTGATGAAACTATTAAAGGAGTTTAAAAGTTCATCAGAGACGATGGAGATGCTTGCATTTGCAAGAAATTAAGTGGGAGCGCTAAGACATGTTTCTAATACATTATGTGGAAGACATATTGTTGATTGGAAATAATGTATCTTTTATTAACACATATTAAGAATTTCATCCCGATGAAAGACTTAGGCAAAACCCAAATATTTGGCATCAATAGACGCTAATATGGTTGTGCCAGAAGTACATAGACGAGATATTGAATGAGTTCAATATAGAAACTACAAGAAAGGTTCTTGTCGCACAGAAAGGATTGAAAGAGTTCAAATGTTGATGATATATTCAAGTGTATAGACATTTGGTAAAGTGAAACAAATAATCAAGTATAGATTGATACTTGATGTATGAAATCACAAAGAGTATTTATATCAATCATACTGTGATATGTACAAATCCAGATATGTCCTATGCTCTAAATGTTGTGAGCATATACCAGAATGATTCGTAAGATGATCATTGGACAATAGTAAGGATATTCTTATGATCTTTTGGAAGAACTAAGAGTATAATATTTGTAGAAGTGACAAATAGATGGTTAGTTCATTGTAAAAGTACTACATTGATACTAGCTTTGTCACAAAGTACAAATTAAGTTTATCTCAATCTAAACTAAGGGTGGCACAATATAATGGAAAGTGAGTTCCATAATGGATTTGGATGAGTTCCAAAGTTAAGACATTGTGACAGATACTACAACAAAAGGCTAAGTATATGACTGCTATTTTAGCATCAAAAGAGGGCATTTGTGTCAAGTAGTTTGTTATCAAACTAGGTGTAGTTCACAGTGTGATAATACTATGAAGATATATTGTGCGACAATATTATCAACATGTTTTAACCCCAAAGAGCTAAAGGTCACACCGAAAGACCAAAAATATACAAAGCCATCTCATTAGAGAATGAGTGATGCGTAGAGACGCAAAGACATGCAATTACACACGGACCTAGAAGTGTCAGATCCGGAGATCAGTTGACCACTAGCAATCGTGTACATACAACACCGGAAAGCCATAGGTGTTGAATACACAAAGGTTTGAAACTAGATTATTGACTCTAGTGCAAGTGGGAGACTGTTGGAGATATGCCCAAGAGGCAATAATAAAGTGGTTATTATCATATCTTCACACTTATGATAAATGTTTACATACCATGCTATAATTGTATTAACCGGAAACATTAATACTTGTGTGATTTGTAAACTAAAATAAGAGTCCCTAGTAAAGCCTCTTGTTAAACTAGCTTGTTGGTTAATATATGATCATGGTTTCCTGATCATGAACATAGAGATGTTATTAACAACAGGATCATATCATTAGGAGAATGATGTGATGGACATACTCCTATAGATAAGCGTAGCATAAAGATCAAGTCATTTAAATAGTTCAATTGCTATATGCTTTCTGATACATAATAACCTAATTCCTTCGACCATGAGATCATGCATATCACCTTTACCGGATGGATGCTTTGATGACATCAAACACCACACCGTAACTGGGTGGCTATAAAGGTGGCATTGAGTGTTCGGAAAGTATTGGTTGAAACACATGGATCAAGAGTGGGATTTGTCCATCCATATGACGGATAGATATACTCTGGGCCCTCTCGGTGGAATGTCATCCAATTGGCTTGCAAGCATGTGACTGGCTCACAAGGGATCACATATCACGGGAACGAGAAAAGAGTACTTATCGGTAACGAGGTTGAACTAGGTATGCAGAGATACCGACGATCATAACCTCGGATAAGTAAACTATCGTGAGACAAAGGGAAATTGGTATCGTATGTAAGTGGTTCATTCGATCGCAAAGTAATCGTAGAAATATGTGGGAGCCATATGAATTTCCAGATTCCTCTATTGGTTATTGTTCGGAGAAGTGTCTCGATCATGTCCGCATAATTCACGAACCGTAGGGAGACACACTTAAGGATTCGACGTTGTTTTGAGTAGTTATGGTATTATGAGAAAGAGACCGAATGTTGTTCGGAGTCTCGGATGGGATCCGGGATATCACGAGGTGATCCGGAATGGTCCGGAGAATAAGATTCATATAAGGAAAGTCCCGTTTCGGAGTTCGGGAATGATTCCGGTGTTTTCATCGGGAATGTTCTAGAAGGTTCCGGATTGTCCGGCACTCCGGGAGGGAGGGTACATGAATGTGTCATTGAATGATTGCATCATGTACTAAGTGTTCTTGCTGCTCCAAAAACTGAAAAGTCAAATTGCCAGTTTGAAAGTCAAACGGCTAAAACAGGAAACTGTGGAAAACAGGAAACTGTGGGAAACAAGCAAGAGGAGGTTGAAACCAACTTGGAGGAGGAGTCCCTCTCCTCCAAGCCGGCGGCCAGCCTAGGCCGAGTTGGGGAGGGACTTCCCTCCCCTCCCCTGGCGCGCCAGCCCCTCCACCTATAAAAGGAGGGGCAGGGCCTCCTCCTCTACACACAAGTTCCTATCCTCTAATCTCCGGTTTAGAGCCGTTTTGGTTTAGAGCTTCTAATTGCTTTAGCCTGCGGTTTAGAGCCTTCTAATTGGTGTGTCTAATCCCTAGACCACTAATAGCCCTCTCTCATACTCCACCATACTCGCTCCGGCTTAAGGCGAAGCCCTGCGGGATCTCCCCTCTACTTCCGGTACCACGCCGTTGTGCTGCCGGAATCGCGAGGAGAGTGCTACAACCTCCGCTGCCTGCTGGAACAAGGGAGAGGAAGTTCTTCGTCGAGTACCGAACGTGTGACCGACTGCGGAAGCGCTGCCGGAACGCAGCGCCGGAAGGATCGTCTACGCGATCTTGAGATCGGAAAGAGTACGACTACATCACCCACGAGAATCTGCTCTCGTTAACCGCTTTGGAATCTTCGAGGGTGAGTTATTCCATCGACTCATTGCTGCAATCTAGTAGATAGATCTTGGCTTGTTTGTTTGTATGCGATAGAAATTTTTTGTTTCCATGCTACGAACCCCTACACACTCTACATTTATTTGTATATGTCGAGTTCACACATATTCTATCCTGACCTCTTTTTTGTTCACTTGTAGTTGGACGATGCCTGTCGTAGGGCAGGCCAAAATGCCGGAATAGGTGGTGCTATGGTTCTTCTCTCGATATGGAGCTGGGAACGCTTACCAGTTGGGCGTCTGAAAGAGGTGGGCCACCATCCTTGGCCATTGTATAATAGAAACCCTCTACGCCTCCCGACTTGGGCTTACAAGTGGGGCATGGTATCGGAGATAACAAGCAATGTCGATGCCATGTACCTGAAGTACACGAACGAGTTCAATGCGATTACAGCCGTGCAGGTAGATGTTTGTGTCTACATCACTCCCCATAATATTTACCTCACGAGTCAAAATCGATAGCAAACATGTTCTTGTGATATGTTGTAGGTGGAGTGGGAGCCTTATGGTTATGGGGACGATCTCAGTGTTGCTCCTGGGTTTAATATTAACCCGAAGTGCTTGGACGAACAATGTCTCTGGCTCATGGGCTGCCCATTGATTTGCAATTGGGCGGTTGAGTTTCATATGCCACACCGAGTGATGAGGCAGTTCGGGGTTTTTCAGTGCAACTCTCTCGTGTGGAAGGACATCGACAAGGAGCTTCATAGATTAGTTAGCACGAGAACCTATGCTCAATTGCTATGGATGATAATAACATGGTTCTTTGTTGTTATGCAGGTTGGACAAGAAGAGGCAGAGGAAGATCAAGAATTGGGATCACCATCATAGGAGGCACGTCATGGACTTCCACATTTGTGTGGAGAAGGCTCGACAAACGGAATGGAATAGTGGAAGACCTCATTCCGGAGTTGCATTCAACAACTACATTCGGTGGCTTGATACGCCCAATTTGCATCACCATTCTATATCATAATTTACCTATATTCATTGATATATGTCTTATTATGAGGTATTACTTATGGATTTTCATATGTTTATGCATGTTGGATGATTCTTGGAGAATGAACTGCCGAAGTATGGATTCTAATGGAAAAGAAGGCGTTTCGGTGCAATTTCGCGAAGATCGGAAAAATACCAGAAAAATATGGGAAAATATTATTTTTCCAGAAGACGAAGGAAGCCAGAAGGAGGAGCGAAGAGGGGCCGCAGGGGGCCCACACCCCCTAGCGCGTGGGTCCCCCTAGGCCGCGCCTAGGGCAGGTGTGGCCCACCTGCCCGGCTCCCGACTCTGCCCCTTCGCCTATATCTTCCCTATGAAACCCTAAGTCTAGGGGAGCGACCACAGATAGATTTCTGCCGCCTCTGCGGGACGGAAAACACCGAGAGAGAAAGATCTCTCTTGTAGACAGATTTCCGCCGGGGGAATTCCTTCCTAGAGAGGAGAGACCGTCGCCATCAACACCATCATCAAGCTAGCCTTCATCAGGATCATCATCATCATCCACACCATCATCTCCACCAGCACCATCATCATTACTCCATCCCGCTGTAACAATTGTGTTAGATATTGCTTTAGTTCATTAGGGGAAACCTTCCCGGTGTTGATTACTATTGTAGTTGATGCTTGTGAGTGGAACCATTGGATTATTGTTTATGTTCAGATTTTTATCCATTACCATATCATCTTTGATCTTGATCCATATGATGTCTTGTGAGTAGTTCGTTGTGTTCTTGAGGACATGGGAGAAGTCATGTAGTTAGTAGTGAATCTGTGTTGAGTTATTATTCAATGGTTTAGTATTTAAGTTGTGCTATGCTTCTAGTGGTGTCATGTGAACGTCGACTACATGATACTTCACCATTTATGGGCCTAGGGGAATGCATTGTGTATTTGGATACTAATTGCGGGGTTGCCAGAGTGATAGAAACCTGAACCCCCGTTAGGAAACCTTTGCACAAGGGAGTGTAGGATCTCAGAGTTTAAGGATGTGGTTAGATTTATATCTTAATTACTTTCCTGTAGTTACGGATGTTTGCAGGGGGTTTAATCACAAGTATGTATTATTCCAAGTAAGGTCGGTATGTTAGCACAGGTTCACCCACATAACACTTACAACACCAAAGAAGAGTATTCAGCTATTTGAAGCGAAAGCACTTGATAGAATTTCCATGTGTCCTCGAGAATGTTTGGTCCTTATAAGTATTTCCACCGGCTTGTCCTTTGCTAAGAAAGGATTGGGCCATTTTATTCGTTTGTCGTTACCTTTGTTACTTGCTCTTTATTTTGTTGCCTTATCAGAAAACCACTAAAAATCCGTTTGCTAAGTATTCACAGGGATTTCCTGCTCCACACCACTGTTCAGCACCTTCTGCTCCTCGTTGGGATCGACACTCCTATTTATTGAAAGTACTGCGATACACCCCCTATACTTGTGGGTCATCAAGACTATTTTCTGGCGCCGTTGCCTTGGAGTGAAGCGCTATTGAAGAGTGGAACTGGTAAAGGAAGCTTCTCCTGTGAGTATTGTTTTTGTTTCTGTTTGTTGCTTTGTTTCCAGTATGGACAACCCACTTGGTTTTCTGTTTGGGAAAACTACTAACACTGCTAGGGTAGTGGATGAACCACCACCTGTTGAGATAGATCCTTTTAAGATACCTACAAGTATTGTTGATCGTGTTATGGATAATTATTATTTAGGGGATGTAACTGTCCATCCTGGTGATCATTTGCTTTTTATCCATGAATTATGCGGGTTGTTTAAGTGTGCAGGTATCACAACTGAACAGGTGAAGAATAAGTTACTCTCCATATCCTTCAAAGGGAGAGGTGAAGAATGGTATAAGTTGCTGAAGAATGGACAATCCATGGAATGGAAGGAGATGGCATCCCTCTTTTACTCTAAATTTTATCCTCCTAGTGAAATTCATAAAGATAGAAATCTTATTTATAACTTTTGGCCTCGTGATGAAGAGAGTACAACTCAAGCTTGGGGAGATTGAATTTACTAATGCTTAAATGTCCTATTCATGAACTCCCTAACAATATTATTATCAATAACTTTTATGCTAAGCTTTCTCTTCATGATAAAGATTGACTAGATGCTTCTTGTGCTGGATCATTCACACGTATAAAGGAAGAAGCTAAATGGGATCTCTTAGACCGTATTCAAGAGAACACTGAAGCCTGGGAGAATGACAAAGGAAGAAAGTCAGGTATAAACTATGATTATGAATGTATTAATTCCTTTATGGGAACTGATGGCTTCCGTGATATTAGTAATGAGTTTTGTCTAGACTCTCAAGTTCTTGCAAAATGCCTTGAGGCTTTTGCCTCTTATATATAAATTCCTAAAAAGGAGTGGGGCAAGTACCATGCTCCTTTTAAAGACAATGTTACTCATGTTCCTGCTAGTTTATAAGTTTGTACTGTTGATCCTATTTTGCCTGAACCTTATGTTGAGCAAGTCCCTTTTCCTACCAAGGTAAAGGAACATTCTATCATAGCTAATGTGGTTAGCAAAAGTGCAAAGAAAATTGTGGAGCCTGATGAGAAAATTAATATTGAGCCTGTGGTAGCTATTTTGGAAGATCTTGTCACTAGAAATGTAGAGGATGAGCACATTGTCTTCTGTGAAGATGCTACTAATATTATTTCTCATCCTAAAAAAGCTAGTGTTCCTGTGCTTTCTGTTAGAATTGGTAATCATAGCTATTTTGGTTTATGTGATATTGGTGCTAGTTCTAGTGCTATTCCTTATGAGCTTTACAGGGAAATTATGCATGAGATTGGTCCTTGTGAGCTTGAGGACATTGATGTGGTTATTCACCTTGCTAATAGAGAAAAAGTTTGTCCCATTGGCATTGTAAGAGATGTGGAGGTTCTTTGTGGTAAGATTAAATATCCTGTTGATTTTCTAGTACTTGGTAAAGAAGCTAGTAAAACCTATCCTATTATCTTTGGTAGACTGTCACATCCCAAAATTTTCCAAATTTTGTAATGTGAAAAATAAATAAACAAAATAAATAAATGTTGAAATTTAGGGTGAGAAGAAACTTTTTGTTTCAAAGTGGAAACATCAAAACCCATCTTTAACAAACTTTGAATAAAAATTTGAGTCCAACTAAATTCAAATCAAGTGAAATGCATTCTTCATAAATGCATCTTGAAATTTAAACACTTGGAAAATAAACCAAAACTCTAAAACCCTATTGGAGGAAAACCATTTCAAAGATATCCCTAAGATTATGGATTTGATCCATATAGAGATTTGTCAACAAACATTTATAAATGATCAAGAATGACAAAGGGAAATATTATAAAACCATAGAAATTGATTTCATTCAATTTGGAACCAAAGATAAAATCTTACGAACTTAGTAAGATAAGGAAATTGAATTTCCAAAGCTAATAAAGCACCTTTTTAAAAATCCATACCAAATGGTGAGCAAATAATCCTAAAGAGATTTAAAAGGATAAACAAATATTAAATAAGATTTTACCAATTTGAATCACCAAGTTTGGATCTTTAAATAAAAAGATATGGATTTTATAAGATAAAGAAAGAAATAATAAATAAGGAGTATTTTAAAAGCCAAATTAAATCTTGGACAAATCCATAAATAAATGTAATGAATGTAATCCAAGTTCAAATGAAATAAATGGATAAATAAAATTCAAATAAAATAATATGGCCCTAACCAAATTCTATTCCATTTGATTAAGACAAATCCCTAATAAGAATGACTAATTAAAGCATGGGAAAATAATATTTGGAATGTACCCAAGTGGAATAAGAGTTATTTAATTAACTTAAATGGGATCAAAGAAATCATCTAAATAAAATTTACGGAATTAAACCCATATTTGATTTCATTGGAATAAAGACAAATACCCAATTTAAATGATTAATAAATCATATTAAAAATATTTCAAATAATTCAAAGTGAATTATTTGACACCCTAATAAATAAATAAAAACTTCTGCAAAAGGGTTTGGTAAAAATTTGAATTCAAATAAGAATTGAACATATATTTAAAATCTTGTTTGAATTAAGACAAGGGCCTATTTTTAAATAATTAATATACCCTAAGAAGAATAAAAGAAATATTCTAAATTTGACTTTAGAATATGTTAAATATCAGTATTAAAATCTACAAAAATTTTGGTGGAGGTTTGAATTCAAATAGTGCTTGAATTATTTAAATAAAAATCAAAACAGAATAATGGAAATAGAAAAAGGAAAAGTTTCTATATAAAAAAATGAAACAAAGCCGGCCTAGCCAGCGAGCCTAGTCCAGCCCAGCAGGCCCATTTATTCTTCCCCGTAGGAAAAATGATTCACACCAACAGTTGAACCCACTCAGCCGCTGACTGCCGGACCCCACCTCGCGTCTCTCTCTCACTGACCAATCGACCCCACCGCCAGCTCATCGTCGTCCTCGCGACCAGTTCCTCCCCTTCTTTCCTCCGGCCGTTTCCTGTGTAATTTGCAGCTTCAATACTCGTTGAATGAACGAGTAAATCTCGCCCGAGACCACGCATACTTAATCGCCATGCTCCCCTCTTCTTTGCCCCCCAATCATCACCCCACCGGAGGCACCAGGCTGCCACAATTTTGAGCTCGCGCCCTCACTGCTCCGACGAGCTCACCGACGGATTCTGGCCAGCCCACGCCCCCTTGCTCCCTGGCGCATACGAGCATACTCCTTGGCCTCTGGCGCATCTCCCAGTGTCGCCCGTTCAGCCGCGCATGCTCTGCATCATCGTCAACGTCAACGCAAACCATCACCGTCGTCTGTTTCTGTCTCCGGCGAAGCCCCCTGGTAACACCCGACCGCGCCATCCCTTATCACTGATGCTCCTGTACTCCCCACTCTCCCGTGCATCTGACGACACTGTTTGCTTGCTCTCTCGTGCTCCGTAGCGTCTCCCCCGACGACGACTGACCACACCCGAGCCCGAAAGCAACTCTGGCGAGCGATTAAGATCGACCACGAGCGCCCCTCGACAAGCGACTGCCACGTTGAGCATCCTATTGTCGTTGCGAACCTGGTGAGCTACGCCTCTCTCTAACCCCCTGTATCACTGGCAACCTCGCTTGCCGAGCGCGCCGCCGCCACTTGCCGCCGCCAGCGCCGCCACTCGATGGCTAGTAGATATGAACCGTAGGATCTCAATCTAATGGATGCGATAGAAAGTCAAGCGAAGGGGTAAGTTAGCCTCTGCACCGTGCGATTTACATTAGATCCAACAAACCATAGTGCTCGATCCATACGAACCGGTACCGCCCAATAAAAAACAGCCACGTGGCCAGACACAGGTATTAAAAACAGATTTTGATCTATTAGATGAATGATTTTGTAAAATTCATAACTTCTGGTCCACAAGTCTAAATTTGGCAAATTTTATATCAATGGAATCATAAAAACAAACTCTATCTAACCATGCGCTTGGTTTAATGAATTGCTTCTGGAAAATTTGTTGAAATTGCAGAAACATGTGTAGGTATATTTTGAATATAAAAATTATTCTAGCAATGTTTTTAGGATAAAAATCTTTGACAAATTGGTTGTTTTGAACCTACTGACCATATAAAACAACTTGTGGAATTAAAAGTATATTTTTTGAAATTAAAAGATGAATCTTTGATTTAGAACATTTCTAGTCAAATAAAAATATGGTTATTATGTTAAAAATGCTTTTGGAGAAAAACCTTTGGAAAATGTTTTGATTTAAACTCTCTGACCCTAAACACCAAGTTTTAGGATTTAAAAATATATTTGATTAACCGTATAAATTTTTTACTTTGCTAAAAAGCAATTTTAATAACATAAAATATTGATTTGGTATAAAAGTGGTTTATGGGTAAAACCTTTTGCAAATGGTTTCAATATTAAACATTTGACCTTAAAACACTAACAATTGTGTTTCAAAATGTATTTGCCAAAACACTAGAAATTATCACTTTGATTTAAACCATTTCTAGCAAAACAAAAATGATTTAAAGTAGCCATTTCTCACTAACTTAGTATCAAATGGTTCTACCACTTTTGTAAATGACCAATAGGTGTTTTCAAATGTTTATAACCTATTAGAAACCATTTTTCCAAATAAAACAATCTTTGGCATGCTTGCATGCATTGCTTTGGTTTTATTATTTTATGTGATGATTGCTTGAGTGGTAGATTGAAATTGTGTCATGCTTGATTGAATTGTAGTGACATTTGAAGAGAGTGACTATTGCAAGATCAAGGAGTGAACTTATAATCTCTACCAAAAAGGCAAGTGGTTCTTCATGTTTTTATCCCAATATTTTACCTATGCATTAGAAATATTTTGTATAGGACTTGCATGATTATTTTGCTAAGTATCTATATGATATGCTTGGGAGATCCTAGTAGTTTTAGAAATGTTAGAATTTCCTTTAAGTTAGGATACTTGTTATTGCCATGCTTAGCCTAGCTAATAACAACCAAGGGTGGAATATAATCATGCTATGGAAAATATTGTTAAGTCTTTTGACTTATGGTTTTTCTTAATAAAACAACTAAGTGAATGAAACACCTGGGTGGAATGGTAATTGCTTGGTGGTTTTTGGTTGAGTGGTTACACAAGGCCCATTTCTATGGTTTACCTTGTGTATCTCACTTGTGGATTGCCACCCAGGAACAAAGGGATTTGAGATGCCAAATGTTAAGAAGCTTCTAGTGCAGCCACATGGCATTATGGGCTTTGCCTGGATCATATAGGTTGCAATAACTTAGCCAAATGGACATTTGGTGGTAGGGGAATGATAGGTTTGAAGCGCGTCCATTCTGGTCTAAGGGAAGGCTTCTAAAAGGTCTTGTCTTGGTGAAACCAAGTCTTGTGAGGAAACTGCACCACCTCTGCAGAGTGTAAAATCTAAGTACTTAGCCATGTTCCTGACAAAGGACAATTTGAGCATCAAGACATGGAAGCTATAAAGAATCTCCTCATCCCAATTTCTAAGTTAAAAACTTGTGGTTGAACAAGGGTTGAAGGTTCACCAATTTCTATTGGTGGTTCCTTGGGTGTTTTGACAAGCAAAAACTTAGTGTTTTCAAATGATAAGGAAAAATCTATTTTGTGCAAAGCAAGCCTAAGCTCCACCTAGCCAAATGCATATAGATGATAGACTCCACTATACTGCCATAGTATCACTTGCCAATACAATTCAAATGTATTGACCCTTGTGGCTGTAACTTATTATGTTGCAGGTTTGTTTGATGTTAGAGAGGTGTGTTGATTAGGATTACAAGTCTACAACAAACATGATTGCCTATGGCACTTTGAAGATGAAGGACCCCCTGCTATAGTTATTTCTGCTGCATTGTAATGAGATAACCAAATGAGCTATGTAAGATGTAATGAATTATTTTATTCCTGGTTATAAAGTTGTATTATGACCTTTGTTTCTTGATATTACATCTTAACTGTGGATGCTAGCTATTGATCCACAGACTAGCATTGTAAACACATGGATCTCTACCTTATTAAAGGTTGGGACCTCTACAGATGGTATCAGAGCACTATGTTGCCTGTAGGATTGTAACCCTAGGATTGGACAAAACCCCTTAGAAAAAAATAGAAGTTGTATTTGTTCCAAACTTATTTACAAACAATCTTATAAACTCTTTCCTCAATCTTTTTGTTTTGAATCTACATCTCTTCCATTTCAACTTGTTGGAAAAAAACCTCAACATGAGCAAAGACATCAACTTGAGCAAGGACTTCACCAACACCAATGACTTCAACTTTAGTTTCATCAAGGACTTCAACTTGGACATCACTAAGGACTACAAGTGAGACAAGAATATTACTCAAGACTTTAAGACTAAGGAAACACAACCTAGAAGGAATCATCATCACCTTTGAAGTTTTGTGACCAAGATGCAAGAAATTCTCCAAGAATACAAAGATCTTGTTCATGAAGAAGCAACCAAGAAGAATGGAATGATCTTAAGTAAACCATATAGTTGGACCACCATACTAATGATTCATTTAAACCCACCAACTTATGTGGTGTAGCAAAAATATTTTGTTGCCTAAAAATGTGCTTGAAACTTGTTGTTTGAGTGGAATCTTTCTTGTGTTTGCTTGCACATTACTTGTGTGAAATTGTGATGTGTGTGATTAGACTTCTTCTATAGAAATCTTTGCCTATTCTAATCCCAATCCAACCCAAACAGTTGACTACTCCAAGCAACTCCAACATCAAGAATGGTGACAACAACAACCAAGAGATGCACATGAGAGAACAACTACTAGCAAAACAAACATAGTTGAATCAGTTGACAACTCAGTTTTTAGCCAACAACAATGAGTTAGACCCAACCATGCAAAAGTTTTTGGAAATTCAATCCCAATTGTTGCAAGGGATGACCACTCAAATGATCAACATGAAAGACAGCCTTTCCCAAGGAGATGGTGACAACAATGATGTCAAGAATGATATTATAGAAGGAACTCAAGCTTGCAATATTCGTGGAGACAAGGATCACACTTCCAAATAGCATGAAGATCAATGCCCCAATTGTGAAGAGAAACATCCAACTAATCAATGCCCCACATCTCAAGCTACTTGTTTCCTATGTGAAGGAAATAATCATGTCCCTATCCAATGCCCCATCTATTCCATAGTTCAACAAAGGAAACAAGGTGGAGTGCATCAACAGTTTGTAAACCCCCATGAGAAAACAACTTCTACCAAGAAGGATGAAGACAAAGGAAAATCTCAGCTTGCACCTCCGAGCAATATGACTCAACTTGATGGACAAAAGAGGAGACATATGTATTATCCAAGAAAAAGATTAAGGAGACCAGGAGACTTTCCCACCTTTGAGGTGAGATATGAAGAGCATGAACTAGAAGAACTCCTAGCTTTGGAGAAACCCAAGAAGAAGAAGTACAAAAGCCAAGTGCAGTGTTGCCATTGCAAAGAGATGGGACACTATGCCAATGAATGTCCAGAGAAGAAGAAAAAGTATAAGGAAATTAGCCAAGTGTGGTGCAACATCTGCAAAGAACTAGGCCATTATGTATCAACTTGTCCACAGAAGATACGTGAAGAACTCAATCTTGTCACATGTTACAATTGTGGTAATCACAGACATTATGCAAGCAATTGTCCAGAAAATATGAACCATAAGATAAATAAGACTATGAAGGATCACAACCTTGCCACGTGTTTCAATTGTGGAAACAAAGGACACTATGCAGATGTTTGCCCAGAGAGGTTTCATCAAGATCCTAAGCAAGCCAAGATGTAATCTAGTTGGAATTTTTTTAAGGGTGGTAGTACCCTAGTTGCCTTGAAGCCAACTTGTAACCCCTACCTGTCACATCCCAAGATTTTCCAAATCTTGTAATGTGAAAATAAATGAATAAAATAAAACTTTGTTTGATTTTCAGAGCCAGAAGAAACTTTTTGAATTCAATTGGAACTTCAAACCCATTTGAATTAAATAAAACCTAAAGGGATTTAAAAAGATAAACATTTAATAAAAGGAAAATAAAAACATTTGGAAATACTATTTTGAAACAATTAAATGAAAAGATTTGTTTTCAAATGAAATAGAAGTTTTATAAATAAAAGAACATTTTATAAAGCCCAAATTAAACCTTGGCCAAGCTTTAGAGTTAAAACATTTTGTTTTGAATAAAAATAGTAAAGGTTTATTTAAAATAAAATAATAAGGAATTAATATCCAAACCATTCTGTCTCGTTGAAGCACACACGATCACCAACCCCGTACGCATCTAACGCAACTGCTATCTTGCTCTCTCGCGGCTTGTGTCGTCGCCTTCGACGATAAACAGAGAAGCCCGACGCGGACACGAACTCCGGCGAGCGATTCAAGCTAGCATAGTGCGCCCCTTCACCAGCCAGTGCCTCCTTAAGCTTCCCCAGGCATCTGCGAACACGGTGAACATCCTCTCCCTCCTTCTCGCTTCCTGTAACGCCGGCGACACCACTGACAAGCCGCCGCCGCCGCACGTCAGAGCCCAGCGCCGCCCGCTTATGGTCGGGGCACTGAGAACCGTCCGATCTAGATCGCAGCGTCACGATAGATTCACTTAACTGAAAGGGTACGCTAGCTCTGAGCCGCTCGATCCAATTTAAATCCAACGCTCCCCAGCGACTGATCCGGCCGAACCGGTATCAACCAGTAAGATCACGCCGCGTGTCACCTGTCTGTTTAAAAACAGAAATTGAAATCAGAATTTGATGCCATTTTCAAACCCTTATAACTTTTGATCCACACGTCCGAATTTGGCAAATTTTATATCATTGGATTCAGGAGAACAAGCCCTAGCCAACCATGCCCTTAGTTTGACAAATAGTATCTGTTAGCTTGTTTGAATTTGCAGAAACTTTTGTGAGCTTGTTTAGAGTATAAAAATTGTTTAAAATTGAATTTAAGGATAAAACTTTTGCAAATTGGTTTGTTGTGACCTTACTGACCCTAGGGACCAACCCATGATTTGCAAAATGGATTTGGAAAAGTTTAGAATGGATTTATTGGTTTAGTCCATTTCTAGCCAAACAAAACTATTGTTTTGTTTATGAAAATGGTTTTAAATGGAAAACTTTGAAGAAAATGATTTAGACCAAACCTACTGACCAAAACACCAAGTTTTGCAATAGCAACTCATTTGGTGAACCATATAGGCTAATGCCTTAGTAAAAATATTTCTACACCACATAAAATAACACTTTGTTTTGAAAATGGTTTTAAAGTGAAACCTTTTGCAAATGACTTGGCCACTTTAGGAAATGACCATTAGATGCACTCAAATAACTATGACCCACTAGGAACCACTTTTTCAAACAAAACAAAGCTTGGCATGCTTGCATGCATTTCTTTGACTTTGTTATTTATATGTGTTGTTTTACTTGATTGGTAGATTGAGTTTGTGCCTTGCTTGATTGATTTGTAGTGACTTGAAGAGTGTGATTGTTTCAAAGATCAAGAAGTGAACCTATACTCTACCAAAAAGGCAAGTGATGCTTCATACTTTCTATCCCATTACTTTCACTATGCATTAGTGATTTTCCTAAGTAAAACTTGCATGGATTTTGCTAAGTATAAACCTTGCTATAGGAAACCTAGTAGATGAATCCTTAGTAGGATTTGCCTAAGTTAAGATTCCTACTACTACCAAGCTTAGCCTAGCTAATAGAAAACATGGGTGGAATATATATTCACACTATGGAAAAATATTCTAAGTCTAAGGACTTGTGATTTTGTCTAATAAAACAACTAAGTTAATGAATCACCTGGGTGGAATGGAATAGCTTGGTGGAGAATGGTTGAGTGGTTCACAATGCCATGGACTTGGATTGTGTATCTCAGTTGTGGTATGCCACCCAGGAAACAAAGAGATTTGAGATGTCAAATGTTGAGAAGCTTCAAGTGAAACCACTTGGCAATATGGGCTCTGCCATGATCATATAGGTTGCAAGAACTTAGCCAAATGGACAGTGGGTGGTAGTGTTTGATAGGTTGGAGCGCGTCCATTTTGGTCTAAGGGAAAGCTTCTGAAAGATCTTGTCTTGGGAAACCAAGTCTTGTGGGTAAAGTGCACCACCTCTGCAGAGTGTAAAATCTAAGTACTTAGCCATGTCCCTGGTAAAGGACAATTTGAGCATCAAGACATGGAAGCAATCAAGAATCTCATCATTCAAATTTCTAAATTAAAACTTGTGGATTGAACAAGGGTTGTTTGAATTCTTCAATCATTGATGGAGAGATGGCTTGGTACAAGGATCTTGAAATCTTTGATTGAGAAAAATGATTTTGTCAAGCAAAAACTTAGTATTTTCAAATGTTAAGGAAAAATCTATTTTGAGCAATGCAAGCCTCAACTCCACTTAGCCAAATGCATATAGATGATAGATTCCACTATACAAATATAGTATCACTTGCCAATACAATTCAAATGTATTGACCCTTTGTGGCTGTAACTTATATGTTGCAGGTTTGATTGATTTTAGTGAAGATTGATTGTTTAGGATTACAAAGTCTACAACCAACATCTGCCTGTGGCACTTTGAAGATGAAGGACCCATGACTATATTTATTCCGCTGCAATGTAATGTGATAGCCATATGAGCTATGTTTGATGTAATAAAAATTATGTTATTCCTGGTTATAAGGTTATATTATGACCCTTGTTTCTTGATATTACATCTAAACTGTGGATGCTAGCTATTGATCCAGGGACTAGCATTGTAAAACACAGGAGGGATCAATCTTATCTAAGGTTGGGACCTCTACAGATGGTATCAGAGCATTGTGTTGCCTGTAGGATTTGTAAACCTAGGATTGGACAAAAACCCTTAGAAAAATAGGAGTTGTTTTGTTCCAAAAAAAAAAAATTATTTACAAAAACTTGTAAACTCTTTCCTCAACCATTTTGGTTTTAACTCTACACCTCTTCTACTTCAACTTGATGGAAAAACCTACCCATGGCCAAAGACTACACCATATGCAAAGGACTTCTTCAATTTCTTCAATTCTAATGACTTCAACATCTTCAACTCTAATGACTTCAACATCTTCAACTCTAATGACTTCAACATCTTCAGCATATTCACCAAGGACTACAAGTGAAACAAGGAAATCTTGCTTAAGATTTAGAGACTGAGGGAATGCAAAATAAGAAGGAACCATCAACAACTTTGAAGTATTGTGACCAAGAGTTTTCTCAAGGAAACCAAGATCTCATACAATAAGAATCAACCAAGAAGGATGGAAAGATCACAAGTGAACCATATAGACGGACCACCATATTTTAGCTAAGACAAAACACACCAACTTATGTGGTGTAACAAAAATATTTTGTTGCCTAAAGATAAGCTTGAAACATGTTGTTTGAGTGGAATGTTTGTTTGTGATTGCTTGCACATTGCTTGTGTGATTTGTGATGTGTGTGAATATAATTATTCCCTTAGAAAATTTTGTTGCCTATTCTAATCCCAAACCAACCTAAACAGATGACTACTTCAAGAGACTCCAACATCAAGGTTGATGACACCAACACCAACCAAGCTGACAGCATGAGAGAACTTGTAGCAACTCAAAACCAGTTGAGCCAAGAGACAACTCAGCTTTTAGCCAACAACAATGGACTAGACCCAGCCATACAAAGGATTTTGAAACTTAAATCCCAATTGTTGCAAGGACTCATTACTCAAGTGATCAACATGAGAGAAAACTTTTCCCAAAGAGCTAATGACATCAAGGATGACAAAGATGTTATTCTAGAAGGAACCCAAGCTAGCAATGTTTTTAGATACAAGGATCATGCATCCAAGGAGCATGAAGATCAATGCCTCAAGAAGAGAGAAAGATCTCCCACCTATGAAGAACATGAACTAGAAGAACTCCTAGCTTTGGAGAGACCCAAGAAGAAGAAGAAATGCCCCAACCCTAACAAGAAGGATATTACTCAAGAGCAATGTTACAATTGCAAAGAGATGGGACACTATGCCAATGAATGCCCAGAAAAGAAGAAGAGCCAAGAAAGCAAACAAAGGCTAGTGAAAACCAAGATAAGGAAGGATTTTAGCCAAGTGATGTGCAAACACTGCAAAGAGTTAGGACATTATGCAAACTACTGTCTAGAAAAGATGAAGTATAAGATAAACCAGCCAATGAGGGATCTCAGCCTTGTCACATGTTTCAAATGCAAGGAACTAGGCCACTATGCAAACAATTGTCCAGAAAGGATGGAGAACAAGTTAAACAAGTCTATGAAGGATCTCAACCTTGGCCCATGAGTCAAGTATGGGAACAAAGGACTCAATGCAAAAGTTTGTTTAGAGAAATTCCCAGGATCCCAAGAAGTCCAATATGTAATTTTTGTTTGAAAATTTTTAAGGGTGGTAGTACCCTAGTTGTTTTGAACTTGCTTGTAACCCCAGCCTTCCCAAATCTCGGGACGAGATTTATTTTAAGGGTGGTAGCCTGTCACATCCCAAGATTTTCCAAATCTTGTAATATGAAAATAAATGAATAAAATAAAACTTTGTTTGATTTTCAGAGCCAGAAGAAACTTTTTGAATTCAATTGGAACTTCAAACCCATTTGAATTAAATAAAACCTAAAGGGATTTAAAAAGATAAACATTTAATAAAAGGAAAATAAAAAACATTTGGAAATACTATTTTGAAACAATTAAATGAAAAGATTTGTTTTCAAATGAAATAGAAGTTTTATAAATAAAAGAACATTTTATAAAGCCCAAATTAAACCTTGGCCAAGCTTTAGAATTAAAACATTTTGTTTTGAATAAAAATAGTAAAGGTTTATTTAAAATAAAACAATAAGGAATTAATATCCAAACTTTATTTAAATAAAAGGTTTTACCAATTTAATTGAAACATCAAAACTTGTTTAATTGTTTAAAAATAAGTTTTCCAAGTATTTTATATCTTCAAATAAAACCTACTGAATGGTTTTTGTACTATATTAGTTTTCAAAATAAAGTTTCAAATAAAACAAATCCTATTTGAATTAATAACTAAAGCCCATTTTATTTAATTACTAATGGACCCTTTAGCAAAAATGTTATTTTGTTTTAAACAAAGTTTCCAAGTATTTTTTTTTTATTTCCAAATGATACCTACTGGTTTGGTTTGGAAAAATATTTTGGAATTTAAATGGAGATTTATTAAATAAATCATATCATATTTGATTAAATAACTATGGTCTATTTTATATTAAATAGATCCTAAAAGGAATAAAAATATTATTTATTTTGGAATGTTGGTTTATGTTGATAAACAGAACCAAGTTCAAAGAATTGAAATGTGGTGTTTGTATGAATTTATTTGGATTGATTGAATTGTTGTTTGAAATCCAAATCAGTAAATAGATAATAAAAAAGATAAATCAAAGCAGACAGAAAAAAATAAAGAGTAAACCAACCCAACCCAGCAGCCCATGAAGCCCATCAGTAGCCCACCTGTTCCCACGCCCGAACCGTTTTTCCTCACCTCATAAACAACCCACTAAGCCAATGACTAGTGGACCACTTGTCCCTCTCGTTTCTCGCTGACAACAAGACCCCACACCACCAGCTCGTCTTCTTCCTCCTCGCGTTAACTCACCACCGTTGCTGCCAATTGATTCTCCGATTGAATACGCTTTATTGCAGCAGTAATCTCTCGCCGCGAGCATGCTGTCTTAACCGCCCACGCTCCCTCCTCCATTCCCCTCTGTCGCCACTCCTTCTCCGCCCCGAGGCTGCCACAATTCGACCCAGAGCTTCCTCTGTCTCCGACGACTTCCATTACCGATTACGACTGCCACACGCCGCCCCTTGCCTCGACGACCTAGCACACATACTCCCCGCATCCAGACGCATCTGTTCATACCACCCATTCACCTGCGGGCGCTCCAAAACGTCGACAGCAACTCCACCTATACGCCGCCGTCGTCTGTTACTTTTCCGGCGAGTCCTCCAGGTAATATCTGACCACCCCATTCTGTCTCGTTGAAGCACACACGATCACCAACCCCGTACGCATCTAACGCAACTGCTATCTTGCTCTCTCGCGGCTTGTGTCGTCGCCTTCGACGATAAACAGAGAAGCCCGACGCGGACACGAACTCCGGCGAGCGATTCAAGCTAGCATAGTGCGCCCCTTCACCAGCCAGTGCCTCCTTGAGCTTCCCCAGGCATCTGCGAACACGGTGAACATCCTCTCCCTCCTTCTCGCTTCCTGTAACGCCGGCGACACCACTGACAAGCCGCCGCCGCCGCACGTCAGAGCCCAGCGCCGCCCGCTTATGGTCGGGGCACTGAGAACCGTCCGATCTAGATCGCAGCGTCACGATAGATTCACTTAACTGAAAGGGTACGCTAGCTCTGAGCCGCTCGATCCAATTTAAATCCAACGCTCCCCAGCGACTGATCCGGCCGAACCGGTATCAACCAGTAAGATCACGCCGCGTGTCACCTGTCTGTTTAAAAACAGAAATTGAAATCAGAATTTGATGCCATTTTCAAACCCTTATAACTTTTGATCCACACGTCCAAATTTGGCAAATTTTATATCATTGGATTCAGGAGAACAAGCCCTAGCCAACCATGCCCTTAGTTTGACAAATAGTATCTGTTAGCTTGTTTGAATTTGCAGAAACTTTTGTGAGCTTGTTTAGAGTATAAAAATTGTTTAAAATTGAATTTAAGGATAAAACTTTTGCAAATTGGTTTGTTGTGACCTTACTGACCCTAGGGACCAACCCATGATTTGCAAAATGGATTTGGAAAAGTTTAGAATGGATTTATTGGTTTAGTCCATTTCTAGCCAAACAAAACTATTGTTTTGTTTATGAAAATGGTTTTAAATGGAAAACTTTGAAGAAAATGATTTAGACCAAACCTACTGACCAAAACACCAAGTTTTGCAATAGCAACTCATTTGGTGAACCATATAGGCTAATGCCTTAGTAAAAATATTTCTACACCACATAAAATAACACTTTGTTTTGAAAATGGTTTTAAAGTGAAACCTTTTGCAAATGACTTGGCCACTTTAGGAAATGACCATTAGATGCACTCAAATAACTATGACCCACTAGGAACCACTTTTTCAAACAAAACAAAGCTTGGCATGCTTGCATGCATTTCTTTGACTTTGTTATTTATATGTGTTGTTTTACTTGATTGGTAGATTGAGTTTGTGCCTTGCTTGATTGATTTGTAGTGACTTGAAGAGTGTGATTGTTTCAAAGATCAAGAAGTGAACCTATACTCTACCAAAAAGGCAAGTGATGCTTCATACTTTCTATCCCATTACTTTCACTATGCATTAGTGATTTTCCTAAGTAAAACTTGCATGGATTTTGCTAAGTATAAACCTTGCTATAGGAAACCTAGTAGATGAATCCTTAGTAGGATTTGCCTAAGTTAAGATTCCTACTACTACCAAGCTTAGCCTAGCTAATAGAAAACATGGGTGGAATATATATTCACACTATGGAAAAATATTCTAAGTCTAAGGACTTGTGATTTTGTCTAATAAAACAACTAAGTTAATGAATCACCTGGGTGGAATGGAATAGCTTGGTGGAGAATGGTTGAGTGGTTCACAATGCCATGGACTTGGATTGTGTATCTCAGTTGTGGTATGCCACCCAGGAAACAAAGAGATTTGAGATGTCAAATGTTGAGAAGCTTCAAGTGAAACCACTTGGCAATATGGGCTCTGCCATGATCATATAGGTTGCAAGAACTTAGCCAAATGGACAGTGGGTGGTAGTGTTTGATAGGTTGGAGCGCGTCCATTTTGGTCTAAGGGAAAGCTTCTGAAAGATCTTGTCTTGGGAAACCAAGTCTTGTGGGTAAAGTGCACCACCTCTGCAGAGTGTAAAATCTAAGTACTTAGCCATGTCCCTGGTAAAGGACAATTTGAGCATCAAGACATGGAAGCAATCAAGAATCTCATCATTCAAATTTCTAAATTAAAACTTGTGGATTGAACAAGGGTTGTTTGAATTCTTCAATCATTGATGGAGAGATGGCTTGGTACAAGGATCTTGAAATCTTTGATTGAGAAAAATGATTTTGTCAAGCAAAAACTTAGTATTTTCAAATGTTAAGGAAAAATCTATTTTGAGCAATGCAAGCCTCAACTCCACTTAGCCAAATGCATATAGATGATAGATTCCACTATACAAATATAGTATCACTTGCCAATACAATTCAAATGTATTGACCCTTTGTGGCTGTAACTTATATGTTGCAGGTTTGATTGATTTTAGTGAAGATTGATTGTTTAGGATTACAAAGTCTACAACCAACATCTGCCTGTGGCACTTTGAAGATGAAGGACCCATGACTATATTTATTCCGCTGCAATGTAATGTGATAGCCATATGAGCTATGTTTGATGTAATAAAAATTATGTTATTCCTGGTTATAAGGTTATATTATGACCCTTGTTTCTTGATATTACATCTAAACTGTGGATGCTAGCTATTGATCCAGGGACTAGCATTGTAAAACACAGGAGGGATCAATCTTATCTAAGGTTGGGACCTCTACAGATGGTATCAGAGCATTGTGTTGCCTGTAGGATTTGTAAACCTAGGATTGGACAAAAACCCTTAGAAAAATAGGAGTTGTTTTGTTCCAAAAAAAAAAAATTTATTTACAAAAACTTGTAAACTCTTTCCTCAACCATTTTGGTTTTAACTCTACACCTCTTCTACTTCAACTTGATGGAAAAACCTACCCATGGCCAAAGACTACACCATATGCAAAGGACTTCTTCAATTTCTTCAATTCTAATGACTTCAACATCTTCAACTCTAATGACTTCAACATCTTCAACTCTAATGACTTCAACATCTTCAGCATATTCACCAAGGACTACAAGTGAAACAAGGAAATCTTGCTTAAGATTTAGAGACTGAGGGAATGCAAAATAAGAAGGAACCATCAACAACTTTGAAGTATTGTGACCAAGAGTTTTCTCAAGGAAACCAAGATCTCATACAAGAAGAATCAACCAAGAAGGATGGAAAGATCACAAGTGAACCATATAGACGGACCACCATATTTTAGCTAAGACAAAACACACCAACTTATGTGGTGTAACAAAAATATTTTGTTGCCTAAAGATAAGCTTGAAACATGTTGTTTGAGTGGAATGTTTGTTTGTGATTGCTTGCACATTGCTTGTGTGATTTGTGATGTGTGTGAATATAATTATTCCCTTAGAAAATTTTGTTGCCTATTCTAATCCCAAACCAACCTAAACAGATGACTACTTCAAGAGACTCCAACATCAAGGTTGATGACACCAACACCAACCAAGCTGACAGCATGAGAGAACTTGTAGCAACTCAAAACCAGTTGAGCCAAGAGACAACTCAGCTTTTAGCCAACAACAATGGACTAGACCCAGCCATACAAAGGATTTTGAAACTTAAATCCCAATTGTTGCAAGGACTCATTACTCAAGTGATCAACATGAGAGAAAACTTTTCCCAAAGAGCTAATGACATCAAGGATGACAAAGATGTTATTCTAGAAGGAACCCAAGCTAGCAATGTTTTTAGATACAAGGATCATGCATCCAAGGAGCATGAAGATCAATGCCTCAAGAAGAGAGAAAGATCTCCCACCTATGAAGAACATGAACTAGAAGAACTCCTAGCTTTGGAGAGACCCAAGAAGAAGAAGAAATGCCCCAACCCTAACAAGAAGGATATTACTCAAGAGCAATGTTACAATTGCAAAGAGATGGGACACTATGCCAATGAATGCCCAGAAAAGAAGAAGAGCCAAGAAAGCAAACAAAGGCTAGTGAAAACCAAGATAAGGAAGGATTTTAGCCAAGTGATGTGCAAACACTGCAAAGAGTTAGGACATTATGCAAACTACTGTCTAGAAAAGATGAAGTATAAGATAAACCAGCCAATGAGGGATCTCAGCCTTGTCACATGTTTCAAATGCAAGGAACTAGGCCACTATGCAAACAATTTTCCAGAAAGGATGGAGAACAAGTTAAAAAAGTCTATGAAGGATCTCAACCTTGGCCCATGAGTCAAGTATGGGAACAAAGGACTCAATGCAAAAGTTTGTTTAGAGAAATTCCCAGGATCCCAAGAAGTCCAATATGTAATTTTTGTTTGAAAAATTTTAAGGGTGGTAGTACCCTAGTTGTTTTGAACTTGCTTGTAACCCCAGCCTTCCCAAATCTCGGGACGAGATTTATTTTAAGGGTGGTAGCCTGTCACATCCCAAGATTTTCCAAATCTTGTAATATGAAAATAAATGAATAAAATAAAACTTTGTTTGATTTTCAGAGCCAGAAGAAACTTTTTGAATTCAATTGGAACTTCAAACCCATTTGAATTAAATAAAACCTAAAGGGATTTAAAAAGATAAACATTTAATAAAAGGAAAATAAAAAACATTTGGAAATACTATTTTGAAACAATTAAATGAAAAGATTTGTTTTCAAATGAAATAGAAGTTTTATAAATAAAAGAACATTTTATAAAGCCCAAATTAAACCTTGGCCAAGCTTTAGATTTAAAACATTTTGTTTTGAATAAAAATAGTAAAGGTTTATTTAAAATAAAACAATAAGGAATTAATATCCAAACTTTATTTAAATAAAAGGTTTTACCAATTTAATTGAAACATCAAAACTTGTTTAATTGTTTAAAAATAAGTTTTCCAAGTATTTTATATCTTCAAATAAAACCTACTGAATGGTTTTTGTACTATATTAGTTTTCAAAATAAAGTTTCAAATAAAACAAATCCTATTTGAATTAATAACTAAAGCCCATTTTATTTAATTACTAATGGACCCTTTAGCAAAAATGTTATTTTGTTTTAAACAAAGTTTCCAAGTATTTTTTTTATTTCCAAATGATACCTACTGGTTTGGTTTGGAAAAATATTTTGGAATTTAAATGGAGATTTATTAAATAAATCATATCATATTTGATTAAATAACTATGGTCTATTTTATATTAAATAGATCCTAAAAGGAATAAAAATATTATTTATTTTGGAATGTTGGTTTATGTTGATAAACAGAACCAAGTTCAAAGAATTGAAATGTGGTGTTTGTATGAATTTATTTGGATTGATTGAATTGTTGTTTGAAATCCAAATCAGTAAATAGATAATAAAAAAGATAAATCAAAGCAGACAGAAAAAAATAAAGAGTAAACCAACCCAACCCATCAGCCCATGAAGCCCATCAGTAGCCCACCTGTTCCCACGCCCGAACCGTTTTTCCTCACCTCATAAACAACCCACTAAGCCAATGACTGGTGGACCACTTGTCCCTCTCGTTTCTCGCTGACAACAAGACCCCACACCACCAGCTCGTCTTCTTCCTCCTCGCGTTAACTCACCACCGTTGCTGCCAATTGATTCTCCGATTGAATACGCTTTATTGCAGCAGTAATCTCTCGCCGCGAGCATGCTGTCTTAACCGCCCACGCTCCCTCCTCCATTCCCCTCTGTCGCCACTCCTTCTCCACCCCGAGGCTGCCACAATTCGACCCAGAGCTTCCTCTGTCTCCGACGACTTCCATTACCGATTACGACTGCCACACGCCGCCCCTTGCCTCGACGACCTAGCACACATACTCCCCGCATCCAGACGCATCTGTTCATACCACCCATTCACCTGCGGGCGCTCCAAAACGTCGACAGCAACTCCACCTATACGCCGCCGTCGTCTGTTACTTTTCCGGCGAGTCCTCCAGGTAATATCTGACCACCCCATTCTGTCTCGTTGAAGCACACACGATCACCAACCCCGTACGCATCTAACGCAACTGCTATCTTGCTCTCTCGCGGCTTGTGTCGTCGCCTTCGACGATAAACAGAGAAGCCCGACGCGGACACGAACTCCGGCGAGCGATTCAAGCTAGCATAGTGCGCCCCTTCACCAGCCAGTGCCTCCTTGAGCTTCCCCAGGCATCTGCGAACACGGTGAACATCCTCTCCCTCCTTCTCGCTTCCTGTAACACCGGCGACACCACTGACAAGCCGCCGCCGCCGCACGTCAGAGCCCAGCGCCGCCCGCTTATGGTCGGGGCACTGAGAACCGTCCGATCTAGATCGCAGCGTCACGATAGATTCACTTAACTGAAAGGGTACGCTAGCTCTGAGCCGCTTGATCCAATTTAAATCCAACGCTCCCCAGCGACTGATCCGGCCGAACCGGTATCAACCAGTAAGATCACGCCGCGTGTCACCTGTCTGTTTAAAAACAGAAATTGAAATCAGAATTTGATGCCATTTTCAAACCCTTATAACTTTTGATCCACACGTCCAAATTTGGCAAATTTTATATCATTGGATTCAGGAGAACAAGCCCTAGCCAACCATGCCCTTAGTTTGACAAATAGTATCTGTTAGCTTGTTTGAATTTGCAGAAACTTTTGTGAGCTTGTTTAGAGTATAAAAATTGTTTAAAATTGAATTTAAGGATAAAACTTTTGCAAATTGGTTTGTTGTGACCTTACTGACCCTAGGGACCAACCCATGATTTGCAAAATGGATTTGGAAAAGTTTAGAATGGATTTATTGGTTTAGTCCATTTCTAGCCAAACAAAACTATTGTTTTGTTTATGAAAATGGTTTTAAATGGAAAACTTTGAAGAAAATGATTTAGACCAAACCTACTGACCAAAACACCAAGTTTTGCAATAGCAACTCATTTGGTGAACCATATAGGCTAATGCCTTAGTAAAAATATTTCTACACCACATAAAATAACACTTTGTTTTGAAAATGGTTTTAAAGTGAAACCTTTTGCAAATGACTTGGCCACTTTAGGAAATGACCATTAGATGCACTCAAATAACTATGACCCACTAGGAACCACTTTTTCAAACAAAACAAAGCTTGGCATGCTTGCATGCATTTCTTTGACTTTGTTATTTATATGTGTTGTTTTACTTGATTGGTAGATTGAGTTTGTGCCTTGCTTGATTGATTTGTAGTGACTTGAAGAGTGTGATTGTTGCAAAGATCAAGAAGTGAACCTATACTCTACCAAAAAGGCAAGCGATGCTTCATACTTTCTATCCCATTACTTTCACTATGCATTAGTGATTTTCCTAAGTAAAACTTGCATGGATTTTGCTAAGTATAAACCTTGCTATAGGAAACCTAGTAGATGAATCCTTAGTAGGATTTGCCTAAGTTAAGATTCCTACTACTACCAAGCTTAGCCTAGCTAATAGAAAACATGGGTGGAATATATATTCACACTATGGAAAAATATTCTAAGTCTAAGGACTTGTGATTTTGTCTAATAAAACAACTAAGTTAATGAATCACCTGGGTGGAATGGAATAGCTTGGTGGAGAATGGTTGAGTGGTTCACAATGCCATGGACTTGGATTGTGTATCTCACTTGTGGTATGCCACCCAGGAAACAAAGAGATTTGAGATGTCAAATGTTGAGAAGCTTCAAGTGCAACCACTTGGCAATATGGGCTCTGCCATGATCATATAGGTTGCAAGAACTTAGCCAAATGGATAGTGGGTGGTAGTGTTTGATAGGTTGGAGCGCGTCCATTTTGGTCTAAGGGAAAGCTTCTGAAAGATCTTGTCTTGGGAAACCAAGTCTTGTGGGTAAAGTGCACCACCTCTGCAGAGTGTAAAATCTAAGTACTTAGCCATGTCCCTGGTAAAGGACAATTTGAGCATCAAGACATGGAAGCAATCAAGAATCTCATCATTCAAATTTCTAAATTAAAACTTGTGGATTGGACAAGGGTTGTTTGAATTCTTCAATCATTGATGGAGAGATGGCTTGGTACAAGGATCTTGAAATCTTTGATTGAGAAAAATGATTTTATCAAGCAAAAACTTAGTATTTTCAAATGTTAAGGAAAAATGTATTTTGAGCAATGCAAGCCTCAACTCCACTTAGCCAAATGCATATAGATGATAGATTCCACTATACAAATATAGTATCACTTGCCAATACAATTCAAATGTATTGACCCTTTGTGGCTGTAACTTATATGTTGCAGGTTTGATTGATTTTAGTGAAGATTGATTGTTTAGGATTACAAAGTCTACAACCAACATCTGCCTGTGGCACTTTGAAGATGAAGGACCCATGACTATATTTATTCCGCTGCAATGTAATGTGATAGCCATATGAGCTATGTTTGATGTAATAAAAATTATGTTATTCCTGGTTATAAGGTTATATTATGACCCTTGTTTCTTGATATTACATCTAAACTGTGGATGCTAGCTATTGATCCAGGGACTAGCATTGTAAAACACAGGAGGGATCAATCTTATCTAAGGTTGGGACCTCTACACTATCTTTCCCAAATCTCGGTACGATATTTCTTTTAAGGGTAGTAGCCTGTCACATCCCAAAATTTTCCAAATTTTGTAATGTGAAAAATAAATAAACAAAATAAATAAATGTTGAAATTTAGGGTGAAAAGAAACTTTTTGTTTCAAAGTGGAAACATCAAAACCCATCTTGAACAAACTTTGAATAAAAATTTGAGTCCAACTAAATTCAAATCAAGTGAAATGCATTCTTCATAAATGCATCTTGAAATTTAAACACTTGGAAAATAAACCAAAACTCTAAAA
Source organism: Avena sativa (assembly GCA_916181665.1). Taxonomy (NCBI): domain Eukaryota; kingdom Viridiplantae; phylum Streptophyta; class Magnoliopsida; order Poales; family Poaceae; genus Avena; species Avena sativa. The sequence goes on along the minus strand of OV702284.1, from coordinate 310,962,809 downwards.
CCCTATTGGAGGAAAACCATTTCAAAGACATCCCTAAGATTATGGATTTTATCCATATAGAGATTTGTCAACAAACATTTATAAATGATCAAGAATGACAAATGGAAATATTATAAAACCATATAAATTGATTTCATTCAATTTGGAACCAAAGATAAAATCTTATGAACTTAGTAAGATAAGGAAATTGAATTTCCAAAGCTAATAAAGCACCTATCTAAAAATCCATACCAAATGGTGAGCAAATAATCCTAAAGATATTTAAAAGGATAAACAAATATTAAATAAGATTTTACCAATTTGAATCACCAAGTTTGGATCTTTAAATAAAAAGATATGGATTTTATAAGATAAAGAAAGAAATAATAAATACAGAGTATTTTAAAAGCCAAATTAAATCTTGGCTAAATCCATAAATAAATGGAATGAATGTAATCCAAGTTCAAATGAAATAAATAGATAAATAAAATTCAAATAAAATAATATGTCCCTAACCAAATTCTATTCCATTTGATTAAGACAAATCCCTAATAAGAATGACTAATTAAAGCATGGGAAAATAATATTTGGAATTTACCCAAGTGGAATAAGAGTTATTTAATTAACTTAAATGGTATCAAAGAAATCATCTAAATAAAATTTATGGAATGAAACCCATATTTGATTTCATTGGAATAAAGACAAATACCCAATTTAAATGATTAATAAATCATAATAAAAATATTCCAAATAATTCAAAGTGAATTATTTGACACCCTAATAAATAAATAAAACCTTCTGCAAAAGGGTTTGGTAAAAATTTGAATTCAAATAAGAATTGAAGTTATATTTAAAATATTCTTTGAATTAAGACAAGGGCCTATTTTTAAATAATTAATATACCCTAAGAAGAATAAAAGAAATATTCTAAATTTGACTTTAGAATATGTTAAATATCAGTATTAAAATCTACACAAAGTTTGGTGGAGGTTTTAGTTCAAATAGTGCTTGAATTATTTAAATAAAAATCAAAATAGAATAATGGAAATAGAAAAAGAAAAAGTTTCTGTATAAAAAAAATGAAACAAAGCCAGCCCAGCCAGCGAGCCTAGTCCAGCCCAGAAGGCCCATTTATTCTTCCCCGCAGGAAAAACGATTCACACCAACAGTTGAACCCACTCAGCCGCTGACTGCCGGACACCACCTCACGTCTCTCTCTCTCACTGACCAATCGACCCCATCGCCAGCTCATCGTCGTCCTCGCGACCTGTTCCTCCCCTTCTTTCCTCCGGCCGTTTCCTGTGTAATTCACAGCTTCAATACTCGTTGAATGCACGAGTAAATCTCGCCCGAGACCACGCATACTTAATCGCCATGCTCCCCTCTTCTTTTCCCCCCAATCATCACCCCACCGGAGCCACCAGGCTGCCACAATTTTGAGCTCACGTCCTCACTACTCTGACGAGCTCACCGACGGATTCCGGCCAGCCCACGACCCCCTTTCTCCCTGGCGCATACGAGCATACTCCCTGGCCTCTAGCGCATCTCCCAGTGTCGCCCGTTCAGTCGCGCATGCTCTGCATCGTCGTCAACGTCAACGCAAACCACCGCCGTCGTCTGTTTCCGTCTCCGGCGAAGCCCCCTGGTAACACCCGACCGCGCCATCCCTTCTCACTGATGCTCCTGTAGTCCCCACTCTCCTGTGCATCTGACGACACGGTTTGCTTGCTCTCTCGTGCTCCATAGCGTCGCCCCCGACGACGACTGACCGCACCCGAGCCCGAAAGCAACTCCGGCGAGCGATTAAGATCGACCACGAGCGCCCCTCGACAAGAGACTGCCACGTTGAGCATCCTATCGTCGTTGCAAACCTGGTGAGCTACGCCTCTCTCTCTACCCCCCTGTATCACTGGCAACCTCGCTTGCCGAGCGCGCCGCCGCCAGCGCCGCCACTCGATGGCTAGTAGATATGAACCGTAGGATCTCGATCTAATGGATGCGATAGAAAGTCAAGCGAAGGGGTAAGTTAGCCTCTGCACCGTGCGATTTGCATTATATCCAACGAACCACAGTGCTCGATCCATACGAATCGGTACCGCCCAATAAAAACAGCCACGTGGCCAGACACAGGTTTTAAAAACAGATTTTGATCTATTAGATGAATGATTTTGTAAAATTCATAACTTTTGATCCACATGTCTAAATTTGGCAAATTTTATATCAATGGAATCATAAAAACAAACTCTATCTAACCATGTGCTTGGTTTAATGAATTCCTTCTGGAAAATTTGTTGAAATTGCAGTAACATGTGTAGGTATATTTTGAATATAAAAATTATTCTAGCAATGTTTTTAGGATAAAAATCTTTGAAAAATCGGTTGTTTTGAACCTACTGACCATATAAAACAACTTGTGGAATTAAAAGTATATTTTTTGAAATTAAAATATGAATCTTTGATTTAGAACATTTCTAGTCAAATAAAAATATGGTTATTATGTTAAAAATGCTTTTGGAGAAAACCTTTGGAAAATGTTTTGATTTAAACTCTCTGACCCTAAACAACAAGTTTTAGGATTTAAAAATATATTTGATTAACCCTATAAATTTTTTACTTTGCTAAAAAGCAATTTTAACAACATAAAATATTGATTTGGTATAAAAGTGGTTTATGGGTAAAACCTTTTGCAAATGGTTTCAATATTAAACATTTGACCCTAAAACACTAACAATTGTGTTTCAAAATGTATTTGCCAAAACACTAGAAATTATCACTTTGATTTAAACCATTTCTAGCAAAACAAAAAATGATTTAAAGTAGCCATTTCTCACTAACTTAGTATCAAATGGTTCTACCACTTTTGTAAATGACCAATAGGTGTTTTCAAATGTTTATAACCTATTAGAAACCATTTTTCCAAATAAAACAATCTTTGGCATGCTTGCATGCATTGCTTTGGTTTTATTATTTTATGTGATGATTGCTTGAGTGGTAGATTGAAATTGTGTCATGCTTGATTGAATTGTAGTGACATTTGAAGAGAGTGACTATTGCAAGATCAAGGAGTGAACTTATAATCTCTACCAAAAAGGCAAGTGGTGCTTCATGTTTTTATACCAATATTTTACCTATGCATTAGAAATATTTTGTATAGGACTTGCATGATTATTTTTCTAAGTATCTATATGCTATGCTTGGGAGATCCTAGTAGTTTTAGAAATGTTAGAATTTCCTTTAAGTTAGGATACTTGTTATTGCCATGCTTAGCCTAGCTAATAGCAACCAAGGGTGGAATATAATCATGTTATGGAAAATATTGTTAAGTCTTTTGACTTATGGTTTTGCTTAATAAAACAACTAAGTGAATGAAACACCTGGGTGGAATGGTAATTGCTTGGTGGTTTTTGGTTGAGTGGTTACACAAGGCCCATTTCTATGGTTTACCTTGTGTATCTCACTTGTGGATTGCCACCCAGGAACAAAGGGATTTGAGATGCCAAATGTTAAGAATCTTCTAGTGCAGCCACATGGCATTATGAGCTCTGCTTGGATCATATAGGTTGCAATAACTTAGCCAAATGGATAGTTGGTGGTAGGGGAATGATAGGTTTGGAGCGCGTCCATTCTGGTCTAAGGGAAGGCTTCTGAAAGATCTTGTCTTGGTGAAACCAAGTCTTGTGGGGAAAGTGCACCACCTCTGCAAAGTGTAAAATCTAAGTACTTAGCCATGTTCCTAGCAAAGGACAATTTGAGCATCATGACATGGAAGCTATCAAGAATCTCCTCATCCCAATTTCTAAGTTAAAAACTTGTGGTTGAACAAGGGTTAAAGGTTCACCAATTTCTATTGGTGGTTCCTTGGGTGTTTTGACAAGCAAAACCTTAGTGTTTTCAAATGATAAGGAAAAATCTATTTTGAGCAAAGCAAGCCTAAGATCCACCTAGCCAAATGCATATATATGATAGACTCCACTATACTACCATAGTATCACTTGCCAATACAATTCAAATGTCTTGACCCTTGTGGCTGTAACTTATTATGTTGCAGGTTTGTTTGTTGTTAGTGAGGTGTGTTGATTAGGATTACAAGTCTACAACCAACATGATTGCCCGTGGCACTTTTAAGATGAAGGACCCCATGCTATAGTTATTTCTGCTGCAGTGTAATGAGATAACCAAATGAGCTATGTAAGATGTAATGAATTATTTTATTCCAGGTTATAAAGTTATATTATGACCTTTGTTTCTTGATAATACATCTTAACTGTGGATTCTAGCTATTGATCCAGGGACTAGCATTGTAAACATAGGGATCTCTACCTTATTAAAGGTTGGGACCTCTACATAGACCCTTCTTGAATACTTGTGTGGCTATCATAGATTATAGGAAGGAAAAAGTTTTGACTAAGTTTGATGGAGAGTCTTATGAGTTTAATTTTTCCAAATTCACCAAAACTCCTTATGAAAATGAACTGCCTAATGGAGGATTTCAGGGTTGAACAACTTTCTGCTATTTCTCTTGCTCCTGACAATGCCTTGCAGCAGTTTATGGAAGATCATGAGAGCGATGTCTTCATGAAGGAAAGAAATGAGATTGTTGAGGTTTTTATTCGTCAACCTGAGTTACTTAAGCATAATCTACTTGTGAAAGATTTGGGTACCACACTACCACCTAAAGGGGACCCTGTTTTCGAATTAAAACCTTTACCTGATGATCTTAAATATGCTTATCTTGATGACAAGAAGGTATATCCTATTATTATTAGTTCCAAACTTTCAGGAAAGGAAGAAGAAAGGTTATTGGAGATACTGAAGAAACACCGAGGAGCTATGGGGTATACTCTTGATGATTTAAAAGGAATTTCTCCTAATATACGTCAGCATGCTACTAATATTGAACCCGATGCAAAGCCAGTTGTTGAGCACCAACGTCGTCTAAATCCTAAGATGAAGGATGTGGTAAGAAATGAGGTATTAAAACTCCTTGATGGTGGTATTATTTACCCTATTGCTGATAGTCAATGGGTTAGCCCTGTTCATTGTGTTCCCAAGAAAGGGGGAATAACTATTGTGCCTAATGAGGATAATGAGCTTATACCCCAAAGAGTAGTTGTTGGGTATAGAATGTGCATTGATTTTAGAAAGATCAATAAAGTTACCAAGAAAGATCATTATCCTTTGCCCTTTATTGATCAGATGCTTGATAGGTTGTCCAAGAAGACTCACTTTTGTTTTCTTGATGGTTATTCTGGGTTTTCTCAAATTGCTATGAAAGCACAAGACCAAGAGAAAACTACTTTCACTTGTCCCTATGGTACCTATGCTTATAGGCGTATGCCTTTTGGTTTATGTAATGCTCCTGCTACCATTCAGAGATGCATGTCTGCTATTTTTCATGGTTTTCGTGAAGAAATTGTAGAGGTTTTCATGGACGATTTCTCCGTCTATGGAACTTCTTTTGATAACTGTTTGCACAATCTTGATAAAGTTTTGCAGAGATGTGAAGAAACCAACCTTGTTCTTAACTGGGAGAAATGTCATTTTATGGTTAATGAAGGGATTATTCTTGGACACAAAATTTCTGAAAGAGGCATTGAAGTTGACAGAGCCAAAATGGAAGCAATTGAAAAGATGCCTTGCCCAAGGGATATTAAAGGTATTCGTAGTATCCTTGGTCATGCTGTTTTCTATAGGAGGTTTATTAAAGATTTCTCAAAAATTTCGAAGCCCCTTACTAATCTTCTTCAAAAAGATGTACCTTTTGTTTTTGATGATGATTGTAAGGAAGCTTTTGAAACTTTGAAGAAAGCTTTGACTACTGCTCCTATTGTTTAACCACCTGATTGGAGTTTACCTTTTGAAATTATGTGTGATGCTAGTGATTTTGCTGTGGGTGCTGTCCTTGGACAACGTGTTGATAAGAAGTTGAATGTCATTCATTATGCTAGCAAGACTCTAGACGCCGCTCAAAGGAATTATGCTACTACTGAAAAAGAGTTTTTAGCTGTAATCTTTGCTTGTGTAAGTTTAGACTTTATATTGTTGATTCAAAGGTTACTATTCATACTGACCATGCTGCTATCAAGTACCTTATGACAAAGAAGGACGCTAAGCCTAGGCTTATTAGAAGGGTGCTGCTTTTACAAGAGTTTGATCTGCATATTGTAGATATGAAAGGTGCTGAAAATCCTATTACTGACAATTTATCTCGTTTGGAAAATATTTCTTTTGACCCTTTGCCTGTTAATGATAGTTTTCCAAATGAGCAGTTGGCTGCAATAAAGGTAATTCAGCATGAAAGTCCTTGGCATGCTGATTATGCTAACTTTATTGTTTCCAAGTATTTGCCTCCAACCTTTACAACTCAGCAAAGAAGAAAATTCCTTTATGATTTAAGGCATTACTTTTGGGATGACCCACACTTATATAAAGAAGGAGTAGATGGTATTATGCAAAGATGTGTTCCAGAATTTGAACAACAAGAGATATTGAGGAAATGTCACGACAGTGATTATGGAGGACATCATGCTGGTGATAGAACTGCACAAAAGGTTTTACAATCTGGATTTTATTGGCCTACCCTTTTCAAGGATGCAAGGAAGTTTATCTTATCATGTGATGAATGTCAAAGAGTAGGTAACATTTCTAGACGCAACGAGATGCCTATGAATTATTCTATTTTTATTGAACATTTTGATTGTTGGGGATTTGACTTTATGGGTCCTTTTCCTCCTTCAAAAGGGTACACTCACATTCTTGTTGCAGTTGACTATGTTACAAAGTGGGTAGAAGCCATACCTACAAAAAGTGCTGATGGTAAGACCTCTTTAAAAATTCTTAAAGATGTTATTTTTCCCAGGTTTGGTGTGCCTAGATATCTCATGACTGATGGAGGCTCCCATTTTATTCATGGGGTTTTTAGAAAAACTCTCGCTAAGTATGATGTAAACCATAGGATTGCTTCAACCTATCACCCCCAAACCAGTGGGCAGATAGTGTTGGATATATGCCCTAGAGGCAATAATAAAAGTGGTTATTATTATATCTTTGTGTTTATGATAAATGTTTACATTCATGCTATAATAGTATTAACCGGAAACATTAATACTTGTGTGATTTGTAAACTAAATTAGAGTCCCTAGTAAAGCCTCTTTGTAATACTAGCTTGTTGGTTAATAGATGATCGTGGTTTCCCGATCATGAACATTGAAATGTTGTTAACAACAAGATCATATCATTAGGAGAATGGTGTGACGGACATACTCCTATAGATAAGCGTAGAATTAAGATCAAGTCATTTCAATAGTTCGTTTGCTATAAGCTTTCGATTCATAGTAACCTAATTCCTTCGACCATGATATCATGCTAATCACCATCACTAGAAGGATGCTTTGATGACATCAAACACCACACCGTAACTGGGTGGCTATAAAGATGGCATTGAGTGTTCGGAAAGTATGTGTTGAGGCACATGGATCAAGAGTGGGATTTGTCCATCCATATGACGGATAGATATACTCTGGGCCCTCTCGGTGGAATGTCATCCAATTAGCTTGCAAGCATGTGACTGGCTCACAAGGGATCACATATCACGATAACGAGAAAAGAGTACTTATCGGTAATGAGGTGGAACTAGGTATGCAGAGATACCGACGATCAAACCTCGGATAAGTAAACTATCACGAGACAAAGGGAAATTGGTATCGTATGTAAGTGGTTCATTTGATCGCAAAGTAATCGTACAAATATGTGGGAGCCATATGAATTTCCAGATTCCTCTATTGGTTATTGATTGGAGAAGTGTCTCGGTCATGTCCGCATAATTCACGAACCATAGGGAGACACACTTAAGGATTCGATGTTGTTTAGTAGATATGGAATGTAATTAGGGATACCGAATGTTGTTCGGAGTCTTGGATGGGATCCGGGATATCACGAGGAGATCCAGAATGGTCCAGAGAATAAGATTCATATAAAGAAAGTCTGATTCCGGAGTTCAGGAATGATTTCGATGTTTTCATTAGAGAGGTTCTAGAAGGGTTTAGAAGGTTCACCGGACCGGAAGGGGAATGGTCCATGAATGTGTCATGGGTAAGTGGAATGATTGGATCATATCCTAGGTCACTTGGTTTGGGCATTTGCGAGAGAGAATTAAAGCTCTAAATTGAAAGTCAAAAGGAAGGTTTAAAAAGTCAAACTGGAACAATAGTTTCCTAGTGGAAGAAGGAAAGAGTCCTTCCTTCTATCCAACTTGGGTTTGGGTATGGGTTCAAACTCCCCTCTCCCAAGGCTGCCCCCTCTCATAAATAGAGGGGGAGGGATGCCCCAAGACCACAACACCAAGCCCTCCCCACCGTGCGCCGCCGTCGCCGCCGCACGCCGCCGCCCCGCGCCACCGCGCCGCCGTCGCCCTAGCCGCCGCCGACACCTCCTCCTCCTCTCCGACCTTCTAAACCTAGATCGTCGGAAACCCTAGATCCACCATAACTCGCACCGGCTTAGGCGAAGCCCTGCGGGATCTTCCCTCTACTTCCGACACCATGCCGTCGTGCTGCCGGAATCGCGAGGGGAGAACTACAACCTTCGCTGCCTGCTGGAACAAGGGAGAGGAAGTTCTTAATTGAGTATCGAACGTGTGACTGACTACGGAAGCGTCGCCGGAACGTAGCACCGGAAGGATCGTCTACGCGATCTGGAGATCGGCAAGTGTACGACTACATCACCCACGAGAATCAGCTCTCGTTAACTGCTATGGAATCTTCGAGGGTGAGTACTCTAATCATCTCGTTGCTACAATCTAGTAGATAGATCTTAGCTTGTTTGTGTGCATACGGTAGAATTTTTTTGTTTTCCATGCTACGAACCCCTACAGTGGTATCAGAGCCGTGTCTATATGTAGATCTGTTGCATGAGTAGAACACAATGGTCATTGCGGCGTTGATGCTTTTGTTGCCGATTGCTTCTTGTGTACTTTGCATCTTGCAGGATGGTGGGATGAAGCGGCCTGGGCTAACCTTACATGACATCTTTCATGAGACTTTCTCCACGCTTAACATGCAACTTGTATTGCATAAGTGGCTTTGCGGGTGCCTGTTTCTCCCAACATAGTTAAGATTCAATTAATAATGGGTGATTGACAATACTAGTATCAACGTTGTGGTTCTTGTTCGTAAGTTAGAACGACACTTATTGAAAGCCCCAAACCACGTAAAACATGCAAAGAAAATTAGAGGCGTCTAACTTTGTTTTGCAGGGGTGTGTTGTGATGTGATATGACCATGATTGTGATCATATATGATGTATGCAATGTTCCTTATTGTAAGTCGGCAACCGACAAGAGCCATATGGTTGTCTTTTTAATTCCGTTAAGACCCGCGTGTATATTATTTAAAGTAGTTGTAATAGTTGATGCTGGTGGACGACAACCATGAAGCGGTGCCATTGACCTTGACGCCACACCGGTGATGATGGAGATCATGTTCGTGCTTGAAGATGGAGATCGGAAGAACAAGAAGAAAGGCCATATCATATCACATATTATGAATTGCATGTGATGTTAATCCTTTTATGCATCTTGTATTGCTTAGTTCGCGATGGTAGCATTATAAGATGATCCCTCTCGAAAAATTTCAAGTTATAAAGTGTTCATCCTTAGTAGGCACCGTTGCTAAAGCTCGTTGTTTCGAAGCACCACGTGATGATCAGGTGTTTTAGATTCTGCGAGTGTATACAATGGGAGCAAGCCAGATTTGCTCATGCGGAAGCTAAGGTTTGATCTTGACGAGCCTATCATGTACAGACATGGTCTCGGAACACGGATCACCGAAAGTTAAAGCATGAGTCATATAGTAGATATGATGAACATGTTGATTGTTCACCATTGAAGCTACATCAACTCTCGTGATGATCGGTTTTGATGTGGTGGATTTGGTTCGTGTGATCACTAAAACAATGTGAGGGATATTGTTTTGAGTGGGAGTTCACCTAGATTAATTTAACTATTAATCAGGACTCAATTTGTCATAAACTTAGTCTAAACTATTGCAAATATGTTGTAGATCAATGGCGGCCCCTACCATCAATTTTAATGCGTTCCTAGAGAAAAAAAAAGTTGAAAAACAATGGAAGCAACTTCGCGGATTGGTTCCGCAATTTGAGGATTGTCCTCAATGCTGGTAATTTGACCTATGTGCTGGATGCACCGCTGGGTGACCCACCTGCAGCTGATGCTACCGATGAGGTAAAGAATGTTTTCCTTGATCGGAAGAATCAGTACTCCACAGTTCAGTGTGCTATCTTGTATGGTTTGGAATCGGAGCTTCAGAAAAGGTTTGAGAACCATGACCCACATGATATTGTCCGTGAACTCAAAATGATATTTGAGGCTCACGCGATAGTTGAGAGTTATGAGGCTTCTGAAAAGTTCTTTAACTGCAAGATGGAAGAGGGCAAATCCATCAGTGAGCACGTGCTTAAGATGTCTGGGCACGCAAGCAAGTTTCAAAGCTTGGGTATAGTGATTCCTAATGCTTTGGGGATTCACCGTGTCCTACAATCACTACCACCAAGTTACAAGAACTTTGTGATGAACTACAATATGCAAAACATGGACAAGGCGTTTCTCGAACTCTTCTCCATGTTAAAATCTACAGAAGTGGAGATCAAGAAAGAGCACCAAATGTTGTTGGTCAATAAGACCACCAAATTCAAGAAGCAAGTCAAGTCTAAGCAAAAGGGAATCTTCAAGAAGGGCGGTAAGAAACTTACCGTGCCGGCGAAGAAGACCAAGGCTGGGCCTAAGGCTGATACTGAGTGCTTTTACTACAAGGGAGAAGGTCACTGGAAGCGGAATTGCCCTAAGTACTTGGCGGATTTGAAGAACGGCAACATCAATAAGAAAGTATATCCGATATACATGTTATTAATGTGTATCTCACTAGTACTTGTAGTAGTGCCTGGGTATTTGATACTGGTTCGGTTACTCACATTTGTAACTCGAAACAGGTGCTGCAGAATAGACGGAAACTAGCGAAGAACGAGGTGACGATGCGCGTTGGAAATGGATCAAAGGTTGATGTGATCGCGGTTGGCACGCTACCTCTTCATCTACCATCGGGATTAGTTTTATACTTAAATAACTGTTGTTTGGTGCCTGCGTTGAGCATGAACATTATATCCGAATCATGTTTATTGCGAGACGGTTACTTGTTTAAGTCCGAGAATAATGGTTGTTCGATTTATATGAGTAATATGTTTTATGCACATGCACCTTTGATAGATGGTTTATTCTTATCGAATCTCGATTGTAGAAATACACACATTAATAACATTGAAGCTAAACGTTTGAAATTGAGCGATAACTCGACCTATATGTGGCACTGTCGTCTTGGTCACATTGGAGTGAAGCGTATGAAGAAACTCCATTCCGATGGACTTCTTGAATCACTTGAAAGATGTGAAGCATGTCTGATGGGAAAAATGACTAAGACTCCATTTTCTGGTATGATGGAGCGAGCTACGGACTTATTGGAAATCATACATACCGATGTGTGTGGTCCAATGAGTGTAGCATCGCGCGGTGGTTATCGTTATGTTCTTACCTTCACGGATGACTTAAATAGATATGGGTATATCTATTTCATGAAACATAATTCCGAAACTTTCGAGAGGTTTAAGGAATTTCAAAGTGAAGTAGAGAATCAACATAACAAGAAGGTTATGTTTCTACAATCTGATCGTGGAGGTGAATATCTTAGTTACGAGTTTGGCGAGCATTTGAAGAAATGCGGAATACTTCCACAGTTGATACCGCCGGGAACACCACAACGTAATGGTGTGTCCGAACGTCGTAATCGAACTCTCTTAGATATGGTTCGTTCTATGATGTCACTTACAGATTTACCGATATCGTTTTGGGGTGATGCATTAGAAATAGCCACATTCACTTTAAATAGGGCACCATCTAAATCCGTTGAAACGACACCGTATGAATTATGGTTTTAGAAGAAACCTAAATTGTCATTCCTTAAAGTTTGGGGTTGCGAAGCTTATGTAAAGAAGTTACAGCCCGACAAGCTTGAACCCAAAGCGGAAAAATGCGTCTTCATAGGATACCCGAAGGAAATTATTGGGTATACCTTCTATCATAGATCCGAGGGAAAAATCTTTGTTGCCAAGAATGGATCCTTTCTAGAGAAGGAGTTTCTCTCGAAAGAAGTGAATGGAAGGAAAGTAGAACTCGACGAGGTTGTTGAACCTTCTCTCGAACTTGCGAGTAGCGCAGCACCAGAAGTAGTTCCTGTGGCGCCTACACCAATAAGAGAGGAAGCTAATGATGTTGATCATGAAAATTCGGTTGAAGTAACTACGGAACCTCACAAGTCAACAAGAACTCGTACCACTCCTGATTGGTATGATCCCGTTATGAGTGTCATGTTGGTGGACAACACCGATGAGTCTGCGACATATGAGGAAGCAATGATGAGCCCAGATTCCAATAAATGGCAAGAAGCCATGAAATCCGAGATTGGATCCATGTACGAAAACCAAGTATGGACTTCGGTGGACTTACCGGATGGCCGGAAGGCTATCGAGAACAAATGGATTTTCAAGAAGAAACAGATGCTGATGGTAATGTTACTGTCTATAAAGCTCGACTTGTCGCAAAAGGGTTTCGACAAATTCAAGGAGGTGACTACGATGAGACTTTCTCACCGGTATCAAAGCTAAAGTCTGTGAGGATTTTGTTAGAAATCGCTGCATATTATGATTATGAGATATGGCAGATGGATGTCAAAACGGCGTTCCTCAATGGAGACATTGATGAAGAGTTGTATATGGTACAACCCAAAGGTTTTGTCGATCCTAAAGATGCTAACAAGGTATGCAAACTTCAAAGGTCCATTTATGGATTGAAGCAAGCATCCTGAAGTTGGAATCAACATTTTGATAAGGTAATCAATAGCTTTGGTTTTATTCAAACTTATGGAGAAGCTTGTATTTACAAGAAAGTGAGTGGGAGCTCTGTAGCATTCTTAATACTATATGTAGATGACATATTGTTGATTGGGAATGACGTAGACCTTCTTAATAGTGTCAAGGATTATTTGAATAATAATTTTTTGATGAAAGATCTTGGGGAAGCATCTTACATATTAGGCATAAAGATTTATAGAGATAGATCAAGACGCCTGATATCATTGTCGCAAAGTACATATTTGGACAAAGTTCTAAAGAGGTTTGGAATGGAAGATAGCAAGAAAGGGTTATTGCCCATGTTGCCCAATACGACCTTGAGTAAAACTCAAAGTCCTGCAATGATAGAAGATAGAGAAAGGATGAGTAAGACTCCCTATGCCTCAGCCATAGGATCTCTTATGTATGCCATGATATGTACTAATGTTGGTTTGACTAGCATGTATCAAAGTGAACCAGGAGTGGATCATTGGACATCAGTCAAAAACATCCTTAAGTACTTGAGAAGAACTAAGGATATGGTTCTTTCTTATGCAGGTGATGAACAGCTCGTTGTTAATGGTTACACCGATGCTAGTTGGAACACCGATCCGGATGATTCTAAATCTCAATCTAGATACGTATTTACTTTGAATGGTGCAGCAGTTAGCTGGAGGAGTGCAAAGTAAAGCGTTGTGGCAAGATCTTCAACTGAATCGGAATACATAGCTGCTTCGGAGGCTTCACAAGAGGCGATATGGATGGAGGAGTTCATTACAGAGCTCGGTGTGGTTCCAAGTGCGCTGGACCCAATGTCTATCTATTGTGATAACATGGGCGCCATAGCCAATGCGCAAGAACCAAAGGTCACACAAGAAGCTAAAGCACATCAAGCTACGTTTTAACGCTATTCGATAGCATGTCCAAGATGGTGACATAAATATTTGCAAAGTACACACAGATCTGAATGTGGCGGATCCGTTGACTAAACCTCTCCCGAGGGCAAAACATGACCAGCACCAAACCGTCATGGGTGTTCGATATATTACCATGTAATCTAGATTAGTTGACTCTAGTGCAAGTGGGAGACTGTTGGAGATATGCCCTAGAGGCAATAATAAAAGTGGTTATTATTATATCTTTGTGTTTATGATAAATGTTTACATTCATGCTATAATAGTATTAACCGGAAACATTAATACTTGTGTGATTTGTAAACTAAATTAGAGTCCCTAGTAAAGCCTCTTTGTAATACTAGCTTGTTGGTTAATAGATGATCGTGGTTTCCCAATCATGAACATTGAGATGTTGTTAACAACAAGATCATATCATTAGGAGAATGGTGTGATGGACATACTCCAATAGATAAGCGTAGCATTAAGATCAAGTCATTTCAATAGTTCGTTTGCTATAAGCTTTCTGATTCATAGTAACCTAATTCCTTCGACCATGAGATCATGCTAATCACCATCACTAGAAGGATGCTTTGATGACATCAAACACCACACCGTAACTGGGTGGCTATAAAGATGGCATTGAGTGTTCGGAAAGTATGTGTTTAGGCACATGGATCAAGAGTGGGATTTGTCCATCCATATGACGGGTAGATATACTCTGGGCCCTCTCGGTGGAATGTCATCAAATTAGCTTGCAAGCATGTGACTGGCTCACAAGGGATCACATATCACGAGAACGAGAAAAGAGTACTTATCGGTAACGAGGTTGAACTAGGTATGCAGAGCTACCAACGATCAAACCTCGGATAAGTAAACTATCGCGAGACAAAGGGAAATTGGTATCGTATGTAAGTGGTTCATTCGATCGCAAAGTAATCGTAGAAATATGTGGGAGCCATACGAATTTCTAGATTCCTCTATTGGTTATTGATCGGGGAAGTGTCTCGGTCATGTCCGCATAATTCACGAACCGTAGGGAGACACACTTAAGGATTCGATGTTGTTTAGTAGATATGGAATGTAAGTAGGGATACCAAATGTTGTTCAGAGTCTCGGATGGGATCCGGGATATCACTAGGTGATCCGGAAGGGTCCGGAGAATAAGATTCATATAAAGAAAGTCTGATTCCGGAGTTTGGTAATGATTTCGAATATTTTCATCGGAGAGGTTCTAGAAGGGTCTAGAAGGTTCACCGGACCGGAAGGGGAATGGTCCATGAATGTGTCATGGGTAAGTGGAATGATTGGATCATATCCTAGGTCACTTGGTTTGGGCATTTGCGAGAGAGAATTAAAGCTCTAAATTGAAAGTCAAATGGCAGGTTTGAAAAGTCAAACTGGAACAATAGTTTTCTAGTGGAAGAAGGAAAGAGTCCTTCCTTCTATCCAACTTGGGTTTGGGTATGGATTCAAACTCCCTCTCCTAAGGCTGCCCCCTCTCATAAATAGAGAGGGAGGGCTGCCCCAAGTCCACAACACCAAGCCCTCCCCACCGTGCGCCGTCGCCGCCGCCAAGCCGCCTCTGTCGCCGCCGCACGCCACCGCCGGGCCGCCTCCCTACGCCGCCACGTCGCCACTGGCCCGTCGCCGTCGCCCCAGCCGCCGCCGACACCGCCTCCTCCTCTCCAGCCTTCTAAACCTAGATCGCCGGAAACCCTAGATCCACCATAACTCGCACCGGCTTAGGCGAAGCCCTATGGGATCTTCCCTCTTCTTCTGACACCACGCCGTCGTGCTGCCGGAATCGCGAGGGGAGAACTACAACCTCCGCTGCCTACTGGAACAAGGGAGAGGAATGTCTTAATCGAGTACCGAACATGTGACCGACTGCGGAAGCGCTTCCGGAACGCAGCGCCGGAAGGATCGTCTACGCGATCTTGAGATCGGCAAGTGTACGACTACATCACCCACGAGAATCTGCTCTCGTTAACCGCTTTGGAATCTTCGAGGGTGAGTACTCTAATCAACTCATTGCTACAATCTAGTAGATATATCTTGGCTTATTTGTGTGCATGCGGTAGAATTTTTTTTCCATGCTACGAACCCCTACAAGTAGAACTTTCCAATAGAGAAATTAAATCTATCTTGCAGAAGACTGTTAATAGATCTAGGAAAAATTGGGCTAAAAAGTTGAATGATGCTCTGTGGGCTTATGGAACTGCTTATAAAAATCCTATGGGGATGTCTCCTTACAAAATGGTTTGTGGGAAGGCTTGTCACTTGCCTTTAGAATTAGAACACAAAGCTTATTGGGCAGTGAAAGAGTTGAATAGAGATTTTAGACTTGAAGGTGAGAAAAGATTACTTGACTTAAGCACTTTAGATGAGTGGAGAAGTGAAGCTTATGAAAATGCTAGACTCTTTAAGGAAAAAGTAAAGAGATGGCACGATATGGGAATTCTCAAAAGGGAGTTCCATGTTGGTGAGAAAGTTCTTTTGTACAGGTCTCGTCTCAGATTTTTTGCAGGAAAACTACTCTCAAAATGGGAAGGACCTTTTGTTATTAAGGAAGTTTATCGTTCAGGTGCTATCAAAATATCTTCTATGAAGGACGACACCAGACAAGTGGTGAATGGTCAAAGACTTAAACATTATATCTCTGGAGATTCCTATAATGAAGATGCTGATGTTATTCAAATGGTGACCCCAGAAGAATTTATGAAAAACCAAACACCAGAATCTGCAGAGTTCGTCGTTGAATAGGTAAAAGTGGTGAAAATAGAAGGTTCGTGAACGCCCAATCTTTTTATATTTTTGATGTTTTAATACATATGGAAGGTTACAAGATGGAACAGAGGAGGATACGGAGGCCGGGGTGGCCACACCCAGCCCAGGCGCGGGCCCCACCTGGCCGCGCCTGAGGGGGGTGTGAGCTCCCCGAGCTCCACCTCCGCCTCGTTCTCGTATCAGTACCTTCCTTATGCATTGAAACTTCCTAATATATAACCCCCGGGTTCCCCGAGGTTCTTGTATCGTGTTCTCTTCGTGTTTTCGTTTCGATCTGTTTCTGTCAGGAAAAATTCTCAGCTTTGGAGCCACAATGTCTTCCTCTGGATCACCCATGGAGGATTCCTCCGCGGATGCCATCAACCTGTACATGTGTGAGTTGAAGATCCATCCCAAGGAGTTGATTCTCAAGGATGGGGAGGTGCAAATAAAAGAAGTTCAAGGCCCCAAAGGAGAAGGCAGTCTGGAAGACAGGATGGAAGCTTTGGAACAGGAAGTTTTCAGGTACAAGAAGATGGCGGAATGCGAGGTGGATATTATCCATAAGATAAGTTCAGAACTCATCGCCAAGCACAAGGAGGAGGTTGCTGAACTCCAGGGAGAAATCCTCTCACTACAGCAGGCCACCAACCAATTGCAAGCACAGCTTTACGACATACAAAACCAAAACTGTGAGTATGCGGCTAGATTTGCTCGCATGTGCTCTGCTGCTAGTTTCAGGATTGTGGAAACCGAGACATCCTTTTTGGATGGGGAACCTTTACCTTGGAAGTCTCATGATTACAAGGGGGCACCACCACCACCACCGAAGGAGTAATTCATCATCAGGTTTGGCATCCCCTTGGCTTGTTCCAAGATTGGGTGAGTCCCACGGTATCACCACCATTATCTTTCATCTTTTACCTTTTTAGTGGATTCATATCTTTGGTAGAGAGGTTATCTTATAGGTTGGTTTGCATGTGGAAGTATCTCTCCTTTAGTTGGTTATCTATGTATCCCTTGGTGTGAGTGCCTTTATGGATTATTAATGAGAAGTCTCATCTTTTATTTTTTGCACTTCTTATTTTAGTTTGCAATCTCTATTATATGATGGATCTTGTTGATCAGTATTGGCATCACTTTGGGAGCATCAAGTAACTCTAAATTGGTTTTGGAAAACCAAGCTTTGGTCAGTACCAACACTTTTTGAGGTTTGAAAGAAAAAGGGAAAAAGCTTACATGTATTTTGTATCATTTGTTTTCTTTTTTGTTGGCTCATAAGCTTAGTATTCTTTATTTAAGATCTTTTGTGTCTTCAAGGAAGATTGCATGTTTGGCTTTATTACTTGTATGTTTGCTTGTTTCTTTCAACTCTCTTGCATGCTACCCATCCTTGCTAGCCAAAAACCTATTTTGAGAAGACATACTTCTCATGTTTCTAATCTCTTTCAACCAAACCTATGCCATTTGTGTCCACCATATCTTTTGAGTATTGCTTTGAAATCATTCACTTGTGAAAAACCTTTTTGAGCAAAGAGTGATCCTGCTTTGAAACTTCTACAAAAAGCTTTCTTGTGAAAGTGTTTGCCAGGTGTTCTCTAACCAAGAACAAAGTTTGCCAATTCCAATTATGATTTATCTTTATGCATCTCTATTGTGACTGATATACTTGGTTGCAAGCTAAGTTATATAATTGTGAGTTGCTTTCTTCTATGAGTTGTGCAATGGGAAGTGTGATGCTACTTATTCGTATTCTTTTATCGACACTTCACTCCATAAACCTGTGGACATGTTTACCGAGCTCAGTTTTATCTTGGGGATAAGCGAAGGTCTAAGCTTGGGGGGAGTTGATATGCCCAATTTGCATCACCATTATATATCATAATTTACCTCTATTCATTGATATATGTCTTATTATGAGGTATTACTTATGGATTTTCATCTGTTTATGCATGTTGGATGATTCTTGGAGGATGAATTGCCGGAGTCTGGATTCTGATGGAAAAGAAGGCGTTTTGGTGCAATTTCGCGAAGATCAGAAAAATACCAGAAAAATATTATTTTTCCAGAAGACGAAGGAAGCCCGAAGGAGGAGCGAAGAGGGGCCACAGGGGGCCCACACCCCCTAGGCGCGGGTCCCCTGGACCGCGCCTAGGGCCGGTGTGGCCCACCTGCCCGGCTCCCGACTCTGCCCCTTCGCCTGTATCTTCCCTACGAAACCCAAAGGCTAGGGGAGCGACCATAGATAGATTTCCGCGGCCTCTGCGGGGCGGAAAACACCGAGAGAGAAAGATCTCTCCGGTAGACAAATTTCTACGGGGGGAATTCCTTTCTGGAGAGGGGAGACCGTCGTCATCAACACCATCATCAATCTAGGCTTCATCGGGATCATCATCATCATCCACACCATCATATCCACCAGCACCATCATCATTACTCCGTCCCGCTGTAACAATTGTGTTGGATATTTCTTTAGTTCATTAGGGGAAACCTTCCCGATGTTGATTACTATTATAGTTGATGCTTGTGAGTGGAACCATTGGATTATTGTTTATGTTCAGATTTTTATCCATTACCATATCATCTTTTGTAGGGGTCCCAATCTTTAATAAGATAGAGCCTCCTGTGTTTACAATGCTAGTCCCTGGATCAATAGCTAGCATCCACAGTTAAGATGTAATATCAAGAAACAAAGGTCATAATATAACTTTATAACCAGGAATAACATAATTTTATTACATCACACATAGCTCATATGGCTATTACATTACATTGCAGCGGAATAACTATAAGCATGGGTCCTTCATCTTCAAAGTGCCACAGGCAGATGTTGGTTGTAGACTTTGTAATCCTAAACAAATCAATCTTCACTAAAATCAATCAAACCTGCAACATACAAGTTACAACCACAAAGGGTCAATACATTTGAATTGTATTGGCAAGTGATACTATGGTAGTATAGTGGAGTCTATCTTCTATATGCATTTGGCTAAGTGGAGTTGAGGCTTGCATTGCTCAAAATAGATTTTTCCTTAACATTTGAAAATACTAAGTTTTGTTTGACAAAATCATTTTTCTCAATCAAAGATTGAAGATCCTTTCCAAGGCATCTATCAATAAAAGATTTAAGATTTCAAACAACCCTTGTTCAATCCACAAGTTTTAATTTAGAAATTGGAATGATGAGATTCTTGATTGCTTCCATGTCTTGATGCTCAAATTGTCCTTTACCAGGGACATGGCTAAGTACTTAGATTTTTACACTCTGCAGAGGTGGTGCACTTTCCCCACAAGACTTGGTTTCCCAAGACAAGATCTTTCAGAAGCTTTCCCTTAGACCAAAATGGACGCGCTCCAACCTATCAAACACTACCACCCACTGTCCATATGGCTAAGTTCTTGCAACCTATATGATCATGGCAGAGCCCATATTGCCAAGTGGTTGCACTTGAAGCTTCTCAACATTTGACATCTCAAATCTCTTTGTTTCCTGGGTGGCCATCCACAAGTGAGATACACAAGGTTCACCAGTCCCCTGGCCTTGTGTAACCACTCAACCAAACACCACCAAGCCATCCCATTCCACCCAGGTGATTCATTAACTTAGTTGTTTTATTAGATGAAATCACAAGTCCTCAGACTTAGAATATTTTTCCATAGTGTGAATATATATTCCACCCATGTTTTCTATTAGCTAGGCTAAGCTTGGTAGTAGTAGGAATCTCTAACTTAGGAAAATCCTACTAAGGATTCATCTATTAGGATTTCCTATAGTAAGGTTTACACTTAGCAAAATTTCCATGCAAGTTTTACTTAACAAAATCACTAATGCATAGAGAAAGTAATGGGTCAAAAAGTATGAAGCATCACTTGCCTTTTTGGTAGGGAATGGTGGTTCACTCCTTGATCTTGCTAGTATCACACTTCACTACAAGTCAATCAAGCAAACACCAATTCAATTTACATTCCAACCAATAATCACTCAAACAAATTCACACACACAAGACAAAGGAAACCAATTCATGCATGGGAGCATGCACAAGATAGTTTTATTTTGCAAAGGGGGTCTCTATGGGGTTTCTAAACTTTGTAAGATCCAAATTGGTCATTTACCAAGGTGGCAAAGTCATTAGCAAGAGGGTTTTGTCCAAAAACTATTTTTAAATCCATTCATCATTTCATGTGGTGAAAAATGTTTTTATTAAGGCAAAACTCTTAAGTTGTTCACAAAATGAGTTGCTAATTTGCAAAACTTGGTGTTTTGGTTCAGTGGGTTTGATCAAACCATTTTCTTAAAGTTTTCTTTCCATAATATTTTCATAACAAAAACCATTCTTTTTATTTGGCTAGAAAATGACTAAGTCAAGTAATCCAACCTAAATTTTACCAAAATCATTTTTAACACCAAGGGTTGGTTCCTAGGGTCAGTAAGGTCATAAAAAACATTTTGCAAAAGTTTTAACCCTAAAATCAATTTTAAACAATTTTTATACTCTAAACAAGCTCACAAAAGAATCTGCAAAATTAAGCAAACTAACAGATACTATTGGCTAAACTAATTCCACAGTTGGCTAGGGCTTGTTCTCCTGAATCTATTGATACCAAATTTGTAATTTTTGGACGTGTGGATCCAAAGTTATAAGGGTTTGAAATTTGCAAATAAATCTGATTCAAAACTGATTTTTAGATCTGATATAGGCCACGCGTCGCTGTCTCATTGGGCGGTACCGCTTCGGCCGGATCACGCGCAGTAGCCCTTGGATCTAACTAGATCGTGCGGTACTGAGCGCATACCCCTTCGCGGTTTAAGTGACTCCATCATGCCCGCTCAATCTAGATCGAACGGCTGTCATCGCACTGGCCAAACTCGGGCGGCGCAGTGTCAACGGCGAGCGGCGGAGCGGCCAGATGGCGGCGGCGCTGGCGAGGCCGGAAGCAAGAAAGGGTGGGAGTAAGCTCACCTGGTTCGCAATAGCCTGGAGATGCTCAAGGCGTTGTTGGTTCGACGAGGGGCGCTCTGGAGTGGGCTCGATTTCTCGCCGGAGTTCCTGCTGGCGTCAGGTTCGCTCGGGCGTCGTCGGAGACGGATCTACGATGCACGCTAGGACAAATGGAAGACAGTATCAGATGCGCAAGACCAAGGCGATGCTGTGTGCGTGATCTAGGAGTCATGGGGTGGTCGGAGACTACCTGGGTGCTTGCCGGAGTTGGAGCGGACGGCGGTGCTCGAAAGTTCGACGTAGTCAACGCTCTGGGGCGCCCGCGGTCGAATGGGTGATACTGGCAGATGCGCCCGGGAGTGGGGAAGCTGCCAGGGCGCTCAGGGAGGCAGGGGTGGTGTGTACTGGCTGGGATTGGAGATGGGAGCTCGTCGGAGCAGCGGCGGTGCAGGAGTGATTGGCGACAGCCTAGGGGCAGAGAGGGAGTGGCGACAGAGGGAAAAGGAGGGGAAGGCGCTGGCGCTTAAGTACGCAAGGTCAGAGGCGAGATTAACGCAGCCATTATGAGGAATTAAGCGCGCGGATTGACGACAGGAAACGGCAGCGCGGTTTGGGGGAGAAGGGGTCGCGCGGGTGAGGACGACGAACAGTAGCGGCGGGGTCTACCTGTCAGCGGGGAAAGGAGTAAGGGAGAGGTCCACCGGTCATTCCCTCTGCGGGTTATTTACTGAGTGCGAACCGTTTTCTTGCGGGGTGATGAAACTGGGCTGGTGCTGGGCCTATTGGGCTGCCTGGGTTGGGTCGGCCATGTCTTATTTTTTCTGTCTGCTTTGATTTATCTTTTTCTATTTTCTATTTTCTGATTTGAATTTCATCCAACTATTCAAGCATTCAAATAATTCAAACAATTCATACAATTGTAATGAGTTTTTTGGTTCTGTTTATCAACATAAACCAATCTCAAAAATAAAATAATATTTTATTCATTTTTAGGATCTATTTAATAATTAAATAAAATAGCCCTTTAGTTATTTAATCAAATAGGGTTTGATTTATTTAATAAAATCTCCATTTAAAATTCAAACATTTTCAAAATCAAATCAGTAGGTTTAATAAAGAATACTTGGAAATTAGTTTAAAACAAAATAACCCTTTATTTTTTTAGAGTCCATTATTAATTAAATATAATAGACTTTCATTATTAAATTAAATAGGATTTGTTTTATTGAGATATTTATTTTGAAATCTAAAAATAAGCCAAAACACTTTAGTAGGTATTATTTGTGAATATCAAATATTTGGAAAACTTATTTTAAACAATTTAATAAGTTTTGATGTTTCAATTAAATTGGTAAAACCTTTTATTTAAATAAAGTTGGATATTAAATCCTTATTAATTTATTTAAATAAACCTTTGCCAATTTTATTAAAAATAAAATGTTTTAATACCAAAGCTTGGCTAAGGTTTAATTTGGCTTTATAAAATATTCTTTATTTATAAACTTCTATTACATTTGAAAACAATCTTTTCATTTAATTGTTTCAAAATAGTATTTCCAAATGTTTTTATTTTTCCTTTTATTAAATGTTTATCTTTTTAAATCCCTTTAGGTTTTATTTAATTCAAATGGGTTTGAAGCTCCAATTGAATTCAAAAAGTTTCTTCTGGCTCTGAAAATCAAACAAAGTTTTATTTTATCCATTTATTTTCACATTACAAGATTTGGAAAATCTTGGGATGTGACAGGCTACCACCCTTAAAATAAATCTCGTCCCGAGATTTGGGGAGGCTAGGGTTACAAGCAAGTTCAAAACAACTAGGGTACTACCACCCTTAAAAACTTTCAAACAAAATTTACCCATAGTCCTTCTTGGGATCCTGGGAAACTTCTCTAAGCAAACTTTGCATTGTGTCCTTGGTTTCCATTTCTTGACTCATGGGCCAAGGTTGAGTTTCTCCATAGGCTTGTTCAACTTGTTCTTCATCTTCTCTGGACAGTTGCTTGCATAGTGTCCTGGGTTCTTGCAGTTGAAACAATGAATATCTTGGAGTTCTTTGCGTTGTTCTTGTGGACAAGTTGCTACATAATGGCCTGGTTCTTTGCAGTTGTTGCACCACACTTGGTCAATATCTTTATTCTTCTTGTTCTCTGGGCACTCACTGGAGTAGTGTCCCATTTCCTTACATTTACGGCATTGCACAAGGTGCATGTCTGGTCTTGGTTTCTTGGGTTTCTTTGATCCTTTGAAGTAGGTTGTCTTGTTTGGAGGTATAAGTGGTCCTTTTCCTTTGGTAGATTTGGATCCTTCTTGTTTCCTTTGTTCCACCATGGCATAGATGGGACATTGGTTAGGAGTATGATCACTTCCTTCACATAGGTAGCAAGTAGCTTGAGAGGTAGGGCATTGTCCAATAGGATGTTCTTCTTCACAATTGGGGCATTGTCCTTCATGCTCCTTGGAAGTATGATCCTTGTCTCCACAAATAATGCAAGCTGGGGCTCCATCTAAAATAACATTCTTGTCATCCTTGTTGTCATAAACTCTTTTGGGATAGTTTTCTTCCATGTTGATCATTTGATTAGTCACCCTAAGCATCAGTTGGGATTGTTCCTCCAAAAACTTTTGCAGTGCTGGATCTTTATCACTATTGTTGGCTATGAACTGAGCTGTCAGTTGGTTTAACTGGTTCTGGGTTGCTATGAGCTCTTTCATGCTGTCAGCTTGGTTGGTGTTGGTGTCATCAATCTTGGGGTCTTTTGGAGTAGTCATCTGTTTGGGTTGAAGGGAGGTTAGAATAGGCAAGTTATTTCTAAGGAATCAATTCTAATCACACACATCACAATTCACACAAGCAATGTGTATGCAATCACAAACAACTTTTCACTCAAACAACAAGGTTCAAGTACACACTTAGGCAACAAAAATACTTTTGTTACACCACATAAGTTGGTGTGTTTTGACTTAACTAAAATATGGTGGTCCATCTATATGGTTCACTTGTGATCTTTCCATCATTCTTGGTTGCTTCTTCTTACTTGGGATCATGGTTTCCTTGAGAAAAACTCTTGGTAGCAAAACTTCAAAGTTGTTGATGGCTCCTTCTTATTTTGCATTCCCTCAGTCTCTAAATCTTGTGTAAGATTTCCTTGTCTCACTTGTAGTCCTTAGTAGTTTCCAAGTTGGAAGTCCTTGGTGAACATGCTGAAGATGTTGAAGTCATTAGAGTTGAAGAAGTTGAAGAAGTCCTTTGCACATGGTGTAGTCTTTGGTCATGGGTAGGTTTTTCCATCAAGTTGAAATAGAAGAGATGTAGAGTTGAAACCAAAATGGTTGAGGAAAGAGTTTACAAGTTTTTGTAAATAAGTTTTGGATCAAAACATAACTCCTATTCTTCTAAGGGTTTTTGTCCAATCCTAGGGTTTACAAATCCTACAGGCAATACAATGCTCTGATACCATCTGTAGGGGTCCCAATCTTTAATAAGATAGAGCCTCCTGTGTTTACAATGCTAGTCCCTGGATCAATAGCTAGCATCCACAGTTAAGATGTAATATCAAGAAACAAAGGTCATAATATAACTTTATAACCAGGAATAACATAATTTTATTACATCACACATAGCTCATATGGCTATTACATTACATTGCAGCGGAATAACTATAAGCATGGGTCCTTCATCTTCAAAGTGCCACAGGCAGATGTTGGTTGTAGACTTTGTAATCCTAAACAATCAATCTTCACTAAAATCAATCAAACCTGCAACATACAAGTTACAGCCACAAAGGGTCAATACATTTGAATTGTATTGGCAAGTGATACTATGGTAGTATAGTTGAGTCTATCTTCTATATGCATTTGGCTAAGTGGAGTTGAGGCTTGCATTGCTCAAAATAGATTTTTCCTTAACATTTGAAAATACTAAGTTTTGGTTGACAAAATCATTTTTCTCAATCAAAGATTGAAGATCCTTTCCAAGGCATCTATCAATCAAAGATTTAAGATTTCAAACAACCCTTGTTCAATCCACAAGTTTTAATTTAGAAATTGGAATGATGAGATTCTTGATTGCTTCCATGTCTTGATGCTCAAATTGTCCTTTACCAGGGACATGGCTAAGTACTTAGATTTTTACACTCTGCAGAGGTGGTGCACTTTCCCCACAAGACTTGGTTTCCCAAGACAAGATCTTTCAGAAGCTTTCCCTTAGACCAAAATGGACGCGCTCCAACCTATCAAACACTACCACCCACTGTCCATATGGCTAAGTTCTTGCAACCTATATGATCATGGCAGAGCCCATATTGCCAAGTGGTTGCACTTGAAGCTTCTAACCATTTGACATCTCAAATCTCTTTGTTTCCTGGGTGGCCATCCACAAGTGAGATACACAAGGTTCACCAGTCCCCTGGCCTTGTGTAACCACTCAACCAAACACCACCAAGCCATCCCATTCCACCCAGGTGATTCATTAACTTAGTTGTTTTATTAGATGAAATCACAAGTCCTCAGACTTAGAATATTTTTCCATAGTGTGAATATATATTCCACCCATGTTTTCTATTAGCTAGGCTAAGCTTGGTAGTAGTAGGAATCTCTAACTTAGGAAAATCCTACTAAGGATTCATCTATTAGGATTTCCTATAGTAAGGTTTACACTTAGCAAAAATTCCATGCAAGTTTTACTTAACAAAATCACTAATGCATAGAGAAAGTAATGGGTCAAAAAGTATGAAGCATCACTTGCCTTTTTGGTAGGGAATGGTGGTTCACTCCTTGATCTTGCTAGTATCACACTTCACTACAAGTCAATCAAGCAAACACCAATTCAATTTACATTCCAACCAATAATCACTCAAACAAATTCACACACACAAGACAAAGGAAACCAATTCATGCATGGGAGCATGCACAAGATAGTTTTATTTTGCAAAGGGGGTCTCTATGGGGTTTCTAAACTTTGTAAGATCCAAATTGGTCATTTACCAAGGTGGCAAAGTCATTAGCAAGAGGGTTTTGTCCAAAAACTATTTTTATATCCATTCATCATTTCATGTGGTGAAAAATGTTTTTATTAAGGCAAAACTCTTAAGTTGTTCACAAAATGAGTTGCTAATTTGCAAAACTTGGTGTTTTGGTTCAGTGGGTTTGATCAAACCATTTTCTTAAAGTTTTCTTTCCATAATATTTTCATAACAAAAACCATTCTTTTTATTTGGCTAGAAAATGACTAAGTCAAGTAATCCAACCTAAATTTTACCAAAATCATTTTTAACACCAAGGGTTGGTTCCTAGGGTCAGTAAGGTCATAACAAAACATTTTGCAAAAGTTTTAACCCTAAAATCAATTTTAAACAATTTTTATACTCTAAACAAGCTCACAAAAGAATCTGCAAAATTAAGCAAACTAACAGATACTATTGGCTAAACTAATTCCACAGTTGGATAGGGCTTGTTCTCCTGAATCTATTGATACCAAATTTGTAATTTTTGGACGTGTGGATCCAAAGTTATAAGGGTTTGAAATTTGCAAATAAATCTGATTCAAAACTGATTTTTAGATCTGATATAGGCCACGCGTCGCTGTCTCATTGGGCGGTACCGCTTCGGCCGGATCACGCGCAGTAGCCCTTGGATCTAACTAGATCGTGCGGTACTGAGCGCATACCCCTTCGCGGTTTAAGTGACTCCATCGTGCCCGCTCAATCTAGATCGAACGGCTGTCATCGCACTGGCCAAACTCGGGCGGCGCAGTGTCAACGGCGAGCGGCGGAGCGGCCAGATGGCGGCGGCGCTGGCGAGGCCGGAAGCAAGAAAGGGTGGGAGTAAGCTCACCTGGTTCGCAATAGCCTGGAGATGCTCAAGGCGTTGTTGGTTCGACGAGGGGCGCTCTGGAGTGGGCTCGATTTCTCGCCGGAGTTCCTGCTGGCGTCGGGTTCGCTCGGGCGTCGTCGGAGACGGATCTACGATGCACGCTAGGACAAATGGAAGACAGTATCAGATGCGCAAGACCAAGGCGATGCTGTGTGCGTGATCTAGGAGGCATGGGGTGGTCGGAGACTACCTGGGTGCTTGCCGGAGTTGGAGCGGACGGCGGTGCTCGAAAGTTCGACGTAGTCAACGCTCTGGGGCGCCCGCGGTCGAATGGGTGATACTGGCAGATGCGCCTGGGAGTGGGGAAGCTGCCAGGGCGCTCAGGGAGGCAGGGGTGGTGTGTACTGGCTGGGATTGGAGATGGGAGCTCGTCGGAGCAGCGGCGGTGCAGGAGTGATTGGCGACAGCCTAGGGGCAGAGAGGGAGTGGCGACAGAGGGGAAAGGAGGGGAAGGCGCTGGCGCTTAAGTACGCAAGGTCAGAGGCGAGATTAACGCAGCCATTATGAGGAATTAAGCGCGCGGATTGACGACAGGAAACGGCAGCGCGGTTTGGGGGAGAAGGGTCGCGCGGGTGAGGACGACGAACAGTAGCGGCGGGGTCTACCTGTCAGCGGGGAAAGGAGTAAGGGAGAGGTCCACCGGTCATTCCCTCTGCGGGTTATTTACTGAGTGCGAACCGTTTTCTTGCGGGGTGATGAAACTGGGCTGGTGCTGGGCCTATTGGGCTGCCTGGGTTGGGTCGGCCATGTCTTATTTTTTCTGTCTGCTTTGATTTATCTTTTTCTATTTTCTATTTTCTGATTTGAATTTCATCCAACTATTCAAGCATTCAAATAATTCAAACAATTCATACAATTGTAATGAGTTTTTTGGTTCTGTTTATCAACATAAACCAATCTCAAAAATAAAATAATATTTTATTCATTTTTAGGATCTATTTAATAATTAAATAAAATAGCCCTTTAGTTATTTAATCAAATAGGGTTTGATTTATTTAATAAAGTCTCCATTTAAAATTCAAACATTTTCAAAATCAAATCAGTAGGTTTAATAAAGAATACTTGGAAATTAGTTTAAAACAAAATAACCCTTTATTTTTTTAGAGTCCATTATTAATTAAATATAATAGACTTTCATTATTAAATTAAATAGGATTTGTTTTATTGAGATATTTATTTTGAAATCTAAAAATAAGCCAAAACACTTTAGTAGGTATTATTTGTGAATATCAAATATTTGGAAAACTTATTTTAAACAATTTAATAAGTTTTGATGTTTCAATTAAATTGGTAAAACCTTTTATTTAAATAAAGTTGGATATTAAATCCTTATTAATTTATTTAAATAAACCTTTGCCAATTTTATTAAAAATAAAATGTTTTAATACCAAAGCTTGGCTAAGGTTTAATTTGGCTTTATAAAATATTCTTTATTTATAAACTTCTATTACATTTGAAAACAATCTTTTCATTTAATTGTTTCAAAATAGTATTTCCAAATGTTTTTATTTTTCCTTTTATTAAATGTTTATCTTTTTAAATCCCTTTAGGTTTTATTTAATTCAAATGGGTTTGAAGCTCCAATTGAATTCAAAAAGTTTCTTCTGGCTCTGAAAATCAAACAAAGTTTTATTTTATTCATTTATTTTCACATTACAAGATTTGGAAAATCTTGGGATGTGACAGGCTACCACCCTTAAAATAAATCTCGTCCCGAGATTTGGGGAGGCTAGGGTTACAAGCAAGTTCAAAACAACTAGGGTACTACCACCCTTAAAAACTTTCAAACAAAATTTACCCATAGTCCTTCTTGGGATCCTGGGAAACTTCTCTAAGCAAACTTTGCATTGTGTCCTTGGTTTCCATTTCTTGACTCATGGGCCAAGGTTGAGTTTCTCCATAGGCTTGTTCAACTTGTTCTTCATCTTCTCTGGACAGTTGCTTGCATAGTGTCCTGGGTTCTTGCAGTTGAAACAATGAATATCTTGGAGTTCTTTGCGTTGTTCTTGTGGACAAGTTGCTACATAATGGCCTGGTTCTTTGCAGTTGTTGCACCACACTTGGTCAATATCTTTATTCTTCTTGTTCTCTGGGCACTCACTGGAGTAGTGTCCCATTTCCTTACATTTACGGCATTGCACAAGGTGCATGTCTGGTCTTGGTTTCTTGGGTTTCTTTGATCCTTTGAAGTAGGTTGTCTTGTTTGGAGGTATAAGTGGTCCTTTTCCTTTGGTAGATTTGGATCCTTCTTGTTTCCTTTGTTCCACCATGGCATAGATGGGACATTGGTTAGGAGTATGATCACTTCCTTCACATAGGTAGCAAGTAGCTTGAGAGGTAGGGCATTGTCCAATAGGATGTTCTTCTTCACAATTGGGGCATTGTCCTTCATGCTCCTTGGAAGTATGATCCTTGTCTCCACAAATAATGCAAGCTGGGGCTCCATCTAAAATAACATTCTTGTCATCCTTGTTGTCATAAACTCTTTTGGGATAGTTTTCTTCCATGTTGATCATTTGATTAGTCACCCTAAGCATCAGTTGGGATTGTTCCTCCAAAAACTTTTGCAGTGCTGGATCTTTATCACTATTGTTGGCTATGAACTGAGCTGTCAGTTGGTTTAACTGGTTCTGGGTTGCTATGAGCTCTTTCATGCTGTCAGCTTGGTTGGTGTTGGTGTCATCAATCTTGGGGTCTTTTGGAGTAGTCATCTGTTTGGGTTGAAGGGAGGTTAGAATAGGCAAGTTATTTCTAAGGAATCAATTCTAATCACACACATCACAATTCACACAAGCAATGTGTATGCAATCACAAACAACTTTTCACTCAAACAACAAGGTTCAAGTACACACTTAGGCAACAAAAATACTTTTGTTACACCACATAAGTTGGTGTGTTTTGACTTAACTAAAATATGGTGGTCCATCTATATGGTTCACTTGTGATCTTTCCATCATTCTTGGTTGCTTCTTCTTACTTGGGATCATGGTTTCCTTGAGAAAAACTCTTGGTAGCAAAACTTCAAAGTTGTTGATGGCTCCTTCTTATTTTGCATTCCCTCAGTCTCTAAATCTTGTGTAAGATTTCCTTGTCTCACTTGTAGTCCTTAGTAGTTTCCAAGTTGGAAGTCCTTGGTGAACATGCTGAAGATGTTGAAGTCATTAGAGTTGAAGAAGTTGAAGAAGTCCTTTGCACATGGTGTAGTCTTTGGTCATGGGTAGGTTTTTCCATCAAGTTGAAATAGAAGAGATGTAGAGTTGAAACCAAAATGGTTGAGGAAAGAGTTTACAAGTTTTTGTAAATAAGTTTTGGATCAAAACATAACTCCTATTCTTCTAAGGGTTTTTGTCCAATCCTAGGGTTTACAAATCCTACAGGCAACACAATGCTCTGATACCATCTATAGGGGTCCCAATCTTTAATAAGATAGAGCCTCCTGTGTGTACAATGCTAGTCCCTGGATCAATAGCTAGCATCCACAGTTAAGATGTAATATCAAGAAACAAAGGTCATAATATAACTTTATAACCAGGAATAACATAATTTTATTACATCACACATAGCTCATATGGCTATTACATTACATTGCAGCGGAATAACTATAAGCATGGGTCCTTCATCTTCAAAGTGCCACAGGCAGATGTTGGTTGTAGACTTTGTAATCCTAAACAATCAATCTTCACTAAAATCAATCAAACCTGCAACATACAAGTTACAACCACAAAGGGTCAATACATTTGAATTGTATTGGCAAGTGATACTATGGTAGTATAGTTGAGTCTATCTTCTATATGCATTTGGCTAAGTGGAGTTGAGGCTTGCATTGCTCAAAATAGATTTTTCCTTAACATTTGAAAATACAAGTTTTGTTTGACAAAATCATTTTTCTCAATCAAAGATTGAAGATCCTTTCCAAGGCATCTATCAATCAAAGATTTAAGATTTCAAACAACCCTTGTTCAATCCACAAGTTTTAATTTAGAAATTGGAATGATGAGATTCTTGATTGCTTCCATGTCTTGATGCTCAAATTTTCCTTTACCAGGGACATGGCTAAGTACTTAGATTTTTACACTCTGCAGAGGTGGTGCACTTTCCCCACAAGACTTGGTTTCCCAAGACAAGATCTTTCAGAAGCTTTCCCTTAGACCAAAATGGACGCGCTCCAACCTATCAAACACTACCACCCACTGTCCATATGGCTAAGTTCTTGCAACCTATATGATCATGGCAGAGCCCATATTGCCAAGTGGTTGCACTTGAAGCTTCTCAACATTTGACATCTCAAATCTCTTTGTTTCCTGGGTGGCCATCCACAAGTGAGATACACAAGGTTCACCAGTCCCCTGGCCTTGTGTAACCACTCAACCAAACACCACCAAGCCATCCCATTCCACCCAGGTGATTCATTAACTTAGTTGTTTTATTAGACGAAATCACAAGTCCTCAGACTTAGAATATTTTTCCATAGTGTGAATATATATTCCACCCATGTTTTCTATTAGCTAGGCTAAGCTTGGTAGTAGTAGGAATCTCTAACTTAGGAAAATCCTACTAAGGATTCATCTATTAGGATTTCCTATAGTAAGGTTTACACTTAGCAAAATTTCCATGCAAGTTTTACTTAACAAAATCACTAATGCATAGAGAAAGTAATGGGTCAAAAAGTATGAAGCATCACTTGCCTTTTTGGTAGGGAATGGTGTCACTCCTTGATCTTGCTAGTATCACACTTCACTACAAGTCAATCAAGCATACACCAATTCAATTTACATTCCAACCAATAATCACTCAAACAAATTCACACACACAAGACAAAGGAAACCAATTCATGCATGGGAGCATGCACAAGATAGTTTTATTTTGCAAAGAGGGTCTCTATGGGGTTTCTAAACTTTGTAAGATCCAAATTGGTCATTTACCAAGGTTGCAAAGTCATTAGCAAGAGGGTTTTGTCCAAAAACTATTTTTAAATCCATTCATCATTTCATGTGGTGAAAAATGTTTTTATTAAGGCAAAACTCTTAAGTTGTTCACAAAATGAGTTGCTAATTTGCAAAACTTGGTGTTTTGGTTCAGTGGGTTTGATCAAACAATTTTCTTAAAGTTTTCTTTCCATAATATTTTCATAACAAAAATCATTCTTTTTATTTGGCTAGAAAATGACTAAGTCAAGTAATCCAACCTAAATTTTACCAAAATCATTTTTAACACCAAGGGTTGGTTCCTAGGGTCAGTAAGGTCATAACAAAACATTTTGCAAAAGTTTTAACCCTAAAATCAATTTTAAACAATTTTTATACTCTAAACAAGCTCACAAAAGAATCTGCAAAATTAAGCAAACTGACAGATACTATTGGCTAAACTAATTCCACAGTTGGCTAGGGCTTGTTCTCCTGAATCCATTGATACCAAATTTGTAATTTTTGGACGTGTGGATCCAAAGTTATAAGGGTTTGAAATTTGCAAATAAATCTGATTCAAAACTGATTTTTAGATCTGATATAGGCCACGCATCGCTGTCTCATTGGGCGGTACCGCTTCGGCCGGATCACGCGCGGTAGCCCTTGGATCTAACTAGATTGTGCGGTACTGAGCGCATACCCCTTCGCGGTTTAAGTGACTCCATCGTGCCCGCTCAATCTAGATCGAACGGCTATCATCGCACTAGCCAAACTCGGGCGGCGCAGTGTCAACGGCGAGCGGCAGAGCGGCCAGATGGTGGCGGCGCTGGCGAGGCCGGAAGCAAGAAAGGGTGGGAGTAAGCTCACCTGGTTCGCAATATCCTGGAGATGCTCAAGGCGTTGTTGGTTCGACGAGGGGCGCTCTGGAGTGGGCTCGATTTCTCGCCGGAGTTCCTGCTGGCGTCGGGTTCGCTCGGGCGTCGTCGGAGACGGATCTACGATGCACGCTAGGACAAATGGAAGACAGTATCAGATGCGCAAGACCAAGGCGATGCTGTGTGCGTGATCTAGGAGGCATGGGGTGGTCGGAGACTACCTGGGTGCTTGCCGGAGTTGGAGCGGACGGCGGTGCTCGAAAGTTCGACGTAGTCAACGCTCTGGGGCGCCCGCGGTCGAATGGGTGATACTGGCAGATGCGCCTGGGAGTGGGGAAGCTGCCAGGGCGCTCAGGGAGGCAGGGGTGGTGTGTACTGGCTGGAATTGGAGATGGGAGCTCGTCGGAGCAGCGGCGGTGCAGGAGTGATTGGCGACAGCCTAGGGGCAGAGAGGGAGTGGCGACAGAGGGGAAAGGAGGGGAAGGCGCTAGCGCTTAAGTACGCAAGGTCAGAGGCGAGATTAACGCAGCCATTATGAGGAATTAAGCGCGCGGATTGACGACAGGGAACGGCAGCGCGGTTTGGGGGAGAAGGGGTCGCGCGGGTGAGGACGACGAACAGTAGCGGCGGGGTCTACCTGTCAGCGGGGAAAGGAGTAAGGGAGAGGTCCACCGGTCATTCCCTCTGCGGGTTATTTACTGAGTGCGAACCGTTTTCTTGCGGGGTGATGAAACTGGGCTGGTGCTGGGCCTATTGGGCTGCCTGGGTTGGGTCGGCCATGTCTTATTTTTTCTGTCTGCTTTGATTTATCTTTTTCTATTTTCTATTTTCTGATTTGAATTTCATCCAACTATTCAAGCATTCAAATAATTCAAAAAATTCATACAATTGTAATGAGTTTTTTGGTTCTGTTTATCAACATAAACCAATCTCAAAAATAAAATAATATTTTATTCATTTTTAGGATCTATTTAATAATTAAATAAAATAGCCCTTTAGTTATTTAATCAAATAGGGTTTGATTTATTTAATAAAATCTCCATTTAAAATTCAAACATTTTCAAAATCAAATCAGTAGGTTTAATAAAGAATACTTGGAAATTAGTTTAAAACAAAATAACCCTTTATTTTTTTAGAGTCCATTATTAATTAAATATAATAGACTTTCATTATTAAATTAAATAGGATTTGTTTTATTGAGATATTTATTTTGAAATCTAAAAATAAGCCAAAACACTTTAGTAGGTATTATTTGTGAATATCAAATATTTGGAAAACTTATTTTAAACAATTTAATAAGTTTTGATGTTTCAATTAAATTGGTAAAACCTTTTATTTAAATAAAGTTGGATATTAAATCCTTATTAATTTATTTAAATAAACCTTTGCTAATTTTATTAAAAATAAAATGTTTTAATACCAAAGCTTGGCTAAGGTTTAATTTGGCTTTATAAAATATTCTTTATTTATAAACTTCTATTACATTTGAAAACAATCTTTTCATTTAATTGTTTCAAAATAGTATTTCTCAATGTTTTTATTTTTCCTTTTATTAAATGTTTATCTTTTTAAATCCCTTTAGGTTTTATTTAATTCAAATGGGTTTGAAGCTCCAATTGAATTCAAAAAGTTTCTTCTGGCTCTGAAAATCAAACAAAGTTTTATTTTATTCATTTATTTTCACATTACAAGATTTGGAAAATCTTGGGATGTGACATCTTTGATCTTGATCCATATGATGTCTTATGAGTAGTTCGTTGTGTTCTTGGGGACATGGGAGAAGTCATGTTGTTAGTAGTGAATCTGTGTTGAGTTATTATTCAATGGTTTAGTATTTAAGTTGTGGTGCTATTCTTCTAGTGGTGTCATGTGAACGTCGACTACATGATACTTCACCATTTATGGGCCTAGGGGAATGCATTGTGTATTTGGCTACTAATTGCGGGGTTGCCAAAGTGATAGAAACCTGAACCCCCGTTAGGACACCTTTGCACAAGGGAGTGTAGGATCTCAGAGTTTAAGGCTGTGGTTAGATTTATATCTTAATTACTTTCCTGTAGTTACGAATGTTTGTAGGGGGTTTAATCACAAGTATGTATTAGTCCAAGTAAGGTCGGTATGTTAGCACAGGTTCACCCACACAACACCAAAGAAGAGTATTCAACTATTTGAAGCGAAAGCACTTGACAGAATTCCCATGTGTCCTCGAGAACGTTTGGTCCTTATAAGTATTTCCACCGGCTTGTCCTTTGCTAAGAAAGGATTGGGCCATTTGCTTCGTTTGTCGTTACCTCTGTTACTTGCTCTTTGTTTTGTTGACTTATCAGAAAACCACTAAAAATCTGTTTGCTAAGTATTCACAGGGATTTCCTGCTTCACACCACTGTTCAGCACCTTTTGGTCCTCGTTGGGATCGACACTCCTATTTATCGAAAGTACTGCGATACACCCCCTATACTTGTGGGTCATCATGGTTTCTTTCTAGTACCCGTGTCTCCATTTGCCCGCTGTCCTTTCAGGAAGAAATATTGCAAGAGTCGTGTGTGTTCGATGACCTTGCCTACCACGAGTACAACCGTCAGGTCAAGGAGGGGAACAACATCCCGATTTCCTCCTCGCTCAACTTTGCGATAAAGTTATCGTTGACCTTACATTACTTTCCTTGCGGTCTCATCTTTTTCTTGCCTAACATGTTATTGTTCTTGACTCTTTAGCGAACAGAGATAAATAAATACGCCGACAATGCCGAGGCGATTCTTTATGATGTCCCTAAGGGGAAAAAGGGAGAAGGCATGATGCGAGACTTCCTTAAGGTACGGATGTGAGACGAGTACTCTTATAGGACTATTGTTTTACTAGTTTTGACTTCTTTTGTTATTTGTTACAGCGCTCATCCCAAAAGATGCGTCGGTTATCTAACCTACTAGGTTGCCGCGATCCCGAGTACACAACCCCGTCCAATTCTAGGTCCAAGTCGACTATTGATTCGTCGGCCCATCTTCAGGATGACGTTGAGGATGAGACCACTTCAGCGATTCATTCGAAAGATGAGGTATGGGAAAACCTTATTTCTTACCTGCACTTAGTGCTTTCTGTTTTCCATGCATTTTCATAGCCATACAATCTTACATGTAGATGCCTCGTATGGAGAATGAGACGAAGAAGGAGTACCAGATTCATTCCGCATACCAGCTGAAGCCAAGGAAAGAGTTCCAGCGCTGGACGCCGGGCGACTTCCGTAACAAAGGAAAGGCCAATGTTGTCGAAGACGAGCCGCCATGGAGGTCAAGAGCGACTAGGAGGACGAGAGGCCTACGGTATGATGATGATGACGAGTCGCAAGAAGAAGAGGAGGTGACAAAGAAGATACCTCCGAGGAGGGGTCGAGGCCCAAGGACGCATGGACGGAAGTAGGTCATGTATGGCACAATTTTAACGATGATGCACTATGTTTGAGACTATGTATGGGTTGATGTATGGCACTATGTTAATGTTTGAGACTATGTTGATGTATGCCACTATGTATATGTTTGAGACTATGTTGATGATTGAGACTATGTTGATGTTTAGCCACTATGTTGTTGTGGATTGTATTATGAAACTTAATATATTGACATATGTGCACTTGTGCTGTGAAACAACTGAACCTAGTCCAGTTCAGCAGTGTAGCGCCTATCTGCTAGGCGCTATACTAGCAAATTTCAACTGCTCCAAAAAACAACAGGAGCATACAGAGAGCAAACCGAGAGATCGCAGGTGAGGGGAACCTCTAAGTTAGAGTGTAGCGCCTGTCTGCTAGGCGCTATACTACCAGATTTCGACTGCTCCAAAAACAATAGGAGCATACAGAGAGCAAACCGAGCAGCGTAGGCGAGGGAAATACTCTAAGTCAGAGTGTAGCTCCTGTCTGATAGGCGCTACACGCAGGGGCATATCGCCTATCAGTCAGGCGCTACACTCTGACTTAGAGGTTTCCCCCGCCTGCGATCTCTCGGTTTGCTCTCTGTATGCTCCTGTTGTTTTTGGGGCAGTCGAAATCTGGTAGTATAGCACCTAGCAGACAGGCGCTACACTTGTGTAGCGGCCTATCAGACAGGCGCTATGCCTCAAAACTGTATCCAGTTCATAGATTTCCCTGTTTTGAGACTGACATGACATGTTTACAAATATGACACAAGACAAATATAACACGAGGGATAGTAGTTCATGACATACTCGAATAGAAGCATCTCAAACATGGTGTTTATTCCCTTAAGGGGATTTACATACTAATAGTTCGACAGTGCTCAAAGTTCACATCATTGTCAACATGTTTCAAGTTTGACATGCTCAATAGGCTACGAGGATCCGTCTACAAGTCTAAAGCATAGGCCCTTTGCCCTTCTTCTTCTTATTATTCTTCTTATTCTTCTTCTTCTTCTTCTTCTCTTCATCCTCCTCCATGGAGCACCACGCCGTTCGACACAGCCTTTCCCTCTCTGCAGCACGAGCCCCCTTCTTGAGGCACTCCTCTTCCTCCTCTTTCTTGCGAAGCTCGTCCTCACATTGCTTGCGCTTCTTCGCCATCTCCTCGTCATGCAACCCTTTGTGGTAGCGCCTCCTTATTATGGCACGATCGATCTCTTTGATACTCTTGTTGGCTTGAGGTTGCTCGAGATCTATCCAAGTGTAGTACCTGCATACCGGAGGGGGAGACTACAAGAAAATAATGCATGTTAGTACTATGATATGGAATAGTTGGTACACATGAAGAACTAAAAAGATTTGTGCATACCGGTGGAGTCTCGTATGGGTTGTGGCTACGGACGGGAGAGCGAGAGTAGTTTGCACACATGAAGAACTTCTTTCCCAACTATCGGAATAGTAGTCTTGGGACTGCTTAACAATGCAATTGGTTTCGCACAAACAAATAGGAACCTCCTTTCCATGGTCCTCAGAAGTACGAAACGCCTTCCGTGGCCTTTCCTGTTGGTCGACGCAAGGTGGCCTAGCATTGGCCCTCCTCTTCCTCTCTTCATCTTCCTTCTCCTTTTGCCTCTTCCTCTCTTCCTCTTCTTTCTCTTTTTTCCTCTTCCTCTCCTCCTCTTCCTTCTTCGTCTTCACCTCGTCCTCTTTATCCTTCTTTGTAGGCAAGTCACGAGCAAGTTGAACTACTGAATCAAATGCCTTCCTCTTCTCCTCTTCCTCAACTTCCTTCCTCTTCCTCTCTTCCTCTTCCTCAGCTTCCTTCCTCTTCCTCACCACCTCCATAGCATTCACCCAGATCTTCGAGTAGTTCACACCATCCCCATCATTGTCCTTGTTGGGTTGAGTCGCCATACCTATTATAAGAATGAAAGGTATAAGTTTGTAAAGGATGCATGAATGTGAACAATAGTTGATTCAATGAACTAAGCATAGTAGGTAGTAACATAAGCATGCAAGTATGAACATTTTAGCTGTACCTATTAACATAAGGATTTGGTCCTGCTAAGTAACCTAACATACTAGCCGGGTTAAAACCGCCATGCCCTCTTCCTCTTCTAATCCCAAGTGATCGACCTCTTTGTTGTCTAGGAGCTTGTTGTCTAGGAACTTGTTGGATAGTTCTTGGTTGGCTTGGGACTTGTTGGCTAGTTCTTGGTTGGCTTGGGTCTTGTTGGCTACCACTAGGTTGACTTGGAACTTGTTGGCTAGTTCTTGGTTGGCTTGGGTCTTGTTGGCTACCACTTGGTTGGCTAGTGCTTGCTTCATTTCATTTTGCTCTTTTCCTTTGGGAACACTTTCTTGCATTGTGCCCTTCACCATTGCACGTTCCACATCGGGCTCTCTCACGAGGCTCTTGGAATTGGTCATTGCCTATTTCTCAAGCACCACACGGCCCCATCCATCCATGTCTCTCCTAAAGCGCTTTGTCTTGCGTCTTGCATGTTAACCACCTTCCATTTCGGATCGGGCCATAGTTGAATTCCATGGTACTCTGGCCATTGTGATTGGTCCAAGTATGGATGAAATCTAGGAGCCCATCTCTTCTTAGTAGTCTCAGTAGAGAACTCAGACTCTCTCACCATGAGCGGATTATTGTAATCCAAATGTCGCCTGCGAGACGCCACGAGCAAGTGCGAGCATGCAATATGAAGCAATGATGGCCTTCCGCATGTGCACTCACAAGTCTTGAGCGAGACCTTGAAAGATCGGCCTCCGTGTTGGACACCATCAGCCGTTGTACCTCCGGGCTCCGTAACTTGGTAAATTAGCTCATCATTATCATATTCCGTGACAACTTGGGCATCCGCTTTCTTTGACTGAAATTGCATCCAATCATCAACCTTAGGTGGGTACTTGTATTTGTACTTGTTCTTGCTGTCCCCCGCAATCTGCTGGTCAGTTTCCTCTGAGTATTTCAGAAAATACCCATTCATCAGGTCGAATGTATATCGGACTATTTCCGTGATGGGCAATGCACGAACACCTTTGAGCAACTTGCTGAAGGCCTTTGCCATGTTGCTTGTCATTTGGTCGTACCTCCGGCCACCGTCATCGAAAGCTCGTGCCCACTTTGTCCTTTCTTCAATGTTTCTATCGAGAAACTCTCGACCACCCGCATTGAGCTCTTTGTTGAAGAGAAATTTGTTGTACAAGTTTGAGAAACGATGTTCCGTGAAAGCGAGGCAACAATCTTGTAGATCATCGACCAAATCCTTGCTCTTGCATTCCCTATAGAAGTTCGCACAAAAGTGTCTCATGCACCAACGATGGTGCAACGGAGCATGGCCGGGAATATCTTGGTTCACCGCATTAAGAATTCCTTGATGATGGTCCGAGATGACACATATTTCCCTATGAGGGGTTAATATCTTGGTTCTCAAAATATGGAACAACCACTACCAATTATCATTACTTTCCACTTCTACCAAAGCAAACGCCAAAGGAATCAACCGGTTGTTGGCATCATTGGCTATTGCAATCAAGATAGTGCCCTTGAATTGACCGTTCATAAAGGTGACATCAACGGAGATGACCGGCCTACAATGTTCAAATGCATGAACACATTGCTCAAAACCCCAAAATGCATGGCCAAAATCTCAAACGGTTCTTCCGTTTACAATCCTTGTCTTGTTCCCATAAGGTTCAACCACATGAACCATGCCCGGGTTAGCATCGGCCATCGCTCCCAACAACCTTGGGATTCGGTTATAAGATTCCTCCCAATCACCGTACAACATCTTGAATGCGGCTTGCTTAGCATTCCATTCCTTCCCATACTTCACCTCGTAGTGAAAGAGGGCTTTCATAAGCTCCATGACCATCTTGATGCTCATTATTGGAAATGATGCGATGTCATTGGAAAGCCTATAAGCGAGGAACTCGGATGTGAGTTGCCGGTGCTCGTGCTTTGCATCCTTGCCATCCACCACTGGTCCTCAGCACATGTGAGTTGATACACAACTAGATATGTGCCAATCGGGACCTCCCTTGAATGGTCTTGTACGCACAATCCAAGGACATCCTTCTCCTCGCACTTCACCATGTAACGCTTCTTGATGTCCGAGTGCACGACCATGTAAGGACGATGATGCTTCACCGAGAAGTCCTTTATCCATTGCTTAAATTCCAACAAGGTCTTAAACCTTGATCCTTTGCAAAAGCCATTATTCATGTGATTTTCATCCCGGTAAGAACTTTTCCTTGGTCCAAGCACTATGCCTTTGCCACCATCAACTGTGGCTTCATCCGCGAGACTAAGATCACGAAACAAAGGCACCTGATGGTCCCACCCCAATACGATATCATGGGTTTCGGCCTCTCTATTCGTGAAGCCCTCCTCGTCAACTTCTTCTTCAGGACCATCATCATCCGAGTCCGATGCATAGCCTCGAGAATACGGGAGGTCACGGTCCATGTCATCTTGAGTGATATATTTCTCCAAATCTCCAACATTGTTTTCGTGGAGTTCAACATCATCATCATCATCTTCACCCTCACAATCATCATTATCCTCTTCCAACACTTCGTCTTGGTGTCTTGAAATCGGGCTCAATGTTTGGGTCAAAGGAGGTTCACTCCATAGATCTTGCTCTATGGTTGGAGGACTCCTACTATCCAATGGGGAGGCAAGACGGTTCAAGTCCAAAGGCAATGAACTATCAACCTTCTTGGTGGAAAATAGCTCAAGAGCCTTGTCTAGTGATTCAGCCACCACCTCCTTGTATGCAAGACAACGGGCCTCGGAGAAGATACACATGGTATTCCAATGGATATGCATTGCAAAACCCACATTATGTCTTCCCTCCAACTCGACAACATCACATTGGTCCATCCATTTAAATTCAATCCTCACTTGCTCCAAGACCTCGGTATAGGTGGGACTACGCTCAAACAAAATATCTATCTCATTCGGGTCCGGTTCTGTGTTGCCTTTCAAAAAGGCATCCTTGTCCACATGATGAACAAGAACAATTCTTGCCATCCTTAACACACAAGAGAATATGTTCATTAACTAACCATGACAAGATAAACAAAAATATACTAGACACATTACCAAACCATAAAGCTAACAAGAACACCCTCTCTTACATAAGCAAACCCTAACTCTAACCCTAGCCATAACATTCCAATAAACCAAACAATGACATTTCAACAACCCTAAACCTAACTAAATGCTTCATACACATCTTTATACCCAACATTGGCCAATGAATCTAACAAATTTCCAAACATTTCTCCCCAAATCAAATTTCTAGGGTTTCAAGCCAAGTCCAACCCAAAATGAAAGATTTCAAGAGGTCAAAACAGAGGGGAATGAGGGAGGGTACCTCTAGCAGCTGGGGAGGGGCACAAATCCACCAAATGAAGCTTCCAATGTGAGAGATTTGAGGGGGGGAGGGGATAAGGGGGCGCCTCCTTGCTGTTCTTCTTGGCTGGGTCGAGCTGGGGGGGGGGTGAATGGGGAGGGGTGGGGAGGGGCTGGGCGCGACAGGCTATGTCTCAATGTGTAGCGCCTATCTGATAGGCACTACACATTAGAGCATAGCGCCTATCAGATAGGTGCTACACAATAAGCATAGCGCCTGGGCGTTACTCGCCCCAGGCTTAGAGCCTAGGCGTCACACGCCTGGGTGGGGCCAGGGCCGAGCCAGGCGATGCCATACTGGCAGGGGGCATAACGCCTAACAGAAAGGCGCTACCCTATAGAGTATGGCGCCTTGCTGTTAGGCGTTACCCAAAGGGTTAGTGCCAGTAAAATTGTTACACCGAGGGTCATTTTGTGAAATCCTTTCCGATATGGGTTATTTTTGTCCATTATGCCCTGGTGGTTGGGGGCCGTCAGTGGGGCCGGGTTGGGGGATCCGGTGAAAATGCTCTAAGAAGAATAACTTCTGATACGACATGGCAGTGCTGAATGCCTAGGTCGTGCCACTTCTCCTTTTATCAGCGGGCCACCGAGGACCATCCTTCTATCGATGATGTTGTGGTGGACTTCCGAGCCACATGGGATGCCTCGGCAAGGGGTCATGCCTCGTCATGATGTATAGGGAGTCGCTCGAACGGTGGGTCATTTGGTCATGTCGGTGTATATGTCGCATCCGTAACTTGTGTGTGGACTTCTAGACTGTGGGCCTCCGCTAGCCGGCTGTTCCGGAAGATGGTTAGCCGGTGCGCCTAGCAAGAGCAAGCTTGGCACCTTGTTGCCTAGACTACAAATGGTTTGTAACACCCCGTCCACTGGGCCCGGGGGGTTTCACTCCTGGTAGCTTAATACGATATCTAGACTGGCCCCACAAACCAACACTAGTCTTTTCTGGGCACTTTGTCCTCACTCATGCGCACCTGGTACCCACTTCCCGGTCGTTCACCCATCCTAGAATTGCTCTAGGCCAAGCACGCTTAACCTTAGAGTTCTTTTCGAATGAGCTTCTGGAAAATAATTTGCAACTTGTTGGTATGAGTATCCTATCAATCCTATTAAGCCATGTGCTGGATCTCACATGGTTCTAGCTAGCTTACTAATGGTTGCATCTCTCGAGGTACCTGGTTACCCATGCCCTCGCCAGGAGGTGAAGAACTTGAAGACCCTACGAAGATCGGTCATCCAATACTAGGCTCCCCCACCCTCTAGCCACCGTAGTGGTGAGGAGAGGAAAACTTGATCACTTGGTTGCCTCCTGCGGGAGCCCTAGGGCAAATAGCACGAGTCTAAATATAATTATTTTTGTACCATGCTTATTATTAGCTGACTTGTTGTGTATGGATTTTTTTCCATGATAGGTCATTGTGATAGACATTATCCCAATATGTTGCATCTGCCTAGAAAATATGATTCGTTCTAGGAAAGTCCCAGAAGATGATAATGGTAAGAAAGAAGATTGTTTATGAAGAAACACTAAG
Organism: Avena sativa; assembly: GCA_916181665.1. Lineage (NCBI taxonomy): Eukaryota > Viridiplantae > Streptophyta > Magnoliopsida > Poales > Poaceae > Avena > Avena sativa. The sequence goes on along the minus strand of OV702284.1, from coordinate 310,919,253 downwards.
AAAAATTCATATGATGATACATAAGAATTTATATAAGAATTGAAATAGTATTTTATCATAGAGTTACCCCATGGGGAATTAGCAGCACCCACGAATAATGTAAATACTACTTTGCTTTACCTTTACTCACATCATCATATTTTTATGAGGGTCTTAGCAAAAAAGGGTTGAGCTGTAGAGATATTGTCTGTAGCGAGATCACATGTGTTTCCTTGTTCTATGTTCTTCCTTCTGTTGTTATCATATACCAAAATTAATAAAAAATCACAAATTATAGTCCCAATGTTTTCCTCATAACATTTTTAATTTAATTTTGTGAGTTGATCAGTTCGGTCTTGATTCTTGGCATATTTTCAATAAACCACAGCCATGTGCGCATCAAAGAATGCAAAGGCCAGATGGCATGAAGTTCCAGGTAGGTGGAGAAGGGGCAGGATCTGATTGCGTTTTCCATATTTTATGTAGGTTCCTTGGTGCAAAATGTTCATGCCTAGTTGTATTTTTTATTTTCTTTGCAGCTGAAGATGTAACGTGTGCCTTCACCGCTGTTAATGAAAGATTCTAGGCCCATCTGGGCCTACCCCTGTTTAAAAAAAAGAGGGCATGTCCTTACTTTTGTGTTTTTTCTAGACGAAGCCTTGAAAAGTATTGTTGAGTAAAATGCATGGAGATTCCAAAGTATTTGTGAGGTCTGGTTCCTAATTCTATGAAAATGCATACCTCGGTCCTAAAAATTTGTAAGTTGTTCACGGTATGTCCTAGCTAGGTTTGACCTTACTAAGTGGCGCGTTGTCCAAGGCAACATAGGCAATATTGTCCAAAAAAGTTTCAACAATCTATTCTCTCCTAAATTGTGCGATGTTATGTATTTTTAGAACATCCCACCATTTTGTTACTCAATTATAATGTTTGTACAAACAACCTCAGGTGGATAAATGTCTGCCTACGCTTAGGTAAAGAGAAAATCTAGCTAGACTATGGGCATCACCATTCGTATGACGACGATCTTTAAGAACAGTCTTAAAAGACTTAAACTTACCCATTGTCACCTTTACTATATTTCATTCACCACCTAGCCGTGTGAAGCCATAATACTTTCAAGAACAGTCTTAAAAGACTTAAACTTACCCATTGTCACCTTTACTATATTTCATTCACCACCTAGCCGTGTGAAGCCATAATACTTTTATGAAGTTATGTTCCGGATCACCTTGCTAGTATTTACCTGGGAATGGGCCACGCGCTGGGAAGGCCCATGTGTAGGCTTTGAGATATTGTTGAGTTGTTGTACGATTAGTGAAGTTTTGGGCCTAATCCCCGGGCTGCAAGACGAACTGCCCTGGGTGCAGATCCGCCATTGGTTTATTTTTTGGATTAAAAAACAAAAACAATATCGAAGCCACTTGTTAGTATCATTGTTCGAGGCAATAACTTTGGTTTGATAGATCGGCTAGAATCAACAACATTGGCTATGAGACTAGCCCCAATGGAGGTATTATAGGTGGTATCATGCATCACATGCATGCAAAATGCTTACGTGCCACTAATGCATGTAAAATGCATATATGAACTTTGTAGTTTGTTAACATGATTTACCACATATTTGCATCATATACAATGTTATATCCACGTTTTATATTGATTTTTGGGGATTTACCAGTGATCCCCTTTATTTTGGCTATAACCCGGTAGGGCAGAAAAACTCAGTTTTTGATGTTTCAGGACCTATACGAAGTCAAATAGACTTACACGTTTGGGAATGCCAATATTTATTCACGAGAAGAATCTGGAGCACAAAAATCCCACCAGGAGGGCAAGGGGGCCAAGAAAGCATGTGTGGCGCACCCAGCCTAGGTGGACGCGCCACCCATGCTCTCTCTCCCTCCTTGGCCATCTGATCGCCTTGTTTCTTTCGCCCACGGAGTTCTTTTGACCTAAAAATCCCTATATAAGGATGATGACCCACAAGTATATGGGGTGTATCATAGTACTTTCGATAAATAAGAGTGTCGAACCCAACGAGGAGCAGAAGGTGTTGACAAGTGGTTTGGAGCAGGAATTCACTGTAAATACTAGCAAACGAATTTTTAGGTTTTTTTTGATAATGTAGATAAATGAAGTGCGAGTAAATAAAAGACAATAATGATAATTGCACCAAGTGGCCCAATCCTTTCTTCAGCAAAGGACAAGCCGGTTGTATTACTTAGGAGGACCAAACATTCTCAAGGACACATGGGAATACTGTCAAGTGCTTTCGCTTCATATAGTTGATTAATCTTCTTTGGTTGGATAAGTGTTGTGTGGGTGAACCTATGCTAATGTACCGACCTTACTTGGAGTAATACATACTTGTGATTATAACCCTTGCGAGCATCCGCAACTACAAGAAAATTAATTAAGATAGAAACCTGACCGGGCTTATAGCTCCTATGCGACGTCTTTACATGGAATTGGAAGGAAAGCGACATCATTGCAAACAATAGCTGGCATGCGACGGTTGTGAGGCGGCAAATAGCTCCCGTGCGACACTTCTACTTAACCCCACGAGATCGTCAACGAATTCGAATCAGCTGAGCACAGTAGGACCCACAGCCTCTCCACGTCACGGCGGAACTCACCTGATGTCCACCTCATATCGTGGGACCCACCCTGTGGTCGAAGAGAGCCGTTGGCCCCGATCTGTCCCCGTACCTGAGCACTCCCGCCACCGTTCCAGCATCTCATCCCCTTCTGTTTTCTTCTCCGGCGAGCAAGTGCGGCAACGCCGGCGAGGGATGTCGAGCTCTGCGTCCTCCCACCGCTCATGGCCTCGGTATGGTGCGGTGCCGATGAGGAGGTGCCCCGATTGCCCCCGTACCGCGCCCCTGAAGCGGCTTGTCACATCCACAGACAAGAACGGCAACATTGGTCGGGAATTTGTGAAGTGTGAGAGCAAGCCCGAGCCAGGAAAGGTGAGATCTGAGTGTTCCGAGCGCCAATTTCTCGCTTTTCTTTCGAAATTTCATGCATTTCATCGAATTTGGGATTTAGGGTTCATCTCTGCGATTTCAGGAACTGCCAAAATGTGGGCATTTTGAGTGGCTTGATGAGTACATCGAGCGAATTGGGGTGGAGGTAGCATCCCGGGAGCTCGAAAACCCGTCCGTGGTGGAGCAATTGGGATGTGGCAACCCCATTTCCGCTGGTACTACGGTGGATGCGGAAGTGAAGGCCGAGCTAAAGAAGATGAACAAGCAGCTAAGGCAAATCATCGAATTGAAGAAGCAGGACAATCTGATGGCCGATTTTTTTATTTTTGTGTAATTTCTCTCGGATTAGTTTATCTCCTTATCGTTAGTCATTAGACAGCGCAGTCAGTGTTCGAGTGATGCTTTGTAATGGATGTAATGGTCTATGTCTTTGGCTTGAATAAAATGCAACACAAATTCGGGCTAATTTTGAGCTGCTCTGTTTTCGAAATCAGTGTTTCTTCAGTTTCGTCAGTTTCGTCAGTGTTCCTTTTATCAGTGTGCAGGGGGCGCCCGTGTGCAGGGGAGGGGGAGGGGTTGAAAAGTAAAAAAACAATTGACGAGGATTGAAAAAGGCCAGGCCCAAATATAACTTAGCCATGCCAAAATGGACGTATCCAGGCCCAATAGTAACTATATGTTGATTGGGCAAAAAAAATGGTACTCACGTTACAATCTAAATAGGAACGTGTGGATCTGTAGATACTCGTGCTCAGGTTGCAATCTTTTTTTTGCAAAAGTAAATATATAAATGAAGTCCAAGGACATCCATTTAACTAACATAACTTGGGCGCTCCTTTAACTTATGTAAATATGTAAATGTCTTATTTGAAAATGAACCATGTGTTGTATGAACTTGTTTTTGTGTCTTTTGTTTTATACACTTGTAAATATATAAATATTGCACGAGTATTATATGAACTTGTTTTTGTGTCTTTTGTTTTATACACTTGTTGTTTTGGGTGTTTTGACAAATGACAATACAATAAAACACAGATTACAATGAAACAAGGGATAGATAATATTGGGATAACATTACTTATATTAGATAGGGGGGATCGATAACATTACAATAAAAATAAAAAAGTACAATAATATAGAAGGGGCGGAATAGGCGCCCCGCCTAAACCCTGGGCTAGCCCCTAAACCCTAACCCCCTACTCCATCGGCGGTGGAGGCGATGCCGGTGCAGCCGCATTCCACGCCGCCAGCCTCTCCCGCTGGTCCCGCTTCCGTTGCTCCTCCCGGAAGGCCCGGCCATTGGCCTCCCGTTGCTCCTCCTCCTGCCGTCTGCGCCTTTTCTTCAAGGAGCGCTGGGCCTCCTTCTCCTCCCACCTGGCGATAGCAGCCTCCTGCTTTGCCTCCTCCTTCGTCGCCTTAGCCCAGTAGGCTTCGGAGGGGAGGTCGCCGCCGCCGGGGAGGTTGGGGACGGGGTTGTGGACGATGGGGCCCTGGTCTCCCCAGGGGCAGGGCGGGGACTTCTTCTCCTTCTTCTTGCCACGCTTGGGGCACGTGGGATCCCGCTGCTCCCACCACTGCTTGTGGTCCGGGTGGTTGTCCTCGTCGCTTAATTCGGTGTCGGAAGGGAGGCGGAAGGGGGAGGTTGCCATGGTCGGAGTGTTTGGGGGGCGGCTGGGAGGAGGCAAAGGGACGGGCTCGAGGTTGAAGAGATGAGGGGCAAGATGAGATGAGGAGGCAAAGGCGTTTTGCCTATTTATTGAGGGCGGGGCGTGAAGGGCGGCGTGGGAATCCAGCGTCGCGTTGGCGCAGACGCCGAGACGAGACGCGTGCGCTGCGTTGCCCCTGCATGCATGATCAATGCGAAAGAGACGGGAAGCGGGGCAGCGGGCGTGATCAATGCGAAAGAGAGAAAAAAATAGCTAGGATGCGACGCCCCCGCCCCTGCATGCATGCATGTGCATTAATGCGAAAGAGAGAAAAAAACGTCCAAGGTAGTTGTTCATTGGCAGTAAAAAATAAAAGGGAAAATATAATTTGGCCTTGATTTACTTCGGTAATAAATGCAGGAATCTAGTACCAAGGTACTCGTTCGTTTTTACACACGCAAGAAAAATCGGTGGGAGTAATATTGACTTTTTGTATGGCGCATGAACTAGATGGAAGTAAATTTGACTGAAGAAAGTTGTTCGACGTACACTTATTTAATGGGGCAGCACTGTTGCACGCAAAATAGCTAGACTACGACGCTAGGGGCAGCTGCTGCATGCATGGTGCAGCCCGCCCAGACGCCGAGACGAGACGCGTGCGCTGCGTTGCGTGTGGGAAGCGGGCGTGATCAATGCGAAAGAGAGAAAAAAATAGCTAGGATGCGACGTACTGTAACCCCTGCACCGCCGCCTCCGACCCTGCATGCTGCATGCATGGTGCAGCCCGCCCCGCCCAGCGCCCTCGCATGCCATGCTCGGTCCAACGGTCTGGAGTGTGCCAACGCTGTATGTTATATTTATTACATATTTTAGATTTTGATATTTTTTCTGCTGGTCATAGTGACATGCATACTCCCTCTGTCCACAAATAAGTGTACGCTTGGCTTCAAAATTTGTCCACAAAAAATGTACTTCTACCTTTCCAATGCACTTGGGCATCCACTATGTAGTCCATAAGGCTATCCACAAGCCAAAAAGTAGTCCATATGGCTATCCATATACATAGTGGAGGTTTACTTTAGAAGATTTTCCTTAAGGGTGACCTACAAGCTTATGGGTTGCCCACAAGCAATAAACATAGATGTGGTATCATGCATATGTTACTAGTCTAAGTTACTACTACATAGTGCAAAATAACATAGATGTGGTATCATGCAAAGTCTCATTTATTACAATGAACCTGAGGGGAGTAAGTTTGACTGGAGAAAGTTGTTACACGTAAACTTATTTAATGCGACAGAGGGAGTAAATACGCTGCAGCGCTGTTGGACGCAAAATAGCTAGACTGCGACGCTAGGGGCAGCTGCATGCCCGCATGGTGCAGCCCGCCCCGCCCAGCGCCTTCGCATGCCACGCTGTTGCACGTAAAAACGATGAAGCCAATCAGATTCTAGAATCATCCATCTCACGGATCGCCAAGAGCTAGCCACGAAATCCTTCTAAGAGACGCCAACCAATCAGGTTGCAGAACAAGCCCTTCCACGGATCGCCCAGAGCCACCCGCGGAATCCTTCTAGAAGACGCGATCGGACGGCCACAGTGTCGCGCTAGGGTTAGATCTACGGTCCTCATTCGGCCTTAGGGTTAGCGGGGTTTAGGATGCAGTCAACGGGGTTTCACAAGTTTGACCAAACATTCAAATGTGCATAACTAATTCAAAAAAAATCAAAAAATACAAAACCTTCGCATGGTGTCATGTTATGTGACATAGTTGTGAGGAAAAATATCAAACTTGGTCTATTGATCATATTTCAAAAAACCCTTCACAAAATGACCTATCTCCTCCGAGGTTTTCTGGCTTTCGGGTCAAATGACCAATGATATGGCTAGAATCAAGGCATAGTTTGTGATAATGTGCCCATATTTGGCATGCATGTCTATAATGGGATGACTAACAATGTTGTAGCACAAAGTTTTCCTTTTCGACGCACAGAAAAATCATTTTCTATTTTCTGAGTGCCGAAAGAGGGGGGGATTTGTGAAGCAACCACCAAATTGAAGTTTCAAAATGGTAACATCCTATTTTTCAAAAATACTAGACCACCTAGAATGTACAATTTCCCAACCTGAGTATCTCAAACCTTTTATTCCATCCCTGGTGAAAAAGACAAATCCTGCCGAATCGGCTGGAAGTGGGTAAGATATGAACTACAGGTACATGATTCCATGCTGATGATTTTTTGTAAAAATAATTTTTAGGTTCACAACATGCTATTTCATCAGAGATCCAATGCTAGTTTTGCGAGCCTCAGCCCCTAGCTAAGAATATTTATGAAAACCCTTCAAGTTTGACCAGACATTCAAATGTGCATAACTAATTCAAAAAAAATCAAAAAAAATACAAAACCTTCGCATGGTGTCATGTTATGTGACATAGTTCTAAGGAAAAATATCTAACTTTGTTTTAGAAATGGTTGAAAAAAAACTTGCTTAGAAATGGGGTGGTTTACCCTAGCTTTGGAGCCCATTTCTACCCCATTTTGGGTGAGGGTGAGTTGTACTTCACAAAAGGGATCAGGGTGAGGATGAGTTGTATTGTACATATGAGAAAAACGTTGGAAGCTCATACAAACATAGAAAAGTGACATAGCTACATATGTTGGAATTCAAATTTACCATCATATTTGAATTTTGTCCAAATTATCAACAAGTGACAAATTATTATAATAACAAATGTTTACAATAACAAGTGCCAAATTATTACAACAACAAGTGTCAAATGTTTACAACAATAACAAATGTCTATTTCTTTTGGCTCTTCTTACCCCTCGTTTTCTTCTCCTTCACAAGTTTCACACCACACAATAGGTTTATGCTCTTCTTTTTCTTACCATTACCATCTGGCCTCCCCACAGCACGTCCAAGAGTCTCCTTCACCTCCTGCACCTCCTCAACAACCTCATGATCATGATCCAGAGCCTCATCAACATGGTCACTTTGCACCAGAGCCTCAACAACATGGTCACTTTGCACCAGAGCCTCAACAACTTGGTCAGTTTGCACCAGAGCTTTAACAACAGGCTCATTTTGCACCAGAGCCTCAACAACAGGCTCATTTTGCACCAGAGCCTCAACAACAGGCTCATTTTGCACTAGAGCCTCAACAACAGGCTCATTTTGCCCATCATTTTGCACCAGAGCTTCCAAATCAGAAACGATGTGCCCTAAAGCCTCAACAGTTTGCACATCATCCTCCAAAACAAGTTCAGATTGCACCTCAGCAGCACCAAACATGATCTGGTTAGTTCTCTTCTTTCTTTGGCCATTGATTCTTGCCCTTTTCACTGGCCAGCATTCGTCAACAACAAGAGGTGGGCCTTTTTCTCCACGCTTCCTCCTGAAAACAAGCAAGTTAGCTGGGGGAAAAAAATCATCAACAAGAAATGGGATAGATTTTGGATGAACATACTTTGGCTTTTCAGCAGTGTATCTGCACTTGGTAGAGCCAGCTCGGTGTCCAAGTTCTTCACAGAGTTTGCATCTATTCTTGTTACCTTTTTGGGCCCTTTTTGGCTTGGCATCTTTCTTTTCATCTTTCTTTCCCTTCTTGCTGCTCCCACCTTTCTCAAACCAAGCCTTGAATCTACTCTGCTTGGGCCTGCCAGCCTTTCTTTTCATCAAAGGAGGACACAAGGAGAACTGAATGTCCACTTCAGGCCACTGAGACTGATTTGTAAGTGCTGGAATTGGTGTTCCATATGCAGCCTTGAATTTTTCTACAGAATAATACTCATGCAAATATGGGTGCATATTTAGCTTGTGTTTGGAGGCCAAGAAAAGTATGGCATGCTCACAAGGCTTCCCAGTGTGTTGCCACTCAAGGCATGTGCATTCATGCAATTGAGTGTCAACAACATGCCTCCTGCCAGTCTTTGTATCTCTGACTTCAGCACCCCACAATGAGGATTTCTCAACACGCAAATGTGCAAGATTTCTGCTCCTGTTGACCACCTGCTGCACAACATCAGGAAGCTTATCTCCTTGAAGAACATCACCAAGCCTTCTTCTCAATTCCCACAACCTCATGATCATGATCCTGATCTGGTCAACCATGTCATGGACAGGCAAGTCTTTTAACTCCTTCACTTTGTTGTTGAAACTTTCTGCCAAATTATTGTTGATATGATCACATTTGATGGCAGTGTTAAAACCAGACCTGTACCATAAAAGAGAATGGTAGGTTTCCAACCATGTACAAAACTTGACCCTATCCTCCTCAGAGCATGCCGCCTTAATCTTCTCAAGGTGATATGAATGTGTCTGCCTGGTGTAAGATCTTGCTGCTGGCCACATGCGTCCAAAATCATCTCCTCTGAATTTTTTGATCAAATTCATCCACATATGGCCGAAGCACTCCCTCTGCTCAGCATGAGGGAAAACAATCTTCACTGCATTTTCTAAACCTTTACATGCATCTGTGTGCACTGCCAATGGAGAGACTGGCCCTATGCATCTTTTCAACTGCATCATGAACCATGTCCATGATGCCTCTGTCTCAGACTGAAACATGCCAATAGCTACAGGGAACATCCAATTGTGTCCATCTAAAGCATTGCATGCTGCTAGTTGACCATTCCACTTTCCAGTCAAGAAAGATGAGTCTATACTCAAATATGGACGGCAACCTGCTTTGAAGCCATCGATGCAAGGCTTTAAAGCCATGAAGAATTTAGAGAAGAAGACTTTCCCATTAGCTGTTACCTCAGTATCTATCTCCACAACACTGCTAGGTGACCTCTTCTCTACTTCTGCTTTGAAGTTATAAAGCATTCGAAAGGTATTTGCCCAATCACCATATAGCTCTTTCATTGCCCTTTGCTTTGCCTTCCACACTGTAGTATAATTCAGCTTAATGGGGTACTGCTTTTCCAAGTCTATTTTCAGTCTCTTTGCAGTGCTGTTTGGTGTTGTGGCTAAAATGGGCTTGATCTTTTCTGCAACCCATAATTGTGATGTCATCTTTGTAACTGTTTGAGAACTTGTAATGCAAGTATGAGGTTTTGGAATTTGATTCACTCTTATTGTCCTTCCATCAGGTTGGCGTCTAGCAGATATATACCACTTGCAAGGCTTGGCACCACCATCATAACCTATGCATTTTGCATAGAACTTCTTTTTATCAGTCCACATAGTCTTGGTAGCAAACTCACGTTTGACTGCATATGTCCTGAAACACATCCTGAATTCATCCATGCTTGGAAACAATCTCCCAACTTCAATAACTGGGTCCTCTTTGTCATAAACTGTTACTAGCTCATCATCATGTGCATCATCTACATGAACTGCAGCATTTTCCAACAACTCTAGATCTATATCTGCCTCTTCATCTCTTAAATGGTTGTCACCATCATTTGCAGCTTCATCCCTCTTCTTCTCCTTGTCTCTGTCATCTATAGGAATGCCAAAAAGCTTTGCCATTTCAATGTCATCTATTGGTGCAATGACCAAATCAGTGCGGTCATGTATCTCAACTGAATTCCAATCAACAGTTACAATCCTTTGTGCATTACCATCTGCAGCCTCCCCTTGTGCATTAGCATCATCATCCTCCATTGTTAACACTTCCAACTCAGTAAGTATAGGCATTACTTGCCTTTGTGCAGCCCAATCATCCTCGACCATCTGAGCAGCCAGCTTCGAGGCCACATATCCAACCCTCGAATCAGGTTTCAGATCAATGAGCTCTGCTAAAAACAGAACAGTTTTGCTTGTCCAACCGTTTCGCTCATCGATTTCATCAACTATATGTTCCCCTGTCTCAACCCTAACATAGTCACATTTGCAATCATCAAATCGTAACAAAGAAACTTCTTGCTCTGGCCCCCAAACCACACTATCCCCAATTTTTTCCACCATTTTCCTTACTGCCTCCTCTCCCATGTTTATTAGCTCTTGGGGATCAACATGTTCTAATTCCACCTCCCATTTAACAACCGTGTCTCTCTCAATGATCTGCGTGCTGCCATAAACTAAAACAGCCCTAGAGGGAAAGAAATTGATGCGAAATTCGAAGGTTTGGCGCGCAACATCGTCTCCCCTGTTTTTGGCGGGCACTGTGAGCTAGCGGAAGCGAACAAAGAGCTCAACCTTAGAGAAATTAAGTGCAGAGATACGGGATATACCGATTAGAAGTCCCCTCTCCATGCTCCATATCGTTCCCCCTCGCCCCGTTCAGCACACCCTCGCCTCCACAATCTAGCATCAATGGGCACGCTCAGATCTCGAATTGAGAAGAATGGGAGAAGAATTAGCTTTCAAATGGCACTCACCACCTTCGTCGTCGAACGAAAGCGCCGCCGCCTAAATTAATTGCCGTGCCGCCGCTGCCGGCGCCGAGAACGATGGGTGAGGTCCGCCGCCGCCGTCGGGGAAGCTACAGCCAGTGTTACGCGCGCTCTCGGTCGGAAGCGGTTGGTTTGACTGGCTGTCCCAACCAACCGGTTTGGCTTAACCCTAATATTGGAACAAAGTTAAATGTGTCCTTACGACCGTTTTAAGGCCCGTGTGGCCCTGGGATATTAGCTGCCTCACAACCGTCGCATGCGAGCTATTCTTTTCAACGATGTCGCTTTCCTTCCAATTCCATGTAAAGACGTCACATAGAAGCTATAAGCCCAAACCTGACCACATCATTAAACTCTGAGATCCTACACTCCCTTGTGCAAGTTTTCTAATGGGGGCTTAGGTTTCTGTCACTCCGGCAACCCCACAATTAGTATCCAAATACACAATGCATTCCCCTAGGCCCAAAAAGGTGAAGTATCATGTAGTCGATGTTCACATGACATCACTAGAAGAACAACACCACAAATTAAATATCAAACCGTTGAATATCACTTCAACACAATTCAACTACTAACAACATGACTTCTCTCATGTCCTCAAGAACTAAACTAACTACTCACGAGACATCATATGAATCAAGATCAGACACTACTGCAGAATAGCTTATAGCCTCCAGCACACTAGTGACATGCAAAAATTGGCATGTCACTATTAACTGGAATCAGCGACATGCGGTAGTTTGTCTGTCATTGGTAAAGGCTGACAAGGAGGCTCTCAAACATACTAGTAACAGACCGATAAATTTGCTGGTTACCGGTAATTTTATATATTACAAGTGACGTGCTAGTAGACTTGCCTGTCGCTGGTACGGCCTAAACAAATCTAAGACTATTACTAGTATAGACTAAACAAAATATCTAGAGAGAGTCGGCAAAAAATAGCAGGAGCTAGCCAATATTTTGCGCTAAAATTTGGCTTGACACCGAACGAAAAACATACTCCTCAATTGGGAAAAAATAATAGATCGATCTATACGCTCGACAGGGCCGTTCTCTGCCTCCTCGAGTTGGCGGCATTCACTGAGATAACAGGGTCGCCTCTAGATCGATCAAACCCCTCCCCGCATAGTATCTTTTCTCCATCATCTTCTCTATCGCCTGTAGCACACCGCTCAGCGTAGAGCCGGAGAACACCATGTCTATTTCACCCCGTGCTCAGATCCGAGGAGTAGTGAATGAGGAAGAGCGGGGTGCTCCTCTCTTGGTCTTCTCTCGCGTTTTGCTCCTACTCGTACTGAATGCCGGTCGAAGTGCTCGCTGACAGATGCAATGCCGGCATGTCTACCGTTGTAGAGGCACCGCTGGCCGGGGACCCAGCCGCCCTTGCCTATGTCACCGTGGCGCCACCACTATCTTACCGGACCCCCCCCCCCTCCCCTGGTGACGAAGGTACGCCAGAGGGGTCCGGGAGATCCGAGATCGATCCTATCGTAGAACTGAATTGCTAATTTTTAGATTTTGTTTTATCTAATATCCTAGGTTTGTAGTCTGTGCAGAAATTTGCCAATCACTCTAATAGTTCAGTTCATCTCCCAAATCGTCCACTATAATCTAATCCAATTTGTGAGTACATACGTGATGCAGAGTAGGCTAGTACAATCAGATTGATTCATGTGTGCTTGGTACAGGCTATGCTATTCTGAATATTGTTGGTTCTAATACCAATTTTCTGTTCCCTTCCTCGATCCCTCCCTTCATCCCCGTGTTCTATTTGGCCTTTAGCCTTTCTGCTTCCCTATAACTATCATAGTTGTGCTGGATTTCTCTTGATGTTGCACAGGCTGCGTGGATCACATGGATCCGTACTACGTGATCAACACCATGATTTTTTTTGAGGAAAGGAACAACGTTCAAGCAATAGAAACAGAGGATGTGCATCAAGTGTGAAATATAGCAATTGTTCATGGTGGAATCGTGGTATGTACTGCTATACATGCACTAGTATAATGTATTGACTATTCATTGTGCTTCAGTTTATTGGTTATTTGTGGAAACAAGAAAAACACTTGAGAAGGAATCTAATTTAAATCTGCATACAGATCTCAGATGATGTCGCTAAAATTAACATTCTTCGGTAAGGAAGACCCTGATGGTATATATTTCTAATGATGGTATATACTATGTGTGTTTCGTATACTTCTGGTGATATATATTTCGCATACATTAAATGTTGTCCACATAATTTACTGTTTATATAGTTTTAAGAAGATTGACCGTCCGTGAAGGTTACTACTTTTTTGGTCAGAGGTCCCATTAGCTTTTCATATTGGACTCAAGATGGATAGATCAATGGTCTTTAGTATCTCAGAAAACCCCCATCAACATTGCATTCAGTTTGTGGAGCATCGAATGCCAGCCATCAAATTAGATGCTTCTACATGAAACACCGAGTTCGTACTAATTAATTTGTAGGACAATTATGTTTGTTTCCTTATCGCTTATTTAATAGGTATTTTTATTGCGATTTTTACTTTACCTTATCTCTTGCCTTTACCTATGATTATTAGAATGGTAGTTATACTTCTGTTAATCAAATGACTTATCCGTGCAAGTAGGACCACGATAGTATGAGAGGTGGAACTGTATAATTTAAGCATTACTAAAGAATGTTAATCAAACATAGTATGAGAGGTGAAACTGTTCCAAAAAAATGTAAAGGTCATGTATAATTTAAGCATTATACAGATGTTAGTTGCACACAACAGTTGGATAGTGTGTCATGTGGCTACCATCTCTATTACCATATGGACATATTTGTGAGGTCACAGAAGAATTTAATCAAAGGCATAGACATTCAGTTGTTGGTACTCATCTGGAATCCAATCCATTTGAATAGAAGAAAGAGTTTACACGCATACAAGACATTTTTGCAAAAATCATCAACACAGAGGTCGCCTCGGCCGGTGATGACTCGCTGGAGGGTTATGATTCACGTACAAGGGTGGCTGCAACCCAATTGATCAAGCATGCATGATCAAAAGAATGAGGTACGAGGCATTACTATTTTTCCATGACTCGCATATCAGCATGCTTGTTGGTGTCAATTACCAATGATTAATTTCTGAGAGTTGAGTAGGCTTGATGGTTAATTTCTAGGAGCAAAGTAAGCTAGATATTCTGATGGTTAATTAATATAATAGTGTTGGTGTCACCGCTTTGTGGAGGATGCACGCTCCTAGGTGTGAATTTGGGTAGATGCTTGTGCTTTGGTAATCTTGTCGTATTTACCAAAGTAGCATTCAAGTGTTCTCTTATAGTAAGATAGTACCAAGGCTTTATGTTATCATACTTGGCAGCAGCCAAGTATTCTATTATATTGTATAAGTGAAATTGATCTATTTTATGTCCTATGCAGATGAATGTTGAAAAGCTCAAGTTTTGCCCCGCCGTGCGCGAGCTATGATGTGAAGTAATATGACGCATGGCTTCCGCTAAACACTTGCTAGTATTCTCCCTAAATTAGTGTTTGCTCCATGTTAGGTTTTGGACTCTATTTTCGTAGAAGCTGGAGTTAATAAGTCTTGGGAATCAGAGGATGGAAGCTTTGATGTCTTACACAAGCTGAACGGTTGAATTTGAGGTGCTAGTTAGGAATTCAAAGCAAACTTGTTTTGGATATTGTACTATTAATGTTAGTTCAACTTTATCGTGCTTATAATTATATTTTGTTATCTATGAGTGTGTGTGAATGTATTGTGTTATTGATGTGCAAATGTAATTTTTTTGTTTCTAAAAGAATTACCAATGACGGGCAAAGTATCACACAAACAAAGGGCATGTCGCTTGTGAAGAGGTAAATGCACTACTCATGAAAACTAACTAGTGACAAGCACGACTAAAAGGCTGTCGCTAGTAAACAAATACCAGTGACAGGCGGGTGCCTGTCACTAGTAACATGTTACTAGTGACACCTTACCAGTGACAGACACCTTGCTAGTCACTAAAATGGGCCTTTTGAGCCTGTCACTAGTATACTATTCTGAAGTAGTGAGAGATGAAATAATGATAAGTATCAATCTAAACATGAACAATAATTCAATGGTTCCACTCAATAGCATCAACTACAACAAGTAATCAACACCGGGAAAGTTTCCCCTAAAAACTATGCAAGATTCAACCCAATTGTTACAGCGGTATAGAGTGGTGGTTATGGTGCTAGTGGAGATGATGGTGAGGATGATGATGATCCCGATGAAGTCCAGATTGATGAAGGTGTTGATGGTGACGATCTCCCCTCTCCGAGAAGAAATTTCCCCGGCAGATTTCTGCCTGCCGGAGAGCTCTTTCTCTCTCTGGAGTTTCCGTCCCGCAGAGGCGGCGGAATCTTTCTGTGGTTGCTCCCCGAGTATTAGGGTTTTGGGGAGATGATATATGCGATAGGGTGATGCTAGAGGTGGGCCAGGGTGGCCACAACACCTGGTGGCGCGACCCAGGGGTTGTGGTGTGGGCCCTCTGTGGCCCATATCCGCTTCCCCTTCTGGCTTCCTTCGTCTTCTGGAAAAATAGGATTTTCCATATATTTTATGGAATTTTTTGATCTTCCGAAATATTGCATCTGGACAACACTTTTTCCATCAGAATCCTGACTCCGGCGGTTCATCCTCCAAGAATCATCAAACATGCAAAATAGATTGAAATAACATAAGTATCATCTCTTAATACGAAATACATCAATGAATAACAGTAAATTATGATATAAGATAGTGATGCAAAATGAACGTATCAACTCCCCCAAGCTTAGACCTCGCTTGTCCCCAAGCAAAAGCTGAACTCAGTAAACATGACCACATGTTTATGGAGTAAAGTGTAGATAAAAAGAATGCGGACAAGAAGCATCACATTTATTAATGCACACATCATAATAGAAAACAACTTACTCTTATATAACTCAACTTGTAATAAGTAAAGGAGTTACAATAAAGATACACAAATTAAATCATAATTGGTAATGGCAAACTTTGTTCTTGGTCAGAGAACAGTTGACAAATCATACTTAGTTTTAATCAAAGCTTTTAGAAGGAGTTTATATTGAAGGAGTCTCTTGCTCAAACATAAAGGTCTTTTCACCTACAAAGATAGCTTTCAAAGTTATATTCACTCAGATAAGAGCATTGTGCAAAACAAGGAACATAAGGAACAAGATTGAATAAATCAACATATGGATGATTGAATCACAACAACTCAAATGCTTGCTTGAGATAGAAAGGAATAGGTTTGCTGACTCAACATAAAAGTAAAAGATATGCCCTTCGCAGAGAGAAGCAGTGATTTCAAGTTTCATAAAGAGCTTCCAAAAAATTATGGTACTTATTAGTTTTGAGCTCGCATTGCCCCTATCATAAGCATCTTGAAGTGATAAGGTTAAAGTGAGACAAATATGAAGTATATGCTTGACAAATCATAGGTCGAAAGTCTCATGTCCCTTGAGTACGAGGGCCGTTCCTCATGCTACTCAACTTTAGTCACAAGCAAACTCTTGTCATTGTAAGTATATGTGTATCATAGAGAACCGCCAATTGGGCACCACTTTCCCCCTGATACAGGAGCTATCCCATATCAAAATGACAAGGCAACAGACAATGAGCATCTTAGCAATCTTG
This sequence comes from Avena sativa, assembly GCA_916181665.1. NCBI lineage: Eukaryota > Viridiplantae > Streptophyta > Magnoliopsida > Poales > Poaceae > Avena > Avena sativa. The sequence continues at coordinate 310,902,634 of OV702284.1, read as the reverse complement.
TTATTTACCATGAGTATGGTGCTTTTTTTCCTTTTTCTCTTCTCTTTTTTTTCTATATTCTTTTCTAAAGATGCTTCATAGATTGCTCACTATGGTTATGCTGCAAGTTTCCACCATGATTAGGCATGGCTTAGGCTAGCCGCCCAGGCGTTTCCCTAACACATATATAATACTCCATGGACTTACAAGCTTCCCTTTTATTTCACACCGCCGACATCCATAAACAAAAGTTCATGATATCAACTGGATAGATATTTACATGTGTTGAAAGCGTTCCCCATGACAACATGGTTCTGCTAACTCCCAATCTATAACTTGTAAGCATATAAGCAACATAGTTGGCACAATGGTTTAAATTTTTTAAGTGCAAGAAAATAAAGTATGCCATCAAGTTCGTGAGAGCTTTAATCACTAGTTTTCACATAACAAATAATTTTTTTAATTTGGAAGATAGATAAAACTCGAGAATTTACTTGGAATAGCAATAATGCTAATAGGTAGGTATGGTGGACGTAAATGGCATAGGTTTTAGTTTGAGGATTGGATGCACGACAAGTATTCCCTCTCAGTACAAGTTTTTGGCTAGCAAGGCTGGGTAGCAAGCATAAGAGTTGAAGGAAACAAACAAACATACAAGTGATAGAAACAATCATGCAATCTTCCTTGAAAACATAAAAGATCTTAACTTGGGAATACTAAGCTTATGAGCCAATCAAGAAAGAAGGAATATTAAATGATGTATCTATAAGTACTTTTTCTCTTTTCCTTACAATCCTCTAATAGTGTTGCTACTGACCAAAGCTAGGTTTGCCAAAAACAACTAAATTTACTTGATGCTCTCAAAGTGATACAAATACTAACAACAAGATCAATCATATAACAGAAATTTCAAACTAAAAATAAGATGTGCAAAAAGTAAATGATGAAACTTCTCATTAATATTCCATAACAACACTCACACCAAGGGATAGATAGATAACGAACTAAAGGAGAGATACTTCCACAATGCAAACCATCCTATATGATAACTTCTCTATTCATGATATGACTCTACTAAAAAGGTAAAAAGATAGAAGATAATGATATGATACCACGACACTCCCCCAAGCTCGGAACAAGCCAAGGGGATGCCGAAACCTGATAACGAGTCACTCCTTCGGTGGTGGTGGTTTCTCCTTGTCATCATCAGATTTCCAAGGTAAAGGCTCCCCATCAAGAAAGGACGTCTTGGTTTCCAATATCCCGAAACTAGCAACAGAACTTATACCTTAAACCTAGCCTCATACTTACAGTTTTGATTTTGCATGTCGTAGAGTTGTTCTTGTAATTGGTTGGTGGACTGATGGAGCGAGAGGATTTCATCCCAATGCTTGGCAGTCTCCTTCTTGTGCTCGGTGACGAGTTCTGAACTTATCTGCCATCTTCTTATACCTAAAAACTTCTTGCTCCAATTCTTCCATCCTATCCTCCAGACTGCCTTCTCCTTTAGGGCCCTGAACTTCTTTTATTTGTACCTTATCATCCTTGAGAAACAACTCCTTGGGGTGAATCTTCAACTCATACATGTATGGGTTGATGATGTCTGCGGAGGAATCTTCGTTGGGTGATCCAGAGGAAGACACCGAGGCTCCAAAACTGAGAGTTTGTCTGACAGAAACAAATCGAAACAAAAACACGACGAGAACACGATATACAGACCTCGGGGGATCCGGGGAATTATATATTATGAATTTTAACGACAAAAGGAAGGTATTGGGAGAAAACGGGACAGAGACGAGCTTCGAGGTGGCCACACCCCCTGGTGGCGCGGCCAGGTGGGCCCACGCCACCGGGTGGTGTCAGCCACCCAGGATCCGTTTCCTTCCCTCTTTCGAATCATTATCTTCCATATAAAATAAAAACTTCAAAAATATTGATAGGAAAGTTTTTTGCGAACCTTTTCTTACGAGAACTGTTACCTATTCGAAAACAGAGTCTGCAGATTCCTGAATTTGGCCTTTAATAAATTCTTTCGGAGTCACCACTTGAATAATATCAATATCTTCATTATAATAATATCCGAAAATATAGTGTTTGAGCCCTTTGAACATTCTTCATCTCATTACATCATTCTATCCCAACACTTGAAAATTTATTTCATAAAAAACTTCACACAATCTTCATTAGCAACATTAGTGTATGCAAGATAATAAACCTTTGGGTTTAATTTCAACCAAAGTAAATCATCGATCAAAACATAATCTACTGTCGTAACTCCTTTTAAAAGCTCCAAAGAATTCAAAAGAAAATTGATTAAAGAGGCAAATGCAAATAATGGCAAAAATCTGTCAAAACAGACCTGCAGGTAAAGATCGATTTTTTCGAAAATATTCTGTTGCTCAAAATCTAAAAGTGCAAAACTAACTAAAGTTAGATAATAACCTGGGGCATGCACACAAAAAATTACAGATCATTACGACACTCTGGGATTTTTCTCGATTTTTTATAGCGAAGCACAAAAATCTTCTTCGGGACAGCAACTTCCCAAATTCTTACCTCCCTCTCATTAGAGGCTAATCTTGGCACAAAAACCAAACAAAAAGGATAAGGAGAGGTTATTACAGAGGTAATAACTTCCAAGACTCAAATAAACAAAATAAACTAAAAGCAAAATAAAATGGGTTGTCTCCCAAAAGCTCTTTCTTTATAGCCATTAAGATAGGCATGATAATTTCAATGATGCTCGCATAAGAAATATGAATTGATGTAAAATAGAGCATCAAGGAGCAAATATCCAACACATTTAAGTCTAACCCACTTCATATGCAAAGGAACTTTGTAATAAAACAAATTATTGAAACAAAAGGCTACTAGCATAGGAAGGAAAAAACAGGTGCAATATCAAAACTTTCAACATAAAGCGGGGAAACGTAATATTATTGAGATGTATAAAACCATGTTTCCCTCTCTCACTATGAATAAAATTAACAGTGTAACTATCACTTAAAACATTCTTATCATCTAAACAATGATCTTTAAAATAATTAAAGAGTGGTTTAAGATCGAAAACTAGATCAATAGTAGCAAGTTGTTCAACTCTAGAATCCTCATTAGGCAATTCATTTTCATAAGGAGCTTTCTCAAATTTGGAAAAATTAAACTCATAAGATTCTCCATCAAATTAGTTAAAATTTTCTCCTTCTTACAATCTATAATAGCTCCACAAGTGTTCAAGAAAGGTCTACCAAAAATGATAGGACAAGTTTTACTAGCAACTGAACCAAATAGTCATACCACAAAGAACTTCCACATCTCTTACAATACCAATAGGAGAAATGGTTTCTCTATTAGCAAGTTAAATAACCAAATCAATGTCTTCAAGTTCACAAGGACCAATTTCATGCATAATTTCTTTGTAAAGCTCATAAGGAATAGCACTTGAACTTGCACCAATGTCACATAAACCATAATAGCAATGATCACCAATCCTAACGGAAAGTACATGGGAACTAGCTCTCCTAGTTTTACTAGTATGTGAAACAATATTAGTAGCATCTTCACAAAAGATAATTTGTCCATCTTCTACATTTTTAGTGACAAGGTCTTTCACAATTTCTACTGCAGGTTCAACATTTATTTGTTCATCAGGTTCTACAACTTTCTTTGTACTTTTGTTAACCGCACTAATTATCATAGAATGCTCCTTTAACTTAGCAGGAAAGGGTATTTTATCAATATAAGGCTCATGCAAAATACGATCAATAGTACAAACTTTAGTATTTCTAGCAGGAACACAATTGACAATATCTTTATATGGCTCATGATACTTGTTCCATTTCTTTTTGGGAATTTCAATATAAGAGGCAAAGGCCTTAAAATAATTAGCAATACTTTGGGAGTCAAGACCATAAGCAATACTAATATTATGAAAGTCATCAGTTCCCATGAAAGATTTAATGCATTCATAATCATAATTTATACCTGACTTTCTTCCTTTGTCATTCTCCCATGCTTTAGTATTCTCTTGAATATGGTATAGAAGATCCCATTTAGCTTCTTCCATACGTGTAAATGATCCAGCACAAGAAGCATCCAATAAATCCTTATCATGAAGAGAAAGCCTTGCATAAAAGTTATTAACAATAATATTATTGGGGAGCTCATGAATAGGACATTTAAGCATTAGTAACTTCAATATCCCCCAAGCTTGAGCAGTACTCTCTCCATCACGAGGCCAAAAGTTATATATTTGATTCCGGTCTTTATGAATCTCACTAGGAGGATAGAATTTAGAATAAAAGAGAGGTACAATTTCCTCCCATTCCATAGATTGGCCATTCTTCAGCAGCTTATACCATTCCCCAGCTCTACCTTTCAATGATATAGAGAGCAACTTTTTCTTAACTTGTTCCGTTGTAATACCTGCACACTTGAACAATTCGCATAATTCATGTATGAAAAGCAAATGATCACCGGGATGGAGAGTTCCATCTCCAAAATAGTAGTTATCCATAACACGATCAACAATTTTTGTATGGATTTTAAAAGGATCTAATTCAGCAGGTGGTGGTTCATCTACTACCCTAGCAGTGGTAGTAGCTTTCTGAAATAGGAAACTAAGTGAATTATCCATATTGAAATAAAGTAACAGAAATAAAAAACAATACTTGCAGTAGAATTTTCCTTTACCAGTTCCACTCTTCAGTAGCACTTCACTTCCCGACAACGGCGCCAGAAAATAGTCTTGATGACCCACAAGTATAGGGGGTGTATCGTAGTACTTTCGATAAATAAGAGTGTCGAACCCAACGAGGAGCAGGAGGTGTTGACAAGTGTTTGGAGCAGGAATTCACTATAAATACTAGCAAACGGATTTTTAGGGATTTTTGATATGCAGATAAATAAAGAGCGAGTAAATAAAATACAATAATGATAATTGCAGCAAGAGGCCCAATCCTTTCTTCAGCAAAGAACAAGCCGGTTGTATTACTTAGGAGGACCAAACGTTCCCAACGACACATGGAAATACTGTCAAGTGCTTTCGCTTCATGTAGTTGATTAATCTTCTTTGGTTGGATAAGTGTTGTGTGGGTGAACCTATGCTAATGTACCGACCTTACTTGGAGTAATACATACTTGTGCTTATACCCCTTGCAATCATCCGCAACTACAAGAAAAGTAATTAAGATAGAAACCTAACCACAACATAACTTTGAGATCCTACACTCCCTTGTGTAAAGGTTTTCTAACGGGGGTTTAGGTTTCTGTCACTCCGGCAACCCCACAATTAGTAGCCAAATACACAATGCATTCCCCTAGGCCAATAAAGTTGAAGTATCACGTAGTCGACGTTCACATGACACCACTAGAAGAATAGAACCACAACTTAAATATCAAACCATTGAATATTACTTCAACACAATTCCACTACTAACAACATGACTTCTCCCATGTCCTCAAGAACTAAACGAACTACTCACGAGACATCATATGGAGCAAGATCAAAGATGAAATAATAATAAGTAACAATCTGAACATGAACATTAATTCAATGGTTCCACTCAATATCATCAACTACAACAAGTAATCAACACCAGGAAAGTTTCCCCTAAGAACTATGCAGGATTCAACCCAATTGTTACAGCGGTATGGAGTGGTGGTGATGGTGCTGGTGGAGATAATGGTGAGGATGATGATGATGATGATGATCCCAATGAAGTCTAGCTTGATGACGGTGTTGATGGCGACGATCTCCCCTCTCTGGGAAGGAATTTCCTCGATAGATTTCTGCCTGTCGGAGAGCTCTTTCTCTCTCTGGATTTCCCCCCACAGAGGCGGCAAAATCTTTCTGTGGTCGCTCCTCGAGTATTAGGGTTTCAGGGAGATGATATAGGTGAGAGGGCGATGCCAGATGTGGGTCAGGGTGGCCACACCACCTGGTGGCGCGGCCTAAGGGGGGCCGCGCCAGGGGGTGGTGTGGGGCCCATGTGGCCCATCTCCGCTTACCTTTTGGCTTCCTTCGTCTTCTGGAAAAATAGGATTTTCCATATATTTTCTGCAATTTTCTAATCTTCTGAAATATTGCATCTAGACGACGCGTTTTCCATCAGAATCCTAACTCCGGCAGTTCATCCTCCAAGAATCATCAAGCATGCAAAATAGATTGAAATAACATAAGTATCATCTTTTATTATGAAATATATAAATGAATAATAGTAAATTATGATATAAAATAGTGATGCAAAATGGATGTATCAAAGGACTCCCAGGAGAGTCATCGAGACAAAGCACACCAGAGACAAAAACACCACCAAACATAGTCAGATCCAGAAAAGATTGGAGGGGGAAACTCCATCAGCGCCACCTCCGGGAGATCTCCAACATCTCTAGCATTATCACCGTGATGAAGAGGGAGTAGTCCACCTCCGAGCTATGGGTTTGTGGCAGTATCTTGATCTATTTCTCTTTTGTTCTCCATAGATCTAGTACCATATGATATGCCTGTTGGAGATATGCCCAAGAGGTAATAATAAAGTGGTTATTATAATATCTTCATGTTTATGATAAATGTTTACATACTATGCTATAATTGTATTAACCAGAAACATTAATACTTGTGTGGTTTGTAAACATGTAAGAGTCCCTATTAAAGCCTCTTGTTAAACTAGCTTGTTGGTTAATATATGATCATGGTTTCCTGATTATGAACATTGAGATGTTAAAGAACAAGGTCATATCATTAGGAGAATGATGTGATGTACATACTCCTATAGTTAAGCATAGCATAAGATCATGTCATTTAAATAGTTCACTTGATATAAGCTTTCAATACGTAGTAACCTAAATCCTTTGACCATGAGATCATATTAATCACCATCACCAGATGGATACTTTTATGACATCAAACACTGCTTCGTAACTGGGTGGTTGAGTGTTTGGAAAGTATGTGTTGAGGCACATGGATCAAGAGTGAGATTTGTCCATCCATATGAAGGACAGATATACTCTAGTCCCTCTCGGTAAAATGTCATCCAATTATTAGATTGCAAGCATGTGACTGGCTCACAAGGAATCACATATCACACAAACGAGTAAAGAGTACTTATCAGTAACTAGGTTGAACTAGGTATGCAGAGATACCGACGAACAAACCTCGGATAAGTAAAGTATCACGAGACAAAAGGAAATTGGTATCGTATGTAAATGGTTCATTCAATAATGAAGTAATCGTAGAAATATGTGGGAGCCATATGAATTTCCAGATTCCTCTATTGGTTATTGATCGGAGAATAGTCTCGATCATGTCTGCATAATCACGAATCGTAGGGAGACACACTTAAGGATTCGATGTTGTTTTAGTAGATATGGAAAGTGAGTAAAGATACCAAATGTAGTTCGGAATCTTGGATGGGATCCGGGATATCACGAGGAGATTAGGAATGGTCCGTAGAATAAGATTCATATAAGAAGTCCAACTCCGGAGTTCGGGAATGGTTTCGGTGTTTTCACCAAAATGTTCTAGAAGGGTCTAGAAGGTCCGCCGATCCGGAGTGGGAAGGGTACATGGATGTGTAGTGACAAAGTGGAATGGTTGCATCATGTACTAGGTCACTTGGCTGGACACTTGGAAGAGAGAAATCAAACTCTAGATTGAAAGTCAAAATAAGGCAGTTTGAAAAAGTCAAAGTGGGACTTTGGTTTCGAAGTGGAGGGAGGGAAATCCTACCTAAGGGGGGATTTATCCCTCTCCCTTGCGCCGTCCCCATGAGGTGGAGTTGGGGAAGGACTCCCCTCCCCAACCGTCCCTCCCTATCATAAATAGAGGGGAGGGGCCCCCTTGCACCCTACAAGAAACCCTAGGTCAGCCGTCGCCCCCCTCTAGATGCGGATGCCCTAGATCTCCTCTAAACCTCCGTCTAGCTAATCCCTTGCCGCCGAATACCTCTAAACCCCTTGGCCCTCTAAACCCTAGATCGTCGAGGCCCTCCCTCTACTCCACCATACCCGCTCCGACTTAGGCGAAGCCCTGCGGGATCTCCCCTCTACTTCTAACACCATGTCGTCGTGCTGTCGGAATCGCGAGGAGAGAGAGCTACAACCTCTGCTGCCTGCTGGAACAAGGAAGATGAAGGTCTTCATCGAGTATCGTATGTGTGACCGACTGCGGGAGCGCTGTCGGAATGCGACGCCAGAAGGATCGTCTACATGATCTTGAGATCGGCAAGTGAACGACTACATCACCCACGAGAATCCGCTCCCATTAACCATTTTGGAATCTTCGAGGGTGAGTACTCTATCGACTCGTTGCTAGAATCTAGTAGATAGATCTTGCCTTGTATGTGTTCATGCGGTAGAATTTTTTGTTTTCCATGCTACGAACCCCTATAGTGGTATCAGAGCCGTGTCTATATGTAGATCTGTTGCACGAGTAGAACACATGTTCATTGTGGGCGTTGATGCTTTTGTTGTCGATTGCTTCTTGTGTACTTTGCATCTTGCGGGATGGTGGGATGAAGCGGCCTGGGCTAACCTTACATGACATCGTTAATGAGACTTGCTCCACGCTCGACATGCAACTTGTATTGCATAAATGGCTTTGCGAGTGTTTGTCTCTCCCAACATAGTGAGGATTCAATTTACAATGGGTGATTGACAATACTAGTATCAACGTTCTGGTTCTTGTTCGAAAGCCCCAAACCACGTAAAACATGCAAAGAAAATTAGAGGCGTCTAACTTTGTTTTGCAGGGCTTGTGTTGTGATATGATATGGGCATGATTGTGATTATATATGATGTATGCAATGATCTTTATTGTAAGTTGGCAACTGGCAGGAGCCTTATGGTTGTATTTTAATTTCGTTAAGACCTGCGTGTCTATTATTCAAAGTAGTTGTAATAGTTGATGCTGGTGGATGACAACCATGGAGCGGTGCCATTGACCTTGACGCCACGCCGGTGATGATTGAGATCATGTTCGTGTTTGAAGATGGAGATCGTAAGCACAAGAAGAAAGGCCATATCATATCACATATTATGAATTGCATGTGATGCTAATCCTTTTATGCATCTTGTATTGCTTAGATCGCGACGGTAGAATTATAAGATGACCCCTCTCACAAAATAATCAAGTAATAAAGTGTTTATACTTAGTTAGCACCGTTACCAAGACTCGTCGTTTCGAAGCACCACGTGATGATCGGGTGTGATAGAATCAACGTGTGCATACAACGGGAGAAAGGCAGATTTGCTCATGAAGAAACTAAGGTTAATCTTGACGAGCCTAGCATGTACAAACATGGTCTCGGAACACGGATCACCAAAAGGTAAATCATGAGTCATATAGTAGATATGGTGAACATGTTGATTGTTTGCCTTTGAAACTACATCATATCTCATGATGATCGGACTTGATATAGTGGATTTGGTTCGTGTGATCACTAAAACAATGTGAGGGATATTGTTTTGGGTGGGAGTTCAATAGTAATATGATTAAAAGTTGAACACTATTTATCATAAATTAAATCAAAGTGAATTTGCATAGTTGTTGTAGTCATTGACATCCGTTTACCACATTACGCTTAGTTAATTGAGATAATAGAACTATAGAATTCTAGCAAGTGACTTTACGAACTGGTATCGTATTGTATTGAAGTATTAATCTAAAGTTTAAAAGTCCTATTGCAAACTTTCAGTAAGTTTCGGTTACTCCGAAATTTAATAATTGGTATTAAATCAAGAGTAACAATTCCAGTGTTAGTATCTAAGCATCATGTTTTTCTCCATGATTCTTGATATTCAAAAGATTGTTTTAATATCAAGGTTATCTAGGAGCCAAAAGAATTGTTTCAGAAACCATCATATGTGGAATATATTGCGATATCTGAAATAATATGGCAAAATTTATGTTCTTATATTTAATGACAATTTGCAAAAGGTTGGAGACGCTAGTCGTCCTAATCCTCTAAAAGGTTTTAGAGAGCAACATTATACTCACGATTCACCGTTATAAGCTAAAGTAGCTTGATCATGAATATTTCCATGATAGGGATGAATATAAGGTGTAGGTAAAATGTTTACTACACCAAAAGATTACTTAAGAATGGAATTTGAAAGAACACCAAACATTTGATGATGGTGATCGACTTCAAAGTGCAAGTCCAAAGACATTGGTATTCAACTATACACACTTTGGACTATGTGTCATGTGTATGGCTCCACTATTGATGTTGATAGATTCTTTTAAAAAGGAAAGGAAATACTGAAAGAGAATATCAGAAATATATGACAGAAAAAGAAAAGACTAGAATTGTTCAAGCTAAGGTATATAGATGATATACACGTTATGGCTATATTCTTTGCTTGTTAAACAATGTGGTTCTTAAGTATTTGATACTAAATTTGATGGTATGAATCGTCATACGAAACAACACAATTCGTGAACTACAATGGTTTAAGTAATTAGCAAAAGAATATGTGATGATATTCATCGAAAACAAAATAAAGAGTTATTATGTTTCTCGTTGAAATCAAAACTTACCTTCAAGATTTGTTTCAATAATTGTTATTTCAATCAGATATTATGAGAACAAAAGGATTGTTCAAATAATTTCCGCAATCCATAAAAGATGGATGATTTACAAATCTCGTTGGAGAAATCACATCCATAAAACTAGTGCTAAAAATGTCGAAAGGCAAATTGATTGAAAGATCACTTAGGAAGTGACATCGTTGTTTAAATTATATTGGAAATAAAACATGAAGAAACTCCATGCTTGATGGAATTTTGGAGTATTTTGATTTCGATCAAATGACGCTTGTGAAACTTTTGTGGAGATAATTAAAACTCCGTTCATAGGCCAAAAGGGAACGAATGACTAGATTATTGGAACTTGTACATATAGATGCATGAAGCCTATTATGTATAGTCGAGAGGGATGGATTTAAACTTCATATGCTTTCTCCAAAAATTTGTGTGAATATATGTATATTTTCTTAAATAAGGATTAAGTATGAAACATTTGAAAAATGTTCAAAGACTTTCAAGATGAAGTGGAAAATCATTGTAACAAGAAAATAAAGAATTTATGATAGGATCATAAAGGAAAATATTTGAGTTACAAGTTTACAAAAACACCTAAAGATTTGAGGAATCGTTCCATAGATTTATGTTTCTCGAAAAACACCATAGTAGTATGGAGCGTTCGAGATATGTAATGAAACCTTGTTTGACATGGTAAGATCAAAGGTGCAATTCATAAAACTGCCATTATATTTTAAATATTAAAGCTTTAGAGACTACTGCTTTTTCACTGAAAAGAGCTCCATCATGATCCATTGAAATGACACCACATAAAGTTATGGTTTTTGGGTAAAACCCAAGTTGTTTTTTCTTAAGCATTGGTATGCTATGCATAAGTAGATGTTTGCATCCAAAGTCGGATGAACATGTCTTTTTATGTTATTTCAAATAACCTTTGAGTATTCCTCCATAACACCGAAGAAAAAAGTGTTTGTCGCTTAGAACATCAAGTTTCTTAAGAAGGATTTTTTTGTGAAAAGTTAAGTGGGAGGAAAATAGAACTTTGATAAAGGTTAAAAGAACCTTAGCTATATGCGCTGAGTTGCGCAGCACTGGAAAGCGTTCCGTAGGCAACAACAATGCTCATGGCTCACGTGCCTCAAAGGTTGTGACCACGGAGGTCTAAGTTCCTATTAAACCAAGAAGATCGGGTAAACAATCAAATTCTAATATTTGGGAGTAAATCATTGTTATTTGACAATGATAAACCGACTATATGCAAACAAGCAATGATGGGCCCTGACTTCGTCAGATGGCTTTAAGCCATAGAATCCATGATAGTTCCATACACGAGAAATCAAGCTTTGAACTTGGAAGACCCTCTAGAAAGGTGCAAAACCTTACAGTCGTATTTGGATCTATAAATAAATAGACACGGATGTTTCACATCTATGAAATAGTCGACATGTCGGGATAAGAGTTTACGACAACGATCAAAGGTTGACTATGACAAGCTTTGATCTTTCATAGCGATATTTAGTCTAGATGGATTAATGTAGCAACCACTACATATAATTTTGTTATATGGTAGTTGAATAAACAAAACAAGTTCTTCTAATAGGATGATTAACCTAGGACGTGTACATGATATGATCCAAAGGATTTTGTTAATTCAAAGGATTCTAAAAGCATATGCAAACTTCAATGTAGCATCGAGGATTTGGAATCTTCACCGTAAAGAAATTGTAAAGGGTTTAATTTCATCGGAGACGATGAAGATGCTTGCATTTGCAAGAAATTAAGTGGGTGCGCTAAGACATATTTCTAATACATTATGTGGAGGACATCTTGTTGATTGGAAATGATGTATCTTTTATTAACACAAGTTAATAATTTCATCTCGATGAAAGACTTAGGCAAAACCCGAATATTTGGCATCAATTTCTATATGGATGGATAGAGACGCCAGTATGGTTGTGTCAAATATACATAGATGAGATATTGAAAGAGTTCAATATGGAAATAACAAGAAAAGTTCTTGCCACACAGAAAGGATTAAATTGAAATTCAAGTGCATCGACACTTGGTAAGTGAAACAAAGATTCAAGTATTTTTGATACTTGATGGTTGAAATCACAAAGAGAGTTTTTCAATCATATTGTGAAATGTACACATCCAAATATATCCTATACTCTAAATGTTATGAGCATATGCCATAATAATTCATAAGATGATCATTGGACGATAGTAAGGATATTCTTATGATATTTTGGAAGAACTAAGAACATATTATTTTGTAGAGGTGACAACTAGATGGTTAGTTCATTGTAAAGTACTACATTGATACTAGTTTTGTCACAAAGTACAAATTAAGTTTATCTCAATCTAAACTAAGGGTGGCACAATATAATGGAAAGTAAGTTCCATAATGGATTTGGATGAGTTCTAAAGTTAAGACATTGTGACAGATACTACAACAAAAGACTAAGTATATGACTACTATTATAGCAGCAAAAGAGGGCATTTGTGTCAAGTAGTTTGTTATCAAACACAGAGGGATAGTACTATGAAGATATATTGTACGACAATATTATCAACATGTTTTAACCCCAATGAACTAAAGGTCTCACAAAAGGACCAAATTTATATAAAACCATCAAATTAGAGAATGAGTGATGCGAAGAGACGCAAAGACATGCAATTACACACAGACCTGAAAGTGTCAGATCCGAAGATCAGTTGACCACTAGCAATCATGTACATACAACATCGGAAAGCCATAGGTGTTGAATACACAAAGATTTGAAACTATATTATTGTCTGTAGTGCAAGTGGGAGACTGTTGGAGATATGTCCAAAAGGTAATAATAAAGTGGTTATTATCATATCTTCATGTTTATGATAAATGTTTACATACCATGCTATAATTGTATTAACCAAAAACATTAATACTTGTGTGATTTGTAAACATGTAAGAGTCCCTATTAAATCCTCTTGTTAAACTATCTTGTTGGTTAATATATGATCATGGTTTCCTGATCATGAACATTGAGATGTTATTAACAACAAGGTCATATCATTAGGAGAATGATGTGATGGACATACTCCTATAGTTAAGCGTAGCATACGATCAAGTCATTGAAATAGTTCACTTGCTATAAGCTTTCAGTACATAGTAACCTAAATCCTTCGACCATGAGATCATATTAATCACCATCACCAGATGGATACTTTGATGACATCAAACACCGCTTCGTAACTGGGTGGTTATAAAGGTGGCATTGAGCGTTTGGAAAGTATGTGTTGAGGCACATGGATCAAGAGTGGGATTTGTCCATCCATATGACAAATAGATATACTTTGATCCCTCTCGGTGAAATGTCATCCAATTAGCTTGCAATCATGTGACTGGATCACAAGGAATCACATATCACACGAACGAGTAAAGAGTACTTATCAGTACCAAGGTTGAACTAGGTATGCAGAGATACAGACGATCAAACCTCGGATAAGTAAAGTATCGCGAGACAAAGGGAAATTGGTATCGTATGTAAATGGTTCATCCGATCATGAAGTAATCATAGAAATATGTGGGAGCCATATGAATTTACAAATTCCTCTATTGGTTATTGATCGGAGAAGAGTCTCTCGATCATGTATGCAAAATTCACGAATCGTAGGGAGACACACTTAAGGATTCGATGTTGTTTTAGTAGATATGTAAAGTGAGTAAAGAGACCGAATGTAGTTCAAAATCTCGGATGGGATCTGGGATATCACGAGGAGATCCGGAATGGTTCGGAAAATAAGATTCATATAAGAAAAGTTCAATTCTGGAGTTCGGGAATGGTTTTGGTGTTTTCAGCGGAATGTTCTAGAAGGGTCTAGAAGGTCCGCCGATCCATATTGGGAAGGGTACATGGATGTGTCGTGACAAAGTGGAATGGTTGCATCATGTGCTAGGTCACTTGGCTGGACACTTGGAAGAGAGAAATCAAACTCTAGTTTGAAAGTCAAAATAATACAGTTTGAAAAAGTCAAAGTGGGACTTTGGTTTCCAAGTGGAGGGAGGGAAGGAATCCTATCTAAGGGAGGATTTCTCCCTGTCCCTTGCACTGACCCCATGAGGTGGAGTTGGGCAAGGACTCCCCTTCCCCAACCGCCCATCCCTCTCATAAATAGAGGGGAGGGGGCGCCCCCCTTGCACCCTACAAGAAATCCTAGGTCAGCCGCCGCCCCCTCTAGATGCGGCTCCCCTATATCTCCTCTAAACCACCGTCTAGCTAATCTCTAGCCGCCGACTACCTCTAAACCCCTCATCCCTCTAAACCCTAGATCGCCGAGGCCCTCCCTCTACTCCACCATACCCGCTCTGGCTTAGGCGAAGACCTACGGGATCTCCCCTCTACTTCTGACACCACGCCGTCGTGCTTCCGGAATCACGAGGAGAGAGCTACAACCTCCGCTGCCTGCTGGAACAAGGGAGAGGAAGGTCTTCATCGAGTACCGTACGTGTGACCGACTGCGGGAGCGCTGCCGGAACACGGCACCAGAAGGATCGTCTACGCGATCTTGAGATCGGCAAGTGAACGACTACATCACCCTCAAGAATCCGCTCTCGTTAACCGCTTTAGAATCTTCGAGGGTGAGTACTCCATTGACTCGTTGCTACAATCTAGTAGATAGATCTTGGCTTGTATGTGTTCATGCGGTAGAATTTTTTTTTCCATGCTACGAACCCCTACAATGCCCTACATGATTATGGTCATATTTAAAATTCCTATGTGGTGGATCTTTGTTCTATGATTTGATATTAGAGATTGGAATCTATTTTGTGTAAGATGTTTTGATAGATGCATATCATGCACACCGTTCTTAATTGCTTGTTTTGATCCAACTTGTATGTAAGAACTTGTATGGGGAGAAGTATGTGTTAGATGGAGTAGCATGGTGATAAAGATTGAATTATATATGACACATAATATTCAAGATCTACTTTGGTTTTTACCTTTCTTTTGCTGTCTCATTAGGGATAAAGTGAAATCATGTGCTATAGTTATTATGTGACAGTGTAATAACCTTGTTAGATCAAGGTAGCATATTTGTATTTCAAACACCATATAATATTGCTTAAAGCTATACTCTAATTTGTTCTTAATTCTAGATTGCATGGAGATTTCCCTTTCTTGAGGAGTATAAGAGAGATGTATTCCATCTCTATGTTAGAATGTGATGCCAATATTAATTCCTTTATCAAGCACATATAGAATTTCCATGAATCTTTATCATTGATGAATTGTTTTGTGATCACTACAATTTAAAAAGAGAGTAGACAAGTGAACCCATGAACCTCGGTCCGATTTTTATCATAAGAAAAACCCTTCCATTCCATCTACTATCCTTTTTATTTTCTGCAATTTATTATTTTGAAAATACAAAAATACTTTCCCTACTTGCAATCACTCATAAAAACCTAAATACAACTCCACTATCTTCCATATCATCTAGTTTACATTACTTCAATTTATTTACTATTTTTATTTTAGATTATATTTTATTTTATTTCATATTACTAATACGAAACCTTGTGCTTGACAACCACTTGGTGAAGTTGGGGACATAAGACAAATTATTTTACTTTACAGGTTGCTTGAAGAGGAGAAGACAAATACCCTGTCATAACCAATTCTCTGAGAGTTTGATATAAACCCTCGAGTTTCCCTTATAAGGAAAAGAAGCTTGCTACAACACTCTTGGAGTCCCAACAAAAAGTGGCCACGTTTGTTGCCATCAGCCTAATTAATGATGAAAGAGATCGTGTTGGTAGCATAGGTTGATACGATATAATAGCGCATAGAACTAAAAAAACTAATCCAAATAAATCTTGTACACAATTTTACATTGATATTCTACAAAACAATAAATA
This sequence comes from Avena sativa, assembly GCA_916181665.1. Lineage (NCBI taxonomy): Eukaryota > Viridiplantae > Streptophyta > Magnoliopsida > Poales > Poaceae > Avena > Avena sativa. Next base: position 310,886,210 of record OV702284.1, on the reverse strand, counting down.
CACCAAGACTATGATTTTATGTATTGTGGAGATAATATCATATACTAGTATCATATACATGGTACTACTATATGATACTCTCCACTGTGACTAGTCTGAGCAAAAAATACCTCTTAAAAGGTTTTGGTTGCAAACGAGTTAACATGTCAAATACAACAATGACCAACGTAGGTTAGATTCTAACAAGATAATTAGTTATCTACGTCGTGCCTGAATTCCTCCCCACCAACATTTCTTCAGCCCGAGCCTTAATTAATTAGCTAGGATCCTGCCCCGACTTGAGTTTTTTTATCCTTTTGACCTATTTTAGACGAAAAATGTTATTTATCTGCAAAATACCCCTGCATTACAGCACTAATAGATGCATTCCGTAACTATTTTTTCGTAGATATAGCATTATTGGCATTACAGTATGTTCCAAGATTAGTATCAGTAGTTTCAACAGATCCCAACGGAAAGTTTACCTGTGGGAAAGTTATTTCAATTGCTTGCGGAAACAGTTCTAACACCAACCAATCAACCATTGGCAAAAGGCTAACATTTAAACTGCACGTACGAAGTAGTACGTACTAGGTAGTGCAGTTGGCATGCCCTTTTAATTAGGCGTCTTCCTCAACATCAATATGGGACATGAATCAAAAACAAAATCTCTGTTGCACACGATATATATTGATATTAATTCAATATGGGACAACAAACGAAAACTATATCTCAAACCTAATTACTTGTATGTATAGATCGATCGACAATTCGACATGCCATGAATTAATGGCACCACTTAACTAATAACAAAACCCTAGCCTAAGATCGACGATGTATATATGGATAGATAGACAATTAGTCCTGGTCGACGCCGACGAACTGCTTGATGGAGTCCTCGACGTGCGCCATGACGGCCGCCCACCCGTTGTGTGTGGGGTGCATCTCGTCCCAATAGAAGTGCTCCTTGGGGTTGTCGCAGAGCGAGTAGAGGTCTCCGTCGGTGCTGGTGTCGCCGCACAAGTCCTTGGGGTCGATGCCCTGGCAGCATGGCGTGAGCTTGTTGTAGAAGCTGCGCGACTGGTCCGTGAACGCGGAGTGGAGGTCGACGACGAGAACGCCGTCCTTGCCCTTCATGAGTCCCGCGAGGTTCTTGTTGTGGGTGTCGGCGCCCGTGTTCCCTGCGCCGTCGCAGCCCTTGTGGTCGCTGGCCCTGGTCTGCGCCGGCGCGCAGCCGAGCGGGTGGAGGTTGTTGACGAGCACCTTGGGCACGCCGAGCGCCCTGATGCGGTCGACGGCGTGGGCGATGGCGGAGGTGACGTTCTTGGTGAAGGCCGAGACGTCGGCGAAGCCGCTGGGGAGGGCCACGCCCACGCGGTCGTAGTCGTTGCCGGAGATGGCGACGAGGGCGACGGACCTGGCAAGGCGCGCTCGCGGGATGCTGTTGCCTTGGATATTCTTCTGGAAGGTGTCCACCTGCTGGCTTAGCGTCGGCACGCCCTCCGGCACGGAGTAGACGCCGGAGCCCGCCGTGGCGAACGTCATGCCGGCGTCGTCGACGACGTGGCCCTGCTGCTCCTTGTGGGGCCGTGGCGCCATGTCCAGCCCCAGCATTTTCGCTGCCACGCCATATATATGTGCATACAAACATACATGGTTAGTTAATTAGAGACATCGATCGGCAAGAACAGATACTGCATATATAGATCCATCCAATTTACTAGTAGTAGTAGCTATAGGTAGATGATCGTTGAAGATGAAAAGTAGTTGATCGTTGATAGGCAATATATATACGTACCGACGAAGTCAGATTGGACCATGTAGTTGGAGAAGCGTCCGGTGGCTTGGTTGTGCGAGGTGAAGGAGCCGTCGTCGTTTCCGAAGGAGTAGCCGTAGGGGTTGTACCATGAGCGGATGAGCTCGCTCTCGAGGTCGCTGGTGGCAACCTTAGGGGTGTTGCCGTTGTCGGCGAAGGAGTCGCCGAACGCGAACAGGGTGTAGCCGCCGTAGGTGGTGGTGGCGACGACTGGTGCCGGAGGCGGAGGCGGGTTGGGGGTAGCAGGATTATTATTATTGTAGCCACAAACCGGAAGACCACCACATTGCCGACGACAAAGGAAACCAGAACATTGACAGCAATCCTGCCCGCGAGCACCTGCGGTCGTAGGTTGATGATTAGGAAGAATAATCAAGTAGCTAGAGTTAGCATCTAGTATCAGTAAAACCTAGCGATCGATGACGACGGAGTATTAACATATGATGATGATTTCTGCGTACGTACGTACCGCTGAGAGTTGCGAGGAGAAGCACCAGCAGGATGGAGATGAGCTTCGTCGTCGTCGTCATTGCGATCGAGCGAGCTAGCGATCGGTCGAGGAGGGGGGTGATGCTTTAATTTGGGAGCTCGCGGCTGCTATTTATGCACGCCGTAGAGCGAGCTTAGGGGTATATAAGTAACTATACCTACCGAACGAATGAATTTTGCCCAGATTTTATCTTGAAATTAAGCTGGCGCTAGCTACCTACGTACGTACTCCTATAAGTATAATTATTAACCGTAACACTTGTTCAAAAACAAATGTTAACCGTATAGATTTTGTTTTGACAACACACGTATGTAAACAAAACTCCTGGCTTGTTGATCGGAACAAAACCCTGTTTCGCATCGTCACGTGCGTGCCACAAACGCGGCTGTGTGCACGTACAGTACTCACACTCCTTCATAAAATAGATGTCTAAGTTTTTTAAAAGTTTAATGAATCTATATATCAAATAGTGTCTAGATTTAGCCAAATTTTGATACATTTGAGACATCTATTTTAAGACGGAGGGAGTATTATTTATTGTTTTATATCTATATGTATGTGTTGTAAACTTGTAATAGACGACTAATCCACATAATTTTTCAAATATAAATTCACGGGTAGAAAACTCCTCCTGATGACACGGTTAGATCTAAATTAAAATTCATGGTTAGATCTATATTAAGTATAACTCTGATGGTTACTTAACACGTTTAACCTGTTTGACACCAGAAATGTTAAGAAGCAGACTACTCCCGTAATTAACTTCCCTTCAAAACCTGTAGATATGGCGTGTGGAACATGGACTCCCCCCATAATAAACTTCCCTTTCAAGAGCTGTACTGCTCGGTAAAAAAACTAACCACGTCTTTCCCTTTCAAAAAAATTTAGAACATACCCTAGCTTGTAACGTAGTATAGTTGTCAAACATGAAAAGGATTGGCCTTGGTTAGCTCCGAAATTATTAGGACGTGTTCGGAAACGGTCCAGCTTCGCTAAATCCATCTATCCTGCTTCTCGATCGCGACTCCAGCGTCGCTACTGGAGCAAGAAACGTTCGGCAACGCTCCACCGTTTGTCTGGGCCTAAAGCTAGTTTCTGCTGGGCCGTACTGCTTCTGGGCACGGTCAGAAGTGATGAAATTGAGTCCAAAAAGTGCAGCTCTACTGTTATTATTATTTTTTATTTACTGGTCGTCTTCCCCATATCCCGTAATCAATTCCCCAAGCACAAAATCCCCCCTACCCTTACTGTGGCAGCCTCCAACGCCAAGAGAGTGGGAACGGCCGCGAGGGGAGAGGAGGGAGCATCCCGGAGGAGGGAGAGCGACGAGCAGAGCTGCCACCCCTCTGTCCGCGAGCTCGGTTCATGCGCATGGATTAGGCCGGGATCAGGTTGGACTGTGGACGGGAAAGTGGATGGAGGCGGCATTGGGTCGCGGAAGGGGATGATTTGAAGTACAGGCGGCCGACTCCCTGCGAGATCGAGCTGGTTGCAGGCGGGGGCCAACTCCCTAGTGTCCACTCGAGCAGCGCCCATCGATCTGACTGAGGCGTGCTAGGGAACTCGAGCTGGTTGCAGGCGGGGGAGCGGCTCAGGCTGTATGAGGAGGTCGGGGTGGCGTATTGCCGATTGGATGGGTATACAGCGAGGAAGAGAGGCGAGGAGGGAAGATGGGACGAAAGAACGACGGGGTCAAACCATTTTCTCACTTGGCGGTGGCAAATTGTTGTAATTTACCGTTGCTCCACGATTTGCTGTTCCGGGAATTTGCAAAAGGCTCGCTCCGCAATTTACGCAGCAAACTTGGTCCGTTTCACGGATCTAGCTCCATGGAGCTGGTGTGTTCGGTGCAGCTCCGAGCTGGAATTGGAAGAAGCTGGGAGCTAGGCCATTGCCGAACACGATCCATTGATTTTATACCATTAGAAATCACTAACTCATTTTTGCAAAATAAATAAATCATTGACTCGTTACGACTATACCCTTGTTCCGTCTGTTGCCCTTTTGCCCTCCGGGTCCCAGCAATAGCCCTTTTGCCCTCCGGGCCCTCTTATTACTTGTGGGACCTCTTCTGATACGTGGGACCTAGTAGTAGCCCTATTGACCTGTGGGGCCTACTCTGACGTGTGGCACTTAGTACACTTGCTACACCAGCATCTCGGAAAACTGATATATTTGTCGGCCTTCTGACAAGTGGGACCAAGTTGACATGCAGAACCTCTTCATACGTGTGGGACCTCTTCTGACGTAGGGGTCCTAGATATAGGCTCTTCTTCCCTGGGGCCCTCTTCTGATTTGTGGGACCTCTTCTGGCGTGTGGGACCAAGCAGTAGCCCTTCTGACCCGTGGGGCCTTTTATGAGCATGTGAGACTCAATACGTAGCACCTACTGACCTGTGGGGTCTTTTCTTACGCGACACATGAATCTCCACCGCTGCAAAACTCTCGTCAGGGCCACTGCCCCGACCTCCATGGCCCCATCCACTCCGATTCTCCATGCACTCTCGATCAACACCGCCTTCCTAGGCCGCCGGCCAAACAGCCATCGCTCGTCCTCGAGCTGAAAAGCAGCATGACCCAATTGCCCGCATCCCAAGGAATCATTCGTTCGCTGTTGGGGGGATGACCCCAAGTAGGGTCAAGCAAGGGTAAAAGGTGAAGCCCGGCAAGGTATGAGTCGAATCAAAGAAAGACCCAGCCGAGTTATGTAGAGGCCGGTCGAATAAAGGCCCGGCTTAACCCGAGTCAAGCAGCTATGACCCGACTCGGCCGGCATACGGGTTATGTCGGACTATAGTTATTACATTTTGTGTATGCAGGTCAGGACTGGGCCGAGTCATGCAAGGCGAGGCCGAGTCATGGGGAAGCTTGTTCAAGAAGGAGAGGGCGAACCTCGAAGTCAACAATGCACGCTGTGTCCCCCTCAGGAATCTGTATAGTGCCAAGCACTACGGACAAAAGCCAGAGAGACAGAGAAGCAGAAGGAGGTCACGGAGGTGACAGTCCTTAGGCCCGAGGCTCACATGTGGTGGACTCTAGGTCTTTGCCATCGATAGAAGGGGGGCATAGAAAGAGGTCCGCCGAGTCACCACTTTAGGACACGCATATTCCACGAATATGCTTGTCCACGTCAGCCCTAGAAGGCACCAGGTCATTCTTTTATAAGGAAGGACTGGGCGTCTGGAGGAGGGGATCGATTCATTTTTCCTCTCAGACTAGTGGTAGCTTCTTCTTCCTCTCGCTCATACAGCTCGAGGAGCAAGTGTAGCTCCATTGGTGTTGAATAAAGATTGAGTTCTAGCATTCTGAGTGTACAAACCACTACATCTTCCCTCCCTGGATCCCACTAGCATCCATTGGTCCCCAACTTAAGCCTACCCATGGCATCTGTCGTGCCACCACCACGACAGTTGGCGCCCACCGTGGGGCCAGCAGCGGTGCTAGCTGGAGTCAAGATCCGGACGGGAAACTTCGTCGACACAGGCGAGCGCGTCGTCTCTGGCTTAGTCCAGAGATTCGACATCTGGGACTACATCAGCGACAACACTGGCAGCTTCGGAGCAAGATCACCCCCACGCGACGGCGTCTTCATCAACATGGGTGCCCACAAGATCTACGTCGGTGTCGACACGTCTCGCATCTACCCGCGTCGAGTCATCCTCACGGGAGATCCTCCCCTCAACGCTGCGAGTGGTCCACGTAACACTCGCCCCGCAAGCAACGTCGAGGTGATGATGACGGTACCGATGCCAGCAGTAGGAGCAGGACCAAGCAAGAACCCGGCGACAGCGGATCCGGCAATAGCTAAGCCAGGAGACGTGAAGCAAGCAGCAGCAGATCCGTCAACAACAAAGGTACCCAAGGTGCACGAGGTAACACCCAAGGCGCCGAGAGTAAGATGGCCACCACTGGAAAGGCAGGATAATATCTTGCAGGCAAGCATAGATAACCTAACAACACCGGTAGCACCAATAGTGAACCCGAAAAATGCACTGGAAGAGCTAGAGGAGACTAGGTTGAGAATGTTAGAAGAACCTAAGAAAGTATATGCGCTGTAGGAGTCCTTTAATAGGACCTTGCGAGAGTATGCTAGGGCAAACAAGCTAGATACGGGCACGACACGAATAGATGAGCTAAGGATAAAAGGGAAGAATCGCCTTAGTGATATTAACAAGGAACATGAGTCTCATCAGGGCGATTCGGCTGACCCAGGGTTGCCGAGGTACAGTACCCCAAAAAAGAATCTCAGGGCAGCGAATGATGCAGCCTCTGAGTTGGAAGGATTAACCGGGGAAGCCCGTCAAAGGCAACAAGAAAGAGTAAATGAGCTGGTATGCATCGCGAACCAGCATAATGAGGAAATACTCAGAGCTAACCCGGCGAAACCAGGGGGTTTGCGCATGGTTCACTCGGCAGGAGCTGCCCCGACGTTATCAGCCGCCGCGGCATCCTCACCCGGAAATGGATTACGAAAAGACAAAGCAGTAACCTCGGGAAAAAGAAACAAACAAATTGTTCCATATGACCCGGCGATTTGCCGGAAAAGTCAATGAAAATAAAGTAAATGTAAGCCGAGGTAACAGCGGTGAAAGAAACCCCGCCGCGGCAATAGAGAGCAAGGGAATCTCGGACGGGGGAACCCCGAGAATAATAACCCGGTTTAAGTAAGACGGTATCACCCACAAGATCATCAGCCGGGGCATGAACCTCGGCAAGGGAGAGATGCAGGACATATTCTGCATCACCCGGCGCATGACAGATACAATGATGGTTATTCGGAGATGGAAAATGCCGGATTTGTTGGGCAAAACCACTATGGGGTGGAAGAAAGAGTTTTGTAAAGGAATCTGCCGTCGAATGACGCAAGATTAAAACTTGACAGGTTACATCGGTCTGAGTTGTTAGAAGAGCAAGGTCCTCCTGGTCCAGCATGTTTTGGGCCCCGGATTATGAGTGAGCCACCTGTCCCGAACTTTCAGTTGGCAAGAGGCACGAAAACATATGATGTAAGTACTAAACCACAAGATTGGTTGATTGACTATTCCACTGTAGTGAAAATAGCAGGGGGAAGTTTGAGATGGGCTGTGAGATATGTGCCCCAGATGTTGGAAGGGCCAGCCAGGGTCTGGCTGAATAACTTACCAGCCGACAGTATCAACTGCTGGTTAGACTTTGAGGAAATGTTTGTCAGTAACTTCACCAGTACGTACAAGAGGCCGAATAGGCCTCAAAACTGGCAATGTGCAAACAGAAAACGAATGAGACTGCCAAACATTCCTTCATAAAATAGATGTCTAAGTTTTTTAAAAGTTTAATGAATCTATATATCAAATAGTGTCTAGATTTAGTCAAATTTTGATACATTTGAGACATCTATTTTAAGACGGAGTGAGTATTATTTATTGTTTTATATCTATATGTATGTGTTGTAAACTTGTAATAGACGACTAATCCACATAATTTTTCAAATATAAATTCACGGGTAGAAGACTCCTCCTGATGACACGGTTAGATCTAAATTAAAATTCATGGTTAGATCTATATTAAGTATAACTCTGATGGTTACTTAACACGTTTAACCTGTTTGACACCAGAAATGTTAAGAAGCAGACTACTCCCGTAATTAACTTCCCTTCAAAACCTGTAGATATGGCGTGTGGAACATGGACTCCCCCCATAATAAACTTCCCTTTCAAGAGCTGTACTGCTCGGTAAAAAAACTAACACTAGTGGAAACGAGGGCTTTTGTTGATCCCAAAAATGGGCTTTGACACCGGTTCTTGGCACGAACCGGTGTTAAAGGTCCCTGCACCAGTGGCCCGCGCACCCCCCTCTTTAACACCGGTTCGTGGCACGAACCGGTGTTAAAGGGGGGGGGACTATATAAGACACCACCCCAGCCCACACACACCCCACTCTTCCATTCTTTCACATTTTGGAGCCTAGCAAGAGGGTGTGAAGAGTGCTAGTTTGTGTTTTTTTCATATGCACTAGAGGTGTTCGGTGAAATGACCGAGAGCTCAAAATAAGCTTTCTTGTTGCTCTTTCCGTCTCGGTCGAGGTCGGCAACTATAGTTTCATGTGTCATTGATGTACTATATATATAAATGGTCATCTCCCTATTATATTTTGATATATACTACATATTAATGCAGATGAATCGGCAATGGATGTACGGTGACCGCCACACTTCCGAGTACATTACGGGCCTCCAAAATTTCATCGTTGTGGCTAATGCAAACCGTGGTCACAATGGTTTTATGTGATGTCCGTGTCTTCACTGTGAGAACAAGAAAGACTACTCAAATACCAGAACCATTCACGCCCACCTGCTTCGATCTGGTTTCATGCCCAGCTATAATTGTTGGACCAAGCACGGAGAAAAAGGGGTTGTGATGGAAGACAACGAAGAAGAAGAGGATGATGAAAACTATCATAATATGTATCCTGAATTGCACATCTCTAGACTCATATCTGCAACCTCATCACTCTTTCCCATGGCTTCCACCGTAGCACTAACCCCCAGGGAGGCGGAGGCGCTTTGCGCCTCGAACTACCCCTGCCCGCCGGGCTACTGTGTCCCCGTCGGCTGGATGCTGAGCGTCGGAGGCGTGCCGGTTCCTCCTGTCCCTCTAGGTGTGGCGCGCCGGATGGCCATCACGAACCACTACTACTTCGAGCTCACGCCAGAGCAGCGGAGGAATCCCAGATGGCATCCCGACTATTTCCCTACTTGGGAAGCCTTCTTCGTGGATCGGCATGAGAGGGCGCTCGCCAGGCACGAGGAGGACGGCCCACCTCCTCCTAACTTCAACGAGGCCGGTCGTCGGCTATGGTGGCGCGGTCGGACTCTCCAGAGCGTCATGGCCTATGACACTGCCGCCGACTCTAACCCCCGTCTGCGCTACCCTCAAGTCCAGCCCACGCGCTACCCTCAAGTCCAGCCCACGCGTACTCTCCAGAGGTTCAATTACGGCGATCCCGACGATGACAGCGATGACGGCGGCGGCGCGTACGACGACCACAGTGGCGAGTATTACAGGTGTAGGCAGGAGCATGACTGAATCACTCCAACATTCCGAAACAAGTTCGGCCGATTGTTACTTAATCTGGCCATGTATCTTAATTTTCAGTTCTTTTATGTATCTTAATTTTCAGTTCTTTTATGTATCTTAATTTTCAGTTCCAGTTCGGCTTTATGTAACTGTCTCAAAATGACCTATCTCATTCGGGTCAAATGACCAATGTTATGGCTAGAATCAAGGCATAGTTTGCAAGAGGATCGGAGTGTGGCTAATTCAAAAAACCACCAACACATTGATCAAAAAACAATGCAAGTTGAGAGAGGCTTGGTGAGATTCAAGTGTATACGAAAGATGCGACATTTAAATATCCAATCAATTCAAAAATGTTAATACAAAAGATGCGGCATTAAAATATGATTTGATCTAATTAAAATCATTTACATGAATGGATAGATATTATTTTTCTGAAAAATTATGATATATTATTCATATTTTTCTGAGTTGAAATGAAAAAGATATGAATTTTCTAAATTCATATCATATTTTTTGAATTAAAAAAGCCCCTTTAATGCATGAAATAAGTGTTTTAATTATTTTAAAAAATTTCATGCAAAGTAAATATAAAATGATTTACATGAATGGATAGATATTATTTTTCTGGAAATTATGATATATTATTCATATTTTTCTGAGTTGAAATGAAAAAGATATGAATTTTCTAAATTCATATCATATTTTTTGAATTAAAAAACCGCTTTAATGCATGAAATAAATGCCCCCCCTTTAACACCGGTTCCAGACAGGAACCGGTGTTAAAGGGGGGGGGCATTTATTTCGTTTCCCGCGCGCACACCCCCCCTTTAACACCGGTTCATGGCTGGAACCGGTGTTAAAGGGGGGGTATTAAATACGCGCGCAAATGAATTCCTCCCCTCCTTTAACACCGGTTCCAGCCACGAACCGGTGTTAAAGGTGGGGGGGTATTAAATGCGCCCCTTTGCTCCTTTCTTCCACCGTGCCAGATCAAACCGCCGGAGAGCAGCCGCAGAGAGCAGAGAGCAGCCGCGCGCCGCGCTCGCCGTCGGAGCTAGCCGCCGCCCTCGCCGTCGGACCGCCACCGCCACCGCCACCGCCCAAGACCGCCACCGCCACCGCCGCCCAAGACCGCCACCGCCACCGAGCGCGCGCCGCGTCGGAGCTAGCCGCCGCGCTCGCCGTCGCGCTCGCCGTCGGACCGCCACCGCCCAAGACCGCCACCGCCACCGCCCAAGACCGCCACCGCCGCCCAAGACCGCCACCGCAACCGAGCGCGCGCCGCGTCGGAGCTAGCCTCCGCGCTCGCCGTCGCGCTCGCCGTCGGACCGCCACCGCCGAAGACCGCCACCGCCACCGCCGAAGACCGCCACCGCCACCGCCACCGCCGCCCAAGACCGCCACCGCCACCGAGCGCGCGCCGCGTCCTCGCCCTCGCCCTCGCCCTTCGTGATTCGTCGGTCCGGTGAGATTGGCTAACCGTGGCTTCAGTGTTGTATAGTACTAGTACCTTTGTTACTTAGAACTAGCACAAATTTGTTACGGAGCCATGTTAATCACTATTTGAAAATTTATTCGGTAACTATGAGCACGATTACACGAATTTCCTTGGTACATCTAGTAACAAAACGATGCAAGACGGAGGTCGGCATCCGGGGCAGACCAAGACGATGCAATTACAGATAGCGTGGCACCGGAGGTCGGCATCCGGGGCAGACCAAGACGATGCAATTAGAAAAGTAGGGCCAATTTTGTCGAAGAAAATTAAAATTCCAGCGTTCACTCGACCACAGCTGAGAGGACGATGCAGACGAGGAATCGTACGACGCCAAGGGCGAGGGCGTCGCACCGCCCCAACGCTTGCAGGGCGCGGACGACCGCAGCCTTCTCCTCTTTCTCCCCCTCATCTCCAGCTCTTCCCGATTCCTCGTCTGCCCCCGCATCCTGTCCCTCCTCGTCGTCCTCCATATCGGAGCGAGCTCCGATGTGGCATCCCCCCTCGGTCTGGGGCCTATCTTGGGGACATCCCCTCCACATTGTATCTGTTCTGACAAGTTGTTTTCCGTCGCTATAATGTTTGCCTCAGCCTCCTCTTTCGAACAACACCCGTTTTAGGTAGGCCGCATCACGCTACCTCGCGCTCCCTAGGTCGCTCTCCAACGCCGCCAGCCTCCGGTCAGCCACTGTAGCTAGCCCCTCTCATATGCATCCGGGATTTCTCCGAATTAGGGTTTGGACCCCTCGGAACTCGTTTAAAATGATCAAGCATCCTTAGGGTTTTAATTTCAATTGTGTATTTTGGTATGAATAATATGTATATTTGTGTATGAATCCAAGTCCACTTGAATGTTTACACTCTTACTCTAGATAATATTATTGTTTTAGAAACTATGGATCCACTTAGTAGAAACCTTGAAGAAGAAGAAATAATGGAGAACATTATTGATGAGGACACCTCACAATATCTGAACTTGGAGGGACATGACGACGACAGCTCAAGTACTAGTCATGGAGAAGATGAAGACTCCGGTGAACACAATTTAATGGTTACAAAGTCCGGCGAGGTATATGCATTGATTAAGCCTCAGCTGACTTCCACCAACAATCTTCTTCTACATGTATTAATTAACGCTTCTTTCTTCTTTTAGCCCTCTGGATCGACCAGCCAGCAACCATCTTCTTCTACGAAAAAGAGCAAGCGAGGCGCGAGCCAGCGGTTGAAAGATCGTGCAAAGTTCACGATCGAAGCAGTCCGTGTTGATGGCAGGCCGATGGAGCCCAAGAAGGCCGCAGACAAATTTATACGTCAGGCTGGTGTTCTTGTTAGGGACCAAATCCCAATCATAATTGAAAATTGGATTAAGCCAAAGAAGGGCGACGGTACCTTTGTCGATGACAGATCCAAAGAAACGCTTTGGAATTCGTTGTTGGTAAATTTCACCCTTCCGCCAGAGGAGGATGAAAACAACCCGGTTATAAAGAAAAAGGTCAAAGAGTGGACTCTAAAGAAGATGGCTGAGGCTTTCCGCAACTAGAAGACAAAATTGAACAAATTTGTCAAAGCTGGCGAGACTCCAAATTTCGAAGACGCATATTATGCGAAGATAAGACCTCACTGGCCCGAATTTGAGACATATAAAAAAAGTGCTATAGCTAAAAAGAGGTCAGAAACCAATACGCTTAATGCCCTGAAGAAGGAATATCACTAGAGGACGGGGTCAGGTGGCTACATATCTCAGAGGCCTAAGTGGGAGGAAGCTGAGAGGGCCCTGCGAGAGAGAGGGATCACACCCCAGACAGATGGGTGGGACCTACGTGCAAAGACTTGGTTCTACGGAATCGGGGCAAGGTTGGACCCAGAAACAGGATTGTGTATCTTCCCAACCATCCTTGCCAAACCCGTCACTGAACTCATCACGGCATACGAGGAAACATCCGCCAGGACCTTCCATCCCGACAGAGAGAATGACCGGCTCACACGCGCCATCGGTAAAAAAGAACACCCTGGACATGCACGAGGCACAGGGGGTATGACGTGGAAGGATGGGTTTGCCGATCTCAGCGGCACGAAGAGCCTGCATTGGAAGCTGCCCGCGGCCCAGACTCTGCGCGGAAAAGCAGTGTGGCTTCCACGGAGAACGTGCAGCCAACGCTTGAAATGACGGGTCCTCGATACCCCGTTGATGAGATCACGGAGAGCGAACACGCTGAGCTGCATGTGAGATTAATGGGCTTATCCATTAAGGTGGCTGTCGGCTATGCCTTACCTCCTGTAGCTGGTGGAACTTACCACTGCCGACCGATTCCAGATGGCTATGCTATTGTCGGGGTGGATGAGGTTGTGAAGGAATATGATTCCAGATGGCTATGCTATTGACGGGCCGAGCCAAAGGAGAAAATAGATCCGGCGGTGGTGGAGAAGTTTTACAAAAATCTTTTGAAACCTGAAACCCCACTTGTGCCGGACTACGAGCGCCAGATTTTGAAGGCGGATGCAAGGCGCCGTAGGGAGACTGAAAGTAACAGTCGTGAGGCACCCCAGAAAACAGTTCCCATGCTCGGAGAGCAGGAAAACCAATCATGCGCCCCGCTCCAAATGTTTGACAAACGGGACGCTCCTCCCGTAGATGATTACGAAGCAGAGCTACAAAGAAAGGCCAATGAGATGGGGATGACTTACATTGCATACTTGAACGTCATGGGAGACAACTTGCCCAAATGCGATGTCAACCCCATACAGCCATGGAAGTATGGGAAGAATCTAGTCAAGAAAGAGGAGCTCAAGAATCTACCAACAAAGATGCGAAAATTGCACAAGTGGTACCTTCATTTCTACAAGACGAGAAAAGAAGAATGGATCACGGCGCATATAAGAGATCAGATTTTCTTGTGCGGAGACGACGCGATCGACTTCAACATTCAAGACTTGCATTTTCTATTCAATCAGAAGGAACTCGACAAATCTGCCATCAGCCTTTATTGTGTGTAAGTACTATTTCTGTAATTTTTATCTCATCTCATTCACTTCATTAATTGCATGTATATATATATGCTCACCATATATGTATATACTATTATGCAGGAAAAAGGTTATGAAATGCATGAAAGGAGGCCCTTTTGACATTGGGTTCGTTGACCCAAATAGAGTTCATGAAGAAGTGGTAAGAGAAAAACCCGGGCAAACAGAAGATTACTTGCTAAAGTCTTTACTGAGACAACAAACCAAAAGGGAAATACTATTGCCTTACAACTTCTCGTGAGTACTGTTACCCTCTCTCTTGTACACATTCTGTTTCGGCTTACTCGATGTTAAGTGTAACTGATGATGAGTTATGCGTGCGTAGGTTCCACTTTATTCTGCTAGTCATTCAACCCGACTCAGGAAAAGTCCTTGTCATGGACTCGTTACGAAAAGAAAAAGAGCTATGGGCAGACTTTAGAGAGATGCTCCAGAGGTAATTTCAATCATATTATCGCACTAGATCGGCAACTTTCGTGACAATAAGTAATTAATTACTCCTTTATCCATGTTCTTTGTCGGACAGGGTTTGGAAAATGTTCACGGGCAGGGCCGTGGGTGAATGGTCAGAAGAACTAAAATTTGTAGACCAAAATGTAAGTAATACTAGCTAGCTTCCAATTCCATCATATCATGCTTTATTGATTATTATTTTGATTGAACTCTCTATTCTCGTAAAGTGCGCGCATCAGGGACACGGCAATAACTTATGTGGGTACTATGTTTGCGAATTCATTCGCAACACGATATGTGCGACAGTCCAAGCCGCACTAGAACAACTTAGAGTAAGTAAACAAAGTCCACAACATTATTTTATTACCATCAATTGTGTTGAGTTTTATTCTTATATATATATTGACGGCCCATTCTTCATATATATTCAGATCGAACGGATGCGGGACCAACTCCTACCATTTGAACGCATACGAGCCATTCAAGAGGAATTGGCGGGGTTCATACTTGATGAGGTCGTCACGCCTGGCGGAGAACTCTTTAGATATCCACCAAAATGAACGATGACGATGTATGTGCCGATGACGATGTATGTGCCGATGACGATGTTTGTGTATAATAATAGTTGCTTAATTATTCATGTACTCGTATGTACCGATGACGATTTATAAGTATACCGCTCCCGATCGATTTCCCCTCGCTCCCCCCCCCTCCCGCAGAAATACACCCAGAACGGGGCAGAGGCAGAAGTCTGCCGCGACAGAGATTTAGGCCGTTTTCCTACTGCGGCAGAGTTCTGCCGCGGCAGGAAAACGGCCTAAATCTCTGCTGCGGCAGAAGAACCTTTAACACCGGTTCCAGATACGAACCGGTGTTAAAGGGGGGGGGCTGAGGCCTGCGGCAGCCCCACGTGCGCCACCCTTTAACACCGGTTCGTATAAGAACCGGTGTTAAAGGGGCCCCCCCTCTAACACCGAACCCTCAACAGCGGTTGGGGAACCGCTGTTAGAGGGCCCTCCCAACCGGAGTTAAAGGGGGGGGCTCTGCACTAGTGTAACCACGTCTTTCCCTTTCAAAAAAATTTAGAACATACCCTAGCTTGTAACGTAGTATAGTTGTCAAACATGAAAAGGATTGGCCTTGGTTAGCTCCGAAATTATTAGGACGTGTTCGGAAACGGTCCAGCTTCGCTAAATCCATCTATCCTGCTTCTCGATCGCGACTCCAGCGTCGCTACTGGAGCAAGAAACGTTCGGCAGCGCTCCACCGTTTGTCTGGGCCTAAAGCTAGTTTCTGCTGGGCCGTACTGCTTCTGGGCACGGTCAGAAGTGATGAAATTGAGCCCAAAAAGTGCAGCTCTACTGTTATTATTATTTTTTATTTACTGGTCGTCTTCCCCATATCCCGTAATCAATTCCCCAAGCACAAAATCCCCCCTACCCTTACCATGGCAGCCTCCAACGCCAAGAGAGTGGGAATGGCCGCGAGGGGAGAGGAGGGAGCATCCCGGAGGAGGGAGAGCGACGAGCAGAGCTGCCACCCCTCTGTCCGCGAGCTCGGTTCATGCGCATGGATTAGGCCGGGATCAGGTTGGGCTGTGGACGGGAAAGTGGATGGAGGCGGCATTGGGTCGCGGAAGGGGATGATTTGAAGTACAGGCGGCCAACTCCCTGCGAGATCGAGCTGGTTGCAGGCGGGGGCCAACTCCCTAGTGTCCACTCGAGCAGCGCCCATCGATCTGACTGAGGCGTGCTAGGGAACTCGAGCTGGTTGCAGGCGGGGGAGCGGCTCAGGCTGTATGAGGAGGTCGGGGTGGCGTATTGCCGATTGGATGGGTATATAGCGAGGAAGAGAGGCGAGGAGGGAAGATGGGACGAAAGAACGACGGGGTCAAACCATTTTCTCACTTGGCGGTGGCAAATTGTTGTAATTTACCGTTGCTCCACGATTTGCTGTTCCGGGAATTTGCAAAAGGGTCGCTCCGCAATTTACACAGCAAACTTGGTCCGTTTCACGGATCTAGCTCCATGGAGCTGGTGTGTTCGGTGCAGCTCCGAGCTGGAATTGGAAGAAGCTGGGAGCTAGGCCATTGCCGAACACGATCCATTGAATTTATACCATTAGAAATCACTAACTCATTTTTGCAAAATAAATAAATCATTGACTCGTTACGACTATACCCTTGTTCCGTCTGTTGCGGATGTCACCATCCGCCTTTACGACTACATCAACTTCCGTCTAGTTGACTCGCACCCTGACACGTGGGTCCATCACCTGCCACACAACATCTAGGGAAAATGATATATTTGTCGGCCTTCTGACGTGTGGGACCAAGCTGACGTGCGGGACCTCTTCTACCTTGTGGGACCTCTTCTAACATAAGGGTCCCAGCAATAGCCCTTTTGCCCTCCGGGCCCTCTTATTACTTGTGGGACCTCTTCTGATACGTGGGACCTAGTAGTAGCCCTATTGACCTGTGGGGCCTACTCTGACGTGTGGCACTTAGTACACTTGCCACGCCAGCATCTCGGAAAACTGATATATTTGTCGGCCTTCTGACAAGTGGGACCAAGTTGACATGCAGAACCTCTTCATACGTGTGGGACCTCTTCTGACGTAGGGGTCCTAGATATAGGCTCTTCTTCCCTGGGGCCCTCTTCTGATTTGTGGGACCTCTTCTGGCGTGTGGGACCAAGCAGTAGCCCTTCTGACCCGTGGGGCCTTTTATGAGCATGTGAGACTCAATACGTAGCACCTACTGACCTGTGGGGTCTTTTCTTACGCGACACATGAATCTCCACCGCTGCAAAACTCTCGTCAGGGCCACTGCCACGACCTCCATGGCCCCATCCACTCCGATTCTCCATGCACTCTCGATCAACACCGCCTTCCTAGGCCGCCGGCCAAACAGCCATCGCTCGTCCTCGAGCTGAAAAGCAGCATGACCCAATTGCCCGCATCCCAAGGAATCATTCGTCCGCTGTTGGGTGGATGACCCCAGGTAGGGTCAAGCAAGGGTAAAAGGTGAAGCCCGGCAAGGTCTGAGTCGAATCAAAGAAAGACCCAGCCGAGTTATGTAGAGGCCGGTCGAATAAAGGCCCGGCTTAACCCGAGTCAAGCAGCTATGACCCGACTCGGCCGGCATACGGGTTATGTCGGACTATAGTTATTACGTTTTGTGTATGCAGGTCAGGACTGGGCCGAGTCATGCAAGGCGAGGCCGAGTCATGGGGAAGCTTGTTCAAGAAGGAGAGGGCGATCCTCGAAGTCAACAATGCACGCTGTGTCCCCCTCAGGAATCTGTATAGTGCCAAGCACTACGGACAAAAGCCAGAGAGACAGAGAAGCAGAAGGAGGTCACGGAGGTGACAGTCCTTAGGCCCGAGGCTCACATGTGGTGGACTCTAGGTCTTTGCCATCGATAGAAGGGGGGCATAGAAAGAGGTCCGCCGAGTCACCACTTTAGGACAAGCATATTCCACGAATATGCTTGTCCACGTCAGCCCTAGAAGGCACCAGGTCATTCTTTTATAAGGAAGGACTGGGCGTCTGGAGGAGGGGATCGATTCATTTTTCCTCTCAGACTAGTGGTAGCTTCTTCTTCCTCTCGCTCATACAGCTCGAGGAGCAAGTGTAGCTCCATTGGTGTTGAATAAAGATTGAGTTCTAGCATTCTGAGTGTACAAACCACTACATCTTCCCTCCCTGGATCCCACTAGCATCCATTGGTCCCCAACTTAAGCCTACCCATGGCATCTGTCGTGCCACCACCACGACAGTTGGCTCCCACCGTGGGGCCAGCAGCGGTGCTAGCTGGAGTCAAGATCCGGACGGGAAACTTCGTCGACAGAGGCGAGCGCGTCGTCTCTGGCTTAGTCCAGAGATTCGACATCTGGGACTACATCAGCGACAACACTGGCAGCTTCGGAGCAAGATCACCCCCACGCGACGGCGTCTTCATCAACATGGGTGCCCACAAGATCTACGTCGGCGTCGACACGTCTCGCATCTACCCGCGTCGAGTCATCCTCACGGGAGATCCTCCTCTCAACGCTGTGAGTGGTCCGCGTAACACTCGCCCCGCAAGCAACGTCGAGGTGATGATGACGGTACCGATGCCAGTAGTAGGAGCAGGACCAAGCAAGAACCCGGCGACAGCGGATCCGGCAATAGCTAAGCCAGGAGACGTGAAGCAAGCAACAACAGATCCGTCAACAACAAAGGTACCCAAGGTGCACGAGGTAACACCCAAGGCGCCGAGAGTAAGATGGCCACCACTGGAAAGGCAGGATAATATCTTGCAGGCAAGCATTGATAACCTAACAACACCTGTAGCACCAATAGTGAACCCGAAAAATGCACTGGAAGAGCTAGAGGAGACTAGGTTGAGAATGTTAGAAGAACCTAAGAAAGTATATGCGCTGTAGGAGTCCTTTAATAGGACCTTGCGAGAGTATGCTAGGGCAAACAAGCTAGATACGGGCACGACACGAATAGATGAGCTAAGGATAAAAGGGAAGAATCGCCTTAGTGATATTAACAAGGAACATGAGTCTCATCAGGGCGATTCGGCTGACCCAGGGTTGCCGAGGTACAGTACCCCAAAAAAGAATCTCAGGGCAGCGAATGCTGCAGCCTCTGAGTTGGAAGGATTAACCGGGGAAGCCCGTCAAAGGCAACAAGAAAGAGTAAATGAGCTGGTATGCATCGCGAACCAGCATAATGAGGAAATACTCAGAGCTAACCCGGCGAAACCAGGGGGTTTGCGCATGGTTCACTCGGCAGGAGCTGCCCCGACGTTATCAGCCGCCGCGGCATCCTCACCCGGAAATGGATTACGAAGAGATAAAGCAGTAACCTCGGGAAAAAGAAACAAACAAATTGTTCCATATGACCCGGCGATGGCCGGAAAAGTCAATGAAAATAAAGTAAATGGAAGCCGAGGTAACAGCGGTGAAAGAAACCCCGCCGTGGCAATAGAGAGCAAGGGAATCTCGGACGGGGGAACCCCGAGAATAATAACCCGGTTTAAGTAAGACGGTATCACCCACAAGATCATCAGCCGGGGCATGAACCTCGGCAAGGGAGAGATGCAGGACATATTCTGCATCACCCGGCGCATGACAGATACAATGATGGTTATTCGGAGATGGAAAATGCCGGATTTGTTGGGCAAAACCACTATGGGGTGGAAGAAAGAGTTTTGTAAAGGAATCTGCCGTCGAATGACGCAAGATTAAAACTTGACAGGTTACATCGGTCCGAGTTGTTAGAAGAGAAAGGTCCTCCTGGTCCAGCATGTTTTGGGCCCCGGATTATGAGTGAGCCACCTGTCCCGAACTTCCAGTTGGCAAGAGGCACGAAAACATATGACGTAAGTACTAAACCACAAGATTGGTTGATTGACTATTCCACTGTAGTGAAAATAGCAGGGGGAAGTTTGAGATGGGCTGTGAGATATGTGCCCCAGATGTTGGAAGGGCCAGCCAGGGTCTGGCTGAATAACTTACCAGCCGGCAGTATCAACTGCTGGTTAGACTTTGAGGAAATGTTTGTCAGTAACTTCACCAGTACGTACAAGAGGCCGAATAGGCCTCAAAAACTGGCAATGTGCAAACAGAAAACGAATGAGACTGATAGAGAATTCCTGACTCGATGGTGCAACCTCAAAAATTCTTGTAAATGAGTGATTGAATCATAAGCGATTGCTTGGTTCGCACAAGGGTGCAGATATGGAAGTGTGTTATGGCAAAGGCTATAAAGAGATATGCCAACTACGTTGGCCGAGACAATCAGAATAGCAGATTCATATGCACTGGGTGATCCAACTCAACCTGAGCTTATGTCGGCAGAGCATCATGAGCAGCATGATAATTACGCTCGTGATGGCGCGGGATCATCCCGGTGGAAGAAGTTCAGAGGTAGAAGAAGAGAATGAAGGGTTTCGCGGCATAGTAAATCAAAATTTTCTACGGAGCGAACAGAGGGAAAGCCAAGATCTAATCTAGGAGATGCAAACAACGAGAGAGATTGGATTAGATCTTCATACCCTTGAAGATTCGCACAGCGGAACGTTCGTCGGAACGTGGGTGATGTAGTCGTACTCGCTTCTCCTCCTCATGATCCGATCCGATCTAGCACCACAAGTGGCGGTGCCTCCGTGAGATGCACACGTGCAGCACCTCGACGTCTCCTCCTTCCTCGGACCAGCAAGTATGGTGGAGAGATAGATTGGATCTACAACACGACGGCGTGGTGTATATGGTGGAGAATTTCTGGAGCAGGGCTTCGCCTACAAACAGTCGGGAGGGAGAGAGGAAAGCTAGCAAGGCGGCTAGGGTTTGGAGGAGAGGTGTAGGGGGTTGGTGCGCCCCCACCCCTCTTTATATAGAGGGGGGGCATAGCCCTAGCCCCAACCCCAAGCCCAAAGGATAAGGAGTGGGGGGCATGGACTCTCCCCTCTTCTAGAAACCCTATCTCTAGTTTAAACGATTTAAACTCTCTAGGATCGGCTGGGCCCTATGGGGCCTTGTGCCCCTGGCCCAATGCGGCCAGGACACTCCCTCATAGGCCCATGCCCCCTCCCGGAAGGTGGGGCCACGTTGGTCCCCTTCCGGAAGGTTCTAGAATCTTCCGGTACAATACCGATTAACCCGGAACAATTCCGAACTCCAAAAACTGCATTGCCTTATATGAATCTTATTCTCCGGACCATTCTGGAACCTCTCGTGATATCCCGGATCCCATCCGAGACTCCGAACAAAAATTCATAAACCAATTATCCAATCTATCCTAGCGTCGAGATACGTTAAGTGTGTGACCCTGCGGGTTCGAGAATATGCAGACATGATCTTCTATCAATAATCAACAGCGGGGTCTGGGCACCCATATTGACTCCCACACATTCATCGATGATCATATCGGATGAACCACGATGCCAGGATTCAAACAATCCCATATATATATTCCCTTCGTCTCGCGATATTTTACTTGCCCGAGATTCGATCGTCGGTACCATCATACCTAGTTCAATCTCGTTCACAGCAAGTACTTTACTCGTTCCGTAATCCGATATCACTTTGTGATTAACTCCTTAACCACATTCTTGCAAGCGGTGTTGATATCGATTACCGAGTGGGCCCGAAGTATATCTCTCCGACTTGGGAGGGACAAATTCCATCTCGATACATACAACCCAACAGATACTTTCCGATCACCTGAGAGACACCTTTATGATCACCCTCTCATAGGATGACGTTTGATGACCTCAAAGCTTTCTTCCGATACCAGGGAGTTGTATTATCTCATGGTCTAAGGAATACAATATTTGACATAAGAAAAGCTTCGCAAAGATGAACACGATGACACGATCTAATTGCTTTGCTTAGTTTGGGTCTGTCCATCATATCATTCTCCAATGAAATGATCTCATTATCAATTGACAACTCATGTCTATGGTTAGGAAACCTTAACCATCATTGATCAATGAGCTAATCCATAGAGGCGTACTAGGGACACGGTATTGTTCACAAACCACACAAGTATTAAAGTTTCCGCTTAATACAATTCTAGCATGGAATATAAACTTTATCATGAACAAGAATTATAATGATAACATCTTTATTATTGCCTCTAGGGCATAATTCCAACAGTCTCCCACTTGCACTAGAGTCAATAATCTAGTTTACATCTGGCAACAATCTCACACGCATGGCACTGAGGTGTTGATCATGTTTTACACGTGGAAGAGGTTTAGTCAATGGATCTGCGACATTCTGATCCGTATGTACTTTGCTAATATTTAGATCTCCATCTTCTATATAATCTCGGATTATATGAAACTTGCGGTTGATATGCTTGGTCTTTGGATGATATCTTGGTTCCTTAGCGAGTGCTATGGCGCCAGTGTTGTCACACAATATCTCCAGTGGGTCCAATGCACTTGGAACCACGCCATGCTCAGTGATGAAGTTTCTGATCCAAACTCCTTCACTTGACGCTTCTGCAGCAGCCATGTATTCCGCTTCCACTGTAGATCCCGCGATCACGCTTTGCTTGCAGCTTCTCCAGCTCACAGCTCCTCCATTCAAAATATAAACGTATCCTGTCTGAGATTTGGAATCATCCTTGTCGGTGTCGAAACTAGCATCGACGTAACCTTTTACGACAAGCTGTTCATCACCCCCATAGACTAAGAACATTTCTTTAGTTCTATTTAGGTACTTTAGGATGTTCTTCACGGCTGTCCAGTGTTCCACTCCTGGATCACTTTGATATCTGCTCGTCAAACTAAGAGCATTGGACACATCCGGTCTAGTACACAGCATGGCATACATGATGGAACCTATGGCCGAGGCATCAGGCACTTTGCTCATAGCTTCCCTATCATTTACCGTAGCTGGACACTGAGCCTTGCTCAATATCTTACCTGACAACATAGGCACTGAACCTTTCTTTGCCTTATCCATTCTGAACCTTTTCAGAACTTTGTCTAGGTATGTACTCTGGCTTAAAGCTATCAGGCGTCTTTGTCTATCTCTATAGATTTTGATGCCCAATATATAAGCAGCTTCACCTAGGTCTTTCATTGAAAAACACTTGTTCAAATAACTCTTCACATCGTTAAGCATGTTGATGTCATTTCCGATAATCAATATGTCATCCACATACAGTACCAGAAACGTCACCGAGCTCCCACTCAATTTCTTGTAGATACAAGCTTCGTAGCAATTTGGAACAAATCCAAAGCTCTTGATCACTTGATCAAAACGAAGGTTCCAACTCCGAGATGCTTGCTTCAGTCCATAAATGGAACGCTGAAGTTTGCATACTTTACTAGCATCCTTAGGATCGACAAAACCTTCGGGTTGCATCATATACAACTCTTCATCAATGTTGCCATTGAGGAACGCAGTCTTGACATCCATCTGCCATATTTCATAATCATGAAACGCAGCAATTGCTAATAAAATCCGAATAGACTTAAACATCGCTACGGGAGAGAAAGTCTCATCGTAGTCAACACCTTGAACTTGTCGAAAACCTTTCGCGACAAGCCGTGCTTTATAGACGGTAACATTACCATCCGCGTTCGTTTTCTTCTTGAAGATCCATTTGCACTCAACGGCCTTTCGGTCGCTAGGAGGGTCCACCAAAGTCCATACTTGGTTTTCTCTCATGGATCCCAATTCGGATTTCATGGCTTCTAGCCATTTCTCAGAGTCTGGGCTCATCATCGCTTCCTCATAGTTCGTAGGTTCACTGTCTTCTACTAACAAGACAGTCAAGACAGGGTTGCCGTACCACTCAGGAGGGGCACGCGACCTTGTCGACCTGCGACGTTCAGTAGCAGCATCGTCCGAAGCTTCATGATCCTTGTCATTAGCTTCCTCTATTGTTGGTGCAGGTGGCACTGGAACAATTTCAGGTGCTGCGCTACTCTCCAATTCAAGAGAAGGTTCAATAACCTCGTCAAGCTCTACTTTCCTCCCACTCACTTCTTTCGAGAGAAACTCCTTCTCAAGAAAGGAACCGTTCTTTGCGACAAACACTTTGCCTTCGGTTCTGTGATAGAAGGTATACCCAATAGTTTCCTTAGGGTATCCTATGAAGACGCATTTCTCCGCTTTGGGTTCGAGCTTGTCCGGCATCAACTTCTTGACGTAAGCTTCGCATCCCCAAACTTTAAGAAACGACAACTTAGGTTTAGCACCAAACCACAGTTCATACGGTGTCATCTCAACGGATTTAGATGGAGCCCTATTTAAAGTGAATGCAGCGGTTTCTAATGCATAACCCCAAAATGATAACGACAAATCAGTAAGAGACATCATTGATCGGACCATATCTAATAGGGTTCGATTCCGGCGTTCAGACACACCATTGCGCTGTGGTGTTCCGGGTGGCGTGAGTTGTGAAACGATTCCACTTGCTTTAAGATGCGTGAGAAAATCATAACTCAAATATTCACCTCCACGATCGGATCGTAGAAACTTAATCTTTCTGTTACGATGGTTCTCCACTTCATTCTGAAATTCCTTGAACTTTTCAAATGTTTCAGATTTATGTTTCATTAAATAGATATACCCATATCTACTTAAGTCATCGGTAAAAGTGAGGAAATAGCGATATCCACCACGCGTCGAAACACTCATCGGTCCGCATACATCGGTATGTATGATTTCCAACAAGTCCGTTGCTCGCTCCATCATACCGGAGAACGGGGTTTTGATCATCTTGCCCATGAGGCATGGTTCGCATGTGTCAAATGATTCAAAATCAAGAGACTCCAAAAGTCCATTAGAATGGAGTTTCTTCATGCGCTTTACACCAATATGACCTAGACGACAGTGCCATAAATAAGTAGTGTTATCACTATCTACTTTGTATCTCTTGGCCTCAATGTTATGGATGTGTGTTTCATCCCTTTCGAGATTTAGAAGAAATAAACCATTTACAAGAGGTGCATGACCATAAAAGATGTTACTCATATAAATAGAACAACCATTATTCTCCGATTTAAATGAATAACCGTCTTGCAATAAACACGATCCAGAAATAATGTTCATGCTCAACGCAGGCACATAATAACACTTATTAAGGTTTAAAACTAATCCCGAAGGTAAAACTAAGGAGAGCGTGCCGACGGCCATCACATCAACTCTTGATCCGTTGCCAACGCGCATCGTCACCTCATCCCTCGCAAGCCGACGTCTATTCCGTAGCTCCTGTTTCGAGTTACAAATATTAGAAACTGAACCGGTATCAAATACCCAGGCACTACAACGAGGGCTAGTAAGGAAAACATCAATAACATGTATATCAAATATACCTTTGATGGTGCCAGCCTTCTTGTCCGCTAAGTACTTCGGACAGTTGCGCTTCCAGTGACCCTTGTCCTTGCAATAGAAGCACTCAGTGTCGGGCTTAGGACCAGACTTGAGCTTCTTCTCAGCAGGGGCATTGCGCTTGCCGCCGCCCTTCTTGAAGGGTTTCTTTGCTCCCTTACCTTTCTTAAAGGAGGGCTTGTTGACCATCAACACATGATTATCCTTCTTGATGTCCACCTCTGCAGCCTTCAGCTTTGCGAAGAGCTCGGTGATCGTATCAGTGGAACCAATCTGGTTATGAGTCACTACAAAACTTTTGTAGCTGGGAGGGAGTGATTGCAGAACCCTGTCAATCTTGAGCTCCTCTGGAATCGTGCATTCCAGTTGCTCAAGGCGTTGAGTGTAGCCCGACATCTTTATGGCATGCTCACTAACGGAACTCCCTTCCTCCATCTTGCAGTTAAAGAACTTCTCGGAGATCTCATATCTCTCAGAACGGGCCTGAGTCTGAAACATGGTTTTCAGCTCCTCGAGAATCTCGAAGGGCCCGGGATACTCTTCAAAACGATTTTGAAGCTCCGGTTCCATAGCAAACAACATGGTGCTCTTAATCACACCATAATCATCTTTGCGCGACTGATAGACAGCTTTCTCATCAGCCGGCGCAGTTGCAGCAGGGGGGTCACCTAACGCTTTCCCAAGGACATAGTCCTTTTGTCCGCCAGACAGAATGATTCTTAGATTGCGGAACCAATTGGTGAAGTTAGACCCATTGTTTCTAAGCTTTTCCTTCTCAGCAAAAACGTTGAAGTTGAAGTTGGACTTGGCCATGTGATCTACAGTATTTGCAAGTACAATTTAGACTATGTTCATGATAAATAGTTCAATTTAATCAAATTACTAGATGAACTCCCACTAAATTCAACATCCCTCAAGTTGTTTAGTGAACACGATCCAAATTCACCACACCTAATCCGATCATCACGAGAAGAGATGTGGTTTCAATGGTGGACAACAAAGTGTCGATCATATCATTCATATGACTCATGCTTAACCTTTCGGTTCTTGTGTTCCGAGGCCATGTCTGTACATGATAGGCTCGTCGAGCTAGACCCAAGTATTTTCGCGTGTGCCAAACTGGCTTGCACCCGTTGTATGTGAGCGTAGAGTCTATAGCACCCGATCATCACGTGATGCTTGGACACGACGAACTTTCGCAACGGTGCATACTTGGGGAGAACACAGTTTTTATCTTGATCTTTAAGTGAGGAATCATCTTATAATGCTACCGTCGCGATCTAAGCATAATAAGATACATAAAAGGATAAACATCACATGCATATAACTTTATGTGACATGGTATAGCCAATCTTCGCGCAATGATCTCCATCTTGTGCGTTCTGGCATGATCTCCATCACTCCATCATGATTGCCTCCACCACGAATAGCAACTACAACTATTGCTAACTACTTAGCGATAAAGTAAAGCTATTACATGGCGTATAAGAAGTTGACTCGCAGGTCATACACAATTATAAAGACAACCATATGGCTCCTGCCGGTTGTGAACTCATCGACATGCAAGTCGTGAAACATTACAAAACATGATCATCGCATACAATATACACATCACATCTTGGGCCATACCATATCACAGAAAACACTCCCTGCAAAAACAAGTTAGACGCCTCTACTTTGTTGTTGCATGTTTTACGTGGCTTATGGGAGTAGATGCTAAGAACAATTCTTACCTACGGAAAGCCACAACGGTGATATTATGGTTACCAAACTCCGGTGTTAATCCCATGACAACTATAGTGAGAGAAACTGACATCCACCAGCCGCATGTGTGGAACAAGCCACACGTCAAGTGTGGAGCCGGTCTCGCGAACGACGTCGTGTAAGGTTGGCCTGGACCGCTTCAATCTCACTATCCCGCGTCATAAGAAGAACACAAACAAGAGGCTTGCAACAGAAAACATCAACGCCCGCAACAACCATGTTGCGTTCTACTCGTGAAACACATCTACGCATAGATCTAGCTCTGATACCACTGAAGGGTTTCGCGGCATAGTAAATCAAAATTTTATATGGAGCGAACAGAGGGAAAGCCAAGATCTAATCTAGGAGATGCAAACAACGAGAGAGATTGGATTAGATCTTCATACCCTTGAAGATTCGCACAGCGGAACGTTCGTCGGAACGTGGGTGATGTAGTCGTACTTGCTTCTCCTCCTCGCGATCCGATCCGATCTAGCACCACAAGTGGCGGTGCCTCCGTGAGATGCACACGTGCAGCACCTCGATGTCTCCTCCTTCCTCGGACCAGCAAGTATGGTGGAGAGATAGATTGGATCTACAACACGACGGCGTGGTGTATATGGTGGAGAATTTCTGCAGCAGGGCTTCGCCTACAAACAGTCGGGAGGGAGAGAGGAAAGCTAGCAAGGCGGCTAGGGTTTGGAGGAGAGGTGTAGGGGGTTGGTGCGCCCCCACCCCTCTTTATATAGAGGGGGGCAGCCCTAGCCCCTCCCCCAAGCCCAAAGGATAAGGAGTGGGGGGCATGGACTCTCCCCTCTTCTAGAAACCCTATCTCTAGTTTAAACGATTTAAACTCTCTAGGATCGGCTGGGCCCTCTGGGGCCTTGTGCCCCTGGCCCAATGCGGCCAGGACACTCCCTCATAGGCCCATGCCCCCTCCCAAAAGGTGGGGCCACGTTGGTCCCCTTCCGGAAGGTTCTAGAAGCTTCCGGTACAATACCGATTAACCCGGAACAATTCCGAACTCCAAAAACTGCATTGCCTTATATGAATCTTATTCTCCGGACCATTCCGGAACCTCTCGTGATATCCCGGATCCCATCCGAGACTCCGAACAAAAATTCATAAACCAATTATCCAATCTATCCTAGCGTCGAGATACGTTAAGTGTGTGACCCTGCGGGTTCGAGAATATGCAGACATGATCTTCTATCAATAATCAACAGCGGGGTCTGGGCACCCATATTGACTCCCACACATTCATCGATGATCATATCGGATGAACCACGATGCCAGGATTCAAACAATCCCATATATATATTCCCTTCGTCTCGCGATATTTTACTTGCCCGAGATTCGATCGTCGATACCATCATACCTAGTTCAATCTCGTTCACAGCAAGTACTTTACTCGTTCCATAATCCGATATCACTTTGTGATTAACTCCTTAACCACATGCTTGCAAGCGGTGTTGATATCGATTACCGAGTGGGCCCGAAGTATATCTCTCCGACTTGGGAGGGACAAATTCCATCTCGATACATACAACCCAACAGATACTTTCCGATCACCTGAGAGACACCTTTATGATCACCCTCTCATAGGATGACGTTTGATGACCTCAAAGCTTTCTTCCGATACCAGGGAGTTGTATTATCTCATGGTCTAAGGAATACAATATTTGACATAAGAAAAGCTTCGCAAAGACGAACACGATGACACGATCTAATTGCTTTGCTTAGTTTGGGTCTGTCCATCATATCATTCTCCAATGAAATGATCTCATTATCAATTGACAACTCATGTCTATGGTTAGGAAACCTTATCCATCATTGATCAATGAGCTAATCCATAGAGGCGTACTAGGGACACGGTGTTGTTCACAAACCACACAAGTATTAAAGTTTCCGCTTAATACAATTCTAGCATGGAATATAAACTTTATCATGAACAAGAATTATAATGATAACATCTTTATTATTGCCTCTAGGGCATAATTCCAGCAGAGAAGACATGCCGGATTACAGATACAGTTCGAGTCATGTTGCTGCAGTTACTCAGGACCAACTGGGTATAGGAAGCAATCAACGCCAGAAAAATGGTCCTCATCAATGGACACCGACGAATGAAGGAAAGAAACAGTGGACTCTAGAATAGAATAAGCAATGGTAGGAGAGGCTGAAGCACACGTTTGAATCAATTTTGAATCAACCATGTAAGTTTCACTCGCCTAATCCGGCTAAACCCACCAACCATAGAACTCGTGAATGTGCATGGATGAAAAATGCAATGGGAAACCCGGCAGCGAAGCATATGCCTCAGCAGCAACCGCGTCATCCACAGCAGCCACAACTTACAGGAGGAAATGCACAACAATTGATGGTACCTCCACCACCTCCGAGGTATGAGAATCAGGACCGGAGGGATGCAGTTCACCATGTGGTGAACCAAAGCCTAGAAGGCAGAGGGAACACGGGAAATAATGGACTTAATGAGTACAGGGAGCACCATCAAACATATTGTGTATTGACCATGGAACAGAAAGACAGGCAGAGCGTACAACGCGGGAATACGGAAGTAAATGCAGTTATACCAGCAGTTCCAAAGTATATGCCATGATCAGATCAAGAGATAACTTGGAGCATTAGAGATTATCCCAAGATCATGCCAAACCCCGGGTCATATGCCTTGGTGCTGGACCCAACGTTTGTCGGCCCTAGTATCAACATGAATTTTTCAAAGGTGCTGATAGATAACGGGAGAAACATCAACATTATGTACAAGGATACGATGCATAAACTCGGCATCTCTCCAAATATGTTGGAGTCTACCAAGACAACCTTTCATGGGATAGTTCCAGGACTGTCCTGCGAGCCCATTGGGAAGGTCTGGTTTGACCTCTTATTCGGCACAAGGGAAAACTGCAGAGCAGAAAATTTGGAATTTGAGGTGGTAGATCTAGAAAGTTGCTATCACGCATTACTTCGACGGCCGGCATTGTACAAATTTTTGACCAGCTGTCACATCGGTTACTTAAAGATGAAGATGCCAGGACCATAAGGGGTAATAACAATAGCCGGAGACTACAGGAAATCAATGGAATGTGCTTCGACTGGGTCAAATTTGGACGAATCTTTGGTGATCGCGAGGGAGAAAAAGAGAATTCAGGAAGTCACAGCTTTAGCTCAGTCGGCACAGCTTAATATGACGACACTTGCTAACCCGCATGGAAGTGTGTCATTCTAGCTGACTAAGGAGACAAAGAAGATCCAGATTGATGATCAGTTCCTAGAGCACACCATCACAATTGGTGCTGGCCTGAATGATAAATAATAAAGCAAGCTCACCAACTTGTTCCGTGAGAATCGAGATATCTTTGCATGGTCTACTCAAGATCTGCAAGGAGTACTGAGGGAGTTGGCTGAGCACTCTTTGCACGTAAGGCCAGGAGCAAGGCCAGTGAAGCAAACTCTCTGCCGCTTCGCTGAAGACAGGAGAAAAATCATAGGGGATGAGATAGCTCGGCTCTTTGCAGCTGGGTTTATTATGGAAGTACTTCATCCAGACTAGCTGTCTAACCCGGTGTTCGTAGAGAAGAAGAAGGATGACCCTAACTGGCTGTCGTTTGGCGCATGAGCATCGATTACACGAACCTTAACAAGGCGTGTCCCAAGGATCCGTTTCCTTTACCCAAGATAGACCAGGTTATTGATTCAACCGCAGGTTGTGAACTGTTATCATTTGTAGATGCGTATTCTGGTTTCCACTAGATACCGTTAAACCCGGCTGATCAAATAAAATCTGCGTTTATCACCCCGTATGGGGCTTATTGTTATCGCACCATGCCATTCGGCCTGCGCAATGCAGGAGCCACGTATCAAAGGTGTATGCAAAAATGTTTGCATGATCAAATTCGAAAAAATGTTCAAGTGTATATTGATGATGTGGTTATAAAAACAAAAGAAAGTCATACGCTCCTAGAAGATATCCGTCAGACATTCATGAATCTGATAAGATTCTGAATGAAGCTTAACCTGGAAAAATGCACCTTCGGTGTACCAGCCAGAAAATTACTCGTTTCCTTGTGTCTAGCCAAGGCATAGAGGCAAATCTGACTAAAACTCGGGCAGTTGAAAGGATGGAATTTCCTAAGTGCCTCAATTGCGTTTAGAAATTCACAGGGTGCCTTGCATCCTTAAGTCGGAAACCGGCTAGGTGAAAAAGCATTGCCTTTGTATCAGTTGATGAAAAAATCTTATAAGTTTACCTGGACGCCTCAGGCGGATAGTGCTTTTCGTGAGTTAAAAAAATGTTGGCCATAGTGCCAATTTTAGCCTTGCCACTATCAAAATAGCCTATGGTGCTCTATGTAGCATCAACAAACCGAGTTGTGAGCGCAATGGTAGTGGTAGAGCGTGATGAAGAAGGTAAGTCGGTACAAAGTCCGGTCTATTACTTAAGTGAGGTATTGTCTGTCTCAAAGAAAAAATATCCGCATTACCAAAAAATGTCTTATGGAGTGTATATGTCGGCAAAAAGCTCAAGAATTATTTTGAGGAGCACCCTATAAAGGTGATTTGCGAGGCACCAATAGCCGAGATAATGATCAACAAAGATGCAAACGGCTGAATAGAAAAATGGGAAATTGAGTTATCCCCTTATGCCCCACAATTTGATAGACGAGATGCAATCAAATCTCAGGCAGTGGCCGACTTTTTTGTCGATTGGGACGAGATACAGTATGAACCCCCATTGCCTAATACGAAATATTGGACGATGCATTTTGATGGATCCAAACTAAGGAATGGGTTAGGAGAAGGAATAGTATTAACCTCTCCAAAGAAAGATCAACTGAAATATGTATTGCAAATATACTTTGCTGCATCAAACAATGTAGCCGAGTATGAGGCACTGGTACATGTCCTAAAGATGGCAAAAGAGATCGGCATATGTCAGATTCTATGGTTTCTAGATTTAGACCTTGTAGTGCAGTAGGTATCAGGAAATTGGGATGCACTGGACGCAAACATGGCCCTATATCGGTTTCATGTACAAAAAAATAGTGGCTATTTCGACGGATGTGAATTTCATCACATACCTCGGGCAGA
This sequence comes from Avena sativa, assembly GCA_916181665.1. Classification (NCBI taxonomy): domain Eukaryota; kingdom Viridiplantae; phylum Streptophyta; class Magnoliopsida; order Poales; family Poaceae; genus Avena; species Avena sativa. The sequence continues at coordinate 310,854,196 of OV702284.1, read as the reverse complement.
AAACGACACTGCAGACACCTTGTCAAAGCTAGGATCAACCAGACAGTCAATTCCACCTGGTATCGCTTTGGAACACCTGAGAAAGCCGTCAATCACACCTTCCCTAGAATCCGAATCAATTCGTCTTTCATCAGATTAGAAATCTGAATGTGTCCCAATGGAAATTGATAAGGGAAATGAGTCGAGTAACTCGGGGACTAATTCGGCTAACCAGTGAGCTGATTGGGAAAATTCGGCAAACAATATGTCGGGAGAAGTAATGGAAATTGATGAGACAGTTACCCCGGGGCAGGACATGCCGGAATGGGCACAACCAATATTCCTATTGGGGGCAAAGGCTTACACGATAATAAATAGTGAGATTTATAAGAGAAGCATAACAAACGTGCTGCAACAATGTGTTAGCCCGGCAAAAGGACAAGAGATCCTCTTGGACATACATCAAGGGGAATGTGGGCACCATGCCTCGTGCAGATCCCTTGTGGCCAAAGCATTCCGACACGAATTTTACTGGCCAAGTGCGCTAAAGGAAGCAAAAGAATTGGTAGCAAGGTGCAATGGCTGTCAGAGATATGCCAGAAAAATACATATGCCTTCATCCGAGTTGAAAACAATACCAATCACTTTGGCAATCTCCGTATGGTGCCTAGATATGGTAGGTCCATTCAAACCGCTCGCGGAGGCATGACTCACATATTGGTCATGGTCGATAAGTTCACAAAATGGATAGAGGTAAAGCCAATAAGAAAATGTGACGGGCCCACAGCAGTGAAATTTCTCAAAGATATCATTCTGAGGTATGGATACCCACACAGTATCATTATAGATAATGGCACAAATTTTGCTGAAGGATCCTTTGCTCGATTCTGCCAAGAAAAGCACATAAGACTTGATGTTGCTTTGGTAGCTCACCTGGCATCAAATGGGCAAGTGGAAATACCGAATGGACTCGTGTTATTTGGAATAAAATCTCGGCTAATAGAACCACTCCAAAGGTCGGCAGGTTGTTGGATTGAGGAACTCCCAGCAGTGCTATGGAGTTTAAGAACTACCCCGAATAGATCAACGGCGTACACCCCATTCTTTCTCATATATGGGGCAGAAGCTGTGCTCTCAACCGACATAGTGCATGATTCGCCTAGAGTCACCCGGTACATGAATGCCGAAGTAAATGAAATATATCGGCAAGATGATGTGGATCTATTAGAGAAATCAAGAGAATTGGCTTTGTCCAGGTCAACTGTTTATCAACAAGACCTCAAACGCTACCATAGCAAGAAGGTAAATCCCAGAGTCTTCAAAGAAGGAGATCTAGTCCTTCGACTAGTGCAATGCATGGCTGGCATGCATAAGTTGTCGCCTCCATAGGAAGGCCCATTCATCGTGAGCAGAGCACTGCACAACAATGCATATTACCTCATAGATGCTCAAGCACCAGAAAGGAACAAGGCAGACAAATCAGGAGAGGAGTTAAAAAGACCATGGAATGTAGCATTACTTCGTCCATTCTACACATAGAGGAAGTGTACTGTATCCAGTATTATTATGTACGGATTTATTATGTTAGGAATGAATTAATGAGACCTCGGCAACTCGAGGAGTGACTCGAGGACCGTCCCATGTTGTTTATCACTATGATTATGTATTTGATATGAATGAGACCTCGTCAACTTGAGCAGTGACTCGGGGACTGCCCCGTGTTGTTTATCACTATGATTATGTATTTATGAATGAGACCTCGGCAACTCGAGCAGTTACTCGGGGACTGCCTCATGTTGTTTATTACTATGATTATGTATTGGATATGAATGAGACCTCGGCAACTCGAGCAGTGACTCGGGGACTGCCCCATGTTGTTTATCACTATGATTATGTATTTGATATGAATGAGACCTCAGAAACACAAGCAACAACTCGGGGACTACCCCATGCTATCTATCTGGCTATTGTATATCTGGTATGTCGAATAAATTTATATAGTCATCAATTCAAATTAGTAGCTTGTGGACATCGGAAGCAACATCTCTGATTTATCGAAATCTAAAGAGGGACCTTATGATAAATTAGATAAGAACCAACGGAGAATCAAACACACGAAAAGCAACTAAGGAATGAGCTATACACAAGCCGACACACGTCATATTATCTTTCATAGGATTTCCATGGGTTTTAACCAAAGTGGTCATTTTGAAACATAGCTCGCAATCAGCAAAAATGTTTGTTTCAAACATATGGATTAAGAATCGCAAATAATAATACACGCCGAATAACTCAACTAGAACGGTAACAACTTAATGATTACCATAGCAGATGAAAGATTTTGAGCTTATATAGAATAAACAGTACCAAAAGAGGCAGATTGTCTTAAAACAACATACGCCCGACATACCTGGGACTTGGCAAGTAAGCCATTTGCGGCTTAGGCATTAACTGTAGCCGAATCATCGGCAGGAGGGGTAATGGCAGTGGCAGGGGTTTCTGAAGTAGGAACCTCGGCTACCACCAAAGGCACCTCGGCTTCTGTAGAAGCAATAGTTTCAGGAGCAGGAATCTCCGAGGTTGCTTGAAACTCCGCGGAAGTTACCTCGGCATCGACTGAAGTAACAAGGACGTCTTGAGCATTAGTTGTTTGACGCGAAACTCCACCTTGGGCTTGGGAAGCTTCAGTCCCCTTGGAGGAAGACCGAGCTTCAGCATTTCCTCCCGAACTGCCACTTGACTCATCAGATATTTCAGAGTCTTCATCCAAGTCATGTTCATCACCAGAATCTCCGTCGAACTCATCGTCATCAACGGCCTCAACATCCTCTTCGACCTCGTCTAAGAGAAAACTCGGCCCTTCATTCCATTGATGCACATTGATGGCTCACTTGATGTGGAGCCTATTGGGAACCCCAAGAGAAAGGTGTGAAGCAGCACAACAACAAGTCTTCCCTCGATAAGAACCGAGGTTATCGAACCAGTAGGAGGAAGGAAACATTACATAGGTGTTGCAAGCAACGTGGAAACCTGCACAACACAAACTCAAGGCTTTGCCCCAACTAACAGTGACATTGTCAATCTCACCAGTTGCTGTAACAAAGGATTAACTGTATGGTGTGGAAGGTAATAATGGTTCGCAACAAGTAAACAGGTAACAGTGGAGGATGTATCAATGGTAAAGATTGGACCGGGGTCCATAGTTCACTAGAGGTGCTCTCCTTAGCTAAACAACATGGCATGAAGGGTAAACATATTATAGCAGGGCAATTGACAGGAACTGAGCATGGCATAACAATGCAATACTAGACAAAAAGATCCTCTGAGATTCGATTGGGCAATACAACAATATACATAGACCGCCATCCAACTGCATCTATGACTAGAAGTCCACCTTAAGGTTATCATCCAAACCCCCTCCAGTATTAAGTTGCAAGCAATAGACAACTACTTTAAGCAATGTGTGTAAGGTAAATAATCCACTTGTTCTATGAACAAGAGACCGTTGTTTTCTCCCTAGTGGCAACAACACATCTACAACTGAAGAGATTTCTATCACTTCCCTTGGAAACTAGAGGCATGAACCCACTATCGAGCATAAGTACCCCCTATTGGAGTCACTAGCAACTACCTGGCCAAGATAGCTACTGAAAACGGAGAGCATGCAAGATCACAAACAACACAGACATGATAGTATCAAATAGACAAAACCATTAGTCAATCTGACATAGTAATCTCAATATCCATCGGATCCCCGCAAACACAACATGCATGATTACAAATAGATTAGATCTTAATCATGAACGGAGCTCACATGATCTATACATGAAAGCACAAGGAGGAGATACAACCATCTAAATACTACATGGACCCGTAGTCCAAGGTGGAACTACTCACGCTTCATACCGAAGAAGAAGGCCTCTGGGATGATCTCCCCTCCGGCAAGGTGCCGGGAAGAACTTCACATGTCGTGGGAATGACCACGGCAGACGCTGCAATCGGCAGCGAGTAGTAGAACATGGGGCAAGGGCGGCCAGCCATCTGCGGTGTGAGATCAGGGCGAAGACACAAGGGCTTACCCAGGTTCGGCCCCCGGAGGGTAAAGACCTACTCCAGCTAGATTGTATTATGGTGAGAGTACAAAGGGGCGAGCTCGACGACTAGGCGGCGATTCGCTTGGGTGTATGATGGAACGTATCCCCTATGCGTCCCCTAGGGAGGTTTATATAGGCTCACCTCGCTAGGGTTTACAGATTACAACCGAATTAGTTAAGGATTCAGAGGTTCTATGACCTAGTCCGACTGGGCCTAGCTACGCTTCTGGGCCTCCAGCTTCCAGTCGCCTGAGTCCACGCCAAGTCTTGATCCAGTCACCGTCCTGCAGGCCCACTCGCTGACGGCTTGGGCCAGTAGGAAACGTCCTGCTAGGTATACCCCGGTAGGCATATCCCCATCAGTAGTCCCCGAGACCGTCGTTTATTTGTCGCAGGTGTTTGTTGGAAGTCGGAGTATGCGGGTCCAATGCGGACGCCTAGTCGAATCGGCGGCGGACTCCTGAACAAAGGAAAGAACTAGTCATTTTAGTCGCAATAACGGCGACCAATCGTGTCGCAGCTCGGCGAACGGGTCGGCGAGTACTTAGTCACTGTTATAGTGATCGGGTCGGCGAATAACTTGTCACTGTTATAGTGATCGGGTCCGCTAATCATCAAGTCGCTGGGAGCAACGAGTCGAGTAGATGAAGTTGGACCGTCAGTTGTGGTCAAACTAGCCGTTGAGTAACCCAACGGTAATATTGGCATAATTACCGCGTAGTAACGGCTCCTGAAAATGGCGGGTAACAACCGCTATATAAGGAGAGTGAAGGGTGAACGGGAAAATGCTTCCTTCACTTCCTCCAATCTCGCACATCGCTGTTTCCCCATTCCGCGCAGCGACCAGAAGGATCCAGAGAGTTCGGACCCATAGAGGCAAAACTCACCCGTGGTCCTCGCTGACAAATTGAAGAGGAAGCAGAAGGGCCGACGTGCTCGCCGCGGCACGGGGAGCACCCAGAGGGCGATGCAACCCGCACCAGCCATGGTGCCGGCCACAGCAGCACACGAACACCGCACACCACCACAGGAGGGTTCGTAGCGGCGGTGGCAGCACCCAACACCAAACCCTAGGGTTCGGGAACGGGGCGAGCCTGGCCACAGGAGGGCTCCGAAATCAAATCAAAGCAGAGGAGATGAACCAGCGTAGTCGCCAGCCTCGCCCTGCACCACGGCACCGGCCAGGGAGGGCCACGGCGGCAGGCATCGCTAGCGGCGGCGTCAACACCCCACGGGGTCGAGGGAGAGGGGAGATTAGAACGAGAGAGGGACAGAGGGAGTGGGCTGAGAGGGCCAAGACCCCTTCGGGGAGCCCTTTTAGTCATAACCAGTTGGGCCAAAACATCCCAATAAGCCCAATAAAGCCGGCCCATTAACCTAAAGAAAGTTTTAATAATTAAGAAAAGACCAAAATACCCCTAAACTTAAATAAATTCTAGAAAATAAAATAAAAATCTAGAAATTATAAATAAAATATTTTTGGTTTCACAATAAACCAATCTATCTAAATAAATAAAGAAATAAATTTTTATGTATGTAATTTTTATTAAGAATTCTATAATATATATTACTTATGAAATTTTATAAAATTAAAGAAAAATGATAAAAATAAATAAAAATTATTTTTATTATTAATTAATATTGTAATATTTTAGAAAAATACTAAATAAATATTTAATATAATTATTGTATTTAAATGATAATTCTTAAAAGGAATTATTAAAGAAATAAATTCAAATAAGATGAAATAAAATAAAAATATATAATATTCAATAAATATTTTAAAAAATAATATTTATAAATCCTTTACTACCTAAAGGAATTTTTTTAAAACTAAAATAATGGGTAGAACACACAAAAATAAATAATGCATTACATTACTTTGCATAATCATTTTCAAATATTATTATGTATACTCCAAAGAAAGAAAATATTATTTTCTCAAATAAAGAAATCTTAGGTATCATCCTGAGTGATGATATAATGGAGCAATAGAACTTAGGGTTCTATTTGCAACAATAATGATCAATTAGGGACTTAATAACCCATGACATCAGTGATTCTGGCGTCGTATATCACGCGTTAACCATGAGATTTGGAATGGAACAAAGCAGTCAGATGTATCTTCTTCCTCTCGCATGTAGCCGGATGTGCAGGTCGTGGCTGTTATCACTCGTGCCATGCATATTAATTGGTAATTTGTAGAGGATATGCAGCATATGGGTGGGAACCCTCAACGTCCCACGATAGTTCTGGCATCTAACGGTCTGTACAAACCATTGTCGTAATTCAATGTGTGGGCATGGTGTACACCAAGGAGGCATGCGAGGTCGCGAAGGGGGCAGTGATTGGCTTGGATCACCTACTGGGCCCCACATCATGGAATTTTGGATGGGAAAGTACGCTCAGTTGTGCAATAAGGCGTTTATCTCTCATGGGTAAAGTAACGCATCTCTGCAGAGTGTAAGAACTATAACTTGTTACTCCCTATTCCGGGAAGGAGCTACGAACACGGCAGGAAAGGAACTCCATGAATGTTCTGGTCAACCTGTGAATGCTGATGGTCATAGATTTTCATAATAAAATCAATCTTTAAAGAAAGATTTACAAAAACTACATAGTGCCAAGGACTTATAGTCTGAGGTGGTAGTTAGAGCATCAAACTTCCCACCTTGCATATAATGAACTTGCTGGGTAACGCTGTCACTCATCCTTTTCTTTGATCCCTTGCTTAGACTCTGAAGATTCCGAAGACACGCCTATGTATGCAGCTGAATGCCAAGAAAATGTGTTCTACGAGGAGTCTGACCTATCAGGAGGTGTTGAAGGAGTGGATTATGAAATACGCTATGGAGTAGATGGAAATGAGTCAAATTAGTGCTCTAGTTAGTAGTAACCGACGAAGCCGAGCAGCATGAAACCTATAGAATAAGCTGCTGAGCTCAACTCTTAGTTGGAGTTGTTACTTTTAAATTCCACTGAAACACTTTATATTTTGGTTTGTAAGTTGAATCTTTTCAAAGTCTGAAACTTCTGGTATTGTAATAATAATAATGTGTGTATGTTTGTAATATGGACCCGCAGTGTTTCTGTTGTACCACTCTGAGGGATGCGATATTTACGGAACGGTGTTCTGTGAACGTCATGTCAACGACTATAGTGTACTACATATGTAGTGGTATGCTGGATCACTGCAAGTAGCTTGATCTATTTCTCTCTTGTTCTTCATATATCTAGTACCATATGAGCTGCCCTACATGATTATGGTCATATTTGTAATTCTTGTGTGGTGGATCTTTGTTCTATGATTTGATATTTGAGATTGGAATCTATTTTGTGTAAGATGTTTTGATAGATGCATATCATGCACCCCGTTCTTAATTGCTTGTTTTGATCCAACTTGTATGCAAGAACTTTTATGGGGAGAGGTGTGTGTTAGATGGAGTAGCATGGTGATAGATATTGAATTGTGACACATAATATTCAAGATCTACTTTAGTTTTTACCTTTGTTTTGCTGCCTCATTAGGGATAAAGTGAAATTATACTATAGTTATCATGTGACAGTGTGATAACCTTGTTAGATCAAGGTAGCATATTTGTCTTTCAAACATCATATAATATTGCTGAAAGCTATACTCTGATTTGTTCTTAGTTGAAGATTGCATGGAGATTTACCTTTCTTGAGGAGTATAAGAGAGATGTATTCTATCTCTATGTTAGAATGTGATGCCCATATTAATTCCTTTATCAAGCACATATAGAATTTTCATGATCTTTATCATTGATGAATTGTTTTGTGATCAATACAACTTAAAAGAGAGTAGACAAGTGAACCCATGAACCTCGGTCCAATTTTTATCATAAGAAACACATTTCCATTGCATCTACTATCCTTTTTATTTTCTACAATTTATTATTTCGAAAATACAAAAATACTTTCCTACTTGCAATCACTCATAAAAATTCAAAAACAACTCCACTATCTTCCATATCATCTAGTTTGCATTACTTTACTTTATTTACTATATTTATTTTAGTTTATATTTTATTTTATTTCATATTACTAATACGAAACCTTGTGCTTGACAACCACTTGGTGGAGTTGGAGACACAAGAAAAAATATTTTACTTTACAGGTTTCTTGAAGAGGAGAAGACAAATACCCTTCCATAACCACTTTTCTGAGAGTTCGATATAAACCCTCAAATCACCCTTGTGGGGAAAAAAAGTTTGCTACAACACTCTACACTTGGAGTCCCAACGAAAAGTGGCCATGTTTATTGCTATCAGTCACTGCAATTAATGATGAAAGAGATTGTGTTGGTATCATAGGTAGATACGATATCATAGCGCATAGAACTAGAAAAACTAATCCCACATAAATCGTATACACAATTTTGCATTAATATTCTACAAAACAACAAATACACTAAAACTATGATACTATGCATTATAAAGATGATATCATATACTAGTATCATATGCATGATATTACTATATGATACTCTCCACTGTGACTAGTTTGAGTGGAGAATACCTCTTAAAGGTTTTGGTTGCAAATGAGTTAACATGTCAAATACAACAACAACCAACGTAGGTTAGATTCTAACAAGATAATTAGTTATCTACGTCGTGCCTGAATTTTCCCCCACCAACATTCCTTCAGCCCGGGTCTTAATTAATTATTCTCTCTGATCCAAATTAATTAAGTTAGATTTATATATATTAGGATATATCTAATATTAAAATAAGTTTAGATACATTCTAATCTAAATAAATTTAAATCAATTAATTTAAACAGAAGGAAATAGCTAGGATCCTGCCCCGACTTGAGTTTTTTTATCCTTTTGCTTCAAGCGGACGTCCCTCTGGCCACCTCTAACCTATTTTAGACGGAAAATGTTATTTATCTGCAAAATATCCCTGCATTATAGTATGTTCCAAGATCAGTATCAGTAGGTTCAACATATCCCAACAGAAAGTTTACCTGTGGTAAAGTTATTTCAATTGCTTGCGGAAACAGTTCTAACACAAACCATTGGCAAAAAAAATAATACAGGCTAACATTTAAACTGTACTTACGAAGTAGTACGTACTTTATCCATTTTAAAATATAAGATGTTTTAGCTTTGTGATTTATTTTACAACGTAGGTTCACTCAACTTTAGGATGAATCTATACACTAAAAGAAGCCTAGATTTTTTTTTACAAACCTAAAACATCATATAATGCTGCAGCAGACGCATTGGCGTCGTCGCTCACCTGTCCCGAAGCATTCCCCTAACCAGCCATGGTAGCGACCTGAGAGCAAGCTAGCCCGCCTAGACAGCCTAGATCTAGGGTTTGGAGCGGCCAGCCACGCTAGTCTCTGCCACCACCGCCGCCAATCGGCCACACCCTCGCCCCCCCCTGCCATCCGGGACACCGCCTGAATGCTGCCTGCCAAAAAAAAACCGCCGCAAGAAGAGCAAGGCACGCGAAGCCGCGCCGCAGCCCACCATCTGCCACCGAGAGGAGGCCCAGAAGGTCCCGGACCCGAAGATCCAGATCCGACCTGGGAGGGGCCAGCACCATGCCCCTCCGCAGCCCCCACCTCGTTGGCCCTCCCTGGGGCCCCCCGCCGCCGGCCCGCACCATGGCCAGCCGCGCCCCCGGAGCCCCTAGCAGCCCCCACCGCCGCAGCACAAAGCCGCACGCGCACCGCTGCCAGGGAGCTAGCCCGCGCCTCCGCCCCGTCGCTGCGTCGAGGACCACCGCCACGCCTTGCTGCTCCGCACGCACCGGCGAGGACGGACGACTCGCCGCCAGGACGCGGCCTCCCTCCGGGCTGTCCTAGACGCCGGAGCACAAGCCCTGCCGCCCCCTTCACTGGCGGCGAGCGCGCGAAGCCTGCCGACGGCCGTCTGTGGGGGCGACGAGGAGGGAGGGGGAGGGGGAGGGCCGGCGGCGGAGGAGCGCTAGGGATGGCTCCCCCCGTCGCCCTGGAGGAGGCGACGCGAGGGAGCGGGTCCGAGATGAGCATACCTTTTATGTGTTCTATCACTAATCCATAAACTAGAAATATAACTTGGTCACCAAATGCTAGTAAGTGGGTATCAATTCCTCCACATTTCTTTGGCAACAACACAATAAAAAAATACTCCGTAAGTGAGTGCAAGAGATTCAGGTTCAGAGCAGAACAAGCATCACATATTTGATAACATTTGCCTCTTGTTCAGATTTTCTCTAGTCAGAAGCTTATTATATTGGGAGTCTCCATGGCTCAGTCGACTGCGGCGTAAAGCACGTCTCAGTCAAGTGACGTCAGCCCCGTTATCACCGCAAAACAAACTCCGGCTATTCGGTTGTCCAGGTAAATTCTGCGCCGCTGCTATACGTTGTCCCGACAAATTCCGTTTGCTGTCACAAATTTCAATTGCTTGCGGGAACAGTTCTAACATTTAAACTGCACGTAGAAGTAGTACGTACTGGTAGTGCAGTTTTGGCATGCCTTCTAGGCGTCTTCCTCAGTTAAAACATGAATGGGACATGAATCAAGAACAAAATCTGCTGTTGCACAAGATATATATTGATATTGAAATCTGCTATTGCACACCATATATATTGATATTGATTCGATATGGGACAGCAAACGAAAACTACCACTCTTCGTCCGATCCCAAACTATATCTCAAACCTAATTACTTGTATGTATAGATCGATCGACAATTCGACATGCCATGAATTAATGGCACCACTTAACTAATAACAAAACCCTAGCCTAAGATCGACGATGTATATATGGATAGATAGACAATTAGTCCTGGTCGACGCCGACGAACTGCTTGATGGAGTCCTCGACGTGCGCCATGACGGCCGCCCACCCGTTGTGTGTGGGGTGCATCTCGTCCCAATAGAAGTGCTCCTTGGGGTTGTCGCAGAGCGAGTAGAGGTCTCCGTCGGTGCTGGTGTCGCCGCACAAGTCCTTGGGGTCGATGCCCTGGCAGCAGGGCGTGAGCTTGTTGTAGAAGCTGCGCGACTGGTCCGTGAACGCGGAGTGGAGGTCGACGACGAGCACGCCGTCCTTGCCCTTCATGAGTCCCGCGAGGTTCTTGTTGTGGGTGTCGGCGCCCGTGTTCCCTGCGCCGTCGCAGCCCTTGTGGTCGCTGGCCCTGGTCTGCGCCGGCGCGCAGCCGAGCGGGTGGAGGTTGTTGACGAGCACCTTGGGCACGCCGAGCGCCCTGATGCGGTCGACGGCGTGGGCGATGGCGGAGGTGACGTTCTTGGTGAAGGCCGAGACGTCGGCGAAGCCGCTGGGAGGGCCACGCCCACGCGGTCGTAGTCGTTGCCGGAGATGGCGACGAGGGCGACGGACCTGGCGAGGCGCGCTCGCGGGATGCTGTTGCCTTGGATATTCTTCTGGAAGGTGTCCACCTGCTGGCTTAGCGTCGGTACGCCCTCCGGCACGGAGTAGACGCCGGAGCCCGCCGTGGCGAACGTCATGCCGGCGTCGTCGACGACGTGGCCCTGCTGCTCCTTGTGGGGCCGTGGCGCCATGTCCAGCCCCAGCATTTTCGCTGCCACGCCATATATATGTGCATACAAACATACATGCATGATTAGTTAGTTAGAGACATCGATCGGCAAGAGAACAGATACTGCATATATAGATCCATCCAATTTACTAGTAGTAGTAGCTATAGGTAGATGATCGTTGAAGATGAAAAGTAGTTGATCGTTGATAGGCAATATATATACGTACCGACGAAGTCAGATTGGACCATGTAGTTGGAGAAGCGTCCGGTGGCTTGGTTGTGCGAGGTGAAGGAGCCGTCGTCGTTTCCGAAGGAGTAGCCGTAGGGGTTGTACCATGAGCGGATGAGCTCGCTCTCGAGGTCGCTGGTGGCAACCTTAGGGGTGTTGCCGTTGTCGGCGAAGGAGTCGCCGAACGCGAACAGGGTGTAGCCGCCGTAGGTGGTGGTGGCGACGACTGGTGCCGGAGGCGGAGGCGGGTTGGGGGTAGCAGGATTATTATTATTGTAGCCACAAACCGGAAGACCACCACATTGCCGACGACAAAGGAAACCAGAACATTGACAGCAATCCTGCCCGCGAGCACCTGCGGTCGTAGGTTGATGATTAGGAAGAATAATCAAGTAGCTAGAGTTAGCATCTAGTATCAGTAAAACCTAGCGATCGATGACGACGGAGTATTAACATATGATGATGATTTCTGCGTACGTACGTACCGCTGAGAGTTGCGAGGAGAAGCACCAGCAGGATGGAGATGAGCTTCGTCGTCGTCGTCATTGCGATCGAGCGAGCTAGCGATCGGTCGAGGAGGGGGGTGATGCTTTAATTTGGGAGCTCGCGGCTGCTATTTATGCACGCCGTAGAGCGAGCTTAGGGGTATATAAGTAACTATACCTACCGAACGAATGAATTTTGCCCAGATTTTATCTTGAAATTAAGCTGGCGCTAGCTACCTACGTACGTACTCCTATAAGTATAATTATTAACCGTAACACTTGTTCAAAAAAAAATGTTAACCGTATAGATTTTGTTTTGACAACACACGTATGTAAACAAAACTCCTAGCTTGATCTAAATTAAAATTCACGGGTAGAAGAGACTCCTCCTGATGGTTACTTAACACAGTTAGATCTAAATTAAAATTCACGGTTAGATCAAAATTAAGTACTCCCTCCGTCCCATAATAGATGTCTCAGATTTGTCAAAATTTAGATGAATCTAGACACTATTTAGCATATAGATTCATTCAAATTTTGAAAAACTTGAGACATCTATTTTAAGATCGGAGGGAGTACTAACTCTGATGGTTACTTAACACGTTCGAAACACGTGTTGTAGATAACCAGTTTGACACCAGAAATGTTAAGAAGCAGACTCCCGTAATAATTAACTTCCCTTCAAAACCTGTAGATATGGCGTGTGGAACATGGACTCCCCCCATAATAAACTTCCCTTTCAAGAGCTGTACTGCTCGGTGAAAAAACTAACCGCGTCTTTCCCTTTCAAAAAAATCCAGAACATACCCCAGCTTGTAACGTAGTATAGTTGTCAAACATAAAAAGAATTGGCCTTGGTTTGCTCCGAAATTATGACTGTGTCAATATGATTCATCGAATTGTAGTTATACCATCAGAAATCGTTGACTCGTTACGTCTATACCCATGTTCCGTCTGTTTCCAGATGTCACCGTTACGACCATGTTCCGTCTGTTTCCAGATGTCACCGTTACGACTGCATCAACTTCCATCTAGTTGACTCGCACCCTGACATGTGGGTCCATCACTTGCCACACAACATCTCGGAAACTGATATATTTCTCTGCCTTCTGACGTGTGGGACCAAGCTGGCGTGCGTGACCTTTTCTACCTTGTGGGACCTCTTCTAACATAGGGGTCCCAGCAATAGCCCTTCTATGTTGTGGGCCCTCTTCTTACTTGTGGGACCTCTACTGACGTCTGGGACCTAGTAGTAGCCCTACTGACCTGTGGGGCCTATTCTGACGTGTGGCACTTAGTACACTTGCCACGCCAGCATCTCGGAAAACTGATATATTTGTCGGCCTTCTGACAAGTGGGACCAAGTTGACATGCAGAACCTCTTCATACGTGTGGGACCTCTTCTGACGTAGGGGTCCTAGATATAGCCTCTTCTTCCTTGGGGCCCTCTTCTGATTTGTGGGACCTCTTCTGGCGTGTGGGACCAAGCAGTAGCCCTTCTGACCCGTGGGGCCTTTTATGAGCATGTGAGACTCAATACGTAGCACCTACTGACCTGTGGGGTCTTTTCTTACGCGACACATGAATCTACACTGCTGCAAAACTCTCGTTAGGGCCGCTGCCCTGACCTCCATGGCCCCATCCACTCCGATTCTCCATGCACTCTCGATCAACACCGCCTTCCTGGGCCGCCGGCCAAACAGCCATCGCTCGTCCTCGAGCTGAAAAGCAGCATGACCCAATTGGCCGCATCCCAAGGAATCATTCGTCCGCTGTTGGGGGGATGACCCCAGGTAGGGTCAAGCAAGGGTAAAAGGTGAAGCCCGGCAAGGTCTGGGCCGAATCAAAGAAAGACCCAGCCGAGTTATGTAGAGGCCGGTCGAATAAAGGCCCGGCTTAACCCGAGTCAAGCAGCTATGACCCGACTCGACCGGCATACGGGTTATGTCGGACTATAGTTATTACGTTTTGTGTATGCAGGTCAGGACTGGGCCGAGTCATGCAAGGCAAGGCCGAGTCATGGGGAAGCTTGTTCAAGAAGGAGAGGGCGAACCCCGAAGTCAACACTGCACGCTGTCTCCCCCGCAGGAATCTGTACAGTGCCAAGCACTACGGACAAAAGCCAGAGAGACAAAGAAGCAGAAGGAGGTCACGGAGGTGACAGTCCTTAGGCCCGAGGCTCACATTTGGTGGACTCTAGGTCTTTGCCATCGATAGAAGGGGGACATAGAAAGAGGTCCGCCGAGTCACCACTTTGGGACAAGCATATTCCACGAATATGCTTGTCCACGTCAGCCCTAGAAGGCACCAGGTCATTCCTTTATAAGGAAGGACTGGGCGTCTGGAGGAGGGGATCGATTCATTTTTCCTCTTAGACTAGTGGTAGCTTCTTCTTCCTCTCGCTCATACAGCTCGAGGAGCAAGTGTAGCTCCATTGGTGTAGAATAAAGATTGAGTTCTAGCATTCTGAGTGTAGAAAGCACTACATCTTCCCTCCCTAGATCCCACTAGCATCGGCCCCCAACTTAAGCCTACCCATGGCATCTGCTATGCCACCACCACGACAGTTGGCGCCCACCATGGGGCCAGCAGCGGTGCTAGCTGGAGTCAAGATCCGGACGGGAAACTTCGTCGACACAGGCGAGCGCGTCGTCTCTGGCTTAGTCCAGAGATTCGACATCTGGGACTATGTCAGCGACAACACTGGCAGCTTCGGAGCAAGATCACCCCCACGCAACGGCGTCTTCATCAACATGGGTGCCCACAAGATCTACGTCGGTGTCGGCACGTGTCGCGTCTACCCGTGTCGAGTCATCCTCGCGGGAGATCCTCCCCTCAACGTTGCGAGTGGTCCGCGTAACACTCGCCCCGCAAGCAACGTCGAGGTGATGATGACGGTACCGATGCCAGCAGTAGGAGCAGGACCAAGCAAGAACCCGGCGACAGCGGATCCGACAATAGCTAAGCCGGGAGACGTGAAGCAATCAGTAGCAGATCCGTCAACAACATAGGTACCCAAGGTGCACGAGGTAACACCCAAGGCGCCGAGAGTAAGATGGCCACCACTGGAAAGGCAGGATAATATCTTGCAGGCAAGCATAGATAACCTAACAACACCTGTAGCACCAATAGTGAACCCGAAAAATGCATAGGAAGAGCTAGAGGAGACTAGGTTGAGAATGTTAGAAGAACCTAACAAAGTATATGCGCTGTAGGAGTCCTTTAATAGGACCTTGCGAGAGTATGCTAGGGCAAACAAGCTAGATACGGGCACGACACGAATAGATGAGCTAAGGATAAAAGGGAAGAATCTCCTTAGTGATATTAACAAGGAACATGAGTCTCATCAGGGCGATTCGACTGACCCAGGGTTGCCGAGGTACAGTACCCCAAAAAAGAATCTAAGGGCAGCGAATGCTGCAGCCTCTGAGTTGGAAGGATTAACCGGGGAAGCCCGGCAAAGGCAACAAGAAAGAGTAAATGAGCTGGTATGCATCGCGAACCAGCATAATGAGGAAATACTCAGAGCTAACCCGGCGAAACCAGGGGGTTCGCGCATGGTTCACTCGGCAGGAGCTGCCCCGACGTTATCAGCCGCCGAGGCATCCTCACCCGGAAATGGATTACGAAAAGATAAAACAGTAACCTCGGGAAAAAGAAACAAACAAATTGTTCCATATGACCTGGCGATGGCCGGAAAAGTCAATGAAAATAAAGGAAATGGAAGCCGAGGTAACAGCGGTGAAAGAAACCGCGCCGCGGCAATAGAGAGCAAGGGAATCTCGGACGGGGGAACCCCGAGAATAATAACCCGGTTGAAGTAAGACGGTATCACCCGCAAGATCATCAGCCGAGGCATGAACCTCGGCAAGGGAGAGATGCAGGACATATTCTGCATCACCCGGCCCATGACAGATACAATGATGGTTATTCGGAGATGGAAAATGCCGGATTTGTTGGGCAAAACCACTATGGGGTGGAAGAAAGAGTTTTGTAAAGGAATCTGCCGTCGAATGACGCAAGATTAAAACTTGACAGGTTATATCGGTCCGAGTTGTTAGAAGAGCAAGGTCCTCCTGGTCCAGCATGTTTTGGGCCCCGGATTATGAGTGAGCCACCTGTCCCGAACTTCCAGTTGGCAAGAGGCACGAAAACATATGATGTAAGTACTAAACCACAAGATTGGTTGATTGACTATTCCACTACAGTGAAAATAGCAGGGGGAAGTTTGAGATGGGTTGTGAGATATGTGCCCCAGATGTTGGAAGGGCCAGCCAGGGTCTGGCTGAATAACTTACCAGCCGGCAGTATCAACTGCTGGTTAGACTTTGAGGAAATGTTTGTCAGTAACTTCACCAGTACGTACAAGAGGCCGAATAGGCCTCAAAAACTGGCAATGTGCAAACAGAAAACGAATGAGACTGATAGAGAATTCCTGACTCGATGGTGCAACCTCAAAAAATCTTGTAAATGAGTGATTGAATCATAAGCGATTGCTTGGTTCGCACAAGGGTGCAGATATGGAAGTGTGTTATGGCAAAGGCTATAAAGAGATATGCCAACTACGTTGGCCGAGACAATCAGAATAGCAGATTCATATGCACTGGGTGATCCAACTCAACCTGAGCTTATGTCGGCAGAGCATCATGAGCAGCATGATAATTACGCTCGTGATGGCGTGGGATCATCCCGGTGGAAGAAGTTTAGAGGTAAAAGAAGACAAGACAGGCCGGATTACAGATACAGTTCGAGTCATGTTGCTGCAGTTACTCGGGACCAACTGGGTATAGGAAGCAATCAGCGCCAGAAAAATGGTCCTCATCAATGGACACCGAGGAATGAAGGAAAGAAACAGTGGACTCTAGAATAGAAGAAGCAATGGTAGGAGAGGCCGAAGCACACGTTTGAATCAATGTTGAATCAACCATGTAAGTTTCACTCGCCTAATCCGGCAAAACCCACCAACCATACAACTCGTGAATGTGCATGGATGAAAAATGCAATGGGAAACCCGGCAGTGATGCAGATGCCTCAGCAGCAACCGCGTCATCCACAGCAGCCACAACTTACAAGAAGAAATGCACAACAATTGATGCTACCTCCACCACCTCCGAGGTATGAGAATCAGGACCGGAGGGATGCAGTTCACCATGTGGTCAACCAAAGCCTAGAAGGCAGAGGGAACCCGGGAAATAATGGACTTAATGAGTACAGGGAGAACCATCAAACATATTGTTTATTCACCATGGAACAGCAAGACAGGCAGAGCGTACAACGCGGGAATATGGAAGTAGATGCAGTTATACCAGCGGTTCCAAATTATATGCCATGGTCAGATCAAGAGATAACTTGGAGCATTAGATATTATCCCAAGATCATGCCAAACCCCGGGTCATATGCCTTGGTGCTGGACCCAACGTTTGTCGGCCCAGTATCAACATGAATTTTCAAAGGTGCTGATAGATAACGGGAGATACATCAACATTATGTACAAGGATACGATGCATAAACTCGGCATCTCTCCAAATATGTTGCAGTCTACGAAGACAACCTTTCATGGGATAGTTCCAGGACTGTCCTGCGAGCCCATTGGGAAGGTCTAGGTTATTCGGCACAAGGGAAAATTGCAGAGCAGAAAATTTGGAATTTGAGGTGGTGGATCTAGAAAGTTGCTATCACGCATTACTTCGACGGCCGGCATTGTCCAAATTTTTGACCAGCTGTCACATCGGTTACTTAAAGATGAAGATGCCAGGACCATAAGGGGTAATAACAATAGCCGGAGACTACAGGAAATCAATGGAATGTGCTTCGGCTGGGTCAAATTTGGACGAATCTTTGGTGATCGCGAGGGAGAAAAAGAGAATTCAGTAAGTCACAGCTTTAGCTCAGTCGGCACAGCTTAATATGATGACACTTGCTAACCCGCATGGAAGTGTGTCATTCTAGCTGACTAAGGAGACAAAGAAGATCCAGATTGATGATCAGTTCCTAGAGCACACCATCACAATTGGTGTCGGCCTGAATGATAAATAAGAAAGCGAGCTCACCAACTTGTTCTGTGAGAATCGGGATATCTTTGCATGGTCTACTCAAGATCTGCAAGGAGTACTGAGGGAGTTGGCTGAGCACTCTTTGCACGTAAGGCCAGGAGCAAGGCCAGTGATTCAACCGCAGGTTGTGAACTATTATCATTTGTAGACGCGTATTCTGGCTTCCACCAGATACCGTTAAACCCGGTTGATCAAATAAAATCTGCGTTTATCACCCCGTATGGGGCTTATTGTTATCGCACCATGCCATTCGGCCTGCGCAATGCAGGAGCCACGTATCAAAGGTGTATGCAAAAATGTTTGCATGATCAAATTGGAAAAAATGTTCAAGTGTATATTGATGATGTGGTTATAAAAACAAAAGAAAGTCATACGCTCCTAGAAGATATCCGTCAGACATTCATGAATCTGATAAGATTCTGAATGAAGCTTAACCCGGAAAAATGCACCTTCGGTGTACCAGCCAGAAAATTACTTGGTTTCCTTGTGTCTAGCCAAGGCATAGAGGCAAATCCGACTAAAACTTGGGCAGTTGAAAGGATGGAATTTCCTAAGTGCCTCAATTGCGTTTAGAAATTCACAGGGTGCCTTGCATCCTTAAGTCGGAAACCGGCTAGGTGAAAAAGCATTGCCTTTGTATCAATTGATGAAAAAATCTGATAAGTTTACCTAGACGCCTCAGGCGATAGTGCTTTTCATGAGTTAAAAAAATGCTGGCCATAGCGCCAATTTTAGCCTCTCCACTATCAAAATAGCCTATGGTGCTCTATGTAGTAGCAACAAACCGAGTTGTGAGCGCTATGGTAGTGGTAGAGCGTGATGAAGAAGGTAAGTCGGTACAAAAGCCGGTCTATTACTTAAGTGAGGTATTGTTTGTCTCAAAGAAAAAATATCCGCATTACCAGAAAATGGCTTATGGAGTGTATATGTCGGCAAAAATCTCAAGAATTATTTTGAGGAGCACCCTATAAAGGTGATTTGCGAGGCACCAATAGCCGAGATAATGAGCAATAAAGATGCAAACGGCCGAATAGAAAAATGGGAAATTGAGTTATCCCCTTATGCCCCACAATTTGATAGACGAGATGCAATCAAATCTCAGGCAGTGGCCGACTTTTTTGTCGATTGGGCCGAGATACAGTATGAACCCCCATTGCCTGATCCGAACTATTGGACGATGCATTTTGATAGATCCAAACTAAGGAATGGGTTAGGAGAAGGAATAGTATTAACCTCTCCAAAGAAAGATCAACTGAAATATGTATTGCAAATACACTTTGCTGCATTAAACAATGTAGCCAAGTATGAGGCACTGGTACATGGCCTAAAGATGGCAAAAGAGATCGGCATACGTCGGATTCTATGCTTTCTAGATTTAGACCTTGTAGTGCATTAGGTATCAGGAAATTGGGATGCATTAGACGCAAACATGGCCCTATATCGGTTTCATGTACAAAAAATAGTGTCTATTTCGACGGATGTGCATTTCATCACATACCTCGGGCAGAAAACGACACTGCAGACACCTTGTCAAAGCTAGGATCAACTAGACAGTCAATTCAAGAATGGGCACAACCAATATTCCTATTGGGGGCAAAGGCTTACACGATAAAAAATAGTGAGATTTATAAGAGAAGCGTAACAAACGTGCTGCAACGATGTGTTAGCCCGGCAAAAGGATAAGAGATCCTCTTAGACATACATCAAGGGGAATGTGGGCTCCATGCCTCGTCCAGAGCCCTTGTGGCCAAAGCATTCCGACACGGATTTTACTGTCCAAGTGCGCTAAAGGAAGCACAAGAATTGGTAGCAAGGTGCAATGGCTGCCAGAGATATGCCAGCAAAATACATATGCCTTCATCCGAGTTGAAAACAAGACAAATCACTTTGGCAATCTCCGTATGGTGCCTAGATATGGTAGGTCCATTCAAACCGGCTCGCGGAGGCATGACTCACATATTGGTCATGGTCGATAAGTTCACAAAATGGATAGAGGTAAAGCCAATAAGAAAATGTGAGGGGCCCACAACAGTGAAATTTCTCAAAGATATCATTCTGAGGTATGGATACCCACACAGTATCATTATAGATAATGGCACAAATTTTGCTGAAGGATCCTTTGCTCGATTCTGCCAAGAAAAGCAAATAAGACTTGATGTTGCTTTCGTAGCTCACCCGGCATCAAATGGGCAAGTGGAAATACTGAATGGACTCGTGTTATTCGGAATAAAACCTCGGCTAATAGAACCACTCCAAAGGTCGGCAGGTTGTTGGATTGAGGAACTCTCAGCAGTGCTATGGAGTTTAAGAACTACCCCGAATAGATCAACGGCATACACCCCATTCTTTCTCATATATGGGGCAGAAGCTGTGCTCCCAACCGACATAGTGCATGATTCGCCTAGAGTCACCCGGTACATGAATGCCGAAGTAAATGAAATATCTCGGCAAGATGATGTGGATCTATTAGAGGAAGCAAGAGAATTGGCATTGTCCAGGTCAACTGTTTATCAACAAGACCTCAAACGCTACCATAGCAAGAAGCTAAATCCCAGAGTCTTCAAAGAAGGAGATCTAGTCCTTCGACTAGTGCAATGCATGGCTGGCATGCATAAGTTGTCGCCTCCATAGGAAGGCCCATTCATCGTGAGCAGAGCACTGCACAACAATGCATATTACCTCATAGATGCTCAAGCACCAGAAAGGAACAAGGCAGACAAATCAGGAGAGGAGTCAAAACGACCATGGAATGTAGCATTACTTCGTCCATTCTACACTTAGAGGAAGTGTACTGTATCCAGTATTATTATGTATCGATTTATTATGTTAGGAATGAATTAATGAGACCTCGGCAACTCGAGCAGTGACTCGGGGACCGTCCCATGTTGTTTATCACTATGATTATGTATTTGATATGAATGAGACCTCGTCAACTTGAGCAGTGACTCGGGGACTGCCCCGTGTTGTTTATCACTATGATTATGTATTTATGAATGAGACCTCGGCAACTCGAGCACTGACTCGGGGACTGCCCCATGTTGTTTATTACTATGATTATGTATTGGATATGAATGAGACCTCGGCAACTCGAGCAGTGACTCGGGGACTGCCCCATGTTTATCACTATGATTATGTATTTGATATGAATGAGACCTCAGAAACTCAAGCAATAACTCGGGGACTACCCCGTGCTATCTATCTGGCTATTGTATATCTGGTATGTCGGATAAATTTATATATTCATCAATTCAAATTAGTAGCTTGTGGACATCGGAAGCAACATCTCTGATTTATCAAAATCTAAAGAGGGACCTTATGATAAATTAGATAAGAACCAACGGAGAATCAAACACACGAAAAGCAACTAAGGAATGAGCTATACACAAGCCGACACACGTCATATTATCTTTCATAGGATTTACATGGGTTTTAACCAAAGTGGTCATTTTGAAACATAGCTCGCAATCAGCAAAAATGTTTGTTTCAAACATATGGATTAAGAATCGCAAATAATAATACACGTCGAATAACTCAACCAGAACGGTAAAAACTTAACGATTACCATAGCAGATGAAAGATTTCGAGCTTATATAGAATAAACAGTACCAAAAGAGGCAGATTGTCTTAAAACAACATACGCCCGACATACCTGGGACTTGGCAAGTAAGTGATTTGCAGCTTAGGCATTAACTGTAGCCGAATCATCGGCAGGAGGGGTAATGGCAGTGGCAGGGGTTTCTGAAGTAGGAACCTCGGCTACCACCGAAGGCACCTCGGCTTCTATAGAAGCAATAGTTTCAGGAGCAGCAATCTCCGAGGTTGCCTGAACCTCCGCGGAAGTTACCTCGGCATCGACTGAAGTAACAAGGACGTCTTGAGCATTGGCTGTTTGACACGAAACTCCACCTTGGGCTTGGGAATCTTCAGTCCCCTTGGAGGAAGACCGAGCTTCAGCATTTCCTCCCGAACTGCCACTTGACTCATCAGATATTTCAGAGTCTTCATCCAAGTCATGTTCTGTAGGGTTCGCAGCATAGAAAACAAAAATTTTCCTACGATGTGAACTATATACCAAGATCTATATATACTAGATACAAACAACGGGCGGATGTATATCCGTAGAGAACATACCCTTGAAGACCGACAAAGCTTAACGAGTTCAACTCGTGGTTGATGTAGACGATCTCTTGCTGATCTCAAGATCGAGAGGAAGTCCTAGCGCCGCAAATCAGCAGCGCATCCGTGCTCGCACACACGTTCGAGGCACCGAGCAACCTCCGCCTCCTCGCTCCAGCGATGCAGCGGAAGCACAACTCTTTCTTGCCGAATAGCCACCGGGAACATGTATCTCGCTAGTCCGAGACCATGGGGGATAAATTCTAGAGGGGGAGAGAGATCCTTCACGAGGAGGTGTGAGAGACAAGTGAGGAGGAGGGGCTCCTTTTATAGGAGGAGGGGGGGAACCCCAAGGGGGTGGCCGGCGCATGGGGGCTGCCCCCTTGCCCTCCCCTCTTCATGTGGGTGGACACTCCACTCACAAAACTCCTCTAAATTCCCTCCACTCAAAAGTCCACTCAAAAATCCCATTAAATTTCCACCAAATTTAATGCAAACTCTCATTAAATAAAACTCTTTTATTTTATTCAGAATTTTGTCAATTACTTTAATGACAAACATTCACAAATAACCCCTTGCTAGAATTCTATTTCACATGCATAACCACTTTATGCAATTTCACCCGAAAACCTGTTTCGGTATCTAGTGAAATAAATTCCTGCGCTTGTTCATTCTTTCGGCATGAAACATTTGCTCCAATTGGATGTCGGTGTCTCTTAAGTGTGTCACCCTACAGTTCGTGAATAATGCGGACATGATCGAGACCCCTCTCAGATCAATAATCAGAAGCGGGATCTGGAGACCCATACTGACTCCCACACATTCAACGATGACTTTCTTGTGATCGTCGGAACCTTTTACGCTAGTATCTTAATCCCTTTGTTTCACGATATATTACATGTCCGAGATTCGATCATTGGTATCTCCATACCTAGTTTGATCTCGTTACCGACATGCACTCTTTTCTCGTTCCTGTGATATAACATTCTAGTGATCAAATCACTTGCTTGCAAGCTAATCAATGTGATATCACCGAGAGGGCCCAGAGTATATCTATCCGTCATCGGCATGAACAAATTCCACTCTCGATCCATGAGCCTCAACATAACACTTTATTAGTTCTGAATCCATCTTTATAATCACCCTGTTACGGTGTGACGTTTGATGTTATCAAGAAACTCTTCCGGTGTTAGTGATTGACATGATCTCATGGTCTAAGGATTAGGATCACTTCGTAAGTTGTTATAGCAATATAAACTCAATGACTTTGATCGTAATGCTATACTTCGGATGAGTGTTCATCACATCATTACACTAATGTTGTGATCCCGTTATTAACAACATCCAATGTCCATGATCAGGAAACCTTGATCATCTTGTTAATCAACGAGCTAGTTTATGAGAGAGGCATAACTAGGAACTTTCTGTTTGTTTATTAAACACACATGTATTAACGTTTCCGTATTAATACAATTATAGCATGCAAAATAAACATCTATCATATACTTGGAATACACATAATAAACACTTTATTATTGCCTCTCAGGGCATATTCCCTTTAGTCACCCACTTGCACTAGAGACAATAATCTAGTTACATAGTGATAAATCTAACACCCATTGAGTTCTGGTGTTGATCATGTTTTGCTCTAGGGAGAGTTTTAGTCAACGGATCTGCTACATTGAGATCCGTATGTACTTTACAAATCTTTATATCTCCATCCTTGACATGCTCGCGGATGGAGTGAAACCGGCGCTTAATATGCTTGGAATGCTTGTGAGACCTTGGCTCTTTGGCATTGGCAATGGCACCATTGTTGTCACAATAGATCACCATTGGGTCCAACGCGTTTGCCACAACTCCTAGTTCGGATATGAACTCCTTCATCCAAACTGCTTCCTGAGCTGCTTCTGAAGCAGCAACATATTCGGCCTCCGTTGTTGATCCCGCTACCACAGGTTGTTTGGAACTCCTCCAACTAACCGCTCCGCCATTCATGAGAAATACGTATCCGGATTGAGACTTAGAGTCATCCGGATCAGTGTCAAAGCTAGCATCGACATAACACTTAGCGACGAGCTCTTCTTCACCTCCGTATACAAGAAACATATCCTTAGTTCTTCGTAAGTACTTAAGGATATTCTTGACCGCTATCCAGTGTTCCGAACCTGGATCCGATTGGTACCTACTAGTCAAACTAATAGCGTGTGCCACATCCGGTCTTGTACATAGCATGGCGTACATTATAGAGCCTATGGCTGAAGCATAGGGGACTTTGTCCATTATCTCTCTTTCTTCCGCCGAAGCCGGACTTTGAGTCTTACTCAATGTCTTGCCTTGCAACATAGGTAAGAACCCCTTCTTACTTCCGTCCATTTTAAACTTCTTTAAAATCTTATCAAGGTATGTACTTTGCGATAGCCCTATTAGGCGCCTAGATCTATCTCTATAGATCTTTATGCCTAATATGTATGACGCTTCACCTAGGTCCTTCATTGAAAATTTGCTGTTTAGATAACTTTTAACACTGTTTAAAAGTTCTATATCATTTCCGATCAATAATATGCCATCCACATATAATATCAGAAATGCCACATTGCTCCCACTCACTTTCTTGTAAATACAAGCTTCTCCATAAGTTTGGACAAATCCAAACTCTTTGATCACCTCATCAAAGCGGAGATTCCAACTTCGCGATGCTTGCTTCAATCCATAGATGGATCGCTGAAGCTTGCACACCTTGTTAGCATCCTTAGGATCGACAAAACCCTTTGGTTGTATCATATACAACTCTTCTTCAATATTCCCATTGAGAAACGCGGTTTTGACATCCATCTGCCATATCTCATAATCGAAATATGCAGCAATTGCTAACATAATCCTAACTGACTTTAGCATCGCTACGGGAGAGAAAGTCTCATCGTAGTCAACTCCTTGAATTTGTCGAAACCCCTTTGCGACAAGTCGAGCTTTATAGATGGTCACATTACCATCAGCATCAGTTTTCCTTTTGAAAATCCATTTGTTCTCCACGGCCTTTCGGTCGTGAGGTAATTCCACCAAGTTCCAAACTTGATTTTCATACATGGATTCCATCTCGGATTTCATGGCTTCTAACCATTTGTTGGAATCCGGGCTCATCATCGCTTCTTCATACGTCGTAGGGTCATTATTTTCATCAACCATGAAATTTATGACAGGATTTCCGTACAGCTCGGGAGCTGCACGCGTCCTGTTTGACCTGCGAGGTTCGGTAGTACTCTCTTTCGGAGTTTCATGATCATTATCATTAGTTCCCTCTTCAACAGGTGGAGCCAACTCCGGAACAACTTCCGGCGCTGCGCTACTCGCCATACTTTGAAGAGAAGGTTCCACAACCTCTTCGAGTTCTACCTTCCGACTATTCACACCTTTCGCGAGAAACTCTTTCTCTAGAAAGGATCCATTCTTGGCAACAAAAACCTTGCCCTCGGATCTGTGATAGAAGGAATACCCAATAGTTTCTTTAGGGTATCCTATGAAGACGCATTTTTCCGCTTTGGGTTCGAGTTTATCTGGTTGAAGTTTCTTCACATAAACATCGCAACCCCAAACTTTAAGAAATGACAGCTTAGGTTTGTTTCCAAACCACAATTCATACGGTGTCTTTTCA
The DNA here is from genome assembly GCA_916181665.1 of Avena sativa. Lineage (NCBI taxonomy): Eukaryota > Viridiplantae > Streptophyta > Magnoliopsida > Poales > Poaceae > Avena > Avena sativa. Next base: position 310,828,072 of record OV702284.1, on the reverse strand, counting down.
ACGGATTTAGATGGTGCCCGATTTAAAGTGAATGCAGCAGTTTCTAGTGCATAACCCCAAAATGACAACGGCAAGTCTGTCAGAGACATCATAGATCGAACCATATCTAATAAAGTACGATTACGACGTTCCGACACATCATTTCGCTGTGGTGTTCCGGCAGGTGTGAGTTGTGAAACAATTCCACACTCTTTCATGTGAGTGCTAAACTCGTAACTTAGATACTCACCTCCACGGTCGGACCGTAGAAATTTGATCTTTCTATTACGATGATTTTCCACTTCATTCTGAAATTCCTTGAACTTTTCAAAGGTTTCAGACTTGTGTTTCATCAAGTTGATATAACCGTATCTACTCAAATCATCTGTGAAAGTAACAAAATAACGATATCCACCTCGCGCCGACACACTCATTGGACCACATACATCAGAATGTATGATTTCCAATAAATCTGTCGCTCGTTCCATTGAACCGGAAAACGGCGTTCTAGTCATCTTGCCCATAAGGCATGGCTCACATGTATCAAATGATTCATAATCAAGTGATTCCAAAAGTCCATCCGAATGGAGCTTCTTCATGCGTTTAATGCCAATATGACCTAGACGGCAGTGCCACATATATGCGGATATATCATCATTAAGTTTAATCCTTTTAGCATCAACATTATGAATATGTGTAACATTATCATTGAGATCTAACAGAAATAAACCATTCATCATTGGTGCATGACCATAAAAGATTTCATTCATATAAATGGAACAACCATTGTTCTCAGATTTAAATGAATAACCACTTTGCATCAAACATGATCCAGATACAATGTTCATGCTCAGTGCAGGCACCAGATAACATTTATTCAAGTTTATGACTAATCCCGACGGTAAGTGGAGAGGCAGCGTTCCGACGGCGATTACATCAACGTTTGATCCATTGCCGACACGCATCTTGACCTCACCCCTTGCTAGCGGTCGTTTGTTCCGCAGCCCCTGATTCGAGTTACAAATATTAGCAACTGAACCGGTATCAAATACCCAGGTGCTACTGCGAGCACTAGTCAAGTACACATCAATAACATGTATATCATATATACCTTTGTTTGCCTTGCCGGCCTTCTTGTCTGCCAGATACTTGGGGCAGTTGCGCTTCCAGTGGCCAGTCCCCTTACAATAGTAGCACTCGGTATCAGACTTAGGTCCAACTCGGGGTTTCTTTTCAGGCGCGGCAACAGGCTTGCCGCCCTTACTTCCCTTCCGTTTTCCCTTCTTGTCTTTCTTGAAACCAGTGTTCCTATTGATCATCAACACTTGATGTTCCTTTTTGATCTCCACTTCTGCAGTTTTAAGCATTGACAGAAGCTCGGGGAGAGACTTCTTCATGCCTTGCATATTATAGTTCATCACGAAGCTCTTATAGCTAGGTGGCAGAGACTGCAGAACACGATGGATGCCTAAGTCAATGGGAATCGATATTCCCAAGGACACAAGCTTATCGGCGTAACCCGACATCTTGAGTACATGCTCACTAACGGAGCTGTGCTCTTCCATCATGCAGCTAAAGAACTTTTCTGAAGCATTGTAGCTCTCTACAGCAGCATGTGTGTCGAAAATCATTTTCAACTCACCCATTGTATCAAATGCATTGCCGTTTTCGAAACGCTTTCGAAGTTCCGGCTCTAGCCCATACAATATGCCGCAATGAACTAAGTTGTGGTCCTCCTGACGAGTCTGATAGACATTCTTCTCCTCGTCGGGGGCATCATCAAAAGGTGGGGGGCCTAACGGCGCTTCTAGCACATATTGCTTTTGTGCAGCAGAGAGGAGAATCCTCAAATTCATGGCCCATTCAGTAAAGTTGCTACCGTTCGTTGCTAGTTTCTCTTTCTCCATGAACGCATTGAAATTAAAAGCAGGTGGTGCCATCTACAACAGAATTTGTAAAGTTTAGACTAAGTGTATGATAGATCGAGTTCAACTAATCTATATTACGAATGAACTCCCACTCAAAAGCGACATCCCTCGTGTCCTTTTGGTGATTACATGAACCAAATCCACTACACCAAGTCCGATCATCACGTGAGTCGGTATAGCTTCAAAGGCGAGCATCAAATGGGCATCATATCAACTATATGACTCATGCTTAACCTTTCGGTCTGTGTTCCGAGGCCATGTCTGTACATGCTAGGCTCGCCAAGTTAGAACCTTAGTATTTGCGTGTGTAACTGTTTTACACCCGAAATATGGTCGTGGATCCAAGAACACCCGATCATCACGTGATGTCTTGGAGCGACGAAAACATAATCGGTGCATACTAAAGGAAGAACACATTCTTATCTTGATATTTAAATGAGGGATCATCTTATTATGCTTAACAAAGCGCTAAACAAGCAATATAAGATGTAATCAAACATCATATGTTTATTAGTGAAATTATATGGTTCCCACAGATGATCTCTATCATGTGCATCGTGGTATGATCACTATCATACCTATATGTGTAAATCCAAGGTCTATGGATTTTACACGCTATGTGTGTTGTAAGAGTATCATCTCATACTTCTACTTACAACACTACCATATCATAACACTAGCCCAGCAACAATCTAAACTAGACGCCTCTAATTTATCCATTGCAAGTTTTACGTGGCTTAGGGCTTTCGAGATAGAACCGTTCTTACCTACGAACATGAACCACAACGAGGATAATCAAATTGTTGACAACTCGCTTGCAAAATAGATATTGACTATAGTAGGAGAGACATACACCCGCTAGCCACTTATGCAAACTAGTTGCATGTCAAGCGTGGAACAGGTCTCATGTGCGAGGACATGTAAAGTTTGTCCGGGCCGCTTCATCCCACTATGCCACCAATATCCAAAATCACAACAAAGGAGCAACAACATGATCATCATCGCCCACATACTCATATGTGTACTACCCGTGTAAAGTATCTACGCATAGATCCGGCTCTGATACCACTGTAGGGTTCGCAGCATAGAAAACAAAAATTTTCCTACGATGTGAACTATATACCAAGATCTATATATACTAGATACAAACAACGGGCGGATGTATATCCGTAGAGAACATACCCTTGAAGACCGAGAAAGCTTAACGAGTTCAACTCGTGGTTGATGTAGACGATCTCTTGCCGATCTCAAGATCGAGAGGAAGTCCTAGCGCCGCAAATCAGCAGCGCATCCGTGCTCGCACACACGTTCGAGGCACCGAGCAACCTCCGCCTCCTCGCTCCAGCGATGCAGCGGAAGCACAACTCTTTCTTGCCGAATAGCCACCGGGAACATGTATCTCGCTAGTCCGAGACCATGGGGGATAAATTCTAGAGGGGGAGAGAGATCCTTCACGAGGAGGTGTGAGAGACAAGTGAGGAGGAGGGGCTCCTTTTATAGGAGGAGGGGGGGGGGAACCCCAAGGGGGTGGCCGGCGCATGGGGGCTGCCCCCTTGCCCTCCCCTCTTCATGTGGGTGGACACTCCACTCACAAAACTCCTCTAAATTCCCTCCACTCAAAAGTCCACTCAAAAATCCCATTAAATTTCCACCAAATTTAATGCAAACTCTCATTAAATAAAACTCTTTTATTTTATTCAGAATTTTTTCAATTACTTTAATGACAAACATTCACAAATAACCCCTTGCTAGAATTCTATTTCACATGCATAACCACTTTATGCAATTTCACCCGAAAACCTGTTTCGGTATCTAGTGAAATAAATTCCTGCGCTTGTTCATTCTTTCGGCATGAAACATTTGCTCCAATTGGATGTCGGTGTCTCTTAAGTGTGTCACCCTACGGTTCGTGAATAATGCGGACATGATCGAGACCCCTCTCAGATCAATAATCAGAAGCGGGATATGGAGACCCATACTGACTCCCACACATTCAACGATGACTTTCTTGTGATCGTCGGAACCTTTTACGCTAGTATCTTAATCCCTTTGTTTCACGATATATTACATGTCCGAGATTCGATCATTGGTATCTCCATACCTAGTTTGATCTCGTTACCGACATGCACTCTTTTCTCGTTCCTGTGATATAACATTCTAGTGATCAAATCACTTGCTTGCAAGCTAATCAATGTGATATCACCGAGAGGGCCCAGAGTATATCTATCCGTCATCGGCATGAACAAATTCCACTCTCGATCCATGAGCCTCAACATAACACTTTATTAGTTCTGAATCCATCTTTATAATCACCCTGTTACGGTGTGACGTTTGATGTTATCAAGAAACTCTTCCGGTGTTAGTGATTGACATGATCTCATGGTCTAAGGATTAGGATCACTTCGTAAGTTGTTATAGCAATATAAACTCAATGACTTTGATCGTAATGCTATACTTCGGATGAGTGTTCATCACATCATTACACTAATGTTGTGATCCCGTTATTAACAACATCCAATGTCCATGATCAGGAAACCTTGATCATCTTGTTAATCAACGAGCTAGTTTATGAGAGAGGCATAACTAGGAACTTTCTGTTTGTTTATTAAACACACATGTATTAACGTTTCCGTATTAATACAATTATAGCATGCAAAATAAACATCTATCATATACTTGGAATACATATAATAAACACTTTATTATTGCCTCTCAGGGCATATTCCCTTCATGTTCATCACCAGAATCTTCGTCGAACTCATCGTCATCAATTGCCTCAACATCCTCTTTGACCTCGTCTAAGAGAAAACTCGGCCCTTCATTCCATTGATGCACATTGATGGCTCACTTGATGTGGAGCCTATTGGGAACCCCAAGAGAAAGGTGTGAAGCAGCACAACAGCAAGTCTTCCCTCGGTAAGAACCGAGGTTATCGAGGAAGTTAACATTACATAGGTGTTGCAAGCAACGTGGAAACCTGCACAACACAAACTCAAGGCTTTGCCCCAACTAACAATGAAATTGTCAATCTCACCGGTTGCTGTAACAAAGGATTAACTGTATGGTGTGGAAGGTAATAATGGTTTGCAGCAAGTAAACATGTAACAGTGGAGGATGTATCAATGGTAAAGATTGGACCGGGGTCCATAGTTCACTAGAGGTGCTCTCCTTAGCTAAACAACATGGCATGAAGGGTAAACAGATTATAGCAGGGCAATTGATAGGAACTGAGCATGGCATAACAATGCAATACTAGACAAAAAGATCCTATGAGATTCGATTGGGCAATACAACAATATACATAGACCGCCATCCAACTGCATCTATGACTAGAAGTCCACCTTCAGGTTATCATCCGAACCCCCTCCAGTATTAAGTTGCAAGCAACATACAACTACTTTAAGCAATGTGTGTAAGGTAAATAATCCACTTGTTCTATGAACAAGAGACCGTTGTTTTCTCCCTAGTGGCAACAACACATCTACAACTGAAGAGATTTATGTCACTTCCCTTGGAAACTAGAGGCATGAACCCACTATCGAGCATAAGTACCCCCTATTGGAGTCACTAGCAACTACTTGGCCAAGATAGCTACTGAAAACGGAGATCATGAAAGATCACAAACAACACAGACATGATAGTATCAAATAGACAAAACCATTAATCAATCTGACATAGTAATCTCAATATCCATTGGCTCCCTGCAAACACAACATGCATGATTACAAATAGATTAGATCTTAATCATGAACGGAGCTCACATGATCTATACATGAAAGCACAAGGAGGAGATACAAACATCTAGATACTACATGGACCCGTAGTCCAAGGTGGAACTACTCACGCTTCATACCGAACAAGAAGGCCGCTGGGATGATCTCCCCTCCGGCAGGGTGCCGAGAAGAACTTCAGATGTCGTGGGAATGACCACGGCAGACGCTGCAATCGACAGCGAGTAGTAGAACATGGGGCAAGGGCGGCCAGCCATCTGCGGTGCGAGATCAGGGCAAAGACACAAGGGTTTACCCAGGTTCGGCCCCCCGGAGGGTAAAGACCTACTCCTGCTAGATTGTATTATGGTGAGAGTACAAAGGGGCGAGCTCGACGACTAGGCGGCGAGTCGCTTGGGTGTATGATGGAACGTATCCCCTATGCGTCCCCTAGAGAGGTTTATATAGGCTCACTTCGCTAGGGTTTACAGATTACAACCGAATTAGTTAAGGATTCAGAGGTTCTATGACCTAGTATGACTGGGCCTAGCTACACTTCTGGGCCTCCAGCTTCCAGTCACCTGAGTCCACGCCAAGTCTTGATCCAGTCACCGTCCTGCAGGCCCACTCGCTGACGGCTTGGGCCAGTAGGAAACGTCCTGCTGGGTATATCCCGGTAGGCATATCCCCATCAGTAGTCCCCGAGGCCGTCGTTGATTTGTCGCAGGTGTTTGTTGGCAGTCAGAGTATGCGGGTCCAATGCGGACGCCTAGTCGAATCGGCGGCGGACTCCTGAACAAATGAAAGAACTAGTCATTTTAGTCACAATAACAGCGACCAATCGTGTCGCAGCTCGGCGAACGGGTCGGCGAGTACTTAGTCACTGTTATAGTGATCGGGTCAGCGAATAACTTGTCACTGTTATAGTGATCGGGTCGGCGAATCATCAAGTCGCTGGGAGCAACGAGTTGAGTAGATGAAGTTGGACCGTCAGTTGTGGTCAAACTAGCCGTTGAGTAACCCAACGGTAATATTGGCATAATTACCGCGTAGTAACAGCTCCCGAAAATGGCGGGTAACAACCGCTATATAAGGAGAGTGAAGGGCGAACGGGAAAATTCTTCCTTCACTTCCTCCGATCTCGCACATCTCTATTTCCCCATTCCGCGCAGCGACCAGAACGATCCAGAGAGTTCGGACCCACAGAGGCATAGCTCACCCGTGGTCCTCGCTGACAAATTGAAGAGGAAGCGGAAGGGCCGACGTGCTCGCGATGGCACGGGGAGCACCCAGAGGGCGATGCAACCCGCACCAGCCACGGCACCGGCCACAGCAGCACACGAACACCGCACACCACCACAGGAGGGTTCGACCCTAGGGTTCGGGAACGGGGCGAGCCTGGCCACAGGAGGGCTCCGAAATCAAATCAGAGCAGAGGAGATGAACCAGCGTAGTCGCCAGCCTTTCCCTGCACCACGACACTAGCCAGGGAGGGCCACGGCGGCGGGCATCGCTAGCGGTGGCGTCAACACCCCATGGGGTCGAGGGAGAGGGGAGATGAGAACGAGAGAGAGACAGAGGGAGTGGGCTGAGAGGGCCAGGACCCCTTCGGGGAGCCCTTTTGGTCATAACCACTTGGGCCAAAACAGCCCAATAAGCCCAATAAAACCGGCCCATTAACCTAAAGAAAGTTTTAATAATTAAGAAAAGACCAAAATACCCCTAAACTTAAATAATTTCTAGAAAATAAAATAAAAATCTAGAAATTATAAATAAAATATTTTTGGTTTCACAATAAACCAATCTATCTAAATAAATAAAGAAATAAATTTTTATGTATGTAATTTTTATTAACAATTCTATAATATATATATTACTTATGAAATTTTATAAAATTATTTTTATTATATATTAATATTGTAGTATTTTAGAAAAATACTAAAAAAATATTTAATATAATAATTGTATTTAAATGATAATTCTTAAAAGGAATTATTAAATAAATAAATTCAAATAAGATGAAATAAAATAAAAATATATAATATTCAATAAATATTTAAAAAAATAATATTTATAAATCCTTTACTACCAAAAGTAATTTTTTTAAAACTAAAATAATGGGTAGAGCACACAAAAATAAATAATGCATTACATTACTTTGCATAATCATTTTCAAATATTATTATGTATACTCCAAAGAAAGAAAATATTATTTTCTCAAATAAAGAAATCTTAGGTATCATCCTGAGTGATGATATAATGGAGCAATAGAACTTAGGGTTCTATTTTCAACAATAATGATCAATTAGGGACTTAATAACCCATGACATCAGTGCTTCTAGCGTCGTATATCACGCGTTAACCATGAGATTTGGAATGGGACAAAGAAGTCAGCTGTATCTTCTTCCTCTCGCATGTAGCCGGATGTGCAGGTCGTGGCTGTTATGTTGGAGATATGCCCTAGAGGCAATAATAAATGTAGTTATTATTATATCTTTGTGTTTATGATAAATGTTTACATTCATGCTATAATAGTATTAACAAGGAAACATTGATACTTGTGTGATTTGTAAACTTAATTTGAAGTCCCTAGTATAGCCTCTATACTTCACTAGCTTGTTGGTTGATAAATGATTGTGGTTTCCCTTTCATGGACATTGAGATGTTATCAACAACAAGATCATATCATTAGGAGAATGATATTATGGACATACTCCTATAGATAAGCGTAGCATAAAGATCAAGTCATTTCAATAGTTCAATTGCTATATGCTTTCTGATACATAGTAACCTAATTCCTTCAACCATGAGATCATGCATATCACCTTTACCGGATGGATGCTTTGATGACATCAAACACCACACCGTAACTGGGTGGCTATAAAGGTGGCATTGAGTGTTCGGAAAGTATTGGTTGAGACACATGGATCAAGAGTGGGATTTGTCCATCCATATGACGGATAGATATACTCTGGGCCCTCTCGGTGGAATGTCATCCAATTAGCTTGCAAGCATGTGACTGGCTCACAAGGGATCACATATCACAGGAACGAGAAAAGAGTACTTATCGGTAACGAGGTTGAACTAGGTATGCAGAGATACCGACGATCATAACCTCGGATAAGTAAACTATCGTGAGACAAAGGGAAATTGGTATCGTATGTAAGTGGTTCATTCGATCGCAAAGTAATCGTAGAAATATGTGGGAGCCATATGAATTTCCAGATTCCTCTATTGGTTATTGTTCGGAGAAGTGTCTCGATCATGTCCGCATAATTCACGAACCGTAGGGAGACACACTTAAGGATTCGACGTTGTTTGAGTAGTTATGGTAGTATGAGAAAGAGACCGAATGTTGTTCGGAGTCTCGGATGGGATCCGGGATATCACGAGGTGATCCGGAATGGTCCGGAGAATAAGATTCATATAAGGAAAGTCCCGTTTCGGAGTTCGGGAATGATTCCGGTGTTTTCATCGGGAATGTTCTAGAAGGTTCCGGAATGTCCGGCACTCCGGAGGGGAAGGGGTACATGAGTGTGTCATTGCAAGTTGGAATGATTGCATCATGTACTAAGTGTATTCTCTGTCCAAAATAAAGGGTTTATTCAAATCCTAAATTGAAAAGTCAAACGGCTAGTTTGAAAGTCAAACGGCAAGTTTTTGGAAAGTGGAAAGAGGAGGAAGGAGGGAAACCGAGTTGGGGAGGGAATCCCTCCTCCAATCGGCGGCCCACCTCCAAGCCGAGTTGGGGAGAGACTCCCCTCCCTCCCCTAGCGCGCCGGCCCCTCCACCTATATAAGAAGGGGCAGGGCTCCCTCCTCTAAACACACAAGTCCCTCACCTCAAACCCTGGAAAGCTGCAGCCCTCCATAGCCGCTGCCACCACCTAGGGTTTTTGCCCTAGCCGCCGACTTGGGGGTCCCCGGAACCCTAGCCGCCGGCTCTAGCCCCTCCTCCTTGGTGTGTCTAAACCCTAGATCGCCGAGGAGCTCTCTCATACTCCACCATACTCGCTCCGGCTTAAGGCGAAGCCCTGCGGGATCTCCCCTCTACTTCCGGTACCACGCCGTTGTGCTGCCGGAATCTCGAGGAGAGTGCTACAACCTCCGTTGCCTGCTGGAACAAGGGAGAGGAAGGTCTTCGTCGAGTACCGAACGTGTGACCGACTGCGGGAGCGCTGCCGGAACGCAGCGCCGGAAGGATCGTCTACGCGATCTTGAGATCGAGAAGAGTACGACTACATCACCCACGAGAATCCGCTCTCGTTAAACACTTTGGAATCTTCGAGGGTAAGTTATTCCATCGACTCGTTGCTACAATCTAGTAGATAGATCTTGGCTTGTTTGTTTGTATGTGATAGAAATTTTTTGTTTTCCATGCTACGAAACCCTACAGTGGTATCAGAGCTGTGTCTATATGTAGATCTGTTGCACGAGTAGAACACAATGGTCATTGTGGGCGTTGATACTTTTATTGTCGATTGCTTCTTGTGTACTTTGCATCTTGCGGTATGTTGGGATGAAGCGGCCTGGGCTAACCTTACATGACATCGTTCATGAGACTTGCTCCACGCTTGACATGCAACTTGTATTGCATAAGTGGCTTTGCGGGTGCCTGTTTCTCCTAGCATAGTAAAGATCCAATTTACAACGGGTGATTAACAATACTTGTGTCAATGTTGTGGTTCATGTTCGTAAGTTAGAACGACACTTATAGAAAGCCCCAAACCACGTAAAACATGCAAATAAAGTAGAGGCGTCTAACTTTGTTTTGCAGGGGTGTGCAGTGATGTGATATGGCCATGATTGTGATTATATTTGATGTATGCAATGTTCCTTATTGTAAGTTGGCAACCGGCAGGAGCCATATGGTTGTCTTTAATTTATGTTAAGACTCGCGTGTCTATTCAAAGTAGTTGTACTAGTTGAAGCCGGTGGACGACAACCATGGAGAAGCGTCATTGACCTTGATGCAATGCCGGTGATGATGGAGATCATGTTCCTGTTTGAAGATGGAGATCGGAAGCACAAAGAAGAAAGGCCATATCATATCACATATATATTGAATTGCATGTGATGTTAATCCTTTATGCATCTTGTATTGCTTAGTAGACGACGGTAGCATTATAAGATGATCCCTCATGCACATGAATTTCAAGTCATAAAGTGTTCACCCTTAGTTAGCACCGTTGCTAAAACTTGTTGTTTCGAAGCACCACGTGATGATCGGGTGTGTTAGATTCTGCAAGTGTATACAACATGAGCAAGCCAGATTTGCTCATGCGGAAACTAAGGTTTTATCTTGACGAGCCTAGCATGTACAGACATGGTCTCGGAACACGGATCACCGAAAGGTAAAGCGTGAATCATATAGTAGATATGATGAACATGACGATTGTTCGCCATTGAAACTATATCAACTCTCGTGATGATCGGTGTTGATATGGTGGATTTGGTTCGTGTGATCACTAAAACAATGTGAGGGATATTGTTTTGAGTGGGAGTTCACCTAGATTAACTTTATTAATTAATTTGAACTCAATTTGTCATAAACTTAGTCTAAACTATTGCAAATATGTTGTAGATCAATGGCAGCCCCTACCATCAATTTTAATGCGTTCCTAGAGAAAGAAAAGTTGAAAAACAATGGAAGCAACTTCGCGGATTGGTTCCGCAATTTGAGGATTGTCCTCACAGCTGGTAATTTGACCTATGTGCTGGATGCACCGCTGGGTGACCCACCTGCAGATGATGCTTCCGATGAAGTAAAGAATGTTTACCTCGCTCGGAAGAATCAGTACTCCATAGTTCAGTGTGCTATCTTGTATGGTTTGGAATCGGAGCTTCAGAAAAGGTTTGAAGATTCAGACCCATATGATATTGTCGAGGATCTCAAATTGATTTTTGAGACTCATGCGGCAATTGAAAGCTATGAGGCTTCTGAAAAGTTCTTTAACTGCAAGATGGAAGAGGGCAGCTCCGTCAGTGAGCATGTGCTTAAGATGTCTGGGCACGCAAACAAACTTCAAAGCTTGGGTATAGTGATTCCTAATGCTTTGGGGATTTACCGTGTCCTCCAATCACTACCACCAAGTTACAAGAACTTTGTGATGAACTACAACATGCAGAACATGAACAAGACGTTGCCAGAACTCTTTGCCATGTTGAAATCTGCAGAAGTGGAGATCAAGAAAGAGCACCAAGTGTTGTTGGTCAATAAGACCACCAAATTCAAGAAAGGCAAGTCTAAGCAAAAGGGACACTTCAAGAAGGGTGGTAAGAAAGTTACCACACCGGCGAAGAAGACCAAGGCTGGACCTAAGCCTGATACTGAGTGCTTTTACTGCAAGGGAGAAGGTCACTGGAAGCGGAATTGCCCAAAGTACTTGGCGGATTTGAAGAACGGCAACATCAAGAAGAAAGGTATATCTGATATACATGTTATTGATGTGTATCTCACTAGTACTCGTAGTAGTGCCTGGGTATTTGATACTGGTTCGGTTGCTCATATTTGTAACTCGAAACAGGTGCTGCAGAATAAACGGAAGCTAGCGAAGAACGAGGTGACGATGCGCGTGGGAAATGGATCAAAGGTTGATGTGATCGCGGTCGGCACGCTACCCCTTCATCTACCATCGGGATTAGTTTTATACTTAAATAATTGTTATTTGGTGCCTGCGTTGAGCATGAACATTATATCGGGATCTTGTTCATTGCGAGACGGTTACTTGTTTAAGTCCGAGAATAATGGTTGTTCGATATATATGAGTAATATGTTTTATGCACATGCACCTTTGATAGATGGTCTATTCTTATTGAATCTCGATAGTGGAAATACACATATCAACAATATTGAGGCTAAACGTTTGAAATCAAGCGATAATTCGACCTATATGTGGCACTGTCGTCTTGGTCACATTGGAGTGAAACGTATGAAGAAACTCCATTCCGATGGACTTCTTGAATCACTTGATTTTGAATCACTTGAAAGATGCGAAGCATGTCTGATGGGTAAAATGACTAAGACTCCATTTTCTGGTATGATGGAGCAAGCTACAGACTTACTGTAAATCATACATACCGATGTATGTGGTCCAATGAGTGTAGCATCGCGCGATGGTTATCGTTATGTTCTTACCTTCACGGATGATTTGAGTAGATATGGGTATATCTATTTCATGAAACATAAGTCCGAAACTTTCGAGAAGTTTAAGGAGTTTCAAAGTGAGGTAGAGAATCAACGTAACAAGAAGATTAAATTTCTACGTTCTGATCGTGGAGGTGAATATCTAAGTTACGAGTTTGGCGAGCATTTGAAGAAATGCGGAATACTTTCACAATTGACACCGCCGGGAACACCACAGCGTAATGGTGTGTCCGAACGTCGTAATCGAACTCTCTTAGATATGGTTCGTTCTATGATGTCACTTACAGATTTACCGCTATCATTTTGGGGTTATGCATTAGAAACATCCGCATTCACTTTAAATAGGGCACCATCTAAATCCGTTGAAACGACACCGTATGAATTATGGTTTGGGAAGAAACCTAAATTGTCGTTCCTTAAAGTTTGGGGATGCGAAGCCTATGTAAAGAAGTTACAGCCGGACAAGCTTGAACCCAAAGCGGAAAAATGCGTCTTCATAGGATACCCGAAGGAAACTATTGGGTATACCTTCTATCATAGATCCGAAGGCAAAATCTTCGTTGCCAAGAATGGATCCTTTCTAGAGAAGGAATTTCTCTCGAAAGAAGTGACTGGAAGGAAAGTAGAACTCGACGAGGTTGTCGAACCTTCTCTCGAAATTGCGAGTAGCACAGCACCGGAAGAAGTTCCTGTGGTGTCTGCACCAATAAGAGAGGAAGCTAATGATGGTGATCATGAAACTTCGGTTGAAGTTGCTACAGAGCCTCGGAGGTCAACGAGAACTCGTACCACTCCAGATTGGTATGATTCCGTTATGAATGTCATGTTGGTGGACAACACCGATGACCCCGAGACATATGAGGAAGCGATGATGAGCCCAGATTCCAATAAATGGCAAGAAGCCATGAAATCCGAGATTGGATCCATGTACGAAAACCAAGTATGGACTTTGGTGGACTTACCGGATGGCCAGAAGGCTGTCGAGAACAAATGGATTTTCAAGAAGAAAACAAATGCTGATGGTAATGTTACTGTCTATAAAGCTCGACTTGTCGCAAAAGGGTTTCGACAAATTCAAGGAGTTGACTACGATGAGACTTTCTCACCAGTAGCGAAGCTAAAGTCTGTGAGGATTATGTTAGCAATCGCTGCATATTATGATTATGAGATATGGCAGATGGATGTCAAAACAGCATTCCTCAATGGAGACATTGATGAAGAGTTGTATATGATGCAACCCAGAGGTTTTGTCGATCCTAAAGATGCTAACAAGGTATGCAAACTTCAACGGTCCATCTATGGATTGAAGCAAGCATCCCGAAGTTGGAATCAACGTTTTGATAAGGTAATCAAAAGTTTTGGTTTTATACAAACTTATGGAGAAGCTTGTATTTACAAGAAAGTGAGTGGGAGCTCTGTAGCATTCTTAATACTATATGTGGATGACATATTGTTGATTGGGAATGATGTAGACCTTCTTAATAGTGTCAAGGAATATTTGAATAATAGTTTTTCAATGAAGGATCTTGGCGAAGCAGCTTACATATTAGGCATAAAGATTTACAGAGATAGATCGAAACGCCAAATATCATTGTCACAGAGTACATATTTGGACAAAGTTCTAAAGAGGTTTGGAATGGAAGATAGCAAGAAAGGGTTCTTGCCCATGTTGCCCAATACGACCTTGAGTAAAACTCAAAGTCCGACATCGGCAGAAGATAGAGAAAGGATGAGTAAAACTCCCTATGCCTCAGCCATAGGATCTCTAATGTATGCCATGCTATGTACTAGACCCGACATTGCATATGCTGTTAGTTTGACTAGCAGATATCAAAGTGATCCAGGAGTGGATCATTGGACAGCGGTCAAAAACATCCTTAAGTACTTGAGAAGAACTAAGGATATGGTTCTTTCTTATGGAGGTGATGAACAGCTCGTTGTTAATGGTTATACCGATGCTAGTTGGAACACCGATCCGGATGATTCTAAATCACAATCCGGATACGTATTTATTTTGAATGGTGCAGCAGTTAGCTGGAGGAGTGCAAAGCAAAGCGTTGTGGCGAGATCTTCAACTGAATCGGAATACATGGCTGCTTCGGAGGCTTCACAAGAAGCGATATGGATGAAAGAGTTCATTACAGAGCTGGGTGTGATTCCTAGTGCGCTGGACCCAATGTCTATCTACTGTGATAACATGGGCGCCATAGCAAATGCGCAAGAACCAAGGTCACACAAGAAGCTGAAGCACATCAAGCTGCGTTTTCACGCTATTCGAGAACATATCCAAGATGGGGATATAAAGATTTGCAAAGTACACACAGATCTGAATGTGGCGGATCCGTTGACTAAACCTCTCCCGAGGGCAAAACATGACCAACACCAAACTGCCATGGGTGTTCGGTATATTACCATGTAATCTAGATTAGATGACTCTAGTGCAAGTGGGAGACTGTTGGAGATATGCCCTAGAGGCAATAATAAATGTAGTTATTATTATATCTTTGTGTTTATGATAAATGTTTACATTCATGCTATAATAGTATTAACAAGGAAACATTGATACTTGTGTGATTTGTAAACTTAATTTGAAGTCCCTAGTATAGCCTCTATACTTCACTAGCTTGTTGGTTGATAAATGATTGTGGTTTCCCTTTCATGGACATTGAGATGTTATCAACAACAAGATCATATCGTTAGGAGAATGATATGATGGACATAATCCTATAGATAAGCGTAGCATAAAGATCAAGTCATTTCAATAGTTCAATTGCTATATGCTTTCTGATACATAGTAACCTAATTCCTTCGACCATGAGATCATGCATATCACCTTTACCGGATGGATGCTTTGATGACATCAAACACCACACCGTAACTGGGTGGCTATAAAGGTGGCATTGAGTGTTCGGAAAGTATTGGTTGAGACACATGGATCAAGAGTGGGATTTGTCCATCCATATGACAGATAGATATACTCTGGGCCCTCTCGGTGGAATGTCATCCAATTAGCTTGCAAGCATGTGACTGGCTCACAAGGGATCACATATCACGGGAACGAGAAAAGAGTACTTATCGGTAACGAGGTTGAACTAGGTATGCAGAGATACCGACGATCATAACCTCGGATAAGTAAACTATCGTGAGACAAAGGGAAATTGGTATGGTATGTAAGTGGTTCATTCGATCGCAAAGTAATCGTAAAAATATGTGGGAGCCATATGAATTTCCAGATTCCTCTATTGGTTATTGTTCGGAGAAGTGTCTCGATCATGTCCGCATAATTCACGAACCGTAGGGAGACACACTTAAGGATTCGATGTTGTTTGAGTAGTTATGGTAGTATGAGAAAGAGACCGAATGTTGTTCGGAGTCTCGGATGGGATCTGGGATATCACGAGGTGATCCGGAATGGTCCGGAGAATAAGATTCATATAAGGAAAGTCCCGTTTCGGAGTTCGGGAATGATTCCGGTGTTTTCATCGGGAATGTTCTAGAAGGTTCCGGAATGTCCGGCACTCCGGAGGGGAAGGGGTACATGAGTGTGTCATTGCAAGTTGGAATGATTGCATCATGTACTAAGTGTATTTGCTGTCCAAAATAAAGGGTTTATTCAAATCCTAAATTGAAAAGTCAAACGGCTAGTTTGAAAGTCAAACGGCAAGTTTTTGGAAAGTGGAAAGAGGAGGAAGGAGGGAAACCGAGTTGGGGAGGGAATCCCTCCTCCAACCGGCGGCCCACCTCCAAGCCGAGTTGGGGAGGGACTCCCCTCCCTCCCCTGGCGCGCCGGCCCCTCCACCTATATAAGGAGGGGCAGGGCTCCCTCCTCTAAACACACAAGTCCCTCACCTCAAACCCTGGAAAGCTGCAGCCCTCCATAGCCGCCGCCACCACCTAGGGTTTTTGCCCTAGCCGCCGACTTGGGGGTCCCCGGAACCCTAGCCGCCGGCTCTAGCCCCTCCTCCTTGGTGTGTCTAAACCCTAGATCGCCGAGGAGCTCTCTCATACTCCACCATACTCGCTCCGGCTTAAGGCGAAGCCCTGCGGGATCTCCCCTCTACTTCTGGTACCACGCCGTTGTGCTGCCGGAATCTCGAGGAGAGTGCTACAACCTCCGCTGCCTGCTGGAACAAGGGAGAGGAAGGTCTTCGTCGAGTACCGAACGTGTGACCGACTGCGGGAGAGCTGCCGGAACGCAGCGCCGGAAGGATCGTCTACGCGATCTTGAGATCGGGAAGAGTACGACTACATCACCCACGAGAATCCGCTCTCGTTAAACACTTTGGAATCTTCGAGGGTAAGTTATTCCATCGACTCGTTCCTACAATCTAGTAGATAGATCTTGGCTTGTTTGTTTGTATGCGATAGAAATTTTTTGTTTTCCATGCTACGAAACCCTACATGTTATCACTCGTAGCATGCATATTAATTGGTAATTTGTAGAGGATATGCAGCATATGGGTGGGAACCCTCAACGTCCCACGATAGTTATGGCATCTAATGGTCTGTACAAACCATTGTCGTAATTCAATGTGTGGGCATGGTGTACACCAAGGAGGCATGCGAGGTCGCGAAGGGGGCAGTGATTGGCTTGGATCACCTACTGGGCCCCACATCATGGAATTTTGGATGGGAAAGTACGCCCAGTTGTGCAACAAGGCGTTTATCTCTCATGGGTAAAGTAACGCATCTCTGTAGAGTGTAAGAATTATAACTTGTTACTCCCTATTCCGGGAAGGAGCTATGAACGCGGCAGGAAAGGAACTCCATGAAAGTTCTGGTCAACCTGTGAATGCTGATGGTCATAGTTTTTCATAACAAAATCAATCTTTAAAGAAAGATTTACAAAAACTACATAGTGCCAAGGACTTATAGTCCGAGGTGGTAGTTAGAGCATCAAACTTCCCACCTTGCATATAATGAACTTGCTGGGTAACGCTGTCACTCATCCTTTTCTTTGATCCCTTGCTTAGACTCTGAAGATTCCGAAGACACACCTATGTATGCAGCTGAATGCCAAGAAAATGTGTTCTACGAGGAGCCTGACCTGTCAGGAGGTGTTGAAGGAGTGGATTATGAAATACGCTATGGAGTAGATGGAAATGAGTCAAATTAGTGCTCTAGTTAGTAGTAACCGACGGAGCCGAGCAGCATGAAACCTATAGAATAAGCTGCTGAGCTCAACTCTTAGTTGGAGTTGTTACTTTTAAATTCCACTGAAACACTTTATATTTTGGTTTGTAAGTTGAATCTTTTCAAAGTCTGAAACTTCTGGTATTGTAATAATAATAATGTGTGTATGTTTGTAATATGGACCCGCAGTGTTTCTATTGTACCACTCTGAGGGATGCGATATTTACGGAACGGTGTTCTGTGAACGTCATGTCAACGACTATAGTGTACTACACATGTAGTGGTATGCTGGATCACTGCAAGTAGCTTGATCTATTTCTCTCTTGTTCTTCATATATCTAGTACCATATGAGCTGCCCTACATGATTATGGTCATATTTGTAATTCCTATGTGGTGGATCTTTGTTCTATGATTTGATATTTGAGATTGGAATCTATTTTGTGTAAGATTTTTTGATAGATGCATATCATGCACCCCGTTCTTAATTGCTTGTTTTGATCCAACTTGTATGCAAGAACTTTTATGGGGAGAGGTGTGTGTTAGATGGAGTAGCATGGTGATAGATATTGAATTGTGACACATATTATTCAAGATCTACTTTAGTTTTTACCTTTGTTTTGCTGCCTCATTAGGGATAAAGTGAAATTATATGCTATAGTTATCATGTGACAGTGTGATAACCTTGTTAGATCAAGGTAGCATATTTGTCTTTCAAACATCATATAATATTGCTAAAAGCTATACTCTGATTTGTTCTTAGTTGAAGATTGCATGGAGATTTACCTTTCTTGAGGAGTATAAGAGAGATGTATTCTATCTCTATGTTAGAATGTGATGCCCATATTAATTCCTTTATCAAGCACATATAGAATTTTCATGATCTTTATCATTGATGAATTGTTTTGTGATCAATACAACTTAAAAAGAGAGTAGACAAGTGAACCCATGAACCTCGGTCCAATTTTTATCATAAGAAACACCTTTCCATTGCATCTACTATCCTTTTTATTTTCTACAATTTATTATTTCGAAAATACAAAAATACTTTCCTACTTGCAATCACTCATAAAAATTCAAAAACAACTCCACTATCTTCCATATCATCTAGTTTGCATTACTTTACTTTATTTACTATATTTATTTTAGTTTATATTTTATTTTATTTCATATTACTAATACGAAACCTTGTGCTTGACAACCACTTGGTGGAGTTGGAGACACAAGAAAAAATATTTTACTTTACAGGTTTCTTGAAGAGGAGAAGACAAATACCCTTCCATAACCACTTTTCTGAGAGTTCGATACAAACCCTCAAATCACCCTTGTGGGGGAAAAAAAGTTTGCTACAACACTCTACACTTGGAGTCCCAACGAAAAGTGGCCATGTTTATTGCTATCAGTCACTGCAATTAATGATGAAAGAGATTGTGTTGGTATCATAGGTAGATACGATATCATAGCATATAGAACTAGAAAAACTAATCCGACATAAATCTTATACACAATTTTGCATTAATATTCTACAAAACAACAAATACACTAAAACTATGATACTATGCATTATAAAGATGATATGATATACTAGTATCATATGCATGATATTACTATATGATACTGTTGGAGATATGCCCAAGAGGCAATAATAAAGTGGTTATTATCATATCTTCACACTTATGATAAATGTTTACATTCATGCTATAATAGTATTAACAAGGAAACCATTAATACTTGTGTGATTTGTAAACTTAATTTAAAGTCCCTAGTATAGCCTCTATACTTCACTAGCTTGTTGGTTGATTAATGATTGTGGTTTCCATATCATGAACATTGAGATGTTATCAACAACAAGATCATATCATTAGGAGAATGATATGGTGGACATACTCCTATAGATAAGCGTAGCATAAAGATCAAGTCATTTCAATAGTTCAATTGCTATATGCTTTCTGATACATAGTAACCTAATTCCTTCGACCATGAGATCATGCATATCACCTTTGCCGGATGGATGCTTTGATGTCATCAAACACCACACCGTAACAGGGTGGCTATAAAGGTGGCATTGAGTGTTCGGAAAGTATTGGTTGAGACACATGGATCAAGAGTGGGATTTGTCCATCCATATGACGGATAGATATTCTCTGGGCCCTCTCGGTGAAATGTCATCCAATTAGCTTGCAAGCATGTGACTAGGTCACAAGGGATCACATATCACGGGAACGAGAAAAGAGTACTTATCAGTAACGAGGTTGAACTAGGTATGTAGAGATACCGACGATCATAACCTCGGATAAGTAACATATCGTGAGACAAAGGGAAATTGGTATCGTATGTAAGTGGTTCATTCGATCGCAAAGTAATCGTAGAAATATGTGGGAGCCATATGAATTTCCAGATTCCTCTATTGGTTATTGTTCGGAGAAGTGTCTCGATCATGTCCGCATAATTCACGAACCGTAGGGAGACACACTTAAGGATTCGACGTTGTTTGAGTAGTTATGGTATTATGAGAAAGAGACCGAATGTTGTTCGGAGTCTCGGATGGGATCCGGGATATCACGAGGTGATCCGGAATGGTCCGGAGAATAAGATTCATATAAGGAAAGTCCCGTTTCGGAGTTCGGGAATGATTCCGGTGTTTCCATCGGGAACATTCTAGAAGGTCCCGGATTGTCCGGCACTCCGGGGGGGAAGGGGTACATGAATGTGTCATTACATGTTGGAATGATTGCATCATGTACTAAGTGTTCTTGCTGTCCCAAATAAAGGATTAAATTGAATCCTAAATTGAAAAAGTCAAACGGCTAGTTTGAAAGTCAAACGGCAGTTTTTGGGAAGTGGGAGGAGAGGAGGAAACCGACTTGAGGGAGGAGTCCTCCTCCCCAAGCCGGCGCCCCACCTAGGCCGAGTTGGAGGAGGGTTCCTCCCCTTGGCCGGCCAGCCCCTCCCACCTATATAAGGAGGGGCAGGGCTCCCTCCTAGAACACACAAGTTTCCTATCCTCTAAACTAAACCCTAGATCTAGACCCCGGTTTAGAGCTATTCGGTTTAGAGCCTTCTAATTGGTTTAGAGCCCTCTAATTGGTGTGTCTAATTACTAGACCACTAATAGCCTCTCTCATAAGCTCCACCATACTCGCACCGGCTTAAGGCGAAGCCCTGCGGGATCTCCCCTCTACTTCCGGTACCACGCCGTTGTGCTGCCGGAATCGCGAGGAGAGTGCTACAACCTCCGCTGCCTGCTGGAACAAGGGAGAGGAAGGTCTTCGTCGAGTACCGAACGTGTGACCGACTGCGGGAGCGCTGCGGGAACGCGGCGCCGGAAGGATCGTCTACGCGATCTTGAGATCGGAAAGAGTACGACTACATCACCCACGAGAATCTGCTCTCGTTAAACACTTTGGAATCTTCGAGGGTGAGTTATTCCATCGACTCGTTGCTACAATCTAGTAGATAGATCTTGGCTTGTTTGTTTGTATGCGATAGAAAATTTTTGTTTTCCTTGCTACGAACCCCTACAGTGGTATCAGAGCCGTGTCTATATGTAGATCTGTTGCACGAGTAGAACACAATGGTCATTGTGGGCGTTGATGCTTTTATTGTAGATTGCTTTGCGTGTACTTTGCATCTTGCGGTATGTTGGGATGAAGCGGCCCGGGCTAACCTTACATGACATCGTTCATGAGACTTGCTCCACGCTTAACATGCAAC
This sequence comes from Avena sativa, assembly GCA_916181665.1. NCBI lineage: Eukaryota > Viridiplantae > Streptophyta > Magnoliopsida > Poales > Poaceae > Avena > Avena sativa. The sequence continues at coordinate 310,806,464 of OV702284.1, read as the reverse complement.
TTGTATTGCATAAGTGGCTTTGCGGGTGCCAGTTTCTCCTAGCATAGTAAAGATCCAATTTACAACGGGTAATCAACAATGCTAGTATCAATGTTGTGGTTCTTGTTCGTAGGTTAGAACGACACTTATGGAAAGCCCCAAACCACGTAAAATATGCAAAGAAAGTAGAAGCGTCTAACTTTGTTTTGCAGGGGTGTGCAGTGATGTGATATGGCCATGATTGTGATTATATTTGATGTATGCAATGTTCCTTATTGTAAGTTGGCAACCGGCAGGAGCCATATGGTTGTCTTTAATTTCTGTTAAGACCTGCGTGTCTATTCAAAATAGTTGTAATAGTTGAAGCTGGTGGACGACAACCATGAAGAAGCGTCATTGACCTTGATGCTACGCCGGTGATGATGGAGATCATGTTCGTGCTTGAAGATGGAGATCGGAAGCACAAAGAAGAAAGGCCATATCATATCACATATTATGAATTGCATGTGATGTTAATCCTTTATGCATCTTGTATTGCTTAGTAGACGACGGTAGCATTATAAGATGATCCCTCATGCACATAAATTTCAAGTTCTAAAGTGTTCGCCCTTAGTTAGCACCGTTGCTAAAACTTGTTGCTTCGAAGCACCACGTGATGATCGGGTGTCTTTGATTCCACGGGTAAATACAACGTAAGCAAGCCAGATTTGCTTATGCGGTAGCTAAGGTTTGATCTTGACGAGCCTAGCATGTACAGACATGGCCTCAGGAACACGGATTACCGAAAGGTAGAGCATGAGTCATATAGTAGATATGATGAACATGTTGATTGTTCGCCATTGAAGCTATATCAACTCTCGTGATGATCGGTTTTGATGTGGTGGATTTGGTTCGTGTGATCACTAAAACAATGTGAGGGATATTGTTTTGAGTGGGAGTTCACCTAGATTAATTTAATTATTAATTAGAACTCAATTTATCATAAACTAAATCAAAGTGAATTTGCATAGTTGTTGTAGTCATTGGCATCCGTTTACCACCTTGCGCTTAGTTATAATTGAGATGATAGAACTATAGAATTCTGGTTAGATACTTTACGAACTGGTATCGTATTGTTTTAAGTGTTAATCTAAAGTTTAAAAGTCCTATTGCAAACTTTCAGTAAGTTCCGGTTACTCCATGAAGTTTAATAATTAGTATTAAATCAAGAGTAACAATTCCAAGTGTTAGTATATAAGTATCATGTTTGTATCCATGATTCTTGATATTCAAAGGATTCCCTTAATATCAAGGTTATCTAGGATCTGAAAGAGTTGTTTCAGAAACCATGATGTGTGGAAGATATTGTGATATCTGAAACGAAGTTTTGGTTACAACATGATAGAGTATAATATGGCAAAGTTCATGTTCTCATATTTTGATGAGAATTTGCAAAAAGGTTGGAGACACTTGTTGTCCTAATCCTCCAAAAGGTTTTGGATAGCAACATTATACTAATAATTCATCGTTATAAGCTAAAAGTAGCTTGATCATGGACGATACCATGATAAGGGTGAATATTTGATGTAGGTAAAATGTTTACTACACCAAGAGATTACTAATGAAAGGAATTTGAAAGAACACCAAACATTTGATGATGGTGATCTACTTCAAAGTGCAAGTCCAAAGACATTGGTATTTAACTATACACGCTTTGGACTATATGTCATATGTATGACTCCACTATTGATGTTGATAGATTCTTTCAAACTGAAAAGGAAATACTGAAAGAGAATCTCATAAATATATGGCAGAAAAGAAAAGACTAGAATCGTTCAGTTTAAGTATATAGATGATATACATGTTATGGCTATATTCTTTGCTTGTTAAACAATGTGGTTCTTAAGTATTTGATACTGAATTTGTTGGTGTGAATCGTCATACGAAACAACACAATTCATGAACTACAATGGCCTAAGTAACTAGCAAAAGAATATGTGATGATGTTCATCGAGAACAAATAAAGGGTTATTGTGTTGCTCGTTAAACATCAAAGCTTGCCTTCAAAGATTTGTTTTATCGGGTATTATGAGAACAAAAGGGTTGTTCAAATAATTGCCGTAATCCATAAAAGATGGATGATTCACAAATCTCGTTGGAGAAATCACATCCATAAAACTAGTGCTAAAATGTCGAAAGACAAATTGATTGAAAGATCACTTAGGAAGTGACATCGCCGTTTAAAATTATATTGGAAAGAAAACATGAAGAAAAATCCATATGGATGGAATTTTGGAGTCTATTTGATTTTGATCAAATGACGCTTGTGAAACTTTCCTAGAGATAATTAAAACTTCGTCCATAGGCCAAAAGGGAACGAATGACTAGCTTATTGGAACTTGTACATATTGTTGTACGAAGTCCATTATGTGTAGTCAAGAGCGATGGATTTCAACTTCATATGCTTTCTCCGAAAATTTGAGTGAATATATGAATATTTACTTAATAAGGATGAAGTATGAAATATTTGAAAAGTTCAAAAGACTTTCAAGATGAAGTGCAAAATCATTGTAACAAGAATATAAATAGTTTATGATAAGATCATAAAGGAAGATATTTGAGTTACAAGTTTAGCATAATACCTAAGATTTAAGGAATCGTTCCGTGGATTTGCATTTTCCCGAAACACCATAAGAGTATGGAGCGTTCGAGATATGTAATTAAACCTTGTTTGACATGGTAAGATCGAAAGGTGTAATTCATAAAACTGCCATTGTATTTTAAAGATTAAAAGCTTTAGAGATTACCGTTTTTCCACTGAAAAGAGCTTCATCATAATCCGTTGAAATGACACCATATAAGGTTATGGTTTGGGATAAAACCCAAGTTGTCCTTTCTTAAACATTGGTATGCTATGCATAAGAAAGATGTTTGCAACCAAAGTCGGATGAACCTGTCTTTGTATGACTATTAAGTATTCCTCCATAAACACCGGAGACAAAAGTGTTTGTTGCTTAGAACGTCAAGTTTCTTTTGGAAGGAATTTTTCGTGAAAAGTTAAGTGGGAGGACAATAGAACTTTGATAAGGTTAAGAACCTTAGCTGTATGTGCAAAGTTGCGCAGCGCCGAAAAGTGTTCCGGAGGCGGCAACAATGCTCATGGCTCACGTGCCTCAAAGGTTGTGGTCACGGAGATCTAAGTTCCTATTGAAACAAGTAGATCGGGTAAACAATCAAATACCAATATTTGAGGGTTGAATCATTATTTGAGAATAATGAACCGACTACATGCAAAGAAGCGATGATGGGCCCTGACTCCGTCAAATGGCTTGAAGCCATAAAATCCGTGATAGTTCCATACACGAGAAATCAAGTTTTGAACTTGAAGGACCCTCGAGAAAGGTGTAAGACCTTACAGTTGTGTCTGGATCTATAAAGAAATAGACATGGATGTTTTACATCTATGAAATAGTCGACATGTTGGGAAAGAGTTCACAACAATGTTCAAAGGTTGACTATGACAAGATTTGATCTATCATAGTGATATTTAGTCTAGACGGATTAATGAAAGCAACCACTACATATAATTTGTTATATGGTAGTTGAATAAACAAAACAAGTTCTTCTAATAGAATCGTTACCTAGGACATGTGCATAAACACGGTCCATAGGGTTTTGTCAATTCAAAGGATGCTAAAAGCATATGCAAACTTCAATGGTTAGAGTGAGCATAGCGGAGTTGGAATCTTCACTATGATGAAACTGTTAAAAGGGTTTAATTTCATCAGAGACAATGAAGATGCTTGCATTTGCAAGAAATTAAGTGGGAGCGCTAAGACATGTTTCTAATACATTATGTGGAAGACATATTGTTGATTGGAAATAATGTATCTTTTATTAACACATATTAAGAATTTCATCCCGATGAAAGACTTAGGCAAAACCCAAGTATTTTGGCATCAATAGACGCTAATATGGTTGTGCCAGAAGTACATAGACAAGATATTGAATGAGTTCAATATAGGAACTACAAGAAAGGTTCTTGTTGCACAGAAAGGATTGAATAAGTTCAATGTTGATGATATATTCAAGTGTATTGACATTTGGTAAAGTGAAACAAATAATCAAGTATAGATTGATACTTGATGTATGAAATCACAAAGAGTATTTATATCAATCATACTGTGATATGTACAAATCCAGATATGTCCTATGCTCTAAATGTTGTGAGCATATACCAGAATGATTCGTAAGATGATCATTGGACAATAGTAAGGATATTCTTATGATCTTTTGGAAGAACTAAGAGTATATTATTTGTAGAAGTGACAAATAGATGGTTAGTTCATTGTAAAAGTACTACATTGATACTAGCTTTGTCACAAAGTACAGATTAAGTTTATCTCAATCTAAACTAAGGGTGGCACAATATAATGGAAAGTGAGTTCCATAATGGATTTGGATGAATTCCAAAGTTAAGACATTGTGACAGATACTACAACAAAAGGCTAAGTATATGACTGCTATTATAGCAGCAAAAGAGGGCATTTGTGTCAAGTAGTTTGTTATCAAACTAGGTGTAGTTCACAGCGGGATAATACTATGAAGATATATTGTACGACAATATTGTCAACATGTTTTAACCCTAAAGAACTAAAGGTCACACCGAAAGACCAAATTTATACAAAGCCATCTCATTAGAGAATGAGTGATGCGTAGAGACGCAAAGACATGCAATTACACACGGACCTGGAAGTGTCAGATCCGGAGATCAGTTGACCACTAGCAATCATGTACATACAACACCGGAAAGCCATAGGTGTTGAATACACAAAGGTTCGAAACTAGATTATTGACTCTAGTGCAAGTGGGAGACTGTTGGAGATATGCCCAAGAGGCAATAATAAAGTGGTTATTATCATATCTTCACACTTATGATAAATGTTTACATTCATGCTATAATAGTATTAACAAGGAAACCATTAATACTTGTGTGATTTGTAAACTTAATTTAAAGTCCCTAGTATAGCCTCTATACTTCACTAGCTTGTTGGTTGATTAATGATTGTGGTTTCCATATCATGAACATTGAGATGTTATCAACAACAAGATCATATCATTAGGAGAATGATATGGTGGACATACTCCTATAGATAAGCGTAGCATAAAGATCAAGTCATTTCAATAGTTCAATTGCTATATGCTTTCTGATACATAGTAACCTAATTCCTTCGACCATGAGATCATGCATATCACCTTTGCCGGATGGATGCTTTGATGTCATCAAACACCACACCGTAACAGGGTGGCTATAAAGGTGGCATTGAGTGTTCGGAAAGTATTGGTTGAGACACATGGATCAAGAGTGGGATTTGTCCATCCATATGACGGATAGATATTCTCTGGGCCCTCTCGGTGAAATGTCATCCAATTAGCTTGCAAGCATGTGACTAGGTCACAAGGGATCACATATCACGGGAACGAGAAAAGAGTACTTATCAGTAACGAGGTTGAACTAGGTATGTAGAGATACCGACGATCATAACCTCGGATAAGTAACATATCGTGAGACAAAGGGAAATTGGTATCGTATGTAAGTGGTTCATTCGATCGCAAAGTAATCGTAGAAATATGTGGGAGCCATATGAATTTCCAGATTCCTCTATTGGTTATTGTTCGGAGAAGTGTCTCGATCATGTCCGCATAATTCACGAACCGTAGGGAGACACACTTAAGGATTCGACGTTGTTTGAGTAGTTATGGTATTATGAGAAAGAGACCGAATGTTGTTCGGAGTCTCGGATGGGATCCGGGATATCACGAGGTGATCCGGAATGGTCCGGAGAATAAGATTCATATAAGGAAAGTCCCGTTTCGGAGTTCGGGAATGATTCCGGTGTTTCCATCGGGAACATTCTAGAAGGTCCCGGATTGTCCGGCACTCCGGGGGGGAAGGGGTACATGAATGTGTCATTACATGTTGGAATGATTGCATCATGTACTAAGTGTTCTTGCTGTCCCAAATAAAGGATTAAATTGAATCCTAAATTGAAAAAGTCAAACGGCTAGTTTGAAAGTCAAACGGCAGTTTTTGGGAAGTGGGAGGAGAGGAGGAAACCGACTTGAGGGAGGAGTCCTCCTCCCCAAGCCGGCGCCCCACCTAGGCCGAGTTGGAGGAGGGTTCCTCCCCTTGGCCGGCCAGCCCCTCCCACCTATATAAGGAGGGGCAGGGCTCCCTCCTAGAACACACAAGTTTCCTATCCTCTAAACTAAACCCTAGATCTAGACCCCGGTTTAGAGCTATTCGGTTTAGAGCCTTCTAATTGGTTTAGAGCCCTCTAATTGGTGTGTCTAATTACTAGACCACTAATAGCCTCTCTCATAAGCTCCACCATACTCGCACCGGCTTAAGGCGAAGCCCTGCGGGATCTCCCCTCTACTTCCGGTACCACGCCGTTGTGCTGCCGGAATCGCGAGGAGAGTGCTACAACCTCCGCTGCCTGCTGGAACAAGGGAGAGGAAGGTCTTCGTCGAGTACCGAACGTGTGACCGACTGCGGGAGCGCTGCGGGAACGCGGCGCCGGAAGGATCGTCTACGCGATCTTGAGATCGGAAAGAGTACGACTACATCACCCACGAGAATCTGCTCTCGTTAAACACTTTGGAATCTTCGAGGGTGAGTTATTCCATCGACTCGTTGCTACAATCTAGTAGATAGATCTTGGCTTGTTTGTTTGTATGCGATAGAAAATTTTTGTTTTCCTTGCTACGAACCCCTACAGATACTCTCCACTGTGACTAGTTTGAGCGGAGAATACCTCTTAAAGTTTTGGTTGCAAATGAGTTAACATGTCAAATACAACAACAACCAACGTAGGTTAGATTCTAACAAGATAATTAGTTATCTACGTCGTGCCTGAATTTTCCCCCACCAACATTCCTTCAGCCCGGGTCTTAATTAATTATTCCCTCCGATCCAAATTAATTAAGTTGAATTTATATATATTAGGATATATCTAATATTAAAATAAGTTTAGATACATTCTAATCTAAATAAATTTAAATCAATTAATTTGAACAGAAGGAAATAGCTAGGATCATGCCCCGACTTGAGTTTTTTTATGGGCTTATAGCTCCTATGCGACGTCTTTACGTGGAATTGGAAGGAAAGTGACATCGTTGCAAACAATAGCTGGCATGCGACGGTTGTGAGGCGGCAAATAGCTCCCGTGCGACACTTCTACTTAACCCCACGAGATCATCAACGAATTCGAATCAGCTGAGCACAGTAGGACCCACAGCCTCTCCACGTCACGGCGGAACTCACCTGATGTCCACCTCATATCGTGGGACCCACCCTGTGGTCGAAGAGAGCCGTTGGCCCCGACCCGTCCCCGCACCCGAGCACTCCCGCCACCGTTCCAGCATCTCATCCCCTTCCGTTTACTTCTCCGGCGAGCAAGTGCGGCAACGCCGGCGAGGGATGTCGAGCTATGCTTCCTCCCACCGCTCATGGCCTCGGTATGGTGCGGTGCCGATGAGGAGGTGCCCCGATTGCCCCCGTACCACGCCCCTGAAGCGGCTTGTCACATCCACCGACAAGAACGACAACATTGGCCGGGAATTCGTGAAGTGTGAGAGCAAGCCCGAGCCGGGAAAGGTGAGATCTGAGTGTTCCGAGCGCCAATTTCTCGCTTTTCTTTCGAAATTTCATGCATTTCATCGAATTTGGGATTTAGGGTTCATCTCTGCGATTTCAGGAACTGCCAAAATGTGGGCATTTTGAGTGGCTTGATGAGTACATCGAGCGAATTGGGGTGGAGGTAGCATCCCGGGAGCTCGAAAACCCGTCCGTGGTGGAGAAATTGGTATGTGGCAACCCCATTTCCGCTGGTACTACGGTGGATGCGGAAGTGAAGGCCGAGCTGAAGAAGATGAACAAGCAGCTAAGGCAAATCATCGAATTGAAGAAGCAGGACAATCTGATGGCCGGTTTTTTTTATTTTTGTGTAATTTCTCTCGGATTAGTTTATCTCCTCATCGTTAGTCATTAGACAGCGCAGTCATTGTTCGAGTGATGCTTTGTAATGGATGTAATGATCTATGTCTTTGGCTTGAATAAAATGCAACACAAATTCGGGCTAATTTTGAGCTGCTCAGTTTTCGAAATCAGTGTTCCTTCAGTTTCATCAGTGTTCCTTTTATCAGTGTGCAGGGGGCGCCCGTGTGCAGGGGAGGGGGAGGGGTTGAAAAGTAAAAAAAAATTGACGAGGATTGAAAAAGGCCAGGCCCAAATATAACTTAGCCATGCCAAAATGGACGTATCCAGGCCCAATAGTAACTATATGTCGATTGGGCAAAAAAAATGGTACTCACGTTACAATCTAAATAGGGACGTGTGGATCTGCAGATACTCGTGCTTAGGTTGCAATCTTTTTTTTTGCAAAAGTAAATATATAAATGAAGTCCAAGGACATCCATTTAACTAACATAACTTGGGCGCTCCTTTAACTTATGTAAATATGTAAATGACTTATTTGAAAATGAACCATGTGTTGTATGAACTTGTTTTTGTGTCTTTTGTATTATACACTTGTAAATATATAAATATTGCACGAGTATTATATGAACTTGTTTTTGTGTCTTTTGTTTTATACACTTATTGTTTTGGGTGTTTTGACAAATGACAATACAATAAAACACAGATTACAATAAAACAAGGGGATAGATAATATTGGGATAATATTACTTATATTAGATAGGGGGGATCGATAACATTACAATAAAAAGAAAAAAGTAAAATAATATAGAAGGGAATAGGCGCCCCGCCTAAACCCTGGGCTAGACCCTAAACCCTAACCCTAGCTACCCTACTCCATCGGCGGTGGAGGCGGTGCCGGTGCAGCCGCCTTCGCGGCATTCCACGCCGCCAGCCTCTCCCGCTGGTCCCGCTTCCACTGCTCCTCCCGGAAGGCCCGGCCATTGGCCTCCCGTTGCTCCTCCTCCTGTCGTCTGCGCCTTTTCTTCAAGGGGCGCTGGGCCTGCTTCTCCTCCCACCTGGCGATAGCAGCCTCCTGCTTTTCCTCGTCCTTCGCCGCCTTAGCCCAGTAGGCTTCGGAGGGGAGGTCGCCGCCGCCGGGGAGGTTGGGGACTAGGTTGGTGACGATGGGGCCCTGCTCCCCCCAGGGGCAGGGCGGGGACTTCTTCTTCTTGCCACGCTTGGGGCGCGTGGGCGCCTCCTGCTCCCACCACTTCTTGTGGTCCAGGTGGTTGTCCTCGTCGCTTACTTCGGTGTCGGAAGGGAAGCGGAAGGGGGAGGTCGCCATGGTCGGAGTTTTTGGGGGCTGGGAGGAGGCAAAGGGACGGGCTCGAGGTTGAAGATGAGGGGCAAGATGAGATGAGGAGGCAAATGCATTTTGCCTATTTATTGAGGGCAGGGCATGAAGGGCGGCGTGGGAATCCAGCGTCGCGTTGGCGCAGACGCCGAGACGAGACGCGTGCGCTGTGTTGCGTGTGGGAAGCGGGCGTGATCAATGCGAAAGAGAGAAAAAATAGCTAGGATGCGACGTACTGTAACCCCTGCACCGCCGCCCCCGCCCCTGCATGCATGCATGCATTAATGCGAAAGAGAGAAAAAAACGTCCAAGTAGTTGTTCATTGGCAGTGAAAAATAAAAGGGAAAATATAATTTGGCCTTGATTTACTTCGGTAATAAATGCAGGAATCTAGTACCAAGGTACTCGTTCGTTTTTACACACCGCATGCAACAAACTCATTCGTTTTTACACACGCAAAGTAATATTGACTTTTTGTATGGCACATGAACCAGATGGGAGTAAGTTTGACTGAAGAAAGTTGTTCGACGTACACTTATTTAATGGGGCAGCGCTGTTGCACGCAAAATAGCTAGACTGCGACGCTAGGGGCAGCTGCTGCATGCATGGTGCAGCCCGCCCCGCCCAGCGCCCTCGCATGCCACGCTCGGTCCAACGGTCAATGGAGTGTGCCAACGCTGTACGTTATATTTATTACATATTTTAGATTTTGATATTTTTTTCTTAGGCTGGTCATAGTGACATGCATACTCTCTCTGTCCACAAATAAGTGTACGTTCGGCTTCAAAATTTGTCCACAAAAAGTGTACTTCTACCTTTCCAATGCACTTGGACATCCACTATGTAGTCCATAAGGCTATCCACAAGCCAAAAAGTAGTCCATAAGGCTATCCATATACATAGTGGAGGTTTACTTTAGAAGATTTTCCTTAAGGGTGACCTACAAGATTATGGGTTGCCCACAAGAAATAAACAATTATTTTACTCTCTCCTCTCTCTCTTGCTTGTTAACAGACATGTGGGTCCCAGCTTATGGTGAACTTGACCTTATAGCCATTTTCATAAGCTGTGTGGGTCCCATCTTATAGCAAAGGTTCACCTTATACATAGGTGATGTGGTATCATGCATATGTTACTAGTCTAAGTTACTACTCCATAGTGCAAAATAACATAGATGTGGTATCATGCAAAGTCTCATTTATTACAATGAACCTGAGGGGAGTAAGTTTGACTGAAGAAAATGTTACACTTACACTTATTTAATGCGACGGAGGGAGTAAATACGCTGCAGCGTTGTTGCACGTAAAATAGCTAGACTGCGACGCTAGGGGCAGCTGCATGCATGGTGCAGCCCGCCCCGCCCAGCGCCCTCGCATGCCACGCTCGGTCCAACCGTCAATGGAGTGTGCCACGCTCGCATGCCACGCTGTTGCACGTAAAAACGATGAAGCCAATCAGATTCCAGAATCATCCATCCCACGGATCGCCAAGAGCTAGCCACGAAATCCTTCTAAGAGACGTCAACCAATCAGGTTGCAGAACAAGCCTCTTCCACGGATCGCCCAGAGCCACCCGCGGAATCCTTCTAGAAGACGCGATCGGACGGCCATAGTGTCGCGCTAGGGTTAGATCTACGTTCCTCATTCGGCCTTAGGGTTAGCGGGGTTTAGGATGCAGTCAACGGGGTTTCACAAGTTTGACCAGACATTCAAATGTGCATAACTAATTCAAAAAAAAATCAAAACCTTCGCATGGTGTCATGTTATGTGACATAGTTGTGAGGAAAAATATCAAACTTGGTCTATTGATCATATTTCAAAAAAAACTTCACAAAATGACCTATCTCCTCCGAGGTTTTCTGGCTTTCGGGTCAAATGACCAATGATATGGCTAGAATCAAGGCATAGTTTGTGATAATGTGCCCATATTTGGCATGCATGTCTATAATGGGATGACTAACAATGTTGTAGCACAAAGTTTTCCTTTTCGACGCATAGAAAATCATTTTCTATTTTCTGAGTGCCGAAAGAGGGGGGATTTGTGAAGCAACCACCAAATTGAAGTTTCAAAATGGTAACATCCTATTTTTCAAAAATACTAGACCACCTAGAATGTACAAATTCCAAACTTGAGTATCTCAAACCTTTTATTCCATCCCTGGTGAAAAAGACAAATCCTGCCGAATCGGCTGGAAGTGGGTAAGATATGAACTACAGGTACATGATTTCATGCTGATGATTTTTTGTAAAAATCATTTTTAGGTTCACAACATGCTATTTCATGAGAGATCCAATGCTAGTTTTGTGAGCCTCAGCCCCTAGCTAAGAATATTTATGAAAACCCTTCAAGTTTGACCAGACATTCAAATGTGCATAACTAATTCAAAAAAATACAAAACCTTCGCATGGTGTCATGTTATGTGACATAGTTCTGAGGAAAAATATCAAACTTGGTTTTAGAAATGGTCAAAAAAAAACTTGCTTAGAAATGGGGTGGTTTACCCTAGCTTTGGAGCCCATTTCTACCCCATTTTGGGTGAGGGTGAGTTGTACTTCACAAAAGGGATCAGGGTGAGGATGAGTTGTATTGTACATATGAGAAAAACGTTGGAAGCTCATACAAACATAGAAAAGTGACATAGCTACATTTGTTGAAATTCAAATTTACCATCATATTTGAATTTTGTCCAAATTATCAACAAGTGACAAATTATTATAATAACAAATGTTTACAACAACAAGTGCCAAATTATTACAACAACAAGTGTCAAATGTTTACAACAATAACAAATGTTTACAATAACAAATGTCTATTTCTTTTGGCTCTTCTTACCCCTCGTTTTCTTCTCCTTCACAAGTTTCACACCACACAATAGGTTTATGCTCTTCTTGTTCTTACCATTACCATCTGGCCTCCCCACAGCACGTCCAAGAGTCTCTTTCACCTCCTGCACCTCCTCAACAACCTCATGATCATGATCCAGAGCCTCATCAACATGGTCACTTTGCACCAGAGCCTCAACAACATGGTCAGTTTGCACCAGAGCCTCAACAACAGGCTCATTTTGCACCAGAGCCTCAACAACAGGCTCATTTTGCACTAGAGCCTCAACAACAGGCTCATTTTGCCCCTCATTTTGCATCAGAGCTTCCAAATCAGAAACGGTGTGCCCTAAAGCCTCAACAGTTTGCACATCATCCTCCAAAACAAGTTCAGATTGCACCTCAGCAGCACCAAACATGATCTGGTTAGTTCTCTTCTTTCTTTGGCCATTGATTCTTGCCCTTTTCACTGGCCAGCATTCGTCAACAACAAGAGGTGGGCCTTTTTCTCCACGCTTCCTCCTGAAAACAAGCAAGTTAGCTGGGGGAGAAAAATCATCAACAAGAAATGGGATAGATTTTGGATGAACATACTTTGGCTTTTCAGCAGTGTATCTGCACTTGGTAGAGCCAGCTCGGTGTCCAATTTCTTCATAGAGTTTGCATCTATTCTTGTTACCTTTTTGGGCCCTTTTTGGCTTGGCATCTTTCTTTTCATCTTTCTTTCCCTTCTTGCTGCTCCCACCTTTCTCAAACCAAGCCTTGAATCTACTCTGCTTGGGGCCTGCCAGCCTTTCTTTTCATCAAAGGAGGACACAAGGAGAACTGAATGTCCACTTCAGGCCACTGAGACTGATCTGTAAGTGCTGGAATTGGTGTTCCATATGCAGCCTTGAATTTTGCTACAGAATAATACTCATGCAAATATGGGTGCATATTTAGCTTGTGTTTGGAGGCCAAGAAAAGTATGGCATGCTCACAAGGCTTCCCAGTGTGTTGCCACTCAAGGCATGTGCATTCATGCAATTGAGTGTCAACAACATGCCTCCTTCCAGTCTTTGTATCTCTGACTTCAGCACCCCACAATGAGGATTTCTCAACACGCAAATGTGCAAGATTTCTGCTCCTGTTGACCACCTGCTGCACAACATCAGGAAGCTTATCTCCTTGAAGAACATAACCAAGCCTTCTTCTCAATTCCCACAACCTCATGATCATGATCCTGATCTGGTCAACCATGTCATGGACAGGCAAGTCTTTTAACTCCTTCACTTTGTTGTTGAAACTTTCTGCCAAATTATTGTTGATATGATCACATTTGATGGCAGTGATAAAACCAGACCTGTACCATAAAAGAGAATGGTAGGTTTCCAACCATGTACAAAACTTGACCCTATCCTCCTCAGAGCATGCCGCCTTAATCTTCTCAAGGTGATATGAATGTGTCTGCCTGGTGTAAGATCTTGCTGCTGGCCACATGCGTCCAAAATCATCTCCTCTGAATTTTTTGATCAAATTCATCCACATATGGCCGAAGCACTCCCTCTACTCAGCATGAGGGAAAACAATCTTCACTGCATTTTCTAAACCTTTACATGCATCTGTGTGCACTGCCAATGGAGAGACTAGCCCTATGCATCTTTTCAACTGCATCATGAACCATGTCCATGATGCCTCTGTCTCAGACTGAAACATGCCAATAGCTACAGGGAACATCCAATTGTGTCCATCTAAAGCATTGCATGCTGCTAGTTGACCATTCCACTTTCCAGTCAAGAAAGATGAGTCTATACTCAAATATGGACGGCAACCTGCTTTGAAGCCATCGATGCAAGGCTTTAAAGCCATGAAGAATTTAGAGAAGAAGACTTTCCCATCAGCTGTTACCTCAGTATCTATCTCCACAACACTGCCAGGTGACCTCTTCTCTACTTCTGCTTTGAAGTTATAAAGCATCCGAAAGGTATTTTCCCAATCACCATATAGCTCTTTCATTTCCCTTTGCTTTGCCTTCCACACTGTAGTATAATTCAGCTTAATGGGGTACTACTTTTCCAAGTCTATTTTCAGTCTCTTTGCAGTGCTGTTTGGTGTTGTGGCTAAAATGGGCTTGATCTTTTCTGCAACCCATAATTGTGATGTCATCTTTGTAACTGTTTGAGAACTTGTAATGCAAGTATGAGGTTTTGGAATTTGATTCACTCTTATTGTCCTTCCATCAGGTTGGCGTCTAGCAGAGGCTTGGCACCACCATCATAACCTATGCATTTTGCATAGAACTTCTTTTTATCAGTCCACATAGTCTTGGTAGCAAACTCACGTTTGACTTCATATGTCCTGAAACACATACTGAATTCATCCATGCTTGGAAACAATCTCCCAACTTCAATAACTGGGTCCTCTTTGTCATAAACTGTTACTAGCTCATCATCATGTGCATCATCTACATGAACTGCAGCATTTTCCAACAACTCTAGATCTATATCTGCCTCTTCATCTCTTAAATGGTTGTCACCATCATTTGCAGCTTCATCCCTCTTCTTCTCCTTGTCTCTGTCATCTATAGGAATGCCAAAAAGCTTTGCCATTTCAATGTCATCTATTGGTGCAATGACCAAATCAGTCCGGTCATGTATCTCAACTGAATTCCAATCAACAGTTACAATTCTTTGTGCATTACCATCTGCAGCCTCCCCTTGTGCATTAGCATCATCATCCTCCACTGTTAACACTTCCAACTCAGTAAATATAGGCATTACTTGCCTTTGTGCAGCCCAATCATCCTCGACCATCTGAGCAGCCAGCTTCGAGGCCACATATCCAACCCTCGAATCAGGTTTCAGATCAATGAGCTCTGCTAAAAACAGAACAGTTTTGCTTGTCCAACCGTTTCGCTCATCGATTTCATCAACTATATGTTCCCCTGTCTCAACCCTAACATAGTCACATTTGCAATCATCAAATCGCAACAAAGAAACTTCTTGCTCTGGCCCCCAAACCACACTATCCCCAATTTTTTCCACCATTTTCCTCACCGCCTCCTCTCCCATGTTTATTAGCTCTTGGGGATCAACATGTTCTAATTCCACCTCCCATTTAACAACCATGTCTCTCTCAATGATCTGCGTGCTGCCATCAACTAAAACAGCCCTAGAGGGAAAGAAATTGATGCGAAATTCGAAGGTTTGGCGCGCAACATCGTCTCCCCTGTTTTTGGCGGGCACTGTGAGCTAGCGGAAGCGAACAAACAGCTCAACCTTAGAGAAATTAAGTGCAGAGATACGGGATATACCGATTAGAAGTCCCCTCTCCATGCTCCATATCGTTCCCCCTCGCCCCGTTCAGCACACCCTCGCCTCCACAATCTAGCATCAATGGGCACGCTCAGATCTCGAATTGAGAAGAATGGGAGAGGAATTAGCTTTCAAATGGCACTCACCACCTTCGCCGTCGAACGAAAGCGTCGCCGCCTAAATTAATTGTCGTGCCGCCGCCGCCGAGAACGATGGGTGAGGTCCGCCGCCGCCGTCGGGGAAGCTACAGTCAGTGTGACGCGCGCTCTCGGTCGGAAGCGGTTGGTTTGACTGGCTTGACTGGCTGTGCCAACCAACCGGTTTGGCTTAACCCTAATCTTGGAACAAAGTTAAATGTGTCCTTACGACCGTTTTAAGGCCCGTGTGGCCCTGGGATATTAGCTGCCTCACAACCGTCGCATGCGAGCTATTCTTTTCAACGATGTCGCTTTCCTTCCAAATCCATGTAAAGACGTCGCATAGGAGCTATAAGCCCGTTTTTTTATCCTTTTGCTTCAAGCGGACGGCCCTCTGGCCACCTCTAACCTATTTTAGACGAAAAATGTTATTTATCTGCAAAATATCCCTGCATTACAGTATGTTCCAAGATCAGTATCAGTAGGGTCAACAGATCCCAACAGAAAGTTTACCTGTGGAAAAGTTATTTCAATTGCTTGCGGAAACAGTTCTAACACAAACCATTGGAAAAAAAATAATACAGGCTAACATTTAAACTGTACTTACGAAGTAGTACGTACTTCATCCGTTTTAAAATATATAAGATGTTTTAGCTTTGTGATTTATTTTACAACGTAGGTTCATTCAACTTTAGGATGAATCTATACACTAAAAGAAGTCTAGATTTCTTTTTTACAAACCTAAAACATCATATAATGCTGCAGCAGACGCATTGGCGTCGTCGCTCACCTGTCCCGAAGCATTCCCCTAACCAGCCATGGTAGCGACTTGAGAGCAAGCTAGCCCGCCTAGACAGCCTAGATCTAGGGTTTGTGGCGGCCAGCCACGCTAGTCTCTGCCACCACCGCCGCCAATCGGCCGCACCCTCGCCCCCCGCCATCCGGGACACCGCCGGAATGCTGCCTGCCAAAAAAAACCGCCGCAAGAAGAGCAAGGCACGCGAAGCCGCGCCGCAGCCCACCATCTGCCACCGAGAGGAGGCCCGGAAGGTCCTGGACCCGAAGATCCAGATCCGACCTGGGAGGGGCCAGCACCATGCCCCTCCGCAGCCCCCACCTCGTTGGCCCTCCCTGGGGCCCGCCGCCGCTGGCCCGCACCATGGCCAGCCGCGCCCCCGGAGCCCCTAGCAGCCCCCGCCGCCGCAGCCCAAAGCCGCATGCGCACCGCTGCCAGGGAGCTAGCCCGCGCCTCCACCCCGTCGCTGCGTCGAGGACCACCGCCACGCATTGTTGCTCCTCACGCACCGGTGAGGACGGACGACTCGCCGCCAGGACGCGGCCTCCCTCCGGGCCATCCCAGACGCCGGAGCACAAGCCCCGCCGCCCCCTTCACTGGCGGCGAGCGTGCGAAGCCTGCCGGCAGCCGTCTCTGGGGGCGACGAGGAGGAAGGGGGAGGGGGAGGGCCGGCGGCGGAGGAGCGCTAGGGATGGCTCCCCCCGTCGCCCTGGAGGAGGCGACGCGAGGGAGCGGGTCCGAGATGAGCATACCTTTTATGTGTTCTATCACTAATCCATAAACTAGAAATATAACTTGGTCACCAAATGCTAGTAAGTGGGTATCAATTCCTCCACATTTCTTTGGCAACAACACAATAAAAAAATACTCCGTAAGTGAGTGCAAGAGATTCAGGTTCAGAGCAGAACAAGCATCACATATTTGATAACATTTGCCTCTTGTTCAGATTTTCTCTAGTCAGAAGCTTATTATATTGGGAGTCTCCATGGCTCAGTCGACTGCGGCGTAAAGCATGTCTCAGTCAAGTGACGTTAGCCCCGTTATCACCGCAAAACAAACTCCGGCTATTCGGTTGTCCAGGTAAATTCTGCGCCGCTGCTATACGTTGTCCCGACAAATTCCGTTTGCTGTCACAAATTTCAATTGCTTGCGGGAACAGTTCTAACATTTAAACTGCACGTAGAAGTAGTACGTACTGCTAGTGCAGTTTTGGCATGCCTTCTAGGCGTCTTCCTCAGTTAAAACATGAATGGGACATGAATCAAGAACAAAATCTGCTGTTGCACACGATATATATTGATATTGAAATCTGCTATTGCACACCATATATATTGATATTGATTCGATATGGGACAGCAAACGAAAACTACCACTCTTCGTCCGATCCCAAACTATATCTCAAACCTAATTACTTGTATGTATAGATCGATCGACAATTCGACATGCCATGAATTAATGGCACCACTTAACTAATAACAAAACCCTAGCCTAAGATCGACGATGTATATATGGATAGATAGACAATTAGTCCTGGTCGACGCCGACGAACTGCTTGATGGAGTCCTCGACGTGCGCCATGACGGCCGCCCACCCGTTGTGTGTGGGGTGCATCTCGTCCCAATAGAAGTGCTCCTTGGGGTTGTCGCAGAGCGAGTAGAGGTCTCCGTCGGTGCTGGTGTCGCCGCACAAGTCCTTGGGGTCGATGCCCTGGCAGCAGGGCGTGAGCTTGTTGTAGAAGCTGCGCGACTGGTCCGTGAACGCGGAGTGGAGGTCGACGACGAGCACGCCGTCCTTGCCCTTCATGAGTCCCGCGAGGTTCTTGTTGTGGGTGTCAGCGCCCGTGTTCCCTGCGCCGTCGCAGCCCTTGTGGTCGCTGGCCCTGGTCTGCGCCGGCGCGCAGCCGAGCGGGTGGAGGTTGTTGACGAGCACCTTGGGCACGCCGAGCGCCCTGATGCGGTCGACGGCGTGGGCAATGGCGGAGGTGACGTTCTTGGTGAAGGCCGAGACGTCGGCGAAGCCGCTGGGGAGGGCCACACCCACGCGGTCGTAGTCGTTGCCGGAGATGGCGACGAGGGCGACGGACCTGGCGAGGCGCGCTCGCGGGATGCTGTTGCCTTGGATATTCTTCTGGAAGGTGTCCACCTGCTGGCTTAGCGTCGGCACGCCCTCCGGCACGGAGTAGACGCCGGAGCCCGCCGTGGCGAACGTCATGCCGGCGTCGTCGACGACGTGGCCCTGCTGCTCCTTGTGGGGCCGTGGCGCCATGTCCAGCCCCAGCATTTTCGCTGCCACGCCATATATATGTGCATACAAACATACATGGTTAGTTAATTAGAGACATCGATCGGCAAGAACAGATACTGCATATATAGATCCATCCAATTTACTAGTAGTAGTAGCTATAGGTAGATGATCGTTGAAGATGAAAAGTAGTTGATCGTTGATAGGCAATATATATACGTACCGACGAAGTCAGATTGGACCATGTAGTTGGAGAAGCGTCCGGTGGCTTGGTTGTGCGAGGTGAAGGAGCCGTCGTCGTTTCCGAAGGAGTAGCCGTAGGGGTTGTACCATGAGCGGATGAGCTCGCTCTCGAGGTCGCTGGTGGCAACCTTAGGGGTGTTGCCGTTGTCGGCGAAGGAGTCGCCGAACGCGAACAGGGTGTAGCCGCCGTAGGTGGTGGTGGCGACGACTGGTGCCGGAGGCGGAGGCGGGTTGGGGGTAGCAGGATTATTATTATTGTAGCCACAAACCGGAAGACCACCACATTGCCGACGACAAAGGAAACCAGAACATTGACAGCAATCCTGCCCGCGAGCACCTGCGGTCGTAGGTTGATGATTAGGAAGAATAATCAAGTAGCTAGAGTTAGCATCTAGTATCAGTAAAACCTAGCGATCGATGACGACGGAGTATTAGCCGTAGAGCGAGCTTAGGGGTATATAAGTAACTATACCTACCGAACGAATGAATTTTGCCCAGATTTTATCTTGAAATTAAGCTGGCGCTAGCTACCTACGTACGTACTCCTATAAGTATAATTATTAACCGTAACACTTGTTCAAAAAAAAAATGTTAACCGTATAGATTTTGTTTTGACAACACACGTATGTAAACAAAACTCCTAGCTTGATCTAAATTAAAATTCACGGGTAGAAGAGACTCCTCCTGATGGTTACTTAACACAGTTAGATCTAAATTAAAATTCACGGGTAGAAGAGACTCCTCCTGATGGTTACTTAACACAGTTAGATCTAAATTAAAATTCACGGTTAGATCAAAATTAAGTACTCCCTCCGCCCTTCCCCAGATCCTGGGTACTCCACCATCGTGAGATCCTCCGTCCCTCGATCTTCTTTTCCCCCTGCTGCAATTGATCTAGATTCGATTTGGTTTCTCTACGACTTTTGAAAATCCTCTCCATCCTTGCGCGCATCCCGGCCATCTCCGTTCCCTTGGCCGGAGGAGGGCAGAGGATTTGATGGCCCGAGATTGCAGGGTGGTGGCGGTCAACAAGATCTGTTTTCTTTTCCAGAAGTGGTGCCCGTGAGAAGGAGGCGCCGGGGCTTGCAGACGATGCTGACATCTAGATGCGATGCGATGAGCTGATCCGGGACATCGAACTTGATGGCAGTGCAGTCCCGCAAGGTTGTGGCCGGTGGGAGAGCCAGCTGCAGCCATCGTTACCATCTACTCGGTGACATATATGCGTGTCGCCTCTCTCTCTAGATAGAAGCAATGCAATGAGCTGATGCAATGAGCTGATCCCGGACATCCAACTACAAGAAACACTCCAGTTAGGGTAGAACTCTGCTTAGAGGGATGTATGTATATGGCGTGTCCTGTTGGCCGGATCAAAGCTTTTTTTTTTCTTGAACGTGGACTCCGTCTGTCTCAGCTCCGAAACATAGTTTTTTTACTCATCGATCCACGTAGCTTTGTCCGACTGTTTTTTTACTTATCGGTGGCATTGGTTGTAATATGTAATTTGGTGGGAGGGTAAAACGGTCCGAAAAAGTGTAGGTACTACAAGAAACACTCCAGTTAGGGTAGAACTCTGCTTAGAGGGATGTATGTATATGGCGTGTCCTGTTGGCCGGATCAAAACTTTTTTTTTCTTGAACGTGGACTCCATCTGTCTCAGCTCCGAAACATAGTTTTTTTACTCATCGATCCACGTAGCTTTGTCCGACTGTTTTTTTACTTATCGGTGGCATTGGTTGTAATATGTAATTTGGTGGGAGGGTAAAACGGTCCGAAAAAGTGTAGGTACTACAAGAAACACTCCTTCCTTTATTATTAGGTATAGATTAAGCTGGCGCTAGCTACCTACGTACGTACTCCTATCTATCTACTAATTTACACAAAGGTAGGTTCGTCCGCACCTGGTTTTGGTTCCGATTTTTCGTTGGACCGTTTTACCCCTGTCTGTTCAAACATATTACAAGGGCATGCCACCGCCAAATGAGAAGGAAAAAAATACCCCAGCGCGTGGATGGGGGATGGCCAACTCCCCCGCATCTCGCACGCGCCGTCCCGGACTCCGCCGCCGCTGCCGCTTGGACCTCCACCTTCTACCGCCGACGCCCCTCACCGACCCAAGGTTCGATTTGATGCTTCCCATGGTCGACGACCTATCCACTGCCGGCGTGACCGCCTCCTCTTCCTCCCCGAACCATCCCCAATGCCCCTTCTCCTCCGCTGCCGCCGTCCCTACTCCTGCCTCCGCAGCTGCCACGCTTGGGGAGCGACGACCCCTGTGGCGTCCGTGCAGCATGCGCGGGAGGGCGCACCAAACTCGGGGAGGCAGAGGCGGACATGGGGAGCACCATGGCTGCAATCACCGGTGTGGTCCTAGGCAAGTGGAACCGATCAGGAGGCGATGGTGAGCGGCAGGGAGGGAGGCAGGCTCGCGCAGCCGGGCCGCGGCACCATGGCGGTCCGGGAGGCAGACGCACACGGCGGGGCGGCGCATCGTGCCGTATGGCCGAGGCCATGGCGGCAGCGAGCCGGGCCGGCGGGCACCATGGCGGTCCGTCCGGGAGGCAGGGGGCAACCCCACGAGCTTCTGCGGCGAGGCAGACGCACACGACGGGGCGGCGCAACGTGCCGTAGGGCCGAGGCCATGGCGGCAGCGGGCCGGGCCGGCGGGCACCAGGGCGGTCCGTCCGGGAGGCAGGGGCAACCCCACGAGCTCTGTGGCGAGGCAGACGCACACGGCGGGAGAAGAGGCTGCGCGCGCGGGGCGGCGCGGTGCCAGGTATGGCCGTGGGCATGGCGGCGGCGCGGCGGGCCAGAGAGGGAGGAGGGGCGGGCAACAGCGCTAGGGAGCTCGGGATCGGATCTCGCGGTGCGGGGAGCGGGGGACGGTTGGTAGAGATGGACACGGGATGCGTGCTGTTGTGCGTGTGTAGAGGCCAGGTGCGGGTCGGCCGGCCGGGTGTGGTGGTCTGGTTCCGGTCGGGTAGGTGGCCTGATGGCCATTGCCCAGTTTTTTATAAAACAGTTTTATTTATATTTTAAAAGCTTTTTCTATATAGTTTTTAGACAACAAAATATCTAGCTTATTTAAAATTAAAGAAGGGGATTAATGTATAAAAAATAGGCTTTTGGGACAATTTTTCGGACTTTTACATAAAACCAATCTCCACCCGTCCATAGAACCGACAACTCCGTGGTACACGTAGTCTCGCAACCGCCGTCATATACAAGGACGTACCATCCGATCTCGTGAAGCACGCAGAGGCGGCGGACAAGATGTTTGCGTTCGAGGCCTTCGAATCAGCCAAGAGCCTTGCCCATATTGGCGTCGCGCATGCCGTCGACCCTGGTGTACTCCAGCCCGACCGTCAGTCCAGCAGGCGAGGTGGCCGCCGCAGTATGGTCGGAGCGAAACTCTGATTGTTGAAAAACGGAAAACGCCAATGCGAATTGTTCTGTTATATCAAAATTATTATGTTGTACCAAATGTTCGATTTTGAGAGAACGAGTGAGAGATAAGAAATTAATAATACTACACCATATGTGAGTTGGAGAATAAAGAGTACGATTTTTCACTTCCATCAGACTCGGAAAAGGAGACGCGCTCGCTGCCATATGCACTTATGCTGCACACATCATCTCACATCTTCTGATCTGTAAACTGATATACGCATACAATACGATGGAGTAGTTGCAGTTTGGAAAGTCTGTCATGGCGAAAAAGGGCGTATTGCTCACGAAGCCAGCGTCGGCCAAGCATGGAAACAAGGTTGTTCTTTCGCGGCAACGCCCGGGCATTGTGCTAGTAAGTATAATTATTAACCGTAACACTTGTTCAAAAAAAAAATGTTAACCGTATAGATTTTGTTTTGACAACACACGTATGTAAACAAAACTCCTAGCTTGATCTAAATTAAAATTCACGGGTAGAAGAGACTCCTCCTGATGGTTACTTAACACAGTTAGATCTAAATTAAAATTCACGGGTAGAAGAGACTCCTCCTGATGGTTACTTAACACAGTTAGATCTAAATTAAAATTCACGGTTAGATCAAAATTAAGTACTCCCTCCGTCCCATAATAGGTCTCAGATTTGTCAAAAATTAGATGAATCTAGACACTATTTAGCATATAGATTCATTCAAATTTTGAAAAACTTGAGACATCTATTTTGGAATCGGAGGGAGTACTAACTCTGATGGTTACCTAACACGTTCGAAACACGTGTTGTAGATAACCAGTTTGACACCAGAAATATTAAGAAGCAGACTCCCGTAATAATTAACTTCCCTTCAAAACCTGTAGATATGGCGTGTGCAACATGGATCCACACGAGATTGCTGATGGCATGCACCGGCTGCGGCGGGCTGCCGATGGCGAACTAAATTAAAATTCCACGAGATAGAGATCTAAATTAAAATTCACACGAGATGGTTAGATCTAAATTAAAATTCACGGGTAGAAGACTCCCGTAATTAATTCCTTTCAAAACCTGTAGATATGGCGTGTGGAACATGGACTCCCCCACCCTCCCCCCCCCCCCCCCTCCCCCTCCCCCTCCCCCCCCCATAATAAACTTCTCTCAAGAGCTGTACCGCTCGGTAAAAAAAACTAACCGCGTCTTTCCCTTTTAAAAAAAAATTAGAACATACCCCAGCTTGTAACATAGTATAGTTGTTAAACATAAAAAGGATTGGCCTTGGTTCGCTCCAAAAATTATGACTGTGTCAATACGATCCATCGAATTATAGTTATATCATCAGAAATCACTGACTCGTTTTTGCAAAATAAAATAAAATCACCAACTCGTTACGTCCATACCCCTGTTTCGTATGTTGCCGGATGTCGCCGTCCGCTATTACGACTACGTCAACTACCGCCTAGTTGACTCGCATCCTGATATATGGGTCCATCACTTGCCACACAACATCTCGGGAAAATAATATATTTGTCGGCCTTCTGACGTGTGGGACCAAGCTGACATACGGGACCTCTTCTAACATAAGGGTCCCAGCAATAGCCCTTCTGCCCCGTGAGCCCTCTTATTACTTGTGGGACCTCTTCTAACACGTGGGACCTAGTAGTAGCCCTACTGACCTATGGGGTCTATTATGACGTGTGGGACTTAGTGCACTTGCCACGCCAGCATATCGGGAAACTGATATATTTGTCGGCCTTCTGACATGTGGGACCAAGCTGACATGCAGAACCTCTACATACGTGTGAGACCTCTTCTGACGGAGGGGTCCTAGATATAGCCTCTTTTTCCCTGGCTCTCTTCTAATTTGTGGGACCTCTTCTGACGTGTGGGACCAAGCAGTAGCCCTTCTTCTGGCATGTGGGGCCTTTTCTGAGCGTGTGGGACTCAATAGGTAGCACCTACTGACCTGTGGGGTCTTTTCTAACGCGAGGCATAAATCTACGCCGCTACAAAACTCTCATCAGGACCGCTGCCCCGACCTCCATGGCCCCATCCACTCCAATTCTCCATGCACTCTCGATCAACACCGCCTTTCTGGGCCGCAGGCCAAACAGCCATCGCTCGTCCTCGAGCTGAAAAGCAGCATGACCCAATTGCCCGCATCCCAAGGAATCATTCGTCCGCTGTTGGGGGGATGACCCCATGTAGGGTCAAGCAAGGGTAAAAGGTGAAGCCCGGCAAGGTCTGGGCCGAATCAAAGAAAGACCCAGCCGAGTTATGTAGAGGCCGGTCGAATAAAGGACCGGCTTAACCCGAGTCAAGCAGCTATGAACCGACTCGGCCGGCATACGGGTTATGTCGGACTATAGTTATTACGTTTTGTGTATGCAGGTCAGGACTGGGCCGAGTCATGCAAGGCGAGGCCGAGTCATGGGGAAGCTTGTTCAAGAAGGAGAGGGCGAACCCCGAAGTCAACACTGCACGCTGTCTCCCCCTCAGGAATCTGTATAGTGCCAAGCACTACGGACAAAAGCCAGAGAGACAGAGAAGCATAAGGAGGTCACGGAGGTGACAGTCCTTAGGCCCGAGGCTCACATGTGGTGGACTCTAGATCTTTGCCATCGATAGAAGGGGGACATAGAAAGAGATCCGCCGAGTCACCACTTTGGGACAAGCATATTCCACGAATATGCTTGTCCACGTCAGCCCTAGAAGGCACCAGGTCATTCCTTTATAAGAAAGAACTGGGCGTCTGGAGGAGGGGATCGATTCATTTTTCCTCTCACACTAGTGGTAGCTTCTTCTTCCTCTCGCTCATACAGCTCGAGGAGCAAGTGTAGCTCCATTGGTGTTGAATAAAGATTGAGTTCTAGCATTCTGAGTGTAGAAACCACTACATCTTCCCTCCCTAGATCCCACTAGCATCCATTGGTCCCCAACTTAAGCCTACCCATGGCATCTGCCGTGCCACCACCACGACAGTTGGCGCCCACCGTGGGGCCAGCAGCGGTGCTAGCTGGAGTCAAGATCCGGACAGGAAACTTCGTCGGCACAGGCGAGCGCGTCGTCTCTGGCTTAGTCCAGAGATTCGACATCTGGGACTACGTCAGCGACAATGCTGGCAGCTTCGGAGCAAGATCACCCCCACGCAACGACGTCTTCATCAAATTGGGTGCCCACAAGATCTACGTCGGCGTCGACACGTCTCGCATCTACCCGCGTCGAGTCATCCTCGCGGGAGATCCTCCCCTCAAAGCTGCGAGTGGTCCGCGTAACACTCGCCCCACAAGCAACGTCGAGGTGATGATGACGGTACCGATGCCAGCAGTAGGAGCAGGACCAAGTAAGAACCCGGCGACAGCGGATCCGGCAATAGCTAAGCCGAGAGACGTGAAGCAAGCAGCAGCAGATCCGTCAACAACAAAGGTACCCAAGGTGCACGAGGTAACACCCAAGGCGCCGAGAGTAAGATGGCCACCACTGGAAAGGCAGGATAATATCTTGCAGGCAGCCATATATAACCTAACAACACCTGTAGCACCAATAGTGAACCCGAAAAATGCACAGGAAGAGCTAGAGGAGACTAGGTTGAGAATGTTAGAAGAAGCTAAGAAAGTATATGCGCTGCAGGAGTCCTTTAATAGGACCTTACGAGAGTATGCTAGGGAAAACAAGCTAGATACGGGCACAACACGAATAGATGAGCTAAGGATAAAAGGGAAGAATCTCCTTAGTGATATTAACAAGGAACATGAGTCTCATCAGGGCGATTCGGCTGGCCCAGGGTTGCCGAGGTACAGTACCCCAAAAAAGAATCTCAGGGCAGCGAATGCTGCAGCCTCTGAGTTGGAAGGATTAACCGGGGAAGCCCGGCAAAGGCAACAAGAAAGAGTAAATGAGCTGGTATGCATCGTGAACCAGCATAATGAGGAAATACTCAGAGCTAACCCGGCGAAACCAGGGGGTTCGCGCATGGTTCACTCGGCAGGAGCTGCCCCGACGTTATCAGCCGCCGCGGCATCCTCACCCGGAAATGGATTACGAAAAGATAAAGAAGTAACCTCGGGAAAAAGAAACAAACAAATTGTTCCATATGACCCGGCGATGGCCGGAAAAGTCAAAGAAAATAAAGGCAATGGAAGCCGAGGTAACAGCGGTGAAAGAAACCCCGCTGCGGCTGAAGTAAGACGGTATCACCCGCAAGATCATCAGCCGAGGCATGAACCTCGGCAAGGGAGAGATGCAGGACATATTCTGCATCACCCGGCCCATGACAGATACAATGATGGTTATTCGGAGATGGAAAATGCCAAATTTGTTGGGCAAAACCACTATGGGGTGGAAGAAAGAGTTGTGTAAAGGAATCTGCCGTCGAATGACGCAAGATTAAAACTTGACAGGTTATATCGTTCCGAGTTGTTAGAAGAGCAAGGTCCTCCTGGTCCAGCATGTTTTGGGCCCCGGATTATGAGTGAGCCACTTGTCCCGAACTTCCAGTTGGCAAGAGGCACGAAAACATATGATGGAAGTACTAAACCACAAGATTGGTTGATTGACTATTCCACTGCAGTGAAAATAGCAGGGGGAAGTTTGAGAGGGGCTGTTAGATATGTGCCCCAGAGGTTGGAAGGGCCAGCCAGGGTCCAGCTGAATAACTTACCAGCCGGCAGTATCAACTGCTGGTTAGACTTTGAGGAAATGTTTGTCAGTAACTTCACCAGTACGTACAAGAGGCCGAATAGGCCTCAAAAACTAGCAATGTGCAAACAGAAAACGAATGAGACTGATAGAGAATTCCTGACTCGATGGTGCAACCTCAGAAATTCTTGTAAATGAGTGATTGAATCATAAGCGATTGCTTGGTTTGCACAAGGGTGAAGATATGGAAGTGTGTTATGGTAAAGGCTATAAAGAGATATGCCAACTACGTTGGCCGAGACAATCAGAATAGCAGATTCATATGCACTGGGTGATCCAACTCAACCTGAGCTTATGTCGGCAGAGCATCATGAGCAGCATGATAATTACGCTCGTGATGGCGTGGGATCATCCCGGTGGAAGAAGTTCAGAGGTAGAAGAAGAGAAGACAGGCCGGATTACAGATACAGTTCGAGTCATGTTGCTGCAGTTACTCAGGACCAACTGGGTATAGGAAGCAATCAGCGCCAGAAAAATGGTCCTCTTCAATGGACGCCGAGGAATGAAGGAAAGAAACAGTGGACTCCAGAATAGAAGAAGCAATGGTAGGAGAGGCTGAAGCACACGTTTGAATCAATGTTGAATCAACCATGTAAGTTTCACTCGCCTAATCCGACAAAACCCGCCAACCATACAACTCATGAATGTGCATGGATGAAAATGCAATGGGAAACCCGGCAGCGATGCAGATGCCTCGGCAGCAACCGCGTCATCCACAGCAGCCACAACTTACAGGAGGAAATGCACAACAATTGATGCTACCTCCACCACCTCCGAGGTATGAGAATCAGGACCGGAGGGATGCAGTTCACCATGTGTTGAACCAAAGCCTAAAAGGCAGAGGGAACCCGATAAATAATGGACTTAATGAGTACAGGGAGCACCATCAAACATATTGTGTATTCACCATGGAACAGCAAGACAGGCAGAGCGTACAACACGAGAATATGGAAGTAAATGGAGTTATACCAGCGGTTCCAAAGTATATGCCATGGTCAGATCAAGAGATAACTTGGAGCATTAGAGTTTATCCCAAGATAATGCCAAACCCCGGGTCATATGCCTTGGTGCTGGACCCAACGTTTGTCGGCCCCAGTATCAACATGAATTTTTCAAAGGTGCTGATAGATAACGGGAGAAACATCAACATTATGTATAAGGATACGATGCATAAACTCGGCATCTCTCCAAATATGTTGCAGTCTACCAAGACAACCTTTCATGGGATAGTTCCAGGACTGCCCTGCGAGCCCATTGGGAAGGTCTGGGTTGACGTCTTATTCGGCACAAGGGAAAATTGCAGAGCAGAAAATTTGGAATTTGAGGTGGTGGATCTAGAAAGTTGCTATCACACATTACTTCGACGGCCGGCATTGTCCAAATTTTTGACTAGCTGTCACATCGGTTACTTAAAGATGAAGATTCCAGGACCATAAGGGGTAATAACAATAGCCGAAGACTACAGGAAATCAATGGAATGTGCTTCGGCTGGGTCAAATTTGGATGAATCTTTGGTGATCGCGATGGAGAAAAAGAGAATTCAGGAAGTCACAGCTTTAGCTCAGTCGGCATAGCTTAATATGACCTCACTTGCTAACCCGCATGGAAGTGTGTCATTCTAGCTGACTAAGGAGACAAATAAGATCCAGATTGATGATCAGTTCCTAGAGCACACCATCACAATTGGTGCCGGCCTGAATGATAAATAAGAAAGTGAGCTCACCAACTTGTTCCGTGAGAATCGGGATATCTTTGCATGGTCTACTCAAGATCTGCAAGGAGTACTGAGGGAGTTGGCTGAGCACTCTTTGCACGTAAGGCTAGGAGCAAGGCCAGTGAATCAAACTCCCCGCCGCTTCGCCGAAGACAGGAGAAAAATCATAGGGGATGAGATAGCTCGGCTCCTTGCAGCCGGTTTATTATGGAAGTACTTCGTCCAGACTAGCTGTCTAACCCGGTGTTGGTAGAGAAGAAGAAGGATGACCCTAACGTGGCTGTCGTTTGGCGCATGTGCATCGATTACACGAACCTTAACAAGGCGTGTCCCAAGGATCTGTTTCCTTTACCCAGGATAGACCAGGTTATTGATTCAACCGCAGGTTGTGAACTGTTATCATTTCTACACGCGTATTCTGGCTTCCACTAGATACCGTTAAACCCGGCTGATCAAATAAAATGTGCGTTTATCACCCCATATGGGGCTTATTGTTATCGCACCATGTCATTCGTCCTGCGCAATGCAGGAGCCACGTATCAAAGGTGTATGCAAAAATGTTTGCATGATCAAATAATAAAAAATGTTCAAGTGCATATTGATGATGTGGTTATAAAAACAAAAGAAAGTCATACGCTCCTAGAAGATATCCGTCAGGAATTCATGAATCTGATAAGATTCTGAATGAAGCTTAACCCGGAAAAATACACCTTCGGTGTACCATCCAGAAAATTACTCGGTTTCCTTGTGTCTAGCCAAGACATAGAGGCAAATTCGACTAAAACTCGGGCAGTTGAAAGGATGGAATTTCCTAAGTGCCTCAATTGCGTTTAGAAATTCATAGGGTGCCTGGCATCCTTAAGTCGGAAACCGGCTAGGTGAAAAAGCATTGCCTTTGTATCAGTTGATGAAAAAATCTGATAAATTTACCTGGACGCCTCAGGAGGATAGTGCTTTTCGTGAGTTAAAAAAATGTTGGCCATAGCGCCAATTTTAGCCTCGCCACTATCAAAATAGCTTATGGTGCTCTATGTAGCAGCAACAAACCGAGTTGTGAGCGCTATGGTAGTGGTAGAGCGTGATGAAGAAGGTAAGTCGGTACAAAGGCCGGTCTATTAATTAAGTGAGGTATTATCTGTCTCAAAGAAAAATTATCCGCATTACCAGAAAATGGCTTATGGAGTGTACATGTCGGCAAAAAGCTCAAGAATTATTTTGAGGAGCACCCTATAAAGGTGATTTGCGAGGCACCAATAGACGAGATAATGAGCAACAAAGATGCAAACGGCCGAATAGAAAAATGGGAAATTGAGTTATCCCCTTATGCCCCAAAATTTGATAGACGAGATGCAATCAAATCTTAGGTAGTGGCCGACTTTTTTGTCGATTGGGCCGAGATACAGTATGAACCCCCATTGCCTGATCCGAACTATTGGACGATGCATTTTGATGGATCCAAACTAAGGAATGGGTTAGGAGAAGGAATAGTATTAACCTCTCCAAAGAAAGATCAACTGAAATATGTATTGCAAATACACTTTGCTGCATCAAACAATGTAGCCGAGTATGAGGCACTGGTACATGGCCTAAAGATGGCAAAAGAGATCGTCATACGTCGGATTCTATGCTTTCTAGATTTAGACCTTGTAGTGCAGTAGGTATCAGGAAATTGGGATGCATTGGACGCAAACATGGCCCTATATCGGTTTCATGTACAAAAAATAGTGGCTATTTCGATGGATGTGAATTTCATCACATACCTCGGGCAGAAAACGACACTGCAGACACCTTGTCAAAGCTAGGATCAACCAGACAGTCAATTCCACCTGGTATCGCTTTGGAACACCTGAGAAAGCCGTCAATCACACCTTCCCCAGAATCCGAATCAATTCGTCTTTCATCAGATTAGAAATCTGAATGTGTCCCAATGGAAATTGATAAGGGAAATGAGTCGAGTAACCCGGGGACTGATTCGGCTAACCAGTGAGCTGATTGGGAAAATTCGGCAAACAATATGTCGGGAGAAGTAATGGAAATTGATGAGACAGTTACCCCGGGGCAGGACATGCTGGAATGGGCACAGCCAATATTCCTATTGGGGCAAAGGCTTACACGATAATAAATAGTAAGATTTATAAGAGAAGCGTAACAAACGTGCTGCAACGATGTGTTAGCCCAGCAAAAGGACAAGAGATCCTCTTGGACATACATCAAGGGGAATGTGGGCACCATGCCTCGTCTAGAGCCCTTGTGGCCAAAGCATTCCGACACGGATTCTACTGGCCAAGTGCGCTAAAGGAAGCAAAAGAATTGGTAGCAAGGTGCAATGGCTGCCAGAGATATGCCAGCAAAATACATATGCCTTCATCCAAGTTGAAAACAATACCAATCACTTTGGCAATCTCCGTATGGTGCCTAAATATGGTAGGTCCATTCAAACCGGCTCGCGGAGGCATGACTCACATATTGGTCATGGTCGATAAGTTCACAAAATGGATAGAGGTAAAGCTAATAAGAAAATGTGACGGGCCCACAGTAGTGAAATTTCTCAAAGATATCATTCTGAGGTATGGATACCCACACAGTATCATTATAGATAATGGCACAAATTTTGCTGAAGGATCCTTTGCTCGATTCTGCCAAGAAAAGCACATAAGACTCGATGTTGCTTTGGTAGCTCACCCGACATCAAATGGGCAAGTGGAAATACCGAATGGACTCGTGTTATTCGGAATAAAACCTCGGCTAATAGAACCACTCCAAAGGTAAGCAGGTTGTTGGATTGAGGAACTCCCAGCAGTTCTATGGAGTTTAAGAACTACCCCGAATAGATCAACGGCATACACCCCATTCTTTCTCATATATGGGGAAGAAGCTGTGCTCCCAACCGACATAGTGCATGATTCGCCCAGAGTCACCCGGTACATGAATGCCGAAGTAAATGAAATATCTCGACAAGATGATGTGGATCTATTAGAGGAAGCAAGAGATGGCATTGTCCAGGTCAACTGTTTATCAACAAGACCTCAAACGCTACCATAGCAAGAAGGTAAATCCCAAAGTCTTCAAAGAAGGAGATCTAGTCCTTCGACTAGTGCAATGCACATCTGGCATGCATAAGTTGTCGCCTCCATAGGAAGGCCCATTCATCGTGAGCAGAGCACTGCACAACAATGCATATTACCTCATAGATGCTCAAGCACCAGAAAGGAACAAGGCGGACAAATCAGGAGAGGGGTCAAAAAGACCATGGAATGTAGCATTACTTCGTCCATTCTACACTTAGAGGAAGTGTACTGTATCCAGTATTATTATGTATCGATTTATTATGTTAGGAATGAATTAATGAGACCTCGGCAACTCGAGCAGTGACTCGGGGACCGTCCCATGTTGTTTATCACTATGATTATGTATTTGATATGAATGAGACCTCGCCAACTCGAGCAGTGACTCGGGGACTGCCCCATGTTTTTTATCACTATGATTATGTATTTATGAATGAGACCTCGGCAACTCGAGCAGTGACTCGGGGACTGCCCCATGTTGTTTATTACTATGATTATGTATTGGATATGAATGAGACCTCGGCAACTCGAGCAGTGACTCGGGGACTGCCCCATGTTGTTTATCACTATGATTATGTATTTGATATGAATGAGACCTCAGAAACTCAAGCAATAACTCGGGGACTACCCCGTGCTATCTATCTGGCTATTGTATATCTGGTATGTCGGATAAATTTATATATTCATCAATTCAAATTAGTAGCTTGTGGACATTGGAAGCAACATCTCTGATTTATCGAAATCTAAAGAGGGACCTTATGATAAATTAGATAAGAACCAACGGAGAATCAAACACAGGAAAAGCAACTAAGGAATGAGCTATACACAAGCCGACACACGTCATATTATCTTTCATAGGATTTCCATGGGTTTTAACCAAAGTGGTCATTTTGAAACATAGCTCGCAATCAGCAAAAATGTTTGTTTCAAACATATGGATTAAGAATCGCAAATAATAATACACGCCGAATAACTCAACTAGAACGGTAACAACTTAACGATTACCATAGCAGATGAAAGATTTCGAGCTTATATAGAATAAACAGTACCAAAAGAGGCATATTGTCTTAAAACAACATACACCCAACATACCTGGGACTTGGCAAGTAAGCGATTTGCAGCTTAGGCATTAACTGTAGCCGAATCATCGATAGGAGGGGTAATGGCAGTGGCAGGGGTTTCTGAAGTAGGAACCTCGTCTACCACTGAAGGCACCTCGGCTTCTGTAGAAGCAATAGTTTCAGGACCAGGAATCTCCGAGGTTGCTTGAACCTCCGCGGGAGTTACCTCGACATCGACTGAAGTAACAAGGACGTCTTGAGCATTGGATGTTTGACGCGAAACTCCACCTTGGGCTTGGGAAGCTTCAGTCCCCTTAGAGGAAGACCGAGCTTCAGCATTTCCTCCCGAACTGCCACTTGACTCATTAGATATTTCAGAGTCTTCATCCAAGTCATCTTCATCACCAGAATCTCCGTCGAACTCATCGTCATCAACAGCCTCAACATCCTCTTCGACCTCGTCTAAGAGAAAACTCGGCCCTTCATTCCATTGATGCACATTGATGGCTCACTTGATGTGGAGCCTATTGGGAACCCCAAGAGAAAGGTGTGAAGCAGCACAGCAACAAGTCTTCCCTCGGTAAGAATCGAGGTTATCGAACCAGTAGGAGGAAGGAAACATTACATAGGTGTTGCAAGCAATGTGGAAATCTGCACAACACAAACTCAAGGCTTTTCCCCAACTAATAGTGACATTGTCAATCTCACCGGTTGCTGTAACAAAGGATTAACTGTATGGTGTGGAAGGTAATAATGGTTTGTAGCATGTAAACAGGTAACAGTGGAGGATGTATCAATGGTAAAGATTGGACCGGGGTCCATAGTTCACTAGAGGTGCTCTCCTTAGCTAAACAACATGGCATGATGGGTAAACAGATTACAGCAGGGCAATTGACAGGAACTGAGCATGGCATAACAATGCAATACTAGACAAAAAGATCCTATGAGATTTGATTGGGCAATACAACAATATACATAGACCGCCATCCAACTGCATCTATGACTAGAAGTCGACCTTCTAGTTATCATCCGAACCCCCTCCAGTATTAAGTTGCAAGCAACAAACAACTTCTTTAAGCAATGTGTGTAAGGTAAATAATCCACTTGTTCTATGAACAAGAGACCGTTGTTTTCTCCCTAGTGGCAACAACACATCTACAACTGAAGAGATTTCTGTCACTTCCCTTGGAACTAGAGGCATGAACCCACTATCGAGCATAAGTACCCCCTCTTGGAGTCACTAGCAACTACTTGGCCAAGATAGCTACTGAAAACGGAGAGCATGCAAGATCACAAACAACACAGACATGATAGTATCAAATAGACAAAACCATTAATCAATCTGACATAGTAATCTCAATATCCATCGGATCCCCGCAAACACAACATGCATGATTACAAATAGATTAGATCTTAATCATGAACGGAGCTCACATGATCTATGTAATGCCCCGGAAAATATTCCGAAATAAAACTGCGTGTTATTTTCTATTTTTACATCATCGTGGCATCATGCATACTTTCGCCCTAAAATATTTTCATCAAAAGCCTATTTTGTTTTCTAATTAGTCCCCTCTTTAATTTCAAATCGAAAACCCCGGTCTTTTCTAGATCTTTAATTTGTCTAAAAACTATTTACAAAAAAAATCTTTTAAAACTAAAACAAATAAAAATAAAAGAGTTTTGGGGGGAGGCAGCCGGCCGGGCCAAATGGCCCAGCTAACCACCTACGACCCCGTAATGAAACCCTAATCCGACCTATCCCAGGCGACACACGCATCCTACACCCCGCCGCCACTCACCAGCCTCACACACGCACACACACAACACACAACGCACGTCGCCACGCATGCCACAACCGCAGCGATCCCACCCCGCGCCCCCTGGTCAACCACTCGCCTCGCTCCTCCCTCGGTCCTCTGACTCCGCCGTCGCCCCAACTTTCCCCGTGCCCTCCCGCGGCTCACCACCTCTCTCCCTAGCACTGCCAGAGGCCGCGCTCCGTCGAGCTGGCTCCACACCTCGTCCATCTCGACGCCCCTGCAACCGTGCGTCCATAACCGCGGACCCCTTCCCTGCGTTTAGTGCTCCCTCGTCCCGGCCACCCTCCATCGCTCACGAGCCGCCCACGCCATCCATGTCGACCTCTGACCGTTCCTCTGCAGCGCCGGCTTCGCCCGTCCTCAACCTGCCATGGACGTCGCCGCCTGCGCATGTCTGCGTCTGCCGGCCGACACCCCCGCTCGACCACCTTCGGCGCCCCTGCCCTGCGCACTCCCACCTATGCCGGCAGCAGCCACCGCCTCCCTGGCTTGCGTGTCCTCGAACCGTGCTAGACGTCGCCGCCTTCTCCTTCTGCACGCAGGAGCTTCTGTCCCCGTCCCAGCGCGTACGGCTCGTTGTCTGCTGTTGGTGCTCAGTCATCGGTACATGTTGAAGGCCAGTGCTTCCTAGCTTCAGACAAGATGGATGTTTCGGTGGCGTTCGCTTTATTCTAGTAGTGATGTTGAGTTTTTGTTTTGGTGATGCTAGTGGAGTGGTGACGTGGATATGGTGTAGATGTTCGCCTTCAATTGAGACCGGCTCACCAAGTTCGCCATTGACCGCGATGCTAAGGATCCCGTCGCGAAACACCGAGCTCTCCTTCCTGGAATCAGTCAAGATGGAACACCAAGTTTTCTTCATGGATTCTAAAGCCCCGATCTCGAAGACCGATCTTGTTGGGACCAAACCCAAACCCCTCGGAACCATGATCGTCGAACCCTGATGTGTGACTCCTTTCTTGAGACCATATTTTTTATAATATATAATATTTATATGTTGCATATAAATTTTTCATGTTGCATACATATGCATGGTTTGGGGGCATTATGCCGATTCACCTCATAATTTAATATGGATCCCATATGCGGACGAATCTACTCTAATATTGGCTCCATTTAATATCTTGTTATTCGACATCTAAATTAAATATGGAGACCATATGCGTAGCGAAACGATGCCATGTTCTATCTTGTTATTCGACATCTAAATTGCGGGGTAGATGAACAACTAGAACCATATTATCTATTTGTTGAGATTCCCATTCCGCTTAACATTGCTAATTTAAACCGCATATTGCCATGCCATGCATCATATCATAAACATGCCGGATCTTCCGCCTAGTATTAAATATTGCATCAGGTGTTTTGCTTCTTCACCGGATACTACGATGAGCCGAAGTGAGGAACGACACGCCTACGGTTTCCCGACTATGTCTCACAGGCGAGCATTCTCCCCCTTCTACCTATTTTGTGTTTATAGACTTTACTTCCTTCCTTTGATCTATTGCTATCCTTATTGTCGATGCTATAGTATTGTTCCTTTATCTACCTGCTCCACTATATTGCCTTGGTTATCCTATTGCCTTGTTTGAGTAGCTAGTCTGTCCTTGCGAGTCATAGGCATGCTTAGTTTTTCTCTCATACAGGTGGAACACAATACTTGGATATTGATGGTGATAAGATAATTAAATTGATGATGTTGGTTATGGTTATGGTTTCACCTAATGATAAGGCCCCGGCAAGGACCACCTTTGGGAACTGCTTGAGCCGACCTAGGACCCGTTCGCTCTACGATACCAGTTCTGAGTTGATCGCGCTAACCAAACGTGGGGGCTTCTGGGCTCCCCCCCCCCTCAACTACCGGCGCTACTCGTATATCCAAAGGGTTACAAAATTGGTTTTCCATTTGGTGCATACGCATAATATGTCCTCGGACATGGGTGAGTTGATATGTCTTCGGACTTGATATTTTGGTGGACTGCCATGGCTTGCATTGCATAAAATCGGGATATCGTGCCGGAGGTGGGATGGAGCTCTACAAGTTATCTTCCGATCATCGCCCGGCCGTAGACTCAAACGCTGTGCCACCTAGAGAATCAGCTGTATCTCTTGTGTGGGTAAAACACAGTAGGTGATGCCTCTGGATATGCGCGTAGTTATGGGACAGTTCTTGTTGTGAGATTCGGAAGGCACGCGTGATATGTTGCCTGAAGGGTTGAGCATGCGTTTGGGTACAGTAGTGCACCCCTGCAGGGTAAATCTTTTCGAGAAGCCGTGTGTCCACGGTTATGGGTGCCTCAGGAGTACAGTGTCATGATCATAGACAACACCATTAATGTTTTGCCTCTAATAAAATGACTAGTAATTAGCCTTATCAACTAAATACCTGCTTAACTAAAATTGCCACCGTGTGTGTTCCGCTAGAGGACTTCCTCGACTGGTCTTCGAGGGGGAAATCTTCGGATGGGTTATGTTTGGTGTTATAATATTGTTACCGCATAGCGCTCTCTTATCTCGCTCTAATAGCCGAAGTTGTAGGGTGTCTCTATAAGTTAGATAGTGCAAGCTTT
The DNA here is from genome assembly GCA_916181665.1 of Avena sativa. Taxonomy (NCBI): domain Eukaryota; kingdom Viridiplantae; phylum Streptophyta; class Magnoliopsida; order Poales; family Poaceae; genus Avena; species Avena sativa. The sequence goes on along the minus strand of OV702284.1, from coordinate 310,769,290 downwards.
GCTTCCGCTGAGCCCACCATACCTATGTAGGCGAGGACCGCCGAATTCTAGTCTCGCCGTGTACTGGCCCCAGTACTGACCGCTCTCTTCCTGTTTTCCTTTGCCCTTTGTCGGCATCCTTTTGGCTTGACAGGTATGTGATTGACGACGTTAGCAAGGTTACCCTTCCGGCTTGGCCTGGGCAGGGTTGGACACCGCTTGGTTATTCTTCAGGACTCTTAGTCCCATTTGGATATTGTCCATACTCGGATACTATCTTGCTTTCTTCTTAAGTTGTATCTTCGTATTGTACCTTTTGTATTCTTGACTCGTTGAGTCGTTGTTGTATATATAAGTTCTTGTGGACTCTGTTGTAAACTAATGTGATGAAACTACTTGTATTCAAATCCCACCCACACGAAAGTGTCTGGTGGGCGTCTTTGAATCGCTTCTATGCGGGTTTTGGCGAGAAATGCTGAGATCTGCATAGACCCGATTCGGGGGCGTTACAAGTGGTATCAGAGCAAAGGTTTACGATACCCACTGGTCCAGCCTGTAGGATAACCTAGCTAACGGCCGATGTCTAGTGTCAAAACTATTTTTCTACAAATGCGTTGGATAGATCTAACTAGCTCTAATTTTACTCCTTACCTCCATTCTTTCTCTTCTTATCTTCGCGTGTTTTAATCTTCTCTCTTACCTTGTTCAAGTATAGGATTCTCGTGGATGGGTTTTCCGTCGTACCTTTAGGGTTCCGCTTCCCTCCTTTTGTAACGGCGGTGCTACATCTGGATTTCAGTCTACTTGATCCCTCTTCAAATATTTCCCGGTGTCCTGCAACTTTTTGCGATGACATCATCTGTCTGACTCTTTTGTTAATACCGCTTGTCAAGATCTTTAATCTGAATTTCGAGAGTTTTGTTGCATGATCCTCTTATTCATGTACAGAGTAATGCTTAGAGTGCGGGATGGAGTAGCTACCATACCACTACTCTTATCATTAGCTCTCTGGCATTGAACAAGTGGATTAATGTGACTAATACTCTTTCCTTGGAAGTTAGAGATGGCATTGTCTTTGCCTTTGTCTCTCCGGAGTGTTCTCTCGAAGAATGTGAGCAACAACCCCTTGTTGGTGGTGTCGACGAGTTCAAGACGGAGCAAGAATTCTTGTTAGTGGTGTCGCGACCATCAACCTAATGCAAGAAGATTCGATCATCAACCCCCTTTCCCCCGGTATCTTTGCTTGGATCTCGGGACGCGATCCCTTGTTAGTGGTGTCGAGTTGTAATGCCCCGGAAAATATTCCGACATAAAATTGCGTGTTATTTTCTATTTTTACATCATCATGACATCATGCATACTTTCGCCCTAAAATATTTTCATCAAAAGCCTATTTTGTTTATTAATTAGTCCCCTCTTTAATTTCAAATCGAAAACCTCGGTCTTTTCTAGATCTTTAATTTGTCTAAAAACTATTTACAAAAAAAATCTTTTAAAACTAAAACAAATAAAAATAAAAGAGTTTTGGGGGGAGGCAGCCGGCCAGGCCAAACGGCCCAGCTAGCCACCTACGACCCCGTAACGAAACCCTAATCCCACCTAACCCAGGCGACACACGCATCCCATACCCCGCCGCCACTCACCAGCCTCACACACGCACACACACAACACACAACGCACGTCGCCACGCATGCCACAACCGCAGCGATCCCACCCCGCGCCCCCTGGTCCACCACTCGCCTCGCTCCTCCCTCGGTCCTCTGACTCCGCCATCGCCCCAACTTTCCCCGTGCCCTCCCGCGGCTCACCACCTCTCTCCCTAGCACCGCCAGAGGCCCGCGGCCCTCCTCCCCGTCGTCGGCAGCAGTCCTCGCAGCCGCGCTCCGTCGAGCTGGCTCCACACCTCGTCCATCTCGACGCCCCTGCAATCGTGCGTCCATAACCGCGGACCCCTTCCCCGCGTCGAGTGCTTCCTCGTCCCGGCCACCCTCCGTCGCTCCTGAGCCACCCGCACCATCCATGTTGACCTCCGACCGTTCCTCTGCAGCGCCGGCTTCGCCCGTCCTCAACCTGCCATGGACGTCGCCGCCCGCGCATGTCTGCGTCTGCCGGCTGACGCCCCCGCTCGACCACCTTCGGCGCCCCTGCCCTGCGCACTCCCACCTGTGCCGGCAGCAGCCGCCGCCTACCCGGCTTGCGTGTCCTCGAACCGCGCTAGACGTCGCCGCCTTCTCCTTCTGCACGCAGGAGCTTCTGTCCCCGTCCTAGCGCATACGGCTCGTTGTCTGCTGTTGGTGCTCAGTCATCGGTACATGTTGAAGGCCAGTGCTTCCTAGCTTCAGACAAGATGGATGTTTCGGTGGCGTTCGCTTTATTCTAGTAGTGATGTTGAGTTTTTGTTTTGGTGATGCTAGTGGAGTGGTGACATGGATATGGTGTAGATGTTCGCCTTCAATTGAGACCGGCTCACCAAGTTCGCCATCGACCGCGACGCTAAGGATCCCGTCGCGGAGCACCGAGCTCTCCTTCCTGGAATCAGTCAAGATGGAACACCAAGTTTTCTTCATGGATTCCGAAGCCCCGATCTCGAAGACCGATCTTGTTGGGACCGAACCCAAACCCCTCGGAACCATGATCGTCAAACCCTGATGTGTGACTCCTTTCTTGAGACCATATTTTTTATAATATATAATATTTATATGTTGCATATAAATTTTTCATGTTGCATACATATGCATGGTTTGGGGGCATTATGCCGATTCACCTCATAATTTAATATGGAGCCCATATGCGGACGAATCTAGTCTAATATTGGCTCCATTTAATATCTTGTTATTCGACATCTAAATTAAATATGGAGCCCATATGCGTAGCGAAATGATGCCATGTTCTATCTTGTTATTCGACATCTAAATTGCGGGGTAGATGAACAACTAGAACCATATTATCTATTTGTTGAGATTCCCATTCCGCTTAACATTGCTAATTTAAACCGCATATTGCCATGCCATGCATCATATCATAAACATGCCGGATCTTCCGCCTAGCATTAAATATTGCATCCAGTGTTCCTTTCTAGTGTTTTGCTTGTTCACCAGATAGGACGATGAGCCGATGTGAGAAACGACACGCCTACGGTTTCCCGACTATGTCTCACAGGCGAGTATTCTCCCCCTTCTACCTATTTTGTGTTTATAGTCTTTACTTCCTTCCTTTGATCTATTGCTATCCTTATTGTCGATGCTATAGTACCGTTCCTTTATCTACCTGCTCCACTATATTGCCTTGGTTATCCTATTGCCTTGTTTGAGTAGCTAGTCTGTCCTTGCGAGTCGTAGGCATGCTTAGTTTTGCTCTCATACAGGTGGAACACAATACTTGGATATTGATGGTGATAAGATAATTAAATTGATGATGTTGGTTATGGTTATGGTTTCACCTAATGATAAGGCCCCGGCAAGGACCACCTTTGGGAACTGCTTGAGCCGACCTAGGACCCGTTCGCTCTACGATACCAGTTCTGAGTTGATCGCGCTAACCAAACGTGGGGGCTTCTGGGCTCCCCCCCCCTCAACTACCGGCGCTACTCATATATCCAGAGGGTTACAAAATTGGTTTTCCATTTGGTGCATACGCATAATATGTCCTCGGACATGGGTGAGTTGATATGTCTTCGGACTTGATATTTTGGTGGACTGCCATGGCTTGCATTGCATAAAATCGGGATATCGTGCCGGAGGTGGGATGGATCTCTACAAGTTATCTTCCGATCATCGCCCGGCCGTAGACTCAAACGCTGTGCCACCTAGAGAATCAGCTGTATCTCTTGTGTGGGTAAAACACAGTAGGTGATGCCTCTGGATATGCGCGTAGTTATGGGACAGTTCTTGTTGTGAGATTCGGAAGGCACGCGTGATATGTTGCCTGAAGGGTTGAGCATGCGTTTGGGTACAGTAGTGCACCCCTGCAGGGTAAATCTTTTTGAGAAGCCGTGTGTCCACGGTTATGGGCGCCTCAGGAGTACAATGTCATGATCATAGACAACGCCTTTAATGTTTTGCCTCTAATAAAATGACTAGTAATTAGCCTTATCAAATAAATACATGCTGAACTAAAATTGCCACCGTGTGTGTTCCGCTAGAGGACTTCCTCGACTGGTCTTCGAGGGGGAAATCTTCGAATGGGTTATGTTTGGTGTTATAATATTGTTACCGCATAGCACTCTCTTATCTCGCTCTAATAGCCGAAGTTGTAGCGTGTCTCTATAAGTTAGATAGTGCAAGCTTTGCTGCCGCTGAGCCCACCATACCTATGTAGGCGAGGACCGCCGAATTCTAGTCTCGCCGTGTACTGGCCTCAGTACTGACCGCTCTCTTCCTGTTTTCCTTTGCCCTTTGTCGGCATCCTTTTGGCTTGACAGGTATGTGATTGACGACGTTAGCAAGGTTATCGTTCCGGCTTGGCCTGGGCAGGGTTGGACACCGCTTGGTTATTCTTCAGGACTCTTAGTCCCATTTGGATATTGTTCGTACTCGGATACTATCTTTCTTTCTTCTTGAGTTGTATCTTCGTATTGTACCTTTTGTATTCTTGACTCGTTGAGTCGTTGTTGTATATATAAGTTCTTGTGGACTCTGTTGTAAACTACTGTGATGTAACTACTTGTATTCAAATCCCACCCACACGAAAGTGTCTGGTGGGCGTCTTTGAATCGCTTCTATGCGGGTTTTGGCGATAAATGCTGAGATCTGCATAGACCCGATTCGGGGGCGTTACAATCTATACAAGAAAGCACAAGGAGGAGATACAACCATCTAGATACTACATGGACCCGTAGTCCAAGGTGGAACTACTCACGCTTCATACCGAAGAAGAAGGCCTCTGGGATGATCTCCCTTCCGGCAGGGTGCCGGGAAGAACTTCAGATGTCGTGGGAATTACCACGGCAGACGCTGCAATCGGCAGCGAGTATTAGAAGATGGGGCAAGGGCGGCCAGCCATCTGCGGTGCGAGATGAGGGCGAAGACACAAGGGTTTTCCCAGGTTCGGTCCCCCGGAGGGTAAAGACCTACTCCTGCTAGATTGTATTATGGTGAGAGTACAAAGGGGCGAGCTCGACGACTAGGCGGCGAGTCGCTTGGGTGTATGATGGAACGTATCCCCTATGCGTCCCCTAGGAAGGTTTATATAGGCTCACCTTGCTAGGGTTTACAGATTACAACCGAATTAGTTAAGGATTCAGAGGTTCTATGACCTAGTCCGACTGGGCCTAGCTATGCTTCTAGGCCTCCAGCTTCCAGTCACCTGAGTCCACGCCAAGTCTTGATCCAGTCGCTGTCCTGCAGGCCCACTCGCTGATGGCTTGGGCCAGTAGGAAACGTCCTGCTGGGTATACCCCGGTAGGCATTCCCCATCAGTAGTCCCCGAGGCCGTCGTTGATTTGTCGCAGGTGTTTGCTGGAAGTCGGAGTATGCGGGTCCAATGCGGACGCCTAGTCGAATCGGCGGAGGACTCCTGAACAAAGGAAAGAACTAGTCATTTTAGTCGCAATAACGGTGACCAATCGTGTCGCAGCTCGGTGAACGGGTCGGCGAGTACTTAGTCACTGTTATATTGATCGGGTCGGCGAATAACTTGTCACTGTTATAGTGATCGGGTCGGCGAATCATCAAGTCACTGGGAGCAACGAGTCGAGTGGATGAAGTTGGACCGTCAGTTGTGGTCAAACTAGCCGTTGAGTAACCCAACGGTAATATTGGCATAATTACCGCGTAGTGAAGGGCGAACAGGAAAATGCTTCCTTCACTTCCTCCGATCTCGTACATCTCTGTTTCCCCATTCCACGCAGCGACCAGAACGATCCAGAGAGTTCCGACCCACAGAGGCATAACTCACCCGGGGTCCTCGCTGACAAATTGAAGAGGAAGCAGAAGGGCCGAAGTGCTCGCGGCGGCACGGGGAGCACCCAGAGGGCGATGCAACCCGCACCAGCCACGGCGGCGGCCACATCAGCACACGAACACCGCACACCACCACAGGAGGGTTCGTAGCGGCGGTGGGAGCACCCAACACCAAACCCTAGGGTTCGGGAACGGGGCGAGCCTAGCCACAGGAGGGCTCCGAAATCAAATCAAAGCAGAATAGATGAACCAGCGTAGTCGCCAGCCTTGCCCTGCACCACGGCACCGGCCAGGGAGGGCCACGGCGGCGGGCATCGCTAGCGGCGGCGTCAACACCCCACGGGGTCGAGGGAGAGGGGAGATGAGAACGAGAGAGGGACAGAGGGAGTGGGCTGAGAGGGCCAGGACCCCTTCGAGGAGCCCTTTGGTCATAACCACTTGGGCCAAAACAGCCCAATAAGCCCAATAAAGCCGGCCCATTAACCTAAAGAAAGTTTTAATAATTAAGAAAAGACCAAAATACCCCTAAACTTAAGTAAATTCTAGAAAATAAAATAAAAATATAGAAATTATAAATAAAATATTTTTGGTTTCACAATAAACCAATCTATCTAAATAAATAAAGAAATAAATTTTTATGTATGTAATTTTTATTAAGAATTCTATAATATATATATATATTACTTATGAAATTTTATAAAATTAAAGAAAAATGATAAAAATAAATAAATATTATTTTTATGATATATTAATATTGTAGTATTTTATAAAAATACTAAATAAATATTTAATATAATTATTGTATTTAAATGATAATTCTTAAAAGGAGTTATTAAAGAAATAAATTCAAATAAGATGAAATAAAATAAAAATATATAATATTCAATAAATATTTAAAAAATTAATATTTATAAATCCTTTACTACCTAAAGGAATTTTTTTAAAACTAAATAATGGGTAGAACACACAAAAATAAATAATGCATTACATTACTTTGCATAATCATTTTCAAATATTATTATGTATACTCCAAAGAAAGAAAATATTATTTTCTCAAATAAAGAAATCTTAGGTATCATCCTGAGTGATGATATAATGGAGCAATAGAACTTAGGGTTCTATTTGCAACAATAATGATCAATTAGGGACTTAATAACCCATGACATCAGTGATTCTAGCGTCGTATATCACGCGTTAACCATGAGATTTGGAATGGGACAAAGAAGTCAATTGTATCTTCTTCCTCTCGCATGTAGACGGATGTGCAGGTCATGGCTGTTATCACTCATAGCATGCATATTAATTGGTAATTTGTAGAGGATATGCAGCATATGGGTGGGAACCCTCAACGTCCCACGATAGTTCTGGCATCTAACGGTCTGTACAAACCATTATCGTAATTCAATGTGTGGGCATGGTGTACACCAAGGAGGCATGCGAGGTCGCGAAGGGGGCAGTGATTGGCTTGGATCACCTACTGGGCCCCACATCATGGAATTTTGGACGGGAAAGTACGCCCAGTTGTGCAACAAGGCGTTTATCTCTCATGGGTAAAGTAACGCATCTCTGCAGAGTGTAAGAACTATAACTTGTTACTCCCTGTTCCGGGAAGGAGCTACGAACGCAGCAGGAAAGGAACTCCATGAAAGTTCTTGTCAACCTGTGAATGCTAATGGTCATAGATTTTCATAATAAAATCAATCTTTAAAGAAATATTTACAAAAGCTACATAGTGCCAAGGACTTATAGTCTGAGGTGGTAGTTAGAGCATCAAACTTCCCACCTTGCATATAATGAACTTACTGGGTAACGCTGTCACTCATCCTTTTCTTTGATCCCTTGCTTAGATTCAGAAGGTTCCGAAGACACACCTATGTATGCAGCTGAATGCCAAGAAAATGTGTTCTACGAGGAGCCTGACCTGTCAGGAGGTGTTGAAGGAGTGGATTACGAAATACGCTATGGAGTAGATGGAAATGAGTCAAACTAGTGCTCTAGTTAGTAGTAACCGACGGAGCCAAGCAGCATGAAACCTATAGAATAAGCTGACGAGCTCAACTCTTAGTTGGAGTTGTTACTTTTAAATTCCACTGAAACACTTTATATTTTGGTTTGTAAGTTGAATCTTTTCAAAGTCTGAAACTTCTCGTATTGTAATAATAATAATGTGTGTATGTTTGTAATATGGACCCGCAATGTTTCTGTTGTACCACTCTGAGGGATGTGATATTTACGGAACGGTGTTCTGTGAACGTCATGTCAACGACTATAGTGTACTACACATGTAGTGGAATGCTGGGTCACTGCAAGTAGCTTGATCTATTTCTCTCTTGTTCTTCATATATCTAGTACCATATGAGCTGCCCTACATGATTATGGTCATATTTATAATTCCTATGTGGTGGATCTTTGTTCTATGATTTGATATTTGAGATTGGAATCTATTTTGTGTAAGATGTTTTGATAGATGCATATCATGCACCCCGTTCTTAATTGCTTCTTTTGATCCAACTTGTATGCAAGAACTTTTATGGGGAGAAGTGTGTGTTAGATGGAGTAGCATGGTGATAGATATTGAATTGTGACACATAATATTCAAGATCTACTTTAGTTTTTACCTTTGTTTTGCTGCCTCATTAGGGATAAAGTGAAATTATATGCTATAGTTATCATGTGACAGTGTGATAACCTTGTTAGATCAAGGTAGCATATTTGTCTTTCAAACATCATATAATATTGTTGAAAGCTATACTCTGATTTGTTCTTAGTTGAAGATTGCATGGAGATTTACCTTTCTTGAGGAGTATAAGAGAGATGTATTCTATCTCTATGTTAGAATGTGATGCCCATATTAATTTCTTTATCAAGCACATATAGAATTTTCATGAATCTTTATCATTGATGAATTGTTTTGTGATCAATACAACTTAAAAAGAGAGTAGACAAGTGAACCCATGAACCTCGGTCCAATTTTTATCATAAGAAACACCTTTCCATTACATCTACTATCCTTTTTATTTTCTACAATTTATTATTTCGAAAATACAAAAATACTTTCCTACTTGCAATCACTCACAAAAATTCAAAAACAACTCCACTATCTTTCATATCATCTAGTTTGCATTATTTTACTTTATTTACTATATTTATTTTAGTTTATATTTTATTTTATTTTTGATATTACTAATATGAAACCTTGTGCTTGACAACCACTTGGTGGAGTTGGAGACACAAGAAAAAATATTTTACTTTACATGTTTCTTGAAGAGGATAAGACAAATACCCTTCCATAACCACTTTTCTGAGAGTTCGATATAAACCCTCAATCACCCTTGTGTGGAAAAAAAGTTTGCTACAACACTCTACACTTGGAGTCCCAGCGAAAAGTGGCCATGTTTATTGCTATCAGTCACTGCAATTAATAATGAAAGAGATTGTGTTGGTATCATAGGTAGATACGATAACATAGCGCATAGAACTAGAAAAACTAATCCCACATAAATCTTATACACAATTTTGCATTAATATTCTACAAAACAACAAATACACTAAAACTATGATACTACGCATTATAAAGATGATATCATATACTAGTATCATATGCATGATATTACTATATGATACTCTCCACGGTGACTAGTTTGAGCGGAGAATACCTCTTAAAGGTTTTGGTTGCAAATGAGTTAACATGTCAAATACAACAACAACCAACGTAGGTTAGATTCTAACAAGATAATTAGTTATCTACGTCGTGCCTGAATTTCCCCCCACCAACATTCGTTCAGCCCGGGTCTTAATTAATTATTTCCTCCGATCCAAATTAATTAAGTTGGATTTATATATATTACTTCCTCCGGTCTAGTTTATTAGACACGTACGTAGTTTTAAAAAATCTTTGACTATCAATTTTAACTAATAAAATATGCAATATATGTCTCAAAAAAATATCATTGGAAACTACTTTTGAAGATGAATCCGATGGTATAATTTTTGTAACATATTATGTAAAATTTATCGACCAAAATTATTGGTCAAAGTTGTTCTCAAACTGCGTGCGTGCCTAATAAACCGGAGCAGAGGAGTAGGATATATCTAATATTAAAATAAATTTAGATACATTCTAATCTAAATAAATTTAAATCAATTAATTTCAACAGAAGGAAATAGCTAGGATCCTGCCCCGACTTGAGTTTTTTTATCCTTTTGCTTCAAGCGGACGGCCCTCTGGCCACCTCTAACCTATTTTAGACGAAAAATGTTATTTATCTGTCAAAATATCCCTGCATTACAGTATGTTCCAAGATCAGTATTAGGGTCAACAGATCCCAACAGAAAGTTTATCTGTGGGAAAGTTATTTCAATTGCGCAAAAATTTAAATTGTACTTACGAAGTAGTACGTACTTCATCCGTTTTAAAATATAAGATGTTTTAGCTTGGTGACTTATTTTACAACGTAGGTTTACTTAACTTTAGGATAAATCTATACACTAAAAGAAGCCTAGATTTTTTTTTACAAACCTAAAACATCATATATTTTGAAAGGGAGGGAGTACTAGGTAGTGCAGTTTTGGCATGCCTTCTAGGCGTCTTCCTCAGTTAAAACATGAATGGGACATGAATCAAGAACAAAATCTGCTGTTGCACACGATATATATTGATATTGAAATCTGCTATTGCACACCATATATATTGATATTGATTCGATATGGGACAGCAAACGAAAACTACCACTCTTCGTCCGATCCCAAACTATATCTCAAACCTAATTACTTGTATGTATAGATCGATCGACAATTCGACATGCCATGAATTAATGGCACCACTTAACTAATAACAAAACCCTAGCCTAAGATCGACGATGTATATATGGATAGATAGACAATTAGTCCTGGTCGACGCCGACGAACTGCTTGATGGAGTCCTCGACGTGCGCCATGACGGCCGCCCACCCGTTGTGTGTGGGGTGCATCTCGTCCCAATAGAAGTGCTCCTTGGGGTTGTCGCAGAGCGAGTAGAGGTCTCCGTCGGTGCTGGTGTCGCCGCACAAGTCCTTGGGGTCGATGCCCTGGCAGCAGGGCGTGAGCTTGTTGTAGAAGCTGCGCGACTGGTCCGTGAACGCGGAGTGGAGGTCGACGACGAGCACGCCGTCCTTGCCCTTCATGAGTCCCGCGAGGTTCTTGTTGTGTGTGTCGGCGCCCGTGTTACCTGCGCCGTCGCAGCCCTTGTGGTCGCTGGCCCTGGTCTGCGCCGGCGCGCAGCCGAGCGGGTGGAGGTTGTTGACGAGCACCTTGGGCACGCCGAGCGCCCTGATGCGGTCGACGGCGTGGGCGATGGCGGAGGTGACGTTCTTGGTGAAGGCCGAGACGTCGGCGAAGCCGCTGGGAGGGCCACGCCCACGCGGTCGTAGTCGTTGCCGGAGATGGCGACGAGGGCGACGGACCTGGCGAGGCGCGCTCGCGGGATGCTGTTGCCTTGGATATTCTTCTGGAAGGTGTCCACCTGCTGGCTTAGCGTCGGCACGCCCTCCGGCACGGAGTAGACGCCGGAGCCCGCCGTGGCGAACGTCATGCCGGCGTCGTCGACGACGTGGCCCTGCTGCTCCTTGTGGGGCCGTGGCGCCATGTCCAGCCCCAGCATTTTCGCTGCCACGCCATATATATGTGCATACAAACATACATGCATGATTAGTTAGTTAGAGACATCGATCGGCAAGAGAACAGATACTGCATATATAGATCCATCCAATTTACTAGTAGTAGTAGCTATAGGTAGATGATCGTTGAAGATGAAAAGTAGTTGATCGTTGATAGGCAATATATATACGTACCGACGAAGTCAGATTGGACCATGTAGTTGGAGAAGCGTCCGGTGGCTTGGTTGTGCGAGGTGAAGGAGCCGTCGTCGTTTCCGAAGGAGTAGCCGTAGGGGTTGTACCATGAGCGGATGAGCTCGCTCTCGAGGTCGCTGGTGGCAACCTTAGGGGTGTTGCCGTTGTCGGCGAAGGAGTCGCCGAACGCGAACAGGGTGTAGCCGCCGTAGGTGGTGGTGGCGACGACTGGTGCCGGAGGCGGAGGCGGGTTGGGGGTAGCAGGATTATTATTATTGTAGCCACAAACCGGAAGACCACCACATTGCCGACGACAAAGGAAACCAGAACATTGACAGCAATCCTGCCCGCGAGCACCTGCGGTCGTAGGTTGATGATTAGGAAGAATAATCAAGTAGCTAGAGTTAGCATCTAGTATCAGTAAAACCTAGCGATCGATGACGACGGAGTATTAACATATGATGATGATTTCTGCGTACGTACGTACCGCTGAGAGTTGCGAGGAGAAGCACCAGCAGGATGGAGATGAGCTTCGTCGTCGTCGTCATTGCGATCGAGCGAGCTAGCGATCGGTCGAGGAGGGGGGTGATGCTTTAATTTGGGAGCTCGCGGCTGCTATTTATGCACGCCGTAGAGCGAGCTTAGGGGTATATAAGTAACTATACCTACCGAACGAATGAATTTTGCCCAGATTTTATCTTGAAATTAAGCTGGCGCTAGCTACCTACGTACGTACTCCTATAAGTATAACTAGGAAAAAAGCCCGTGCGTTGTAGCGGGACTGACAAAATAATACTGTAACTTTTCTAAACAAAACTTGCAATGGAGCTGATAAAACAGCTTAAAAAAATAATTTTAGAACACTTTTAAACAAAAAATATCCCATGACCTAAATTTTACCCCCGTAAATACATCTAGCAAGCAGCAAAAATCATCAACTGGCTTTGATCAAACTTTTTTTGCAAACACATCTACTCCCTCCGTTTAAAAATATAAGATGTTTTAGGTTTGTAAAGAAAATGTATCTAGACTATTTTTAGTGTGTAGGTTCACTGAGGTTTGGAGTAAATCTACACACTAAAAGTAGTTTAGATACAATCTCTTCACAAAACTAAAACATCTTATATTTTGAAATAGAGGAAGTAGCAAGCAAGGGTAGGTAGCAGCAACCATATCGAGCAGCTAGCAGCAAAAGCATTTGCAGCTGCGCGCTCTCACATGGCATAGAAGAAGTGCCGCGTCTCGCTTGGATCCTACAACACGTGAAGGCAAAAAAGAAAGTAAGACATCAGAAAACATACATACCGGGCTTAGACCAGTCAAAATCCCCAATTTTCTTCATGCTCTCTCCTTGCTCTGCTGCCGGCCGCCTTCCAACCGTGCTACCTCCGGTCATGCCAACGCCTCCGCATCCCGGCTTCCCTCCTGCGCCTCTACCATGCCGGCGACAACCACCGAACAAGACCGTGTGAGATATGAGTTCCTGATCTTTCTTAAACAAAAATCGAACACCACTTTTGATTCAGCCATCTTCCATGAAGATAGAGTTAATAGCTTGAAGAATTACGATCTAGTACAATATTTTATCATGGAACCAATAAATTGATCAGGCTTGGAAGTTGGAATCAATTGACTTGATTTGATTAATCAATAGGGACATGAAGCAGGCCTTAACCTGATTGGGAACTTGATTGGATGAATGGCCGAACGCCAACTCCAGCAGGCTTGGGGGGACGTTGCCGTCTACGCGTAGATGAAATCAGGACTATCCAGCGAACTTTTTCTCACCTCGGCACCACGACCCCGTCCGTGTCCGATGCCTCTACCCCACCGGCCACGCCTGCTGCTTGTGCCTGCATTTTTCGTGCGGTCGCGATGGAGTAGTCACGAGAGAAGTCTTGCTCTTGCTTCGGGGGCGGTCTGCGCGACCCTGCCCGTGCACGCCTCCTAGCCGAAGTCCTGGTCTGAGCTCGGTATGGAGATCGATGGGTGTTGCGCTACGCCTCCCCCTCGCCCGCAACCGAGCCCAGAAGCACGCCTCCGCGCGCAGACACCACCACGGCCTAGTCCCTTTCCTCCGGCGACGGAATAACGCCCAATTCGCCCCGGATTTTTGCCAGCAGTTGCGTCGTAGAGCTCCCCTCTTGAAGCCCCGCCCGGAGCCCTTCCCCAGATCCTGGGTACTCCACCATCGTGAGATCCTCCGTCCCTCGATCTTCTTTTCCCCCTGCTGCAATTGATCTAGATTCGATTTGGTTTCTCTACGACTTTTGAAAATCCTCTCCATCCTTGCGCGCATCCCGGCCATCTCCGTTCCCTTGGCCGGAGGAGGGCAGAGGATTTGATGGCCCGAGATTGCAAGGTGGTGGCGGTCAACAAGATCTGTTTTCTTTTCCAGAAGTGGTGCCCGTGAGAAGGAGGCGCCGGGGCTTGCAGACGATGCTGACATCTAGATGCGATGCGATGAGCTGATCCGGGACATCGAACTTGATGGCAGTGCAGTCCCGCAAGGTTGTGGCCGGTGGGAGAGCCAGCTGCAGCCATCGTTACCATCTACTCGGTGACATATATGCGTGTCGCCTCTCTCTCTAGATAGAAGCAATGCAATGAGCTGATGCAATGAGCTGATCCCGGACATCCAACTACAAGAAACACTCCAGTTAGGGTAGAACTCTGCTTAGAGGGATGTATGTATATGGCGTGTCCTGTTGGCCGGATCAAAGCTTTTTTTTTTCTTGAACGTGGACTCCGTCTGTCTCAGCACCGAAACATAGTTTTTTTACTCATCGATCCACGTAGCTTTGTCCGACTGTTTTTTTACTTATCGGTGGCATTGGTTGTAATATGTAATTTGGTGGGAAGGTAAAATGGTCCGAAAAAGTGTAGGTACTACAAGAAACACTCCAGTTAGGGTAGAACTCTGCTTAGAGGGATGTATGTATATGGCGTGTCCTGTTGGCCGGATCAAAACTTTTTTTTTTCTTGAACGTGGACTCCATCTGTCTCAGCTCCGAAACATAGTTTTTTTACTCATCGATCCACGTAGCTTTGTCCGACTGTTTTTTTACTTATCGGTGGCATTGGTTGTAATATGTAATTTGGTGGGAGGGTAAAACGGTTCGAAAAAGTGTAGGTACTACAAGAAACACTCCTTCCTTTATTATTAGGTATAGATTATTAATCGTAACACTTGTTCAAAAAAAAAATTGTTAACCGTATAGATTTTGTTTTGACAACACACGTATGTAAACAAAACTCCTAGCTTGATCTAAATTAAAATTCACGGGTAGAAGAGACTCCTCCTGATGGTTACTTAACACAGTTAGATCTAAATTAAAATTCACGGTTAGATCAAAATTAAGTACTCCCTCCGTCCCATAATAGATGTCTCAGATTTGTCAAAATTTAGATGAATCTAGACACTAGCATATAGATTCATTCAAATTTTGAAAAACTTGAGACATCTATTTTGAGATCGGAGGGAGTACTAACTCTGATGGTTACTTAACACGTTCGAAACACGTGTTGTAGATAACCAGTTTGACACCAGAAATGTTAAGAAGCAGACTCCCGTAATAATTAACTTCCCTTCAAAACCTGTAGATATGGCGTGTGGAACATGGACTCCCCCCATAATAAACTTCCCTTTCAAGAGCTGTACTGCTCGGTGAAAAAACTAACCGCGTCTTTCCCTTTCAAAAAAATCCAGAACATACCCCAGCTTGTAACGTAGTATAGTTGTCAAACATAAAAAGAATTGGCCTTGGTTTGCTCCGAAATTATGACTGTGTCAATATGATCCATCGAATTGTAGTTATACCATCAGAAATCGTTGACTCGTTACGTCTATACCCATGTTCCGTCTGTTTCCAGATGTCACCGTTACGACCATGTTCCGTCTGTTTCCAGATGTCACCGTTACGACTGCATCAACTTCCATCTAGTTGACTCGCACCCTGACATGTGGGTCCATCACTTGCCACACAACATCTCGGAAACTGATATATTTCTCTGCCTTCTGACGCGTGGGACCAAGCTGGCGTGCGTGACCTTTTCTACCTTGTGGGACCTCTTCTAACATAGGGGTCCCAGCAATAGCCCTTCTATGTTGTGGGCCGTCTTCTTACTTGTGGGACCTCTACTGACGTCTGGGACCTAGTAGTAGCCCTACTGACCTGTGGGGCCTATTCTGACGTGTGGCACTTAGTACACTTGCCACGCCAGCATCTCGGAAAACTGATATATTTGTCGGCCTTGTGACAAGTGGGACCAAGTTGACATGCAGAACCTCTTCATACGTGTGGGACCTCTTCTGACGTAGGGGTCCTAGATATAGCATCTTCTTCCTTGGGGCCCTCTTCTGATTTGTGGGACCTCTTCTGGCGTGTGGGACCAAGCAGTAGCCCTTCTGACCCGTGGGGCCTTTTATGAGCATGTGAGACTCAATACGTAGCACCTACTGACCTGTGGGGTCTTTTCTTACGCGACACATGAATCTACACCGCTGCAAAACTCTCGTTAGGGCCGCTGCCCTGACCTCCATGGCCCCATCCACTCCGATTCTCCATGCACTCTCGATCAACACCGCCTTCCTGGGCCGCCGGCCAAACAGCCATCGCTCGTCCTCGAGCTGAAAAGCAGCATGACCCAATTGCCCGCATCCCAAGGAATCATTCGTCCGCTGTTTGGGGGATGACCCCAGGTAGGGTCAAGCAAGGGTAAAAGGTGAAGCCCGGCAAGGTCTGGGCCGAATCAAAGAAAGACCCAGCCGAGTTATGTAGAGGCCGGTCGAATAAAGGCCCGGCTTAACCCGAGTCAAGCAGCTATGACCCGACTCGACCGGCATACGGGTTATGTCGGACTATAGTTATTACATTTTGTGTATGCAGGTCAGGACTGGGCCGAGTCATGCAAGGCAAGGCCGAGTCATGGGGAAGCTTGTTCAAGAAGGAGAGGGCGAACCCCGAAGTCAACACTGCACGCTGTCTCCCCCGCAGGAATCTGTACAGTGCCAAGCACTACGGACAAAAGCCAGAGAGACAGAGAAGCAGAAGGAGGTCACGGAGGTGACAGTCCTTAGGCCCGAGGCTCACATTTGGTGGACTCTAGGTCTTTGCCATCGATAGAAGGGGGACATAGAAAGAGGTCTGCCGAGTCACCACTTTGGGACAAGCATATTCCACGAATATGCTTGTCCACGTCAGCCCTAGAAGGCACCAGGTCATTCCTTTATAAGGAAGGACTGGGCGTCTGGAGGAGGGGATCGATTCATTTTTCCTCTTAGACTAGTGGTAGCTTCTTCTTCCTCTCGCTCATACAGCTCGAGGAGCAAGTGTAGCTCCATTGGTGTAGAATAAAGATTGAGTTCTAGCATTCTGAGTGTAGAAACCACTACATCTTCCCTCCCTAGATCCCACTAGCATCGGCCCCCAACTTAAGCCTACCCATGGCATCTGCTATGCCACCACCACGACAGTTGGCGCCCACCATGGGGCCAGCAGCGGTGCTAGCTGGAGTCAAGATCCGGACGGGAAACTTCGTCGACACAGGCGAGCGCGTCGTCTCTGGCTTAGTCCAGAGATTCGACATCTGGGACTACGTCAGCGACAACACTGGCAGCTTCGGAGCAAGATCACCCCCACGCAACGGCGTCTTCATCAACATGGGTGCCCACAAGATCTACGTCGGTGTTGGCACGTCTCGCGTCTACCCGCGTCGAGTCATCCTCGCGGGAGATCCTCCCCTCAGCGCTGCGAGTGGTCCGCGTAACACTCGCCCCGCAAGCAACGTCGAGGTGATGATGACGGTACCGATGCCAGCAGTAGGAGCAGGACCAAGCAAGAACCCGGCGACAGTGGATCCGACAATAGCTAAGCCGGGAGACGTGAAGCAAGCAGTAGCAGATCCGTCAACAACATAGGTACCCAAGGTGCACGAGGTAACACCCAAGGCGCCGAGAGTAAGATGGCCACCACTGGAAAGGCAGGATAATATCTTGCAGGCAAGCATAGATAACCTAACAACACCTGTAGCACCAATAGTGAACCCGAAAAATGCACAGGAAGAGCTAGAGGAGACTAGGTTGAGAATGTTAGAAGAACCTAACAAAGTATATGCGCTGTAGGAGTCCTTTAATAGGACCTTGCGAGAGTATGCTAGGGCAAACAAGCTAGATACGGGCACGACACGAATAGATGAGCTAAGGATAAAAGGGAAGAATCTCCTTAGTGATATTAACAAGGAACATGAGTCTCATCAGGGCGATTCGACTGACCCAGGGTTGCCGAGGTACAGTACCCCAAAAAAGAATCTCAGGGCAGCGAATGCTGCAGCCTCTGAGTTGGAAGGATTAACCGGGGAAGCCCGGCAAAGGCAACAAGAAAGAGTAAATGAGCTGGTATGCATCGCGAACCAGCATAATGAGGAAATACTCAGAGCTAACCCAGCGAAACCAGGGGGTTCGCGCATGGTTCACTCGGCAGGAGCTGCCCCGACGTTATCAGCCGCCGAGGCATCCTCACCCGGAAATGGATTACGAAAAGATAAAACAGTAACCTCGGGAAAAAGAAACAAACAAATTGTTCCATATGACCTGGCGATGGCCGGAAAAGTCAATGAAAATAAAGGAAATGGAAGCCGAGGTAACAGCGGTGAAAGAAACCGCGCCGCGGCAATAGCGAGCAAGGGAATCTCGGACGGGGGAACCCCGAGAATAATAACCCGGTTGAAGTAAGACGGTATCACCCGCAAGATCATCAGCCGAGGCATGAACCTCGGCAAGGGAGAGATGCAGGACATATTCTGCATCACCCGGCCCATGACAGATACAATGATGGTTATTCGGAGATGGAAAATGCCGGATTTGTTGGGCTAAACCACTATGGGGTGGAAGAAAGAGTTTTGTAAAGGAATCTGCCGTCGAATGACGCAAGATTAAAACTTGACAGGTTATATCGGTCCGAGTTGTTAGAAGAGCAAGGTCCTCCTGGTCCAGCATGTTTTGGGCCCCGGATTATGAGTGAGCCACCTGTCCCGAACTTCCAGTTGGCAAGAGGCACGAAAACATATGATGTAAGTACTAAACCACAAGATTGGTTGATTGACTATTCCACTACAGTGAAAATAGCAGGGGGAAGTTTGAGATGGGTTGTGAGATATGTGCCCCAGATGTTGGAAGGGCCAGCCAGGGTCTGACTGAATAACTTACCAGCCGGCAGTATCAACTGCTGGTTAGACTTTGAGGAAATGTTTGTCAGTAACTTCACCAGTACGTACAAGAGTCCGAATAGGCCTCAAAAACTGGCAATGTGCAAACAGAAAACGAATGAGACTGATAGAGAATTCCTGACTCGATGGTGCAACCTCAAAAATTCTTGTAAATGAGTGATTGAATCATAAGCGATTGCTTGGTTCGCACAAGGGTGCAGATATGGAAGTGTGTTATGGCAAAGGCTATAAAGAGATATGCCAACTACGTTGGCCGAGACAATCAGAATAGCAGATTCATATGCACTGGGTGATCCAACTCAACCTGAGCTTATGTCGGCAGAGCATCATGAGCAGCATGATAATTACGCTCGTGATGGCGTGGGATCATCCCGGTGGAAGAAGTTTAGAGGTAAAAGAAGACAAGACAGGCCGGATTACAGATACAGTTCGAGTCATGTTGCTGCGGTTACTCGGGACCAACTGGGTATAGGAAGCAATCAGCGCCAGAAAAATGGTCCTCATCAATGGACACCGAGGAATGAAGGAAAGAAACAGTGGACTCTAGAATAGAAGAAGCAATGGTAGGAGAGGCCGAAGCACACGTTTGAATCAATGTTGAATCAACCATGTAAGTTTCACTCGCCTAATCCGGCAAAACCCACCAACCATACAACTCGTGAATGTGCATGGATGAAAAATGCAATGGGAAACCCGGCAGTGATGCAGATGCCTCAGCAGCAACCACGTCATCCACAGCAGCCACAACTTACAAGAAGAAATGCACAACAATTGATGCTACCTCCACCACCTCCGAGGTATGAGAATCAGGACCGGAGGGATGCAGTTCACCATGTGGTCAACCAAAGCCTAGAAGGCAGAGGGAACCCGGGAAATAATGGACTTAATGAGTACAGGGAGAACCATCAAACATATTGTTTATTCACCATGGAACAGCAAGACAGGCAGAGCGTACAACGCGGGAATATGGAAGTAGATGCAGTTATACCAGCGGTTCCAAAGTATATGCCATGGTCAGATCAAGAGATAACTTGGAGCATTAGATATTATCCCAAGATCATGCCAAACCCCGGGTCATATGCCTTGGTGCTGGACCCAACGTTTGTCGGCCCAGTATCAACATGAATTTTCAAAGGTGCTGATAGATAACGGGAGATACATCAACATTATGTACAAGGATACGATGCATAAACTCGGCATCTCTCCAAATATGTTGCAGTCTACGAAGACAACCTTTCATGGGATAGTTCCAGGACTGTCCTGCGAGCCCATTGGGAAGGTCTAGGTTATTCGGCATAAGGGAAAATTGCAGAGCAGAAAATTTGGAATTTGAGGTGGTGGATCTAGAAAGTTGCTATCACGCATTACTTCGACGGCCGGCATTGTCCAAATTTTTGACCAGCTGTCACATCGGTTACTTAAAGATGAAGATGCCAGGACCATAAGGGGTAATAACAATAGCCGGAGACTACAGGAAATCAATGAAGTGTGTTATGGCAAAGGCTATAAAGAGATATGCCAACTACGTTGGCCGAGACAATCAGAATAGCAGATTCATATGCACTGGGTGATCCAACTCAACCTGAGCTTATGTCGGCAGAGCATCATGAGCAGCATGATAATTACGCTCGTGATGGCGTGGGATCATCCCGGTGGAAGAAGTTTAGAGGTAAAAGAAGACAAGACAGGCCGGATTACAGATACAGTTCGAGTCATGTTGCTGCAGTTACTCGGGACCAACTGGGTATAGGAAGCAATCAGCGCCAGAAAAATGGTCCTCGTCAATGGACGCCGAGGAATGAAGGAAAGAAACAGTGGACTCTAGAATAGAAGAAGCAATGGTAGGAGAGGCCGAAGCACACGTTTGAATCAATGTTGAATCAACCATGTAAGTTTCACTCGCCTAATCCGGCAAAACCCACCAACCATACAACTCGTGAATGTGCATGGATGAAAAATGCAATGGGAAACCCGGCAGTGATGCAGATGCCTCAGCAGCAACCGCGTCATCCACAGCAGCCACAACTTACAGGAAGAAATGCACAACAATTGATGCTACCTCCACCACCTCCGAGGTATGAGAATCAGGACCGGAGGGATGCAGTTCACCATGTGGTCAACTGTGGCATCCCGCAAAACCACTACTAGAAAATCGCGTTGTTTTTGTGCATTGCATCATCATGACCGCATGCTCATGTCATCATGCCACGTTGCATTTGAGCATCGTCATCATCTTGCAATTGCTTGCATAAAACTATTTGCAGAAAAACCTAATTTGTTTTCTAAACGCCCCATCTTTATTCAAACGCAAAACCCGGGTCTCCGGATTAATTTGTTTTGTCCGCTATCGGTTTGCAGAAGCTTTGTTTTAAACAAATAAAATATTAAATTATTTTTAGTGGGGCAGTCGAACGGGCCGATTCGACCCGAACGACCACCCCCAGAATAAAAATCGGTCCACCCCGTTATTCTTTTCCTACCTATCCTAATCCTACCCAGTCCCCAGCCACATCAGTCCCTCCAATCGGTTCTCGCCACATCACCCTTGGCCATCCCCCCTCCAATCAAAAGCTGCCACCTCACTTACCCACCTCTCTCTCCCCTCTCCCACCAGCCCCACACCCCACTCACCCGAGCCAGCCCCACCCACACGCGCCCCCCACCTGCCGCTGACCCCCTGGGCCCGCAGCCCACTCCCCCCGCCTGGACCCCACCTGGTCCCACCCCTGTCCCGCGTCCCGACCCCCACCTCCCGATCCTCTCTCTCTCTGTTCTTCTTCCTCCCTCACGCCCCGCAGTCTCCTCCCCGCTCGCGACCTCGCCCCGACGTCCTCCTCTCCACCTCCGGCGCCGGCTCCCGCCTCTCTCCCCTCCCGGCCGCTCTCTTCCCCCCCGACCGCGCGTCCGCGCCTCCCCGAGCCCAGCGGCCGCTGCCCTCCGGCCGTCCCCGTCCATCCTCGCCCCGCTCCGACCCCCGCCGGAGCCGCCTCGTCCCCGACGCGCCCGCCGGCGCCCCGCCGCCCAACCTCCTCCGGCCGCAACGCCTCGCCCTCCTCCCGCGCTCCTCTCCTCCGCCCAGTTCGCCGCCCCTCTGGCCGGAGCCTGACCCCGCACCGCCGCACCTCGCCGTCGCCCGCGGCCGCGCACCCCACCGTCGGCCTCCGCCACCGCGACCTCCTCCGGCGCCATCTCCTCCGGCCGCGTCGCCCCACCGGCCACCGCCCAGCCCGTCCGCCTCCAGACCCCGTGCTCGCCTCCCTCGCCCGAGCCCGCCTCCGGCCCGGCGAGTCGCCCCCCCTCCCGCGAGCTTCCTCCCGGAGTTGCTCCGCCTTGGCCGTCCCCGGCTCGTCCTCGACCCTGGGCCCCGCACGTTCTTCCCCGGCCTCTTCCCCTGTTGTCCGTGTCGTGGACTGCTCCGGTTGCTTGTCGACAAGGCCGCAAACAAGAACCCGTCCTCTCTTCTTTCCACAAGAACTCCCTCTCGGATCCGAGGACCGAAGATGCCCGGAACGCCAAGATCGCCTTTCGGACCCTTGAAGATCGATCATGGCGTCCCCCCTCCCTTGAAGATCGCCAAGATCGCCTTTCGGACCACAAGACCGACGCCACGAGAAGAGGCCGCCACGATGCCAAGTTCAGCTAACGATAAGACCGATACGAGTCGAGACCCGGGAAAACTCTGCAAGACCACGGCGCCGGAACCGGAAACCGACCCTCGGACGCCAAGTTCGCCGAGAACCTAGATGCCAAGCTCTTCTCATCGACAGGATCGACCGATCTGGAACGCCAAGTACTACCCTCGGACGCCAAAACCCGCACCGGAAGGACGCCAAGATCGCCACACGGACGACAAGTTCTACTTCCGAACGACAAGACCGGCCGATCCGTGGACCGACAAGATCGTCGCAACGACAAGATCGACACCGACCAGGGCGAGCCCGATGTGCCCTCGACGCCAACCAAGTCCTGCTCCCCGGATGCGACAAGATCTACCTCAGTTATCCGAGACCGAACCCGTCGAACCCTGAACCCTGAGACCGAATCCCGAACCCCGGAACCCCAAGTTCGTCGAGACCCCCTAATGTGTGACCCCTTTTCTCGAACCCTATATTAAAATGATATTAATTGTTGCATATAAAATTGTCATACTCGCATGCATCTTATCATGTGGTTTGGGGGCCTTATGCCGATTCACCTCATAATTAACTATGGGGCCCATATGCGGGCAAATCTAGTCTTATATTGGCCCCACTTAAATTTGTGTAGCGAACCGGTAACTTATCTCGCCCTGTTATTACAACATTTAATATGCGGGGTATCTAAACAACATGAACCTATTAATTAATTGTCGGGACCCCGGTTCCGCTTAATCTTGACTAATTGCATCGCACCTTTACCATGCCATGCATCAACCATGCATCA
Source organism: Avena sativa (assembly GCA_916181665.1). NCBI lineage: Eukaryota > Viridiplantae > Streptophyta > Magnoliopsida > Poales > Poaceae > Avena > Avena sativa. The sequence continues at coordinate 310,745,934 of OV702284.1, read as the reverse complement.
TGCCGATCTTCTGCCGTTGTATTAAATACTACATCCGGTGTTTATTCTAGTGTTTTGATTCTTCGCGGATAAGGCCGTTGAGTTGATGCGAGTGTCGACCCGATCTTCGGATGAACCTTCGACAATGTTTTCAGGCGAGCACCTCCCCCTTTCTACCTATCTTACTTTTATAGTATTTATTCCCTCCTGTTGATCTATTGCTATCTGTGTTGCAATGCTCTAGTTTCGTACCCGTGATATCCCCTGCAGCCTTATATTGCCTTGGACACCTCCTATTACCTGTTGTTTTGGTAGATAGTTGGACCTGCGCGTCGTAGTCGCTTGCTCAAGTGCTGTGGCGTGTCGTCGAGTACCACAGTTTTTGGAGTATTGCCGCACGTTGAATGTTGGAAATGCTCATGGCTTTATTTATTGTTCACTTTAATTATTGTTTAACAACTAAAATTGAAGTAGGTAAGCAGAGGCACAGGTGGGCAATAGATGTTATTTGGTTGTTAACCGTCCACTTGTGTCCCGTAGGAACCCGAGTGCTTGATACCTGTTCCTTGATTTATCGCGCTATCCACATCCGGGAGGCTTATGGGACCCCCCTGAGCCAGAGCTTGATTCATTCTTATTTCTTGGGGCCACAAACTAGTTTGGGGTTTTATTACTATCCTGTACTTATGCCATGCTTTACTGCTTTATTTACGATTGTGCGAGGAGCACACTGTACTGTTTAGGATCGTGGCACGATTCCGCGGTGTCGACAAGCCCAGTTTTGGGTTCCCAGTCGTTCACAGCCGTCCCCACAACCTTGAGTCCGTCTCGGAGCCGGCCGGCTTTGTTGCGGGTCTACTTTAAGGGGTGGCCCCCTGAAATATTTCTGAATCCTGTGATTGCTTTGTTGTGAAGGCCTCGTTGGGTTTTGATTTGGTTTTTCCGAGGTTGATCGAGTGTGTGTTGCTATTGGTGCACCCCGGCCGGGTAAAACTTTCTGAAAGCCGTGTCCGCGGTTATGGACGACTTGGAGCACAGTATCTCGATCATAGACAACTATAACTAAAGTAGTGCTATAAATTTGACTTTATAATGACTAGTAATCAGCTTCACTATAATGGAATGGCTAAATAAAACTGCCCACAATTGCTTGTTTGGGTTGTCGCTTGCGACCATTGTATCTGACTAGTAAGTATTACAACTACAACGGAATGGCTAAATAAAAGTACCAACAACTGCTGGGTTTTTGGGTTATCTCATGCTATTTGTATCTGATTAGTAAGTGGTGCAACTATAACGGAATGGTTAACTAAAATTGCCCACTGTTTATTTTATCAGGATGACTATCTATATTTGACTAGTAATTGCTGCAACGATAACTGAATAAATAAAACTGCCAACTGTGTGCGTTCCTCGGTTGACTTCCTCGTTTGTTCTCGAGAGGGAAACGCCAGGATGGGTTTGTCTGATGGTAGAATCAGGTTGGTTCCGAATAGGTCTTTCTTACCCCTCTCTGATAGCCGACAGTTGTATCGAGTCTCTATAGATTGTTTAGTGCATGCTGCCGCTGCCGCTTCAGTCCACCATACCTGTGTAGGCGAGGACCGCCGAATTCTAGTCTCGCCGTGTACTGGCCTCAGTACTGACGCTCCTCTTTTTCCTTTGCCCTTTATCGGCACCCCTTTTGTTTAAGCAGGTTTTGAGATCGACGTCGTTAGCAGGGTTACCCCGGCTTGGCCTGGGCAGGGTTATGGACGCCATTGGTTATTCTTCAGGGCTCTCAGCCCCATTTGCATCTTGTCCGTAGTCGGACGCCCTACCATTTTCAAGGTGATTTGGATCTTTGTACTGTAAATCTGTATTCTTGACTCCCTAAGTCGTTGTTGTATATATCTGTTCTGTGGGTCCCATCGAGGACTGTTGTGTAATGTTATTACTTCGTTTTCCACCCGCACGAAAGTGCCTGGTGGGCACCTTTGAATCGTTTCTATGCGGGTTTGGCGGGAATCGCTGAAACTTGCATAGGGTCGATTCTGAGGGTGTTACAGAGTGGTATCAGAGCTCAGCAGTTGCGATACCCCACAAGTCCAGCCTGTAGGATAACCTAGCTAACGGCCGAAGCAGAGTGTCAAAACTATTTTTTGAAAAAAATCGGTTGGATAGTTCTGATTAGATCTGCTTTTACTCCTTACCCCTCTGCTATTCTCCTCTTACCTCTGCGTGTTTTGAACCCGCTCTCGTCTCTCTCTTCGAGTCCAGGATTTCTCGTGGTTGGGTTCCGTCGTGCCTTCAGGGTTTCGCTTCCTCCTTTGGTAACGGTGTTGCTACATCTGGTCTTCATGCTATCCGAGGAATCCTTCGTCTGTGTTACCATTCTTTGTTCCTTGTCTGTGCCTTCCGGTGTTTTCCGACGCGACGACATCATCTACGCCAGATCCGATGCAGAGTCTGCATCCCTCCTTTGTTTTCCGAACCTCGCTTGTCGAGATCTTCAGTCTAATTCCGAGAGTTGGTTGCATAATCCGCCTATTCGTGTGCAGAGTAATGGTTTGAGTGCGGGATGGAGTAGCTACCATACCACTACTCTTATCATTCGCTCTTGTACATCGAATCAGTGGATCCAGCAGTTTTACTCCGTCCACGGGAGTTAGGGGTGGCTTATTTGTTGAAAACTCTACCTTCGACCTTTTGTTCCCGGAGTGTTCTCTCGACGGTCACGGACAACGACCTCTTGTTAGTGGTGTCACGAGGATCTACACGAAGCGCGAAGATGCAGATCGCCGACTTTCCTTCCGGTACCATGAGGCGGATCTCGAGGGCGAGATCCATTGTTAGTGGTGTCGAATTGTGGCATCCCGCAAAACCACTACTAGAAAATCGCGTTGTTTTTGTGCATTGCATCATCATGACCGCATGCTCATGTCATCATGCCACGTTGCATTTGAGCATCGTCATCATCTTGCAATTGCTTGCATAAAACTATTTGCAGAAAAACCTAATTTGTTTTCTAAACGCCCCATCTTTATTCAAACGCAAAACCCGGGTCTCCGGATTATTTTGTTCTGTCCGCTATCGGTTTGCAGAAGCTTTGTTTTAAACAAATAAAATATTAAATTATTTTTAGTGGGGCAGTCGAACGGGCCGATTCGACCCGAACGACCACCCCCAGAATAAAAATCGGTCCACCCCGTTATTATTTTCCTACCTATCCTAATCCTACCCAGTCCCCAGCCACATCAGTCCCTCCAATCGGTTCTCGCCACATCACCCTTGGCCATCCCCCCTCCAATCAAAAGCTGCCACCTCACTTACCCACCTCTCTCTCCCCTCTCCCACCAGCCCCACACCCCACTCACCCGAGCCAGCCCCACCCACACGCGCCCCCCACCTGCCGCTGACCCCCTGGGCCCGCAGCCCACTCCCCCCGCCTGGACCCCACCTGGTCCCACCCCTGTCCCGCGTCCCGACCCCCACCTCCCGATCCTCTCTCTCTCTGTTCTTCTTCCTCCCTCACGCCCCGCAGTCTCCTCCCCGCTCGCGACCTCGCCCCGACGTCCCCCTCTCCACCTCCGGCGCCGGCTCCCGCCTCTCTCCCCTCCCGGCCGCTCTCTTCCCCCCCGACCGCGCGTCCGCGCCTCCCCGAGCCCAGCGGCCGCTGCCCTCCGGCAGTCCCCGTCCATCCTCGTCCCCGACGCGCCCGCCGGCGCCCCGCCGCCCAACCTCCTCCGGCCGCAACGCCTCGCCCTCCTCCCGCGCTCCTCTCCTCCGCCCAGTTCGCCGCCCCTCTGGCCGGAGCCCGACCCCGCACCGCCGCACCTCGCCGTCGCCCGCGGCCGCGCACCCCACCGTCGGCCTCCGCCACCGCGACCTCCTCCGGCGCCATCTCCTCCGGCCGCGTCGCCCCACCGGCCACCGCCCAGCCCGTCCGCCTCCAGGCCCCGTGCTCGCCTCCCTCGCCCGAGCCCGCCTCCGGCCCGGCGAGTCGCCCCCCCCCCCGCGAGCTTCCTCCCGGAGTTGCTCCGCCTTGGCCGTTCCCGGCTCGTCCTCGACCCTGGGCCCCGCACGTTCTTCCCCGGCCTCTTCCCCTGTTGTCCGTGTCGTGGACTGCTCCGGTTGCTTGTCGACAAGGCCGCAAACAAGAACCCGTCCTCTCTTCTTTCGACAAGAACTCCCTCTCGGATCCGAGGACCGAAGATGCCCGGAACGCCAAGATCGCCTTTCGAACCCTTGAAGACCGATCACGGCGTCCCCCCTCCCTCTCGGACCACAAGACCGACGCCATGAGAAGAGGCCGCCACGATGCCAAGTTCAGCTAACGACAAGACCGATACGAGTCGAGACCCGGGAAAACTCTGTAAGACCACGGCGCCGAAACCGGAAACCGACCCTCGGACGCCAAGTTCGCCGAGAACCTAGATGCCAAGCTCTTCTCATCGACAGGATCGACCGATCTGGAACGCCAAGTACTACCCTCGGACGCCAAAACCCGCACCGGAAGGACGCCAAGATCGCCACACGGACGACAAGTTCTACTTCCGAACGACAAGACCGGCCGATCCGTGGACCGACAAGATCGTCGCAACGACAAGATCGACACCGACCAGGGCGAGCCCGATGTGCCCTCGACGCCAACCAAGTCCTGCTCCCCGGATGCGACAAGATCTACCTCAGTTATCCGAGACCGAACCCTGAACCCTGAGACCGAACCCCGAACCCTGGAACCCCAAGTTCGTCGAGACCCCCTAATGTGTGACCCCTTTTCTCGAACCCTATATTAAAATGATATTAATTGTTGCATATAAAATTGTCATACTCGCATGCATCTTATCATGTGGTTTGGGGGCCTTATGCCGATTCACCTCATAATTAACTATGGGGCCCATATGCGGGCAAATCTAGTCTTATATTGGCCCCACTTAAATTTGTGTAGCGAACCGGTAACTTATCTCGCCCTGTTATTACAACATTTAATATGCGGGGTATCTAAACAACATGAACCTATTAATTAATTGTCGGGACCCCGGTTCCGCTTAATCTTGACTAATTGCATCGCACCTTTACCATTCCATGCATCAACCATGCATCATGCCGATCTTCTGCCGTTGTATTAAATACTGCATCCGGTGTTTATTCTAGTGTTTTGCTTCTTCGCGGATAAGGCCGTTGAGTTGATGCGAGTGTCGACCCGATCTTCGGATGAACCTTCGACAATGTTTTCAGGCGAGCACCTCCCCCTTTCTACCTATCTTACTTTTATAGTATTTATTCCCTCCCGTTGATCTATTGCTATCTGTGTTGCGATGCTCTAGTTTCGTACCCGTGATATCCCCTGCAGCCTTATATTGCCTTGGACACCTCCTATTACCTGTTGTTTTGGTAGATAGTTGGACCTGCGCGTCGTAGTCTCTTGCTCAAGTGCTGTGGCGTGTCGTCGAGTACCACAGTTGTTGGAGTATTGCCGCACGTTGAATGTTGGAAATGCTCATGGCTTTATTTATTGTTCACTTTAATTATTGTTTAACAACTAAAATTGAAGTAGGTAAGCAGAGGCACAGGTGGGCAATAGATGTTATTTGGTTGTTAACCGTCCACTTGTGTCCCGTAGGACCCCGAGTGCTTGATACCTGTTCCTTGATTTATCGCGCTATCCACATCCGGGAGGCTTATGGGACCCCCCTGAGCCAGAGCTTGATTCATTCTTATTTCTTGGGGCCACAAACTAGTTTGGGGTTTTATTACTATCCTGTACTTATGCCATGCTTTACTGCTTTATTTACGATTGTGCGAGGAGCACACTGTACTGTTTAGGATCGCGGCACGATTCCGCGGTGTCGACAAGCCCAGTTTTGGGTTCCCAGTCGTTCACAGCCGTCCCCACAACCTTGAGTCTGTCTTGGAGCCGGCCGGCTTCGTTGCGGGTCTACTTTAAGGGGTGGCCCCCTGAAATATTTCTGAATCCTGTGATTGCTTTGTCGTGAAGGCCTCGTTGGGTTTTGATTTGGTTTTTCCGAGGTTGATCGAGTGTGTGTTGCTATTGGTGCACCCCGGCCGGGTAAAACTTTTTGAAAGCCGTGTCCGCGGTTATGGACGACTTGGAGCACAGTATCTCGATCATAGACAACTATAACTAAAGTAGTGCTATAAATTTGACTTTATAATGACTAGTAATCAGCTTCACTATAATGGAATGGCTAAATAAAACTGCCCACAATTGCTTGTTTGGGTTGTCGCTTGCGACCATTGTATCTGACTAGTAAGTATTACAACTACAACGGAATGGCTAAATAAAAGTACCAACAACTGCTGGGTTTTTGGGTTATCTCATGCTATTTGTATCTGATTAGTAAGTGGTGCAACTATAACGGAATGGTTAACTAAAATTGCCCACTGTTTATTTTATCAGGATGACTATCTATATTTGACTAGTAATTGCTGCAACGATAACTGAATAAATAAAACTGCCAACTGTGTGCGTTCCTCGGTTGACTTCCTCGTTTGTTCTCGAGGGGGAAACGCCAGGATGGGTTTGTCTGATGGTAGAATCAGGTTGGTTCCGAATAGGTCTTTCTTACCCCTCTCTGATAGCCGACAGTTGTATCGAGTCTCTATAGATTGTTTAGTGCATGCTGCCGCTGCCGCTTCAGTCCACCATACCTGTGTAGGCGAGGACCGCCGAATTCTAGTCTCGCCGTGTACTGGCCTCAGTACTGACGCTCCTCTTTTTCCTTTGCCCTTTATCGGCACCCCTTTTGTTTAAGCAGGTTTTGAGATCGACGTCGTTAGCAGGGTTACCCTTCCGGCTTGGCCTGGGCAGGGTTATGGACGCCATTGGTTATTCTTCAGGGCTCTCAGCCCCATTTGCATCTTGTCCGTAGTCGGACGCCCTACCATTTCCAAGGTGATTTGGATCTTTGTACTGTAAATCTGTATTCTTGACTCCCTGAGTCGTTGTTGTATATATCTGTTCTGTGGGTCCCATCGAGGACTGTTGTGTAATGTTATTACTTCGTTTTCCACCCGCACGAAAGTGCCTGGTGGGCACCTTTGAATCGTTTCTATGCGGGTTTGGCGGGAATCGCTGAAACTTGCATAGGGTCGATTCTGAGGGTGTTACATCAACCAAAGCCTAGAAGGCAGAGGGAACCCGGGAAATAATGGACTTAATGAGTACAGGGAGCACCATCAAACATATTGTTTATTCACCATGGAACAGCAAGACAGGCAGAGCGTACAACGCGGGAATATGGAAGTAGATGCAGTTATACCAGCGGTTCCAAAGTATATGCCATGGTCAGATCAAGAGATAACTTGGAGCATTAGATATTATCCCAAGATCATGCCAAACCCCGGGTCATATGCCTTGGTGCTGGACCCAACGTTTGTCGGCCCAGTATCAACATGAATTTTTCAAAGGTGCTGATAGATAACGCGAGAAACATCAACATTATGTACAAGGATACGATGCATAAACTCGGCATATCTCCAAATATGTTGCAGTCTACGAAGACAACCTTTCATGGGATAGTTCCAGGACTGTCCTGCGAGCCCATTGGGAAGGTCTAGGTTATTCGGCACAAGGGAAAATTGCAGAGCAGAAAATTTGGAATTTGAGGTGGTGGATCTAGAAAGTTGCTATCACGCATTACTTCGACGGCCGGCATTGTCCAAATTTTTGACCAGCTGTCACATCGGTTACTTAAAGATGAAGATGCCAGGACCATAAGGGGTAATAACAATAGCCGGAGACTACAGGAAATCAATGGAATGTGCTTCGGCTGGGTCAAATTTGGATGAATCTTTGGTGATCGCGAGGGAGAAAAAGAGAATTCAGGAAGTCACAGCTTTAGCTCAGTCGGCACAGCTTAATATGATGACACTTGCTAACCCGCATGGAAGTGTGTCATTCTAGCTGACTAAGGAGACAAAGAAGATCCAGATTGATGATCAGTTCCTAGAGCACACCATCACAATTGGTGTCGGCCTGAATGATAAATAAGAAAGCGAGCTCACCAACTTGTTCCGTGAGAATCGGGATATCTTTGCATGGTCTACTCAAGATCTGCAAGGAGTACTGAGGGAGTTGGCTGAGCACTCTTTGCACGTAAGGCCAGGAGCAAGGCCAGTGAAGAAAACTCTCCGCCGCTTCGCTGAAGACAGGAGAAAAATCATAGGGGATGAGATAGCTCAGCTCCTTGCAGCCGGGTTTATTATGGAAGTACTTCATACAGACTAGCTGTCTAACCCGGTGTTAGTAGAGAAGAAGAAGGATGACCCTAACGTGGCTGTCGTTTGGCGCATGTGCATCGATTACACGAACCTTAACAAGGCGTGTCCCAAGGATCCGTTTCCTTTACCCAGGATAGACCAGGTTATTGATTCAACCGCAGGTTGTGAACTATTATCATTTGTAGACGCGTATTCTGGCTTCCACCAGATACCGTTAAACCCGGTTGATCAAATAAAATCTGCGTTTATCACCCCGTATGGGGCTTATTGTTATCGCACCATGCCATTCGGCCTACGCAATGCAGGAGCCACGTATTAAAGGTGTATGCAAAAATGTTCGCATGATCAAATTGGAAAAAATGTTCAAGTGTATATTGATGATGTGGTTATAAAAACAAAATAAAGTCATACGCTCCTAGAAGATATCCGTCAGACATTCATGAATCTGATAAGATTCTGAATGAAGCTTAACCCGGAAAAATGCACCTTCGGTGTACCAGCCAGAAAATTACTCGGTTTCCTTGTGTCTAGCCAAGGCATAGAGGCAAATCCGACTAAAACTTGGGCAGTTGAAAGGATGGAATTTCCTAAGTGCCTCAATTGCGTTTAGAAATTCACAGGGTGCCTTGCATCCTTAAGTCGGAAACCGGCTAGGTGAAAAAGCATTGCCTTTGTATCAATTGATGAAAAAATCTGATAAGTTTACCTGGACGCCTCAGGCGATAGTGCTTTTCATGAGTTAAAAAAATGCTGGCCATAGCGCCAATTTTAGCCTCTCCACTATCAAAATAGCCTATGGTGCTCTATGTAGTAGCAACAAACCGAGTTGTGAGCGCTATGGTAGTGGTAGAGCGTGATGAAGAAGGTAAGTCGGTACAAAAGCCGGTCTATTACTTAAGTGAGGTATTGTTTGTCTCAAAGAAAAAATATCCGCATTACCAGAAAATGGCTTATGGAGTGTATATGTCGGCAAAAAGCTCAAGAATTATTTTGAGGAGCACCCTATAAAGGTGATTTGCGAGGCACCAATAGCCGAGATAATGAGCAATAAAGATGCAAACGGCCGAATAGAAAAATGGGAAATTGAGTTATCCCCTTATGCCCCACAATTTGATAGACGAGATGCAATCAAATCTCAGGCAGTGGCCGACTTTTTTGTCGATTGGGCCGAGATACAGTATGAACCCCCATTGCCTGATCCGAACTATTGGACGATGCATTTTGATAGATCCAAACTAAGGAATGGGTTAGGAGAAGGAATAGTATTAACCTCTCCAAAGAAAGATCAACTGAAATATGTATTGCAAATACACTTTGCTGCATTAAACAATGTAGCCAAGTATGAGGCACTGGTACATGGCCTAAAGATGGCAAAAGAGATCGGCATACGTCGGATTCTATGCTTTCTAGATTTAGACCTTGTAGTGCAGTAGGTATCAGGAAATTGGGATGCATTAGACGCAAACATGGCCCTATATCGGTTTCATGTAAAAAAAATAGTGTCTATTTCGACGGATGTGAATTTCATCACATACCTCGGGCAGAAAACGACACTGCAGACACCTTGTCAAAGCTAGGATCAACTACACAGTCAATTCAAGAATGGGCACAGCCAATATTCCTATTGGGGGCAAAGGCTTACACGATAAAAAATAGTGAGATTTATAAGAGAAGCGTAACAAACGTGCTGCAACGATGTGTTAGCCCGGCAAAAGGATAAGAGATCCTCTTAGACATACATCAAGGGGAATGTGGGCTCCATGCCTCGTCCAGAGCCCTTGTGGCCAAAGCATTCCGACACGGATTTTACTGTCCAAGTGCGCTAAAGGAAGCACAAGAATTGGTAGCAAGGTGCAATGGCTGCCAGAGATATGCCAGCAAAATACATATGCCTTCATCCGAGTTGAAAACAATACCAATCACTTTGGCAATCTCCGTATGGTGCCTAGATATGGTAGGTCCATTCAAACCGGCTCGCGGAGGCATGACTCACATATTGGTCATGGTCGATAAGTTCACAAAATGGATAGAGGTAAAGCCAATAAGAAAATGTGATGGGCCCACAACAGTGAAATTTCTCAAAGATATCATTCTGAGGTATGGATACCCACACAGTATCATTATAGATAATGGCACAAATTTTGCTGAAGGATCCTTTGCTCGATTCTGCCAAGAAAAGTACATAAGACTCGATGTTGCTTTGGTAGCTCACCCGACATCAAATGGGCAAGTGGAAATACCGAATGGACTCGTGTTATTCGGAATAAAACCTCGGCTAATAGAACCACTCCAAAGGTAAGCAGGTTGTTGGATTGAGGAACTCCCAGCAGTTCTATGGAGTTTAAGAACTACCCCGAATAGATCAACGGCATACACCCCATTCTTTCTCATATATGGGGAAGAAGCTGTGCTCCCAACCGACATAGTGCATGATTCGCCTAGAGTCACCCGGTACATGAATGCCGAAGTAAATGAAATATCTCGGCAAGATGATGTGGATCTATTAGAGGAAGCAAGAGAATTGGCATTGTCCAGGTCAACTGTTTATCAACAAGACCTCAAACGCTACCATAGCAAGAAGCTAAATCCCAGAGTCTTCAAAGAAGGAGATCTAGTCCTTCGACTAGTGCAATGCATGGTCGGCATGCATAAGTTGTCGCCTCCATAGGAAGGCCCATTCATCGTGAGCAGAGCACTGCACAACAATGCATATTACCTCATAGATGCTCAAGCACCAGAAAGGAACAAGGCAGACAAATCAGGAGAGGAGTCAAAAAGACCATGGAATGTAGCATTACTTCGTCCATTCTACACTTAGAGGAAGTGTACTGTATCCAGTATTATTATGTATCGATTTATTATGTTAGGAATGAATTAATGAGACCTCGGCAACTCGAGCAGTGACTCGGGGACCGTCCCATGTTGTTTATCACTATGATTATGTATTTGATATGAATGAGACCTCGTCAACTTGAGCAGTGACTCGGGGACTGCCCCGTGTTGTTTATCACTATGATTATGTATTTATGAATGAGACCTCGGCAACTCGAGCACTGACTCGGGGACTGCCCCATGTTGTTTATTACTATGATTATGTATTGGATATGAATGAGACCTCGGCAACTCGAGCAGTGACTCGGGGACTGCCCCATGTTTATCACTATGATTATGTATTTGATATGAATGAGACCTCAGAAACTCAAGCAATAACTCGGGGACTACCCCGTGCTATCTATCTGGCTATTGTATATCTGGTATGTTGGATAAATTTATATATTCATCAATTCAAATTAGTAGCTTGTGGACATCGGAAGCAACATCTCTGATTTATCAAAATCTAAAGAGGGACCTTATGATAAATTAGATAAGAACCAACGGAGAATCAAACACACGAAAAGCAACTAAGGAATGAGCTATACACAAGCCGACACACGTCATATTATCTTTCATAGGATTTACATGGGTTTTAACCAAAGTGGTCATTTTGAAACATAGCTCGCAATCAGCAAAAAATGTTTGTTTCAAACATATGGATTAAGAATCGCAAATAATAATACACGTCGAATAACTCAACCAGAACGGTAAAAACTTAACGATTACCATAGCAGATGAAAGATTTCGAGCTTATATAGAATAAACAGTACCAAAAGAGGCAGATTGTCTTAAAACAACATACGCCCGACATACCTGGGACTTGGCAAGTAAGTGATTTGCAGCTTAGGCATTAACTGTAGCCGAATCATCGACAGGAGGGGTAATGGCAGTGGCAGGGGTTTCTGAAGTAGGGACCGCGGCTACCACCGAAGGCACCTCGGCTTCTATAGAAGCAATAGTTTCCGGAGCAGCAATCTCCGAGGTTGCCTGAACCTCCGCGGAAGTTACCTCGGCATCGACTGAAGTAACAAGGACGTCTTGAGCATTGGCTGTTTGACACGAAACTCCACCTTGGGCTTGGGAATCTTCAGTCCCCTTGGAGGAAGACCGAGCTTCGGCATTTCCTCCCGAACTGCCACTTGACTCATCAGATATTTCAGAGTCTTCATCCAAGTCATGTTCATCACCAGAATCTTCGTCGAACTCATCGTCATCAATTGCCTCAACATCCTCTTCGACCTCGTCTAAGAGAAAACTCGGCCCTTCATTCCATTGATGCACATTGATGGCTCACTTGATGTGGAGCCTATTGGGAACCCCAAGAGAAAGGTGTGAAGCAGCACAACAGCAAGTCTTCTCTCGGTAAGAACCGAGGTTATCGAGGAAGGAAACATTACATAGGTGTTGCAAGCAACGTGGAAACCTGCACAACACAAACTCAAGGCTTTGCCCCAACTAACAGTGAAATTGTCAATCTCACCGGTTGCTGTAACAAAGGATTAACTGTATGGTGTGGAAGGTAATAATGGTTTGCAGCAAGTAAACATGTAACAGTGGAGGATGTATCAATGGTAAAGATTGGACCGGGGTCCATAGTTCACTAGAGGTGCTCTTCTTAGCTAAACAACATGGCATGAAGGGTAAACAGATTATAGCAGGGCAATTGATACGAACTGAGCATGGCATAACAATGGAATACTAGACAAAAAGATCCTATGAGATTCGATTGGGCAATACAACAATATACATAGACCGCCATCCAACTGCATCTATGACTAGAAGTCCACCTTCAGGTTATCATCCGAACCCCCTCCAGTATTAAGTTGCAAGCAACATACAACTGCTTTAAGCAATGTGTGTAAGGTAAATAATCCACTTGTTCTATGAACAAGAGACCGTTGTTTTCTCCCTAGTGGCAACAACACATCTACAACTGAAGAGATTTCTGTCACTTCCCTTGGAAACTAGAGGCATGAACCCACTATCGAGCATAAGTACCCCCTATTGGAGTCACTAGCAACTACTTGGCCAAGATAGCTACTGAAAACGGAGAGCATGAAAGGTCACAAACAACACAGACATGATAGTATCAAATAGACAAAACCATTAATCAATCTGACATAGTAATCTCAATATCCATTGGCTCCCTGCAAACACAACATGCATGATTACAAATAGATTAGATCTTAATCATGAACGGAGCTCACATGATCTATACATGAAAGCACAAGGAGGAGATACAAACATCTAGATACTACATGGACCCGTAGTCCAAGGTGGAACTACTCACGCTTCATACCGAACAAGAAGGCCGCTGGGATGATCTCCCCTCCGGCAGGGTGCCGGGAAGAACTTCAGATGTCGTGGGAATGACCACGGCAGACGCTGCAATCGGCAGCGAGTAGTAGAACATGGGGCAAGGGCGGCCAGCCATCTGCGGTGCGAGATCAGGGCAAAGACACAAGGGTTTACCCAGGTTCGGCCCCCCGGAGGGTAAAGACCTACTCCTGCTAGATTGTATTATGGTGAGAGTACAAAGGGGCGAGCTCGACGACTAGGCGGCGAGTCGCTTGGGTGTATGATGGAACGTATCCCCTATGCGTCCCCTAGAGAGGTTTATATAGGCTCACCTCGCTAGGGTTTACAGATTACAACCGAATTAGTTAAGGATTCAGAGGTTCTATGACCTAGTCTGACTAGGCCTAGCTACACTTCTGGGCCTCCAGCTTCCAGTCACCTGAGTCCACGCCAAGTCTTGATCCAGTCACCGTCCTGCAGGCCCACTCGCTGACGGCTTGGGCCAGTAGGAAACGTCCTGCTGGGTATATCCCAGTAGGCATATCCCCATCAGTAGTCCCCGAGGCCGTCGTTGATTTGTCGCAGGTGTTTGTTGGCAGTCAGAGTATGCGGGTCCAATGCGGACGCCTAGTCGAATCAGCGGCGGACTCCTGAACAAATGAAAGAACTAGTCATTTTAGTCACAATAACGGCGACCAATCGTGTCGCAGCTCGGCGAACGGGTCGGCGAGTACTTAGTCACTGTTATAGTGATCGGGTCGGTGAATAACTTGTCACTGTTATAGTGATCGGGTCGGAGAATCATCAAGTCGCTGGGAGCAACGAGTTGAGTAGATGAAGTTGGACCGTCAGTTGTGGTCAAACTAGCCGTTGAGTAACCCAACGGTAATATTGGCATAATTACCGCGTAGTAACAGCTCCCGAAAATGGCGGGTAACAACCGCTATATAAGGAGAGTGAAGGGCGAACGGGAAAATTCTTCCTTCACTTCCTCCGATCTCGCACATCTCTATTTCCCCATTCCGCGCAGCAACCAGAACGATCCAGAGAGTTCGGATCCACAGAGGCATAGCTCACCCGTGGTCCTCGCTGACAAATTGAAGAGGAAGCGGAAGGGCCGACGTGCTCGTGGCGGCACGGGGAGCACCCCGAGGGCGATGCAACCCGCACCAGCCACGGCGCCGGCCACAGCAGCACACGAACACCGCACACCACCACAGGAGGGTTCGACCCTAGGGTTCGGGAACGGGGCGAGCCTGGCCACAGGAGGGCTCCGAAATCAAATCAGAGCAGAGGAGATGAACCAGCGTAGTCGCCAGACTTTCCCTGCACCACGACACCAGCTAGGGAGGGCCACGGCGGCGGGCATCGCTAGCGGTGGCGTCAACACCCCATGGGGTCGAGGGAGAGGGGAGATGAGAACGAGAGAGAGACAGAGGGAGTGGGCTGAGAGGGCCAGGACCCCTTCGGGGAGCCCTTTTGGTCATAACCACTTGGGCCAAAACAGCCCAATAAGCCCAATAAAACCGGCCCATTAACCTAAAGAAAGTTTTAATAATTAAGAAAAGACCAAAATACCCCTAAACTTAAATAATTTCTAGAAAATAAAATAAAAATCTAGAAATTATAAATAAAATATTTTTGGTTTCACAATAAACCAATCTATCTAAATAAATAAAGAAATAAATTTTTATGTATGTAATTTTTATTAACAATTCTATAATATATATATTACTTATGAAATTTTATAAAATTATTTTTATTATATATTAATATTGTAGTATTTTAGAAAAATACTAAATAAATATTTAATATAATAATTGTATTTAAATGATAATTCTTAAAAGGAATTATTAAAGAAATAAATTCAAATAAGATGAAATAAAATAAAAATATATAATATTCAATAAATATTTAAAAAAATAATATTTATAAATCCTTTACTACCTAAAGGAATTTTTTTAAAACTAAAATAATGGGTAGAGCACACAAAAATAAATAATGCATTACATTACTTTGCATAATCATTTTCAAATATTATTATGTATACTCCAAAGAAAGAAAATATTATTTTCTCAAATAAAGAAATCTTAGGTATCATCCTGAGTGATGATATAATGGAGCAATAGAACTTAGGGTTCTATTTTCAACAATAATGATCAATTAGGGACTTAATAACCCATGACATCAGTGCTTCTAGCGTCGTATATCACGCGTTAACCATGAGATTTGGAATGGGACAAAGAAGTCAGCTGTATCTTCTTCCTCTCGCATGTAGCCGGATGTGCAGGTCGTGGCTGTTATGTTGGAGATATGCCCTAGAGGCAATAATAAATGTAGTTATTATTATATCTTTGTGTTTATGATAAATGTTTACATTCATGCTATAATAGTATTAACAAGGAAACATTGATACTTGTGTGATTTGTAAACTTAATTTGAAGTCCCTAGTATAGCCTCTATACTTCACTAGCTTGTTGGTTGATAAATGATTGTGGTTTCCCTTTCATGGACATTGAGATGTTATCAACAACAAGATCATATCGTTAGGAGAATGATATTATGGACATACTCCTATAGATAAGCGTAGCATAAAGATCAAGTCATTTCAATAGTTCAATTGCTATATGCTTTCTGATACATAGTAACCTAATTCCTTCGACCATGAGATCATGCATATCACCTTTACCGGATGGATGCTTTGATGACATCAAACACCACACCATAACTGGGTGGCTATAAACGTGGCATTGAGTGTTCGGAAAGTATTGGTTGAGACACATGGATCAAGAGTGGGATTTGTCCATCCATATGACGGATAGATATACTCTGGGCCCTCTCGGTGGAATGTCATCCAATTAGCTTGCAAGCATGTGACTGGCTCACAAGGGATCACATATCACGGGAACGAGAAAAGAGTACTTATCGGTAACGAGGTTGAACTAGGTATGCAGAGATACCGACGATCATAACCTCGGATAAGTAAACTATCGTGAGACAAAGGGAAATTGGTATCGTATGTAAGTGGTTCATTCGATCGCAAAGTAATCGTAGAAATATGTGGGAGCCATATGAATTTCCAGATTCCTCTATTGGTTATTGTTCGGAGAAGTGTCTCGATCATGTCCGCATAATTCACGAACCGTAGGGAGACACACTTAAGGATTCGACGTTGTTTGAGTAGTTATGGTAGTATGAGAAAGAGACCGAATGTTATTCGGAGTCTCGGATGGGATCCGGGATATCACGAGGTGATCCGGAATGGTCCGGAGAATAAGATTCATATAAGGAAAGTCCCGTTTCAGAGTTCGGGAATGATTCCGGTGTTTTCATCGGGAATGTTCTAGAAGGTTCCGGAATGTCCGGCACTCCGGAGGGGAAGGGGTACATGAGTGTGTCATTGCAAGTTGGAATGATTGCATCATGTACTAAGTGTATTCGCTGTCCAAAATAAAGGGTTTATTCAAATCCTAAATTGAAAAGTCAAACGGCTAGTTTGAAAGTCAAACGGCAAGTTTTTGGAAAGTGGAAAGAGGAGGAAGGAGGGAAACCGAGTTGGGGAGGGAATCCCTCCTCCAACCGGCGGTCCACCTCCAAGCCGAGTTGGGGAGGGACTCCCCTCCCTCCCCTGGCGTGCCGGCCCCTCCACCTATATAAGGAGGGGCAGGGCTCCCTCCTCTAAACACACAAGTCCCTCACCTCAAACCCTGGAAAGCTGCAGCCCTCCATAGCTCCCTCCTCTAAACACACAAGTCCCTCACCTCAAACCATTGTCGTAATTCAATGTGTGGGCATGGTGTACACCAAGGAGGCATGCGAGGTCGCGAAGGGGCAGTGATTGGCTTGGATCACCTACTGGGCCCCACATCATGGAATTTTGGATGGGAAAGTACGCCCAGTTGTGCAACAAGGCGTTTATCTCTCATGGGTAAAGTAACGCATCTCTGTAGAGTGTAAGAACTATAACTTGTTACTCCCTATTCCGGGAAGGAGCTATGAACGCGGCAGGAAAGTAACTCCATGAAAGTTCTGGTCAACCTGTGAATGCTGATGGTCATAGTTTTTCATAATAAAATCAATCTTTAAAGAAAGATTTACAAAAACTACATAGTGCCAAGGACTTATAGTCCGAGGTGGTAGTTAGAGCATCAAACTTCCCACCTTGCATATAATGAACTTGCTGGGTAACGCTGTCACTCATCCTTTTCTTTGATCCCTTGCTTAGACTCTGAAGATTCCGAAGACACACCTATGTATGCAGCTGAATGCCAAGAAAATGTGTTCTACGAGGAGCCTGACCTGTCAGGAGGTGTTGAATGAGTGGATTATGAAATACGCTATGGAGTAGATGGAAATGAGTCAAATTAGTGATCTAGTTAGTAGTAACCGACGGAGCCGAGCAGCATGAAACCTATAGAATAAGCTGCTGAGCTCAACTCTTAGTTGGAGTTGTTACTTTTAAATTCCACTGAAACACTTTATATTTTGGTTTGTAAGTTGAATCTTTTCAGAGTCTGAAACTTCTGGTATTGTAATAATAATAATGTGTGTATGTTTGTAATATGGACCCGCAGTGTTTCTGTTGTACCACTCTGAGGGATGCGATATTTACGGAACGGTGTTCTGTGAACGTCATGTCAACGACTATAGTGTACTACACATGTAGTGGTATGCTGGATCACTGCAAGTAGCTTGATCTATTTCTCTCTTGTTCTTCATATATCTAGTACCATATGAGCTGCCCTACATGATTATGGTCATATTTGTAATTCCTATGTGGTGGATCTTTGTTCTATGATTTGATATTTGAGATTGGAATCTATTTTGTGTAAGATTTTTTGATAGATGCATATCATGCACCCCGTTCTTAATTGCTTGTTTTGATCCAACTTGTATGCAAGAACTTTTATGGGGAGAGGTGTGTGTTAGATGGAGTAGCATGGTGATAGATATTGAATTGTGACACATAATATTCAAGATCTACTTTAGTTTTTACCTTTGTTTTGCTGCCTCATTAGGGATAAAGTGAAATTATATGCTATAGTTATCATGTGACAGTGTGATAACCTTGTTAGATCAAGGTAGCATATTTGTCTTTCAAACATCATATAATATTGCTGAAAGCTATACTCTGATTTGTTCTTAGTTGAAGATTGCATGGAGATTTACCTTTCTTGAGGAGTATAAGAGAGATGTATTCTATCTCTATGTTAGAATGTGATGCCCATATTAATTCCTTTATCAAGCACATATAGAATTTTCATGATCTTTATCATTGATGAATTGTTTTGTGATCAATACAACTTAAAAAGAGAGTAGACAAGTGAACCCATGAACCTCGGTCCAATTTTTATCATAAGAAACACCTTTCCATTGCATCTACTATCCTTTTTATTTTCTACAATTTATTATTTCGAAAATACAAAAATACTTTCCTACTTGCAATCACTCATAAAAATTCAAAAACAACTCCACTATCTTCCATATCATCTAGTTTGCATTACTTTACTTTATTTACTATATTTATTTTAGTTTATATTTTATTTTATTTCATATTACTAATACGAAACCGTGTGCTTGACAACCACTTGGTGGAGTTGGAGACACAAGAAAAAATATTTTACTTTACAGGTTTCTTGAAGAGGAGAAGACAAATACCCTTCCATAACCACTTTTCTGAGAGTTCGATATAAACCCTCAAATCACCCTTGTGGGAAAAAAAAAGTTTGCTACAACACTCTACACTTGGAGTCCCAACGAAAAGTGGCCATGTTTATTGCTATCAGTCACTGCAATTAATGATGAAAGAGATTGTGTTGGTATCATAGGTAGATACGATATCATAGCGTATAGAACTAGAAAAACTAATCCCACATAAATCTTATACACAATTTTGCATTAATATTCTACAAAACAACAAATACAGTAAAACTATGATACTATGCATTATAAAGATGATATGATATACTAGTATCATATGCATGATATTACTATATGATACTCTCCACTGTGACTAGTTTGAGCGGAGAATACCTCTTAAAGTTTTGGTTGCAAATGAGTTAACATGTCAAATACAACAACAACCAACGTAGGTTAGATTCTAACAAGATAATTAGTTATCTACGTCGTGCCTGAATTTTCCCCCACCAACATTCCTTCAGCCCGGGTCTTAATTAATTATTCCCTCCGATCCAAATTAATTAAGTTGAATTTATATATATTAGGATATATCTAATATTAAAATAAGTTTAGATACATTCTAATCTAAATAAATTTAAATCAATTAATTTGAACAGAAGGAAATAGCTAGGATCCTGCCCCGACTTGAGTTTTTTTATGGGCTTATAGCTCCTATGCGACGTCTTTACGTGGAATTGGAAGGAAAGTGACATCGTTGCAAACAATAGCTGGCATGCGACGGTTGTGAGGCGGCAAATATCTCCCGTGCGACACTTCTACTTAACCCCACGAGATCGTCAACGAATTCGAATCAGCTGAGCACAGTAGGACCCACATCCTCTCCACGTCACGGCGGAACTCACCTGATGTCCACCTCATATCGTGGGACCCACCCTGTGGTCGAAGAGAGCCGTTGGCCCCGATCCGTCCCCGCACCCGAGCACTCCCGCCACCTTTCCAGCATCTCATCCCCTTCCGTTTACTTCTCCGGCGAGCAAGTGCGGCAACGCCGGCGAGGGATGTCGAGCTATGCTTCCTCCCACCGCTCATGGCCTCGGTATGGTGCGGTGCCGATGAGAAGGTGCCCCGATTGCCCCCGTACCGCGCCCCTGAAGCGGCTTGTCACATCCACCGACAAGAACGGCAACATTG
This sequence comes from Avena sativa, assembly GCA_916181665.1. NCBI lineage: Eukaryota > Viridiplantae > Streptophyta > Magnoliopsida > Poales > Poaceae > Avena > Avena sativa. The sequence continues at coordinate 310,725,726 of OV702284.1, read as the reverse complement.
GCCGGGAATTCGTGAAGTGTGAGAGCAAGCCCGAGCCGGGAAAGGTGAGATCTGAGTGTTCCGAGCGCCAATTTCTCGCTTTTCTTTCGAAATTTCATGCATTTCATCGAATTTGGGATTTAGGGTTCATCTCTGCGATTTCAGGAACTGCCAAAATGTGGGAATTTTGAGTGGCTTGATGAGTACATCGAGCGAATTGGGGTGGAGGTAGCATCCCGGGAGCTCGAAAACCCGTCCGTGCTGGAGAAATTGGTATGTGGCAACCCCATTTCCGCTGGTACTACGGTGGATGCGGAAGTGAAGGCCGAGCTGAAGAAGATGAACAAGCAGCTAAGGCAAATCATCGAATTAAAGAAGCAGGACAATCTGATGGCCGGTTTTTTTTATTTTTGTGTAATTTCTCTCGGATTAGTTTATCTCCTCATCGTTAGTCATTAGACAGCGCAGTCATTGTTCGAGTGATGCTTTGTAATGGATGTAATGATCTATGTCTTTGGCTTGAATAAAATGCAACACAAATTCGGGCTAATTTTGAGCTGCTCTGTTTTCGAAATCAGTGTTCCTTCAGTTTCATCAGTGTTCCTTTTATCAGTGTGCAGGGGGCGCCCGTGTGCAGGGGAGGGGGAGGGGTTGAAAAGTAAAAAAAAATTGACGAGGATTGAAAAAGGCCAGGCCCAAATATAACTTAGCCATGCCAAAATGGACGTATCCAGGCCCAATAGTAACTATATGTTGATTGGGCAAAAAAAATGGTACTCACGTTACAATCTAAATAGGGACGTGTGGATCTGCAGATACTCGTGCTTAGGTTGCAATCTTTTTTTTTGCAAAAGTAAATATATAAATGAAGTCCAAGGACATCCATTTAACTAACATAACTTGGGCGCTCCTTTAACTTATGTAAATATGTAAATGACTTATTTGAAAATGAACCATGTGTTGTATGAACTTGTTTTTGTGTCTTTTGTTTTATACACTTGTAAATATATAAATATTGCACGAGTATTATATGAACTTGTTTTTGTGTCTTTTGTTTTATACACTTGTTGTTTTGGGTGTTTTGACAAATGACAATACAATAAAACACAGATTACAATAAAACAAGGGGATAGATAATATTGGGATAACATTACTTATATTAGATAGGGGGATCGATAACATTACAATAAAAAGAAAAAAGTACAATAATATAGAAGGGAATAGGCACCCCGCCTAAACCCTGGGCTAGCCCCTAAACCCTAACCCTAGCTACCCTACTCCATCGGCGGTGGAGGCGGTGCCGGTGCAGCCGCCTTCGCGGCATTCCACGCCGCCAGCCTCTCCCGCTGGTCCCGCTTCCACTGCTCCTCCCGGAAGGCCCGGCCATTGGCCTCCCGTTGCTCCTCCTCCTGCCGTCTGCGCCTTTTCTTCAAGGGGCGCTGGGCCTGCTTCTCCTCCCACCTGGCGATAGCAGCCTCCTGCTTTTCCTCGTCCTTCGCCGCCTTAGCCCAGTAGGCTTCGGAGGGGAGGTCGCCGCCGCCGGGGAGGTTGGGGACTAGGTTGGTGACGATGGGGCCCTGCTCCCCCCAGGGGCAGGGCGGGGACTTCTTCTTCTTGCCACGCTTGGGGCGCGTGGGCGCCTCCTGCTCCCACCACTTCTTGTGGTCCAGGTGGTTGTCCTCGTCGCTTACTTCGGTGTCGGAAGGGAAGCGGAAGGGGGAGGTCGCCATGGTCGGAGTGTTTGGGGGCTGGGAGGAGGCAAAGGGACGGGCTCGAGGTTGAAGATGAGGGGCAAGATGAGATGAGGAGGCAAATGCATTTTGCCTATTTATTGAGGGCAGGGCGTGAAGGGCGGCGTGGGAATCCAGCGTCGCGTTGGCGCAGACGCCGAGACGAGACGCGTGCGCTGTGTTGCGTGTGGGAAGCGGGCGTGATCAATGCGAAAGAGAGAAAAAAATAGCTAGGATGCGACGTACTGTAACCCCTGCACCGCCGCCCCCGCCCCTGCATGCATGCATGCATTAATGCGAAAGAGAGAAAAAAACGTCCAAGTAGTTGTTCATTGGCAGTGAAAAATAAAAGGGAAAATATAATTTGACCTTGATTTACTTCGGTAATAAATGCAGGAATCTAGTACCAAGGAACTCGTTCGTTTTTACACACCGCATGCAACAAACTCGTTCGTTTTTACACACGCAAGAAAAATCGGTGGGAGTAATATTGACTTTTTGTATGGCGCATGAACCAGATGGGAGTAAGTTTGACTGAAGAAAGTTGTTCGACGTACACTTATTTAATTGGGCAGCGCTGTTGCACGCAAAATAGCTAGACTGCGACGCTAGGGGCAGCTGCTGCATGCATGGTGCAGCCCGCCCCGCCCAGCGCCCTCGCATGCCACGCTCGGTCCAACGGTCAATGGAGTGTGCCAACGTTGTACGTTATATTTATTACATATTTTAGATTTTGATATTTTTTTCTTAGGCTGGTCATAGTGACATGCATACTCTCTCTGTCCACAAATAAGTGTACGTTCGGCTTCAAAATTTGTCCACAAAAAGTGTACTTCTACCTTTCCAATGCACTTGGGCATCCACTATGTAGTCCATAAGGCTATTCACAAGCCAAAAAGTAGTCCATAAGGCTATCCATATACATAGTGGAGGTTTACTTTAGAAGATTTTCCTTAAGGGTGACCTACAAGATTATGGGTTGCCCACAAGAAATAAACAATTATTTTACTCTCTCCTCTCTCTCTTGCTTGTTAACAGACATGTGGGTCCCAGCTTATGGTGAACTTGACCTTATAGCCATTTCCATAAGCTGTGTGGGTCCCATCTTATAGCAAAGGTTCACCTTATACATAGGTGATGTGGTATCATGTATATGTTACTAGTCTAAGTTACTACTCCATAGTGCAAAATAACATAGATGTGGTATCATGCAAAGTCTCATTTATTATAATGAACCTGAGGGGAGTAAGTTTGACTGAAGAAAGTTGTTACACTTACACTTATTTAATGCGACGGAGGGAGTAAATACGCTGCAGCGTTGTTGCACGTAAAATAGATAGACTGCGACGCTAGGGGCAGCTGCATGCATGGTGCAGCCCGCCCCGCCCAGCGCCCTCGCATGCCACGCTCGGTCCAACCGTCAATGGAGTGTGCCACGCTCGCATGCCACGCTGTTGCACGTAAAAACGATGAAGCCAATCAGATTTCAGAATCATCCATCCCACGGATCGCCAAGAGCTAGCCACGAAATCCTTCTAAGAGACGTCAACCAATCAGGTTGCAGAACAAGCCTCTTCCACGGATCGCCCAGAGCCACCCGCGGAATCCTTCTAGAAGACGCGATCGGACGGCCATAGTGTCGCGCTAGGGTTAGATCTACGTTCCTCATTCGGCCTTAGGGTTAGCGGGGTTTAGGATGCAGTCAACGGGGTTTCACAAGTTTGACCAGACATTCAAATGTGCATAACTAATTCAAAAAAAATCAAAAAAATACAAAACCTTCGCATGGTGTCATGTTATGTGACATAGTTGTGAGGAAAAATATCAAACTTGGTCTATTGATCATATTTCAAAAAAACCTTCACAAAATGACCTATCTCCTCCGAGGTTTTCTGGCTTTTGGGTCAAATGACCAATGATATGGCTAGAATCAAGGCATAGTTTGTGATAATGTGCCCATATTTGGCATGCATGTCTATAATGGGATGACTAACAATGTTGTAGCACAAAGTTTTCCTTTTCGACGCATAGAAAATCATTTTCTATTTTCTGAGTGCCGAAAGAGGGGGGATTTGTGAAGCAACCACCAAATTGAAGTTTCAAAATGGTAACATCCTATTTTTCAAAAATACTAGACCACCTAGAATGTACAATTTCCAAACTTGAGTATCTCAAACCTTTTATTCCATCCCTGGTGAAAAAGACAAATCCTACCGAATCGGCTGGAAGTGGGTAAGATATGAACTACAGGTACATGATTTCATGCTGATGATTTTTTGTAAAAATCATTTTTAGGTTCACAACATGCTATTTCATGAGAGATCCAATGCTAGTTTTGTGAGCCTCAGCCCCTAGCTAAGAATATTTATGAAAACCCTTCAAGTTTGACCAGACATTCAAATGTGCATAACTAATTCAAAAAAATACAAAACCTTCGCATGGTGTCATGTTATGTGACATAGTTCTGAGGAAAAATATCAAACTTGGTTTTAGAAATGGTCGAAAAAAAAACTTGCTTAGAAATGGGGTGGTTTACCCTAGCTTTGGAGCCCATTTCTACCCCATTTTGGGTGAGGGTGAGTTGTACTTCACAAAAGGGATCAGGGTGAGGATGAGTTGTACTGTACATATGAGAAAAACGTTGGAAGCTCATACAAACATAGAAAAGTGACATAGCTACATTTGTTGAAATTCAAATTTACCATCATATTTGAATTTTGTCCAAATTATCAACAAGTGACAAATTATTATAATAACAAATGTTTACAACAACAAGTGCCAAATTATTACAACAACAAGTGTCAAATGTTTACAACAATAACAAATGTTTACAATAACAAATGTCTATTTCTTTTGGCTCTTCTTACCCCTCGTTTTCTTCTCCTTCACAAGTTTCACACCACACAATAGGTTTATGCTCTTCTTTTTCTTACCATTACCATCTGGCCTCCCCACAGCACGTCCAAGAGTCTCTTTCACCTCCTGCACCTCCTCAACAACCTCATGATCATGATCCAGAGCCTCATCAACATGGTCACTTTGCACCAGAGCCTCAACAACATGGTCAGTTTGCACCAGAGCCTCAACAACAGGCTCATTTTGCACCAGCGCCTCAACAACAGGCTCATTTTGCACTAGAGCCTCAACAACAGGCTCATTTTGCCCCTCATTTTGCACCAGAGCTTCCAAATCAGAAACGGTGTGCCCTAAAGCCTCAACAGTTTGCACATCATCCTCCAAAACAAGTTCAGATTGCACCTCAGCAGCACCAAACATGATCTGGTTAGTTCTCTTCTTTCTTTGGCCATTGATTCTTTCCCTTTTCACTGGCCAGCATTCGTCAACAACAAGAGGTGGGCCTTTTTCTCCACGCTTCCTCCTGAAAACAAGCAAGTTAGCTGGGGGAGAAAATCATCAACAAGAAATGGGATAGATTTTGGATGAACATACTTTGGCTTTTCAGCAGTGTATCTGCACTTGGTAGAGCCAGCTCGATGTCCAATTTCTTCATAGAGTTTGCATCTATTCTTGTTACCTTTTTGGGCCCTTTTTGGCTTGGCATCTTTCTTTCCCTTCTTGCTGCTCCCACCTTTCTCAAACCAAGCCTTGAATCTACTCTGCTTGGGGCCTGCCAGCCTTTCTTTTCATCAAAGGAGGACACAAGGAGAACTGAATGTCCACTTCAGGCCACTGAGACTGATCTGTAAGTGCTGGAATTGGTGTTCCATATGCAGCCTTGAATTTTGCTACAGAATAATACTCATGCAAATATGGGTGCATATTTAGCTTGTGTTTGGAGGCCAAGAAAAGAATGGCATGCTCACAAGGCTTCCCAGTGTGTTGCCACTCAAGGCATGTGCATTCATGCAATTGAGTGTCAACAACATGCCTCCTTCCAGTCTTTGTATCTCTGACTTCAGCACCCCACAATGAGGATTTCTCAACACGCAAATGTGCAAGATTTCTGCTCCTATTGACCACCTGCTGCACAACATCAGGAAGCTTATCTCCTTGAAGAACATAACCAAGCCTTCTTCTCAATTCCCACAACCTCATGATCATGATCCTGATCTGGTCAACCATGTCATGGACAGGCAAGTCTTTTAACTCCTTCACTTTGTTGTTGAAACTTTCTGCCAAATTATTGTTGATATGATCACATTTGATGGCAGTGTTAAAACCAGACCTGTACCATAAAAGAGAATGGTAGGTTTCCAACCATGTACAAAACTTGACCCTATCCTCCTCAGAGCATGCCGCCTTAATCTTCTCAAGGTGATATGAATGTGTCTGCCTGGTGTAAGATCTTGCTGCTGGCCACATGCGTCCAAAATCATCTCCTCTGAATTTTTTGATCAAATTCATCCACATATGGCCGAAGCACTCCCTCTGCTCAGCATGAGGGAAAACAATCTTCACTGCATTTTCTAAACCTTTACATGCATCTGTGTGCACTGCCAATGGAGAGACTAGCCCTATGCATCTTTTCAACTGCATCATGAACCATGTCCATGATGCCTCTGTCTCAGACGGAAACATGCCAATAGCTACAGGGAACATCCAATTGTGTCCATCTAAAGCATTGCATGCTGCTAGTTGACCATTCCACTTTCCAGTCAAGAAAGATGAGTCTATACTCAAATATGGACGGCAACCTGCTTTGAAGCCATCGATGCAAGGCTTTAAAGCCATGAAGAATTTAGAGAAGAAGACTTTCCCATCAGCTGTTACCTCAGTATCTATCTCCACAACACTGCCAGGTGACCTCTTCTCTACTTCTGCTTTGAAGTTATAAAGCATTCGAAAGGTATTTGCCCAATCACCATATAGCTCTTTCATTTCCCTTTGCTTTGCCTTCCACACTGTAGTATAATTCAGCTTAATGGGGTACTACTTTTCCAAGTCTATTTTCAGTCTCTTTGCAGTGCTGTTTGGTGTTGTGGCTAAAATGGGCTTGATCTTTTCTGCAACCCATAATTGTGATGTCATCTTTGTAACTGTTTGAGAACTTGTAATGCAAGTATGAGGTTTTGGAATTTGATTCACTCTTATTGTCCTTCCATCAGGTTGGCGTCTAGCAGATATATACCACTTGCAAGGCTTGGCACCACCATCATAACCTATGCATTTTGCATAGAACTTCTTTTTATCAGTCCACATAGTCTTGGTAGCAAACTCATGTTTGACTTCATATGTCCTGAAACACATATTGAATTCATCCATGCTTGGAAACAATCTCCCAACTTCAATAACTGGGTCCTCTTTGTCATAAACTGTTACTAGCTCATCATCATGTGCATCATCTACATGAACTGCAGCATTTTCCAACAACTCTAGATCTATATCTGCCTCTTCATCTCTTAAATGGTTGTCACCATCATTTGCAGCTTCATCCCTCTTCTTCTCCTTGTCTCTGTCATCTATAGGAATGCCAAAAAGCTTTGCCATTTCAATGTCATCTATTGGTGCAATGACCAAATCAGTCCGGTCATGTATCTCAACTGAATTCCAATCAACAGTTACAATTCTTTGTGCATTACCATCTACAGCCTCCCCTTGTGCATTAGCATCATCATCCTCCACTGTTAACACTTCCAACTCAGTAAGTATAGGCATTACTTGCCTTTGTGCAGCCCAATCATCCTCGACCATCTGAGCAGCCAGCTTCGAGGCCACATATCCAACCCTCGAATCAGGTTTCAGATCAATGAGCTCTGCTAAAAACAGAACAGTTTTGCTTGTCCAACCGTTTCGCTCATCGATTTCATCAACTATATGTTCCCCTGTCTCAACCCTAACATAGTCACATTTGCAATCATCAAATCGCAACAAAGAAACTTCTTGCTCTGGCCCCCAAACCACACTATCCCCAATTTTTTCCACCATTTTCCTCACCGCCTCCTCTCCCATGTTTATTAGCTCTTGGGGATCAACATGTTCTAATTCCACCTCCCATTTAACAACCATGTCTCTCTCAATGATCTGCGTGTTGCCATCAACTAAAACAGCCCTAGAGGGAAAGAAATTGATGCGAAATTCGAAGGTTTGGCGCGCAACATCGTCTCCCCTGTTTTTGGCGGGCACTGTGAGCTAGCGGAAGAGAACAAACAGCTCAACCTTAGAGAAATTAAGTGCAGAGATACGGGATATACCGATTAGAAGTCCCCTCTCCATGCTCCATATCGTTCCCCCTCGCCCCGTTCAGCACACCCTCGCCTCCACAATCTAGCATCAATGGGCACGCTCAGATCTCGAATTGAGAAGAATGGGAGAGGAATTAGCTTTCAAATGGCACTCACCACCTTTGCCGTCGAACGAAAGCGTCGCCGCCTAAATTAATTGTCATGCCGCCGCCGCCGCCGAGAACGATGGGTGAGGTCCGCCGCCGCCGTCGGGGAAGCTACAGACAGTGTGACGCGCGCTCTCGGTCGGAAGCGGTTGGTTTGACTGGCTTGACTGGCTGTCCCAACCAACCGGTTTGGCTTAACCCTAATCTTGGAACAAAGTTAAATGTGTCCTTACGACCGTTTTAAGGCCCGTGTGGCCCTGGGATATTAGCTGCCTCACAACCGTCGCATGCGAGCTATTCTTTTTAACGATGTCGCTTTCCTTCCAATTGCATGTAAAGACGTCGCATAGGAGCTATAAGCCCGTTTTTTTATCCTTTTGCTTCAAGCGGACGGCCCTCTGGCCACCTCTAACCTATTTTAGACGAAAAATGTTATTTATCTGCAAAATATCCCTGCATTACAGTATGTTCCAAGATCAGTATCAGTAGGGTCAACAGATCCCAACAGAAAGTTTACCTGTGGAAAAGTTATTTCAATTGCTTGCGGGAAACAGTTCTAACACAAAGCATTGGCAAAAAAATAATACAGGCTAACATTTAAACTGTACTTACGAAGTAGTACATACTTCATCCGTTTTAAAATATATAAGATGTTTTAGCTTTGTGATTTATTTTACAACGTAGGTTCACTCAACTTTAGGATGAATCTATACACTAAAAGAAGTCTAGATTTCTTTTTTACAAACCTAAAACATCATATAATGCTGCAGCAGACGCATTGGCGTCGTTGCTCACCTGTCCCGAAGCATTCCCCTAACCAGCCATGGTAGCGATTTGAGAGCAAGCTAGCCCGCCTAGACAGCCTAGATCTAGGGTTTGTGGCGGCCAGCCACGCTAGTCTCTGCCACCACCGCCGCCAATCGGCCGCACCCTCGCCCCCCGCCATCCGGGACACCGCCGGAATGCTGCCTGCCAAAAAAAAACCGCCGCAAGAAGAGCAAGGCACGCGAAGCCGCGCCGCAGCCCACCATCTGCCACCGAGAGGAGGCCCGGAAGGTCCTGGACCCGAAGATCCAGATCCGACCTGGGAGGGGCCAGCACCATGCCCCTCCGCAGCCCCCACCTCGTTGGCCCTCCCTAGGGCCCGCCGCCGCCGGCCCGCACCATGGCCAGCCGCGCCTCCGGAGCCCCTAGCAGCCCCCGCCGCCGCAGCCCAAAGCCGCACGCGCACCGCTGCCAGGGAGCTAGCCCGCGCCTCCACCCCGTCGCTGCGTCGAGGACCACCGCCACGCATTGTTGCTCCTCACGCACCGGTGAGGACGGACGACTCGCCGCCAGGACGCGGCCTCCCTCCGGGCCATCCCAGACGCCGGAGCACAAGCCCCGCCGCCCCCTTCACTGGCGGCGAGCGTGCGAAGCCTGCCGGCGGCCGTCTCTGGGGGCGACGAGGAGGAAGGGGGAGGGGGAGGGCCGGCGGCGGAGGAGCGCTAGGGATGGCTCCCCCCGTCGCCCTTTTGCTTGCGGAAACAGTTCTAACACCAACCAATCAACCATTGGCAAAAGGCTAACATTTAAACTGCACGTACGAAGTAGTACGTACTAGGTAGTGCAGTTGGCATGCCCTTTTAATTAGGCGTCTTCCTCAACATCAATATGGGACATGAATCAAAAACAAAATCTCTGTTGCACACGATATATATTGATATTAATTCAATATGGGACAACAAACGAAAACTATATCTCAAACCTAATTACTTGTATGTATAGATCGATCGACAATTCGACATGCCATGAATTAATGGCACCACTTAACTAATAACAAAACCCTAGCCTAAGATCGACGATGTATATATGGATAGATAGACAATTAGTCCTGGTCGACGCCGACGAACTGCTTGATGGAGTCCTCGACGTGCGCCATGACGGCCGCCCACCCGTTGTGTGTGGGGTGCATCTCGTCCCAATAGAAGTGCTCCTTGGGGTTGTCGCAGAGCGAGTAGAGGTCTCCGTCGGTGCTGGTGTCGCCGCACAAGTCCTTGGGGTCGATGCCCTGGCAGCAGGGCGTGAGCTTGTTGTAGAAGCTGCGCGACTGGTCCGTGAACGCGGAGTGGAGGTCGACGACGAGCACGCCGTCCTTGCCCTTCATGAGTCCCGCGAGGTTCTTGTTGTGGGTGTCGGCGCCCGTGTTACCTGCGCCGTCGCAGCCCTTGTGGTCGCTGGCCCTGGTCTGCGCCGGCGCGCAGCCGAGCGGGTGGAGGTTGTTGACGAGCACCTTGGGCACGCCGAGCGCCCTGATGCGGTCGACGGCGTCGGCGATGGCGGAGGTGACGTTCTTGGTGAAGGCCGAGACGTCGGCGAAGCCGCTGGGAGGGCCACGCCCACGCGGTCGTAGTCGTTGCCGGAGATGGCGACGAGGGCGACGGACCTGGCGAGGCGCGCTCGCGGGATGCTGTTGCCTTGGATATTCTTCTGGAAGGTGTCCACCTGCTGGCTTAGCGTCGGCACGCCCTCCGGCACGGAGTAGACGCCGGAGCCCGCCGTGGCGAACGTCATGCCGGCGTCGTCGACGACGTGGCCCTGCTGCTCCTTGTGGGGCCGTGGCGCCATGTCCAGCCCCAGCATTTTCGCTGCCACGCCATATATATGTGCATACAAACATACATGCATGATTAGTTAGTTAGAGACATCGATCGGCAAGAGAACAGATACTGCATATATAGATCCATCCAATTTACTAGTAGTAGTAGCTATAGGTAGATGATCGTTGAAGATGAAAAGTAGTTGATCGTTGATAGGCAATATATATACGTACCGACGAAGTCAGATTGGACCATGTAGTTGGAGAAGCGTCCGGTGGCTTGGTTGTGCGAGGTGAAGGAGCCGTCGTCGTTTCCGAAGGAGTAGCCGTAGGGGTTGTACCATGAGCGGATGAGCTCGCTCTCGAGGTCGCTGGTGGCAACCTTAGGGGTGTTGCCGTTGTCGGCGAAGGAGTCGCCGAACGCGAACAGGGTGTAGCCGCCGTAGGTGGTGGTGGCGACGACTGGTGCCGGAGGCGGAGGCGGGTTGGGGGTAGCAGGATTATTATTATTGTAGCCACAAACCGGAAGACCACCACATTGCCGACGACAAAGGAAACCAGAACATTGACAGCAATCCTGCCCGCGAGCACCTGCGGTCGTAGGTTGATGATTAGGAAGAATAATCAAGTAGCTAGAGTTAGCATCTAGTATCAGTAAAACCTAGCGATCGATGACGACGGAGTATTAACATATGATGATGATTTCTGCGTACGTACGTACCGCTGAGAGTTGCGAGGAGAAGCACCAGCAGGATGGAGATGAGCTTCGTCGTCGTCGTCATTGCGATCGAGCGAGCTAGCGATCGGTCGAGGAGGGGGGTGATGCTTTAATTTGGGAGCTCGCGGCTGCTATTTATGCACGCCGTAGAGCGAGCTTAGGGGTATATAAGTAACTATACCTACCGAACGAATGAATTTTGCCCAGATTTTATCTTGAAATTAAGCTGGCGCTAGCTACCTACGTACGTACTCCTATAAGTATAACTAGGAAAAAAGCCCGTGCGTTGCAGCGGGACTGACAAAATAATACTGTAACTTTTCTAAACAAAACTTGCAATGGAGCTGATAAAACAGCTTAAAAAAATAATTTTAGAACACTTTTAAACAAAAAATATCCCATGACCTAAATTTTACCCCCGTAAATACATCTAGCAAGCAGCAAAAATCATCAACTGGCTTTGATCAAACTTTTTTTGCAAACACATCTACTCCCTCCGTTTAAAAATATAAGATGTTTTAGGTTTGTAAAGAAAATGTATCTAGACTACTTTTAGTGTGTAGGTTCACTGAGGTTTGGAGTAAATCTACACACTAAAAGTAGTTTAGATACAATCTCTTCACAAAACTAAAACATCTTATATTTTGAAATAGAGGAAGTAGCAAGCAAGGGTAGGTAGCAGCAACCATATCGAGCAGCTAGCAGCAAAAGCATTTGCAGCTGCGCGCTCTCACATGGCATAGAAGAAGTGCCGCGTCTCGCTTGGATCCTACAACACGTGAAGGCAAAAAAGAAAGTAAGACATCAGAAAACATACATACCGGGCTTAGACCAGTCAAAATCCCCAATTTTCTTCATGCTCTCTCCTTGCTCTGCTGCCGGCCGCCTTCCAACCGTGCTACCTCCGGTCATGCCAACGCCTCCGCATCCCGGCTTCCCTCATGCGCCTCTACCATGCCGGCGACAACCACCGAACAAGACCGTGTGAGATATGAGTTCCTGATCTTTCTTAAACAAAAATCGAACACCACTTTTGATTCAGCCATCTTCCATGAAGATAGAGTTAATAGCTTGAAGAATTACGATCTAGTACAATATTTTATCATGGAACCAATAAATTGATCAGGCTTGGAAGTTGGAATCAATTGACTTGATTTGATTAATCAATAGGGACATGAAGCAGGCCTTAACCTGATTGGGAACTTGATTGGATGAATGGCCGAACGCCAACTCCAGCAGGCTTGGGGGGACGTTGCCGTCTACGCGTAGATGAAATCAGGACTATCCAGCGAACTTTTTCTCACCTCGGCACCACGACCCCGTCCGTGTCCGATGCCTCTACCCCACCGGCCACGCCTGCTGCTTGTGCCTGCATTTTTCGTGCGGTCGCGATGGAGTAGTCACGAGAGAAGTCTTGCTCTTGCTTCGGGGGCGGTCTGCGCGACCCTGCCCGTGCACGCCTCCTAGCCGAAGTCCTGGTCTGAGCTCGGTATGGAGATCGATGGGTGTTGCGCTACGCCTCCCCCTCGCCCGCAACCGAGCCCAGAAGCACGCCTCCGCGCGCAGACACCACCACGGCCTAGTCCCTTTCCTCCGGCGACGGAATAACGCCCAATTCGCCCCGGATTTTTGCCAGCAGTTGCGTCGTAGAGCTCCCCTCTTGAAGCCCCGCCCGGAGCCCTTCCCCAGATCCTGGGTACTCCACCATCGTGAGATCCTCCGTCCCTCGATCTTCTTTTCCCCCTGCTGCAATTGATCTAGATTCGATTTGGTTTCTCTACGACTTTTGAAAATCCTCTCCATCCTTGCGCGCATCCCGGCCATCTCCGTTCCCTTGGCCGGAGGAGGGCAGAGGATTTGATGGCCCGAGATTGCAAGGTGGTGGCGGTCAACAAGATCTGTTTTCTTTTCCAGAAGTGGTGCCCGTGAGAAGGAGGCGCCGGGGCTTGCAGACGATGCTGACATCTAGATGCGATGCGATGAGCTGATCCGGGACATCGAACTTGATGGCAGTGCAGTCCCGCAAGGTTGTGGCCGGTGGGAGAGCCAGCTGCAGCCATCGTTACCATCTACTCGGTGACATATATGCGTGTCGCCTCTCTCTCTAGATAGAAGCAATGCAATGAGCTGATGCAATGAGCTGATCCCGGACATCCAACTACAAGAAACACTCCAGTTAGGGTAGAACTCTGCTTAGAGGGATGTATGTATATGGCGTGTCCTGTTGGCCGGATCAAAGCTTTTTTTTTTCTTGAACGTGGACTCCGTCTGTCTCAGCACCGAAACATAGTTTTTTTACTCATCGATCCACGTAGCTTTGTCCGACTGTTTTTTTACTTATCGGTGGCATTGGTTGTAATATGTAATTTGGTGGGAAGGTAAAACGGTCCGAAAAAGTGTAGGTACTACAAGAAACACTCCAGTTAGGGTAGAACTCTGCTTAGAGGGATGTATGTATATGGCGTGTCCTGTTGGCCGGATCAAAACTTTTTTTTTCTTGAACATGGACTCCATCTGTCTCAGCTCCGAAACATAGTTTTTTTACTCATCGATCCACGTAGCTTTGTCCGACTGTTTTTTTACTTATCGGTGGCATTGGTTGTAATATGTAATTTGGTGGGAGGGTAAAACGGTTCGAAAAAGTGTAGGTACTACAAGAAACACTCCTTCCTTTATTATTAGGTATAGATATAGATATAGATTAAGCTGGCGCTAGCTACCTACGTACGTACTCCTATAAGTATAATTATTAACCGTAACACTTGTTCAAAAAAAATGTTAACCGTATAGATTTTGTTTTGACAACACACGTATGTAAACAAAACTCCTAGCTTGATCTAAATTAAAATTCACGGGTAGAAGAGACTCCTCCTGATGGTTACTTAACACAGTTAGATCTAAATTAAAATTCACGGGTAGAAGAGACTCCTCCTGATGGTTACTTAACACAGTTAGATCTAAATTAAAATTCACGGTTAGATCAAAATTAAGTACTTCCTCCGTCCTATAATAGGTCTCAGATTTGTCAAAAATTAGATGAATCTAGACACTATTTAGCATATAGATTCATTCAAATTTTGAAAAACTTGAGACATCTATTTTGGAATCGGACGGAGTACTAACTCTGATGGTTACTTAACACGTTCGAAACACGTGTTGTAGATAACCAGTTTGACACCAGAAATATTAAGAAGCAGACTCCCGTAATAATTAACTTCCCTTCAAAACCTGTAGATATGGCGTGTGCAACATGGATCCACACGAGATTGCTGATGGCATGCACCGGCTGCGGCGGGCTGCCGATGGCGAACTAAATTAAAATTCCACGAGATAGAGATCTAAATTAAAATTCACACGAGATGGTTAGATCTAAATTAAAATTCACGGGTAGAAGACTCCCGTAATTAATTCCTTTCAAAACCTGTAGATATGGCGTGTGGAACATGGACTCCCCCACCCCCCCCCCCCCCCCCCCCCCCCTCCCCCTCCCCCCCATAATAAACTTCTCTCAAGAGCTGTACCGCTCGGTAAAAAAAACTAACCGCGTCTTTCCCTTTTAAAAAAAAATTAGAACATACCCCAGCTTGTAACATAGTATAGTTGTTAAACATAAAAAGGATTGGCCTTGGTTCGCTCCAAAAATTATGACTGTGTCAATACGATCCATCGAATTATAGTTATATCATCAGAAATCACTGACTCGTTTTTGCAAAATAAAATAAAATCACCAACTCGTTACGTCTATACCCCTGTTTCGTATGTTGCCGGATGTCGCCGTCCGCTATTACGACTACGTCAACTACCGCCTAGTTGACTCGCATCCTGATATGTGGGTCCATCACTTGCCACACAACATCTCGGGAAAATAATATATTTGTCGGCCTTCTGACGTGTGGGACCAAGCTGACATACGGGACCTCTTCTAACATAAGGGTCCCAGCAATAGCCCTTCTGCCCCGTGAGCCCTCTTATTACTTGTGGGACCTCTTCTAACACGTGGGACCTAGTAGTAGCCCTACTGACCTATGGGGTCTATTATGACGTGTGGGACTTAGTGCACTTGCCAGGCCAGCATATCGGGAAACTGATATATTTGTCGGCCTTCTGACATGTGGGACCAAGCTGACATGCAGAACCTCTACATACGTGTGGGACCTCTTCTGACGGAGGGGTCCTAGATATAGCCTCTTTTTCCCTGGCTCTCTTCTAATTTGTGGGACCTCTTCTGACGTGTGGGACCAAGCAGTAGCCCTTCTTCTGGCACGTGGGGCCTTTTCTGAGCGTGTGGGACTCAATAGGTAGCACCTACGGACCTGTGGGGTCTTTTCTAACGCGAGGCATAAATCTACGCCGCTACAAAACTCTCATCAGGACCGCTGCCCCGACCTCCATGGCCCCATCCACTCCAATTCTCCATGCACTCTCGATCAACACCGCCTTTCTGGGCCACAGGCCAAACAGCCATCGCTCGTCCTCGAGCTGAAAAGCAGCATGACCCAATTGCCCGCATCCCAAGGAATCATTCGTCCGCTGTTGGGGGGATGACCCCATGTAGGGTCAAGCAAGGGTAAAAGGTGAAGCCCGGCAAGGTCTGGGCCGAATCAAAGAAAGACCCAGCCGAGTTATGTAGAGGCCGGTCGAATAAAGGACCGGCTTAACCCGAGTCAAGCAGCTATGAACCGACTCGGCCGGCATACGGGTTATGTCGGACTATAGTTATTACGTTTTGTGTATGCAGGTCAGGACTGGGCCGAGTCATGCAAGGCGAGGCCGAGTCATGGGGAAGCTTGTTCAAGAAGGAGAGGGCGAACCCCGAAGTCAACACTGCACGCTGTCTCCCCCTCAGGAATCTGTATAGTGCCAAGCACTACGGACAAAAGCCAGAGAGACAGAGAAGCAGAAGGAGGTCACGGAGGTGACAGTCCTTAGGCCCGAGTGAACCCGAAAAATGCACAGGAAGAGCTAGAGGAGACTAGGTTGAGAATGTTAGAAGAAGCTAAGAAAGTATATGCGCTGCAGGAGTCCTTTAATAGGACCTTACGAGAGTATGCTAGGGAAAACAAGCTAGATACGGGCACAGCACGAATAGATGAGCTAAGGATAAAAGGGAAGAATCTCCTTAGTGATATTAACAAGGAACATGAGTCTCATCAGGGCGATTCGGCTGGCCCAGGGTTGCCGAGGTACAGTACCCCAAAAAAGAATCTCAGGGCAGCGAATGCTGCAGCCTCTGAGTTGGAAGGATTAACCGGGGAAGCCCGGCAAAGGCAACAAGAAAGAGTAAATGAGCTGGTATGCATCGCGAACCAGCATAATGAGGAAATACTCAGAGCTAACCCGGCGAAACCAGGGGGTTCGCGCATGGTTCACTCGGCAGGAGCTGCCCCGACGTTATCAGCCGCCGCGGCATCCTCACCCGGAAATGGATTACGAAAAGATAAAGAAGTAACCTCGGGAAAAAGAAACAAACAAATTGTTCCATATGACCCGGCGATGGCCGGAAAAGTCAAAGAAAATAAAGGCAATGGAAGCCGAGGTAACAGCGGTGAAAGAAACCCCGCTGCGGCTGAAGTAAGACGGTATCACCCGCAAGATCATCAGCCGAGGCATGAACCTCGGCAAGGGAGAGATGCAGGACATATTCTGCATCACCCGGCCCATGACAGATACAATGATGGTTATTCGGAGATGGAAAATGCCGAATTTGTTGGGCAAAACCACTATGGGGTGGAAGAAAGAGTTGTGTAAAGGAATCTGCCGTCGAATGACGCAAGATTAAAACTTGACAGGTTATATCGTTCCGAGTTGTTAGAAGAGCAAGGTCCTCCTGGTCCAGCATGTTTTGGGCCCGGGATTATGAGTGAGCCACTTGTCCCGAACTTCCAGTTGGCAAGAGGCACGAAAACATATGATGGAAGTACTAAACCACAAGATTGGTTGATTGACTATTCCACTGCAGTGAAAATAGCAGGGGGAAGTTTGAGTGGGGCTGTTAGATATGTGCCCCAGAGGTTGGAAGGGCCAGCCAGGGTCTAGCTGAATAACTTACCAGCCGGCAGTATCAACTGCTGGTTAGACTTTGAGGAAATGTTTGTCAGTAACTTCACCAGTACGTACAAGAGGCCGAATAGGCCTCAAAAACTAGCAATGTGCAAACAGAAAACGAATGAGACTGATAGAGAATTCCTGACTCGATGGTGCAACCTCAGAAATTCTTGTAAATGAGTGATTGAATCATAAGCGATTGCTTGGTTTGCACAAGGGTGCAGATATGGAAGTGTGTTATGGCAAAGGCTATAAAGAGATATGCCAACTACCGAGACAATCAGAATAGCATATTCATATGCACTGGGTGATCCAACTCAACCTGAGCTTATGTCGGCAGAGCATCATGAGCAGCATGATAATTACGCTCGTGATGGCGCGGGATCATCCCGGTGGAAGAAGTTCAGAGGTAGAAGAAGAGAAGACAGGCCGGATTACAGATACAGTTCGAGTCATGTTGCTGCAGTTACTCAGGACCAACTGGGTATAGGAAGCAACCAGCGCCAGAAAAATAGTCCTCTTCAATGGACGCCGAGGAATGAAGGAAAGAAACAGTGGACTCCAGAATAGAAGAAGCAATGGTAGGAGAGGCTGAAGCACACGTTTGAATCAATGTTGAATCAACCATGTAAGTTTCACTCGCCTAATCCGGCAAAACCCGCCAACCATACAACTCATGAATGTGCATGGATGAAAATGCAATGGGAAACCCGGCAGCGATGCAGATGCCTCGGCAGCAACCGCGTCATCCACAGCAGCCACAACTTACAGGAGGAAATGCACAACAATTGATGCTACCTCCACCACCTCCGAGGTATGAGAATCAGGACCGGAGGGATGCAGTTCACCATGTGGTGAACCAAAGCCTAAAAGGCAGAGGGAACCCGATAAATAATGGACTTAATGAGTACAGGGAGCACCATCAAACATATTGTGTATTCACCATGGAACAGCAAGACAGGCAGAGCGTACAACGCGAGAATATGGAAGTAAATGCAGTTATACCAGCGGTTCCAAAGTATATGCCATGGTCAGATCAAGAGATAACTTGGAGCATTAGAGTTTATCCCAAGATAATGCCAAACCCTGGGTCATATGCCTTGGTGCTGGACCCAACGTTTGTCGGCCCCAGTATCAACATGAATTTTTCAAAGGTGCTGATAGATAACGGGAGAAACATCAACATTATGTATAAGGATACGATGCATAAACTCGGCATCTCTCCAAATATGTTGCAGTCTACCAAGACAACCTTTCATGGGATAGTTCCAGGACTGCCCTGCGAGCCCATTGGGAAGGTCTGGGTTGACGTCTTATTCGGCACAAGGGAAAATTGCAGAGCAGAAAATTTGGAATTTGAGGTGGTGGATCTAGAAAGTTGCTATCACACATTACTTCGACGGCCGGCATTGTCCAAATTTTTGACTAGCTGTCACATCGGTTACTTAAAGATGAAGATTCCAGGACCATAAGGGGTAATAACAATAGCCGAAGACTACAGGAAATCAATGGAATGTGCTTCGGCTGGGTCAAATTTGGACGAATCTTTGGTGATCGCGATGGAGAAAAAGAGAATTCAGGAAGTCACAGCTTTAGCTCAGTCGGCATAGCTTAATATGACCTCACTTGCTAACCCGCATGGAAGTGTGTCATTCTAGCTGACTAAGGAGACAAATAAGATCCAGATTGATGATCAGTTCCTAGAGCACACCATCACAATTGGTGCCGGCCTGAATGATAAATAAGAAAGTGAGCTCACCAACTTGTTCCGTGAGAATCGGGATATCTTTGCATGGTCTACTCAAGATCTGCAAGGAGCACTGAGGGAGTTGGCTGAGCACTCTTTGCACGTAAGGCCAGGAGCAAGGCCAGTGAATCAAACTCTCCGCCGCTTCGCCGAAGACAGGAGAAAAATCATAGGGGATGAGATAGCTCGGCTCCTTGCAGCCGGTTTATTATGGAAGTACTTCGTCCAGACTAGCTGTCTAACCCGGTGTTGGTAGAGAAGAAGAAGGATGACCCTAACGTGGCTGTCGTTTGGCGCATGTGCATCGATTACACGAACCTTAACAAGGCGTGTCCCAAGGATCTGTTTCCTTTACCCAGGATAGACCAGGTTATTGATTCAACCGCAGGTTGTGAACTGTTATCATTTGTACACGCGTATTCTGGCTTCCACTAGATACCGTTAAACCCGGCTGATCAAATAAAATGTGCGTTTATCACCCCGTATGGGGCTTATTGTTATCGCACCATGTCATTCGTCCTGCGCAATGCAGGAGCCACGTATCAAAGGTGTATGCAAAAATGTTTGCATGATCAAATAAGAAAAAATGTTCAAGTGCATATTGATGATGTGGTTATAAAAACAAAAGAAAGTCATACGCTCCTAGAAGATATCCGTCAGACATTCATGAATCTGATAAGATTCTGAATGAAGCTTAACCCGGAAAAATGCACCTTCGGTGTACCATCCAGAAAATTACTCGGTTTCCTTGTGTCTAGCCAAG
This sequence comes from Avena sativa, assembly GCA_916181665.1. NCBI lineage: Eukaryota > Viridiplantae > Streptophyta > Magnoliopsida > Poales > Poaceae > Avena > Avena sativa. The sequence goes on along the minus strand of OV702284.1, from coordinate 310,705,877 downwards.
ACATAGAGGCAAATTCGACTAAGACTCGGGCAGTTGAAAGGATGGAATTTCCTAAGTGCCTCAATTGCGTTTAGAAATTCACAGGGTGCCTGGCATCCTTAAGTCGGAAACCGGCTAGGTGAAAAAGCATTGCCTTTGTATCAGTTGATGAAAAAATCTGATAAATTTACCTGGACGCCTCAGGAGGATAGTGCTTTTCGTGAGTTAAAAAAATGTTGGCCATAGCGCCAATTTTAGCCTCGCCACTATCAAAATAGCTTATGGTGCTCTATGTAGCAGCAACAAACCGAGTTGTGAGCGCTATGGTAGTGGTAGAGCGTGATGAAGAAGGTAAGTCGGTACAAAGGCCGGTCTATTAATTAAGTGAGGTATTGTCTGTCTCAAAGAAAAATTATCCGCATTACCAGAAAATGGCTTATGGAGTGTACATGTCGGCAAAAAGCTCAAGAATTATTTTGAGGAGCACCCTATAAAGGTGATTTGCGAGGCACCAATAGACGAGATAATGAGCAACAAAGATGCAAATGGCCGAATAGAAAAATGGGAAATTGAGTTATCCCCTTATGCCCCACAATTTGATAGACGAGATGCAATCAAATCTTAGGTAGTGGCCGACTTTTTTGTCGATTGGGCCGAGATACAGTATGAGCCCCCATTGCCTGATCCGAACTATTGGACGATGCATTTTGATGGATCCAAACTAAGGAATGGGTTAGGAGAAGGAATAGTATTAACCTCTCCAAAGAAAGATCAACTGAAATATGTATTGCAAATACACTTTGCTGCATCAAACAATGTAGCCGAGTATGAGGCACTGGTACATGGCCTAAAGATGGCAAAAGAGATCGTCATACGTCGGATTCTATGCTTTCTAGATTTAGACCTTGTAGTGCAGTAGGTATCTGGAAATTGGGATGCATTGGACGCAAACATGGCCCTATATCGGTTTCATGTACAAAAAATAGTTGCTATTTCGATGGATGTGAATTTCATCACATACCTCGGGCAGAAAACGACACTGCAGACACCTTGTCAAAGCTAGGATCAACCAGACAGTCAATTCCACCTGGTATCGCTTTGGAACACCTGAGAAAGCCGTCAATCACACCTTCCCCAGAATCCGAATCAATTCGTCTTTCATCAGATTAGAAATCTGAATGTGTCCCAATGGAAATTGATAAGGGAAATGAGTCGAGTAACCCGGGGACTGATTCGGCTAACCAGTGAGCTGATTGGGAAAATTCGGCAAACAATATGTCGGGAGAAGTAATGGAAATTGATGAGACAGTTACCCCGGGGCAGGACATGCCGGAATGGGCACAGCCAATATTCCTATTGGGGGCAAAGGCTTACACGATAATAAATAGTAAGATTTATAAGAGAAGCGTAACAAACGTGCTGCAACGATGTGTTAGCCCAGCAAAAGGACAAGAGATCCCCTTGGACATACATCAAGGGGAATGTGGGCACCATGCCTCGTCCAGAGCCCTTGTGGCCAAAGCATTCCGACACGGATTCTACTGGCCAAGTGCGCTAAAGGAAGCAAAAGAATTGGTAGCAAGGTGCAATGGCTGCCAGAGATATGCCAGCAAAATACATATGCCTTCATCCAAGTTGAAAACAATACCAATCACTTTGGCAATCTCCGTATGGTGCCTAGATATGGTAGGTCCATTCAAACCGGCTCGCGGAGGCATGACTCACATATTGGTCATGGTCGATAAGTTCACAAAATGGATAGAGGTAAAGCTAATAAGAAAATGTGACGGGCCCACAGTAGTGAAATTTCTCAAAGATATCATTCTGAGGTATGGATACCCACACAGTATCATTATAGATAATGGCACAAATTTTGCTGAAGGATCCTTTGCTCGATTCTGCCAAGAAAAGCACATAAGACTCGATGTTGCTTTGGTAGCTCACCCGACATCAAATGGGCAAGTGGAAATACCGAATGGACTCGTGTTATTCGGAATTAAACCTCGGCTAATAGAACCACTCCAAAGGTAAGCAGGTTGTTGGATTGAGGAACTCCCAGCAGTGCTATGGAGTTTAAGAACTACCCCGAATAGATCAACGGCGTACACCCCATTCTTTCTCATATATGGGGAAGAAGCTGTGCTCCCAACCGACATAGTGCATGATTCGCCTAGAGTCACCCGGTACATGAATGCCGAAGTAAATGAAATATCTCGACAAGATGATGTGGATCTATTAGAGGAAGCAAGAGAATTGGCATTGTCCAGGTCAATTGTTTATCAACAAGACCTCAAACGCTACCATAGCAAGAAGGTAAATCCCAGAGTCTTCAAAGAAGGAGATCTAGTCCTTCGACTAGTGCAATGCACAGCTGGCATGCATAAGTTGTCGCCTCCATAGGAAGGCCCATTCATCGTGAGCAGAGCACTGCACAACAATGCATATTACCTCATAGATGCTCAAGCACCAGAAAGGAACAAGGCGGACAAATCAGGAGAGGAGTGAAAAAGACCATGGAATGTAGCATTACTTCGTCCATTCTACACTTAGAGGAAGTGTACTGTATCCAGTATTATTATGTATCGATTTATTATGTTAGGAATGAATTAATGAGACCTCGGCAACTCGAGCAGTGACTCGGGGACCGTCCCATGTTGTTTATCACTATGATTATGTATTTGATATGAATGAGACCTCGTCAACTCGAGCAGTGACTCGGGGACTGCCCCATGTTTTTTATCACTATGATTATGTATTTATGAATGAGACCTCGGCAACTCGAGCAGTGACTCGGGGACTGCCCCATGTTGTTTATTACTATGATTATGTATTGGATATGAATGAGACCTCGGCAACTCGAGCAGTGACTCGGGGACTGCCCCATGTTGTTTATCACTATGATTATGTATTTGATATGAATGAGACCTCAGAAACTCAAGCAATAACTCGGGGACTACCCCGTGCTATCTATCTGGCTATTGTATATCTGGTATGTCGGATAAATTTATATATTCATCAATTCAAATTAGTAGCTTGTGGACATTGGAAGCAACATCTCTGATTTATCGAAATCTAAAGAGGGACCTTATGATAAATTAGATAAGAACCAACGGAGAATCAAACACAGGAAAAGCAACTAAGGAATGAGCTATACACAAGCCGACACACGTCATATTATCTTTCATAGGATTTCCATGGGTTTTAACCAAAGTGGTCATTTTGAAACATAGCTCGCAATCAGCAAAAATGTTTGTTTCAAACATATGGATTAAGAATCGCAAATAATAATACACGCCGAATAACTCAACTAGAACGGTAACAACTTAACGATTACCATAGCAGATGAAAGATTTCGAGCTTAGATAGAATAAACAGTACCAAAAGAGGCATATTGTCTTAAAACAACATACACCCAACATACCTGAGACTTGGCAAGTAAGCGATTTGCAGCTTAGGCATTAACTGTAGCCGAATCATCGATAGGAGGGGTAATGGCAGTGGCAGGGGTTTCTGAAGTAGGAACCTCGTCTACCACTGAAGGCACCTCGGCTTCTGTAGAAGCAATAGTTTCAGGAGCAGGAATCTCCGAGGTTGCCTGAACCTCCGCGGGAGTTACCTCGACATCGACTGAAGTAACAAGGATGTCTTGAGCATTGGATGTTTGACGCGAAACTCCACCTTGGGCTTGGGAAGCTTCAGTCCCCTTAGAGGAAGACCGAGCTTCAGCATTTCCTCCCGAACTGCCACTTGACTCATTAGATATTTCAGAGTCTTCATCCAAGTCATCTTCATCACCAGAATCTCCGTCGAACTCATCGTCATCAACGGCCTCAACATCCTCTTCGACCTCGTCTAAGAGAAAACTCGGCCCTTCATTCCATTGATGCACATTGATGGCTCACTTGATGTGGAGCCTATTGGGAACCCCAAGAGAAAGGTGTGAAGCAGCACAGCAACAAGTCTTCCCTCGGTAAGAATCGAGGTTATCGAACCAGTAGGAGGTAGGAAACAGTACATAGGTGTTGCAAGCAACGTGGAAATCTGCACAACACAAACTCAAGGCTTTTCCCCAACTAACAGTGACATTGTCAATCTCACCGGTTGCTGTAACAAAGGATTAACTGTATGGTGTGGAAGGTAATAATGGTTTGTAGCATGTAAACAGGTAACAGTGGAGGATGTATCAATGGTAAAGATTGGACCGGGGTCCATAGTTCACTAGAGGTGCTCTCCTTAGCTAAACAACATGGCATGATGGGTAAACAGATTACAGCAGGGCAATTGACAGGAACTGAGCATGGCATAACAATGCAATACTAGATAAAAAGATCCTATGAGATTTGATTGGGCAATACAACAATATACATAGACCGCCATCCAACTGCATCTATGACTAGAAGTCGACCTTCTGGTTATCATCCGAACCCCCTCCAGTATTAAGTTGCAAGCAACAAACAACTTCTTTAAGCACTGTGTGTAAGGTAAATAATCCACTTGTTCTATGAACAAGAGACCGTTGTTTTCTCCCTAGTGGCAACAACACATCTACAACTGAAGACATTTCTGTCACTTCCCTTGGAACTAGAGGCATGAACCCACTATCGAGCATAAGTACCCCCTCTTGGAGTCACTAGCAACTACTTGGCCAAGATAGCTACTGAAAACGGAGAGCATGCAAGATCACAAACAACACAGACATGATAGTATCAAATAGACAAAACCATTAATCAATCTGACATAGTAATCTCAATATCCATCGGATCCCCGCAAACACAACATGCATGATTACAAATAGATTAGATCTTAATCATGAACGGAGCTCACATGATCTATGTAATGCCCCGGAAAATATTCCGAAATAAAATTGCGTGTTATTTTCTATTTTTACATCATCGTGACATCATGCATACTTTCGCCCTAAAATATTTTCATCAAAAGCCTATTTTGTTTTCTAATTAGTCCCCTCTTTAATTTCAAATCGAAAACCCCGGTCTTTTCTAGATCTTTAATTTGTCTAAAAACTATTTACAAAAAAATCTTTTAAAACTAAAACAAATAAAAATAAAAGAGTTTTGGGGGGAGGCAGCCGGCCGGGCCAAATGGCCCAGCTAGCCACCTACGACCCCGTAATGAAACCCTAATCCGACCTATCCCAGGCGACACACGCATCCTACACCCCGCCGCCACTCACCAGCCTCACACAGGCACACACACAACACACAACGCACGTCGCCACGCATGCCACAACCGCAGCGATCCCACCCCGCGCCCCCTGGTCCACCACTCGCCTCGCTCCTCCCTCGGTCCTCTGACTCCGCCGTCGCCCCAACTTTCCCCGTGCCCTCCCGCGGCTCACCACCTCTCTCCCTAGCACTGCCAGAGGCCGCGCTCCCTCGAGCTGGCTCCACACCTCGTACATCTCGACGCCCCTGCAACCGTGCGTCCATAACCGCGGACCCCTTCCCTGCGTTCAGTGCTCCCTCGTCTCGGCCACCCTCCATCGCTCACGAGCCGCCCACGCCATCCATGTCGACCTCCGACCGTTCCTCTGCAGCGCCGGCTTCGCCCGTCCTCAACCTGCCATGGACGTCGCCGCCTGCGCATGTCTGCGTCTGCCGGCCGACACCCCCGCTCGACCACCTTCGGCGCCCCTGCCCTGCGCACTCCCACCTATGCCGGCAGCAGCCGCCGCCTCCCTGGCTTGCGTGTCCTCGAACCGTGCTAGACGTCGCCGCCTTCTCCTTCTGCACGCAGGAGCTTCTGTCCCCGTCCCAGCGCGTACGGCTCGTTGTCTGCTGTTGGTGCTCAGTCATCGGTACATGTTGAAGGCCAGTGCTTCCTAGCTTCAAACAAGATGGATGTTTCGGTGGCGTTCGCTTTATTCTAGTAGTGATGTTGAGTTTTTGTTTTGGTGATGCTAGTGGAGTGGTGACGTGGATATGGTGTAGATGTTCGCCTTCAATTGAGACCGGCTCGCCAACTTCGCCATCGACCGCGATGCTAAGGATCCCGTCGCGAAACACCGAGCTCTCCTTCCTGGAATCAGTCAAGATGGAACACCAAGTTTTCTTCATGGATTCTGAAGCCCCGATCTCGAAGACCGATCTTGTTGGGACCAAACCCAAACCCCTCGGAACCATGATCGTCGAACCCTGATGTGTGACTCCTTTCTTGAGACCATATTTTTTATAATATATAATATTTATATGTTGCATATAAATTTTTCATGTTGCATACATATGCATGGTTTGGGGGCATTATGCCGATTCACCTCATAATTTAATATGGATCCCATATGCGGACGAATCTACTCTAATATTGGCTCCATTTAATATCTTGTTATTCGACATCTAAATTAAATATGGAGACCATATGCGTAGCGAAACGATGCCATGTTCTATCTTGTTATTCGACATCTAAATTGCGGGGTAGATGAACAACTAGAACCATATTATATATTTGTTGAGATTCCCATTCCGCTTAACATTGCTAATTTAAACCGCATATTGCCATGCCATGCATCATATCATAAACATGCCGGATCTTCCGCCTAGTATTAAATATTGCATCAGGTGTTCCTTTCTAGTGTTTTGCTTCTTCACCGGATACTACGATGAGCCGAAGTGAGGAACGACACGCCTACGGTTTCCCGACTATGTCTCACGGGCGAGCATTCTCCCCCTTCTACCTATTTTGTGTTTATAGTCTTTACTTTCTTCCTTTGATCTATTGCTATCCTTATTGTCGATGCTATAGTACTGTTCCTTTATCTACCTACTCCACTATATTGCCTTGGTTATCCTATTGCCTTGTTTGAGTAGCTAGTCTGTCCTTGCGAGTCATAGGCATGCTTAGTTTTTCTCTCATACAGGTGGAACACAATACTTGGATATTGATGGTGATAAGATAATTAAATTGATGATGTTGGTTATGGTTATGGTTTCACCTAATGATAAGGCCCCGGCAAGGACCACCTTTGGGAACTGCTTGAGCCGACCTAGGACCCGTTCGCTCTACGATACCAGTTCTGAGTTGATCGCGCTAACCAAACGTGGGGGCTTCTGGGCTCCCCCCCCCCCCTCAACTACCGGCGCTACTCGTATATCCAGAGGGTTACAAAATTGGTTTCCATTTGGTGCATACGCATAATATGTCCTCGGACATGGGTGAGTTGATATGTCTTCGGACTTGATATTTTGGTGGACTGCCATGGCTTGCATTGCATAAAATCGGGATATCGTGCCGGAGGTGGGATGGAGCTCTACAAGTTATGTTCCGATCATCGCCCGGCCGTAGACTCAAACGCTGTGCCACCTAGAGAATCAGCTGTATCTCTTGTGTGGGTAAAACACAGTAGGTGATGCCTCTGGATATGCGCGTAGTTATGGGACAGTTCTTGTTATGAGATTCGGAAGGCACGCGTGATATGTTGCCTGAAGGGTTGAGCATGTGTTTGGGTACAGTAGTGCACCCCTGCAGGGTAAATCTTTTCGAGAAGCCGTGTGTCCACGGTTATGGGTGCCTCAGGAGTACAGTGTCATGATCATAGACAACGCCATTAATGTTTTGCCTCTAATAAAATGACTAGTAATTAGCCTTATCAACTAAATACCTGCTTAACTAAAATTGCCACCGTGTGTGTTCCGCTAGAGGACTTCCTCGACTGGTCTTCGAGGGGGAAATCTTCGGATGGGTTATGTTTGGTGTTATAATATTGTTACCGCATAGCGCTCTCTTATCTCGCTCTAATAGCCGAAGTTGTAGGGTGTCTCTATAAGTTAGATAGTGCAAGCTTTGCTTCCGCTGAGCCCACCATACCTATGTAGGCGAGGACCGCCGAATTCTAGTCTCGCCGTGTACTGGCCCCAGTACTGACCGCTCTCTTCCTGTTTTCCTTTGCCCTTTGTCGGCATCCTTTTGGCTTGACAGGTATGTGATTGACGACGTTAGCAAGGTTACCCTTCCGGCTTGGCCTGGGCAGGGTTGGACACCGCTTGGTTATTCTTCAGGACTCTTAGTCCCATTTGGATATTGTCCATACTCGGATACTATCTTGCTTTCTTCTTAAGTTGTATCTTCGTATTGTACCTTTTGTATTCTTGACTCGTTGAGTCGTTGTTGTATATATAAGTTCTTGTGGACTCTGTTGTAAACTAATGTGATGAAACTACTTGTATTCAAATCCCACCCACACGAAAGTGTCTGGTGGGCGTCTTTGAATCGCTTCTATGCGGGTTTTGGCGAGAAATGCTGAGATCTGCATAGACCCGATTCGGGGGCGTTACAAGCAGTATCAGAGCAAAGGTTTACGATACCCACTGGTCCAGCTTGTAGGATAACCTAGCTAACGGCCGATGTCTAGTGTCAAAACTATTTTTCTACAAATGCGTTGGATAGATCTGACTAGCTCTAATTGTACTCCTTACCTCCATTCTTTCTCTTCTTATCTTCGCGTGTTTTAATCTTCTCTCTTACCTTGTTCAAGTATAGGATTCTCGTGGATGGGTTTTCCGTCGTACCTTTAGGGTTCCGCTTCCCTCCTTTTGTAACGGCGGTGCTACATCTGGATTTCAGTCTACTTGATCCCTCTTCAAATATTTCCCGGTGTCCTGCAACTTTTTGCGATGACATCATCTGTCTGACTCTTTTGTTAATACCGCTTGTCAAGATCTTTAATCTGAATTTCGAGAGTTTTGTTGCATGATCCTCTTATTCATGTACAGAGTAATGCTTAGAGTGCGGGATGGAGTAGCTACCATACCACTACTCTTATCATTAGCTCTCTGGCATTGAACAGGTGGATTAATGTGACTAATACTCTTTCCTTGGAAGTTAGAGATGACATTGTCTTTGCCTTTGTCTCTCCGGAGTGTTATCTCGAAGAATGTGAGCAACAACCCCTTGTTGGTGCTGTCGACGAGTTCAAGACGGAGCAAGAATTCTTGTTAGTGGTGTCGCGACCATCAACCTGATGCAAGAAGATTCGATCATCAACCCCCTTTCCCCCGGTATCTTTGCTTGGATCTCGGGACGCGATCCCTTGTTAGTGGTGTCGAGTTGTAATGCCCCGGAAAATATTTCGAAATAAAATTGCGTGTTATTTTCTATTTTTACATCATCATGACATCATGCATACTTTCGCCCTAAAATATTTTCATCAAAAGCCTATTTTGTTTTTTAATTAGTCCCCTCTTTAATTTCAAATCGAAAACCTCGGTCTTTTCTAGATCTTTAATTTGTCTAAAAACTATTTACAAAAAAAATCTTTTAAAACTAAAACAAATAAAAATAAAAGAGTTTTGGGGGGAGGCAGCCGGCCGGGCCAAACGGCCCAGCTAGCCACCTACGACCCCGTAACGAAACCCTAATCCCACCTAACCCAGGCGACACACGCATCCCATACCCCGCCGCCACTCACCAGCCTCACACACGCACACACACAACACACAACGCACGTCGCCACGCATGCCACAACCGCAGCGATCCCACCCCGCGCCCCCTGGTCCACCACTCGCCTCGCTCCTCCCTCGGTCATCTGACTCCGCCGTCGCCCCAACTTTCCCCGTGCCCTCCCGCGGCTCACCACCTGTCTCCCTAGCACCGCCAGAGGCCCGCGGCCCTCCTCCCCGTCGCCGGCAGCAGTCCTCGCAGCCGCGCTCCGTCGAGCTGGCTCAACACCTCGTCCATCTCGACGCCCCTGCAACCGTGCGTCCATAACCGCGGACCCCTTCCCCGCGTCGAGTGCTTCCTCGTCCCGGCCACCCTCCGTCGCTCCCGAGCCACCCGCACCATCCATGTTGACCTCCGACCGTTCCTCTGCAGCGCCGGCTTCGCCCGTCCTCAACCTGCCATGGACGTCGCCGCCCGCGCATGTCTGCGTCTGCCGGCTGACGCCCCCGCTCGACCACCTTCGGCGCCCCTGCCCTGCTCACTCCCACCTGTGCCGGCAGCAGCCGCCGCCTCCCCGGCTTGCGTGTCCTCGAACCGCGCTAGACGTCGCCGCCTTCTCCTTCTGCATGCAGGAGCTTCTGTCCCTGTCCTAGCGCATACGGCTCGTTGTCTGCTGTTGGTGCTCAGTCATCGGTACATGTTGAAGGCCAGTGCTTCCTAGCTTCAGACAAGATGGATGTTTTGGTGGCGTTCGCTTTATTCTAGTAGTGATGTTGAGTTTTTGTTTTGGTGATGCTAGTGGAGTGGTGACATGGATATGGTGTAGATGTTCGCCTTCAATTGAGACCGGCTCACCAAGTTCACCATCGACCGCGACGCTAAGGATCCCGTCGCGGAGCACCGAGCTCTCCTTCCTGGAATCAGTCAAGATGGAACACCAAGTTTTCTTCATGGATTCCTAAGCCCCGATCTCGAAGACCGATCTTGTTGGGACCGAACCCAAACCCCTCGGAACCATGATCGTCAAACCCTGATGTGTGACTCCTTTCTTGAGACCATATCTTTTATAATATATAATATTTATATGTTGCATATAAATTTTTCATGTTGCATACATATGCATGGTTTGGGGGCATTATGCCGATTCACCTCATAATTTAATATGGAGCCCATATGCGGACGAATCTACTCTAATATTGGCTCCATTTAATATCTTGTTATTCGACATCTAAATTAAATATGGAGCCCATATGCGTAGCGAAACGATGCCATGTTCTATCTTGTTATTCGACATCTAAATTGCGGGGTAGATGAACAACTAGAACCATATTATCTATTTGTTGAGATTCCCATTCCGCTTAACATTGCTAATTTAAACCGCATATTGCCATGCCATGCATCATATCATAAACATGCCGGATCTTCCGCCTAGCATTAAATATTGCATCCGGTGTTCCTTTCTAGTATTTTGCTTCTTCACCAGATAGGACGATGAGCCGATGTGAGAAACGACACGCCTACGGTTTCCCGACTATGTCTCACAGGCGAGCATTCTCCCCCTTCTACCTATTTTGTGTTTATAGTCTTTACTTCCTTCCTTTGATCTATTGCTATCCTTATTGTCGATGCTATAGTACCGTTCCTTTATCTACCTGCTCCACTATATTGCCTTGGTTATCCTATTGCCTTGTTTGAGTAGCTAGTCTGTCCTTGCGAGTCGTAGGCATGCTTAGTTTTGCTCTCATACAGGTGGAACACAATACTTGGATATTGATGGTGATAAGATAATTAAATTGATGATGTTGGTTATGGTTATGGTTTCACCTAATGATAAGGCCCCGGCAAGGACCACCTTTGGGAACTGCTTGAGCCGACCTAGGACCCGTTCGCTCTACGATACCAGTTCTGAGTTGATCGCGCTAACCAAACGTGGGGACTTCTGGGCTCCCCCCCCCCCCCTCAACTACCGGCGCTACTCGTATATCGAGAGGGTTACAAAATTGGTTTTCCATTTGGTGCATATGCATAATATGTCCTCGGACATGGGTGAGTTGATATGTCTTCGGACTTGATATTTTGGTGGACTGCCATGGCTTGCATTGCATAAAATCGGGATATCGTGCCGGAGGTGGGATGGATCTCTACAAGTTATCTTCCGATCATCGCCCAGCCGTAGACTCAAACGCTGTGCCACCTAGAGAATCAGCTGTATCTCTTGTGTGGGTAAAACACAGTAGGTGATGCCTGTGGATATGCGCGTAGTTATGGGACAGTTCTTGTTGTGAGATTCGGAAGGCACGCGTGATATGTTGCCTGAAGGGTTGAGCATGCGTTTGGGTACAGTAGTGCACCCCTGCAGGGTAAATCTTTTTGAGAAGCCGTGTGTCCACGGTTATGGGCGCCTCAGGAGTACAATGTCATGATCATAGACAACGCCTTTAATGTTTTGCCTCTAATAAAATGACTAGTAATTAGCCTTATCAAATAAATACCTGCTTAACTAAAATTGCCACCGTGTGTGTTCCGCTAGAGGACTTCCTCGACTGGTCTTCGAGGGGGAAATCTTCGAATGGGTTATGTTTGGTGTTATAATATTGTTACCGCATAGCACTCTCTTATCTCGCTCTAATAGCCGAAGTTGTAGCGTGTCTCTATAAGTTAGATAGTGCAAGCTTTGCTGCCGCTGAGCCCACCATACCTATGTAGGCGAGGACCGCCGAATTCTAGTCTCGCCGTGTACTGGCCTCAGTACTGACCGCTCTCTTCCTGTTTTCCTTTGCCCTTTGTCGGCATCCTTTTGGCTTGACAGGTATGTGATTGACGACGTTAGCAAGGTTATCGTTCCGGCTTGGCCTGGGCAGGGTTGGACACCGCTTGGTTATTCTTCAGGACTCTTAGTCCCATTTGGATATTGTTCGTACTCGGATACTATCTTTCTTTCTTCTTGAGTTGTATCTTCGTATTGTACCTTTTGTATTCTTGACTCGTTGAGTCTTTGTTGTATATATAAGTTCTTGTGGACTCTGTTGTAAACTACTGTGATGTAACTGTAGGGTTCGCAGCATAGAAAACAAAAATTTTCCTACGATGTGAACTATATACCAAGATCTATATATACTAGATACAAACAACGGGCGGATGTATATCCGTAGAGAACATACCCTTGAAGACCGACAAAGCTTAACGAGTTCAACTCGTGGTTGATGTAGACGATCTCTTGCCGATCTCAAGATCGAGAGGAAGTCCTAGCGCCGCAAATCAGCAGCGCATCCGTGCTCGCACACACGTTCGAGGCACCGAGCAACCTCCGCCTCCTCGCTCCTGCGATGCAGCGGAAGCACAACTCTTTCTTGCCGAATAGCCACCGGGAACATGTATCTCGCTAGTCCGAGACCATGGGGGATAAATTCTAGAGGGGGAGAGAGATCCTTCACGAGGAGGTGTGAGAGACAAGTGAGGAGGAGGGGCTCCTTTTATAGGAGGAGGGGGGGGAACCCCAAGGGGGTGGCCGGCGCATGGGGGCTGCCCCCTTGCCCTCCCCTCTTCATGTGGGTGGACACTCCACTCACAAAACTCCTCTAAATTCCCTCCACTCAAAAGTCCACTCAAAAATCCCATTAAATTTCCACCAAATTTAATGCAAACTCTCATTAAATAAAACTCTTTTATTTTATTCAGAATTTTGTCAATTACTTTAATGACAAACATTCACAAATAACCCCTTGCTAGAATTCTATTTCACATGCATAACCACTTTATGCAATTTCACCCGAAAACCTGTTTCGGTATCTAGTGAAATAAATTCCTGCGCTTGTACATTCTTTCGGCATGAAACATTTGCTCCAATTGAATGTCGGTGTCTCTTAAGTGTGTCACCCTACGGTTCATGAATAATGCGGACATGATCGAGACCCCTCTCAGATCAATAATCAGAAGCGGGATCTGGAGACCCATACTGACTCCCACACATTCAACGATGACTTTCTTGTGATCGTCGGAACCTTTTACGCTAGTATATCTTAATCCCTTTGTTTCACGATATATTACATGTCCGAGATTCAATCATCGGTATCTCCATACCTAGTTTGATCTCGTTACCGACATGCACTCTTTTCTCGTTCCTGTGATATAACATTCTAGTGATCAAATCACTTGCTTGCAAGCTAATCAATGTGATATCACCGAGAGGGCCCAGAGTATATCTATCCGTCATCGGGATGAACAAATTCCACTCTCGATCCATGAGCCTCAACATAACACTTTATTAGTTCTGAATCCATCTTTATAATCACCCTGTTACGGTGTGACGTTTGATGTTATCAAGAAACTCTTCCGGTGTTAGTGATTGACATGATCTCATGGTCTAAGGATTAGGATCACTTCGTAAGTTGTTATAGCAATATAAACTCAATGACTTTGATCGTAATGCTATACTTCGGATGAATGTTCATCACACCATTACACTAATGTTGTGATCCCGTTATTAACAACATCCAATGTCCATGATCAGGAAACCTTGATCATCTTGTTAATCAACGAGCTAGTTTATGAGAGAGGCATAACTAGGAACTTTCTATTTGTTTATTAAACACACATGTATTATCGTTTCCGTATTAATACAATTATAGCATGCAAAATAAACATCTATCATATACTTGGAATACACATAATAAACACTTTATTATTGCCTCTCAGGGCATATTCCCTTCAGTCTCCCACTTGCACTAGAGACAATAATCTAGTTACATAGTGATAAATCTAACACCCATTGAGTTCTGGTGTTGATCATGTTTTGCTCTAGGGAGAGTTTTAGTCAACGGATATGCTACATTGAGATCCGTATGTACTTTACAAATCTTTATATCTCCATCCTTGACATGCTCGCGGATGGAGTGAAACCGGCGCTTAATATGCTTGGAATGCTTGTGAGACCTTGGCTCTTTGGCATTGGCAATGGCACCATTGTTGTCACAATAGATCACCATTGGGTCCAACGCGTTTGCCACCACTCCTAGTTCGGATATGAACTCCTTCATCCAAACTGCTTCCTGAGCTGCTTCTGAAGCAGCAACATATTCGGCCTCCGTTGTTGATCCCGCTACCACAGGTTGTTTGGAACTCCTCCAACTAACCGCTCCGCCATTCATGAGAAATACGTATCCGGATTGAGACTTAGAGTCATCCGGATCGGTGTCAAAGCTAGCATCGACATAACACTTAGCGACGAGCTCTTCTTCACCTCCGTATACAAGAAACATATCCTTAGTTCTTCGTAAGTACTTAAGGATATTCTTGACCGCTATCCAGTGTTCCGAACCTGGATCCGATTGGTACCTACTAGTCAAACTAATAGCGTGTGCCACATCCGGTCTTGTACATAGCATGGCGTACATTATAGAGCCTATGGCTGAAGCATAGGGGACTTTGTCCATTATCTCTCTTTCTTCCGCCGAAGCCGGACTTTGACTCTTACTCAATGTCTTGCCTTGCAACATAGGTAAGAACCCCTTCTTACTTCCGTCCATTTTAAACTTCTTTAAAATCTTATCAAGGTATGTACTTTGCGATAGCCCTATTAGGCGCCTAGATCTATCTCTATAGATCTTTATGCCTAATATGTATGACGCTTCACCTAGGTCCTTCATTGAAAATTTGCTGTTTAGATAACTTTTAACACTGTTTAAAAGTTCTATATCATTTCCGATCAATAATATGTCATCCACATATAATATCAGAAATGCCACATTGCTCCCACTCACTTTCTTGTAAATACAAGCTTCTCCATAAGTTTGGACAAATCCAAACTCTTTGATCACCTCATCAAAGCGGAGATTCCAACTTCGCGATGCTTGCTTCAATCCATAGATGGATCGCTAAAGCTTGCACACCTTGTTAGCATCCTTAGGATCGACAAAACCCTTTGGTTGTATCATATACAACTCTTCTTCAATATTACCATTGAGAAACGCGGTTTTGACATCCATCTGCCATATTTCATAATCGAAATATGCAGCAATTGCTAACATAATCCTAACTGACTTTAGCATCGCTATGGGAGAGAAAGTCTCATCGTAGTCAACTCCTTGAATTTGTCGAAACCCCTTTGCGACAAGTCGAGCTTTATAGATGGTCACATTACCATCAACATCAGTTTTCCTTTTGAAAATCCATTTGTTCTCCACGGCCTTTCGGTCGTGAGGTAATTCCACCAAGTTCCAAACTTGATTTTCATACATGGATTCCATCTCGGATTTCATGGCTTCTAACCATTTGTTGGAATCCGGGCTCATCATCGCTTCTTCATACGTCGCAGGGTCATTATTTTCATCAACCATGAAATTTATGACAGTATTTCCGTACAGCTCGGGAGCTGCACGCGTCCTGTTTGACCTGCGAGGTTCGGTAGTACTCTCTTTCGGAGTTTCATGATCATTATCATTAGTTCCCTCTTCAACAGGTGGAGCCAACTCCGGAACAACTTCCGGCGCTGCGCTACTCGCCATACTTTGAAGAGAAGGTTCCACAACCTCTTCGAGTTCTACCTTCCGACTATTCACACCTTTCGCGAGAAACTCTTTCTCTAGAAAGGATCCATTCTTGGCAACAAAAACCTTGCCCTCGGATCTGTGATAGAAGGAATACCCAATAGTTTCTTTAGGGTATCCTATGAAGACGCATTTTTCCGCTTTGGGTTCGAGTTTATCCGGTTGAAGTTTCTTCACATAAACATCGCAACCCCAAACTTTAAGAAATGACAGCTTAGGTTTGTTTCCAAACCACAATTCATACGGTGTCTTTTCAACGGATTTAGATGGTGCCCGATTTAAAGTGAATGCAGCAGTTTCTAGTGCATAACCCCAAAATGACAACGGCAAGTCTGTCAGAGACATCATAGATCGAACCATATCTAATAAAGTACGATTACGACGTTCCGACACACCATTTCGCTGTGGTGTTCTGGCAGGTGTGAGTTGTGAAACAATTCCACACTCTTTCATGTGAGTGCTAAACTCGTAACTTAGATACTCACCTCCACGGTCGGACCGTAGAAATTTGATCTTTCTATTACGATGATTTTCCACTTCATTCTGAAATTCCTTGAACTTTTCAAAGGTTTCAAACTTGTGTTTCATCAAGTAGATATAACCGTATCTACTCAAATCATCTGTGAAAGTAACAAAATAACGATATCCACCTCGCGCCGACACACTCATTGGACCACATACATCAGAATGTATGATTTCCAATAAATCTGTCGCCCGTTCCATTGAACCAGAAAACGGCGTTCTAGTCATCTTGCCCATAAGGCATGGCTCACATGTATCAAATGATTCATAATCAAGTGATTCCAAAAGTCCATCCGAATGGAGCTTCTTCATGCGTTTAATGCCAATATGACCTAGACGGCAGTGCCACATATATGCGGATATATCATCATTAAGTTTAATCCTTTTAGCATCAACATTATGAATATGTCTAACATTATCATTGAGATCTAACAGAAATAAACCATTCATCATTGGTGCATGACCATAAAAGATTTCATTCATATAAATGGAACAACCATTGTTCTCAGATTTAAATGAATAACCACTTTGCATCAAACATGATCCACATACAATGTTCATGCTCAGTGCAGGCACCAGATAACATTTATTCAAGTTTATGACTAATCCCGACGGTAAGTGGAGAGGCAGCGTTCCGACGGCGATTACATCAACGTTTGATCCATTGCCGACACGCATCTTGACCTCACCCCTTGCTAGCGGTCGCTTGTTCCGCAGCCCCTGATTCGAGTTACAAATATTAGCAACTGAACCGGTATCAAATACCCAGGTGCTACTGCGAGCACTAGTCAAGTACACATCAATAACATGTATATCATATATACCTTTGTTTGCCTTGCCAGCCTTCTTGTCTGCCAGATACTTGGGGCAGTTGCGCTTCCAGTGGCCAGTCCCCTTACAATAGTAGCACTCGGTATCAGACTTAGGTCCAACTCGGGGTTTCTTTTCAGGCGCGGCAACAGGCTTGCCGCCCTTACTTCCCTTCCGTTTTCCCTTCTTGTCTTTCTTGAAACCAGTGTTCCTATTGATCATCAACACTTGATGTTCCTTTTTGATCTCCACTTCTGCAGTTTTAAGCATTGACAGAAGCTCGGGGAGAGACTTCTTCATGCCTTGCATATTATAGTTCATTACGAAGCTCTTATAGCTAGGTGGCAGAGACTGCAGAACACGATGGATGCCTAAGTCAATGGGAATCAATATTCCCAAGGACACAAGCTTATCGGCGTAATCCGACATCTTGAGTACATGCTCACTAACGGAGCTGTGCTCTTCCATCATGCAGCTAAAGAACTTTTCTGAAGCATTGTAGCTCTCTACAGCAGCATGTGTGTCGAAAATCATTTTCAACTCACCCATTGTATCAAATGCATTGCCGTTTTCGAAACGCTTTCGAAGTTCCGGCTCTAGCCCATACAATATGCCGCAATGAACTAAGTTGTGGTCCTCCTGACGAGTCTGATAGACATTATTCTCCTCGTCAGGGGCATCATCAAAAGGTGGGGGGCCTAACGGCGCTTCTAGCACATATTGCTTTTGTGCAGCAGAGAGGAGAATCCTCAAATTCATGGCCCATTCAGTAAAGTTGCTACCGTTCGTTGCTAGTTTCTCTTTCTCCATGAACGCATTGAAATTAAAAGCAGGTGGTGCCATCTACAACAGAATTTGTAAAGTTTAGACTAAGTGTATGATAGATCGAGTTCAACTAATCTATATTACGAATGAACTCCCACTCAAAAGCGACATCCCTCGTGTCCTTTTGGTGATTACATGAACCAAATCCACTACACCAAGTCCGATCATCACGTGAGTCGGTATAGCTTCAAAGGCGAGCATCAAATGGGCATCATATCAACTATATGACTCATGCTTAACCTTTCGGTCTGTGTTCCGAGGCCATGTCTGTACATGCTAGGCTCGCCAAGTTAGAACCTTAGTATTTGCGTGTGTAACTGTTTTACACCCGAAATATGGTCATGGATCCAAGAACACCCGATCATCACGTGATGTCTTGAAGCGACGAAAACATAATCGGTGCATACTAAAGGAAGAACACATTCTTATCTTGATATTTAAATGAGGGATCATCTTATTATGCTTAACAAAGCGCTAAACAAGCAATATAAGATGTAATCAAACATCATATGTTTATTAGTGAAATTATATGGTTCCCGCAGATGATCTCTATCATGTGCATCGTGGTATGATCACTATCATACCTATATGTGTAAATCCAAGGTCTATGGATTTTACACGCTATGTGTGTTGTAAGAGTATCATCTCATACTTCTACTTACAACACTACCATATCATAACACTAGCCCAGCAACAATCTAAACTAGACGCCTCTAATTTATCCATTGCAAGTTTTACGTGGCTTAGGGCTTTCGAGATAGAACCGTTCTTACCTACGAACATGAACCACAACGAGGATAATCAAATTGTTGACAACTCGCTTGCAAAATAGATATTGACTATAGTAGGAGAGACAAACACCCGCTAGCCACTTATGCAAACTAGTTGCATGTCAAGCGTGGAACAGGTCTCATGTGCGAGGACATGTAAAGTTTGTCCGGGCCGCTTCATCCCACTATGCCACCAATATCCAAAATCACAACAAAGGAGCAACAACATGATCATCATCGCCCACATACTCATATGTGTACTACCCGTGTAAAGTATCTACGCATAGATCCGGCTCTAATACCACTGTAGGGTTCGCAGCATAGAAAACAAAAATTTTCCTACGATGTGAACTATATACCAAGATCTATATATACTAGATACAAACAACGGGCGGATGTATATCCGTAGAGAACATACCCTTGAAGACCGACAAAGCTTAACGAGTTCAACTCGTGGTTGATGTAGACGATCTCTTGCCGATCTCAAGATCGAGAGGAAGTCCTAGCGCCGCAAATCAGCAGCGCATCCGTGCTCGCACACACGTTCGAGGCACCGAGCAACCTCCGCCTCCTCGCTCCAGCGATGCAGCGGAAGCACAACTCTTTCTTGCCGAATAGCCACCGGGAACATGTATCTCGCTAGTCCGAGACCATGGGGGATAAATTCTAGAGGGGGAGAGAGATCCTTCACGAGGAGGTGTGAGAGACAAGTGAGGAGGAGGGGCTCCTTTTATAGGAGGAGGGGGGGGGACCCCAAGGGGGTGGCCGGCGCATGGGGGCTGCCCCCTTGCCCTCCCCTCTTCATGTGGGTGGACACTCCACTCACAAAACTCCTCTAAATTCCCTCCACTCAAAAGTCCACTCAAAAATCCCATTAAATTTCCACCAAATTTAATGCAAACTCTCATTAAATAAAACTCTTTTATTTTATTCAGAATTTTGTCAATTACTTTAATGACAAACATTCACAAATAACCCCTTGCTAGAATTCTATTTCACATGCATAACCACTTTGTGCAATTTCACCCGAAAACCTGTTTCGGTATCTAGTGAAATAAATTCCTGCGCTTGTACATTCTTTCGGCATGAAACATTTGCTCCAATTGGATGTCGGTGTCTCTTAAGTGTGTCACCCTACGGTTCGTGAATAATGCGGACATGATCGAGACCCCTCTCAGATCAATAATCAGAAGCGGGATCTGGAGACCCATACTGACTCCCACACATTCAATGATGACTTTCTTGTGATCGTCGGAACCTTTTACGCTAGTATATCTTAATCCCTTTGTTTCACGATATATTACATGTCCGAGATTTGATCATCGGTATCTCCATACCTAGTTTGATCTCGTTACCGACATGCACTCTTTTCTCGTTCCTGTGATATAACATTCTAGTGATCAAATCACTTGCTTGCAAGCTAATCAATGTGATATCACCGAGAGGGCCCAGAGTATATCTATCCGTCATCGGGATGAACAAATTCCACTCTCGATCCATGAGCCTCAACATAACACTTTATTAGTTCTGAATCCATCTTTATAATCACCCTGTTACGGTGTGACGTTTGATGTTATCAAGAAACTCTTCCGGTGTTAGTGATTGACATGATCTCATGGTCTAAGGATTAGGATCACTTCGTAAGTTGTTATAGCAATATAAACTCAATGACTTTGATCGTAATGCTATACTTCAGATGAATGTTCATCACACCATTACACTAATGTTGTGATCCCGTTATTAACAACATCCAATGTCCATGATCAGGAAACCTTGATCATCTTGTTAATCAACGAGCTAGTTTATGAGAGAGGCATAACTAGGAACTTTCTGTTTGTTTATTAAACACACATGTATTATCGTTTCCGTATTAATACAATTATAGCATGCAAAATAAACATCTATCATATACTTGGAATACACATAATAAACACTTTATTATTGCCTCTCAAGGCATATTCCCTTCAGTAACTACTTGTATTCAAATCCCACCCACACGAAAGTGTCTGGTGGGCGTCTTTGAATCGCTTCTATGCGGGTTTTGGCGAGAAATGCTGAGATCTGCATAGACCCGATTCGGGGGCGTTACAATCTATACAAGAAAGCACAAGGAGGAGATACAACCATCTAGATACTACATGGACCCGTAATCCAAGGTGGAACTACTCACGCTTCATACCGAAGAAGAAGGCCTCTGGGATGATCTCCCTTCCGGCAGGGTGCCGGGAAGAACTTCAGATGTCGTGGGAATGACCACGGCAGACGCTGCAATCGGCAGCGAGTATTAGAAGATGGGGCAAGGGCGGCCAGCCATCTGCGGTGCGAGATGAGGGCGAAGACACAAGGGTTTTCCCAGGTTCGGCCCCCCGGAGGGTAAAGACCTACTCCTGCTAGATTGTATTATGGTGAGAGTACAAAGGGGCGAGCTCGACGACTAGGCGGCGAGTCGCTTGGGTGTATGATGGAACGTATCCCCTATGCGTCCCCTAGGAAGGTTTATATAGGCTCACCTTGCTAGGGTTTACAGATTACAACCGAATTAGTTAAGGATTCAGAGGTTCTATGACCTAGTCCGACTGGGCCTAGCTATGCTTCTAGGCCTCCAGCTTCCAGTCACCTGAGTCCACGCCAAGTCTTGATCCAGTCGCTGTCCTGCAGGCCCACTCGCTGATGGCTTGGGCCAGTAGGAAACGTCCTGCTGGGTATACCCCGGTAGGCATTCCCCATCAGTAGTCCCCGAGGCCGTCGTTGATTTGTCGCAGGTGTTTGCTGGCAGTCGGAGTATGCGGGTCCAATGCGGACGCCTAGTCGAATCGGCGGAGGACTCCTGAACAAAGGAAAGAACTAGTCATTTTAGTCGCAATAACGGCGACCAATCGTGTCGCAGCTCGGTGAACGGGTCGGCGAGTACTTAGTCACTGTTATAGTGATCGGGTCGGCGAATAACTTGTCACTGTTATAGTGATCGGGTCGGCGAATCATCAAGTCGCTGGGAGCAACGAGTCGAGTGGATGAAGTTGGACCGTCAATTGTGGTCAAACTAGCCGTTGAGTAACCCAACGGTAATATTGGCATAATTACCGCGTAGTGAAGGGCGAACAGGAAAATGCTTCCTTCACTTCCTCCGATCTCGCACATCTCTGTTTCCCCATTCCGCGCAGCGACCAGAACGATCCAAAGAGTTCCGACCCACAGAGGCATAACTCACCCGGGGTCCTCGCTGACAAATTGAAGAGGAAGCAGAAGGGCCGAAGTGCTCACGGCGGCACGGGGAGCACCCAGAGGGCGATGCAACCCGCACCAGCCACGGCGGCGGCCACATCAGCACACGAACACCGCACACCACCACAGGAGGGTTCGTAGCGGCGGTGGCAGCACCCAACACCAAACCCTAGGGTTCGGGAACGGGGCGAGCCTAGCCACAGGAGGGCTCCGAAATCAAATCAAAGCAGAATAGATGAACCAGCGTAGTCGCCAGCCTTGCCCTGCACCACGGCACTGGCTAGGGAGGGCCACGGCGGCGGGCATCGCTAGCGGCGGCGTCAACACCCCACGGGGTCGAGGGAGAGGGGAGATGAGAACGAGAGAGGGACAGAGGGAGTGGGCTGAGAGGGCCAGGACCCCTTCGGGGAGCCCTTTGGTCATAACCACTTGGGCCAAAACAGCCCAATAAGCCCAATAAAGCCGGCCCATTAACCTAAAGAAAGTTTTAATAATTAAGAAAAGACCAAAATACCCCTAAACTTAAGTAAATTCTAGAAAATAAAATAAAAATCTAGAAATTATAAATAAAATATTTTTGGTTTCACAATAAACCAATCTATCTAAATAAATAAAGAAATAAATTTTTATGTATGTAATTTTTATTAAGAATTCTATAATATATATATATATTACTTATGAAATTTTATAAAATTAAAGAAAAATGATAAAAATAAATAAATAAATATTATTTTTATGATATATTAATATTGTAGTATTTTATAAAAATACTAAATAAATATTTAATATAATTATTGTATTTAAATGATAATTCTTAAAAGGAGTTATTAAAGAAATAAATTCAAATAAGATGAAATAAAATAAAAATATATAATATTCAATAAATATTTAAAAAATTAATATTTATAAATCCTTTACTGCCTAAAGGAATTTTTTTAAAACTAAAATAATGGGTAGAACACACAAAAATAAATAATGCATTACATTACTTTGCATAATCATTTTCAAATATTATTATGTATACTCCAAAGAAAGAAAATATTATTTTCTCAAATAAAGAAATCTTAGGTATCATCCTGAGTGATGATATAATGGAGCAATAGAACTTAGGGTTCTATTTGCAACAATAATGATCAATTAGGGACTTAATAACCCATGACATCAGTGATTCTAGCGTCGTATATCACGCGTTAACCATGAGATTTGGAATGGGACAAAGAAGTCAATTGTATCTTCTTCCTCTCGCGTGTAGACGGATGTGCAGGTCATGGCTGTTATCACTCATAGCATGCATATTAATTGGTAATTTGTAGAGGATATGCAGCATATGGGTGGGAACCCTCAACGTCCCACGATAGTTCTGGCATCTAACGGTCTGTACAAACCATTATCGTAATTCAATGTGTGGGCATGGTGTACACCAAGGAGGCATGCGAGGTCGCGAAGGGGGCAGTGATTGGCTTGGATCACCTACTGGGCCCCACATCATGGAATTTTGGACGGGAAAGTACGCCCAGTTGTGCAACAAGGCGTTTATCTCTCATGGGTAAAGTAACGCATCTCTGCAGAGTGTAAGAACTTTAACTTGTTACTCCCTGTTCCGGGAAGGAGCTACGAATGCAGCAGGAAAGGAACTCCATGAAAGTTCTTGTCAACCTGTGAATGCTAATGGTCATAGATTTTCATAATAAAATCAATCTTTAAAGAAATATTTACAAAAGCTACATAGTGCCAAGGACTTATAGTCTGAGGTGGTAGTTAGAGCATCAAACTTCCCACCTTGCATATAATGAACTTACTGGGTAACGCTGTCACTCATCCTTTTCTTTGATCCCTTGCTTAGATTCAGAAGGTTCTGAAGACACACCTATGTATGCAGCTGAATGCCAAGAAAATGTGTTCTACGAGGAGCCTGACCTGTCAGGAGGTGTTGAAGGAGTGGATTACGAAATACGCTATGGAGTAGATGGAAATGAGTCAAACTAGTGCTCTAGTTAGTAGTAACCGACGGAGCCAAGCAGCATGAAACCTATAGAATAAGCTGCTGAGCTCAACTCTTAGTTGGAGTTGTTACTTTTAAATTCCACTGAAACACTTTATATTTTGGTTTGTAAGTTGAATCTTTTCAAAGTCTGAAACTTCTGGTATTGTAATAATAATAATGTGTGTATGTTTGTAATATGGACCCGCAATGTTTCTGTTGTACCACTCTGAGGGATGCGATATTTACGGAACGGTGTTCTGTGAACGTCATGTCAACGACTATAGTGTACTACACATGTAGTGGAATGCTGGGTCACTGCAAGTAGCTTGATCTATTTCTCTCTTGTTCTTCATATATCTAGTACCATATGAGCTGCCCTACATGATTATGGTCATATTTGTAATTCCTATGTGGTGGATCTTTGTTCTATGATTTGATATTTGAGATTGGAATCTATTTTGTGTAAGATGTTTTGATAGATGCATATCATGCACCCCGTTCTTAATTGCTTCTTTTGATCCAACTTGTATGCAAGAACTTTTATGGGGAGAAGTGTGTGTTAGATGGAGTAGCATGGTGATAGATATTGAATTGTGACACATAATATTCAAGATCTACTTTAGTTTTTACCTTTGTTTTGCTGCCTCATTAGGGATAAAGTGAAATTATATGCTATAGTTATCATGTGACAGTGTGATAACCTTGTTAGATCAAGGTAGCATATTTGTCTTTCAAACATCATATAATATTGTTGAAAGCTATACTCTGATTTGTTCTTAGTTGAAGATTGCATGGAGATTTACCTTTCTTGAGGAGTATAAGAGAGATGTATTCTATCTCTATGTTAGAATGTGATGCCCATATTAATTCCTTTATCAAGCACATATAGAATTTTCATGAATCTTTATCATTGATGAATTGTTTTGTGATCAATACAACTTAAAAAGAGAGTAGACAAGTGAACCCATGAACCTCGGTCCAATTTTTATCATAAGAAACACCTTTCCATTGCATCTACTATCCTTTTTATTTTCTACAATTTATTATTTCGAAAATACAAAAATACTTTCCTACTTGCAATCACTCATAAAAATTCAAAAACAACTCCACTATCTTCCATATCATCTAGTTTGCATTATTTTACTTTATTTACTATATTTATTTTAGTTTATATTTTATTTTATTTCATATTACTAATATGAAACCTTGTGCTTGACAACCACTTGGTGGAGTTGGAGACACAAGAAAAAATATTTTACTTTACATGTTTCTTGAAGAGGAGAAGACAAATACCCTTTCATAACCACTTTTCTGAGAGTTCGATATAAACCCTCAAATCACCCTTGTGTGGAAAAAAAGTTTGCTACAACACTCTACACTTGGAGTCCCAGCGAAAAGTGGCCATGTTTATTGCTATCAGTCACTGCAATTAATAATGAAAGAGATTGTGTTGGTATCATAGGTAGATACGATAACATAGCGCATAGAACTAGAAAAACTAATCCCACATAAATCTTATACACAATTTTGCATTAATATTCTACAAAACAACAAATACACTAAAACTATGATACTACGCATTATAAAGATGATATCATATACTAGTATCATATGCATGATATTACTATATGATACTCTCCACGGTGACTAGTTTGAGCGGAGAATACCTCTTAAAGGTTTTGGTTGCAAATGAGTTAACATGTCAAATACAACAACAACCAACGTAGGTTAGATTCTAACAAGATAATTAGTTATCTACGTCGTGCCTGAATTTCCCCCTACCAACATTCGTTCAGCCCGGGTCTTAATTAATTATTTCCTCCGATCCAAATTAATTAAGTTGGATTTATATATATTACTTCCTCCGGTCTAGTTTATTAGACACGTACGTAGTTTTAAAAAATCTTTGACTATCAATTTTAACTAATAAAATATGCAATATATGTCTCAAAAGAATATCATTGGAAACTACTTTTGAAGATGAATCCGATGGTATAATTTTTGTAACATATTATGTAAAATTTATCGACCAAAATTATTGGTCAAAGTTGTTCTCAAACTGCGTGCGTGCCTAATAAATCGGACCAGAGGAGTAGGATATATCTAATATTAAAATAAATTTAGATACATTCTAATCTAAATAAATTTAAATCAATTAATTTCAACAGAAGGAAATAGCTAGGATCCTGCCCCGACTTGAGTTTTTTTATCCTTTTGCTTCAAGCGGACGGCCCTCTGGCCACCTCTAACCTATTTTAGACGAAAAATGTTATTTATCTGTCAAAATATCCCTGCATTACAGTATGTTCCAAGATCAGTATTAGGGTCAACAGATCCCAACAGAAAGTTTATCTGTGGGAAAGTTATTTCAATTGCGCAAAAATTTAAATTGTACTTACGAAGTAGTACGTACTTCATCCGTTTTAAAATATAAGATGTTTTAGCTTGGTGACTTATTTTACAACGTAGGTTTACTTAACTTTAGGATAAATCTATACACTAAAAGAAGCCTAGATTTTTTTTTACAAACCTAAAACATCATATATTTTGAAAGGGAGGGAGTACTAGGTAGTGCAGTTTTGGCATGCCTTCTAGGCGTCTTCCTCAGATAAAACATGAATGGGACATGAATCAAGAACAAAATCTGCTGTTGCACACGATATATATTGATATTGAAATCTGCTATTGCACACCATATATATTGATATTGATTCGATATGGGACAGCAAACGAAAACTACCACTCTTCGTCCGATCCCAAACTATATCTCAAACCTAATTACTTGTATGTATAGATCGATCGACAATTCGACATGCCATGAATTAATGGCACCACTTAACTAATAACAAAACCCTAGCCTAAGATCGACGATGTATATATGGATAGATAGACAATTAGTCCTGGTCGACGCCGACGAACTGCTTGATGGAGTCCTCGACGTGCGCCATGACGGCCGCCCACCCGTTGTGTGTGGGGTGCATCTCGTCCCAATAGAAGTGCTCCTTGGGGTTGTCGCAGAGCGAGTAGAGGTCTCCGTCGGTGCTGGTGTCGCCGCACAAGTCCTTGGGGTCGATGCCCTGGCAGCAGGGCGTGAGCTTGTTGTAGAAGCTGCGCGACTGGTCCGTGAACGCGGAGTGGAGGTCGACGACGAGCACGCCGTCCTTGCCCTTCATGAGTCCCGCGAGGTTCTTGTTGTGGGTGTCGGCGCCCGTGTTCCCTGCGCCGTCGCAGCCCTTGTGGTCGCTGGCCCTGTTCTGCGCCGGCGCGCAGCCGAGCGGGTGGAGGTTGTTGACGAGCACCTTGGGCACGCCGAGCGCCCTGATGCGGTCGACGGCGTGGGCGATGGCGGAGGTGACATTCTTGGTGAAGGCCGAGACGTCGGCGAAGCCGCTGGGGAGGGCCACGCCCACGCGGTCGTAGTCGTTGCCGGAGATGGCGACGAGGGCGACGGACCTGGCGAGGCGCGCTCGCGGGATGCTGTTGCCTTGGATATTCTTCTGGAAGATGTCCACCTGCTGGCTTAGCGTCGGCACGCCCTCCGGCACGGAGTAGACGCCGGAGCCCGCCGTGGCGAACGTCATGCCGGCGTCGTCGACGACGTGGCCCTGCTGCTCCTTGTGGGGCCGTGGCGCCATGTCCAGCCCCAGCATTTTCGCTGCCACGCCATATATATGTGCATACAAACATACATGGTTAGTTAATTAGAGACATCGATCGGCAAGAACAGATACTGCATATATAGATCCATCCAATTTACTAGTAGTAGTAGCTATAGGTAGATGATCGTTGAAGATGAAAAGTAGTTGATCGTTGATAGGCAATATATATACGTACCGACGAAGTCAGATTGGACCATGTAGTTGGAGAAGCGTCCGGTGGCTTGGTTGTGCGAGGTGAAGGAGCCGTCGTCGTTTCCGAAGGAGTAGCCGTAGGGGTTGTACCATGAGCGGATGAGCTCGCTCTCGAGGTCGCTGGTGGCAACCTTAGGGGTGTTGCCGTTGTCGGCGAAGGAGTCGCCGAACGCGAACAGGGTGTAGCCGCCGTAGGTGGTGGTGGCGACGACTGGTGCCGGAGGCGGAGGCGGGTTGGGGGTAGCAGGATTATTATTATTGTAGCCACAAACCGGAAGACCACCACATTGCCGACGACAAAGGAAACCAGAACATTGACAGCAATCCTGCCCGCGAGCACCTGCGGTCGTAGGTTGATGATTAGGAAGAATAATCAAGTAGCTAGAGTTAGCATCTAGTATCAGT
Organism: Avena sativa; assembly: GCA_916181665.1. Taxonomy (NCBI): domain Eukaryota; kingdom Viridiplantae; phylum Streptophyta; class Magnoliopsida; order Poales; family Poaceae; genus Avena; species Avena sativa. The sequence continues at coordinate 310,677,574 of OV702284.1, read as the reverse complement.
AAAACCTAGCGATCGATGACGACGGAGTATTAACATATGATGATGATTTCTGCGTACGTACGTACCGCTGAGAGTTGCGAGGAGAAGCACCAGCAGGATGGAGATGAGCTTCGTCGTCGTCGTCATTGCGATCGAGCGAGCTAGCGATCGGTCGAGGAGGGGGGTGATGCTTTAATTTGGGAGCTCGCGGCTGCTATTTATGCACGCCGTAGAGCGAGCTTAGGGGTATATAAGTAACTATACCTACCGAACGAATGAATTTTGCCCAGATTTTATCTTGAAATTAAGCTGGCGCTAGCTACCTACGTACGTACTCCTATAAGTATAACTAGGAAACGTGTCCGTGCGTTGCACCGGGAGAAAAAAAATTATATGACACAAAGTATATTGTTGTAAGTAAAGTTATGGCGTGTGAAAAAATCACCATATGACGGCGTCCACCGCTCTACGATCAGGTAGGCCGCTCATTGCTCCCTTTGCCCGTTGTTTAAGTGAGGCCACTCACATGGGTGCTAGAGCCATGCATCGCCGCCGCCACCTCACTTAACGCCTTTGCTTATTACCTGCAGGCCCCGAAGTAGAGCAAGATTAGAAAGCCTTATAAACTATAGGATGGCCCCATCTACCACTGGCATGTCTCCGGGGTGGAGCACGTAAGATGACGAAGCACAGTTAGGAGGCGGGTCGACAAGCAACAATAAAGGTAAAAATGTTTTGGCATTAAGATTTATTTGATGTTGTGTTTTCTAGGTTTTATATTTAGAGAATACAACAATATTACGTGGATAAGCAACCTTTATTGCCCACAATGGAATATAACCTGCAACTAAAATTCGGTGAGGTCACATTTGCTAGCTGGTGCTACCAATAGAAACTTAGATTAACCTATTATGGATGATTGAAGCGAACCTAAGCTCTGAAGTAAACATGAAAAATCTCCGCTACAAAGGTGTACAAAGTAAATTCTTGTTGCTTTCGGTACGGGGATTTAGAAAAAAAAATGACTACAGCTAACATTTATAGACAATCTTCGCAGAAGACATGTCTAGAACGCAAAAGAATGAGGCATGCATCTTCTCTAAAAAGTATCACACATAGTGTAAGTGGTTTATTTATTGAAAATCTCTCCGGACATGTCAAAAAGCCAAGTTATTATGTGGAAAGAGGTAATTACATGATCTTATCTGAATTTTCAGTACTTACCGTTGATATCGACGCAGTCACCACAACACCTAGTTCAGATGATACTCCATGCCATGAAAGCTGCAATGCCGATCACGTTTATTCCAAGATCTGGAGTCTGGACACACTTTCTTCTGAACTTCTGCTATAGAAGATCAGACGCAAAACTCGCTATAGAAGACCACACGCAAAACTCCTCCACTGAAAGAGAAAACAATCAACAATAAGTCACAAGCAGATGCTTACCATCGCTTTCTATGTACAAAAAAATCAGACGATATGTATCCATCTGATTATAGACACCTGATTTTTTGAAGTAGGGAATTCTCCAGGATTTCGAAAAACTGCTTGAAATAATAGCCTCTGTGTTCAAGCTGCCAGCGAGTCAACAGACATCTTTTCATGCATATCGTTAATTGTCGCGTCTGAAATCTAAAATTACAAATGTATTGTGACAAGCTGGATGTATTGTGCCAAGCTGAAACCGTCTTATCTCCTTTGTGCGCACCGAGATGGCCCTTCTCTCCGGCGTCAGCGGGACGCGTCCTGGCCAGCCGGTGGAGCCAAACAACTTTTCCTGGAGCACCCGTGCATTGGTTCCGATCCCGGCGATGATGTGTCTGCCGTCGACCATGGCTTTGAAGTGCGTCCCATCACGATCTACGTGTGACCATAACAGCTCGACATCCACTCAAGCGCTGCGTTTTTTTGTGGGTCGTTCTGATCAGGTAGACTGGAGCCTTCCTGTCCTACGCAAGTGCGCCATGGCGTAGATGAGGAAGGTCATGTGGTTCCTTTGGGTAGGATCTGAGCTCCAAGATCGCGATCGAGATGCTGATGGCAACCTTGCAGAGCGCAACTTTACCAAGAACCTCGACCGGGCGCGCGGCCGGACGTCACAGAGGCCGGTAAGCGCGTGGCGATTCTGAAGACCGCAAGGGCCACGATGCTGCAGGACACGATGGGCGTGACGACGTCGGATCTATGCTAGGCGGCATGCCCTAGTTCGTTCATCTGGTTCGAGAGGACGCGGTATGTGGATCTGGTAAGGACACGTTATGTGGAGGAAGAGGAAGGAGTCCTGTCGTGTCTAGCGAGATCTGATCATTATTATTCGAATTTCCGCGCACGTAGAAAAATACAATTGTTTTTCCTTTTACTTATCGGTGGCTTTAGTGGTAATACAGGGTTTAGTGGGAGGGTAAAACGGTCTAAAAAAGTGTAGGTACTACAAGAAACACTCCTTCCTTTATTATTATATATACTAGCAAACAACCCGTGCGTTGCACCGGAAGACAAAACTTTTTCGATAGAAAAATAAAGATCAGACACAATTGAGAAGTAAATTAGATGGCTATTTTATCAAAAGTAGAAGATCATTCGCTGGAGATAGCTAATAACGCTCTTTTTTATTATTTCAAACCATGGTCTGCCCCCTCACTTCCATTTATAATTATTCAAAGCATGCCACAAATCCCATTTAGGCAACTCCCTCACTTCCAATTATAATTATTCAAAGCATGCCACAAATCCTATTTAGGCAACTTGCCACTTAGACGGAAAATCTCATCTTTAATCACGTTTTAGCCAACTTTTACTTAGACTTTAATCATGCCCATGTTCCTTCGTTTAATCAGGGAGCTGCTTGTTGTTCCTGATTTGGCTTGGCAACCTTTTTGCATGTCAACCATCCCGTCAATCTCGATGGCCCAAGTCAGCGATTCCTTTCTGATCATTTGACGTCAATCTCTCGAGTGATTGCTGTTTCCGAGTTGCTTTGTTGATTTCCAGGAAGCTTGTCAGTATATGAACCGGTAGAACTTGGTGAAAATAACCGAGGTGGGACTATTCAGCCCGCCAGAACACGCACTCCACCACGCACGTAGCCAAACACACAACACACGCACGTTGCGGTTGGGCCACAAACGCAACCAGACCGCACCCGACACGCGACACGACCCCGCGGGCACACGATGGACACACGCCTCCTACATCGATCCCCACCTTCATGTCTCGTCCTCACCAACCCCCGCGCCGTCGCTTCTCTCCCTGGAGCTCCTTCCTCCTCGTTCCTCTCCCGAGCGGGCCGCCTCCCTTGAGCCTGGCTCGCGCCGCCCGTCGCTCTTCCCCATCTCAAGCCCGGAGCACCGCCGCTTTCCCGTCGCCGCCGCAAACTCTGCAAGACGACGCCGCCGGCCCTCTTTTCGAGCGCACCGCCCTGCGCCATTGCCGCTTCCCCATCTCACCCAAATCTGCATGCAAGCAAAAGGAAAAAATCTCGAGCGCTCATCCCCTTTGGTTTACACCAGGTCCTGGCTATGGATAGGAGTAATAATAATAATACAATAAAGAAAGGATAATCTGCGTCGCAAAAAAAAGAATAATCTGGACATGCCCCGTTCTTGCGATGTAGCCTAGGCTGGTCCCCAAAAAAATCCCCCCTTTCTCACTGCTGCTCAGATCCAGCGAGAGCGAGTGATTACCAGAAGAAATTATAGCGAGCTTGTCCACAGCCGGCCGCTGCGATGAGATCGACTCGAGCAATGCGTTTGCGGCACCGCGACATCAAGGCCTGGAAGCTCCGCGTGTACGACTGCCACATCCGACCTCGGCCGTGTATACATTGACGGCAACGGCAAGCTGGTGACGCCGGTTGGCCACGAGCACGTCCGCCTCCCGCTGGCCCATAGATCAAGCTCCACCTCGGCACCTGGTTCCTGCAATGCTCCGGCCGCTCGTCACTCTCGCCCGAAAAAGGGATTTGGATCCTGACGGTAGCCTCGTGGACTCATGGACCTAGAAAGGAGCAGGAGGGCAGGAGGGTAGAGAGGGCAAGAGGGAGCGCAACGACTGTATCTATATTACCGGGCCATGGCGTTGTGGGTGGTGGTGTCCAGGCCGAAGAGGTGTAGAACGCGAGCGAGGAGTCCGGTGGCGACCTCTTTTCCTCTGTCTCGTGCGAGGAAGCGGCGGAAGCGGAGCGAAGAGGAAGTTGACTAAGCGGTGGCAGTGCCTGTAAATACCACCGAACTACAGGGGCAATTCTATATGACGGACGGTGGACAGAAACTCTGCGTATTTTTTCTTTTTCACTTACCGGTGGGTAATTTATTTTTTGGTCAAAGGGTAAAGTCACGTATTTTTCTTTTTCACTTACCGGTGGTATTGGTGGGTAATTTATTTTTTAATCAAAGGGTAAAGTCGTCCAAAAAAGTGTAGGTACTACAAGAAACACTCCTTCCTTTATTATTAGGTATAGATATATATATATATATATATATATATATATATATATATATATATATATATATATATATATATATATATATATATATAGCAAAATGCCCGTGCGTTGCTACGGGTTGGCTGCCTAATTAAATATTCTTATCATGTTTTAACACGTGACACTCGGCTCTTATAATTGAGGCAAATTTGGTTGTATCCAATATTAAGAATTTAACAAAGATTATTAATTATCAATCAATATAACTGAGAATTGAGCCATTTCATTTAACTTATCCAGCAAGCGTTTTAGTCATTTGCCAATTTCCATCATGCGTGCAATCCTGATACCGACAAGCTCCACTAAGGTAGTAGCTATAAACACAATCTTCTTCGAGGATATTACTATCGATAATTTCTCGGAACATAACTTTTGTCTTAAATTTAGAAGATCCGCGTGCCTACAAAGACAGAAAAAGAGTCTTCCCCACAGCGTGCCAGCGGCGCGGCTGACAGGTGCGGGAGTGCTGGTGTGGTGGATGGTGCCCGTTGGCTCTCGTCGCGTGGCTCTCCCTCTTCACCTCCCCCAGCGTCTGTCGAATCTGTCGGCTCGGCAGCCACCACGGCCTGCCGCCCCATCCCATGCCGATGTCCACCGAGAGATGACCGGACCGGCCACGATAGTCCCGGGTGCATGAATGCGAGCATATCGTCCTGATTTATTCCGTCTGATGTAAATAAATGAACAAATGGGGTATGCCATTGGGTGCACCCCGGACACACTCCAAAAGGATGAACCAGACACATTTTGTGTCCGATTTGGGGCGCACCACTTGGGATACCGTGACATCGCGGTGGATTCATGGTAGAGTTGAGGTTTCCAGTGATGTCCCGCCTCTCCTCACGCGTTGCTCACACGGCGCGTCCTCTCGCCACCAACCCCGCCTCACCTAGTCCTCGCTCCCGCATCCCTTGTCCACACAGGCAACCTCCTCCTCTCCGTCCTTTCGCCGTCGCTGGCCCTCAACGCGCCGCCCCACGAGCCGCGGCCCTCCCTCTCTGCTCTTGGTCCCCGCCAATCGCTCACCATCCCCCGCCGCGACGCGCCTGTTCTCCCCCACGCTCGCTCTCCCGGCCTCGCCTCTCCCCACGGTATCCCACCGCTGTCGCCACCTCGTCGCCTCCACCTGGCTCCCCTTCTCGCTGTTGCGCCTCGCCGCTAGAGCCCGGTTGTCTGCCTGGCCCCTGCAAGCTCCGCCGAGCCACTCCTCTGCGATCCGCCTCTCCGTATGCCACCAACCGCACGTGGTTGTTTCCCTTCCCACCAGCTTCGCCCAAACTCCTCCGACTGCCATCGATGTGGCCTCCTCTGACCACCGGCCCGAGATCGCTCTTTCTACCCCGCGCGACCCATCGTCTGCAAGCCGGCCGCCCTCGGCCTCACGCAAGCCCAGCTCGAGATGGGCACCGAACAGGGAGGAGGGATCGAACATGTTCACTTCTTCACTCGGCAGTGGCAGATGTTGTAATTTCTTCGAACTGTTAGGGGCAAAACAATCAAATATTCGACAGACGGAAAATTGATACGACGGTGGAAATTTGTCTCTCTATATGTCCACTTGTGTTCTCAACAAAATCCGGTTTGGTCTATACCAAATTGATGGACTCTTTAAATCTCACTCTATAAATTTCACCAATATATGTTTTATTAATTTTTGTAACTATTAAGTCAGTAATAGGATTATTTTTGTTCACCTTAATTCTAAAACTAAATTCAGTCACAAAGGAGCGAGTTTAATGTGTGCATATCCCTCGTCGTCATCAATAAGAACCACATGAAGTTTCAGGATTCTTGCAGGTACAAAACAAAATTAGAAAATATTGATTGATTGACAGCATCGGCACATGCAAAGCATCTAACGAATGCCAATCTCCTCCACCTGACAGTTTTGTGAGGGACACGGGGGCTTCGTTGGTTAATTTTGAGAGGTGGAGAGCTCCGCACGCCAAGAACTAAGAGATCATATAAGATTAATAACAGATTATTTACGCATGCTTCAACAAATATACGAAGATCAAACCCAATAATCAGTCGTTTTCTCTTAGCCAAAGTTCCATGAGACGCAGACCAGATATCACAGCCCGGTCATCGGTTCATGATTCCACAGACTGAACAAGGACGGATTGTCAGACCACTGACCACATACAAATTTGCACTGCCTGATCTGACTGGATTATGCGGCCATGCCCATCCGACCCATCGGCGGCAGCCAAAGGATGCCCAAGTACGCCCGCCGCCAGGAGGCGAGCTTGGGGGCTACTGACAGGTACTATGGTGTCCCATGGACAGGTAGCAGGAGGAGGAGGCACGGCCTAGGGATTTCCTGCCGGCGACCTCTATGTGGTGTCTTGTGCCTGGTTCAATCTTGTTCCTCAAACCCCTGCATGAGCCGCCACTGAATTGACATCTCCAATATCATGGAAGAAGCACACGGGATCCAACTGCATGAGTCGCCACTGAATTGACATCATGGAAGCAGCACACGGGATCCTGAGATGGGTATGTTGGACCGAGCGGGATATGGTCAACGCAGGCCTGAGGTAGAGCAGTTCGCATCGATGCCAAGTTGTATTTGTAAATGTGTTCTAGAAGCCGATGGGGACGGCAGCACTCTGGCCGGCGGAGGAGTTCGCCGCAGGCGGGCGGCAGAGAAGAACGGCGGTGGAGCGCGTACGTCCGGCGGCAGTCGGGTGGGTGGTGACGCCGTTGGCCGGCGGAGGAGTTTGCCGCAGGCGGGCGGCAGCGAATCTCAGACGAACGGCGGCGGAGCGCGTATGTCCGGCGGTAGTGGTGGTGACGCCATTATGGACAGAATGATCATCGATCTTTTCTGGCCCACGACCTCGTGCGTGATCTCTTCTGACTTCCGGCCATGGATCTCTGCCTCATCGCTTGACCCCCTCCTGATGCGCCGCTAGGAGCGCTCGGGGTGGGGAGAAAACTGTTCACTTGGCGGTGGCAATGTGGGTAATTTTCTCAGATTGGCAGGGGCAAAACGGTCATTTACTGGCAGACGGATTTTGAAGACTGACGAACGTTCCCAATCTTTTTAATAGTATAGATGCCCGCGCGTTGCTGCGAAAGAAGTTAGTCTATTCTCGTCGTCTTAAGTTCTGCGCCGCGTCAAGTTTGATCGCCAGCACCGTCGGGCGTCCCTGAGCTCGTCCTCGAGCCCGTGCCTCCCGCACGCGTACGCAAGCGCGGCCACCTTCCTGCTGTGCGCCCCCGCAAACTCGTCAAGTCCGGTCGACAGATCCTTCGCGTCCCCATTGACACCCGGTTGCCCTGCTCGATGTGTGTAAACGACTACAGCATATACGGACCTTTTTTACTTGGTTGTGGCATGGAATGTTATATAACCGAACTATCAGGGGCAAAATCGTCGTCGTGGCTTTGGCCGAGTAATGGAGGAAGAAGACGGGATGAGAACACCGTCGTCACGGCGAGCCGCCAGATGGGGGATTGGATCCCGTCGAGGTGTGTTGTGCTTTTTGGCCAAAAGGGAAGAAGAGACGGGCTTGGATAAAGTAGTGGAGGCATAAGATGATGAGACGAGAAGACCGAGAAAGTCATAATCTTAATCTTGAGAAAAACTGGCCAAACGTGATGGTATTATCATCAGAATAAGTGTCATTACTGAAGCACACGCACACTTTGTTAGTAAAACTCAGTGATAGGTACCATTGCATTGGCCGCTTTTCCTTCTTGATGTCACCAAGCAGAGAGCGTTTTCCCTTGACGACATCAGAAAATGAGCGTGAGCATGGAGCTGCTTGATATTGATGTCATGGAGGTGAGCTGTGCCTGTTGATCGATTGCATCACAAGGGATCAGCTAGCATAGTGGAATCGAGATGGAGCCATCCATGGCGGCGACGCACCTGTACGTACTATACGTGAGAAAATAATAGTCATGGGTGCTTGTTGGTGAGGACAGATCCTCCTCGGTCGATGATATGGGTTGATGAGCACTGCTGCTACATGAAGCAGGCGACGTGGTCGGGAAAGCAACCAGCTTTCTCTTGCCTTTGCCTTCGCCCTTGCTCTTGCTCGCCTTCATTCCTCTTGTCTTGGTCAACTCTGAATGACTCGATCGAGGAAACCTTAGCTAGCTAGTCTCGTGATGAGGCTGTGGTGCGAATTTGACCCTGTGGTTGGTAGGTAGAATATGAGAGATCCGGCGACGCCAGGGCCAGGCCTGTGAGGACATGGTCGCCCTTGCGTGGTACCTGAGGGGAGGTCGATCGCACGGTGCTTTCCGCCGGAGCGATCTGGCCGGCGCGGCGGCGGCGCTCGTTCTCGCCACGGCCGGAGGTCGTATGGACGTGGAGCGAGAGGGAGGAGGAGTAATCCAAAGCATGCAGCGGAAGGGAAGGAAGCCAAGGGCAGGGGAGTGGGCGTGAGCTCAAGACTTCTCTGCTTCCTCCACTGATTTTGCCCTAGGCTGTTGTAAATAGCGTACCGTTTTTCACTTAATGGTGGCACTGTTGCAATACTTGGTTTGGTGGGAGGGTAAACTTGTCCAAAAAAGTGTAGGTACTACAAGAAACACTCCTTTCTTTATTATTAGGTATAGATATATATATATATATATAATATTATACTAGAAAACATGTCCGTGCGTTGCACCGGAAAATGAAGGAAATTAACTTTTGATCTAGCACAATCCAAGTTTTGCCCCACGATTGATCGACCTATATATGTAACCCCAACCTTAGTTTGTTCTTCATCTAAATCTATAATTTTCATTACTTATCTACTCCTTTATACTTCATTATCATTTTAATTTTATTCAGTCTACTCCTTTGCGGTCTGTTTTTAATTCAACAACCTGATATATAGCAAATTAAGTGCACGTGAATTGATCAATCATGATGATGGATGTCCTACTACACACCTTCTTTATTCTTTTAAATTACCCAAGTAGTGTGATTAGGTAGTTAGTCCACTCCTAGCGAAATCCATACACACATATATAAACTGCAAGAAAAAGATAAGAGAATGCACGTGATGGTGCAGTAAAGAAAATACGAGGTGGGGAAGTGGATCGGTGCTGTTGTGACCGACCGACTTTGTATTTGGACAATAGGACTCTGAACTGAACGTACCAAGGCAGCTCCGGAGCAGCGTGGCAACAACATGGAAATGTGTGCAAACGACGTTCGGCTTGTAGCACTCAGACAACTATTTTGTTCAGTTTTCATCCAACGAAGACATTACCATATGCGGGACATCGCATTGTTCTGTATGGTGTCGTGTTTCACTCAAGCAAGAACCAGTAAGCTTCCCTTAAAAAAAAGCAAGAACCAGGAAGGACGGTCACAACTGCTCATATCAATCATCCACGCATCAGTGAGCATGCGCCGGTGCAGCAAAAAAAGGACGCAGACGAAGGGGCGTATCTTCCTCTAATTTATACTATTTGCAGGGTGGCCCGAGCTCGCAACGCCCTCCATGTCCACCCTGACAAAATCGCGTTGGGCCGATTTTAGGTGCCACGGCCAGGACCTCAAGTCTCTGTCGGCCATGGCCTTTTATTTCTGAGCTCGTGACGCTGATCTGGACCTCCTGCCGCCGCTGGGTTCTGATCAGCCGCTCCAGCGCACAAAACAAAAGTCAAATCGAGAGAAATCTTGAGAATCCATTGGTTAAAAAAAGTCAGCGGATAGGGAGTACCGGATGACCATTGTCTCGATCAGCCATTTGATCGCCTCCGTCGGGGAGTCGAGGTGGAGCCCAGCGGTGGATAGGGTAGCATGCCTCCGGGGAGATGGTGGAGGTAGGGAAGCGGTCGCGCCATGATTAGTTTTTTCTAACTGTTTTACGTGACTTATGGATGGCACTGTGGAAACAGTTTTTTGAACAGTTTTTAACTTACGGGTGGTTTGGTAGTAATATGAGGTTTGGTGGAAGGGTAAATCTGTCCAGAAAAGTGTAGGTACTACAAGAAACACATATAGATATAAGTATAATTATTAACCGTAACACTTGTTCAAAAAAAATGTTAACCGTATAGATTTTGTTTTGACAACACACGTATGTAAACAAAACTCCTAGCTTGATCGGAACAAAATAAACCCTGTTTCGCATCGTCACGTGCCTGCCACAAACGCGGCTGTGTGCATGTACAGTACTCTCACACTCCTCATTCTTTCGTTTTTTTAGCTCACTGGCCATCCGCTGGCAGTTTCGGGCTTAATACCGATATTTTAGTCATAAAATAGATGTCTAAGTTTTTTAAAAGTTTAATGAATCTATATATCAAATAGTGTCTAGATTTAGCCAAATTTTGATACATTTGAGACATCTATTTTGAGATGGAAGAACTAGCTTGATCTAAATTAAAATTCACGGGTAGAAGAGACTCATCCTGATGGTTACTTAACACGGTTAGATCTAAATTAAAATTCACGGTTAGATCTAAATTAAGTACTCCCTCCGTCCAAGAATAGATGTCTTAGGTTTTTCAAATTTTGAATGTGAATCTATATATTAAGTTTTGGTGTTAACGATACCTTGGCCTCGGTACGTTTTCATGTTTATATAGAGTTTGGCACAAGCCGTTTACAAGATTGAGACAGAGTCTAATTGGAGTACTACTCCATATTGGTTACAACAATAACAACTCCTAATATAATTCTAACAGCCCCCTTAATCACAACCTTGTGAGAGGTTGATATTACGTTTAAATTCATCAAGTTCCTTGACAGGTAGTGCCTTAGTGAACCCATCTGCAATTTGATCCTTGCTAGAAATAAATCTGATGTCAAGAAGTTTATTAGCTACCCTCTCTCTGCCCAAAGTGAAAATCAATTTCAATATGCTTGGTCCTTGCATGAAACACAGGATTTGCAGACAAGTATGTAGTTCCTAGATTGTCACACCACAAACATGGTTTTTCTTTTAGTACCACACCCAATTCACCAAGAAGAGCTTCAACCCATATTAGCTCAGCTGTTGCATTGGCAAGTGATTTATATTCAGCTTCAGTACTAGATCTAGACACCGTAGCTTGTTTTCTGGCACTCCAAGATATCAGATTTGGTCCAAAAAACACAGCAAAACCTCCTGTAGATCTTCTATCATCAAGACAACCTGCCCAGTCTGCATCAGAGAAAGCACTAAGCAAGCTTGAAGCAGACTTCTGAAAAATAAGTCCAACCTTCAGTGTACCCTGAATATATCTCAATATTCTTTTAGCAGCTGTCCAATGAGAAGTTGTTGGGGCATGTAAGAATTGACACACCTTATTAACCGAGAAGGAAATATCAGGTCGTGTCAATGTCAAGTATTGTAATGCACCCACTATACTTCTATATTCAGTGATATCCTCAGATCCAAGAGGAGTACCCTCATTAAGAGACAATTTTTCAGTGGACGAAAGAGGTATAGGACAAGTTGTGCAATTTTTCATGCCAACTCTTGCAATCAAATCAGTAGCATACTTTTCCTGTGTAAGCAGTAGACCATCATTTACTTTCTTTACCTCAATGCCTAAGAAGAAGTGAAGATCTCCCAGATCCTTGAGAGCAAAATCATCCTTTAAATCTCTTAACAAAACAGAGATCGCCTGATCAGATGAACTTGTAACAATTATATCATCAACATATATTAGAACAAATATCATAATGCCTGCCTTCTTATAGAGAAAAAGTGAAGTATCTGCTATAGAAGGAACAAAACCAAGTGATTGCAATTTTGTGCTTAGTTTGGAATACCATGCTCGAGGGGCTTGTTTGAGACCATAAAGAGCCTTTTCAAGCTTGCAGATATAGTGTGGAGTTTGAGGGTCTTCAAAACCTAGAGGTTGTTTCATATACACATCCTCTTCCAGAACGCCATGAAGAAACGCGTTCTTGACATCTAGCTGCCATAAACTCCAGCCACGAGAGACAGCAACTGAAAGAACAAGTCTAATAGTAGCTGCCTTCACAACAGGACTGAAGGTATCTTCATAATCAATGCCATACCTTTGTTTGAAGCCTTTTGCAACCAAACGTGCCTTGAACCTGTCAACTGTACCATCAGCATTTCTTTTCACTCGATACACCCATTTGCAATCAATAAGATTCTTTGTAGAATGTGGAGGAACAAGACGCCAAGTCTTGTTTTCTAAGAGAGCATTATATTCTTCGGTCATAGCTTGGCACCATTGATCACTTTTAAGAGCTTCCGAAAGTGTAGACGGTTCTCCTGTAGAGGTAAACAGACCATAGTGAATAGTACCATCAGTATACTGTTTAGGCTGTCTTATACCTCTTTGTAACCGAGTGCGAGGTCCAAGTTGTATGATGGGTGTCACAGAGGATCCATTACCACCTGCTTCATGATCAGATTGATTTGTTTCATTAGTATCAGTGCCACTACCAGTATTGTTGTTTCTCTCCCTAGCGTCATCATCCCCTGCAGAGCTGATATCATCATCACTAGCATGCATGTGAGAAGAGGAGGGCGACAGGGCAGTACGGCTGATGCCCTGGCCGCTGTCAGCTGGATCAGTACCACCCGGAGTGAGCGACCCAGCAGAAGTAGAGGCAGCAGAACCAAGGTGGCTGTCGGCTGCATGCGGTGAGGAGTGGTTGTCAGCTGCATGCGATGAAGACCTAGAGACATGCAGTGGGGACCGGGGAGTAGAGGGTGCAGCGCGTGCAGAGGACAGCTCAAGGCGGGAGAGCACTTCATTGGTTGCATGTAGAGAATCTGCTCCAGAATTTGTGACCGCATGATCCGAGGCAGACGAGGAATCAACTTCGAGTTCTGAACCAGCATTAGAAATTGCACTGCTTTGGCCAGGATTTTGTACTATTTCTGGCTGGACTGGAATTTGATCTGCAAGTGTATCAACAACTAAAGGAGCATGATCATGATTAGTAACATTTGGCACAACATGCAAATTCATATGATCATCAATGTGTGTGTCCCCATTATTAGGTAAAAGGAGAATGTCATTTTTTAGACGAGAACCAGCATTAGGATTCAAGGTAGAAAACGGAAACACATTCTCATCAAATACCACATCCCTCGAGATATAGACACGGCCAGTTTTGGGATCTAGACACTTGACGCCTTTGTGACGAGGACTATAGCCTAAGAACACACACCGAGTGGAACGAAAAGCTAGTTTTCTATTGTTGTAAGGACGAAGATTAGGCCAACAGGCACAGCCAAAGACTCTGAGAGATTCATAGTTGGGCGATGTGTGAAGAAGACGCTCAACAGGGGTTTCGGAATTTATAACTTTGCTAGGAAGTAAGTTTATAAGAAAAGTGGCGGTGAGAAAAGCTTCATCCGAGAATTTAAGTGGCATAGATGCATTGGCAAGTAAGGCGAGACCTACTTGAACAATATGACGATGTTTACGTTCAGCTGAACCATTTTGTTGATGAGCATGAGGACAAGAGACATGATGAGTGATGCCAACTTTTTGAAAGAAACTGTGAAGTTTTTCATACTCACCACCCCAATCAGTTTGCATAGTGATAATTTTCTTACCAAATTTCCTTTCAACAAGTTGTTGGAAATTGAGGAAGACTTGATAAACCTCAGATCTTTTCTTAAGCAAGTAAATCCAAGTAAATTTACTATAATCATCAATAAAGCTTACATAGTATGAATGTTTTCCAACAGAGACAGGAGCTGGACCCCATACATCAGAGAAAACTTGTTCTAAGGGAGTAGTAGAAACACTAGTGGACACAGGATATGGTAACTGTTGACTCTTAGCTAATTGACATGAATCACAAACATATGGATTTATTTCAGGGGTATGAGAAATATGATGTTTCCTAAGGATTTGCTGCACCACAAAGGAGGAAGGATGTCCTAGGCGGCGATGCCATGTAGAAGACGACGGCTTTATTGTGATGAAGGCTTGCTTAGATGACCCTTGAGGTAGAGGCATTAGAGGATAGAGACCATCATGACATGGCCCCTCAAACAGAGTTCTCCTTGTTTCCTGATCCTTAATCAAGAAAAAATGAGGGTGAAATTCAAGAAAGACATTATTATCAAGGGTAAGCTTATGGACAGACAAAAGATTTTTTGAAGCATCTGGAACATGAAGGATGTCTCTAAGATGTAAAGAATTATGGGGAGTGTGCAACATTGAATGACCAATATGAGAAATTTGCATACCGTTGAAATTGGCTGTGTGAACTTGATCACGTCCTGTGTACTTCTCATGGACAGAGAGTTTGCTCATATCATTGGCAACATGACTAGTAGCACCAGTGTCGGAGTACCAATTTGTATCAACGCCATAGTAAGCCATATTTGCATTGGCACCCTTGTCACTAGTGCGATCACCCCCACGAGCTCCATCATCATCACGGCGATCTCGATTTGACTGAAACCTCCACCAGCAGTCATTTGCAGGATGACCATGAATCTTACAAATTTGACATGTGACATTAACATATGGAGTGGGCGCACGACCACGACGACGCCCATCATCTCGACCATCATCACGCCGACGCCCAGCATCATCATCACGCCGGCGCGGGCGGTCATCATACCGACGGTCACGGTCGCCACTAGGACGACGATCATCAAAACGATCACGGCGTTCATCATAGCGATCTCGACGACCACGATCATCCGGGCGGTCCTCGTAGCGATCTCGGCGATCACCATCATAGTGTCGTCCATAGTCTTCCTGGCGGGGTCGGTCATCATGACGAGAGGGAGGAGGACGATCGGCAGTACGACGTGCCATGTGGGCAGAGGACACAAACACGGCACTGCCATCTCCAGCGTTGTGCAGCTGATCGAAAGCCTTGAGTTGGTTCACTAGGTCAGACAAGGTGGTGCTGGGATTGGCGTTGACAGCTACCTTCAGTGTGTTGTATGAATCCTCCAGACCATGCAGGATCGACCAGATCAACTCATCATCATCCAGTGGCTTACCAGCAGCAGCAAGTTCAGATGCAATCGCCTTCATCTTGTCATAATATTTTTCAGCAGAGAGGTCACCCTTCTTTGTATCATTGAGGGCAGATCGCAACTGTTGAGACCGAGAACGAGATGGCGTAGTGGTGAGGTCCTCGATCGCCTTCCATACCTCCGTAGAGGTGTCAAGACCAATGACATGCGATAATAGATCAGGGGATAGGGAATTCAGGAGGTAGCGTAGAACCTGTTGATCACGGGTGATCCAAGCAGAATACTCAGGGTTTTCGATCTTGATCTGTTTTCCAGTGCTGTCGGCAACTTCAATTTCTTCAACAGGAGCGACCTCGAGGCCCTTTACAAGGTTCAGGATCCGAGCTCCTCGTAAAGCAGGGACAACTAGAGCTTTCCAAACAAGTGGATTGTCACGGGTGAGGAGTTGGGCTGGCGGCGCTCCGAGAGCTGCGGCCAGGGCAGTCACAGAGGACGTTGTCGAGGTAGACATGGCGGCGGCGGCAGGTTTTATGCTAGGGTTTTGTTTGTGGGCGGCGGCGAAGAAAAGGCTTCACGGCGGCAGGTTGTGGGCGGCGGCGAAGACAGGGCTTCACGGCGGCAGGGTTTTTGGTTTCTAAGGTTGTAGGTTTTTGCGGCAGCGTCGGAGAACCGAGAGGCGACGGCAGAGTCACGGCGGCGGCGTAGGAGATCTACAGCGGCGGCGGCGATGTGGATTTCGGCAGCAAAGTCAGGGAAGAGCCTGCTCTGATACCATATTAAGTTTTGGTGTTAACGATACCATGGCCTCGGTACGTTTTCATGTTTATATAGAGTTTGGCACAAGCCGTTTACAAGATTGAGACAGAGTCCAATTGGAGTACTACTCCATATTGGTTACAACAATAACAACTCCTAATATAATTCTAACACTATATACTAAATAGTGTCTAGATTTATCTAAATTTTAATAAATTTAAAACATCTATTTTAAGACGGATAGAGTACTAACTCTGATGGTTACTTAACACGTTCGAAACACGTGTGGTAGATAACCAGTTTGACACCAGAAATGTTAGGAAGCAGACTCCCGTAATAATTTAACTTCTCTTCAAAACCTGTAGATATGGCGTGTGGAACATGGATCCACACGAGATTGCTCATGGCATGCACCGGCTGCGGCGGGCTGCCCATGGCGAACTAAATTAAAATTCACACGAGATAGAGATCAAAATTAAAATTCACACGAGATGGTTAGATCTAAATTAAAATTCACGGGTAGAAGACTCCCGTAATTACTTCCTTTCAAAACCTGTAGATATGGCGTGTGGAACATGGACTGCCCCCATAATAAACTTCCCTTTCATGAGCTGTACCGCTCGGTAAAAAAAACTAACCTCGTCTTTCCCTTTTAAAAAAAATTTAGAACATACCCCAGCTTGTAACATAGTATAGTTGTCAAACATAAAAAGGATTGGCCTTGGTTCGCTCCAAAAATTATGATTGTGTCAATACCTACCATCGAATTGTAGTTATACCATCAGAAATCACTGACTCGTTTTTGCAAAATAAAATAAAATCACCAACTCGTTACGTCTATACCCCTGTTTCGTATGTTGCCGGATGTCGCCGTCCGCTATTACGACTACATCAACTGCCGTCTAGTTGACTCGCACCTGACATGTGGGTCCATCACTTGCCACACAACATCTCGGGAAAATGATATATTTGTCGGCCTTCTGACGTGTGGGACCAAGCTGACATACAGAACCTCTTCATACGTGTGGGACCTCTTCTAACATAAGGGTCCCAGCAATAGCCCTTCTGCCCCGTGGGCCCTCTTATTACTTGTGGGACCTCTTCTAACACGTGGGACCTAGTAGGGCTCCTAGTAGTAGCCCTACTGACCTATGGGGCCTATTATGACGTGTGGGACTTAGTACACTTTGCACGCGAGCATATCGGAAACTGATATATTTGTCGGCCTTCTAACATGTGGGACCAAGCTGACATGCAGAACCTCTTCATACGTGTGGGACCTCTTCTGAGGAGGGGTCCTAGATATTGCCTATTTTTCCCTGGCCCTCTTCTAATTTGTGGGACCTCTTCTGACGTGTGGGACCAAATAGTAGCCCTTCGTCTGGCATGTGGGGCCTTTTCTGAGCGTGTGGGACTCAATCGGTAGCACCTACTGATCTGTGGGGTCTTTTCTAACGCGAGGCATAAATCTACGCCGCTATAAAACTCTCATCAGGGCCGCTACCCCGACCTCATGGCCCCATCCACTTCGATTCTCTATGCACTCTCGATCAACACCGCCTTCCTAGGCCGCTGGCCAAACAGCCACCGCTCGTCCTCAAACTGAAAAGCAGCATGACCCAATTGCCCGTAGCCTAAGGAATCATTTGTCCGCAGACCACGATTGTTGCACCGACTCATTTGCGCAGGCAGTATATATCGCTTACTACGAGGGCTATTAGGACTCGTCCGCACGGGATGGCTCACGTGGGCCAGCCCGCTCGTTTTTTTTTGTTTCTTTCCGCTTTTTTCCTTTTTCTTATTTCTATTCTGTTTATTTTATTTTTTTCCCTTTTTCCTGTTTCATTCTGTTTCTTTATATCTCTTTATTTTCTCTTATTTTCTTTTTTCCTTTTTCCAATTTTTTTTATTTTATTTCCCTCTTTTTAGTTTTTAAAAAACTGGACCTTTTACAAAATTGAACAATTTTGGAAATAGTGAACCATTTAAGTCTAATACTTTTTATCAGTGAACTATTTAAATTTTGAACCATTTTTATAATTATGAAAAGTTTTAAAATTCTAAGCCATTTTCAAATTTTGATTCATGTTGTTTCGAATTTGGTTCATGAATTTTTTATGTTGGTTCATGATTTTTCGAAATTTGGTTCATGAAGTTTTCAAAATTGGTTTGTGAATTCATCCCTGTATGTCTATATAGGTCATAGCTTCCTAGCGGTTGGTTACTTCCCTTCAGATGGAAAAGTTCTTCAAAATTTAATACACTGAGATATTAGAGAAAACCAAAAGCCAGACGGGGCATGCCGATATCAGACCGTCGGCGCACATGGAAGTCGTTGCGGCGCAGGCCAACCCCTGTGCTCAACAGCGAGAAGAAGTAGATGTCCAGGTTTTGAGGAAAGCAGCTCGGACAGAGAAGTAAAACATTGCATCCACGCGAGATCGCTCGAGGTGGAGATGACGGCCTGCACGGTCTGGGGAGGGTGGCCGATGCCGAATTCGGCGACGTACAAGCCCGAGTCCAGCGAGGTGAGCGGGGCGAGCTCACCAGCTCAAAGCGCCGGGGGTGCGCATGCCGGCGGCGGCGGGGTGAGCTGCACGCGGAAGCCGGTGCTGCTACTGGTGGCGAAGGTGGCGGAGGCGCACAACTGGAGAAGAATGAGACATGGCGTACGTCGTCATTCCGATCGATCTTGTGTGAGTAGCAGTAGCTGTGTGTTTTTCCACTTGTGTTTGTGTGTGTGGATTGTGTGGGGTACTACTCCGCCGTAATAAATAAATAGCGTAAGTGAGTGCATGTCGGATGCATGGCTTACACCGACGTATACATGTAAGCTACCTGTGTAATTAAGTTTGTTTCACCAACAAAATATAATCAAACACAAGATATATCAAGTTTCGATCTCGTGTGACTTGTGTTTTTCCACTGGTTTGTGTCTGTGGAGTACTAATGCCAGACGCATGGATGACACTGATGTGTATATCAAAGAAATTAGCTGTAAGTTTGTTTCACCAGCAAAATAAGCAAACACACAACACTGAGTGCATGTCGGATGCATGGATGACACTGATGTGTACTACGTGTAAGCAGCCGGTAAGTTTGTTCCACCAACAAAATAATCAAACACGACATAAATTAAACTTCGATAATTCATTGTCTACATTGTAGGACAACTAGTAGTAATTTGATATCATGGACCGCGCATGCAGTAGCTCTTCTCAAAGGCGCCAAACAAACTATGAGTGCGCCAACTAGCACATATGATTTCCAACAGTACAGTACAGTCTACATATTTGAAAAACATAAATATATTTTTTGGTCTACTTTAAGTTCCAGTAGTACTACATCCATAAAACTCACCTTGTGTACAATTCTGAAAGTATATGACTGAGAAGTACTCTGTTTATGGTAGTCGATCGGTAGGTATCCAATGCTTCTTGAATCGCTCAGGTTAATCCTCGCCGGCTAACCTTTCTAGATCCACGTAGCACAGTGTACCTGTACGAGTTGTGACAGCACCCTGTAACTGCCACCCCTATGTGTTTAGTGCCGCTAGACAGAATCTAGCTAGTAGTCCTATTCAAACTGATTGCCAGCAAACACAACATTGCCTTCCTTCAAGAATCAAAACTCTTTTTTTAACACGAGGCAAAAGAAGTTTATTGCGAAGTTAATTGTGGAAATCCAAGTGAAAAAACCAGGCCCACTCACGCTGACATCAATGAGCACAATACAACCATACAAACATAAACAATAGAAGAGAAGAGAAGAGAAGAGAAGAGATCATGATTGCTATGGGAGGGAAGAGTAGAACACGGAGTCATCCACGAAAATGAAACACCAAGCACTACGCATGAATCTACGCCGCTGCAAAACTCTCATCAAGGCCGCTGCATCGACCTCCATCCACTCCGATCAACACCGCCTCCTGGGCTGCCGGCCCAACAACCGCCGCTCGTTCTCTTTTTTGATCACAAGCGCCGCCGCTCGCCCACACGGGATCACTCACGTGGGTTCGCTCACTCGTTTTTTGTTTCTTTCTACTTTTTTTCCTTTTTCTTATTTCTATTATGTTTCTTTTATATTTTGTTTCCTTTTTCCAATTTCATTATGTTTCTTTTTGTCTCTTTATTTTCTGTTTTTTGCTTTTCCTATTTTGTTTATCTTATTTTTTATTTATTTCCCTCTTGTTAATTTTTCAAAAACTGAACCTTTTACAAAATCGAACAATTTTAGAAATCATGAACCATTTAAGTCTAATACTTTTTATCAATGAACTTTTTAAATTTTGAACCATTTTTAAAATTATGATCAGTTTTAAAATTCCAAACCATTTCAAAATTTGGTTCATGTTTTTCGAATTTGGTTCATGGTTTTTGAAATTTCGTTCATGAACTTTTTGATATTGGTTCATGATTTTTCAAATTTGGTTCATGAATATTTTGATATTGGTTCATGATTTTTCAAAATTTGGTTCATGAATATTTTGATACTGGTTCATGATTTTTCAAAATTTGGTTCATGAAATTTTCAAAATTGGTTTTTGAATTTCGAAATTGGGCCATGACTGATTGCATCCGTCTAATCTTACCTTCCCTAAAGGGGTACATATGTTGTCTTTATATATGTAGCCCCATTAGGGTTTACAAGTGTTTTAGTCGACTACCTATTGGAGTCGCCATCTTGGGCTCCAAGTCGACGTGGCAGCAGGTTTGTTTTACCTATTTTTTTACATCCCAAGTTTTACCTCTGTGAGTGTATTTGTATATCATATCTATGTTAGCGGGTGTATGTTACTTAAGGGAGTTTGTTACCGTAGTCTATTAGTAATCGCAAGAACAATAACTATCTCTTTGCCAGCTAGCCATGCAAATCGTACTTTATTTTTTCTTGAAGTAAGATCACATATATTAAGCAGCAGGCCGCCTCATTAGAAACCTTCCAGTCCCCTTCGGTATCCTGGTAAGAAAAATAGTACGTAAGAAATTTGCTGCTACAAGAATCACACGGTTTTCTTACAATCAATTGCAATCAACTCCCTAATACAATCTCGAGTTGAGTTGCACGTAGAGCCACTAAACCCTAACTTGGCTAGCTGGCCTACTACATGCACGGGGCTATTACAACTTTTGTTACAAAGATATCCCTATAAATTTTCAGTAGTTATCTCCCTTCTAAGATGAGGGGCTAGCACCTTGATAGATCAATGTCTGTCGAGGACAGAGTTTTGACAACTCTAAGACAATCTGATTCTAGAATTGCTAGCCATTGCTTCTATCAACTGCTTTAGTCCCTCGAGGCAGGCTAGGATTTTTGCTTTCTCTGCACTTCCATAGTTGGGTATGAATTTCCTCCAGACAGGCTAGGAGGTCAAGAATCTACCAACAAAAATACAAAGATTGCATAACTGGTACATGGATGTCTCAAAGGTTGGGACAAGCTGGATAATCCTGGGAGTTAAAAAAGAGCATTACGGGAAAGGATATGACGTGGTAATAATTGAATTTGACGAACTATTTCAGTTATTCAATCAAGACGCGATCGAAAAATCGATCATCGGTGCCTATTGTTGTAATTAAGTCTCTAGCTAGCTCACCTTGTTTATTGCATGTATAATCATACTCACTATATTATGCAGAATGAAGATTCTCGAATGCAAAAGAGGACGCATCTATGACATTGGTTCATTGATCCATATTTTGTTCATTAACGTAATCTCAAAGAAAGACCTAAGAAAACAGAGGATAATATTGTACACTCGTTAAGGTTTCAAGAAACCAGAAGGGAAATACTATTTACTTACAGCTTCGAGTGAGTATTATTGTCTTGTACACATTCTATTTCGCTTACTCGAGGTTAAGTGTATAATTGATGAGTTATGCGTGCGCAACTTCCACTATATTATGCTAATTATTTAACCTGACAAAGAGCGGGTACAAGTCATAGACTCAAAACATAAACCCCTTGAGCAGTGGGTGGACATGCAGATGATGATCCAGCGGTAATTTCAATCATTATGGCACTATATCGGTAACTTTCATGAATTTCCTGATATCAAGTAATTAATAACTACTTTTATTCATTCTCTTCGTCGGGCAGCGCTTGAAAATGGTTCACCAACAAGGATAGGGGTGCTTGGAAAGAGGAGCTTACATTTGAACCACTAGATGTAAGTACTACTAGCTAGATCCGTGCATCTCTTTGATTCTAGTTTCGATACCATTATCGTGCTTGATTATTATTTTGATTAAACTTTGTCCTCATAAAGTGTCTAACGCAGGGACCCGAAAATAGTTTACGTGGATACTATATTTGCGAGTTCATTCATCAGACGTGTTGTGAGAAGGACTGAAATTTAGAGCAACTTCACATACGTAAACAGTTTTCACAGTTTTTTATTACCATCAATTGTGTTTAGTTTTATTCATATATGTTGACTCCTTTAAAGCAGATCAAACGGTTTTGGGACAGTCTTCTGCCAAAGGATCGCGTATGAGCAATTCAGGAGGAATTTTCGGGACTCTTAGATGAAGAGGCCCTAAAACCAAAAGGAGAATACTATATGGAGTTCGATATAAGGCAATAGGGACCGTATAAAGAGATTATTTTATGTATATATATATGCATGAAACTCGCGTATCGAATGTAACATGTGCGACACTTTGATCTCTATATTTATGATGATGTTGTGTAGTATAATGGTTCCTTCATTGTACAAAATGAATTATTTGTCACGGCACAAAAAAGTGGCAAAAATGCTGCCGCGGCAAAAAAAAATGGCCAAAATAAATTCTCTGCCGCGGCATAGAAAAGTGCCAAATTGCTGTCGCGGCAAAGACAGATCTATCTCGATTCGTGTTACGAACCGGGACAGATGCTCCTCCCCCTCGTGTCATACATCGGTCACGTGAAGCCCCGTTTGTCCCGGTTCATAGCCTAACCGGGACTAAAGGGTGGAGGCTTTAGTCCTGATTGCTCCCGGTTCGGCAACCGGGACTAAAGCCCCTTACAGACCGAGACAAGACCCGTTTTCCACTAGTGGACAAACCTCCTGAAACCTACTTGTCCTACTCCTTGTTCTGATGGACCTTTCCTAAGCTTCATGTTCTCCCTTCTAATACTGAAATCATGGTCTTTACACTACAGGAGAAGCTGAATACGCCGACGGCTGGATCCCGTCGGTGTAGACCCTAAATGCCGTCGGCGTAGGCTGGCCCGACGGCTGCCATCGGCGTACAGCCCTGTAGGCGTAGCCTCTCCTCCCGTCGGCGTAGATAAGTCGTCGGCGTATATAGCTACGCCGACGGCTTTTGCCGTCGGCGTAGACCATATGGGGCCCACTTAGATGATTAACGACCGTTTGGCTATGCCGACGGCTTTACCATCGGCCTAGATTTTTCAAAAAAAAATCAAATTTTTTTAAACATTTTTGAATTGTTTAACTTGTTAATCTCACATGGACATTTTTAATTCTAAGTATACTTAGTTTCAAGTCAAATTGCACAACTAGTCAAACTTCCCAACCGGTCACCCATCCTAATACTACTCGAGCCCCAGCACGCTTAACTTCTTTGTTCGTTCCACATGAGCTTCCGACAAAGAAACTAGGACTTATTGTGAATATTATCATATCAAACCTATTAACCATTACACTATAATGTTATACATATTTATTTTTTATATTCCATACAATTATTTGAGTAAACAACAATGAGTAAGTAATAATAATCTTGAATTCACATAAAAATAAAATAAATTTTATTTAATTTGCTTTTTTCATTTAAATTTGAATAATTCATATCTACAAATCCGTAAATCACAATTCGACAAATAATATATCCAAATTGATCAGAAAAATGAGAGGAATCCAAATATGACATCCCTATCATCTATTTAATTATATATCATAACTTTTAAATATTAGATCATCATTAAACACCCCGTTTTTTGGCACTCAAAAAATAAAAAATGGCTTTTTAGTGCGACGAAAAGAAAAACTTCCTCCTGCAATATTGTCCGCCATCCCATGATATACATGAGTGCACAATATGAGCACATTAGCGCAAACTATATCGCGATTCTAGCAATAACATTGGTCATTTGACCTGAAATCCAAAAAACTTCGATTGAGATAGGTCATTTTGTGAAGGTTTTTTTTGAGAAACGATCAATATACCAATTTTTATATTTTTTCCATGCAACTATGTCACATAATATGACACCACGCGAAGGTTTTGCATTGTTTCGATTGTTTTTTTATTTTTTATGCCCGTTTCAAACCATCGTCAAACTTTCTAAATCGAGGAGCATGAAAATTCTTAGCTCGGGGATGAGCCTCACTAAACTTGCATTAGATATCTGATGAAATAGCATATTGTGAACCTAAAAATTATTTTTGCAAAAAATCATGAGCATCATATCATGTACTTGTAGTTCAAATCTAACTCATTTCCTGCTGATTCGGCAGGAATTTGTCGTTTTCATGAGGGGTGGACGGAAAGGTTTGAGATATCCGGTTGGGAAATTGTCCATTCAATATGGTATAGTATTTTTGAAAAATGTGGTATTATCATTTTAAAACTTTTATTTGGTGGTTGTTTCACAAAACGCCCCTTTTTTGCACTCGGAAAATAAAAAATGGCTTTTTGGTGCGACGAAAAGGAAAACTTCCTCCTGCAACATTGTTCGGCATCCCATGATACACATGCATGCATAATATGGGCATATTATTGCAAACTATATCGTGATTCTAGCAATAGCATTGGTCATTTGACCTGAAATCTAGAAAACCTCGATTGAGATAGGTCATTTTGTGAAGGGTTTTTTGAGACACAATCAATATACTAGGTTTGGTATTTTTTCATGCAACTATGTCACATAATATGACATCACGCGAAAGTTTTGCATTGTTTTGATCATTTTTGAATTTTTTATGCCCGTTTCAAACTATCGTCAAACTTTGTAAATCGAGGGGCATGAAGATTCTTAGCTCGGGGCTGAGCCTCACTAAACTTGCATTATATCTCTAATGAAATAGCATTTTGTAAACCTAAAAATAATTTTTGCAAAAAATCATGAGCATCATATTATGTACATGTAGTTCAAATCTAACTCATTTCCTACCGATTCAGCAGGATTTTGTCTTTTTTACGAGGGGTGGACGAAAAGGTTTGAGATATCCAGGTTGGGAAATTGTGCATTTAATATGATCTAATATTTTTGAAAAATGTGGTATTATTATTTTGAAACTTTCATTTGGTGGTTGCTTCACAAAACACCCCGTTTTTTGCACTCGGAAAATGAAAATATGTTATATGAAAGTATTTATATTTATTATATATATTTTTGTAAACAAATATGTAATATTTGAGTTTATATAGATAGATCTTATTTTTCTGCAAATTTTGATATATTATATGTATTTTTCTGAATTTAAATGATTTAGTTATGATTTTTCTAAGATTAATAGGGCAAAAAAGAAAAATGGCTAGCCGTCGGCGTAGGTCTGAAACCTACGCCGTCGCTCTGCCGTTAGCCTAGTATGCTACGCCGACGGTCCCGTTTACGCCGACGGCTGCCGTCGGCCTATTTACGCTACATCGACGACAAACTGGGTCGACGGCCCATCAAGCTACGCCGATGACCCCGACATATTGCCGTCGGCCTATAAAAGGACCGTCGGCCTATATTGTTATTCCCATAGTGTTAATACTTGTTGCAGAAGCTTCTTGGTAACCAAATGGTCATGTCCTTTACCATTCAGTATCTATTCTGCTTATCTTCAGCATGCCCATGGTACATCTCTCTGCATATCCTTATGCTCATGTTTTACTGTCACATAGGTAAAAGTTAGAAATACACTTATTTACGGATGGAGGGAGTAGGACTTTATAGATAAATATAGCAACATATGTTATATCAAAATAATATATTATGAAACTAAATTTAAAAACACATCTACTAGTACTAATTTAAATTCATAAATATTGGTAAGTTTTCCTATAAAGTTAGTCAATTACTAATTTTAACGTAGAACAAGGCTACAAGTATATTTTATTTACGAATGGAGGGAGTACACAGTTAGAACATAGCCATATAAGTCGTAGTTGATTGTATTTCTGGCTGACATGAATACATAAATAACAGCATACCTCACTCTGCTTGTTTTCCGAATACGATCCCCCGTTAACCTGCGATGCTTTCATTTTTTTTAAAACGAGGCAAAAGAGTTGCCTTTTCATTAACATTGTAGAAAAAAAGGACAATTTGTGAGGAAAACTGGCAAAAAACCGATACAACTCAACACAACACGTCGACCACGAGGCCGCGCTCCACACAGGTCGACGACCAAGACGCCCAAGCGAACAAGGTCAACACCTAAACACAAACACCTCAACGCAACAAGGCGGAGGCAAAGACCGGAGCCACCGCTCCGACATCCACGCCGACCCCGGAGCCGTGCTCCTTCTAGCCGAAGACGAAAACGCCAACGCCAACCACCAACACACTCCACAGGTCCCTCCGGCCGGCGGAACATTCAAAGCGAGGCCTCAAGAGGCAAAACGACGCAAGAGCGCCGCACTCGCCCAAACCCGCAAGGGATCAAGGGTTTCCCCCGGAGAACCCGGGCGAAGGAGCAAACACACCGCTTCGACGACGACTTCAAGAAGCATACGGCGCCCAAAGGCGTCGCCGTCGGTCCTAGCCAGCCGCCAGGACAAGGCTTTCGCCCAGCAAAGTTGCAAACCACGCGCCCGCCTCGCAAGGACCGGCCAAACCACCACACCAATCCACGTCACGATGTCCGTCGTCGAAGCCTCAGAAAGGAGCAGCCAGATCCAGCATCCCGCACGCCGCCACGCCTAGGCTCCCTGTCGCCGCGACGAAAGCCGCCGTCCGGATCATCACCGCTGCCCAGGAGAAAGAAGAGAACCCGAGCAGCCGCCACCGCGAGCGGGACCAAAGACCATAGCCACCGCCATCCTCCGCACGACGCCATCCTCCGCCTAGCATCAACACCGACGCCAGCGAGCTCGTGCCGCCGCGACGAGCCCTCCGACCACGCTCCGCAGCACCATCCTTGTCGGCAAGCAGAGCAGCATCTCCAACGCCGCGAGCAGCACCATCCAAAGCGCGCTACCCCAGATCTGCACCCTCCTTCGTCGCGCCGCCCCACGCCAAGGCGGAGACGCCGCCCAGCGCCCTCAACGACCGCGGCCCGCCCAGCCCATCAGGTCCAGATCGGGACCCGCCGGCGCCGCCAGCCGCCGTACCCGCGACCGACGATGCGGCCCCCTGTAGCGGCCTTGCCGCAAGAAGACGCCGGAAAGCACCGCCGCGCGTGCCAGCCTGAAGCGCCGCCGTCGCCCCTAGCGCCGCTACCGCCTGCAGCGGCCCCGCGCCGGGAAAACGCGAGGGGAAAGAAGAAGGCGGAGGAACGCCCCGCCGCCGCCGTCCTAGAGGCGCGCGCGGCTTCGCCGGTGGCCCATCCGGCGGCGGCGATGCGGGGGAGGCAGAGGGAGGAGTTGGGGCGGCACCGTCACGGAAACGAAGGGGCAGGGGTCGCGGAAATGAAGGGGTATGTGATACTTCATCATGCAGGATTTCCAGGTTGCATTCATCGTAGGGCATCGGTGCAGAGACGGGACAGTGGAGTGGGCGGTGTGTAGATATCTTGACAGTGGAGTCGCTGGTGAGTGGACACTAAAAATCTGTTTCTTTGCTCGACTGGACTACTCATTTTCTTCGCGTGGTACACACAGTGATATCATGATCTAACAGAGCTTGCCGCTCCCTATACTTGCACCTGTATGATCGGATATTCACTTCGGCTCTCGGGTCTAAATGCACCCATTGTATAAAAACATATTTTAAAATATTAATATTTTTAAAAAATACATATACATTCGAATATTTTATGTTCGTTCACCGGTCTTGGTTTTTAGGACGGAAGAACATAATTTGTGTCATATATAAAAAAGACAAAAATGTCACGTAAATACGACTATTCGTATGATATTTTTTGTTTTTTTATACATGATAAATAAAATATTCTTTCATCTCAAAAACTTATTAACTAACATAAAATGTTCAAATATATATGTAAAATAATTTCGAAATTTTTAACATTTCAAAATATGTTTATAAAATAAAAACGAACAGACTAAAAAATAACAATCCAAACGAGGCCTAGGAACCAAAATACGTCCGGTCTCCGGATCTCTTTTTCTCATGCCGCATCGGGCAGAGCCCGCTGCTCCCGTCACGCTGCCCGTCGCCCCTGTCTCGTGAAGGCGCCCGCGCGCCGGGGCTCCCCGGCGAGCTTGAGCTCGGTCGCGCCGGCGAGCTCCTTCCGCGCCCTCCGCCTCCCCGGAAAGTTCCCCGTCGAGCTCGAGCTCGACGCCCTCCGCAGCACCTCCCCTAGTCCTGCCCCGCCCACTTCCCTCAGTCCCGCGGCCACGATGGCATCGTCCTGCCCGGCGAGGACGCGGCGCTCTCCTCCACCTGCTTCAGCACGCACGCCATCACCGCCGTCCACCCCGCAATGCACCATTCCTGCCTCGCCCCGCAAGCCTCCGAGCAGCCCGCGTCGCCGTCCAGCCCGACACCACGCCAGCGCTCGTGTGATCACCGGCGCGGCCAGCGGCATCGGCAAGGCCACGGCCTGGTGCGCGGCCCTCGGCGGCAACTCCTTCGCTTCCCGCGCTCCTTGGCCGAAGGTCAACGGGGCCAAGCAGTGGAGATGCTCTTGTCCATGAGTTGCCGCGCGTCTTGTGTGGAGTGCGCACACCTCGCCATCGTACGTGGCATTTAGCCGAGTCTCCCAGTACATCCGGTACGTAGCGTCATGGACGGAGGTGGCAACGTGTCGGTCCAGTCCTGGCAGTCCACAATGCGCCGCCTAAATCATGTCGAAACTCAGAAGGGACCTCCTTTGTCAATTCCCTCCCAGTGTAGCAGCAGCAGCTAGCATAGCGGACGACGAGCAATCGACGCCTCGAAGGTAGTAGTACTACATGGAGTAGTCCATAGGCGGCGGCGAACCGGGGCGCGCGCGCCGGCATGGAGAAAGAGATCCGCGGCCACACGACTGGTCAAGTGGGCAAGGGAGGCAGTCGCCCCCTATCCATATCGGCGAGCAGCAAGACAAGTCGTCGGCTGCTGTGGCCGGGCGCAGCATCATCCCGGTACTCCGACAGCCCGGGGAAGGTAAAGGTGGCTGGTCACCGGTGAGGTGTGCGTGTGCGTGTGCGTGTGCGTGCGTGCGTGCGTGTCATCGGCGACCGCGCATTGGTACCAACTCCTCTGTGACCGTCACCAGATGGTTGTGCTTATCGCGCACAAGGTGCCAGCCTGACCTCCGCAGCGGCCATGGGCAACGTGGCCAGCAACGTAATCGCCGCTGAGGCGCGCCGCCATTGTCCTCCAGGTGCCGCCATTGCAGCCGCTGGGACGAACAGCAGAGGCGGTCATTGGTCAGACAATGGGGCGCGCTAGCAGCAGATGAGGAGGAGGGGGACGGGCAAGGGGCGCACAGAGGAGAGGAGGTTGGCCAACGGCAGAGCTCGAGATCCAGGAGCAGGACGAACGACACGAACAACCACTGACTGAATATTTGGGGATTTCAGTGAGGGACAGTTCGTTCAGTCTCCAATTTCGTTGTTGGAGATTCGTTGTATGAAATTGGAGATTCTGAATCTCCAATTTCCGTGGTTAATAATCTTATTGAGTCTTCTCTCCGTAATTTCATCATGTTCCTTCATAATACTCGTACAGCTCGGTGTTTATTTCATACAGCTCGGCATTTTCTGACCATCAAGTACAGCAAATCAGCACTTCTCATGGCGGCATAAGGCTATTCATTTGCCTTGCCTTCATGTTTTATACAAGTTGCCACATCTACTTCTAATCTATAGCTGTGTCGATGCGACACATGTTTCCCTGCTGAGTTAGCACTAGCTGATGGAATTATAATTTTCTTATCAACATATGACCATATGAGTGCTTCTCTCAACAAACTGGTTATTACTTGATGTTTTATGGCTAACGGTGTAAACCTTCTTCGATGGGAATTCTTGGGAGTACCAACCGACCAAATTTTATTTCCTTCTGCAATTTTTTTTATCAGAATGGTTTAATTGAAGTTTTTCCAGAGCTGAATAGTCATGATAGATTTCACACACAAAAAAAAATAGTGCACTCTATTTCTATCTAACATTGTTTGACACAAAACTGGCATGGCATACAGAAACAGAAATGACAACATGCAAAGATCTATACGCAGCATGCATTGTAGCTCATCGGCATGGGTCTCAACATGGGTATATCTCTACTACTTCATCTCAACATGAAGCTGATATCATTTTGCCATCCCAACTCACCGGCATAAATTCTGACATAAGAGCTGGACCGTTAGTTTTCCATCTCTCAGACACACACGAGAACTGACATAACATCGCTGCAGTTTCAAGAGACTGCGAAACTCTCCAGTATCCTACTACTATCAACAAAACTACAAGGTCACGGAACTCGAGCATCTAACTCCTATTAACAAGACCAAAGTTCCAGCTCCAATCCTCGTTAATCTTTCCTAGCCTCGTCATGGTGAATGTGCAGCCTAGAAAAACTGCAATATTTGACAGTCAAGGCAATGATACAGCAATGAAGATAAACTCTATTATTAGGTTATAATATCACATAAGATAAATGCACTGTTGGTCACACAACTTATCGGAGATGAGTGAATTGATCATACAAGTCGCAAAATGTGAAAACCCAGCACGTAACTTAACTTCGATGGGTGTTTTGGTCATCAACCGGCTCTGAAGCGGTTTTTCTATCCACGTGGCCACGTAATATTGCAGATAGGATCCTGCCATGGTTGCTATTGCATCCCCCAGGTCCTGACTGTTCGGCTCACACACGACAGGAGGAGGAGTGGAAGCATGCAGGCGATGAGCGCCGGACACATGGAGGAAGGCGGCCACGATGTGGCCGACGACGATGGCAGCGCTGGCAGCGGAGTTGCAGCACCGGCGGGGGCTAGTTCGTCTGCAGTGCTGGCGGAGCCACGGTGTCAGATGCTCTGGGATCATCCTCCACCTGCAGGTTAGAAATTGGGGGATTTGGGTTTGTAAGATCACTGATTAGGTGGTCGATTTTGTCATTGTAGTGATGATTTGTCTTCGAGTCTAAACGATCTGGCTGTATTTGGTGGCTCGATTTGGTAGTTCGTCTGGTTAGCAGACCCGCTACTGAAAAGTTAGGGTTCTGATCAATTTTCTGTCCAATGTAGGGTCTTCTGATGGTGTATTCACAGTAGAAATTCATCATGGTGGGTTTTTCTATGGACTGTGTATGAATCGGAAGTATGCAGATGAAAAGGTAGATCTGTTTCGATTGCTGTCCGAGGAAGAACTGGTGTTGTCAGAAGATAGATGATTTTCTGAAGGAGATGTACTATGATTTTTCTGATTCTAAGCTACTCGTGTACTGGTTCAAGAAGATAGCAAACAATAGTGGGCAATTGGTTGCTGTGAACTTTGAAACAACAGCTAGAGAAATGGCAGAAGCATCAGTGCACTCGAACCCAATTCTCTTGTATGTAGATCTTGTGGATTTTCTTCTCCGGCAGGCTAGTGATGATGTTGCACAATCTGGAGTTTGTTTGCGCAAGGTTAAAGGTGGTTATGTGACTGTTCAAGAAGAACAATCAGAGAATGATCCTGACTTTACTGATTCAGACTATGATTTTGATGATGATGATGATGATGATTGTCTGTTTGCTGAATATGTGGATGACTAAGTGGTAGATGATCATGTTGTTCAGCAGAATCCTGTGCAATGTTATCCTAGAGGTGAGGATGATGTCACAAAAGTAGATATGGATGGCATTGATGGCCCAAAGTACAATTCCAGTTATCACAATCCTTTAACAGAAAGGACAACCCAATAGATTGGCATGGTATTTCCTACTGTCAAAGATGTGAAGAAAGCTGTGTCCATGTATGCTGTAACAACAAGATACCAGGTGAGGAAAACAAGGAACAACAGCATTCGAGTAGAGGCAAATTCTCAAGAAGGCTGTCCTTGGAAATTAATTGCTACAAAGGAGAGAAGGTCTGAAGCATTTTTAGTGAAACTTATGTGGGTACACATAAATGTGAGAGAGTGTGGAAAATAAAGGAGCTAACTGGACCTTTACTGACTGAGAAGTTGTGGCAGAATTCGGAATTAATGAGAATTGGACACTTAGAGGCTTTGCACTAAAAGTTCAGCAAAAATACAACATGATACCTGACAGGTTTAAACTTGCAAGGGCAAGGTTGGCTGCACTGAAGAAGATTCGCGGTGATGAGTAAGCCCAGTATAATCATCTCTGGGACTATGGGCAGGAGTTGAGGACGGCAAACCCTGGCAGCAGCTTTTATCTCAAGTGCACAGGGAATTCCTTCAGCTCATGAGGTAAATAATCCATGATTTGTTTATATTTATCATGATCTGTGAATTATTCTCGATTTGTTTGAATTGTAGTAGATTTATTTAAATTTATACTTGATCTGCAGGTACCAGCTGTCATATCTACTGAAGATGATCTATTTCCAGAAGAATCCCATTTTATGGCACAACAGAGAGAACAAATTCTTACGAGAGCAAGAGCTACAACAGCAACTCTGATAGGAAAACGCAGAGGAAGAGCTACAGAAACAGCAGCAAGAGGAAGGGCAGCAAGCACTACAGCAGCAGCAACAAGAGGAAGGGCAGCAAGCACTACAGCAGCAGCAACAAGAGGAAGGGCAGCAAGCAGTACAGCAGAAGCAGCAAGAGGAAGTGGAGCAAGAACAACAAGAAATAGTCGATCTGGAGCAGCAGCAAACACTACATCATTAAGCACTACAGCAGCAAGAGGAAGAAATATAGGAAGGAGAGAGTGGTTGCTGTTTGGTGATGGCGGCGCCAATGGAGACCAACAACAGATGCAAGAAGATGCAACTGTGCTTCACAGCACAAAATAATCACCTGTAGTGTAGAAGCAATAGTTGTGTTGTAATCTGGTGCACCTGATGCTTTTGAAGCAAAACTATGTTAACTGGAAACATTTTATTCAGTTAACTATGCTCATGCTTTTGTTCATGTAAAACTCTGCAAATCTGCTGAACTATGTTCCAGTTATGTGTTAATCAAGTTATGTGTCAGTTAAGTTAAGTCCAGCCAGTTATATGCAAAATTATTTGTTATCTGTCAAGTTCAGTGCACTTCTCTGCTCACGTGCCCCTTCTCCCGCCAAAACACTCATCAAAGCTAAGTTACGTGCTAGTTTTTCACATTTTGCGACTTGTGTGACCAATTCACTCATCTCCGACAAGTTCTGTGACCAACAGTGCATTTATCTCATATCACATAAGGCTCACCTTGTGACCCCACACCTGGTATAGAGTGAATGCAGCTGTAGCGACCGCAATGACATTGCTGCAAGTAACCAAAATAAATTAGGATTGAAAGGGTCTGCTAAGTTCTCTTCTATCATAGATTGAGATAAACTTACACCGAGCCCATATTGTGAATGTAGAAGGATGTGATATCTTTGTGTTTCTCCGTAGACTTCTTGATCTCTTCAATCCTCTTTGACATCTCCTGGAGATCATTCCTCAAAGTCCTTGAATTTATCTCAGCCTGTAATGGGTTATATTGACACTGTGCCTGAAAAAATAGGCAATTACATACAGGAAGGAACATACTTCAGTTCAACCAGTTCTTGAACATAATCTTGGTGCATTGGTCAGAGGTGTGTTTACTAATCTCAGTGCTTTGATTCAATTAATGTAAAGTGGTTGCGTGCCCAAGCTTGTATAACTCACCATCCTTCAGAATCAACCCAAAATGATTGGCTACACCACAATACTATTTAATATACACGAACTCTAGAATATTATGCCTTCCATCCTTAAATAGGAATCTGTCTTGCAATGCCCACAAAGAAACTTACTGAAAATTAACCGCAAACATACTAGGAAAGAATTAAATAAGTCATATGAAAATAGAATTAGCCGTTATGTCAATAGACATATCTATCAACATTAAGTACTACTCCCTCCGTTCCATTCTATAGTGCTTATAGTTTCTGGCACGGAAATTAAGAAACACGTGTGGAGAGAAAATTAAAATAGTTTTGTCTAGGATTTCTCGTGGCTAATTAAAGTGATAAAATAGAGTAGTTTGCAGGAGGCATGAAACACTATCTACTTTATGTGAACTCCCTAAAAAGTTGTCCAAACGAGTCGTGTAACGCACTATATCTTATATTTTGGATTTTTTCTTAAAAAACTATAGGCACTATAAAAAGGAATGGAGGGAGTATAATTCTACATCAAGACCATGTCAAAGTATAATATGACAATTGTTGCAGAAATATGATTATTAGAATGGCATTTTGACATATCTCTAGAGCAGATCCTTCTCTTCAGCAAAGTAAAAAAGTTGTGAAACTAATAGGTAAAAATCATGATACAGAACAGATACAAACTGAGTACGTCTCAATCCACCAAACATTCAAGACCTTTGGTTACTGTGAGTTTGGCTAGTTCACGCATATCTCAGCAACATTGTACTCGAATGAAATACCAAATGGTTGCAAGTCCAACAGTCTCGTAATAGAAAATGCATGGCATCGTACATAATTAAATCAATAAATACTGAAACCAGGAGTTCAACCAGTTCATGAACATAATCTGGGTGCATTGATCAGAGGTTTGTTTCCTAATCCATTGAGGATAGAGACAGATAATGTAACTTCAATTTATGTTCACAAGGATATATGCTGCTGGGCATACCTTGTTTACAAGCCTTTCATTGTCCACTGTAACTTGCTTAGCGTAATCAAGTAAATCCTTTCTCTCCATCCTTTCTAATTCCCCCATACACTTATGTGACGCCCGCAACAAAACCAATAATTATGAATCCTTCCTCTTAGGTCCCTTCCAATTCATACGTCTTGCTCTGATTCAATTAATGTAAAGTGCTTGCGTGCCCAAGCTTGTATAACTCAGCATCCTTCAGAAATAATCCAAAATCAAAATTAACCTTACTACTTCACGGCACCAAAATAAAAATTACTGTGCGCTTGATCTTTCGTTCATAGAAATGTGGCCTTTACTAACTTCATAGAAATTTTCAAATACATGCTACATAGCAGTGGAACTGTTTTCTCAGGAAAAAAAAACATAGCACTGAAACTCATGTATAATGTACAGGTAGTCAAGCAGGTAACAATTCTAGTTGGTAGTGTGGAATCAAAGCCTCCTTAACATATAAACACGAATGGTACAGCAAGAATTTTATCCATTCAGAACCGGAACAAACTCACGAAATATAATACAGAATAACGAACAATCACTCTACCAAAGCAACCTGTCCACCTCGAGCAAACTCATGGTCCTGGGTATGGAAATTATTTCGACAACTAGCGCGTCTTCAAATCATTCCACAAGTACGGACGTTAGATCTCAAATCTATGGATCAAAGACGGAAGAACCAAGGACCAACATGACTGTGCCAACGGCAGCAACAAAACTCCAGTCTCCTAACGACATTAGTTGATTCAATTAATGTAAAGTGCTTGGGTGCCCAAGCTT
The DNA here is from genome assembly GCA_916181665.1 of Avena sativa. Classification (NCBI taxonomy): domain Eukaryota; kingdom Viridiplantae; phylum Streptophyta; class Magnoliopsida; order Poales; family Poaceae; genus Avena; species Avena sativa. The sequence continues at coordinate 310,641,842 of OV702284.1, read as the reverse complement.
GTATAACTCAGCATCCTTCATAAATAACCAAAAATCAAAATTAACCTTACTACTTCATGGCACCAACACGCACAATGCTGAAATGAATCAGCTCTACCGGCCCTCACATCCAAAATCACATCTAAGTCTAAGCAAATACTAGCACCGTCTAAATCCATAGCCTCCCAAAATCAACTGTGAATCGCAGCAACAAAACTCCAGTCTCCCAAAAATAACATGATTGGCAGCTCGAATGTGTGCCAAGGAAACCATACACAGAGACATATCTGATATTAAGAGAAACTACAGAATCACCGTTGCCATAGCAGGAGTACATAGCAATCACTGACATAGCAGGAGTACATAGCAATGCATGACACAAGTTAAATGAACAGAACTATCTGACCAGGGTTTGCAGGGTGTAGTAGAAACAGTATATACTGTTTGATAATAATTGCTCAAGACGTAGCTAAAACCTCGTGACTTACACAGAACCGAGAGCAGACTATATACATTCTGTCAGAATCAGCTCTACCGGTCCTCACATCCAAAATCACATCTAAATCTAAGCAAATACTAGCGCCGTCTAAATCCATAGCCTCACAAAATCAACCGTGAATCGCAGCAACAAAACTCCGGTCTCCCAAAATCAACCGTGAATCGCAGCAAAAAATCACAGGTTGCCTGCCGACGTCCTTTCCGAAACAACTACTGAATCCGCCACGCCTACTCTTCTACCCAGCGTTCACGGATTCGCACTTAAAAGGGGGTAGGGGGTGGGGTGAGGGGAGGGGAGATACCTCATCGGAATCTGGATATCCACTCAGATTACGGAGGCGGCCGAAGCGGGGGATTTGACGCCCCAGCATGGCGGCTCGGTGGGGCGTGGGGGCTCGGTGGGGCGCGCCGGTCGCGGAGCGGAGCACCGCAGCGGCGGCAGCGCGCGAGACAGAGAACGCCATTTCTTCTCGCCCGCGGCTGCGCTCGGTCGGTGTTTTTCCGTTGTGACTTTGTGAGGAGGGAGTCGGGGGCTGCTATATGCTGACCAGTGCGGCCCGGGGCCGCACACCCCAGCCAGGTGTATTGGGCCGGGCCGCACTTGCTTTTCTTTCACCTTTTGTTTTCCCTTTTTTATGGTATTTTCTGTTTGTCTTTTTTTTGTTCTACAAAATCTTTTAAAAAAAGTTTTCTTCGAAATTTGAACATTCCAGAAATGAACAATCTGAATTTCTGAAAAAATTCAAAAACCCAAAAACTTGTTTTTTCGAATTCTGAACAATTTTCATGTTTGAACAATTTTTGAATTGAGCAGTTTTTGAATTTGAACAGTTTTCAAATTTAGTTTTTTTGAATTCAAACTTTTTCAGTCAGAAAATTTTTAAATTTTAATTTTTTATATTCTAAATATATTTTATTTAAAAAAAAATTAAACATCTTTACTATTAAATGAAAGTTGTGATGGTAAGTCACCACTCGACAGAAAACAATCGATCATTTGACACTGTCTAATCCACATCAGATCTAACACAGGTTTCATGATTAAAAAAAGACAGGATCTAACCAGCACCACACGACCCAAAAATCAGGGATGAGATGCACATTTAATGGGGCTAATTAATTACTTTTTCAACTAATCCCATTGCATGCAACCAAAAATCCTTATATTCTTATAATTTGAATCGGTCGTGGTGGTCCTTGATGCCAGGTCGAAGCGATCATTGATCTGATGTGATTTTTTTTGTTGGCGTGTGATTTCTGGATAGCACACGGAACGAATTCCTTCTTGTTGGACTTATAAATTCCCAAGGAACAAAGCGCTACTACAAAGGATTATAAGAGCATCTCTAATGAAGTCCGTAAAAGCTCGATCCTTCAATCGCGAGTATAGACAGGGAAAAAGTGTTTACATATCAGAAAAGTGTCGGCACGGAACGAAGCCCCTCAAATGCGGCCTGTAAAAGTTTACATGCCGCTTTTGGCTTCATCCCGCGCCAGCACTTTTCTGACCCGTAAAACACAGGGTTTTGACTACTTTTCATATACGAAATGAAAATACAAACAACACAAATCAGCAAATCAAGCATAAATATTACAACAAATAATTTGTTTTGAACACACAATACTCATTCAAATTGTTAGATTGAAATAATAGACAAACTAAACAAATGTTTCCGAATGGTTCATCTCACACATATAAGAAAAAAACTAAGGAATCATGTTGTATGGCTATACAACTGCCACTGGTGCTGGATAAGATCTGTGCCGAGCTGCTTATGAGTTGCTGCATTCTCAATTTGTCGATGTGCTTCGAGAAAACCTGCGATGCTTACTTCAACTATTATAGCATTCTCAATGTCCATGATCAGGAAACCATGATCATCTATTAATTAACAAGCTAGTTTAACAAGAGGCTTACTGCGGTGACCCAGCATACCACTGCATATTGTAGTACACTATAGTCGTTGACATAGCACCAATAAAACACCGTTCAATAGTATTACATCTCTAAGAGTGGTACAACAGAAACACAGCAGGTACAAGACATGACTATAAGTTACAACTCAACTCTTTACACAAGATCCAGAGAACACTCTAGGTTAAAGAGAGAGAAAGAAACCTTTTACAAAGAAGAATCAGAAATACACAACTCAAAAACTATCATACTAGTCAAACTAGTATGTGAACTATTGGTCTGGCATTGCTGCTATTGCAATACACTACAGAAATAGGTTATATGGCTAGAGATTATATTTCTATCTAATCAGTAACTTCGTCTTCACTTGAGTTGATGTATATGTTGACTTTCTTGACTTCATTGAAGAGCTTTAGCTTTTAATGATAATTCCTGGAGCATGACTTGATATAGACGTCGTCTTAGTGGCTTCAGAATCTAGTAAGGGTTAAGAAGATACGTTGAGTACGAGCGTACTCAGCAAGTTTACTAGAAAGGAGTGTCTGATGCACTAGCTACAGCCACAGACCAAAGGTCATAGGCAATGCAGGTTTTCGAAAACATTTCTTCAAAGGTTGCTTTTATTCTGAAAAGATATGTCCGTCAGCATTCACGGGTTTACCAGAACTTCCATGGAGTTCCTTTCCCGCCGCGTTCGTAGATCCTTCCTAGAATAGGGAGTAACAAATTACAGTTCTTACACTCTGCAGAGGTGCGTCACTTTATCCATGAGAGATCTTAAGCTTTGTTGTACGGCTGGGAGTATGTCCCCATTCAAACTTCCTTGGTTTGAGGCCCAACCTAAGATCCAAGCCAATCACTGCCCTCTCCGCGACCCCATATGTATGTACGATCCTTCGGGACTGGCTCACCTCCGTTAAGCCCCCTTTCGGGCAGGCTAAAACCCTCATGAGTTCCCAATGACTTTTATGAGTTGGTGATGCCTTGGCAAGTTCCATATCAAGTGGACTATACCACTAAAAACCACTTATAGATAATCTAGACACCAAAAGTGTGGGGCATAAGGGTGCCCACCCATATGTTGGATCCGCACAAGGAATCACAACGTCACGTTAAGGTCGTCTTGCCTCCATACAGAAGGAAAAGGATACAACTGACTTCTCTGTCCCATTCCAAATCTCATGGTCAACGCATAATATACGGCGCAAGAATCACTGGCGACATTGGTTGTTAAGTCCTAGATAATATGTTCCTTTATCACCGGAACTTTCATAGTAGGTTATTACCTCATGGTCAATAACCTATAATCATATTATTATGAAAATAGTGTTTTCTGACCTTTTTCAGATGCAGGTGATGACAACACTGAATTTGCAAAATACTTTATTGAAAATAATCAAAGGACATGAGCGAGTGTGAACTTGCCTTTTATGATTGCAAGATTATGCACTCACGGTCTTCGAGACAATAAAAGATCCAATATCTGAAATCAGCATCATTGGTTCGGTAAGGACTAATGTTTAAGCAAGATGCTATTATGCATAAATAATGTAATGCAATTTGGTGAACTCGAATCCCGGGGATAACGTTGATCTAGGGTTTGGAAACTGGAAATGGTTTCTTTAGAATGGGTTGTACTTTTAGATAACCTTCACACTTGTGCTTCTTATTAAGGCTTGTGGGTGTGTGTGAAACAACATGTAATTCTAATATCATACAATAATAAGATACACAATGTGGAATGCTACTCAAGATTGCTTATACAATAATTGTTTATCTTCAAATTTTACTTTACAAGTAATGTCACTTATAAAGGACTTCAATGCCAACAATCTTGAATATACAAGTACAGTAGAAAGTAATGTGATTACGATTAATTGTCATCTGTTGACTATGATGAAAGTCCTTGAGTTTAGTTGTTAAGAGTTGGGGATACTATCTTAAGATTTGTTGTTTGAAGTGGCAAAAAGAATAACATTTGAAGAAAATATTTCCTTACTAAGGTTTAAACAATCTTTGTGGTTAATCAGATGTGGTCGATGTTGTTTGTGCTTGCTTAAATAGTTTGGACTTGAGATGTTTTATGACTTAATTATAACAGACCAAAGTTAACTATAAAACACATATCAAGGTTTTAGCATTATTTTTAAAGGCTTGTAGACTTAAAGTTAACTTTAAGAACATAGATGGGCTTCAGGTGTAATGCTTATGATATTTGTATCTTGTTTACTTTATATTGTTTTCCTAGGGTTAACTAGGATTGGTAACACTTTTACTTGGATTATGTTTTCTTCAGATTTTGATTGAATAGAAGTATTTACCTTCTTTTAAATGGGTAGTAATGATTTGTATCCAAGAAATAATATTACTTAACTACTTATGAATTCACTATAATGTTTTGGTATGTTTATAAATTTGTGGTTGAATGATAACTCAATAAAATTGTATTTGATATGTGTTGAACCATTTTGACTTCATATAATCAATATTAAAGACTAATGCTATTTATTAGACTCAATTGGCTAATTTTAGAAATATTAGCAATTTTTATTTACCCTTATATGAATTATTAACTAAGGAAATAGGTTTAAATTCAAGTTGCTAAAGTGTTTTAAATTTTACTTACCTCAAAAGTGGAATATTATATTTTTAACATGTAGGTATTATTTTTGTGATCATTTTGGTATATTACATTTATTTTTGTGATTTATAAATAATAAGATATGATTTTTATAATATTTATTACTTTATAAATACTTAATAAATAATAAATATTTAATTAAGTGAAATAATAATGCATGATTGTAGTTTTAAATTATAGTTCTTATTTTTTTAGGAGTTTTGGTATTTTATTTATATTTTTAACATTTAACATTATTAAAATATGAATTATCAAAGTTTTATTACTTATAAAATCTTTATTAAATACTAATTATTTAAATAACTATCATAATAATGTTTGATAACAGTTTTAAGTTGTAGATTTTATTTTTCTGAAAATTTTCATATATTAGACATATTTTTCTGAATTATAAAACAAAAGATATGTAATTTATAAGATTTAATCATTTTCTAATTTAATTCTAAATGGTAAATACTTTTTACACTGATATTACCCTAGACCCAATCACTGACTGGTGGGCCAGTGGCCACATCATATACCCCATATTAGTAAATACAATTGTTACTGAACCTATTTCTACTCTTAGTCAATGACAGATGGGACTAGGGCCACGTCACTTGCCACATGGGCAAGGACTGGTCAAACCTGCAGTACTCAACGCAAGCATGAAATCACTGTGACGTCATCACGGCCACCACCGTCGGTTGGTGATCGCCGGCGATGATTTAGGGCATGGTAGCAGGCGTGGCTAACCTAGCTCGAACGAGTGCGAGGTGGTGAACCTGATAGTGGCATCGCCGCCCACCAATGGTCATCGGAATCCGGTCAACGGCGAGGTCGAGCGGCGGTGACTATGGTTTGAACGTCGGGCGAGCAGTACAGCACGAGAGGAGGAGGATTGAAGGGTGCATGAGCATTAGCAACTCACCATGGTCGCAGCGGCGGTGTCGGTGATGACAAATGCGGTCGGAGGCGAGCTCTCCGACAAGATTTCCGATGAACTCCGACGGGAAGAACTGATGAAATTCACCCCAATCAGAGGTTCCCTTGACCTACTGAATGGTCTATGATGAAGAGAATGATGCGGCGCTTCTCCTCGACCATACCATAGTCTCTGGGGTGGTTTCTACCGGCGATGAGGAGTGGCTCCGGTGAGCTAGGGTTTTGGCCCTTTGCTAAACAGAGAGTATAAGGAGGAGTGAGGATGAGCGAGTGCGAGGATGAGGATGAGAGGCTTCACGGTAGCGTTCTTATCCTCCCAGCAGACGACGGCGAGCATGTTGACGCCGGCAAGCGACAGCGCTCGCGCCACGCAGCTGCTTCAGCGGCAGCGCGAGGTGGACGATGACGATAGAACAGACAAAATGGTATTTGGGCCTGGGCTTCTGTTGGGCCGTGGTGAAAGGAGCGGAGGAGGCTGGCTGTAGCTTGTGAGCGACAGATAGAGAGGTGAGGGAATGGGCCTGATGGCGCCCACCACTTGTCGTGGGACGCTTCATTGGAAACCCCAAGAGCAAGGTATGAGGCAGCACAACAACAAGTTTCCCTCAGTAAGAAACCGAGGTTATTGAACCAGTAGGAGGAAGGAAACGTCACACATGTGTTGAAATCAACGCGGAGACCTGCACAACACAAACTCAAGACTTTGCCCCAACAAATCAGTGAGGTTGTCAAGCTCACCGATTTGCTGTAACAAAGTATTAAACGTATGGTGTGGAAGGTAATGTTTTGCAGCAAGTAAACAAGTAGCAGTGGAAGATGTATCAATGGTAAAGATTGGACCGGGGTCCATAGTTCGCTAGAGGTGCTCTTCTTAGATAAACAACATGGCATGAAGGGTAAACAAATTATAGATGGGCAATTGACAGGAACTGAGCAAGGCATAACAATGCAATACTAGTCAGAAAAATCCTATGAGATTCGATTGGGCAATACAACAAGATACATAGACCGCCATCCAACTGCATCTATGACTAGAAGTCCACCTTCAGGTTAACATCTGAACCCCCTCAAGTATTAAGTTGCAAGCAACAGACAACTGCTTTAAGCAAAGTGTGTAAGGTAAACAGTCCACATGTTCCATGAACAAGAGACCGTTGTTTTCTCCCTAGTAGCAACAACACATATAGAACTGAAGAGATTATTGTCACTTCCCTTGGAAACTAGAGGCATGAACCCACTATCAAGCATAAATACTCCCTCTTGGAGTCACTAGCAACTACTTGTCCAAGATAGCTACTAACAACGGAGAGCATGCAAGATCACAAACAACACAGACATGATAGAATCATGAAGACAAAACCATTAATCAAACCAACTTAATAATCTCAATATCCATCGGATCCCCGCAAACACAACATGCATGATTACAAATAGATTAGATCTTGATCATGAACGGAGCTCACAAGATCTATACATGAAAGTACAAAGGAGGAGATACAACCATCTAGCTACTACATGAACCCATAGTCCAAGGTGGAACTACTCACGCATCATACCGGAGAGAAGGCCTCCGGGATGATCTCCCCTCCGGCAGGGTGTTGGGAAGAACTTCAGATCCCCCGATCTAGGGACGATGGTGGCGGCGGCTATAGATGGTTTCGTGGAGATTTGATCGGGTTCTTAGGGTTTCTGCATCGGGGGCTTCTATAGGCGAAGGGGGAGGCCGAGGAGGCGACCAGTGGGGTCAAACCCTACCCAGGCGCAGGCCCACCCCTGGCCGCGCCTAGGGGGGTTTGGCCGCCCTGGCTTGCGTCTCCGTCTCCCCTCTAGACCTCTTGTTCCCCACGAAAAGTAATTGACTTTGACGTTTGTCCCGTCCAATTCCGAGAATATTTCTTTACTAACTTTTATGAAACAAAAAACAACAGAAAACAGACAACTGGCACTGTGGCAACTTATTAATAGGTTAGTACCAGAAAACATGTAAAAAGCACCTCAAAGTGTAGACAAGCAAAGAAAAGTAGATACTAAACAAGCATGGAGCATAAAAAATTATAGATACGTTTCCAACGTATCAACATCCCCAAGCTTAACTCCTACTCGTCCTCGAGTAGGTAAGTGATAAAAGAATATATTTTGAGGTGACATGCACCCTCACAATAAAGATCCAACCATTTGCAAGCATTGAAAGCTGGAATCAAAGAACTCTAAACATGTGCATGAAAGATGGAGTTCTAACAATAGGACATAGTAACTATGCATGCAACATGGCAAGCTACAAACAAAGATCATGAATAACATGCATTGAAAAACTTTTGTTTGTTTCACATACAAAAAACATAGCATAGTGGCAATCAGCTTGTCCCTCATAGAGTAGCAATATAGATTCATAGGACACCTTCAAAGTTCACAAGGGTGACTAGAAACAATTAGCACAAGAACAAGTAATATCACAATATGCATCAATCAATAAGCTTTGGAACACTGCACATAGAATGACAACTATGCTCTATTAATGGTGCCTAAAGGTAGAAGGTGGAGACTCAAATAATGGTGGAAGAAAGACCTTTTTGTAAAGGAAGCAGGGATTTCAAGTTTCAAAAAGAGCTTCCGAAAATGATGGTACTTGTTAGGTTTCAGCCCTCATTGCCCCTATCATAAGCATCTTGAAGTGATTAAGGTTAAAGTGAACAAAGATGGAGTATATGCTTGATGAAGTATAAGTTGGCAATCTCAAGTCCCTTGAATACGACGACCACACCTCATTATACTCAACTTAAGTCACCCGTAAGTTCTTGTCATTGTAAGTATTTGCATATCATTGAGAACCGCCAACGGGGTACCCCTTGCACATGGTACAGGAGCTATCCCATAACCAAAATGACAAGGCAAGCAGACAATGAGCATCTCAGCAATCTTCTTATTTACCATGGGAATATGGTGCTTTTTTCTCTCTTTCCTCTTTTCTCAATGTGTCTCTCTTTTTTATAAGAAGAATGCTTCATAGATGTCAGTATGGTGATGCTGCAAGTTTCCACCATGATTAGGCATGGCTTAGGCTAGCGGCCCAGGCATTTCTCTAACACAGGATACAAACTCCATGGACTTACAAGTTCCCTCTTTATTTCACACCGGTGACATCCATAGACAAAAGAGCATGATATCAACCGAGTACAAAGTACAAGTGCAATATTGAAAACGTTCCCCGTGATAGCACGGTTCTGCTAATTCCAACGTATAAGTGCAAGCATATACAACATAGAAGACACAATGGTTCAAGTTTATTAGGGGAAACGAATATAAAGTGTGCCATCAAGTTTGTGAGGGATTTAATCACTAAGTTTTCACATAACAAAATAGTTTTTAATTGGAAGATAGCTGAAAACAAGAATATACTTGGAATGGTGTAACACACCATGCATAGGAGTTTATAGTGGACACTTTGGAATAACTTGGTTTCTTGGGAGTTGGAAGCATGAGTAGAGCTTACTCATACAAGTGGAGGCTAGCAAAAGACTGGGAGCAACCAAATAAGAGAGCAATAATGGCCTTAATCATGCAGAGCTACAAACCATTACTAATCAAAGCAAATAGTGGTACTATAAGTCAAGGACTAAATTATCATAGAGGCTAATGGTGACTTGTCATAGTCATAACATGGTGTGAGCATGTGCCAAGTCAACCCAAACAAAGCATCAACGGAGAATACCACAATACTATGCTTTTGCATGCTAAAACAACGCATAATTTCTTCAAGGAACACTAAGCAATCTCAATTGTTTGGAATAGGACATGCTACAACAATAATCACTAAGCATATGGTCAAAACAACACCTAGCATTTCATGCTAAAGTCTAAATCACAGTCAATGCAAGCTCCTCTTGCACTTACAAGCAAGAATTTACTACTCCTTTCCAACACCAAGCAACTTATTTGCAAAACAACACAGCGAGAACGAGGGTCCAAACTACTTTATTCAAGCAAACTAAACAAACTAAGCAAAGCAACCAAAAACTAAGACGCTTCAAGAACAACACAACTGTGCATGAAACAATAAAAACGAAGTGTCTAGATGTGACACCCCCGGGATCAGGGCTAAACAAATCCCAGACCTCTGTCTGACATAAGCTTAACCTTGAGCTCGAGAATATCCAGTGAAGAATCGGTAACACAGCAGTGACCCTACGACACAAAATTTATTACAGCAAGCTCATAACTGAGCAGAGAACCAAATTATTACAAGTAGAGGTCACTGACCACAAACATCAAACAACGGAAGGAAAATTATGCTATTAAGTATAGAAAACTTAAAAAATGGCCTAAGAGTCCTAAAGCATAACGATGACGTCCCAGCCCATAGATTCCAGGCTGCCGGCCGGGAACCCCAAGCTACTCGTTGGTGTCGATGTAGTACGAAACTGGTCTTCAGGGAACACTTACTCTGCCAAAAGTGTCAACAAAGAAAGGGTGAGTACAGGGTGTACTCCGCAAGATTTATGGATGATGGAGTTGTTTTGCATAAAGCCATCTTTGTTTGTAAAACAAGATAGAGGAGAAGATCGTCTATTCAGAGTATTTTAAAAGGGGATAAGAGAGCGACATCTCCAAAGTATTGATCATCACCAAGTCATCATCATCTGAATCCTAGCTAGGATCACCCCCTCGTACCCATGAGGAAGCATCCTTAAGCACACGTTGATCTGCCAAGTTTTACGATTAGGTTATAGTTCTCTATGAACTTAGAATCTGGTCACCAAGCATTCATAACCGTGAACACGGATTTTCCAAAATATTATTACCCTATAGGGGTGTACAACTTTACCCACACGTACCAACCGACTCTTAATGCCAATTTTTTAGCCCTCTTCCTTGGAAGGCCGGCAGAGGGTGGTTGGCCACGACCTTTACCTTGCTTTCGTCGAGACCATGAGTCATGCAATAAGGATGGTTCCGCCGTAACGGGTCAAATCCCGAAGCCGGTCCTTAAAGATGTGAGGCGAGGTTGGTTCACCAGGGGCTCCATCGATCCCAAGCAACCCGGTCCACGCTTCCCTACCTGTTATGAATGCACCTCCTTCACCGCCTTAGAGAAGATCCAGAATGCATGTCGAATGGAAGGACCAAACTATGTGACTCATGTAGGGGTTCCCAAGCCCCATGTGGCTGTACGCTCGTCTCGGTTCCAAAGGCAAGAACTCAGTTCCTAGTGGTGGCGAGCATGGGACTAGTAAAACCACATCCCACCGTGTCCTCCCATACAAGCCTTAGCATGTTTAATCTCATATCACCTCTGATCTCATCTCATCATGTTCTCCTGTCATACTATATTCTCTGCATCTGATACATCATCTGGATGAACCAGACTCAACAGCTATGCATGGCTAAGAAGGACACAAATATAAGCTCTAGCAGTGCAAACAAGCCAAACCTAGTTATGCTAGGAGCAGTGGATCAGGTAATATAAGCTCAAAGGGAGTAATGCAATAGATAGGATACTTTATCTATCGATAAAAGACCACAATAGAATTGTATGCATCATGGCAGGAATTGAAATGCTTTCGAAATCATAGGATTATATCATGGTGGGGCTATGCTTGCCTTTGCCCATTGATAACCAGAAAGAAGATCTCCAGGAGCCTTGTACTTGACTTGGTTATAGTTGGTCAAGTATTGTTCGTTGATCTTCGATGGTCTTGATCTCGGTCTTCGATCTTGATCTCGATATCGTATTCTACCGGGAAGAACCAAACACCGAAAAGAGAGGGAAGCAATCAACACATGGCATCGATGCAATGCTCAAGCAAGTATGATGATATGACAAGTTAAATTGTATTGAAAAGTAACCCTAAGGCATGCTTGACCATTTAATCGGGGTTCCGAGGGGTATAAACCCTAGTTCGGAGAAAGTCCGGAAGTATATGAGAGGGGTTACTATGTTCTTCTAATTATAATTGTCATTTAAGTTGTTTAACAATGCATGATTATAGCTTAAATAGATAGTTCTCATTTTCTAAACATTTTGGTATATTATTTGTATTTTTATGACTTATAAATAATTAGATATGAATTTTACAAGTTTTATTCAATTTCTGGAATTAATAAACCAAATGTGGAATACTTTTTATACCCAGACACACCTAGCCACAGTGGCTGACTGAGGGGCCCCAGAGCCACCTCAGCATCCACGCGGGCAGGTGGGACCTGGACCAAGGTTTGACTAGGTCGGACCCGCGCTTGCTGACATCATCACGCCGGATGCGTCAGATCGATCAAGCTTGCGACGGAGGAGGGCTCGAGGGGTTCTGCGGATGGGCTCATTCGAACAAGCTCATCGAGAGGAACCTAAAACTGGCGGCAGAACTATCTATTGACCACCGGTGGCTTGCCGGCGACATGGCCAAGCGGCGGCCGATGGTGGCACGTGGCCCTAGCGAGCTACAGAATGCGAGGAAGCAAGGTGAGGCTACCAGGAGATCACCAGCTCACCAGGAGCGCGTCAGCGTGGTCGGTGAAGCCATGCGAGGCTGGAATTGACGGGGACGATGGCAGCCGGAGCTCGGGAAGGAGGTCATGATTGGCTTGATTGCGGGCATCCTTGCTAGCGTGACTTGATGGGGAGGAAGAGTACGACATGGCGGTCTCGATGGTGGCCACGGCTTGGCCTGGGGCGGTCGGGAATGGCAGCGACGGAGGGGTCCGACGAGCTAGGGTTCGGTCTCGCACAGGAGAGGACGAACAGGAGCAAGGGAGAGAGCGGAAAGTGGATAGGAAGGAAGGAAGACGTAGCGGGGTGGCCTCCTTATCCTCTTGCAGACGCAGAACAGGACAGACCGAAGCGGTATTGGGCCGGCTTGGGCCGCGGGCAGGCTATGGAAAAGTAGGCGAAACAGGATGCACGGTACTGCGCTGAGCGGCAGGAAAGAGAAGAGGGAACATGGGCCGGCCGGCCTGGCTGCTGCTAGCTCTATTTTTTTCTGAAAATAGTTTTTCTAATTTCTGTTTTTCCTTTTGTGATTGTAAATTCAAATTCAACCCTGTTTTGAGAGATTTCAAAATACCAGAGGTTTTTATAAAACATATGAAATAAAGTGGGGCCCTTTTTATTCCATTTGGGATCCATTCATTTTGTATTTTTAAAAATACATAAACCATTTGAATGCTTGCCAAGAGAGGGAGGGATAAATTAGGGTTTAGGGTTTGCATTACTTCTTGTTGCATACATTTTTAGAAGGTGATGCTCATGAATGCACAATCAAGCCCTAATGTAGGTTTAGCTAAAATTGGGGTGTTACAGCTCTACCCCCTTATGAGAATCTCGACCCGAGATTCCGAAGGTAGGAACAGAGACAGAGAGAGAAAGAAACAAGGCCTGTCACATCCCAAAATTTTCCAAATTTTGAAATGTGAAAAATAAATAAACAAAATAAAATTTTGTTGAAATTTAGGGTGAGAAGAAACTTTTTGATTCCAATTGGAAACATCAAAACCTATTTTGCTCAAATAAAATCCTAAAGGGATTTAAAAAGATAAACAAATAATAAATAAAGTTATATTAGTTGAAATCACCATTTTTGGATCTTTTAATAAAAAGATATGGTTTTCAAAAGCAAAGGTAGAAATATAAATAAGGACTATTTTTAACAGAGCTAAATTAAATCTTGGCCAAGCTTTTAAAATAAAATATTTTGTTTGATTAAAATAGTAAAGGTTTATTTAAATAAAACCATGAGGATTTGTTTATATCCAAATTTCATTCAAGTAAAGATATTTTCCTATTTTGAATGATCATTAAAAACTTATTCAAGTATTTTAAATTATATTTCAAGGTGTTTTAGTTTTCAAGTAAAACCTACTGAAAAGATTTTTGTAGGAATTTATAAAGTCAAATAGAGTTTTTAAACAAATTTGAATCCTATTTGAAATAAAGACTAAAGCCTATTTATTTGTTTTCATAAATAATAAACCCTAATAATAATTATTTTATTTTGGACTTTGGAATATGTTGTTAAACAGAAGTAAATTATGCCCAAAAGTTTGGTGGTGGTTTGAATTCAAATGGAGTTTGAATTGTTTGAAATAAAATCACAACAAAAATTAAAAACAGAAAAAGAAAAAGCATTCAGTATAAAAAATGAAACAGAGCAACCCAACCCATCTGGCCCAACTAAGCCCAGCAGCACAGCCCAACTAAACCCCTCTACCGAATCGTTTTTCACTCAACTGCGCACCCGCTAAGTCGCTGACCAGTGGACCTAGTAAACACTCCCTCCCTCTCGCTGTCAGCCGGACCCCACTGGCCACCTCATCGTCGTCTCCACCTCGACCGTTCCCTCCTCGCCGTTTTTGCCGGCGATGAATGCGATTGAATTGGCATAACACCACGAGTAATTCTCGCCAGTGACCATGCTCTTTTAAACGCCACGCCCTCCTCTCTCTTTTCCCCCAAGCCATACCTCCCCTCTGCCTCCAGGCTGCGAGAATCGCGAGCTCGAACCCCTCTGCTCCATCGAGCTTCTCCAGCAAATTCCGGCGCCGTCCAACTGCCCCTCGCCTCCCACTGCACGCAAGCTTACTCCCCAGTCCCGTGCGCACCTGCCCGTGTGCTCCACTCACCCGCGCGCGTCCCCTAGCGTCGGCAACCTCAACACCTGAGCGCCACCGTCGTCTGCCGTTTCTCCGGCGAGCTCCCCCGGTAAGTACAGACAACCCCGAACCCTCCCGATGATGCTCCTGTAATCCCCACACTCTCCCGCGTCTAACAGCATGCCTTGTTTGTCTTAGCGCCCCCCAAACTTTGCCCCCGACGACAACCAGAGACATCCGACGCCGCCACTGACTCCGGCGAGCAATCCACGCAGCTCCAGTGCGCCCCTTGACAAGCCGACCTCACCTCGAGCTTCGCCGCACACTCGCGAGCACAGTGATCTATTCCTCCCTCTCCCTCGCTTCCTGAATCGTCGCCAACGCCACCGCCCGAGCGTGCGCCGCCGTCCGCCGCCGCCAGCGCCGCCAGCCAATGGTCAACTGCGCTGTGTCCGTTGGATTTTAATCTAGTGGATGAGATTAGATCTTAATCGAAAGGGTACGTGTCCATCTGCGCCGTGCGTTTAAGTAAGATCCTGCGGCCAGTATTAGTCGATCCAAAGGAAACGGTATCGACCAGTAAGGAAGCGCCACGTGGACAGAGTTTTATTTAAAACAGAAATTAGAATCTATTAGATATGCAAACTTGTAAAATTCATAACTTTAATTCTACACGTCCAAATTTTGCAAATTTTATATCAATGGATTAAGCATAACAAGTACTTTGCAACCATGCACTTTGTTTAATGTTTTGCTTCTGGAAAATTGGTTGAAATTACAGAAACATGTGTAGGCATAATTTGAATATAAAAATTGTTCTAGATATATTTTTAAGGTGAAATCTTTGAAAAATGGATTGTTTTGAACCTACTAACCATAGGAACCAACTTATGGATTTAAAAATGTATTTTGTGAAGTTAAGGAATAAATATTTTAATTAGCACATTTCTAGTCAAATAAAAATATTGTTTATGGTTTAGAAATGAATTTTGAGTAAAACCTTTGGGAAATGATTTGATTCAAACCTTCTGACCCTAAACACCAAGTTTTGAGATTAAGAACATATTTGATGAACCATATAAAGTTATTGCTTTGCTAAAATATATTTTCAACAACATAAAATATCACCTTAGCATAATATTTGGTTTATGAGATGAAACCTTTTGCAAATGGTTTTACCACTTTTGTAAATGACCAATGTGAGCTTGAAAATGTTTAGAGCCTAGTAGAAACCACTTTACCAAATAAAACCCTCTTTTGCATGTTTGCATGCATGGCCTTGTTTTGTTATTTTATGTGGTGAAATGGTTTTTGAATATGTGTTTGCTTGATTGAATTATAGTGAAGTTAGAAGAGTGTGATATTTGCAAGATCAAAAAGTGAATCAATATTCTCTACTAAAAAGGCAAGTGACACTATCATCCATGTCCTACTATTTTCATTACACTTAGTGGATTTTTGTAACATGCATGATAAGGACTACTATATTTTATGCTATGCTAAATCCTAATAGGATACCCTTATATCTTCCTTAGTGAAAACATTGTAGTTGTAGTAAGCTTAGCCCTGCTATATATTTGGGATGGGATACATGATATTTGCTGTAACAAAGGATTAAATGAATGGTGTGGAAGGTACCTGTTTGCAACAAGTAAACAAGTAACAGTGGAAGATGTATCAATGGTAAAGATTGGACCGGTGTCCATAGTTCACTAGAGGTGCTCTCCTTAGATAAACAACATGGAATGAAGGGTAAACAAATTACAGCAGGGCAATTGACAGGAACTGAGCAAGGCATAACAATGCAATTACTAGTTAGAAATATCCTATGAGGTTGATTGGGCAATACAACAAGATACATAGACCGCCATCCAACTACATCTATGACTAGAAGTCCACCTTCAGGTTATCATCCGAACCCCCTCCAGTATTAAGTTGCAAGCAACAGGCAACTGCTTTAAGCAAAGTGTGTAAGGTAAACATTCCACATGTTCCACGAATAAGAGACCGTTGTTTTCTCCCTAGTAGCAATAGCACATCTACAACCGAAGAGATTTCTGTCACTTCCCTTGGAAACTAGAGGCATGAACCCACTATCGAGCATAAATACTCCATCTTGGAGTCACTAGCAACTACTTGGCCAAGATAGCTACTAACAACAGAGAGGATGCAAGATCACAAACAACACAGACATGATAGAATCATAAATACAAAACCATTAATCAAACCAACATAATAATCTCAATATCCATCAGATCCCCGCAAACACAACATGCATGATTACAAATAGATTAGATCTTGATCATGAACTGAGCTCACAAGATCTATACATGAAAGCACAAAGGAGGAGATACAACCATCTAGCTACTACATGGACCCATAGTCCAAGGTGGAACTACTCACGCATCATACCGGAGAGAAGGCCTCCGGGATGATCTCCCCTCCGGCAGAGTGCTAGGAAGAACTTCAGATCCCCCCGATATAGGGACGATGGTAGCGGCGGCTACAGACAATTTCGTGGATATTTGATCGGGTATCCAGGGTTTCTGCATCGGGGGCTTTTTATAGGCGAAGGGGGAGACCGAGGCAGCCGGCGACCAAACCCTATCTAGGCATGGGGTGGGGCCCACCCATGCCTGGGGTGGGTCTGGCCCCTCTGGCCGGCCCTTTCGGCTCTCCTCTGGACTTCTTGTTCCCCACGGAAAGTAATTGACTTTGTCCTTTGTCTCGTCCAATTCCGAGAATATTTCTTTACTAACTTTTCTGAAACCAAAAATAGCAGAAAACAGGCATCTGACACCGTTGCAACCTGTTAGTAGGTTAGTACTAGAAAACATGTAAAAAGCACCTCAAAGTGTGAACAAGTAAAGCAAAGTAGATACTAAACAAGCATGGAGCATCAAAAATTATAGATACGTTTCCAACGTATCGGTATCTTGTGACAAAACTAGTATCAATGTAACACTTTACAATGAACTATCTATCTATTTTGTCACCTCTACGTAAATAACATATTCTTAGTTCTTGCAAAGATCATAAGAATATCCTTACTATCGTTCAATGATCATATTATGAATCATCCTGGTATATGCTCATATCATTTAGAGCGTAGGACATATCTGGATGTGTACATATCACGACATGATTAATCAAAATATTCATGTGATTTCATTCACCAAGTGTCAAAACACTTTAATCTCATTTCACTTACTAAGTGTCAAAAACACTTGAATCTTGATTCAATCCTTTCTGTGTGGCAAGAAACTTTCTTATCATTTCCATATTTAACTCATTCAATATCTCATCTATGTACATTTGGCACAACCATATTAGTGTCTCAATCTATCCATATAGACATTGATGCCAAATATTCAGGTTTTGCCTAAGTCTTTTATCGAAATGAAATTCTTAATCATGTGTCAATAAAAGATACATCATCTCCAATCAACAATATGTCTTTCACATAACGTATTAGAAATATTTCTTAGTGCTCCCACTTAATTTCTTGCAAATGCAAGTATCTTCATCGTCTCCGATGAAATTAAACTCTTTTAACAATTTCATCATGGTGAAGATTCCAACTCCGCGATGCTTACTTCAACTATTGAAGTTTGCATGCCCTTTTAGCAGCCTTTGAATTAACAAAACTCTTTGGATCATTTCATGTACATGTCCTAGGTAACCATTCTAATAGAAGAACTTTGTTTTTTTTGTTCAACTACCATACACCAAAATTATATGTAGCGGTTGCTATATTTATTGGTCCAGACTAAATATCGCTATGAAAGATCAGATCTTGTCATAGTCAACTCTTTGAACATTGTCATAAACTCTTTTTCCGACATGTCGACTATTTCATAGATGTGAAACATCCATGTATATTTATAGATCCAAATACGACCGATAGGTTTTACACCTTTCTAGAGGGTTTTCAAGGTTCAAAGCTTGATTTCTTGTAACGCCCCCGAATCGGGTCTATGTAGATCTCGGCATTTCCCGCCAAAATCCGCATAGAAATGATTCAAAGACGTCCACCAGACACTTTCGTGTGGGTGGGATTTGAATACAAGCAGTTACATCACAGTAGTTTACAACAGAGTCCACAAGAACTTATATATACAACAACGACTCAACGAGTCAAGAATACAAAAGATACAATTCAAGAAGAAAGCGAGCATAATATTCGAGTACGAACAAGATCCAAATGGGACTAAGAGTCCTGAAGAATAACCAAGCAGTGTCCAACCCTGCCTAGGCCAAGCCGGAAGGGTAACCTTGCTAATGTCGTCAATCACATACCTGTCAAGCCATAAGGGTGCCGGCAAAGGGCAAAGGAAAACAGAAAGAGAGCGGTCAGTACTGAGGCCAGTACATGGAGATACTAGAATTCGGTGGTCCTCGCCTACATAGGTATGGTGGGCTCAGCGGCAGCAAAGCTTGCACTATCTAACTTATAGAGACACGCTACAACTTCGGCTATTAGAGCGAGATAAGAGCACTATACGATAACTATAATATAACACCAAACATAACCCATCCGAAGATTTCCCCCTCGAAGACCAGTCGAGGAAGTCCCCTTGCAGAACACACACGGTGGCAATTTTAGTTAAGCAGGTGTTTAGTTGGTAAGGCTAATTACTACTCATATTATTAGAGGCAAAACATTGGTGGCGTTGTCTATGATCATGACACTGTACTCCTGAGGCGCCCATAACCGTGGCACACGGTTTCTCGAAAATATTTACCCTGCAGGGGTGCACTACTGTACCCAAACGCATGCTCAACCCTTCAGGCAACATATCACGCATGCCTTCCGAATCCCACAACAAGAACTGTCCCATAACTACGCGCATATCCAGAGGCATCACCTACTGTGTTTTACCCACACAAGAGATACAACTGATCCTCTAGGTGGCACAACGTTTGAGTCTATGGCCGGACGATGATCGGAAGATAACTTGCAGAGCTCCATCCCACCTCCGACACGATATCCCGATTTTATGCAATGCAAGCCATGGTAGTCCACCAAAACATCAAGTCCGAAGACATATCAACTCACCCATGTCCGAGGACATATTATGCGTATGCACCAAATGGAAAACCAATTTTGTAACCCTCTGGATATACGAATAGCGCCGGTAGTTGAGGGGGGATCCCAGAGGCCCCCACGTTTGGTTAGCGCGATCAACTTAGAACTGGTATCGTAGAGCGAACGGGTCCTAGATCGACTCAACCAGTCCCCAAAGATGGTCGCTGGCGGGGCCTTATCATTAGGTGAAGCCATTTACCAACAACATCAGATTAATATTTATAGAAAAAACATTATCCAGAAGTCAAGTTCCACCTGTATGAGAGCAGAGCTAAGCACACCTACGACTCGCAAGGTCAAATCTAGCTAAACAAACAAGGCAATAGGATAACCAAGGCAATATAGTAGAGCAGGTAAAAAATAAAGGTACGGTACTAAAGCATCGACAATAAGGATAGCAATAGATCAACAAAGGAAGTAAAGACTATAAACGCAAAATAGGTAGAAGGGGGAGAATGCTCGCCTGTGAGACAAAGTCGGGTAGCCGGAGGCTTGTCGCAACTCGCTGCAACTCATTGTCCTATCCGGTGAAGAAGCAAAGTACTAGAAAGAACACCCGGTGCAATATTTAATACTAGGCGGAAGATCTGGCATGTTTATGATATGATGCGTGGCATGGCAATATGCGGTCCCACTTAGCAATATTAGGCGGAATCGGGATCCCGGCAAATGAATATTATGGTTTGAGTAGTTTATCTACCCCGCAATTTAAATGTTGGCTTAACAAGATAAAACATGGCATCGGTTCGCTACACAATATTAAATGGAACTATGACAAGACAAATATCACTCCCATATATTCCATATTTATTTAGTAGATGAATCGCCATATAACCCCGAACAATAATATATGTAGGCGAGCATGGACAATTTAATATGCACAAGTTATATTATATTTATCAAAATAGGGTATCGGGAAGGGGTCACACATTGGTTCGGAGATCTCGGTCCGGAGGGTTTCGGGTTCAGTCTTCGGATTCCATGTCGGAGGCCTTGGGGTATCATCTTATTCGTTGGTGGCGCACTTGGGATCGACGCTGAGGTCTTCGGAAGATCTTGCATTAGGCGGTTCTCATCGGGATTGGAGAAGCCGAGCATCACCTACACACATCATACATCACCATACTTCACTTTATTCACCACAACAGCCGAGTAGAAGCGGAAGCAAAGGTGCACGAGCAGCGGGCACAAAACCAACAATGATACGACATCAGCGCATGGGCCATGTCCATTCGGACATTATCTCGAGCACTTTGCGGGAACCAGGGAAGCGGGCTACAACGCACGCAGGAGAGGCAATGAAGTGGAGCACCGAAGGCGGCGCACGCGCATGCGGTATATGAGGCAGCGTCGCTCAGGGTGACACCATGGAGGCATGGCAGGGCTGTCCTGAAAGAGGAACGCACAAACGGACGGAGGCGGCCGAAGGCGGTGTCCGGATGGGTAGCTCGGGGAAGCTCCGGTTGATGGGGACGAGATCAGGCGGCGCTGGAAGTTTGCGGCGCTGGGACTTACAATGGAACGGAGGTCGCAGGACGGCGACTCAGAGCAGAGGCGGGAGGAGGACGACCAGCCTCGGTGCAGCGTGGCAGAGGAGGGCAGCGAGGACGAGGATGCCCATGGCAGCACAGGTTGATTGGGAGGAAGCCGGAGAGGCGAGACCGCGTGGAGAGAGGGAGGCCGACGGCGGCGCTGTCCAGGGAGGAGGCGACGAATCAGGGGATCGCCATGAAGGATATGGGTTCGTGGCGATAGGAGGCAGGAGGGAGACCGCGTGCGTGGTGGTGGCGAGCGCGTGGGTTGCGTGCGGGCCTGGGTCGTGGGCACCGTGTGTGAGTCGCGTGGCTGTGTGCGTGTGTCCTGGGTTACGTGTGTGTATGTGTGTGCGTGAACGAGACATGAGTGCGTGTGTGGGTAGGACCAAGGCGTTGTGTTGCTGGCCGGCGACGCTAGGTGCGGTATGTGTGTGGCTCGCGACACCTAGGGTTAGTACTAGGTCTAGGGTTTGGTTATCTTGGGTGGTAGGTGGTCTTTCGACTGGGCCTTTCGGCCTGGTCATTTGACTGCCTCCCCCACTAAAACATTTTTATTTTATTTATTTTATTTTTAAATAGACTTTTATAAATAGTTTTTTTAGACAAATAAAAGATCCGGAAAAGACCAGGGTTTTGATTTGAAATTAAATGATGGATTAATTAGAAAAAAAATAGGATTTTGATGAAAATATTTTAGGGCGAAAGTATGCATGATGATGTCATGATGATGTAAAATAGAAAATAACAAGCAGTTTTATTTTGGAATATTTTCTGGGGCATTACAACTCGACACCACTAACAAGGATCGCGTCCCGAGATCCAAGCAGAGACATCGGGAGGGAGAAAGGTTTGATGATCGGATCTTCTTGCGTCGGGTTAATGGTCGCGACAACACTAACAAGAATTCTCGTTCCGTCTTGAATTCGTCGACACCACCAACAAGGGTTGTTGCTCACGTTCTTCGAGAGAACACTCCGGAGAGGCAAAGGCGTAAGTAGAGGTATCATAGATAAGGCCACCTTTAACTTCCGTGGAAGGAGTAAAATTGCATAGTTACACCAATCAATGTACAAGGGCGAATGGTAAGAGTAGTGGTATGGTAGCTACTCCATCCCACACTCAAAGCATTACTCTGTACATGATTAGGAGTATCATGCAACTAAACTCTCGAAATCCAGATTGAAGATCTTGGAAAGTGGTGTTTGGAAAGCTTCGAAAAAAAAGGATCCAGAGATAAAGAGGTCGTCGTCTTAGGAGTCGCAATACACCGGAAGCATAGGAAGGGAGGTTACAAAGGTCGAAATCCAGATGTAGCACCACCATTACAAAAGGAGGGAAGCGGAACCCTGAAGGCACGACGGAAACCTAACCGCGAGAAAACCTGGACTTGAAGAAGGTAAGAAGTCAGATCAAAACACGCAAAGATAAGAGGGAAAATAATGGAGGTAAGGAGTAAAATCAGAGCTAGTCAGATCTATCCAACGCATTTGTAGCAAAATAGTTTTGACACTAGACATCGGCCGTTGGCAAGGTTAACCTACATGCTGGACCAGTGGGGTATCGTAAACCTTTGCTCTGATACCACTTGTAACGCCCCCAAATCGGGTCTATGCAGATCTCGGCATTTCCCGCCAAAATCCGCATAGAAACGATTCAAAGACGCCCACCAGACACTTTCGTGTGGGTGGGATTTGAATACAAGTAGTTACATCACAGTAGTTTACAACAGAGTCCACAAGAACTTATATATGCAACAATGACTCAACGAGTCAAGAATACAAAAGATACAATTCAAGAAGAAAGCGAGCATAATATCCGAGTATGGACAAGATACAAATGGGACTAAGAGTCCTGAAGAATAACCAAGCGGTGTCCAACCCTGCCCAGGCCAAGCCGGAAGGGTAACCTTGCTAACGTCGTCAATCACATACCTGTCAAGCCATAAGGGTGCCGACAAAGGGCAAAGGAAAACAGAAAGAGAGCGGTCAGTACTGAGGCCAGTACATGGCGAGACTAGAATTCGGCGGTCCTCGCCTACATAGGTATGATGGGCTCAGCGGCATCAAAGCTTGCACTATCTAACTTATAGAGACACGCTACAACTTAGGCTAGTAGAGCGAGATAAGAGCACTATACGATAACTATAATATAACACTAAACATAACCCATCCGAAGATTTCCCCCTCGAAGACCAGTCAAGGAAGTCCCCTTGCGGAACACACACGGTGGAAATTTTAGTTAAGCAGGTGTTAGTTGGTAAGGCTAATTACTACTCATATTATTAGAGGCAAAACATTAGTGACGTTGTATATGATCATGACACTGTACTCCTGAGGCGCCCATAACCATGGACACACGGCTTCTCGAAAAGATTTACCCTGCAGGGGTGCACTACTGTACCCAAACGCATGCTCAACCCTTCAGGCAACATATCACGCGTGCCTTACGAATCTCACAACAAGAACTATCCCATAACTACGCGCCTATCCAGAGACATCACCTACTGTGTTTTACCCACACAAGAGATACAGTTGATCCTCTAGGTGGCACAGCGTTTGAGTCTACGGCCGGGCGATGATCGGAAGATAACTTGTAGAGCTCCATCCCACCTCCGATACGATATCCCGATTTTATGCAATGCAAGCCATGGCAGTCCACCAAAACATCAAGTCCGAAGACATATCAACTCACCCATGTCTGAGGACATATTATGCGTATGCACCAAATGGAAAATCAATTTTGTAACCCTCTGGATATACGAATAGGGCCGGTAGTTGAGGGGGCATCCCAGAGGCCCCCACGTTTGGTTGGCGCGATCAACTCAGAACTGGTATCGTAGAACGAATGGGTCCTAGGTCGACTCAAGCAGTCCCCAAAGGTGGTTACTGCCGCGGCCTTATCATTAGGTGAAGCCAATTACCAACAACATCAGATTAATATTTATAGAAAAAACATTATCCAGAAGTCAAGTTCCACCTGTATGAGAGTAGAGCTAAGCACGCCTACGACTCGCAAGGTCAAATCTAGCTAAACAAACAAGGCAATAGGATAACCAAGGCAATATAGTAGAGCAGGTAAAAAATAAAGGTACGATACTAAAGCATCGACAATAAGGATAGCAATAGATCAACAAAGGAAGTAAAGACTATAAACGCAAAATAGGTAGAAGGGGGAGAATGCTCGCCTGTGAGACAAAGTCGGGTAGCCGGAGGCTTGTCGCAACTCGCTTCAACTCATCGTCCTATCCGGTGAAGAAGCAAAGTACTAGAAAGAACACCCGGTGCAATATTTAATACTAGGCGGAAGATCCGGCATGTTTATGATATGATGCGTGGCTTGGCAATATGCGGTCCCACTTAGCAATATTAGCGGAATCGGGATCCCGACAAATGAATATTACGGTTTGAGTTGTTTATCTACCCTGCAATTTAAATGTTGACTTAACAAGATAAAACATGGCATCGGTTCGCTACACAATATTAAATGGAACTAGGACAAGACAAATATCACTCCCATATATTCCATATTTATTTAGTAGATGAATCTCCGTTGTAACTACCTCGGTGAATTACGCTCCTAGATACAAGCCTGGAGGAGTGGTAGTGGTTGAAATAGTACGGTGGGGCCCCAAAAGCCACTCACTGGTAGTCCTTTCAGACGTCCCAACCACTACCCTCTCAACGGGACCTGTACGGGCGGCGTAATCGGCAGGCGAAGGGATCAACTACGTACACAAGTGGGTATGTATGCAAGCCACCATATAAGAGTACATCAGAGCCATACCATCTAGAAAGAAAGAAAATATAGCAACGCCATACGGCAAGATTCAAATGACCTAGATAGATCTATATTTTAGGATACTTCCTCATACAACACACATCAGAGTATCATGCGGAAGCGGCATACAAAATCCGAGTACGGATAAGAAGCAAATCGGCATAAGATGCCATAGAAATAAGCACATCCCAACTACAGGTCTCACGGATCCCCGTTCCCGGAATCTCTACACCGAACGATCGTTGCCCATGTCCTCGGCTTCTTCCACCCAGTATCCGTCCTGCGAGGGTACCTGTTCATCTGAACCAAATAATTTATCGTGTGAGACCCTAAGGGTACTCATCAAGTCTTAATGCCTCTAAAGGGGACACAACCTGGGGTGACGCAATTGCAGCGAAAGATAAACCCTAGCAGTTCTACAGATAAACGCTAACCATCCGCCTAACCAATGATAGACGGATGTCCGTGAATTAAGAACAACAGTTGTAATAGTAATTTCATCAGATCCATCCTCCTCCTTGCTTACCAACAAGGAAGCGGACGAACAACCCCCATCCGTTGGCAGTATTATTAACCATTCCATGAGTGTTGCACTATTTACTAGTCAAATTACTTGGTCAGATTAAAGCGGTGCTTTAGTTATGCTTGTCTATGATCGATAAACTGTGCTCCAAGTCGTCCATATCCGCGGACACGGCTTTCAGAAAGTTTTACCCGGCCGGGGTGCACCAATAGCAACACACACTCGATCAACCTCGGAAAAACCAAATCAAAACCCAACGAGGCCTTCACGACAAAGCAATCACAAGATTCAGAAATATTTCAGGGGGCCACCCCATTAAGCTACCCGCAACGAAGTAAGCTAGCTCCGAGACGGACTCAAGGTCTGGGTATACGGCTGTGAACGACTGGGAACCCAAAACTAGGCTTGTCGACACCGCGGAATCGTGTCCTGATCCTAAACAGTACAGGTGCTATCTGTCGCACAATCGTAAATAAAGCGGTAAAACATGGCATAAGTACAGGATCGTAAATAAAACCTCAAACTAGTTTGTGGCCCCAAGAAATAAGACTGAATCAAGCTCTGGCTCAGGGGGGTCCCATATACCTCCCGGATGTGGATAGCGCAATAAATCAAGGAACAGGAATCAAGTACTCGGGGTCTTACAGGACACAAGTGAGCAGGAAAAACCAAATAGCAGATGTTGCTCACCGGTGCCACTTTCATTAGTTATCCCATTACTACTCAGGTTAAGGTGTTTAGGTACCTCGTTATCCATCAGACACTCACAAACCCTACACATGCTGTTCTACGACTCGCATGGCTCAAACAACTCCTATAGTAATGGCTCATGGGGTGGAGGAACAAGCTTGGTGGGGTTTAAAAGTAAAGGCTATGCATACTTGGGATTCATTTTAATGCAATCGCGACTCAATGATGCAAGAATAAGATAGAGGCAATAGGTACTGTATGTATGCAAGCATGTGGAAGTGCTTGCCTGATAACTCAGTTGAAGCGAGGGACGGATCTGGGTAGTGCTCCTGGTTCTCTTGATATGACCCCTGCTCAGTGTCTATCCGAGAAAAGCCAAACAAACAAAGCCAACATGAATATAGAGCACAAGCATATGAATAAGATGCGTCAAGCAAACAATCATGCCATGATGAATGATGCACAATTTACATGGCAAT
Organism: Avena sativa; assembly: GCA_916181665.1. Taxonomy (NCBI): domain Eukaryota; kingdom Viridiplantae; phylum Streptophyta; class Magnoliopsida; order Poales; family Poaceae; genus Avena; species Avena sativa. The sequence goes on along the minus strand of OV702284.1, from coordinate 310,615,209 downwards.
AAGGTAGCATGGCATAGTGAGGTGTGGGAGACAAGTAACAACATTTTAATGGAGTTTTGGTTCACATTTTGTTGTCATAACAATTGATGTACCCTATATTTTTATATGATGCATGCTGCAATTGAAGTCATGGATAGCATAAACAGAAAGGTCTCGTCGAGCTGATCATTTTAGACATATCATTTGCTAAATTTGGAATTATAAAACAAAAGTTATTAATTATTAAAGTTCCAGTGGCAATTGGGGTAATTTAAATCAACTTGGAATTTTAAATGTACAAAAGGCAAATTGGATGGCATATTTGGAATCCTCTCATTTTCCTGATCTCAAAACATATATCATTTGTATTATTTGGATTAATATTGGAAAAGTTATTTATAACTGAATTATATTTGAATTTGAAATGATTTAAACAAGATTTGAATTTTTAAACAGTCTCTGGGACGTTTTATAGCCCGCCTACTTTAGCCCGGGTCGTAGACACGTGGGGCCAGGTGTTTACTGACCCACACGCCAGCGTCTGAGGGAAAGAGGGACCGCGGGTTGTTTCACAGAAACCCCGTGAGCCTTTTTATAAAAACGCCAAGACACTGACAGTGGGGCTTCGGGGACCGCGGGTTGACAAAAAGGTGTGGGAGGGGGTTATTCGCAAAGTGACCAACGTGTACTGTTTTTCTTCCCCTGAATCTGACAACGCACGCGACAGGCGCTCGCGCGACGCGCGCGGCGCGGTGGGGCTCGAACGCGGGATCTGGGACGCGCGCGCAGACGCGGCTACCACTGCGGTGGCTGGGGCTATGCGACGAAAGGGTGCGCGTGGCCTAGGTGAAGCGGACGCGGCAAGGTTAGCTGCAGACGCCGACGAGCTCTGGCGCGCGGAGGCCGTTCGACAGAAGGTTCGCCGCGTCCAGGAAACGACTGAACACGAGAGGATGTCTGGGAGGCGGGGGTGCTCACCGCGAGACTGTCGGAGGCGGTGGCGAGGCTTGGGGAGGTCGCGATCAACGGCGAGGCAGACGGACAGATGTCTAGGGTTCCGAGGCGGCGACGACGTGCAGGGATACTGGGGGCGTCTCCTCCTCGCGTCTGGGTCCAGGGGCGTCGCAGAGGTTCCACGCGACCACGTCGACACACTCCCTCCCGCCTGCGCCTCCTGAAACGATGACGACGAACGGGACCCGAAGGTGGCCGGCGTTCGGAGGTAGACGGTGGCGAGGTGAGGGAAGAGGGGAGGCGAGGCCTCAGGGATGGATCTGGGGACGGCTGTGAGGCGAGGGAGAGGATAAGAAGAGAGGGGGCAGGTGGGGTTGCGTGGGGGAGGGGAAGGTGGCCTCGGTGCCACCTTTTGCCTCCTCACGTGCATGGCATGGGCCAGGCAGGCACGGCAGGGGCGGCGTGAGCACGCGAGGGAGGCTGGCAGGTGGGGCTGCAGCTGGCCAGGTCGAGGGCTCGGTGTGGGGCAGCTGGGAAGTGAGATCAGAGGGGGAAAAGGGAGAGGAGAAGTGGCCGGCTCGGGCTAGGGTTTGTGGTGGGAGGTAGCTAGGTGGGGTAGGGCAGCCAGGTGGGTCCAGCAGGTAGAGAGAGGGGGTGGCAAGCTGGGGCAGGGTTTGGTGTGACCATGCTAGGAAGTAGAGAAGAGGAGGGGTACTTAGGGTTTTGTTTAGGGAAGGTGTAGTTTAGGGTTTTGTTTAGGTAGGATGGGGGGATGGCATGGGGTAGGTTTTAGGGTTTAGCTAAGAGAGGGGGGGTATGGATAGAGGGAGTGTCTTTTACTTGATCATGCCTCAAAGACAAACACACAAGATCAAGACAAGGAGAAAAGAGAGAAAGGGAGGGAGAGATGATTATGTGGTGGAATTTGAGCAAGAAAAACATGGTTCAAGCCAAGAGAAAAGATAGAGGTAGAGATTTGAATCATGCATGCTCCATTCAAAGAACAAGCAAGAGAAAAAGAAAAGGTGGGGAGGAGGATGTGGGTTTAAGTTGGTGCAAGCCACATAAACACATGTGTGAGCAAGGAGAAAGGTGATGGGGTTTTAGCTATAGGAGGGTAGAGAGGTAGATGATTTGGTGAAGAAAACTACAAGCCAAAACAAGATTTAAAACAAAGGAGAGTGATCCATGCAAGCAAAGCCAAAAACATTCCAAAGCCAAGAAAAGGTGGCACTTGCATGGCCCATGCAACAATATTTGCCATGTAGTTATATTGTGAAAACAACATTAATTCATGTGGCACTATTCCTTGCATTCCCAAAAGGTGGGCAAAGGCCAAGCAAAAGATTAGGGGTGGAATCCAACCAACCAACATGAGCTAGAGCTAACTCGAATAAAATGCCAAGCTCATATTAATTGGATGGTGGAATTATAAGGTGGTGAAAGAAAAGGTGGTGGAGTCAATAAGAGAGATGCCCCCAACTCAACTTGGGCATTTAACAATATATCAAGAGCCAAATACAATATCAAGAAGCAAATACAATTAATAGTGCACATGAGATAAGAACCAAACGAGAATAGGTTTTATATGATGCTCAAATGCAAGGTGCCATGATGACATGAGCATGATATGATAATGATGCAACAATTATATGTTGGAAGTGGCCCTTTTTATTATTATAACAAGTAGCATTACAGGTGTTAGACAACTGGGATGCTACAACTCTCCCCCACTAAACAGGAATCTCGCCCCGAGATTCTAGGAAGAAGAAGAAGATACAAAGAGAGAAGGATGGTTGGCACGGAGTTCATCTTCACGCTCCCATGTGGCTTCATCAACAGAATGGTGTGACCACTGCACCTTGCAGAACTTGATGGACTTGTTGCGAGTCCTTCGTTCTGCGGTCTCGAGGATTTTGGTGGGGTGTTCCTGATAAGACAGATCTTCTTGGAGATCGATTTGCTCATGATCCACGGTCCTGCCGGGATCTTTGAAGCACTTCTTGAGCTGAGAGATGTGGAAAACATCATGGACTTTGAGTTTTTCCGGAAGCTCCAGGGCATAAGCAACTTCTCCTCTTCTACCACGAATCTTGAAAGGACCGATGTATCTAGGAGCCAACTTTCCTTTGATACCAAAGCGGTGTGTGCCTTTCATGGGAGTGACACGAAGGTACACGAGATCACCAGGGGCATACACCATGTCCGTGTGTTTCCTGTCATAGTTGCTCTTCTGACGACTCTGAGCAATCTTCAGGTTCTCCAGAATGATATGCACCTTCTCCTCTGCTTGAGTTACAATATCGGGGCCAAACCAGATTCTTTCTCCTGCACCTGACCAACCAATCGGAGTTCTGCACTTGCGACCATAGAGAGCCTCAAATGGTGCCATCTTTAGACTCTTCTGGAAGCTGTTGTTGTAGGAGAATTCAGCATATGGAAGGCACTCCTCCCACTTCATGCCAAACGAGATGACGCAAGCCCGAAGCATATCCTCCAGAATCTGATTGATCCTCTCCACTTGTCCTTGCGACTGAGGGTGGTAAGCAGTGCTGAAGTTCAACTTTGTTCCCAAAGCTTTTTGGAAACTCTCCCAGAACTTTGAGGTGAAGATGCTCCCACGGTCGGAACTGATTTCAAGCGGAACCCCATACAGAGAGACAATTCTGTTGATATAGAGCTCAGCCAACTGAATTCCAGAAATTGTTTCCTTGACGGGGAAGAAATGAGCCACTTTAGAAAGCCTGTCGATGACAACAAAGATTGCATTGTTGCCCTTCTGCGACCTTGGAAAGCCAGTGATGAAGTCCATCTCTACTTTCTCCCATTTCCATTCCGGAGGTTTCAATGGCTGTAGAAGACCAAATGGTTTCTGATGGACAGCCTTCACTCTGCGGCAGACATCACATTCTGAGACATACTTGGCACAATACCGTTTCAACCCAGGCCACCAGTATTGTGTTTTCAAGTCCATGTACATATTTGTGCTGCCAGGATGGATAGAAAGAACCGAATCATGCGCCTCCTTGAGAACTTGGTCTCTCAGACCCGGGTAGTTTGGAACAAACATCCGGTGGTCGAAGAAAAGCGTGCCTTAATCATCAACGTGGAAGGACTCATACTTCGGAAGCCCAAGTTTAGAGATGAGCTTTCTGGTGTGCGGATCACCAAGCTGACGAGAGCGAATCTTTTCTTCCAAGAGAGGAGTAGCCAGAAGGTTCAGGAGATTCCCTTGTTCCACAACTTCCAGGTTGAGCTGGCGGAATTCCTCGCACAAGAGGGGCTGCTGCTCTTCCATCATGAGGTTATTGACATAAGCTTTGCGACTGAGAGCATCTGCCATGACATTAGCTTTGCCCGGTGTGTAGTTGATGGTCAAATCAAAGTCATTGATTGCTTCAATCCATCTCCTCTGCCGAAGGTTGAGATCAGGCTGAGTGAAGATATACTTCAAACTTTTGTGGTCAGAAAAGATCTCACAACGGTTGCCAAGCAAGTAGTGCCTCCATAGCTTCAAAGCAAAGACAACTGCTGCTAGCTCGAGGTCATGTGTGGGATAGTTGATCTCATGCGTCTTCAACTGACGAGAGGCATAAGAGACCACCTGTTTCTCTTGCATAAGGACCACACCCAATCCTTGCAAAGAGGCATCACAGAATATCTGGAAAGGCTTAGATGTGTCTGGAGGAACCAAGACTGGTGTGGAAGTGAGCTTCTCTTTGAGTGTCTCAAAACTTTCTTGACAAGCAGGAGTCCACAGGTACTTCTTGCCTTTCTTGAGGAGATCGGTAAGAGGCTTTGCTATCTTCGAGAAGTTCTGAACAAAGCGACGGCAATAGCTAGCCAAACCAAGAAAACTCCGCACTTCCTTGACATTAGCAGGAGGAAGCCATTCAACTATTGTCTTCACGGTTTCCGGGTTGACTGCAATGCCCTTGGCAGAGATAACATGACCCAGGTATGTTACTTCAGGCAGCCAAAACTCACACTTTGAGAACTTTGCATACAAGCGGTTCTCACGAAGCTTGTTTAAGACACACCGCAGGTGTTCTTCATGCTCCTCCTTGGACTTGGAATAAACCAGAATGTCATCCAGATATACCACAACAAATTTATCCAGGTACTCCATGAAAACGGAGTTCATCAGCCTCGAGAAGGTAGCAGGTGCGTTGGTGAGACCGAAAGACATGACCGTGTACTCATACAGGCCATAGCGGGTGGTGAAAGCTGTTTTGGGCACATCTTCTTTGCGAATCTTGATTTGGTGATAACCACTTCTCAAGTCCAGCTTAGAGAACACCACAGCTCCTGCTAGCTGATCAAATAGATCATTTATCCGTGGGAGAGGATATTTGTTCTTGATAGTTTTAGCATTGAGAGCCCGGTAGTCAACACATAGCCTATCGGTTCTGTCACGCTTCTTCACAAAGATTGTTGGGCTACCCCAAGAAGAAGTGCTGTGTTGAATGAAACCCAACTTCTCTTGTTCATCAAGTTGTCGTTTGAGTTCAGCCAACTCAGAAGGACCCATTTTATATGGCCGCTTGGAGATAGGAGCCGTTCCAGGTTCAAGCTCAATCACAAACTCAACCTCACGATCCGGAGGCATACCCGGCAACTCTTCAGGAAAAACATCCGGAAACTCACAGACCACTGGGACTCTCTGAATAGCTTGCATAACATCATCATTCAGAGCCGCCAAGGAATAGAGCTGGACAGCAGGAGTCAGACTTGGAGAAAAGACTATATGGCCTTCAGGAATCTTCAGAGACACTGAGCGTTCAGCACAATCAATCACAGCTGCATTTGCTGTCAACCAATCCATGCCTAAGATGACATCAATGTCAGAGTTGCCCAGAACAATCAAAGAAGCCAAGAATGAAGAACCCCCAATCTCAATTTGATTGCCATGACTGATCTTAGATGCTATCATATTTGCTCCAGGCGAAAGAACCATTAACCGCTTAAGAATAGGCTCCATTGTTAAGTCATTCTCATTTGCAAACTTGTGAGACACAAAAGAATGCGATGCACCAGAATCAAAGAGAACTCGTGCAGGGACTGAGTTAACAGAAAGCATACCCATCACAACTCCAGGTGCGAGCTCAGCTTGAGAGGCGTTGACGCAGTTGGCACGAACAACCGCAGACCCGGGCTTGGTGTTGATGTTGAGAGCCCGAGGCGGTGGTGCACGAACCGAAGGAGAGCTTGTTGCAGATCTTGGCGGGGGTGGAGGGAGAGCTTTGTTCTTCATTGGACAGTTCCAGTGGGGATGTCCAGGATCTCCACACGTGAAGCAGGCACCAGCTGGACGTGGAGCAGAGTAGCCAGGGACTCCGCCAGGCGCTCCAGGGTAGTGGTTGTTGTAGCCCCTGGGAGCCGCAGTGGTGAAGTTTGGTGGCCTTGAGGCGAAACTTGCAGGTCTTGGTGGAGCCGGGAGCGACGGTGGGGTGTTAGGAACCCAGACACGCCGCTTAGAAGGAGCTGCCATAACTGCAGAGCTTGATGCATCCCTGTTATGTTTCTTGGACTCCTCGAACACTTGCCTGCTTGCCTCCTCTTGCAGGGCTGTGTGCTGTAGTTCCAGGAAAGATGCCGGCCTTGCATGAGTAATCACATACTTGATCGATGCATTGAGCCCTTGCCTGAACCTCTTCCGCTTCTTCTTGTCATCAGATACCTCATCACCACCATAACGAGAGAGATTCATGAAGTTCCTGATGTAGGTGTTGACGTTATCATTCCCTTGCTTCAGGTTGAGAAAAGCCTCCTTCATCCTTTCCATTACAATCTCTGAGAGAAACTGCTCCTTGAACGCTCCAGTGAACCTTTCCCAAGTTGGCTGGAAACCAGTGCAGCTTGCCTTCAAGTAGTTCTCCCACCAAAGAGCTGCATCTCCCTTGAGAAGGTGGGTAGCACACTTGACCCACTCCTGCTCCGGAACATCAGCAGTCTCGAGCAACCTTGAGATCTCACGCAGCCAATCATCCGCGTCCAGAGGTCGGTTGAATTTGAGGAAGCTCTTGATGTCTCCACGCTTGGGAGGTGGAGGGAGTGGAACAAACTCATTTCTTCTGACGCTTTCTTCCAAGCGCTGCTGGTTCTGCTGCATCGCTGCCAAAGCATTAGCTATGTTTGACAATGCGGCCCCAAGCTCTGGTGGTATGTCCTCATCTGAACGGCGTGGTGGAGCCATCCTGAGATTGATATAAAACACAAGTCAGTACTATAATGGAGAATGATAATAATCCAAAATAGTACCAAGATGGAATTAACCAAGATTAAAGGATACAATTTACTGAGATGATATTAAAATATCAACAAAGTTCAAAGCACCTAAAAGATATTAAGCATATCGCACACGACTGAAAAGGAGTGTGGTACACAAATATATCAAAGAAAAATTTTCCACAAATTTCGGCATTAAAATACCAATAGATGCGCAAAATTACTTAACGAATTAAGATTAGTGACTCTACCGATTCAATATACAAAAGCGAATGATAAAAGTAGTGGTATGGTCGCGACTCCATCCCGCACTCAAATCATTACCTCGCACATGAACAAGTGGAACACATATCCTAACCCCTTCTTCTCACGACGAAACCTAAAGATTGGTAACTACGGAAACGAACACCCCAAACAAGATAGCGTCGGATACAAAGAGGAAGTTCGATTGCGTCGGTTTGCAAAAGCCTATCGGTATGGAATGTACCAACAGTTGATAACCAAAGGCAGATAAGATAGCAACTTGGATGCAACAGATAGACAAGGGATTACACACACACACACGCACACACAACCTATGGTACTACGGAAACCCAGAACACGTGAATCCTAGTTTGAATTTTTTTTAGACGAGGATTGAAAACGTTGCACTTCCTTACCAGAAAAAGGGTGGGTGGGAGGGTAAGAAGAAAAATGGAAGCAGTCCTACTCTCGCGTTTTGTTTTTCCCTAATATACATAACTACCAAAATATTTGCTAGACTGACAACGACCGTTTGGCTGAAACCCTGAAGGTCGGGATGGCTCTGATACCAATTGTAACTACCTCGGTGAATTACGCTCCTAGATACAAGCCTGGAGGAGTGGTAGTGGTTGAAATAGTACGGTGGGGCCCCAAAAGCCACTCACTGGTAGTCCTTTCAGACGTCCCAACCACTACCCTCTCAACGGGACCTGTACGGGCGGCGTAATCGGCAGGCGAAGGGATCAACTACGTACACAAGTGGGTATGTACGCAAGCCACCATACAAGAGTACATCAGAGCCATACCATCTAGAAAGAAAGAAAATATAGCAACGCCATACGGCAAGATTCAAATGACCTAGATAGATCTATATTTTAGGATACTTCCTCATACAACACACATCAGAGTATCATGCGGAAGCGGCATACAAAATCCGAGTACGGATAAGAAGCAAATCGGCATAAGATGCCATAGAAATAAGCACATCCCAACTACAGGTCTCACGGATCCCCGTTCCCGGAATCTCTACACCGAACGATCGTTGCCCATGTCCTCGGCTTCTTCCACCCAGTATCCGTCCTGCGAGGGTACCTGTTCATCTGAACCAAATAATTTATCGTGTGAGACCCTAAGGGTACTCAGCAAGTCTTAATGCCTCTAAAGGGGACACAACCTGGGGTGACGCAATTGCAGCGAAAGATAAACCCTAGCAGTTCTACAGATAAACGCTAACCATCCGCCTAACCAATGATAGACGGATGTCCGTGAATTAAGAACAACAGTTGTAATAGTAATTTCATCAGATCCATCCTCCTCCTTGCTTACCAACAAGGAAGCGGACGAACAACCCCCATCCGTTGGCAGTATTATTAACCATTCCATGAGTGTTGCACTATTTACTAGTCAAATTACTTGGTCAGATTAAAGCGGTGCTTTAGTTATGCTTGTCTATGATCGATAAACTGTGCTCCAAGTCGTCCATATCCGCGGACACGGCTTTCAGAAAGTTTTACCCGGCCGGGGTGCACCAATAGCAACACACACTCGATCAACCTCGGAAAAACCAAATCAAAACCCAACGAGGCCTTCACGACAAAGCAATCACAAGATTCAGAAATATTTCAGGGGGCCACCCCATTAAGCTACCCGCAACGAAGTAAGCTATCTCCGAGACGGACTCAAGGTCTGGGTATACGGCTGTGAACGACTGGGAACCCAAAACTGGGCTTGTCGACACCGCGGAATCGTGTCCCGATCCTAAACAGTACAGGTGCTATCTGTCGCACAATCGTAAATAAAGCGGTAAAACATGGCATAAGTACAGGATCGTAAATAAAACCTCAAACTAGTTTGTGGCCCCAAGAAATAAGACTGAATCAAGCTCTGGCTCAGGGGGGTCCCATATACCTCCCGGATGTGGATAGCGCGATAAATCAAGGAACAGGAATCAAGTACTCGGGGTCTTACGGGACACAAGTGAGCAGGAAAAACCAAATAGCAGATGTTGCTCACCGGTGCCACTTTCATTAGTTATCCCATTACTACTCAGGTTAAGGTGTTTAGGTACCTCGTTATCCATCAGACACTCACAAACCCTACACATGATGTTCTACGACTCGCATGGCTCAAACAACTCCTATAGTAATGGCTCATGGGGTGGAGGAACAAGCTTGGTGGGGTTTAAAAGTAAAGGCTATGCATACTTGGGATTCATTTTAATGCAATCGCGACTCAATGATGCAAGAATAAGATAGAGGCAATAGGTACTGTATGTATGCAAGCATGTGGAAGTGCTTGCCTGATAACTCAGTTGAAGCGAGGGACGGATCTGGGTAGTGCTCCTGGTTCTCTTGATATGACCCCTGCTCAATGTCTATCCGAGAAAAGCCAAACAAACAAGGCCAACATGAATATAGAGCGCAAGCATATGAATAAGATGCGTCAAGCAAACAATCATGCCATGATGAATGATGCACAATTTACATGGCAATAAGGTAGCATGGCATAGTGAGGTGTGGGAGACAAGTAACAACATTTTAATGGAGTTTTGGTTCACATTTTGTTGTCATAACAATTGCTGTACCCTATATTTTTATATGATGCATGCTGCAATTGAAGTCATGGATAGCATAAACAGAAAGGTCTCGTCGAGCTGATCATTTTAGACATATCATTTGCTAAATTTGGAATTATAAAACAAAAGTTATTAATTATTAAAGTTCCAGTGGCAATTGGGGTAATTTAAATCAACTTGGAATTTTAAATGTACAAAAGGCAAATTGGATGGCATATTTGGAATCCTCTCATTTTCCTGATCTCAAAACATATATCATTTGTATTATTTGGATTAATATTGGAAAAGTTATTTATAACTGAATTATATTTGAATTTGAAATGATTTAAACAAGATTTGAATTTTTAAACAGTCTCTGGGACGTTTTATACCCCGCCTACTTTAGCCCGGGTCGCAGACACGTGGGGCCAGGTGTTTACTGACCCACACGCCAGCGTCTGAGGGAAAGAGGGATCGCGGGTTGTTTCACAGAAACCCCGTGAGCCTTTTTATAAAAACGCCAAGACACTGACAGTGGGGCTTCGGGGACCGCGGGTTGACAAAAAGGTGTGGGAGGGGGTTATTCGCAAAGTGACCAACGTGTACTGTTTTTCTTCCCCTGAATCTGACAACGCACGCGACAGGCGCTCGCGCGACGCGCGCGGCGCGGTGGGGCTCGAACGCGGGATCTGGGACGCGCGCGCAGACGCGGCTACCACTGCGGTGGCTGGGGCTATGCGACGGAAGGGTGCGCGTGGCCTAGGTGAAGCGGACGCGGCAAGGTTAGCTGCAGACGCCGATGAGCTCTGGCGCGCGGAGGCCGTTCGACAGAAGGTTCGCCGCGTCCAGGAAACGACTGAACACGAGAGGATGTCTGGGAGGCGGGGGTGCTCACCGCGAGACTGTCGGAGGCGATGGCGAGGCTTGGGGAGGTCGCGATCAACGGCGAGGCAGACGGACAGATGTCTAGGGTTCCGAGGCGGCGACGACGTGCAGGGCTACTGGGGGGCGTCTCCTCCTCGCGTCTGGGTCCAGGGGCGTCGCAGAGGTTCCACGCGACCACGCCGACACACTCCCTCCCGCCTGTGCCTCCTGGAACGATGACGACGAACGGGACCCGAAGGTGGCCGGCGTTCGGAGGTAGACGGTGGCGAGGTGAGGGAAGAGGGGAGGCGAGGCCTCAGGGATGGATCTGGGGACGGCTGTGAGGCGAGGGAGAGGATAAGAAGAGAGGGGGCAGGTGGTTTTGCGTGGGGGAGGGGAAGGTGGCCTCGGTGCCACCTTTTGCCTCCTCACGTGCATGGCATGGGCCAGGCAGGCACGGCAGGGGCGGCGTGAGCACGCGAGGGAGGCTGGCAGGTGGGGCTGCAGCTGGCCAGGTCGAGGGCTCGGTGTGGGGCAGCTGGGAAGTGAGATCAGAGGGGGAAAAGGGAGAGGAGAAGTGGCCGGCTCGGGCTAGGGTTTGTGGTGGGAGGTAGCTAGGTGGGGTAGGGCAGCCAGGTGGGTCCAGCAGGTAGAGAGAGGGGGGTGGCGAGCTGGGGCAGGGTTTGGTGTGACCATGCTAGGAAGTAGAGAAGAGGAGGGGTACTTAGGGTTTTGTTTAGGGAAGGTGTAGTTTAGGGTTTTGTTTAGGTAGGATGGGGGGATGGCATGGGGTAGGTTTTAGGGTTTAGCTAAGAGAGGGGGGGGGTATGGATAGAGGGAGTGTCTTTTACTTGATCATGCCTCAAAGACAAACACACAAGATCAAGACAAGGAGAAAAGAGAGAAAGGGAGGGAGAGATGATTATGTGGTGGAATTTGAGCAAGAACAACATGGTTCAAGCCAAGAGAAAAGATAGAGGTAGAGATTTGAATCATGCATGCTCCATTCAAAGAACAAGCAAGAGAAAAAGAAAAGGTGGGGAGGAGGATGTGGGTTTAAGTTGGTGCAAGCCACATAAACACATGTGTGAGCAAGGAGAAAGGTGATGGGGTTTTAGCTATAGGAGGGTAGAGAGGTAGATGATTTGGTGAAGAAAACTACAAGCCAAAACAAGATTTAAAACAAAGGAGAGTGATCCATGCAAGCAAAGCCAAAAACATTCCAAAGCTAAGAAAAGGTGGCACTTGCATGGCCCATGCAACAATATTTGCCATGTAGTTATATTGTGAAAACAACATTAATTCATGTGGCACTATTCCTTGCATTCCCAAAAGGTGGGCAAAGGCCAAGCAAAAGATTAGGGGTGGAATCCAACCAACCAACATGAGCTAGAGCTAACTCGAATAAAATGCCAAGCTCATATTAATTGGATGGTGGAATTATAAGGTGGTGAAAGAAAAGGTGGTGGAGTCAATAAGAGAGATGCCCCCAACTCAACTTGGGCATTTAACAATATATCAAGAGCCAAATACAATATCAAGAATCAAATACAATTAATAGTGCACATGAGATAAGAACCAAACGAGAATAGGTTTTATATGATGCTCAAATGCAAGGTGCCATGATGACATGAGCATGATATGATAATGATGCAACAATTATATGTTGGAAGTGGCCCTTTTTATTATTATAACAAGTAGCATTACAGGTGTTAGACAACTGGGATGCTACATCCGTATAACCCCGAACAATAATATATGTATGCGAGCATGGACAATTTACTATGCACAAGTTATATTATATTTATCAAAATAGGGTATCGGGAAGGGGTCACACATTGGTTGGGAGATCTCGGTCCGGAGAGTTTCGGGTTCGGTCTTCGAATTCCATGTCGGAGGCCTTGGGGTATCATCTTATTCATTGGTGGCGCACTTGGGATCGACGCTGAGGTCTTCGGAAGATCTTGCATTAGGCGGTTATCGTCGGGATTGGAGAAGCCGAGCATCACCTACACACATCATACATCACCATACTTCACTTTATTCACCACAACAGCCGAGTAGAAGCGAAAGCAAAGGTGCACGAGCAGGGGCACAAAACCAACAATGATACGGTATCAGCGCATGGGCCATGTCCATTCGGACATTATCTCGAGCACTTTGCGGGAACGAGGGAAGCGGGAGACAACGCACGCAGGGGAGGCGATGAAGTGGAGCACCAAAGGCGGTGCACACGCATGCGGGAGACGAGGCAACATCGCTCAGGGTGACACCATGGAGGCATGGTAGGGCTGTCCTGAAAGAGGAACGCACAGACGGACGGAGGCGGCCGAAAGCGGTGTCCGGATGGGTAGCTCGGGGAAGCTCCGGTTGATGGGGACGAGATCAGGCGGCGTTGGGAGTTTGCGGCGTTGGGAGTTTGCGGCGCTGGGACTCGCGCTGGAACGGAGGTCGCAGAACGGCGACTCAGAGCAGAGGCGGGAGGAGGACGACTAGGCTCGGTGCGGCGTGGCAGAGGAGGGAAGCGAGGACGAGGATGCCCATGGCAGCGCAGGTTGATTGGGAGGAAGCCGGAGAGGTGAGACCGCGGGGAGAGAGGGAGGCCGACGGCGGCGCTGTCCAGGGAGGAGGCGACGAATCAGGGGATATCCATGAAGGAGATGGGTTCGTGGCGATAGGAGGCAGGAGGGAGACCGCGTGCGTGGTGGTGGAGAGCGCGTGGGTTGCGTGCGGGCCTGGGTCGTGGGCAGCATCTGTGCGTCGCGTGGCTGTGTGCGTGTGTCCTGGGTTACGTGTGTGTACGTGTGTGCGTGAACGGGACATGAGTGCGTGTGTGGGTAGGACCAAGGAGTTGTGTGGGCGTTGTGTTGCTGGTCGGCGGCGCTAGGTGCGGTATGTGTGTGGCTCGCGGCACCTACGGTTAGGACTAGGTCTAGGGTTTGGTTATCTGGGGTGGTAGGTGGTCTTTCGACTGGGCCTTTGTGCCTGGTCGTTTGCCTGCCTCCCTCACTAAAACATTTTTATTTTATTTTTAAATAGACTTTTATAAATAGTTTTTTAGACAAATAAAAGATCCGTAAAAGACCAGGGTTTTGATTTGAAATTAAAGGATGGATTAATTAGAAAACAAAATAGGCTTTTGGTGAATTTTAGGGCGAAAGTATGCATGATGATGCAAAATAGAAAATAACAAGCAATTTTATTTTGGAATATTTTCCGGGGCATTACATTTCTCGTGTATGGATCTATCACGGATTTTATGGCTTCAAGCCATTTGATGGAGTCAGGGCCCATCATCGCTTTTTTGCATATAAATGGTTCATCATTATCAAACAGTAATTATTTAACTCTCAAATCTTGGTATTTGATTGTTTATCCGACCTACTCGGTTCAATAGGAAATTAGATCTCCATGACCATAACCTTTGAGGCACGTGAGCCATGAGCACTGTTGCTGCCTCCGGGACACTTTTCGGCGCTGCGGAACTCATCACATATAGCTAAAGTTCAATAACCTTATCAAGTTCTATTTACTCCCACTTAACTTTTCACGAAAAAATCCTTCTTAAGAAACTTGATATTCTAAGCGACAAACACTTTTGTCTTTGGTGTTATGGAGAAACACCCAACGGTTATTCGAAATAACCTACAAAGACATGCTCATCTGACTTTTGATAGTAAACATTTTACGTATGCCTAGCATACCAATGTTTAAGAAAGTCCCACTTGGGTTTTATCCCAAACCATATGGTGTCGTTTTAACGGATCATGATGGAGCTCTTTTCAGTGTAAAAGCAGTAGTCTCTAAAGTTTTAATCTTTAAAATATAATGACGGTTTTATAAATGATACCTTTGATCTTTACCATGTCAAACTAGGTTTCATTACATATCTCGAACACTCCATACTCCTATGGTGTTTCGGGAAATACAAATCCATGGAACGATTCCTTAAATCTTAGGTGTTTTGCTAAACTTGTAACTCAAATATCTTCTTTTATGATCCAATCATAAACTCTTTATTTTCTTGTTACAATGATTTTCCACTTCATCTTGAAAGTCTTTGAACATTTTAAAATGTTTATACTTCTTCCTCATTAAGTAAATATACACATATATTCACTCAAATTTCTGGAGAAAGCATATGAAGTTGAAATCCATCGCTCACGACTACACATAATGGACTACATATATCAATATGTACAAATTCCAATAAGTTAGTCATTTGTTCCCTTTTGGCCTATGAACGGAGTTTCAATTTTCTCTAGGAAAGTCTCATAAGTGTCATTTGATCAAAATTAAAAGACTCCATAATTCCATCAACATGGAGTTTCTTCATGTTTTCTTTCCAGAGATAATTTAAACGGCGATGTCACTTCTTAAGTGATCTTTCAATCATTTGTCTTGCGGTATTTTTAGCATTAGTTTTATGGATGTGATTTCTCCAACTAGACTTGTATATCATCCATCTATTATGGAATACGGAAATTATTTGAACAAACTTTTGTTCTCATAATACCTGATCAAAATAACAATTATTAAAACAAATCTTGAAGGCAAGCTTTGATGTCAACGAGAAACACAACGACACTTTATTTGTTTTCGATGAACATCATCACATATTCTCTTACTAGTTACTTAGGCCACTGCAGTTCATGAATTGTGTTGTTATGTATGACACTTCATACCAACAAATCCGGTATCCAATACCCAAGAACCACATTGTTTAACAAGCAAAGAATACAACCATAACATGTATATCATATATATACCTAAGATGGACAATTCTAGTCTTTTCTTTTTTGCCAAATATTTCCAAGATTCTCTTTCAGCATTTCCTCTTCCTTTTAAAAGAATCTATCAACATCAACAGTGGCGCCATACTCATGACACATAGTTCAAAGCGTGTATAGTCAAATACTAATGTCTTTGGACTTTCACCTTGAAGTAGATCACCATCATCAAATGTTTGAAGTTCTTTCGAATTCCATTCTTTAGTAATCTTTTAGTGTGGTAAACATTTTACCTACATCTTTTATTCATCATTATCATGACAATTTTCATGATCAAGCTACTATAGCTTATAACGGAGAATCACGAGTATAATGTTGCTCTCCAACACCTTTTGGAGGATTAGGACGACTAGCATCTCCAACCTTCGCAAATTCTCATCAAATATGAGAACATATATTTTGCTAAATTATACTCTATCATGTTGCAACCAAAACATTGTTTTAGATGTCGCAATATCTTCTACACATGATGGTTTCTAAAACAATCCTTTCAGCTCCAAGATTTCCTTGACATTAAAACAATATTTTTAAACATCAAGAATCATGGAGGCAAACATGATACTTAGATACTAACACTGGAATTGTTACTCTTGATTTAATACTAATTATCAAACTTCACGGAGTAAACGGAGTTT
The DNA here is from genome assembly GCA_916181665.1 of Avena sativa. Taxonomy (NCBI): domain Eukaryota; kingdom Viridiplantae; phylum Streptophyta; class Magnoliopsida; order Poales; family Poaceae; genus Avena; species Avena sativa. The sequence continues at coordinate 310,598,962 of OV702284.1, read as the reverse complement.
GCTGAAAAGTTTGCAATAGGACTTTTAAACTTTAGATTGACACTCAAAACCATACGATACCAGTTTGTAAAGTAACTATCCAGAATTCTGTAGTTCTATTATCTCAATTATAACTAAGCATAAGGTGGTTAACGGATGCCAATGACTACAAAAAATTATGCAAATTCACTTTGATTTAATTTATGATAAATTGTGTTCAACTTTAATCATATTACTTTTGAACTCCCACTCAAAACAACATCCCTCGAGTGGTTTTGGTGATTACACGAACCAAATCCACTACACCAAGTCCGATCATCATGAGAGATGATGTAGTTTCAAAGGCGAATAATCAACATGTTCATCATATCATCCACATGACTCATGCTTTACCTTTTGGTATTCCGTGTTCCGGGGGCATGTTTGTACATGCTAGGATCATCAAGGTTAACCTTAGTATCCGCATGTGCAAATCTAACTTACACCTGTTGTATGAACATGTAGAATCTATCACACCCGATCATCACGTGATGCTCCAAAACGACGAGTCTTAGCAATGGTGCCTACTAAGGACGAATACTTTATTACTTGATATTTAGTGAGAGGGATCACCTTATAATGATACTGTCGCGATCTAAGCAATACAAGATGCATAAAAGGATTAACATCACATGCAATTCATAATTTGGGATATCATATGGCCTTTCCCCTTATGCCTTTGATCTCCATCTCCAAAGCACGGACATGATCTCCATCATCACTAGCGTGGCGTCAAGGTAGATGGCTCCGCTTCATGGTTGTCCATTACCAACAACAACTATTACAACTACTTGGAAGCTATTACATGATGAATAGACACGCGGGTCTTAACGAATTTAAAGACAACCATCGGGCTCCTTCCGATTGCAATATTACAATAAGGATCATTGCATATATCAAATATAATCACAATCAAATCATGGCCATACCACACCACATCACATGCCCTGCAAAAACAAGTTAAACGCCTCTAATTTTCTTTGCATGTTTTACGTGGCTTGGGGCTTTCGAATAAGAACCGTTCTTACCTACGAACAAGAACCACAACGCTGATACAATTGTTTTCAAGTGCCCATTGTAAATTGAATCTTAACTATGGTGGGAGAGATAGACACACACAAATCCACTTGTGTAATACAATTTTCACGTTGAGCATGGAGCAAGTCTCATGTGCGACGACATGTAAGGTTAGCCCGGGCCGCTTCATCTCACCATCCGCAAGATGCAAAGTACATGAAAAGCAAGCGACAAAAAAGCATCAACGCTCACAAAACCATTGTGTTCTACTCGTGCAACAGATCTATGCATAGATTCAGCTCTGATACCACTGTAGGGTTCGTTGCATGTAAAACAAAAAAGTTCTACCGCAAGAACGCATAAAACCAAGATCCAATCTATGGAAAAGCCAAGATCTAATCTATGAGATCGGTGCAACGAGATTGTGGAGAACTAACCATCATAGATACAAAGCATTTAACAAGATCAGATTCTCATTGTTGGTGTAGTCGATCACTTCCCGATATCAAGATCGTGTAAACGATCCTTCCGGTGCCGCTTTCCGGTAACTCTTTCGCAGTCGCTCACACATACGGTAGTCGATGAAGACCTTCCTCTCCCTTGTTCCAGCAGGGCAGCGGAGGTAGTAGATCTCCTCGGAATCCCAACAACACGACGGTGTGGTGGTGGTGGTGGTGGAGAGATTTCTACAGGGCTTCGCCTAAGCCGGGGCAGGACGGTGGATAAGAGAGAGAGATGCGACGGCTAGGGTTAGGCGCCAAGGGAAAGGGGTGTGTGTGTGGGGGGGGTGCGCCACCACCCCTCATTATATAGGTGGCGAACGTTCAAGGGTTCCCATCCCAGGCTGTGTCCCCTCCCAACTCACCCACCAAGGGTAGAGTTGGAACCTTTTCCATCTAGTCTTCCCTCTTACCAAAAACTAGAGTTTGACTTTTCAAACTAGAATTTGACTATTCAAACTAGGGTTTGACCCTTTTACTAGTGTTGGCCTAATTGGCTCTTTAGGGTTTGGTTCGGCTGGCCCCTAGGGCATGCCACTGTCCAAGTGACCCCCTTCCGGGGTGGTGGAACCACTAGTGGTTCCTCTAGGACATTCTAGAAGTATCCGGTCAAAACACCAAAACTTTTTGGAACCCCAGAAAACCACTTTCCTTATATGAATCTCATTCTCTGTACCATTCTGGATCTCCTCGTGATGTCCTGGATCAAATACGAGACTCCGAACAACATTCGGTCTCCAACTCATATTTCATATCTACTTAAAACAACATCGAATCCTTAAGTGTGTCTCCCTACGGTTCGCGAACTATGCAGACATGATCGAGACACTTCTCCGGTCAGTAACCAATAGAGGGATCTAGAAATCCATATGCCCCCCACACTTTTCAACGATGACTTCGTGATCGAATGAACCATTTACATATGATACCAATTCCCTTTGTTGCGCGATACTTTACTTACCCGAGATCCGATCGTCGGTATCTCTATACCTAGTTCAACCTCGTTACCGATAAGTACTCTTTACTCGTACTGTGATGTGACATCCATTATGACCTTGTCACATGCTTGCAAGCCAATTGGATAACACTCCACCGAGAGGGCCAAGAGTATATCTATCCGTCTTATGGACGGACAAATCTCACTCTTGATCCATGCGCTTCAATCCATACTTTCAGAATACCTAATGCCACCTTTATAACCACCCAATTACGGAAGTGGCGTTTGATGTCATCAAAGCACTCATCCGATGATGGTGATTAACATGATCTCATGGTCGAAGGATTAGGTTACTATGTATTTAAAAGCTTTGTACCAAACGAAATTTAATGACTTGATCTTATGCTATGATTACTATGGGTGTGTGTCCATCACATCATTCTCCTAATGATATGACCTTGTTATTAATAACATCCAATGTCCATGATCAGGAAACCATGATCATCTATTAATCAACAAGCTAGTTTAATAAGAGGCTTACTAGGGACTCTTTTATGTTTACAAAACACACAAGTATTAATGTTTCCGAAAAATACAATTATATCATGGGATGTAAACATTTATCATAAACATGAAGATATGATAATAACCGCTTTATTATTGCCTCTCGGACATAGGTAAGTTATATATGTCTTCGGACATGATGATGATATGATATTTTGATGGACAACAACTGCATTGCATACATAAACTCGGTATGGCCAAGAGGTCATCTTCCATAGTGCAGCTCCGATCCTTCTCGTCGTAGATGCAAACGTTGTACCACCATTAAAAATCGTTGTGCCTCCTGGTTGGATCAATACAGTAGGTGATGCCTCTGGATACACATGTAGTTATGAGACAGTTCTTGTTGTGAGATTCGAAAGGCACGCATAATATGTTGCCTAAAGGGTTGAACATGTATTTGGGTACAGTAGTGCACCCCTACATGGTATCTTTTCGAGAATCCGTGTGTCCACGGTTATGGACGCCTCAGGAGTATAGTGTCATGATCATAGACAACGCCACTAATGCTTTGCCTCTAATAATATGACTAGTGATTAGTCATGCCAACTAAACAACTGGATAATTAAAATTGCCACGTGTGTGTTCCGCAAGAGTACTTTCTCGACTGGTCTTTGAGGGGGAAATATTTGGATGGGTTATGCTTGGTGTTATATTCTTGTTACCGTTTAGCGCTCCCTTACACTGCTCTAATAGCCGAAGTTGTAGCGTGTCTCTATAAGTTAGATAGTGCAAGCCTTGCTGCTGCTGAGCCGACCATACCCATGTAGGCGAGGCCCACCGAATTCTAAGACTAGCCATGTACTGGCCTCAGTACTGACCGTCCTCTCTTTATGTTTTCCTTTGCCCTTTGTCGGCACCTTTTGGCTTTGATAGGTATGTGTTTGACCATCTTAGCAAGTTTACCCTTCCGGCTTGGCCTGTGTAGGGTTATGGACGGCGCCTGGTTATTCTCCAGGAATCTTAGTCCCATTTGATTCTTATCCATACTCGGATACTGTATTGCTTACATCATGATTTATATCTTTGTATTGTATCATTTGTATTCTTGACTCATGGAGTCGTTGTTGTATATATATGTTTCTTGTGGATTTTGTTGTAAAATATTATGATGTAAATACTTGTAATAAATGCACCTACACGAAAGTGTCTGGTGGGCGTCTTTGAATCGCTTATATGCGGATTTTGGTAGAAATACTAAGATCTCCTTAGTCTCGACTCTGGAGCGTTACAACATATTTATACCATGTATTCTTGTTGTGTTAGTTCTAGAATGATGTCAGACGACATATCAAATAGAAGATGCCAAAGTTTGAACTTCATGGAAAAAACATGGGACATTCACAGATGATACTTATCTTTTACACATTTGACTACCGTTGAGAAAAAACATACAAATACATAGGTTACATTAGCATGATATTCAGGTAGGTTTCTTTCTTCATAATTTTCCTATGTATGACCCAGAAAATGCAGACTAGGTTGATGTTGAACATAAAAGGCAAAATTAGTTTCATGGTATAAAATATATTTGCAACTAGTCTCTTCTATTTTCTGATTTACTTTTGTTTCATTCAAAGTGAACTCAACCATTTGGAACTAAGACTACATGTTTTCTGTCTGAGGAATTCTTTCTTTTTGGTTCTTTTTTTTGTGGAAAAAGATCCGGATCTATTTCATGAGTTCACAAGAAGTACAAAGCATCCAAACATAATACAAATTATATCGAGGTTCTTGGACCACCTAACGACCACTACTGCCGCCAGAGCGAGCCGCCGACGCGCCGCTGTCGCCGCTCCCTTACCGGAGCCGGCCTAAAGTTGTTGATGACAGCCAAGAAGTCTTCGTGTACGTGCCCCTAAGGACCAGCGCCCTAGAGCTGAAGCAGTCGCCATTGAACCCTTGAATTGATCTAAAACTTGTAACACCAAACCTAGAACACACGTAGACTGGACGAGATCCACCACTCCATAAAAGCGGTGACCAGACGAATCCCCGCCCTCCTCAACGCTAGTGGCAAGATGATCGCAGACGAGGTGAAAGAGGAGACGGGTATACCTTATTCTTGTCCCGCTCAACGCCGCCATAGCGTCGATGCCGATTGACCAAACTCTAACTTTAGGGACCTTCTACAACGCCGAGCGCAGGTCCGAGGTCCCCACCCCCTCCCGTCGTCAGAGCGACAAGCAAAGGAGGCGGGGACCCGTCGATTCCCAAACATAGAAGACAAGGACGACGTAGATTGCAGCGGCTACTAGGGTTTTCCCCTAGCTGCCACCTCTCTTTTCCTTACGGGAGGAGGTGATCGGCTATTCCTTAGGATGTATTCCGGCACAAGATTTTTTTTTGTTCTTGATTAGTTGATTTAGCTAGCTAGCTAGACAGTACAGGGGAAAACCCTTATATTTGAACTGTTATTGGCTGACTTCTGTTTTTTTTTCCATAACCTATGAATAGACATCCTGTAAGCTTACACATTTGTGCATATTTGATTCGTATACAAAACATCTTGCAGTTTTCTTTCTTATTGGTTTACTCTCTATCACGCTGCCACCACAATACTTGGCCATCCTACTTCATTATCCCCTCTTAAGTTTTGATGATTATTAGAAATATCTTTAGAACTACTCGAACAAAAATACATGCAAACAAAAAACTTCACAATATCTTAATATCAAGGACTAGCCGCATGGACACCATCAACACTTTAGATCAACCACGGACCAGATGAGGACACAACTTTGGAGCTGAAACAATCACTCGCGCAGAATAAACACCGTCGTTGGCACAACACACAGCAGCACCCATGCAACACCGCAGAGCAGGTCAGGGTGTAGGTGGGCATGCCCACGGCAGCCCACCATCCGCCCACCTGCGTCCTATAATTTAATAGGAATTGACGATTCTATCTATTTGATTTCACTCTTGCTAACCAGCATCCGCGTGCCCGCCTACACCCGCCAGCCTACTCATGCAAACAACCAGCTTGCTCACGCACAAGTACACAGCAAAATCGAAAGAGCAGCCAGCTTCCTCACCCAAGTGCACAGAAATCACATAAGAATGAGCATTCTTACAAAGGCTACAGATCAATGGAACTATAATCAGTACAAGCATCACATTATCATTACGGAGTACAGGAAATGCCTCTCTATACAAACTTGAAAACACATGAACATGATTTAAATGAAATAGCCTGCTGATCAAAATTCTTTCTGAAAACACATGAACATAACTATTATTTTTGCAGTGATCTGCGACGAAGCGTGGTACGATTCCGTCATCATGCTAGGGGACTCGGCCGATGCCAACTGCAACAGCGACGACAATCCCGACAATGATTACGCCAGCGTCAGTGGAGGTACCGTGGTCACCCGATCTTTCCTGGCATGTAGCGTCACAACGCATTGCAGTTTCAGACTCGTGCAGAGCACCAAGGTCCAGCCGATGCCCGTCGCCGGGTTCAGCCTGCACCATCGATCAGAGGAAAATATCGGCCGTCGTCAAGCTGTGGTACAGGAGGAGGTCCTACGAGGGCAATGAAATGACCGAAATGAGTGAATGCCAAGTACCTGTACTGGCCGAGAGCGTGCCTAAAGCTGCCTTGTTCGACCGAAGAGAAGCTGTCGGAGGGATGCTGGTCGGACCTCAAGCCGTCGGTGTTCAGAGTCAGAGGGGAAGGCTTCTTCAAGTAAGAACCAATGACACTGATATCAAGTTCTTCCAGTGTGTGTTCTGTCTATCAGTACTAAGACCGCAGGTTGAAACTCACGCGACAGACAAGATAGACAAGATGGTACCCAACACAAACCACTAGATACTGATCTGTCCACGTATGCATTCGAGCAGGTCCACTTACATATACTATTTCAGAATGTAATAAATCTGTATCAAGGTCCACTTACACAAACCACTAGATACTGGATACTGATCTGTCCAGATGGTAGAGCTGATTAGCTAAGATTACAGATAATCGTTCCGTTTCCAAACCTATGTCTGAAGATAAAAGAATGCATACATCTTTATCAAGGAAAAGCCAGGCTTAGATACATTTTCGACAACACATAGAACAATCTTTAGAGCCATGTATAAGCAGCTCGTAAGGACTTGGATGCATAAACTCGAAAGAGCCTAAATCCAGACGATGAGCTTGCGGCTGCAACATTTGCAGCATATCAGCATGATCTTCCCCTCCCTAATCTTCAACTAAAGGGTGCATGGTGTAATTGACAGCTACAGCTTTAGTATTTCAGTGTAGATATAGTCATATACGTACAGTAACATTCTTTATACTGCACATGCTACTGATACATATATGAATAGGGTGTGCTCCTCGGGGGCCTGTGCTCGTGAGCTATATTCAACTTGAGGACTAGCCTTTTGTACTCCGATACCCTATGCATATATGAAAAAATTTCAGGCTCTTAAGATATTTAAACCTCGATTTTTTTTAATCCAGCCTGTTGAATATGGTTCTCCAGTAGCATGTTGCTTCTTAGAATTGTCACATCGAACTAAGCAGTGGCGAGGGTTTGATGAGGCGATGCACTGGCACTGCCTAACTCTAGGATAATTTCTAGGGGACCGTCAGATACCTCGATTCCAAGTCAGATGTCGATTCCAAGTCCAGGACCAGCTAAAAGGTAAAATCAGTAACTCTAGGATAATTTCTACGGGATTCCAACTCAATCAAAGATTATCAATTTAACCAAGAGGGAGAGAGCGATTTACCTTCTTCCCCTTCTTCTTGGACGAAGGATGTGTGCTAAGCACATCGCCAGCCTACTGGAGAACGCCGGACGTCTGCTTCCCCGTAGAGATGCTACCTACTGGATCCTGCCCCAAATCGGCAAGTCCCCGACTGCCTGGCCTACTTGCTCCGTGGTCGAGGGCATGGATGTGATGGCGCCGTCGACGTGGTGCTGGCCATGCGGCTGGGAATGCGAGGGCAAGGAAGAGGCGAGCAGGGGGAGGCAACGGCGATTGGTGGGGGCATGGTTCCCGCAGGCATGGCGCCAGCCTCCATCGCCAAGGAGGGGGTCAGGATGCGGCGTGGCGGCAGTAGCGGTCGAGCCGTGGTTGTTTGGCGGATTCTAACGGTTGTTTATGGGCCTCCACTTCTGGGAAATAGGTGGGATGGGCTGGCGGCGCCGTGGGTAGCCCGTGCCCACCTACAGGCTGAAGAGCAGGTGGCGCGGCGAAGTGCACGAACCATCTAGTTATGTACTGTACAACCTTCATGTCAAACGAACATATTTCATCATATGGCTGCAAGTCAAACTTTCTCACTTAACTCCCTTCCCCTAAGAAATCAATAACAAAACTGACCACGTCCAGTTACAAATAATAAGAAAATAAATACAGTACAAACATTGTATTTTTTACAATATATTTGGTAACTTCCAAAAGTAATTCCAAACATAGTTTTCACCATAACGTTAGTTCTCAACGGATATTTCTCCTCAAGCAAATACACAAAAGGCAACGAAAAGAACACAGGCACACAGTAACACCCTTTCTCGTCGCCTGTCCCTGCAAGTTAGAAGAAACACAAACTGAAATAACTGGAACTTGTACACGTGGATACATATCCAAAACAATGAATTTGTTGCTTACCCTTTTTCAAATTCTTTACAATTTTGTTCCCAAACTCGAATTTTATCCCGCACAACACGCAAGTCCGAGGCAAACTCATCCCATTCCTTTTGGTTCTCGGCAGCTCGACAAATTCTGCTTCCAGACTCAAGTCTCTGTTTGTCTCCCATGTTGGGTTTCGATCGAGAATGCTGGGGATAATAAGTGAAAGTATTAACTTGTCGCACAAAGATCATTAGCAAATATATATATATATATATATATATGAAGAAATATCTTTAGCATCTGCATGAAAATATCTCTAGCACTTATTCTTGCAACAAAAACAGGCAGTTAGATCACATCTCCAGATAGTTACTTGTCAGATGGTGGATCCAGGATTTGGGATACTAGGACAAAAATGTTGAAAATCTGATACAATCAGAGGACTACATTCAACATGCGGAATAATAGTTCTAAATATGTTTTGATTCTCCAATTTATGTGAGACAACTACAAGAAACATAGAACACTTCCAACCCCGCACTGGTAAATTCCTTGAACTTAAATCGTAGACAAATGTGTTCACTATTTCAAACTTTTGATAAAAAAAGGCAATATACCACTAGATTGTACTTGTACTTGCGAGAAACACGAGACGTAGGGATTGCCTCTACAAATTCTCCGGTGGCACACAGAAACATTTTATAATCTTATTATAGCAATCCTTAGGAATCAAAACTGTGACTTGAGTTAAGCAGCGAATGGACTTGAGTTAACCCAGCCACCACCATTGCCGGACCTCGGAGGTGGACTAGGGCAAAATAAGGCAGGGGAAACCTAATTAGCATGTGGAGACCCGGGTTTGATTGCCTCTACGCCGGCGCCGCACACCTAATTTCGCAGATCAAGGAAAGGGTGGATGAAGGGAAGAGGGGGATTTTACCTCATTGGGATCGAACCTCCCAGTCCCAGCACCACCGGAGAGCAGCCGAACCGGGCTCCGATGGAAGGAGCCTTCCGTTTGCGGGATCGACCACCGAACGACGCAGCGTGCAGATCTGAGCACCGATGAAGCAGACATCCTGCTGAAAAGGGGATCGTGGCCTGATTTTTTTTTCTGGATCTTGGAGTTGTTCGTGTGGACGTTGCGAACCGGCGTTTGGCGTAAGTATATAAATCACAGGCTCTCCGGGAACCGATAGTGGATTGATTTCCACAGGCCGACTCGATTTAGATTCTGGAAGCGAAGCGAGACCCATACCGTGTCGGGTTCGTGTCTATGTGACTTTGCGGCCGTCGTACGCCCGGCCGCTCGTGGGCCGAGACAACGAAAAGGCCTAGCTAGTTACTTGGCTAATTTTCTTTTTAAATAATACGTTTTTAAAATCTATTTTACAAATAATACATGAAATAAGAAAATTCGGAATCTAGTGCTGATTCACAAGCTCGCGCTCTGACTGGAACCTATCGGAGACCCATGCATCGACAGTCGATAGCGCTCAATTTTTACGAATAGTACATAAAATAAAAAAATGAAATCTTGCACTGATTCAAAAGCTGACTGTAACCTATGAGAGATAGGTGAAGCGCGACCAACCACGGCAGGCCTGCGGTCGGAGGCCCATATAACTAGGGATATAAATGGTACGGATAATTTCCGCTTCAAATCCGTATCCGCGTTCGTTTTTTAGAATATGGTATGCATTTTTAGATATCAGGAGATATGGATGCGAATGCGGATATTTATCGAGCGGATATCCGACGAATATGGTAGCGGTGGTATTGATGATATCCGACGGATAAGAATAATCTGATATTTTATGAAAATTATCCGAGGTACTTAAATAGAATAATCCGATAAATTTAGCACAATCCCAATATTTAGACAATATAGTATGTGTATCGGCTAGCTATGCATGCTACATATACATGTTATATTATGCTATTATCAATCTTGCACTTTTATACTACTGCTATCTAGTGTTGCACACTTTCTTGTCATTTCTTTTGCATAAACTAAATAAATTTTTATTTTTTTATGTGTATTTGCTCGATTATCCTCTTCCGCCGATTCAGCTCCGAATCCGCTCCATATCCGCAATCCGATATAATCTGCATTCGAATCCGTATCCAGCTATTATCCGTTTCGATCCAAATCTGTCAAAAAAATATGATAAAGAATATAATAATAACAATATCTAATCTAATCCGATCCGTTTATGTCTCTACGCGTATAACGAAGGGGGTAATGTTGGCTTGAGTCTCCGATGAGAGTATTCGGGACTCGAGCATCCGACGACTGCATGCCACTAGCTACCGCGCATAGCTGCATGCGCATGCATGTGGCCCTCGCGGCAGGTAAGCTGGGTTTTGTCCTACAAAGGAAAAAAAACTCAACTGCAACTAGATCAATTAACTGCATGCGCTGGTCTTTCACTAGCTAGCTGCAGCGCTGCTGCTGCAGTCTTGTTGAAGTCTCAACCCCTGACATGTTCTCGTCGGCTGATAGACCAACCAGCCGGGGACCCGAGCCACACTGATCAGAACACCAACCCCTCGCAAGGAGCGGTCAGGTTTCAGCACCCGATTAGTATTAGCGCTCGTCGGAGCACCGGTCTCCAAGGCCGCCCTATATTTCAAAATGGTTAATTTTATCTATTATTTGTTATACTGATTAAAAAGTGTATTATTTAAAGGACAGTACTAGGCGTTTCCGGGAGTTTTGTGTTTTTTATCCCCGGGTCCCCAGCCAACCACGTGTCCTCATTTTGGGATCAAAATCCCGCTTTTGCTACAACTTACGCGTTTTTGTTATAAATAGTCCCGCTTTTGCTACACATAGCAGAAAACGGTTTGGCCCAGAAAATAGAAAAACGGACTGGACCTCGCCGGCGACTGTGTAGCAAAAATGTTGTGTTAATGTAGCATATCCGATATCGCCAGAGACTCGCCAGAGGTTTTTGCCGGTAGACCTCACCGGAGAGAGTGTAGCAAAAACTTTACGCTATTGTAGCAAAATCACGAAATGGTGGTAGCAAGAAAATTGTCCCAAATGTAGCAAAAAGAACGACCTCGCCGGAGATATCGTCGGTGGTGGCTGCTATAGCAAAACGATTTTGCTGAGCATTTTCGTCGAAAATATTGTAGCAAATATTTTGTGCTATTGTAGCAAACGGCGATGGGGGATGTTGTGGCGAGAAATGCAGGCACAAACGGCGTTGGGAGGGCCGCGAGCAGCGGCGACCTGTCGGGCGGCGGCGCGACCTACAGGGCTTGGTGGCACGACCGGCTAGCAGCGCGCATCGTGGCAGGGCAGCGTCGCGGCGGCGCTACCGGCAGGGCAGCACGCGGTGGCAAGGAGGCGCGGCGGCGCTGAGGCGAGCACATCTGTATGGCCGCGTGTTGCAGCATGCAGGGGTTCCGGCGATGTGACGCGAGCTGCGGGAAAGCACGGCAGCGCGAGCGGCGGCGCAGGCTGCAGGCACATGGCAGCGCGAGCGACGACGCAGGTACACGACGACGGGCACCCTTCGCGGCGCACGGCCAGGGCGATGGCGGCAAGGCAGAGGGAACGCGCAACTAGGCGCGGGCCAGGGCGATGGCGGCCTGCATCTCTGGTGGCGGAGCGGCGCCATGAAAGGAGCTTGGGCGCGGCAGTAGATTCAGCGGCAGAAGGCGACGGGAGCTACAGTGGTAGGAGTTTCAACAGAGGAAAGAAAATTCTGAGAGAGATCGTACGAAAAGATAAGGCTTGTGGGACCGGTATACGCACGCAGCGCGAGCCGAAACAACCACCGGGTGATCTTTTGCGTTCGATCCGGGGGAATAGTATCATTTTCCTTATTTAAATAAAATAGCAGTTACTTGCCTTCAAAGCTGTTTTTCCTTTTAATAAAAAAATACTGCTAACGACTACTCTCAACTTTGTCTAGATAAAGCACTACTCTCTCCGTCCCAAAATAGACGTCTTAGATTTTTTAAAATTTAGATAAACTTATATACTAAATAGTGTTTAGATTTAATTAAATTTTGACAAATTTGAGACATCTATTTTAAGACGGAGGGAATAGTAAAGGTGCATGTGCACGGTCTATAAAATATATGTAATTTAATTTTGTACTCCCTTCGTCCAAAAGAATGTCATAGATTTGTCTAAAAATATGCATGTATGTAAACACATTTTGACATTTTTTGGTCATAGGGAGTAAGTTTTTTTTCTTGAGAAACACTGTACAAATCATAGACACTTACACCACGTACATGCACCCACCCCTATGAACGCACACACGCATAACCTACCCCTATGAGCATTTTCAAGTGACTGAGCCGGCGGATTGGGTCTTGAGATTGACGAAGTTACCACGGGCGCCTCACTGTCGACGGGAACGTCGCCTCCCACTAAAAGAATATCCCTCCTTTTATATAACACACAATGGCAAACCTGAAGTTTGAACTCTGGTGGGCTTGGGTACAACCACCCTCTTAGCCACCCAACCACAGGTTGGTTTGCATAGGGAGTAAGTTTTATCATGTTGTTTGTTCTATTTTTTTATTTATTAGTCCACATAAATAGACATCATGACCCAACATTAAGTATATGCATGCAACTTACTGATTCAAACATACAAAATCAGTTTAACCACACAAATTCACAAAGGTCAAGTCGGATCAGACGGATGCACTCCCATTTAGAGATGTTGTTTTTCCATGGAAGATTTGCAACTTGGAGCCAAAGGTTTACTTTATTACCAATTTTCATGGTTTTAAATATGTTTTTTTAAGTGCGGTTTCTTGCATCAATCAGTATTCATTTTCGAGTCAACTAAAATGACACTTAATTTTGCGCATGTGTCATACGAACGCTAACAAGAGTTAGTTGCCAATCATTATACCAAATGAAATATACTTATTCAGAAATGTCAGAAAAATCGTGTTTAGTATACTCCATGAAGATTAACACCCACAAACTATATAATGACTTGCATGGTTACAGAATTTTCGATGTTACAATTTTTATTATTCGATACAAACAATGATCGACAAAATTACTTCAATCATTCTTTGCAAAAGAAAGAACCTTCAATCATGATTATTCGGTAGAAAACAATTATAGATAAATTTACTTCAATAATTTTTTGCAAAAGAAAGAACCTTTAATCATTATCGGCAAATTGGACTTATAAGTATCGTTCATTTCTCTTTGCTTTTATAGTTGTATGGTTTATATTCACCATTTTCACCAATGCTCCATATGGAATTTGGAAGCATACATTTTTATCCCAAAAGTTAACAATAATATTCTTGTAGAACGATAGAGAGAGATTGGCGAATATGATGATGTATTATTGACCCTCATGAGCGAGTATATATAGGCGTATAAGGATCATCTTGGAGTATAAGACAAGACATGAGATCTATCTCTATCCTAAATTAACCGAACCGTACACGTATACTCTAACACCCCTGCAGTCGCAGCGGTAGCATCATGAACAACTGAAACGTTGAGAATGGTCAGACTGAAGATTAACCGAAGTAGAACCAGTGGGTTGACACCCTCCGGAGTAGGAGCGGGAACGTGGCGGACGATATCGCGTCATGGTAGCTTGGACTGTAGAGAAAGTTGATGATGCTCAAGCGAGGTGGTAGCTTAGACTATAGAGGAAGCTGATGATGCTCAAGCGAGGTGGTAGCCCTTATGCCAATGTCGAGGGAGCCGAGAGCGTTGGGTGGTGCCATGGTCGAGGTAGCCGTGCGAGGGGTCGCCATGGTCAATGTCGTGGTCGGGGATGCCAGTGTCGAGGTAGCCGCACGTGAAGCCGCATGCGCATAGTGCGCGAGAAGGATGACAAATATGAGTCGTGGCAGTCGTCGAGGATGTCAATGCCGAAGCTGATGCAGTCCGAACCATCGAGGACAAAGTGCGGCCATAGTTTTGCCAGAACTAGGCGCATGTCGGGGACGAACGCACACTCCGGTTTTGCCAGAACCGAGTATGCAAAGAAGAACTCGTCGGTGACACGGTCGAGGCAATCATAGAGGAAGGAGGCGATGCCGAAGAGTACCATGTCGAAGACGATGAAGACGAGGCACCGATTCAAGCTTTCCAGACTCGGGAACGCATCGGGGACGAAGGCACTCCCGGTGTTGCTAGTACCAGGTGTGCGAGGAGCAGGGACCATCATGAAAGTGTGCCATGTCAGAGAGAATAGCAGGGGAGGTCTCTAGAGCTGTTGCGAGGCGCAGAGCGGCGAAGGGAGAGATGCTGATGCTGTCCACGGTTGTCAGAGTAGAGAAGCAGGTTGTCAACACCCGGATTTTTAATCCCAGATGCCTGTTATACCATACATCACAATCCCAGGATTACCATTTTTGTGAGACATAACAGATTTTGGTATCACAGTACATCATCCATTACAAACCATACATAAGGTTTTACACAAATAAGGATCTCACGATCCAGTTCTTAATACAACTCAAGAGTGGAATAACGTAATAATCAAGGTAGCGTAGGCGAAGCTTCATCTTCGGGGTCACAGGCAATGCTGACGATGGGAGATGATCCTAGTTATCGTAACCTTCCTGTGGTCCATCATCCTGGTACTCCTCTTCATAGTCTGGCCATGGGAATAGCCAGGGACAAAGCCATGAGTACTCTTTAAGTACTCGCAAACTAATACTAACAAGTTAAGGGGGGCTTTTTTAGTAGGACACTAAGCTCTAGGGTTGTTTTGCAAAAAGCCAGGTTTACCTCTACTAAGTTCAGAAGCAAAGAAAGCTAGTTGAAATTTTATAACACCTAAGTGGGAACTTCAATTTCATATCACAACTCTGTTGTGGTCAAGTCAAAGTCTCAATTCATTTCACAAGTCATTTTGAAAACATCTGACGGGGGAACAATATGGCCACTCCAACTGTCCATAACCGCGGATGCGGCTATTCGAATAGTTTGACACTCTGTAAAGATTGTACACTTTCACCACAACATTCGATACATCAGTCAGGAACAAATCCTGAATTCACCATACTCAGTATGCCGATAATCAATCCTAACCTTTCAATTACACGCCCTAGTACAGGCACCTCTCCTGTGAGTTTGGCCTCCCAACCATGACCAACTGTCATCTTGGGTACTGCACAGGTGGACAATCTTCACAAGGTAGCCTCAGCTCAGACCTTGTCCGTGAGGGAACCCATACTAAGGTATATAAGTTTCCAATCAAGCCCTACCCAATTTTCGGGTATTGTGGTTGTACGGTAAAATTGGAATGGTATCGCATCCAGACAACCATCAGTTTTATAAAGGGATTAGGCTCATGCCTCAACATTTTCATCATCAAAATCATCTGGTGTTCGGAAACACATGTCAAAACATCTCACTAGAATGACTCATCATTCCAAGGTTTTCATAACCATTTTCTCCAAGTATTCCCATCTAAAGTTGATCAAGTTTTATGCTTAGCACTAGCATCTACAAGTGGGTAAGTACTAATGAGGGGTGTTAAACAAGTGGAGATTAATTAAGTTCAATATCATGCCTTAGGATGGCATCAGTTATCTACTTAGGCCAAATTTAATGCTCTTTATGCAACCTTCAAGTATCTTCCTAGAATCTACAAGTCACTTAAGTAAACTCTAAGAGAAAGCTTTGACAAAGAAATAAAGTATAAAGCTTGCAAGTAAAACTAGGATTGGGTTATCAAGTGGGTATGATCACATATGCTTAAGGCATATAGTTGGCATGGTAACAAGCCAGTATTAGCTTGCATAAGTAGGGTATCTTGCAAGGGTTAGCTTGCCAAATCAACTAGTAGTATTAGGCTTGCCTTGAGCAGAGTAGTGGTTGAAGTTCTCCTCGGCTTCCTCCTCGTAGTATGCTCCTTCCTCCTCGTATCCTTGGTCGGTACTAGCGTCTATAAATAAATACGAGGTACACCATCACCAAACAATACTTAACTATTTTCACTCATCACACAAGGGTGTACTATAGGTGATCTAGCATCATCACTTATCATTACAATATTAAAGAATTTGTCTTGTTTATTTTAATTTTGAGAAAAGTAATTTCTACTCATTGAAAAAAACTACTTAAGATTTAATATTCTCCAACTCAAGCATGGGATCCTGTTGACACATGACATCACCACATATTCCAGTACATGGGAATGTGATTTAAAGTGGTGTCACAATTTAATAAGGTTTAAGCTTTTTATTTTAAATAAATAAAGTGACTAGAAATGCCTATGGGGCATTCTTTTGTTACTTGAACATTATTTCTGTAAGTAAACCCAAATGTTTTTATATATTCTGAAAGGTATGATCAAATGTGATTTTTGAGAGCTGGAATCAACTCAAAAGATATTATGGTTGAATTTTGAAAAATGTTTGAATGCAGAAAAACTTCTGACTTGTTATTTTTACCAAGGTTGATCTACAGATCCAAATGATTTGAATCCAACGGGCTTGGATTAAGCATTTCAGTACCTTTCTAAGAAAACTAATTTCATGCATTTTGGTTCACTGAATCGAGCTGGGTTGAATTTTGAATCTATATATAGAACTGTGTTTGAATTAAAATAGAAAAATCTAAATTCAAACGGTTGGGTCGCGTGGGAGAGGTTAATGGGCCGGCCCAGTGTCACTCCGCAGCGCGGGGATCAGCTGACAGGGGGTTCCACCAGTCAGTGGCTCATAACACGCGAAGCGGTACGGGGCTGTGTGGTTCGTTGGATTAGAAGGGAGATCGACGGCTGGGGATCATCGTCGATGATGAACATGTCACCGGCGAGCTCAAACCCTAGCGGCTCAGTGGGGGTGCATAGGGGGCATACCAGGGCTCCAACAACGACGGTGAGGCGAGCAAAAGAACGAGTGGTCGACAGCGAGATCAGGGACGGTCGAGGCAGCTCCAGGGGTGGTCGAAATCAACGGCCCCCTTCTTTTCCAGAGGCGGCCTGCTCCGGCACAATTCCGGCGAGATTCTGCTCCTCATGCTCCGGCTAGAGGGTGGAATGATCAGTGAAGTGAGGGGAGTGGAATGATGTGCTTCAAACGGCTGGGGGTGGTCTCCTTTTATAGGCTCGACAGCGAGACCGAGAGGGATGGGCAGGCGACGGTGGCGACATGGCTACGGGCTGCTAGAGGCATGGCTGAGGTTGGCGATCGACGGGCGGTCTCCTAAAGATGCTCTAGAGCTTAAATGCGTGCTTAGGGGTGGTGGCAATCGGTCGGGAACGTGCGGTGCTCTGCGCGGCAGAGGCGGCGTCTTCGACGGTGAGCGGTGGTTGTGAGGCACGGGGCGGCAAACGGGGGTGTCTGGCGTGTTCCTGGGATCATGGCGAAGCGGTGGGCACGGGCTGCGGTCGAGGGGTGGCGTGTGCACGCGTGCCGGGTGCGGTGCTCTGGGGCGGGCTCGGCATGTCGCAGTGGCACTGGGCGTGCGGCGTTCCTGGTGGTCCACGGCTTGCACTGGCTTGGGGAGGGGACAGTGGGCGGCGGTGAGGTGCTTTACCTCCCAGACAAGGTGGGCGTAGCTAGTTATTCCTCTAGCTTGTTGTCCACCTTGGGGTGTCATGGTGAGGCTCGCCTTCTCATCATTGATAGCAAGGCAAGCTTACAGTGGTGCTAGAGGTTTACAATTAAGCTAGATGATCTACTAGATGGTTGTTGTTAGCTAGAGAGGGAACAAGTTAGGCCAAAACACTATTAAAAAACAGTGAATTTGATTTGGTTTAAATTTGCCTGCCAAGTGTTTGATAAAATGGCCGCAAGAAACTTACTTTTGAATTTTGAAAAGATTTTTGGTGGGTGTGCT
The DNA here is from genome assembly GCA_916181665.1 of Avena sativa. NCBI lineage: Eukaryota > Viridiplantae > Streptophyta > Magnoliopsida > Poales > Poaceae > Avena > Avena sativa. The sequence goes on along the minus strand of OV702284.1, from coordinate 310,580,538 downwards.
AGGCATGTGCTGAGGATTCTGTGGGTGCTTGGGTTTTGAAAATTGAGCTTGTTTGAGTGGTTTTTGAAATAGTGGGATCTTCCCATATGAGATAGATTCAATTTTAAACTGTCCTTTAAACATAGTATTTGAATGTTTTTGGATGATCACAAAGTGGGCCTTGGTACCTTATTATGAGTACTAACAAGGGGTGCAAAGATCCACAAATGTTTCTGTTAAGTTTTGAAAACTAGGGATAGCCAAAGTATGCATGAGAGTTAATTTGGCAAAAATGACCATTCACTTCCTTTGTTCATTTTGAGTTGTTTGTCTTTGAGAAAAGTCTGGGGATTGTTTAGAGGATGTTTATTTCACCTAAGAGTCATTTTACAAGCAAAGAAACACATAACCATGGCAATTCAAAAGAATCCAAATTTGGAATACACACACATATGAATGCTTTCATATTTTTAGTTGGGAAAGTTTTTGTTAACACTAATTTTGATGATTAGCATTTGATGATCCAAGTTTAATATTTTTGGGATGTTACAAACCTTCCCCCCTTAAAAAAAATCTCGTCCCGAGATTTGAAAAAGGACGAAAAAATATTACCTAGGATTTGAGATCGGGAAACTCCGTCCTGATGTGATCTTCACGCTCCCAGGTAGCTTCTTCTTCTGTGTGGTTGCTCCACTGAATCTTGAGAAACTTGATGCTTTGGGTTCTAGTAGTTCTGAAAGCTTCTTCCAAAATACGGATGGGTACTTCGGGATAGGTCAAGTCATCATTGATTTCTATGGTCCGGTGATCAATGTTCTTGAATACTTCAGTCTTCTCTGGAACTTCGAGGCACTTGCGAAGTAATGAGATATGGAACACATTGTGCACTGCTGACATCTCTTCTGGCAATTCCAATTGATACGACACTTATCCTCGACGGTTCAGAATCTTGAAGGGGCCGATATATCTGGGGGCTAACTTTCCCTTGAGCTGGAAACGCTGCATTCCCTTCAAGGACGACACTTTCAGATACACGAAATCTCCGATGTTGAAGGCGAGGTCTCGATGTATCTTGTCGGCGTAACTCTTCTGCCTTGACTGAGCCGTCTTGAGGTGCTCACAAATCTTGTGAACTTTCTCTTCTACTTCTCGTAGGATGTCGGGTCCGAAAATCTGACTCTCTCCTACTTCCGACCAGTTCAAAGGGGTGCGACACTTCCTTCCATACATGAATTCCACTGGGGCCATTTGCAAACTAGCTTGATAACTGTTGTTGTATGAAAATTCTGCGAACGGCAGGCAGTCTTCCCATTTAGATCCATACTCTAACACACATGCTCTCAACATATCTTCGAGTATTTGATTTACTCGCTCCGTTTGTCCGTCGGTCTGAGGATGATAAGCGGTGCTGAAATCTAGTCGGGTTCATAAACCTTCTTGGACTTTCTTCCAGAATCTCGAGGTAAACCGAGTTCCTCGATCCAATACGATGTTCTTGGGGACTCCGTGCAAACTGACGATTCTAGCGATGTATAACTCCGCTATCTTGGAACTCTGATATATGGTCTTGACTGGTAAGAAATGGGCGACTTTGGACAATCTGTCCACTATGACCCAGATAGAGTCATTTCCCCTACTAGAAGTAGGCAATCCGGTGATAAATTCCATTCCAACGGAATCCCATTTCCATTCTAGAATCTGCAATGGTTGCAACAATCCGGCGGGTCTTTGATGTCCCGCCTTGACTCGCTGACATATATCACACTTGGCGGTATAGCTTCCGATTTCTCTCTTCATCTTATGCCACCAAAATTGCTCTTTCAAATCTTGATACATCTTCGTTCCTTCGGGGTGGATAGAATAAAGAGTATCATGAGCTTCCTTCAGAATAACTTCTTTCAAATCAGAATTTGCTGGTACACAAAGGCGTCCTTTGTACCACAGAACTCCTTCTTCGTCTTCGGTGAATCCGGGTACCTTGCATGTACCGATACGACGCTTGATTCCGTCGATACTAGCATTTCCTTTCTGCGCCTCCTTGATCTGGCTGATCAAAGTGGGTTGAAGTTCTATGCTAGCCAAAAATCCTTCACTCACTAATTCCATTCAGAAATCTTCCATCTCTTTGTGCAAACTTGGTTGCTCCTTCAAAATCATGGAGTTCAAGCGGCACGGCAATCTGCTACCACATTGGCTTTACCGGGGTGATAGTGAATGTCCAGATCGTAATACTTGATTAGCTCAATCCATCTTCTCTGTCTCATATTCATCTCCTTTTGAGTGAATATATACTTCAGGCTCTTGTGATCCGAATAGATCTCACAACAGTTTCCCATCAGGTAATGCCTCCATGTCTTCAGGGCTAGAACTACGGCTGCGAGCTCGAGGTCATGGGTTGGGTAGTTTTGCTCATGTTGTTTCAATTGTCGGGATAGATAGGATATAACTTTGCCTTCTTGCATTAGCACACATCCGAGACCGATCTTGGATGCGTCACAATACACGTCAAAGGGCTTCGTGATATCCGGCATGATTAAGATTGGGGCTGAAATCAATCTCCTCTTGAGTTCTTGAAAACTCGCTTCACATTTGTCCGTCCATTCAAACTTCTTGTCCTTCTTCAGCAATTGGGTCATGGGTTTGGCGATACTCGAGAATCCTTCTACGAACTTGCGGTAGTATCCCGCTAATCCGAGAAATGCATGAACTTGGGTTTGAGTGGTTGGGGCTTGCCAAATTCGACATCTTTCACCTTTGCAGGGTCAACGGCAATTCCTCCAGCTGATATGTCACATCCCAAAATTTTCCAAATTTTGAAATGTGAAAAAATAAATAAACAAAATAAATAATTGTTGAAATTTAGGGTGAAAAGAAACTTTTGCTTCTAAATGGAAACTTAAAATCCCATCTTGAACAAACTTTGGTTAATGTTTGAATCCAACTAAATTCAAATCAAGTGGAATGCATTCTTCATAAATGCATCTTGAAATTTAAACACTTGGAAAATAAACCAAAACCCTAAAACTCTAATGGAAGAAAAACATTTCCAAGTTATCTCAAAAGACTAAAGATTTGATCCATATAATTTTTTTGTCAACAAACATTTATAAATGATCAAGAATGACAAATAGAAATATTATAAAACCATATGATTTGGTTTCACTCAATCTGGAGCCATAGATAAAAACTTATGAATTTAATAAGATAAGGAAATTGAATTTCCAAAGCTAATAAAGCACCTATCTGAAAATCCATACCAAATGGAGAGCAAATAATCCTAAAGACATTTAAAAGGATAAACAATTATTAAATAAGATTTTACAAATTGGAATCACCAAGTTTGGATTTATAAATAAAAAGAAATGTATTTTATAAGGTAAAGAAAGAAATATTAAATGAGGAATATTTAAAAGCCAAATTAAATCTTAGCCAAATCCATAAATGGATTGAGTATAAACCAAATCCAAATGAAATAATGGGATCAAATAAATCTTCTAAGTGAAATTATGGAATTAAAACCATATTTAATTTCATTAGAATAAAGACAAATATCCAATTTAAATGGTTAATAAATCATATTAAAAATATTCCAAAATAATTCAAAAGTGAGTTATTTGACACCCTAATAAATAAATAAAACATACCGAAAAGGTTTTTGTGAAAAATTGAAGTTTAATTAAGGGATGAAAATGTATTTGATCTTAACTGGATTTAAAACAAGGGCATACTTTAAATAATTAAAATACCCTAAAAAGAATAAAAATATTGTTCTGAATTTGACTTTAGATTGTATTGTTAATCAGTATTAAAATCAACACAAAGTTTGGTGGAAGTTTGAATTCAAATGGAGTTTGAATTGTTTGAATGAAAATCAAAACAGAAATTCAATATAGAAAAAGGAAAAACATTCTGTATAAAAAAAGAAACAAAGCAGCCCAGCCAGTAGGCCTAGTCCAGCCCACTCGCAGCCCACCTACTCACCCCACTCGCGAACCGTTTTTCACCCAGAAGCGCACCCGCTAAGTCACTGAGATGCGGACCCCACTCCCCCTCCCTCTCTCTCGCTGTCAACGGGACCCACTGCCACCTCATCATCGTCCTCCCCACGCGCTGACCTCGCCCACTCCCCCTACTGTTTTTGCCGGCGATGAATGCAAATGAATTGGCATAACACCGCGAGTTAATCTCTCCAGTAACCATGCATACATAAACGACTACGCCCCCTCTTCCATTCCTCCCCAAGCAGCACCTCCTCTCTGCCTCCAGGCTGCCCCAATTTTGAGCTCGAGCACCACAACCCCGACGAGCTTCTCCGGCCAATTCCGGCGCCGTCCAACCACCCCTCACCTCCCAGAGCACACGATCCTACTCCCACTCTTCTTGCGCATCTCCCTACACCAACCCCACACACGCGCGAGCACCGTAGACTCGGCAACCTCGACACCCGAGTGCCACCGTCGTCTGCCATTTCGCCGGCGAGTTTCCCCGGTGAGTACAGACCGCCTCGAACCCTCTCGTTGATGCTCCCATGATCCCCAGTACCGTGCGCATCTAACCGCATGCTTTGTTTGCCTTAGCACGCTCTCAAACCCCGCCTCCGACGACAACCAGACGAACCCGACGCCGCTGCAAGCTCCGGCGAGCAATCCACTTCATTCTTGTGCGCCCCTCGACGAACTAAAGCCACCTTGAGCTTCACCGCAACCACGCGAGCACGGTGAGCATCCTCACTCCCTCCCTCGCTTCCTGAATCATCGCCAAAGCCACCGTCCGAGCGTGCACCGCCGCTAGCGCCGCCCAGTTATGGTCTGGCTGCTGTGATCCGTAGGATGCTAGGATTAGATTTAGACGAAGGGGTATGAGTTGATCAGTGCCGCACGATCTAAGTTAAATCCAACGACTCACACAGAGCGATCCGCGTGAACCGTTATCAGCCAGTTAGATTAAGACACGTGGACAAGGTTTGATTTAAAACAGAAATTAGGATCTATTAGATATGCAAACTTGCAAAATTCATAACTTTTAATCTACACGTCCAAATTTTGCAAATTTTATATCAATGGAATCAGCAGAACAAGTACTTTTCAACCATGCACTTTGTTTAATGTTTTGCTTCTGGAAAATTGGTTGAAATTGCAGAAACTTGTGTAGGCCTAATTTGAATATAAAAATTGTTCTAGAAATATTTTTAAGGTTTGATAAGTGGTTTGTTTTGAACCTAATGACCATAGAAACCAAATTTTAGGCTTATAAACATATTTTGTGAGACTAAGGAATAAATCCTTGGATTAAACCATTTCTAGCTAAATAAAATTATTGAATATGGTTTAGAAATGATTTTTAAAGTAAAACCTTTGGGAAATGATGTAATTCAAACCTTCTGACCCTAAACACCAAGTTTTGAGATTTAAGAACATATTTTATGAACCATATAAAGTTATTACTTTGCTAAAAGATATTTTGAACAACCTAAAATATCACCTTAGCATAATATTTGGTTTATGAGATGAATCCTTTTGCAAATGGTTTTACCACTTTAGTAAATGACCACTTTGAGCTTTAAAATGTTTAGAGCCTAATAGAAACCACTTTTCTAAATAAAACCATCTTTTGCATGCTTGCATGCATTGCCTTGTTTCTATTATTTTATGTGTGATAAATTGTTTGAATGCTAGTTGAATATGTGTTTGCTTGATTGAATTGTAGTAAAAGTTTGAAGAGTGTGATATTTGCAAGATCAAAAAGTGAACCAATATTCTCTACTAAAAAGGCAAGTGATACTATCGTCCATGTACTACTATTTTTTCATTACACTTAGTGGATTTTTGTAACATGCATGATAGGACTACTATATTTTATGCTATGCTAAATCCTATTAGGGTATCCTTATATCTTCCTTAGTGAAAGCATTGTAGTTGTAGTATGCTTAGCCCTGCTATATATTTGGGATGGGATACAAGACATGATTAAATGAAGTGTTGGAAAGATATATTTTTTACATAATAAAACAAGTACTCAATGAACCACCTGGGTGGAAAGAGGATACTCAAGTTTTGGACAAGGTGGCAACAAAGGGAACCATGTTTATATGGCTATCTTTTTGTATGTGCACTAGAAGAAAACCACCCAGGGACTTAGAGATTGAACATGTTTCTTGTACATTGGCTTCCGTGTACAACCACATGCTAAATGGGCTCTGGCTTAGTCAACTACATAGTGGAAGACCCATGCATTGGCATCTTCAGGTTAACTAGAATTGTGTATGGGAAATATATCCCTACATTGGTGACTGGTAGACAAGCTAGCATTGTGTATTGGGAGGAATTCTATGGAAAGACTTTGTCACATTCTCTATTTGCCGGTACTCCATTTGGCGTGTACTTATCCAGCGGCCACTGGTGGCATCAAGACGAGATTGTGTCATCTGGGTAAAGTGTACAACTTCTGCAGAAGATCAAATTCTAAGTACTTAGCCGTGTCCCCGATTATGGACAATTCTGAGAAACTAAGGCTTGAAGCTATGGAAGATCTCAACATTCCAATTTCTCAAAGTAAAACTTGATGGTGACAACAAGGGATTAGAAGCACTTGGAGTTTTCCAAGGAGTTCAGAAAGATTTGACAAAAGATCAAAACTATTTTGAAAAGATAGGATAAAACTATATTGCTTTTTGCAAAAGAGCCTAAACCCTACTTAGCCAAATATGCATGTAATGATAGGATCCACTTCTACATAATAGTAAAACTTGCCAATACAATTCAAATGTATTGACCCTTGTGGCTGCAACTTATTATGTTGCAGGTTTGTTTGATGTTAGTGAAGTGTGTTGAATAGGATTACAAGTCTATAACCAACATGATTGCCTGTGGCACTTTGAAGATGAAGGACTCCATGCCATATAGATATTCTGCTGCATTGTAATGTGATAGCCAAATGAGCTATGTAAGATGTAATGAATTATTTTATTCCTGGTTATAAGTTGTATTATGACCTTTGTTTCTTGATATTACATCTTAACTATGGATGATAGCTATTGATCCAGGGACTAGCATTGTAAACACAGGGATCTCTACCTTATTAAAGGTTGGGACTCTTACATGATACAATGTGACCGAGGAATCCTACCTCCTGTAACCAGAATTCACATTTGCTAAACTTGGCATACAACTGATGCTCTCTAAGGGTTCCAAGAATGGTCCTTAGGTGTAGCTCATGTTCTTCTGATTTGGAATAAATCAGAATGTCATCGATGAAAACAACGACAAACTTATCCAGGAAGTCCATAAAAATCTTATTCATGAGATTCATGAAATAAGCGGGGGCATTGGTTAATCCAAAAGACATGACGATATACTCGTATAATCCATATCTGGTGGTAAAGGCAGTCTTGGGAATATCCTCTGCGCGAATCTTGAGTTGATGATAGCCAGTTCTAAGATGAATCTTAGAAAACACCTTGGCACCAGTCAACTGGTCAAACAAATCTTATATCTTTGGCAACAGGTACTTGTTCTTGATAGTGACATCATTCAACTTACGATAATTCGTACACAAACGGTTACCTCCATCTTTCTTGTACACGAACAGAACAGGTGATCTCCATGGTGACGCAGTTGGTTGAATCAATCCAATTTCCAGCATGGCATCCAATTGCTTCTTCAGTTCTGCTAGTTCAGACGAGTTCATACTATATGGTCTCTGGGCTATGGGTCCCGTTCCAGGGATTAGTTCAATGATAAACTCGATATCCCGATCTGGGGGCATACCGGGCAAAACATCTGGAAATACATCAGGGTATTCACAGACTATCCGGACTTGGTCAATGGTAGGTTGGGCTATACTCTTGTTGCACTTGGATTGACGAGGTAAGATTTCAGATATATGCTTGACTGATATTCCGGCTGTACTGGTCATGGTTATGGCCTTCTTGGCACATTTCAATTAATCCTTTATGTTTGGACATCCAATCAATTCCTAGTACTACTTCCAAACCTTTAGTTCCGAGTACTATCAGATTAGCATAAAAATCTATGCCATGGATTCAGATAGGGACGGCTTTGCAAATTTGCCTAGCTTTGGTGGTTGAACCGGGGGTTTGAACAATCATAACATGCTTCAGTTTGGTTGGTTGAATCTTACTAGTGCATGCAAATTCTTCGGTGACAAATGAGTGCGATGCACCAGAATCAAACAACACTCTAGTAAGTACTGAATTAACAGAAAACATACCCATCACGACGTCTGGCGCTTCTTGGGCTTCTTCAACATGCATGAGAAAAAGACGGCCGTTGCGGTTGAGCGAATTCCCTGGGGCAAACCTTCTTCCGGGCTGAACACGACGCTGCTGCTGAGCTGGGGCATTTGCATTGGGGGCTGCGGCATTCTTCTTGGGGCACTCATTAGAGTAGTGACCCTTATTTCCACAGTCATAACAAGTCACTTGCGACTTGTCCTTTGCTGCAACAGGCACAACATTGCTTCCAGTCCTCGGGGCAGTGTTGGCGGTAGCATTGTTATTGTTGAACTTGGGTGGTGCACGGTTGAAATTGCTAGAGTTGCCGGGGTTGTTGTGGTTTCCTCCGGGCCTTGGGTTTCCACGATTGGGATAGGTCGGACGGTTCATCGGGGGTCTGTTGGTTTTCGGGCCAAATCCTGGAGATGGGTTGGGGCGATACTTTGGGGTATGATGGGTTCCTGGCTGATGCATCATGCGGCGCTTGTGGTTCTCATTGGCTTGGTTGATCTTTCCTTCCATCTGAATGGCAGAGTCGATGAGGGATTCAATATTAGAAAAGGGGATATTGACCAATACCGTCTGCATCTCATCGTGCAGACCATTCAAGAATCTTTCTTTCTTCTTGGCTTCAGTGTCGATCTCATCCAGGGCATACCTAGCTAATGACAAGAATTTGTCATGGTATTCCACTACGGTCATCCTTCCTTGCTTAAGTTCTCTGAATTCATCTCTCATTCTCTTGATCAAACCCGGTGGGACATGGGTTCTGCTGAACTTGACCTTGAATTCCTCCCAGGTCATCATATGTCCTCCGGTCATTGCACGAACGCTGTTCCACCATGCTCTTGCATCTCCATCTAGATAGTCGGTGGCGAACAGAACTTTCTCGTTAGCTTCCACTCCGACGACTTCCAGGTTGTTTTCCATGGTTTGCAGCCAATCATCTGCATCTAGGGGCTCTTCCGACTTAGTGAAAACAGGTGGGTGGTGTTCTGGAAATTCTTGGGCTTAGATCCATGGTTGTCCTGATTTCCTTGGCCTTGATTATTGTGGGCCAGCTGAGCTATCTGTTGAAGGGTGGCTAAGTTGGCTTGACGTTTGGCTCTTTCAGCTTCGCAGTCAGAAACCAACATTTGCAGGATCTGCAACATCGGGTCCGGGGATGAACCACTTCCTCCGCGAGGCATCTGAAGATTGAGATAGATCATGAGAAAAGAGGGAAATTTCTAAGGTTCGGGGACTTTGAAAAGTTTTTAAAGTTTGACTCAGATTTTCTAGCAACTTTCTTTCATTCATTCTTTCATAGCACACGATACAACACACACCACAACAAAGGAAAAACAGATGGCTTTAAGAACCATTCTAGAAACTACGATACAGTGGGACCGAATACAACTCACTACGCTAGTGCTCAAGTGCTACTACTCCTCAGAGTCGGTGTAATCGTCATCCTCATCATCCTCATCGTCATCGATGAAGGCGAAATCCTCCTCATCGGTGAAGAAGTCCATGGCCTGATCCTCCAGAAAGTCATCATCATTGCTAAGATAAGAGTAGGGGTCTCCACGAAGATCTTCTCCGACATTCTCCCTTTCCTCCAACTGCATGTCTCTCTCGTGGATGGTCTCCTCCAAATCCGAGATACGGTGGCGAAGACGGGCAATGATGCGCTCCTTCTTGTCAAGCTGACGGTGGAGAGACTTGCGATCCTTCACTAGCATGGCGATGGTCTGATCCTTCGTCTTGATGATGGCGGACTTGTGGTTGGAGTAGTCACGGGCATTGTCCAGTTCCTGCTGACGATCATACATCATGAAGCTAAGGTGGTCCAACTGAGTCTTCAGCTCGTGGTGGTATGGGGCTTCTAGTGCCTGTCCCATAGAATCACGCCTTGGACAAAACTCAAAGCGGGTACCCTTGATCTGGTTGATTCTCTGCCCACATAGATGGGCAAGAGCTTCCTGCATGGCCCTGGCGAGTCCATAGAGCCAGTTGTTCTCTCTTAAGGTGAATTGAATTCCCTCTGTAGTGGGAGGTTCAATCTTTCCTCGGAGACTTGCAACAACTAGCCACTGCCGATCTTCTCCTTCCTAATTATTGAGTTGAGCTCCGAAGAACTCGGGGTGCGGACACTCTAGAAGTTCCGAAAGCTGGTCCAAGTCCCGCAAAAAGATGAGGTCTCCTCCATTCCCCAACTGATAAAACTTGTTGTACTTCACGTCCATCTATAAAGAATGTAGGATGGGTAAGTTAGTAGAGTGTTCAAGTGTGTCCAATTTTATGTATTTTGCAAGAGTTTTTGAGGAACATGAATTTTCATGAAAGAATCAAAGTGATAAGAATGGGAATAAATTTTTGTAAATACTTGCTTCCTTTGGTTTTGAAACTAAGTTTTTAATTTAAACGTCCAGTCTAACTAGGGTCTCCTATAGTCAGGATGGCTCTGATACCAACTTATCAACACCCGGATTTTTAATCCCAGATGCCTGTTATGCCATACATCACAATCCCAGGATTACCATTTTTGCGAGATATAACAGATTTTGATATCACAGTACATCATCCATTACAAACCATACATAAGGCTTTACACAAATAAGGATCTCATGATCCAGTTCTTAATACAACTCAAGCAGCGGAATAACATAATAATCAAGGTAGCGTAGGCAAAGCTCCATCTTTGGGGTCACATGCAATGGAGACGATGGGAGATGATCCTACTTATCGTAACCTTCGCGTGGTCCATCATCCTGGTACTCCTCTTCATAGTCTGGCCACGGGAATAGCCAGGGACAAAGCCATGAGTACTCTTTAAGTACTCACAAACTAATACTAACAAGTTAAGGGGTTTTTTGTAGTAGGACACTAAGCTCTAGGGTTGTTTTGAAAAAAGCCAGGTTGACCTCTACTAAGTTCAGAAGCAAAGAAAGCTAGTTGAAATTTTATAACACCTAAGTGGGAACTTGAATTTCATATCACAACTCTGTTGTGGTCAAGTCAAAGTCTAAATTCATTTCACAAGTCATTTTGAAAACATCTAACGGGGGAACAGTATGGCCACTCCAACTGTCCATAACCGTGGACGCGACTATTCGAATAGTTTGACACTCTGCAGAGATTGTACACTTTCACTACAACATTCGATACATCCGTCAGGAACAAATCCTGAATTCACCATACTCAGTATGCGGATAATCAATCCTAACCTTTCAATTACACGCCCTAGTACAGGCACCTCTCCTGTGAGTTTGGCCTCCCAACCATGACCAACTGTCATCTTGGGTACTGCATAGGTGGACAATCTTCACAAGGTAGCCTCAGCTCAGACCTTGGCTGTGAGGAAACCCATACTAAGGTATTTAAGTTTCCAGTCAATCCCTACCCAATTTTCGGGTATTGTGGTTGTACGGTAAATTGGAATGGTGTCGCATCCAGACAACCATCAGTTTTATAAAGGGATAAGGCTCAATGCCTCAACATTTTCATCATCAAAATCATCTGGTGTTCGGAAACACATGTCAAACCATCTCAGTAGAATGACTCATCATTCCAAGGTTTTCATAACCATTTTCTCCAAGTATTCCCATCTAAAGTTGATCAAGTTTTCTGCTTAGCACTAGCATCTACAAGTGGGTAAGTACTAATGAGGGGTGGTAAACAAGTGGAGATTAATTAAGTTCAATCTCATGCCTTAGGATGACATCGGTTATCTACTTAGGCCAAATTTAATGCTCTTTATGCAACCTTCAATTATCTTCCTAGAATCTACAAGTCACTTAAGTAAACTCTAAGATAAATCTTTGACAAAGAAATAAAGTATAAAGCTTGCAAGTAAAACTAGGATTAGGTTATCAAGTGGGTATGATCACATATGCTTAAGGCATATAGTTGGCATGGTAACAAGCAAGTATTAGCTTGCATAAGTAGGGTATATTGCAAGGGTTAGCTTGCCAAATCAACTAGTAGTATTAGACTTGCCTTGAGCAGAGCAGTGGTTGAAGTTCTCCTGGGCTTCCTCCTCGCAGTATCCTCCTTCCTCCTCGTATCCTTGGTCGGTACTAGCATCTATAAATAAATACGAGGTGCACAATCACCAAACAATACTTAACTATTTTCACTCATCACACAAGGGTGTACTATAGGTGATCTAGCATCATCACTTATCATTACAAGATTAAAGCATTTGTCTTGTTTATTTTAATTTTGAGAAAAGTAATTTCTACTCATTGAAAAAAACTACTTAAGATTTAATATTCTCCAACTCAAGCATGGGATCCTGTTGACACATGACATCACCACATATTCCAGTATATGGGAATGTGATTTAAAGTGGTGTCACAATTTAATAAGGTTTAACCTTTTTATTTTAAATAAATAAAGTGACTAGAAATGCCTATGGGGCATTATTTTGTTACTTGAACATTATTTCTCTAAGTAAACCCAAATGTTTTTATATATTCTGAAAGGTATGATCAAATGTGATTTTTGAGAGTTGGAATCAACTCAAAAGCTATTATGGTTGAATTTTGAAAAATGTTTGAATGCAGAAAAGCTTCTGACTTGTTATTTTTACCAAGGTTGATCTACAGATCCAAATGATTTGAATCCAACGGGCTTGGATTAAGCATTTCAGTACCTTTCTAACAAAATTAATTTCATGCATTTTGGTTCACTGAATTTAGCTGGGTTGAATTTTTAATCTATGTACAGAACTGTTTTTGAATTAAAATAGAAAAATCTAAATTCAAACGGTTGGGTCGCGCGGGAGAGGTTAATGGGCCGGCCCAGTTTCACTCCGCAGCGCGGGGTTCAGCTGACAGGGGGTTCCACCAGTCAGTGGCTCATAACGCGCGAAGCGGTACGGGGCTGTGTGGTTCGTTGGATTAGAAGGGAGATCGACGGCTGGGGATCGTCGTCGACGATGAACATGTCACCGGCAAGCTCGAACCCTAGCGGCTCAGTGGGGGTGCATAGTGGGCATACCAGGGCTCCAGCAACGACGGCGAGGCGGGAAAACGAACGAGTGGTCGACGGCGAGCTCAGGGACGGTCGAGGCAGCTCTGGGGGTGGTCCAAATCAACGCCCCCCTTCTTCTCCAGAGGCGGCCTGCTCCGGCGCAATTCCAGCGAGATGCCGCTCCTCGTGCTCCCGCTAGAGGGTGGAACGATCAGTGAGGTGAGGGGAGTGGAATGGTGTGCTTCAAATGACTGGGGGTGGTCTCCTTTTATAGGCTCGACGACGAGACCGAGAGGGATGGGCAGGCGACGGTGGCGACATGGCTACGGGCCGCTAGAGGCATGGCTGAGGTTGGCGATCGACGGGCGGTCTCCTGGCGATGCTCTAGAGCTTAAATGCGTTCTTAGGGGCGGTGGCAATCAGTCGGGAACGTGCGGTGCTCTACGCGGCAGAGGCGGCGTCTTCGATGGCGAGCGGTGGCTGTGAGGCACGGGGCGGCAAATGGGGTGTCTGGCGTGTTCCTGGGATCATGGCGAAGCGGTGGGAACGTGTCGCGGTCGAGGGGCGGCATGTGCACGCGTGCCGGGTGCGGCGCTCTGGGGCGGGCTCGGCATGTTGTAGTGGCACTGGGCGTGCGGCGTTCCTGGTGGTACACTGCTTGCACTGGCTTGGGGAGGGGACAATGGGCGGCGGGTGAGGTGCTGGCTACCTCCCAGACAAGGTGGGCGCATCTAGTTCTTCCTCTAGCTTGATGTCCATCTTGGGGTGGCATGGTGAGGCTCGGTCTGCTCACCATTGATGGCAAGGCAAGCTTACAGTGGTGCTAGAGGTTTACAATTAAGCTAGATGATCTACTAGATGGTTGCTGTTAGCTAGAGAGGGAACAAGTTAGGCCAAAACACTACTAAAAACAGTGAATTTGATTTGGTTTAAATTTGCCTGCCTAGTGTTTGATGAAATGGCCGCAAGAAACTTACTTTTGAATTTTGAAAAGATTTTTGGTGGGTGTGCTAGGCATGTGCTGTGGATTCTGTGGGTGCTTGGGTTTTGAAAATTGAGCTTGTTTGAGTGGTTTTTAAAATAGTGGGATCTTCCTATATGAGATAGATTCAATTTTTAACTGTCCTTTAAACATAGTATTTGAATGTTTTTGGATGATCACAAAGTGGGCCTTGGTACCTTATTATGAGTACTAACAAGGGGTGCAAAGATCCACAAATGTTTCTGTTAAGTTTTGAAAACTAGGGATAGCCAAAGTATGCATGAGAGTTAATTTAGCAAAAATGACCATTCACTTCCTTTGTTCATTTTGAGTTGTTTGTCTTTGAGAAATGTTTGGGGATTGTTTAGATGATGTTTATTTCACCTAAGAATCATTTTACAAGCAAAGAAATACAGAACCATGGCAATTCAAAATAATCCAAATTTGGAATACACACACATATGAATGCTTTCATATTTTTAGTTGGGAAAGTTTTTGTTAACCCGAATTTTGATGATTAGCATTTGATGATTCAAGTTTAATATTTTTGGGATGTTACACAGGTGGTGTAGTCAGGGACAAGACGATGACGCTGACGGCAAGTTGTAATGGACGAAGACATAGAGGGCGGCAAAAATAGCGGTGACCCGGGATGGTCATGCTGGATGCCTAGAGTGATGACGGGGTAGTCGGTAGGACATGCGACAACGAGAAGTCGCCTTGCAGGTTACCTTGTGAAGCATGACATCGATGCTCGAAGTAGGCGAGGAAGAACCCGACGGGATGACGAAGACCATGTGTATACGGCGGTGATCCACGCCGTACGAAATGGCGCGATGGAAACCGAGGACGTCGGTGCGTGGGGACAGCGAAGTAGACTGCATGCAGCGACGCTACGATCCGAGGGGGTGGCATAGTTGTAGGGCGCAAGTCAGTGCAGGGGCTAGGAGACCACCAACGATGTACACACCAAGGAAGGCGCGTTGGAAGCCGGTAGCGTGGACCAAATACGGTGGCGCTGTGGCCCGAAGGGGCGACGCAGCGGCAACCCGTAGCTCGATCGGTGGTAGGCGTGTGCTCGGGGACATGCTTGGCGTAGACAGACGTGTGATCAGTTGATCAGACCGACGGTGCGCCGTATGCGCCATGGCATGGACGATGCGTAGATCGGAGTTGATGATGGCGTTCTTGGTGAAGTCTCAGACAATATCGACGAAGACGATCTGAGGGGGCAGCCACGGCAGCCTTCCAAGGAAGGCGTAGCAGGCGTCCGCGGTGCGCGGAAGCCTGCTGTGAGGACGCAACAGCCTACCGAAGCAGGTGCGGCAGCAGAGAGGGCAGGTGCACATGCGCGGTGTAGATCGTCGATGCCGATGGTCGGAGTAGAGCGCGGCGATGACGATGCCGGTGGGCGACTCAATCCGATCTAAGATTGGTAAACCCAAAAATAAAACCGATCAAGAGATCGGAAAAAAGACTTACAAGGCAGCCGATCACGGATCGGCGGACGAACCCTGTGTACGTGTTGCGTAGCCCCCGGCGGAGATCGTGGAGATCAATTTCCCCGGGGCGGCACGGCAGAAGCGTGCTGCTCGGATAACACGAAGCCATAGGAGGGGCCAACGCAAGGTTGGGGAGAGACGGCGATAGCGCTAGGGTTTAGGCGGCGATGGCTCTAGTGTAGGATCAATTTAGGGCTAATACCATGTAAAACGATAAAGAGAGATTGACGAATGGATATATTATTGAGCCTCATGGGCGAGTATATATAGGCATACAAAGATCATCTCGGAATGCAAAACAAGACACGAGATCTATCTCTATCCTAGATTAACCGAACCGTACACATATAGTCTAACATGAAAGTCGCAAAATAATTTGTTAACTTCCAGTGCAGCATATCGATTAGTTTTCTTGCCATTGAAATCAGATCATTATACTATAGCTTAAGCTTGAGAAAAAGCGAGCCATCTGAGGCCATCTGCTCGCGCGCGCATTTCTGGCCGTTTGATCTTCACTCTGAATCATCTCAACCATGCAGTTTCAGATGTTGAATAAAGTCTTACGGGCTGGTCTCTCCCGTCCCTGCCCCCACCCTATCTCGACCCCGTTCCCCTCCACCTGAGCTCCCGAGTCCCGAGCTCCACGCATCCCAACCCCTCCTGATGGGGATATGCCTACCGGGGTATACCCAGCAGGACATTTCCGACCGGCCCTGGAACTGGCGAGTGGGCCTGCGGGACGGCGACTGGATCAGGACCTGGCGTGGATTCAAGCGACTGGAAGCTGAAGGCCCAGGAGAGTAGATAGGCCCAGTCGGATTAGGTTAAACGACTGCCGAAACCTTAACTGATTCGGTTGAGATCTGTAAACCGTAGGGGGGTGAGTCTATATAAACCTCCCTAGAGGGCGTGTAGAGGATACGTTCCATCATCCACCCAAGCGACTCGCCGCCTAGCCGCCGAGCTCGCCCCATTGTACTTCCATCATAATACAATCTAGCAGGAGTAGGTCTTTACCCTCCGGGGGGGCAAACCTGGGTAAAACCCTGTGTATCCGCCCTCATCTCGCACCGCAGATGGCTGGCCGCCCTTGCCCCATGTTCTACTACTCGTTGCCGATTGCAGCATCTGCCGTGGTCATTCCCACGACACCTCCTCCATCTCCCCGGCAATGGGTGCTGCCCCTGCTGCTCCCGAGCTCTCCCTCTCACCTCTGCTCCCTCCGCCCTCCACTCACGAGGCCACCGCCTCCCGTCAAGCTCCCGCATCCAATGTCGACCGCCTCTGCTTCCCCACTTCGAACCTGCTTAGTACCGATTCAACATCGCCCCCGACCTCGCGCACCCGCCCGCCACCACACTTTGCCGGTGGTGAGGAAGATAAGGAGGTGATCGTGTTGGACGGTGAGGGTGAGAGAGAGGTGGCGATACGGGTAGAGACGCTCATATGCGGTATTACACGAATATGTTGCATCATCCTCACTGCTTTGACTGGAAAAATCAGGGAGGGATGGAGCAAAAAAGGGAATTGAAAAGAAGAAGGCCCCTCCACTCCCGAGCTCTCCATCTCACCTCCGCTCCCTCCGCCCCTCCACTCACAAGGCCACCGCCTCCCATCTAGCTTCCGCATCCAGCGTCGGCCGCCTCTGCTTCCCCGCCTCAAACTTTCCCAGTACTGATTCAACATCGCCCCGACCTCGTGCACACATCCGCCATCTTGCTTTTCCAGTGGAGAGGAAGATAAGGAGGAGGTGAGCGCGTGGGATGGTGGGGGTGCGAGAGAGGTGGTGACACGGGTAGAGACGCTCCTATGCGGGACTAGGCAAATATGTCGCATCATCCTCACCGCTTTGACTGGAAAAATCAGGAATAGATGGCACAAAAAAAGGAATTGAAAAGGAGAAGGCCCCTTCACTCCCGAGCTCCCCCTCTCACCTCTGCTCCCTCCGCCCCTCCACTCATGATGCCACCGCCTCCCGTACAGCCCCCGCATCCAGCGTCGGCCGCCTCTGCTTCCTCGCGTCGAACCTGCCCAGTATCGATTCAACATCGCCCCCGACCTCGTGCACCTATACGTCGCCACACTTTGCTGGTGGTGAGGAATATAAGGAGGAGGTGAGAGTGTGGGACGGTGGGTGTGAGAGAGAGGGAGCGACGCTCCTATGCGGGACTATGCGAAGATGTCACATCATCCTCACCGCTTTGACTGGAAAAATCAGGGACAAATGGCAGAAAAGAAGGAATTGAAAAGGAGAAGGCTCACGAAGCATGTGATGAAGCGGTGAGAAATTTTCCAGAACCTGGAATCTACAGTAACCGAACGAAATAACCGCTCAAAGGAAAACATGGAGCGTTAACAGGGTGAGAAATGGCCGCGTCTTGCGAGAAACTGTTACGTTTCATGTCACTTCGATAATTAACATGTATGTCTTTCTAAAACAAAGCAGAATAAGCTAATTTTGGCCCCTCGTAGGCTCTGCAACTGAATTTGATTTGATTTTGAATATATTAGCATATCTCAGAGAATACATGAGATTCTTATGTAAATTGATACATGTTCTACGTTGTTCTACAATTTCTACGCGAGTTAACAAAAAATTTAGTGCCCTTGACTTGGAGCATGCTCTAGGATTAATAAACAAGCAGGTTCCATCGACTAAGTGGGTCCAAAAGAAATGTCATAACTTTTATTTTTCATTTTGATGTACAAAAATTATCAAACTTGATTACATATTATATCTTTCTTTTACGTAAAGATTTGTGGCAACTTCCAGCCATACCTTCTTTTCTAAATTTTATTGAACTAGTGAATAATTTGGAATATATCAAGTTTAAATCCAACATAGAATTAGTATATATGTAATCTGATTGTCTATATTAACTAAACTAATCATTTAATAATTCAACCACTTATAAGCGTTGAATACAAAATTGTAACTTCACTTGGAACTCTGCAATCCAAATAGATTTTGAGGCAGTCAAACAAGGTTACCGTGTGATCTTTATAAGTTAGCTTGTTTTGACATCATTAGTTTTTTACCTTGATCATGTAATATGCCAGTTTTTTGTGGTACTGAATTTGGTCTATTGCTCGATGTATTTTCGTTTAAAGTTTGCTCGATGTACATTTTTTCATTTGAAGAAACACCAGTACCCTATGTTGCTTATGAGCTTCAATATGAAATAAGGACCCGCTTCTTGCAATTTAAGGTCAGTTTTCTCAGTTTTAGATATGTCTAACACGTAGATGACACATTTATCTATCTATTAAAACACTTAACCCCACATGCTCATATATTTAATTTATGGTAACACAAACAAAACAAAATATGTTACCAGCAATAAGTACAATACAGCTACCACACTCTGCCAAATAGACTGTAGGCGGCGCGGCGAAGTGCGCATATCCACCTAGTTTGGATTAATGTCATGCACGTAATACTTACTTATCTGGAGAACTTATGAAGAACCTCTTTAGTATTCCCAATCAGGAAAAGGACGCGACCTGTGCTCCTCTCGCCCCTCCTGCGGGCGATGGGAGCACCGCCTCAGATCCCGGCGGCCAGGCGCCTCCCTGCTCCCTCCCCTATGCCGCCGCTGGCTAGGGATGCCGGGCAAAGCCCCGGTGGCGCCGGTGGCGGCGGCCCGGGCGCGTGGCAGGAAGATCGGGGGCTCTCGTGCCTAGCGGCGGTGCACCCTCGTGGAAGCGCGGATGCTCTGCGGCACGGGTCTGGTCCTGGCGCGTGCGAGTGGCGGCGTGCGGCGTGGCGGAGGCATCTCCCCTCTCGGCTATAGGGGCGGCCCTGACGGCGTGGGTTCCGGGCGAGCTCGGCCCGAGCTTCGGCGGCGGCCATGGTGGTCTGCCAACGCAGCGGCGGCGGGGATTGGGACTGCGCGGATTGTAGGTATTCGCTGGCGTCGGCGGCATGGATGCAGCATCACGGCGGCGGAGCTGAGGGGGGCAATCTGGGTCTGATCCGGGCCTAGTCGGCGGGCCGGGCCTGATCCAGACCTGCTCTGGCCCATATTTGGTTCTGCTGCTTCGTCCGGATGGCACTCACCCCTAGTGATGGAGGGTAGTTTCCCTCCCCCAAGCCATCGGGTGTCTCGATGTTTGCATGCCCACGAGACCTACCCGTCCCTCTCGTCGGTGATGCGTTGTGTCCTTGGTCAGGAGCTTTGGCTAGAGTTCATAGATGCCGGGGTGGCGGCCCTAGAAGGTGGACTGCGCGGGCATCTCTTCAGCGAGCGTCGTGTCAGTGGTGGTGGTTTCTTCCCTTGGTCATGTGGATGGCGACGAGAGGGAATTGGGAGGCTTTGGTGTTGGCGGCGCTTCGACTTCGACAGCTCCTAGATCGTGTGTCGAATGCCTTTCTTGGGTACAACGGGCGTGGCAGTAGACGGGGAGTGGTACGAAGGTTTTTCCGGGCGAAAGCTCAGTGCTTCGGCACCATCGGCAGCGATGCCTGCCGGTATCGTTACCCTCTTGGGGGTGCCGATGCGGCTACCTTCCTCACGTCAGGGCTCCGGGTGAAAACCCTTGACCGTTTGAAAGGATACAGATGTCGCCTAGAGGGGGGTGAATAGGCGGTTTAAAAACTTTTTCGAGAGTTGCTCAACAAAGGCGGAATTAAACTAGCGTTTACTTTATCGAGCACAAAACCTAGAACAACTAGGGTTCACCTATATGCACCAACAACTTATGCTAAGCAATACAAGCAACAAAGTGATAGCAAGATATAGATTACTTCAAGCACGAAGGCTATCATAATGTAAAGTGTATAAGTAAAAGCTTGGGTATAGAGATAACCGAGGCACGCGGGGACGACGATATTTTACCGAGTTTCTCCCAACATGGAGTACGTCTTGTTTGGAGAGGGGGTGGTATCAAACCACCAATGCCAGAAAAGGCCTCCCTTATTCTCCTGTGAATCTCACCCCAAGAGGATCGATCCACGCTTCCACTATCGATGCACTTGTCGGTGGCAAACCAGAACCTCTCACAAGGTTGGGGCACTTCTCCACAACTTAACTGGAGGCTTCCAACAAACACCACCAAGGCTACAATCTGCAACACCAACAAACCGTCTAGGGTTCCAAGAACCCAAGAGTAAAAAGCTTCTCAACTTTCACTCACCATGTAGAGGTCCCAACCTTCAGTAAGGTAGAGATCCCTGTGTTTACAATGCTAGTCCCTGGACCAATAGCTAGCATCCACAGTTAAGATGTAATATCAAGAAACAAAGGTCATAATATAACTTTATAACCAGGAATAACATAATTTTATTACATCTTACATAGCTCTTTGGCTATTACATTACATTGCAGCAGAAAATCTATAAGCATGGGGTCCTTCATCTTCAAAGTGCCACAGGCAAGCATGTTGGTTGTAGACTTGTAATCCTAATCAATCAACTTCACTAATATCAATCAAACCTGCAACAATACAAGTTACAGCCACAAGGGTCAATACATTTGAATTGTATTGGCAAGTTTCACTACTATGTAGAATATAAGTGGATCCTATCATTACATGCATATTTGGCTAAGTGGGGTTTTAGGCTCATTTGCAGAAAGCAATAATTTATCCTATCTTTTCAAAGTAGTTTTGATCTTTTGTCAATCTTTCTGAACTCCTTGGTAAATCCCCAAGTGTTTCAAGTCTTTGTCAAAATCTCTTGAGCTCCTTGGTAAATCCCCAAGTGCTTCAAGTTTTTATCAAAATCTCTTGAGCTCCTTGGTACACCCCAAGTACTTCAAGTTTTTATCAAAATCTCTTGAGCTCCTTGGTACAACCCAAGTACTTCAAGTCTTTTGTTGTCACTTAAAAGTTTTTCTTTTAGAAATTGGAATGTCGAGATTTCCCATAGCTTCAAGCTTTAGTTGCTCAGTATTGTCCATAACCGGGGACACGGCTAAGTACTTAGATTTTTATCATCTTCTGCAGAAGTTGTACACTTTATCCACATGACACACTCTCACCTTGTTGCCACCAGTGGCCGCTGGATAAGTACTCACCAAGATGGAGTACTGGCAGATTGAGAATGTGACGAAGTCTTTCCAGAGGGTCCTCCCATACACCATTGCTAGCTTGTCTTCAGGCACCCATGTAGGGTTTCGAGTTCCCTCATTTTCAGTACCTGAAGACAATGCATGGGTCTTCCCAATGTAGTTGACTAAGCCAGAGCCATATGTAGCATGTGGCTGTACACGAAAGCCACAATTGGAGAAACATGTTCAATCTCTAAGTCCCTGGGTGGTTTTATTTTGGTGCACAACACAAAGAGATTGCCATAGACATGGTTCCTTTTGTTGCCACCTTGTCCAAAACTTGAGTATCCCTGTCCACCCAGGTGGTTCATTGAGTACTTGTTTTATTATATAAAACATAAGTCTTTTCTCAACTTCATAAAATTCTCAACATGTATCTCTTCTCAAAAATATGTAGCATGGCTAAGCATTTTACAACTACATTGTTTTCACTAAGGAATATATATAAGGGTATCCTATTAGGATTTAGCATAGCATAAGTATAGAAATTCTTTTCATGCATGTTTTCAAAATCCACTAAGTATAATGAAAATAGTAGGACTTTAGATGATAGTGTAACTTGCGTTTTTGGTAGGGAATGTTGGTTCACTTCTTGATCTTGCTAGTTTCACACTTTTCTAACTTCACTACAATCAATCAAGCAGACACAATATCAACTAGCATTCCAACCAATATTCAAACAATCAAACACACATAAAATAATAGGAACTAAGTCGTGCATGCAAACATGCAAAAGATAGTTTTATTTGCAAAGGTGGTTTCTACTAGGCTCTACACATTGTAAGGTTCAAGGTGGTCATTTCTAAAGTGGCGAAGTCATTTGCAAAAGGGTTTTTATCTAAAAACCATTTTTAAATCCAATCATTATTTTATGTGGTTGAAATTGTTTTTAGCAAGGCAACAATTTTACATTGTTCTCCAAATAAGTTGTTAGTTCACAAAACTTGGTGTTTAGGGTCAGTAGCTTTGAATCAAAACATTTTCCAAAGGTTTTGTTCAAAATCAATTCCATAACAAAATCAATATTTTTATTTGACTAGAAATGGGCTAAATCAAGTTTTTATTCCTAAACTCCACAAAATACATTTTTAATTCCATGGGTTGGTTCCTAGGGTCAGTAGGTTCACCACAAACCAATTTGCAAAGATTTCACCCTTAAAATCATTTTGGAATAATTTTTATAACCTAAACAAGCATACAAATGTTTCTGCAAAAATAAACATTTTACCAGAAGCTTTTCACTAAACACATTGCATGGTTGGCTGAGGCTTGTTCCACTGATTCCACTGATATAAAGTTTGCAAATTTTGGATGTGTGGATCAAAAGTTACAATGGTTTCAAATTTGCAAATCAATCTGATTTCAATTTCTGTTTTAAAACAAAGACTGGACACGCGCCGCAATTCTACTGGTCGATACCGGTTCGCACAGATCGAACGATGCAGGCCGTTGGATCTAAATAGATCGCGCGGCTCAGACTAGCCCGTACCTTTTCGTTAAATGAATCTATCATCGCCGCCAGATGGAAATCTAACGGTGCTGGTTGGCTTGACCAAACACGAGCGGCGCTGACGGCGGTGAGCGGCGGCACACGGTCGGACGATGAGCTAACGGCGGTTACAGGAAGCAAAGAAGGCAGAGGAAAGTCTCACCATGCTCAGGGGATCGTGGCGATGCTCAACGTGGTTGCGAGGAGGCGAGGGGCGCTCAGGATCCGTCGGGATGCCTCGCCAGAGTCAAGGACGGCGTCGGTCTCGCTCAGGTGTCATCGGGGACGACGCTGTGGTTCACTGCGAAGGAAAACAAAGGCGCGGTTAGATGCGGCCGAGTGTGGCGAGTGCAGGAGCATGAACGAGAGAGCGTGGGGCGGTTTGGGCTTACCAGGGAAGTTCGCCGGAGTTGCTTGCAGACGCGGCGGCGCTCAGAGGTTGTCGGAGTCGACGCTCTGGGGCGCCCGCAGGTGAATGGGAGGTACGGGCAGATGCGCCTGTGAGTGGGGATCACGGCGGTGTGCTTAGGAAGGCAAGGGGCGGCGAGGTTCGGCCGGAATTTACTGGAGATGCTCGTCGGAGCAGTGGCGGTGCAAATCCGATTCAGGGCAGCCTGGTGGCTCTCGTGCAACGGTGTTTGAGGGGAAAGGAGGAGAAGGCGCAGGCAATTAAAAGGACGCATTTGCAGAGCGGAATCACTGCGGCGTTACGACGAATTAACGCGAGCATTCAACGGCAGGAACGGCCGGGTGTGGTCAGCGGTGGGTGGAAACGACGAGCAGTGTTGTGGGGTCCTGTCGTCAGTGGGGGAGAGAGAGGGGAAGAAGGACCACTGGTCAGTGTCTGTGCAGGTCAGTTAACAGGTGCAAAACGCTTCGCGCGTGGGGGAATATCTGGGCTGGTACTGGGCTTCTGGGCCAGGTTTAGTTGGGTCGAGTCTGACTCTATTTTTTTCTTTCAAAAGCTTTTTCTTTTTCTATTTCTATTTTGAAATTCAAACAACTATTCAAACACTCACAACAATTCACATCAAACTTTCACCAAACCTTGCAATTGAATTTGGTTCTGTTTAACATCATAAACCAAAGTCCAAAGACCAAAATAATATTTTTATTTTAGGGTCCATTAATAATTAAATAAATAGACCTTTGTTATTAAATCAAATAGATTTTGATTTATTCAAAACTCCATTTTGAAATCTAAATATTATCAAAACCAAATCAGTAGGTTTTATTTGAAAATAAAGGATACTTGGAAAACTTGTTTAAAATAAATAAATAAGTTTTGATGTTTAATTAAAATAGTAAAACCTTTATTTTTAATAAACTTGGATACTAAATCCTTATTATTTTATTTAAATAAACCTTTACTATTTTTATCTATTAGAAATATTTTATTTCAAAGGCTTGGCCAAGTTTTAATTTGGCTCTTTAAAATAATCTTTATTTATATTTCTACCTTCTCATTTGAAAACCAAATCTTTTTATTAAAAGATTCAAAATAGTAAATCCAAATATTTTTATTTTCCTTTATTAAATGATTATCTTTTTAAATCCCTTTAGGATTTACCTTGATCAAAATAGGTTTGAAGGTTCCCATTTGAATTCAAAAAGTTTCTTCTCACCCTGAAAATCAACAAAGTTTTATTTTATTCATTTATTTTTCACATTACAAGATTTGGAAAATCTTGGGATGTGACAGGCTACCACCCTTAAAATAAATCTCGTCCCGATATTTTGGAAGGCTAGGGTTACAAGTAGGCTCAAAGCACTACCATCCTTAAAAATTTTCCAACTAAATTACATATTGGCTTGCTTAGGATCTTGGGGAAACTTCTCTGGGCAAACATCTGCATAGTGTCCTTTGTTTCCACACTTGATACATGTGTCAACGCTGAGATCCTTCATAGTCTTGTTTAACTTGTTCTTCATCTTTTCTGGACAATTGCTTGCATAATGTCCTGGTTCGTTGCAATTGAAACAGTTGATAAGTTTGAGTCCTTCACGTGTCTCTTGTGGACAAGTTGCTGCATAATGGCCTAGCTCTTTGCAGTTGTTGCACCATACTTGACCAATCTCTTTATATTTCTGTTTCTCTGGACATTCACTGGAATAGTGTCCCATTTCTTTGCAATGATGACATTGCACATGGCTTTTGTCCTTTTTCTTTTTTGGCTTCTCCAAAGCTAGGAGTGCGTCTAGTTCATGTTGTTCATATGTTATCTGGTAGGTAGGAATGTCTACATGTTTCTTGGACCTTCTATTGCTCTTTGGATAATTCATATGCCTCTTCTTTGGTCCTTTGAATTGGGTTGTATTGCATGGAGGTATAAGTGGAGCTTTTCCTTTGTCCTCATTCTTCTTGGTAGATTTGGATCCTTCTTGATAGTTTGATATCATTTGTTGCACTCCACCTTGTTTCCTTTGTTCAACTATGGAATAGATGGGGCATTGGATAGGGACATGATTATTTCCTTCACATAGGTAACAAGTAGCTTGGGATGTGGGCCATTGGCCAACAGGATGTTTCTCTTCACAGTTAGGGCATTGATCTCCATGCTCCTTGGAAGTGTGGTCCTTGTCTCCACAAATATTGCAAGCTTTGGTTCCTTTTACAATAACATCCTTGTCTCTTTTGGAAAAGTTGCTTTCCATGTTGAGCATTTGGTCTGTCACCTTATGCAACATTTGGGCTTGGTCTTCCAAAAACTTTTGCAGGGTTGGATCTTCCCCACTGGTGTTGGCTATGAACTGAGCTGTCATTTGGTTCAACTGGTTTTGGGTTCCTATGAGTTCTCTCATGTTGTCCTCTTGGTTGGTGTTGTTGTCATCAACCTTGATGTTGGAGTCTCTTGGAGTAGTCATCTGTTTGGGTTGAATTGAGATTAGAATATGCAAGATATTTCTAAGGAAATAGTTCTAATCACACACATCACAATTCACTCAAGCAATGTGCATGCAATCAAAAACAAACACTTCACTCACACAACAAAGTTCAAGCACATCTTTAGGCAACCAAAAATGTTTTTGTTACACCACATAAGTTGGTGGGTTTGTCTTAAACAAAATATGGTGGTCCACCTATATGGTTCACTTGTGATCTTTCCATCCTTCTTGGTTGATTCTTTCTTGTATGAGATCATGGTTTCCTTAGTCTCCAAATCTTGAGCAATATTTCTTGTCTCACTGGCCCTTAGTGATATCCAAGGTTGAAGTCCTTGGTGAATATGCTGAAGATGTTGAAGTCATCAGAGTTGAAGATGTTGAAGTCATTAGAGTTGAAGAAGTCCTTTGCACATGGTGAAGTCTTTGGCCATGGGGTAGGTTTTTCCATCAAGTTGAAATAGAAGAGATGTAGAATCAAAACCAAAATGGTTGAGGAAAGTGTTTACAAGAATGTTTGTAAATAAGTTTTGGAACAAATCAACTCCTATTTTTCTAAGAGTTTTTTGTCCAATCCTAGGTTTACAAATCCTACAGGCAACACAATGCTCTGATACCATCTATAGAGGTCCCAACCTTCAATAAGGTAGAGATCCCTTTGTTTACAATGCTAGTCCCTGGATCAATAGCTAGCATCCACAGTTAAGATGTAATATCAAGAAACAAAGGTCATAATATAACTTTATAACCAGGAATAACATAATTTTATTACATCTTACATAGCTCTTTGGCTATTACATTACATTGCAGCAGAAAATCCATAAGCATGGGGTCCTTCATCTTTAAAGTGCCACAGGCAAGCATGTTGGTCGTAGACTTGTAATCCTAATCAATCAACTTCACTAATATCAATCAAACCTGCAACAATACAAGTTACAGCCACAAGGGTCAATACATTTGAATTGTATTGGCAAGTTTGACTACTATGTAGAATATAAGTGGATCCTATCATTACATGTATATTTGGCTAAGTGGGGTTTTAGGCTCATTTGCAGAAAGCAATAATTTATCCTATCTTTTCAAAGTAGTTTTGATCTTTTGTCAATCTTTCTGAACTCCTTGGTAAATCCCCAAGTGTTTCAAGTCTTTGTCAAAATCTCTTGAGCTCCTTGGTAAATCCCCAAGTGCTTCAAGTTTTTATCAAAATCTCTTGAGCTCCTTGGTACACCCCAAGTACTTCAAGTTTTTATCAAAATATCTTGAGCTCCTTGGTACACCCCAAGTACTTCAAGTCTTTTGTTGTCACTTAAAAGTTTTTCTTTTAGAAATTGGAATGTCGAGATTTCCCATAGCTTCAAGCTTTAGTTCCTCAGTATTATCCATAACCGGGGACACGGCTAAGTACTTAGATTTTTATAATCTTCTGCAGAAGTTGTACACTTTACCCACATGACACACTCTCATCTTGTTGCCACAAGTGGCCGCTGGATAAGTACTCACCAAGATGGAGTACTGGCAGATTGAAAATGTGACGAAGTCTTTCCAGAGGGTCCTCCCATACACCATTGCTAGCTTGTCTTCAGGCACCCATGTAGGTTTTCGAGTTCCCTCATTTTCAGTACCTGAAGACAATGCATGGGTCTTCCCAATGTAGTTGACTAAGCCAGAGCCATATGTAGCATGTGGCTGTACACGAAAGCCACAATTGGAGAAACATGTTCAATCTCTAAGTCCCTGGGTGGTATTCTTTTGGTGCACAACACAAAGAGATTGCCATAGACATGGTTCCTTTTGTTTCCACCTTGTCCAAAACTTGAGTATCCCTGTCCACCCAGGTGGTTCATTGAGTACTTGTTTTATTATATAAAACATAACTCTTTTCTCAACTTCATAAAATTCTCAACATGTATCTCTTCTCAAAAATATGTAGCATGGCTAAGCATTTTACAACTACATTGTTTTCACTAAGGAATATATATAAGGGTATCCTATTAGGATTTAGCATAGCATAAGTATAGAAATTCTTTTCATGCATGTTTTCAAAATCCACTAAGTATAATGAAAATAGTAGGACTTTAGATGATAGTGTAACTTGCGTTTTTGGTAGGGAATGTTGGTTCACTTCTTGATCTTGCTAGTTTCACACTTTTCTAACTTCACTACAATCAATCAAGCAGACACAATATCAACTAGCATTCCAACCAATATTCAAATAATCAAACACACATAAAATAATAGGAACTAAGTCATGCATGCAAACATGCAAAAGATAGTTTTATTTGCAAAGGTGGTTTCTACTAGGCTCTACACATTGTAAGGTTCAAGGTGGTCATTTCTAAAGTGGCAAAGTCATTTGCAAAAGGTTTTTTATCTAAAAACCATTTTTAAATCCAATCATTATTTTATGTGGTTGAAATTGTTTTTAGCAAGGCAACAATTTTACATTGTTCTCCAAATAAGTTGTTAGTTCACAAAACTTGGTGTTTAGGGTCAGTAGCTTTGAATCAAAACATTTTCCAAATGTTTTGTTCAAAATCAATTCCATAACAAAATCAATATTTTTATTTGACTAGAAATGGGCTAAATCAAGTTTTTATTCCTAAACTCCACAAAATACATTTTTAATTCCATGGGTTGGTTCCTAGGGTCAGTAAGTTCACCACAAACCAATTTGCAAAGATTTCACCCTTAAAATCATTTTGGAATAATTTTTATAACCTAAACAAGCATACAAATGTTTCTGCAAAAACAAACATTTTACCAGAAGCTTTTCACTAAACACATTGCATGGTTGGCTAGGGCTTGTTCCACTGATTCCATTGATATAAAGTTTGCAAATTTTGGACGTGTGGATCAAAAGTTACAAGGCTTTCAAATTTGCAAATCAATCTGATTTCAATTTCTGTTTTAAAACAAAGACTGGACACGCGGCGCAATTCTACTAGTCGATACCGGTTCGCACGGATCGAACGATGCAGGTCGTTGGATCTAAATAGATCGCGCGGCTCAGACTAGCCCGTACCTTTTCGTTAAATGAATCTATCGTCGCCGCCAGATGGAAATCTAACGGTGCTGGTTGGCTTGACCAAACACGAGCGGCGCTGACGGCGGTGAGTGGCGGCGCACGGTCGGACGATGAGCTAACGGCGGTTACAGGAAGCAAAGAAGGCAGAGGAAAGTCTCACCGTGCTCAGGGGATCATGGCGATGCTCAACGTGGTTGCGAGGAGGCGAGGGGCGCTCAGGATCCGTCGGGATTCCTCGCCGGAGTCAAGGACGGCGTCGGTCTCGCTCAGGTGTCGTCGGGGACGATGCTGTGGTTCACTCCGAAGGAAAACAAAGGCGCGGTTAGATGCGGCCGAGTGTGGCGAGTGAAGGGGCATGAACGAGAGAGCGTGGGACGGTCTGGGCTTACCAGGGAAGTTCGCCGGAGTTGCTTGCAGACGCGGCGGCGCTGAGAGGTTGTCGGAGTCGACGCTCTGGGGCGCCCACAGGTGAATGGGAGGTACGGACAGATGCGCCTGTGAGTGGGGATCACGGCGGTGTGCTTAGGAAGGCAAGGGGCGGCGAGGTTCGGCCGGAATTTACTGGAGATGCTCGTCGGAGCAGTGGCAGTGCAAATCCGATTCAGGGCAGCCTGGTGGCTCTCGTGCAACGGTGTTTGAGGGGAAAGGAGGAGAAGGCGCAGGCAATTAAAAGGACGCATTTGCAGAGCGGAATCACTGCGGCGTTACGACGAATTAACACGAGCATTCAACGGCAGGAACGGCCGGGTGTGGTTAGCGGCGGGTGGAAACGACGAGCAGTGCTGTGGGGTCCTGTCGTCAGTGGGGGAGAGAGAGGGGAAGAGGGGCCACTGGTCAGTGTCTGTGCGGGTCAGTTAACAGGTGCGAAACGCTTCGCGCGTGGGGGAATAGCTGGGCTGGTACTGGGCTTCTGGGCCAGGTTTAGTTGGGTCGAGTCTGACTATATTTTTTTTCTTTCAAAAGCTTTTTCTTTTTCTATTTTTATTTTCTGTTTTGAAATTCAAACAACTATTCAAACACTCACAACAATTCACATCAAACTTTCACCAAACCTTGCAATTGAATTTGGTTCTGTTTAACATCATAAACCAAAGTCCAAAGACCAAAATAATATTTTTATTTTAGGGTCCATTAATAATTAAATAAGTAGACCTTTGTTATTAAATCAAATAGATTTTGATTTATTCAAAACTCCATTTTGAAATCTAAATATTATCAAAACAAAATCAGTAGGTTTTATTTGAAAATAAAGGATACTTGGAAAACTTGTTTAATATACATAAATAAGTTTTGATGTTTAATTAAAATAGTAAAACCTTTATTTTTAATAAACTTGGATACTAAATCCTTATTATTTTATTTAAATAAACCTTTACTATTTTTATCAATTAGAAATATTTTATTTCAAAGGCTTTGCCAAGTTTTAATTTGGCTCTTTAAAATAATCTTTATTTATATTTCTACCTTCTCATTTGAAAACCAAATCTTTTTATTAAAAGATTCAAAATAGTAAATCCAAATATTTTATTTTCCTTTATTAAATGTTTATCTTTTTAAATCCCTTTAGGATTTACCTTGATCAAAATAGGTTTGAAGGTTCCCATTTGAATTCAAAAAGTTTCTTCTCACCCTGAAAATCAACAAAGTTTTATTTTATTCATTTATTTTTCACATTACAAGATTTGGAAAATCTTGGGATGTGACACACCAAATCCTCCGGGGAGAACTCAAACCGATGCACCAAATGAAAATGGCAAGACCACAAGTAGTGCTCAAATCCTTCTCTCCCAAATTCCGCCAAAGCTACAAAAGCTTGTGAGGGAATAAGAGAGGAAGAACAATGGAGGAAATCCACAAAAGACTCCAAGATCTAGATTCCAAGATGTTCCCCTCACTTAGAGGAGAGATGGATTGGTGGGATTGTAGATCTAGATCTCCTCTTTCAAATCCCAAAAGTATATGCAAGAATCAAGGGAGGGATTGAAGGGGGAGCAAGCTCAAGAGGGTCAAGAATGGAGGAGAAAGCCTGTAAAACTCGAGCTTTTACATTGGGGAAGAAGGGCCCCCCTTTATAGGCCCACGGATTTCTGACCGTTTTCTGCCCGTTGGGGAAAAGTCAGACCGGAGACTCCGGTCTACACCGGAGATTCCGGCCCAACCTCCGGACCACCTATCAGACTGTCCTAGGCTGAATTGTAGAGCCCCCTCCGGGGACTCCAGGGGACACTCTGGACCACACCGGAGACTCCGGTCCATGCAGACCGGAGACTCCGATTTGGACCAAAAAAGAGGCAAACTTCAAATGGCGATATCTAGAGTTTGGAAACTCCGATTGACCCAAAACCAATTTTGTTGGAAAGAGGACAACAAGAGTTATGATGTGAGATACCTCTCTTGGTGAGAAACCGGAAAAGCCTCAAATATCAAAAATGCAATATGATATAAAAGGGAAATCTGTTTTTGATGAACTAGAGCTTGTTATGAATATTACCACAAGCTCTAGAACCTCACATGGATACGATCCAAATAACAACCAAGAAAGGATGATGCTAAGTATGAAAAGGTTTGAGATCTCTCTGAAAGATATGATCGAGTTACTCACTTGAGAGACCCTCTTGATAGAACGCTTGTCTATCCTATAAACCAGTCTCCCCAACTAACACCACGAGACCGGTAAGAAGGAAACCCTATCAAGATCATACCTTTGCCTTGCGCATATTCCACTTGATTATGATTTAGACGGTCTTGTCCTTCTCAATATGGAACACCTTTCTTGATTGCTCTTGTATGCACTTGCTTGATGAAGACTTGCAAGTTAATCCCCCATACAACATGGGAAAACTTTACTTTGACCTTGTCTTCATCGATCCATGATCACCGAGGATGGCAAGATTTATGCATGAGATCTTCTAGATATTGCACATCTTTAGCTTGCACATCATTTCTTCTTTTCTTCATTATGTTGATGCCTTGAAGGTACACCAGAGATATTACTCCATCTTATTTTTCAAGACATACTTGTCATAGGTTTAACTCTCACATGACCAATCTGAGGATCATTCTTTGAACACCTTGGTCACCACATGATCCTCTTCACTTCTTCTCCAAACCTTGAAGCCAACATATGGTTCAAGCATTGCCTATGGGAAATTCCTACAAGTACAACTCAATACGAGCATTAGTCCATAGAGATTGTCATTAATTACCAAAACCACATATGGGGGCCCACATGTTCTTTCACCGTTGGTCTCGGCGGCGGCGGCGCGGTGCGTTGTTACCCTCTTGGGGGCATCGTCGTGGAGCCCCGATTCATCCCGGTCTCGGCCCTTTGTCTCTGGTGACAAGTTTAGGTTTTTTGCGTTTTTCATGTTTATTTTGATCTGCTTTGTATAAGGGGACTCCCTCCACCTTGTATCTGTTCAGACAATGTGGCTTTATTCTATAAAGCGGGGCGAAAGCCTATTTCAAGGTAATACTTATCTAAGTTATCACCTTTATAGTGGAATAGTAATATGCAAGTTCTTTATTTATTAGCCTGTAGACTCATCTTGACTTGAAGTGTGTGATGTTATGGTAATATAGCTAGTTACCACAACTCTCTTATTTATCATTTAATAAAGACATATCACATTATCAAAATGTCTAGTTGGCATTGTATATAGATGCATGTTACCATCTTAGTTACTCACGCACTATGACTAGTCCGAGAGTATGCGGTTGGTACAACTGACTAGGGCTTCATTTCCACAACCATTTTTTATAATCTAGCTGGTTCCATACTACTTAGACCAACCACAACCATTCTAATTTTGATTTTTAACCGGTTCGACAAAGTGCAGGGCATCTGTGCTTGCGGTCTAACAAAAGAAGCGATTCAAGTATTTAGTTTGCCTTTTCATGGTGGGACTAAGTAGAACTAACAAACGATTCCACACACTACAATAAATATGCATAGTTTCAAAGAATTTACTTTTCTCTTTGAACCGGCGACACAGTGTCACTAGTAGAAAACAGACTATCCGTTCGCGCCTACTAACAGCATTAGTCCCGGTTGCGCCACGAACCGGGACTAATGCTGGCACGCATCCCGGTTCGAGCTGGCACGATGGCCGGAGGAATGCGTCCCGGTTCGTGAGGGGTCATGCATCCCGGTTTGTAACACGTGGCCTGGCACACACCTTTAGTCCCGGTTTGTGTTACAAACCGGGACGTATGATCCCGTCCTCTATAAATACGATGCCCCAGTCCTTTGCCTATCCTCTGTTTTTTCTTGGTGCAAGGTGTGAGAGGTGTGCTAGTTTATTATTTTTCCTATGCATGCATTCAAGGTGTTTGATAAAATGTTTGAGTGAACGATCCCGTTCAATTTCTCACAGAACAAAAATATAGGAGGTGTCCGAGACGCACTTGAGCTTTCTCTTCTTTATTTCCCTCGATCGAGGTTAGCAATCTTATCTTTTCTCTGTCATTGATACAATGCATGTGTCAATGTGAATTGGTCATTTCACTATTTATGATGTTCTGTTTTTGATAAACTTAAT
Organism: Avena sativa; assembly: GCA_916181665.1. Taxonomy (NCBI): domain Eukaryota; kingdom Viridiplantae; phylum Streptophyta; class Magnoliopsida; order Poales; family Poaceae; genus Avena; species Avena sativa. The sequence continues at coordinate 310,546,895 of OV702284.1, read as the reverse complement.
TATATGATGCAGATAAACGGTCAGGAATGGATGTACGGTGAACGGCGTGTACCCGGGTACATTAAAGGTGTGGATAAATTTATAGATGAGCTACGGTAAACAAAGAGAATGATTTTATACGTTGTCCATGTGTTCAATGTCAGAACAACAAGGAGTACTCTTCCTCGAAAATCATTCGCGCCACCTGGTTATGATAGGTTTCATGCCCAACTCTAATTGCTGGACCAAGAACGGGGAAAGAGGGGTTATGATGGAAGACAATGAAGAAGAAGATGATGATAACAACTATCATCATATGTTTCCTCAATACAGTGATACTGCAATGGAAGACAATGAAGAGGAAGGAGGTGAAGAACGGGCATCATATGAGCCCGCTAATGAACTTGGTAGGGTCATTTCTGATGCAAAGCGAGACTGAAACAGAAAAGAAGAAATTGAAGTTAGAGGGCATGTTAGAAGATCAGAAAAAATTGTTGTATCCAAATTGCAAAGATGGTAGCACAAAGCTCGGTACCACACTGGAATTGCTGCGATGGAAGGCAGAGTGTAGTCTAACTGACTCCCCATTTGAAAAGATGCTGAAAATAATGAAGCCGAAGTTTCCAAAACATAACGAACTTCCCGAGAGTACGTACGAAGCAAAGAAGACTCTCTGTCCTCTAGGATTAGATGTGCAGAAGATACATGCATGCATTAATGGCTGCATCCTCTACCGTGGTAAGGAGTATGAGAATTTATATAAATGCCCGGTATGCAATGCATTGTTGTATAAGATCAGACGAGATGACCCTGGTGATGTTGAGGGAGAGCCCATCCGAAAGAGGGTTCCTGCTAAGGTTATGTGATATGCTCCTATAATACCAAGGTTGGAACGCATGTTCAGAAACAAAGAGCATGTAAGGTTCTTGCGATGGCACAAACAAGACCGTAAGAAAGACGGGAAGTTGAGACACTCTGCTGATGGGTCACAGTGGAGAAAAATCAAGAGAGACTTCCCGGACTTTGCAGGTGACACAAGGAACTTATGGTTTGGTCTAAGTACGGATGGCATGAATCCTTTTAGGGACCAGAGATGCAGTCACAACACCTGACCCGTGACTCTATGTATCTACAACCTTCCTCCTTGGTTGTGCATGAAGCGTAAGTTCATTATGATGTCAGTGCTCATCCAAGGCCCGAAGCAACCGGGCAACGACATTGATGTGTACCTAAGGCCATTAGTTGAAGAACTCTTATAGCTGTGGGGCAAACCAGGTGTACATGAGTGGTATGAGAACAAACAGGAGCCATTTGACCTACGAGGGTTTCTTTTCGTAACCATCAATGATTGTCCTGCTCTTAGTAACCTTTCAGGACAGACAACCAAGGGATATAAGGCATGCACGCACTGTTTAGATAAGACTGAAGGTACATATTTGCATAAATGCAAGAAGGTTGTATACCTGGCGAATCGACGATTTCTTCCGACCAATCATCCCGTAAGAAAGAACGGCAAGCATTTCAAAGGTGAGGCAGATCACCGGAAGAAGCCTGAACTCCCTTCTGGTGATGATGTATTTGGTATGGTCAAGGACATAGAAGTAATCTTTGGAAAGGGTCTCGACGGCCAGTCAGTTCCGAACGACGTCGCTACAGGACACGCACCCATGTGGAAGAAGAAATCTATATTTTGGGAGCTGCCATATTGGAAAGTCCTACGTGTCCGCTCTTCAATCGACGTGATGCACGTGACGAAGAATCTTTGCGTGAACCTGCTAGGATTCCTAGGCGTGTATGAGAAGACAAAAGATACACCAGAAGCACCGGAGGACGAACAAATTATGAAAGACCCAAAGAACATGCATACACAGAACAAGACGGATAAAGGGCGTCACTTAAGTCGTGCCAGCTATGCTCTTACCAAAACAGAGAAGGAAATCTTTTTTGATGTCCTTTACAGTATCAAGGTGCCGTCTGGCTTCTCATCTAATATAAAGGGAATAATAAATATGGTAGAGAAAAAGTTCCAAAACCTGAAGTCTTATGACTGTCACGTGATTATAACGCAGTTGCTTCCGATTGCATTGAGGGGGCTTCTACCGAAAAATGTTTGAATACCCATTGTGAAGGTGTGTGCATTCCTCAATGCAATATCTCAGAAGGCAATCAATCCAGATATTCTGCCAAGGTTACAGAAGGATGCGGTACAATGTCTTGTTAGTTTTGAGTTGGTGTTCCCACCATCCTTCTTCAATATTATGACGCATCTCCTGGTTCACCTAGTGGAAGAGATTGCCATTCTCGGTCCTGTATTTCTGCACAATATGTTCCCCTTTGAGAGGTTCATGGGAGTCTTAAAGAAATATGTTCATAACCGTGCTAGACCAGAAGGAAGCATCTCCAAGGGATATGGAACAGAGGAGGCCATTGAGTTTTGTGTTGACTTTATTCCCGACCTTAAGCCGATTGGTGTTTCTGACTCGCGGCATGAGGGAAGACTAAGAGGAAAAGGCACGCTGGGAAAGAAAGCAATGATATGTAGGAACGGGGATTCTTTCACTAAAGCACACTACACAGTTCTACATAATTCCACCTTAGCAGCTCTGTATATCGAGGAACACAAGAATATTGTACGCTCCAAAAATCCGGGGAAGCCTGACTTATAGATTATAGATGAACACATGAAGTTTTTTCGTGGTTGGATGCGGACACATCTCATGAATGACACCACTGTTGGAGATCAGCTATACTTGTTGGCCTCGTCACCATCTTCTACTATATTGAATTTCCAAGGGTACGAAATAAATGGAAATACATTCTACACGATCGCCCAAGATAAAAAGAGCACCAACAAAAAAAATTGGTGTCCGCTTTGATGCAACGGACAAGAATGGGCAAAAGGACACATACTATGGTTACATAGAGGAGATATGGGAACTTGACTATGGAGTCTCTTTTAAGGTCCCTTTGTTTCGCTGCAAATGGGTCAACCTGAATGGGGAAGGGATAAAGATAGAATAGTTGTACGGAATGACAACAGTGGATCTCAACAATCTTGGTTATAGAGATGAACCATTCGTCCTAGCCAATGATGTGTCTCAGGTTTTCTATGTGAAGGACATGTCCTCCAGACCGAAAAAAAAAATATGCAAGATGAGCCAAAGCTTCACATAGTTCTTTTAGGGAAAAGAAACGTCGTGAGAATCAAGGATAAGACAGACATGTCATAAGATTATAATAAGTTTGATGAAATTCCGCCTTTCATAGTGAAAACTGACCCAAACATTCCGTTAAGTAAAGAAGATGCTCCATGGTTACGTATGAAGAGATCATAAGAAAGGACATACGCCAAAAAGTTCATGCTCTCATATTGTGTACCTCTAGTATGTCTGTATTACTCTTAAGAAAGAACCTGTAGTTATTCACGGTTGTTAGTGCATTACTGGTACTACAATGTGCCAAAAAAGATCTGCATTGGAGGGTACGACAAAGAAATAAGAGCCGGATTGAAGAGTCGATAACGAAGGCACATTGCAGACTTGCAGTAACCACTAACCGTGAATAACCACAGGTTCTTTCTTAGAGTATTAAGACATATGATCTAATTTTGATGGCAAGAGAACTAATCGATATGCTGCATTTTCTATTTCGCAGACAATAGTGACTTATGAGGTGAGCTGCCTTCTGTTCAATATTTTAGATGCAACATAAATTCAGTCGAAATATTGTTTTCTGTTTCTTTGATTTCAGGATGCATTTCGTTCCAAAAAAAATAAAAATCGAGTGGTCGTGTGTATGTGGCTTATACCGGAGCCTTTTGTGGTAAAGATAGATGCCCTATGGTCTATCTTGGTAGCTAGCTCTGATGCCTACATTGAGTTCGTACTCTGCCCTGAAGTCTTTTGTATTGATACATTTTGTATGCATGCCAAAATATGCAGTGAGGTTATGTTGTTTGATCCTTCAAAGGGTTGCTTCCGATTATACAGTTAAGATATACATAGCTTCTGATTTGCCTTACCAGTTTTTTGTTAATTCTCTTTTCTGGACAAGCGAACTCCTAATTGTATGTATTTGAAGTTCCATGACTCAGTCGTTGCTCTGCCATGACATGAACCTAAATAGCGGTGAAAACGAAAAGTTCATCACATTTTTTGTTTATAAATGTGCATTCCCAGCGGCACTATATAACAACTAGGTAGGAAACGCGGCTTGCCGCTCGCTAGCCCGCTTCGCGGGCAACACGGTATAAACAATCGGTTTGAAAAATAATGAAGGTAAGACTTGTTTGTCCGCCTACGGCAGCCAAAGCAGATGTAAAAAATCCGATAAAAAATACACAGTTTGATATAACATAAACATAGCCTGTGAAATTTATGTGTTAATTTCATATACCTGTAGTTTGCATACAAGTCCTTTTTACCTTATACTCACAACCATGTTAACAGAATCTAAAATGGTTTTGTAATTTTTGAATTTGAAGACCTAGCAATCAAAATTTAGATCAGCCATGGTATAGGCTAGGCCATTGGTCTTTTTGTTTAACTCAATTCGTATGCCTCAATTTTTTTGACGTGAATTCTTCCTTTGTCGCCTTGAGGAAGTTGATAAGTAAGTGCAACGAGCAAGCAATATCTAAACAAACATTTTGAAAAAAATTAAGGAGAAGTACAAATGTTATATCTAATAACATAGGAGATCATACTTTACATAGATGAGCAAGGAGAAGCACAGCGGTAAATGCAATATGTATGGTACTGAAATTCTAGTCTCACATGGCGTCTAGAGTGATATTAGCTGGGATCTAGATGGTCACCATTGAGTCGCTAGCATGAAGTAAAATCACCTATACGGCGGGAAGCAGATTTGAATAACCAATAAAAGCATACAACTAAAATTACTCTAAGGTTGGCAAGTGAAATTTACATGTTATCTTTGTACTCTTATAATATGCACTTAGGAAATTCTGTTGTAGTCAATATTATTTTACTTTAGGAGTTTACAATTGGTTGTTCATGTAAAAGAAAAACTCTTGATATCACGGTCGAAAATTTCAAACTTGGTACAACAAATAATTAATGTATATTTGGCTACATATAGATTCGTTACTTGATTCACTATCAAAAATTTCAAACCTACATTTAACATCTTGAGTGACACAGTGTAGGATGGCATATTACCTGTTGTGCTCTCTGAAGTTGAGCAGTTGACTCCTATTGGCCATCATTGAATTGAAATAGGCTAAAATCGTCTGCTCTAGCTTTTGCTCCTAGAGACAAAGACCGATGCTTGTTAAATGTAGCATCAGAGAACTGCATCAGAGAAAGATTATGAGTAGCTAAAACACAAATTAGAATTTGAACAAACATATGGTGGGTCTCTGAGTGCATGCCCATCGTTGCAAGAAGCCTGCAATAAAACTTAATATGCCCAAAATTTGCCGTGTAATAGTAGAAGCAGTCACCGTGGGGACACACGCAAGGCAGGTGAGACAGTGTCCTATAAGAGCATGTACAACGTTAGGCGTTTATCCAGACACTAAAGCGATTCAAAAATAAATAGGAAAAACAAAATTATTCGGTAACGTCATGGCCTACAATGCATGAAGCTTATTGCGGTCGCTAATAAATCTGCCTCCTGCAGGAAAAAAATCCTTAGCGGCGGTGACTAACTAAGCATCGACGCAAGCCTGGAACCCAAGCTTGGCTAGGAATCAGGAACTACAGAGAATTAGATCCTAGTAGTGTCTGGGTTGTACATGCCCCAACCTTAAATAGGGATAAAGAATATTGGAGCTTTCAATAGCTTATCTTCCCTCAACTGGCTGTCAATAGATTCAACCTCTATTAATTGTAAAAACAAATGTTGTTCCCAGATCTATATAAAAAATATCTTAGCGGATTCTGAAACAAGAAGCTAAACAAATGAAGAGAAGATAAAATATATATATATATACAGTTCTAAGGCCAAAAAAATGCGGACATAAAGCCAAGACTCTCTGTTTCGACTAAACAAAATAGTTTAGGAGACAAAACTCAGGCAAGAATTATGTGTTAAACTAACACAACAAGAAACAATGAAATTCAAGAAACATCATACACAAGAAAATTATTTTCAAAAGGCTGGAACCTGGCACTTAAATATGGAAAAAAGTGAAACATAAGAACTACATCAATACTTGCTCCCATTCACCACATCTAGTAGTACTTATCTTGCTTGTATAACTCAAGAATGAAGATTCCAAATGGAATTAATGCAACATGAGAACTACATCTCAAGTTTTGATCTTATACATAAAATTCAGTTTCATCTTAACAGTGGCTATATGCTCATAACAACACGTCAATTTATTATATTTTCACATGGTAATGAAACTACCAGTATGGAAATTAGGCAGACTTTACGGTTAATGCCCTGTGAGTGTTTCCCGTGTGAGATTTCAAAGGAAATTCAAAATATCCGCTACTTTCACTGATATCTTGCTACCACACCTAAAATCGACTCGTAAATATGTGTTATGTCCTACAAATGTGAGGCAATGAAACAAACTTTTGAGGCACTCAGTCCAAACACTCGAGACAATGACTGAATGAACATGTATGCCAAATAATACAAAAAAATGGGTCATGTTGTGATAGTAAGCCTCAAGAGAATTCATCTCACATGCAATCACTGAATGAATGTACGCTTTTGACAACATGGTAAGTAGATATGGATATAATTAGCATCAGTAATTTGATATCAGCATATGAAACCTGCAAATGATCAAGTAAAAAACATTCATCAAACTATAGATATCAAATACTACTCTTGACCCTTCATTAGTAAAAACAATAGATATCAAATACTACTATTGGCACTATAGATACCAAATTATCTTGAGTTAGAAAAAATATTCTCATTAAGCTGTGATTTTGATGGTGAGCCCAAGTACCAGATGCCAAGAGAGTCAATGACAACCTGGACATCATAGGCATCGCCGATGAGGACGGTAACCATGTTGTGGTACCAGATCTCGAGCCATAGCATGATGGCGCACTCGACCAACAAGGACTCCATGAAAGGGATCTGAAATAGAATAAATCTGAAACTTCAACCATCTTTGTCATGTAAATGTTACCTAACAATCTAGACATTTAAACATTAGGTAATTTGATCATGTAAATGTTACCTAACAAGTTGGACAAGCAGACTAATAAAAATGAAAATGAGAGCCAGAGATGGCATCACATATATACACCAAAACAAAAATCAAGCATGCATCACACTTTCATGTTGTTCACTCAGTCAATCCTATCTTTTGCATGTATGCACGACAGTCACGCGATATGAGGTGTATCAAATTCCAACAATATAACTATTTGATACCTAAATATTCAAGGACATCGTGTAATAAATCTCTATGAAGGAATGAAGACTAAAGAAATGAAGCATACGAAAGAAGAGTCTAAGACATACCACGCTTGTCGTATACATGGCTGGGATATCAATCGATGCTGGTCAGCTCCTTCATTAGTGACTTCGTTATGGCTTTCAAATATGTGTAATATCAATAGGCCACTTGCATATAAATATCTTTGATCAAAATATTTATCCAAATCAATAACCTACAAAGTAATTGGATGCTAAGATTAGTATAATGCAAATATAAAATTAATATAATAATTCTGAGTGAAAGCTATATAACATGCAAATGACCATCAACTTTAAGTTTTAACTAACCCTTGGCACCAACTACAGATGGTTCCAACTTACATATGAATTTCCCTTTCTGAAAATAAGCAGGCAGAAAGAAGAAGAAATATTTTACACCGGTGATGCCAAGTTTAGAGAGCATACGAGAGTCAATTTTGAAATGCCAATTGCAAATTTTGAGTGAGATGAAATTGGAAGCCATCACATGTTAGACAGTGGAACAGTAGCACACCTGAAGCACGTGTTTCCATCTTGAGCATATCTTACATTCTCCTTGAAAATAAGATCACAATTCTTCTCCCTCTCACTGAAAAATCTGAAGCTACAGTGTCCTCCAATGACCACCAGCCACACGTAAATAGACTCAACGTTACACAGTTATAAATAAATACAAGGGCTGAATTATGAGCCATGTAAAGAGAAAAACTATCATGAAGGGATCTTACTTGGATCTATTATCAAGTTTACACAATTTACTGGAAACAAGAGAAAGTGCAAAATGTAAATGACTGCACTGTGGTATCAGTGTCATATCTTTCATGTGCAGGTAGACAAAAAACTAATAGATCTGCTTAGTGACAGGGAAAGAATCATTGAAACGAATTCTCATGATCCAATCCCACAAGTACCTACACTATTTTCCACAGAATCTATGCATGAATAAGAGAAAAAGAAACACCAAATCACTAAAGAGATTAATTACTACCGGTGCCTCCTTTCAATCCATGCAAGATCAATACAGAGTGGTGAAGACTGACATCATATTTCCATATCAGCATCATATCCCTATGGTACCGAGATCAATACAGAATGTCCTATATAGCATACAATTACAAATACAGAAATATCGAAATAATCTACTCTGAATAAACCAAAGAGACAATATGATCCTTGAGAAAAAGAATGCACATGACTCCTTTTTTTCTAAATTAGTTAAAGCTAACAAAGTATGGAGTAATAGTGAAGTGTTGGACACTCGTATTCGCGCTAGAAGCTCATATACTAACCTAGAATCGCTGTAGATTCTACTTTATTCTTGCACCATATAGCAAGAAACTGAGACATCCTCTTCTATGCTAAGCTACAATAAGAAATTCATATTCATCAGTTTATTACTCAACATGTCAGCTCATGGCCGATCACATGAACACAAAGAAAGGAAAAAACAGGCAAGATAAGTACATATTGTGCCTTCTAGCCTCATGAACAATGCTCTTTTATTAAGCCTGTAATGGAACAAGTAACTAAATATATTACTACCAAGCTGAAAAGATATATATGTAGCTCGTATCTATAGTATATCCATTTTCCTACAAAAGTAAAATATATAACAATATAACCATAAAACTACATGCAGATCTACTTCTATTTATTTGATATGATCTCATCTATCTACATGTAAACAATCGTTACATGGTAAATTAGGAGCCACCAACACACACACATCAAATAGTTGCCAAAGGCATGTCCTTTCTCGACTTCAAAACTATCATAAATACAAATTGAAAAGACAAAGGAGATGGCCAAATCAACCAGCATAGACATTGACGAATAACCAGTCGAAGGCTTACCATCGTGGAAGGAGTGGTGACTGTATAGCAGCATCTTGACCTAATGTCGCAACACAGTGAGGTTGTTCCCATGCCGAGCACCGCAGAGGAGGAGGTCACTTCATTTTCTGTAGGAGCTGAAATGACCTTGTGGAGAGCTGGAAACTTTTCCACTTCAGTTAAGAGATCATAGAGCCATGAACAAAGAAAAAACAGAAGGATTCACTAATTCAGTTGCAGCACCAGAAGGACCAAGTAAATAATTTAACGGTTTAGTCAAACATAAGTAACTTGATTTAGAATGTACATATATCTACCTTGTTGTCAACTAAGACCATATTAAAAGCTCATTTGCCACTCTTGTTTCCAATAGATGCATTCATCTGGATTATAGTGTTCTCTTGAGACAATAGATACACTTTACAGAATAGGAAGAAGATTTTCCCAGCCTACAACTTAAATACAAGCATAAGTTAGAGACAAACACTCAGAGCACAAACTAAATGTTTATGTGATGCAAAAATCTGTACTAAAAACTATAAGAAGAAGCATCTATAGCCGGATGGTTCTTTTCAGTTTAGAAGTACAGCAAACCGTACATACAAATGTTTCACTACTATATGGACGAAGAGATCCATGGTTATACCTGGAAATCACCCAGTATATGCAGTAAGGATCTTACTATTTTTTCAGTGCACAAATACCTAATGCTATGTGCTAAACAAGAATAAAAAGCTTAGTAACCATGTACATCTTATAATTAGAAGCAAGAAAGAAATTTGGTTAGACACTCATAGAATTAAGAAAGGTTCTTCAACTAATATTCAGATGATCATTAGCTTTAGTTTCCTTAAAAAAATAACCCCGTTAAAAAAATATCAGCAAAAATGTACACCATAATCTAAGAGTACCAGATTATCTATTGTTCTGTAGATGTATCAAGCTGTAATGCCATAAAGTTTGTCATTGTAAAAGAACTGCACAAGTACATATAATTTTCAATTTATTTTAACCTAAATGTTCCAATACTCGATCCATCGATTATGCAACAACAAAGAAACTGAAGGTCACAACAACAATTCAACATTCACAAGGTTGATGATCCCATAATTCACCATAGAGTACAGCCTGAACCTCTCCCCCAACATCTGCCATATGAAAATTTCAATGATGTTTGATAGAAAATGCAGTTAGATGAATGCTTATGAATAAATGCTACTTGGAACTAAGATCAATCACACATACATCTGCTAAGGCATATAGTTAGGTAGTTCACAAACCTTGCCCTAGGTCTGTATGAATATAACATGCAATTCTACGAAAATAATCGATATATTTGTCAGATCAGAGCTCTTGGAGCCATGAATCGTAGATGCACCATTTCAATCCCCTAAGACCTGCACCACGACCACACCAAAAATCATTAGCCCACTAGACATTTTTTCAAGCAACTGGTGTGCATGGAAATCATCATAAACCATCAAAAGGCAACAAAACTTGCTTAGAAACTGGTGGTGTCTAGTGGAGAAGAATACGCAATGGACCTGCAGTTATAACATGAATGAGACAGTGGAGGTCTCACCTAGCGCTGGCCTTATTAGCACATATAAAAAAATCGACCAGCAGCAGCAGCTCGGCATGGCTGACCAGGCGTGGTGAGGAGGCACGATTGAGCCAGAGGTGAGCGGGCCGGATACTTACTTCTTAGAGAGAGAGAGAGAGAGGAGGTGAGACGGGAGAGAGATAAAGAGCAGATACGGGGGAGGGAGAGACCAAGGTACGTACATGCGGGCGAGCGCAGCCGCTGCCGGTCACCATAGCGTCGGGGACGCGCCGATGGAGGTCGCGGTGCTCGAGCCCCTCCGGATCAGCTCCTCCCCGTTGCGATCTCCCTTTCGCGTGGCCCCGCCGCCCATGAGGCAAACTTTCCCGGCCGCCGTGAGGCCCTCCTGGACGCTCCCCATGCTCTCGTGTTCGGTCTCGTGGTCAGGAGAGCGGCACAAACCCCTCCTGCCTCCTCTTCCAGGGGAGGCGGCTAGGGTTTCTCTGCTGAAATCCCCGCCTCTCTCTCTCTCGCCTCCACTTCCGGCAGGTGCTGCTCCTCCCCGCCTCCGCTTCCGGCGCCGATCAGCCCCCCTCTTCCATGGTCGCCACCCTTCCGCCCGCCTTTTTTAGCGCGCCGCCATGGGAGAGAAGAGGGAGAAGACAGAAAGAGAGAAGTGGAACAGGAGAGGAGAGGGTTTCAGGGGTAACCAACCCAAAAATCCGATTTTACCCCTGGTGCACTAGCTAAACCACGGGTTCTGCCACCGCGCCACTTTGTCGCTGTCGCCTCTCACACAGCGCCCTACGTGCACGCGTCGCTGACCAGCGGGTCCTGGAAAACGCAGGCCCCCACCGTCATAGATGGTAGCTAGCGCTGGCTGAGTGCGATACAAACGCGATCCCTCGCAAGGCAACGGAGATGGATGGCTAGGATTCGTCGGATCCAACGGTTCGGACCACCTGTTGTCAATCGGACGGCTAGAGGTTGTTTGGAAGCTCAATCTGACGGCTCACAGGGCACATGGCCTCTATATTCTCCGGAAGGGGGTAGAAATATCTTCTTTAGATAATGCTACACATCCATTGCAAATATTGACAAGCGCCGCGCCATACCTTCCTATTAAGTGACACCGTCTCTCTTTTCTCTCTCAAATTGGATAAAACCACTGCACCAACTTCTACACCTGCCGGTTTCCTTTTGGTGCTCAGTGCCTCGGCAAAAACTCGTGTGACCATCCTCAAATCTCTTGGTATATCAGATGTTGGGTTTTGAGCCAGAATGCTGAAAATAAAGAGAATCATCAATTTCTCATGCATATCTGTTTCATGTTGTTAGCTGTCCTAGCACAAACAACCATATCCAGTTATCTTTAACCATGGAACTACATTAAGTATATCACTATTCTGTCTTGCTACATTTTTATAAGAAAAATTATTGCACTAAGACTGTTAAAAAATATCTTTAGCATCTAAGAAAGTATCACAAATTCTTAAGCTTATTACAACTTAGAAAATCATGGCATCTTTAGTAACACAACCATACTTGCTTATCAACCGGGACCCGAGAGGTTGCAATTGTTAAGGATCAAGATAAGTGATTAGAGTTCTCCATGCTGAGTTGATTGTTCAATGCATTTGTGTGCAGATGTGTGTCGAGCCTGCATTACCAGGGATTTGAGGCTGTGAGCAGGAAAATATAATCTGGCTAGGGAAGTCGTGAGTCTTCACTTAGTGCCCCAGTGAAGAAAGGACAGAGTTTATCCCACTATCACTAGTGCAGAGAGGCCCATTGGTCCCGGTTGGTAAGGGGCTTTAGTCCCGGTTACCCAACCGGGACGGGGCAATCGGGACTAAAGCCCCAACCTTTAGTCCCGGTTGCCCCACCAACCGGGACAAATGGGGGTACACGTGGCGGCGTCAGAGCGCGAGGGGGGTGGAGCATTAGTCCCGGTTCGTAACACGAACCGGGACAAATAACCTTCTGCCGCGGCAGAGAATTCATTTTGGCATATTTTGTTGCCGCGACAGCATTTTCGCCACTTTTTGTGCCGCGGCAGAGAATTCATTTAGGTTGTTTTATTGTTTATTTAGTGTTTTGCACTTATCAATGAAGGAACCGTTATATTACACAAGATCATCATGACAATATTACATTCGATACACGGATTGAGTTCATCCACTACATACAAAAGTTGCTCTTTTTACAATCCCTATTGTCTATACACAGCCGAATAGTATTCCCCTTTTGGGTTTAGGACTTCTGCATCCAAGAATCCCGCCAATTCCTCCTGAATTGCTCGTACGCGATCCTTTGGCAGAAGACCGTCCCGTAGACGTTCGATCTGATTTAAAAAAGGAGTCAGCCTATATGAATGAAACTAAACACAATTTGATTGTAATTAAAAACTATAGAAATTGTTTACGTACATGGAGTTGCTCTAAATTTCTTCCCTTCTTATCGCACGTCTGCCGGATAAACTCGCAAACATAGTATCCACATAGATTGTTACCTGGTCCCTGTGTCAGGCACTTTACGAGAACATAGTTCAATTAAAATAATAATCAAGCATGATAATAACTGTATCAAAACTAGAATCAAAGAGATGCGCGGATATAGCTAGTGGTGCTTACATCTAGTGCTTCAAATGTAAGCTCCTCTTTCCAAACACCCCTAGCCTTGTTGGTGAACCGTTTACAAGCGCTGTCCGGCGAAGAAAACGAATAAAAGAAGTTATTAATTACTTGATATCATAAAATTCACGAACGTTGCTGATATATTGTCGTAATGATTAGAATTACCGCTGGAGGATCATCTGCATGTGCTTCCACTGCTCAAGGGGTTTATGTTTCGAATCCATGACTAGTACACGCCCTTTGTCAAGTTGAATGATTAACAGAATATAGTGGAAGCTGTGAATGCATAACTAATCAATTATATACTTAACATCGAGTAAGCGAAATAGAAAGTGTATAGAAGACAATAACACTCACTCGAAGTTGTAAGAAAAAAGTATTTCCCTTCTGGTTTCTTGAAACCTTAACGCGTGTTCTATATTATCCTCCGTATCCTGGGGGCTTGTTTTAAGATTAGCTTCATGAACCCAATATGGGTCAATGAAGCCAATGTCATAAATTTGTCCTCTGCTGCATTCGAGAATCTTCATTCTGCATATTACAGTATGATTATATACATGCAATAAACAAGGTGAGATAGCTGGAGATTAAATTAATTACAGAATTAGTACTTACAGACAATAGGCACTGATAATCGATTTGTCCAAGGCGTCTTGATTGAATAATTGAAATAGTTCATCAAATTCAACAGATATCATGTCATCCTTTTCTTTCCCATGATGCTTTTTTGTAACCCTCAACACTATCCAGTTAGCCCCGGCCTTTGTGGCATGCATGTACCAGTTATGCAATCTTCACATTTTTGTTGGAAGATTGTTTACCTCCTCAGGTTTGACGAGAGGTTTGCCGTACTGGTATTTGTATGCTACTTCACTCACGGGGAAGTACTCTAACTGGGATAAGTACTGGGCAATACTCATACCTTGAGCAGCGGCAGCTTCTCCGTATTGCGCAACTACCTCTGGATCATACTGCTCTTCGGCCCCATATTTGCTTGACCCCACATTGGTTTGGGAAATCACCTTGAGAGGGGCGCAAGACTGTTTTGCTTGTTCTCCGAGCTGGGCAACAGATTTCTCGCTTGCATCAGTACTGCTCTTCGAGGCTTTTTGTGCCTCATGTGACTTGAGAATAGAACGCTCATAGTCTGATGACAGCTTTGGCTCGGGTTGATGAAGAGTCTTTAGCATTTTCAACACTTTGGCTTTTTCTTCTTTGGTGCTGGGGAACTCTGGCTCTTTCAGCCGCCTCAGCTTAGAGAAAAACGCTGTCGTTTCCGCATCAACGATCGCCGCAGTCTCCTCTTCAGTACAGTCATAAGCTCTCTTGGGAGGAACCTTTGCTACTTTTGGAAGAGGCTCTTGTTTACGTTTCTGCGATCGCTTACCACGACGCAGAATAGCGGTACGCTTACGCTTTTTATCCTGAGGCGCCGGCGATGGCTCCCGCGGCGATGGCTGCGCTGGAGATTGGTGAGGTGACGGAGCCGGGTGAGGCGACAAAGAAGGCTGCCCCGGCGGCGACGACCTCGCTGGAGACGGGTGAGGCGGCGGCGAAGATGGCCTTGGCGTGTGATTTCGAAGCACGATACATTCCTTTGGCCATAGAATGGTGACATTTTTTGCGTCTCCCAGTACAGTCACATCCCCTTCACCTGCAGGGTAGTCAAGATCCAAAACTTCAAAGGTGGGCATGATTTCATCCACCCCGACAACAGCGTAGCCCTCTGGAACCGGACGACAGTGGTAAGTTGGTGTGGGTCCAATTGGTAAGACATAGTCGACCTCCACCTTCATTGATATGTTCACAACTTTAACATGTAGCTCGCAGTGTGTCATCTCTGTGGTATCATCCACTGGGTAGCCAACAGGAGCCATCGTCGGTGCACCATCATCATCGCCATTGTCATCACCCGGGACCTCGGTGGAAGCCACACTCTTTTTCGATTATTCGATAGGCCGGTAGCATTGAATTGTAGGGTTCGCAGCATAGAAAACAAAAATTTTCCTACGATGTGAACTATATACCAAGATCTATATATACTAGATACAAACAACGGGCGGATGTATATCCGTAGAGAACATACCCTTGAAGACCGACAAAGCTTAACGAGTTCAACTCGTGGTTGATGTAGACGATCTCTTGCCGATCTCAAGATCGAGAGGAAGTCCTAGCGCCGCAAATCAGCAGCGCATCCGTGCTCGCACACACGTTCGAGGCACCGAGCAACCTCCGCCTCCTCGCTCCAGCGATGCAGCGGAAGCACAACTCTTTCTTGCCGAATAGCCACCGGGAACATGTATCTCGCTAGTCCGAGACCATGGGGGATAAATTCTAGAGGGGGAGAGAGATCCTTCACGAGGAGGTGTGAGAGACAAGTGAGGAGGAGGGGCTCCTTTTATAGGAGGAGGGGGGAGCACCCAAGGGGTGGCCGCCGGCCATGGGGGGCAGCCCCCTCCCCTCCTTCATTCATGTGGGTGGACACTCCACTCACAAAATGCCCTTTAAATTTCCTCCACTCAAAAGTCCACTCAAAAAACCCATTAAATTTCCACCAAATTTAATGCAAACTCTCATTAAATAAAACTCTTTTATTTTATTCAGAATTTTGTCAATTACTTTAATGACAAACATTCACAAATAACCCCTTGCTAGAATTCTATTTCACATGCATAACCACTTTATGCAATTTCACCCGAAAACCTGTTTCGGTATCTAGTGAAATAAATTCCTGCGCTTGTTCATTCTTTCGGCATGAAACATTTGCTCCAATTGGATGTCGGTGTCTCTTAAGTGTGTCACCCTACGGTTCGTGAATAATGCGGACATGATCGAGACCCCTCTCAGATCAATAATCAGAAGCGGGATCTGGAGACCCATACTGACTCCCACACATTCAACGATGACTTTCTTGTGATCGTCGGAACCTTTTACGCTAGTATCTTAATCCCTTTGTTTCACGATATATTACATGTCCGAGATTCGATCATTGGTATCTCCATACCTAGTTTGATCTCGTTACCGACATGCACTCTTTTCTCGTTCCTGTGATATAACATTCTAGTGATCAAATCACTTGCTTGCAAGCTAATCAATGTGATATCACCGAGAGGGCCCAGAGTATATCTATCCATCATCGGGATGAACAAATTCCACTCTTGATCCATGAGCCTCAACATAACACTTTATTAGTTCTGAATCCATCTTTATAATCACCCTGTTACGGTGTGACGTTTGATGTTATCAAGAAACTCTTCCGGTGTTAGTGATTGACATGATCTCATGGTCTAAGGATTAGGATCACTTCGTAAGTTGTTATAGCAATATAAACTCAATGACTTTGATCGTAATGCTATACTTCGGATGAGTGTTCATCACATCATTACACTAATGTTGTGATCCCGTTATTAACAACATCCAATGTCCATGATCAGGAAACCTTGATCATCTTGTTAATCAACGAGCTAGTTTATGAGAGAGGCATAACTAGGAACTTTCTGTTTGTTTATTAAACACACATGTATTAACGTTTCCGTATTAATACAATTATAGCATGCAAAATAAACATCTATCATATACTTGGAATACACATAATAAACACTTTATTATTGCCTCTCAGGGCATATTCCCTTCAGTCTCCCACTTGCACTAGAGACAATAATCTAGTTACATAGTGATAAATCTAACACCCATTGAGTTCTGGTGTTGATCATGTTTTGCTCTAGGGAGAGTTTTAGTCAACGGATCTGCTACATTGAGATCCGTATGTACTTTACAAATCTTTATATCTCCATCCTTGACATGCTCGCGGATGGAGTGAAACCGGCGCTTAATATGCTTGGAATGCTTGTGAGACCTTGGCTCTTTGGCATTGGCAATGGCACCATTGTTGTCACAATAGATCACCATTGGGTCCAACGCGTTTGCCACAACTCCTAGTTCGGATATGAACTCCTTCATCCAAACTGCTTCCTGAGCTGCTTCTGAAGCAGCAACATATTCGGCCTCCGTTGTTGATCCCGCTACCACAGGTTGTTTGGAACTCCTCCAACTAACCGCTCCGCCATTCATGAGAAATACGTATCCGGATTGAGACTTAGAGTCATCCGGATCGGTGTCAAAGCTAGCATCGACATAACACTTAGCGACGAGCTCTTCTTCACCTCCGTATACAAGAAACATATCCTTAGTTCTTCGTAAGTACTTAAGGATATTCTTGACCGCTATCCAGTGTTCCGAACCTGGATCCGATTGGTACCTACTAGTCAAACTAATAGCGTGTGCCACATCCGGTCTTGTACATAGCATGGCGTGCATTATAGAGCCTATGGCTGAAGCATAGGGGACTTTGTCCATTATCTCTCTTTCTTCCGCCGAAGCCGGACTTTGAGTCTTACTCAATGTCTTGCCTTGCAACATAGGTAAGAACCCCTTCTTACTTCCGTCCATTTTAAACTTCTTTAAAATCTTATCAAGGTATGTACTTTGCGATAGCCCTATTAGGCGCCTAGATCTATCTCTATAGATCTTTATGCCTAATATGTATGACGCTTCACCTAGGTCCTTCATTGAAAATTTGCTGTTTAGATAACTTTTAACACTGTTTAAAAGTTCTATATCATTTCCGATCAATAATATGTCATCCACATATAATATCAGAAATGCCACATTGCTCCCACTCACTTTCTTGTAAATACAAGCTTCTCCATAAGTTTGGACAAATCCAAACTCTTTGATCACCTCGTCAAAGCGGAGATTCCAACTTCGTGATGCTTGCTTCAATCCATAGATGGATCGCTGAAGCTTGCACACCTTGTTAGCATCCTTAGGATCGACAAAACCCTTTGGTTGTATCATATACAACTCTTCTTCAATATTACCATTGAGAAACGCGGTTTTGACATCCATCTGCCATATTTCATAATCGAAATATGCAGCAATTGCTAACATAATCCTAACTGACTTTAGCATCGCTACGGGAGAGAAAGTCTCATCGTAGTCAACTCCTTGAATTTATCGAAACCCCTTTGCGACAAGTCGAGCTTTATAGATGGTCACATTACCATCAGCATCAGTTTTCCTTTTGAAAATCCATTTGTTCTCCACGGCCTTTCGGTCGTGAGGTAATTCCACCAAGTTCCAAACTTGATTTTCATACATGGATTCCATCTCGGATTTCATGGCTTCTAACCATTTGTTGGAATCCGGGCTCATCATCGCTTCTTCATACGTCGCAGGGTCATTATTTTCATCGACCATGAAATTTATGACAGGATTTCCGTACAGCTCGGGAGCTGCACGCGTCCTGTTTGACCTGCGAGGTTCGGTAGTACTCTCTTTCGGAGTTTCATGATCATTATCATTAGTTCCCTCTTCAACAGGTGGAGCCAACTCCGAAACAACTTCCGGCGCTGCGCTACTCGCCATACTTTGAAGAGAAGGTTCCACAACCTCTTCGAGTTCTACCTTCCGACTATTCACACCTTTCGCGAGAAACTCTTTCTCTAGAAAGGATCCATTCTTGGCAACAAAAACCTTGCCCTCGGATCTGTGATAGAAGGAATACCCAATAGTTTCTTTAGGGTATCCTATGAAGACGCATTTTTCCGCTTTGGGTTCGAGTTTATCCGGTTGAAGTTTCTTCACATAAACATCGCAACCCCAAACTTTAAGAAATGACAGCTTAGGTTTGTTTCCAAACCACAATTCATACGGTGTCTTTTCAACGGATTTAGATGGTGCCCGATTTAAAGTGAATGCAGCAGTTTCTAGTGCATAACCCCAAAATGACAACGGCAAGTCTGTCAGAGACATCATAGATCGAACCATATCTAATAAAGTACGATTACGACGTTCCGACACACCATTTCGCTGTGGTGTTCCGGCAGGTGTGAGTTGTGAAACAATTCCACACTCTTTCATGTGAGTGCTAAACTCGTAACTTAGATACTCACCTCCACGGTCGGACCGTAGAAATTTGATCTTTCTATTACGATGATTTTCCACTTCATTCTGAAATTCCTTGAACTTTTCAAAGGTTTCAGACTTGTGTTTCATCAAGTAGATATAACCGTATCTACTCAAATCATCCGTGAAAGTAACAAAATAACGATATCCACCTCGCGCCGACACACTCATTGGACCACATACATCAGAATGTATGATTTCCAATAAATCTGTCGCCCGTTCCATTGAACCGGAAAACGGCGTTCTAGTCATCTTTCCCATAAGGCATGGCTCACATGTATCAAATGATTCATAATCAAGTGATTCCAAAAGTCCATCCGAATGGAGCTTCTTCATGCGTTTAATGCCAATATGACCTAGACGGCAGTGCCACATATATGCGGATATATCATCATTAAGTTTAATCCTTTTAGCATCAACATTATGAATATGTGTAACATTATCATTGAGATCTAACAGAAATAAACCATTCATTATTGGTGCATGACCATAAAAGATTTCATTCATATAAATGGAACAACCATTGTTCTCAGATTTAAATGAATAACCACTTTGCATCAAACATGATCCAGATACAATGTTCATGCTCAGTGCAGGCACCAGATAACATTTATTCAAGTTTATGACTAATCCCGACGGTAAGTGGAGAGGCAGCGTTCTGACGGCGATTACATCAACGTTTGATCCATTGCCGACACGCATCTTGACCTCACCCCTTGCTAGCGGTCGCTTGTTCCGCAGCCCCTGATTCGAGTTACAAATATTAGCAACTGAACCGGTATCAAATACCCAGGTGCTACTGCGAGCACTAGTCAAGTACACATCAATAACATGTATATCATATATACCTTTGTTTGCCTTGCCGGCCTTCTTGTCTGCCAAATACTTGGGGCAGTTGCGCTTCCAGTGGCCAGTCCCCTTACAATAGTAGCACTCGGTATCAGACTTAGGTCCAACTCGGGGTTTCTTTTCAGGCGCGGCAACAGGCTTGCCGCCCTTACTTCCCTTCCGTTTTCCCTTCTTGTCTTTCTTGAAACCAGTGTTCCTATTGATCATCAACACTTGATGTTCCTTTTTGATCTCCACTTCTGCAGTTTTAAGCATTGACAGAAGCTCGGGGAGAGACTTCTTCATGCCTTGCATATTATAGTTCATCACGAAGCTCTTATAGCTAGGTGGCAGAGACTGCAGAACACGATGGAGGCCTAAGTCAATGGGAATCGATATTCCCAAGGACACAAGCTTATCGGCGTAACCCGACATCTTGAGTACATGCTCACTAACGGAGTTGTGCTCTTCCATCATGCAGCTAAAGAACTTTTCTGAAGCATTGTAGCTCTCTACAGCAGCATGTGTGTCTAAAATCATTTTCAACTCACCCATTGTATCAAATGCATTGCCGTTTTCGAAACGCTTTCGAAGTTCCGGCTCTAGCCCATACAATATGCCGCAATGAACTAAGTTGTGGTCCTCCTGACGAGTCTGATAGACATTCTTCTCCTCGTCAGGGGCATCATCAAAAGGTGGGGGGCCTAACGGCGCTTCTAGCACATATTGCTTTTGTGCAGCAGAGAGGAGAATCCTCAAATTCATGGCCCATTCAGTAAAGTTGCTACCGTTCGTTGCTAGTTTCTCTTTCTCCATGAACGCATTGAAATTAAAAGCAGGTGGTGCCATCTACAACAGAATTTGTAAAGTTTATACTAAGTGTATGATAGATCGAGTTCAACTAATCTATATTACGAATGAACTCCCACTCAAAAGCGACATCCCTCGTGTCCTTTTGGTGATTACATGAACCAAATCCACTACACCAAGTCCGATCATCACGTGAGTCGGTATAGCTTCAAAGGCGAGCATCAAATGGGCATCATATCAACTATATGACTCATGCTTAACCTTTCGGTCTGTGTTCCGAGGCCATGTCTGTACATGCTAGGCTCGCCAAGTTAGAACCTTAGTATTTGCGTGTGTAACTGTTTTACACCCGAAATATGGTCGTGGATCCAAGAACACCCGATCATCACGTGATGTCTTGGAGCGACGAAAACATAATCGGTGCATACTAAAGGAAGAACACATTCTTATCTTGATATTTAAATGAGGGATCATCTTATTATGCTTAACAAAGCGCTAAACAAGCAATATAAGATGTAATCAAACATCATATGTTTATTAGTGAAATTATATGGTTCCCGCAGATGATCTCTATCATGTGCATCGTGGTATGATCACTATCATACCTATATGTGTAAATCCAAGGTCTATGGATTTTACACGCTATGTGTGTTGTAAGAGTATCATCTCATACTTCTACTTACAACACTACCATATCATAACACTAGCCCAGCAACAATCTAAACTAGACGCCTCTAATTTATCCATTGCAAGTTTTACGTGGCTTAGGGCTTTCGAGATAGAACCGTTCTTACCTACGAACATGAACCACAACGAGGATAATCAAATTGTTGACAACTCGCTTGCAAAATAGATATTGACTATAGTAGGAGAGACAGACACCCGCTAGCCACTTATGCAAACTATTTGCATGTCAAGCGTGGAACAGGTCTCATGTGCGAGGACATGTAAAGTTTGTCCGGGCCGCTTCATCCCACTATGCCACCAATATCCAAAATCACAACAAAGGAGCAACAACATGATCATCATCGCCCACATACTCATATGTGTACTACCCGTGTAAAGTATCTACGCATAGATCCGGCTCTGATACCACTGTAGGGTTCGCAGCATAGAAAACAAAAATTTTCCTACGATGTGAACTATATACCAAGATCTATATATACTAGATACAAACAACGGGCGGATGTATATCCGTAGAGAACATACCCTTGAAGACCGACAAAGCTTAACGAGTTCAACTCGTGGTTGATGTAGACGATCTCTTGCCGATCTCAAGATCGAGAGGAAGTCCTAGCGCCGCAAATCAGCAGCGCATCCGTGCTCGCACACACGTTCGAGGCACCGAGCAACCTCCGCCTCCTCGCTCCAGCGATGCAGCGGAAGCACAACTCTTTCTTGCCGAATAGCCACCGGGAACATGTATCTCGCTAGTCCGAGACCATGGGGGATAAATTCTAGAGGGGGAGAGAGATCCTTCACGAGGAGGTGTGAGAGACAAGTGAGGAGGAGGGGCTCCTTTTATAGGAGGAGGGGGGAGCACCCAAGGGGTGGCCGCCGGCCATGGGGGGCAGCCCCCTCCCCTCCTTCATTCATGTGGGTGGACACTCCACTCACAAAATGCCCTTTAAATTTCCTCCACTCAAAAGTCCACTCAAAAAACCCATTAAATTTCCACCAAATTTAATGCAAACTCTCATTAAATAAAACTCTTTTATTTTATTCAGAATTTTGTCAATTACTTTAATGACAAACATTCACAAATAACCCCTTGCTAGAATTCTATTTCACATGCATAACCACTTTATGCAATTTCACCCGAAAACCTGTTTCGGTATCTAGTGAAATAAATTCCTGCGCTTGTTCATTCTTTCGGCATGAAACATTTGCTCCAATTGGATGTCGGTGTCTCTTAAGTGTGTCACCCTACGGTTCGTGAATAATGCGGACATGATCGAGACCCCTCTCAGATCAATAATCAGAAGCGGGATCTGGAGACCCATACTGACTCCCACACATTCAACGATGACTTTCTTGTGATCGTCGGAACCTTTTACGCTAGTATCTTAATCCCTTTGTTTCACGATATATTACATGTCCGAGATTCGATCATTGGTATCTCCATACCTAGTTTGATCTCGTTACCGACATGCACTCTTTTCTCGTTCCTGTGATATAACATTCTAGTGATCAAATCACTTGCTTGCAAGCTAATCAATGTGATATCACCGAGAGGGCCCAGAGTATATCTATCCGTCATCGGGATGAACAAATTCCACTCTTGATCCATGAGCCTCAACATAACACTTTATTAGTTCTGAATCCATCTTTATAATCACCCTGTTACGGTGTGACGTTTGATGTTATCAAGAAACTCTTCCGGTGTTAGTGATTGACATGATCTCATGGTCTAAGGATTAGGATCACTTCGTAAGTTGTTATAGCAATATAAACTCAATGACTTTGATCGTAATGCTATACTTCGGATGAGTGTTCATCACATCATTACACTAATGTTGTGATCCCGTTATTAACAACATCCAATGTCCATGATCAGGAAACCTTGATCATCTTGTTAATCAACGAGCTAGTTTATGAGAGAGGCATAACTAGGAACTTTCTGTTTGTTTATTAAACACACATGTATTAACGTTTCCGTATTAATACAATTATAGCATGCAAAATAAACATCTATCATATACTTGGAATACACATAATAAACACTTTATTATTGCCTCTCAGGGCATATTCCCTTCACGAATGTAGTGTGCTGCTGAGATGGGCCGGTAGTACTTTGATCTTTAAGTGCGTTAATTTCATCTTGTTGTTCCTTTATTCGTTCTTCAATTATACGCATTCGCTCTTTCTAACTCTCTGCTTCAACTTCCGCCCTGTCCTTTCTCCTCTGACGGCTTCTATCAGGATATTTCTTCCTCTCTTCGGGAAACCCAGTCCTCCATGGTTGGGAGCCTCTTGTGCCTCGTGTTCGTCCATCATGTTCCTTATTTCCAAGGGCGAGTGTGAGCTCATCATTCTCTCTATCGGGAATGAAGTCCCCATCTTTAATAGCCTTTACTGCTTTTCTCATCTTCTCGATTGGCAAGGGTTCTTCTTTATGTCGTATGTTATATATACACTTCCCTCCCGAGTCCAACGTGCCCCAATGCCCGTAAAACCAATTCCTTGCACGTTCTACCCAATCGTCTGTCTCTGGGGTGATCTTTTTAGCACGCAGTTCATTCTCAAGTTTTTCCCAGTTAGGAATGCCAGCCCTGTAGCCACCTTGCCCATAGTATGGTGATACTTCTTGTTAGCAGCATTCAGCTTATTCGTTGCAGACATTTTCTTAGCTTTTTCTGATGTCTTGTATTTCACAAACTCAGCCCAGAATGGTTTTATCTTCTCAAACTGAATATTCTTGAAATCGGGAGTCTTCTCTTTCACGACATAGTCAAGGTGCAATCTTTTCTTCCATTTGGTGAAACACTGGGCAATCTTCTTCAAAGCCCACTCCCTGACCTTAGCCTCCATGGCTCTCCCATGTTCTAAGGCGTCCTCAACTGGATCCTCCGCATTTGGATCCAGCTCTATCTTCGGTTGTTTGAAATTAACCATGAGCCTCTTCCATAGTAAATCTTTGGCGTGGTTAGGGACAAATAAACATGTTCCCTCTTCTTCCGCATCAGCAGGCCTATTCAAATTTCGAATGGTGATCGGGTTTAAGTCCCTAACGATTACTCCGCATTGTGCCACAAATTTGTTTGCGACAACTCCGGGAGCCGTTGGTTTGCCGTCTTCAGCGGCATCTTCGATCCTGAACCTCTCATGGTCTTGCAACTTTTTGGTTGGGCCTCGTCTGCTCTTTTTAGTAGATTCCTTCGATCCGGAGGGCTAAAAGAAGAAATATCGTCGTTACTATTTCTATATAGATAGCAGATGATTAATTAATGAATTAATTATATTACATGCACCTCGCCGGAGCGGTCGTCTTCTCGATTACACAAGGCATCGCCTTCTCCCTCGCGGAAGGCAACACCTTCAACCTCAAACACGTTGTCTATTCCGGCAAAAAGAGGATCACCCTCACCGGAGTTGTTCAGAAACGTTGATACATCTAAATTTTCTTCCCCGCGGATCACACCTTGGATCAACTCTTCCTTTTCTTCGTCTCTGACGTGTGGGTCCATATTTTCTGCATAGGTGGAAAAACGAATAAGTCAAAGCGGCTAAGGGAGAAAGTTAGGTACGGTGTTGAGAGATATAAACCCTAATTCAGAGAAAACCTAATATATACATACACAATAATAAAAATGAAGAGAAACCCTAAACCCTAAACCTAGCTACAAAAAGGAAACTATGTAGTAGATAGGTAACTCTAGCTAAAATCAACTAAAATCAATATTCCGGAGTTCCGAGGGGTGTACAACCTAGTTCGGAGAAACCTCGGATGCATATGAGAGGGGAACATGAGTATAAGGCTACAAAAGGGAAACTATCTAGCAGATAGGTAACACTAGATACTAACAAAATACCATATTGGAATCGATTTAAGAGGGTTCGAAATTCCCTGGCGAAGGCACATCGTCGAACCCACATGCACTAAGGGGTATTAATGATTCCTTATCTAAGATAGGGTTTTTAAGTTGCTTGACAATGTGAATCGGGTCTGGGGCTACCCACAGTGACTGACCAGTGGGGCCGAAGACTAATAATACCAAACTATCTATCGATAAGCTTAAAGGGAGTAATGCAACAAATAGGACACTCTATCTATCGATAAAAGACCACAGTGGAATTGTATGCATCATGGCAAGAATTGAAATGCTTTCGAAATCATAGGATTATATCATGGTAGGGCAATGCTTGCCTTTGCCTGTTGATAGCCGAAAGCAGAGCTTCAGGATCCTTGTACTTGACTTGATTACAGTTGGTCAAGTATTTGTCTTCGAGCTTCAACGGTTTTGATCTCTGGCTTCGATCGATCTCGATATTGTATTCTACCGGGAAGAACCAAACACCGGAAAGAAAGGGAAACAATCAACACATGGCATCGATGCAATGCTCAAGCAAGTATGATGATATGACAAGTTAATTTGCATTGGAATGTAACCCTAAGACATGCTTGACGATTTAATCGGGGTTCCGAGGGGTGAAAACCCTAACTCGGGGAAACTCCGAAACATATGAGAGGGGTGCATTTGTCCTTCTAATTATACTTGTCATTTAAGTTGTTGAACAATGCATGATTATAGGTTAAATAGATAGGTTTCATTTTTCTGAACAATTTGGTATATTATACATATTTTTCTGACATATAAACAATAAGTTATTGATTTTACAATATTAAATCATTTTCTGGAATTAAAAACAAAAAGGCAAATAGTTTTTACACCGGGGCGACCCCTAGCCAGTGAGACTGACAGAATGGCCCCAGTGCCAACTCAGCCTCCACGCAAGCAAGCAGGACCCACCGAAGGTTTGACCGCGCTGACACCGCTCGCTGATGTCACCAGGACGTCAGCGTGACGTCATTTACCGGGGATCAACCCCAGATCGTCGACGGGGAGGGCGCTGGAGCGCGGGCGGAGCAGCGGGAGCGGAAGCGATGGATGCGGGCTAGCGTACCGAGCCGTTTAGTGGCGGCGCCGCTCCGGATTGGTCGCCGGAAGAGGAAGCATGACGGCGGCCGATGGCGGTGGCTTCAGGTCCTCGGCGCGACAGCGATACAGAGAGGAAGAGGAAGAATGGAGAGGACTGTGAGGTGGAGGGGCTCACCACGGAGGCGGTGGAGGGGTCAGCTCGACCAAGCGAGCTCGGACGCGGCCGGAATCGTCAAGAACAGCGGTGGCCGGACTTCGGGGAGGAGCTCCTGATTGCGGTGGTTACGGGCGCCCTTCATCGATTCCGTTGGAGGGGAGGCGGTTCCTGGCGAGGAGGAGGCAGAGCAGCGGTGGCGGCCGGTAAGGCGTGCAGGGCGGCGGGGCAGCCTGACAGCGTCGCTTTAGTCCCTGTGCGCGAGAAGATTGCGAGATGGGGAAGAAGAAGAGGAGGGGCACCCAGTTATTAACCAAAGGACCTTTTGTCCCGGTTGCTAGCTCCAACCGGGACTAAAGGGTCATACGTCTCGGTTGGAGCCACCAACCGGGACGTATACTCCAATTTTTTCAGCAGATAAAGGGGCGCGCGCGCAGGGGGTCTTTAGTCCCGGTTGGTGGCTCCAACCGGGACATATGCCCCTGTTTTCAAATTTTTTCAGGTATTTTCTCTCTCTTCCCGCCTTATTTTTTATTTTGGGGTTTAAATTTGTAATGTTTTTTAAATGATAATTACTTTGGAATTTAGAAAAACTTTAAACATAAAAAGTGTTTGAATTTGAATAACTAATTCGAAACCATTTTCTGTTTTTAAAAATAATTAATGTAACCATTTAAACTATGAACCATTTAAAATTAATAATGAAATAACTTATATTTTTTGAATATTAATTTGGAATTTAGAAAAAATTTAAACATAAAAAGTGTCTGGATTTGAATAAATAATCCAAAACCATTTTCTATTTTTAAAAAATAATTAATGTAACCATTTAAAATTAAAAATGAACTAACTTATATTTTTTAAATATTAATTTGGAATTTAGAAAAACTTTAAACATAAAAAGTGTTTGGATTGGAATAAATAATTCAAAACCATTTTCTGTTTTAAAAAATAATTAATGTAACCATTTAAAATATGAACCATTTACAATTAAAAATGAATTAACTTATATTTTTTTAATATTAATTTGGAATTTAGAAAAACTTTAAACATAAAAAGTGTTTGGATTTGAATAAGTAATTTGATTAGGATAGAACTGGAATTAAAGTACATAACGCAACTAACACAAAGTTACATAGAAGAACTGAAAATTAAGATACATGGCCAGATTAAGCCACAATCGGCCGAACTTGTTTTGCAATGTTGGAATGATTCAGTCATGCTCCTGCCCTACACCTGTAATACTCGCCACTGTAGTCGTCGTACTCGCTGCGGCCGTCGTCAATGTCATCGTCGGGGTCGCCGTAGTTGAACCTTGAAGGCTGAGTACGAGTGGGCTGGACTTGAGGTTAGCGCAGGAGGGGGCTAGAGTCGGCGGCCGTGTCGTAGGCCATGACGCTCTGGAGAGTCCGGCCGTGCCACCACAGCCGACGGCCGGCCTCGTTGAAGTTCAGAGGAGGTGGGCCGTCCTCCTCGTGCCTGGCGAGCGCCCTCTCACGCCGATCCACGAAGAAGGCTTCCCAAGTCGGGAAATAGTCAGGATGCCATCTGGGATTCCTTCGCTGCTCCGGCGTGAGCTCGAAGTAGTAGTGATTCGTGATGGCCATCCGACGCGCCACACCTAGAGGGACAGGAGGAACCGGCACGCCTCCGGCGCTCAGCATCCAGCCGACGGGGACACAGTAGCCCGGCGGGCAGGGGTAGTTCGAGGCACAAAGCGCCTCCGCCTCCCTGGGAGTTAGTGCTACGGTGGAAGTCATGAGAAAGAGTGATGAGGTTGCAGATATGAGTCTAGAGATGTGCAATGACAATGGAGGCCAACCCTACATATATATATAGTGAGAAATGGCAGGAAGATAACTGGAGGGAAGAACTGGCGAGAAGAACCGGCGAGAAAAACTGGCAGGAAGAAATGGCGGGAAGAACTGGCGGGAAAAAATGGCGGGAAGATCATGTACCTGTAGTACAAACCGGACCCACTTCCTGCGATTCGGCAGACATTTGTCCTTTTTACCCGGGATGGACAAAACGGTTTGAGATGTCCCGGTTGGGAGATAGTCCATGTAAGGTGTTCTAGTATTTTAGTAAAATGGGACGGTAGCATTCTGAAACGACATTTTGGTGGTTACTTCACAAAACGACCCGTTTTTTGCGCTTGGAAAATGGATAAGGGCTTTTCCGTGCGACAAAAAGGAAAAGTTCCTCCTGCAACATTGTTCTCCATACCAATAGCCACACACATGCATAATATGGGCACAACATCACAAACTATGCCGTGATTCAGCACATAACATCGGTCATTTGGACCGAAAGCCATGAAACCTCGAACATGATAGGTCATTTTGTGAAGGTTTTTTCGAAACATGATCAATATACCAAGTATGGTATTTTTCCTTTCAACTATGTAACATAATATGACACCACGCGAAGGATTTTCATTTTTCGGATTTTTTTTGAATTTATTATGCCTGTTTTGAATTATCTGAATTTCTAACTATGGTCGAACCGGTGTGCATGAAGATAGGGGACGAGCATCGTTAGAACTTGCATTGGATCTCTGAAGAAACCACATATTGCGAGTCTAAAAATGATTTTTCAAAAAATCACGGGCGATAGATCATGTACCTGTAGTACAAATCAGACCCACTTCCTGCCTATTCGGCAGACATTTGCCCTTTTTACCCGGGATGGACGAAGCGGTTTGAGATGTCCCGGTTGGGAGATAGTCCATGTAAGGTGGTCTAGTATTTTAGGAAAATGGGACGGTAGCATTCTGAAACGGCATTTTTGTGGTTACTTCACAAAACGACCCGTTTTTTGCGCTCGGAAAATGGAAAAGGGCTTTTCCGTGCGACAAAAAGGAAAACTTCCTCCTGCAACATTGTTCTCCATACCAATATCCACACACATGCATAATATGGGCACAACATCACAAACTATGCCGTGATTCAGCACATAACATCGGTCATTTGGACCGAAAGCCATGAAACCTCGAACATGATAGGTCATTTTATGAAGGTTTTTTTGAAACATGATCAATTTTAAGGGTCCCAACCTTTAAATAAGGTAGAGTCCCCTGTGTTTACAATGCTAGTCCCTGGATCAATAGCTAGCATCCACAGTTATGATGTAATATCAAGAAACAAAGGTCATAATATAGTTTTATAACCAGGAATAACATAATTTTATTACATCTTACATAGCTCGTTTGGCTATTACATTACATTGCAGCGGAATATCTATAAGCATGGGGTCCTTCATCTTCAAGGTGCCACAGGCAAACATGTTGGTTGTAGACTTTGTAATCCTAATCATTCAATCTTCACTAAAATCAATCAAACCTGCAACATTACAAGTTACATCCATAAGGGTCAATACATTTGAATTGTATTGGCAAGTTTCACTACTATGTAGAATATAAGTGGATCCTATCATTACATGCATTTTTGGCTATGTAGGGTTTAAGGCTCATTTGCAGAAGCAAAATTTATCCTATCTTTTCAAAATGGTTTTGGTCCTTTGTCAAATCTCCTTTTCAAAATCCCTTGAATTCCTTGGTAAATTCCCAAGTGTTCAAGTCCTTGTCAAAAATCTCTTGAGCTCCTTGGTACCCCCAAGTGCATCAAGTCTTTTGTTGTCACTTAAAAGTTTTTCTTTTTAGAAATTGGAATGTCGAGATTTCCCATAGCTTCAAGCTTTAGTTGCTCAGTATTGTCCATAACCGGGGACACGGCTAAGTACATAGATTTTAATTATCTTCTGCAGAAGTAGTACACTTTACCCACATGTCACAATCTCATCTTGTTGCCACCAGTGGCCACTGGATTAGTACTCACCAAGATGGAGTACTGGCAGATTGAGAATGTGACGAAGTCTTTCCAGAGGGTCCTTCCATACACCATTGCTAGCTTGTCTTCAGTACCCATGTAGGATTCCAGGTCCACATTTTCAGTAACCTGAAGACAATGCATGGGTCTTCCCAATGTAGTTGACTAAGCCAGAGCCATAAGTAGCATGTGGTTGTACACGAAAGCCACAATTGGAGAAACATGTTCAATCTCTAAGTTCCTAGGTGGTTTTCTTTTGGAGCACAACACAAAGAGATTGCCATAGACATGGTTCCTTTTGTTGCCACCTTCTCCAAAACTCAAAGTATCCTTTTCCACCCAGGTGGTTCATTGAGTCCTTGTTTTATTATATAAAAACACAAGTCCTTTTCTCAACTTCATAAAATCTCAACATGTGTCTCTTCTCAAAATAAAGCATGGCTAAGCATGTAACAACTACATTGTTTTCACTAAGGAATGTATAGGGTATCCTATTAGGATTTAGCATAGCATAAGTATAGAAATTCTTTTCATGCATGTTTTAAAATCCACTAAGTATAATGAAAATAGTAGGACTTTAGATGATAGTGTCACTTGCCTTTATTTTGGTAGGGAATGTTGGTTCACTCCTTGATCTTGCTAGTCTCACACTTTTCTAACTTCACTACAATCAATCAAGCAACCACAATATCAACTAGCATTCCAAACCAATAATCAATCAAACAATTCACACACATAAAATCATAGGAACTAAGTCATGCATGCAAGCATGCAAAAGATAGGTTTATTTGCAAAGGTGGTCTCCACTAGGCTCTAAACTTTGTAAGGTTCAAATTGGTCATTTTCCAAAGTGGCAAAGTCATTTGCAAAAGAGTTTTGTCTAAAAACCATCTTAAATCCAATCATCATTTTATGTGGTGGAAAATATTTTTATTAAAGCAAAAACTTTATGTTGTTCACCAAATAAGTTGCTGTTTTCTCAAAACTTGGTGTTTAGGGTCAGTAGGTTTGATCTAAATAATTTTCCCAAGGTTTTTACTCCAAAACCATTTTCATAACAAAATCAATATTTTTATTTGGCCAGAAATGGCTAAATCAAGTTTTTATTCCTAAACTTCACCAAATCCATTTTCAAAACCATGGGTTGGTTCCTAGGGTCAGTAGTTTCACAACAAACCAATTTGCAAAGATTTTAACCCTAAAAACATTTTGGAATAATTTTTATAATCTAAACAAGCATACAAATGTTTCTGCAAAAACAAACATTTTACCAGAGGCTTTTTACTAAACAAAATCCATGGTTGGCTAGGGCTTGTTCCACTGATTCCATTGATATAAAGTTTGAAATTTTTGGACGTGTGGATCAAAAGTTATAGGGTTTTCAAATCTGCATCTAAATCTGTTTTCAAATTCTGTTTTAAACAAAGACTGTCCATGCGTCGCAATTCTACTGGTTGATACCGATTTGGGCGGATCGGCCTCTGCGGGGCGTTGGATCTAAATGGATCGCACGGTCCAGAACGCGTACCCCTTCGCTGTTAAGTGGTTCTATCGTGTCTCTTCGATCTAAATCGAACGACTCTTATCAACCTTGCCAAGAACTGGCGGCGCTGCGCGGCGGCAGACGGCGGTGACGGTCAGGCGATGGGCTAGCGACGGTTCTAGGAAGCAAAGAACGATGTGGGGATGCTCACCGTGATCGTAGTGACGTGGGGGAGCTTAACGTTGTTGCGAGGAGGCGAGGGGCGCTCAGGATCCGTAGGAATTCCTCACCGGAGTTAAGGACGGCGTCAGGCGGCTCTGGTCGTGGTCGGAGTCGACGCTACAGATCACGTGAAGGCAAACAGAGGGCATGGTTAGGTGCGCAAGACTAAGGCGAAGCTGTGTGCGTGAAGGAGAGGGCTCGGGTGGTCTGTTCTTACCAGGGAACTTCGCCGGAGAGAGGCAGACGCGGCGGCGTGGTCAGTTGAAGACGGAGCCGACGTTCTGGGGCGCCCGCGAGTGAATGGGAGGTACATGAAGAAGCGCATGGGAGTGGGGAGTATGTGTTCTTGGTCGGGGAGGCAAGGCGGTGGCTGGGTTCGCCGGAATTGGAGAAGGGAGCTTGTCGGAGCAGTGGGAGTGTGGCTCGAAATTCCATCGGCCTGGGGGTAGAGAGAGGGAGGCGCGTGAGGGGAAATGGAGAGGAGGTCGAGGCGTTTAATAACGTGTGGTCGCAGGGGGAGTAATGGCCGTTAACAGCGTGAATTGATCGCCGGCGTTAAGGCCAGGAAACGGTAGACGTCGTCTGCGCGAGGAAGAAGGAGGTGAGCCGGCTGCGTGGGTCCTCTTCGTCAGCGAAGGAGAGAGGTAGGAAGAGGGGTCCACCAGTCATTGTCTGCGCGGGTTAGAAACTGAGTGCGAATCGTTTTCCTTCGGAAGGGAGAGAGTGGGCTGGTATTGGGCTGTTGGGCCTAGCCAGTTGGGCTGAGTCCAGATTCTATTTTTTTCTTCCTGGTTGTTTTATCTTTTTCCAATTCTATTTTCTGTTTTGAAAATCAAACAACAAATCAACATTCAAATCAATTCAAACATTCATCACACTTTTCATTTGAATTTGGTTCTGTTTAACAACATAAACCAATTCTCAAAAATAAAATAATATTTTTATTTTAGAGTCCATTTATAATTAAGTAAAATGGACATTAGTTCATAAATCAAATGGGTTTTTATTTCATTAAAAGCTCCATTTGAAACTAAATATTTTCAAAACCAAATCAGTAGGTTTTATTTGAAAATAATAGACACTTGGAAAACTTATTTAAAATCATTTAATAAGTTTTGATGTTTTATTTAAAATGGTAAAACCTTTTATTTAAATAAAATTGGATATTAAATCCTTATTATTTTATTTAAATAAACCTTTACTAATTTTATTAAAACAAAATGTTTTATTTCAAATGCTTGACTAAGGTTTATTTTGGTTCCATAAAATAATCCTTATTTATAAATTTTCTTTTGAAAACCAAATCTTTTATTTAAAGATCCAAAATAGTAATTCCAAATAGTTTTATTTTCCTTTATTAAATGTTTATCTTTTTAAATCCCTTTAGGATTTATTTGATCCAAATTGGTTTGAAGGTTTCCAATTGGATTCAAAAAGTTTCTTCTCACCCTGAAAATCAACAAAGTTTTATTTTATTCATTTATTTTTCACATTACAAGATTTGGAAAATCTTGGGATGTTACAGGCTACCACCTTTAAAATAAATCTCGTCCCGAGATTTGGGAAGGCTAGGGTTACAAGTAGGCTCAAAACATCTAGGGTACTACCACCCTTAAAATAAAATTTCAAACAAAAATACATATTGGCCTTCTTGGGATCCTAGGGAAACTCCTTTGGGCAAACATCTGCATAGTGTCCTTTGTTTCCACACTTGACTCATGGGCCAAGGTTGAGATCCTTCATAGGCTTGTTTAACTTGTTTTTCATCTTTTCTGGACAATTGCTTGCATAATGTCCTGGGTTTTTGCAATTGAAACAGTTGATATCTTTGAGTTCTTTACGTGTCTCTTGTGGACAAGTTGCTACATAATGGCCAAGCTCTTTGCAGTTGTTGCACCTCACTTGGCCAATCTCCTTATTCTTCTGGTTCTCTGGGCATTCACTGGAATAGTGTCCCATTTCCTTACATTTATGACATTGCACATGGCTTTTGTCCTTCTTTTGCTTTTTGGGTTTCTCCAAAGCTAGGAGTGCATCTAGTTCATGTTGCTCATATGTTATCTGGTAGGTAGGAATGTCTACATGTTTCCTGGGCCTTCTATTGCTCTTTGGAAAATTTTTCTTTGGTCCTTTGAATTGGGTTGTTTTGCTTGGAGGTATAAGTGGACCTTTTCCATTGTCATCTACCTTCTTGGTAGACTTGGATCCTCCTGGATGGTTTGCAATCATTTGTTGCACTCCACCTTGTTTCCTTTGTTCAACAATGGAATTGATGGGGCATTGGTTAGGGACATGGTTGTTTCCTTCACATAGGTAGCAAGTAGCTTGAGAGGTGGGACATTGGCCAACAGGATGTTTCTCTTCACAGTTGGGGCATTGGTCTCCATGCTCCTTGGAAGTATGATCCTTTTCTCCACAAATAATGCAAGCTGGGGCTCGATCTAGAATAATATTTCTGTCATCCTTGTTGTCACAAACTCTTTTGGAATTGTTTTCTTCCATATTGATCATTTGATCAGTCACCTTAAGCATCAATTGGACTTGAGTTTCCAAAAATCCTTGCAGGGTTGGATCCTCCCCACTGGAGTTGGCTATGAATTGAGCTGTAATTTGGTTTAACTGGTGTTGGGTTGCTATGAGCTCTTTCATGCTGTCCTCTTGGTTGGTGTTGGTGTCATCAACCTTGATGCTGGAGTCTCCTAGAGTAGTCATCTGTTTGGGTTGAATGGAGATTAGAATAGACAAAATATTTCTAAGGAAATAGTGCTAATTACACACATTACAATTCACACAAGCAAGGTACAATCAATCACAAACAACTTTTCACTCAAACAACAAAGTTCAAGCACATACTTTAGACAACAAAATATTTTTGTTACAACACATAAGTTGGTGGGTTTTGACTTAACTAAAATATGGTGGTGCATCTATATGGTTCACTTGTAATCTTTCCATCCTTCTTTGGTTGATTCTTCTTTCTACATGAGATCATGGTTTCCTTAGGAAAAATTCTTGGCTTCAAAACTTCAAATGAAGTGAACTCCTTCTAGTTTTGCATTTCCTCAGTCTCCATATTTTGAGCAAGATTTCCTTGTCTCACTTGTAGTCCTTAGTGGTATCCAAGTTTGAAGTCCTTGGTGAATATGCTGAAGATGTTGAAGTCATTAGAGTTGAAGATGTTGAAGTCATTAGAGTTTAAGATGTCCCTTGCACCTGGTGTAGTCTTTGGCCATGAGGTAGGTTTTTCCATCAAGTTTGAAAATAGATGAGATGTAGAGTCAAAATCAAAGTGGTTGGGGAAAGAGTTTACAAGTTTGTTTTGTAAATAAGTTTTGGAACAAACACGACTCCTATTTCTCTAAGGGGTTTTGTCCAATCCTAGGGTTACAATCCTACAGGCAACACAGTGCTCTGATACCATCTGTAAGGGTCCCAACCTTTAAATAAGGTAGAGTCCCCTGTGTTTACAATGCTAGTCCCTGGATCAATATCTAGCATCCACAGTTATGATGTAATATCAAGAAACAAAGGTCATAATATAGTTTTATAACCAGGAATAACATAATTTTATTACATCTTACATAGCTCGTTTGGCTATTACATTACATTGCAGCGGAATATCTATAAGCATGGGGTCCTTCATTGTAGCATCCCATTTGTCTAACAATTGTAATGCTACTTGGTCTAGTAATATAATGGCTACTTCATATATATAATTGTTGCATCATCATTATATCATGCTCATGTCATCATGCCACCTTGCATTTGAGCATCATATAAAACCCTTTTTGGTTTGGTTCTTCTCTCATATGCATTGTAAATTGTATTTGCCTCTTGATATTGTATTTGGTTCTTGATATATTGTTTACATGCCCAAGTTGAGTTGGGGGCATATCTTTTATTCAACTCCATCACCTTTCTCTGCCACCACCTTATAATTCCACCATCCAACTAAATATGAGCTTGGCACTTTATTGGGTTTTATTCTCTAGCTCATGTGGGTTGGGATGGATCCAATCCTATTTCCTCATGCCCTCATATAAGCATCATGTTGTTTCCACATTATTGATATGTGGAGCCACCTTTGCATGCATTATGAGTAGTGCTCCTTTTCCTAGCTTTCATATGGATTATCATGGATTATGCTCATGTTGGGATATTTTGGGATTATTAAACATCTAGTGGAATATACACACTAGCAAGTCCCAATTATAATCAAATGTGATCATATCCATCTACTCCATCTGGATCTTCCCTTTAAATTCTTTTGCTTGGCTTTATTCCACTTTTGGGAATGCATAAGAATAAATGCCATGTTAATATTATGGTCTTCACAAGAATAAGCATGGCATTAATTATTTTTGCATGGGCCATGCAAGCACCACCACATTCTAGTCCTTTGGGATTTTTATATGAGTTTAGAGTGGTGTATATCACTTGGAGCTCTCCCTTCTCTCTCAAATCTTTCACCTTGTTAGTTTCATTCTTTCTGCCTAGTGCCCATCAAGCTCTTCTCACATGTGTATGCCATGCATGGCCATGTAAAATCTTTTCCATCCCCATCTTGTGCTCTCCTTTGTTGTTTGTTTTGGTTTGAGCTTGCTAAAACCCTACACCAATTCCACCTAGCCTTGCATGATCTAGCTAGATGCATGCAAGTAGCTAAACCCTAATCCCTCTCTCCTCTCTTTTGCCACCTCATGGTTTGGTCTTGTTTCCAAATCCTATCTACCACACCTCCCCCTCTCACTTTACCCTCTCTATCTAACCCTAGTTACACCCATCTCCCTCTCACCTCACCTCCCCTCTCACCAACCCGAGCCACCCCCTAACCCAAACCAAAAACCCTAGCTAACCACACCTCTCTCTCCCCTCTCTCTCTCTACCTTGCTGGACCCACCTGGCCCTCTCTCCCTGGTCCAACCCGAGCTCCCCCTCCCTGGGTCCCTCTCTTCCCTCTCTAAGCTACAGGACAAGAAGGAGGCAAGAGAGAAACCTAGCCTACCCGATCACCCTCCTCCTCACTTTATGCAAAGCCACCACCACCCCATGTGCCTCTCCCCTCTCCCCCTTATCACCCCAACCACCCCAGGCATCCCAGATCGAGATCTGGAGGAACCCTGACCCTCTCCTCTTCCCCCTAGTCCTCCCCACCTCCAAGCCTCGCCATGGCGCTCAACACCTAGCCTAGCTCGCCCATCCCTCCTGCCGGTGTTCTGGAGCTACTCGAGGCGGACCAAGGGCATCAGCGGGTTCCCCTGCTTCCTCCTAGACGCCCTGCACACGGAACACCGCCAGGAGCTGCCGGTTTGCCGCCGTAGACGCCTTGGACCCGAAGCTCCGGCCAGCAAGCCCCGCGCTAGATCGCGACCGCCCCGAGCTCCTTTGCCTACACCGTTGAACTCCCGGTGAGCAACCAAACCCCCCAGACATGGTCCCTACCCTCCTCTCGCCGTAGAACGCCGCCACCTTCCGTCGAGCACTCCGCGTGCGCCGCCACCGCTGCGCGTCGCGCTCTGGCCGACAGCAGCAGCTGCAGCAACGTCCGTTCTGCCCTCTGTTTCTCGCCGTGCCCCGCGCGCTGTAGGCCTCCTCCGGCGATGCCACCTGAACGAAACTTGTAGCCTGTATATCCCTCTTCAACTTTGGTTTTTGCGGAGACACGAAATTCCCAATGAATTGCTCGCCATCGTCTTCCAAAGATCAAGCCAGCTAGCGGAATTCGCGTGCAAAATTCAGTTTCGGCAGAGTTCTTCGCAGCAGGTTTAGCAAATAGGCCCCTACCTTTCTTAGCACCTCAACCCGCAGTCCCCGGACCGCCCACGTGTCGCCCACCGGCTGGCCGCGCGCGTGCGTGGCCCTGCTCTGCCCCTGGCCCGCCTGTCATCCTCCTTGGGTAGAAAGCCAGTGAGTAACAAAAGTCCAGAGAGTTTTTCTGAATTCAAATTCAAATTGTTTATATTCTGTTTAAATACGAATTAATTCATAACTTTCAAATGGTTTGGAATTTGAATTCAAACTCTATATGAAATATGTTTTGTTTTTGAATGTTAATTCAAATCTTTAGTCAAATATTTTTAGAACTAATTCAAACTAGTCAAACCTTTGACTTTGACTCCATTTGACTAATTTTGACTTTAAAATAAATTTAAATTCATAATTCGAAATATTACAAATGATATATGTTTTGAAATCAGAAAAATGTGAGGATTTCAAATATGCCATCCAAAATATATTTTGAACACTTTAAATTTCAAGTTGTTTAAAATTACAACAAAATGCCCTTTTCCTTATTTATTTAATAACTTTTGTTTTATAACTCCAAATTTGACAAATGATATGTCTAAAATGATTAGCTCGACGAGACCTTTCTGTTTATGCATTCCTTGTCCTGTTTTGCAGCATGCATCATACAAATATATTGTAAACAGCAACTTATTTGAGAATAAAACATGACTAAAACTCAATAAAGTGATTTATTCTTGTATTCCACACCTCACTCATGCCATGCTATATTATTGCCATGCAAATTGTGCATCATTCATCATGGCATGATTGTTTGCTTGTCGCATTTTATTCTTATGCTTGTGCACTTTATTTATGTTGGCCCTTGTTTGTTTGGTTCTTCTTCGAATAGACGCTGAGCAGGGGATATATCAAGAAACCCAGGAGCACTACCCAGATCCTTCTCTCGCTTCAACTGAGCTGCCAGGCAAGCACTACCACATGCTTGCATACATATAGTACCTATTGCCTCTATCTTATTCTTGCATCATTGAGTCGCGATTGCATTAAACTGAATCCCAAGTACTGCATAGCCTTTACTTTTAAACCCCACCGAAGCTTGTTCCTCCATCCCATGAGCCATTACTACAGGAGTTGTTTGAGCCATGCGAGTCGTAGAACAGCATGTGTAGGGTATGTGAGTGTCTGATGGATAACGAGGTACCTAAACAACTTAACCTGAGTAGTAATGGGATAACTAATGAAAGTGGCACCGGTGAGCAATATCTGCTATTTGGTTTTTCATGCTCACTTGTGTCCCGTAGGACCCCGAGTACTTGATTCCTGTTCCTTGAATATTCGCGCTATCCACATCCGGGAGGATTATGGGACCCCCCTGAGCCAGAGCTTGATTCATTCTTATTTCTTGGGGCCACAAACTAGTTTGAGGTTTTATTTACTATCCTGTACTTATGCCATGCTTTACTGTTTTATTTAAATTGTGCGAGGTACTGCACCTGTACTGTTTAGGGAAGCGGAGTGTTTTCGCGGTATCGACAAGCCCAGTCACATTTTCGGGTTCCCAGTCGTTTACAGCCATTGACGCAAACCTTGAGTCCGTCTCGAAGTCGGCTAACTTCGTTGCGGGTAGCTTAATGGGGTGGCCCCCTGAAATATTTCTGAATCCTGTGATTGCTTTGTTGTGAATGCCTCGTTGGGTTTTGATTTGGTTTTTCCGAGGTTGATCGAGTGTGTGTTGCTATTTGTGCACCCCTGCAGGGTAAAACTTTTTGAAAGCCGTGTCCGCGGTTATGGACGACTTGGAGCACAGTTTCTCGATCATAGACAAGCATAACTAAAGTACCGCTTTTAATTTGACTAAGTAACTGACTAGTAAATAGTGCAACACTCATGGAATGGATAATAAAACTGCCAACGGATGGGGGGTTGTTCGTCCGCTTCCTCGTTGGTAAGCGAGGAGGAGGATGGATCTGTTAATATTACTGTTATAACTGTTGTTATTAATTCACGGACATCCGTCTATTTTTGGTTAGGCGGATGGTTAGCGAGTATCTATAGAATTGTTAGGGTTTATCTTTTGCTGCAATTGCGTCACCCCAGGTTGTGTCCCCTTTAGAGGCATAAAGACTTGCTGAGTACCCCTAGGGTCTCACACGATAAATTATTTTGATTCAGATGAACAGGTACACTCACAAGATGGATACTGGGTGGAGGAGACGGACGATGTGGGCAACCATCATTCGGTGTAGAGATTCCGGGAACGGGGATCCGTGAGATCTGTGGGCGGGAGGTGTTTATTTATGGGGCATCTTATGCCGATTTGTTTCTTATCCGTACTCGGATCTTGTTTGCCGCTTCCGCCTGATACTCTGATGTTTGATGTATGAGGAGCTATCCTAAACTATTATATCTATCTAGGGTATTTGGATCTTGCCGTATGGCGTTGCAATATTTCTATTTCTTTTAGATGGAATGGCTCTGATGTACTGTTGTATGGTGGCTTGCATACATACTCATTTGTGTATGTAGTTGATCCCTTCGCCTGCCGATTACGCCGCCCGTTCTTGTCCCGATGTTTGGAAGTGGTTGGGACGGCCGAAAGGTCTACCTGTGAGTGGCATTTGGGCCCCACCGTACTATTTCAACCATTTCCGCTCATCCAGGCTTGTAACTAGGAGCGTAATTCACCGAGGTAGTTACATTCATCTTCAAGGTGCCACAGGCAAACATGTTGGTTGTAGACTTTGTAATCCTAATCATTCAATCTTCACTAAAATCAATCGAACCTGTTGGAGATATGCCCTAGAGGCAATAATAAATGTAGTTATTATTATATCTTTGTGTTTATGATAAATGTTTACATTCATGCTATAATAGTATTAACAAGGAAACATTGATACTTGTGTGATTTGTAAACTTAATTTGAAGTCCCTAGTATAGCCTCTATACATCACTAGCTTGTTGGTTGATAAATGATTATGGTTTCCCTATCATGAACATTGAGATGTTATCAACAACAAGATCATATCGTTAGGAGAATGATATGGTGGACATACTCCTATAGATAAGCGTAGCATAAAGATCAAGTCATTTTAATAGTTCAATTGCTATATGCTTTATGATACATAGTAACCTAATTCCTTCGACCATGAGATCATGCATATCACCTTTACCGGATGGATGCTTTGATGACATCAAACACCACACCGTAACTGGGTGGCTATAAAGGTGGCATTGAGTGTTCGGAAAGTATTGGTTGAAACACATGGATCAAGAGTGGGATTTGTCCATCCTTATGACGGATAGATATACTCTGGGCCCTCTCGGTGGAATGTCATCCAATTAGCTTGCAAGCATGTGACTGGCTCACAAGGGATCACATATCACGAGAACGAGAAAAGAGTACTTATCGGTAACGAGGTTGAACTAGGTATGCAGAGATACCGATGATCATAACCTCGGATAAGTAAACTGTCGTGAGACAAAGGGAAATTGGTATCGTATGTAAGTGGTTCATTCGATCGCAAAGTTATCGTAGAAATATGTGGGAGCCATATGAATTTCCAGATTCCTCTATTGGTTATTGTTCAGAGAAGTGTCTCGATCATGTCCGCATAATTCACGAACCGTAGGGAGACACACTTAAGGATTCGACGTTGTTTGAGTAGTTATGATATTATGAGAAAGAGACTGAATGTTGTTCGGAGTCTTGGATGGGATCCGGGATATCACGAGGTGATCCGGAATGGTCCGGAGAATAAAATTCATATAAGGAAAGTCCCGTTTCGGAGTTCGGGAATGATTCCGGTGTTTTCATCGGGAATGTTCTAGAAGGTTCCGGAATGTCCGGCACTCCGGAGGGGAAGGGGTACATGAATGTGTCATTGCATATTGGAATGATTGCATCATGTACTAAGTGTCCTCGCTGTTCCAAATAAAGGATTAAATTGAATCCTAATTTGAAAAGTCAAATAGCTAATTTGAAAAGTTAAACGGCTAAAATTGGAAAGAGGAATTGGGGAGGGAGTCCTCCTCCCCAAGCCGGCGCACCACCCAAGCCGAGTTGGGGAGGGACTCCCCTCCCTCCCCTTGGCCGCCGGCCCCTCCACCTATATAAGGAGGGGCAGGGCTCCCTCCTAGAGCACACAAGTCTCTCACCTCAAACCCTAGAAAGCTGCAGCCCTCCATAGCCGCCGCCACCCCTAGGGTTTTGCCCTAGCCGCCGACTTGGGGTCCTCAGAACCCTAGCCGCCGGCTCTAGCATCCCCTCCTTGGTGTGTCTAAACCCTAGAACACCGAGGACTCTCTCATACTCCACCATACTCGCTCCGGCTTAAGGCGAAGCCCTGCGAGATCTCCCCTCTACTTCCGGTACCATGCCGTTGTGCTGCCGGAATCGCGA
Source organism: Avena sativa (assembly GCA_916181665.1). Lineage (NCBI taxonomy): Eukaryota > Viridiplantae > Streptophyta > Magnoliopsida > Poales > Poaceae > Avena > Avena sativa. The sequence goes on along the minus strand of OV702284.1, from coordinate 310,504,454 downwards.
GGAGAGTGCTACAACCTCCGCTGCCTGCTGGAACAAGGGAGAGGAAGGTCTTCGTCGAGTACCGAACGTGTGACCGACTGCGGGAGCGCTGCCAGAACGCAGCGCCGGAAGGATCGTCTACGCGATCTTGAGATCGGGAAGAGTACGACTACATCACCCACGAGAATCCGCTCTCGTTAAACACTTTGGAATCTTCGAGGGTAAGTTATTCCATCGACTCGTTGCTACAATCTAGTAGATAGATCTTGGCTTGTTTGTTTGTATGCGATAGAAAATTTTTGTTTTCCATGCTACGAAACCCTACAGTGGTATCGGAGCCGTGTCTATATGTAGATCTGTTGCACGAGTAGAACACAATGGTCATTGTGCGCGTTGATGCTTTTATTGTCGATTGCTTCTTGTGTACTTTGCATCTTGCGGTATGTTGGGATGAAGCGGCCCGGGCTAACCTTACATGACATCGTTCATGAGACTTGCTCCACGCTTGACATGCAACTTGTATTGCATAAGTGGCTTTGCGGTGCCTGTTTCTCCTAGCATGGTTAAGATCCAATTTACAACGGGTGATTAACAATACTAGTATCAATGTTGTGGTTCATGTTCGTAAGTTAGAACGACACTTATAGAAAGCCCCAAACCACGTAAAACATGCAAAGAAAGTAGAGGCGTCTAACTTTGTTTTGCAGGGGTGTGCAGTGATGTGATATGGCCATGATTGTGATTATATTTGATGTATGCAATGTTCCTTATTGTAAGTTGGCAACCGGCAGGAGCCATATGGTTGTCTTTAATTTATGTTAAGACCCGCGTGTCTATTCAAAGTAGTTGTAATAGTTGAAGGCGGTGGACAACAACCATGGAGAGGCGTCATTGACCTTGATGCAATGCCGGTAATGATGGAGATCATGTTCGTGCTTGAAGATGGAGATCGGAAGCACAAAGAAGAAAGGCCATATCATATCACATATTATGAATTGCATGTGATGTTAATCCGTTATGCATCTTGTATTGCTTAGTAGACGACGGTAGCATTATAAGATGATCCCTCATGCACATGAATTTCAAGTCATAAAGTGTTCACCCTTAGTTAGCACCGTTGCTAAAGCTTGTTGTTTCGAAGCACCACGTGATGATCGGGTGTGTTAGATTCTGCAAGTGTATACAACGTGAGCAAGCCAGATTTGCTCATGCGGAAACTAAGGTTTGATCTTGACGAGCCTAGCATGTACAGACATGGTCTCGGAACACGGATCACCGAAAGGTAAATCATGAATCATATAGTAGATATGATGAACATGACGATTGTTCGCCATTGAAACTATATCAACTCTCGTGATGATCGGTGTTGATGTAGTGGATTTGGTTCATGTGATCACTAAAACAATGTGAGGGATGTTGTTTTGAGTGGGAGTTCACCTAGATTAACTTTATTATTAATTTGAACTCAATTTGTCATAAACTTAGTCTAAACTATTGCAAATATGTTGTAGATCAATGGCAGCCCCTACCATCAATTTTAATGCGTTCCTAGAGAAAGAAAAGTTGAAAAACAATGGAAGCAACTTCGCGGATTGGTTCCGCAATTTGAGGATTGTCCTCACAGCTGGTAATTTGACCTATGTGCTGGATGCACCGCTGGGTGACCCACCTGCAGCTGATGCTTCCGATGAAGTAAAGAATGTTTACCTCGCTCGGAAGAATCAGTACTCCATAGTTCAGTGTGCTATCTTGTATGGTTTGGAATCGGAGCTTCAGAAAAGGTTTGAGAATTCAGACCCATATGATATTGTCGAGGATCTCAAATTGATTTTTGAGACTCATGCGGCAATTGAAAGTTATGAGGCTTCTGAAAAGTTCTTTAACTGCAAGATGGAAGAGGGCAGCTCCGTCAGTGAGCATGTGCTTAAGATGTCTGGGCACGCAAACAAACTTCAAAGCTTGGGTATAGTGATTCCTAATGCTTTGGGGATTTACCGTGTCCTCCAATCACTACCACCAAGTTACAAGAACTTTGTGATGAACTACAACATGCAGAACATGAACAAGCAGTTGCCAGAACTGTTTGCTATGTTGAAGTCTGCAGAAGTGGAGATCAAGAAAGAGCACCAAGTGTTGTTGGTCAATAAGACCACCAAATTCAAGAAAGGCAAGTCTAAGCAGAAGGGACACTTCAAGAAGGGTGGTAAGAAAGTTACCACGCCGGCGAAGAAGACCAAGGCTGGACCTAAGCCTGATACTGAGTGCGTTTACTGCAAGGGAGAAGGTCACTGGAAGCAGAATTGCCCAAAGTACTTGGCGGATTTGAAGAACGGCAACATCAAGAAGAAAGGTATATCTGATATACATGTTATTGATGTGTATCTCACTAGTACTCGTAGTAGTGCCTGGGTATTTGATACTGGTTCGGTTGCTCATATTTGTAACTCGAAACAGGTGCTGCAGAATAAATGGAAGCTAGCGAAGAACGAGGTGACGATGCGCGTGGGAAACGGATCAAAGGTTGATGTGATCGCGGTCGGCACGCTACCCCTTCATCTACCATCGGGATTAGTTTTATACTTAAATAATTGTTATTTGGTGCCTGCGTTGAGCATGAACATTATATCGGGATCTTGTTTATTGCGAGACGGTTACTTGTTTAAGTCCGAGAATAATGGTTGTTCGATTTATATGAGTAATATGTTTTATGCACATGCACCTTTGATAGATGGTCTATTCTTATTGAATCTCGATAGTGGAAATACACATATCAACAACATTGAGGCTAAACGTTTGAAATCAAGCGATAATTCGACCTATATGTGGCACTGTCGTCTTGGTCACATTGGAGTGAAACGTATGAAGAAACTCCATTCCGATGGACTTCTTGAATCACTTGATTTTGAATCACTTGAAAGATGCGAAGCATGTCTGATGGGTAAAATGACTAAGACTCCATTTTCTGGTATGATGGAGCGAGCTACAGACTTATTGGAAATCATACGTACCGATGTGTGTGGTCCAATGAGTGTAGCATCGCGCGGTGGTTATCGTTATGTTCTTACCTTCACGGATGATTTGAGTAGATATGGGTATATCTATTTCATGAAACATAAGTCCGAAACTTTCGAGAAGTTTAAGGAGTTTCAAAGTGAGGTAGAGAATCAACGTAACAAGAAGATTAAATTTCTACGTTCTGATCGTGGAGGTGAATATCTAAGTTACGAGTTTGGCGAGCATTTGAAGAAATGCGGAATACTTTCACAATTGACACCGCCGGGAACACCACAGCGCAATGGTGTGTCCGAACGTCGTAATCGAACTCTCTTAGATATGGTTCGTTCTATGATGTCACTTACAGATTTACCGCTATCATTTTGGGGTTGTGCATTAGAAACAGCCGCATTCACTTTAAATAGGGCTCCGTCTAAATCCGTTGAAACGACACCGTATGAATTATGGTTTGGGAAGAAACCTAGATTGTCGTTCCTTAAAGTTTGGGGTTGCGAAGCCTATGTAAAGAAGTTACAGCCAGACAAGCTTGAACCCAAAGCGGAAAAATGCGTCTTCATAGGATACCCGAAGGAAACTATTGGGTATACCTTCTATCATAGATCCGAAGGCAAAATCTTCGTTGCCAAGAATGGATCCTTTCTAGAGAAGGAATTTCTCTCGAAAGAAGTGACTGGAAGGAAAGTAGAACTCGACGAGGTTGTCGAACCTTCTCTCGAAATTGCGAGTGGCGCAGCACCGGAAGAAGTTCCTGTGGTGCCTGCACCAATTAGAGAGGAAGCTAATGATGGTGATCATGAAACTTCGGTTGAAGTTGCTACAGTGCCTCGGAGGTCAACGAGAACTCGTACCACTCCAGATTGGTATGATCCCGTTATGAGTGTCATGTTGGTGGACAACACCGATGACCCTGAGACATATGAGGAAGCGATGATGAGCCCAGATTCCAATAAATGGCAAGAAGACATGAAATCCGAGATTGGATACATGTACGAAAACCAAGTATGGACTTTGGTGGACTTACCGGATGGCCGGAAGGCTGTCGAGAACAAATGGATTTTCAAGAAGAAAACAGATGCTGATGGTAATGTTACTCTCTATAAAGCTCGACTTGTCGGAAAAGGGTTTCGACAAATTCAAGGAGTTGACTACGATGAGACTTTCTCACCAGTAGCGAAGCTAAAGTCTGTGAGGATTATGTTAGCAATCGCTGCATATTATGATTATGAGATATGGCAGATGGATGTCAAAACAGCATTCCTCAATGGAGACATTGATGAAGAGTTGTATATGATGCAACCCAAAGGTTTTGTCGATCCTAAAGATGCTAACAAGGTATGCAAACTTCAACGGTCCATCTATGGATTGAAGCAAGCATCCCGAAGTTGGAATCAACGTTTTGATAAGGTGATCAAAAGTTTTGGTTTTATACAAACTTATGGAGAAGCTTGTATTTACAAGAAAGTGAGTGGGAGCTCTGTAGCATTCTTAATACTGTATGTGGATGACATATTGTTGATTGGGAATGATGTAGACCTTCTTAATAGTGTCAAGGAATATTTGAATAATAGTTTTTCAATGAAGGATCTTGGCGAAGCAGCTTACATATTAGGCATAAAGATTTATAGAGATAGATCAAAACACCAAATATCATTGTCACAGAGTACATATTTGGACAAAGTTCTAAAGAGATTTGGAATGGAAGATAGCAAGAAAGGGTTCTTGCCCATGTTGCCCAATACGACCTTGAGTACAACTCAAAGTCCGACATTGGCAGAAGATAGAGAAAGGATGAGTAAGACTCCCTATGCATCAGCCATAGGATCTCTAATGTATGCCATGCTATGTACTAGACCCGACATTGCATATGCTGTTAGTTTAACTAGCAGATATCAAAGTGATCCAGGAGTGGATCATTGGACAGCGGTCAAAAACATCCTTAAGTACTTGAGAAGAACTAAGGATATGGTTCTTTCTTATGGAGGTGATGAACAGCTCGTTGTTAATGGTTACACCAATGCTAGTTGGAACACCGATCCGGATGATTCTAAATCACAATCTGGATACGTATTTATTTTGAATGGTATAGTAGTTAGCTGGAGGAGTGCAAAGCAAAGCGTTGTGGCGAGATCTTCAACTGAATCGGAATACATGGCTGCTTCGGAGGCTTCACAAGAAGCGATATGGATGAAAGAGTTCATTACAGAGCTGGGTGTGGTTCCTAGTGCGCTGGACCCAATGTCTATCTACTGTGATAACATGGGCGCCATAGCCTATCCGCAAGAACCAAGGTCACACAAGAAGATGAAGCACATCAAGCTACGTTTTCACGCTATTCGAGAACATATCCAGGATGGGGATATAAAGATTTGCAAAGTACACACAGATCTGAATGTGGCGGATCCGTTGACTAAACCTCTCCCGAGGGCAAAACATGACCAGCACCAAACTGCCATGGGTGTTCGGTATATTACCATGTAATCTAGATTAGATGACTCTAGTGCAAGTGGGAGACTGTTGGAGATATGCCCTAGAGGCAATAATAAATGTAGTTATTATTATATCTTTGTGTTTATGATAAATGTTTACATTCATGCTATAATAGTATTAACAAGGAAACATTGATACTTGTGTGATTTGTAAACTTAATTTGAAGTCCCTAGTATAGCCTCTATACATCACTAGCTTATTGGTTGATAAATGATTATGGTTTCCCTATCATGAACATTGAGATGTTATCAACAACAAGATCATATCGTTAGGAGAATGATATGGTGGACATACTCCTATAGATAAGCGTAGCATAAAGATCAAGTCATTTTAATAGTTCAATTGCTATATGCTTTATGATACATAGTAACCTAATTCCTTCGACCATGAGATCATGCATATCACCTTTACCGGATGGATGCTTTGATGACATCAAACACCACACCGTAACTGGGTGGCTATAAAGGTGGCATTGAGTGTTCGGAAAGTATTGGTTGAAACACATGGATAAAGAGTGGGATTTGTCCATCCTTATGACGGATAGATATACTCTGGGCCCTCTCAGTGGAATGTCATCCAATTAGCTTGCAAGCATGTGACTGGCTCACAAGGGATCACATATCACGGGAACGAGAAAAGAGTACTTATCGGTAACGAGGTTGAACTAGGTATGCAGAGATACCGACGATCATAACCTCGGATAAGTAAACTATCGTGAGACAAAGGGAAATTGGTATCGTATGTAAGTGGTTCATTCGATCGCAAAGTTATCGTAGAAATATGTGGGAGCCATATGAATTTCCAGATTCCTCTATTGGTTATTGTTCGGAGAAGTGTCTCGATCATGTCCGCATAATTCACGAACCGTAGGGAGACACACTTAAGGATTCGACGTTGTTTGAGTAGTTATGGTATTATGAGAAAGAGACCGAATATTGTTCAGAGTCTCGGATGGGATCCGGGATATCACGAGGTGATCCGGAATGGTCCGGAGAACAAAATTCATATAAGGAAAGTCCCGTTTTGGAGTTCGGGAATGATTCCGGTGTTTTCATCGGGAATGTTCTAGAAGGTTCCGGAATGTCCGGCACTCCGGAGGGGAAGGGGTACATGAATGTGTCATTGCATATTGGAATGATTGCATCATGTACTAAGTGTCCTCGCTGTTCCAAATAAAGGATTAAATTGAATCCTAATTTGAAAAGTCAAATAGCTAATTTGAAAAGTCAAACGACTAAAATTGGAAAGAGGAATTGGGGAGGGAGTCCTCCTCCCCAAGCCGGCGCACCACCCAAGCCGAGTTAGGGAAGGACTCCCCTCCCTCCCCTTGGCCGCCGGCCCCTCCACCTATATAAGGAGGGGCAGGGCTCCCTCCTAGAGCACACAAGTCTCTCACCTCAAACCCTAGAAAGCTGCAGCCCTCCATAGCCGCCGCCACCCCTAGGGTTTTGCCCTAGCCGCCGACTTGGGGTCCCCGGAACCCTAGCCGCCGGCTCTAGCATCCCCTCCTTGGTGTGTCTAAACCCTAGAACACCGAGGACTCTCTCATACTCCACCATACTCGCTCCGGCTTAAGGCGAAGCCCTGCGAGATCTCCCCTCTACTTCCGGTACCATGCCGTTGTGCTGCCGGAATCGCGAGGAGAGTGCTACAACCTCCGCTGCCTGCTGGAACAAGGGAGAGGAAGGTCTTCGTCGAGTACCGAACGTGTGACCGACTGCGGGAGCGCTGCCAGAACGCAACGCCAGAAGGATCGTCTACGCGATCTTGAGATCGGGAAGAGTACGGCTACATCACCCACGAGAATCCGCTCTCGTTAAACACTTTGGAATCTTCGAGGGTAAGTTATTCCATCGACTCGTTGCTACAATCTAGTAGATAGATCTTGTCTTGTTTGTTTGTATGCGATAGAAATTTTTTGTTTTCCATGCTACGAAACCCTACAAAACCTGCAACATTACAAGTTACAGCCACAAGGGTCAATACATTTGAATTGTATTGGCAAGTTTCACTACTATGTAGAATATAAGTGGATCCTATCATTACATGCATTTTGGCTATGTAGGGTTTAAGGCTCATTTGCAGAAGCAAAATTTATCCTATCTTTTCAAAATGGTTTTGGTCCTTTGTCAAATCTCCTTTTCAAAATCCCTTGAATTCCTTGGTAAATTCCCAAGTGTTCAAGTCCTTGTCAAAAATCTCTTGAGCTCCTTGGTACCCCCAAGTGCATCAAGTCTTTTGTTGTCACTTAAAAGTTTTTCTTTTTAGAAATTGGAATGTCGAGATTTCCCATAGCTTCAAGCTTTAGTTGCTCAGTATTGTCCATAACCGGGGACACGGCTAAGTACTTAGATTTTTATTATCTTCTGCAGAAGTAGTACACTTTACCCACATGTCACAATCTCATCTTGTTGCCACCAGTGGCCACTGGATTAGTACTCACCAAGATGGAGTACTGGCAGATTGAGAATGTGACGAAGTCTTTCCAGAGGGTCCTTCCATACACCATTGCTAGCTTGTCTTCAGTACCCATGTAGGATCCAGGTCCACATTTTCAGTAACCTGAAGACAATGCATGGGTCTTCCCAATGTAGTTGACTAAGCCAGAGCCATAAGTAGCATGTGGTTGTATACGAAAGCCAAAATTGGAGAAACATGTTCAATCTCTAAGTTCCTAGGTGGTTTTCTTTTGGAGCACAACACAAAGAGATTGCCATAGACATGGTTCCTTTTGTTGCCACCTTCTCCAAAACTCAAAGTATCCTTTTCCACCCAGGTGGTTCATTGAGTCCTTGTTTTATTATATAAAAACACAAGTCCTTTTCTCAACTTCATAAAATCTCAACATGTGTCTCTTCTCAAAATAAAGCATGGCTAAGCATGTAACAACTACATTGTTTTCACTAAGTAATGTATAGGGTATCCTATTAGGATTTAGCATAGCATAAGTATAGAAATTCTTTTCATGCATGTTTCAAAATCCACTAAGTATAATGAAAATAGTAGGACTTTAGATGATAGTGTCACTTGCCTTTCTTTTGGTAGGGAATGTTGGTTCACTCCTTGATCTTGCTAGTCTCACACTTTTCTAACTTCACTACAATCAATCAAGCAACCACAATATCAACTAGCATTCCAAACCAATAATCAATCAAACAATTCACACACATAAAATCATAGGAACTAAGTCATGCATGCAAGCATGAAAAAGATAGGTTTTTTTGCAAAGGTGGTCTCCACTAGGCTCTAAACTTTGTAAGGTTCAAAGTGGTCATTTTCCAAAGTGGCAAAGTCATTTGCAAAAGAGTTTTGTCTAAAAACCATCTTAAATCCAATCATCATTTTATGTGGTGGAAAATATTTTTATTAAAGCAACAACTTTATGTTGTTCACCAAATAAGTTGTTGTTTTCTCAAAACTTGGTGTTTAGGGTCAGTAGGTTTGATCTAAATCATTTTCCCAAGGTTTTTACTCCAAAACCATTTTCATAACAAAATCAATATTTTTATTTGGCCAGAAATGGCTAAATCAAGTTTTTATTCCTAAGCTTCACCAAATCCATTTTCAAAACCATGGGTTGGTTCCTAGGGTCAGTAGTTTCACAACAAACCAATTTGCAAAGATTTTAACCCTAAAAACATTTTGGAATAATTTTTATAATCTAAACAAGCATACAAATGTTTCTGCAAAAACAAACATTTTACCAGAGGCTTTTTACTAAACAAAATCCATGGTTGGATAGGGCTTGTTCCACTGATTCCATTGATATAAAGTTTGAAATTTTTGGACGTGTGGATCAAAAGTTATAGGGTTTTCAAATCTGCATCTAAATCTGTTTTTCAAATTCTGTTTTAAACAAAGACTGTCCATGCGTCACAATTCTACTGGTTGATACCGATTCGAGCGGATCGGCCTCTGCGGGGCGTTGGATCTAAATGGATCGCACGGTCCAGAACGCGTACCCCTTCGCTGTTAAGTGGTTCTATCGTGTCTCTTCGATCTAAATCGAACGGCTCTTATCAACCTTGCCAAGAACTGGCGGCGCTGCGCGGCGGCAGACGGCGGCGGCGGTCAGGCGATGGGCTAGCGGCGGTTCTAGGAAGCAAAGAACGATGTGGGGATGCTCACCATGATCGTAGTGACGTGGGGGAGCTTAACATTGTTGCGAGGAGGCGAGGGGCGCTCAGGATCCGTCGGAATTCCTCACCGGAGTTAAGGACGGCGTCAGGCGGCTCGGGGTGGTCTGTTCTTACCAGGGAACTTTGCCGGAGAGAGGCAGACGCGGCGGCATGGTCAGTTGAAGACGGAGCCGACATTCTGGGGTGCCCGCGAGTGAATGGGAGGTACAGGAAGAAGCGCCTGGGAGTGGGGAGTATGTGTGCTTGGTCGGGGAGGCAAGGCGGTGGCTGGGTTCGCCGGAATTGGAGAAGGGAGCTCGTCGGAGCAGTGGGAGTGTGGCTCGAAATTCCGTCGGCCCGGGGGCAGAGAGAGGGAGGCGCGTGAGGGGAAATGGAGAGGAGGGCGAGGCGTTTAATACCGCGTGGTCGTAGGGGGAGTAATGGCCGTTAACAGCGTGAATTGATCGCCGGCGTTAAGGCCAGGAAACGGCAGGCGTCGTCTGCGCGAGGAAGAAGGAGGTGAGCTGGCTGCGTGGGTCCTCTTCGTCAGCGAAGGAGAGAGGTAGGAAGAGGGGTCCACCAGTCATTGTCTGCGCGGGTTAGAAACTGAGTGTGAATCGTTTTCCTTCGGAAGGGAGCGAGTGGGCTGGTATTGGGCTGTTGGGCCTAGCCAGTTGGGCTGAGTCCAGATTCTATTTTTTTCTTCCTGATTGTTTTATCTTTTTTCAATTCTATTTTCTGTTTTGAAAATCAAACAACAAATCAACATTCAAATCAATTCAAACATTCATCACACTTTTCATTTGAATTTGGTTCTGTTTAACAACATAAACCAATTCTCAAAAATAAAATAATATTTTTATTTTAGAGTCCATTTATAATTAAGTAAAATGGACATTAGTTCATAAATCAAATGAGTTTTTATTTAATTAAAAGCTCCATTTGAAACTAAATATTTTCAAAACCAAATCAGTAGGTTTTATTTGAAAATAATAGACACTTGGAAAACTTATTTAAAATCATTTAATAAGTTTTGATGTTTTATTTAAAATGGTAAAACCTTTTATTTAAATAAAATTGCATATTAAATCCTTATTTATTTATTTAAATAAACCTTTACTACTTTTATTAAAACAAAATGTTTTATTTCAAATGCTTGACCAAGGTTTATTTTGGTTCCATAAAATAATCCTTATTTATAAATTTTCTTTTGAAAACCAAATCTTTTATTTAAAGATCCAAAATAGTAATTCCAAATAGTTTTATTTTCCTTTATTAATTGTTTATCTTTTTAAATCCCTTTAGGATTTATTTGATCCAAATTGGTTTGAAGGTTTCCAATTGGATTCAAAAAGTTTCTACTCACCCTGAAAATCAACAAAGTTTTATTTTATTTATTTATTTTTCACATTACAAGATTTGGAAAATCTTGGGATGTGACATCAATATACCAAGTCTGGTATTTTTCCTTTCAACTATGTAACATAATATGACACCACGCGAAGGATTTTCATTGTTCGGATTTTTTTTGAATTTATTATGCCCGTTTTGAATTATCTGAATTTCTAACTATGGTCGAACCGGTGTGCATGAAGATAGGGGACGAGCATCGTTAGAACTTGCATTGGATATCTGAAGAAACCACATATTGCGAGTCTAAAAATGATTTTTTCAAAAAATCACGGGCGATAGATCATTTACCTGTAGTACAAACCGGACCCACTTCCTACCGATTCGGTAGACATTTGTCCTTTTTACCCGGGATGGACGAAACAGTTTGAGATGTCCCGGTTGGGAGATAGTCCATGTAAGGTGGTCTAGTATTTTAGGAAAATGGGACGGTAGCATTCTAAAACGGCATTTTGGTGGTTACTTCACAAAACGACCCGTTTTTTGCGCTCGAAAAATGGAAAAGGGCTTTTCCGTGCGACAAAAAGGAAAACTTCCTCCTGCAACATTGTTCTCCATACCAATAGCCACACACATGCATAATATGGGCACAACATCACAAACTATGCCATGATTCAGCACATAACATCGGTCATTTGGACCGAAAGCCATGAAACCTCGAACATGATAGGTCATTTTGTGAAGGTTTTTTCGAAACATGATCATTATACCAAGTCTGGTATTTTTCCTTTCAACTATGTAACATAATATGACACCACGCGAAGGATTTTCATTGTTCGGATTTGTTTTGAATTTATTATGCTCGTTTTGAATTATCTGAATTTCTATCTATGGTCGAACCGGTGTGCATGAAGATAGGGGACGAGCATCGTTAGAACTTGCATTGGATCTCTGAAGAAACCACATATTGCGAGTCTAAAAATGATTTTTTCAAAAAATCACGGGCGATAGATCACGCGGAGGGATTTCGGCAGGCTGGGCCAGGCAGCACTAATGATAGGGGTGAGTGTCGACATTAAGTCGTGCGGCGTGTACCTTGTCCCGGTTGGTGTCACCAGCCGGGACTAAAGAAGAACCTGTAGTCCCGGTTGGAGACACCAACCGGGACAAAACACGAGTCAGCACTAATAATAGGGGTGAGTGTCGACATTATTTCGTAAGTGTCGACACTATGCCGAGCTTCTTGTACTATAAATAGGCATCCTTGCGACTCCAGTCCTCCAGCCAGTTTGAGGCATCTCCAAGATGGTTTTCGAGAGCAGGGACACCACTACGGCCAGTTTCAGAGAGATGCCAACAGAGCCCAGTCCTCCGGCATCTCCGAGAAACTGGTCATAGAGGCACTCCCTAATATGTGAAATTAGTTAGGTCCCAGGCATATTGATCTAGTTAGAGAAGTTACAAGCTGCAAGATGGTTTTCGAGAGCAGGGACACCACTACGTCCAGTTTCAGGGAGATGCCGACGGAGCCCAGTCCTCCGGCATCTCCGAGAAACTGGTCATAGAGGCACTCCCTAATATGTGAAATTAGTTAGCTCCCAGGTGTATTGATCTAGTTAGAGAAGTTACAAGCTGCAAGATGGTTTTCAAGAGCAGGGACACCACTACGACTAGTTTCAGGGAGATGCTGCCGGATCCCAGTCCTCCGGCATCTCCAAGAAACTGGTCATAGAGGCACTCCCTAATATGTGACCGCGCGCGTTTGGAGATCAGATCTTAATGGTAAGTATGAATCGGGACAACTTCTTCATAGTCCCGGTCCAGCCACAAAACGGGACTAACACTCAAGACATTTATTAATATTAAAAACTGAGACTACAAAACCGGGACTAAAGGCCCCCTATATATAGTCCCTGTCAAGCCACAAACCGCGAAATATATCCTTCGGTCCGCGAAAGACATGAACTAGAGTTACATAATATGAGCATGAACTTCTTGGCATATGTCCTTCCTTATGATTGCTTCAGACGTAACCATGGAGCATCTTCTTTACTTAACAGAATGCTTGGGTCAGTTTTCACTGTGAAGGGCGGAATTTCATCAAACTTATTATAATCTTCTGACATGTCTGTCTTGTCCTCGATTCCCACGATGTTTCTTTTCCCTGAAAGAACTTTGTGACGCTTTGGCTCATCATATGATGTATTCGTTTGCATATTTTTTTTTCTTTTTTTGGTCTGGAGGACATGTCCTTCACATAGAAAACCTAAGACACATCATCTCTATAACCAAGATTGTTGAGATCCACTGTTGTCATTCCGTACAACTGGTATATCTTTACCCCTTCCCCATTCAGTTTGACCCATTTGCAGCGAAACAAAGGGACCTTAAAAGATACTCCATAGTCTAGTTCCCATATCTCCTCTATGTAACCATAATATGTGTCCTTTTGTCCATTCTCGTCTATTGCATCAAAGCGGACACCACTATTTTGGTTGGTGCTCTTTTTATCTTGGGCGATCGTGTAGAATGTATTCCCATTTATTTCGTACCCTTGAAAATTCAATACAGTAGAAGATGGTGACGCGGCCAATAAGTATAGCTGATCTCCAACAGTGGTGTCATTCAAGAGATGTGTCCGCATCCAACCACCGAAATACTTCATGTGTTCATCTGTAATCCATGATTCAGGCTTCCCCGGGTTTTTGGAGCGTACAATATTCTTGTGTTCCTCGATATACGGAGCTGCCAAGGTGGAATTATATAGAACTATGTAGTGTGCTTTAGTGAAAGAATCCCCGTCCCTACATATCATTGCTTTATTTCCCAGCGTGCCTTTTCCACTTAGTCTTCCCTCATGCCGCGAGTCAGAAACACCAATCGGCTTAAGGTCAGGAATAAAGTCAACACAAAACTCAATGCCCTCCTCTGTTCCATATCCCTTGGAGATGCTTTCTTCTGGTCTAGCACGGTTATGAACATATTTCTTGAAGACTCCCATGAACCTCTCAAAGGGAAACATATTGTGCAGAAATACCGGACTGAGAATGGCAATCTCTTCCACTAGGTGAACCAGGAGATGCGTCATAATATTGAAGAAGGATGGTGGGAACACCAATTCAAAACTAACAAGACATTGTACACATCCTTCTGTAACCTTGGCAGAATATCTGGATTGATTCCCTTCTGAGATATTGCATTGAGGAATGCACACAGCTTCACAATGGGTACTCGAACATTTTCCGGTAGAAGCCCCCTCAATGCAATCAGAAGCAACTGCGTCATAATCACGTGACAGTCATGAGACTTCAGGTTTTGGAAATTTTTCTCTGCCATATTTATTATCCCCTTTATATTATATGAGAAGCCCGACGGCACCTTGATACTGTAAAGGACTTCAAAAAAGATTTCCTTCTCTGCTTTGGTAAGAGCATAGCTGGCACGACTTAAGTGACGCCCTTTATCCGTCTTGTTATGTGTATGCATCTTCTTTGGGTCTTTCATAATTTGTTGGTCCTCCCGTGCTTCTGGTGTATCTTTTGTCTTCCCATACACGCCTAGGAATCCTAGCAGGTTCACGCAAAGATTCTTTGTCACGTGCATCACGTCGATTGAAGAGTGGACACGCAGGACTTTCCAATATGGCAGCTCCCAAAATATAGATTTCTTCTTCCACATGGGTGCGTGTCCTGTAGCGACGTCGTTCGGAACTGATTGACCGCCGGGACCCTTTCCAAAGATTACTTCTATGTCCTTGACCATACCAAATACATAATCACCAGCAGGGAGTTCAGGCTTCTTCCGGTGATCTGCCTCACCTTTGAAATACTTGCCTTTATTTCTTACGGGATGATTGGTCAGAAGAAATCGTCGATTCGCCAGGTACACAACCTTCTTGCATTTATGCAAATATGTACCTTCAGTCTTATCTAAACAGTGTGTGCATGCCTTATATCCCTTGTTTGTCTGTCCTGAAAGGTTACTAAGAGCAGGCCAATCATTGATGGTTACGAATAACAACCCTCGTAGATCAAATGGCTCCTGTTTGTTCTCATCCCACACACGTACACCTGGTTTGCCCCACAACTGTAAGAGTTCTTCAACTAATGGCCTAAGGTACACATCAATGTCGTTGCCCGGTTTCTTCGGGCCTTGGATGAGCACTGGCATCATAATGAACTTACGCTTCATGCACAACCAAGGAGGCAGGTTGTACATACATAGAGTCACGGGCCAGGTGCTGTGACTACAGCTCTGCTCCCCAAAAGGATTCATGCCATCCGTACTTAGACCAAACCATAAGTTCCTTGCGTCACCTGCAAAGTCTGGGAAGTCTCTCTCGATTTTTCTCCACTGTGACCCATCAGCAGGGTGTCTCAACTTCCCGTCTTTCTTACGGTCTTCTTTGTGCCATCGCAACAACCTGGCATGCTCTTTGTTTCTGAACATGCGTTTCAACCTTGGTATTATAGGAGCATACTGTTGGAATTATGCCCTAGAGGCAATAATAAAGATGTTATTATTATAATTCTTGTTCATGATAAAGTTTATATTCCATGCTAGAATTGTATTAAGCGGAAACTTTAATACTTGTGTGGTTTGTGAACAACACCGTGTCCCTAGTACGCCTCTATGGACTAGCTCATTGATCAATGATGGTTAAGGTTTCCTAACCATAGACATGAGTTGTCAATTGATAATGAGATCATATCATTGGAGAATGATATGATGGACAGACCCAAACTAAGCAAAGCAATTAGATCGTGTCATCGTGTTCGTCTTTGCGAAGCTTTTCCTATGTCAAATATTGTATTCCTTAGACCATGAGATAATACAACTCCCTGGTATCGGAAGAAAGCTTTGAGGTCATCAAACGTCATCCTATGAGAGGGTGATCATAAAGGTGTCTCTCAGGTGATCGGAAAGTATCTGTTGGGTTGTATGTATCGAGATGGAATTTGTCCCTCCCAAGTCGGAGAGATATACTTCGGGCCCACTCGATAATCGATATCAACACCGCTTGCAAGCATGTGGTTAAGGAGTTAATCACAAAGTGATATCGGATTACGGAACGAGTAAAGTACTTGCTGTGAACGAGATTGAACTAGGTATGACGGTACCGACGATCGAATCTCGGGCAAGTAAAATATCGCGAGACGAAGGGAATATATATATGGGATTGATTGAATCCTGGCATCGTGGTTCATCCGATATGATCATCGATGAATGTGTGGGAGTCAATATGGGTGCCCAGACCCCGCTGTTGATTATTGATAGAAGATCATGTCTGCATATTGTCGAACCCGCAGGGTCACACACTTAACGTATCTCGACGCTAGGATAGATTGGATAATTGGTTTATGAATTTTTGTTCGGAGTCTCGGATGGGACCCGGGACATCACGAGAGGTTCCGGAATGGTCTGGAGAATAAGATTCATATAAGGCAGTGCAGTTTTTGGAGTTCGGAATTGTTCCGGGTTAATCGGTATTGTACCAGAAGCTTCTAGAACCTTCTGGAAGGGGACCAACGTGGCCCCACCTTCCGGGAGGGGGCATGGGCCTATGAGGGAGTGTCCTGGCCGCATTGGGCCAGGGGCACAAGGCCCCATAGGGCCCAGCCGATCCTAGAGAGTTTAAATCGTTTAAACTAGAGATAGGGTTTCTAGAAGAGGGGAGAGTCCATGCCCCCCACTCCTTATCCTTTGGGCTTGGGGGAGGGGCTAGGGCTGCGCCCCCCCTCTATATAAAGAGGGGTGGGGGCGCACCAACCCCACACACCTCTCCTCCAAACCCTAGCCGCCTTGCTAGCTTTCCTCTCTCCCTCCCGACTGTTTGTAGGCGAAGCCCTGCTGCAGAAATTCTTCACCATATACACCACGCCGTCGTGTTGTAGATCCAATCTATCTCTCCACCATACTTGCTGGTCCGAGGAAGGAGGAGACGTCGAGGTGCTGCACGTGTGCATCTCACGGAGGCACCGCCACTTGTGGTGCTAGATCGGATCGGATCGTGAGGAGGAGAAGCGAGTACGACTACATCACCCACGTTCCGACGAACGTTCCGCTGTGCGAATCTTCAAGGGTATGAAGATCTAATCCAATCTCTCTCGTTGATTGCATCTCCTAGATTAGATCTTGGCTTTCCCTCTGTTCGCATCCGTAGAAAATTTTGATTTACTATGCCGCGAAACCCTTCAGTGGTATCAGAGCTAGATCTATGCGTAGATGTGTTTCACGAGTAGAACGCAACATGGTTGTTGCGGGCGTTGATGTTTTCTGTTGCAAGCCTCTTGTTTGTGTTCTTCTTATGACGCGGGATAGTGAGATTGAAGCGGTCCAGGCCAACCTTACGCGACATCGTTCGCGAGACCGGCTCCGCACTTGACGTGTGGCTTGTTCCACACATGCGGCTGGTGGATGTCAGTTTCTCTCACTATAGTTGTCATGGGATTAACACCGGAGTTTGGCAACCATAATATCACCGTTGTGGCTTTCCGTAGGTAAGAATCGTTCTTAGCATCTACTCCCATAAGCCACGTAAAACATGCAACAACAAAGTAGAGGCGTCTAACTTGTTTTTGCAGGGAGTGTTTTCTGTGATATGGTATGGCCCAAGATGTGATGTGTATATTGTATGCGATGATCATGTTTTGTAATGTTTCACGACTTGCATGTCGATGAGTACACAACCGGGCAGGAGCCATATGGTTGTCTTTATAATTGTGTATGACCTGCGAGTCAACTTCTTATACGCCATGTAATAGCTTTACTTTATCGCTAAGTAGTTAGCAATAGTTGTAGTTGCTATTCATGGTGGAGGCAATCATGGTGGAGTGATGGAGATCATGCCGGAACGCACAAGATGGAGATCATTGCGCGAGGATTGGCTATACCATGTCACATAAAGTTATATGCATGTGATGTTTATCCCTTTATGTATCTAATTATGCTTAGATCGCGACGGTAGCATTATAAGATGATTCCTCACTTAAAGATCAAGATAAAACTGTGTTCTCCCCAAGTATGCACCGTTGCGAAAGTTCGTCGTGTCCAAGCATCACGTGATGATCGGGTGCTATAGACTCTACGCTCACATACAACGGGTGCAAGCCAGTTTTGCACACGCAGAAATACTTGGGTCTAGCTTGACGAGCCTAGCATGTACAGACATGGCCTCGGAACACAAGAACCGAAAGGTTAAGCATGAGTCATATGAGTGATATGATCGACACTTTGTTGTCCACCATTGAAACCACATCTCTTCTCGTGATGATCGGATTAGGTGTGGTGAATTTGGATCGTGTTCACTAAACAACTTGAGGGATGTTGAATTTAGTGGGAGTTCATCTAGTAATTTGATTAAATTGAACTATTTATCATGAACATAGTCTAAATTGTACTTGCAAATACTGTAGATCACATGGCCAAGTCCAACTTCAACTTCAACGTTTTTGCTGAGAAGGAAAAGCTTAGAAACAATGGGTCTAACTTCACCAATTGGTTTCGCAATCTAAGAATCATTCTGTCTGGCGGACAAAAGGACTATGTCCTTGGGAAAGCGTTAGGTGACCCCCCTGCTGCAACTGCGCCGGCTGATGAGAAAGTTGTCTATCAGTCGCGCAAACATGATTATGGTGTGATTAAGAGCACCATGTTGTTTGCTATGGAACCGGAGCTTCAAAATCATTTTGAAGAGTATCCCGGGCCCTTCGAGATTCTCGAGGAGCTGAAAACCATGTTTCAGACTCAGGCCCGTTCTGAGAGATATGAGATCTCCGAGAAGTTCTTTAACTGCAAGATGGAGGAAGGGAGTTCCGTTAGTGAGCACGCCATAAAGATGTCGGGCTACACTCAACGTCTTGAGCAACTGGAATGCACGATTCCAGAGGAGCTCAAGATTGACAGGGTTCTGCAATCACTCCCTCCCAGCTACAAAAGTTTTGTAGTGACTCATAATCAGATTGGTTCCACTGATACGATCACCGAGCTCTTCGCAAAGCTGAAGGCTGCAGAGGTGGACATCAAGAAGGATAATCATGTGTTGATGGTCAACAAGCCCTCCTTTAAGAAAGGTAAGGGAGCAAAGAAGCCCTTCAAGAAGGGCGGCGGCAAGCGCAATGCCCCTGCTGAGAAGAAGCTCAGGTCTGGTCCCAAGCCGGACACTGAGTGCTTCTATTGCAAGGACAAGGGTCACTGGAAGCGTAACTGTCCGAAGTACTTAGCGGACAAGAAGGCTGGCACCATCAAAGGTATATTTGATATACATGTTATTGATGTTTTCCTTACTAGCCCTCGTTGTAGTGCCTGGGTATTTGATACCGGTTCAGTTGCTAATATTTGTAACTCGAAACAGGAGCTACGGAATAGACGGCGGCTTGCGAGGGATGAGGTGACGATGCGCGTTGGCAACGGATCAAGAGTTGATGTGATGGCCGTCGGCATGCTCTCCTTAGTTTTACCTTCAGGATTAGTTTTAAACCTTAATAAGTGTTATTATGTGCCTGCGTTGAGAGTGAACATTATTTCTGGATCTTGTTTATTGCAAGACGGTTATTCATTTAAATCGGAGAATAATGGTTGTTCTATTTATATGAGTAACATCTTTTATGGTCATGCACCTATTGTGAATGGTTTATTTCTTCTAAATCTCGAAAGGGATGAAACACACATCCATAACATTGAGGCTAAGAGATGCAAAGTAGATAGTGATAATACTACTTATTTGTGGCACTGTCGTCTAGGTTATATTGGTGTAAAGCGCATGAAGAAACTCCATTCTGATGGACTTTTGGAGTCTCTTGATTTTGAATCATTTGACACATGCGAACCATGCCTCATGGGCAAGATGATCAAAACCCCGTTCTCCGGTATGATGGAGCGAGCAACGGACTTGTTGGAAATCATACATACCGATGTATGCGGACCGATGAGTGTTTCGACGCGCGGTGGATATCGCTATTTCCTCACTTTTACCGATGACTTAAGTAGATATGGGTATATCTATTTAATGAAACATAAATATGAAACGTTTGAAAAGTTCAAAGAATTTCAGAATGAAGTGGAGAACCATCGTAACAGAAAGATTAAGTTTCTACGATTCGATCGTGGAGGCGAATATTTGAGTTATGATTTTCTCACGCATCTTAAAGCAAGCGAAATCGTTTCGCAACTCACGCCACCCGGAACACCACAGCGCAATGGTGTGTCTGAACGCCGAAATCGAACCTTATTAGATATGGTCCGATCAATGATGTCTCTTACTGATTTGCCGTTATCATTTTGGGGTTATGCATTAGAAACCGCTGCATTCACTTTAAATAGGGCTCCATCTAAATCCGTTGAGACGACACCGTATGAACTGTGGTTTGGTGCTAAACCTAAGTTGTCGTTTCTTAAAGTTTGGGGATGCGAAGCTTACGTCAAGAAGTTGATGCCGGACAAGCTCGAACCCAAAGCGGAGAAATGCGTCTTCATAGGATACCCTAAGGAAACTATTGGGTATACCTTCTATCACAGAACCGAAGGCAAAGTGTTTGTCGCAAAGAACGGTTCCTTTCTTGAGAAGGAGTTTCTCTCGAAAGAAGTGAGTGGGAGGAAAGTAGAGCTTGACGAGGTTATTGAACCTTCTCTTGAATTGGAGAGTAGCGCAGCACCTGAGATTGTTCCAGTGCCGCCTGCACCAATAATGGAGGAAGCTAATGACAAGGATCATGAAGCTTCGGACGATGCTGCTACTGAACGTCGCAGGTCGACAAGGTCGCGTGCCCCTCCCGAGTGGTACGACAACCCTGTCTTGACTGTCTTGTTGGTAGAAGACAGTGAACCTACGAACTATGAGGAAGCGATGATGAGCCCAGACTTTGAGAAATGGCTGGAAGCCATGAAATCCGAATTGGGATCCATGAGCGAAAACCAAGTATGGACTTTGGTGGATCCTCCTAGCAACCGAAAAGCCGTTGAGTGCAAATGGATATTCAAGAAGAAAACGGACGCGGATGGTAATGTTACTGTCTATAAAGCACGGCTTGTCGCAAAAGGTTTTCGACAAGTTCAAGGTGTTGACTACGATGAGACTTTCTCTCCCGTAGCGATGTTTAAGTCCATTCGGATTTTATTAGCAATTGCTGCGTTTCATGATTATGAAATATGGCAGATGGATGTCAAGACTGCTTTCCTCAATGGGAACTTTGATGAAGAGTTGTATATGATGCAACCCGAAGGTTTTGTCGATCCTAAGGATGCTAGTTGTCACATCCCAAGATTTTCCAAATCTTGTAATGTGAAAAATAAATGAATAAAAAAAACTTTGTTGGATTTTCAGAACCAGAAGAAACTTTTTGAATTCAATTGGAACTTCAAACCCATTTGAATCAAATAAATCCTAAAGAGATTTAAAAAGATAAACTTTTATTAAAGGAAAATAAAAATATTTAAAATACTATTTTAGATCTTTTAATAAAAGGATTTGGTATTCAAAAGAAAAGATGGATTTATAAATAAGGATTATTTTATAAAGCCAAATGAAACTTGGCCAAGATTTTGAAACAAAAGAGTTTTCTTTGATTAAAATAATAAAAGTTTATTTTAAATAAAGCAATAAAGATTTAACATCAAATCTTATTTGAAGATAAAAGGTTTTACCAATTTAAATTTAAACATCAAAACTTATTAAAATTATTTATAATAAGTTTTCCAAATATTTTATATTCTCAGATAAAACCTACTAAAGTGTTTTGGCTTTATTTTTTTTAAATAAATATTCTCAATAGAACAAACCCTAGTTGATTTAATAATGAAAGTCTATTTTATTTAAATAATAATGGACTCTAAAATAAAATGTTATTTTGTTTTAAAACAAGTTTCCAAGTATTTAATATTTCCAAATAAAACCTACTGATTTGGTTTTGAAAATATTTAGGTTTCAAATAAAGATTTTATTAATAAAATCAAACCCTATTTTATTAATAAACCATGGTCCATTTTATTTAATTAATAAATGGAACCAAAAAGATTTAAAATATTATTTGGTTTTGGAAGTTGGTTTATGCTACTAAACAGAACCAAAAACTCATTACAAATTTGAATTGTTTGAATGGTTTGCATTGTTGATTGAATCACTTGTTTGAAATTCAAAACAGAAATCAGAAAAAGAAAAGGAAAAAAATGACAGAATAAAAAAAATGGAGTTTGGCCAACCCAGCCCAGGCGGCCCAATAAGCCCACCAACCAGCCCAGCTCCTTTTCCTGCAGAAAACGATTCGGACCAACTACCTGACCCGCACAGAGTATGACAGGTGGACCTCCCCCCTCGTTTCTTTTCCCACTGACCAGTGGACCCCTTTCCACTGTTCTTCCTCTCCACCCAGCAGCGACTAGTTCTTCTCCCTCGTTCTGCCGTTGATTCCTCCAGCTTAATTCGCTTTAACGCGACCGACGTTACCAGCCTTGATCACGCAGATGGAAACGCCAGGGCATCCTCTATAATTCCCCTCTGACACCCCGCGCTGGCACGCCTTAGACCGCCCTCAATTCCTCCCCGAGCACCCTCTGCTCCGACGAGCTGTCGCAGCAATTCCGGCAGCCCCTCGCCGCCCCTTGCCTCCTCGACCGTGCTCTCGTGATCCACACCTCCTGGCGATCATCCCCGTAGCACCAGCTTGCCCCCGAGCGACCCAGAGCGTCGACAACCACCTCGACCACCGTCACCACCGTCTGCCTCTTTCTCCGACGAGCCCCACAGGTAGATTCCGGTCACCCCTCTCCTCCCCGAGAACACGATGATGATCTCCAAGCTCAGACGAACCTAACAGCACTTTCCGTTTGTCTTAGGGCGCCCCCAATCTTCGCCTTCGTCAAGCACAGAGCGCCGCCGTGTCTGATTCTTCTCCGGCGACGTTCCCCGGTAAGCCTCGACCGCCCGAGCCCTCTTGTTCACGCTTACAGCTCCGTCATGATCTCCTGCGTCTAACCCTGCCTTCGGTCTGTCCTCTCTTGACCTGTAGCATCGTCTTCAACCGCGGACAGAGCCGTCCGTCGCCGTTCCCAACTCCGACGAGGAATTGCGACTGCCTCTGAGCGCCCCTTGTCAAGCCAGCAGTACCCTGAGCTTCGCCGTGACCCCCTGAGCCCGGTGAGCATGCCCTTTTTCTCTCCCGCTTCCTGCATCGCCGGCAACGTCACCGCCAGGCCGCTCCGCCGCCGGTAGCCACCGCAGCGCCGCCAGTTCCTGGCTGATACGATGTGAGCCGTTAGATCACGATCCTATGCACACGATAGATCACTTAACCTGAACCGTTACGTTTGATCTGCACCGCACAATCCCACTTAAATCCTGCGGTCCACATCACGCGATCCTACCGAACCGTTATGAGCCAATAGGATACAGACACGTGGCCCAGAGATGTTTTAAAACAGAAATTGAAAACAGATTTGATTGTCATTTTCAAACCTTTGTAACTTTCAAACCACACGTCCAAAAATTACAAATTTTATGTCGTTGGATTCAGGAGAACAAGCCCTAGCCAACTGTGGCCTTAGTTTAGAAAATAGTACCTATTAACTTGTTTGAATTTGCAGAAACATTTGTGCACTTGTTTAGAGTAGAAAAATTGTTTAAAATTGATTTTAGGATTAAAACTTTTGCAAAATGGTTTTTAGTGACCATACTGACCCTAGGAACCAACCCTTGGTGTTAAAAATGATTTTGGTAAAATTTAGGTTGAATTATTTAACTTAGTCATTTTCTAGCCAAATAAAATTATTGATTTTACTATGGAAATGTTTTTGCAAGGAAAACTTTGGGAAAAATGTTTTGGACCAAACTTACTGACCCAAAACACCAAGCCTTGCCAAGGGCAACTCACTTGGTGAAAAACCTAAAGTTTTGCTTTGATAAGAATAATTTTCACCACATAAAATGATGAATGAATTTTAAAATGGTCTTGAGATAAAACCCATTTACAAATGACTTTGCCATTTTGGTAAATGACCAATTTGGAGCTTTACAAAGTTATAAGCCTAGTGGAGACCTTCCTTGTAAATAAAACCATCTTAAGCATGTTCCCATACATGACTTAGAATCCATGCTTGGTGTATGTGAAATGTTGTTTGTATATTGGTTTGGAATGCTACTTGATACTATGATTGCTTGATTGACTTGTAGTGAAATTAGCAAAGAGTGAGTCTAGCAAGATCAAGAAGTAAACTCTCATTCCCTACCAAAAAGGCAAGTTACACTCTCATACAAAAGTCCTACTATTTTCATTATACTTAGTGGATTTGAAAATATGCATGAAAATGATTTATACTTATGCTATGCTAAATCCTAATAGGATGCCCTTACTTTCCTTAGAGAAAATCTTGTAGTTGTACATGCTTAGCCATGCTTTATGCTATATTTTGAAAAGAGATACATGTTGAGATTTTACAAAGGTTGAGAAAAGGACTTGTGTTTTACATAATAAAACAAGGACTCAATGAACCACCTAGGTGGAGGATACTTGAAGTTTTGGAGAAGGTGGCAACAAAAGGAACCATGTCTATGGCAATCACTTTGTGTTGTGCTCCAAAAGAAAACCACCTAGGAAACTTAGAGATCAAACATGCTTCTCCAATTGTGGCTTTCGTGTGCAACCACATGCTATTATGGCTCTGGCTTAGTCAATTACATTAGGAAGACCCATACATTGTCTTTAGTTACTGGACATGGGGATCTGGAATGCTTCATGGGGGCTGAAGACAAAGCTAGCAATGATGTATGGGAGGACCTTTTGGAAAGACTTCGTCACATTCTCAATCTTCCAGTACTCCATCTTGGTGAGCACTAATCCAGTAGGACACCGGTGGCAAAAGGATGGGATTGTGACATGTGGGTAAAGTGTACTCCTTCTGCAGAAGTAAATAAAATCTAAGTACTTAGCCGTGTCCCCGGTTATGGACAATACTGAGCGACTAAAGTTTGAACTATGGGAGATCTCGACATTCCAACTTCTAATATAAAAACTTGATGCCCTTGTGTGTCTACCAAGGAATTCAAAGAGATTTTGTTAAACTTGTTGCACTTGGGGTTACCAAGGTGCTCAAGAGCATGATGTACTTGGGGTTACCAAGGAACTCATGGGTTTTGATAAAACTTGTTGCACTTGGGGTTACCAAGGTGCTCAAGAGATTTTGACAAGGATCTGAACACTTGAGTTTCTACCAAGGAGTTCAAGGAACTTGGAAAAGAAAATTGACAAAGGATTTTAAAACCCTTTTTGAAAAGATAGGATAAAACAATGCTTTGTGCAAATAAGCCTTAAACTCTACTTAGCCAAATTTGCATATAATGATAGGATCCACTCTTATTACACATAAAAGTGAAACTTGCCAATACAATTCAAAATGTATTGACCCTTGTGGCTGTAACTTGTAATGTTGCAGGTTGATTGTTTTTTTTTAAATGAAGATTGTTTGATTGACTAGGACTACAAAGTCTACAACCAACATCTGCCTGTGGCACTTTGAAGATGAAGGACCCATGATTTTATTTATTCCGCTGCAATGTAATATAATAGCCAAATAAGCTATGTTTGATGTAATAAACTTATATTATTCCTGGTTATAAATTTATATTATGACCTTTGTATCTTGATATTACATCTTAACTGTGGATGCTAGCTATTGATCCAGGGACTAGCATTGTAAACACAGGAGGGATCAACCTTATTAAAGGTTGGGAACCCTACACTAGTAAAGTATGCAAACTTCAGCGTTCCATTTATGGACTGAAGCAAGCATCTCGGAGTTGGAACCTTCGTTTTGATCAAGTGATCAAGAGCTTTGGATTTGTTCCAAATTGCTACGAAGCTTGTATCTACAGGAAAGTGAGTGGGAGCTCGGTGACGTTTCTGGTACTATATGTGGATGACATATTGATTATCGGAAATGACATCAACATGCTTAACGATGTGAAGAGTTATTTGAACAAGTGTTTTTCAATGAAAGACCTAGGTGAAGCTGCTTATATATTGGGCATCAAGATCTATAGAGATAGACAAAGACGCCTGATAGCTTTAAGCCAGAGTACATACCTAGACAAAGTTCTGAAAAGGTTCAGAATGGATAAGGCAAAGAAAGGTTCAGTGCCTATGTTGTCAGGTAAGATATTGAGCAAGGCTCAATGTCCAGCTACGGTAAATGATAGGGAAGCTATGAGCAAAGTGCCTTATGCCTCGGCCATAGGTTCTATCATGTATGCCATGCTGTGTACTAGACCGGATGTGTCCAATGCTCTTAGTTTGACGAGCAGATATCAAAGTGATCCAGGAGTGGAACACTGGACAGCCGTAAAGAACATCCTAAAGTACCTAAATAGGACTAAAGAAATGTTCTTAGTCTATGGGGGTGATGAACAACTCGTCGTAAAAGGTTACGTCGACGCTAGTTACGACACCGACAAGGATGATTCTAAATCTCAGACAGGATACGTTTATATTTTGAATGGAGGAGCTGTGAGCTGGAGAAGCTGCAAGCAAAGCGTGATCGCGGGATCTACAGTGGAAGCAGAATACATGGCTTCTGCAGAAGCGTCAAGTGAAGGAGTTTGGATTAGAAACTTCATCACTGAGCTTGGCGTGGTTCCAAGTGCATTGGACCCACTGGAGATATTGTGTGACAACACTGGCGCCATAGCACTCGCTAAGGAACCAAGATATCATCCAAAGACCAAGCATATCAACCGCAAGTTTCATATAATCCGAGATTATATTGCAGATGGAGATCTGAAGATTAGCAAAGTACATACAGATCTGAATGTCGCAGATCCATTGACTAAACCTCTTCCACGTGTAAAACATGATCAGCACCTCAGTGCCATGGGTGTGAGATTGTTGCCAAATGTAAACTAGATTATTGACTCTAGTGCAAGTGGGAGACTGTTGGAATTATGCCCTAGAGGCAATAATAAAGATGTTATTATTATAATTCTTGTTCATGATAAAGTTTATATTCCATGCTAGAATTGTATTAAGCGGAAACTTTAATACTTGTGTGGTTTGTGAACAACACCGTGTCCCTAGTACGCCTCTATGGACTAGCTCATTGATCAATGATGGTTAAGGTTTCCTAACCATAGACATGAGTTGTCAATTGATAATGAGATCATATCATTGGAGAATGATATGATGGACAGACCCAAACTAAGCAAAGCAATTAGATCGTGTCATCGTGTTCGTCTTTGCGAAGCTTTTCCTATGTCAAATATTGTATTCCTTAGACCATGAGATAATACAACTCCCTGGTATCGGAAGAAAGCTTTGAGGTCATCAAACGTCATCCTATGAGAGGGTGATCATAAAGGTGTCTCTCAGGTGATCGGAAAGTATCTGTTGGGTTGTATGTATCGAGATGGAATTTGTCCCTCCCAAGTCGGAGAGATATACTTCGGGCCTACTCGGTAATCGATATCAACACCGCTTGCAAGCATGTGGTTAAGGAGTTAATCACAAAGTGATATCGGATTACGGAACGAGTAAAGTACTTGCTGTGAACGAGATTGAACTAGGTATGACGGTACCGACGATCGAATCTCGGGCAAGTAAAATATCGCGAGACGAAGGGAATATATATATGGGATTGATTGAATCCTGGCATCGTGGTTCATCCTATATGATCATCGATGAATGTGTGGGAGTCAATATGGGTGCCTAGACCCCGCTGTTGATTATTGATAGAAGATCATGTCTGCATATTCTCGAACCCGCAGGGTCACACACTTAACGTATCTCGACGCTAGGATAGATTGGATAATTGGTTTATGAATATTTGTTCGGAGTCTCGGATGGGATCCGGGACATCACGAGAGGTTCCGGAATGGTCCGGAGAATAAGATTCATATAAGGCAGTGCAGTTTTTGGAGTTCGGAATTGTTCCGGGTTAATCGGTATTGTACCAGAAGCTTCTAGAACCTTCCGGAAGGGGACCAACGTGGCCCCACCTTCCGGGAGGGGGCATGGGCCTATGAGGGAGTGTCCTGGCCGCATTGGGCCAGGGGCACAAGGCCCCATAGGGCCCAGCCGATCCTAGAGAGTTTAAATCGTTTAAACTAGAGATAGGGTTTCTAGAAGAGGGGAGAGTCCATGCCCCCCCACTCCTTATCCTTTGGGCTTGGGGGAGGGGCTAGGGCTGCACCCCCCCCTCTATATAAAGAGGGGTGGGGGCGCACCAACCCCACACACCTCTCCTCCAAACCCTAGCCGCCTTGCTAGCTTTCCTCTCTCCCTCCCGACTGTTTGTAGGCGAAGCCCTGCTGCAGAAATTCTCCACCATATACACCACGCCGTCGTATTGTAGATCCAATCTATCTCTCCACCATACTTGCTGGTCCGAGGAAGGAGGAGACGTCGAGGTGCTGCACGTGTGCATCTCACGGAGGCACCTTCACTTGTGGTGCTAGATCGGATCGGATCGCGAGGAGGAGAAGGGAGTACGACTACATCACCCACGTTCCGACGAACGTTCCGCTGTGCGAATCTTCAAGGGTATGAAGATCTAATCCAATCTCTCTCGTTGATTGCATCTCCTAGATTAGATCTTGGCTTTCCCTCTGTTCGCATCCGTAGAAAATTTTGATTTACTATGCCGCGAAACCCTTCACATACCACATAACCTTAGCAGGAACCCTCTTCCAGAGGGGCTCTCCCTCAACATCACCAGGGTCATCTCGTCTGATCTTATACCGCAACGCATTGCATACCGGGCATTTATCTAAATTCTCATACTCCTTACCGCGGTAGAGGATGCAATCATTAATGCATGCATGTATCTTTTGCACATCTAATCCCAGAGGACAGAGAGTCTTCTTTGCTTCGTAGGTACTCTCGGGAAGTTCGTTATGTTTTGGAAACTTCGGCTTCATTATTTTCAGCATCTTTTCAAATGAGGAGTCAGTTAGACCACACTCTGCCTTCCATCGCAACAATTCCAGTGTGTACCGAGCTTTGTGCTGTCATCTTCACAATTTGGGTACAACAATTTCTTGTGATCTTCTAACATGCCCTCTAACTTCAACTTCTCATTTTATGTTTCACAGTCTCGCTTTGCATCAGAAATGACCCTACCAAGTTCATCAGCCGGCTCATCTGATGCCTGTTCTTCACCTCCTTCCTCTCCAGTGTCTTCCATTGCAGTATCACTGTATTCAGGAAACATATGATGATAGTTGTTATCATCATCTTCTTCTTCACCATCTTCCATCATAACCCCTCTTTCCCCGTGCTTGGTCCAGCAATTATAGTTGGGCATGAAACCTTTCATAATCAGGTGGCCGCGAATGATTTTCGAGGAAGAGTACTCCTTGTTGTTCCGACATTGAACACATGGACAACGTATAAAACCATTCTCTTTGTTTGCCGTAGCCACATCGATAAATTTATCCACGCCTTTCATATACCCGGCTACGCGCCGGTCACCGTACATCCATTCCCGACCGTTCATCTGCATCATATAAGTAAGTTTATCAAAAAACAGGACATCATAAATAGTGAAATGACCAATTCACATCGACACATGCATTGTATCAATGACAGAGAAAAGATAAGATTGCTAACCTCGATCGAGGGAAATAAAGAGGAGAAAGCTCAAGTGCGTCTCGGACACCTTCTATATTTTTGTTCTATGAGAAATTGAACGGGATTATTCACTCAAATATTTCATCAAACACCTTGAATGCATGCATAGGGGAGAAAAAACTAGCACACGCCTCACACCTTCCACTAAGAGAAAAAACAGAGTGGAGGCAGAGGGGGCTGGGGCGTTGCATTTATAGAGGACGGGAGCATACGTCCCGGTTGGAGCCATCAACCGGGACTAAAGGTGTGTGCCACGCCACGTGGCTGTTGCCAAACCTTTAGTCCAGGTTGGTGGCTCCAACCGGGACGTATGCCCCCTTACCAACCAGGACGCATGCCTCCGGGCCCCGTGCCCGCTCGAACCGGGACATGTGTCAGCATTAGTCCCGGTTGGTGGCGCAACCGGGACTAATGCTCTGAGGGGGCACGAACAGATGGCTTGTTTTCTACTAGTGTATCTCATCATTCAACTCAAGCACCATCCACCAACAAAACGGACATGCATAAGTTTCCAATCCACACCAAACCATAATAACACGGTAGAGCTAACAATAATGAACTATGCTTGAACACATCAAGCATCAGACTAGTGTAATTTGGCAGAAATGATTCAAATTTCAAGTTATGTGCAGTTTTCTAGTAGTTTCATCACTAAATCCGCATCCCACAACAAATAATCATTCGGTTGCCCAAATAAGTTAGGCGTTACTTTTTTCTACGCATCCCCGCATAAGCCTTGCCAACTTATGATGTCTTTTTGTCGTGCGTAGGTAATCAAGAAACGGTGCTATTCTTTTGCAGGAAATCACACAAACCCTCTCCAGGATATTTCCTACTGCTAATGAAACGATGCTCTTTTTTGCAGGAAAATTATGCAAACTCTTCCAGGTATTTTCCTATTTCTAATGCAATTATCCATCGATCTAAGCTCAACAAAATGGATTTACTAGCATTGTGACTGCAATCAGCACTTCAAGGAGTTGCATTTTTCGGCCATATCTCCACCAGCATCATCTCCTCTCGAGACTGAAGCTTTTGGCTTGCTTCTGGCGATCACATTGGCTAAAAAGCTTCATAGACATGAACCAACTTTCTTCATAGATTGCCCGATTTTTTATTTGGAGGCAGCGGCTTCAACCATCTTCAATACCTCGGGTCATTGGGTCATCAGGCCCCCTTCTTACAACTATTCAAGACTTTCAGTCTAGGTATCTGCATGTTAGATGCCTTTCTTTAGAGACATGTCATGTCCTAGGGAGATATGTTCACTTGTTGTTTGGTGTGAGACCCTTCAAACTGTTATCTGTAAAGTGCTGCTAAATGAATAAACTCATTCATGCTCAAACAAAAGAAGCTAGCATTTTTTTCCACTGGATTTATTTAGACTTTGAACTTCATATGAAAATTATTTATTTTATCCAAGGAACGAAGAGTCTCCTCAACACAGCAATAATAAACATTAACACTACCAAATCATACTATGGACAAACGCATAAAGTTATGAAATGGCACAAAACGACCACAACAGAAATGGTCACTCAAATGTCACCCGGTGATCAGAGGGCAATGGAGAGATATTCACCATGTCATACTGCTTGACAAGAAAATTGATAATGACCCTTGTCGGTTTCTAAAAAAAAGTTGCAACCCCTGGCCGTCTATACGCGCACACCACAATGACGTGTTTTTTTACAGCGGCATGTTAATGGTCCATGCCGTTAGTTTCCCTACAAACATCTTCTCCTCAACAAAATACCCAAAAGGTAACAAGGAGAACAAAAGTGCACAAACTGATCATGACTAATTTATATTGAACTCCTATACTTATTTTTACTATATTTATTAATAAGTTTAATTTACTATTTCTTATTTTACATAGTTTAACACATTTTTTCCTAAATGTTAGTTTACATTTAGAGTTATATATTCAAAATGGATATAGTTGAAAAGTATTTGTATTTTTCTTGATTTAAACTATATTATGCAATATAATTTCAACAACTGATCTCCAATAAGTGCATACACTACTTTATGCATATTTATGGTAGATATATCTAAATAATATGGTCCAAAAACAAATGTTTACAGAGTGTCTTAGTTAGTTCACAATTAGGTAAGAATATTAATTGAAACTTCTAGAGTATCGGTCGTTGACATAATTCCTTTTTTCGATGGTCATATATACCTTGCAGGTTATAGTGGGTTAGGTAATGAGTTGACATCGTGTACATGATGTCTACTTGGTATTTAATAGCATCATTTACAAATTAAAATATTCCAACGGTCTCACATAAATGCTATCTTACTATCGGATATGCTCGCCTGCAATCTGCTGGGTACCATCTACTCCCTACAAGTGCTCATAGTTAACATGGAAATTGGCATCATTCATAGGGTAGAGGACACAACCATAAGAGAGTGGGACAGAGCTAGGAATTTAGATCAAGGGTGAAGGTGTGCAAGTGATCCATATGAGGGGGGTGATGACCCACAAGTATAAGGTGTGTATCGTAGTACTTTCGATAAATAGGAGTGTCGATCCCAACGACGAGCGGAAGGTGTTGACTAGTGGTATGGAGCAGTAAATCTCTGTAAATACTTAGCAAACGGATTTTTAGGGGTTTTCTGATAAAGCAACAAAACAAAGTGCAAGTAATAAAGACAAATAACAAACGCATCAAGTGGCCCACTCCTTTCTTAGCAAAGGACAAGCCGGTGGAAATACTTATAAGGACCAAACGTTCTCGAGGACACATGGGAATTCTTTCAAGTGCTTTCGCTTCAAATAACTAAGTACTCTTCTTTGGTGTTGTAAGTGTTGTGTGGATGAACCTGTGCTAATGTACCGACCTTACTTGGACTAATACATACTTGTGATTAAACCCCCTGCAAGCATCCGCAACTATAGGAAAGTAATTAAGATATAAACCTAACCACAGCCTTAAACTCTAAGATCGTACACTCCCTTGTGCAAAGGTGTCCTAACGGGGGTTCGGGTTTCTGTCACTCCGGCAACCCCACAATTAGTAGCCAAATACACAATTCATTCCTCTAGGCCCATAAATGGTGAAGTATCATGTAGTCAACGTTCACATGACACCACTAGAAGAATAGCACCACAACTTAAATACCAAACCATTGAATAATAACTCAACACAAATCCACTACTAACAACATGACTTCTCACATGTCCTCAAGAACTAAACGAACTACTCACAAGACCATATGGATCAAGATCAAAGATGGTATGGTGATGAATAACAATCTGAACATAAACAATAATCCAATGGTTCCACTCACAAGCATCACCTACAATAGTAATTAACACCGGGAAAGTTTCCCCTAAGAACTAAAGCAATATCCAACACAATTGTTACAGCAGGACGGAGTGGTGATGATGGTGCTGGTGGAGATGATGGGGTGGATGATGATGATGATGATCTCGATGAAGCCTAGCTTGATGACGGTGTTGATGGTGACGATCTCCCCTCTCCGGGAAGGAATTTCCCCGGCAGAAATCTGTCTGCCGGAGAGATCTTTCTCTCTCGGTGTTTTCCGCCCCGCAGAGGCAGCGGAAATCTATCTGTGGTCGCTCCCCTGGTGTTAGGGTTCCGTAAGGAAGATATAGGCGAGAGGGCGGAGTTGGAGGCCGAGCAGGTGGGCCACACCTGTCCTAGGCGCGGCCCAGGGGGACCCGCGCCTAGGGGGGTGTGGGCCCTTGTGGCCCTTCTTCGCCTTCCCTTCCGGCTTCCTCTGTCTTCTAGAAAAATATAATTTTCCCATATTTTTTTGTTTTTCTGTTCTTCGCGAAATTGCATCAAAACACCTCTTTTTCCATCAGAATCCAGACTCCGGCAGTCCATCCTCCAAGAATCATCCAACATGCAAAAACAGTGGAAAAGACATAAGTATTACCTCATAATAAGACATATATCAATGAATAGAGGCAAATTACGATATAGAATGGTGATGCAAATTGGACGTATCAACTCCCCCCAAGCTTAGACCTTCGCTTGTCCCCAAGTGAAAACTGAGCTCAGTAAACATGTCCACAGGTTTATGGAGTGAAGTGTCGATAAAAGAATATGGACAAGAAGCATCACACTTACCATTACACAACTCATAGAAGAAAGCAACTCACCATTATATAACTTAGCTTG
The DNA here is from genome assembly GCA_916181665.1 of Avena sativa. Classification (NCBI taxonomy): domain Eukaryota; kingdom Viridiplantae; phylum Streptophyta; class Magnoliopsida; order Poales; family Poaceae; genus Avena; species Avena sativa. The sequence continues at coordinate 310,470,737 of OV702284.1, read as the reverse complement.
CAACAAGTACATGAGTCACAATAGAGATGCATAAAGATAAATCATAATTGGAATTGGAAAACTCTTGTTCCTGGTCAGAGAATAGCTGACAAACAGTTTCACAAAAAGATTTTTGTAGAAGTTTTATAACAGAAGCACTCTTTGCTCAAAAAGGTTTTTTAATGAAGGCTTTCAAAGTATTACTCAATAGATAAGAGTTTTGTGCAAACAAGGAAGATAAAGAACATGAGTGAATAAATCACCATATGAATGCTTGAAACACAACAACTCAAATGCTTGCTGGAGATAGAGAGGAAGTAGGTTTACTGACTCAACTCAGAAAATAGGAGAAAGGTCCCTTCATAGAGGGTAGCAGGGATTACAAGTCATAAATAGATTCTAAAAGATTATGGTACTTACTAGCTTTGATCCCTCATTGCCCCTATCATAGGCATCTTGAGATGATTAAGGTTAAAGTGCACAAAGATGGAGTATATGCTTGACGAAATATAAGTTGGCAATCTCATGTACCTTGAATATTAGGGCCACTCCTCATGCTACCCAACTTCAATTACCGGTAAGTTCTTGTCATTGTAAGTCCATGCGTATCATAGAGAACCGCCCACGGGGTACCCCTTGCACATGGTACAGGAGCTATCCCATAACCAAAATGACAAGGCAAGCAGACAATGAGCATCTCAGCAATCTTTTTATTTACTATGTGCATAGCTTTTTATTGAGGATGCTTGTAACACCCTCAGAATCGGACCTATGAAAGTTTTAGCGAAACCCGCCAAACCCGCATAGAAACGATTCAAAGGTGCCCACCAGGCACTTTCGTGCGGGTGGAAAACGAAGTAATAACATTACACAACAGTCCTCGATGGGACCCACAGAACAGATATATATATAACAGCGACTCCATGAGTCAAGAATACAGATATAATATACAAAGATCCAAATCACCTTGAAAATGATAGAGCGTCTAGCTACGGACAAGATGCAAATGGGGCTAAGAGCCCTGAAGAATAATCAATGGCGTCCATAACCCTGCCCAGGCCAAGCCGGAAGGGTAACCCTGCTAACGACATCGATCTCAAAACCTGCTTAAACAAAAGGGGTGCCGACAAAAGGGCAAAGGAAAAAGAGGAGCGTCAGTACTGAGGCCAGTACACGGCGAGACTAGAATTCGGCGGTCCTCGCCTACATAGGTAAGGTGGACTGAAGCGGCAGCGGCAGCATGCACTGAACAACCTATAGAGACTCGATACAACTAGCGGCAATCAGAGAGGGGTAAGAAAGACCTATTCGGATCCAACCTGATTCTAACATCAAACAAACCCATCCTGGTGTTTCCCCCTCGAGACCAAACGAGGAAGTCAACCGAGGAACTCACACCGTTGGCAGTTTTATTTATTCAGTTATCGTTGCAGCAATTACTAGTCAAGTATAGATAATCATTCTGATAAAATAAGCAGTGGGCACTTTTAATTAACCATTCCGTTGTAGTTGCGACTCTTACTAGTCAGATACAATTAGCATGAGATAACCCAAAACCCAGCAGTTGTTGGTACTTTTATTTAGCCATTCCGTTGTAGTTGCAATACTTACTAGTCAGGTACAATGGTCGCAAGCGACACCCAAACAAGCAATTGTTGGCAGTTTTATTTAGTCATTCCATTATAGTGGAGATGATTACTAGTCATTATAAAGTCAAATTTATAGCACTACTTAAGTTATAGTTGTCTATGATCGAGATACTGTGCTCCAAGTCGTCCATAACCGCGGACACGGCTTTCAGAAAGTTTTACCCGGCCGGGGTGCACCAATAGCAACACACACTCGATCAACCTCGGAAAAACCAAATCAAAACCCAACGAGGCTTTCACGACAAAGCAATCATAGGATTCAGAAATATTTCAGGGGGGCACCCCTTAAAGTAGACCCGCAACGAAGCCGGCCGGCTCCGAGACGGACTCAAGGTTGTGGGGACGGCTTTGAACGACTGGGAACCCAAAACTGGGCTTGTCGACACCGCGGAATCGTGCCACGATCCTAAACAGTACAGTGTGCTCCTCGCACAATCGTAAATAAAGCAGTAAAGCATGGCATAAGTACAGGATAGTAATAAAACCCCAAACTAGTTTGTGGCCCCAAGAAATAAGAATGAATCAAGCTCTGGCTCAGGGGGGTCCCATAAGCCTCCCGGATGTGGATAGCGCGATAAATCAAGGAACAGGTATCAAGCACTCGGGGTCCTACGGGACACAAGTGGACGGTTAACAACCAAATAACATCTATTGCCCACCTGTGCCTCTGCTTACCTACTTCAATTTTAGTTGTTAAACAGTAATTAAAGTGAGCAATAAATAAAGCCATGACCATCTCCAACATTAAACAGGCGGCAGTACTCCAACAACTGTGGTACTTGACGACACGCAACAGCACTTGAGCAAGCGACTACGACGCGCAAGTCCAACTATCTACCAAACAACATGTAATAGGATGTGTCCAAGGCAATATAAGGCGGCAAGGGATATATCGGGTACGAAAACTAGAGCATCGCAACACAGATAGCAATAGATCAACAGGAGGGAATAAATACTATAAAAGTAAGATAGGTGGAAAGGGGGAGATGCTCGCCTGAAAACCTTGCCGAAGGTTCAACCGGAGATCGGGTCGACTCTCGCATCAACTCAACGGCCTTATCCGCGAAGAAGCAAAACACTAGAAGAAACACCGGATGCAATATTTAATACTACGACAGAAGATCGGGCATGATGCATGTATGATGTATGACATGGCAAAGATGCGATGCAACTAGGTCATATTAAGCGGAACCGGGGTCCCGACAATTAATTAAACGGTTCAAGTTATTTAACTACCCCTCAAATTAAATGTTGTAATAATAGGGCGAGATAAGTTACCGGTTCGCTACACAAATTTAAATGAGGCCAATATAAGGCTAGATTTGCCCGCATATGGGCCCCATATTTAATTAAGAGGTGAATCGGCCTAAGGCCCCCAAACCACATGACAAGGATGCATGCATGAACAATTAATATGCGACAAGTTGTATTATATTATAAAATAGGGTTTCGGGAAGGGGTTCACACATTAGGGTTCGGCGAGCTTGGGATTCCGGGGTTCGGGTCGGTCTCAGGGTTCGGATCTGGGGTTCGGTCTCGGCGGAAGCGTTCTCGGATTGCTGGGGTAGATCTTGTCGCATCCGGGTTCTCGGCGAGCTCGGCGTCCTGAAAGGAGTACTTGGTTCGGTGTCGGGGGCGCATCGGTCTCGCCCTGGACGGTGTCGAACTTGTCGGGCCCGCGCAGTCGATCTTGGTGTGTCCGGATGATCTTGCCGACTCCACGCGAAGGCCTCGGCGCTCTAGATCGGTCTTCAGGGTCTCGGCCATCGGATCCTTGAAGGAGGTCATGGCGTCCGTGAGGCGATCTTGGCGTTCACCGAGAGGGATTTGACAGGGTTCGGGTCTTCGGACGCCGCGAGGAAGATCTTGAGGTATCGGCGGGTTCGTTGTCGGATCGGTCTTCGGAGGCTCGGGATCTCGCCGCCTTTGGGGTCGGGGAAGGCGATCTTGGGTGTTCCTGATGGGTCTTCGGTTCCGCAGCAGAGTACTTGGTGCTCCGAGAAGGCGATCATGCGGGCTGCAGGTCGAAGCTGTCCGGTGGAGAGGCGTTCGTCGCATAGCCGTGCTCGTCCCGGCCTTCCAGGAAGACGCGTGCAGATCAGCTGCCCCCACTGTCTTGGCTCGCTTGACCCCTGCCCGGGCTAGCTCGCCATGGCTCAGCCGGCCACAGAGACGAGCGCTGGCATGACGACCGGCCAGCACGGATCCTGGCGCTCCTGCTACGTCTGTGCGTGCTCCCCGGACAGCAGGTGGAGGGGCAGAGGGCGACGGTGCTTGGGGCCACGCGGCGGCCCTGCGAGCTTGGCCGGGAGGACCTTGGCGAGGCAGAGGGTCGGGGCGCCGGAGAAGAGAGGGCCGAGGAGGGAGGCGGCGGGGAGGCGCGCGGCGGCCGGTGGCGGTTGTGGCCGGAGGAGGCCGGCGTGGAGCATGCGGGGCGGGGTCGTCAGCCGAGGCGGGGGGAGGAAGAGAGGTGCGGCGAGCGGGGGGGTGCGGGGCCGGAGGGAGCGGCGGGAGGCCAGAGGAGGGGGAGAGCGGCGGCGAGGAGAGGGAGGCACGGAGGGGCCGCGGTGGCGCAGGAGGACGCGGACGCGGGCCGACGGCGGAAGGGAGGTGGCCAGAGGGGGAGGGCGCGCCGGAGACGGGCTCGGGGTGGGGAGAGCGGGGCTCTGGCGAGAGGAGGAAGGAAGAAGGTGAGGGAGAGAGAGCCGCGTGGGGGACGCGGGGTCTGCGGGGGAGGGAGGAGAGATGGGGTGGGGCCAGGGTGAGGTGGGACCTGGGGGACAGGGAGATATGGCTGGGTGGGTTTGGTGTGGGGAACGGTGTGTGTGTGCACTGCGTGCGTGGCGTGTGTGGGTGCGACAGGAGCATGTGCGTGTGTGTGTCCAGGGGGGGTGGCGGCGGGTGGTAGGGAGAGGGGGGTTAGGGTTAGGTTTAGATTAGGGTTTGTCTAGGTGGGGACTAGGGTTTTATTTTCTGGGTTGTAGGTGGGCTCCGGTTGGGCCTTTGGGCCTGGCCGGTTGTCTGCCTCCCCAGACAAAATAGATAGTTTTATTTATTTAGTTTATTTTAAATAGTCTTTTGTAAATAGTTTTTAGGCAAACCGAGTTATCCGGAACACCAGAGTTTTTATTTAAAATAAAGAGGAAGGTAATTTAGAAAAATAAAGATAAGATTTTTAGCAAAGTTCTTTAGTGCTGAAAATATGCATGATGTCATGATGATGCAATGCACAAAAACAACGCGATTTTCTAGTAGTGGTTTTGCGGGATGCCACAATGCTTCATAGATAGCTCACTATGGTGATGCTGGAAGTTTCCACCATGATTAGGCATGGCTTAGGCTAGCGGCCCCGGCGTTTCTCTAACACAAAATACAGACTCCATGGACTTACAAGTTCCCTCTTTATTTCACACCGTTGACATCCACAGACAAAACAGCATGATATCAACTGTGTACAAGGTACAAGTGCAATGTTGAAAGCGTTCCCCGTGACAGCACGGTTCTGCTAATTCCAACGTATAGATGCAAGCATATACAACTTTGATGACACAATGGTTCAAGTCTATTAGGGGCAAGAAAATAAGGTGTGCCATCAAGTTCATGAGAGATTTACTAACTAGTTTTCACATAACAAAATACTTTTTAATTCGAAAGATAGATGAAGCTTGAGAATTTGCTTGGAATAGCTATAATGCTAATAGGTAGATATAGTGGACACAAATGGCACGTGTTTTTGTTCAAAGGGTTTGGAAGGATGAGAATTTTGCCTTCTCAAAACAGGTTTTTGGCTAGCAAGGCTGGATAGCAAGAAAAAGAGTTGAAATAAACAAATAAACCTACAAGTGATAAAGCCAAACATGCAATCTTCCTTGAAGACACAAAAGATCTTAAATAAAGAATACTAAGCTTACGAGCCAACAAGAAAAAAATGATACAAAATACATGTAAGCTTTTCTCGTTTTCTTTCAAACCTCAAAAATTATTGCTACTGACCAGAACTCGGTTTGCCAAAACCAATTTAGATCCACATGATGCTCCCAAAGTGATGCCAATACTGATCAACAAGATCCATCATATAATAGAGATTGCAAACTAAAATAAGAAGTGCAAAAAGTAAAAGATGAAACTTCTCATTAATATTCCATAAAAGCACTCACACCAAGGGATACATAGATAATCAACTAAAGGAGAGATACTTCCACACGCAAACCAAACTATAAGATAACTTCTCTACCAAAGATATGAATCTACTAAAAAGGTAAAAGATAAAAGATAATGATGGTGATACCGCGGCACTCCCCCCCCCCCAAGCTTGGAACAAGCCAAGGGGATGCCAAACCTGATGATGAATTACTCCTTCAGTGGTGGTGGTGTTCCCTTGTCATCATAAAACTTCCAAGGCAAAGGTTACCTATCCAAAAAGGACGTCCTGGTTTCCGCAATCCTGAAACTAGCAGCAGAGCTTATGCGATCAAATCTAGCCTCATACTCACAGTTTTGATTTTGTATGTCGTAGATATGTGCTTGTAATTGGTTGGTGGTCTAAAGGAGTGAGAAGATCTCTTCTCGGAGCTCAGCAACCTCTCCCTCATACTTGGCGATGAGTTCTGAACTTATCTTGTGAATAACATCCACTTCGCGTTCCGCCAACTTCCTGTACCTGAAAACTTCCTGTTCCAATGCTTCCAATCTGTCTTCCAGACTTCCTTTCCCTTTAGGGCCTTAAACTTCTTTCATCTGTACCTTCCCATATTTGAGAATCAACTCCTTGGGATGAATCCTCAACTCATACATGTACGGGTTGAGGACATCCGCAGAGGAATCCTCCGTGGGTGGTCCAGAAGAAGACAGTGAGGCTCCAAATCTGAGAATTTGCCTGACAGAAACAGATCAAAACAAAAACACAACAAGAACTAGATATAAGAACCTCGGGGAACCCAGGGGGGTTATATATTACGAAGTTTCAAAGCATAAGTAAGGTTTTGATACGAAAACGAGGTGGAGACGGAGCTCGGGGTGGTCTCACCCCCTCCAGGCGCAGCTAGCTAGGGCCCATGCCTAGGGTGGGTTTGTCCACCCCGGCCTCCGGTTCCTCCTCTGTTCCGTCTCGTGACTTCCCTTATGTATTAAAAACATCAAAAAAATAAAAATATTGGAGTTTCACTAACCTTCTGTTTTCACCACTTTTACCTGTTCAAAGTCGAACTCTGCAGAATCCGGTGTTTGGCTTCTAATAAATTCTTCCGGAGTCACAAGTTGAATTGTGCCAACGTCTTCATTATATGAATCTCCCGTAATATAATGCTTTAGTCTTTGACCATTCACCACCTGTGTTGTGTCATCCTTCAGAGAAGATATTTTGATGGCACCTGAACGGTATACTTCCTTGATAACAAAAGGTCCTTCCCATTTTGAGAGTAGTTTCCCTGCAAAAATCTAAGACGAGACCTATACAAAAGAACTTTCTCACCAACATGGAACTCCCTTTTGAGAATTCTCCTATCATGCCATCTTTTTACTTTTTCCTTAAAGAGCCTAGCATTTTCATAAGCTTCACTTCTCCACTCATCTAGATTACTTAAGTCGAGCAATCTTTTCTCACCGGCAAGTATAAAATCTCTATTCAACTCTTTCACTGCCCAATAAGCTTTGTGTTCTAATTCTAAAGGAAAGTGACAAGATTTCCCATAGACCATTTTGTAAGGAGACATCCCCATAGGATTTTTATAAGCAGTTCTATAAGCCCACAAAGCGTCATTCAACTTTTTAGCCCAATTTTTTCTAGATCTATTGACAGTCTTCTGCAAGATAGATTTAATTTCCTTATTGGAAAGTTCTACTTGCCCACTGGTTTGGGGGTGATAAGCTGGAGCAATTCTATGGTTTACATCATACTTAGCGAGAGTTTTTCTAAAACCCCCATGAATAAAATGAGAGACTCCATTAGTCATGAGATATCTAGGCACACCAAACCTAGGAAAAATAACATCCTTAAGCATTTTCAAAGAGATCTTACCATCAACACTATTCGTAGGTATGGCTTCTACCCACTTTGTAACATAGTCGACAGCAACAAGAATATGAGTGTACCCTTTTGAAGGGGGAAAAGGTCCCATAAAGTCAAATCCCCAACAATCAAAAGGTTCAATAACAAGAGAATAATTCATAGGCATTTCGTTGCGTCTAGAAATGATACCTACTCGTTGACATTCATCACATGATAAGACAAACTTCCTTGCATCTTTGAAAAGGGTAGGCCAATAAAATCTAGATTGTAAAACCTTTTGTGCAGTCCTATCCCCTACATGATGTCCTCCATAAGCACTGCCATGACATTTTCTCAATATCTCTTGTGGTTCAAATTCTGGAACACATCTTCGCATAATACCATCTACTCCTTCCTTATATAAGTGTGCGTCATCCCAAAAGTAATGCCTTAGATCATAAAAGAATTTTCTTCTTTGCTTAGCTGTAAAAGTTGGAGGCAAATACTTGAAACAATAAATTTAGCATAATCAGCATACCAAGGACTCTCATGCAGACTTACCCTTATCGGAGCCAACTGCTCATTTGGAAAACTATCATTAACATGCAATGGGTCAAAAGAATTGTTTTCCAAACGATATAAATTGTCAGCAACAGGATTTTCAGCACCTTTCCTATCTAAAATATGTAGATCGAACTCTTGCAAAAGCAACACCCACCTAATAAGTCTAGTCCTTCTTTGTCATAAGGTACTTAATAGCAGCATGATCAGTATGAATAGTAACCTTTGAATCAACAATATAAGGTCTAAACTTCTCACAAGCAAAGATTACAACTAAGAACTCTTTTTCAGTAGTAGCCTAATTCTTTTGAGCGGCATCTAAAGTCTTGCTAGCATAATGAATAACATTCAACTTCTTATCAACATGTTGTCCAAGGACAACACCCACATCAATATCACTAGCATCACACATAATTTCAAAAGGTAAACTCCAATCAAGTGGTTAAACAATAGGAGAAGTAGTCAAAGCTTTCTTCAAAGTTTCAAAAGCTTCCTTACAATCATCATAAAAAACAAAAGGTACATCTTTTTCAAGAAGATTAGTAAGGGGCTTTGAAATTTTGGATAAATCTTTAATAAACCTCCTATAGAAACCAACATGACCAAGGATACTACGAATACCTTTGATATCTCTAGGACAAGGCAACTTCTCAATTGCTTCAATTTTGGCTCTGTCAACTTCAATGCCTCTTTCAGAGATCTTGTGTCCAAGAACAATCCCTTCATTAACCATGAAGTGGCATTTCTCCCAATTAAGAACAAGGTTGGTTTCTTCACATCTCTGCAAAACTTTATCAAGGTTATGCAAGCAGTTATCAAAAGAAGTTCCATAGACAGAAAAATCGTCCATGAAAAACTCCACAATTTCTTCACAAAAACCATGAAATATAGCAGACATACATCTCTGGAAGGTAGCAGGAGCATTACATAAACCAAAAGGCATACGCTTATAAGCATAAGTACCATAAGAACAAGTGAAAGTAGTTTTCTCTTGGTCTTGTGCTTTCACAGCAATTTGAGAAAACCCAGAATAACCATCAAGAAAATAAAAGTGAGTCTTTTTGGACAACCTCTCAAGCATTTTATCAATAAAGGGCAAAGGATAATGATCTTTCTTAGTAACTTTATTAATCTTTCTAAAATAAATGCACATTCTATACCCAACCACTACTCTTTGGGGTATAAGCTCATTATCTTAATTAGGCACAACAATTATTCCCCCTTTCTTGGGAACACAATGAACAGGGCTAACCCATTGACTATCAGCAATAGGGTATATAATACCAGCATCAAGGATTTTTAATACCTCATTTCATACCACATCCTTCATCTTAGGATTTCGACGGCATTGGTGCTCAACAACTGGTTTTGCATCAGGCTCTATATTAATAGCATGCTGACATATAGTGGGATAAATTCCTTTTAAATCATCAAGAGTATAACCCATAGCTCCTCGGTGTTTCTTCATTATTTCCAATAACCTTTCTTCTTCCTTTCCTGAAAGTTTAGAACTAATAATAACAGGATACACTTTCTTATCATCAAGATAAGCACATTTGAGATCATCAGGTAAACGTTTTAATTCAAAAACAGGGTCCCCTTTAGGTGGTAGTGTGGTACCGAAATCTTCCACAGGTAGATTATGCTTAAGTAACTCAGGCTGACGAAGGAAAACCTCGTCAATCTCATTTCTTTCCTTCATGAAGACATCGCTTTCATGTTCTTCCATAAACTGTTGCAAGGCATTGTTAGGAGCAAGAGAAATAGCAGAAAGTTGTTCAACCCTGAAGTCCTCATTAGGCAGTTCATTTTCATAAGGAGTTTTAGCAAATTTGGAAAAATTAAACTCATAAGACTCTTCATCAAACTTAGTCAAAACTTTTTTCCTTCCTACAATCTATGATAGCCCCACAAGTACTCAAGAAGGGTCTGATACGTCGGAAACGTATCTATAATTTTTTATGCTCCATGCTTGTTTAGTATATACTTTGCTTTTCTTTGTCTACACTTTGAGGTGTTTTAATATCTTTTCTGGAAATAACCTATTAACAAGTTGCCACAGTTCCAGTTGCATGTTTTCTTCTATTTTTGGTTCCAGAAAGGCAGAAAATCAATATTCTCGGAATTGGACGGGACAAAAGCCAAAGTCAATATTTTACCGTGAGGGACACGAATCCAGAAGACGAGACAGAGACGCGAACTAGGGCGGCCAAACCCCCCTAGGCACGGCCAGGGGTGGGCCCGCGCCTGGGCAGGGTGTGGCCCTCCTGGTCGCATCCCGGCCTCGCCTCTTCGCCTATAAGAAGCCCCCGATATAGAAACCCTAAGACCCGATCAAAACTCCACGAAACCTTCTATAGCCGCCGCCACCGTCGTCCCAGGATCAGGGGGGATATGAAGTTCTTCCCGGCACCCTGCCGAAGGGGAAATCATCCCGGAGGCCTTCTCTCCGGTATGATGCGTGAGTAGTTCCACCTTGGACTATGGGTCCATGTAGTTGCTAGATGGTTGTATCTCCTCCTTGTTATTTCATGTATAGATCTTGTGAGCTCCGTTCATGATCAAGATCTAATCTATTTGTAATCATGCATGTTGTTTTTGCGGGGATCCGATGGATATTGAGATTACTATGTCAGATTTATTAATGGTTTTGTCTTTATGATTCTATCATGTCTGTGTTGTTTGTGATCTTGCATGCTCTCCAATGTTAGTAGCTATATTGTCCAAGTAGTTGCTAGTGACTCCAAGAGTGGGTATTTATGCTCGATAGTGGGTTCATACATCCGCTCGTTGATTGTATCTAGTAGATAGATCTTGGTACATAGTTGTTCCCATTGTGGGAAATTTTTTGTTTTCTATGCTGCGAACCCTACAGTGGTATCAGAGCCGAATCTATGCGTAGATGCTTTGCACGGGTAGTACACATATGAGTATGTGGGCGATGATGATCATGTTATTGCTTCTTGGTTGTTCTTTGGATATTGGTGGCATAGTGGGATGAAGCGGCCCGGACAAACTTTACATGTCCTTGCACATGACACCTATTCCACGCTTGACATGCAACTAGTTTTGCATAAGTGGCTAGCGGGTGTCTGTCTCTCCTACTATAGTCAATATCTAATTTGCAACGAGTTGTCAACAATTTGGTTATCCTTGTTGTGGTTCATGTTCGTAGGTAAGAACGGTTCTATCTTCGAAAGCCCTAAGCCACGTAAAACTTGCAATGGATAAATTAGAGGCGTCTAGTTTAGATTGTTGTTGGGCTAGTGTCATGATATGGTGATGTTGTAAGTAGAAGTATAAGTTGATACTCTCACAATAAACATAACGTGTAAGTTCCATAGACCTTGACCTTACACATAGAGGTATGATAGTGATCATACCACGATGCACATGATGGAGATCAAGTGCAAGAACCATATCATTTCACTTATATACATGTGATGTTTGTTGCATCTTATATTGATTGTTTGGCATTTTATTAGCATAATAAGATGATCCCTCATTTATATATCAAGATAAGAATGTGTTCTTCCTTAAGTATGCACCTATTATGTTTCGTCGCTCCAAGACATCACGTGATGATCGGGTGTTCTTGGATCCACGATCATACTTCAGGTATAAGACAGTTACACACGTGAATACTAAGGTTCTTACTTGGAGAGCCTAGCATGTACAGACATGGCCTCGGAACACGGACCGAAAGGTTAAGCATGAGTCATATGGTTGATATGATGCCCATTTGATGCTCGCCTTTGAAGCTACACCGGCTCACGTGATGATCGGAGTTGGTGTAGTGGATTTGGTTCATGTAATGAACAAAAAGGCACGAGGGATGTCATTTTTGAGTGGGAGTTATTTTTAATTTGGATTCGTTGAACTCAATCTGTCGTAAACTTAGTCTAAACTTTACAAATTCTGTTGTAGATGGCACCTCCTGCTTTTAATTTCAATGTGTTCATGGAGAAAGAGAAACTTGCAATGAACGGTAGCAAATTTACCGAATGGGCCATGAATTTGAGATTTATCCTCTCTGCTGCACAAAATCAATATGTGCTATAAGCGCCGCTAGGCCCCCCACCGTTTGATCATGCCCCAGACAAGGAGAAGAATGTCTATCAGACTCGTCAGGAGGACCACAACTTAGTTCACTGCGGCATATTGTATGGGCTAGAGCGAGAACTTCGAAAGCGTTTCGAAAACGGAAATGCATTTGATACAATGGGTGAGTTGAAAATGATTTTCGACACACATGCTGCTGTAGAGAGATACAATGCTTCAGAAAAGTTCTTTAGCTGCATGATGGAAGAGAACAGCTCCGTAAGTGAGAATGTACTCAAGATGTCGGGTTACACCGATAAGCTTGTGTCCTTGGGAATAACGATTCCCATTGACTTAGGCATCCATCGTGTTCTGTAGTCTCTGCCACCTAGCTATAAGAGCTTCGTGATGAACTATAATATGCAAGGAATGAAGAAGTCTCTCCCCGAGCTTCTGCCAATGCTTAAAACTGTAGAAGTGGAGATCAAGAAAGAACATCAAGCGTTGATGATCAATAAGACCAATGGTTTCAAGAAAGACAAGAAGGGAAAACGGAAGGAAAGTAAGGGCGGCAAGCCAGTTGTCGTGCCTAAAAAAACCCGAGTTGGCCCTAAGTCTGATACCGAGTGCTATTATTGTAAGGGGACTGGCCACTGGAAGCGCAACTTCCCCAAGTATTTGGCAGACAAGAAGACCGACAAGGAAAATAAAGGTATATATGATATACATGTTATTGATGTGTACTTAACTAGTACTCGTAGTAGCACCTGGGTATTTGATACCGGTTCAGTTGCTAATATTTGTAACTCGAATCAGGGGTTGTGTAACAAGTGACCGCTAGCAAGGGGTGAGGTCAAGATGCGTGTCGGCAATGTATCAAGTGTTGATGTGATCGCCGTCAGAACGCTACCTCTCCACTTACCGTCGGGATTAATTATAAACTTGAATAATTGTTATCTGGTGCCAGCACTGAGCATGAACATTGTATCTGGATCGTGTTTGATGCGAAGTGGTTATTCATTTAAATCTGAGAACAATGGTTGTTCTATTTATATGAATGAAATCTTTTATGGTCATGCATCGATGATGAATGGTTTATTTCTATTGGATCTCGATAATAATGTTACACATATTCATAATGTTGATGCTAAAAGGATTAAACTTAATGATGATATATCCGCATATATGTGGCACTACCATCTAGGTCATAATAGCGTTAAACACATGAATAAGCTCCATTCGGATGGACTTTTGGAATCACTTGATTTTGAATCATTTGATACATGCGCCTTATGGGCAAGATGACTAGAACGCCGTTTTCCGGTTCAATGGAACGGGCGACAGATTTATTGGAATCATACATTCTGATGTATGTGGTCCAATGAATGTGTCGACGCGAGGTGGATATCGTTATTTTGTTACTTTCACGGATGATTTGAGTAGATACGGTTATATCTACTTGATGAAACACAAGTCTGAAACCTTTGAAAAGTTCAAGGAATTTCAGAATGAAGTGGAAAATCATCATAATAGAAAGATCAAATTTCTACAGTCCGACCGTGGAGGTGAGTATCTAAGTTACGAGTTTAGCACTCATATGAAAGAGTGTGGAATTGTTTCACAGCTCACACCTACCGAAACACCAACAGCGAAATGGTGTGTCGGAACGTCATAATAGTACTTTATTGGATATGGTTCGATCTATGATGTCTCTGACGGACTTGCCACTTTCATTTTGGGGTTATGCACTAGAAACGGCTGCATTCACTTTAAATCGGGCACCATCTAAATCCATTGAAAATACACCGTATGAATTATGGTTTGGAAACAAACCTAATTTGTCATTTCTTAAAGTTTGGGGATGCGATGTTTATGTGAAGAAACTTCAACCGGATAAACTTGAACCCAAAGCGGAAAAATGCGTCTTAATAGGATACCCTAAGGAAACTATTGGGTATTCCTTCTATCACAGATCTGAGGGCAAGGTTTTTGTTGCCAAGAATGGATCCTTTCTAGAGAAAGAGTTTCTCTCGAAAGGCGTGAGTAGTCGGAAGGTAGAACTCGAAGAGGTTGTAGAACCTTCTCTTCATAGTATGGCGAGTAGAGTAGCACCGGAAGTCGTTCCGGAGTTGATTTCACCAATTGAAGAGGGAACTAATGATAATGATCATGAAACTCCAAAGGAGAGTACTACCAAACCTCGCAGTCTAGCAGGACGCATGTAACTCCCGAGCTGTACGGAAACCCTGTTATGAATTTCATGGTTGATGAAATTGATGACCCTGCGACGTATGAAGAAGCGATGATGAGCCCGGATTCCAACAAATGGTTAGAAGCCATGAAATCCGAGATGGAATCCATGTACGAAAACCAAGTTTGGAACTTGGTGGACTTACCTCACGACCGAAAGGCCGTGGAGAATAAATGGATTTTCAAAAGGAAAACTGATGCTGATGGTAATGTGACCATCTATAACGTTTGACTTTTTGCAAAGGGGTATCGACAAATTCAAGGGGTTGACTACGATGAGACATTCTCTCCCGTAGCGATGCTAAAGTCAGTTAAGATTATGTTAGAAATTGCTGCATATTTTGACTATGAAATATGGAAGATGGGTGTCAAAACTGCGTTCCTCAATGGTAATATTGAAGAAGAGTTGTATATGATACAACCAAAGGGTTTTGTCGATCCTAAGGATGCTGACAAGGTATGCAAGCTTCAGCGATCCATCTATGGACTGAAGCAAGCATCCCGGAGTTGGAATCTCCGCTTTGATGAGGTGATCAAAGAGTTTGGATTTGTCCAAACTTATGGAGAGGCTTGTATTTACAAGAAAGTGAGTGGGAGCAATGTGGCATTTCTGATATTATATGTGGATGACATATTATTGATCGGAAATGATATTTTAAACAGTGTTAAAAGTTATCTAAATAACAAATTTTGAATGAAGGACCTAGGTGAAGCGTCATACATATTAGGCATAAAGATCTATAGAGATGTATCTAGGCACCTAATAGGGCTATCGCAAAGTACATACCTTGATAAGATTTTAAAGAAGTTTAAAATGGATAGAAGTAAGAAGGGGTTCTTACCTATGTTGCAAGGCAAGACATTGAGTAAGACTCAAAGTCCGGCTATGGCGGAAGAAAGAGAGATAATGGACAAAGTCCCCTATGCTTCAGCCATAGGCTCTATAATGTACGCCATGCTATGTACAAGACCGGATGTGGCACATGCTATTAGTTTGACTAGTAGGTACCAATCGGATCCAGGTTCGGAACACTGGATAGCGGTGAAGAATATCCTTAAGTAATTGTGAAAAACTAAGGATATGTTTCTTATGTACGGAGGTGAAGAAGAGCTCGTCGCTAAGTGTTATGTTGACGCAAGCTTTGACACTGATCCGGATAACTCTAAGTCTCCATCCGGATATGTATTTCTCATAAATGGCAGAGTGGTTAGTTGGAGGAGTTCCAAACAATCCGTGGTGGCGGGATCAACAACGGAGGCCAAATATGTTGCTGCTTCGGAAGCGGCTCATGAAGCGGTTTGGATGAAGGAGTTCATATCCGAACTAGGTGTGGTTGCGAGTGCGTTGGACCCAATGGTGATCTATTGTGACAACAATGGTGCCATAGCCAATGCCAAAGAACCAAGGTCTCACAAGAATTCCAAGCATATTAAGCGACGGTTTCAGTCCATCCGCGAGCATGTCAAGGATGGAGATATAAAGTTTTGTAAAGTACACACGGATCTCAATGTAGCAGATCCGTTGAATAAAACTCTCCCTAGAGCAAAACATGATCAACACCAGAACTCCATGGGTGTTAGATTTATCACTATGTAACTAGATTATTGTCTCTAGTGCAAGTGGGAGACTGAAGGGAATATGCCCTGAGAGGCAATAATAAAGTGGTTATTATGTATATTCAAAGTATATGATAGATGTTTATTTTGCATGCTATAATTGTATTAATATGGAAACGTTAATACATGTGTGTTTAATAAATAAACATAAAGTTCCTAGTTATGCCTCTCTCATAAACTAGCTCGTTGATTATCAAGATGATCAAGGTTTCTTGATCATAGACATTGGATGTTGTTAATAACAAGGTCACAACATTAGTGTAATGATGTGATGAACATTCATCCGAAGTATAGCATTACGATCAAAGTCATTGAGTTTATATTGCTATAACATCATATGAAGTGATCCTAATCCTTAGACCATGAGATCATGTCAATCACTAACACTGGAAGAGTATCTTGATAACATCAAACGTCACACCGTAACAGGGTGATTATAAATATGGGTTCAGTGCTACTAAAGTGTTATGCTAAGGCCCATGGATTGAGAGTGGAATTTGTTCATCCCGATGACGGATAGATATGCTCTGGGCCCTCTCGGTGATATCATATTGATTAGCTTGCAAGGAAGTGATTTGATCACTAGAATGTTATATCACGGGAACGAGAAAAGAGTACATGTCGGTAATGAGATCAAACTAGATATGGAGATATCGATGATCGAATCTTAGACATGTAATATATCACGAAACAAAAGGATTAAGATACTAGCGTAAATGGTTCTCGCGATCACAAGAAAGTCATCACTGAATGTGTGGGAGTCAGTATGTATCTCCAGGTTCTGCTTCTGATTATTGATCTGAGAGGGGTCTCGATCATGTCCGCATTATTCACGAACCATAGGGTGACACACTTAAGAGACACCGATATCCATTTGGAGCAAAAGTTTCATGCTGGAAAGAATAACAAGCGCAGGAATTTATTTCACTAGATACCGAAATAGGTTTTCGGGTGAAATTGCAGAAAGTGTTTTTGCATGTGAAATGAAATACTAGAAATGGGTTATATGTGAATGTTTGTCATTAAAGTAATTGACAAAATTCTGAATAAATAAAAGGAGTTTTATTTAATGAGAGTTTGCATTAAATTTGGTGGGAATTTAATGGGAATTTGAGTGGTTTTTTTAGTGGAGGGAATTGAAAGGGATTTTTGTGAGTGGAGTGTCCACCCACATGAATGAGGGGAGGGCAAGGGGCAGCCCCATGCGCCGGCCACCCCCTTGGGGTCCCCCCTCTCCTATAAAAGGAGCCCTCCTCCTCACTTCTCAATCACACCTTGTGAAGGATCTCTCTCCCCCTCTAGTGTTTATCCCCCATGGTCTCGGACTAGCGAGATACATGTTCCCGGTGGCTATTCGGCAAGAAAGAGTTGTGCTTCCGCTGCATCGCTGGGCGAGGAGGAGGAGGTTGCTCGGTGCCTCGGACGTGTGTGCGAGCACGGATGCGCCGCTGATTTGTGGTGCTAGGACTTCCTATCGATATTGAGATCGGCAAGAGATCGTCTACATCAACCACGAGTTTAACTCGTTAAGCTTTGTCGGTCTTCAAGGGTATGTTCTCTACGGATATACATCCGCCCGTTGATTGTATCTAGTAGATAGATCTTGGTACATAGTTGTTCCCATCGTAGGAAATTTTTTGTTTTCTATGCTGCGAACCCTACAGGACCATGGTGCCTCTAAACTTGAGAAGATTTCCTGACAAAACAGATCAAAACGAAAATATGATGAGAACACGATATACGAACCTCGGGGGATCCGGGGGGTTATATATTACGAGTTATGACATAAGGAAGGTAATGTGCGAAAACGGGGCGGAGACGGACTCCAGGGGCTCACACCCCCTAGTGGCATGGCCAGCTGGGGCCCGCGCCACTAGTGGGTGTGGCCCACCTGGGCTCCATTTCCTCCTCTGTTTTGTCTCGTAACCTTCCATATGTAATAAAAACATCAAAAATATAAAAATATAAGGTTTTCATGAACCTTCTGTTTGCAGAACTTTTTACCTATTCAAAGACAGACTCTGCAGATTCCTTCTCTCCATCACCTGAAAATTCCTTTCATGCAAGGCCTCACACAAACCTCATTGGCAACATTAGTGTATGCAAAAACAATAAACCTTTAGGTTCAAACTTCAACTAAAATCCATCAAAACAAAAGCTAATGTAGAAACTCCTTTCAAAATCCCAAAAAGAATTTGAAAGGGAAACAATATAGGAGACAAATGCAAATGATGGGAGAAATCTGTCAAAACAGACCAGGAGGTAAAGATTGATTTTTTCGAAAATATTTTGTTGCTCAAATAGAAAAGTGCAAAATTAATGAAAGTTGTATAACAACTTGAGTCACAAGCACAGAAAATTACAGCTCCATCCTAAGTACTAAGCTCATTCACTAATTTTTACAATGCAGCACAAAAATCTGCCCCAGGACAGCAAATTTTCACAACTCCTCTACTTCTCAAAAGTGGTTGATCTTGACACAAAAAGCAAACAAAAAGGATAAGGAGCGGTTATTACTGAGGTAATAACTTCCAAGACTCAACAAAACTATTGCGTTATCTCCCAAGAAGTACTTTTCTTTAATGCCTTTAAGTTAGGCTTGATAATTTCAAAGATGCTCAGATAGAAGATATGGATTTGAAGTGAAAGAGAGCATCAAGAAGCAAATATCCAACACATTTGAGTCTAACCCACTTCCTATGCAAGGGAGTCTCATGAGAAAACAAATTATTAAAACAAAAAGCCACAAGCATAGGAAGACAAAACAAATGCAACTTCAAAGATTTCAACATAAAACAGGGAAACTTAATATTATTGAGATGCATAAAACCATGTTTCCGTCTCTCATAATAACTTTTAGTAGCACTTTGAATAAAGTTGACAATATAACTGTCACAAGGAACAACTTTATCATCAGAATGAGCATACTTACAATCATCAAAAAGAGGTCTAACGTCATAAACTAGATCAATAAAAGCAAGTTGTTCCATCCTGGAATCTTCATTAGGCAATTCATTTTCATAAGGAGCTTTAGCAAATTTGGAAAAGTTAAACTCATAAGAATCTCCATCAAACTTAGTTAAAACTTTCTCCTTATTACAATCTATAATAGACCCACAAGTATTCAATAAAGGTCTACCAAAGATAATAGGACATGTTTTACTAGCTTCTGAACCAAGTACTAGAAAATCAGCAGGATATTTAATCTTACCACAAAGAACCTCCACATCTCTTACAATGCCAATTGGACAGACTGTCTCTCTATTAGCAAGGTGAATAACCACATCAATGTCCTCAAGTTCACAAGGACCAAATTTCATGCATAATTTCCCTGTAAAGCTCATAAGGAATAACACTAGAACTAGCACCAATATCACATAAACTATAATAGCAATGATCAACAATTCTCACAGAAAGCACATGGACACTATTTTTTCTAGATTTTTTTAGGATGAGAGACAATATTAGAAGCGTCTTCACAGAAGACAATGTGCTCATCCTCTATATTTTTAGTGACAAGATCTTTCACAATGTCTACTACAGGTTCAATGTTTATTTGCTCATTAGGTTCCACGGTTTTCTTTGTACTTTTGCTAACGGCACTAATTATCATGAAATGCTCCTTTACCTTAACAGGAAAAGGGATTTTCTCAATATAAGGTTCAGGCAAAATATGATCAATAGTACAAACTTCAATGCTAGCAGGAACATGAGTAACAACATCTTTATAAGGTGCTTGGTACTTGTCCCACTTATTTTTAGGAATTTCAATATAAGAGGAAAAAGCCTTAAAACAATTGGAAATACTTTGACAATCAAGACCATACTTAGTACTAATATCACGGAAGTCATCAGTTCCCATAAAAGATTTAATGCATTCATAATCATAGTTTATACCTGACTTTCTTCCTTTGTCATTCTCCCATGCTTCAGTGTCCTCTTGAATACGGTCTAGAAGATCCCATTTAGCTTCTTCCTTCATGCATGTAAATGATCCAGCACAAAAAGCATCTAATAAATCTTTATCATGAAGAGAAGCTTTGCATAAAAGTTATTGATAATAATATTGTTAGGGAGTTCATGAATAGGACATTTAAGCATTAGTAACTTCAGTCTCCCCCAAGCTTGGTCTGTACTCTCTCCATCACGAGGCCAAAAGTTATATATTTGATTCCTATCCTTATGAATCTCACTGGGAGGATAGAATTTAGAATAAAAGAGAGGTACTATTTCCTCCCATTCCATGGATTGCCCATTCTTCCACATCTTATACCATTCTTCAGCTCTTCCTTTCAATGATATAGAGAGTAACTTATTCTTCACCTGTTTAGTTGTGATACCTACACACTTAAACAACCCACATAATTCATGGATAAAAAGCAAATGATCACCAGGATGGACAGTTCCATCCCCAAAATAATAATTATCCATAACACGATCAACAATACTTGTAGGTATCTTAAAAGGATCTATCTCAATAGGTGGTGATTCATCTACTACCCTAACAGTGGTAGTAGTTTTCCCAAACAGGAAACCAAGTGGGTTATCCATATTGGAAACTGATGACCACAAGTATAGGGGATCGCAACAGTCTTCGAGGGTAGTATTACCCAATTTATTGATTCGACACAAGGGGAGACAAAGAATACTTATAAGCCTTAATAACTGAGTTGTCAATTCAGCTACACCTGGAAATAGTCTTGCTCACAGAAGTTTATTAGTAGCAACAGTTTTTTAGTAGCAATAGTAAAGTAACAGCAACAGTAAAATGAAAGCAATAGTAACAACAATAGCAAATGGTAGGATATGAATGCGGTAGGCATAGGTATGGATGGACGGGCGTTGCATGGACGAGTCTAAACATGTAACTTCAAGATCTAGGGCAATTACAGATAAATAAGATAAACATCCAAGTACTAAACAATCATATGCATGTGCTCTATATATAGTCATACGTGCTCGCAATGAGAACTTGCACAATATATTTTGTCCTTCCAGCCCGTTGTAGTGGGGCCTCAAGGGAATCTACTGGCAATTAAGGTGCTCCTTTTAATAGAGCACCGGATCAAAGCATTAACACTCCATGAACACATGTGATCCTCACATCACAGCCATCTCCTCTGGCTGTCCCAATTTCTATCACTTTGGGGCCTTTGGATCCGGCCAATGATATGTGTACATGACTTGCAGATAAGATCACAAACAATACTATCATCATGAATCAATAATAAGTTTAGATCTGAGATCATGGCACTAATAGAGATACTAGGCACCATGACCTAACAATCTTATTCGATTACATGATATAACTCATCAAATCCCTACCATCCCCATAGCCTACAGCGGGGTATTACTCACTCATGGATGGGGGAAACATGGATGGTTGATGGAGAGGCGTTGTTGATGATGATGGCGATGATCCTCTCCAAATTCCCCGTCCCGGCAGGGTGCCAGAACGAAGTTTCTGGTTCCGAATCGCGGTTTTTGGTGGTGGCATCACAACGGAACTATTTCTAGAAAAACGCCAAACCCCCTTGAGTTTTTAGGTCAGAAGGGAACTTATAGGCGAAGAAGGAGTCCAAGGGGGTGCCCAAGGCGGCCACACCCCCTCCAGGCGAGGATAGGCCTGGCCCGCATGAAGGGGTGTGGGCCCCTCAGGACCCTACTCTGTCTCGTGTTCTGGCTCCTTGAGTCTTCTGCTTAAATACGATTTTTGCCGTATTTTCTGGGATTTTTCCTGATAGTTGATTTTCTTCACAAAAACTAAACACTGATACGTCAGAAACGTATCTATAATTTTTGATGCTACATGCTTGTTTAGTATCTACTTTGCTTTGCTTTGTCTACACTTTGAGGTGCTTTCTACATGTTTTCTGGTACTAACCTATTAACAAGTTGCCACAGTGCCAGTTGCCTGTTTTCTGCTGTTTTTGGTTCCAGAAAACCTAGTAAAGAAATATTCTCGGAATTGGACGGGACAAATGTTAAAGTCAATAACTTTCTGTGGGGAACAAGAAGTCCAGAGGGGAGACGGAGAGGCGGTCTAGGGCGCCCAGACCCCCTAGGCGCGGGTGGGCCCTGCCCCGCGCCTAGGCAGGGTGTGGGGCCCCTGGCCACCGCCTCGGCTTCCCCCTTCGCCTATAAGAAGCCCCCGATGCAGAAACCCTAAGCACCTGATCAAATCTCCACGAAACCTTCTATAGCCGCCGCCACCGTCGTCCCTAGATCGAGGGGATCTAAAGCTCTTCCTGGCACCCTGCCGTAGGGGAGAACATCCCGGAGGCCTTCTCTCCGGTATGATGCGTGAGTAGTTCCACCTTGGACTATGGGACCATGTAGTAGCTAGATGGTTGTATCTCCTCCTTTGTGCTTTCATGTATAGATCTTGTGATTTCCGTTCATGATCAAGATCTAATCTATTTGTAATCATGCATGTTGTGTTTGCGGGGATCCGATGGATATTGAGATTATTATGTTGGTTTTATTAATGGTTTTGTCTTTATGATTCTATCATGTCTGTGTTGTTTGTGATCTTGCATGCTCTTCGTTGTTAGTAGCTATCTTGGCCAAGTAGTTGCTAGTGACTCCAAGAGGGGGTATTTATGCTCGATAGTGGGTTCATGCCTCTAGTTTCCAAGGGAAGTGACAGAAATCTCTTCGGTTGTAGATGTGTTGTTGCTACTAGGGAGAAAACAACGGTCTCTTGTTCATGGAACATGTGGACTGTTTACCTTACACACTTTTCTTAAAGCAGTTGTCTATTGCTTGCAACTTAATACTGGAGGGGGTTCGGATGATAACCTGAAGGTGGACTTATAGTCATAGATGAAGTTGGATGGCGGTCTATGTATATTGTTGTATTGCCCAATCGTATCTCATAGGATCTTTCTGACTAGTAATTGCATTGTTATGCCTTGCTTAGTTCTTGTCAATTGCCCTGCTGTAATTTGTTTACCCTTCATGTCATGTTGTTTATCTAAGGAGAGCACCTCTAGTGAACTATGGACCCCGATCCAATCTTTAACATTGATACACCTTCCACTTTTACTTGTTTACTTGTTGAAAACCATTACCTTCCACACCATAAGTTTAATCCTTTGTTAAATCAAACCGGTGAGCTTGACAACCTCACAGATTCGTTGGGGCAAAGTGTAACATCCCAGCATTTAGGAATTAACGAAGGGTAGATTTAGGAATTTGGAATGTTGCATGCATTCATCTGTGAAAATGTGGGAAAAAATTCGCCAAATAAAAACCTTAAGTGATCAATGTTTCTTTCATACTTTGAGATTAGGTTTAGTCTTAAAGGATGATTGCTATAAACTTTGATCTGATCTTTGAGGAATTATGTGTTTGGAAAGTGAATTTTAATTTTAAACTAGAGTGTTTGAATTATAATTCAAATGAATTAGGATTAAGGTTTGAACCTTGATTTAATTAGGAGTTAATTATTATAATTCAAATTTTAACTAAATAAAACAATTAAGAATATGAAACTTATTTCATATTTTTATTTTATAAATAAGTTACAAAATTGTAACTTATTGAAATCATCCACACACTTCACAATAATAAATGAATAAAGACTAATAATATTCTTTATTGATAATAATCTAATCTTTATTACAAAAGAATAAAATGAAGATTACAAAATAATAAATGAAAATTACAAAAGTATAAAGAAGATTACATTGGATTGTGCTATAACTAAACCTATAATAAAATCTTCACTTTAAATCTGTACCTGCAAAATAAACAGAAACTAAAATAAAAGGTTAGTCTTAGAATTATTTTTCTCTCAGACATGTCAGTGAGGTGCACTGAACAAATTCATCATTGAGAAATTATAAAAGGGGCAAGTTTCACCAATATGAAAGAATTCATCTTTCATAAATTTAGGCCAGAGGTCAAATGACAGCCAAAAGGAGCAAGTTTCACCAGCCAGGTGAAAGTAACCAGATAACAGTAAGATCCAACATTCTGAACATATCCACAGGAGCACAGCAAGCACACAAGCAGGACACACAACTAAATGCATGTGTTGTGCTGTCAGCCTCACAGCATAGCCCCAAACTCACAAAACCACTAGAACAACCGTGGAGAAGCACTAGTGCATCTCTCCACTGCTTGCACACATGAACAGCCAGCTTAGATAGCAACTTACCAAGCACAATAACCAAACTAAACCACCAAAGATCAACTAAACATCACCAGATGGTAACATAAGGAGGGGGAAGGATCAGGTGGACAGCAAGATCAAATCCAGGAGCTAGGAGGAGCAGGCTAGCTCAAGGTCAAGCACAGAAACTCAGCAAAACAAGATCAGCATCACCACTTTACTCCACAAACATCAGATTCTCTGGTGAGTATCATAAAACCTTCACATGATCTAATCATATCATCTAGACAGAAGAATGTGTTGTTTTATGAAACAAACTCTCAGAAAACACCCAAGTGGGGTGAATCCATCATAGAGATTTTAAACTCTAAAATCAAACAGCAAAGTACAAGGATCCAACCAGATCTCAGAACAACATCATTGCTCTGGTTGTCAAGCTATATAATACAATTCAAGCATAAATATAGCTAGATATAATTTCTAGGCACATCCCTAGAGTAAAGGTAGCACCTTAGAAACTAATCCTTTGGATCCAGATAATGATCAAGCTTACTATCGTTTTTACCAAGCTTTGATTCAAAAACAATAGCTGGTACCACTACTAGGACTACTCATATGAATCAATTTGATAAGGCTTAAAACCCCTAAGCCTCAGACCAACATCATTGGTCTTAGAGATTTCAGAAAAGAACATCTATGTTTATCTTTCAAAGTCAATCTTGTCTTAAGCTTAAATCAACCCACTCAATGGATTAGAATCAATCTTGTGTGCCATACCAAGATGGTGTCACAAGAACAATTCTATATGAATCAGGATAAACATCCAATCATCACAGATTCAACAAGTCAATCTACTAATCATTTTCCTGTCAGGAATCATAAATAAAACATTCCAATGTTTATCTGTATTGTTTGAGATCATGATAAACTCAAAACCACCTATTAATTTCTAAGCCAACAGCACAAAGACAGTGATTTCATCACACCATAACAATGCTCCTAAACCATGAAATGACAGTGGAAGGTTATCAAGCCATTAACTTTACCAAGCATGGTTCCAAAGCAACTATACCATCTGAATCATATGAAATCCAAGCATAAAAGCATCTAATAAGCCACCAGAACCATCATAGTTCATCTCAAGCAACAAGCCTCAGGCCAATAATCATTTAGTATGTTTACAGACCATCCAGACATAATCTAATTCATCCATTATATGATCAACTACAGGATAAGAACCCTAAATGGATAAATCATCCTAATCAGAACAAGACAATAACCAGAGAGGTCACTGCCAA
This sequence comes from Avena sativa, assembly GCA_916181665.1. Lineage (NCBI taxonomy): Eukaryota > Viridiplantae > Streptophyta > Magnoliopsida > Poales > Poaceae > Avena > Avena sativa. Next base: position 310,445,237 of record OV702284.1, on the reverse strand, counting down.
CATCCAGCATGGGATGAGCGAGCATAGAGAGCACAAGGGGAGAGGAAATGAACTCACCATTGGTCCTCGCTGGAGATTAGAAGAGGAAGCAGAGGGGCCGACGACCATGGCGGCACGGGGAGCACCCCAGAGGGGGCGCTGCAACCCATACGGCGCCACGACAGCGACCACGAACCCACATAGAGGCGAGGAGCATCACCACGATGCGCGACGGCGGCGATAGCACCTAGATCCACGCCAACCCCCAAACCCTAGGGTTTGGGACGGCATCGATCCATCGCAGGAGAGCCCCAGGCTCGAATCCAGTTGGATAGAAAGGGCAAGCATCGTCGACAACCCCCTGTTACACTACGGCGGCGACCAGAACAACCCATGGCGGCGGGAATCGACGACGGTGGCATTGCCGGCCACGGGGTCGGGGTCAGAGGAGGAGAGGATGAGCTCGAGGGAGAGAGAGGCAGTAAGGAACGGGCTGAGTTGGGCCAGACCCTTCGGGGTGGTTATTTTTCCTATGACTAATGTGCCACTAGGGCCCAATAAGAATAATCCAGCCCAGAAATCTTTTAAGGCCTATTTTAATAAATAGGAAAAGACCAAAATACCCCTGGACTTAATTAAATTCTAGAAAATAAAATAAATGTCCAAAAATTATAAATAAAATATTTTTGCATTCACAAGAATCTACACTATCCAAATAAAATAAAATATAAAATTTTAGACATTTAAATTTTATTAAGAATTTTGTAATTTTTATATTCCTTATGGAATTTTATAAAATTAATGAAAGATGATGAAAATAAATAAAAATCACGTTCATTGTATATTAATATTGTAGTATTTTTGAAAAATACTAAATAAATATTTAATAACAATTTTTAATGTATAATTAATAATTCCTAAAAGAATTATTAAATCAATCAAAGTCAAATAAAAAGGAAAATAAAATAAAATAATTCAATATATGTTATAAATATTAAAAAGTACTATTTATAAATCCTTTATTATTAAAAAGAACTTTTTATAATAATAGGGTGAATGCATATCAAGTTAAAATGATGCATTACATTATTGCATAATCATTTTGCTTCTTTAAAGATTGTCCTTACCGGGCAATGATGATGTTTTTGTAGACATAGAAGCTCAAGGTCCAGTGCAAGCATCAGACTTCACTACCTTGCCATCACAAGGCAAGTTCATCACTTGCTCATGTCCTTTGAAGAGTCATTATCAAAGTATTTGCAAATTGTGTGTTATCATATATGCTATAAAAGAAAGAAAATATTAATTTCACAAATAAAGAAATCATAGATATCATCCTAAGTGGTGATATATTGGAGCAATAGAACTTAGGGTTCTATTTGCAACAATGATGATCAAGTAGGGACTTAATAACCCCTGACATCAGTGATTCTAGCGCCGTATATTACGCGTTAGCCATGAGATTTGGAATGGGACAAAGAAGTCAGCTGTATCTTCTTCCTCTCGCATGAAGCCGGATGTGCAGGTCATGGCTGTTATCCTTGTAGTGTGCATATTAATTGGTAATTCGTAGAGGATATGCAACATATGGGTGTGAACCCTCATCGTCCCACAATAGTTCTGGCATCTAACAGTTTGTACAAATCATTGCCGTAATTCATTATGTGGGCATGGTGTACACCAAGGAGGCATGCGAGGTCGCGAAGGGGGCAGTGATTGGCTTGGACCAACTACTGGGCCCCACATCATGGAATTGTGGACGAGAAAGTACGCCCAGTTGTGCAACAAGGAGTTGACCAACTACTGGGCCCCACATCATGGAATTGTGGAAGGAGCTACGAACGCGGCAGGAAAGGAACTCCATGAAATTTCTGGTCAACCTGTGAAGGATGATTGTCATAGTTTTTCAGAATAAAATCAATCTTTGAAGAAAGATTTACAAAAATTGCATAGTGCCAAGGATTTATAATCCGAGGTGGTAGTTAGAGCATCAAACTTCCCACCTTGCATATAATGAACTTGTTGGGTAACGTTGTTACTCATTCTTTCCTTTGATCCCTTGCTTAGACTCTGAGGATCCCGAAGACGTGCCAATGTATGCAGCCAAATGTCAAGAAGATGTGTTCTACGAAGAACCCGATCTGTCCGGAGGTGTTGAGGGAGTGGATTACGAGATCCGCTACGGTGTCGATGATAACGAGTCCAACTAAGTATCCCTAGTTAGTAGTAACCAACGGAGCCGAGCAGCATGAACTCTATAGAATAAGCTGTTGAGCTCAACTCCTAGTCAGAGTTGTTGCTTTTAAATTCCGCTGAAACACTTTATATTTTGGTTTGTAAGTTGAATATTTAAGAAGTCTTGAACTTCTGGTATTGTAATAATAATGTGTGTGTATTTGTAATATGTACCCGCAATGTTTTTGTTGTACCACTCTGAGGCATGTGGTATTTACGGAACGGTGTTCTGTGGATGTCATGTCAACGACTATAGTGTACTACACATGCAGTGGTATGTTGGGTCACCGCAGTTGGTATCAAAGCAAATTGCTTTGACCTTAGGTTGGAAACCTAGTAAAGTGTATTACCTATAGGAAAATTAGCAATGATAAAGAATTCTGTAAAAGTAATATAATGGGTATTCAAATGAGAATATTCTGTTATATATTTTAGTGCGATAATTCTTTGTTATGATGCAATATGTCATGGTTACTAATCAAAATTATTTTTCTGATATATAGAGATATGGCACCAAAGTTTCCAAAATAGAATTTGGTAAGGAAAGAGGAGACTCTTGATGATTATCAAGGATCATTCACAGACCAACTTCGTCAACTTTTAAAGCTCTTTAGTTGTCCAACTAGAATTCCAGTGAATACTATCACTTACCTTGATGGCCGGATGTTATCCAAGTATCGTGTGAGTATCCAACTTCCAGAGAAGCTTGGATTATATCATGATCTACCTATAGGAGAAGGTAGGAGTCATTTAGCAGCATATCATGTTGCTGTTGTGGAGGCGATAGCTAATATCCGGGAGCAGGAAACTGAGCTAGAAGGTAGCACATTCTCTATGATACCTCATGATTCTATAGACTCGGATCCTATACCGGATCATCTTACTTTGGTTAAGAAGCATCCTAAGTTAGCTTCCAAGTTTATGGATAGATACCGAACACTCTTTGCGTCTTTTTATAAGACCCATCAAGTGATTGTCGAAGATAAAAATGACATGTTAGAGGATCTAACTGATCTGGAGAGGAGGAAGCAGTTAGCATTCCAGTTAGAGAAAGATGCAAGTAGTAGTGTAACACCTATCTTTAAGGATATACCTATAGATCTTGAATCTTTTATACCATATCCTTATTCACCAAGACCTGAACCTACACATGATCCTACCATGGATAGGAGGTATGCAGTACCACAGGGCTCAAAGGATGGTTTTGACTCAGAACTTCCTATTGAGAATTCGGATGGTTGGAGAATGGGATCATATAATGGATCTCATGAACACGAGATGTCCATAGATGGTTCCGACAGGAATGTTGGACAATCTAGTTTTATGGGTGCAAGAATGAACCCTAATAATAGTAGTAGAAATACCATGTGAATAGATAGTCAGGATGAGGAAGAAGATCCTAAGGAGAGAGTGTTTGAATCATCAACGTCTTCTCAAAACCCCAGGAATATACATTATCCAGTGTTTAACTATCTTACCCAAGAAAGCACTTGGGAAGCAGTAGGATCTGCGTATCCTGTTGACAACTCAAGAAATGAAGCTCAGGAGATGCAGACTGGAGATAATGTTGAATATGTTTTTGAAGACTTTTCAGCTGAGCTGGAGGGAGTCAATGCGCTCAGGTTGAGTAATGACTCAAGTCCTGACACTTCAGATACATAATATGTTCCTTCTGGAAGGCCATATGTTCCACAGACTATGCGACGAACAAAACGTCATCACCGTTGGACATCAGGCATGTACGATGAGCGTAGTTACTACTAGAAGGAGGCAACTAGTTAGTAATATCAAATACCGTGTATTGTACTCCAAGTAATAAGGTAGTTTTGTGATTATACCTATATGGTATATGATGTAATGACTTTGTCTCATTATGATATTATGTATCATATGTGAAATGCACATTTGGATTTTCTTTGGATCTTCATTGTGTGACTAGTTCTGTGCGTAAAGTCGAGCTCAGAACACATGTGAATGATGTAATTATGAGTATTCGCTTTATGTTGCAGGACTAGAGGGTCATGGATACGGGTGTAGAAATGGAAACTGAGCAGCAGCGGATGGAGCGAGAGGCCAAGGAGAAGGCCGATGCAGACGCAGCAAACCAAGAAGAATTACCACCACCACCAATGAGGCCGTTAATGGAGCAGAATTTTATGCAATGCATGCAAATGATGCAAGAGACCCAGAACAAGTTCATGGAAGAGCTGCTGGGACAAGCAAATCAGAGGGCACCTGAAGGTGGAGGAGTGAGTCTATCTGATTTCCATAATGCAAGACCGTTACCTTTTGCATCAGCTCCTGAACCAATGGATGTAGAAGACTGGCTAACAGATACTGAAAGGAAGCTGAAAACTGTAGGTTGCAATGATGAGGAGAAATTGAGGTATGCAACTCATCTTCTGACTGGACCTACAGCATCATGGTGGGAGAATCAGTTAACCATGCAACAACCAGGAAGGGAGTTTACCTGGGAAGAGTTCAAGCAGAGATTCCGTGAATATCATGTTCCGGAAAGTGTTATGGAGTTGAAACGGAGAGAATTTGAGGAGCTTCAGCAAGGATATACTAGTGTCATGAAGTACATCCGGGAGTTTAGTCAACTGTCTCGCTATGCTGAGGAGTATGTCAACACTGAAGAGAAGCGGAAGAAGCGTTTCCTACATGGATTAAATCCATTTGTGAAGATGCAACTAAGGTTAGCCAATAAGCAAACTTATCAGCAGTTGTTGGATGCAGCCATTACTTTTGAGGATGATTATAAGAATGTCCAAGAGGACCGGAGGAAGAGAGCCAAGAAGGAAACTAAGAGAATTCAGGCAAGCAAAACCTAAACCCAACCTGGAGTTCAAACCTCGGAATAGGAATTATGGCAACAATAACAATAACAAGGGCAGTGGTGGAAATCAATCCAATCCGAGAAGGAATGTTATTTGAAACAATTGTGGAATTCCAGGGCATTTCCAGAGGGAATGCAAAAAGCCTGTAGTGATTTGTTATGGTTGTGGTCAGAAGGGGCATATCAAGCCAGATTGTCCAAGCAAACCACCCGGAGGTTGGCCTACCAAGGGAGGAGGACAAGCCAGTGGAGGAAATGGACAGCCCAATAAAGGAGGAAATAATGGAAAGAACAACAATGGCAAGAGGAACCGACCTACCAAGAAACTAAACTGTGCAACCCTCGAGGAGGTGGATAATTCGGAACATGCAGTGATAGGTACGCTCAATATCCTTACCAATCCCGGCAAAGTTCTATTTGATACTGGTGCAACTACTTCATTCATTTTTGAAGAATTTTGTGATAAGTTCGGGATTAGAAGGGCAACATTAGAAAGTCCTATGACCGTAGTTACGGCAGGAGGGAATGTGATTGTACGCCACATAAAACAAGATCAGGTTATCTCGATATGTGGTTGTACATATTTCGCAGACCTTTATGTGATTCCTTTGAAGGGAAATGCAGTAGTGCTGGGGATGGATTGGATGATGGAACACAGAGCTCAGATAAATTGTGAGGAGAAAACTATCTCAATCAAAACTCCAAGTGGAGCAAGGATAGTTTACCAAGCAGATAAGCACAGTCATATCATGGTGGATCTGTAGTTAAACTCAATGATAGAGGTCAAATTGGAAGAGATTCCTATAGTTAATGAATTCCAAGATGTTTTTCCAGCAGAGCTACCGGGAATGCCACCAAACCGGGAGATAGAGTTCACTATTGACCTAATTCCTCGTACAGCACCAATAGCTCAAGCACCATATAAGATGGGACCTAAAGAGTTGAAAGAACTCAAATAGAAAATTGATGAATTAGCTAGAAAAGGATTTATTCAGGAAAGTGTATCCCCATGGGGAACACCAGTAATCTTTGTGGATAAGAGAGATGGTGGAAGAAGAATGTGTGGAGATTATAGAAATCTGAACAACGTTACTATTACGAATAAGTATCCTTTACCAAGAATTCAAGATTTGTTTGATCAGGTGAAAGGGGCTGGGGTATTTTCAAAGATCGATTTAAGATCTGGATACCATCAAATAAAAATCAAGCCGGAATATGTTCCAAAAATAGCATTTGTCTCAAGATATGGACACCATGAGTATCTGGTAGTACCATTTGGTTTGACCAATGCACCGGCAATATTCATGAATCTGATGAACAAGATCTTCATGCCATATTTGGACAAGTTTGTCATAGTCTTTATTGATGATATTCTGATATATTCCAAGGATAAAGAAGACCATGCTGATCATTTGAGAATAGCATTGCAGACTTTAAGAGAACACAAACTTTATGCTAAGTTCAGTAAGTGTGAATTTTGGCTTGATGAGGTAGAATTCCTCGGTCATGTGATCAGTAAAGATGGAATTGCTGTAAATCCATCTAAGGTTCGGTCAGTACTAGAGTGGACTGCAGCGACCAATGTAAAACAAATTCGAGGTTTTCTAGGAATGGCTGGTTATTATCGGAGATTCGTTGAAGGTTTCTCCAAAATAGCCAGACCAATGACCAAATTATTAAGGAAGAATACACCATTCAAGTGGGATGAGAAATGTGAAGCAAGTTTTCAAGAGTTGAAGACTAGGTTAACCACAACTCCAATTTTAGCAGTTCCTGAAACAGGGAAGGACTTCACCGTATACTGTGATGCATCTAAAGAAGGTTTGGGTTGTGTATTAATGCAATATTGGAAAGTGATTGCTTATGGTTCAAGACAACTGAAACCACATTAAGTCAACTATCCAACTCATGATTTAGAGTTAGCAGCAGTAGTTTTTGCGCTAAAAGGATGGAGGCTTTTCCTATATGGAGCCAGATGTGAGTTATACACTGACCATAAAAGTCTCAAATATTTCTTCACTCAAAAGGAATTGAATATGAGACAGAAGCATTGGTTGGCACTAATCCAGGATTATGATTTAACAATAAACTACACCCCAGGGAAAGCAAATGTTGTAGCAGATGCTTTAAGCAGAAAGAGTGCAGATATTTAGCCTAGCAATAGAGAGCTACCAAAAGAGTTACAAATGGACTTGGAAAGATTAGAGCTTCAATTCATCAGAACAGAGGTTCTTGGAGGATTAACTACTATGCAGGTAGTTGTAGATCAGGACAGTGATCTTAAGCAAGAAATTTTTAGACAACAAGCAGAAGATCCTTTTATTGCTGAGGAAATTCGGAGGATATCTCAAGGGCAAAAATCAGTTTTTCGCCTTGGGGATTATGGATCTTTATGGTTTCAAGACCGTCTATGTGTTCCAGATGTGACGGAGATTAGAGATGTCATACTCAGAGAAGCACATGATACTCCATATTTTATACATCCATGGAGTACCAAGATGTATATGGACTTGAAAGAACTATTCTGGTGGAACAACATGAAAAGAGATATTTCTAAATATGTATCTGAATGCCATACTTGCCAAAGGGTGAAAGCTGAACATCAAAGTCCAGCAGGACCATTACAACCTTTGGAAATTCCTGAATGGAAATGGGAGGAAATAGGTATGGACTTCATCACAGGATTGCCCATGACACCAAAAAAGAAGGATATGATATGGGTAATTGTGGACAGACTCACTAAGAGTGCACATTTTATTCCGGTGAATCAAAAGGATAATGCCGAGAAGTTAGTTGAAGTATATGTCAAAGAGATAGTAAGTAAGCATGGAGTACCCAAAAAGATCGTAACTGATAGGGGATCAGTGTTTACTTCAGCATTTTGGAAGCAGTTGCATGAAGCACTTGGTTCAAAGTTAGATTTCAGCACAGCATATCATCCTGAGACAGGAGGTCAAACTAAAAGAACAAATCAAATACTAGAAGACATGTTAAGGGCTTGTGCACTAGATTTTGGAGGAACATGGGAAGATCATCTACCATTGGCAGAATTTTCTTATAATAATAGCTATCAGAGTAGTCTGAAGGCAGCTCCATATCAGGTTATGTATGGAAGGAAGTGTAGATCACCAATATGTTGGTATGAACCTGGAAGCAGCAAAGAATTTGCGCCAGGTTATATCAAGGAAAGACAAGACATCATTGATAATATTAGGGATAGACTGAAAATAGCTCAAAGTAGGCAGAAAAGTTATGCAGATCAAAGTCGAAGATCATGGCATCCAGAAGTGGGAGATATGGTCTATTTAAAAGTAAGCCCAATGAAAGGGGTGAAAAGATTCGGAGTTAAAGGAAAATTGAGTCCAAGATACATCAGACCATTCAAGATATTAGGTCAAAACAGAACTATAGCTTATGCTTTAGAGTTACCATCAAGATTGGCTCAAGTGCATAATTTTTTCCATGTGTCACAACTTCGTAAATTCTTAAAAGTTCCAGATGATGCAATCACACATCAAGAGATAGAACTACAAGCAGACCTGACCTATATTGAAAAGCCTTCTAAGATTCTAGAAGAAAACTGGAAAAGATTGAGGAACAGAGCAATCAAATATTCAGGTACAGTGGGAACATCACCCTAAAAGGGAAGCCATGTGGGAGAAAGAAGAGGATTTAAGGAAAGCCTATCCAAAACTATTCAGGTACATCTCCACAAACTTCGGGACGAAGTTTAATTTAAGGGGGGAAGTCTGTAACATCCCAGCATTTAGGAATTAACGAAGGGTAGATTTAGGAATTTGGAATGTTGCATGCATTCAATGTGGGGAAAATTTTCGCCAAATAAAAACCTTAAGTGATCAATGTTTCTTTCATACTTTGATATTAGGTTTAGTCCTAAAGGATGATTGCTATAAAATTTGATCTGATCTGTGAGTAATTATGTGTTTGGTAGTGAATTTGAATTTTAAACTAGAGTGTTTGAATTATAATTCAAATGAATTAGGATTAAGGTTTGAACCTTGATTTAATTAGGAGTTAATTATCATAACTCAAATTTTAACTAAAGAAAACAATTAAGAATATGAAAACTTATTTCATATTTTTATTTTATAAATAAGTTAAAAATTGTAACTTATTGAAATCATCCACACACATCACAATAATAAATGAATAAAGACTAAGAATATTCTTTATTGATAATAATCTAATCTTTATTACAAAAGAATAAAATGAAGATTAGAAAATAATAAATGAAAATTACAAAAGTATAAAGAAGATTACATTGGATTGTGCTATAACTAAACCTAAACTAAAATCTTCACTTTAAATATGTACCTGCAAAATAAACAGAAACTAAAATAAAAGGTTAGTGTTAGAATTATTTTTCTCTCAGACATGTCAGTGAGGTGCACTGAACAAATTTATCATTGAGAAATTATAAAAGGGGCAAGTTTCACCAATATGAAAGAATTCATCTTTCATAAATTTAGGCCAGAGGTCAAATGACAGCCAAAAGGAGCAAGTTTCACCGGCCAGGTGAAAGTAACCAGATAACAGTAAGTTCCAAAATTCTGAACATATCCACAGGAGCATAGCAAGCACACAAGCAGGACACATAACTAAATGCATGTGTTGTGCTGTCAGCCTCACAGCACAGCCCCAAACTCACAAAACCACTAGCACAGTCGTGGAGAAGCACTAGTGCATCTCTCCACTGCTTGCACACAAGAACAACCAGCTTAGACAGCAACTTACCAAGCACAACAGCCAAACTGAACCACCAACGATCAACCAAACATCACCAGATGGTGACATAAGGAGGGGGAAGGATCAGGTGGACAGCAAGATCAAATCGAGGAGCTAGGAGGAGCAGGCTAGCTCAAGGCCAAGCACAGAAGCTCAGCAAAACAAGATCATCATCACCACTTTACTCCACAAACATCAGATTCTGTGGTGAGTATCATAAAACCTTCACATGATCTAATCATATCATCTAGACAGAAGCATGTGTTGTTTTATGAAACAAACTCTCAGAAAATACCCAAGTGGGGTGAATCCATCATAGAGATTTTAAACTCTAAAAGTAAACAGCAAAGTACAAGGATCCAACCAGAGCTCAGAACAACATCATTGCTCTGGTTGTCAAAGCTATATAATACAATTCAAGCATAAATATAGCTAGATATAATTTCTAGGCACATCCCTAGAGTAAAGGTAGCACCTTAGAAACTAATCCTTTGCATCCAGATAATGATCAAGCTTACTATCATTTTTACCAAGCTTTGATTCAAAAACAATAGCTAGTACCACTACCAGGACTACTCATATGAATCAATTTGATAAGGCTTAAAACCCCTAAGCCTCAGACCAACATCATTGGTCTTAGAGATTTTAGAAAAGAACATCTATGTTTATCTTTCAAAGTCAAGCTTGTCTTAAGCTTAAATCAACCCAATCAATGGATTAGAATAAATCTTGTGTGCCATACCAAGATGGTGTCACAAGAACAATTCTATATGAATCAGGATAAACATCCAATCATCACAGATTCAACAAGTCAATCTACTAATCATTTTCCTGTCAGGAATCATAAATAAAACATTCCAATGTCTATGTGTACTGTTTGAGATCATGATAAACTCAAACCACCTATTAATTTCTAAGCCAACAGCACTAAAACAGTGATTTCATCACACCATAACCATGCTCCTAAACCATGAAATGATAGTGGAAGGTTATTAAGCCATTAACTTTACCAAGCATGGTTCCAAAGCAACTATACCATCTGAATCATATGCAATCCCAGCATAAAAGCATCTAATAAGCCACCAGAACCATCATAGTTCATCTCAAGCAACAAGCCTCAGGCCAATGATCATTTAGTATGTTTACAGACCATCCAGACATAATCTAATTCATCCAGTATATGATCAACCACAGGATAAGAACCCTAAATGGATAAATCATCCTAATCAGAACCAGACAATAACCAGAGAGGTCACTGCCAACATCCAGCATGGGATGAGCGAGCAGATAGAGCACAAGGGGAGAGGAAATGAACTCACCATAGGTCCTCGCTGGAGATTAGAAGAGGAAGCAGAGGGGCCGATGACCATGGCGGCACGGGGAGCACCCCAGAGGGGGTGCTGCAACCCATACAGCGCCACGGCGCGACCATGAACCCACATAGAGGCGAGGAGCATCACCACGACGCGCGACGGCGGCGGCAGCACCTGGATCCACGCCAACCCCCAAACCCTAGGGTTCGGGACGGCATCGATCCATCGCAGGAGAGCCCCAAGCTCTAATCCAGTTGGATAGAAAGGACAAGCGTCGTCGACAACCCCCTGTTGCACTACGGCGGCGACCAGAACGGCCCATGGCGGCGGGAATCGACGGCGGCGGCATCGCCGGCCACGGGGTCGGGGTCAGAGGAGGAGAGGATGAGCTCGAGGGAGAGAGAGGCAGTGAGGAATGGGCTGAGTTGGGCCAGACCCTTCGGGGTGGTTATTTTTCCTATGACTAATGGGCCACTAGGGCCCAATAAGAATAAGCCAGCCCAGAAATCTTTTAAGGCCTATTTTAATAAATAGGAAAAGACCAAAATACCCCTGGACTTAATTAAATTCTAGAAAATAAAATAAAAGTCCAAAAATTATAAATAAAATATTTTTACATTCACAAGAATCTACACTATCCAAATAAAATAAAATATAAAATTTTAGACATTTATATTTTATTAAGAATTTTGTAATTTTTATATTCCTTATGGAATTTTATAAAAAAGATGATGAAAATAAATAAAAATCATGTTCATTGTATATTAATATTGTAGTATTTTTGAAAAATACTAAATAAATATTTAATAACAATTTTTAATGTATAATTAATAATTCCTAAAAGAATTATTAAATCAATAAAAGTCAAATAAAAGGGAAATAAAATAAAATAATTTAATATATGTTATAAATATTAAAAAGTAATATTTATAAATCCTTTATTATTAAAAAGAACTTTTTATAATAATAGGGTGAATGCATATCAAGTTAAAATGATGCATTACATTGTTGCATAATCATTTTGCTTCTTTAAAGATTGTCCTTACCGGGCAATGATGATGTTTTTGTAGACATAGAAGCTCAAGGTCCAGTGCAAGCATCAGACTTCACTACCTTGCCATCACAAGGCAAGTTCATCACTTGCTCATGTCCTTTGAAGAGTCTTTATCAAAGTATTTGCAAATTGTGTGTTATCATATATGCTATAAAAGAAAGAAAATATTAATTTCACAAATAAAGAAATCATAGATATCATCCTAAGTGGTGATATATTGGAGCAGTAGAACTTAGGGTTCTATTTGCAAAAATAATGATCAAGTAGGGACTTAGGATATACTCAGCTGTATCTTCTTCCTCTCGCATGAAGCCAGATGTGCAGTTCGTGGTTGTTATCCTCGTAGCGTGCATATTAATTGGTAATTCGTAGAGGATATGTAGCATATGGGTGGAAACCCTCATCGTCCCACGATAGTTCTGGCATCTAACGGTATGTACAAACCATTGTCGTAATTCATTATGTGGGCATGGTGTACACCAAGGAGGCATGCGAGGACGCTAAGGGGGCAGTGATTGGCTTGGACCAACTACTGGGCCCCACATCATGGAATTGTGGACGGGAAAGTACGCCCGGTTGTGCAACAAGGAGTTGATCTCTCATGGGTAAAGTAACGCACCTCTGCAGAGTGTAAGAAGTGTAACTTGTTACTCCCTGTTCCGGGAAGGAGCTACGAACGCAGCAGGAAAGGAACTCCATGAAAGTTCTGGTCAACCTTTGAAGGCTGATTGTCATAGTTTTTCAGAATAAAATCAATCTTTGAAGAAAGATTTACAAAAATTGCATTGTGCAAAGGATTTATAATCCGAGGTGGTAGTTAGAGCATCAAACTTCCCACCTTGCATATAATGAACTTGTTGGGTAACGTTGTTACTCATTCTTTCCTTTGATCCCTTACTTAGACTCTGAGGATCCCGAAGACGTGCCAATGTATGTAGCCGAATGTCAAGAAGATGTGTTCTACGAAGAACCCGATCTGTCTAAAGGTGTTGAAGCAGTGGATTACGAGATCCGCTACGGTGTTGATGATAACGAGTCCAGCTAAGTATCCCTAGTTAGTAGTAACCAACGGAGCCGAGCAGCATGAACTCTATAGAATAAGCTGTTGAGCTCAACTCTTAGTCAGAGTTGTTACTTTTAAATTCCGCTGAAACACTTTATATTTTGGTTTGTAAGTTGAATATTTAAGAAGTCTTGAACTTATGGTATTGTAATAATAATAATAATGTGTATGTATTTGTAATATGGACCCGCAATGTTTATGTTGTACCACTCTGAGGGATGTGATATTTACGGAACGTTGTTCTGTGGATGTCATGTCAACGACTATAGTGTACTACACATGCAGTGGTATGCTGGGTCACCGAACAAAGTCTTGAGTTTGTGTTGTGCAGGTCTCCGCATTGCTTGCAACACCTGTGTGACGTTTCCTTCCTCCTACTGGTTCGATAACCTTGGTTTCTTACTGAGCGAAAAATTGATGATGTGTTGCTTCACACCTTGCTCTTGGGGTTCCCAATGAACGCTCCTACATCAACTCAGCGCTGCATCAAGATTTTCTGGCGCCGTTGCCGGGGAGGCTAAGGACGTATTCACTAGGGGAGTCATCCACTTCCTTTCTCTTTACTTTGTTTTTAGTTTGCTTTTTTTCTTTTGCTTGGTTTTATTTGACTTTTTTCAAAAAACTCAAAAAAATTAGTCTAGCTTGGTTTGCTTTCTTTATTGAAAAACACAAAAAATAGTTCCTACTCTAGTTGCCACCTCATTCTAGCTCACCATCTTGCTCCCCAAGTTCACCCTAAAGGACCTTTCTATAGGTCATGGCTCCATAATTAGGAAAGATAATATTGAAGAGTTCTTTAATTATGTTAGCAAGCATGAGGATATTGAGGATAAATCTATAGCAGAGCTTGCTCCTAATTATGAGATTGCTTCAGATTCTTTAGTTCATATATTGGAGGCTAGGTTTGTTAGTCTTAACCCCATGATGCAAATTTTGTTCTTAAAACCAAAAGAAGAAAAGAATGCCGAAAAGAGAGAATTTATTCTTGAAACTTCACTCAAAGAGTTCCATTATGTTGCTAGGGAAGCTAAAAAGGTCTTTAAGCGTTTTAATATGCTAGGCTCATGTGTAGATGTTGTGGGTACTTCAGAGAAAACAAAACCTAGATATGAATTTAAGATACCCATACCATTTAAGCTTGTTGGGATGCATGAGGCCTTTGAAAAGCATTTTGATTGGATTGTTCCTGAAAATCCTTTTGATGAATGTATTAAACCAAAGAGAAATGAGAAGGGATCCTCCAAAACCCATTTGGATGATATACCTTTCATAGTTGAAGATTTTGCAAGTATGGATGTTAATGCTTCCTCATTTGAAAATACTTCATTCTTCTTGCTTCTTGTGCCTAACTTAAATGCGTTAAATAAAAGTACTTGTTGGGAGATAACCCAAGAGTTTCCTTGAGTCTTGGAAGTTCTTACTTCAGTAATGATCTCTCCTTATCCTTTTTGTTTGCTTTTTGTGCCAAGAATGACCTCTAATGAGAGGGAAGTAAGATTTCGGGAGTTGCTGTCCCGAAGCAGATTTCTGTCCTCCACCAAAAAGAATCGTGAGGAGTCTCTGTAACTCGGATTTAGCTCAAAATTTATGAATAAATCTGCCAGTATGTTATCTAACGTTCATTATTTCAACACTTTTTGATTTGAGCAACAGAAGATGTTTGAAAAAATCGGTTTCTACCTGCTGGTCTGTTTTGACAAATTTCTTCCATTATTTGCATTTGCTTCTTATTGATTCCTTTTTGGGTTCTTTTTGGGAAATTTAGCTTTTTTGAAGGAGTTACTACAATAGCTTGTGTTTTTAGTGAAAAGCCTTGTTGTTCCAAAGCTTTGCCAGAGGTCTAATATCTTTTGAATAAACTAATGTTGCTAATGAAGATTGTGTGAAGTTTTGTATGAAGGAAAAAATATCAGGTGTAGAGAGAGAATGATGCAATGAGATGAATAATGGAAAAAAGATCAATCTTGGGGATGCCACCCCGGTGTCACCCCAAGAAATATCTAAGAGGTACAAGCGTCAAAGCTTGGGGATGCCCAAGGCATCCCCTTCTTCATCAATAAAAATCTCAGGTCTGTTTAGACACTTTATTTTTATTGTTTCATGCCAAGTTGTGTTGTTCTTGGAGCGTCTTAGTTTTAGTTTGATTTGCTTAGTTTGTTTAGTTTGCTTAAGTAGTTTGGACCCCATTCTCGATGTGTTGTTTTGCAAATAAGTTGCTTGGTGTTGGAAAGGAGTAGTAAGTTCTTACTTGTAAGTGGAAGAGGAGCTTGCATTGATTGTGACTTAGACTTCAGCATGACATGATAGGTGTTGTTTTGACCTTATGCTTAGTGATTATTTATGTAGCATGTATTGTTCCAAACAATTGGGATTGCTTAGTGTCCCTTGAAGAAACTATGCGTTGTTTTCGCATGCAAAAGCATAGTATTGTGGTATTCTCCCTTGAGGTTTGTTTGGGTTGACTTTGCACATGCTCACACCATGTTATGACTTTCACAAGTCACCATATCCTATATGATCATGTAGTACTTTACTTGTAGTACCACTCTATGCTTTGATTAGTAATGCTTTGTTGCACTGCATGATTATGGCCATTATTGCTCTCTTATTTGGTTGCTCCCAGTCTTTTGATAGCCTCCACTTGTATCAGTAAGTTATAATCATGCTTCCAACTCCCAAGAAACCAAGTTTTTCCAAAGTGTCCACTATAAACTCCTATGCATGGTGTGTTACACCATTCCAAGTATATTCTTGTTTTCAGCTATCTTCCAATTAAAAACTATTTTGTTATGTGAAAACTTAGTGATTAAATCCCTCACAAACTTGATGGAACACTTTATATTCTTTGCCCCTAATAAACTTGAACCATTGTGTCATCTATGTTGTATATGCTTGCACTTATACGTTGGAATAAGCAGAACCGTGCTGTCACGGGGAACGTTTTCAACATTGCACTTGTACTTTGTTCTCAATTGATATCATGATCTTTTGTCTATGGATGTCACCGGTGTGAAATAAAGAGGGAACTTGTAAGTCCATGGAGTTTGTATCCTATGTTAGAGAAACGCCTGGGTCGCTAGCCTAAGCCATGCCTAATCATGGTGGAAACTTGCAGCATCACCATAGTGAGCTATCTATGAAGCATCCTCAATAAAAAAGATATGCATATGGTAAATAAAAAGATTTCTGAGATGCTCATTGTCTGCTTGCCTTGTCATTTTCGTTATGGGAAAGCTCATGTACCATGTGCAAGGGGTACCCCGTTGGCGATTCTCTATGATATGCATATACTTACAATGACAAGAACTTATAGGTGACTAAAGTTGAGTAGAATGAGGTGTGGCCCTCGTATTCAAGGGACTTGAGATTGCCAAGTTATACTTCGTCAAGCATATACTTCATCTTTGTTCACTTTAACCTTAATCACTTCAAGATGCTTATGATAGGGGCAATGAGGGCTGAAAGCTAACAAGTACCATAATTTTTGGAAGCTCTTTTTGAAACTTGAAATCCCTGTTTCCTTTATAAAAGGCCTTTCTTCCACCACTATTGAGTCTCCACCTTCTACCTTTAGGCACCATTAAGAGAGCATAGTTGTCATTCTGTGTGCAGTGTTCCAAAGCTTATTGATTGATGCATATTGTGATATTACTTGTTCTTGTGCTATTTGTTTCTAGTCACCCTTGTGAACTTTGAAGGTGTCCTATGCATCTATTTGCTACTCTATGTGGGACAAGCTGATTGCCACTATGCTATGTTTTCTGTATATGAAACAAACAAACGTTTTTCAATGCATGTTATTCATGATCTTTGTTTGTAGACTTTCATGTTGCATGAATAGTTACTATGTCCTATTGTTAGAACTCCATCTTTCATGCACATTTTTAGAGTTCTTTGATCCCAGCTTTCAATGCTTGCAAATGGTTAGATCTTTATTGTGAGTATGCAAGTCACCTAAAAAATCATTCTTTTTATCACTTACCTACTCGAGGACGAGCAGGAGTTAAGCTTGGGGATGCTTGATACGTCGGAAACCTATCTATAATTTTTGATGCTCCATTTTTGTTTAGTATATACTTTGCTTTGCTTTGTCTACACTTTGAGGTGCTTTTTACATGTTTTCTGGTACTAACCTATTAACAAGTTGCCACAGTGCCAGTTGCCTGTTTTCTGCTGTTTTTGGTTCTAGAAAAGCTAGTAAAGAAATATTCTCGGAATTGGACGTGACAAACGTCAAAGTCAATAACTTTCCGTGGGGAACAAGAAGTCCAGAGGGGAGACGGAGAGGCGGGCTAGGGCGCCCAGACACCCCTAGGCGTGGGTGGGCCCTGCCCCGCGCCTAGGTAGGGTGTGGGGCCCCTGGCCACCGCCTCGGCCTCCCCCTTCGCCTATAAGAAGCATCCGATGCAGAAACCCTAAGCACCCGATCAAATCTCCACGAAACCTTCTGTAGCCACCGCCACCGTCTTCCCTAGATCGGGGGGATCTGAAGCTCTTCCCTTCACCCTGCCGGAGGGAAGATCATCCCGAAGGCCTTCTCTCTGGTATGATGCGTGAGTAGTTCCACCTTGGACTATGGGTCCATGTAGTAGCTAGATGGTTGTATCTCCTCCTTTGTGCTTTCATGTATAGATCTTGTGAGCTCTGTTCATGATCAAGATCTAATCTATTTGTAATCATGCATGTTGTGTTTGCGGGGATCCGATGGATATTGAGATTATTATGTTGGTTTGATTAATGGTTTTGTCTTTATGATTTTATCATGTCTGTGTTGTTTGTGATCTTGCATGCTCTCCGTTGTTAGTAGCTATCTTGGCCAAGTAGTTGCTAGTGACTCCAAGAGGGGGTATTTATGCTCGATAGTGGGTTCATGCCTCTAGTTTACAACGGAAGTGACAGAAATATCTTCGGTTGTAGATGTGTTGTTGCTACTGGGGAGAAAACAACGGTCTCTTGTTCATGGAACATGTGGACTGTTTACCTTACACACTTTGCTTAAAGCAGTTGTCTGTTGCTTTCAACTTAATACTGGAGGGGGTTCGGATGATAACCTGAAGGTGGACTTCTAGTCATAGATACAGTTGGATGGTGGTCTATGTATATTGTTGTATTGCCCAATCGAATCTTATAGGATCTTTCTGACTAGTAATTGCATTGTTATGCCTTGCTCAGTTCCTATCAATTGCCCTGTTGTAATTTGTTTACCCTTCATGCCATGTTGTTTATCTGAGGAGATCACCTCTAGTGAACTATGGACCCCGGTCCAATCTTTACCATTGATACACCTTCCATTGTTACATGTTTACTTGCTGCAAACCATTACCTTCCACACCATACATTTGATCCTTTGTTACAGCAAACCGGTGAGCTTGACAACCTCATTGATTCGTTTAGGCAAAGTCTTGAGTTTTTGTTGTGCAGGTCTCCGCGTTGCTTGCAACACCTGTGTGATGTTTCCTTCCTCCTACTGGTTCGATAACCTCGGTTTCTTACTGAGGGAAAACTCGCTGCTGTGCTGCTTCACACCTTGCTCTTGGGGTTCCCAACGAAGCGCTCCTACATCAACTCAACGCTGCATCAAGATTTTCTGGCGCCGTTGCTGGGGAGGCTAAGGACGTCTTCACTAGGGGAGTCCTCCACTTCCTTTATCTTTACTTTGTTTTTAGTTTGCTTGGTTTTGTTTGCCTCTTTTCAAAAAACCCAAAAAAATTAGTCTAGCTTGGTTTCTTTCTTTATTAAAAAACACAAAAAAATTAGTTCCTACTCTAGTTGCCACCTCGTTCTAGCTCACCATGTTGCTCCCCAAGTTCACCCTGAAGGACCTTTCTATAGGTAGTGGTTCCATAATTGGGAAAGATAATATTGAAGAATTATTTAATTATGTTAGCAAGCATGAGGATATTGAGGATAAATCTATAACAGAGCTTTCTCCTAATTATGAGATTGCTTCGGCTTCTTTAGTTCATATGTTGGAGGCTAGGTTTGTTAGCGTTAAACCCATGATGCAAATTTTGTTCTTAAAACTAAAACAAGAAAAGAATGCTGAAAAGAGAGAATTTATTCTTGAAACTTTACTCAAAGAGTTCCATGATGTTGCTAGGGAAGCCAAAAAGGTCTTTGAGAGTTTTAATACGCTAGGCGCATGTGTAGATGTTGTGGGTACTTCAGATAAAACAAATCCTAGATATGAATTTAAAATACACATACCATTTAAGCTTGTTGGGATGCATGAGGCCTTTGAAAAGAATTTTGATTGGATTGTTCCTGAAAATCCTTTTGATGAAAGTAGTAAACCAAAGAGAAATTATAAGGTATCCTCCAAAACCCATTTGGATGAGATACCTTTCATAGTTGAAGATTTTGCAACTATGGATGTTAATGCATCCTCATTTGAAAATACTTGATTCTTCTTGCTTCTTGTGCCTAACTTAAAGGCGTTAAAGAAAAGTACTTGTTGGGAGATAAACCAAGAGTTTCCTTGAGTCTTGGAACTTATTACTTCATTAATGACCTCTCCTTATCCTTTTTGTTTACTTTTTGTGCCAAGAATGACCTCTAATGAGAGGGAAGTAAGATTTGGGGAGTTGTTGTCCCGAAGCAGATTTCTGTCCTACACCAAAAATATTTGTGAGGAGTCTCTGTAACTCGGATTAATCTCAAAATGTACGAATAAATCCCCCAGTATGTTAGCTAACATTTGTTAGTTCAACACTTTTTTATTTGAGCAACATAAAATATTCGAAAAAATCGGTTTCTACCTGCTGATATGATTTGACAGATTTCTGCAATTATTTGCATTTGCTTCTTATTGATTCCTTTTTGGGTTATTTATGGGAAATTGAGATTTTTTGAAGGAGTTACTACAATAGCTTGTGTTTTTAGTGAAAAGCCTTGCTGTTCCAAAGCTTTGCCAGAGGTCTAATATCTTTTGAATAAACTAATGTTGCTAATGAAGATTGTGTGAAGTTTTGTATGAAGGAAAAAATTTCACATGTAGAGAGAATGATGCAATGAGATGAAGAATGGACAAAAGCTCAAGCTTGGGGATGCCACCCCGGTGTAACCCCAAGAAATATCCAAGAGGTACAAGCGTCAAAGCTTGGGGATGCCCAAGGCATCCCCTTCTTCATCAATAAAAAGCCCAGGTCTGTTTAGACACTTCGTTTTTATTGTTTCATGCCAAGTTGTGTTGTTCTTGGAGCGTCTTAGTTTTAATTTGCTTTCCTTAGTTTGTTTAGTTTGCTTAAGTAGTTTGGACCCCCGTTCTCGCTGTGTTGTTTTGCAAATAAGTTGCTTGGTGTTGGAAAGGAGTAGTAAGTTCTTACTTGTAAGTGCAAGAGGAGCTTGCATTGATTGTGACTTAGACTTTAGCATGACATGCTAGGTGTTGTTTTGACCTTATGATTAGTGATTATTGCTGTAGTATGTCTTGTTCCAAACAATTGGGATTGCTTAGTGTGCCTTGAAGAAACTATGCGTTGTTTTAGCATGCAAAAGCATAGTATCGTGGTATTCTCCCTTGAGGTTTGTTTGGGTTGACTTGGGACATGCTCACACCATGTTATGACTTTCACAAGTCACCATAGCCTCTATGATCATTTATTCCTTGACTTGTAGTACCACTCTATGCTTTGATTAGTAATGCTTTGTTGCACTGCATGATTATGGCCATTATTGCTCTCTTATTTGGTTGCTCCTAGTCTTTTGCTAGCCTCCACTTGTATGAGTAAGTTCTACTCATGCTTCTAACTCCCAAGAAACCAAGTTTTTACAAAGTGTCCACTATAAACTCCTATGCATGGTGTGTTACACCATTCCAAGTATATTCTTGTTTTCAGCTATCTTCCAATTAAAAACTATTTTGTTATGTGAAAACTTAGTGATTAAATCCCTCACAAACTTGATGGCACACTTTATATTCTTTGCCCCTAATAAACTTGAACCATTGTGTCATCTATGTTGTATATGCTTGCACTTATACGTGGGAATTAGCAGAACCGTGCTGTCACGGGGAATATTTTCAACATTGCACTTGTACTTTATACTCAGTTGATATCATGCTCTTTTGTCTATGGATGTCACCGGTGTGAAATAAAGAGGGAACTTGTAAGTCCATGGAGTTTGTATTATGTGTTAGAGAAACTCCTGGGCCGCTAGCCTAAGCCATGCCTAATCATGGTGGAAACTTGCAGCATCACCATAGTGAGCTATCTATGAAGTATCTTCAATAAAAATCTATGCATATGGTAAATAAAAGATTGCTGAGATGCTCATTGTCTGCTTGCCTTGTCATTTTGGTTATGGGAAAGCTCCTGTACCATGTGCAAGGGGTACCCCGTTGGCGGTTCTCTATGATATGCAAATACTTACAATGACAAGAACTTACAGGTGACTAAAGTTGAGTAGCATGAGGTGTGGCCCTCGTATTCAAGGGACTTGAGATTGCCAACTTATACTTCGTCAAGCATATACTCCATCTTTGTTCACTTTAACCTTAATCACTTCAAGATGCTTATGATAGGGGCAATGAGGGCTGAAAGCTAACAAGTACCATAATTTTTGGAAGCTCGTTTTGAAACTTGAAATCCCTGCTTCCTTTATAAAAGGCCTTTCTTCCACCACTATTGAGTCTCCACCTTCTACCTTTAGGCACCATTAAGAGAGCATAGTTGTCATTCTGTGTGCAGTGTTCCAAAGCTTATTGATTGATGCATATTGTGATATTACTTGTTCTTGTGCTATTTGTTTCTAGTCACCCTTGTGAACTTTGAAGGTGTCCTATGCATCTATTTGCTACTCTATGAGGGACAAGCTGATTGCCACTATGCTATGTTTTCTGTATGTGAAACAAACAAATGTTTTTCAATGCATGTTATTCATGATCTTTGTTTGTAGCCTTTCATGTTGCATGCATAGTTACTATGTCCTATTGTTAGAACTCCATCTTTCATGCACATGTTTAGAGTTCTTTGATCCTAGCTTTCAATGCTTGAAAATGGTTAGATATTTATTGTGAGGGTGCATGTCACCTAAAAAATTATTATTTTTATCACTTACCTACTCGAGGATGAGCAGAAGTTAAGCTTGGGGATGCTTGATACGTTGGAAACCTATCTATAATTTTTGATGCTCCATGCTTGTTTAGTATCTACTTTGCTTTGCTTTGTCTACACTTTGAGGTGCTTTTTTCATGTTTTCTGGTACTAACCTATTAACAAGTTGCCACATTGTCAGTTTCCTGTTTTCTGTTGTTTTTGGTTCCAGAAAAGCTAGTAAAGAAATATTCTCAAAATTGGACGGGACAAACGTCAAAGTCAATAACTTTCCGTGGGGAACAAGAAGTCCAGAGGGGAGACGGAGAGGCGGGCTAGGGTGCCCAGACCCCCTTAGGCACGGGTGGGCGTAGCCCCACGCCTAGGCAGGGTGTAGGGCCCCTGGCACCGCCTCGACCTCCCCCTTCGCCGATAAGAAGCCCCCGATGCAGAAACCCTAAGAACCCGATCAAATCTCCACGAAACCTTTTGTAGCCGCCGCCACCGTCGTCCCTAGATCGGGGGGATCTGAAGCTCTTCCCGGCACCCTGCCGGAGGGGAGATAATCCCGGAGATCTTCTCTCTGGTATGATGTGTGAGTAGTTCCACCTTATACTATGGGTACATGTAGTAGCTAGATGGTTGTATCTCCTCCTTTGTGCTTTCATGTATAGATCTTGTGAGATACGTTCATGACCAAGATCTAATCTATTTGTAATCATGCATGTTGTGTTTTCGGGGATCCGATGGATATTGAGATTATTATGTTGGTTTGATTAATGGTTTTGTCTTTATGATTTTATCATGTCTGTGTTGTTTGTGATCTTGCATGCTCTCCGTTGTTAGTAGCTATCTTGGCCAAGTAGTTGCTAGTGACTCCAAGAGGGGGTATTTATGCTCGATAGTGGGTTCATGCCTCTAGTTTCCAACGGAAGTGACAGAAATATCTTCGGTTGTAGATGTGTTGTTGCTACTGGGGAGAAAACAACGGTCTCTTGTTCATGGAACATGTGGACTGTTTACCTTACACACTTTGCTTAAAGCAGTTGTCTGTTGCTTGCAACTTAATACTGGAGGGGGTTCGGATGATAACCTGAAGGTGGACTTATAGTCATAGATGAAGTTGGATGGCGGTCTATGTATATCGTTGTATTGCCCAATCGAATCTCGTAGGATCTTTCTGACTAGTAATTGCATTGTTATGCCTTGCTCAGTTCCTGTCAATTGCCCTACTGTAATTTGTTTACCCTTCATGCCATGTTGTTTATCTAAGGAGAACACCTCTAGTGAACTATGGACCCCGGTCCAATCTTTACCATTGATACACCTTCCACTGTTACTTGTTTACTTGCTGCAAACCATTACCTTCCACACCATACGTTTAATCCTTTGTTACAGCAAACCGGTGAGCTTGACAACCTCACTGATTCGTTGGGGCAAAGTCTTGAGTTTGTGTTGTGCAGGTCTCCGTGTTGGTTGCAACACCTGTGTGACATTTCCTTCCTCCTAGTGGTTCGATAACCTCGGTTTCTTACTGAGGGAAAACTTGCTGCGGTGCTTCTTGACACCTTGCTCTTGGGGTTCCCAACGAAGCGCTCCTACATCAACTCAGCGCCGCATCAAACACCAAGATAATTCTGCTGAAAACAGTGTTAGTCAGTGTTAGTTGTATCCAAATCACACAAGTTTAGAGAAGAAACAATAGCAAAAGTGTTCGGGAAAGTAGATACATTTTGGACGTATCAGAAACAAAGTAACAAACAGAAATAAAAAGCAATACTCAGAGTAGAAGTTTCCTTTGCCAGTTCCACTCTTCAATAGTGCTTCACTCCCCGGCAACAGCGTTAGAAAATAGTCTTGATGACCCACAAGTATAGGGGGTGTATCGTAGTACTTCCGATAAATATGAGTGTCGATCCCAACAAGGAGCAGAAGGTGTTGACTAGTGGTATGGAGCAGGAAATCTCTGTAAATACTTCGCAAACGGATTTTTAGAGGTTTTCTGATAAAGCAAGGAAATAAAGTGCAAGTAAATAAAGACAACAAATAATTGCAGCAGTGGCCCAATCCTTTCTTAGCAAAGGACAAGCTGGTGGAAATACTAATGAGGACCAAACGTTCTCGAGAACACATGGAAATACTGTCAAGTGCTTTCGTTTCATATAGCTGATTAATCTTCTTTGGTTTTATAAGTGGTGTATGGGTGAACCTGTGCTAATGTACCGACCTTACTTGGACTAATACATACTTGTGATTAAACCCCTTGTAAGCATCCGCAACTACAAGAAAGCAACTAAGATAAAAACCTAACCACAGCCTTAAACTCTGAGATCCTACACTCCCTTATGCAAAGGTTTCCTAACGGTGGTTCAGGTTTCTGTCACTCCGGCAACCCCACAATTAGTAGCCAAATACACAATGCATTCTCCTAGGCCCATAAATGGTGAAGTATCATGTATTCAACATTCACATGACACCACTAGAAGAATAGCACCACAACTTAAATATTAAACCATTGAATAATACTTCAACGCAATTCCACTACTAACAACATGACTTCTCCCATGTCCTCAAGAACTAAACGAACTACTCACGAGACATCATATGGATCAAGATCAGAGATGATATGATAATGGATAACAATCTGAACATAAACAATAATTCAATGGTTCCACTCACAAGCATCAACTACAATAGTAATCAACACCGGAAAAGTTTCCCCTAAGAACTTGCAAGATTCAACACAATTGTTACAGCGGGATGGAGTGGAGATAATGGTGCTGGTAGAGATGATGGTGTGGATGATGATGATGATGATCCCGATGAAGTCTAGCTTGATGATGGTGTTGAGGGCGATGATCTCCCCTCTCCGGGAAGGAATTTCCCCGGCAGAAATATGTCTGTTAGAGAGCTCTTTATCTCTCGTTGTTTTCCGCCACGCAGAGGCGGCGGAATCTTTCTGTGATCGCTCTCCACGTTTTAGGGTTTCGAGGAGAATATATAGGCGAGAGGGCGGAGCCAGAAGTGGGCCAGGGTGGCCACACCCCCTGTAGGCGCGGCCTAGGGTGGCCCACGCCTAGGGGTGTGGGCCCCTGTGGCCCAACTCTGCCTCCCCTTCTGGCATCCTTCGTCTTCTAGGAAAATATAATTTTCTGTAGTTTTTCTGGTATTTTTCTGATCTTCGAAGATTGCATCAAAACACCGTTTTTTCCATCAGAATCCTGACTCCGGCAGTTCATCCTCAAAGAATCATCCAACATACAAAAACAGATGAAAAGACATAAGTATCATCTCTTAATATAAAATATATCAATGAATAGAGGTAAATTATGATATAGAATGGTGATGCAAATTGGACGTATCATCTACGTTGATGGCAAAGCCGTCGGCATAGCTATATACACCGACGGCTTTTCTACACCGACGGGTAGAGGGGCTACGCCTACGGGGTTATACGCCGACGACAGCCGTCGGTGCAACCTACACCGACGGGACCCAGCCGTCGGCGTATCAGCCTTCTCCTGTAGTGATTATTGATACGATAGGTTGTTGCATTTGTGACTTATGGATTTTTCATGTATAGGTTAAGTTCTTGAAATATTATTTTTTTTGCGAAATTTCACCGATCTATTGAAAATCATCAACAACAGTACAAAGATACCCAAAAGTAATAAAAATTACAAATAGGTCATTGGACCACTTAGCGATGACTACAAACACTAGCACGAGCCGAAGGCGCGTCGCCGCCATCGATCAGAAAACCTCCCGTCGGCGAGAGGCCATGGACCTCCACACCTCCAAGACCCTAGGGCCACCGGAGACGGAGCGGACCGACGACGTCGCCGGCGAGGGGTACGGAACCCTAGATAGGTTTTAGCTGGCTCCTTTTCTATGGCGGCTGCTACGTATGTGTTATTGGATATTAACTTGCAGCAGATATTGCCGGATAGGTGAGAGGCTGCCGGCTAGGGTGTCAAGGTACCTTAACTGAATGCATGTGGCTCGTGGCCCTCAAGGCTGTGGCGGTGGCAACGACATCAACACGGTTTTTAAGGCATCGACATGGATCATGGTGGCGATGTGATCGTCAAGGAGCTGATACGACGACATTGGCATGGAGTCAATTGGGTGTATGGATAACTCCATCGACATGAGGTTGGAGTCAACTGGATGTATGGAGTCAAGGGCTGCGGCGACGACAATGTCATCGACACGAGGCTGGAGTCAACTAGATGTATGGATATACTAGACCATAATAGCGCGTGTTGCCGCGCCCATCCATTTTAATGGTAAAATTTTAGAATTTTCTATAGGGAAGCACAAACATAGAAGTTAAAGTTGCACCAGTTTAAATTATAGTTACTCAAAGTATATATAGAGAAGACCAAATTATTTGAAGAAAAACATTAATAAGTACCAAGTAGTAGAGTATATGAGAAAATTTTGCTAACATGCACTTGTTGAAGGTGCAGTTATACCACACGCTTAAATTGGTAAAGTCGAAATGACATAAGAGTATAATAAAATGAACCATGAACGAATATTATGACATTGTCTGATATATTCATGTTACTTTATGACATTGTCCATTCTTATAATTTCTTACTTTATAATTAATTTTTTAATCAAATCGATATACGTTAGTACAAACTCATCCTCCTTAGTGAAAAAAATCAGTTACAATTGATGGTAACTCAAAAGTCTGCATGTTCATAGAAAATTTACACACACATGAACAAGTAAGTTAATTTCATTTCTCAATCAGGAGCATGTTCACAAAAACTTTACACGCACATAAATAGGTAAGTTAACTTTATTTTTCCAGCCAGGAGCTTGTCCTTCAAGGAGATATTTCACCACTCCAGGCTCTTCTTCCGCCACAACTTGTACAACTTGAGAGAATACAAAAGCATTACAAACATCAAAGCCACCAAGAAGTGCTCGTAATTCAAGAAGAGCATAGAAAACTGAAGGAATATAATGAAGATTAATTAATTCAAGAAGAGCATTACAAACCTATAGCTAGCTGCATGGGCATCATATCCATGGGGACTCAATTAATATCCTTCATTGATCAGTGGATACATCATTTCAGTATTTTATATGGTGTACATCATCTTAGTGCATGGTTGTGCTAGCCTTTAAATTCCACATGATGGTACTCTTTTATAACCATACAATAGTAAAAATCCGTTTTAATGTCAACGGTACACTGTACTCACGTGTGAATATTAACTTAGCAGTGAGATTAAAATATCAAATGTAGCAAAGTAAATCCTTGCTTGCTGCCATTGTTAGAATATACTCCATGTCCAATGTTAATTATAAGAATCAAGTTGATGAACACAAAAAGAGACAAAAGATAGAAAATGTATCTAACTAAGAAGTTTTTTGACATCTTTAATATCCTCACTTTTATTTGATTCTCTCATTCCCAATAAAAAATAATAAAGATTGCATTTTTAGCAGGAAACTCCTATATTAACAGAATAGAAATAATTTATGTACCTTATGAGTTGGACAAATAAATTGAAAGAGAGAACTATTGAGTTGTTTCTAAGCTTACCTTCTTAATAACTTCATATAAGGATTCCTTATGACAATTATCGTTTCTCATCAGGTTAGATTTGAGAATGAGCTGGAACAGCAACTTTGGTGCACACAAAGAAATGATCAGATCAGGTATAAGTCAAAGTTTGTGCCTAATGCACATATGTAATCTTCCTAACACAAATGTGTAAGGGTTGTGTCAGTAACATGATGACCAAAATATGTTGTATAATCTTCCCGAACAAAGTGACATATGTACTATTACAAATGTGAAAAATTTGTGGAGTAAGATAATGACTAAAATATGCTATAAATTTAGTAGAATAAAGTTGATCACATAACCTGACAGGATACTATGAAGATTTGTGTACAGGGATATGACAATTGGTCAGAGACATTCCTCTTAATAATGCATAAAAGTGAAGTTTAGCAAACCTTGAATTACTGCTGGAAGTAGCTGAAACCTTCTTCAAGCTTAATTTGGCTGAATGCTGGTTGATAGAAGATTCATTTGCCTCTGAGTTTAATCTGCAGTTAAGGAAGCAATACGGATATTCTGTTGCATAAGATAATTAGGTTGGGACATACCTACCAAAATTGATTCGATTGATCATAATCTATGGATCTACCTTCTCAGGTGCAGGTTCTGGTGTTGGTGTCTCACATATGCACAAAGGCATAGCACACTTGCTGCACTTGCTGCACTCTGAACCGTTTTTTGGGCGAAAAAGCATCATCTTTAATTTTTTATCCAAATTTAGCCCTAAAAAGAGTCTCTAGCACTCAGAACGCTCCACAAAAAACTTGTATCAAGTATCAACACCCCACATCACAAAGGTAAGTAATAATTATGTAGCTATATTTTTTGCTTATATCAATACCAAACATAAGTGAATACACGATCAGGTTATAGCAAACGGGCTAGCTACCTGACCGATTTGTTGAAGCACTGTAGCAAACCTTGACGTTTATGTATGTCCCCAAGGTAGGGCATGGGACCAATGGGCAAAGAGTTTAATATAGCTAGAGCATGGATAATCCATATATACAAATCTTTTGCGCTTTGGATTCACAACAACCAGAGGAAGAAGTATGAACACAACTTAGAGAGGAGAGGATGCATACAGAACATGCAGAAGTTGCAGCTACAGACGGCAAAGTGCATGGTGGCGTCATCTCCATGGCCTTCTCTGGTGGCTCTGGTCACGATCACGATCCCAATCAGATCACTATCGAGTAGTATCTGCAGGGAAAGAGCACAACCGGTGTTGAGGGAACGCTGAAGCACGGCCGCCATTCGTCTTAGATGACAGTGCGCCAGCGGACGCCGGTTTCTGATGGCGCCTCTGCCGGACAAGTGCTTGTCGGGCTGGGCACTGTCGCCCGATGTAGCGTATAGTTGCGCACTAGTTTTCGCTCCCACAGACTACTGCCACATATGTCGGTGACGCGCCCACGTTTCTCCCTATCCCAAGATCGAGAGGGAATTGCAGGCGACGGCGTGATCCCGAGGGTAGAGTGGTGCGAGCCGATGCAGGAAAGAAGAGAGAAAAAATGGGCTGCACGGGATGGGCCTCCATCACTTACTTCGTGGGCCCATCTAACGGAGCGCATGGTTCATCGGACCGATTAACCAGAGGAAGCCGAATTTGGCCTACAGAGTAGCAGCCCTGAAACGGTAAAGCTGGCCCATTCGACTGGAATCGCTGGCGAGAACTGTTCCAACGACCTTTTTGTGACTTTGGGACAGTCTGGAACGTTGGATGACCATATTCGACGGCCTAGGACGCCAAACCACTGTGAGAGCTTCTAGCTAGGTGAGTTTTACTGTTTCTTAATACATAATGTATCAACTATATGTATGGATGATGAAATGTATAAATTTGGATGAAACGGATGCGTGAAGTTGCAGTACCAGTTTTCTTTTTCCGGTTAATCAACGTGAACAATGTTGATTTGGGCTTATCTTGTTTCGGTTACAATATGATCAACGTTATGTATATGGTACTGTGTTTAAACTGTATACCTATATAAATACACGAACAACATATTTAAAAATTAATTAGCAAAAATATACCCGTGACGCACCAGAAAATATACCCGGCGCATCTAATATTGATAGGTTACCTGTGGGGCACTAGTGGTATGACATGGGTAGTGCTTATCCGTGGCGCACCATAATGACGTGATATCTGTGGGGTACTGGTGGTGTACCACGGGTAGACAAAAGTGGTGCCCACAGGTGGCATTTTCCCTAGTAGTATCATGCGACTCAAGTTCGTGATCAGTTTGTATGAATCTATTAGCAAGTTGGAATCCCTACTTTTTTTCTTGTTCGTGATCAATCAGGAACTTGTTTGATTCAAAAATCATTGTTAATATAAGGAGCATCACATGCGGAAATACCATGGTGAACTCGGGTGCGCGCGCACTCTATATTGTAAAATAATTAGTAATTTTAAAAAGGTTTAAAAAAATTCAAAACTTTTAGTCGGGTTTTTTATTTCAAGTATTGTACCCGTATAAAAGATTTTGCCAGACTTTTATTCCAACCTAGATGAAGGATTTTCCAAAAACAACACTATATTAACATTAAGCACAAGCTATATACGTCAGAAATTTCACCTTTTTTGCCTGGTTTTGTATATGAGTCATTTTTTGGTCAAACTTTTTACACAACTACAATACATGATTATCTTTGACCCCCAAAAAATTTAATTTTTTTAACATATTTTCTAATTTCTATATCTTTTACGCACATAGGGTGCGCGCACCCGAGTGCACGAAATGAGGGTTAGCATCACATGCATTTAACATGGAAAGAACATTGGATCTGCTATATAAAAGAAGAAGGTTCTGATGACACAAATTAGATATGACTAAGGGTGTTTTGCGCAATGTGCAAGAAGAATTGTGTGAATCTCAAAGCGTGAATAAGCCTGGGATACCCACCCATATGTAGAATTGGGTTTTCGAAAGCTATCCCCAAGCATCGTCTCCGCACGCCTCTGCTCCGATTTTGCATTTGAAAAGTGTCCATGCTTTTCAGAGTGCCACGACCAACTCACTTTTGAAGTTTTAGTGTGAAAGTACCTAATCTTGTAGATATGTCATTATATCGTAGCCATAAATTATAAATCTGACTATCAAAATAGCTCTATAAAACATCTTATACCGTGTTTAGTATATAAAAAATAAATAGATTCTTGATCTGTTGGCATGTGAGTTGTACACCTATACTGCGAACAACTCACGATAATCATGTGCATTCGTGCAGATCGTGCTTAAACGAGTTGATAAATAAAGTTGCACGCCGATCTCGCTATCGGCTTGCTGCAATAATGCAATGATAAACTAGTCGTTAATACAGTGATCATCACGATTTGGATCAGAACCTTCCTTTCGCCCAGTCATCAGCGTGCTGCGCGCGGCAGACATGCCTACTTATTGGTGTTCCCCGTCCCTACTACCACTACACGGTAGACATCTCTTGGAGCGCAGCGACAATGGAGCTCCTCAAACCACTGTGCGTCCTGCTCGCCTTCGTCGCCGCCGCGGCGGCGGCTACGGACACGGAGCTGGAGATCCAGACGACCGAGGTGCAGTCCTCCTACATCGTGCACGTCGTGCAGGCGCACGCGCCCCGGCTGCCGCGGCATGGCCTTCATGCCGTCCGGCCATACGCCGCGTTCCTGCGTGACAACATCCCGGCGGAGCTGTCCAGACCGGCACCAAAGGTGCTCTACTCCTACTCCCACGCCGCCACGGGCTTCGCCGCACGCCTCACGGCGCGACAGGCCGAGCGCCTCGCGTCCTCGCGTTCCGTGATCGCCGTCGTGCCCGACACAATGCAGGAGCTGCACACCACGCTCACACCGTCGTTCCTCGGCCTCTCGCCTTCGTCCGGCTTGCTCCCGGTGTCCAACGGCGCCATGGACGTCGTCATCGGTGTCATCGACTCCGGTGTGTACCCCGAGGGCCGACCGTCCTTCGCCGCCGACCCGTCTTTGCCGCCGCCACCCAGCAAGTTCCGTGGCGGATGCGTCTCCACACCGACCTTCAACGGCTCCGCGCTTTGCAACAATAAGCTTGTCGGCGCCAAGGCGTTCAACAAGGGGCAGCTGGCTGCTCGTGGCCCCGCGGTCGGCGAGGACTTGAAGTCGCCCCTCGACACCAACGGGCACGGCACTCACACCTCTTCCACCGCCGCCGGCTCTTCCGTCGCCGACGCGGCCTTCTTCGACTACGCCAAAGGCAGAGCCGTCGGCATCGCCCCCGGCGCGCGCATCGCCGTCTACAAAGCATGCTGGAAAGGGTGCGCGAGCTCGGACATCCTCGCCGCGTTCGACGAGGCCATCGCGGACGGTGTCGACGTCCTCTCCGTCTCGCTCGGCGCCGTCGGCAAGGCCCCCAACTTTTATCAGGATTTGTTGGCCGTGGGCGCGTTCCGCGCCGTCAGCAAGGGCATCGTCGTCTCCGCCTCGGCCGGGAACTCCGGACCCGGCGAGTCCACTGCCGCCAACATCGCGCCGTGGTTCTTGACGGTCGGAGCGTCCACCATCAACCGCCAGTTCCCCGCGGACGTTGTTCTAGGGAACAACGAGACCTTCACGGGCACCTCCCTCTACGCCGGCGAGCCGCTCAGCGCGACCAAGGTACCACTGGTCTATGGAGGGGATGTGGGCTCGAAAGTCTGCGAACAGGGGAAGCTCAACGCCACCTTGGTCGCCGGGAAGATCGTTTTGTGCGAGTCCGGCGTGAATGCCCGGGCGGCGAAAGGACTGGCTGTCAAGCTCGCCGGTGGTGCCGGCGCGATCCTCGCTAGCACCGAAGCCTTCGGCTTGCAGGCTCTGGCCAGCCCCCATATCCACCCCACCACGGCCGTCTCATTTGCCTTCGCCGAGAAGATCAAGAAGTACATAAGCACCCAGAAATCCCCTACGGCGACGATCGTGTTCCGTGGCACCGTCATCGGTTCCACGCCGCCTGCTCCCCGAATGGCTTCCTTCTCAAGCCGCGGGCCAAACATCCGCGCACCGGGAATATTCAAGCCTGACGTGACCGCGCCCGGCGTGGACATCCTCGCCGCCTGGACGGGCGCCAACTCGCCCACAGAGCTCGACGGCGACACCAGGCGTGTGAAGTACAACATCATATCGGGCACGTCCATGTCGTGCCCGCACGTGAGCGGCGTCGCAGCGCTGATCCGGCAGGCGAGGCCGGAGTGGAGCCCCGCAGCGGTGAAGTCCGCCCTGATGACCACCGCATACAACGTGGACAATGCCGGTGGCATCATCGGCGACATGTCCACCGGCAGCGCGTCCACGCCGTTCGCGCGCGGTGCCGGACATGTCGACCCCAACCGCGCCGTGGACCCTGGACTGGTATACGACGCCGGCAAAGAGGATTACATCACCGTCCTATGCGCGCTCGGCTACACCGCCAAGCAGGTCGCGGTGTTCGACCCGGCGGCCAACTGCTCGACGCGCGGAGGCTCCTCAGTGGGGGACCACAACTACCCTGCCTTCTCGGTGGTGTTGACATCGAACAAACTGGCGGTCGTGAAGCAGCACCGCGTCGTGCGCAATGTCGGCACCAATGTCAAGGCCACCTACAGGGCCAAGGTGAGCAGCCCCGCCGGCGTGCGCGTCACGGTGAGGCCCGGGAAGCTGCAGTTTAGCGCGAAGCAGAAGACGCAGGAGTACGAGATCACCTTCACCCAACGAATCTTTGAGAGCGTCACCGAGAAGCACACGTTCGGATCGATCGTGTGGAGCGACGACGAGAAGCACACGGTGACGAGCCCCATCGCCATCACCTGGCCGTCAAGCCAAATTGCAGAGATGTGATCGGCTTGCGTCGGGACCTTGTCTTATTTGCTCTAAGTTTCGGGTTCGCATGGTCGGATCAGCGAACCAGGAGTTCCCACATAGTATATTCTCACGATCTGATCTCCACATGTCTGGTCTGAGCACCACATTTCAATAAAACAATCCCCATTTGGCACCTCCACATGTATAGAGCATTACTCCGATCTGATATTCCAGTTGATAATAACAATAAAATTTGGAGGATAAAAATACCATCAAGATGAACAATAGATAATATGCTTTTTACCATCAAGATGAGACGATTAAACATTTTTTTAATGTAATTTCGTTCGATCTATTTGGTCAATTATCCAAATAGCCTTTAGTTTCTCTCTCTCACGATCTGATCTCCACATGTCTGGTCTGAGCACCCCATTTCAATAAAACAATCCCCATTCGGCACCTCCACATGTATAGAGCATTGCCCCGGTCTGATATTCCAGTTGATGGTAACAATAAAATCTGAAAGATAAAAATATCGTTAAAAACGAAAATATCCGTCTGGTATCTATGCCAAGGCGTTATTCTAACAAAAAATAATCTTATAAAACGGAATTGGCAAGAAAGTCATTTAAATGTTGTTTCTTCTGATGTTCTTTGGAGCATTTGGAATAATAGAAATAGCATTGTCTTTAATAAGACATCTTGGATTAATAGGAAACAGGTTTGGCGCCTGGTCCTCTCCTTCCTCAAAGTATGGCAGAAACCATTCAAGGACCTGGAGGGGGGAAAGATCGCCCTCTTCATGCAGAAGATGATCGACAGACTGAAAAATCCTCTGACGCTCACGCCAAGATGATCTGTGCTGGCTTCGAGTGGATTTCCACCTGAAAGACTACTGCATCATCGAGCTATGGGGGGAGAGCATCGCTGGAATACCTCCAAGATCACCCTGATGAGGAGGACAATATCCATGTGGTATTTTAGTCTTGTCTTTTGTCTGCTCCAGGTTTTTTAAACTGTGCTCTCTGGAGTTGTAGTCTGTCAGCTGTGGTTTTTGAGCTGAGCCGAAATTTTCTAGTTTAGCTTCCGAGCGCTAGGCTCCTTACTGTCGTTTTTAATGTTTTCGATGTTACTTGGAACTGGCTTGTTTCATTCTCGATTAATGGAACAGGGGACAGATTCCCTTTCGATCTAAATTTTTTGGAAAGAAAGACGATTAAACATTTTTTCAATGAAATTTTGCGATGCGTCTTAGGGCGGTGCGGGTGGTTCGCCGGTCTGGTCGCCCCCTGGCGGAGCGACGGCGAGGAGTTGGAGGTGATCCACTGTTGCGATGCACTCAACAAGGATTTGGGCCGCAGTCCGCGATCTGATATTTGGGCCAAGATCTGGGCTCAGGCAGGACGTCATGCGAGGTATCTGGTGATGTCTTGAACACACCAGTGACATTCTACAGCTGCGCTCTGGGCTGTCATCTCCTCCAATAGCTCACCTTGAATAAAGGTGGTTGTCCTAGGGTTCCTCCTTGCGTCAAGATGAAGATCGACCATATGTCTGTTGACATGGGCATAATCCTTCGGATGCCCACTATTGGCATATACGTTATGGCCTGGCAGAGTCCCACTCAAAGATATATCAAGATCCATGAAGCCCATGACGGTTTGGCTAATACGAAGCTTACAAGGACACCAATTTCAAGCATACAAGACAAGAAAAGTCGACTAGACTAGATACAAACTCTAACTTGTAACCAACTCGTATTGCTACCCGAGACCTAGCCTTCCTATATATAAAGGCTAGGAGAGTCCAACGAGGAGGGGCATCCAATCTTACATACCCACGTCTCTCTCTCTCTCTCTCTCTCTCTCTCTCTCTCTCTCTCTCTCTCTCTCTCTCTCGGTGTTGTTGCAGAAGCTAGGTGTAATTGGTATTTTCTCCATATTAATAGATGCTCTTTGTCAAAAAAATGGACATTATGTTGTTTCTATGAATTTTTTTCACGCATGTTGCTTCTTTGATTTATTAATTTGTGAAAGTCAATGTGTATCTCTTTGAGCAAGTTTTCATAAAGCATCTCTTTGAGAAAGTTTTCATAAAATACTAACATTTCTAATAGGAAATAACTATTATTATATTTGTCATGAATTATATTTTTGAAATTTATCTGTTTAGCACACCCTCCTTGCCAAAATCTAGTGCATGTAAGGGCAACTCCAAAGACACCCTGCAAACATAATAGGGTCATTTGAATCTATCCGACCGGACAGGAGGCAAGGCCCAACAATGTCCCGCAAAAGGCCCATAACCAGGACCAACACCAAGACTCCATGGGTGTTAGATTTTTACCCATGTAAACGATATTATTGACTCTAGTGCAAATGTGAGACCGTTGGAAATATTTTCAAGAGGCAATAATAAAGTTGTTATTACTATATTTCATGTTTATGATAAGTATTTATTCTCCATGCTACAATTGTATTGACCAGGAATTAAATACACGTGTCGATGTATAAACAACACTATATCCCTAGTAAGCATCTAATGGACTTGTTTGTTGATCAAATGATGGTTGAGGTTTCCTAACCATGGACATGTGATGACATTTGAGAACGAGGTCATGTAATTAGGAGAATAATGTGTTAGACACCCAGAACTAAGAATAACATTTGATCATGTCACTAAGTTCATTTGTTGTAGCTTTCATATATGGCAAGTATCATTTCCTTAGACCATGAGATCATGTTACTCCATAGTACTGGAAGAATGCTTTGTAGATAACAACCATCACTTTGTAATTGGACGATCATAAAGGTGTTATTCGGGTATCTCTGAAAGTACTTGTTGGGTTGTATGGATCAAGATTGGGGTTTGTTGCTCCACGTGACAAAGGGATATCTTTGGGCGCTCTCGCTAACACAACATCCTAAGTAGCTTGCAAGCATGTGACTAATGAGTTCAGTCATGGGGATATAGTATTACCGAACGAGTAAAGAGAGATTGCTAGTAACAAGATTGAACTAGGTATGATAATACCAATTATCACATTTGAGGCAGGTTATACATCACGAGACAAAGGGAATCACATACAGGATTACTTAAATCCTCAACCTTATGGTTTGAACGATGAAAGATGTTCGTAGAATATGTGGCAACTATTATGGACATCCATGGTTCCGCTAGTGGTTATTTTTCGAAGAGGTTGTCTCGATTATGTCTACATGTTCTCAAACCTGTAGGGTCACACACTTAATGTTCTCAAAAAAATGTTTTGATGTCGCTAGGGTTTGATGAGATAATAAGTTGTTTTTTATCAATTTTGAGTCGGAGTCTCGGATGGGATCCTAGATATCACGAGGAGCTTCAGAGTGGTCCGTAGATAAAAAAAGTATATAGATGTTAATTTTAGGGTTCCGAAAAAGTTCGGGATTTTTATGGTATCGTATCGGGAAGGTTCTGGGGATCCACTAGCATGGCTCATGCACCGGGAGGGACTATATGGGTCCGGGAATGGAACCTCCGTACTAGATGGGCCAAGGCTCCACAACCCCCTAGGCCATGTTCCCCATGAGTTTACTTGGTGGGTTACCCCCTTGGTCGCCCACTTATTAAGGAAGGGGCGCCCCCTGGCCGACGCCCTCCCCCTCTATGTAAGGAGGGGCAAGGCATGGAGTGCAAGAACCCATCCCAACCTTCTGGACGCTGCCAGCCTCCTCTCTCCCATATACTTATCCTCCCTCCAATAGTTTCCTATCAAAGCTCTGCTGGAACTCCACCAAACTTCTGATATCATGTTGTCGTGCTGTTGAGATCGATCTCATCCACCTCCCCCTCGCTTGCTGGATCAAGAAGGAGACGACATCAATCTATACGTGTACACAACTCGGAGGTGTCATTCGTGCGGTGCTGCATCAACTTGATCTAAGAAAGTATGACTACATCATCCATGATCATTAGATTGTTAACAATGTGTGCTACAAGAGTATGTAGATCTGATCTCCCTTGCTACTAGCATCTCATAGATCAGATCTTGGTTCTTGTTTTCTCATAAGATTTTTTTTGTTTTCCATGCAATAAACCTATCAGTATACGTGTCCTCTGCCCTAAAATACCGAGAAAGCCCAAAAGCCAGCTAAAGTATTTTTTACAGATTCTTTTCGCTTATTCCATCCAAAAGTGGAGTGCATTAGAGGGATGTGCCTTTCCTTGACATGTCAGGGAGGAAAGGGGATCCGAATGGTGATGTCCACAAAGTGGTGGGCAGCTGGCATGGGTACGCGGGCGGTGACCATGCGAAAGGTCATGCCAAGATCGTTATGGTCAAACTTTGTGCCCGCTGCTACGATTGACCTATGTGACATGGACATACCCCACGGGTACACGACATTGGTATATCTAGTCCAGCCCAAGGAAGGCCCACGTCAAGACACGCGGCCCATGAAGACTTCGGGTGGTCCAAGCCCATGACGTTTTCGACTCCTTGGAGGACAAGTCTAGATTAGATAGAATTTCAAAGGGTACCAACCCTAATCTATAACCAACTCGACCTAAGCCCGGGACCTGTCTATCTATATAAAGGCCAGGAGGGTACGACGAGAAGGATCTCTTCCACCATCGCATACACACCTCCACGCCAGATTGCATCTGTGCACCCCTGTAACTTTCGGTTCCACCGTAATCAAGAGCAAACATGCAGG
Organism: Avena sativa; assembly: GCA_916181665.1. Classification (NCBI taxonomy): domain Eukaryota; kingdom Viridiplantae; phylum Streptophyta; class Magnoliopsida; order Poales; family Poaceae; genus Avena; species Avena sativa. The sequence continues at coordinate 310,406,919 of OV702284.1, read as the reverse complement.
AGTAGGGTTTTCCCTCCGGGGGCCTGAACCTGGGTAAATCTCGTGCCCCGTGTTTCTTGTTTGTTAACCGTTTCGCGACTTCCAGCATCCCCATCTTCTCCAAAACCCAAGCCCATAACAATGGTCATTGACGAGATCGAACCTTGTCACTGTGGTTTTCACCATCGTGCGCCAATTGACAAATCCAAAATTTTCCATTATCAAAGTTTTGTCAAATTCCAAATTTAGGTCATGGTGAAAGCTTTCAAAGTGGTAATGCAAAGTAGATGAGTTATTCCTCATGCCTACATGTAGGTACACATAGTGTAAACATTTATTGGTCTTTTCTAATATAAAGGGAAATAGTTAAAATAGATTTTTATAATTTTGAGAGATCGAGGGTAGAAAATATATATGAAAAATCATGGATTTTTCTGTGAGTAGATATCAAATATTTTTTAATATCATGGCTATATATTTCCTAAGATAATTCCCTTGTTTTTGGATAATATTATAAACAACAGAAAACATGATTTTTTAGAGGAAAATACAAGTTCTTTGAAAGCTAGAATATTTTCTTGAAATAGATAAAAAAATGTTTTTGAATTTTCTTGCTTTGAAAGAAATTATGGAGTATCTCATCCATTTGATCATACCAAGAGTGACATGCTCAAAAATCATATAAGTGAAGAGGGGGCTTAGACGACGCTACAGAGGTCACTAGCAAGGGGTCCCATAGAGGTAGTGTTGGTGACATCAGCCGAGTTGATAGCACACTAGCGTCGCTTTGGTTTGGCTAGGGGTGGTGTTGTGGGGTGCAAGATAGGGGACATCTCTTGGACATGCTAGGGAGGGGAGGGGATCTGGATGGAGAGGACCACAAAGTGGCGGTGCCACCTGGCATAGCTATGCCAACAGTGACCATGCCCCATGCCCGAGGCCATGCCAAGATTAACTTGGTCCTTTAATTTTATGCATTACTCCGATTCACCTGAGGATTGCACACCATTGCGCCAATTGGAAAGGTTAGCTTTCAAAGTGGTACATACAAAGTGGATGAGTTATCACTCGTATCTACATGTAGGTAAACATAATGTGAACATTTATTGATTATTTCCAATATAAAGGGAAATAGTTTAAATAGATTTTATAATTTTGAGAGATTGAGGGATGAAATTATACAGAAAAAATCATGGATTTTTCCTTGAGTAGATATGATTTTTTTGCATATAGTGGCTATATATTGCCTAGGAATAGTTCCCTTGATTTTGGAGAATTTTATAAACAACAGAAAATAGACGTTTCTTTGAAATCTAAAATAAAAATGTTTCTTGAATTAGATAAAGGAAATGTTATTGAATTGTTTTGCTTTGAAAGAGAATATAGAGTATATCATCTACTAGATAAAACCAAGGGCGAAAAACTAAAAAATCATTAATTCTCAAGTTAGGCCAAAGTTTGACAAATGAATGAGAGCGGAAAATCCAAAGAAAATCATGTCAAGGACAAAATAAAAAATTCATTTTTTTTTGAAAAGGGCCAAATCTTGAGGTGTTAGAGCATGTATATTATTGTACAGGAGGTGGTGGGGTCATTTCACCTAATGTAAACCTCCAACCTTCAGCCAAATGCGAATTAAATTAGAGCTCATTCAACTCCGTTACCGTCAAACTTGCATCATGATTTCTCAGTTACAAATGAGGTTGCAACTGGGAATTTTCAGTTGCAAATGGGATCACAACTGGGATTTTTTCAGTTGAAAGTAGGTTGGATACGAGATTAATAAGGTTCAAGTAGGTTGTATTAAGAAAAAAGTTCACGCAATACCCAAAAGATATTCACATAAATAGAAAATCCCTATAGTATAAAATCATAAGGATGGCATCAGTTGAATGAGAATTAAGCTAATTCTCCCTCGAACGAGAATTAGCCACGCCCCCTAGTTTCCACCAATTCCCTTAGAATTGGGCTACAATTCCAATTTCGTGTACAACAAAACGGCTACTACTTCTGTTCCAAATTATAACGTGTTTTGGTAGGCTAAAGTATAGCCTTTTTTTCGCGAAAACGCAAAAGCTTTGCGTTTCGATTCATTGATAGAAAAATGAGTTTATATTACAAGCCCAAGAAAAGGCCAGACACCCACAACACACACCCAACACTCAAAACAAGACTACGACAAAAAGGCCGAAATCCGTCGAGTGCTCCTCCAGGACGCTGCAGAGTAAGCTCCTCCGCAAGACAGAACCCTTGCCGATGAAAGTCGCAGTGCTTGTGCATCATCGAAATTACCAAGAACCTGCCAGCCACAGCCAAGACGCGTACCACCCGAATCCCGCTAGCCCACCATGGCTCAGCTGGGAGCATTGCTGCTCCGGCCTCAGCCCAAATCCAAGGAGCGCCATAGGCGCAGCGGCTAGCTCCCGGCAACCTCGACAGACGTGCAAGCGTGCAGTCTTCAACAGCCCGCCAACAAACCCAGAGGCCAGCCCACCACTGCTCATCCAGAGGCCTGCTCGCGCTGTTCGAGGAAGATCCTCGTCGCGCAAGCCACCGCGATACCCCTCGAGAGGCCGGCACGCTACCTGCATCGCAAGATACCTCCCATGTGGTCAGCGCAGAGATCCACGAGGAAGAACTATGGCCCGAACTCAAGTTCCCAAGACGACGCCTCCAGAGAGGGTACGACGTCAAAGACGCCGTCGTCACCCGATTTGGCAAGCCAAATCTGGGGTTTTCACCCGGAATATGAGACCCTAGGCAAGGGAGGTGCCGAAACTCCTCGATGACGCCACAGAGGAAACGGCGCCCACAGGCGTCGCCGTCACCGGCCCCGAAAGGCAGGGCTTTCGCCCAAAGCATGGTACCTCACCACTGCAGGCACTGCCTGTTCTTCACCTAGAGCTCCAGCGCTGACCCTTTCCTCCGAAAGCACTAGCCTTGCTAGGGCAACCCGCCGGCAGCACGTCCAGCGCGCCAGGTCGGGGGCAGCCATGCCCACAAAGGGGACAGGCCGCCTGAGAGGGGTACCACCGAGCCGCAAGCGGCGCAGGTGCCACCATGGGATGAGTCGCTGCAGGCCTGCACACATCCACCTCAGAGAGCATCGCCGGCCACTCAGCCCCACCCACCTTGCCGCCAGCGCCGCACGGACGCCTCAAGCCGCCAAGCCAAGATGGCGTTGGGATTTGCTCAACCCGGCCAGAGCAGCAGCACCATGCGCTCGGAACCGAGGAGGACGGACAAGGAGGAGGTGCTGCCTGGCCGCACCCAGGCGCAGGGGAGGGGGCAGAACGCCAGGGGCCCACCAGACCCAGATCGGGGCCCTACGGGCCCAGACCAGAGCCGGCAAGCCCGCGCCGCCAAGGCGCCATCTCCGGCCGCCCAGCACCACCTGTCGCCAGCGCTGCCGCCGTCATCCCAGCGCCGTCCCCGCCATCCGCAGCGTCGTCGCTGCCGCTGGCCACCCGGAGAACCACCTGGGCTTGGTGTCCGCTCGAGAGCAGCCTCCGCCTCCAGCACGGGCACACCACCACACCACGAAGCCGCCACGCCGCTGCCGAGGCAGCCACGCCGCCACGCCCCTCGTCAAGCGCGCCGCCCTCACCGGCCCCGTCGGCCCGCGCCAAGTCTTCCGCGTGAGGGGGAGAGGAGTCCCCGCCGCCGCCAGCGCCCGGGCTTTGCCCAGAGACGCCCTCCGGCGGCGGCGAGGAGAGGGAGGAGCAGGGGAGGGGCCTGAGCAGGTGGCGGCTAGGGTTCCCTCCCGTCGCCCACGGGAGCGACGAGGGGGAACGACCCGAGCGTTTCCTCGCTAAAGTATAGCCTAATAAAGCATCTTTGGAGTGGAGGTAGTAGTATTCACTGCGTTCAGTTTTAATTCCTGAACATGGGCACAATTCTCTGTAACCCAAAGGGGTGTTGGTAAAATGTAGGTGCAGTTCTTTGTTTGTAAGTAAAGCGACTTGGTGATGATGATAGATCTTGATCGAAAAGCTGAGAAATATGATTGAATTTTGCAATTATTTAAGCAACTGATAAATAGACATCCGGTGCGGTGCGTGGTTTCTTTTTTCATCACAAGAAAGACATACAGGTGCACACACCACGGCTGCACATGTGTGAGGAGATCCATCAATTACGGAGTCTTTCTAGGATGATGCCGCAGGCGCCGGTGAATCGCCATCTAGTTATGCTGGAAGTTTCAGTGAAGAGCATTGTCTGTGTCTGAACTCTGAACCTGAACACCACATGTATGTATATATCTGCATTCTCTGTGTGTTATTTTGTTGCTGGTCTCTGAAACATGTGTGGGGATGCTTCTCTGGTGAAGTATACTGATGCAGGCAGGCCTGTAACGCCAATGATGAAAGATCATGAATCCAGGCATTTATGCATTGTTTTTGACGCATCCTTTCTGTTACACGATCCATCATCCTTCACCCTAAACCCCTATTTTGTAGTAAGAAAGAAGATCCCTTGACCCATTTTTATCTTAATGCAGTTCTGTCCAATGCGAGAGACGGTACAATACAGAACAGTACAATTGACAAATCTGACTCATACACCAAATGCTGGCAGGTATACCATACCAACATTAACCTATAATACTGTACAATATATCTCGATCTGTTGGCATGTCAATTAAGTAGTAACTTATAATTGATAGTACACCAAATGCTGGCAAGTGTATTGTACCACCACTAACTTATGATTCAATACATCTCGATCTGTTGTTGGCATGTCAAATTCAGTTAGCGTGTACTAATACGATCGAATTGCGATAATCTGCTGGCACTTGCTCTCCAAAGTAAACGCCGGCGTCGTGCGTTCGTACGTCGTGCTTAAACGAGCCAGCCGACAACAATAAGACAGTAATGGTGGATAAACAAAGTGGCACGCAAGGTCTCCCTATTGGCTTCTTGCAATAATGCAGTGGTACTGATACAATGATCAGCACGAGAGCCCATGATCTGGATTAGAAGGTCACAAGTGCCGGGGTGACCTGTCGCAGAGACGACGTCACAAGTGCCTACTTATTGGTGGTCATCATCCTGTCCCTACTGCAACAGCAGACGGTGTGCTCTTGCAGTGCCACGACAAGTCGACGACGATGGAGCTGGCCAGACCACTCGCGGCCCTGCTCGCCTTCGCCGTCGTCGTTGCCGCGGCGGCGGGAGCGGAGGTGGAGCTGGAGACGACGACGGAGGCCCAGTCCTCATACATCGTGCACGTCGCGCCGGAGCACGCGCCAACGGTGCCTGGCCGCGGCCTTCTGTCCACCCGGGAGTACGGCTCGTTCTTGCGCGACCACCTCCCCCTCGACCTCCTGATGTCCAGCCCAGCGCCGAGGGTGCTCTACTCCTACTCCCACGCCGCCACGGGATTCGCGGCGCGCCTCACGAGGCGCCAGGCCAAGCACCTCGCGTCTTCGCATTCGGTGCTCGCCGTCGTGCCGGACGTGATGCAGGAGCTGCACAACACGCTCACCCCGTCGTTCCTCGGCCTCTCGCCGTCGTCCGGCTTGCTCCCGGCCTCTAACGGCGCCACCAACATCGTCGTCGGTGTCATCGACACCGGCGTGTACCCCGAGGGCCGACCTTCCTTCGCCGCCGACCCGTTGCTGCCGCCGCCGCCCAGCAAGTTCCGTGGCGGCTGCGTCTCCACCCCGACGTTCAACGGCTCCGCGCTCTGCAACAATAAGCTTGTCGGCGCCAAGGCCTTCAACAGGGGGCAGGTGGCTGCTCGTGGCCGCCGCGCGGTCGGTGAGGACTCGAGGTCGCCGCTCGACACCAACGGGCATGGCACCCACACCTCCTCCACCGCCGCAGGCTCTTCCGTCGCCGACGCTGCCTTCTTCGACTACGCCAAAGGCACAGCGGTCGGCATGGCCTCCGGCGCGAGGATTGCAATGTATAAAGCGTGCTGGGAAGGGTGCGCGAGCTCAGACATCCTCGCCTCGTTTGACCAGGCCATCGCGGACGGTGTCGACGTCATCTCTGTCTCGCTGGGCGCCGTCGGCAACGCCCCGAACTTTTATGAGGATTTGACCGCCGTGGGCGCGTTCCGTGCCGTCAGCAAGGGCATCGTCGTCTCTGCCTCCGCCGGGAACTCCGGCCCCGGAGCGTCCACCGCCGTCAACGTGGCGCCGTGGTTCTTGACGGTCGGCGCGTCCACCATCAACCGCGGATTCCCTGCGGACGTCGTTCTCGGGAACAACGACACCTTCACGGGCACTACCCTTTACGCCGGCGAGCCGCTCGGCGCCACCAAGGTACCGTTGGTCTACGGAGGAGACGTGGGCTCGAATGTATGTGAAGTGGGGAAGCTCAACGCCGCCATGGTCGCCGGGAAGATCGTTCTGTGTGTGTCTGGCGTGAATGCCCGGGCGGAGAAAGGACTGGCCGTCAAGCTTGCCGGTGGTGCCGGAGCAATCCTGGCGAGCACCGAAGCTTTCGGCGAGCAGGCCATCACCAGCCCCCACATCCACCCGACCACGGCCGTCTCATTTGCCTACGCCGTGAAGATCAGGAAATACATAAGCACACAGAAATCCCCTACCGCGACGATCGTGTTCCGTGGCACCGTCATCGGCTCGACGCCACCTTCTCCCCGAATGGCTTCCTTCTCAAGCCGTGGGCCAAACTTCCGCGCACCGGGAATATTCAAGCCGGACGTGACCGCGCCCGGCGTGGACATCCTCGCCGCTTGGACCGGCGCCAACTCGCCCACGGAGCTCGAGGCCGACACGAGGCGAGTCCAGTACAACATCATCTCGGGCACGTCCATGTCGTGCCCGCACGTTAGCGGCATCGCCGCGCTGCTCCGGGAGGCGAGGCCGGAGTGGAGCCCCGCGGCGGTCAAGTCCGCGCTGATGACCACCGCGTACAACGTGGACAGCGCCGGCAGCACCATCGGCGACATGTCCACCAGCGACGCGTCGACGCCGTTCGCGCGCGGGGCCGGCCACGTCGACCCGAACAGCGCCGTCGACCCGGGGCTGGTGTACGACGCCGGCACGGAGGACTACATCACCTTCCTCTGCGCGCTCGGCTACACCAGCAGGCAGGTCGCCGTGTTCAGCCCCGGGGCCAGCTGCTCGACACGCGCGGGCTCCACCGTGGGGAACCACAACTATCCGGCATTCGCGGTGGTGTTCACCTCGAACAGATCGGCGGTGGTCACGCAGCGCCGCGTGGTGCGGAACGTCGGCAGCAATGGCAGCGCGACGTACAGGGCCAAGGTGAGCAGCCCCGCCGGCGTGCGCGTCACGGTGAGCCCGGAGCAGCTGCAGTTTAGCGGCGCCCAGAAGACGCAGGAGTACACGGTCTCCTTCGCGCAGGCGATCCCCGGGAGCGTCACCGCGAAGCACACCTTCGGCTCCATCGTGTGGAGCGACGACGAGAAGCACACCGTGACGAGCCCCATCGCCGTCACCTGGCCGGCGAGCCAAATTGCAGAGATGTGATTGGTGTGCGTGTGCTGTGTAGTATGTTCACGTGAAAGTTTATCTCATGTCATGTTCTGCATGTTTCTATTGCGTGATTGGATATGTGAATAAAAGAGATCCGTACATCGTTCGGTAGTACACCGGCCGCCGCCTTGCCTTTCCTTGCATGTCACTACACTATTTGTCGCCACCAGCAAAGTGGTTCGTATATCTCTGGAGCACCAGCAAACTGACCTCGCACATCTCCACATGAAATTTGCAAGGAGGCAGGAGAAGAAAACGTCGTCTACATCCTCAACTCGCCACAAAAAGCACATGTCTGGCTATAGAAATAATAGGATTAAACATTGCCCATGTTCTCAGGTCGCCTCTGTTATATAGAGAATAGGATCGAGCTAGCTACCTATCTCTAGCTAGGGCCTTTCTTTCCTCTCTTCCTCCTTCCTTGCTTTGAGAGTCGTGCGAAGAGCATCGGGTCCCTCGCGAGCTCTTCTCGCCGGAGTAGCCGGCAGGGGGCGGAGGAGGGACGCTGGAGTAGTTAGGAGTAGAGCCTTTGGCGGTTTGCCAGAATGTGGCGGCGAGATCTGGAGTCTAGGGTTCCTCTCTGCCCCTTTCTTGCTCCTATGGCTGGAGCTGGAGGTGCTGTCGGGAGCTACCACGCCTCCCAATAAACTAGCCGTTGTCTTCCTGCAGGTGCGGTTCTTCGTCGAGGAGCTTCCCCCACTGGTCGGCCGTGGAGGCGGGGGGTGGTGGAGCGATGCGGCGAGATCTGTTCTGGTGAGGATGCTTCGAGCGGTGCTGCTTTCTCTGGCTGGCCATGGTGGCATAGGGAGATGGCGCGCGGTTCCTGGCGCCCTGTACCGGCATGGAAGCTTATCGCTGGTGTTGTGGACTGCGAGCCGGATATGATTCTTTCCCTTTCTCTGGATGGCCAAGGTGGCGAGGGGAGAAGGAGATGGAAGATGGTCTTGCTTGCGGTTCTACGACGCCAGAGGGATTGTGAGAAGCTCAAGCTGCGATTGATTCCAAGCGTCGGTGAGGAGCACCGTCGCTATCCTTGGCCAAGGGGGCCTCGCCGCACCTCGCGAGTCCTTGCTCCGAGGAGTCTATTCCTCCAGGCCATCGAGCCGATGCGGAGGCTATCTGATCTTGGTGCGGCAATCCATCCTGGCGTCGATACAAGTGGTATCATCCCCGGCGTCGATGTCAGCGGCCGTTGTTCGAGATCTGGGTGTGCTGCCGGTGGAGAAGAAAGGCCAAATTGTACTCCCCCTGCCTAGGGTCCTTCTTGTAAATTGTGAGGCCTGTTTGGTTTTTTCTTGGAACCTTGGGGTCCTCGTTGTAATTGTACCCACCATTTAATGGAGCTTCTAGGGCCTTCGGGTCTATTCCCGTTCAAAAAAATATATAGAGAGAATAGCAGCTGTCGGTTGAGAGGACAAGATCTTCCTCGACTACCGACACAACACGTTAGAGTAAATGGCACAGGCGGTCATACAACTTGTCACGTGTCTCTAGATAAGTTACACATTTTGTAAAATAGACAAACCGGTCATACTACTTGTCAAACATGTGGGCCACATATCATAAACAGGTCAACCGACCGGTTTTTGATTAAAAAACAGCACGTACGTCTCACGTGAGCACCTTAGGGTAGTCAATATCTTACAAAAAAAACCTAGTATTGCCAAATATTATTAGATCGGGTTTAAATCAATTTTGCATATGGTTGGGTTTAACCATGTCACTAGCGTACGTCAATTGGCTAGTTAATTTCCAATTTGAGCAAGGTCACTTGTACTTTAGATATGGAGCAAAAGGAACAAGAGGAGCAAGATCACCTTCATGAATTTCTATGTACTTTAGGTATGGAGTTTGACACTGTATTTCTATGTACTGTTGTGATTTGACAATGTATTTTGCTATGTACTGATGGGATTGTGTTGTCAAAATCTGTACTGCTGGAATTGTTGCGGCCAAAATCTCCACTACTATTAAACAAGCAGAGAAAAATTCTACTTCCCAATTCCGCGTCACCTGCAATCACGCAAGCCTAGTACAATGAAAGTGAAACTCAAAAATGAAGAGAACGTTGTTGTCAAGGATTGTAGTAGATTTCTAACAAAACATAATTCATATATGCATATAAATTTGAACGTTTTCTTAAAAACATATAAATTACAAGTTGTGTCACTAGTGGAAACGAGGTCTTTTGTTGATCCTGAAAAGGGGCTTTAACACCGGTTCTTCTACGAACCGGTGTTAAAGGGGGGGCCGTACCAGCGTGGCCCCTGCGGCAAAAAAGGAGCCCCCCCTTTAACACCGGTTCGTGCCACGAACCGGTGTTAAAGGTCCCTGCAGCAGTGGCCCGCGCACCCCCCCTTTAACACCGGTTCGTGGCATGAACCGTTGTTAAAGGGGGGGGGCTATATAAGACACCACCCCAGCCCACACACACCCCACTCTTCCATTCTTTCACATTTTGGAGCCTAGCAAGAGGGTGTGAAGAGTGCTAGTTTGTGTTTTTTTCATATGCACTAGAGGTGTTCGGTGAAATGCCCGAGAGCTCAAAATAAGCTTTCTTGTTGCTCTTTCCGTCTCGGTCGAGGTCGGGAACTATAGTTTCATGTGTCATTGATGTACTATATATATAAATGGTCATCTCCCTATTATTTTTTGACATATACTATATATTAATGCAGATGAATCGGCAATGGATGTACGGTGACCGCCGCACTTCCGAGTACATTACGGGCCTCCAAAATTTCATCGTTGTGGCTAATGCAAACCGTGGTCACAATGGTTTTATGTGATGTCCGTGTGTTCACTGTCAGAACAAGAAAGACTACTCAAATACCAGAACCATTCACGCCCACCTGCTTCGATCCGGTTTCATGCCCAGCTATAATTGTTGGACCAAGCACGGAGAAAAAGGGGTTGTGATGGAAGACAACGAAGAAGAAGAGGATGATGAAAACTATCATAATATGTATCCTGAATATGATGATAATGCAACGGGGGTAGATAATGAAGATCAAGAGGGAGCAGATGGGCCCGCTGATGACGATCTTGGTCGGGCCATTACCGATACAAAGGAAGAATGTGAAACTGAAAAGGAGAAGGAGAAGCTGGAGCAGATGTTAAAGGATCGCAAAACATTGTTGTATCCAACTTGCGAAGATGGCCACAAAAAGCTAGGTGCCACACTGGATTTGCTGCAATGGAAGGCAGAGAATGGTGTGACTGACAGCGCATTTTCAAAGTTGTTGGTAAAAATGAAGAATCTTCTTCCAAGAAATAATGAGTTGCCCGACAGTACATACCAAGCAAAGAAGGTTGTCTGCCCTCTAGGATTAGACGTGCAGAAGATACATGCCTGCATCCTCTACCGCGGTGAGAAGTACGAGAATTTGGATGCATGCCCGATATGCACTGCACTGCGGTATAAGATCAGACGAGACGATCCTGGCGATGTTGAGGGCGAGGCCCCTAGGAAGAAGGTTCCCGCCAAGGTTATGTGGTATGCTCCTATAATACCACGGTTAAAACGTCTCTTCAGAAATAAAGAGCATGCCAAGTTGTTGCGATGGCACATGGAAGACCGTAAGAAAGACGCGATGTTGAGACACCCCGCTGATGGGTCACAATGGAGAAAAGTCGAGCGAGAGTACCCGGACTTCGCACGTGACGCAGGGAACTTAATGTTTGGTCTAAGTACAGACGGCATGAATCCTTTTGGTGAGCAGAGCTGCAGTCACAGCACCTGGCCTGTGACCCTATGTATCTATAACCTTCCTCCTTGGTTGTGTATGAAGAGGAAGTTCATTATGATGCCAGTGCTCATCCAAGGCCCGAGGCAACCTGGCAACGACATTGATGTGTACCTAAGGCCATTAGTTGAAGAACTTTTACAGCTGTGGGCCAAACCAGGTGTACGTATGTGGGATGAGCACAAAGGGGAGCCATTTGACCTACGAGCATTGCTTTTCGTAACCATCAATGATTGGCCTGCTCTTAGTAACATTTCAGGGCAGACAAACAAGGGATACAATGCATGCACACACTGTTTAGATGATACTGAAAGTGTATATTTGGATAAATGTAAGAAGGTTGTGTACCTAGGGTATCGCCGATTTCTTCCGAACCTGCATCCAGTAAGAAAGAAATGCAAGCATTTCAAACGTCTGGCAGAACCCCGGAGGAAGCCTGTCCTCCATACCGGTGAGGAGGTATTTGGTATGGTCAAGGACCTAGAAGTAATCTTTGGAAAAGGTCCTGACAGTCTATCTGTTCCGAATGACGATGCCGGACACGCGCCCATGTGGAAGAAGCAATCTATATTTTGGGACCTACCCTATTGGAAAGTCTTAGAGGTACGCTCTTCAATCGACGTGATGCACGTGACGAAGAATGTTTGCGTGAACCTGCTAGGCTTTCTAGGAGTGTATGGGAAGAGAAATGATACACCGGAAGCACGACAGGACCAGCAACGTCTGAAGGCCCCTGAAGAGCCTATGCATCCTGAGAACGAGAAGGGTAAACGATGGCACTTAACTCCTGCCAGCTACGCTCTTACCAAAGCAGAGAAGGAAATCTTTTTTGAATGTCTGAGCAGTATCAAGGTCCCGTCTGGCTTCTCGTCGAATATAAAGGGAATAATAAATATGGCAGAGAAAAAAATTCCAAAACCTGAAGTCTCATGACTGCCACGTGATTATGACACAATTGCTTCCGATTGCATTGAGGGGGCTTCTACCTGAAAATGTTCGAGTACCCATTGTGAAGCTATGTGCATTCCTCAATGCAATATCTCAGAAGGTAATCGATCCAGAAAGCCTACCAGGGTTACAAACAGATGTGGCCCAATGTCTTGTCAGCTTTGAGTTGGTGTTCCCACCATCCTTCTTCAATATTATGACGCATCTCCTGGTTCACCTAGTAGAAGAGATTGCCATTCTCGGTCCTGTATTTCTACACAATATGTTCCCCTTTGAGAGGTACATGGGAGTCTTAAAGAAATATGTTCATAACCGTGCTAGGCCAGAAGGAAGCATCTCCAAGGGCTATGTAACAGAGGAGGTCATTGAGTTCTGTGTTGATTTTATTCCTGACCTTAAGGTGATTGGTGTTCCAGAATCACGACATGAGGGGAGACTGCGTGGAAAAGGCACCCTAGGATGTAAAGCAATGATATGTAGGGACGGGCATTCTCTCAATCAAGCACACTACACGGTTTTACAAAGATCTATCTTGGTTGCCCCGTATATCAATGAACACAAGAATTTAATACGCCTCAAACACCCGGGGCAGTCTGATGAATGGATTATAAGTGAACACATGGCGAGTTTTGGCGGCTGGCTGCAAAGACTTCTCACGAATAACACCACTGTTGGGGATCAGCTGTACTTGTTGGCCAGGACACCATCTTCGACTGTATGTACTTTCCAAGGGTACGAGATAAATGGGAATACATTTTACACGATAGGCCAAGATAAAAAGAGCACCAACCAAAACAGTGGTGTCCGCTTCGATGCAGCAGAAGACAATGGGCAAAAGACCACGTATTATGGGTTCATAGAGGAGATATGGGAACTTGACTATGGACCTAATTTTAAGGTCCCCTTGTTTCGATGCAAATGGGTCAAGCTAACAGGAGGAGGGATTGAGGTAGACAAGAAGTACGGAATGACAACGGTGGATCTCAACAATCTTATGAAGAACTTAGACGAACCATTCGTCCTAGCCAATGATGTGGCTCAGGTTTTCTATGTGAAGGACATGTCCTCCAGACCAAAAAAAAGAAAAAATATGCAAACGAATACATCATATGATGAGCCAAAGCGTCACATAGTTCTTTCAGGGAAAAGAAACATCGTGGGAATCGAGGACAAGACAGACATGTTAGAAGATTATAATAAGTTTGATGAAATTCCGCCCTTCACAGTGAAAACTGACCCAAGCATTCCGTTAAGTAAAGAAGATGCTCCATGGTTACGTCTGAAGCGATCATAAGGAAGGACATATGCCAAGAAGTTCATGCTCATATTATGTAACTCTAGTTCATGTTTTTAATATTAATACATGTCTTGAGTGTTAGTCATGTTTTGTGGATGGACCGGGACTATGAGAAGAAGTTGTTCCGATTCGTACTTACCATTAAGATCTGATCTCCAAACGCGCGCGGTCACATATTAGGGAGTGCCTCTATGACCAGTTTCTTGGAGATGCCGGAGGACTAGGCTCCGTCGGCATCTCCCTGAAACTAGCCGTAGTGGTGTCCCTGCTCTCGAAAACCATCTTGCAGCTTTGTAACTTCTCTAACTAGATCAATACACCTGGGAGCTAACTAATTTCACATATTAGGGAGTGCCTCTATGACCAGTTTCTCGGAGATGCCGGAGGACTGGGCTCCGTCGGCATCTCCCTGAAACTGGCCGTAGTGGTGTCCCTGCCTCAAACTGGCTGGAGGAGTGGACTCACAAGGATGCCTATTTATAGTACAAGCAGCTCGACATAGTGTTGACACTTACGAAATAATGTCGACACTCACCCCTATTATTAGTGCTGACTCGTGTTTTGTCCCGGATGGTGTCTCCAACCGGGACTAAAGGTTCATCTTTAGTCCCGGTTGGTGTCTCCAACCGGGACTAAAGGTTCATCTTTAGTCCCGGTTGGTGACACCATCCGGGACAAGGTACACGCCGCACGACATAATGTCGACACTCACCCCTATTATTAGTGCTGACTCGTGTTTTGTCCCGGTTGGTGTCTCCAACCGGGACTAAAGGTTCATCTTTAGTCCCGGTTGGTGACACCATCCGGGACAAGGTACACGCCGCACGACATAATGTCGACACTCACCCCTATTATTAGTGCTGACTCGTGTTTTGTCCCGGTTGGTGTCTCCAACCGGGACTAAAGGTTCATCTTTAGTCCCGGTTGGTGTCTCCAACCGGGACTAAAGGTTCATCCCGCTATTTTTTCCCGCCATTTTTCTTCCCGCCAGTTCTTCTTCCCGCCATTTTTCTTCCCGCCATTTTTCTTCCCGCCAGTTCTTCCCTCCAGTTCTTCCCGCTAGTTCACTATATATATATGTAGGGGGTTGGCCTCCATTGTCATTGCACATCTCTAGACTCATATCTGCAACCTCATCACTCTTTCCCATGGCTTCCACCGTAGCACTAACCCCCAGGGAGGCGGAGGCGCTTTGCGCCTCGAACTACCCCTGCCCGCCGGGCTACTGTGTCCCCGTCGGCTGGATGCTGAGCGTCGGAGGTGTGCCGGTTCCTCCTGTCCCTCTAGGTGTGGCGCGCCGGATGGCCATCACAAACCACTACTACTTCGAGCTCACGCCGGAGCAGCGGAGGAATCCCAGATGGCATCCCGACTATTTCCCTACTTGGGAAGCCTTTTTCGTGGATCGGCATGAGAGGGCGCTCGCCAGGCACGAGGAGGATGGCCCACCTCCTCCTAACTTCAACGAGGCCGGCCGTCGGCTATGGTGGCGCGGTCGGACTCTCCAGAGCGTCATGGCCTATGACACTGCCGCCGACTCTAACCCCCGTCTGCGCTACCCTCAAGTCCAGCCCACGCGCTACCCTCAAGTCCAGCCCACGCGTACTCTCCAGAGGTTCAATTACGGCGACCCCGACGACGACAGCGATGACGGCGGCGGCGAGTACGACGACTACAGTGGCGAGTATTACAGGTGTAGGCAGGAGCATGACTGAATCACTCCAACATTCCGAAACAAGTTCGGCCGATTGTTACTTAATCCGGCCATGTATCTTAATTTTCAGTTCTTTTATGTATCTTAATTTTTAGTTCCAGTTTGGCCGATTGTTACTTAATCTGGCCATGTATCTTAATTTTCAGTTCTTTTATGTATCTTAATTTTCAGTTCCAGTTCGGCTTTATGTAACTGTCTCAAAATGACCTATCTCATTCGAGGTTTCTTGGCTTTCGGGTCAAATGACCAATGTTATGGCTAGAATCAAGGCATAGTTTGTGATAATATGGCCATATTGTGCATACATGTGCATCATGGCATGGCAAACAATGTTGCAAGAGGAAGTTTTCCTTTTTATCGCACCAAAAAGGCATTTTCCATTTTCCGAGCATAAAAAACGGACGGTTTTGTGAAGCAACCACCAAATGGCTAATTCAAAAAACCACCAACACATTTTACAAAAATACTAGACCACCTTATATGCACAATGTACCAACAGGGGGATCTGAAACCTTTCCGTCCACCTCTGGTGAAAAAGACAAATTCCTACCGAATCGGCAGGAAGTGGGTCAGATATGAACTACAAGTACATGATACAATGCTCATGATTTTTTACAAAAATCATTTTTAGGTTCACAATATGCTATTTTATCAAAAAACAATGCAAGTTGAGCGAGGCTTGGTGAGATTCAAGTGTATACAAAAGATGCGACATTTAAATATCCAATCAATTCAAAAATGTTAATACAAAAGATGCGGCATTAAAATATGATTTGATCTAATAAAAATCATTTTTTAGATGCTTAATATTTCTTATGTTCAAAGTTTTAGGATTTAACAATTTATTTTGGTTTGAATTGAATAATCAAAATTTATATGTAAGTGTTTTAATTATTTTGAAAATTTTCATGTAAAGTAAATATAAAATGATTTACATGAATGGATAGAAATTATTTTTATGAAAATTATGATATATTATTCATATTTTTCTGAGTTGAAATGAAAAAGATATGAATTTTCTAAATTCATATCATATTTGTGTGGAACCGGTGTTAAAAGGGGGGCATTTATTTCGTTTCCCGCGCGCACCACCCCCCCTTTAACACCGGTTCTAGCCACGAACCGGTGTTAAAGGGGGGGTAATAAATACGCGCGGGAAACGCCCCCCCTTTAACACCGGTTCCAGCCACGAACCGGTGTTAAAGGGGGGGTGTATTTATTTCACCTTCCCCTTCCTTTCTTCCCCCCACTGAGCCAGATCGATCGAACACACTGCCGCAGAGAGAGTGATCGAAGCGCCGCCCCCGACCCGCCGTCTCGCCGCCGCCGCTTCGGAGCTCGAGGTCCGCCGTCTCGCCGCCCCCGACCCGCCGTCTCGCCGCCGCCGCTTCGGAGCTCGAGGTCCGCCGCCCCCGACCCTCTCTTCCTCGCATCCTTCCCCTCCCTCTAACACGGTGGGGCTCCGCCGCTCCTTCGACGCCTAGACGCCCGCGCCTAGCCCTCCAACGCCTGCTCCGGCCGCGCCCGGCCCTCCCCCGCTCCTCCCGGACAAGGCCACCCGCGCCTGGCCCTCCTCCTCCTGCTGCTCCCGGTCACGTACGCCCGACCCTCCGCCGCTCCTTCCGGACGAGGTCGGCCACGCCCGGCCCTCCGTCGCCCACTCCCGGCCGAGGTCGCCCGCATCAGGTCTTCCGCCAAGGTCGTGGATGAGGAGGCTATGGCTGGCGTTGACGTCTGCGCACGCAAGCTGCTGCCGAGCCATGTAGTGGTAGGAATCGGTTTTGCTATAAACAACTATGGTGTTTTTCAGTCTATTTTTTTAAACAAATATTCATGTCAACATAAAATTATTCACTTGGTTCAAAATAATCATTCACGAGATTTAAAAAAGTTTACAAGGTTTTAGAAACTATACACGATGCCTATAATCATCGTATAGTTAGAAAGAATCTTCATGTGAAACTAAAAATGATTGCACGGTTCAAAAGAATTATCCATGAGGTTTAAAAGAATTTGCAAGGTGAAAAAATATTGGCAAGGCTTTAAAATGTTCTTATAGGTTTAAAATTATGTTCATATTGATGGTGATGGGTGGATTTTGGCCACGCGCGTCTAATGGCCAGACTCTCGACAAGTTTAGAAATAGGGAATCCATCCAAACCCTCCGACACTGAGAGGATATCGAGGGAAACCCTAGGACAAGTCCGGGCAACAGCGTCGTCGACGTCGCATTCCTTCTTGAAGGTGTTGCTTGAAACACGGTGCTTCGAAGTGCTAGGAGTGAGGTGGGACAACTCCGGAGGGCGCAGCGGTCACGGGTCGTTTTCATTCGTCGATCTGCTCGATGTCGGCATTTGTTTCTTTTATTTTTCTCTTTATTTTATTTTGGGTTAGATTGTGCTGTTGCTTTTCTGTTGCTCCAACATTGTCGTTGTATCTTGTGATTGCTATATTAATATAGCGGGGCGCAAGCCTATTTCGAGGAGCCCTGACCACCTCGCTCTCTTCCCCGTGCAGGAGCGTCTCGCCGCCGCCGCTTCGGAGCTCATAGGCCACGCCTAAACGCCGACGCCGCCCGCCGCCCGACGAGCCCGCCGCTAGCGCCGCCGCCCGACGAGCACCGCCGCATCCGTCCGACGAGCACCGCCTCCCGACGAGCACCGCCGCCCGACGAGACCAACGTCACCCCACTGGTGAGCGCCACGTGTCTGCCACGTGTATGATTGCTGACTCATCCTGATTAAAACTTGTTTGCTCGATAAATTGTACTACATGCATAGATTAAAACTTGTATATAAATTGGACCTCTGACTCATTTGTGTATTTATTTGTGTATTTTGGTATGAATAATATGTATATTTGTGTATGAATCCAAGTCCACTTGAATGTTTACACTCTTACTCTAGATAATATTATTGTTTTAGAAACTATGGATCCACTTAGTAGAAACCTTGAAGAAGAAGAAATAATGGAGAACATTATTGATGAGGACACCTCACAATATCTGAACTTGGAGGGACATGATGACGACAGCTCAAGTACTAGTCATAGAGAAGATGAAGACTCCGGTGAACGCAATTTAATGGTTACAAAGTCCGGTGAGGTATATGCATTGATTAAGCCTCTGCTGACTTCCGTGTATACAAATTAACGCTTCTTTCTTCTTTTAGCCCTCTGGATCGACCAGCCAGCAACCATCTTCTTCTACGAAAAAGAGCAAGCGAGGCGCGAGCCAGCGGTTGAAAGATCGTGCAAAGTTCACGATCGAAGCAGTCCGTGTTGATGGCAGGCCGATGGAGCCCAAGAAGACCGCAGACAAATTTGTACGTCAGGCTGGAGTTCTTGTTAGGGACCAAATCCCAATCATAATTGAAAATTGGAATAAGCCAAAGAAGGGCAACGGTACCTTTGTCGATGACACATCCAAAGAAACGCTTTGGAATTCGTTGTTGGTAAATTTCACCCTTCCGCCAGAGGAGGATGAAAACAACCCGGTTATAAAGGAAAAGGTCAAAGAGTGGACTCTAAAGAAGATGGCTGACGCTTTCCGCAACTGGAAGACAAAATTGAACAAATTTTTCAAATCTGGCGAGACTCCAAAATTCGAAGACGCATATTATGCGAAGATAAGACCTCACTGGCCCGAATTTGAGACATATAAAAAAAATGCTATAGCTAAAAAGAGGTCAGAAACCAATACGCTTAATGCCCTGAAGAAGGAATATCACCAGAGGACGGGGTCAGGTGGCTACATATCTCAGAGGCCTAAGTGGGAGGAAGCTGAGAAGGCCCTGCGCGAGAGAGGGATCACACCCCAGACAGATGGGTGGGACCTACGTGCAAAGACTTGGTTCTACGGAATCGGGGCAAGGTTGGACCCAGAAACAGGATTGTGTATCTTCCCAACCCTCCTTGCCAAACCCGTCACTGAACTCATCACGGCATACGAGGAAACATCCGCCAGGACCTTCCATCCCGACAGAGAGAATGACCAGCTCACACGCGGCCCGTCAGCCATCTTCTGCGCGGCAGCCATCTCCGGCCCGTCAGCCATCTCTTGCGCGGCAGCCATCTCCGGCCCGTCAGCCATCTCCGGTGCTTCAGCCATCTCCTCAGCTTAAGCGGAAGAGCACTGCCACGAGGAGCATCAGTAGCACTGCCACAAAGAAATCCGCAGGAAACCGTACGCCAAAGAGTTCAAAAAACTACGTCCCGCAGCCTTCCGCCAAGCCATTGCCGGTTTTACCGTGGAATCGCAGCGACGAGGAGACCAATAGGATCTCGGAAGAACAGGTCAAGAAATTCTTTGCACCTAGACGGGCCGAGCCAAAGGATAAAATAGATCCGGCGGTGGTGGAGAAGTTTTACAATAATCTTTTGAAACCTGAAACCCCACTTGTGCCGGACTACGAGCGCCAGATTTTGAAGGCGGATGCAAGGCGCCGTAGGGAGACTGAAAGTAGCAGTCGTGAGGCACCCCAGAAAATAGTTCCCATGCTCGGAGAGCAGGAAAACCAATCATGTGCCCCGCTCCAAATGTTCGACACACGGGACGTTCCTCACGTAAATGATTACGAGGCAGAGCTACAAAGAAAGGCCAATGAGATGGGGATGACTTACATTGCATACTTGAACGTCATGGGAGACAACTTGCCCAAATGCGATGCCAACCCCATACAGCCATGGAAGTATGGGAAGAATCTCGTCAAGAAAGAGGAGCTCAAGACTCTACCAACAAAGATGCGAAAATTGCACAAGTGGTACCTTCATTTCTGCAAGACGAGAAAGGTAGAATGGATCACGGCGCATATAAGAGATGATATTTTTGTTCTGCGGAGATGACGCGATCGACTTCAACATTCAAGACTTGCATTTTCTATTCAATTAGAAGGAACTCGACAAAGCTGCCATCAGCCTTTATTGTGTGTAAGTACTATTTCTATAATTTATATCTCATCTCATTCATTTTATTAATTGCATGTATATATATATGCTCACCATATATGTATATACTATTATGCAGGAAAAAGGTTATGGAATGCAGAAAAGGAGGCCCTTTTGACATTGGGTTCGTTGACCCAAATAGAGTTCATGAAGAAGTGGTAGAAACCAAACCCGGGCAAACAGAAGATTACTTGCTAACGTCTTTACTGAGACAACAAACCAAAAGGGAAATACTATTGCCTTACAACTTCTCGTGAGTACTGTTACCCTCTCTTTTGTACACATTCTATTTCAGCTTACTCGATGTTAAGTGTAACTGATGATGAGTTATGCGTGCGTAGGTTCCACTTTATTCTGCTAGTCATTCAACCCGACTCAGGAAAAGTCCTTGTCATGGACTCGTTACGAAAAGAAAAAGAGATATGGGCAAACTTTAGAGAGATGCTCCAGAGGTAATTTCAATCATATTATCGCACTAGATCGGCAACTTTCGTGACAATAAGTAATTAATTACTCCTTTATCCATTTTCTTTGTCGGACAGGGTTTGGAAAAGGTTCACGGGCAGGGCCGTGGGTGAATGGTCCGAAGAACTAAAATTTGTAGACCAAAATGTAAGTAATACTAGCTAGCTTCCAATTCCATTATATCATGCTTTATTGATTATTATTTTGATTGAACTCTCTATTCTTGTAAAGTGCGCGCATTAGGGACACGGCAATAACTTATGTGGGTACTATGTTTGCGAATTCATTCGCAACACGATATGTGCGACGGGCCAATCCGCACTAGAACAACTTAGAGTAAGTAAACAAAGTCCACAACATTATTTTATTACCATCAATTGTGTTGAGTTTTATTCTTATATATATATTGACGGCCCATTCTTCATATATATTCAGATCGAACGGATGCGGGACCAACTCCTACCATTTGAACACATACGAGCCATTCAAGAGGAATTGGCGGGGTTCATACTTGATGAGGTCGTCACGCCTGGCGGAGAACTCTTTAGATATCCACCAAAATGAACGATGACGATGTATGTGCCGATGACGATGTATGTGCCGATGACGATGTTTGTGTATAATAATAGTTGCTTAATTATTCATGTACTCGTATGTACCGATGACGATTTATGTGTATACCGCTCCCGATCGATTCCCCCTCGCTCCCCCCCCTCCCGCAGAAATACGCCTAGAACGGGGCAGAGGCAGAAGTCTGCCGCGGCAGAGATTTAGGCCGTTTTCCTGCCGCGGCAGAGTTCTGGCGCGGCAGGAAAACGGCCTAAATCTCTGCCGCGGCAGAAGAACCTTTAACACCGGTTCCAGATACGAACCGGTGTTAAAGGGGGGGGGGGCTGAGGCCTGCGGAAGCCCCACGTGCGCCACCCTTTAACACCGGTTCGTATAAGAACCGGTGTTAAAGGGGCCCCCCCTCTAACACCGAACCCTCAACAGCGGTTGGGGAACCGCTGTTAGAGGGCCCTCCCAACCGGAGTTAAAGGGGGGAGGGCCTGCACTAGTGTGTGCTCTTATGTACATAATTACCTTGTGGTTATTTATTAGATTGAAGCTTTGTTTAAAACTCAAATTTATCATGATCTCAAGAAAGGAGTGGATATTGGAAAGGTTTGGCTTCACGATTACGGCCACTCCACCAGCATTATCTACACTCACTAAGCCCAAAAAAAGGGTAAGAATTCCACACGGTGGAAAGATTGGAGTGTTTGATTCTTATAGCCATTGCACGGATCATGTCATTAAAGGTTGTCTATGACTATGCAATATAAGTCGCCATATATGTTTAGATGACCATGTATTACTGTAGTTTTGTTCATACCAATCTATTGATATGTTATAGTTTATCCTGAAGTGCCAATTCAGTATATGTTTTTCCTTAACAAAAAATTGCATAAGTTTATTATAAAATAAAGCTTCTAAATTTCTTGTCCTTTCACTATGGTCAGTTCAAGCACGTGCCTGATTACTAGTGTAGCGAAATGGTCATATGTCTGTTAGTTCCTGTTAAAAAATATATATAGTCAAGTAGCCGATTGTTAATGTATTGTACATACAAATTGCAACTTCAAATTAGAAATTAACTAGCCAATTGACTTACGTAATGACTTGGTTAAACCTAACCAGATCCAAAACTGATTTAAACCCTGTTTTAAAATATTTGGCAATACTTGGGGTTTCCATAAGATATTGACTACCTGAGATGAGACACACCTGCCTTTTTTTTTTGTCAAAAACCAGCTAGTTGACCAGTTTGTGACCTGCGGTGCACACATTTGACAAGTAGTATGACCGATTTGTCTATTTTACAAGATGTGTGACTTAAATGCACACGCGTGACAAGTTGTATTACCCTCGGTGCCATTTACTCCAACATGTTACATTATTTAACACCCTCTTACAATTGCATTATAAGTTATCTAAATCCCATCTAAAAATTTCAGGCTGTCTAACGGACAACGGCCTTTTGAATCCAACATCGACTTGATTAGGAATAAACATGATATTTAGTAGCTTATTTGCTACTCTTTCTTGAAAAAGTGATAATTCAGTTCTATATATTTTATCCAAGCATCGAACAGGGGATTAGCACTCAAATTATCACACCACAATGATGCTGCCCTTGGATAATCAATGCCAAGTTCTATCAAGAAAGTTTGAACCCAAATAACTTCAACAGTACCATTTGCAAGAGATTTAATTTATACTCAACCACACTACTTGATCTAGAAAATGTTGCCTCTTTGCATGCACTCCAGAAAATAAGATTGCAACCTAAAACACACAACAAAACCACCAGTAGATCTCCTATCATCTGAATAACTAGCCTAATCTGCATCAGAAAACGCACTGACCAAAGTGGACCGAGACTTTACAAGTCGAAGGCCTAGAGGGATGGTTTATTTAAGATATCGCAGAATTCGCTTCACAACTGTCCAATGGAGAGTAGTAGGTGCATGTAGAAACTAGCTTACTTTGTTAACAGAAAATGATATATCTGGGTATGAGAGAGTAACATATTGTCGTGCAACAAGTATGCTTCCTATACCTGGTAGCATCACCATCAGCAAGCAATTCTCCTCCATGAAGAGATAACTTCTCGGATATGGAGAGCGGGGTGGTAACATTTATATAGTCCTCCATGACAACATGTTTCAAAATATCCAAGATATATCCTTGAAACAGACTTTTGCCCCGATATATTAATTATAGCAACCATCTGATACAATTACTGGAGCCTCAGCACAAGCAAGCCCAAGAGGAAAAAAGAGGAAGAGAAGAAACAATAATGCTAACATTTGACAGCTTGACAAAACGAAGGTGGCCCGCAACTGCTGACTCTTGAAAGAAGGAAATACCATTAGAGACACGCTTGACCTCAATAGCAAGAAAATAGTGGATAGACCCAAGATCATTGAGCATAAAATCCATAAGAACAACATCAACAGCCTCTGAAGGAGAACTAAAGGAAATAGTTTCATTGACATAGATAATCATAAAGATGGTAACACCACTCTTGCGACAGGAAACAATGAAGTGCCAACATTAGAAGCAAGGAATCCAAGATCATGAAGTTTGTAAGACAACCGTGCATACCAAGCTCGAGGATCCTGTTTGAGCCCATACAAAGTTTTGTCTAATTTGCAAACATAGCTTGGAGCCAATAAATGCTCATACACAAGAGGCTGCCTCATATACACCTCTCTTCCAAATCGTCATGAAGAAACCCATTCTTCACATCTAATTAACTTACGCATTATCCAATTGTGGGAAACAACTAAAGACAATATAAAGCGAATAGTTGCATCTTTTACCACTAGACTAAAAGTTTCCTCATAATCAATCATGCACCTTTGTTTAAACCCCTTGGCCACTAACCGAGTTTTGTATCTGTCATTGGTAATCATTTTTTGCTTGACTTTATAGACTCATTTAAAATAAGCAATGTTGCCATGAGAAGGGCGAGGAATTAGATGCCATGTGTTGTTGTTCATCAACGCTGAGTAGTCTTCATCTGTAGCATTCTTCCACTTAGCATCTCCAAGAGCCTCAAGCATAGTTTTAGGTATATGACCATTAGTATATTTATGAGGAAGAAAAATCCCACTCTAAGAATGGGTATGCATGGATGGAGCTGAAACAGTAGTTGGAATAGGAACTGAGGGTACAGAAGATCCAACCCGAGGACCCGTTTGTGCAGAAGAATCTGATCCCGAGGTTGTACGTGACAGGGAATCTGTCAAAGTCGGGTTGTTTACATGTGGCAAGACCGCACCGGTCGAAGAATATGTTGTGGGGTACCTAGCGGTCGGAGTCGTAAAGGGGTTACCACGTCGCAGGGCAGGACTGCCCTGCTCGGAGGATCCTACACAAGTCATGGTGTCTTAGCATGTGGAGATTCTAATCTTGTCTTCCGAGATGACTATCTTTCAACAGATGAAATTTTGAATTAGCCCTTTGGTGGTTGATTCACAAAACGCTTGTTTTTTATGCTTAGAAAATGGAAAATGGCTTCTCCATGCGACAAAAAGGAAAATTTCCTCTTGCATCATTGTTTGCCATCTCAAGATGCACATGCGTGCACAATATGGGCACAGTATCACAAACAATGCCGCGATTCTGGCCATAACATTGGTCATTTGGACCAAAAGTCATAAAACCTCGAACATGATAGCTCATTTTGAGAAGGACTTTTTGAGATGCAATCAATATACCAAGTTTGGTATTTTTACTTGCAAAAATGTCACATAATATGACACCACGTGAATGATTTAAATTTTTCGGACCGTTTTTTGAATTTCTTATGCCTGTTTCAAAATTTTACCGTTTCAAACTATGATCAAAACGGTGGGCATAAAGATAGGGGATGAGCCTCACTAAAACTTGCATTGGATCTCTGAAGAATCATCATATTATGAGTCTAAAAATGATTTTTTTCAAAAAATCATGAGCATTAGATCATGTACCTATAGTTCAAATCGGACCCACTTCCTACCGATTCGACAAACATTTGTCGTTTTCACCCGAGGTGGGACGAAAATATTTGAGATACCTCGGTTGGGACATCGTTCATGTAAGGTGGTCTAGTATTTTTGAAAAATGTGGTGGTATCATTTTGAATTACCTCTTTGGTGGTTGCTTCACAAAACGCCCTGTTTTTGGCGCTCAGAAAATAGAAAATGGCTTTTTCATGCGACGAAAAGGAAAACCTCCTCCTGCAACATTAGTCGCCATCCCAAGATACACATGCATGCACAATATGAGCATGATATCACAAACTATGCCACGATTCTGGCCATAACATTGGTCATTTGGACCAAAAGCCATGAAACCTCAAACATGATAGCTCATTTTGAGAAAGACTTTTCGAGATGCAATCAATATACCAAGTTTGGTATTTTTTCTTGCAACTATGCCACATAATATGACACCACGAGAAGAATTTACATTATTCGGACCGTTTTTGAATTTCTTATGCCTGTTTCAAAATTTTCCTGTTTCAAACTATGGTCAAAAGGCATAAATATATGTTCGACCAAGAACGAAGAAAGAGGTCACTCTTTGATCTCTATATTCATGACAATGTTCTGTAATGGTTCCTTCATTGCATGTCACAAACACCAAACATTGCTCTCCCTCCTCTACCGATCCTCCTACCGTGGCAAAAAACCACCCCAAAACTCTGACACGGTAGAACCTGCTGCCGCATAGCCATGATGGCGCTGCGTCAACATGGAGCGCTTCGTTGGGAAACCCCAAGAGCAAGGTATGATGCAGCACAACAGCAAGTTTTCCCTCAATAAGAAACCGAGGTTATCGAACTAGTAGAAGAAAGGAAACGTCTCAAAGGTGTTGCAAGCAACATGGAAACCTGCACAACACAACCTCAAGACTTTGCCCCAACTAACAGTGAGGTTGTCAATTGATGGCTCAGTTGATGTGGAGCCTGTTGGGAACCCCAAGAGCAAGGTGTGAAGCAGCACAATAACAAGTCTTCCCTTAGTAAGAACCGAGGTTATCGAACCAGTAGGAGGAAGGAAACATCACACAGGTGTTGCTAGCAACACGGAGACCTACACAACACAAACTCAAGACTTTTCCCCAACTAACAGTGAGGTTTTCAATCTCACCGGTTGCTGTAACAAAGGATTAAACGTATGGTGAAGAAGGTAATGGTTTGCAACAAGTAAACAAGTAACAGTGGAAGATGTATCAATGGTAAAGATTGGACCGGGGTCCATAGTTCACTAGAGGTGTTCTCCTTAGATAAAAAACATGGCATGAAGGGTAAACAAATTACAGCAGGGCAATTGACAGGAACTGAGCAAGGCATAACAATGCAATACTATACAAAAAGATCCTATGAGATTCGATTGGGAAATGCAACAATATACATAGACCGCCATCCAACTGCATCTATGACTACAAGTTCACCTTCAGGTTACCATCCGAATCCCCTCCAGTATTAAGTTGCAAGCAACATACAACTGCTTTAAGCAAAGTGTGTAAGGTAAACAATCCACTTGTTCCATGAACAAGAGACCGTTGTTTTCTCCCTAGTAGTAACAACACATCTACAACCGAAGAGATTTCTGTCACTTCCCTTGGAAACTAGAGGCATGAACCCACTATCGAGCATAAATACTCCCTCTTGGAGTCACTAGCAACTACTTGTCCAAGATAGCTACTAACAATGGAGAGCATGCAAGATCACAAACAACACAGACATGATGGAATCATAAAGACAAAACCATTAATCAATCTGACATGGTAATCTCAATATCCATCGGATCCCCGCAAACACAACATGCATGATTACAAATAGATTAGAACTTGATCATGAACGGAGCTCACAAGATCTATACATGAAAGCACAAAGGAGGAGATACAACCATCTAGCTACTACATGGATCCATAGTCCAAGGTGGAACTACTCACGCATCATACCGGAGAGAAGGCCTCCGGGATGATCTCCCCTCCGGCAGGGTGCCAGGAAGAACTTCAGATCCCCCGATCTAGGGACGATGGTGGCGACGGCTACAGACAGTTTCGTGGAGTTTTGATCGGGTGCCTAGAGTTTCTGGATTGGGGGCTTCTTATAGGTGAAGAGGCGAGGCTGGGTGGCGACCAGGGGGGCCACACCCTGCCCAGGCGTGGGCCCACCCCTGGCCGCGCCTAGGGGAGTTTGGCCGCCCTGGTTTGCTTCTCCGTCTCGTCTTGTGGATTTGTGTCCCCCACGGTAAAATATTGACTTTGGCTTTTGTCCCGTCCAATTCCGAGAATATTGATTTTCTGCCTTTCTGGAACCAAAAACAGAAGAAAATAGGCAACTGGCACTATGGCAACTTGTTAATAGGTTAGTTCCAGAAGAGATATAAAAACACCTTAAAGTGTAGACAAAGCACATCGAAGTAGATACTAAACAAGCATGGAGCATCAAAAATTATAGATACGTTTCTGATGTATCAAGCATCCCCAAGCTTAACTCCTGCTCGTCCTTGAGTAGGTAAGTGATAAAAAGAATAATTTTTGAGGTGACATGCACCTTCACAATAAAGATCAAACCATTTGCAAGCATTGAAAGCTGGGATCAAAGAACTCTAAACATGTGCATGAAAGATGGAGTTCTAACAATAGGACAAAGTAACTATGCATGCAACATGAAAGTCTACAAACAAAGATCATGAATAGCATGCATTGAAAAACGTTTGTTTGTTTCACATACAAAAAACATAGCATAGTGGTAATCAGCTTGTCCCTCATAGAGTAGCAAATAGATGCATAGGACACCTTCAAAGTTTACAAGGGTGACTAGAAACAAATAGCACAAAAATAAGTAATAACACCATATGCATCAATCAATAAGTTTTGGGACACTGCACGTAAAACTAAGAATGGCAACTATGCTCTCTTAATGGTGCCTAAAGGTATAAGGTGGAGACTCAATAGTAGTGGAAGAAAGGCCCTTCATAAAGGGAAGCGGGGATTTCAAGTTTCAAAAAGAGCTTCCAAAAATTATGGTACTAGTTAGCTTTCAGCCCTCATTGCCCCTATCATAAGCATCTTGAAATGATTAAGGTTAAAGTGAACAAACTATGGAGTATATGCTTGACAAAGTATAAGTTGGCAATCTCAAGTCCCTTGAATACGAGGGCTACACCTCATGCTACTCAACTTCAGTCACATGTAAGTTCTTGTCATTGTAAGTACATGCGTATCATAGAGAACCTCCAACGGGGTACCCCTTGCACATGGTACAAGAGCTATCCCATAACCAAAATGACAAGGCAAGCAGACAATGAGCATCTCACTGATCTTTTTATTTACTATATGCATAGCTTTTTATTGAGGATGCTTCATAGATAGCTCACTATGGTGATGCTGCAAGTTTCCACCATGATTAGGCATGGCTTAGGCTAGCGGCCCAGGCATTTCTCTAACACAAAATACAAATTCCATGGACTTACAAGTTCCCTCTTTATTTCACACCGGTGACATCCATAGACAAAAGAGCATGATATCAACTGAGTACAAAGTACAAGTGCAATGTTGAAAACGTTCCCCGTGACAGCACGGTTCTGCTAATTCAAACGTATAAGTGCAAGCATATACAACATAGACGACACAATGGTTCAAGTTTATTAGGGGCAAAGAATATAAAGTGTGCCATCAAGTTTGTGAGGGTTGTAATCACTAAGTTTTCACATAACAAAATAGCTTTTAATTGGAAGATAGCTGAAAACAAGAATATACTTGGAATGGTGTAACACATCATGCATAGGAATTTATAGTGGACACTTTGTAATAACTTGGTTTC
The DNA here is from genome assembly GCA_916181665.1 of Avena sativa. NCBI lineage: Eukaryota > Viridiplantae > Streptophyta > Magnoliopsida > Poales > Poaceae > Avena > Avena sativa. The sequence goes on along the minus strand of OV702284.1, from coordinate 310,377,984 downwards.
TTGGGAGTTGGAAGCATGAGTAGAGCTTACTCATACAAGTGGAGGCTAGCAAAATACTTGGAGCAACCAACTAAGAGAGCATAATGGCCATAGTCATGCAGAGCAACAAAGCATTACTAATCAAAGCATAGAGTGGTACTACAAGTCAAGGACTAAATGATCATAGAGGCTATGGTGACTTGTCATAGTCATAACATGGTGTGAGCATGTGCCAATTCAACCCAAACAAAGCATCAAAGGAGAATACCACAATACTATGCTTTTAGATGCTAAAACAACGCATAATTTCTTCAAGATACACTAAGCAATCCCAATTGTTTGGAACAAGACATGCTACAACAATAATCACTAATCATAAGGTCAAAACAACACCTAGCATGTCATGCTAAAGTCTAAGTCACAGTCAATGCAAGCTCCTCTTGCACTTTCAAGCAGGAACTTCCTACTCCTTTCCAACAACAAGCAACTTATTTGCAACAACACAGCGAGAACGGGGGTTCAAACTACTTTATTCAAGCAAACTAAACAACCTAAGCAAAGCAAATGAAAATTAAGACGCTCAAAGAACAACACAACAGTGCATGAAACAATAAAACGAAGTGTCTAGACACACCTGAGCTTTTTATTGATGAAGAAGGGGATGCCCAAGGGATGCCTTGGGCATCCCCAAGCTTTGACGCTTGTACCTCTTGGATATTTCTTGGGGTGACACCGGTGTGGCATCCCCAAGCCCCAAGCTTGAGATTTTGTCCATTCTTCATCCCATTACATCATTATCTCTCTACACCTGAAATTTTTCCTTCATACAAAACTTTACACAATCTTCATTAGCAACATTAGTGTATTCAAAAGATATTAGACCTTAGGCAAAGCTTTGGAACATCAAAAATTTTCACTAAAAAACAACCTACTGTAGCAAACTCCTTCAAAAAGCTCAATTCCCCAAAAGAGAACTCAAAAAGAAATCAATAAGAAGCAAATGCAAATAATGGCAGAAATCTGTAAAGCAGACCAGCAGGTAGAAACCGATTTTTTAGAAAATCTTCTATTGCTCAAATCAAAAAGTGTTGAACTAAAAAAAGTTATCTAACATACTGGGGGATGTATTAGTATATTTTGAGCTCAATCTGAGTTACATAGACTCCTCACGAATTTTTATGGTGGAGGACAAAAATCTGTTTCGGGACAGCAACTCCCCAAATCTTACTTCCCTCTCATTAGAGGTCATTCTTGGCACAAAAAGCAAACAAAAAGGATAATGAGAGGTCATTACTGAAGTAATAACTTCCAAGACTCAAGGAAACTCTTGGGTTATCTCCCAATAAGTACTTTTCTTTAACGCCTTTAAGTTAGGCAAAAGAAGCAAGAAGAATCAAGTATTTTCAAATGAGGAAGCATTAACATCAAACCTTTCTTTCAAAGGAGGAGCAAAAAGCAACTTCTCTCTCCTCATAGGTAAGTGTTCAATACCTTTCTTGAATGGAAAATGATATTTAATGGTGCCTTCTTTCATATCAATGATGGCACCAACTATTCTGTTGGAGATATGCCCTAGAGGCAATAATAAATGTAGTTATTATTATATCTTTGTGTTTATGATAAATGTTTACATTCATGCTATAATAGTTTTAACAAGGAAACATTAATACTTGTGTGATTTGTAAACTTAAATTGAAGTCCCTAGTAAAGCCTCTATACATCACTAGCTTGTTGGTTAATAAATGATTGTGGTTTCCCTATCATGAACATTGAGATGTTATTAACAACAAGATCATATCAGTAGGAGAATGATATGGTGGACATACTCCTATAGATAAGCATAGCATAAAGATCAAGTCATTTTAATAGTTCAATTGCTATATGCTTTCTGATACATAGTAACCTAATTCCTTCGACCATGAGATCATGCATATCACCTTTACCGGATGGATGCTTTGATGACATCAAACACCACACTGTAACTGGGTGGCTATAAAGGTGGCATTGAGTGTTTGGAAAGTATTGGTTGAGACACATGGATCAAGAGTGGGATTTGTCCATCCATATGACGGATAGATATACTCTGGGCCCTCTCGGTGAAATGTCATCCAATTAGCTTGCAAGCATGTGACTGGCTCACAAGGGATCACATATCACGGGAACGAGAAAAGAGTACTTATCGGTAACGAGGTTGAACTAGGTATGCAGAGATACCGACGATCATAACCTCGGATAAGTAAACTATCGTGAGACAAAGGGAAATTGGTATCGTATGTAAGTGGTTCATTCGATCGCAAAGTAATCGTAGAAATATGTGGGAGCCATATGAATTTCCAGATTCCTCTATTGGTTATTGTTCGGAGAAGTGTCTCGATCATGTCCGCATAATTCACGAACCGTAGGGAGACACACTTAAGGATTCGACGTTGTTTGAGTAGTTATGGAATGATGAGAAAGAGACCGAATGTTGTTCGGAGTCTCGGATGGGATTCGGGATATCACGAGGAGATCCGGAATGGTACGGAGAATAAGATTCATATAAGGAAAGTCCTATTTCGGAGTTGGGGAATGGTTCCGGTGTTTTCATCGGGAATGTTCTAGAAGGTTCCGGAATGTCCGGCACTCCGGAGGGGAAGGGTACATGAATGTGTTATATCAATTTGATATGATTGCATCATGTACTAGGTGTCATCGCTGAACAAAATAGAGGGTTTATTCAAATCCTAGTTTGAAAAGTCAAACGCCAAGTTTGAAAGTCAAACGGCTAATTTTGGGAAGTGGAGAGGGAGGTGGAAACCGACTTGGGGGAGGAGTTCCTCCTCCCACCGCCGGCGCACCACCAAGCCGAGTTGGGGAGGGACTCCCCTTGGCCGGCCCCTTCCACCTATATAAGGAGGGGCAGGGCTCCCCTCCTAGACACACAAGATCCCCGCCTCCAAACCCTAAGCCGCCGGCGCCGCCACCTGCTGCCGCCACCGCCGCCCTAGGGCAAACCGCCGCCGCCGCCTAGCAACCCTAGCCACCGGCCTAGCCCTCTCCTCGGCGTGTCTAAACCCTAGATCGTCGAGGGACTCTCCCATACTCCACCATACTCGCTCCGGCTTAAGGCGAAGCCCTGCGAGATCTCCCCTCTACTTCCGGTACCACGCCGTTGTGCTGCCGGAATCGCGAGGGGAGTGCTACAACCTCCACTGCCTGCTGGAACAAGGGAGAGGAAGGTCTTCGTCGAGTACCGAACGTGTGACCGACTGCGGGAGCACTGCCGGAACGCAGCGCCGGAAGGATCATCTACGCGATCTTGAGATCGGGAAGAGTACGACTACATCACCCACGAGAATCCGCTCTCGTTAAACACTTTGGAATCTTCGAGGGTGAGTTATTCCATCGACTCGTTGCTACAATCTAGTAGATAGATCTTGGCTTGTTTGTTTGTATGCGATAGAAATTTTTTGTTTTCCATGCTACGAAACCCTACAGTGGTATCAGAGCCGTGTCTATATGTAGATCTGTTGCACGAGTAGAACACAATGTTCATTGTGGGCGTTGATGCTTTTATTGTCGATTGCTTCTTGTGTACTTTGCATCTTGCGGGATGTTGGGATGAAGCGGCCCGGGCTAACCTTACATGACATCGTTCATGAGACTTGCTCCACGCTTGACATGCAACTTGTATTGCATAAGTGGCTTTGCGGGTGCCTGTTTCTCCTAGCATAGTTAAGATCCAATTTACAACGGGTGATTAACAATACTAGTATCAATGTTGTGGTTCATGTTCGTAAGTTAGAACGACACTTATTGAAAGCCCCAAACCACGTAAAACATGCAAAGAAAGTAGAGGCGTCTAACTTTGTTTTGCAGGGGTGTGCAGTGATGTGATATGGCCATGATTGTGATTATATTTGATGTATGCAATGTTCCTTATTGTAAGTTGGCAACCGGCAGGAGCCATATGGTTGTCTTTAATTTATGTTAAGACCGGCGTGTCTATTCAAAGTAGTTGTAATAGTTGAAGCCGGTGGACGACAACCATGGAGAAGCGTCATTGACCTTGATGCAATATCGGTGATGATGGAGATCATGTTCGTGCTTGAAGATGGAGATCGGAAGCACAAAGAAGAAAAGGCCATATCATATCACATATTATGAATTGCATGTGATGTTAATCCTTTATGCATCTTGTATTGCTTAGTAGACGACGGTAGCATTATAAGATGATCCCTCATGCACATGAATTTCAAGTCATAAAGTGTTCACCCTTAGTTAGCACCGTTGCTAAAGCTTGTTGTTTCGAAGCACCACGTGATGATCGGGTGTATTAGATTCCGCAAGTGTATACAACGTGAGCAAGACAGATTTGCTCATGCGGAAACTAAGGTTTGATTTTGACGAGCCTAGCATGTACAGACATGGTCTCGGAACACGGATCACCGAAAGGTAAAACATGAATCATATAGTAGATATGATGAACATGTCGATTGTTCGCCATTGAAACTATATCAACTCTCGTGATGATCGGTGTTGATGTGGTGGATTTGGTTCGTGTGATCACTAAAACAATGTGAGGGATATTGTTTTGAGTGGGAGTTCACCTAGATTAATTTTATTATTAATTTGAACTCAATTTGTCATAAACTTAGTCTAAACTATTGCAAATATGTTGTAGATCAATGGTAGCCCCTACCATCAATTTTAATGCGTTCCTAGAGAAAGAAAAGTTGAAAAACAATGGAAGCAACTTCGCGGATTGGTTCCGCAATTTGAGGATTGTCCTCACAGCTGGTAATTTGACCTATGTGTTGGATGCACCGCTGGGTGACCCACCTGCAGCTGATGCTGTCGATGAAGTAAAGAATGTTTACCTCACTCGGAAGACTCAGTACTCCACAGTTCAGTGTGCTATCTTGTATGGTTTAGAATCGGAGCTTCAGAAAAGGTTTGAGAATTCAGACCCATATGATATTGTAGAGGACCTCAAATTGATCTTTGAGACTCATGCGGCAATTGAAAGCTATGAGGCTTCTGAAAAGTTCTTTAACAGCGAGATGGAAGAGGGTAGCTCCATCAGTGAGCATGTGCTTAAGATGTCTGGGCACGCAAAAAAACTTCAAAGCTTGGGTATAGTGATTCCTAATGCTTTGGGGATTTACCGCGTCCTCCAATCACTACCACCAAGTTACAAGAACTTTGTGATGAACTACAATATGCAAAACATGAACAAGACGTTGCCAGAACTCTTTGCCATGTTGAAATCTGCAGAAGTGGAGATCAAGAAAGAGCACCAAGTGTTGTTGGTCAATAAGACCACCAAGTTTAAGAAAGGCAAGTCTAAGCAAAAGGGACACTTCAAGAAGGGTGGTAAGAAAGTTACCACGCCAACGAAGAAGACCAAGGCTGGACCTAAGCCTGATACTGAGTGCTTTTACTGCAAGGGAGAAGGTCACTGGAAGCGGAATTGCCCAAAGTACTTGGCGGATTTGAAGAACGGCAACATCAAGAAGAAAGGTATATCTGATATACATGTTATTGATGTGTATCTCACTAGTACTCGTAGTAGTGCCTGGGTATTTGATACTGGTTCGGTTGCTCATATTTGTAACTCGAAACAGGTGCTGCAGAATAAACGGAAGCTAGCGAACAACGAGGTGACGATGCGCGTGGGAAACGGATCAAAGGTTGATGTGATCGCGGTCGGCACGCTACCCCTTCATCTACCATCGGGATTAGTTTTATACTAATAATTGTTATTTGGTGCCTGCGTTAAGCATGAACATTATATCAGGATCTTGTTTATTGCGAGACGGTTACTTGTTTAAGTCCGAGAATAATGGTTGTTCGATTTATATGAGTAATATGTTTTATGCACATGCACCTTTGATAGATGGTCTATTCTTGTTGAATCTCGATAGTGGAAATACACATATTAATAACATTGAGGCCAAACGTTTGAAATCAAGCGATAACTCGACCTATATGTGGCACTGTCGTCTTGGTCACATTGGAGTGAAGCGTATGAAGAAACTCCATTCCGATGGACTTCTTGAATCACTTGATTTCGAATCACTTGAAAGATGCGAAGCATGTCTGATGGGTAAAATGACTAAGACTCCATTTTCTGGTATGATGGAGCGAGCTACGGACTTATTGGAAATCATACATACCGATGTGTGTGGTCCAATGAGTGTAGCATTGCGAGGTGGTTATCGTTATGTTCTTACCTTCACGGATGACTTGAGTAGATATGGGTATATATATTTCATGAAACATAAGTCCGAAACTTTCGAGAAGTTTAAGGAATTTCAAAGTGAGGTATAAAATCAACGTAACAAGAAGATTAAATTTCTACGTTATGATCGTGGAGGTGAATATCTAAGTTACGAGTTTGGCGAGCATTTGAAGAAATGCATAATACTTTCACAATTGACACCGCTGGGAACACCACAGCGTAATGGTGTGTCCAAACGTCGTAATCGAACTCTCTTAGATATGGTTCGTTCTATGATGTCACTTACAGATTTACCGCTATCATTTTGGGGTTCTGCATTAGAAACAGCCGCATTCACTTTAAATAGGGCACCATCTAAATCCGTTGAAACGACACTGTATGAATTATGGTTTGGTAAGAAACCTAGATTGTCGTTCCTTAAAGTTTGGGGTTGCGAAGCCTATGTAAAGAAGTTACAGCCGAACAAGCTTGAGCCCAAAGCGGAAAAATGCGTCTTCATAGGATACCCGAAGGAAACTATTGGGTATACCTTCTATCATAGATCCGAAGGCAAAGTCTTCGTTGCCAAGAATGGATCCTTTCTAGAGAAGGAATTTCTCTCGAAAGAAGTGACTGGAAGGAAAGTAGAACTCGACGAGGTTGTCGAACCTTCTCTCGAAATTGCGAGTAGCGCAGCGCCGGAAGAAGTTCCTGTGGTGCCTGCACCAATAAGAGAGGAAGCTAATGATGATGATCATGAAACTTCGGTTGTAGTTGCTACAGAGCCTTGCAGGTCAACGAGAACTCGTACCACTCCAGATTGGTATGATCCCGTTATGAATGTCATGTTGGTGGACAACACCGATGACCCTGAGACATATGAGGAAGCGATGATGAGCCCAGATTCCAATAAATGGCAAGAATCCATGAAATCCGAGATTGGATCCATGTACGAAAACCAAGTATGGACTTTGGTAGACTTACCGGATGGCCGGAAGGCTGTCGAGAACAAATGGATTTTCAAGAAGAAAACAGATGCTGATGGTAATGTTACTGTCTATAAAGCTCGACTTGTCGCAAAGGGGTTTCGACAAATTCAAGGAGTTGACTACGATGAGACTTTCTCACCAGTAGCGAAGCTAAAGTCTGTTAGGATTATGTTAGCAATCGCTGCATATTATGATTATGAGATATGGCAGATGGATGTCAAAACAACATTCCTCAATGGAGACATTGATGAAGAGTTGTATATGATGCAACCCAAAGGTTTTGTCGATCCTAAAGATGCTAACAAGGTATGCAAACTTCAACGGTCCATCTATGGATTGAAGCAAGCATCCCGAAGTTGGAATCAACGTTTTGATAAAGTAATCAAAAGTTTTGGTTTTGTACAAACTTATGGAGAAGCTTGTATTTACAAGAAAGTGAGTGGGAGCTCTGTAGCATTCTTAATACTATATGTAGATGACATATTGTTGATTGGGAATGATGTAGACCTTCTTAATAGTGTCAAGGAATATTTGAATAATAGTTTTTCAATGAAGCATCTTGGCGAAGCAGCTTACATATTAGGCATAAAGATTTATAGAGATAGATCGAGACGCCTAATATCTAAAGGGAATATGCCCTGAGAGGCAATAATAAAGTGTTTATTATGTGTATTCCAAGTATATGATAGATGTTTATTTTGCATGCTATAATTGTATTAATACGGAAACGTTAATACATGTGTTTTTAATAAACAAACAGAAAGTTCCTAGTTATGCCTCTCTCATAAACTAGCTCGTTGATTAACAAGATGATCAAGGTTTCCTGATCATGGACATAGGATGTTGTTAATAACGGGATCACAACATTAGTGTAATGGTGTGATGAACATTCATCCAAAGTATAGCATTACGATCAAAGTCATTAAGTTTATATTGCTATAACAACTTACGAAGTGATCCTAATCCTTAGACCATGAGATCATGTCAATCACTAACACCGGAAGAGTTTCTTGATAACATCAAACGTCACACCGTAACAGGGTGATTATAAAGATGGATTCAGAACTAATAAAGTGTTATGTTGAGGCTCATGGATCGAGAGTGGAATTTGTTCATCCCGATGACGGATAGATATACTCTGGGCCCTCTCGGTGATATCACATTGATTAGCTTGCAAGCAAGTGATTTGATCACTAGAATGTTATATCACAGGAACGAGAAAAGAGTGCATGTCGGTAACGAGATCAAACTAGGTATGGAGATACCGATGATCGAATCTCGGACATGTAATATATCGTGAAACAAAGGGATTAAGATACTAGCGTAAAAGGTTCCGACGATCACAAGAAAGTCATCGTTGAATGTGTGGGAGTCAGTATGGGTCTCTAGATCCCGCTTCTGATTATTGATCCGAGAGGGGTCTCGATCATGTCCGCATTATTCACGAACCGTAGGGTGACACACTTAAGAGACACCGACATCCAATTGGAGCAAATGTTTCATGCCGAAAGAATGAACAAGCGCAGGAATTTATTTCACTAGATACCGAAACAGGTTTTCGGGTGAAATTGCATAAAGTGGTTATGCATGTGAAATAGAATTCTAGCAAGGGGTTATTTGTGAATGTTTGTCATTAAAGTAATTGACAAAATTCTGAATAAAATAAAAGAGTTTTATTTAATGAGAGTTTGCATTAAATTTGGTGGAAATTTAATGGGAATTTGAGTGGACTTTTGAGTGGAGGGAATTTAAAGGAGATTTGTGAGTGGAGTGTCCACCCACATGAAGAGGGGAGGGCAAGGGGGCAGCCCCATGCGCCGGCCACCCCCTTGGGGTTCCCCCCTCCTCCTATAAAAGGAGCCCCCCTCCTCACTTGTCTCTCACACCTCGTGAAGGATCTCTCTCCCCCTCTAGAATTTATCCCCCATGGTCTCGGACTAGCGAGATACATGTTCCCGGTGGCTATTCGGCAAAAAAGAGTTGTGCTTCCGCTGCATCGCTGGAGCGAGGAGGCGGAGTTTGCTCGGTGCCTCGAACGTGTGTGCAAGCACGGATGCGCTGCTGATTTGCGGCGCTAGGACTTCCTCTCGATCTTGAGATTGGCAAGAGATCGTCTACATCAACCACGAGTTGAACTCGTTAAGCTTTGTCGGTCTTCAAGGGTATGTTCTCTACGGATATACATCCGCCCGTTGTTTGTATCTAGTAGATAGATCTTGGTATATAGTTCACATCGTAGGAAAATTTTTGTTTTCTATGCTGCGAACCCTACAGTGGTATCAGAGCCGGATCTATGCATAGATACTTTACACGGGTAGTACACATATGAGTATGTGGGCGATGATGATCATGTTGTTGCTCCTTTGTTGTAATTTTGGATATTGGTGGCATAGTGGGATGAAGCGGCCCGGACAAACTTTACATGTCCTCGCACATGAGACCTGTTCCACGCTTGACATGCAACTAGTTTGCATAAGTGGCTAGCGGGTGTCTGTCTCTCCTACTATAGTCAATATCTATTTTGCAAGCGAGTTGTCAACAATTTGATTATCCTCGTTGTGGTTCATGTTCGTAGGTACGAACGGTTCTATCTCGAAAGCCCTAAGCCACATAAAACTTGCAATGGATAAATTAGAGGCGTCTAGTTTAGATTGTTGCTGGGCTAGTGTTATGATATGGTAGTGTTGTAAGTAGAAGTATGAGATGATACTCTTACAACACACATACCGTGTAAAATCCATAGACCTTGGATTTACACATATAGGTATGATAGTGATCATACCATGATGCACATGATAGAGATCATCTGCGGGAACCATATCATTTCACTAATAAACATATGATGTTTTGATAGCATCTTATATTGCTTGTTTAGCGCTTTGTTAGCATAATAAGATGATCCCTCATTTAAATATCAAGATAAGAATGTGTTCTTCCTTTAGTATGCACCGATTATGTTTTCGTCGCTCCAAGACATCACGTGATGATCGGGTGTTCTTGGATCCACGACCATATTTCGGGTGTAAAACAGTTACACACGCGAATACTAAGGTTCTAACTTGGTGAGCCTAGCATGTACATACATGGCCTCGGAACACGGACCGAAAGGTTAAGCATGAGTCATATAGTTGATATGATGCCCATTTGATGCTCGCCTTTGAAGCTATACCGACTCACGTGATGATCGGACTTGGTGTAGTGGATTTGGTTCATGTAATCACCAAAAAGGCACGAGGGATGTCGTTTTTGAGTGGGAGTTCATTCGTAATATAGATTAGTTGAACTCAATCTATCATACACTTAGTTTAAACTTTACAAATTCTGTTGTAGATGGCACCACCTGCTTTTAATTTCAATGTGTTCATGGAGAAAGAGAAACTAGCAACGAACGGTAGCAACTTTACCGAATGGGCCATGAATTTGAGGATTCTCCTCTCTGCTGCACAAAAGCAATATGTGCTAGAAGCGCCGTTAGGCCCCCCACCTTTAGATGATACCCCTGACGAGGAGAAGAATGTCTATCAGACTCGTCAGGAGGACCACAACTTAGTTCATTGCGGCATATTGTATGGGCTAGAGCCGGAACTTCGAAAGCGTTTCGAAAACGGCAATGCATTTGATACAATGGGTGAGTTGAAAATGATTTTCGACACACATGCTGCTGTAGAGAGCTACAACGCTTCAGAAAAGTTCTTTAGCTGCATGATGGAAGAGCACAGCTCAGTTAGTGAGCATGTACTCAAGATGTCGGGTTACGCCGATAAGCTTGTGTCCTTGGGAATATCGATTCCCATTGACTTAGGCATCCATCGTGTTCTGCAGTCTCTGCCACCTAGCTATAAGAGCTTCGTGATGAACTATAATATGCAAGGCATGAAGAAGTCTCTCCCCGAGCTTCTGTCAATGCTTAAAACTGCAGAAGTGGAGATCAAAAAGGAACATCAAGTGTTGATGATCAATAGGAACACTGGTTTCAAGAAAGACAAGAAGGGAAAACGGAAGGGAAGTAAGGGCGGCAAGCCTGTTGCCGCGCCTGAAAAGAAACCCCGAGTTGGACCTAAGTCTGATTCCGAGTGCTACTATTGTAAGGGGACTGGCCACTGGAAGCGCAACTGCCCCAAGTATCTGGCAGACAAGAAGGCCGGCAAGGCAAACAAAGCTATATATGATATACATGTTATTGATGTGTACTTGACTAGTGCTCGCAGTAGCACCTGGGTATTTGATACCGGTTCAGTTGCTAATATTTGTAACTCGAATCAGGGGCTGCGGAACAAGCGACCGCTAGCAAGGGGTGAGGTCAAGATGCGTGTCGGCAATGGATCAAGCGTTGATGTGATCGCCGTCGGAACGCTGCCTCTCCACTTACCGTCGGGATTAGTTATAAACTTGAATAAATGTTATCTGGTTCCTGCACTGAGCATGAACATTGTATCTGGATCATGTTTGATGCGAAGTGGTTATTCATTTAAATCCGAGAACAATGGTTGTTCCATTTATATGAATGAAATCTTTTATGGTCATGCACCGATGATGAATGGTTTATTTCTATTAGATCTCGATGATAATATTACACATATTCATAATGTTGATGCTAAAAGGATTAAACTTAATGATGATATATCCGCATATATGTGGCACTGCCGTCTAGGTCATATTGGCGTTAAACGCATGAAGAAGCTCCATTCGGATGGACTTTTGGAATCACTTGATTATGAATCATTTGATACATGTGAGCCATGCCTTATGGGCAAGATGACTAGAACGCCGTTTTCCGGTTCAATGGAACGGGCGACAGATTTATTGGAAATCATATATTCTGATGTATGTGCTCCAATGAGTGTGTCGGCGCGAGGTGGATATCGTTATTTTGTTACTTTCACGGATGATTTGAGTAGATACGGTTATATCTACTTGATGAAACACAAGTCTGAAACCTTTGAAAAGTTCAAGGAATTTCAGAATGAAGTGGAAAATCATCGTAATAGAAAGATCAAATTTCTACGGTCCGACCGTGGAGGTGAGTATCTAAGTTACGAGTTTAGCACTCACATGAAAGAGTGTGGAATTGTTTCACAACTCACACCTACCGGAACACCACAGCGAAATGGTGTGTCAGAACGTCGTAATCGTACTTTATTAGATATGGTTCGATCTATGATGTCTCTGACGGACTTGCCGTTGTCATTTTGGGGTTATGCACTAGAAACTACTGCATTCACTTTAAATCGGGCACCATCTAAATCCGTTGAAAAGACACCGTATGAATTGTGGTTTGGAAACAAACCTAAGCTGTCATTTCTTAAAGTTTGGGGATGCGATGTTTATGTGAAGAAACTTCAACCGGATAAACTCGAACCCAAAGCGGAAAAATGCGTCTTCATAGGATACCCTAAAGAAACTATTGGGTATTCCTTCTATCACAGATCTGAGGGCAAGGTTTTTGTTTCCAAGAATGGATCCTTTCTAGAGAAAGAGTTTCTCGCGAAAGGTGTGAGTAGTCAGAAGGTAGAACTCGAAGAGGTTGTGGAACCTTCTCTTCAAAGTATGGCGAGTAGCGCAGCGCCGGAAGTTGTTCCGGAGTTGGCTCCACCTGTTGAAGAGGGAACTAATGATAATGATCATGAAACTCCGAAAGATAGTACTACCGAACCTCGCAGGTCAAACAGGACGCGTGCAGCTCCCGAGCTGTACGGAAATCCTGTCATGAATTTCATGATTGATGAAAATGATGACCCTGCGACGTATGAAGAAGCGATGATGAGCCCGGATTCCAACAAATGGTTAGAAGCCATGAAATCCGAGATGGAATCCATGTATGAAAATCAAGTTTGGAACTTGATGGAATTACCTCACGACCGAAAGGCCGTGGAGAACAAATGGATTTTCAAAAGGAAAACTGATGCTGATGGTAATGTGACCGTCTATAAAGCTCGACTTGTCGCAAAGGGGTTTCGACAAATTCAAGGAGTTGACTACGATGAGACTTTCTCTCCCGTAGCGATGCTAAAGTCAGTTAGGATTATGTTAGCAATTGTTGCATATTTCGATTATGAGATATGGCAGATGGATGTCAAAACCGCGTTTCTCAATGGTAATATTGAAGAAGAGTTGTATATGATACAACCAAAGGGTTTTGTCGATCCTAAGGATGCTAACAAGGTGTGCAAGCTTCAGCGATCCATCTATGGATTGAAGCAAGCATCACAAAGTTGGAATCTCCGCTTTGATGAGGTGATCAAAGAGTTTGGATTTGTCCAAACTTATGGAGAAGCTTGTATTTACAAGAAAGTGAGTGGGAGCAATGTGGCATTTCTGATATTATATGTGGATGACATATTATTGATCGGAAATGATATAGATCTTTTAAACAGTGTTAAAAGTTATCTAAACATCAAATTTTCAATGAAGGACCTAGGTGAAGCGTCATACATATTAGGCATAAAGATCTATAGAGATAGATCTAGGCGCCTAATAGGGCTATCACAAAGTACATACCTTGATAAGATTTTAAAGAAGTTTAAAATGGACGGAAGTAAGAAGGGGTTCTTACCTATGTTGCAAGGCAAGACATTGAGTAAGACACAAAGTCCGGCTTCGGCGGAAGAAAGAGAGATAATGGACAAAGTCCCCTATGCTTCAGCCATAGGCTCTATAATGTACGCCATGCTATGTACAAGACCGGATGTGGCACATGCTATTAGTTTCACTAGTAGGTACCAATCGGATCCAGGTTCGGAACACTGGATAGCGGTCAAGAATATCCTTAAGTACTTACGAAGAACTAAGGATATGTTTCTTGTATACGGAGGTGAAGAAGAGCTCGTCGCTAAGTGTTATGTCGACGCTAGCTTTGACACCGATCCGGATGACTCTAAGTCTCAATCCGGATACGTATTTCTCATTAATGGCGGAGCGGTTAGTTGGAGGAGCTCCAAACAACCTGTGGTAGCGGGATCAACAACGGAGGCCGAATATGTTGCTGCTTCAGAAGCGGCTCAGGAAGCAGTTTGGATGAAGGAGTTCATATCCGAACTAGGAGTGGTGGCAAACGCGTTGGACCCAATGGTGATCTATTGTGACAACAATGGTGCCATTGCCAATGCCAAAGAGCCAAGGTCTCACAAGCATTCCAAGCATATTAAGCACCGGTTTCACTCCATCCGCGAGCATGTCAAGGATGGAGATATAAAGATTTGTAAAGTACATACGGATCTCAATGTAGCAGATCCGTTGACTAAAACTCTCCCTAGAGCAAAACATGATCAACACCAGAACTCAATGGGTGTTAGATTTATCACTATGTAACTAGATTATTGTCTCTAGTGCAAGTGGGAGACTGAAGGGAATATGCCCTGAGAGGCAATAATAAAGTGTTTATTATGTGTATTCCAAGTATATGATAGATGTTTATTTTGCATGCTATAATTGTATTAATACAGAAACGTTAATACATGTGTGTTTAATAAACAAACAGAAAGTTCCTAGTTATGCCTCTCTCATAAACTAGCTCGTTGATTAACAAGATGATCAAGGTTTCCTGATCATGGACATTGGATGTTGTTAATAACGGGATCACAACATTAGTGTAATGGTGTGATGAACATTCATCCGAAGTATAGCATTACGATCAAAGTCATTAAGTTTATATTGCTATAACAACTTACGAAGTGATCCTAATCCTTATACCATGAGATCATGTCAATCACTAACACCGGAAGAGTTTCTTGATAACATCAAACGTCACACCGTAACAGGGTGATTATAAAGATGGATTCAGAACTAATAAAGTGTTATGTTCAGGCTCATGGATCGAGAGTGGAATTTGTTCATCCCGTTGACGGATAGATATACTCTGGGCCCTCTCGGTGATATCACATTGATTAGCTTGCAAGCAAGTGATTTGATCACTAGAATGTTATATCACAGGAACGAGAAAAGAGTGCATGTCGGTAACGAGATCAAACTAGGTATGGAGATACCGATGATCGAATCTCGGACGTGTAATATATCGTGAAACAAAGGGATTAAGATACTAGCATAAAAGGTTCCGACGATCACAAGAAAGTCATCGTTGAATGTGTGGGAGTCAGTATGGGTCTCCAGATCCCGCTTTTGATTATTGATCCGAGAGGGGTCTCGATCATGTCCGCATTATTCACGAACCGTAGGGTGACACACTTAAGAGACACCGACATCCAATTGGAGCAAATGTTTCATGCCGAAAGAATGAACAAGCGCAGGAATTTATTTCACTAGATACCGAAACAGGTTTTCGGGTGAAATTGCATAAAGTGGTTATGCATGTGAAATAGAATTCTAGCAAGGGGTTATTTGTGAATGTTTGTCATTAAAGTAATTGACAAAATTCTGAATAAAATAAAAGAGTTTTATTTAATGAGAGTTTGCATTAAATTTGGTGGAAATTTAATGGGAATTTGAGTGGACTTTTGAGTGGAGGGAATTTAAAGGAGATTTGTGAGTGGAGTGTCTACCCACATGAAGAGGGGAGGGCAAGGGGGCAGCCCCATGCGCCGGCCACCCCCTTGGGGTTCCCCCCTCCTCCTATAAAAGGAGCCCCCCTCCTCACTTGTCTCTCACACCTCCTCGTGAAGGATCTCTCTCCCCCTCTAGAATTTATCCCCCATGGTCTCGGACTAGCGAGATACATGTTCCCGGTGGCTATTCGGCAAGAAAGAGTTGTGCTTCCGCTGCATCGCTGGAGGAGGAGGCGGAGGTTGCTCGGTGCCTCGAACGTGTGTGCGAGCACGGATGCGCTGCTGATTTGCGGCGCTAGGACTTCCTCTCGATCTTGAGATCGGCAAGAGATCGTCTACATCAACCACGAGTTGAACTCGTTAAGCTTTATCGGTCTTCAAGGGTATGTTCTCTACGGATATACATCCGCCCGTTGTTTGTATCTAGTAGATAGATCTTGGTATATAGTTCACATCGTAGGAAAATTTTTGTTTTCTATGCTGCGAACCCTACAATATCATTGTCACAAAGTACATATTTGGACAAAGTTCTAAAGAGGTTTGGAATGGAAGATAGCAAGAAAGGGTTCTTGCCCATGTTGCCCAATACGATCTTGAGTAAAACTCAAAGTCCGACATTGGCAGAAGATAGAGAAAGGATGAGTAAGACTCCCTATGCCTCAGCCATAGGATCTCTAATGTATGCCATGCTATGTACTAGACCCGACATTGCATATGCTATTAGTTTAACTAGCAGATATCAAAGTGATCCAGGAGTGGATCATTGGACAGCGGTCAAAAACATCCTTAAGTACTTGAGAAGAACTAAGGATATGGTTCTTTCTTATGGAGGTGATGAACAGATCGTTGTTAATGGTTACACCGATGCTAGTTGGAACACCGATCCGGATGATTCTAAATCACAATCTGGATACGTATTTATTTTGAATGGTGCAGCAGTTAGCTGGAGGAGTGCAAAGCAAAGCGTTGTGGCGAGATCTTCAACTGAATCGGAATACATGGCTGCTTCGGAGGCTTCACAAGAAGCGATATGGATGAAAGAGTTCATTACAGAGCTTACTAGTGCGCTGGACCCAATGTCTATCTACTGTGATAACATGGGTGCCATAGCCAATGCGCAAGAACCAAGGTCACAAGAAGCTGAAGCACATCAAGCTGCGTTTTCACGCTATTCGAGAACATGTCCAAGATGGGGACATAAAGATTTGCAAAGTACACACAGATCTGAATGTGGAGGATCCGTTGACTAAACCTCTCCCGAGGGCAAAACATGACCAGCACCAAACTGCCATGGGTGTTCGGTATATTACCATGTAATCTAGATTAGATGACTCTAGTGCAAGTGGGAGACTGTTGGAGATATGCCCTAGAGGCAATAATAAATGTAGTTATTATTATATCTTTGTGTTTATGATAAATGTTTACATTCATGCTATAATAGTATTAACAAGGAAACATTAATACTTGTGTGATTTGTAAACTTAAATTGAAGTCCCTAGTAAAGCCTCTATACATCACTAACTTGTTGGTTAAAAAATGATTGTGGTTTCCCTATCATGAACATTGAGATGTTATTAACAACAAGATCATATCATTAGGAGAATGATATGGTGGACATACTCCTATAGATAAGCATAGCATAAAGATCAAGTCATTTTAATAGTTCAATTGCTATATGCTTTCTGATATATAGTAACCTAATTCCTTCGACCATGAGATCATGCATATCACCTTTACCGGATGGATGCTTTGATGACATCAAACACCACATCGTAACTGGGTGGCTATAAAGGTGGCATTGAGTGTTCGGAAAGTATTGGTTGAGACACATGGATCAAGAGTGGGATTTGTCCATCCATATGACAGATAGATATACTCTGGGCCCTCTCGGTGAAATGTTATCCAATTAGCTTGCAAGCATGTGACTGGCTCACAAGGGATCACATATCACGGGAACGAGAAAAGAGTACTTATCGGTAACGAGGTTGAACTAGGTATGCAGAGATACCGACGATCATAACCTCGGATAAGTAAACTATCGTGAGACAAAGGGAAATTGGTATCGTATGTAAGTGGTTCATTCGATCGCAAAGTAATCGTAGAAATATGTGGGAGCTATATGAATTTCCAGATTCCTCTATTGGTTATTGTTCGGAGAAGTGTCTCGATCATCTCCGCATAATTCACGAACCGTAGGGAGACACACTTAAGGATTCGACGTTGTTTGAGTAGTTATGGAATGATGAGAAAGAGACCGAATGTTGTTCGGAGTCTCGGATGGGATTCGGGATATCACGAGGAGATCCGGAATGGTACGGAGAATAAGATTCATATAAGGAAAGTCCTATTTCGGAGTTGGGGAATGGTTCCGGTGTTTTCATCGGGAATGTTCTAGAAGGTTCCGGAATGTCTGGCACTCCGGAGGGGAAGGGTACATGAATGTGTTATATCAAGTTGATATGATTGCATCATGTACTAGGTGTCATCGCTGAACAAAATAGAGGGTTTATTCAAATCCTAGTTTGAAAAGTCAAACGCCAAGTTTGAAAGT
This sequence comes from Avena sativa, assembly GCA_916181665.1. NCBI lineage: Eukaryota > Viridiplantae > Streptophyta > Magnoliopsida > Poales > Poaceae > Avena > Avena sativa. Next base: position 310,359,765 of record OV702284.1, on the reverse strand, counting down.
CAAACGGCTAATTTTGGGAAGTGGAGAGGGAGGTGGAAACCGACTTGGGGGAGGAGTTCCTCCTCCCACCGCCGGCGCACCACCAAGCCGAGTTGGGGAGGGACTCCCCTCCCCTTGGCCGTCCCCCTCCACCTATATAAGGAGGGGCAGGGCTCCCCTCCCAGACACACAAGATCCCCGCCTCCAAACCCTAAGCCGCCGGCGCCGCCGCCTGCTGCCGCCGCCGCCGCCCTAGGGCAAACCGCCGCCGCCGCCTAGCAACCCTAGCCGCCGGCCTAGCCCCCTCCTCGGCGTGTATAAACCCTAGATCATCAAGGAACTCTCTCATACTCCACCATACTCGCTCCGGCTTAAGACGAAGCCCTGCGAGATCTCCCCTCTACTTCCGGTACCACGCCGTCGTGCTGCCGGAATCGCGAGGAGAGTGCTACAACCTCCGCTGCCTGCTGGAACAAGGGAGAGGAAGGTCTTCGTTGAGTACCGAACGTGTGACCGACTGCGGGAGCGCTGCCGGAACACAGCGCCGGAAGGATCGTCTACGCGATCTTGAGATCGGGAAGAGTACGACTACATCACCCACGAGAATCCGCTCTCGTTAAACAATTTGGAATCTTCGAGGGTGAGTTATTCCATCGACTCGTTGCTACAATCTAGTAGATAGATCTTGGCTTGTTTATTTGTATGCGATAGAATTTTTTTGTTTTCCATGCTACGAAACCCTACATGTTCTAAGAAAGGGTCTTCCCAAAGTAATGGGACAAGAAGCATTGTATTCAACATCCAAAATATAGAAATCCATAGGGACATACGCATTGTTAACCATAATAAGAACATCATTAATACTCCCCATGAGTTTGTTCTTAGCATTATCATTAAGTGGGACATCCAAATAACAATCTTCTAAAGGTGGCAAATCAAGCATTTCGTAAATCTTCCTAGGCATAATAGAGACACTAGAACCAAGATCACATGAAGCTTTGAGATCAAAGTCATCCACTTGCACATTAATAATGGGTTCCCAACTATCTTCTACTTTCCTACGAATAGAACCTTTGTGTTTTAGCTTCTCTTCCTTAATCTTAACAAGAGCATCTATAATGTGTTTGGTGAAAGCAACATGCATATCACTAGCATCATGACTTCTAGCAAGCTTTTGCAAGAACATAATTACTTCAAAAATATTGCAACCATCTATATCAAAATAAAACTTAGCATCACTAGTAGTAGGCTCAATAGGCTTAGACATAGTAGGAGGAGGAACAGGGACTACTTGAGGTTTAGTGGTGATGGTGCACACACTATTGTTTCTATCAATTTCAGCTTCCCTTTCCCACCTAGCATGAAGTTGAGCTAACAGTCTAACATTTTCATCAATAGTAACTTGTATGGCATGAGTGGCAGCAAAGGTACTTTCCATGGTTTCAGGTTTAGCAGCCATTTTATTAATCAAGGAGGATTGTGCTTCAGACAAAGAGGATATATTTTTCTCAACATTTAAAAGCTTTTCCTCTATAGTCGTATTGAAAGTGGTTTGTTTACTAATAAAGTCTTTGAGCATGACTTCAAGTTCAGAGGGGGCACTTCTAGCATTGTTGTAGGAGTTTCCATTATTAGGAGGATAAGGCCTATAATTGTTGTTACCACCAAAATTATGTAGGGTTTCGCGGCATAGTAAATCAAAATTTTCTACGGATGTGAACAGAGGGAAAGCCAAGATCTAATATAGGAGATGCAAACAACGAGACAGATTGGATTAGATCTTCATAACCTTGAAGATTCGCACAGCGGAACGTTCGTCGGAACGTGAGTGATGTAGTTGTACTCACTTCTCCTCCTCGCGATCCGATCCGATCTAGCACCACAAGTGGCGGTGCCTCCGTGAGATGCACACGTGCAGCACCTCGACATCTCCTCCTTCCTCGGACCAGCAAGTATGGTGGAGATACGGATTGGATCTACAACACGACGGCGTGGTGTATATGGTGGAGAATTTCTGCAGCAGGGCTTCGCCTACAAGAAGTCGGGAGGGAGAGAGGAGGGCAGCAGGGCGGCTAGGGTTGGAGGGGAAGGTGTGGGGGGTGGTGCGCCCCCAGCCCTCTTTATATAGAGAGGTGGGGTGTCAACCCTAGCCCCCTCCCCAAGCCAAGGCCGGCGGCCAAGGAGGAGGAGTGGGGGGCAAGGAAACCCCCCCTTCTAGAAGCTCTATCTAGGGTTTAAACCCTCTTTGGCCGGCTGGGCCCTATGGGGCCTTGTGCCCCTGGCCCAATGCGGCCAGGGCACTCCCTCATAGGCCCATGCCCCCTCCCGGAAGGTGGGGCCACGTTGGTCCCCTTCCGGAAGGTTCTATAAGCTTCTGGTACAATACCGATTAACCCGGAACAATTCCGAACTCCAAAAACTGCACTGCCTTATATGAATCTTATTCTCCGGACCACTCCGGAACCTCTCGTGATGTCCCGGATCCCATCCGAGACTCTGAACAAAAACTCATAAACCAATTATCCAATCTATCCTAGCGTCGAGACACGTTAAGTGTGTGACCCTGCGGGTTCGAGAATATGCAGACATGATCTTCTATCAATAATCAACAACGGGGTCTGGAAACCCATATTGACTCCCACACATTCATCGATGATCATATCGGATGAACCACGATGCCAGGATTCAATCAATCCCATATATATATTCCCTTCGTCTCGCGATATTTTACTTGCCCGAGATTCGATCGTCGGTACCGTCGTACCTAGTTCAATCTCGTTCACAGCAAGTACTTTACTCGTTCCGTAATCCGATATCACTTTGTGATTAACTCCTTAACCACATGCTTGCAAGCGGTGTTGATATCGATCACCGAGTGGGCCTGAAGTATATCTCTCCGACTTGGGAGGGACAAATCCCATCTCGATACATACAACCCAACAGATACTTTCCGATCACCTGAGAGACACCTTTATGATCACCCTCTCATAGGATGACGTTTGATGACCTCAAAGCTTTCTTGCGATACCAGGGAGTTGTATTATCTCATGGTCTAAGGAATACAATATTTGACATAAGAAAAGCTTCGCAAAGATGAACACGATGACACGATCTAATTGCTTCGCTTAGTTTGGGTCTGTCCACCATATCATTCTCCCAATGATATGATCTCATTATTAATCGACAACTCATGTCCATGGTTAGGAAACCTTAACCATCATTAATCAATGAGCTAGTCCTTAGAGGCGTACTAGGGACACAGTGTTGTTCACAAACCACACAAGTATTAAAGTTTCCGGTTAATACAATTCTAGCATGGAATATAAACATTATCATGAACAAGAATTATAATAATAACATCTTTATTATTGCCTCTAGGGCATAATTCCAACAAATTATTCCTATAGGCATTGTTGTTGAAATTATTGTTTCTAATGAAGTTCACATCAACTTGCTCTTCTTGAGCAACCAAAGAGGCTAAGGGAACACTATTAGGATCTAGAGGATCTTTCCCATTAACAAGCATGGCCATAATAACCTCAATCTTATCACTGAAAGAGGAATACCATGTGGAGCTCTCTCAGTGTGCCATTCAGAGTAGTTAACCATCATATTATCAAGGAGCTTTGTTGCAGCACCCAAAGTGAGGCCCATAAAGGTACCTCCAGCAGCTGAATCCAACAGGTTTCTTGAGGAAAAGTTCAAACCTGCATAAAAAGTCTGGATAATCATCCAAGCAGTGAGTCCATGAGTGGGGCAATTCTTAACCAAAGACTTCATTCTTTCCCAAGATTGAGCAACATGTTCATTATCAAGTTGTTTAAATTTCATAATATCACTTCTCATAGATATACTCTTAGAAGGAGGGTAGTACTTTCCAATAAAAGCATCTTTGCACTTAGTCCAAGAATCAATACTATTTCTAGGCAAGGATAGCAACCATTCTTTAGCTTTTCCTCTCAAGGAGAAGGGAAAAAGCTTAAGCTTAATAATATCTCCATCTACATCCTTATACTTTTGCATATCACAAAGTTCAACAAAGTTATTGAGATGGGCAACAGCATCATCAGAACTAGCACGAGAAAATTGCTCTCTCATCACAAGATTCAACAAAGCAGGCTTAATTTCATAAAAGGTAGCATCAGGAGCAGGTGGAGCAATAGGAGTGCTAAGGAAATCATTGTTTTTGTGCTAGTGAAGTCACACAGCTTGGTGTTCTCAGCAGAGTTCATTTTGGCAAAGGTGGGAAAGCCAAAAACAGCAGCAGCAGCTAGAGCAGGAACTATTTTTTTGTGTTTTTGAATAAAGAAAGCAAACCAAACTAGACTAATTTTTTTGGGTTTTTTGAAAAGAGGCAAACGAAACCAAGCAAAAGAAACTAAGCAAACTAAAAACAAAGCAAAGATAAAGGAAGTGGAGGACTCCCCTTGTGAAGACGTCCATAGCCACCCCGGCAACGACGCTAGAAAACTTGTTGATGGCTCAGTTGATGTGGAGCCTGTTGGGAACCCCAAGAGTAAGGTGTGAAGCAGCACAGCAGCAAGTCTTCCCTCAGTAAGAAACCGAGGTTATCGAACCAGTAGGAGGAAGGAAACGTCACACAGGTGTTGCTAGTAACGCGGAGACCTGCACAACACAAACTCAAGACTTTGCCCCAGCTAACAGTGAGGTTGTCAATCTCACTGGTTGCTGTAACAAAGGATTAAACGTATGGTGTGGAAAGTAATGGTTTGTAGCAAGTAAACAAGTAACAATGGAAGATGTATCAATGGTAAAGATTGGACCGGGGTCCATAGTTCACTAGAGGTGTCTCCTTAGATAAACAACATGGCATGAAGGGTAAACAAATTACAGCAGGGCAATTGACAGGAACTGAGCAAGGCATAACAATGCAATACCAGACAAAAAGATCCTATGAGATTCGATTGGGCAATACAACAATATACATAGACCGCCATCTAACTGCATCTATGACTAGAAGTCCACCTTCAGGTTATCATCCAAACCCCCTCCCGTATTAAGTTGCAAGAAACAGACAACTAGTTTAAGCAAGTGTGTAAGGTAAACAATCCACTTGTTCCATGAACAAGAGACCGTTGTTTTCTCCCTAGTAGAAACAGCACATCTACAACCGAAGATATTTTTGTCACTTCCCTTGGAAACTAGAGGCATGAACCCAATATCGAGCATAAATATTCCCTCTTGGAGTCACTAGCAACTACTTGGCCAAGATAGCTACTAACAACAGAGAGCATGCAAGATCACAAACAACACAAACATGATAGAATCATAAAGACAAAACCATTAATCAATCTGACATAGTAATCTCAATATCCATCGGATCCCCGTAAACACAACATGCATGATTACAAATAGATTAGATCTTGATCATGAACAGAGCTCACAAGATCTATACATGAAAGTACAAAGGAGGAGATACAACCATCTAGCTACTACATGGACCCATAGTCCAAGGTGGAACTACTCACGCATCATACCGGAGAGAAGGCCTCCGGGATGATCTCCGCTCCGGCAGGGTGCCGGGAAGAACTTCAGATCCCCCCCCCCCCCCCGATCTAGGGACGATGGTGGCGGCGGCTATAGACGGTGTTCGTGGAGTTTTGATCGGGTGCCTAGGGTTTCTGCATCGGGGGCTTCTTATAGGCGAAGAGGCGACCAGGGGGCCACACCCTGCCCAGGCGCGGGCCCACCCTTGGCCGCGCCTAGGGGGGTTTGGCCGCCCTGGTTTGCTTCTCCGTCTCGTCTTCTATATTCGTACCCCCCACGGTAAAATGTTGACTTTGGCTTTTGTCCCGTCCAATTCCGAAAAATATTAATTTTCTGCCTTTCTGGAACCAAAAACAGAAGAAAACAGGCAACTGACACTGTGGCAACTTGTTAATAGGTTAGTTTCAGAAAAGATATAAAAACACCTCAAAGTGTAGACAAAGAAAAGCAAAGTAGATACTAAACAAGCATGAAACATCAAAAATTATAGATACGTTTCCGACGTATCATCAATCTCACCGGTTGCTGTAACAAAGGATTAATTGTATGGTGTGGAAGGTGAAAGTGGTTTGCAGCAAGTAAATAGTAACAGTGGAAGATGTATCAATGGTAAAGATTGGACCAGGGTCCATAGTTCACTAGAGGTGTTCTCCTTAGATAAACAAACATGACATGCAGGGTAAAAAAAATTACAGCAGGGCAATTGACATGACTGAGCAAGGCCTAACAATGCAATACTAAACATAAATATCCTATGAAATTCGATTAGGCAATACAACAGTATACATAGACCACCATCCAACTGCATCTATGACTAGAAGTCCACCTTTGGGTTATCATCCGAACCCCCTCCAGTATTAAGTTGCAAGCAACAGACAACTTCTTTAATCAAAGTGTGTAAGGTAAACAATCCACTTGTTCCATGAACAAGAGACCGTTGTTTTCTCCCTAGTGGCAACGACACATCTACAACCTTAGAGATTTCTGTCACTTCCCTTGATTAAATAGAGGCATGAACCCACTATCGAGCATAAATACCCCCTCTTGGAGTCACTAGCAACTACTTGGCCAAGATAGCTACTAACAACGGAGAGCATGCAGGATCACAAACAACACATACATGATATAATCAATAAGACAAAACCATTAATCAATCTGACATAGTAATCTCAATATCCATCAGATCTCGGAAAACACAACATGCATGATTACAAATACAAGAGATCTTGATCATGAACGGAGCTCACAAGATCTAGACATGAAAGCACAAGGAGGAGATACAACCATCTAGCTACTACATGGACCCGTAGTCCAAGGTGGAACTACTCACGCTTCATACCGGAGGCTGGCATGATGAAGAAGAAGGCCTCCAGGATGATCTCCCCTCCGGCAGGGTGCCAGGAAGAGCTTAAGATCCCCCGATCTAGGGACGATTGTGGCGGCTGCTACAGACGGTTTCGTGGAATATTGATCGGATGCTTAAGACTTAGGCATGGGGGGCTTCTTATAGGCGAGGAGGCGAGGCTGGGAGGCGGCCAGGGGGCCCAGGCGCGGCCCAGGGTGGGCCCACGCCTGGGGGGGTGCAGCCGCCCTATGGCACCCCCCGTCTCTCCTCTGGACTCCGTGTTCTCCTTGGTGAAATATTGACTTTGGCTTTTGTCCCGTCCAATTCCGAGGATATTTCCTTACTAGCTTTTCTAGAACCAAAAACAGCAGAAAACAGGCAACTGACACTGCGGCAACTTGTTAATAGGTTAGTACCAGAAAACATATAAAAGCACATCAAAGTGTGGACAAAGCAAAGAAAAATAGATACTAAACAAGCATGGAACATCAAAAATTATAGATACGTTTCCGACGTATCAAACCACCCACTGCCGCGGCAGCCGAACCCCCCCCCCCCCCAAATGTCGTGGCAGAGCTCATGTAGTCCTGGTTCGTGTTACGAACCAGGACTAAAGGTCCTCCACTCCCCGCTCTACACCGCGGCCACGTGTCGGTGTTGCCAATATCGGGTGTGCGGACATAGGACCATCACGAACCGTACGAGTCAGAGTCGGAGGGACCAGCAGAGAAGACCTCCGTGTATGTTCAGTTGCGTGTTGTATGCGTGGAGTAGACGAAGTGGTTGAAAGAAAATTTAGTACAAGCTCTACGGTAGAGGTCCCTTGGCAGATCCCTTCCATCTGTAAATTTGATCACCCGATGGCAAGTTGCCTCGGCGTTCAGCAGAGCTCTCCTCCGTAGGAGACACAAAGGAGTGAAGTTCCTCCTCGCCGCCCTCGTCCGCCGTGGCCCTGTCTTGCCCGGCAGCTGCCTCTGGCAGCGGCGAGGGAAGAGAGGGGAGGGCCGGATGGGGCCTATGGTTTCGCCCCTGAGTCGCCGGAGAGAGGCGGCTAGAGGGCCAGTTTTTTGTACTGAATCATGTGTTCCGACGTGCTGACAGGTCTTGCAAACGAATAATAATCGTTGTCAATTACACAGTGCGCATTCCCTACCTAGGCAAACACGCACATGCACACAGCAAAACAGCAACCTCCGATCTGAGTAGCTCTCAGCCGCCGGCAACGTCCCGATCGAAGGACATTCTGAAACAAACGACTTGTCTCGCCTCGCCCCCTAACAAAACAGTCCTTGTCCATCACACAGATACACCGCACGTACAGAGACAAGCCAACTGACCACAACCTCCAACCTCGCACTTCCTAGGCAAAGCGGCAAACACGCACACGCACACGCACGCAGCAGAGCCACGAACCACACCACGAACGCAGCAACCTCCACATCAGGCGCCCAGCAGCATGGAGAACGGCGGGGAGGCGGCGGCGGCCAAGTGGCGCTTCGGGGCGGCCAACCCGGCGCTCCATGCGGCCAGCAGCCAGAGCCTCCGCTCCATCGTCACCCGCCTCTACGACACCCTCGACCACACCGACCCTCGGCCCGTCGCGCCGCTTGGCCACGGCGACCCCTCCGCGTTCGCCTGCTTCCGCGCCGCGCCCGCCGCCGTGGACGCCCTCGCCGCCGCCGCTCTCTCGGGCAAGCACAACAGCTACGCCCGTGCAGCCGGCGTCGAGGAAGCGCGCAGGTATATATGCTGCTCGCCAACTCCCCTCCTTTCTTCTCTCTTTCTCAGTTATAAGTTCTGGTGATCCGAGGCTTTCAACCGTAAACGCGTTGATCCGACGTGCTGCAGCGCCGTCGCCGCGCACCTGTCCCGCGAGCTCCCCTACGAGATCACGGCGGGCGACGTGGTCATGACCGCCGGCTGCAACCACGCCATCGAGGTCATGATGGCCGTGCTGGCCGCGCCCGGCGCCAACGTGCTGCTGCCGCGGCCCGGCTACCCCATGTACGAGTCTCGCGCCGCCCTGTGCGGCCTCGAGTTCCGCCACTTCGACCTCCTGCCGGACAAGAGCTGGGAGGTGGACCTCGACGGCGTGGAGGCCCTCGCCGACGACAACACCGTCGCCATGGTCATCGTCAACCCCAACAACCCATGCGGGTGCGTCTACTCCTACGACCACTTGGCCAAGGTATATTTGCACATGATGGATGGATGTGTTCTTCATCGTCTGACTTCGCATTCATTATACTAGTACTTCTTCATCGTCTGACTTTGCACATGATGGATGGATGACGAACAGATCGCAGAGACCGCAAGGAAGCTTGGGATCCTGGTAATCAGCGACGAGGTGTACGACCACTGCGCCTTCGGGAGCAAGCCGTTCGTGCCCATGGGCGTGTTCGGGGGGACAGCTCCTGTGGTCACCATGGGAGGCATCTCCAAGAGGTGGATGGTGCCCGGTTGGCGCCTTGGCTGGATCGCAGCAACCGATCCCAATGGAATCCTCAGGGACAAGAAGGTACTCCTACCTATGTACTATACGGAATCTCAATCAAGTGGACAAAATGACAAATATGGTTATTGTCACATCATTCTTACCACTACCTAATTAAAGCTAACACGACGGAGACCTAACTTTATTCTTCCCTGTAACAGATTATTGAGTCCGTAATAGGCTACCGTGCCATCTCGGTAGACCCGGTAACTTTCGTCCAGGTCAGTAGCTAGCTACTACCTCGGTTTCACAATATATAAACCTTTTAGCAAGTTGTTTTAGTTTAATATAAAAATGCTTATATTATGGAACGGAAGAAGTAGAAAACACTCTACTACTCCGTATCATAGCACGTTTTATATTATACTCAGCTCTCTGCAACTAATATGCATCTTGAGACGAAAATGAATAAACAGGGAGCTCTACCCGAAATCATCGCCAACACGGACAAAGCCTTCTTCGAGAACGCCATGGACGTGATGAGGGAGGCGGCGGAGATATGCTACCAGAAGATCAAGGACATCGAGTGCATCACCTGCCCTCACAAACCGGAAGGGTCCATGTTCGTCATGGTGAAGCTGGACCTGTCATGCCTAGACGGCATCCACAACGACGTCGACTTCTGCACCAAGCTTGCACGCGAGGAATCCGTGGTAATTTGCCCAGGTACGTAATCTATCGTCGTGGATTCCGTCCTGGAGTATTACGTACGGGGTTAATTCGCTAGTGCAATACTACTTATTATTTGCACCTTGGCTTTCGATGTCCACCTCCCAACGAAGCTAAACCCATATCATAAGCATGGAAAGTCTTTTCTAGAGGCGGCTCCGGTTCCTATAGTGGACCTCCCTGGACCAATCAGAAGCTGCCACCTCTCACCGTACCCATACCCCGCTGCTTGTATTTTGATTCATATTTAGCGTATATATGATGTATTTCCTGTTAGAAAATACCTTTTTACTAATAAATTATAAAATATATTATTCGTTGGATTTTTTGATGAAAATTTTTTAATAACTTCTCCTGAAATTTCAAAGTTCGTCTTTTCAGGTAAATTATTCATGGAAATTATTTTTACCATGAAATTTTGTTCGGCTATTATTTATTTTTTAGAAATAAAATTTCAAATATTAAATTTTAATATGCATCCCAAAATTTTCAAATATTCCAAATACATTATGAGTATATTTTTACCATGGATTTTTCCAGTCCTATTTTCAGCCTTGATAAAATAAGTGTGGTCTCATAAAAAGAATGAAATATGCATGAAACCTCTATTATACTCATTTCATGCGTCATATCGAAATGAAACATGCCAAATATGAAAAGTTAATTTCATTGAAATTTTTAGTACAATATCAGATTCAAATTTTAAAACTTTCTAAAAAGTGTCGAAGATTTATCCTGTTTTGAAGATTAATCGCCTGGAACTCAAATATCTAAACCGATAAAAAATAGGAACTTTGGTTCAAAAGATATGACTGATACAGATTTGAGGATGAAACTAAAAATATGGGTAGGTGGGCTGCAAAATTGCTCTGTACCATCCAAACCTACCCACCATTCACTTGCGTGTGGGACACAAGTGGGCTATACCCACATGTCATAGAGGGAGAAGGGAGGTCAGTATCTGGCTAGAATTTAATAGGTGTAAGATACATCTATAAACTTGTTTATGTTTTATATCAAAATAAGAATGGAGAATAGTGTGGGCCCAACCCCAAATCCCCACGCACGAGTAGAATGGCCGATGCATGTCCACTAGGAATCGATGCCGTTAGAAAATCGCGTCTATCATAGCAGAACTTAGGGTTTCACAAGATGCCGCCTGAACCTACGTGAAGAGCCAGTGTGTTCTCGTGTGCTACGTGCTTGCTCGTCGAGTTGGTTTGTTGTCTGTTGTGCACTTAGGGCAGCCAGCGATGGTAGTTCCAAATCTGACAAGGGAGTAGAATTTGGCGATGACTTTACAATGCAGGTGGTTCTAAATTTCTGCATAGTGGGTCCTCTTGTTGAATAAAATGACATAATAAATTTGCTTTCTTACTCCTCGGCCTCACAAAGAAGAGTCTCGTACGGCTGGTAACATGCAAAGACAGAATATTTTATTGGTTTAGATGAATTTGGCATCGGAGCATGCTCCTGCTCCGATTCCCTCTTTCCTTTCTTTTAGAACCACCTCACAATGTTAGTAACAAGTTCCAAAAGCCCAAAACAAATATAGAACTACTTTTATCTACACAATGTGTGTGCCCTTACGCCCCGTGCCAAACTGGAAAGGGCTGGCCACATCCCCGGTGTTACGGATAATCCTCTTTATCTTTGGTATTTTTCTATGAAATTTTATATCTGATATGATTGTGTGATGGCAGTCATCGTCTGTCTCAAAAAGGGCGATGTATGAGAGTGTGAGCAATCTTGTGGCAAGTGGTTGAGCCTCCCTGGGCAAGGAGGGGCAATGCCCCCCCCCCCTCCCTACTCCAGCAAATCCACAAAGTTATACCAAATTTAGCATGATTTATGTTCTTAGTCCCCTTCAACAATCCTGTCAAGTGTCACCACTGATTTGAACTACTACATATTAGCATATTATTATTATTTTGTTTTCAAATATTATTTATGACTATATTGTAAGTAAATTAATTGAGAGATCTTAATCCCCTCTATTTTCGAAAAAAATCTTGATATATCTCACGGGGGTATTTGTTGGTTCAATTTATACTAATTAGCATAGTTTTCCCTAACTAAAAATCACATGCTCGTGCACTACAGGGAGTGGGCTTGGAATGAAGAATTGGCTTCGTATTACCTTTGCAGTTGATCCACCCCTTCTCAAGGATGGACTGGAAAGGGTCAAGTCTTTCTGCAAAAGACATGGTAAGACGAAGGAGGTGAACTAATATATGCATATGGATTGGGTCCTCCAAAATAATGTTTGATTGGGCATGTGTAACTAGCGTTGCATATGATAGAAATCAAACTCAGATGAATGTAATATTTAAATTCCTGAGTATGTGTATCTAAACGTACCATTTGGCACAAAGAAATTATGTTATTCCACATTCTTTTGAAATTCCCACAGAATAGTATATTATATACAAGTATGGGGTCTATATTTTGAATTGGTCTCTCATGTTTTGACCATCCTCTTCGTGTTTACGAGATCTTTGAAATATGAATAGTGTTGAGTATGCTTCCATTATTTGGAGTACCGCCTATGAAGCTTGATTAGAAAATGTATTAGTTTTGTGAAACCAGACATTTTTCTTCGTGGCGTTTCAATGCGGTTTCATGTTTTTTTTAAATTTTCGTATGGGTTTAGTTGGGCTTTTATTGTAGTTCAGGTTTTACTAGAGTTGCATGTAAGCGTTGGTTGCCCATGATCTAACCTCATCCATAATTTGTGATTTCGTTACTTTTTTACTACAAGAAAGATGAGCAAATAATGACATAGAGAAGCAAATAAATCCATGAATTTGTTCAAATTCAAATAACATACGAGCAGACCTCTTTCATTCGAATACAATTCTGGTCCAAAACACATGCATAGTGACATACTATCATTTAAAGTGAGCTACTCGGACACTCATTTTTATGAAACTTGGTTGGAAAATGTATTCATTTTATGAAACTAGTCATTTTTCATCGTGGCTGTAAGAAAGAGAGAATGCGGGAATATTTGCCACACTTGGGATATTCTATTGCTTGTCAATATATAGGACAATTACAATCAATCTCAATCTTAGACATAATGAGAGAATAATCCTACAATCAATCCTAGACATAATGAGAGAATAACCCTAGCCATAATGGGAGTTATGCTAATTACAACTCCACGGTATACAGAAATTAGAGATATGTCATGATACGTGACATATTAGTCTAACACTCCCCCGCAGTCATAATGGGAGGAGAGCGGACATTGAGACTGGACCGAAAATCCAGAAACAACGGCGACAGGAGTCCCTTCGTTAGGATGTCATTGAACTGGCGAGACGAGGGAATGTGGAGTGGACAGACCTAGCTCATGGCTTCGTGCGCTGATGCTGGACGGGGTTCGTAGACATGTAGATGACAATAACATTGTCATAGGACATGATCGTAGCCGGAGGGGATGGTCGATGGAGCTCGTGAAGGAGTTACTGAAAGGAATATGCCCGAGAGGCAATAATAAGGTGGTTATTATGCTATTCCAGGTTTATAATAGATGTTTATTTATCATGCTAGAATTTTATTAATAGGGAACACTAATACATGTATGATTTATAAACATAAAGGTTCCAAATAAAGCCTCCCTTTATACTAGCATGTTGATTAATGGATGATCAAAGGTTTCCTGATCATAACATTTGATGTTGTTAATAACATGGTCATATCATTGGAGAATGATATGATGAACAGTCACCCGCAGTAGATGTAGCAATACGATCATGTCATCAAGTTTAAATTGCAATCACATTAATAGTAACTCAATGTCTTTAGACCATGAGATCACATCAATCACTTTCACTGGAAGAGTACTTTGATTACATCAAACGTCACACTATAACAAGATGATTATAAATGTGTCGTCGGATATTTTGGAAGTGTTAGTTGAGGCTTGTGGATCAAGAGTGGGATTTGTCTATCCGTATGACGAAGAGATATACTCAGGTCCATCTCGATGATATCACATTGACATAGCTTGTAAGAAAGTGATTTGATCACTAGAATGTCATATCACAGGATCGAGAAAAGAGTACTTGTCAGAACGAGATTAAACAAGGTATGGATCATACCAAGTGATCGGATCTCGGACAAGTAAAATATCACGAGACAAGCGGAATTTGATTTCAGCGAAAGAGGTTCGGACGATCATGAGATCTTCGTGGAACTAGTGGAAGTCATTATGGATCTCTAGGTCTCGCTAATGATTGTTTATCAGAGAAAGTCTCGATCATGTCTACATAGTTCTTGAACCCGTAGAGAGACACACTTGAGGTAAACCGACGCATTTGAGCAGATAAGGAACACATGGGAAGTTCAATGGACATCACAGAAAATTGTTTTGCTGCAGAAAATTGTTTTGCCGAATCTGCCGAAATAGTTTTGAGGAATCAAAACAAAGCAAGGGATCAAAATGTTAATGTGTTCATTAAATGAAGTACTCATTAAATGTAGTGTTCATTAAATTGAGTTGCATTAAAACAAAGGAATTAAAGTGCTTTAATGGAAATACCTTTGGTTTTTGAGTGGAGATTACATGGAAGAAAGTGGAGAGGGGAATTATGTGAGTGGAGAGAGCACTCACATGAATGAAGGGAGAAGAGGGGGCACCCTCTTGGCCGCAGACCAAGGGAAGGGCTTGCCCCCTCCCCCTATAAAAGGAGGTGGCCTCCTCCCCCTCTCTCGCACACTCTCCCGTAGCTCTTTGGTTGGCATCTTCTCCCCCTTGCTTGCCTTGTCCATTTCCACTAGAAAAGGTGCTTGGCGAAGTCCTGCTCTAAACATTCCCCTCAACCACCACTACCATGGCATATCGATGTTGGAGTTCCCGGGGATTTGCTACTTCCGCCGTCCGACTATAAGTGAGGGTTCGGGAGTCGTTGGCACACCGTACGTGTGACCAATTGCGTAGGCACTAGCCGTTTATGGCGTTGATTGTTTGCACGTCCTTGATGACGGTCGTGTACATCTACATCAACCATGATTTTTGTATTGTCGTCCTTAATGACAATCTCTATGGACTAATTTTTGTATTGAGTTATACTCATAGGGACTGTCCATAGATAATGCTTGAACCATGTTTGAGTTATACTCAAGGTTGAAATAAGAAGAAATCAAATAAGATCAAAGGATGACCAATGTGATATTTAAGAGAATATCCAAAGTATGGTCATGTGAGAGTTTAGCCTATTGCAAGCATGTCTTGAAGAATGAGAAGGTTGAGTTTATCTTCGAGACATCATCATATTATGAAGCAAGAATACAATATTGAAGGCAATGAATTTATGAAGATGATCTTAAGTGAGGCTTTCCCATATTGGGTATGGGGAATCAATTTGTGAGTCTTCAACAAGCAAGCACAATCAAGAAAGTGTTCCAACTAGAAGTGGACAAGATCGTCATCACCTAGCTCAACTGTAATGTGCAAGAAAAATATATGCTCTTGATAGGCTTTCTCTTTTACTGAGCTCGTAGTGTTGTTTGAGAGACCGGGATATAGGATAGATAGCTGTAATATCAAGATGGGTATCGAGTGAGTAACTTAACTGCATCATTCGAAGAGAGCTCAAATCTTTGCATCCTTGGCATCATATTTATTGGTTGTTATTTGGATTTTATTCTTGTGATGTTTAGAGATTGTGGTAAGTATCATAACAAGCTCTAGTCCATAAAATGAATTTCATATGAATATCTTATTGTGTTTTTGTTTTTGGAGGTTTTACCGGTTCTTCACCTAAATAGGTTCCCCTATTGAACTATAATATTTATCTACATGATCTTGTAGATATTTTTGTCCTCTTCGAAACGATCCCAAGTTCATCGAAAACGGAGTTCAGATGCAATAGTTAAGGTCGTTTCCCTATAGTATTTTCTGTTAGTTTTTTGGGGGGAGGGGGACTCCGATGTTACTGCACCGGAGACTCTAGGGGCCTGAGACTCCAGACCAAACTTTGGCCTAGACTCCGGGGGTAAACTAGGAACATCTGGAGGGCGCCCGGGGTCCTGGTCGGAGTTTGGATCTCAGAGACTCCGGTGTTGAGGGTCGGAGACTCCAGTACTAAAGGTCGGAGACTCCAGGGTAAGTGTTCTGTGATGATCCACAAGTATAGGAGGTGTATCGTAGTACTTTTGATGAATAGGAGTGTCGATCCCAACGAGGAGCAGAAGGTGCTAAACAGTGGTATGGAGCAGGAAATCTCTGTGAATACTTAGCAAACAAATTTTTAGTGGTTTTCTGACAAGTCAACAAAGCAAGGAGCAAGTAACAAAAGTAACGAACAAACGGAGCAAGTGGCCCAATCCTTTCTTAGCAAAGGACAAGCCGATGGAAATACTTATAAGGACCAAACGTTCTCGAGGACACATGAGAATTCTGTCAAGTGCTTTCGCTTCAAATAGTTGAGTACTCTTCTCTGGTGTTTTGTAAGTGTTGTGTGGGTGAACATGTGCTAACATACCGCCCTTCCTAGGACTAATACATACTTGTTATTAAACCCCCTGCAAACATCCGTAACTACAGGAAAGTAATTAAGATATAAATCTAACCATGGCCTTAAACTCCGAGATCCTACGCTCCCTTGTGCAAAGGTGTCCTAGCGGGGGTTCAGGTTTCTGTCACTCCGGCAACCCCACAATTAGTAGCCAAATACACAATGCATTCCCCTAGGCCCATAAATGGTGAAGTGTCATGTAGTCGACGTTCACATGACACCACTACAAGAATAGCACCACAACTTAAATACTAAACCATTGAATAATATCTCATCACAGATTCACTACTAACAACATGACTTCTTCCATGTCCTCAAGAACACAACGAACTACTCACAAGACATCATATGGATCAAGATCAAAGATGATATGGTAATGGATAACAATCTGAACATAAACAATAATCCAATGGTTCCACTCACAAGCATCAACTACAACAGTAATCAACACCAGGAAAGTTTTCCCTAAGAACTAAAGCAATATTCAACACAATTGTTACAGCGGGACGGAGTGGTGGTGATGGTGCTGGTGGAGATGATGGTGTGGATGATGATGATGATCCTGATGAAGCCTAGCTTGATGACGGTGTTGATGGCGATGGTCTCCCCTCTTCGGGAAGGAATTCCCCCGGCAGAAATCTGTCTGCCGGAGAGATCTTTCCCTCTCGGTGTTTTCCGCCCCCCAGAGGTGGCGGAAATCTATCTGTGGTCGCTCCCCGAGCCTTAGGGTTTCGGAGGGAAGATATAGGCGAAGGGGCGGAGTCGGAGGCGGGGTAGGTGGGCCACACCTGCCCTAGGCGCGGGGTTAGGTGGGCCCGCGCCTA
This sequence comes from Avena sativa, assembly GCA_916181665.1. Lineage (NCBI taxonomy): Eukaryota > Viridiplantae > Streptophyta > Magnoliopsida > Poales > Poaceae > Avena > Avena sativa. The sequence continues at coordinate 310,342,419 of OV702284.1, read as the reverse complement.
GGGGATGTGGGCCCCCTGAGGCCCCTCTTCGTCCCTCCTTCTGGCTTCCTTCGTCTTCTGGTAAAATAATATGTTTCCATATTTTTCTGGTATTTTTCTGATCTTTGTGAAATTGCACCGAAATGCCTTCTTTTCCATCAGAATCCAGACTCCGGCAGTCCATCCTCCAAAAATCATCCAACATGCATAAACAGATGAAAAGCCATAAATAATACCTCATAATAAGACAAATATCAATGAATAAAGGTAAATTATGATATAGAAAGGTGATGCAAATTGGGTGTATCATTCTGCAATAGATAGTTGACGTGGGGGACCTATAAAAGGCCCCCGTCTTCCCCAAGTGGATGTATCTCTTTCACATTCTCTCCCCTCCATTGTTGACCTTGAAGAGCTTGCCCTTTCTCTCCATTCCTCCCATGATTCTTGCATATTTTTTAAAGAGAGAGGAGATCTAGATCTATATTTTCACAAATCCATCTCTCCTCTAAGTGAGGGCAATCCATTAGGTCTAGATCTTAGAGTAATTTCATGTTTCTCCTCTTTGTTCTTCCTCTCTTATTCCCCCATAAGCTTTTGTTTCTTTGTTGGAATTTGAGAGAGAAGGACTTGAGCACTTCTTGTGTTCTAGCCATTGCATTAGTTGTATCGGTTTGGATTCGGTTGGGTGAAAGCAAGAAGCTTTTACTCTTGGATTCTTGGAACCCTAGACAGTTGGTTATGGTGTTATGGATTTCTTGGGGCCTCTAATTACGTTGTGGAGCTTTTCCCAAGCTTATTTCTTGGGAGCCTCCAATTAAGTTGTGAAGATTGCTCCAATATTGTACGGGTTTGGTGACTGCCCTCAAGTGTACCATAGTGGATCGGGTGCTTGTCGTGCAGCGGGTGCTCGGGAGAATAGGGTGAGGCCTTTGTGGTATTGGTGGTGTTAGTACCGCCCATTCCTCCAACGCAGACGTACTTTCCCTAAAAAAGAAGGAACTTTAGGATTATCGTCTCCGTGTGCATTGGTTATCTCTATACCTGAGCTCTTTACTTATGCTCGTTACATTGTGATAGCCTTCGTGCTTGAAGTATTATCTTGTTATTACCTTGTTGCTTGTCTTTCTTAGCAGAAGTTGTTGGTGCACATAGGTTAACCGTAGTATATATAGGTCGTGTGATTGACAAAGTAAATTCTAGTTTTATTCCGCATTTGTTAAGCCCTTCTTGTAAAAGTTTTAAACCACATATTCACCCCCTCTAGGCGGCATCTGTATTCTTTCAAGCCAATGGATAAACAATGACCCTTCTGCTTTACCCCTCCCCCTCTCATCAGGAGCTGGCATCTTGAAGGTTTGTCTCGTTGGCCCTTCCTCGATTGGTCTTCTAATTCCTAGGAAATGTTTTAGAGATTGGATAGGGGAACCACGAGCCCCTTCTCCCAGTGGCAAACACCGATCGAAGGGAAGAGTGTAGGGATCCCCCAAGCTCCTCTGCCTCCCTAAGGAAGTCATCGAAAGTCGCCTTAGGGGACGCCGCCTTCACCCTTGTGGGTGGTCCAACCTCTTCCTCACTCGCGTCGCAGACCGCCTCGTCGTCGACAACGGTATCCACCAACGCCCATAATAGGCTGTGCAGACCGCCACAACTCAACGGTGGGCAGGAGCAGAGCTCCACCTAGCCAGGGCTAGGGGAGAGGGGGCGCCGCCCCAATCGCCCGTGTCGCTGCTGTGAGGCTATTCTGCAGACTTTGTTTTACCGAGATGACCAACTACCATTCAGGAAGGACCTTGTCAATTTCATGATACTCGTGAAAATGTATGAGAATTCCAGATTATGTGTGTGTATTTTAAAATTGTTGAATATATTGCCTCTAATCGGATTTTGGGGCATTTTATTGTATTGCCTCTAATTACTTTTTTGAGAATTTCTCAAATTGTATCAAAGTTTGAGACACTTATCGAAGTGTCCCCTAAAAACATTTTGGGACACTTTACAAAGTGTCTCAAATTAGATTTTGGGGCAATTTAATCAAAGTGGTCCATAAACTTTTATTTTCACGAGCAAAGAAGATACTTTGGAAAGTACTCCAAAACGTATTTAGAGGAACAAGATAATTTAGGGGCATTTTGAAGTGTGCCTCAAACTGCTACCGTGATGTAGTGTTAGAAATGACATGAGGAGATCAGATGGTGAGAATACATATGAGACCTCTTGGTTGGCTGATCCGACCGTGCCAACTGAAACTTACAGCAAATAAGACAAAGTCTTGCCATAGACCGATCACATCTCAGCGACCTGGCGTGTAGGCCAGGTGATGGCGATGGGGCTCGTCACCGTGTGCTCCTCCTCGTCACTCCACACGATAGATCCGAACGTGTACTTCTCGGTGATGCTCCCAGATTTTAGCTGGGCGAAGGTGACCTCGTACTCTTGCGTCTTCTGCTTCGCGCTAAACTCCAGCTTCTCGGGGCTCACCGTGACGCGCACGCCGGCAGGGCTGGTCACCTTGGCGCTGTACGTGGCGCCGGCATTGGTGCCGACGTTGCGCACCACCCTGCGCTGCGTGACCACCGCCGATTTCTTCGAGGTGAACACCACCGAAAATGCCGGATAGTTGTGGTTCCCCACGGTGGAGGCCGCGCGTGTCGAGCAGCGGACCCCGGAGCTGAACATGGCGACCTGCTCGGCGGTGTAGCCCAGCGCGCAGAGGAAAGTGACGTAATCCTCCGTGTCGGCGTCGTACACCAGTCCAGGGTCGACGGCACGGTTAGGGTCCACATGGCCAGCACCGCGCGCGAACGGCGTGGACGGGTTGCCAGTGGACATGTCGCCGATGATGCCACCGGCGTTGTCCACATTGTACGCGGTGGTCATCAGCGCGGACTTGATCGCCGCGGGGCTCCACTCCGGCCTCGCCTGCCGGAGCAGCGCCGCGAGGCCGCTCACGTGCGGGCATGACATGGACGTGCCCGAGATGATGTTGTACTGCACACGCCTCTTGTCGCTTTCCAGCTCCGTGGGCGAGTTGGCGCCTGTCCACGCGGCCAGGATGTCCACGCCGGGCGCCGTCACGTCGGGCTTGAAGAGCTCCGGCGCGCGGAAGTTCGGCCCGCGGCTCGAGAAGGACGCCATTCTGGGAGAAGGCGGCGTCGAGCCGATGACGGTGCCGCGGAACACGATCGTCGCCGTAGGGGACGTCTGTGTTTTTATGTACTTCTTGATCTTATCGGCAGAAGCAAATGGGACGGTCGTGGAGGGGTGAAGGTGGGGGCCGGACATAGCCTCCAGGCCGAACTCTTCGGGGCTGGAGAGGATTGCGCCGACGCCACCGGCGAGCTTGACGGCCAGTCCTTTCTCCGGCCCGGAAAACACGCCAACATCGCATAGAACGATCTTCCCGGCGACCTTGGTGGCGTTCAGCTTCCCCGCTTCGCAGACTTTCGAGCCCACGTCCTTTCCGTACACCAGTGGTACCTTCTTCGCGCCGAGAGGCTTGCCGGCGTAGAGAGAACTGCCCGTGAAGGTAACGTCGTTGCCGAGAACGACGTCCGCAGCGAACTCGCGGTTGATGGTGGACGCGCCGACCGTCAACATCCATGGGGCGATGTTTACTGCGGTGGAATCACCGGGGCCAGAGTTCCCCGCGGAGGCGGAGACCACGATGCCCCTTCTCATAGCATGGAACGCGCCGATGGCGGTGTTGTCTTCGTAGAAGTCCGGGGAATCGCCGTCGGCGCCGAGCGAGACCGAGATGACGTCGACACGGTCCGCGATGGCCTCGTCAAACGCGGCGAGGATGTCGGAGTCCGCGCACCCGTCATCCCAGCACGCTTTGTAGACGGCGATGCGCGCGCCGGGAGCCATGCCGACGGCTCTCCCTCTGGCGTACTCCAAGAAGGAGGCGTCCGCGACGGCTGAGCCAGCGGCGGTGGAGGACGTGTGGGTACCATGTCCGTTGGTGTCGAGCGGCGACTCGGGCTCCGCGGTCACACCGGACGTGCGGCCAAGCGCAGCCTCCTGGCCCTTGTGGAAGAACTTGGCGCCGACGAGCTTGCCGTTGCAGAGCGCGGAGCCATTGAACGACGGGGCCGAGACGCAACCGCCGCGGAACTTTCTGGGCGGCGGCGGCAGGGACGGGTCGGCGTCGAAGGAAGGCCGGCCCTCGGGGTACACGCCGGTGTCGATGACGCCGATGACGACGTCCGAGGCGCCGTTGGAAGCCGCGAGCAGGCCGGTCGAAGGCGAGAGCCCGAGGAACGACGGGGTGAGCGTGGTGTGGAGCTGCTGCCTCTTGTCGGGCAGGACGGCGAGCACCGAGGGCGACGACGCGAGGCGCGCGGCCTGTCGCGCCGTGAGGCGCGCCGCGAAGCCCGTGGCGGCGTGGGAGTAGGAGTAGAGCACCCTTGGAGCCGGGCTGGACAGCTCCACCGGGATGTTGTCACGCAGGAACGCGGTGTATGGCCGGACGGCATGAAGGCCACGCCGCGGCAGCCGAGGCGCGTGCGCCTGCGCGACGTGCACGATGTAGGAGGACTGGACCTCGGCCGTCTGGATCTCCAGCTCCGTGGCCGTGGCCGTGGCCGTGGCGGCGAGGAAGGTGAGCAGGACGCACAGAGGTCTGAGGAGCACCATTGTCGCTACGCTGCAAGAGATGTGCCGGCAGTAGGGACGGAGAGCACCAATAAGTAGGCAGTAGCCGGTCACGGCGGCAGCACGCTGACAGGGTAGCTTCTCATCGAGATCATGTGCGAGCTCCGAACTACTACTCTGATCCAGAACATGGGCTCGTGCTGATCACTGCACTAACGAGTAGTTTACCACTGCATTATTGCAACTTTGTTTATCTCCATTTCTCTTCTTGTCAGCTGCTAGCTCGTTTAAGCACGACCTGTAGCAGGAACGCACGATTGATCGCAGTATAGTACGAGTGTACTTAACCTGTAGTGTCTCCTTGAGCTGTATCAGTGGAGGGAGCAGCAATCAGATCAAAATGGGTTAGTGTCAAATTACCACAACAGAAGATGGATCAGGAGGATGCAGAAAACCCTCGGTTCATGATGAACTTCTTTCACCATAGGCGTCACGGGAAGAGACCAGCAACAGAATGGCCCTACCACATGTGCATCTTTGAAAGTTTTTTAGCCCTACCACATGTGCATGATCTATTCTCGCACCATCCTTTATCAAACGGAGGCGATAGGATGGAAGACTAAAAAAAATTTAAATTCAAGCATTGAAAATCTTCTTTTCCGTTGCAACGCACGGGCATGGTTCCTAGTCCATGTCAAAAGTAACTACAGATTCACTTATAACCTCCTAAAACTTGAAAAGATGTAAAGACAACTGGTGAATAAGTTTTGAAAAAGGTTGGCTGGGGCCGCTTCCGTTCCTTGAAAAAGGCGTGCTCCTCCAAATGCTCCTTGAACCAATGACCTGTAATACGTGCGCTCGAGGACTCCAAAATTCACCAAGCGTGTTCCCCTCACCGTCAGAATGAATCAATCTACGCACAGGGGAGCCAGAGTAAAGGAGCAAGTCACTCTTGTTGGAGAGCACAAGGTGATAGCAGTAGTTCGCTCTCAAAGTGACATGATGCTTCTCCTCCCAGATCTCATGTCGACCGTAATCCCGGAGAGCCCATTTCGTCACGGTGCTTATTGGACCATTCTACAACATGCTGATAGTAAGTGTGTCTTCCATCACAAATATGCGAGCCGTGGATGGATTGCCTTCTGCGGCTGCCGCTCGCGGGCTGCGTCGGTCATGGCGGCAGCACGCTGACAAGGTAGCTTCTTCTCGAACTAGGCTTTCGTCCCGTTTTATAAATAAAGCCATATCGGCCGAACAGATACAAGGTGGAGGGGAGACCCCATTTACATGCAGATCAAAATAAACAAGAAAAACGTGGTAGCCTAAACTTGCCACCAAGGATAATGAGCCGATACCGGGAAGACCCGGGACTCCACAGCGACGCCCCCAAGAGGGTCAGACACACCGCGCCTCCGTCGCCGAGACCAAAGGTCAAGGGTTTTCACCCGGAGCCCTGTCGCGCGGAAGGTAGCCGCATCGGCGCCCCCAAGAAGGTAACGATACCCGCAGACATCGCCGCCGATGGTGCCGAGGCACAGAGCTTTCGCCTGGAAAAACCTCCGAACGCTCCCCGGTGTCCGCCACGCTTGTTGTCCCCGAGATAGGCTACCGACATGCGAACTGGGAGTTGCCGAAGCCGAAGCGCCGCCAACACCTAAGCCACCCATCGCCCTCTCCTCGCCATCCACATGACCAAGGGTAGAAACCACCACCACTGCCACGACGCTCGGCGAAGAGACGCCCGCGCAGTCCACCTTCCGGGGCCGCCACCCCGGCATCCTCGAGCTCTAGACAAAGCTCCGACCAGCGCCACATCGCGTCGCCGACGAGAAGACCGGATAGGGCTCACGAACATGAAGGCATCGAGGCACGGCGGCTTGGGGAAGGGGAACTTCCCTCCATCACCCAAGGTGAGAGTTGTCCAGCGGCAGCAGATAGGGCTCGAACAGGCCCAGATCAGGCCCGGACCATCGGCTAGGCCCAGATCGGGCCCAGATCAGGCCCCCTCCGCTCTACCGCCGTGCTGCTGGAACCAATCCGCCGCTGTCGTCGGTCCCCTGCACTTCGAGCAGCCTTGCCTCCGCTACCCAGCCAAGCGTTGTGGCCGCCGCCAGAACTCGGGCCGAGAGCCCACGCCTAGAGCCCGTGCCTGAGCCGCCCCCGTCGCCGAGAGAGAGGAGGCCGCGCCTGAGCGGGGTGCCGCCGCGCTGCACAACCGCTCGGCTCCGCCAGGACCAGCCCCCGCCGCCATGGTGCACCGCCGCCAGGCCGAGAGAGCCCCGATCTCCTCGCCTCGCGAGCGGGGAAGGCCAGGTCTGCCGGCGCCGGAGCCCCAGGGACTTTTCCCGGCGGCCCGCGCCAGCGGCGGCAGAGGGGAGGAGGTGGGGAGGGGGGCTGGACGCCGGGGAGGGTGGAGGGTGCTTCCGTACCCCTGGGTGGGGGCGAAAGGAGCACGAAGGGTTTTTTTTTGCGACTTCCGATAGGGTAGCTTCTCATCCAGATCATGTGCGAGCTCAAATAATTCTGATCCAGAACATGGGCTCGTGCTGATTACTGCACTAACAAGTAGTTTACCACTGCATTATTGCAAGAAGAACGATAGCGAGCTTGGCGTGCAGCTTTGTTTATCTCCATTTCTCTTCTTGTCAGCTGCTAGCTCGTTTAAGCACGACCTGTAGCAGGAACGCACGATTGATCGCAGTACGACTAGCTAACTGAGCTCACATGCCAACTCAGATCGAGAATTATTGAATAGGGGTACACACTCGCTGGCCTTTGGTGTAGCAGTAATGGTGTCAGATTCTTCACCTGTAGTTAACTGTAGTGCCTCCTTGAGTTGCGCTTGAGCTGTATCAGTGGAGGAGGGGACAACAATCAGGTCAAAATGGGTTAGTGTAAAATTACCACAACAGAAGAAGATGGATCAGGCAACACAAGAGGATGCAGAAAACCCTCGGTTCATGATCCTGCACTGGAAACTTTCACCATAGGCGTTCCCGGATGCAAATGTATATATGATGTTCAGACACACAATTCTCTTCACAAAAGCTTCCATCATAGTTTCTTTTTAAACATAAGGCCTAGCCCCAGCTTTTATATATATATATATATATATATATATATAAATATATCTATCTATCTATCTATCTATTATATACTAAAAGCAATATAAGAGGTTATTCTGAGCCACCAGGTTAATCCACATATGCTACATAAATATAAACCCATGATTTTAATTTTAAGGGCTGAGATTAAAAGATAAAAGGTGTTACGTACAACAATTGATGTGTACAAAAAAACATATAGCACGTAAGCCTTTTATTTTCTTAGAATCCCGGCACGTAAGCCATGTGACCACGGACCGGTCTTAGCTGATAAATTCGTTAGTCTCGCACAACATCCGGCCGTAGCAATCCATCGATATAAAAAAACGCTAGAAGAAAAGACGAGAATAGCTTCCGCAATAACCAGGGGCTTGATGCGATGAAAAAGCCAGAACTAATTAGGCAGAGGCCCGCCTTTTCTCCAAGACCGCAGCTAGCTGAAAACGTGCGAGCGGGACAGAGATCCACTCCAGATGCAACTCCATGAAATAAGCAAGGAATATTGTTGGATGCATGCATGGCTGCATAGCATGCAGTACATCGACATTGAATCGATCGAGCTTCTAACAACCGACATAAAACAATCGCAGGTAAATAGATCACGAATGGGTATTAATTTGTCTAAAAAATTATTATTTGATAATTTGTTCTCAGATATATACTACTACCTTTTTTGTTCTAAAAAGGATATCTCAACTTTATTAGGATTCATATGTATCTACGCGGTAAAATGCATCTAGATACATGACTAACTAGACATAGTTGAGAGATCATTTTTAGGACGGAGGAAGCACTATATATATTAGAAATCATAACAAAGAAATAGTTGAAGAAACCGACGAGAAAATTGATCTGTTGATCAATGTGCATGTGTTCTCTTTTCTGCCAAAACATATTGGTTTAAGTATTACTTACACATGCCTTTTGAAGAATAACAAGATCAATTGATTTTGAAGAATAACTATTATCTGCAAAGAGAACCACGTCCACTAAGTCATCTTAAGATTCTCTATTTTTTCAAGTATTTTTGACTAATATATCATATTTTCTAAGAAAAAGCACCTTAAGTCATTTGTATGGTCAGCAATCTCTTATTCCTAATGAGTGGTTTTAAGATGGTCACGAGAAGAAATTCATTAATTTACCATATTGTTAGAACTATATTATTTTAATCTCACCACATAAATTTGAAATTTTATTTTCAAATACTACCAAGATGCTAAAGATGATGCCCTCGCATTTGCGAGGGCCACTGTGCTAGTTATATATTAAAAGTAATATAAGAATGTTTTTCGAGACACCACGTTGATCCACATATACCAAAATTACTTGATTCGTCCATCCTAATTTAAACGGTTGAGATTTAAAACCAGAAAATGTCACGTTACGTAGAATTATGTGCAACCTGTCACGTGTAAAAAGCCTTTTAGCTTTTAGTGGGTCCATGGAAATAAAAATTGGGGTAGTTAATTGACCGTGGATTGACCGATTGGAAGTAGTGGGCTAATAGGACTCCTGGCCACCTGGATTAACCGATTGGATGTCCTGGACTAAAAGGATTCCTGCCCAGTTACTACTGGAACATCAAAGTAGTCTATATCTATATCTATATCTATATTTATTTTTATATATAATAATAATAATAATAATAATAATAATAATAAAGCACGAAGTGTTTCTCCCGGTTCAATACTTTTTTAGACGACTTTGTCCCTAATAGTTTAGGTGTATTACCCACCGTGTCACACGTATAAGTCACGTAATTGTTCTTATTTTTCCTAGAGCCGCCGCGGTCGTTATTTTTCTACTGAGTAAAAGCTGACGCGGTCAACCCCCGGCTACCCATTGGCCACGGATGGCACCACTCTCTCCTGATTGGTCTGGAATCACCGGTGCACTCCGCCCCGCCGCCCCACACCATCTCTGCTCGGCTGATCGACAACTTCTCCCTTCGAACCTTGCTCTACTCCGCCGCTCTCCACAAGGACCGCTCCCTTCCCCGCTCCTCTCCTGCCTCCAGGTCGATCTGTCCTTCCCCATTCTCCTCGTGCGGCCTCGCCACCGAGCAGCGGCACGAGCACTTGGCATTCTAGAGGGCTAATTTTTTTTAAAATAATACATTTTTTATTGAATTTCACAAATAATACGCAAAACGGGCAAATTGCAAATCTGATGATCCGTCGTCCATTGAAAAGAAGACCAGGCAGCTTCGTCTTTTGAAAAGATGACCCAGTGATTCGTCTTTTGGGAGGACGACGCCCCCAGATGGTCGGCTGTTGGAAAGACGAACGTATTGTTCGTCTGTTGGAAAGACGAAGGGTGCATTGATCATGCAAGGGTTCAGGTTTCAAATAAGTTTTAGGTTTCGGACTATTTGTTTCGCGCCATTTCTCCCGCCGTCTCTTCCCGCCGTTTTTTCTCGCCACTCCTTCCCGCCGATTTCTCCCGCCGTCTCTTCCCGCCGATTTTTTCCGCCAGTACTTCCCGCCGATTTTTCCCGCCAGTCCTTCCCGCCCTTTTTTCCCGCCAGTCCTTCCCGCCCTTTTTTCCCGCCTATTCGGTTCGGTGCCTCTATAAATGCGGGCAACGAGATGTATCTTTTCACCCAGTTCATCTCTTCCTCCTCTTACTCTCTAATTAATTTCCCTCCTCTCCTCTTGCTCTCGCATTTTCCTCCACTCCTCTCCATTATGACCGACGTGTTTCCCTGGCCGATAGAGATGTCCATTGGGCTTCTCCAAATAGCGAGAAGTGTTATGATAGGCGATGAACCAGCCCACTAGGAGACGTTGGTAACGAACCATGATGCTCTTATTATGCTTGGTAAGTCACTTCATCGGAGAGGGTGGAAACTGAAGACCCCAAATCAGGTACGAGTAGAGCTTCTCAGGATCCAGGCAAGGTGGGACAAGCTCAACTTCAAGAGTGAAGCTCGCATGATGGAGCGGGCTGATGCACCTTGGTCCTGGATAGAAGAGAGCGAAGATGAGGATGATATCTTCATGCCGCCACCCGTTGGAAGCAAGGCAAGAGCTGAGTGGGACAAGAGGCAGGAGAAGAAGAAAGCGCAGGCCAAGAAGAGTCAAGCTGACATGACGGAGCAGGTTGTGGCACCTAGGACCTGGATAGAAGAGAGCGAAGATGAGGATGATATCTTCATGCCGCCACCTGTTGGAAGAAAGGCGAGAGCTGAGTGGGACAAGAGGCAGGAGAAGAAGAAAGCGCAGGCCAAGAAGAGCAAGTGCGAGGGATCGTCAAAGGGAAAGGGCGAGGCATCATCGAAGGGAAAGGGAAAGGCATCATGCTAGGGATAGATAGGATTCTTATTTATGTACCGCAAGTTATGTTGAACTGTGTTGCAAGCTATGTTGAGTAGTTTGTCGAATAAAATCATGAAATAATAGAATGATGTCTCATGCATAGATAGATAAATGTCCGATACATAAGTAGATATATGTCTCATACGTAGATAGATAAATGTCTGATACATAAGTAGATATCACTGGTGTCGACGACGAGGTGGCGGAGGCCTCGGTGTACTCCATCCATATCTGTGGGGTGGCATCACATCACGACGAGGTGAAGTTGACCCTTCACCTTGATCCTGTGTATCCTTTGTGGGGATAGGTGGTGGAGTACCTGGCTGATACTGGCCAAACCAGTCTACCTGCTCGTGATGTGTCTGCTGATCATGGTCGTCAGTACTGTCCCATGTAACGGAGTCTCCTGCTAGTGTACAATAAATTAAGTACTGAACAATGTCATACTGTATCTAACAATAATAGGAAGAGACACGCTTACCATGAGTATGAGATTGTGGTCGATAAGCGAAGTCCATGTAGGGGATCAGCTGCTGATGCTGCCATTGTTCGAAAGTAATCTGGTTCTGCTGCAACTGGTCGATATGAAACTGTGATTGCTGCCACGGGTCAGAAGTAAACTGTTATTGCTTCCACCCCGAGCCTCCAGCCTGGTCTGGAGGTGGTGCTCTCGGCGGCGCCTGCTGTGAGAGTCATGGACGAGGCTCGTGGCGGAGTGGAGGATAAATATGATCCTCGTGCCATCCCGAGCCTCCAGCCTTGTCTGGAGAAGGTGGCTGCTCCATGGATCGACGTGGGGTGCGCTCCTCCACCGAGTGACGCGGTGGGCGCTGCTTCGTGGAGCGACGTGGGGCGCGCTCCTCCACCGAGTGACGCGGTGGATGTTGTGCTTCTCGGTGTTGAACGACGTCTAAGACGCTAGTGCACGTGATGGCCGCGTAGATACGCCGCAGCTTCTCCTCGACCCGCCGGGCAAAGGACTGAGCCTGCTGACAGGGCACAAGAGGAACGATTGAAAGCGATCGTCCGTACTGAGCCATCTCAGTCTGTAGCTCCCACGTCATGTCGGCCTGCATTTTTCTCATAGTTAGGTATGCACTACATAGGCACTTATGTTGATTATGCTCTAAATAAAGTACTTACCGCTGACTGTCTGGACTCCAGTGTTGACTGGCTAGGGTATATCTCATCGTCATGTGCGTGTGGAATGGGACGTAGCCGTGTCATCGACATGTACCTCTGTAAGTATCCGTGGAATAGCTCCATATCAAACGGGCCAGCGTGCCACACTTGTGTTGGTGCATTCTGCCACTCGTTGACGTAAATTCCCACCCGTTGGAGCCATTGAGTGGCGGTCTTGCTAGTTTTTCGAGAGTACCCGGTGTGTGCATAGCTACTGTGACCTGATTCATAACCGCCTCCACCCTCTTGGCCCTGACTACTCTGGCCATGATCATAACTACCTCCAGCATGACCGGTCTGACTACTCTGGCCATGATCATACCCAGCCTCTTTCGCCACAGGTAACACTAAGAGACTGGGGTTAACTTCTCTTTTCTGGCAAGCTTGCACAAATTTGACCTATTTATGTTGCGTTTCTATTGGCCTTAAATAAAAATTAGGGGTTTGCCTTGACTTAGTCCATAAAGCATGCACACCGACAGTATGGGTAGGAGGGAGCCCTAAACGAACACATAACCAATCCTTCAACTGAGTAACGGGCACTGTTTCTGGATTCTGAAGCACTTCATCCATAAAATTAAACTCGCTCAAATCAACTCCGTGCTGGTTTGTTCTGACGAAACCAGGACCATACAAGAACCTAAACACTACATTATTTGACATAATTTTCGACCTAAAAAATACCGAAAATAGTCAAAAACAGATACATTGACACATAATACTCTACAAATATCTTGCATCTAACAGACCCCATCAAAGGCTACCTACAAACATACACACATGACTGCAATTAGCAAGAAATTAGGGTTTACCCTTGAAGCGTGCGTAGTCCTGCCGTGTAGCTGCCTCAGGTCAACGGATCAGCACCTCCACCATGCACCTTCCTCAAGTCCTAGCACCAGCCTCCACCATGGCCATTGCTCAACAAGAACACCACCAGATCCCTTCACCAAAACGACTCAAATCACTACACCAGGCTATCCCATTAGTAGATCGGGACTATACTAGCTTGCTAATGTGTTAGAGCAGCGAGTTTGGGTAGAAATCTAGGCTACAAATCGGTGCAGCAGCTGGGAAAATGAGAGCAAACGAGAGAGAGGAAGAACAACGAGGGGAGGGGAGGACGACGACGGGCAGGCGCGGGAGCTATATGCTGGGGCGCGTCGTCCGTTTCAAGGACGAACCGTCCTTCGTCCGTTCAACGCCGCGTACCCCTGTCGCCCGACAGCTCGACAAAAACGTGTCGTCTTTTGAATAAAGAAGACAAACCGGTCGTCTTTTGAATAAAAGAAGACAACTCGGTCGTCTTTTCAAAAGACGAAACAGCCTGGTCGTCTTTTCAATGAACGACGGATCATCAGATTTGCAATTTGCCCGTTTAGTGTATTATTTGTGAAATTCAATAAAAAAATGTTTTATTTAAAAAAAATTAGCCCAATCTGGTGAGGGCGGCCTGCTGTGCATGTGCCGCGCGGGCGGACGGAGACGCCACTGTTCCCGTCGAGGAGTAGGAGGCTCTCCGGCTGGTATAGGCAGGATATCTGGCCGGTGCGTGCACTCGCGTGGCCTCTCCACATGCGTGGCCGTCCGTTGCTTTGCTGCTCTGTAGAGTACTGCTGTACCTGTACAGTACATGTCGTGTCCATGTACCCGCGATGTACTTTGGGCTTAGTTCACCATTCAATAAGTTAGGAGCAGAGTCGTTGTCCTACTGTTTGATGTGGTTGGATTTGATTGTTGTTTCTTTCTGATTAACTTTGTTTGTTTCTATTTCTTGTGTGTCAGAAACATGACCGGTGTATATATGGTGGGGACTGGAGATGAGCAATGTCGTCTTATCCTGGAGGAGCAGACTGCGCAGCTATAGAAGGAGTTCCGGCAATGCTTCAAATACCTGCCTCCGGTACTTCGATTGATCCACTAGGTACAAGATGGGTAAAGAAAAGAGTATTTTCATCTTGTGACTTCTCTTCACAATGTAGAGGTTGTGCACCTCCGAAGGCGGTGATCGACGGAAGTTTGCTATACTTCGAGTAGATTGAGGACAATCGTGACATGGCACAGCCCACCTAGAGTCGAAGCGTGACCTCCGCTCAAGTAGTCTGGTGGCATGTTTACTCTATCTTTTTCTCTAGATGTTCAACAAATATTCTATCTTTTGTTATACAGGAATTTTTAGGTGGATTTAGATGAGAAAGTCCTTTTAACAAAATATGATCTCGAGTAGTGAAATTCTATATGGTCTAGAAAATTTTCAATTAAATTACATGTATTTGGATTTGTACTTTTTTCTCTCCCAGTGCAGAGCACGGGTATTTTTGCTACTTTATATTTATACCTAATAATAAAGTACGAAGTGTTTTTTCCGGTCCAACATTTTTTTGAACCAATTTGCCTCTGTAGTTAAATCAATATTGCGGACACTGCCACCCCTTATACGTCAAAATAACTGCTGCATGGGAGATGAGGTGAGCAGATCGTTAGGAGCTGGCCGGCGGGAGAACCAAGACCAACAGCCGAGAATAACTGCTGCACGGGAAGATGAGGTGAGCATAATAGCTACTCCCTCTATCTCATAGCTTAGGGCGTATATTTCCTGGCCCGTTTATTAAGGAGCAATTGGCATGAAGAAAACTTCCTAATATGCCCCTGCATGCATGCGTGGAAACCTCTTTAATTCTCTCCTACGGTTGGCCAAGCTCCTCCTTTTTCTCTCACGGCCACAGCTCTCTCCGTGGAATTTAATACTGCGTTGAAGACGAAGCATGTAACCGTCGCTACTTAATTACAGGGATGCTAACGAGGAAATAAATCAAAGGGGTAAAACGGGAAGACTAACGAGTCTGACGCATGCACGCCTTAAGCTCTGAGCAAAATTCGAATTTTTTTTACGCCCTAAGCTATAAGACGGAGGGAGTAGTTACAAAAATGTGCTACTTTATTAACATATGGGTCACCTTTTAATCTCTCAAAGTGCCTAGGAGCACGTGCAAGAGCCAGCTCTTGCATGAGAGCCTGCTTTCATTTCTCTCTCATATTCTCTCTCTGCCAACTCAGCACACATATAGTATTTTAAGTCTTATAGTCAACTGACTCACCCTTATTGTACTCCCTCTGTTTCAAATTACTCCGCACGCACGTTTATCTAGGTGGGCTAGTACTCTCTCATTTTTCATCCAAAAATTCCTTCGATTTTTGAAATACTTAATACACATTACATACTATCTATTTCAAAAATTCTAGGATTTTTTTGAATGAAAAATAAGAAAGTACTAGTCCACCTAGATAAACGTGCGCGCGGAGTAATTGGAAACAGAGGGAGTACTTGCTCTTAGGAGCTGGCCGGCGGGAGAACCAAGACCACCAGCCGAGAATAACTGCTGCACGGGAGATGAGGTGAGCAGATCATTAGGAGCTGGCCGGCGGGAGAACCAAGACCAACAGCCGAGTCTGAAGAGCAGGCATCGTGATGACATGTCCTCCGTCCACGTCCCATCACAGACGTGCAAGATTGCGTGCTGTAATTCTAACTCCCACATGATAAAAAAAAGTAAAAGATCTCGCGAAGAAAATAATTCTATTTGATCACTATACATTGCGAGCATCAGGAAATAGAATAATCGTGAATTCCGGGTAACTGGCCAAGCTGCTAAAATAGCTAAAGTAGTTATAAATCCTGTCAATAAAATAGATCCTTCTGAAAGTCCATCGATTCCCAATCTCCAGTGAAAATCGAGAATATCTATCCATTTTTAATTCTCCTTTAGTTGGATTAAGGGATCCTCCAGTTGGAAATGATAACAGAATACGTTTTGACCAGAAAAGTTCGTGCTCGATTATTTCAAGCACAGGCTTCTTCGGTAAAGAGGAATCAGACGAAATAAACACGGACACCTAAAAAATCTGTCGGGCAGGCGGATTCGCATCTTTTACAACCCACACAATCTTCAGCTCTCAGCGAAAGCAATTTGCTTGACTTTACATCCATCCAAAGGTATCATTTCTAATACATCTGTTGGACAAGCTCGTACACATTGAGTGCATCCTATACATGTATCGTAATTTTTTACGGAATGTGACATTGGATCTATAAATTTTTCTTTTCAACATAATTTTTTTTGATCTGGTAAAAATGAAATTAGTACTATCATGAGTCATATGTATTGTAGACACCAGACGAAGCAATGGTTTATCCAAACCTCTCTCTCTCTCTCTCTCTCTCTCTCTCTCTATATATATATATATATATATATATATATATATATATATATATATATATAGGGTGACGCTATTTGACATCCAGGGTGTAGAATAGTTATTCTACATCCATCCTCTATCTTTAGAACCGGATATTATTTTTACGTCACGTAAATTTTGTATTACTCCGTAAGTTGAGAAGAACATAATAAAATTTAAAAATGACATAATTTTTTTTGTTTACATGCTGTAAAAAAATTCGACGTAAAAGACATATTTTTGGTGTTTTTTACACTATAATGACTCAAAAAAATTATTTTTGTGTCAAATTTTTTGGTTGTGGTGATTATATGAACATAATTATTCGTATACAAAACATAATTTTTTAGTCTAACAGCGTTAAAAATATGTTGGGTTGCAAAATAACTTTTCTGCACCCTGGGTGCTGAATAGGGTTTCTATATATATATATATATATATATATATATATATATATATATATATATATATATATATATATATATATATATGTATTTAATTCGTTTGTGAGAAAGCGTAAAAAAGCCAAGAGACTTGAATTTTTTACTTCAATAATCAGAATTATATGAATTGTAGATACAAATTCGAATTAGCCAATAAATTGGCTATCGTCTTTTCAATATAAATTATTGCATTGATTGAAAGAAAGAAGCTCAGTCTGAGAGGCCTACGACATCCAGTGATGTTTATTAGCATCGACGCATTTGTTTGAGTCAGGCGCTTGAGAAAAGGCCTAAAAAACTTGGTCCTAGCCACCGGCGCTTCCATAGGGCTAGGATTTGACTTTTTAAGTATTGGTGTACTTGCCCTAATTGAAGATATAAATTGACCACTAATGTCCAACAACACCCCCCCTCCCCCCGCCCTCACATTCTCACTATCCCACCTCCCGAGGTTATCCCGATCTATATCTTCCAATTTTCACCTTCCGCACGTGAGTATACGGGCTTTGGTGAGTATACGTCTAAGAGTACTATACGGGCTTTGGTGAGTTTGTACGGTCTTCGAAACGAATCGATATCGAGTTTTTGTTTGTCAAAGTTTAAAGGGGACACCGAAGCAGAATTGTCAAAAAAAATCAATCCGTAGCAACGCACGGACAATTTTCCTAGTAGAAACTAATTTTGCCATGTCTGAGTGGACGTGCTAGGTAATAGAGAGAACCTTCCTATGTACGACCTTAGATGGTATATATCATAGTTTTGGAGTTTCCTCTCCATGCACATCACATATACGTCTTAGATAAAGTGAGATGGCATCGAACCAGTTTTAGAGTTTTTTTGGTGTTCCTTTACCGATGTATTTGGTCATGTCAAATATTTTTTGCGGCACGAAGGTATGACAACAGTTTGAGATTCTTTTTAGGATTAGTTTTCCCAAATACCTGATATTCACAAATTACATGAGATTTTCAAAATCCGTAGAATATGTTCAAATTCAAAATTTTAAATTCTAAACCATTTCAACAAAATTAAGTACTGGCATTTGGATTAAAGCTCACGGCCTAACAGAAAAGTGCAACCACACTACACAAAGGCGGTAGACCTTAGTTAGTTACAATATATGTATTTTCATGAACACTTGTACTTGTGATTTTTTCACATTTGTCTAAAACTACATTTTCTAACCCTCCGCTGGAAATATCAAGGTGTTGCCAATTGTGGCAGTTAAAACGTTGTCCTCGCATTTGTGAGGGCACCTCTATTAGTTTGCCAAAAGTTTCAGTTACTTTATTTGTGTTATGAAGATCCTTCTTTCTTCAGTTTAATTTTTTGCATAAAATACACATAGTTTAGACATGGATGTAACCTTGAAGTGTGGAGCTGAATTTTATGTCATCTATTCTTAAATTGTAGAGAAATTATAAAATGGAGTTATGAAATATCTACTATATACTAAAAGACAGTATAGAGAAAATATCAATTGATCCTATGGACCCTCAAACATAATGATATTACTCGGTTTTATTGATTTTGTTAATGGTGAGGCCATGGATTGTAAGGACGTCAACCAAAGTAATCTGTAATACTCTCAAGATCAATTGTGGCAGGTTGTTCAATATGTTTATCTCTCTCTTCTACTTCTATTATGAATTTAGAGTTAGTAAATTAAATAAATCTTTATGTTTTATGTTATATAATATATAATATTCTCACTTGAAACATAATATTCTCACTTGAAACATAAGCTTTGTTTATCTCCATTTCTCTTCTTGTCAGCTGCTAGCTCGTTTAAGGACGACCTGTAGCAGGAACGCACGATTGATCGCAGTATAGTACGAGTGTACGACTAGCTAACTGAACTCACATGCCAACAGATCGAGAATTATTGAATACACTCGCACTTGCTGGCCTTTGGTGTAGCAGTAATGGTGCCAGATTTTTCACACGTACTCCCTCCGTTTCAAAATATAAGATGTTTGGTGTCTCCTTGAGTTGAGCCTGAGCTGTATCAGTGGAGGAGGGGGCAGCAATCAGGTCAAAATGGGTTAGTTTCAAATCACCACAACAGAAGATGGATCAGGCAAGATATAAGAGGATACTGAAAACCCTCGGTTTTCATGATGCTGCATCGGAAACTTTCACCATAGGCGTCACGGGAAGAGACCAGCAACAGAATGACCCAGGGAATGCAAATGTATATATGATGTTCAGACACACAATCCTCTTCACAAAAGCCTCCATCATACTCCCTCCGTTTTAAAATATAAGATGTTTTAGCTAGCTTTGTGAAGAAAATACATCTAAACTTATTTTAGTATATAGGTTCATTCAGGAGAGAATTATTTGGCCCTTATGATGCTTCCACAACCATTTGAAAATGAGTGCCATATTCATCATCTTGGTATTGATGATCCCTAGACCACCAAGTTCCTTAGGAGAGCATACCATATCTCAATCTACTAGGTGATATATTTTCTCTATACCCGCACTCCTATCCAATAGAAGCGACATCTGCTTGTGTCCATTGCAGCATGTGTACCCTCGTATAGCATGTACAAACACATCACATGTGTGGGGAAGGCTCGAGAGGCATGTGTTGGTCAACATCAATTTTTCCGCCACCGCTGACATGAACTTGCCCCGCCATGGTTCTACCATGTGGCCCACGTTGCCAACAAGGAAGTCCTAGTCTTCCATACTCAGTTTCCGATCACTGACCGGTAACCCTAAGTACTTGTTGGAGAAGTGTCCCAAACTACCATCCAGGAGGTTGGCAATCCTTGATTGCTCGCAGTGATTCATCTCTAGGACCACCACTTCACTTTTGTTGAAGTTTATCACCAGGCCCGACATATTCTCATAGCATAGAAGTAAAAATTTAGGTTGGCGATCCCTAAATCATCATGTTAGAATAAGATCATGTTGTTACCCCACCCCACCAGATCAGGTGAGAAACCAAACCATTTATGTGTCCACATTTCCTATCTCTTTCTAGAATCATAGCTAGAGCATCAACCACTAAATCAAATAAGATCGGAGAGAGTGGGTCTCCCTATCTCACTCCTCTCGTTCCTGAAGTGCGCATTAATCTCATTGCAGATGAGGTAGCGACCGTTGGCGGTGAGTCAGAGCAGGAGGAGGCCGCTGGACGATGCGTTGAGACAGATGTGTTGCTAGTCGAATGTGAGGACGCGTCGGCGGCACTCGCGTCCAAGGTCCCAAGGGTGTCCGAGTAGAAGCATATGAATGGCTTGACGCGGAACTCAATTAGAAGAAGGGAAGGCTTCCTATCATGGAAGGCGCTGCGAAACTAGGGTGTCGTGGTGTCAGTGCGGCAGACGGTGCCAGCGCGGATGACTGGCTTGGACGGAAGATAACTCGGGATCTCCTTCTTAACCAGCTTGTTGGGAAGTGACACATGGACGGAAAGGTGACGACGTGCGATTGTGGGGTACACCCTCACTTTACTTAGATGTCCTCATTGTCGGCGGCGGGGCATGATAGCAAATAAATGCTAGGGATTCCGATGGGGAAAGCATGCCCTCTGGTGGCTGCTGTGAGTTGCGTTACTTCCATCCGCTGGGTTTCAATCATGATTAGGTTGATCCACTTATGGTTTGTGATCTCCGCCATCGCACAAACCAAGTAGAGCCAAACCATTACAATAAGGGACTGAGATCGAGGTAAAAACATTATTTGTACTAAACTTTTTTATTTTATACATAATAATCAGTTCTACCAACATTTGATCATAACCAGTATTGTTTTATATTATACTTAAAAAACAGTAGAAAATTTACTTGCAAATATTCTCCATACTACAAGGCAAGTGCTATTAGTTTTTTTTTGAGGATTGCTTCTTAAAAGTCTTTGATTAAACTAAATTCTTCTGGATCAGAGAAAAATAAAATGGAACAAAAGTTTGTACTTCATTTACTAATCTACCAATGGCATGAACTGAAAATATATGTATGTCTTTGTGTGTAAATTCCCCTAAATATCATCAAAAATAGCTCTTGAGCTCTCGCGTGTCTTTCTGTGTTACTTCCCTTAAATATCATCACCATTGGCTCTTGATCTAGTAGAGGTTTCTAGAATAAATTCAAGATTGGTTATTTTCATTGTATAATTAAATAAAAAAAGGTAATAATCAATGTTTTAAATAAAAATCCTAGAACATAAATATATCTCTAAGAGGGGTTTGTCCTCAGATTGTTGTGTTGCTCACCTACCGGTCACATCATAGAATGTGTAAGTGGCCAAAAATGTCTTTCAGGTTATTGGGTTCAATAATCAACTATCATGTCATGCATATTTTTTCTTTAGATTGCGGTCACTTTTTCTTTTTGGAAAAGTTATAAGCACATTCTAAGTTTTTTGGTCCAAAACCTCAATCAAGATGCGAAGTAAGTGGCACATTCTTCTTGTTGATATCAAGTACTCCATTTGTTTAGAAATGTAAGACGTTTTATTTTTGTGAATCGAATATATCTAGACGTCTTTTAGTATGTAGATTCATAGAGGTTCGGAGTGAAACTATACACAAAAAATTGTGTAGATACATTCGTTTCACGAAGCTAAGATGTCTTCTGAACGGAGGGAGTATGTATGTTGGTATCAATGCATCTTCTATCCAGTAACATGTCAAACCTATGACCACATACGTCAGAACGAATTTTGGATCCAAGGTTCATAGAGTTTGTATAGTTTTATAAATCCAAAGGTATATTTACAAGTCCCAAAAAGAATCATTCTATCTTGTTATGATTCTCGGTCCAGGTTTGCGAGAATACCACAGCCATATTTTTTCAACTAAAAAATTAGTGGCGCCAAATACCTCATGAGCTAGTTGTAGTAGACTTGAAAACTAGCGATGCCTTGTCTTGCGCTCGCGCTCGTCGCGAGCCAGCCGCTCGGCTTCGGTCTCGATCATGGCGGAAGAAAGAGCAGGCAAAGGTGAGCGGAGATGTGCCCACTAGATCGGAAAGAACTGAACTCCTCGAGAATATCGGATCTACTCACTCCGTTCTAAAATATTGTTCCCTCCGTCTAGAAATAAATAATTTCACGAATCTAGATAAATCCAAATCACTTATTTTTGAATAAAAAGGATAGATGTTTTAGTCTTTTTACAAAACACATGTATCCTTTTAGAGTGTAGATTCGATGCAAATTGAGTAAACCTATACAATAAAGAAAATTCAGATATATATGATTCAGAAAAACTAAAATATCTTATATTTTAAAACAAAAATAGTAGAAAAGGCTAAACATTTTATATTTTAGAACGGAAGGAGTAGCTGCTTTGGAGTGGTATAATCAGGTCTGGCCCTGGGGGTGGGCAGGGTTTGCGGCCGCCCAGGGCCCCACGAATCCAAGGGCCCTATCCCAGATTAATCAGTAATAGTTGAATTATTACCTGATCTAATACGTTTTAATATGTATCATGTACTTCACCTGACCTATATTAGTTGATTTGAATTTGTCTAGATTTAGATGTATCTAGCTCTAAAACATGTCTAAATACGTTTGGATCTAGAGGGAGTATGATAGTCTAGCGACAGGAAAAAAAGAGCCTAATGGGCCATGTATGAGAAAGAGTAAGACCCACAGGAAAAGGGACAGTCGACACGCATGCAAAAAGTAACTGATCGATGGATTTGTGTCACCATGTCCACATTCCAACGAGTATTGTTTCTTTTCTTTAAAAAACGAGTATTGTTTTTCCTCGTCTACTCAACAGCGCAGGGCTGCCACAGTCGACCGCCACTGACAGACGCATGCGGCGCGCATGGGCCAGGCCGCGAGGTGCCAGGGCCTTCTTCACTTTTTGTTGTCGACACAACGATCAGTCGGCAGATCAGGTAGTGATATTCCGGTCTCACGTTAACAGTTTATAACATCATGATTTAGGGTTCTTATATTCTCCTAAACTTTTTCTAATTTTGATTTCTAGTCGTTAGTTTGTCGTCTCGCCGATTTCAATTTTCAGGGCCCGATCAGGAGACTATGCCACACAGCTGAGAAGGCGTTTTAAGTTAAATACTCCATCTAATGTTGAGGTATGTGATCGTATTTCCGAATTAAAGATGATGAGATTCACCTTGTCAGATGACGCAATGTCCGCTATGGAGATTTATGAGCATGTCAGATAACTTGATTGCTATCCTAATATCGTCATTGCTTATCATATCTTATTTATTGTGTATGTGACTATTGCATCGGGTAAAAGAAGCTTTTTAAAATTGAAATTTTTGAAAAATTATTTGAGATCAACAATGACTCAACAAAGTTTAAATGGTTTGGCAACATTGTGCATCTAAGTAATTATTAGATGACATCGACCTTTACGACTTTGCATCGAGAAATGCTTGAAATAAATTATAAGGTAATATAAATATATACTGTTTTTGTATATATGATAACATATGTTGTTTTAGGCGTATAATTTAATTATTAAGATGTATATATGTTAAGGGTACTAAGGGCCCAAGAATTAGTCTTGCCCTGGGCCCCCGGAATCTTAGGACTAGGGCTGTCAACGAGCCGAATTCGAGCGAACATTGTTCGGCTCGGCTCGAGCTCGGTAGAAGCTCGAGCCGAGCTCGAGCGAGCCTAGGTTGACCTTCGAGCCTACATCTAAGCTCGAGTTCGGCTCGACCAAAGCTCGAATAGGCTTGAGCTCGGTTCGTTGAAGCTCGGTAAGAAAATTTTAGTACATCGACATGCACCTACATAGCAAGAAAATCGTAAAGTTTGAAAACGGAATAGCAGAAATGGCTTGGAGTCTCATATAATAGTAATACAGTGCCAAAATGCCAGCATAATTATTTTAGCAGTCATACAACAGATGGAATAATAATAGGAGTTTCAATTTTGCGGATGTACAAAAATCACAAGCTTTATCGAACTGTGTGAGTTCGGCTCGTCTAAGCTCGCGAGCTCGAAAACAGGCTCGAGCTTGGTTCGTTAGGGAGACGAATCAAGCTCGAGCCGAGCTGTTAATGCGCCGAACTCGCACAGTTTGTCAAGCCCGAACTTTTTTGACAGCCCTACTTAGGACCCCGGCCCTAGGTATAATCTGCTATATTGATTGCCGTACGGCCGTGCCGGTATTTATACAGAGATCTTATAATGTACTACAAGGAAAGTTTGGAAACCAGAACCTAGTCAGCTACGTATTGTACATGGACTCAAGTGCATCAGCGTGCACGACACTTAGAGCTGGACTGGCAGTAGAGCAAGGGGTTACTGCTACCGCCGATGGAAGCAGCTGGTTGAAGACGACGAGAGCTGGACGAACCAGTCGAAGCAGGCAAGGCCATATAGGCTGCTGGATTCAAGTTCCTGCCGGACGTGGCGGCGGACCTGCATGCCCCACGCAAGCAACGACACAGCTTCTTCGCGAAAATCCACCACACGCACACGGCCGGCCGGCCTGCTGGGCGGGCGCTCCAGTTTTTTTTTAGACAAGGCCAAAAGATTTATCATTTTTATTAATAAAGGAGTTTTAGAGGACAATTGTCTAGGACAAGCCCTAAGACTTTTTTAAAAAGCATACTCTCCCGGTATTACATTGCTCAAAAATTTGGCTCCGACAAGGCGCCAAGTTTTTGCCTCGTCTTCAATTCTCACTATGACCACAGGTACGGGAGAGAAGGTGTTTCGAAAGACTCTAGCATTGCGCTCCTTCCAAATCTCCCATAAGACTAACATTGTGAACAAGGCCCTAGCCTTTCTCTCTTTACCTTTTTCAAGAGCAACACTTTGTCCACCATGTCTCAATCGAATCTTCATTTGCCCATGTTGGGGAGGTAACCCCGGATAGGGTAAAGACGGGGAAAGACGAAAGGGTGTTCCCCGTCTAGTTTCCGAGTTACAGTCTGAGTCGGCCGAATCCTGTAGAGGTCGGCCGAGATAGGAAAGGGCAGGACCCTTATAGTAATGGCAAGGCATTACCCGGCCGAGATAATTCGTAAGTCGGCCGGGTTAGCCCGAGTAATCTTGATGCAGGTGAAGGACAAGCCGAGTTACGCGAGGCAGGGCCGAATGATACGAAGCTTGCAGGAGAAGGAGAAGCCTAAAGTCAAAATCTAGCGGCAGGCTAGGGAGAATCTGAGCGAAGCCAAGCACTAGGGACAAAGGCGCAGAGCGACAGAGAGACAGAAGGAGGTTACGGAGGTGACAGTCCTGAAGCCCGAGGCGCGCAGGAGGGGCCCTCTGGAACCTTGCCGTCATTAGTGGAGCGACAGGAAAAGGGGGACGCCGAACTACTATATTGGGACAAGCATATTCCTCGAATATGCTTGCCACATCAGCCCTAAAGGAACCCAAGGCTCTCCTTTATAAGGGGAGGCTTGGACCCTAAGGAGGGCATCGGCTCATTTAGTACCGTTAGGCTGGTAAAGTTCTTCTTTCCTCCTTGAACACAGCTCAAGGAGCACTTGTAGCCCAAGGAAGGAGAAATAAAGATCTTTGCCTTTGTCTTCTATGTGTAGAATCAACTGCATCTTCCCTCCAAAGATCCCTCTAGCATCCATTGGCCCCATACTTTAGCCTACCCATGGCATCTGCCGTGCCACCACCACGACAGTTGGCGCCCACCGTGGGGCCAGCAGCGGTGCTAGCTGGAGTCATGATCCGGACGGGAAACTTTATCAACACTGGCGAGCGCGTTGTTTCTGGCTTGGTCCGGAGGTTTGATCTCTGCGACTACGTCAGCGACAATGCGGGCAGCTTCAGGGGAAAAACTCCCCCGCGCAATGGTGTCTTCATCAGCTTGGGCGGGCACAAGGTCTACGTCGGCGTCGACATCTCCGACATTTATCCTCACCAAGTTGTTGTTGCAGGAGAGCCACCCTTTAGCGCTGCGAGCCGTCCACGGGGAGCGCGTCCGGCAGGCAGCGTCGAGGTGATGGTCGCAGCCGGAGTGCAGGCGGGAGTAGCGGGTGCCGGATCGACCAGAGACCCCGCCGCAGGCGTGCAGGGCGCGCCCAGGCAGACGGCACCACTACCCACCGAGGTAATCCCTCCAGTGACCAACCAGGCCGAGGTACAGGACACTACCCCAAAGGCACCAAGAGTGAGAGGGCCACCTCTGGAAAGACCAGAAAATATTCATCGGGCGACCATAGAAAACTTGACTACACCTGTAGCGCCGATACTTGATTCGGCTAATGCTCAGGCAGAATTAGAAGAAACCAGCAAAAGGTGCTGGTAGAGGCAAAAAAGGTATCGGCCTTGCGGGAGTCCTTAAACAGGACCCCGCGAGAATATGCCAAAGCTAATAAGCTTGACGTCGCTCCTGAACGGGTTGATGAGTTGAGATTAAGAGGAAAGAACCTCATAGATGATATTAACAAGGAGCATGATGCTCATAAGGCAGAATCAGTTGATTTGGGCTTGCCGAGGTACAGTACCCCGGCAAAGAACCTGAGAGCGGCAAATGCCGCAGCATTGGAGTTAGAAGGGTTGACCGGCGAAGCCCGGCAAAAACAGCAAGAAAGAGTGAATGAGCTGGTGCGCAACGCGAACAAGCAAAACGAAGAAATGCTCAGGACGGACCCGGCGAGGCCAGGGGCCTCGCGAATGGTTCACTCGGCTGGAGCAACACCTGCCCTGTCCGTGGCGGCAGCATCCTCACCTAGAAACAATGCACGAAAGGACAAAGCGGTGACTTCAGGAAAGAGAAACAAGCAAATCGTTCTGTATGATCCGGCGATAGCCGGGAAAGCAAACGAGAACAGAGGCAATGGAAGCCGAGGTAACAGTGGTGAGAGGAATCCCGGCCGTGTTGAGAAGGACGGCGGAAGCCGAGGCAATGGAGACCTTGGCAGAAGAGAGCTCGGGAGAGGCAATCATGAGAACAATATCCCTGTTGAGGTAAGGAGAGAACTGCCGCTTAATCCGCAGCCAAGACATGAACCTCGGCAGGAAATAGAAGCAAGACCAGCTCGCCACAATCAAGTGAATGAAAGGTACAACGATGGCTATTCTGAGATGGAATATGCGATCCATGGTGGGAATAACCACTATGGAATGCAGGACAGGGTTCTGTACAGAGATTTGCCATCGAATGATGCCAGAGTAAAGCTAGACCGGCTATACCGGTCCGAGTTGCTGGAAGAACAGGGTCCACCGGGTCCGACATGCTTTGGACCACGGATCATGGGCGAACCACCTGTGCCGAACTTTCAGTTAGGGAGAGGCACGAAAACATATAATGGGAGCACCAAACCGCAGGACTGGTTTATTGATTATGCCACTGCTGTGAAAATAGCGGGTGGGAACTTACGATGGGCAGTACGGTATGTCCCACAAATGTTGGAAGGACCAGCTCGGGTATGGCTGAACAATCTACCAGCAGTCAGTATCAACTGTTGGTTGGATTTTGAAGAAATGTTCGTTAGCAACTTTACCAGCACATACAAGAGGCCAAACAGGCCGCAATAGTTAGCCATGTGCAAGCAGAGACCGAATGAGACAGACAGAGAGTTTTTAACTCGGTGGTGTAACCTGAGAAACTCGTGTGAAGGAGTTATAGAGTCGCAAGCAATAGCTTGGTTCGCTCAAGGATGCCGTTATGCCAGTGTATTGTGGCAACGACTGCAAAGAGATATGCCAACCACATTGGCAGAAACTATCAAAATAGCGGACTCCTATGCATTGGGAGATCCGACGCAACCAGAGTTAATGTCGGCGGATCATCGGGAGCAACAAGAACAGTATGCAAGAGATTTGGCCGGGTCATCCAGGCGCAATGACTTCAGAGGAAGAAGAAGAGAAGAAAGGCCGGATTACAGATATAATTCGGCCCAAGTGGCAGCGGTAGCGCAGGATCAGCCGAGTCACGGAACGACTCAACGGCAAAAGAATGGTCCCCAGCAGTGGACACCAAGGAATGAAGGAAAAAGACAGTGGACCCCAGAACAAAAGAAGCAATTGCAGGAGAGGCCGAAGTACACGTTCGAATCTATGTTAGATCGGCCGTGTAAATTTCACACGTCAAACCCAGCCAGGCCAGCCAATCATACTACCCGCCAATGTGCATGGATGAAAAATGCAATGGGAAACCCCGCAGGCATTCAGGCAGCGCCCCTTCAAGTACATTAGCAGCATCAACCACAGTTGACTGGAGCAAATGCGCAGCAACTGATGTTACCGCCTCCCCGAGATACGATAACTCGGACCGGAGAGATGCGGTACATCAAGTGATGAACCAAGGCCAGGATGGAAGGACAAATCCAGGAAATACTGGACGCAATGATTACAGAGAACATCATCAGTCTTATTGCGTGTTCACGACGGAACAGCAGGACAAGCAGAGTGTGCAGCGCCGGCATATGGAAGTAAATGCAGTCATGCCGGCAGTGCCAAGATATATGCCTTGGTCAGATCAGGAAATAACTTGGAGCATAAAGGATCACCCCAAGATAATGCCGAGTCCGGGGTCGTATGCACTCGTGTTGGATCCAACATTTGTTGGACCAAGCATTAATGTGAAATTTTCAAAGGTTCTCATTGACAATGGGAGCAGTATCAACATCATGTACAAAGATACCATGCATAAACTCGGAATATCGCAGAACATGCTGCAATCCACGAGGACCATTTTCCATGGGATAGTACCAGGGCTTTCATGCGAACCCATTGGTAAGGTCCGAGTGGATGTGTTATTCGGCACAAGAGATAACTGCAGAGCAGAAAACTTAGAGTTTGAAGTGGTGGATCTAGAGAGTTGTTATCATGCTTTACTCGGACGGCCTGCGTTGGCCAAATTCATGGGCAGCTGTCATGTAAGTTATCTGAAAATGAAGCTACCCGGACCACAAGGAGTGATAACAGAAACAGGGGATTACAAGAAGTCAATGGAATGTGCCTCAGCCGGGTCAAATTTGGCCGAATCACTGGTTATAGCAAGAGAGAAAAGAAGGATTCAGGAGGTAGCAGCCCTCGCTCAGTCGGCACAGCTGAATATGCCGGCATTAGCCAATCCACATGGAAGTGTCTCCTTTCAGCCGACTAAAGAAACGAAGAAGTTTCAGATAGATGAGCAATTCCCAGAGCGTACTGTTACTATTGGTGCAGGCCTAGATGCTAAATAGGAAAGCGAGCTCACCAACTTCCTCCGTGAGAATCGGGACATCTTTGCATGGTCAACTCAGGATCTGCAAGGTGTTCCGAGGGAGTTGGCTGAGCACTCTCTGAATGTAAGGCCAGGTGCAAGGCCGGTGAAGCAACCTCTCCGCCGCTTCGCCGAAGACAGGAGAAAAATAATAGGGGATGAAATAGCTCGGCTCCTTGCGGCCGGATTCATCATGGAGGTGCTGTATCCGAATTGGTTATCAAATCCGGTGCTAGTAGAAAAGAAGAAAGATGATCCGAATGTAGCCATTGTATGACGAATGTGTATCGATTACATGAACCTGAACAAGGCGTGTCCAAAAGATCCTTTTCCATTACCTAGAATAGACCAAGTCATTGATTCGACCGCTGGTTGTGAATTATTGTCATTTGTAGACGCGTATTCTGGTTTTCACCAGATACCGTTAAATCCGGCCGATCAAATAAAGACTGCGTTTATTACCCCGTACAGGGCTTATTGCTATCGCACAATGCCATTCGGCCTGCGCAACGCAGGAGCGACGTATCAGAGATGCATGCAAAAATGTCTACATGACCAGATAGGAAAAAATGTACAAGTATATGTGGATGATGTGGTCATCAAAACCAAGGAAAGCAAAACGCTACTAGATGATATACGGCAGACTTTCGCGAACCTGAGGAGGTTCCG
Source organism: Avena sativa (assembly GCA_916181665.1). Lineage (NCBI taxonomy): Eukaryota > Viridiplantae > Streptophyta > Magnoliopsida > Poales > Poaceae > Avena > Avena sativa. The sequence goes on along the minus strand of OV702284.1, from coordinate 310,312,766 downwards.
AATGAAGCTTAACCCGGAAAAATGCACATTTGGCGTGCCAGCAGGAAAGTTACTCGGTTTCCTCGTATCTAGCCGAGGTATAGAGGCCAACCCAACCAAAATAAAGGTAGTAGAAAGAATGGAGTTGCCAAGGTGTTTAAATGATGTACAAAAGTTTAGGGGATGTTTAGCCTCGCTCAGCCGGTTTGTATGTCGGCTGAGAGAGAAGGCACTACCACTCTATCAACTGATGAAGAAATCAGATAAGTTCATTTGGACTCCACAAGCAGACAGTGCATTTTGTGAATTGAAAAGAATGTTGGTCACAGCACCCATTTTAGCTTCCCCATTATCAAAAGAGCCTATGTTACTCTATATAGCGGCTACCAACAGAGTAGTGAGTGCTGTAGTCGTCGTAGAACGACTCGAAAATGATAAGTCGGTACAGAGGCCGGTATATTATTTGAGCGAGGTGTTATCCGCTTCAAAGCAAAATTACCCACATTATCAGAAGATGGCTTATGGAGTGTATATGTCGGCAAAGAAACTTAAACATTACTTCGAAGAGCACCCCATCAAAGTGATTTGTGAAGCACCCATAGCCGACATATTGAGCAACAAAGATGCAAGTGGCCGAATAGCAAAATGGGCAATTGAATTGTCACCTTATGCTCCGCAATTCGATAGGAGAGATGCAATCAAATCTCAGGCGGTGGCCGACTTCTTCGTAGATTGGGCCGAGGTGCAATATGAGCCACCATTACCAGACCCGAATAATTGGACGATGCACTTCGACGGTTCCAAACTAAGAAATGGTTTGGGGGCAGGAATAGTGTTGACCTCGCCCAAAAGAGATCAGCTGAAATATGTGCTGCAATTACATTTTGCCGCGTCAAACAACGTAGCCGAGTATGAAGCACTGGTCCATGGATTGAAGGTAGCAAAGGAGATTGGCATACGCCGAATCTTATGTTATGGGGACTTAGATCTAGTAGTACAGCAAGTCTCATGCAATTGGGACGCATTGGATGATAATATGGCTTTATATAGATTTCATGTGCAAAAGATCAGTGGATACTTTGAAGGGTGTGAATTTCACCACATACCTCGGGCAGAAAATGATGCCGCGGACACGTTGTCAAAACTAGGATCAACCAGGCAGTCAATTCCCCCAGGTATCACCCTAGAACACCTAAGGAAATCATCGATAACTCCATCACCAGAATCCGAGTCCATATTTATTCCAGTAAATTCAGCGGAAGATAATGTGCCAATGGAAATTGACCAGCAATATAACCCGGAGTTCCCCAAGAGAAAGACAGCTGAAGTAAGCATAACTATGGAGAAAGCCGAGGCAGCTAGGCAGAAAATATGGAAACAGATAGTGAGATCACACCAGAGAAAGTAATTCCCGTATGGGCGCAACCCATATTCTCTTTCCTTAGAGATGCGACTTTGCCGAATAATGAGGTGTTAGCAAGACAGATAGCAAGGAGAGCTAAAGCGTATACGATCATAAATAATGAGCTATACAAAAGAAGCGTCACAAGTGTATTGCAAAGATGTGTGAGTTTGGCAGAAGGCCAGGAGATACTCCGAGATATACATCAAGGAGAATGTGGACATCATGCCTCATCTCGTGCCTTAGTGGCCAAAGCATTCAGGCATGGGTTTTATTGGCCAACGGCGTTGAAAGAAGCCAAAGAACTAGTTGAAAAATGCAATGGCTGTCAGAGATATGCAACCAAGATACACATGCCATCGTCCGAGTTAAAAACGATACCCATTACTTGGCCGTTTTCTGTTTGGTGCTTAGATATGGTGGGACCATTTAAGCCGGCCCGAGGGGGGATGACCCACATATTGGTTATGGTGGACAAGTTCACGAAATGGATTGAAGTGAAACCAATAAAAATGCGATGGCCCCACAGCAGTGAAATTCCTCAAAGATATTATCTTAAGATATGGGTACCCGCACAGTGTTATTACAGATAACGGCACAAACTTTGCAGAAGGAGCTTTCGCTAGATTTTTCCAAGAGAAACACATAAGATTAGATGTTGCCTCTGTAGCTCACCCAGCATCCAATGGGCAAGTGGAAAGGTCTAATGGACTAGTATTATCCGGAATAAAACCACGACTCGTCGAACCGCTGCAAAGGTCGGCAGGATGTTGGATTGAGGAACTACCAGCAGTATTATGGAGCCTCAGAACTACTCCCAACAGATCAACAGGTTATACACCATTCTTTCTGGTATACGGAGCAGAAGCTGTGCTTCCAGCCGACATAATACATGACTCGCTAAGAGTTACTCAATATACAACTTCAGAAGTAAATGAAGTAGCTCGGCAAGATACTGTTGATCTGCTAGAAGAAGCCAGAGAGCTGGCACTATCAAGATCAGCTATTTATCAGCAGAACTTACGACGATATCACAGCAAGAAGGTGAATCCAAGAGTGTTCAAAGAAGGAGATTTAGTTCTCCGACTGGTGCAACGCACGGCCGGCATGCACAAGCTGTCGCCTCCATGGGAAGGACCATTCGTCGTGAGCAAAGCATTGCACAATGATGCCTATTACCTAATCGATGCTCAATCCCCTGGAAAGAACAGGGCAGACAAAGCCGGTGAAGAAACGAAAAGGCCATGGAACGTAGCTTTACTTCGTCCATTTTACTCATAGCAGTCATCAGCGACACATTGTAAAGTAGTATCTCAAGATCAAGCACCAATTATGTTTCGAACCTCGGCGTCCAGAGCAGTGACTCGGGGACTGCCATATGTTATTTCAATTTTAGGTTATGTATTAAACCTCGGCATCCAGAGCAGTGACTCGGGGACTGCCATATGTTGTTTTAATTTCATGTTATGTATTAAACCTCGGCATCCAGAGCAGTGACTCGGGGCCTGCCATATATTGTTTCAATTTCATGTTATGTATTAAACCTCGGCATCCAGAGCAGTGACTCGGGGACTGCCATATGTTATTTCAATTTTATGATGTGTGTTGAACCTCGGCATCCAGGGCAGTGACTCGGGGACTGTCGTATGATATTTTAATGTTATGTGCTAAACCTCGGCACCTCGAGCAGCGACTCAACCGTCTTATATTATTTCTGAAATTTGGTCTACACGCTAGATTTAGGCGATATATGCAGTGACTCGGGGACTGCCATCTATTGTCTCGAAGTGGTGGTTAGCCTTTGATACAAGGAAGGTATCAAACTTCGACACTCAAAGCAAGAACAGCTCAATCTCATATAATATTCGAAGTCCACACCCAGATTAATGGGCTAAACCACGGGAATACAAAGGCAATTATATATCCCAAAATCAAGAAATTGCAGGCCGCCAAAGCAAGGATTCGGACGAACAGGACCACTTAAACAAAGTGATAACAATTACAAAAATATATGTCTCAGCAGCACACGGCAAAAGAAATTCATACCATACAGAAGATGGACAAATATTCCACGTACATCATACGCCCGGCATACCAGGGATAGGAAATGACTTAGAGGTTTTTAGCTGGAGAGGCAATAACTTGGTCAGGGGCTGGGCACTCCGAGGTAGGTGGAACTTCGGCCGAGGTTGCCTCGCCCTCCACAGACTCAGGAGCGACTTCGGAAGAAGCCCGAGGCTGCTGCGGAGCGTCAGTTTGTGCAGTAGAATGCCCAGTACCTTTGGATGAGGATCGCGCGTCGCCGCTGCCATCCGAGCTCGAACTGGAATCACCAGAAGTAGCCGAGTTGTCCTCACCTTCTCCTTGTTCAGCCGAGTTAGTATCCGATGCATCCTCGACTACGACCTCGTCGTCCGGGTTAGGAAGGAAACTCGGACCTTCGTTCCAGGTATGCACGTTGGCATACTCAACGAGTTGGAAGGCACGAGCTTGCCGAAGAGCAACAAAGGTGGGGTCCTCAACCCAACGGGAACCAGTGCGCAAATTTCTCAAGATATCAAGAGAAATATCTTCATACCATGACATAATAACGGTGAGAGCCATATCAGCGCCAGCTCGTCCGGCTGATTCCCTCCAGAGACTTAGTTGCCTCTCGGACGCCATTAATCTTTTCACCAGCAATTGGACCTCATTGATATCAGGAGTCCCAGAAGTATTCGGCCAGAGAACATGATAGGCTCGGATAGCTGCCTGCACCAAATCCCTGCCCATTATCTTCATCGGACCAACTACAGCGCCGACAGCAACCAGGAAATCTTCCATCGAGTACTCCGAGTCCGCGTCAACAGGAACACCTCGGCGCACACGAGCACTAAGAACCGCTTTAGAGCTCACAGGCTTAGCTTCTAGAAAATGATCTGCGCAAAACACGAACGCGTCAAGGGGCAGTAGGAAAAAAGAAAAAGATAATTCGGCCGTGCTAAGAAGCTTATGATGAATATAACTCAGCATTATCTGAAGGTCTTTAGCCCAGTCAATCTTGCTCTTCTCAAAGCGAGCGATCTCCTCGCTCATTCCCCGAGTTTTCACTTCGGCGGCCTCGAGGAGCTCTTTATTTTTCTGCAGTTGCAGAGCTAGCCGATTTTTCTCCTCGGAGAACTCCTGGTCGACCTTTTCTAATTCGGACTTCTGAGAGAGCTTAAGGGCCTCCACCTCCGTGCGCAGGCGAGCTATCTCATCATCTTTTTCTTTTAGCTGCGCCGAATGAGTAGCGCTTTGTTCTAAAAAATGCAGCATCACATCAGGCATGGGCGTGCAATCTTGGTGAGATGCTGCAAAGGTTTGTAACTCGGCTTTACCAAAGCCAAACGAGATAAAAGAAACTTAGCGCACATTTTAAAGAGGGAAGGTATAAAGTAAAAGGGAAACTAACCTTCCAGGTTATTGACTTTCTTCTCAAGACGGATGTTAAGGTTATTGATGTTACCTGTTTACCAACAAGGTGAGCCGGCATCTCGCATACAAAACAGTAAGAATGTCGGAGATGACGAAAAGAATTGTTGACTTACCAGCCTTTTTCACCACAGGAATAACTTTCTCATATTTTTCTTCCAATTTTCTATGCGAAAAAAGCAATCTTTGAAATTCGGCAGTCCGCCGGTCATGTGCAACCTGAGCAATAGAGCAAACGATGAATAGATATTCGAAGATAAGACAGATCCGAGTTAAGCAAAACTTAACCCGAATCTAGGTGGCTGGATATTCAAAGCCAAAACAGATCCGAGTTAAGCAAAACTTAACCTGGATCTAGGTGGCTGGATATTCAAAGCCAAAACAGATCCGAGTCAAGCAAAACTTAACCCGGATCTAGGTGGTTGGATATTCAAAGCCAAAACAGATCCGAGTCAAGCGAAACTTAACCCGGATCTAGGTGGCTGGATATTCAAAGATCAGTTAGACAAAAATCAGGCGAAGTTTAAGGTAGATCTAGTCGGATATAGGTTCGAACCCTAAAGTTAAATTGAATTAAGTAGAGCATCGTGAAACTTCCAAGCAAATAACAAGTTATTCGCTTGCAAGTTTCGGGGACTAGAGTATATATAGTAGCTGAAGGGAATATGCCCGAGAGGCAATAATAAAGTGGTTATTATCGTATTCTTTATTTATGATAAATGTTTATTTTACATGCTATAATTGTATTAATACGGAAACGTTAATACATGTGTGTTTAATAAACAAAAGGAAGTTCCTAGTTATGCCTCTCTTATAAACTAGCTCGTTGATTAACAAGATGATCAAGGTTTCCTGATCATGGACATTGGATGTTGTTAATAACGGGATCACAACATTAGTGTAATGGTGTGATGAACATTCATCCGAAGTATAGCATTACGATCAAAGTCATTGAGTTTATATTTCTATAACTACTTACGAAGTGATCCTAATCCTTAGACCATGAGATCATGTCAATCACTAACACCGGAAGAGTTTCTTGATAACATCAAACGTCACACCGTAACAGGGTGATTATAAAGATGGATTCGGAACTAATAAAGTGTTATGTTGAGGCCCATGGATCGAGAGTGGAATTTTTTCATCCCGATGATGGATAGATATACTCTGGGCCCTCTCGGTGATATCACATTGATTAGCTTGCAAGCAAGTGATTTGATCACTAGAATGTTATATCACGGGAACGAGAAAAGAGTGCATGTCAGTAACGAGATCAAACTAGGTATGGAGATACCGATGATCGAATCTCGGACATGTAATATATCGCGAAACAAAGGGATTAAGATACTAGCGTAAAAGGTTCCGACGATCACAAGAAAGTCATCGTTGAATGTGTGGGAGTCAGTATGGGTCTCCAGATCCCGCTTCTGATTATTGATCCGAGAGGGGTCTCGATCATGTCCGCATTATTCGCGAACCGTAGGGTGACACACTTAAGAGACACCGACATCCATTTGGAGCAAAAGTTTCATGCCGAAAAGAATTACAAGCGCAGGAATTTATTTCACTAGATACCGAAACGGGTTTTCGGGTGAAATTGCAGAAAGTGTTTCTGCATGTGAAATGAAATACTAGCAAGGGGTTATATGTGAATGTTTGTCATTAAAGTAATTGACAAAATTCTGAATAAATAAAAGGAGTTTTATTTAATGAGAGTTTGCATTAAATTTGGTGGAAATTTAATGGGGATTTGAGTGGGTTTTTGAGTGGAGGGAATTGAAAGGCTTTTTATGTGAGTGGAGTGTCCACCCACATGAATGAAAGGAGGGGAGGGGGAAGCCCCATGGCTGTGCGCATGGCCCCTTGGGTGCCCCCCTCTCCCTATAAAAGGAGCCCCCTCCCTCTCTCTCACTCACACCTCCTCGTGAAGGATCTCTCTCCCCCTCTAGAATTTATTCCCCATGGTCTCGGACTAGCGAGATACATGTTCCCGGTGGCTTTTCGGCAAGAAAGAGTTGTGCTTCCGCTGCATCGCTAGAGCGAGGAGGCGGAGGTTGTTCGGTGCCTCGAACGTGTGTGCGAGCACGGATGCGCTGCTGTTTTGCGGCGCTAGGACTTCCTCTCGATCTTGAGATCGGCAAGAGATCGTCTACATCAACCACGAGTTTGGACTCGTTAAGCTTTGTCGGTCTTCAAGGGTATGTTCTCTACGGATATACATCCGCCCGTTGTTTGTATCTAGTAGATAGATCTTGGTACATAGTTGTTCCCATCGTAGGAAATTTTTTGTTTTCTATGCTGCGAACCCTACAGTGGTATCAGAGCCGGATCTATGCGTAGATACTTTGCACGGGTAGTACACATATAAGTATGTGGGCGATGATGATCATTTTATTGCTTCTTTTTTGTACTTTGGATATTGGTGGCATAGTGGGATGAAGCGGCCCGGACAAACTTTATATGTCCTCGCACATGAGACCTGTTCCACGCTTGACATGCAACTAGTTTTGTATAAGTGGCTAGCGGGTGTCTGTCTCTCCTACTATAGTCAATATCTAATTTGCAACGAGTTGTCAACAATTTGGTTATCCTCGTTGTGGTTCATGTTCGTAGGTAAGAACGGTTCTATCTTCGAAAGCCCTAAGCCACGTAAAATTTGCAATGGATAAATTAGAGGCGTCTAGTTTAGATTGTTGCTAGGCTAGTGATATGATATGGTGATGTTGTAAGTAGAAGTATGAGATGATACTCTTACAACACACATAACGTGTAATCTCCATAGACCTTGGACTTACACATATAGGTATGATAGTGATCATACCACGGTGCACATGATGGAGATCATATGCGGGAACCATATCATTTTCACTAATAAACATGTGATGTTTTGATTGCATCTTATATTGCTTGTTTGGCGTTTTATTAGCATAATAAGATGATCCCTCATTTAGATATCAAGATAAGAATGTGTTCTTCCTTAAGTATGCACCGACAATGTTTCGTCGCTTCAAGACATCACGTGATGATCGGATGTACTTGAATCCACGAGCATATCTCGGGTGTAAGACAGTTACACACGCGAATACTAAGGTTCTTACTTGGCGAGCCTAGCATGTACATACATGGCCTCGGAACACGGACCGAAAGGTTAAGCATGAGTCATATGTTTTTGATATGATGACCATATGGATGCTCGCCTTTGAAGCTACACCGACTCACGTGATGATCGGACTTGGTGTAGTGAATTTGGTTCATGTAATCACCAAAAAGACACGAGGGATGTCGTTTTTGAGTGTGAGTTCATTTCTAATTTGGATTGGTAGAACTCAATTTATCATAAATTAACTCAAAGTGAATTTGCATAATTTGTTGTAGTCATTGGCATTCGTTCACCACTTTATGCATAGTTGTAATTGAGATAATAGAACTATAGAATTCTGGATATATACTTTACGAACTGGTATCGTATTGTGTTGAGTGTCAATCTAAAGTTTAAAGTCCTATTGCAAACTTTCAGCAAACTCTATTTACTCCGTGAAATTTAATAGTTGGTATTAAATCGAGAGTAACAATTCCAGTGTTAGTATCTTAAGTATCATGTTTGCCTCCATGATTCTTGATTGTTTTAATATCAAGTTTATCTAGGAGCTGAAATAATTGTTTTAGAAACCATCATGTGTGGAAGATAAAACGATATCTGAAACAATGTTTTGGTTGCAATATGATAGAGTATAATATATGTTCTCATATTGGATGAGAATTTACGAAGATTGGAGATGCTAGACATCCTAATCATCCAAAAGGGTTTTGGAAAGTAATGTTATACTCACGATTCGCCTTTATAAGCTACAGTAGCTTGATCATGAAAGTCGTCATGATAAGGATGAATAGAAGATGTATGTAAAGTGTTTACTACACTAAAAGATTACTAAAGAATGGATTTTGAAAGAATACCGATCATTTGATGATGGTGATCTACTTCAAAGTGCAAGTCCAAAGGTATTATTATTTGAATATACACGCTTTGGACTATGTGTCATGTATATGGCGCCACTTTTGATGTTGATAAATTCTTTTAAAAAGTAAAAAGGAAATGCTGAAAGAGAATCTATAAAATATATTTGGCAGAAAAGAAAAGATTGGAAATATCCAATTTAGGTATATAGATGATATACATGTTATGGTTGTATTCTTTGCTTGTTAAACAATGTGGTTCTTGGGTATTGGATACCGAATTGGTTGGTATGAAATTTCATACAAAACAACGCAATTCATGAACCACAATGGCCTAAGTAACTAGCAAGAGAATATGTGATGATGTTCATCGAAAACAAACAAACTCTTGTTTGTATTTCTCGTTGACATCAAAGCTTGATTTCAAGATTTGTTTTAATAATTATTATTTGAATCAGGTATTATGAGAACAAAGGTTGTTCTAATAATTACCGTATTCCATATAAGATGGATGATTTACAAATCTAGTTGGATAAATCACATCCATAAAGCCTAATGCTAAAATGTCGCAGGACAAATGATTGAAAGATCACTTACAAAGTGACATCGCTGTTTAAATTATATTGGAAAGAAAACATGAAGAATCTCCATATTCATGGATTTTTTGGAGTCTTTGATTTGATCAAGTGACGCTTGTGAGACATTCCACATGATAATTAAAACTTCGTTCAAAGGCCAAAGAAGAACGAACGACTAAATTATTGGAATTTATACATATCGATGTACGTAGTCCATTATGTGTAGTCGTAAGCGATGGGTTTCAACTTCATATGCTTTCTCTGGAAATTTGAGTGAATATTCACTTAATGAGAAAGAAGTATGAAATATTTGAAAATGTTTCAAAGACTTTCAAGATGAAGTGAAAATCATTGTAACAAGAAAATAAATGGTTTATGATTTTATCATAAGGGATTTATTTGAGTTACAAGTGTAACAAGAAAAATAAATGAATTATGATTTTATCATAAAGGGATTTATTTGAGTTACAAGTTTAGCAAAACACCTAGATTTACATCTCCCGAAACACCATAGGAGTATGGAGTATTTGAGATTTGTAATGAAACCTTGTTTGACATGGTTGGATGAAAGGTGTTATTTATAAAACTGCCATTATGTTTTAAAAGATTAAAGCTTTAGAGACTACCGCTTTTACACTGAAAAGAGCTCCATCTTGATCCGTTGAAATGACACCATGGAAGTTATGGTTTGGGGTAAAACTCAAGTTGTCATTTCTTAAATTTTGGTATGCTAAACATAAGTAAGATGTTTACAACCAAAGTCGGATGAGCATGTCTTTGTAGGTTATTTCGAATAACAATTGGTTATTCCTCCATAACACCGAGAACAAAAGGGTTTGTCGCTTGAAATGTGAAGTTTCTTGAAAAAGGAATTTTTCGCAAAAGTTAAGTGGGAGGACAATAGAACTTTGATAAGGTTAACAAACCTTAGCTAAATGTGCTGAGTTCGCAGCGCCGGAAATTGTTTCGGAGGCTGCCATAATGCTCATAGCTTATGTGCCTCAAAGGTTGTGGTCACGGAGATCAAAGTTCTTATTGAACCAAGTCGGTCGGATAAACAATCAAATGCTAAGATTTGAGAGTAAATCATTATTGTTTGACAATGATGAACCGACTACATGCAAAGAAGCGATGATGGGCCCTGACTCTGTCAAATGCTTAAAGCCATAAAATCCGTGATAGGTCCATACACGATAAATCAAGTTTTGAACTTGGAAGACCCTCCGGAAAGGTGTAAAAACCTATCGGTCGTATTTGAATCTATAAAGAAACAGACATGGATGTTTCACATCTATGAAATATTCGACATGTTGTAAAGTAGTTTATGACAATGTTCAAGGAGTTGACTATGACAAGATTTCATCTTTCATAGCGATATTTAGTCTGGACGGATTAAAGTAGCAACCACTACATATAATTTGGTATATGGTAGATGAATAAACAAAACAAAGTTCTTTTAATAGAATGGTTACCTAGGACGTGTACATGACATGATCCAAAGGGTTTTGTTAAATTCAAAGGATGCTAAAAGGGCATGCAAACTTCAATGGTTGAAGTAAGCATCGCGGAGTTGGAATTTTCACCATGATGAAAAATGAGTTTTTCATCTGAAGACGATGAAGATGCTTGCGTTTGCAAGAAATTAAGTGGGAGTGCTGAGACATATTTCTAATACATTATGTGGAGGACATCTTGTTGATTAGAAATGATGTATATTTTATTGACAATGGTTAAGAATTTCATTTCGATGAAAGACTTAGGCAAAACCCGAATATTTAGCATGAATGTCTATAGTGGATAGACGGTGACGCTAATATGGTTATGCCAAACGTACATATATGAGATATTGAAGGAGTTCAATATAGAAATGACAAGAAACAGTTCTTGTCGCATGGAAAGGAATTGAATCAAGATTCAAGTGTATCGACACTTGATAAGTGAAACAAGATTCAAGTGTTTTGACACTTGATGAGTGAAATCACAAGAATGTTTTGATCAATCATACCATGATATGTACACATCCAGATATGTCCTATGCTTGTACCAGAATGAATCATAAAATGATCATTGGACTATAGTAAGGATATTCTTATGATGTTTTGGAAGAACTAAGAATATATTTGTGTAGAGGTGACAAACAATTACAAATAGTTCATTTTAAAGCGTTACATTGATACTAGTTTTGTCACAAGATACAAATTAAGTTTATCTCAATTTAAACTATGGGTGGCACAATGTAATGGAAAGGAGATTCCATGATGGATTTGGAAGAGTTCCAAAGTTAAGACATTGTGACGAATACTGCAACAAAAGGCTAAGTATATGACTGCTATAGTAGCAGCAAAGGAGGGAATTTGTGTCAAGTAGTTTGTTATCAAACTAAGGTGTGGTTCGCAACGGGCTAACACTAAAGATATATTGTACAACAATAGTATCGACGTGTTTTAACCCCGAGGAACTAAAGGTCTCACCAAAAGACCAAATTTATACAATGCCATCTCATTGGAGAATGAGTGATGCGTGGAGACGCAAAGACATGCAAATACACACGGACCTGAAAGCATCAGATCCGTAGATTATGTTAACCATTTACAATTGCGTATATGGAACACCAGAAAGCCATAGGTGTTCAATACACAAAGTTTTCAAACTAGATTATTGTCTCTAGTGCAAGTGGGAGACTGAAGGGAATATGCCCGAGAGGCAATAATAAAGTGGTTATTATCGTATTCCTTATTTATGATAAATGTTTATTTTACATGCTATAATTGTATTAATACGGAAACGTTAATACATGTGTGTTTAATAAACAAAAGGAAGTTCCTAGTTATGCCTCTCTTATAAACTAGCTCGTTGATTAACAAGATGATCAAGGTTTCCTGATCATGGACATTGGATGTTGTTAATAACGGGATCACAACATTAGTGTAATGGTGTGATGAACATTCATCCGAAGTATAGCATTACGATCAAAGTCATTGAGTTTATATTGCTATAACTACTTACGAAGTGATCCTAATCCTTAGACCATGAGATCATGTCAATCACTAACACCGGAAGAGTTTCTTGATAACATCAAACGTCACACCGTAACAGGGTGATTATAAAGATGGATTCAGAACTAATAAAGTGTTATGTTGAGGCCCATGGATCGAGAGTGGAATTTGTTCATCCCGATGACGGATAGATATACTCTGGGCCCTCTTGGTGATATCACATTGATTAGCTTGCAAGCAAGTGATTTGATCACTAGAATGTTATATCACGGGAACAAGAAAAGAGTGCATGTCGGTAACGAGATCAAACTAGGTATGGAGATACCGATGATCGAATCTCGGACATGTAATATATCGCGAAACAAAGGGATTAAGATACTAGCGTAAAAGGTTCCGACGATCACAAGAAAGTCATCGTTGAATGTGTGGGAGTCAGTATGGGTCTCCAGATCCCGCTTCTGATTATTGATCCGAGAGGGGTCTCGATCATGTCCGCATTATTCGCGAACCGTAGGGTGACACACTTAAGAGACACCGACATCCATTTGGAGCAAAAGTTTCATGCCGAAAAGAATTACAAGCGCAGGAATTTATTTCACTAGATACCGAAACGGGTTTTCGGGTGAAATTGCAGAAAGTGTTTCTGCATGTGAAATGAAATACTAGCAAGGGGTTATATGTGAATGTTTGTCATTAAAGTAATTGACAAAATTCTGAATAAATAAAAGGAGTTTTATTTAATGAGAGTTTGCATTAAATTTGGTGGAAATTTAATGGGAATTTGAGTGGGGTTTTGAGTGGAGGGAATTGAAAGGCTTTTTATGTGAGTGGAGTGTCCACCCACATGAATGAAAGGAGGGGAGGGGGCAGCCCCATGGCTGGGCGCATGGCCCCTTGGGTGCCCCCCTCTCCCTATAAAAGGAGCCCCCCTCCCTCTCTCTTACTCACACCTCCTCGTGAAGGATCTCTCTCCCCCTCTAGAATTTATTCCCCATGGTCTCGGACTAGCGAGATACATGTTCCCGGTGGCTTTTCGGCAAGAAAGAGTTGTGCTTCCGCTGCATCGCTGGAGCGAGGAGGCGGAGGTTGCTCGGTGCCTCGAACGTGTGTGCGAGCACGGATGCGCTGCTGTTTTGCGGCGCTAGGACTTCCTCTCGATCTTGAGATTGGCAAGAGATCGTCTACATCAACCACGAGTTTAGACTCGTTAAGCTTTGTCGGTCTTCAAGGGTATGTTCTCTACGGATATACATCCGCCCGTTGTTTGTATCTAGTAGATAGATCTTGGTACATAGTTGTTCCCATCGTAGGAAATTTTTTGTTTTCTATGCTGCGAACCCTACAGTAGCATCTGGAGAATTAATCAAAACTCCGTAAAACAGCAATTACCTCATTCATCTTGTTACTATCAAGGACGATCTTGGCGGCTTGATGCAAGCGGCTGCTAGTGTCGGAAAGCTGAAACGGCTGACTGCTTAGATTACCCTCAAACTGATCGGCAGCATTCCAGTTGTTGGCATATTCCACCAGCGAGCCAAGGCTGTTCCCACTCGCCGTGCGAGTTAGGACTTTACCCCGGACGTGCTGTGTAACCACCGCGGCCGCAGGGCTTTTATGAAGAGCAAGCTGGGTACCGGCAGCCGGAGTAACGGAGGCTTTGGTGGAGGCAGCTCCTTTGCGCAGCACATCGGCGATACTCGGCTGAGAAGAGCCGACAAGACCTTTCTGGGAAGTGGAAGCCTTAGTGGCGACAGCTTTTCTTGCTTTAGAAGAGGCATCAGCTGGAGCTGATACCTCGGCAATGGGAACGGTGTCTTTAGGAGCCGGAGGGGTCACGGTGGCAGAGGGCGCCGAGATATTGACGTCCTCGGCCGGGGCTGGAGTTACTATAGAAACCGCAGGGGTAGAAAGAGGCTCGGTAGAGGCGCTCGGATTCACAGAGGAGGCAACTGGTTCGGTGGAAATCTCGGAGGGCCGAGCGGAATCAACGTCAACAAGAGGAGTCTCAGGCACATCGTGGCGAGGGGGCGACCGATTCGGAGCTGGAGGAGATGCAGCACGAGCAGGACTGGGAATCCTGATATCTTCAGCAGGCGGAGGAGACGGCTGCCGAGTCACACGGCTAGTCATGCTAGGACCGCCGGGCTTAACAGAAAGTGGAGCACTACGAAAATAAAAAAGAGAGAAGGGCGTCAGGTTGAAAAGCAGAAAGAGAGAAACAAGAAATGCGAGCAAAAGGAACTTACCCTGCGACTCCAGGCATGGTCTTGCGCCTCGGAGGATTCAGAGCGGATTTCTTCATTCGTTTCTTGGGGCCGCCTCTGAGGCACCAGCAGGAGCCCCACGTTTCCCCGAGGTAACAGGGGGCCGAGAAGCAATAGGCTCGGCGTCGTGAACCTGACCGGCCGGATTAGCTGGGAAAGTAGAAGCCGAAAATGCATAAGAAATGGGTATTGCGGCAACTACCTCTAGAACTTGGACCTCGTCCGAATCACCTTCCTCCTCGTGGGTCGAGGTCTTGCCACGAGCACGAGCCGGAGCGAGATCCGACTTGGGAACGAACTCTTCCGAGTCCGGCTCCCCAATGTCCAGGGTATTCCGGTCCGCAGGCCACGGAAGCGACAAAACCTCGGCATCCTCGTCCTTCTGCTCTGCAAACCTCTGTAAGACAAGAAAGAGGAAAATTAGCGAAAACAGTTACGAAAACAGTTGGAAAACAAAGCGTTAGTGGTTAAGCTTACTTCGGGAGGGGGACGCTCACGGGTAAACGGCTTCAATCCCCAAGCCCAGTCCTCAGGCATCTCCGTCTTGAAGATAGCTCGGACACGCTTAAAGATGAGATAGTTGTCCAGCTCCACGGTCGAGACTCGGTTGGGGTCAAGAGGACCGCTCATGTAGCAGAGCTTGTGCGTCCGTTTCTGGAATGGGCAGATTCGGCTACTGATAAAGGTAGCCATCAGATCCTCGCCGCGTAACCCGGCGCGGATCATCTCCTTAAGCCGAATCTCGAAAGCCTCGGCCAAGGCGTGACTCTTCCTCGGATTATAAGTCCAATTCACCTTGGAGGGCGTACCAATGGAGAAGGCAGGGAGTCGGATCTTGTCCTCCGTTCCCGTGTTCTTGACATAGAAGAAGGACTTGTGCCACTTCTTGCACGACTCTAGCCCCGTGACACGAGGAAATACGGACTTCCTCCGAGGTGTAATGGACGCTGCTCCACATTGAGTAAGCAGCTTCTCGGAAGGGTGCAGAGACTTGTCAGGGACAACGTTAGAACGAATCTGGAAAAACTTCGACCAGACATGCACGGACGGCCATAGGCTGAAGTATCCTTCCGAGGCAGAGATAAAAGCAGAGAGAGAGGCGATGGCATTTGCAGGAAGGTGATGCGGCTGAAGGCCGAAGTAGTCGAGAAATTCCCTAGCAAAGTCGCTAAGAGGGAGACCAAAGCCGCGCGAGAAATGCGACATGAAAACTACATACTTGCCCTCCCTAAGATCCGGAGAGGACTCGCTGCCGGGTAAGCGAAAAGCGACCTTGGCGGGAATCCTCCGAGTCCGGATAAGCCACTCGATCTCGCGGCGAGTAACGGAGGAGCCCTGCCACGAGCCTCGCTCGGGCCCAGAACCAGCATCATCATCCTCTATCAGGGCACCGCTGAAGGAGCTAGACATGGGCTCGCCGGAGAAATCAGCGGAGGAAGAACTAGCAGCGGAGGAGAGTTTAGAACTACAGGGCCCCGTCGTGATTCTACGCAGAAAGGGTGGCGGTGCAGCAAAGGAACTACCGCACGAAAACGAAAGGGAAACAGAGGAATCTAGAGGAAAGCCTAGGTGATGGGACCGGAAAGAACTCACCGGCGACGACGCCGGAACAAGCGAACAAGGACGAGGCAGACGGAGCAGCGCGGCGGGGTCCTCGCCGTCGGAGATTCAGATGAACGCACGGCGGCGGAGCCGCGAACGGGCGCAGAAGCGAGAGGAAGAAGAAGGGCGCGGGCGAGCGAAAAGGGGAAAGTGAATTCCCCAGCGCCGCGCCCCTCTTTATAACCGAGCCGCCTGCGAGGTAGTGGGATCGTGGGTGTGGCGGTTGACCGTGTAGATCGTGTGCGCCGCACGACCGCACGTCGTGAGTGGAACCGCACCAAGGACCACACGGTGGCAAAGAAGGTCACGATCCCCAACGGAAACGGCACACGAGGCGTCGCAGCGCCGGCGCGACAGGCGCAGTAGTAACTGTAGCCTGTCAGTAAATACTGTAGAGGAACAAAAAACTAGAGAAACAATGATGGGTATGACACGTAGGACGAGGCATACGCGAGAAGATATGAAGATACCTCGAACGAGAAAGAGATAACTCGGAAACAATACAGAACGAGTGTCATGAAACTGATACGGCCCGGCCGAGGTTATCGGCGGGGCCATACCAGCTTCGGGGACTAATGTTGGGGAGGTAACCCTGGATAGGGTAAAGACGGGGAAAGACGAAAGGGTGTTCCCCGTCTAGTTTCCGAGTTACAGTCTGAGTCGGCCGAATCCTGTAGAGGTCGGCCGAGATAGGAAAGGGCAGGACCCTTATAGTAATGGCAAGGCATTACCCGGCCGAGATAATGCGTAAGTTGGTCGGGTTAGCCCGAGTAATATTGATGCAGGTAAAGGACAAGCCGAGTTACACGAGGCAGGGCCGAATGATACGAAGCTTGCAGGAGAAGGAGAAGCCTAAAGTCAAACTCTAGCGGCAGGCTAGGGAGAATCTGAGCGAAGCCAAGCACTAGGGACAAAGGCGCAGAGCGACAGAGAGATAGAAGGAGGTCACGGAGGTGACAGTCCTCAAGCCCGAGGCGCGCAGGAGGGGCCCTCTGGAACCTTGCCGTCATTAGGGGAGCGACAGGGAAAGGGGGGCGCCGAACTACTATATTGGGACAAGCATATTCCTCGAATATGCTTGCCACATCAGCCCTAAAGGAACCCAAGGCTCTCCTTTATAAGGGGAGGCTTGGACCCTAAGGAGGGCATCGGCTCATTTAGTACCGTTAGGCTGGTAAAGTTCTTCTTTCCTCCTTGAACATAGCTCAAGGAGCACTTGTAGCCCAAGGAAGGAGAAATAAAGATCTTTGCCTTTGTCTTCTGTGTGTAGAATCAACTGCATCTTCCCTCCCCAGATCCCTCTAGCATCCATTGGCCCCATACTTTAGCCTACCCATGGCATCTCCCGTGCCACCACCACGACAGCCCAATTGGCCATGAGGTTGGTATTGATACCACTCCAAGATAGGATCTCCTTCATATTATATGTTGATCCAAATTCTACAAAGTATAGGCCAACTTCTGACGAGTGGAGCGAGACCCGTCGCCGGAGGCTTGGACCAAGTGGAACGAGTCTGAAGTTGGCCCACTCCGTATGCAATAGGGACGCCTGTGGGGGGTGCGGGGGCGACAGGCCCCTTGGTACGGTACAGATCGTCGAAGACCTAGGTTTCCACTAATATATAAACCTCTTGTAAGACGACGGTTGGGATGAGTTGCATCTGTGAAATTCCCGGCGTTTGTAACACCCCCCGATATAGTGAAGTTTCGCTGGCTGGCGCCCGTGGTTTTTTCCTCTCTTTGTTGGAGAGGTTTTTCCACGTTAAATCTGTATCTCCTTGCTATGATTTTCTTTTTGTTCTTCGTTATCTTCTTGTCGCAACTATAACAAGTGGTATCAGAGCCCAGGTTCCAATCTAGGGTTTGCGACATGTCGTCATTGAAGTTCGATCTACCATAGCTGGACTACACCACAAGATTCTCCTTGTGGAAGGTGAAGATGCGGGCGATTCTCGCCAAAACTTCTGATCTGGATGAAGCGTTGGATGAATTCGGCGAAAAGGATGCTAAGACCTGGTCCACCCAAGAGAAGCGAAAGGACCGTAAGGCTTTGTCTTTGATTCAACTTTATTTGTCCAATAACATTTTGCAGGAAGTACCGGAGGTGAAATCTGCTGCTGCCATGTGGAAAAACTGGAAACGATCTGTGTATCAAAGGATCTAACCAGTAAGATGAATGTGAAGATGGAGTTTTTCTCGCATAGGCTGCAAGAAGGTGGATCGGTAATGAATCACATATATGTTTTTAAAGAGATTGTTTTATACTAGCGGTCTATGGAGGTAAAATATGATGATGAGGATTTAGCTCTTATGCTTGTTGCCTAGTTTCTATACACATTTTCGTGATACAATATTATTGAACCGTGATAAACTAATCCTTGCTGAATTACATGATGCCCTCAAACAAAGGGAAAAGATGAAAACTATGGTAGGTGCAGATGGGACGTCATCCATGGCTGAGGATCTACATGTTCGTGGAAGGACCGAGCAGAGGAACAACAACAATGGCAACAGAGATAAGAGCAAGGACGACAAAGGTCATTCAAAGTCCAAGGGAAAGGATAAATTCTGCAGGTACTGTAAGAAATCTAATCACGTTATTGATGATTGTTGGAAGTTACAGAATAAGGAGAAAAAGAACGGAACTTACCAACCGAAAGATAGGTTTGAAGGTACTGGTAAGGCTGTTGTTGTTTCTGATAGTTTTGATGGTGAATGCTTAGCTATTTTTGCTGCTTGTGCTTCTCGTGATGATGAATGGATACTTGATACTGCATGTTCGTTTCATATTTGTTGTAACAAAGATTGGTTCAGTTCATATGAGTCTATGCAGACTGGAGATTTTATGCGTGTGGGAAATGACAACCCATTCCATATTGTTGGTGTTGGATCTATTAAGATCAGGACACATAATGGCATGACACACACGTTGAGTGAGGTGAAGCACATACCAAACCTTGCCAGAAATTTGATATCCCTGAGTACCATGGACGTTGATGGATACAAGTATGCCGGTGGGCATAGAGTTCTGAAGGTATCAAAAGGTTCTCTTATTCACATGATAGATGATATGAATTCTGCTAAATTATATGTTCTTAGAGGTAACACTTTGCCTGGTATTGCTGATGCTGTTACTTCTAATGATTCTGATGATTGTGGTAAAACACATTTGTGGCATATGCGTCTTGGGCATATGTGTTGGAGATATGCCCTAGAGGCAATAATAAATGTAGTTATTATTATATCTTTGTGTTTATGATAAATGTTTACATTCATGCTATAATAGTATTAACAAGAAACATTAATACTTGTGTGATTTGTAAACTAAATTAGAGTCCCTAGTAAAGCCTCTTCTTAATACTAGCTTGTTGATTAATAGATGATCATGGTTTCTTGATCATGAACATTTGAGATGTTATTAATAACAAGATCATATCATTAGGAGAATGATATGGTGGACATACTCCTATAGATAAGCGTAGCATAAAGATCAAGTCATTTTAATAGTTCAATTGCTATAAGCTTTTTGATACATAGTAACCTAATTCCTTCGACCATGAGATCATGCTTATCACCATCACCGGAAGGATGCTTTGATGACATCAAACACCAAACCGTAACTGGGTGGCTATAAAGGTGGTATTGAGTGTTCGGAAAGTATGGGTTGAGACACATGGATCAAGAGTGGGATTTGTCCATCCATATGACGGATAGATATACTCTGGGCCCTCTCGGTGGAATGTCATCCAATTAGCTTGCAAGCATGTGACTAGCTCACAAGGGATCACATACCACGGGAAGGAGAAAAGAGTACTTATCAGTAACGAGGTTGAACTAGGTATGCAGAGATACCGACGATCAAAACCTCGGATAAGTAAACTATCGTGAGACAAAGGGAAATTGGTATCGTATGTAAGTGGTTCATTCGATCGCAAAGTAATCGTAGAAATATGTGGGATCCATATGAATTTCCAGATTCCTCTATTGGTTATTGTTCAGAGAAGTGTCTCGATCATGTTCGCATAATTCACGAACTGTAGGGAGACACACTTAAGGATTCGATGTTGTTGAGTAGTTATGGAATGATGAGTAAGAGACTGAATGTTGTTCGGAGTCTCGGATGGGATCCGGGATATCACGAGGAGATTCAGAATGGTCCGTAGAATAAGATTCATATAAGGAAAGTCCTGTTTCGGAGTTGGGGAATGATTCCGGTGTTTTCATCAGGAATGTTCTAGAAGGTTCCGGAAGGTCCGGCACTCCGGAGGGGAAGGGTACATGAATGTGTCATAACAATGTGGAATGGTTGCATCATGTACTAGGTATCATGGCTGAGCAAAATAAAGGGATAAATCAAATCCTAGTTTGAAAAGTCAAACGCCAATTTGAAAAGTCAAACGACAGTTTTGCTTGGTGGAGGGAGAGTAGGAAACCTACTTGGGGAGGAGTTCCTCTCCCTCCACCCGCCGGCCAAGGAGGCTGACTTGGGGGAGGACTCCCTCCCCTTGGTCGGCGCCCTCCCACCTATAAAAGAAGGGGCAGGGGTGCCCCCTCTAGCCTACACCTCTCTCCACCAAAACCCTAGCCCTAGCCGCCGACCACCACAAGTCGCCGCTGCCCTAGGGTTTTCCCTAGCCACCGAGTTGGGGCTCTCCCCAAGCCCTAGCCGCCGGCCTAGCCTCCTACCTAGGTGCCTCTAAATCCTAGATCACCAAGGCCTCTCTCATAGTCCACCATACTCGCTCCGGCTTAAGGCGAAGCCCTGCGAGATCTCCCCTCTACTTCCGGTACCACGCCGTCGTGCTGCCGGAATCGCGAGGAGAGTGCTACAACCTCCGCTGCCTGCTGGAACAAGGGAGAGGAAGGTCTTCATCGAGTACCGAACGTGTGACCGACTACGGAAGCGCTGCCAGAACGCAGCGCCGGAAGGATCTTCTACACGATCTTGAGATCGGCAAGAGTACGACTACATCACCCACAAGAATCCGCTCTCATTAACCGCTTTGGAATCTTCGAGGGTGAGTTTATCTATTGACTCGTTGCTACAATCTAGTAGATAGATCTTGGCTTGTTTGTTTGCATGCGGTAGAATTTTTTTTGTTTTCCATGCTACGAACCCCTACAATATGAGCGAACAAGGCATGGCAGAGTTGGTCAAGAGAGAGATGATTGATGGTTGCAACTTAAGTAAGTTTGAGTTCTGTGAGCACTACATTTTTGGTAAGCATAAAAGAGTTAAATTCAATGCTTTCATTCATACCACCAAAGGCATATTAATTATGTGCATGCTGATGTATGGGGTCCGTCGCGTAAGACTTCTATTGGTGGTGCTAATTACATGCTTACTATTATTGATGACTACTCAAGAAAAGTGTGGCCTTATTTTCTGAAGCATAAATCTGATATTTTTTATGCTTTTAAGAAGTGGAAAATTATGGTTGCAAAGCAAACTGAGAAGAAGGTAAAGGTACTATGTACTGACAATGGTATGAAATCCTGTTCTAATGAGTTTCAGGAGTTTTGCAGTAACGATGGCATGGTCAGGCATCAGACTATCCCCTATACTCCTCAGCAGAATGGCGTGGCTAAGCGCATAAACAGAACCATCATCTCGAGGGATCGTTGTATGTTGTCTAATGCAGTTATGCATAGGCGTTTCTAGGCTGAAGCAGCCAACAAAGTGTGCTACCTCATCAACATGTCACCTTCTATTCCACTTGAGAAGAAAACTCCCATTGAGGTATGGTTAGGTTCGCCTGCTGAATATTCACAGTTGAGAGTTTTTGGCTGCACTGCATATGCTCACATTGATAGTAGAAAGTTAGATCATAGGGCTGTTAAGTGCATATTCCTTGGTTATGGTTCAGGAGTTAAAGCATATATAAACTATGGAATCTTGAAACTAAAAGGATTTTGTTGATTAGAAACGTTGTTTTCAATGAATCCGTTATGTATCATGATAGCTTGCCATCAGATCCCTCTCCTGTTGATGTTGGAGAGGAGAGAGTTAGTGTGCAGGTGGAGAACCTGCAGAAAGTTGTTGATAATGATGTTGTCGTTGAAGATACATATGAGGAAAATATTGATGATATTGTTGTTCAGCACCCACCCACTATTTTGCAGCAGCCACATGATTCCGTTCCTACTAATAGACCGAGGCGTAACTGTTGTCCTCGTCCTCGTTTAGTTGAAGAGTGTAATCTTTTTTATTATGCTTTGAGTTGTGCTGAACGGGTGGAGAATGATTCTGAACCTGCTACATATAATGAAGCCAATGCATCCGTTGACCGCGAGAAGTGGGTTTCTGCTATGCAAGAATAGATGCAATCGCTTGAGAAAAATGGCACATGGGATGTTGTGCGCTTGCCCAAACAAAAGAAGGCGGTCCGCTGCAAGTGGATCTTCAAGAAAAAGGAAGGTTTGTCTCCTAAAGAGCCTTCAAGGTACAAGGCAAGGTTAGTAGCAAAAGGGTTCAGCCAGATTCTAGGTATTGATTACAATGATGTGTTCTCCCCAGTTGTAAAGCACAGTTCCATTCGCACTTTCTTTAGTATTGTGGCTATGCGTGATATTGAGCTTGAGAAGTTAGATGTCAAGACTGCTTTTCTGCGTGGAGAGCTTGATGAGGAAATATACATGGACCAACCAGAAGGGTTCATAGTGCCTGGTAGAGAGGATTTTGTGTGCAAATTAAAGAAGTCTCTTTATGGCTTAAAACAATTCCAAGACAGTGGTATAAAAGGTTTGATTCATTTATGATCTCACATGGCTTTGAGAAGTCTAAATATGATAGTTGTGTTTATATTAAGTTTGTTGATGGATTACCTATATACTTACTGCTATATGTTGATGATATATTAATTGCTGCCAAGAGGATGAAAGAAATTACTACTTTGAAGGCACACCTAAGTAGTGAGTTTGAGATGAAGGATCTTGGAGCTGCTAAGAAGATCTTAGGTATGGAGATTACCCGAGATAGAAAATCTGGTTAGTTATTTCTTAGTCAGCAAAGTTACATTAAGAAAGTTCTTCATCATTTTAATATGGATGGTGCCAAGTCAGTTATTACTCCTATTGCTTCTCATTTTAAATTGTCAGTTTCTCAATGTCCTACTACTAATGAAGAGTTTGAATACATGTCAAAGGTGCCATATTCTAGTGATGTTGGTTCTTTGACGTATGCCATGGTTTGTTCTCGTCCTGATTTATCATATGCTATGAGTTTGATAAGTAGATACATGGCTAATCCTGATAAATAACATTAAAAGACTGTTCAGTGGGTTTTCAGGTACCTTCTTGGCACTTCCAATGCTTGTTTGAAATTTGGCAGGACCGGTGAGGGACTCGTTGGCTATGTGGATTCAGATTTTGCTGCCGATTTGGATAAGAGAAGATCCCTCACAGGTTATGTGTTTAATGTTGGTGGTTGTGATGTTAGCTGGAAGGCTACATTGCAGGCTGTTGTTGCACAATCTATTACTGAAGCCGAATACATGGCTATTGGTGAAGCTTGCAAAGAATCTATTTGGTTAAAAAGTTTGTTTGCTCAACTTTGTGGAGATGATTCTTGCATTTTTTTTTGTGACAGTCAAAGTGCCATATACCTTACAAAAAAAATCATATGTTCCATGAGAGAACTAAGCACATTAATGTCAAGTACCATTTTTTTAGAGATATTGTTGCTCAAGGTAAGTTAAAGGTATGCAAGATCAGCACTCATGATAATCCTGCTGATATGATGACTAAACCTGTTCATGTTGCTAAGTTCGAGTTATCTTCTTTGTTTGTTTAGGGAGATGATTGTTGTTGATGCTATAATAACAAGTTTGTCTTAAGGTGAAGTTTGTTATATGTTGATCCAAATTCTATAAAGTAGGCCAACTTCTGACGAGTGGAGCGAGGTCCGTCGCCGGAGGCTTGGTACAACACGGATCGTCGAAGACCTAGGTTTCCACCGCTATATAAACCTCTTGTAAGCCGCCGGTTGAGATGAGTTGCATCTGTGAAATCTCCGGCATTTGTAAACACTCCCCGATAGACTGAAGTTTTGCTGGCTGACGCCCGTGGTTTTTTCTCTCTTTGTTGGAGAGGTTTTTCCACGTTAAATATATGGCCCCTTGCTGTGATTTTTTTTGTTCTTCGTTATCTTTTTGTCGCAATTATAACACTTCCAAATTCTTGTAGTAAACCTATATTTGACTAGTAAATGTGCCGACGAACTCTTGCACTTGGTTGCATAATGGACAAGTTCCACAATTTAGCCACCAGTTTTGGGTTCAGCAGCGGTATCGATCCATATTAGTTGACTCAAATTTGTTTAGATTTATTTGAATCTAGACACTATTTAATATATAGGTTTATCTAATTTTTGATAAATCCAAATTAAATAATATTGGTCAGAGGGAATAGTACAAACTAAATTTCTTGATTGTACTTTCATTTCACGGTTGAAGTGATATCCGTGCGATGCGATTTGGCCTAGCAGTGCGTTCGATCGATCATGGCTGACATCGAAACTTAAAAAATGTTGAAATTTTAAACCGTTTCAAATTATTAAAAATCTAAAAGAGAAACGAAAAATAAATAAATAAATAAATGTATTAGCCAAACCAGTCAGAAAAAATCGTGAAGGAAAACCACACCAGAAAAAATGGATTAGCCAAACATGCTCTTTCTCTTTCCTTTTTGTCAACCGGTGGACACAAAAAATGGGTGCGCTCTCAATTTGTTTAAAATAATACATTTTTTATCAATTCCAAAAATAATATACAAAATTTGAAATTTTGGATTCTAGCACGGCTTGGTACGTATCTGATATGGGCACGACGGAGGAGGTGCAGCCTAATTTCAGGACTCCATCAAGCTAGGCGTGTCTTTATAATTTAATAAATAGGTTTTATTATTCCTGGTCATGTTTTGGGCCAATTAGGTTTTATTATGTGTATGGGTTTGGTTTGGGCTTGTCCAATCAAGTCGAGTTGTTGCCCATTAGTGTGACGCCCCATATAAGGAGCTGGTCGAGTTAGGGTTTAGGAAGTTCAGTTGTTTAGTCTAAAAACTATATTGTGCTCCACCTTGTATCATCCTTCCGGGGACGGCGATACCGTTTATCAGATTTTAGAGATTGCCGCGGAGGTTCTTGTGTTCATCAAGGTTTATTGAGCTGTGGTTTTGAGGCGTGTTGTTTATCAATACGTTGCTTGCTGGATTGATTCATCTTCTTCAGGTTGCGTTTATCGCGTAATTAGGAGATTAGCTACTTGGTTGACTCGCTGTGAAAGATCGGGACAAAACTTAAGGATCATTCAAACGATCCGTATCATCTTCCAATCAGGTTTTATTATTCACGTGTTCATTGAATCTGATAGATCTCCCAATCATTGATCTGTTAGGCGGCGAGTTTTTTTTTTTTTTTTGGTGGCAAGAACACTCGTTGTTCGTTTGTTGACGGGCAGATCGGCTGCAAATCGGCAAGATGATGGTGGCGATCGGAAAGACGACCCTGGCGCATTGACGCAGATCAATTTTTGTCGAGATTGGATTTAGGTTGTAGCGTAGCGAGGAGTCCGGATCAGATACCGCTGACGAGTTTGGCCTGGATTAGATCGGAATCATCTACGTATTGGTATATGGAATTTTTTTTCTAGCGGATCAGCAAAGGGAAGGGCATATCGTCTTGGTACGGTTTTGGCTAGAAAAGGGAAGTGCTGAATTGTTTGGTTGGTACGTGAGTTTCTTGCGAGCCAGCAAAGGGAAGGATCAGTTTAAAACAAAAAGGAAGAGAAGGACCAGCCGCACGTCGTGTGGGCGTGGACGTGGTTTCGATTTTCCTCTCCAGCGTCAAATTTCAGCTCTGCCATACTTTTCAGATCCGATCAGGAGTTTCCGCGGTAGTTCAGCCAAGGAAAATGAAAAGAAAGAAAACGGCGACCGTTTCAGGAACAGATCCGACCGACCAAGGCCAAAATCTCCGGGGTCTACCGTCCGGCTACCCCGGATAGTCCGGCCTGTGTCGTGTCCGGTCGTGTTCGGATCAGTCTGAACCGGATGTATCATATTTAGAGTCCAGTTAGTTTAGATGTCGTGTTGGGCCTGTCCAACCGACTAGGTCAAGTCTGACCGCCTCAGCCCTCATATAAGGAGCTGGCCGGTCTAGCGCTTAGATTAGCTTTGAGTTTATTCAGAATAATGTAGAACTTAAAGTTCATATTATCACCGTCCCTCTGCGATCGGCGTGTGTGATGGCGTATCCGACGTTCGTCCAGTTATCCATAATAAAGACACGAGGGTTCTTGAATTGTCAAGAGTGATCATGTGGGCATGAAGGTCCTCGAATTATCGAGGGTTGTCAGGCTTTGGTGTGTCTATCCCGGCGTGATGTTCGTCGTTCATAGTCGAGTTGCTCGCAGGATTGGCGTTTCTAATCTTCAGGTTACATATTCCGTTCACGTGATTGGGAGATCTATCAGATCCATTGGATCAGGATGTGCATCGTGAAAGATCGGACAAACAATCCGTACCACTATCGGTGTAACTGCCGTGCCAGAATCCAAACATCCAAATTTTATGTATTATTTCTAAAACTTATAAAAAATGTATTATTTTTTTAAAAACGGATTTGCTAGTTGTTAGAAGACCTGAGAACTTCTTAGGTCTGAGTCGCCTTTTTAGTCATTAGATTTACCTCGCGATTCGTGCAACGTGAGACTTACGTATAAGTTGCAACTAGGATTTTAATGAGTTGCAATTAGATTGTACTCCCTCCGTTTCAAAATATAAGATGTTTTAGGTTTGTGAAGAAAATAAATCTAGACTTGTTTTAATATGTAGGTTCATTCAACTTTAAAATGAATCTACACACTAAAAGAAGTCTAGATTCATTTTCTTAACAAACCTAAAACATCTTATATTTTGAAATGGAAGGAGTAACCGAGAATTAATACAAATTATATAAATTACAACTAGTTTACAAATAAGAATTAATATAAATAGTAAAATAATATCAACGACTTAAACATAAGAAATTCTCAGGCATGTGAGATCTAGCCATTCCCTTTAAAAAAATAGCCTCAATTGGAGGCTTCAATTTGGCCCGTAGATCCGATTCTTGTTCTTTCCTTGTATGACGTAGTATCTATTTGGTTGATAACCGGTTCAGATTAGTAGCAACGTAACTGTCCGGTGTCCTAGTTGTATACGTGCAGCATGTATGTGTCGGACTCGATGAGCGCCAATATAAGCACAAGGGAGCAGGCTGCAGGTGTGCGTGGGTAGAGGCGTAGAGCTACGATCCAGCCAAGGCTTCGAGAAATAAGAGGCCATGGCAAGCAGTAGCGGCACCTTATTGCCTTGTGCAGCAGCTTGAGAGATCACGGCGAATACAGCAATGGCGAGTGACAGCGTGGCGAACAAGGCAAGAGTGATATGGACTCGGCGCCGCCGACTGCGCGATGGCGCTGGTCCTCCGGAGGCCATGCTGGAGACGGCAGGATGGACACGGGGATGCCGCCGCTGCCGCCGTCGCGCCGTCGCCCCCGTCCTCCCGGACGAGGTGGTCGTGTGGGAGATCCTGGTCCGCCTGCCGGCCAAGGCGCTCCTCCGCTGCCGCACGGCCTGCCGCTCCTGGCACCAGCTCACCTCCGACCCCGGCTTCCTCGCCGCCCACCACAGGCGCCAGCCGTCCCTTCCCCTCATCAAATTCTCCGCCATGAGGGACGGCCTCGTGGTCAGGGACAGGAGGCCGTTCGAGGAAGAAGACGTCACGCTCCACGCCTGCGACCTACGGCGGCGCGGGCCCCGCGCCGAGCGCCGCCCCGTTGTCTGCCTGACTCCGTACGGCCGCAGGTACACGTTCCACGCCTCCTGCGACGGCCTACTCCTGCTCTTCTCGTACGACGAATTTTACATCTGCAACCCGGCCACCCGCGAGTGCGCCTCGTTCCCGGGGATGGCCGGCACCGCCGGGGTCGCGGGGATGTACCTGCACCGCGCGTCCGGCGAGTACCGCGTCCTGCACTGGAGGTGGAAGAAGACCGGCGACGCCCAGATGACCCGTCCTGCTACGTACTACTACGTCCTCGCGGTGGGCTCCTCCGAGGCGCCCAGACCCGTGATCGTGCGCAGCAGCGGCATGGAGGCGGCCGTCCTCGCCGCCGGGATGGCGCACGACCAGACCGAGTGCCGCCCGACCGCGTCCGTGATGCTCCATGGCTGCCTCCACTGGGACCCAGGGAGCTGGCGCTGGGACAGGGTCGTCGTCTTCGACACCGTGCAGGAGACGTTCCGGTCGATGAGCTCTCCGGCGCCGGCCGCTGCTTCTTTGCTCGAGATGGACGGCACGCTCGGCATCAGCTCCTGCGACGCCAGCGATGGAACGGTTAGGATCTGGTTGCTCGAGGAATATGGGAGCGAGGCGTGGTCGCTCAGGTTCCGGATCCAGCTGCCGACCATGGAAAAGACCTTGGTGGTCGCTCAGGTTATGTCGCTTAACGGAGAGACGCTGGTCTGCTACTCTGATGGTGTTTTCGCGAGTAGCTCGGCCCTGTTCCGCTGGGACAACAAGGGCGGGATGGTGCTCAAGGAATTCAGATGGAGAACGTTGGAGCCCACCATCACTGGCCACTGGTTCAAGGAAAGCCTTGTTAGGCACGCCTTCTTTCAGACACAAGACGGCGCGGTGGGACTGCAGCCATGGTTTTTCCAAGATTTCCAAGGTTTTTGATCCCTCGCTCATGGGATATGATGAGATATTGTTTAGGTGAACATCGCGTGAACTGAAACTACCTTGAAGAAGAATTTCCCTTGTGTCCTGGTCCTTAATCGAGAAAAAGTTAGGCCAATACTCAAAGAAAGCATGATTATCTATTGCAAGATGATAATCAGAGAGAAGACTTTTCGTGGCACCAGGAACATGTAAGATATTATTGAGGCGAAAATTATGACTAGGGTATGATATAACGAATGACCAATATGATGTATGTCCATACTTTTGCCGTTTGGCCCATAAATCTGATCTTGACCATTATAGTTGTCACGCATGGTCAATTTATCCAATTCTCCTGTTATGTGATTACTGGCACCCATATCAATGTACCAGGCAGGATCAACACCATACGACCCAGAAGGTGCATTAGCAGAGAGCGTTGAGGACTCTGAAAATTATTGTTGAATCTTTTCCAACACTGAAACATAGGATGTCCCTCCTTGTCACAAATCTGACATGTGACGTCATGACCCTATTGACCATTGGGACGGCCTCCACCTTGGCGCTGCTGCTGGTAGCCTCCATAATTTCCGCCACCATAGTTGTCGCTCCCTCCTTGATTATTGCCACCATAGTAGTTGTTTCCACCGCCGTTTTGTCCACAGCCACCATTACCACCAAAGTTGCCTCGCCCACCACCTCGACCACCCTTTTTGCGGTTCCAATTTCTGCGAGTTGCAGCATTGGCAGAGAGATCACCACCATTACCACTGCTAGGGTTTTGGCTATCAAGGCGAGATTCATATGAGAGAAATTGTGAATATAGATCACCGAGACTCACAGATTGCTGAGCCCTGATCAAGGTCGTGATCTCTGCCATAAAGCCATTGTACTCATCATCCAGACCAGCGAGCACGTAGGAGGCGACATCATCGTCGTCTTGGGGCTTGCCGACACTTGACATCTCAAACGGTCCCTCCGAGCGATCCACCCACCATCACAGACGCTGAAGAGGAAGATGGGAAGCTCATGGCGTTTTCTCATATGTGATCAGGAAGATTGGCTCTGGTACCATAAAAAAAATATTGCAGCGGTGTCAATCTAGGCCCGTGAGGTGTTTATTTATATGAGCTAGGCCCGCGAAAATGTACGTTTTGAATGTGTGGGGAAGTCTTTGCAAATTTTTAGGCCAGCTAGTCTCCTATAAGTGGGACTAGGGGTGGACACAAAGCTCGAGGCTCGGCTCGGGCTCAACAAGGCTTGGCTTGGGCTCGGCTCGACTCGGAAGTCGGACAAGCCAAGCCTCAACCCTGCTATTCAAGCTCGAGGCTCGACAAGCCAGCTCGGAGAAGCTCGCAAGCCGGCTCAAAGGCTCGATGATATTTAAAATTTTTCTACGACCTTCACTAACTATATATATTTTTATAGTCATAATTCATTGATGTTTAGAGCATACTTTAGGGATTTAACAAGCAATCTTCAAATACACTTATTTTCAGCGTAGCACCGACAATGATACAGATTGTAATATAGTAATGACTAAGCCTATGTATGTCTATCTATGTACAACCACCTGGACTGAAAAAAGATACTACACGGTAACACAACAACTTGACAGCTCTGCACTCAAGAACAGATTAATGTACTCCATCAAATTACTCATGCACTAAACACTACTACCTAAAGACCGTTGTGCATCACGGTGTCTGCAGTGGATATTCAGGGCAGTGTTGTCGTCCCCTCCCAGCACACAGTATAGATACATAAATACACATAAACAATGTCAATCAGATGCACAAGAACAACATATCTACATGCAAGCTAGCACATCCTACACACATAGCAAGCTAGCACATCGAGGGGAAATCCTTGCTGTAGAGAAACACAGACGCAAGGCTGAGAAGCACGCGATGGCACCGGCAGCCTCCACACAACGACGCACACGCGCTGTCACTATATGACAGTTGATATTTAAAGGCATTTTGGTGAAGGCACTTTTAAAAAATGCCTAGGTATATTTAGAGACCGTTCGTATTTACACCTGCAAAAATACTATTTTTTGAGGCATTATTTGAAACTGCCCGTAAAAATGCATTTTTGTAAAGGGTTTTGTAAAGTGCCGGCGATAATAGATTTTCCAAGGCGTTTTGGAAAGTGCCGGCAATAATCCGGCCTCTTTCCACGGTCGCATCGCACTCTTATTTTTTTTGGGGAAACACATCGTTGACTTTAACAAATCACACCGGCCTCATCGCACTCTCAGTGTCGTGGCCTCCAGATCTCTTGCTCCCTCCCTCCTTCCCCACTTCTCCGGCGGCAATGGTTGACGAGTCTCTTGACCCGCCGCCGATGGTGGTGACCTCCACGCCGTTCCTCTGCCCGCGGCCGGTGGCGTTCGAGTATGGCCTCCTGCCCGTCCCCAAGCTCATCTTCCCGGAGAGCGCGCTGGCGCAGACCCTTCCCACGGCGCGGGCGTGTGGGCGCCGCGGCGCTCGCGGAGGCGCTGCAGATCCCTCCTGACCAAGCCATCGCCAGCGGGGGAGGAGGCGTGGAACTTCGCGACGTGTTGCTCTTCCTCTACATCCAGTCGTACAAGCGCCTGGTGCCGAGCCTCCCGGGCCGAGCCGCGAGCCTTCTTTGTACTGTTTTTCCAGCACCAAGGCTCGGCTTGGCTCGATTTTTGCGAGCTTTGACGAGCCACGAGCCGGCTCGGCTCGGCTCGATTCCACCCCTACATAGTGGGACCTGCGGGGCTATGTGTCGTACGCATTAGCTTAAATTTGACAGCAAATATGCGTTTAGGCTAAATCGAGTCTAATTGACAAGTACAAAGGTTAAATTGTGCAAATTCCAAGTACCAGAACTAAAACGAGCTATCCGGACAAGTACATGGATTAATGTTGTATTTTGCAATATTTATGTTTGTTTTTTGCAATTTTCTTAGATGCGAGAGGGTGTTCTTGTAAGATTTTAGTTCACGTTTCATCCACGTGAGCTCAAATTCAACTGCAAACATTGAATTGGACTAAATCAAATATATTTCACAAGTACACGGACACAATTCGGCATTTTCTGAGTACGGGGACTAAATCAAGCTAGCCCGACAAGTAGAGAGACTGTAAGTATATTTAACTCCTATCGCTGCATTTGCCGTGCTCTCTTGCCATCTCCTCTTTGCTATGATTACATGTATACAACTAGCTAGTGCTTAGCCAAATACTAAAACTAACAATATCCAATCAGAAATAAACATGAGACTAAGCCGGACAACAAGGTTAATTCCAACATTCATTCCCCACCACGTGAACTGAAACTTACATAACAAAAACGAGACAAATACTGTCAGGTACGTAGTACGGCAAGCCACACAGCTATCACATCTCTGCCACTTGGCTCGCTGGCCAGGTGATGGAGATGGGGCTCGTCACCGTGTGCTTGCCGTCGCTCCATGGGATGACCCGGCCAGATAATAAGAATGCCGGTCAAATAAGGACTGGATTAATCCGAGTAAGGATGATCAGGCTTAACTCGGCCGACAATGTCGACACAGTGTCTGTTATGTTTTGTGCTTACAGGTGTGCGCATGGTCAAGTCATACAAGGCGAGGCCGAGTCACAGCGAAGCTTGCTCGAGAAGGAGAGAACGAGCTCAAAAGTCAACATTACACTCTATCTCTCCTCCAGGAATCTGCATAGTGTCAACCGCTACAGACAACGGTCAGAGGAACAGAAGAGCAGAAGAGGGGTCACGGAGGTAACACTTCCACAACCCAAGGCTCACGTGTCGTGGGCTCTGAGTTATTGCCGTCGATAGAAAAGAGATAGAGAAAGACTCCCACCAAATTACTATTTTGGGATGAGCATATTAGAGGAACAAAAGGGGGTCATGAGAGAGGAACACGAGGTGGAATCAGGAGAGTATCTATGAGTGAGTGAGAGGTAAGATGGGCCGGGGTTAGGTTGACCCCAAGACAGGCCTATCTACATCGAGCCAAGCCATCCAGGCCGGCCCATGTGCCCAACCAAACTAGCCCAACTAGAAAAAGGAAATATATATAAATAAAAAGGAAAATGAATAGTTACCAAATTAACCCTAAGAAATCTTATAGTTCTAAAAATACAAAAAAATCATAAAAATATACATGATATATCAAAATGTTCACAAAAATAATATCCACCTAACAAAAATATAAAACTACTTGTTTTAGTTAAATAAAATTTAACTAAATATTAAAGCTACTAAAATCCTAAATGAAATTCAACAAAATAAGTAAAAGTATTAAAAATGAATAAAATTCATTTGTACATTTAAAAATAAATCTACTACTATTTTATAAAATACTAACTTATTTTTTACAGATAAAACTTAAAATAAATATTTAAGGACATTTAATCCTTTATAGAATTTTATAAAAATAAAGATAATACTTAAAAATAATTAAAAATCATTTTAAGATCGTAAATAAGTATATTTTACTATAGAAATACTAAGTATATTATTCCAGAATATTTTAAGGTCCTAAACTTCATTTATTTATTTTATTAAAATGAGATAATTGTTTTGTTCATTCTTTAAAATTATTTCCGAAGTAAGAAATAATCACATTTCTTTATAAATATTAAATCCCTTAAGTCTAAGTACTAAGTCCAAAACCATAATTACGTGGGGGCGCTGTAGGAGAGGAGACGTGGTGGCGGCCGCTGGATGAAAAAAATCGACCTTGGTCAACGGCTGGATCAAAATATCAGAGTTTGGGCCATGTCTTCATCGGCAGCAGCAGGGATCTAGCCAACGGAGGAGCAAGCCGGCGGTAGCATGGCCTAGAGCAGGGCCTTGGGGGTTAGCAGCGTCGGGCAGGGAGGGGAGGGACCGGGGGGAGCAGCAGCGTGCAGGGGCGCCGCGAGCGGAGCAACCGAGTAAGTGAGGAAGACGATGGCATGGACTACAAGTTTGTCGAGAGTTTTACAAGGATGTTTTTGCAAAATGGTCCCTCCAACATCCTTTATGGACGGAGGAAGTATTAATTACTAATAGAACAAGAAAATGCCTTTAAAGGTATACTTTTAGAGGCACTTTAATAAAAATGCCTCTAAAGATTATTATCTTTAGAGACACTTCTCAAAATGCCTCTAAAGATCCTACATTTAGGCGCGCTTTGATCAAAATACCTCTAAAAGATAGTATATTTAGAGACACTTCTTAAAATACTCTTATAAATAGTACCTTTAGGGGCACTTTTATCAAAATGCCCTAAATGTATATTTTTAAGAACACTTTAATAAAACTAGATGGACATGCGCGCTTCGCCGTACCGCCTGCATGGCGTTGTCGGGTAGTGTGATTATTACGATACACTAATCGGTGTTTTATTTTGTGACACCCCTGTGTAAAACGCATGTGTTTCTAGTGTCATTGTCCATGAGACACTCAAGCCCTTGTTTAGCAGTCAGACCTTTTCGATCTCTTCCTGCTTCTCACCCTAGACGGTCGGCTAGCCATCCATAGAATAAAGTACGACTTATTAACACCGCTTCGTTATTTATTGGCGAATGTCAAACTATTTGAGTTAAAGGCTTAAAGGTGGACGGTGGACGATGGCATGCGCATTCGTAGGCCGTGGAGGAGCAAACATCTAGCCGTAGACGATGGTGGCGTTAGGGTTGGGTGCATCAAGGGGGGTGGTGTTGCGAGCGGCGGCGAAACTGTTCCATTGGCAGACATGGGGGCGAAGGGGATGGTGGGTTGGGGGAGTGGCGGAATAGTCGTCCACGGGTGATTTTTTGCCGGTGGCCGTCGAAGCGGGATGCAGGAGGTCACACGCGGCAGTTTTAGTTTGGCAGTTGGGCAGCGCTGGCTAGCACACCAAATTTATAGCACAGAATTAGGCTTTTATGTGCGTGCTCTAATGGTTTTACGCGCGACTTATTTTTACGCATCTGCTGGAGCATGATTTTTTGCCTGCCGCGCTAAATAATAGCGGTTTTTTGTGCACCAACAGATTTTTTGTGCGTATGATAGAGATGCTTTAACTACGGTTTGTGATTTTTTTTTCTATATAGGCCTTGTATAATTTCTAATTTTCTTTGAGCTGACCCATATTTGATATTTTTTCTTCTTGGGTCCACAAGCCATAAACACATAGCCTTTGAATCTACAAATCATAAACACATAGGCCTTGGATCCACAAGTCATAGACACATACTTCCACATGGCCTCAAAATGCTTCCTTTCCACCAAGCTTAAGTCTATAGTATATTTCTTCTTGGGTCCACAAGCCATAAACACATAGCCTTTGGATGTACAAGTCATAAACACATAGGCCTTGGGTCCACAAGCCATGGACACATACTTTCACATGGCCTCAAAATGCTTCCTTTCCACCAAGCTTAAGTCTATAGTATATATGTCTCTAATTGACATATTTAGGAACACTTAAAAAAATGCCTCTAAAGCCATATACCCGTGTACTAGTGAGGGAGCCTACCACTTCATTCCCCACCACGTGAACTGAAACTTACAAAACAAAAACGAGACAAATACTGTCAGGTGCTCCCTCCGTTTAAAAATATTTGATGTTTTAACATTGTGAAACAAACGTATCTATACTACTTTTAGTATGTAGGTAAAAAAGTTTAGATATATTTTTTATAAACCTAAAACATCGTATATTTTAAAACGGAGGGAGTACGGCAAGCCACAGCTATCACATCTCTGCGACTTGTCTCGGCGCCGGCCAGGTGATGGCGATGGGGCTCGTCACCGTGTGCTTGTCGTCGCTCCACACGATCGACCCGAACGTGTGCTTCTCGGTGACGTTCCCAAAGCTGCGCTGCGAGAAGGTGATCGCGTACTCCTGCTTCTCCCGCGTTGCGCTGAACACGAGCTTCTGCGGCTTCACTGTCACGAGCACGCCGGCCGGACTGGTGATCTTGGCCGTGTAAGTAGCCCTGACATTGTTTCCGACGTTGCGCACGACGCGGCGCTGCGTGACTGCCTTTCTGTCCTGGCCGAGCACCGCCGAGAAGGCCGGGTAGTTGAGGTCCCCCACGGAGGAGCCCGCCGTGCGCGTCGAGCAGTCTGTCGACGAGCCGAACACGGCGAGCTGCTCGGCGGTGTAGCCGAGCGCACACAGAAAGCTGATGTAGTCCTCCATGCCGGCGTCGTACACAAGCCCTGGGTCGACGGCGCGGTTGGGGTCCACGTGTCCGGCCCCGCGCGCGAACGGCGTGGACGCCTTGCCGGTGGCCATGTCGCCGATGACACCGCCGTCGCTGTCCACGTTGTACGCGGTGGTCATCAGCGCCGACTTGATCGCGGCGGGGCTCCACTCCGGCCGCGCCTGACGGAGCAGCGCGGCGATGCCGCTCACCTGCGGGCACGATAGCGAGGTGCCGGACATGATGTTGTACGGCACGCGTCTCTTGTCGCTGTCGAGCAGCGAGGGTGAGGCGGCGCCGGTCCAAGCGGCCAGTATGTCCACGCCGGGCGCGGTGACGTCTGGCTTGAGGATCTCCGTGACGAGGCGGCTCGGGCCGCGGCTGGAGAAGGATGCCATTCTAGGCGAAGGAGGCGACTGTCGTCCGACGACGGTGCCGTGGAACACGATCGTGGCGACGGGAGATGCGTGTGCTCTCAAGTACTTCTTGATCTTCTCGGCATCTGCAAATGTGACTGCACTGACGGGGAGGACATGGGCGCTGGTTCTGGCCTGCTCGCCCTGTGCTGCCTCGCTACCAAGGACTGCTCCGGCGCCGCCGGCGAGCTGAACGGCGTATCCTTTCTCCGTCCGTCCATTCACGCCGGGGTCGCACAACACAATCTTCCCAGCTACCAGGGCGGGATTGAGCTTCCCAGCTTCACAGAAGTTGGAGCCCGCGTCTGCACCGTACACCAACGGTACCTTGGTCGCGCCGAGCGGTTGGCCGGCGTAGAGCGAGGTACCCGTGAAGGTCTCGCCGTTGCCGAGAATCACGTCAGCCGGGAACCGTCGGTTGATGGTGGACGCGCCGACAGTCAAGAACCAGGGGGCCACATTGACGACGGTGGATTCGCCGGGGCCGGAGTTCCCTGCCGAGGCAGAGACGACGATGCCCTTGCGGACGGCGTTGAACGCGCCCACGGCCGTCGTGTCTTTGTAAAACTTGCGTGCCTTGAGCGTGCCGAGCGAGGCGGAGATGACGTCGACCCCGTCCGATATGGCCTCGTCAAACGCGGCGAGGGTGTCGGAGCTCGCGCACCCTCTCCAGCACGCCTTGTACACGGCGATACGCGCGCCCGGGGCCAGGCCGACGGCACTGCCTTTGCCGTACCCGTACAAGGACGCGTCAGCCGCGGCAGAACCGGCGGCGGTGGAGGCGACGTGCGTGCCATGGCCTTCGGTGTCGAGCGGCGACATGGACTCCGTCTCGCCGACCGTACCGCGGCCGCCGCGCAATGCCTCGTGTCCCACACGGAAGAATTTGGCGCCGACGAGCTTGCTGTTGCAGAACGCGGAACCGTTGAACTCCGGGGTCGACACGCAGCCGCCGCGGAACTTGCGAGGCGGGGGCGGCAGCGACGGGTCCGCGGCGAAGGACGCGTGGTCGACGGGGTACACGCCGGTGTCGATGACGCCGATGACGACGTTCGAGGCGCCGTTGGAGGCCGGGAGCAGCCCGGACGACGACGAGAGGCCTAGGAAGGAGGGCGAGAGGGTGGTGTGCAGCTCCTGCATCACGTCCGGCACGACGGCGAGCACGGAGCGCGAGGACGCGAGGCGCGTGGCCTGGCGCCGAGTCAGGCGCGCCGCGAAGCCGGTCGCGGCATGCATGTAGGAAGGCGCCGGGCTGGACAACTCCTCGGGGATGTGGTCGCGCAGGAAGGCGGCGTATGGCCGGGTGGCCAGCAGGCTGCGCCGCGGCAGCGCCGGCGCGTGCTCCGGCACGACGTGCACAATGTAGGAGGACACGGCCTCCGCCGTCTGGACCTCCACCTCCGTAGCCGTCGCTACATTGGCAGCGCCGGCGACGGCGAGCAGAACGCACAGGGCAACGAGCGGCGGTCTTGTCAGCTCCATTGAACCTTACTCTGTTACTACTCTACAAGAGAATGCTTTGGGTGTGCCGTGAGGTCGACACGGGAGCGCGCATAAGTAGGCGAGCCGAGCAGTTCCGGTGGCCAGCCACGGCGGGCAGAGCAGAGTTGTCGACAGATCTGAAACAAAGGGCTTTTTGCACATGAGTCGGGCAAGTGCTCGTGCTGTGTGCTGCTGCATCATTGTACCCAATAATCCTACACTTACGGGCATTGTACCGGTGGACTCGTGTAACGCGTGCTGCTAGCAGCATATCGTCTGTTTTTTTAAGATAAAAAAAAGAGATGTTATTATTGCGCTATACTAGTATACTCACCTTAGGCGTGCTACCAGCCAGCTTATCCTATCTTTTTTGGGAAATGATAGTATTCCCCCGGGGGATCGGGTGATTTTATCCCCCGGGTCGCTGCCCGCTGCTCTATTCGTATGTACCAGGTCGTGGTGGACCTGGCCATCGTGGTAGGCCCGTGTACAGACTAAGGACGTCTCCCACCGTCTTCCTTATCCCCAATTTCTCTTCTAAACACAGCCATGAAGCCTACGCGCTGCCGCCGCCGTGCGCTGCCGCCGCAGCAGCCTCGCCTCCACCGCGGCAGGGAGTGATATCAGGAGGAGGGATGCCTCACTCTGCTCCTCCGTTCAATGGCAAAGCTCGAGCACCCTCGCCGGGAAGCCCCGTGCGCCATGGAGGTCGGCGACCTCCACAGCGACTCCCTACGCACCCTCGCTGGGAAGCCCCTTGCGTCATGGAGGTGCGCCTCCATCCGGGCGCATGCGAGCTCCGGCATCCTGCCGTCCACCGGTCAGCTTCTTTACGGAGATGGACTTTTTTTTGGCATGGAAGTGCTCGTGTAGATGGAGTGGCCATGGCCCCGACGACGACGTTGCTACGTACGGGGTCCGTTGTTGCTATTTGCAGTGTTGATGCTTGCTACATGCGGCCAACGCTGGTGCTACTGTGATCGAACGACGGTGCTACAAACAGCCACGGGTTTTGCTACTTACGGCAGGCGGAGGTGCTATAAACGGCCACGAGTTTTGCTACAAGGTCTCCGGTGATGTCTCCGACGAAGTTGTTTTTTGCTACAATTACTAATTTTTCTGCTACATACCTTTTGTGATTTTGCTATAATAGAGTAAATTTTTTGCTACACGGTCTCCGGCGAAAGTCTCCGACGAAAATCTCCGGCGAGGTCTCTGTCGAAAGTCTCCAGTGAGGTCAGGTTTGCTAAATTAATAGATTTTTTTGCTACAACCTTGTACTAGTTTTGCTACAATAGCGTATAGGTTTTGCTACGGGTCCCGGTGAAAGTCTCTGGTAAAATTGTTTTTTTGCTACATTAGCACTTTTTTTTGCTACCACAGTTTTGTGGTTTTGCTACAATAGCATAAATTTTTTGCTACACGGTGTCTGGAGGTCTACCGGCGAAAGTCTCCGGTGAGATCTCCGGCGAGGTCGGGTTTGCTACATTAGCACAACTTTTTTGCTACATGGTCGCCGGCGATGTCTCCAGCGAACTCTCCGGTGAGGTCCAGTCTAATTTTCTATTTTCTGGTTCGAACCGTTTTTTGCTACGTTGTAGCAAAAGCGGGACTATTTGTAGCAAAAACGAGTATGTCTGTAGCAAAAGCGGGATTTTGAACAAAAAGAGGACACGTGGTTGGCTGGGGACCCGCGGGATAAAAAACACAAATCCCCGGGGGACGCGTAGTACTGCCCCTTTTTTTTTCTTATGGCTAGCTCGTTGTTGTACCATGCCTCAACTTTCTTAGCCTTTGTTTTTTTGGATTTGCTAGTTCTCACGCGTCTAAAAACTTTTTAGGTCTCAATCATCTCTCTCACCATTGGATTTATCTCGCGATTCGTGTAATGTGGAACTTTTACATGAGTTGCAACTAGGTTGTAACTGGGATTTTAATGAGTTATAACTAGGTTGCAACTGAGAATTAGTACAAATTGTATAAGTTACAAATAGGTTGCAACCGAAAATTAGCACAAACAGTAGGATAATGTCAGCGCTTAGACATAAGAAGATCTTAAGGAGATTGAGATCTAGACACTTGTTTTTTATATTTGCGAGGGCATTCTCTTAAGTGAATTAAATTTGTCGAAAAATTAAATTTATAGATTTATATATATTAAAAACAACGTAGATTTACTATCTAGGATGCTATATGTTATCGTTGATAGGGAGTTGTTCTAGCAGCTGTCTAAATAACAGGGAGAAAAACATACATGCAATTTACGGCGTTATCTTCCGTTTACTTTCCAAATCACATGGCAAGCATATACATCAGCGTATCGAGCAATATTTTCTCTAGCATAAATTTGTGGTGCATGCTAGGTAGGCAAGCAGATCAAGCATCTAACCGAGCAAACATATCTGTATGTTTTCTTTTCATCTAATAGTTCATTTGAGTATCCATTGGCGGCCGCACAATTTCCAGCTATAATATTTGTGCGTGTTTCTCTAATTAGCTTGGGAGTTTTTTCCGCGTTAGTTTTGCTACACTCTTTTTAGTACATATATACATGTGAGGTGTAGCTCAGCCATGTTAGACACACCGTTGTAATTTCCTTTTATGTTTTGTATTAGCCGTTATGGTGTAGTTATCATCGGTTTAATACTTTCTATGTAAGTGCCACTGATGGGGATTTTCTATCACATATAACATGTAACCGATCTCCTCAACATGGTAGATCGTTTCTCCAAATATCAACATGGTATTAGACCAACCTTTTCCTTGACGTCTCCTCGCGACCATGCAAAAAAAAAACGGGAGATCAAACCGATCGTATCGATCGCTCCTCCCACCCTCCCCATGATGTCTACGACGTTGGCGGCTGCGCTCGGCGCACCTCCGACGGAAAAACTCACGCTCGCCAACTATCTGTACTGGAAGGCTCAAGTACTTACGGCTGTTCGCGGCGCCAAGGCCATGGGGCTGCTTGACAGCACCGACCCCGCGCCCGCAAAAACAATGGAGGTTGAAGACTTGGAGAAGAAGAAAATGTCAACACCCGGATTTTTAATCCTAGATGCCTGTTATGCCATACATCACAATCCCAGGATTACCATTTTTGCGAGACATAATAGATTTGGATATCACAGTACATCATCCATTACAAACCATACATAAGGTCTTACACAAATAAGGATCTCATGATCCAGTTCTTAATACAACTGAAGCAGCGGAATAACGTAAAGATAATGATAGCGTGGGCGAAGCTCCATCTTCGGGGTCACAGGCAATGCTGACAATGGGAGATGATCCTAGTTGTCGTAACCTTCCTGCGGTCCTTCATCCTGATACTCCTTTTCATAGTCTGGTCACGGGAATAGCCAGGGACAAAGCCATGAGTACTCTTTAAGTACTCGCAAACTAATACTAACAAGTTAAGGGGGTTTTTGTAGTAGGATATTAAGCTCTAGGGTTATTTTGCAAAAAGCCAGATTTACACTACTAAGTTCAAAAGCAAATAAAACTAGTTGAAAGTTTTATAACACCTAAGTGAGAACTTGAGTTTCATATCACAACTCTGTTGTGGTCAAGTCACAATCACAAATCATTTCACCATTCGTTTTGAAAACATCTGACGATAGAACAGTATGACCAATCCAACTGTCCATAACCACGGATGCGGCTATTTGAATAGTTTGACACTCTGCAGAGATTGTACACTTTCACCACAATATTCGATACATCCGTCAGGAACAATCCTGAATTTACCATACTCAGTATGCGGATAATCATTCCTAACCTTTCAATTACGCGCCCTATTATAGGCAACTCTCCTGTGAGTTTGGCCTCCCAATCATGACCAACTGTCATCTTGGGTACTGCACAGGTGGACAATCTTCACAAGGTAGCCTCGGCTCAGACCTTGGCCGCAAGGGAACCCATACTAAGGTATATAAATTTCTAGTCAAGCCCTACCCAAATTTCGAGTATTGTGGTTGTACGGTAAAATTGGAATGGTATCGTATCCAGACAACCATCAGTTTTATAAAGGGGTAAGGCTCATGCCTCAATATTTTCATCATCAAAATCCTCTGGTGTTTAAGAACACATGTCAAAACCTTTTAGTAGAATGACTCATCATTCTAAGGTTTTCATAACCATTTTCACCAAGTATTCCCATCTAAAGTTGATCAAGTTTTATGCTTAGCACTAGCATCTACAAGTGTGTGTGTGTGTGGGGGGGGGGCTAAACACTAATGAGGGGTGGTAAACAAGTGTATCTTATCTAAGTAAATATCATACCTCATGATGACATCAAGATTATCTATCTTAGGCCAAGTTTTATGCTTTTTATGCTACTTTCAATTATCTTTCTAGAATCTACAAGTCACTAAGTAAACTCAAATAAAAGTTTTGATAAAGAAGATAAAATAACTAAGCTTGCAAGTAAAACTAGAATTGGGTATCAAGTGGGTATAGTCACATATGCTTAAGGCATATAGTTGGCATAGTAACAAGCAAGTAGTAGCTTGCTAAGCTATCAGTATAAGCTTGCATAAGTAGGGTATCTTGCAAGTATTAGCTTGCCTTGTGCAGAGCAGTGGTTGAAGTTCTCCTCGGCTTCTTCCTCGTAGTATCCTCCTTCCTCCTCGTATCCTTGGTCGGTACTAGCGTCTATAAATAAATACGAGGTACACAATCACCAAACAATACTTAACTATTTCTAACCATCACACAAAGGTTCACACTGAGGCACTTGCCTTATTGAAGGGAATATGCCCGAGAGGCAATAATAAAGTGGTTATTATCGTATTCCTTATTTATGATAAATGTTTATTTTGCATGCTATAATTGTATTAATACGAAAACATTAATACATGTGTGTTTAATAAACAAAAAGGAAGTTCCTAGTTATGCCTCTCTTATAAACTAGCTCGTTGATTAACATGATGATCAAAGGTTTCCTGATCATGGACATTGGATGTTGTTAATAACGAGGTCACAACATTAATGTAATGGTGTGATGAACATTCATTCAAAGTATAGCATTACGATCAAAGTCGTTGAGTTTATATTGCTATAACAACTTACGAAGTGATCCTAATCCTTAGACCATGAGATCATGTCAATCACTAACACCGAAAGAGCTTCTTGATAACATCAAACGTCACACCATAATAGGGTGATTATAAAGATGGGTTCAGGACTACTAAAGTGTTATGTTGAGGCCCATGGATCGAGAGTGGAATTTGTTAATCCCGATGACGAATAGATATGCTCTGGGCCCTCTCGGTGATATCACATTGATTAGCTTGCAAGCAAGTGATTTGATCACTAGAATGTTATATCACGGGAACGAGAAAAGAGTGCATGTCAGTAACGAGATCAAACTAGGTATGGAGATACCGATGATCGAATCTCGGACATGTAATATATCGCGAAATAAAAGGATTAAGATACTAGCATAAAAGGTTCCGACGATCATAGGAAAGTCATCGTTGAATGTGT
The DNA here is from genome assembly GCA_916181665.1 of Avena sativa. Classification (NCBI taxonomy): domain Eukaryota; kingdom Viridiplantae; phylum Streptophyta; class Magnoliopsida; order Poales; family Poaceae; genus Avena; species Avena sativa. The sequence continues at coordinate 310,269,290 of OV702284.1, read as the reverse complement.
GGGAGTCAGTATGGATCTCCAGGTCCCGCTTCTGATTATTGATCAGAGAAGGGTCTCGATCATGTCCGCATTATTCGCAAACCGTAGGGTGGCACACTTAAGGGACACTGACATCCAATTGGAGCAAAAGTTTCATGCCGGAAAGAATAACAAGCGCAGGAATTTATTTCACTAGACACCGAAACTGTTTCGGTTGAAATTGCTGAAACTGGTTCTGCATGTGAAATTGAATACTAGGAAAGGGTTTTATGTGAATATTTGTTAATTAAAGTAATTAACAAAATTCTGAATAAATAAATAAATAAAAGAGTTTTATTTAAATGAGAGCTTGCATTAAATTTGGTGGAAATTTAATGCATGTGAGTGGATTTTTGAGTGGAGGCTTTTCATTTTGAGTGGGAGATCCACCCACATGAATATGGAAGAGGTGGGGTCAGCCACCATGGCTGGCGTCATGCCCCTTGGGGTGCCCCCCTCTCCCTATAAAAGGCCCCCTCTCCTCCTCTCAATGTACACCTCCTCGTGAAGGATATTTCTCCCCCTCTAGAATTTACCCCCCATGGTCTCGGACTAGCGAGATACATGTTCCCGGTGGCTATTCGGCAAGAAAGGGTTGTGCTTCCGCTGCATCGCTGGAGCGAGGAGGCGGAGGTTTCTCGGTGTCTTGTACGTGTCTGCGAGCACGGATGCACTGTTGTTTTGCGGCGCTAGGACTTCCTCTCGATCTTGAGATCGGCAAGAGATCGTCTATATCAACCACGAGTTTGGACTCGTTAAGCTTTGTCGGTCTTCGAGGGTATGTTCTCTACGGATGTATATTCGCCCGTTGCTTGTATCTAGTAGATAGATCTTGGTATATAGTTGTTCCCATCGTAGGAATTTTTTTGTTTTCTATGCTGCGAACCCTACAGTGGTATCAGAGCTGGATCTATGCGTAGATGCTTTGCACGGGTAGTACACATATGGGTATGTTGGCGATGATGATCATTTTATTGTTTCTTAGTTGTACTTTGGATATTGGTGTCATAGTGGGATGAAGCGGCCCAGACAAACTTTACATGTCCTCGCACATGAGACCTGTTCCACGCTTGGCATGCAACTAGTTTTGCATAAGTGGCTAGAGGGTGTCTGTCTCTCCTACTATAGTCAATATCTAATTTGCAACGAGTTGTCAACAATTTGGTTATCCTTGTTGTGGTTCATGTTCGTAGGTAAGAATGGTTCTATCTTCGAAAGCCCTAAGCCACGTAAAACTTGCAATGGATAAATTAGAGGCGTCTAGTTTAGATTGTTGGTGGGCTAGTGTTACTCTTACAACACACATAGCGTGTAAGTTCCATAGACCTTGGCCTTACACATAAAGGTATGATAGAGATCATACCACAGTGCACATGATGGAGATCATATGCGGGAACCATATCATTTCACTTATAAACATGTGATATTTGATTGCATCTTATATTGCTTGTTTGGCGTTTTATTAGCATAATAAGATGATCCCTCATTTAGATATCAAGATAAGAATGTGTTCTTCCTTAAGTATGCACCTACAATGTTTCATCGCTTCAAGACATCACGTGATGATCGGGTGTACTTGAATCCACGAGCATATCTCAGGTGTAAGACATTTACACACGCGAATACTAAGGTTCTTACTTGGCGAGCCTAGCATGTACAGACATGGCCTCAGAACACGGACCAAAAGGTTAAGCATGAGTCATATATTTTGATATGATGACCATATGTACGCTCTCCTTTGAAGCTACACCGACTCATGTGATGATCGGACTTGGTGTAGTGGATTTGGTTCATGTAATCACCAAAAAGACACGGGGGATGTCGTTTTTGAGTGGGAGTTCATTTCTAATTTGGATTAGTAGAACTCAATTTATCATAAATTAAATCAAAGTGAATTTGCATAATTTGTTGTAGTCATTGGCATTCGTTCACCACCTTATGCATAGTTGTAATTGAGATAATAGAACTATAGAATTCTGGATATATACTTTACGAACTGGTATCGTATTGTGTTGAGTGTCAATCTAAAGTTTAAAGTCCTATTGCAAACTTTCAGCAAACTCTGTTTACTCCGTGAAATTTGATAATTAATATTAAATCAAGAGTAACAATTCCAGTGTTAGTATCTTAAGTATCATGTTTGCCTCCATGATTCTTGATTATTTCAATATCAAGTTTATCTAGGAGCTGAAAGAATTGTTTCAGAAACCATCATGTGTGGTAGATATAACGATATCTGAAACAATGTTTTGGTTGCAATATGATAGAGTATAATATATGTTCTCATATTAGATGAGAATTTGCGAAGGTTGGATATGCTAGACATCCTAATCGTCCAAAAAGGTTTTGGAAAGTAATGTTATACTCACGATTCTTCTTTATAAGCTACATTAGCTTGATCATGAAAGTCGTCATGATAAGGATGAATAGAAGATGTATGTAAAGTGTTTACTACACTAAAAAGATTACTAAAGGATGGATTTTGAAAGAATACCGACCATTTTGATGATGGTGATCTACTTCAAAGTGCAAGTCCAAAGGCATTATTATTTGAATATACACGCTTTGGACTATGTGTCATGTATATGGCGCCATTTTTGATGTTGATAGATTCTTTTTAAAAGGAAAAGGAAATGCTGAAAGAGAATCTATAAAATATATTTGGCAGAAAAGAAAAGATTGGAAATATCCAATTTAGGTATATGGATGATATACATGTTATGGTTGTATTCTTTGGTTGTTAAACAATGTGGTTCTTGGGTATTGGATACCGAATTGGTTGGTATGAAATTTCATACGGGACGACGCAATTCATAAACCACAATGGCGTAAGTAACTAGCAAGATAATATGTGATGATGTTCATCGAAAACAAACAAACCGTTGTTTGTATTTCTCGTTGACATCAAAGCTTGACTTCAAGATTTGTTTTAATAATTGTTATTTAAATCAGGTATTATGAGAACAAAGGTTGTTCAAATAATTACCGTATTACATATAAGATGGATGATTTACAAATCTAGTTGGAGAAATCACATCCATAAAGTTAATGCTAAAATGTCGCAAGACAAATGATTGGAAGATCACTTACGAAGTGACATCACCGTTTAAATTATATTGGAAAGAAAACATGAAGAAACTCCATATGCATGGATTTTTGGAGTCTTTGATTTGATCAAGTGACGCTTGTGAGACTTTCCTCGGGATAATTAAAACTTCGTTCAAAGGCCAAAGAAGAACGGTCGACTAAAATTATTGGAATTTATACATATCGATGTATGTAGTCCATTATGTGTAGTCGTAAGCGATGGACTTCAACTTCATATGCTTTCTCCGGAAATTTAAGTGAATATTCACTTAATGAGAAAGAAGTATGAAATATTTGAAAAACGTTTCAAAGACTTTCAAGATGAAGTGGAAAATCATTGTAACAAGAAAATAAATGATTTATGATTTTATCATAAAGGGATTTATTTGAGTTACAAGTGTAACAAGAAAATAAATGAATTATGATTTTATCATAAAGGGATTTATTTGAGTTACAAGTTTAGCAAAACACCTAGATTTACATCTCCCGAAACACCATAGGAGTATGGAGTATTTGAGATTTGTAATGAAACCTTGTTTGACATGGTTGGATGAAAGGTGTTATTTATAAAACTGCCATTATGTTTTAAAAGATTAAAGCTTTAGAGACTACCGCTTTTACACTGAAAAGAGCTCCATCTTGATCCGTTGAAATGACACCATGGAAGTTATGGTTTGGGGTAAAACTCAAGTTGTCATTTCTTAAATTTTGGTATGCTAAACATAAGTAAGATGTTTACAACCAAAGTCGGATGAGCATGTCTTTGTAGGTTATTTCGAATAACAATTGGTTATTCCTCCATAACACCAAAAGGGTTTGTCGCTTGAAACGTGAAGTTTCTTGAAGAAGGATTTTTTTATAAATGTTAAGTGGGAGGACAATAGAACTTTGATAAGGTTAACTAACCTTAGTTATATGTGCTGAGTTGCGCAGCGCTGGAAAATATTCCGGAGGCAGCCAAAATGCTCATGGCTCACATGCCTCAAAGGTTGTGGTCACGGAGGTCTAAGATCTTATTGAACCAAGTCGGTCGAATAAACAATCAAATACTGAGATTTGAGAGTAAATCATTATTGTTTGACAATGATGAACCGACTATATGCAAAGAAGCGATGATGGGCCCTGACTCCATCAAATGGCTTGAAGCCATAAAATCCGTGATAGTTCCATACACGAGAAATCAAGTTTTGAACTTGGAAGACCCTCCGGAAAGGTGTAAAAACCTATCGGTCGTATTTGGATCTATAAATAAACAGACATGGATTTTTCACATCTATAAAATAGTCGACATGTAGGTAAAGTTTTTACGACAATGTTCAAGGAGTTGACTATGACAAGATTTGATCTTTCATAGCGATATTTAGTCTGGACGGATTAAAGTAGCAACCACTACATATAATTTGGTATATGGTAGATGACTAAACAAAACAAAGTTCTTCTAATAGAATGGTTACCTAGGATGTGTATATTACACGATCCAAAGGGTTTTGTTAATTCAAAGGATGTTAAAAGGGCATGCAAACTTCAATGGTTGAAGTAAGCATCGCGGAGTTAGAATCTTCACCGTGATGAAAAAGGAGTTTTCATCAGGAGACGATGAAGATGCTTGCATTTGCAAGAAATTAAGTGGGAGCGCTGAGACATATTTCTAATACATTATGTGGAGGACATCTTGTTTATTGGAAATGATGTATCTTTTATTGACAAAGGTTAAGAATTTCATTTCGATGAAAGACTTAGGCAAAACCCGAATATTTAGCATGAATGTCTATAGTGGATAGACTGTGACGCTAATATGGTTGTGTCAAACGTACATATATGAGATATTGAAGGAGTTCAATATAGAAACGACAATAAACGGTTCTTGTCGCATGGAAAAGAATTGAATCAAAATTCAAGTGTATCGACACTTGATAAGTGAAACAAGATTCAAGTGTTTTGACACTTGATGAGTGAAATCACAAGGATGTTTTGATCAATCATACCATGATATGTACACATCCAGACATGTCCTATGCTCTAAGTGTTATGAGCATATACCAAAATGAATCATAAAATGATCATTGGACGATAGTAAGGATATTCTTATGATCATTTGGAAGAACTAATAATATATTTGTGTAGAGGTGACAAACAATTACAAATAGTTCATTGTAAAGCGTTACATTGATACTACTTTTTTCACAAGACACAAATTAAGTTTATCTCAATTTAAACTATGAGTGGCACAATGAAATGGAAAGAAGTTTCCATGACGGATTTGGATGAATTCCAAAGTTAAGACATTGTGACGGATACTGTAGGGGTTCGTAGCATGGAAAACAAAAAATTTCTATCGCATACAAACAAACAAGCCAAGATCTATCTACTAGATTGTAGCAACGAGTCGATGGAATAACTTACCCTCGAAGATTCCAAAGCGGTTAACGAGAGCAGATTCTCGTGGGTGATGTAGTCGTACTCTTTCCGATCTCAAGATCGCGTAGACGATCCTTCCGGCGCTGCGTTCCGGCAGCGCTCCCGCAGTCGGTCACACGTTCGGTACTCGACGAAGACCTTCCTCTCCCTTGTTCCAGCAGGCAGCGGAGGTTGTAGCACTCTCCTCGCGATTCCGGCAGCACAACGGCGTGGTACCGGAAGTAGAGGGGAGATCCCGCAGGGCTTCGCCTTAAGCCGGAGTGAGTATGGTGGATTATGAGAGAGTACTATTAGTGGTCTAGAGTTTAGACACACCAATTAGAAGGCTCTAAACCGCAGGCTAAAGCAATTAGAAGCTCTAAACCAGAACGGCTCTAAACCGGAGATTAGAGGTAGAAACTTGTGTGTCTAGAGGAGGAGGCCTGCCCCTCCTTTTATGGGTGGAGGGACCATGGCGCGCCAGGGAGGGAGGGAGTCCCTCCCCAACTCGGCCTAGGGCTGGCCGCCGGCTTGGAGGAGAGGAACTCCTCCTCCAAGTTGGTTTCAAACTCCTCTTGCTTGTTTCCCATAGTTTCTTGTTTTAGCCGTTTGACTTTCAAACTGGACATTTGACTTTTCTGTTTTAGGATTCAATTTAATCCTTTATTTGGGACAGCAAGAACACTTAGTGCATGATGCAATCATTCCAATATGTAATGACACATTCATGTACCCCCCCCCCCCCCGGAGTGCCGAACATTCCGGAACCTTCTAGAACATTCACCGAAATCATTTCCGAACTCCGAAACGGGACTTTCCTTATATGAATATTATTCTCCGGACCATTCCGGATCACCTCGTGATATCCCGGATCCCATCCGAGACTCCGAACAACATTCGGTCTCTTTCTCATAATACCATAACTACTCAAACAATGTCGAATCCTTAAGTGTGTCTCCCTACGGTTCGTGAATTATGCGGACATGATCGAGACACTTCTCCGAACAATAACCAATAGAGGAATCTGGAAATTCATATGGCTCCCACATATTTCTACGATTACTTTGCGATCGAATGAACCACTTACATACGATACAATTTCCCTTTGTCTCACGATATGTTACTTATCCGAGGTTATGATCGTCGGTATCTCTGCATACCTAGTTCAACCTCGTTACTGATAAGTACTCTTTTCTCGTTCCCGTGATATGTGATCCCTTGTGAGCCATTCACATGCTTGCAAGCTAATTGGATGACATTCCACCGAGAGGGCCCAGAGTATATCTATCCGTCATATGGATGGACAAATCCCACTCTTGATCCATGTGTTTCAACCAATACTTTCCGAACACTCAATGCCACCTTTATAGCCACCCAGTTACGGTGTGGTGTTTGATGTCATCAAAGCATCCATCCGGTAAAGGTGATATGCATGATCTCATGGTCGAAGGAATTAGGTTACTATGTATCAGAAAGCTTATAGCAATTGAACTATTGAAATGACTTGATCTTTATGCTACGCTTATCTATAGGAGTATGTCCATCACATCATTCTCCTAATGATATGATCCTGTTGTTAATAACATCTCTATGTTCATGATCAGGAAACCATGATCATATATTAACCAACAAGCTAGTTTAACAAGAGACTTTACTAGGGACTCTTATTTTAGTTTACAAATCACACAAGTATTAATGTTTCCGGTTAATACAATTATAGCATGGTATGTAAACATTTATCATAAGTGTGAAGATATGATAATAACCACTTTATTATTGCCACTTGGGCATATCTCCAACAGTCTCCCACTTGCACTAGAGTCAATAATCTAGTTTCAAACCTTTGTGTATTCAACACCTATGGCTTTCCGATGTTGTATGTACACAATTGCTAGTGGTCAACTGATCTCCGGATCTGACACTTCCAGGTCCGTGTGTAATTGCATGTCTTTGCGTCTCTACGCATCACTCATTCTCTAATGAGATGGCTTTGTATAAATTTGGTCTTTCGGTGTGACCTTTAGCTCTTTGGGGTTAAAACATGTTGATAATATTGACGCACAATATATCTTCATAGTATTATCCCACTGTGAACTACACCTAGTTTGATAACAAACTACTTGACACAAATGCCCTCTTTTGCTGCTAAAATAGCAGTCATATACTTAGCCTTTTGTTGTAGTATCTGTCACAATGTCTTAACTTTGGAACTCATCCAAATCCATTATGGAACTCACTTTCCATTATATTGTGCCACCCTTAGTTTAGATTGAGATAAACTTAATTTGTACTTTGTGACAAAACTAGTATCAATGTAGTACTTTTACAATGAACTAACCATCTATTTGTCACTTCTACAAATATTATACTCTTAGTTCTTCCAAAAGATCATAAGAATATCCTTACTATTGTCCAATGATCATCTTACGAATCATTCTGGTATATGTTCACAACATAGGACATATCTGGATTTGTACATATCACAGTATGATTGATATAAATACTCTTTGTGATTTCATACATCAAGTATCAATCTATACTTGATTATTTGTTTCACTTTACCAAATGTCAATACACTTGAATATATCATCAACATTGAACTCATTCAATCCTTTTGTGCGACAAGAACCTCTTCTTGTAGTTTTTATATTGAACTCATTCAATATCTTGTCTATGTACTTCTGGCACAACCATATTAGCGTCTATTGATGCCAAATATTTGGGTTTTGCCTAAGTCTTTCATCGGGATGAAATTCTTAATATGTGTTAATAAAAGATACATTATTTCCAATCAACAATATGTCTTCCACATAATGTATTAGAAACATGTCTTAGCGCTCCCACTTAATTTCTTGCAAATGCAAGCATCTTCATCGTCTCTAATGAACTTTTAAACTCCTTTAACAGTTTCATCACAGTGAAGATTCCAACTCCGTGATGCTCACTTTAACCATTGAAGTTTGCATATGCTTTTAGCATCCTTTGAATTAACAAAACCCTATGGACCGTGTTATGCACATGTCCTAGGTAACGATTCTATTAGAAGAACTTGTTTTGTTTATTCAACTACCATATAACAAATTATATGTAGTGGTTGCTACATTAATCCGTCTAGACTAAATATCACTATGAAAGATCAAATCTTGTCATAGTCAACCTTTGAACATTTTGTGAACTCTTTCCCAACATGTCGACTATTTCATAGATGTAAAACATCCATGTCTATTTCTTTATAGATCCAGACACAACTGTAAGGTCTTACACCTTTCTCGAGGGTCCTTCAAGTTCAAAACTTGATTTCTCGTGTATGGAAACTATCACGGATTTTATGGCTTCAAGCCATTTGACGGAGTCATGGCCCATCATCGCTTCTTTGCATGTAGTCGGATCATTATTGTCAAATAATGATTTAACTCTCAAATCTTGGTATTTGATTATTTACCCGACCTAATTGTTTCAATAGGAACTTAGATCTCCGCGACCACAACCTTTGAAGTACGCGAGCCATGAGCATTGTTTGCTAACTCCGGAACACTTTTCGGCGCTGCGCAACTTTGCACATATAGCTAAGGTTCTTTTAACCTTATCAAAGTTCTATTGTCCTCCCACTTAACTTTTCACGAAAAATTCCTTCTCAAAGAAACTTGACGTTCTAAGCGACAAACACTTTTGTCTCTGGTGTTATGGAGGAACAGTTATTCGAAATAATATACAAAGACAGGTTCATCCGACTTTGGTTGCAAACATCTTTCTTATGCATAGCATACCAATGTTTAAGAAAGGACAACTTGGGTTTTATCCCAAACCATAACTTTATATGGTGTCATTTCAACGGATTATGATGGAGCTCTTTTCAGTGGAAAAACGGTAATCTCTAAAGCTTTTAATCTTTAAAATATAATGGCAGTTTTATGAATTATACCTTTGATCTAACCATGTCAAACAAGGTTTAATTACATATCTCGAACGTTCCATACTCTTATGGTGTTTCGGAAATGCAAATCCACGGAACGATTCCTTAAATCTTAGGTATTTATGCTAAACTTGTAACTTAAATATCTTCCTTTATGATCTTATCATAAACTATTCATAATCTTGTTACAATGATATTGCACTTCATCTTGAAAGTCCTTGAACTTTTCAAATGTTTCACACTTCATCCTTATTAAGTAAATATTCATATATTCACTCAAATTTTCGGAGAAAGCATATGAAGTTGAAATCCATCGCTGTTGACTACACATAATGGATTTCGTACAACAATATGTACAAGTTCCAATAAGCTAGTCATTCGTTCCCTTTTGGCCTATGAACGAAGTTTTAATTATCTCTGGGAAAGTTTCACAAGCGTCATTTGATCAAAAATCAAAAGACTCCAAAATTCCATCCACATGGAGTTTCTTCATGTTTTCTTTCCAATATAATTTAAACGGCGATATCACTTCCTAAGTGATATTTCAATCAATTTGTCTTTCGACATTTTTAGCACTAGTTTTATGGATGTGATTTCTCCAACGAGATTTGTGAATCATCCATCTTTTATGGATTACGGCAATTATTTGAACAACCCTTTTGTTCTCATAATACCTGATAAAACAAATCTTGAAGGTAAGTTTTGATGTTTAACGAGCAACACAATAACCCTTTATTTGTTCTCAATGAACATCATCACATATTCTTTTGCTAGTTACTTAGGCCATTGTAGTTCATGAATTGTGTTGTTTCGTATGACGATTCACACCAACAAATTCAGTATCAAATACTTGAGAACCACATTGTTTAATAAGCAAAGAATATAGCCATAACATGTATATCATCTATATACTTAAGCTGAACAATTCTAGTCTTTTCCTTTCTGCCATATACTTATGAGATTTTCTTTCAATATTTCCTTTTCTGTTTGAAAGAATCTATCAATATCAATAGTGGAGTCATACATATGACACATAGTCCAAAACATGTATAGTTAAATACCAATGTCTTTGGACTTGCACTTTGAAGTAGATCACCATCATCAAATGTTTGGTGTTCTTTCAAATTCCTTTATTTAGTAATCTCTTGGTGTAGTAAACATTTTACCTACATCAAATATTCATCCTTATCATGGAATCGTCCATGATCAAACTACTTTTAGCTTATAACGATGAATTACGAGTATAATGTTGCTATCCAAAACCTTTTGGAGGATTAGGACAACAAGTGTCTACAACCCTTTGCAAATTCTCATCAAAATATGAGAACATGAACTTTGCCATATTATACTCTATCATGTTGCAACCAAAACTTCGTTTCAGATATCACAATATCTTCCACACATCATGGTTTCTGAAACAACTCTTTCAGATCCTAGATAACCTTGATATTAAGAGAATCCTTTGAATATCAAGAATCATGGAGACAAACATGATACTTATATACTAACACTTGGAATTGGTACTCTTGATTTAATACTAATTATTAAACTTCATGGAGTAACTGGAACTTACTGAAAGTTTGCAATAGGACTTTTAAACTTTAGATTAACACTTCAAAACAATACGATACCAGTTCGTAAAGTTTTTAACCAGAATTCTATAGTTCTATCATCTCAATTATAACTAAGCGCAAGGTGGTAAACGGATGCCAATGACTACAACAACTATGCAAATTCACTTTGATTTAGTTTATGATAAATTGAGTTCTAATTAATAATTAAATTAATCTAGGTGAACTCCCACTCAAAAGAATATCCCTCACATTGTTTTAGTGATCACACGAACCAAATCCACCATATCAAAACCGATCATCACGAGAGTTGATATAGCTTCAATGGCGAACAATCAACATGTTCATCATATCTACTATATGACTCATGCTCTACCTTTCGGTAATCCGTGTTCCTGAGGCCATGTCTGCACATGCTAGGCTCGTCAAGATCAAACCTTAGTTTCTGCATGAGCAAATCTGGCTTGCTCACGTTGTATACACTTGCAGAATCTAACACACCCGATCATCACGTGGTGCTTCGAAACAACTAGCTTTAGCAACGGTGCTAACTAAGGGTGAACACTTTATGACTTGAAATTCATGTGCATGAGGGATCATCTTATAATGCTACCATCGTCTACTAAGCAATACAAGATGCATAAAGGATTAACATCACATGCAATTCATAATATGTGATATGATATGGCCTTTCTTCTTTGTGCTTCCGATCTCCATCTTCAAGCACGAACATGATCTCCATCATCACCGGCATTGCATCAAGGTCAATGACGCTGCTCCATGGTTGTCATCCACCGGTTTCAACTATTACAACTACTTTGAATAGACACGCGGGTCTTAACAAAAATTAAAGACAACCATATGGCTCCTGCCGGTTGCCGACTTACAATAAGGAACATTGCATACATCATATATAATCACAATCATGGCCATATCACATCACTGCACACCCCTGCAAAACAAAGTTAGACGCCTCTACTTTCTTTGCATGTTTTACGTGGTTTGGGGCTGTTAATAAGTGTCATTCTAACTTACGAACATGGACCACAACATTGATACTAGTATTGTTAATCACCCGTTGTAAATTGGATCTTAACTATGCTAGGAGAAACAGGCACCCGCAAAGCCACTTATGCAATACAAGTTGCATGTCAAGCGTGGAGCAAGTCTCATGAATGATGTCATGTAAGGTTAGCCCGGGCCGCTTCATCCCAACATACCGCAAGATACAAAGTACACAAGAAGCAATCGACAATAAAAGCATCAACGCCCACGATGACCATTGTGTTCTACTCGTGCAACAGATCTACATATAGACACGGCTCTGATACCACTGTAGGGGTTCGTAGCATGGAAAACAAAAAATTTCTATCGCATACAAACAAACAAGCCAAGATCTATCTACTAGATTGTAGCAACGAGTCGATGGAATAACTTACCCTCGAAGATTCCAAAGCGGTTAACGAGAGCAGATTCTCGTGGGTGATGTAGTCGTACTCTTTCCGATCTCAAGATCGCGTAGACGATCCTTCCGGCGCTGCGTTCCGGCAGCGCTCCCGCAGTCGGTCACACGTTCGGTACTCGACGAAGACCTTCCTCTCCCTTGTTCCAGCAGGCAGCGGAGGTTGTAGCACTCTCCTCGCGATTCCGGCAGCACAACGGCGTGGTACCGGAAGTAGAGGGGAGATCCCGCAGGGCTTCGCCTTAAGCCGGAGCGAGTATGGTGGATTATGAGAGAGTACTATTAGTGGTCTAGAGTTTAGACACACCAATTAGAAGGCTCTAAACCGCAGGCTAAAGCAATTAGAAGCTCTAAACCAGAACGGCTCTAAACCGGAGATTAGAGGTAGAAACTTGTGTGTCTAGAGGAGGAGGCCTGCCCCTCCTTTTATGGGTGGAGGGACCATGGCGCGCCAGGGAGGGAGGGAGTCCCTCCCCAACTCGGCCTAGGGCTGGCCGCCGGCTTGGAGGAGAGGAACTCCTCCTCCAAGTTGGTTTCAAACTCCTCTTGCTTGTTTCCCATAGTTTCTTGTTTTAGCCGTTTGACTTTCAAACTGGACATTTGACTTTTCTGTTTTAGGATTCAATTTAATCCTTTATTTGGGACAGCAAGAACACTTAGTGCATGATGCAATCATTCCAATATGTAATGACACATTCATGTACCCCTCCCCCCCCCCGGAGTGCCGAACATTCCGGAACCTTCTAGAACATTCACCGGAATCATTTCCGAACTCCGAAACGGGACTTTCCTTATATGAATATTATTCTCCGGACCATTCCGGATCACCTCGTGATATCCCGGATCCCATCCGAGACTCCGAACAACATTCGGTCTCTTTCTCATAATACCATAACTACTCAAACAACGTCGAATCCTTAAGTGTGTCTCCCTACGGTTCGTGAATTATGCGGACATGATCGAGACACTTCTCCGAACAATAACCAATAGAGGAATCTGGAAATTCATATGGCTCCCACATATTTCTACGATTACTTTGCGATCGAATGAACCACTTACATACGATACAATTTCCCTTTGTCTCACGATATGTTACTTATCCGAGGTTATGATCGTCGGTATCTCTGCATACCTAGTTCAACCTCGTTACTGATAAGTACTCTTTTCTCGTTCCCGTGATATGTGATCCCTTGTGAGCCATTCACATGCTTGCAAGCTAATTGGATGACATTCCACCGAGAGGGCCCAGAGTATATCTATCCGTCATATGGATGGACAAATCCCACTCTTGATCCATGTGTTTCAACCAATACTTTCCGAACACTCAATGCCACCTTTATAGCCACCCAGTTACGGTGTGGTGTTTGATGTCATCAAAGCATCCATCCGGTAAAGGTGATATGCATGATCTCATGGTCGAAGGAATTAGGTTACTATGTATCAGAAAGCTTATAGCAATTGAACTATTGAAATGACTTGATCTTTATGCTACGCTTATCTATAGGAGTATGTCCATCACATCATTCTCCTAATGATATGATCCTGTTGTTAATAACATCTCTATGTTCATGATCAGGAAACCATGATCATATATTAACCAACAAGCTAGTTTAACAAGAGACTTTACTAGGGACTCTTATTTTAGTTTACAAATCACACAAGTATTAATGTTTCCGGTTAATACAATTATAGCATGGTATGTAAACATTTATTATAAGTGTGAATATATGATAATAACCACTTTATTATTGCCTCTTGGGCATATCTCCAACAGATACTACAACAAAAGGCTAAGTATATGACTGCTATAGTAGCAGCAAATGAGGGAATTTGTGTCAAGTAGTTTGTTATCAAAATAAGGTGTGGTTCGCAACGGGCTAACACTAAAGATATATTGTACGACAATAGTATCGATATGATTTAACCCCTAGGAACTAAAGGTCTCACCAAAAGACCAAATTTATACAATGCCATCTTATTGGAGAATGAGTGATGCGTGGAGATGCAAAGACATGTAAATACACACGAACCTGAAGCGTCAGATCCGTAGATTATGTTAACCACTTGTAATTGCGTATATGGAACACCAGAAAGCCATATGTGTTCAATACGCAAAGTTTCTAAACTATATTATTGTCTCTAGTGCAAGTGGGAGACTAAAGGAAATATGCCCGAGAGGCAATAATAAAGTGGTTATTATCGTATTCCTTATTTATGATAAATGTTTATTTTGCATGTTATAATTGTATTAATACGGAAACGTTAATACATGTGTGTTTAATAAACAAAAAGGAAGTTCCTAGTTATGCCTCTCTTATGAACTAGCTCGTTGATTAACATAATGATCAAAGGTTTCCTGATCCTGGACATTGGATGTTGTTAATAACAAGGTCACAACATTAATGTAATGGTGTGATGAACATTCATCCGAAGTATAGCATTACGATACAAGTCATTGAGTTTATATTGCTATAACAACTTACGAAGTAATCCTAATCCTTAGTGTTTGACGTGATTTTGTATTTAGCACCTGAAAGATCTCATGGCTTTTGGCGTGGATACACATATAAATATGCGACACACAGAATATTATTTTTTTGAGCAAATGAGTACAAGGCGTGACCTAATTACCTGCCCGTACAAATTTACTTGATTAAATGCCTACAAGTTTTGCATGCATGCAGGAAGCTGGCCACGGGCCATGTACATGTATACGCATATATGTGTATGTATAAGTCTGTATCCTAGCCAGCTGGAGCAACGGCCGCGCGTCACAATTACAGGCCGAGGCGGTTTGCCTCCGCTCGTCAAGGTCGCACCGATCGGGTGTAGCAGTGGATGGATAAAGCAAGCCGTGGGATAAGATAAGCATGCCTTTAGATTGAACCTTAAAATGAGCAACCGTATAACAACTCGGCAACGACGTCCGCGCAGCGCGTCGCTGTTAATTCTCGCTCGACGCTCGTCGTCTATAAAAAGGACTGAGCAGCAACTGAGAAAGAGGGCGAGAGGACACACACATACGTACACACACAGAGAACACGCTGACCCGCGGCTGCGGACGTCGACGCGCCGGAAATGAAAAGGGAGGCGGCAGCTGCACGACGCGCCGAGATGCTGTCCACAGCGGCAGCCCGGGAGGCGCGACGGAACATGCCCGGGGCTTGAAGACCGAGGTCGTCGCCAGCACGGCTCCATCGCCGGTGACTTGACGTCGGACCGGAAGTTATCTCCGGAGGAGGAGCCGATGAAGCTCGACGCTGCCGGCCTCAACACCACTAACTTGGAGTAGTCATCACGACCACGACGCTGAGCGTGGGCGTCTTCTTCATCTGGGCCGCCGGAGCTTACAACGCAGCCATCAACCGGGTCCTCTACGGTCTACCCCGACACCTACTTCTAACTCGTTCCCTTCGGCAATTTCGTGTGCATATCGATATGCCTACAACCCAAGAACTTGAAGGTGGTTGGAGGACATCGGTAACACGGCGCGTCCGACGGCAACCCGCCCCCGCTCCATGCTGTACATCCAGAAGAGTGGAGCGGCTCGCCAAAGACGCCGCCATGGCAGCTGCCCATACGCAGCCTGCCGGCGACACTGACGGCCATCGACATGGCCGTCGAGACACAAGTCCTCCATTACCTAACTCCATTTTGAGTTCTGATCAAGTTGAAGGTGCGTGCATGGTGCAGTCTAGCATGCCAGCGCGTTCCAAGAACCAAGCACATCCATGCAGGTATACGTGCCTATCGCCTCAAAGCACGTGATGAAGGTCTTGGAGTATGCATGGTGACCCCCGCTGCTAACCACGACGCCGGTCGCCGGCGTATTATTCTTCGACGCGGTGAACCTGGTCTTCATCGAGTTCATATTCCATGAGCGCGCTGGTCCTTCACCGATTCAATGTCCAGACTCTCCTTCTTATGCCTGCCAAAGGCTCTACGCTGTTGTCCGCCGCCGACGACGCCGGCGCCGATGGCAAGGGCAGCGGCACGCCGCTCGCGCCAGGAGCTACGTGGGGTGTCATCATCGTCACCGGCACCGTGCTCTTCCCTATGCAGACCATCACCGACACCAAACGGAAGCTCACAACGAAGCGCTCGTGTTCGTCGCTGGCTCCCGAGAACACCCACACCGGGAGTGGTAGATGAAGAGAAGTAAGGCATTTCACCTAGCTAGAAATGCCCACGTATGTACGCATGTGAAGAAGGAGCTATCAAGCCCACGACGATCTAACCCATCATCCAATCAAGGTATCGTGAATAATGATTAGTTTATTACACGTGTGGGTGTTCTACTTTCAGGTACGAATGGATCGCTGCAAGGACGCCCGTGCATGATTATACAAGATCACTGCCCGAAATGTCCGGAGATCTTCCTCGCCATGGAAGCTACGGAGCCGGCTCCGTCACGCTCGCCGCTAGGACTTCGGTGTCGGCACGTGCGTGCACCAATCACCTTTTGATAGTGTTGTTGCAAGGGACTACATCGACACATGCCGGCGACATCTTCATCAACACCTCCTTCGGCGCCAGACAACTAACTACATCAACATCGTATCTCACTCCCGGATAAATCACGCGACCACGGCCTCCCAAGCTCCGACGAGCCCAAGTACACCTCTGGCGTCACGAGATCTACATCACCAAAACCATACACCGTCGCTATCAAGCCATACTACTGCTCAGCGCTACCCAAGTCTACATCGACTCCTACAGCAACACTCTTCTTCAAATCTCAACCTAGCACCGGCGAGGCGAGGCCACTTCACCGACATGTCCTTCTCCGATGAAGCAATTCATTGCTTGCCGGGCACCGACGAGGTGAAGGCAAGCCATCAAGTCCGACACCGACAAGGCGGACACCACCAGGCCAGGCACCGACGAGGCGAAGGCCGCCCACCTGTCTGAGCCGACGAGGCCAGACATCTTCATCATCGGACATCGACAAGCCGGGAAGCACTACTGGTCATCGTCGGGGCGACGGACGTACCGCCACAATCTTCCACTTCATCATCACACCACCAGCTCGAGTGTCGCCCTCCAGCCGCGACAGAGACCCCGACTCCACTTCTTCCGAGGTGCGGTGACAACGGTTGGCGGGCAACCACACCAGCCGACGCGAGACAACGCCTCCGACACCTCTTCTCCCAAAGCTTGTGAGACGACACTCTTGTCTAGGACGGCAGCCGTGAACTCGGCGTCGGACCGAGATGAGGTGTCGACCACATTGGCTGCACCGACTAGTACGTGTGCGTTGGTTTCACACCGACGCCGATCTCCACCAATACTTACTCCCGCGAGGCACACCCTTGCACACCCCGACGAGGCTGCTGGTCGTCGAGAAGTCCAAGCTAAGCGGACCCATGCTACTCCAAATTCAACTACAATGATACCGTCAAGACCGACGAGGCATGACGGCAAGGGCAAGCGTGGCCGGAGCAAAGGCCACGCTACTCGCGGCGCGTATACTGCCGAGGACACGGGTACTGCCGCCGCCCACACACACCACCATCACATCATGCATGGAGATCGCGAAGCGAAGACGACGAAGACGACCATTGAAGCAACTTAATCGGAGGTGGTTCGCGATCTTTAGTCGCGGACGTAATTAATCGGGAGCCTTCCGAGGCCCCGTGAACCAGAACACACATTCGCCCAAGTCATATTGGCCGCGCAAGCAGGCCACGGAGAGCATATGTAAAGGGATCATGTAATTTTGTTTCTCCATTGAGAGATTAATAAAAATGCACGTTTCCTATGTCTTTATTTGTGTACTTAGTACACTGGCACGCCCGCATATTTATTTTTCCCTGGCGCGTAGAGAGATAATATCTGTGTCGCGTTTTTATTATTTCTCGTGTCAAACACTTAGACCATGATATCATGTCAATCACTAACACCGGAAGAGTTTCTTGATAACATCAAACATCACACCGTAACAGGGTGATTATAAAGATGGGTTCAGAACTACTAAAGTGTTATGTTGAGGCCCATGGATCGAGAGTGGAGTTTTTTCATCCCGATGATGGATAGATTATCTCTGGGCTCTCTCGGTGATATCACATTGATTAGCTTGCAAGCAAGTGATTTGATCACTAGAATGTTATATCACAGGAACGAGAAAAGAGTGCATGTCAGTAACGAGATCAAACTAGTTATGGAGATACCGATGATCAAATCTCGGACATGTAATATATCGCGAAACAAAAGGATTAAGATACTAGCGTAAAAGGTTCCGACGATCACAGGAAAGTCATCGTTGAATGTGTGAGAGTCAGTATGGATCTCCAGGTCCCGCTTCTGATTATTGATCAGAGAAGGGTCTCGATCATGTCCGCATTATTCGCGAACCATAGGGTGGCACACTTAAGGTACACTAACATCCAATTGGAGCAAAAGTTTCATGCCAGAAAGAATAACAAGCGCAGGAATTTATTTCACTAGACACCGAAACTGTTTCGGTTGAAATTGCTGAAACTGGTTCTGCATGTGAAATTTTATATGAATGTTTGTTAATTAAAGTAATTAACAAAATTCTGAATAAATAAATAAATAAAAGAGTTTTATTTAAATGAGAGCTTGCATTAAATTTGGTGGAAATTTAATGCATGTGAGTGGATTTTGAGTGGAGGCTCTTTTATGGGAGTGGAGGCTTTTCATTTTGAGTGGGAGCTCCACCCACATGAATGTGGAAGAGGTGGGGCAGCCACCATGGCTGGCGCCATGCCCCTTGGGGTGCCCCCCTCTCCCTATAAAGGACCCCCCTCTCCTCCTCTCAATGTACACCTCCTCGTGAAGGATCTCTCTCCCCCTCTAGAATTTATCCCCCATGGTCTCGGACTAGCGAGATACATGTTCCCGATGGCTATTCGGCAAGAAAGGGTTGTGCTTCCGCTGCATCGCTGGAGTGAGGAGGCGGAGGTTGCTCGGTGTCTTGTATGTGTGTGCGAGCACGGATGCGCTGCTGTTTTGCGGCGCTAGGACTTCCTCTCGATCTTGAGACCGACAAGAGATTGTCTACATCAACCACGAGTTTGAACTCGTTAAGCTTTGTCGGTCTTCAAGGGTATGTTCTCTACGGATGTATATCCTCCCGTTGCTTGTATCTAGTAGATAGATCTTGGTACTTAGTTGTTCCCATTGTAGGAAATTTTTTGTTTTCTATGCTGCGAACCCTATACTTATTTATTTTATTGTAGAAAAGTAATTTCTACTCATTGAAAACTACTTAAGATTTAATATTCTCCATATCAAACATGGGATCATGTTGACACATGTCATCACTACATATTTCATCACATGGGAATGTGATTTAAAGTGGTGTCACAATTTAATAAGGTTTAACCCTTTTATTTTATTTAATTAAAGTGACTAGAAATGCCTATGTGGCATTCTTTTATTACTTGATCCTTATTTCTGTAAGTAAACCTATATATTTTTATATATTCTGAAAGGTATGGTCAAATGTGATTTTTGAGAGTTGGAATCAACTCAAAAGCTCTTATGGTTGAACTTTGAAAAATGTTTGAATGCAGAAAAGCTTCTGCCTTGTTATTTTTACCATGGTTGATCTACAAATCCAAATGGTTTGAATCCAACGGGCTTGGATTAAGCTTTCCAGTACCTTTCTAACAAAATTGGTTTCATGCATTTTGGTTTAGTGAATCGAGCTGGGTTGATTTTTGAATCTAGGTACAGAAGTGTGTTTGAAAATAAATGAATAAAAGTAATTTTAAATTGTTGGGTCGTGGGGGACGATTAACTGAGACGGTCCACTACGCACAGCGCACGCACGGGCTAGTTAAGTGAGGGACCCCACTCGTTAGTGAGACAAGGAGGGGCGAAGCGGTATGGAGCGATGTGGACCATAGGATCTAATTCTAATTGAACGGCTCGAGTTCATCGTCCACGCTTGAACAGGACGCGACGAGCACGAACCCTAGCGCATTCAGTGGGGGTCGTGGGAGGCTCACCGGGGCTCTGGCGATGGTCGGCGACGGGGGCGAACGACGAAGTCGACGACGGCGATCCTCCTGGTACCGGTAGCTTCTCCTGGGGCGGCTCCAATCGACGGCGCCTCTCCTTCTCTGCAGCGGCGAACTTCGGTGAAATTCCGGCGATGCGCTACTCGCCTTGCTCCGAGAGTGAGTGGGTGTGATCAGTGAGAGGTGAGGAGTGAACTGGTGTGAAGAAAATGAGCGGGGGAGGTCTCCTTTTATAGCGCGGCGAGGGGACCGACGGGCGCGGGCTGAGCTCGTCGTGGTCGACGGCACAGAGTGCTACTGGCATGGGCGACGGTAGGGGCGATGCTGTGCTCCCTGGCGAAGCTCAACGACATGGTGGCAACACGTGGGGCGGTGCTGATCGGTCGGAATGTGTCGACGCTATGGGCGGGTCCGACGGCGATTTTAATAGCGCACAACGTGCATGGTCCGCGTGGCGGCGAACGAACATGTCTGCGGGGTTGCTGGGGCGGTGGTGATCACGCATGCAAGCGGCAAGGGCGGCGCGCGGTCTGTGCGAGCGTGTCGAGCGGGGCGCTCTGGCGCTCTCGGCATGGCCGCAGAGAGGTTTGGAATGAGCTTGCCATGTGGTCCAGAGGCTGGCAGTGCTTGAGGCTGGGACAGGCAGTGGTGGTGGATGGTGTTACGTCTGTGAGACAAGGTTGGCGAGGCTAGAGAGGCGTGTAGCTTGCTGTCCACATTGGGGGTGGCAAAGGGGCTCGGCATGGTCACCATTAATGGCTATGCCAAGCTCACAGTAGTGCTAAGGCTTATTAATTTGGCTAGTTCATCTACTGAGAGTGTAATGAGAGCTAGAGAGGGAACAAGGTTGGCCAAAATCGCTGCACACTATAGTGTTTGTTGTTTGTTTGTTTGCTGATCACAAGGTGTTCGATGAAATGGCCGAAAGAAATTCAAATTTGAATTTTGGATTCAAACTTGGTGGGTTTGCTAGGCACATACTAGGGAGTATCTGGTTATTTGGATTAGTCAAGGGACACTGGTTTGGTTGGGTTTTGAAAAGGGGTGATCTTCACATATGATAAAGATTCAATTTTCACTTGTGATTTGAATGAGGTTGCCAAATATTTCTGCAAGTTTGAAAGGTGGGATTTGATTCATTTTTACTTGGTCTAGCAAGGGGTGAAAAGAATTGGAAAAGTTTCTGTTTGAAATCTTGGACTAGAAACACTCAAAGTGACCTAGTGAGCAAGATTGGCAAAAATGACTAGTTGCCTTAATTGATTTGTTTTTGATTTTCTCTTGATTTGTTTCTGTTTGGAAATGTTTTATATGATGTTATTTTCAACTTTAAACCATTTCTTGCTATTTAGGTTAATCACACAAGTTCATTCATGCATTTATCAAATCATCACATACACACATGCATTCATATGATTTAAATTAATCAAAGTTTTTGTTAACCCCAATTTTAGTGATTAGAGTTTGATGATCATTGTTTTATATTTTTGGGGATGTTACAGAAAATCTCGATTCCCAATCCGACCTACGGGATCTAGATCGTGCGGGATCAACAACTCGTGAGCTACCTCATCAAATCAATCTCCCCCGACCTCCCTGGAGTGATCCTTGGGCTCGTGCACGCTGCCAAGATCTGGGCTGCCATCACCAACAAATCCTCATCCCAAGTCACGGTGCGGCTCGGGTCTCTCACGGTTGTGCTCGTCAGCACCAAGAAGAGGGACCTCTTCGTTGATGCCTATATCAACAAAAAGAAAGGGTTCATCTCCAAGCTTGCGTCCGCTGGCCGCATCGTCCCCCGACACCGAGTTCAAAGAATATCTTCTAGTCAGGCTACCGGTGAGTACAATGGTTTGGTTGCCGCTATTAATGCCAATCCTTCTAGTACCTCCGCAGATGTTTGCAATCAGTTGCTCACCTATGATCATCGCCAAGCTATGCTGAATGATTCTGATGACACCCCCACGATGTTCACATCTTTGGCAAACATTGTTGCCCACCGTGGAGGTGGTGGTGGTGGACATCACCCGACCTATGGTGGTGGAAGTGGCAATGGAGGTGGGGGTGGCTACTGCCCACATCCAGGAGGGGGTCGTGGAGGCTATGATGGTGGTGGTGGCGGCCACCAAAAACACCAAGGCGTCTCCCTCGCTACAATAATGGTCGACATCATTAACAAAAAGGAGGCCATGGGCGTGACCATGGGAACCGTGTTCCCTTCCCCGTCCAAGATGTTACCTGCCAGATCTGCAAGAAGTATGGACATCCCGCTAGCGAGTGCTGGTGGCGCTACGGCAACGATGACCATGATGATGCTCACCGTGATGATAAGAGCGCTCACATTGCTTCCTACGACATTGATACCAACTAGTATATGGAATCGGGAGCCACCACTCATCTCACTAGTGAGTTAAACAAGCTCTCTACCCATGAACAGTACAAGGGACATGATCAAATCCACATGGCTAGTGGTCAAGGTATGGCAAGTAAACATGTTGGTCATTCGATTATTCATATACCTCATCATTCTATTCATCTTCAAGATATTCTTCATGTTCGTAGGCCTCAAAAAGTTTATTATCTGCACATAAAATTGGCCTAGATAACAATGCCTTCATTAAAATTCATCCTTTTTTCTTTTTGATTAAGGATCGGGCCACGAAGGAAATCATGTTTAGAGGACCATGTCATGGTGGCTTATATCCTCTTGTACCCACCCCAACGGACAACACCAAGCACGCCTTCATCACCCTCACGTCATCGTTCATCTATATGACATCATCGTCTAGGCCATCCCTCCTCCTTCATTGCCCGACAAGTTCTTCGGAAAAATAATATGAGTCATTCTCATGAAATAACTCCTTATGTGTGCGATCCATGTCAACAAGCAAAGAGCAAGCAATTACCTTATCCCATCTTCACTAGTGTTTTCACTGTACCTTTAGAGCAAATATTTTCAGATGCTTGGGGAGCTGATCCTTCTTCCGTTAGAAAACACTCATATTATATAAGCTTCATTAATGATTTTAGCAAATTTTCTTGGATCATTTTGCTTAAAAAACGTTCTGGTGTCTATCAAGCCTTCCTCAATTTCCAACAATCTTTTGAGCAAAAATTTGGTCGAAAAATAATCATCATGCAAACAGATTGGGGGTAGCAAATACGAAAAATGAATGAATTTTGTTGAGAAATATTGTGTTCCGGGATTCTTCTATGCGTCTTACGAAAATCTTGGTACATTTGAAAAATCTGCCGTGAAGCAAACTATCTTGATATAAATCTTTATTAAACTCGATATGGAAACTATGGATATTTGACGAATATTCTTGAAACTAAATATTACATGAAATATTGTTGAATATTCCTGAAATTTTATTACATGAAATATTATGTGAGAAATATTGCGTGAATAATATTTTGTGAAAAAATACATTGAAAAATGCACTGTCAAAATAATTATTATGGAAATATATATTGTTAAATAAATGGTATGATACAAAAGAAATTTGTATGTAAAATGCTATACGGAAAATCCCCGAATGATTTTAGCTTAAAACAAGACCTTGTATGGATATTGTTGAATATACAGTGAAAAATAAGTATATATTGATATTTATAAACCCTGTATAAAGTTACGTTGAATATTCTTTGAAAATGTTATATAAATTTTGTACGAAAAGAAACTTGTACAAGGCTGGTACGGTTTTTAATTAGACTTCACTGGAACATTTGATGGTAACATTAGGGTCTAATAAGCAAAATAGCAATGGACTAAAGATGTAACATGGGAGGGCAGTTTTATAAAAGAGTAGCACGAATCTCTAATAAATAAACGGTGAGATAGATCCGTTGGACACAACATATGTATGGTTTTATATTTTTTGATTATGGACAGTGAATCTTTGATAGAGCGGGCCTTTTCACTGTTTGACTCTCCCAGTTACGTACTCCATCTGATCCAAATTACTTTACTATCATCCGAACCAAGTGTTGGATCGGTGGCCAGCCTAGCGAGTGTGCAACCAGTCTAGCTAGGTTCAAGTGCCCACAGGGACAAATTAAATGGGGTGTTATTCAAAGGCGTATAAAATTTACCGTTAGAGATGTCTCATCTTACCTAACAACGTATAGCCCGCGAGGCATCATTTCTCGGAGGTTAACTTTTTTTGGCTGTCATTCAAATCTAGACAAATGTGAGTCAAATAATTTGGATCAGAGGGGGTACATGAAGTTGATTTGTGTCCAGTTTTGCATGGTATTTTTTCATCTGTCTATCCTACTGTATCTACGCTGAAATGTGTTCTTCACTAGGGTTGCAACATCACGTCATCAAGTCCTCTTCGTCCCTCTTCAGTAGAGTTTGATTCCGTGGAGTCTCTCCTCCTTCAACCTCTGGAGTGTATCTTGGCATGTCTAGGTGCCACAGCATTATCCGGGACTCGGAGCAGTCAGAAGGGATGGCCTCCCGCTTGTCTCCATGGCCGGCCGCCACCTGTCGTACAAGCCCGATGAAGTCCTGATAGATCATCAACACGAAAGTAATCCGGTAAACTATCAGTTATGGTCTGATGTTGTGTGCACGTCTTGTGGGGAGTGATCTGAATCGAACCTGAGTTTCCCCTTCTGACGAGTCGTTCATGGTGATGAACCTCTCTGAATCCCAGAGTATCGAGCTCCTGAACCCAATTCCGGAGATGCTTATCGCAGGAGGTGGTGAAGTAGAGATATTGTGGGCTGCACCCGTGTCTTGTGCAGCAGCCAGAGGTGTCGTTGCGTTGGTGTCCGAGCTCTTGGAGAACCAGCCTGTGATCTGTGATGAGCTACATGTTGGTCCTTGTACCGTTACTGTCTGGCCTGTTCTTGCCACGGTTGCCGTTGGCCATGCTGCAAAGCCTCTGGATCGAGGATTGGAAAGGGGATATTAATTAGTTAAGTACTGTACTAGCTGCGCTGCATTTTGATTGTTGGTGCAGATTTGCAAGAGAATGAATGTACCTTGTCTGCCTGAGTTCTTGGAAGAAGCGGAGGTCGTACACGGCGGAAGCAGCGGCGAAGTGGACGACCCCGGCCATCCGGTGCCGCTCGATGTGGCTCAGCGCCACATTCCTCTGTTGGTCCGCCTCGTCGTCGTCGCCGCCGCCCGTGGTGGCGTTCTCGGGAGCGGCAAACTTGAGATGCCGTAACATGACGCCGCTGCCCCGCAGCGCCTGGACCGCCTTCGCATCCGTCCTGTTGCTCTCTGCCGCGACGACGATCCATATCAGCGGCGGCGGGACGAGGCGAAGCGCGTGGCCGAGCCGCGTCAGCGCGGCCGCCTGCGACGCGTCGTCGTCGGCGTCCGGCCCTATGACGGTGACGATCAGCAGGAGGCCGATGTCGGGGACGGCAGGCGAGGGCGGCACTCGCTGAACATAGTGATACGGAAGAAACGAGGCGCGGATGCCGTCGGCTGACAGGCCACCGGTGGTGGCCAGTGGCGCGATGGCGCCGCCGACGAAGCAGACGGCGAGCTGGACGACTAGCGCCTTGCACTTGCTCCATGGCAAAGCCCTCTTCTTGGACCTTTCCGAGGAGGAGTCCATGATCATCCTGTAGCTACTCGACCTCCCCTGAGATTTTCAGATAGAAGCAGGTGGGTCTCTGGATTGAATCTGTTTGAAAGCAGGAGACTCCGAGCTAAGTTTTATATAGATGGTAGAGGAATTCGGTGCTGGCCTGCTGGAGTGCTGGCATGGTTGACTGACAACTGTTGTTTCTACTTACTTGCTAGCACGACTGAATTTAACAATTCTGATGTTTAGTTGCATGTCAACAGTCAACCCTCGTAGAGTACAAGGTGAGGAGAACGTACAAGGGAACTTGCGAACATGTCGGTCTATTCTTGTTTTCACAAACTGAATTCAGAATGTCAACTCAACCACCCTCAAAGTACAAGGGAAGAAGAATGTCGGTGCATGTATCCTTACCCGCAAAAAAAAAAAGATGCATGTATCCTGGTTTGCCGTATTAGCCGCGTGTCTGTGTATAAGGTGTAAGCACATGCTCCCTTCATTTATAAATTTATAAGACGTTTTCGCAAGCCAAATTGACTTGATAAAACATCTTATATTTAACAATGGATGGAATAGTAGATTGGTTGCAGCCAATGAGCTCGCACAATTGTATCAGAATTCAGAAGTAAAACAAAAACAGGGCATGGAACACAAGTATACATCGGAAATCGGAAGGAAGACAGCAAGCGTGAAAAAGTTTGAGAATTTTTTAACGTCTTTGTCATGTACTGTAATAGAAGGCGAAGTCAGCAGAGTCTCCGGTACCGTCGCCGACGAGGCGCCTCGACATTGGACCCCATTGGTGACCGCCGGCGGAGGAAATCCTCGACCATGTCGATCAGTATGCCGCGGACGCATTCATCAGTCGCCCCAAGTGATCTTAACATCACCTGGGTGTCGAGGAGACCTCAAACTCGAAGCCGAAGGTGGTTGCCGCGGGCAGGGTGGAAGGCGGACCCTCATCGGTAGCCAGAGCCGGAGCGTCCCTTAGGGCAAGGTAGGGCGTCCATCCTACCTTAATTTTTTGGCAAAAATGTTCATATACTAGATGGACCAAGCGCGTTTTGCCGCATCGTTCTTTGCTACTGATGTTCAAATTTTCTCAGCATGTGGGTTTTTTGGCTGTTGAATAGGATTTCCCTTTGGTGAGCATTTTGGGTTTGCCTGCGCGTTGAACCATAAGCGATGAAATTTGGAAAAAAAATCACACAAGCCATGACATTTTGTGAAAAATCTAAATGAGAAACATAAATAACTCACAGGGAGATCAATTTGTATTCTTTCTTCTATTTTACTCCAAACAATTTCTTCTTCTTATCTTGACTTGATATTCAGATAGGTGATGTTACGGACCATGATAGAGATTTTCCTAAGTAGGTGTGTATTCTTTGACTCCAATTTTAAATTTATACAGATCATAGCTGGATTATTTATTAATAGTTAGTTCTGAATTAGCATTGAGGAATGCTTTTTTATTTAATCAATTGAAAATTCACAAAAATTATAAATCAAAATGGACTAAATGAGCAACATCCCATGAAACATTTTACTAATATTTTTATAACATGTGACCTACCTTTGCATTCCCAGGATTGCATAAAGCAAATCTTTAAAATAAGGGCTCCATGGCGAGATAAAACAAAGAACATCATTTATTTGTACTAAATTATTTTACTTCATACATTAGAATCCAATTTACTGGCATTTGGTTCTACGAATATTTTTTTGTACTCCCTCTAATCCATAATAAGTGTTGGTGCTTTAGTTCACAATGCATGCAACAAATACATATTAATATACAATATTTCTTAGGATTGACACAAGTAGTAGAAAACTCACTTGCAAATATTTTGAAATATATACTGCAAGGGAAGTGCTATTAGTTTTTTTGTTTTTGTGAGGATTGCCTTCTAAAAGCCTTTGATTGAACCAAGTTCTTCCGGATAAGAGAAAACTAAAAGGGAGAAAAATTGCACACTTCACTTATTAGTCTAACGTTCGCCTGAATTAAAAATATATGTATGTCTTTGTGTGTAACTTTCCTTAAATATCATCACAAATAGCTTTTGATCTAGTAGAGCTTTCTAGAATGAATGCATGATTAGTTCATTTCGTTGCAAATGTATTAAGTACAAATCCTAGACACAAAATATATCTGTAAGAGTTTTGTCCTTGGGTTGTTTGTTCATCATCTGCGGGTCAAATCATAGAATGTGTAACTGGCTAAAAACATGTCTTTCATGTTATTGGTTTCAACAATCAACTATCATGGCATGCACAAATTTTCTTTGGATGGAGATCACTTTTCCATTTAGAAAGAGTTATAAGCATGATCCAAGTTCTGGGCTGACAAACTCAATGAAGGTGAGACATAGACATATTCTTCTTGCTGATATCAAGTTTGTACGTTTGTATCAAAGTATCTTATATCCAATAACATGACCACATACGATTAGAATGGTTTTTTGATCCCAAGGTTCATAGATCTTGTCGTTTTAAAAATCCAAAAGACATGTTTACAAGTCTCAAAACTCTATAAACATTCTACAATGTACTTTACTTATTATTCAGTGGCAGAGACAGGGACCAGAAGGAGCCTCCCCCACCCACACACACACAACATGAATTTTTTTAGTATACCTCATGTTTTTTTACGTAAAACCTCTTAATTTTTTTGGATTTTTGTATTTCACCATATAATATGCAAGAAGCAAAATCTTTGATTGGCCCCGGTAATCTTTTTTCTGCCTCCACCTCTGACTATGTCACTCTGGGTTTACGAGAACATCCCTTCCCCCTCCCCATCCCACCCCACCCCATGGATTGATGCCTTTTATGTGGTCATGTGTTCTGTGTGAACACCTTCTTAAAAACAAAATTTAACTGTAGCCAAATAAGTTCAGAGCGCATGATTTTCAAAGAGAGTATATCTAGTCATCACGTTTAAATAGTATGCATCAGGTATATAGAAAATTCATAAATTAATAATAAAAACTTCAAATGAAGATTTGTGACACCAAATATGTTATGAGATAGAAGCAATAGACTTGGAAACCACTGATGCCATTATAGAGCAGAAAGACAAGGCATCAGTGGCGCAGTAAATCTTTGGAATATTTTTATGCTTTCATTGGCGCAAAATGGTACACAATCATTCCAATATATGCAAAAAAAATATTTTCATACATGTACACAATTGTATAATGTTCAAAGTCTTCAAAATTCTTAATTCCATGGTTGTGCATCCAATCATGATTTGGAATTAGTTGTACCGATGATTCTGACCACCAATTACATATGCATCCAAACATGATCCTTGACATTGGACCTCATTTCCAAAACACCTCAGTTTTCATATTTCCACCCCATATCAATACATGTCATGAATACCAACATCCAAAAGTTGCTGGTTAAAGATCCATTGCTTCACCTATGAACAATGAATTGCCCAACATTTTATTAACACCCCTTTGGATCCCATAATTGAGCACACAGTTCATGACCTAGAAGTCAATCCGATGAATACAAGTTGATTGAATGTGCGCATGATTAGAAATGGTGTACAAGTAATAAGAGCAATTTTAATAGAGCCTAGTCAGTAGGCTATAAGAAATACCACGTCATCAAAATTCTACTGGAGGGGAGAGAAGAGAAGAGAGAGACGGGAATGGGCGCTCCATCTATCGCCTGGCTACAGTGCCCCAAGTTTAGTTTTCTGTCAATGGAAATGAGTATAACACTAGATACTACCTTGCTGATGGTATATATCCAGAATGGGCTACCTTCATGAAAACTATACCACTTCCCCAAACAGAGAAGAACAAGTTGGCGTAATACCAAGAAGGGGCAAGGAAAGATGTTGAGCGCGCTTTCGGGGTGTTGTAGTCCCGTTTTACTATTGTACGTCGGCCTGCACGTCTATGGTATAGAAAGAGTGTTGGAAAGATCTTGCTAGCTTGTGTGGTTCTCCACAATATGATAGTCGAAGATGAGAGAGAGCAGGATGTTAGAAGTAGAATAGGACACGGTATCAAAGCCTGAAACTATACCGTGTTGTAGTCCTCTGATCCCTGACTCCTCCTGGGCTTGTGATATGTCCAAAACGTATCTACTTTATCGAATACTTTGCTATTGTTTCTTCTCTAAACTTGTATGATTTGAATACAACTAACACGGACTGACGCTGTTTTCAGCAGAATTACCTTGGTGTCTAGTTTTTGTGCAGAAAATGAACTATCAGGAAAAATCCCGGAAAATATGCCAAAAATTATATTTCACCAGAAGATCCACGGGAGCCAGAAGAAGAAACGGAGGGGAGGCCTGGGGGGCCAGACCCACCCCAGGCGCGGGCCCACCTAACCCCGCGCCTAAAGGGGGTCTTGCCACCCCAGGCAGCTCCTCGGCCTCCCTCTGCGCCTATAAGTTGCCTTTCGACCTAAAAACCGAGGGGGGTTCGATAGTTTTCCAGAAAGAGTTCCGCTCCGCCGCCGCCATCAGAAACCAAGATTCAGATCTAGAAACTCCGTTCTGGCACCCTGCCGGGACGGGGAATTTGGAGAGGATCATTGCCATCGTCATCACCAACGCATCTCCATCAACCAACGATGTTTCCCTCATCCATGAGTGAGTAATCCCCCGTTGTAGGCTTGGGGATGGTAGGGATTGGATGAGTTCTACCATGTAATCGAATATGATCTGTTAGGTCATAATGTCTAGTATCTCTATTAGTGCTATTTGACTTTGTTGCAACTTGTTGTGCTTAATGCTAGTCACTAGGGCCCGAGTGCCATGATCTCAGATCTAAACTTATTATTAAATCATTATGATAGTATTGTTTGTGATCTTATCCGCAAGTTGTGTACACATATCATTGTCCGGATCCAAAGGCCCCAAAGTGACAATAATTGGGACAGCCGGAGGGGATGGCTATGGTGTGAGGATCACATGTGTTCACGGAGTGTTAATACTTTGCTCCGGTGCTCTATTAAAAGGAGCACCTTAATTGACAGTAGTTCCCTAGATGCCCCGCTGCCACGGGCTGGCTGGACAGAAGATGTTGTGCAAGTTAACATTGCGAGCACGTATGACTATATTTGGAGCACATGCCTAGGATTTTTTTAGTACTTGGATGCTTGTTATTATTTATCTGCAATGCTCTAGATCTTAAAGTTACATGTTTAGACCCGTTCATGCAACGCCAGTCCATCTATCCCTATGCCTACCGCACTCGAATCCTACTGCTACCGTTACTGTTACTATTGCTCATATTTCACTGTTGTTGTTGTTGTTGATGATGATGATGTTGTTGATGATGTTGCTTTGATGTTGCTACTACAAACTGTTGCTACTGATAAACTTCTGTGAGCAAGAACTATTTACAGGTGCAGCTGAACTGACAACTCAGTTGTTAAGGCTTGAAAGTATTCTTTAGCTCCCCTTGTGTCGAATCAATAAATTGGGTAATACTACCCGCGAAGACTGTTGTGATCCCCTACACTTGTGGGTCATCAAGACTATTTTCTGGCGCCGTTGCCGGGGAGCATAGCTTTATTTGTAAGTTCACTTGGATCTATTATTGTTCACTTCTACTCCTTTCATCATGGGTAAGTCTCGTGATGGAAAGTTCCCTATTTTACCATCCACTACAAGAAGAGGTACAATCCTAAATACCTCTGCTGCTCTTGATTCACTGTCTGTTATAAGTAAGCTTGTCACACTGATACATTGGAAACGTATCTATAATTTTTGATTCTCGATGCTTGTTTAGTATCTACTTTGCTTTACTTGTCCATACTTTGAGGTGCTTTTTACATGTTTCCTGGTACTAACCTATTAACAAGTTGCAACAGTGCCAGATGCCTGTTTTCTGCTGTTTTGGTTTCAAAAAAGTTAGTAAAGAAATATTCTCGGAATTGGACGGGACAAAGGACAGAGTCAATAACTTTCCGTGGGGAACACGAAGTCCAGAGGGGAGCCCGGAAGGCCAGCCAGGGGGCCAGACCCACCCTAGGTGCAGGTGGGCCTAGCCCCACGCCTGGCTAGGGTTTGGGCACCCTGGCCACCTCCCGGTCTCGCCCCTTCGCCTATAAGAAGCCCCCGATACATAAACCCTAAATACCCGATCAGAAATCCATGAAACCGTCAGTAGCCGCCGCCACCATCGTCCCTAGATCGGGGGGATCTGAAGTTCTTCCCGGCACCCTGCCAGAGGGGAGATCATCCCGGAGTCCTTCTCTCCGGTATGATTCGTGAGTAGTTCCACCTTGGACTATGGGTCCATGTAGTAGCTAGATGGTTGTATCTCCTCCTTTGTGCTTTCATGTATAGATCTTGTGAGCTCCGTTCATGATCAAGATCTAATCTATTTGTAATCATGCATGTTGTGTTTGCGGGGATCCGATGGATATTGAGATTATTATGTTGGTTTGATTAATGGTTTTATCTCTATGATTCTATCATGTTTGTGTTGTTTGTGATCTTGCATGCTCTCCGTTTCTAGTGGTTATCTTGGCCAAGTAGTTGCTAGTGACTCCAAGAGGGAGTATTTATGCTCGATAGTGGGTTCATGCCTCTAGTTTCCAAGGGAAGTGACAATAATCTATTCGGTTGTAGATGTGTTGTTGCTACTAGGGAGAAAACAACGGTCTTTTGTTCATGGAACATGTGGACTGTTTACCTTACACACTTTGCTTAAAGCAGTTGTCTGTTGCTTGCAATTTAATACTGGAGGGGGTTCGGATGATAACCTGAAGGTAGACTTCTAGTCATAAATGCAGTTGGATGACGGTCTATGTATATTGTTGTATTGCCTAATCAACCTCATAGGATCTTTCTGGCTAGTAATTGCATTGTTATGCCTTGCTCAGTTCCTGTCAATTGCCCCGCTGTAATTTGTTTACCCTTCATGCCATGTTGTTTATCTAAGGAGAGCACCTCTAGTGAACTATGGACCCCGGTCCAATATTTACCATTGATACATCTTCCACTGTTACCTGTTTACTTGCTGCAAACCATTACCTTCCACACCATACGTTTAATCCTTTTTTTATAGCAAACCTGTCAGCTTGACAACCTCACTGATTCATTGGGGCAAAGTCTTGAGTTTGTGTTGTGCAGGTCTCTACGTTGTTTGCAACACCTGTGTGACGTTTCCTTCCTCCTTCTGTTCGATAACCTCGGTATCAACTGAGGGAAAACTTGCTGCTTTCTCTTCACACACCCTGCGCTTGGGGATACCAACGAAGTGCCACGTCGAGCATCATCAATACTTTCTGGCGCCGTTGCCGGGGACTAAAGGGACATCAAACTTCTTACTCCCCGTCAAGCATCAAGGCGCCATCAACAA
Source organism: Avena sativa (assembly GCA_916181665.1). Lineage (NCBI taxonomy): Eukaryota > Viridiplantae > Streptophyta > Magnoliopsida > Poales > Poaceae > Avena > Avena sativa. Next base: position 310,235,957 of record OV702284.1, on the reverse strand, counting down.
GTTTTCTGGCGCCGTTGCCGGGGAGGCTAAGGACGTCTTCACTAGGGGAGTCATTCACTTCCTTTCTCTTTACTTTGTTTTTAGTTTGCTTTGTTTCTTTTGCTTGGTTTTGTTTGCCTCTTTTCAAAAAACCCAAAAAAATTAGTCTAGCTTGGTTTGCTTGCCTTATTCAAAAACACACAAAAAATAGTTCTTGCTCTAGCTGCTGCTGCTGTTTTTGGCTTGCCCACCTTTGCCAAAATGAACTCTGCTGAGAACACCAAGTTGTGTGACTTCACTAGCACCAACAACAATGATTTCCTAAGCACACCTATTGCTCCACCTGCTCCTGATGCTATCTTTTATGAGAGAGCAATTTTCTGGAGCTGGTTCTGATGATCCTGCTGCCCATCTTAATAGCTTTGTTGAAATTTGTGAGATGCAAAAGTATAAGGATGTAGATGGAGATATTATTAAGATCAGGCTTTTTCCTTTCTCCTTGAGGGGAAAAGCTAAAGAATGGTTTCTATCTTTGCCTAAAAATAGTATTGATTCTGGGACTAAGTGCAAAGATGCTTTTATTGGAAAGTACTATCCTCCTGCTAAGATTATTGCTATGAGAAGTGACATTATGAAATTTAAACAACAAGTGAACATGTTGCTCCTGCTTGGGAAAGAATGAAATCTTTGGTTAAAAATTTCCCTACTCATGGACTCACTGCTTGGATGATTATTCAGACTTTTTATATAGGTTTGAACTTCTCCTCAAGAAACCTGCTGGATTCTGCTACTGGAGGTACCTTTATGGGCCTCACCTTGGGTGCTGCAACAAGGCTCCTTGATAATATGATGGTTAACTACTCCGAATGGCATGTTGAGAGAGCTCCACATGGTAAGAAGGTAAATTCTGTTGAGGAAACTTCCTCTTTGAGTGAAAAGATTGATGTTATTATGGCTATGCTTGTTAATGGGAAAGCTCCTCTAGATCCTAATAGTGTTCCCTTAGCCTCTTTGGTTGCTTAAGAAGAGCAAGTTGATGTGAACTTCATTAGAAACAACAATTTCAACAACAATGCCTATAGGAATAATTTTGGTAGCAACAACAATTATAGGCCTTATCCTCCTAATAATGGAAACTCCTATGGAAGCTCTTATAATAATGCTAGGAGTGCCCCCTCTGAACTTGAAGTAATGCTCAAGGACTTTATTAGTAAACAAACCACTTTCAATAAGACTATAGAGGAAAAGCTTTTAACTGCTGAAAAAAAAATATCCTCTTTGTCTAAAACTCAAACTTCCTTGGTTAATAAAATGGCTGCTAAACCTGAAACTATGGAAAACACCTTTGCTACTACTCATGCCATACAAGTTACTATTGATGAAAATGTTAGGCTGTTAGCTCAACTTCATGCTAGGTGGGAAAGGAAAGCTAAAATTGATAGAAACAATAGTGTGTGTGCACTATCACCACTAAACCACAAGTAGCCCCTATTCCTCCTCCTACTATGCCTAAGCCTAGTGAGCCTACTACTAGTGATGCCAAGTTTGACTTTGATATTGATGGTTGCAATATTTCTGAAGTGATTATGTTCTTGCAAAAGCTTGCTAGAAGTCCTGATGCTAGTGATATGCATGTTGCTTTCACTAAACACATTACAGATGCTCTTGTTAAGATTAAGGTAGAGAAGCTAAAACACAAAGCTTATATTCCTAGGAAAGTAGAATATAGTTGGGAACCCATTATTAATATGCAAGTGAATGACTTTGATCTCAAAGCTTCATGTGATCTTGGTTCTAGTGTCTCTATTATGCCTAGGAAGATTTATGAAATTCTTGATTTGCCACCATTAGAAGATTGTTATTTGGATGCCCCACTCAATGATAATGCTAAGAAGAAACTCATGGGGAGTATTAATGATGTTCTCATCATGGTTAACAATGCTTATGTCCCTGTTGATTTCTCTGTTTTGGATGTTGAATACAATGCTTCTTGTCCTATTACTTTGGGAATACCTTTTCTTAGAACAGTTGGTGTCATCATTGATATGAAAGAAGGCACCATCAAATATCATTTTCCATTAAAGAAAGGTATTGAACACTTCCCTATGAGAAGAGAGAATTTTCTTTTTGCTCCTCCTTTGAAAGCAAGATTTGATGTTAATACTTCTTTATTTGAAAATACTTGATTCTGCTTGCTTCTTGTGCCTAACTTAAAGGCGTTAAAGAAAAGTACTTGTTGGGAGATAACCCAAGAGTTTCCTTGAGTCTTGGAAGTTATTACTTCTGTAAGGACCTCTTCTTATCCTTTTTGTTTGCTTTTTGTGCCAAGAATGACCTCTAATGAGAGGGAAAGAAGATTTGGGGAGTTGCTGTCCCGAAACAGATTTCTGTCCTCCACCAAAAAAATCGTGAGGATGCTCTGTAACTCGGACTGAGCTCAAATTTTACGAATAAATCCCCCAGTATGTTAGCTAACTTTTGTTAGTTCAACACTTTTTGATTTGAGTAACAGAAGATGTTCGAAAAAATTCGTTTCTACCTGCTGGTCTGTTTTGACAAATTTCTGCCATTATTTGCATTTGCTTCTTATTGATACCTTTTTGAGCTCTCTTCAGGTAAATTGAGTTTCTTTGAAGGAGTTACTATAGTAGCTTGTGTTTTTAGTGAGAAGCCTTGCTGTTCCAAAGCTTTGCCAGTGGTCTAATATCTTTTGAATAAGCTAATGTTGCTAATGAAGATTGTGTGAAGTTTTGTATGAAGGAAAAATTTCAGGTATAGAGAGAGAACGATGCAATGAGATGAAGAATGGACAAAAGCTCAAGCCTGGGGATGCCACCATGGTGTCACCCCAAGAAATATCCAAGAGGTACAAGCGTCAAAGCTTGGGGATGCCCAAGGCATCCCCTTCTTCATCAATAGAAAGCTCAGGTCTGTCTAAACACTTCGTTTTTATTGTTTCATGCATAGTTACGTTGTTCTTGGAGCGTCTTAGTTTTCGTATGCTTTGCTTAGTTTGTTTAGTTTGATTTAGTAGTTTGGACCCCCGCTCTCGCTGTGTTGTTTTGCAAATAAGTTTGCTTGGTGTTTGGAAAGGAGTAGTAAGTTCTTGCTTGAAGTGCAAGAGGAGCTTGCATTGACTGCGACTTAGACTTTAGCATGAAATGCTAGGTGTTGTTTTGACCTTATGCTTAGTGATTATTGCTGTAGCATGTCTTGTTCCAAACAATTGGGATTGCTTACTGTGCCTTGAAGGAATTATGCGTTGTTTTAGCATGCAAAAGCATAGTATTGTGGTATTCTCCTTTGATGTTTTGCTTGGGTTGACTTGGCACATGCTCACACCATGTTATGACAATGACAAGTCACCATTAGCCTATATGATCATTTAGTCCTTGACTTGTAGTATCACTCTTTGCTTTGATTAGTTTGCTTTGTTGCATTGCATAATTATGGCCATTATTGCTCTCTTAGTTGGTTGCTCCCAGTCTTTTGCTAGCCTCAACTTGCATGAGTAAGTTCTACTCATGCTTCCAAACTCCCAAGAAACCAAGTTATTCCAAAGTGTCCACTATAAACTCTTATGCATGGTGTGTTACACCATTCCAACGTATATTCTTGCTTTCAACTATCTTCCAATTAAAAACTATTTTGTTATGTGAAAACTTAGTGATTAAAGCCCTCACGAACTTGATGGCACACTTTATTCTTTGCCCCTAATAAACTTGAACCATTGTGATAACTTTTTTGTATATGCTTGCACTTATAAGTTGGAATTAGCAGAATCGTGCTGTCACGGGGAACGTTTTTAACATTGCACTTGTATCTTGTTGTACTCAGTTGATATCATGTTCTTTTGTCTATGGATGTCACCGGTGTGAAATAAAGAGGGAACTTGTAAGTCCATGGAGTCTGTATCCTGTGTTAGAGAAACGCCTGGGCCGCTATCCTAAGCCATGCCTAATCATGGTGGAAACTTGCAGCATCACCATAGTGACATCTATGAAGCATTCTTCTTATAAAAAAGAGACACATTGAGAAAAGAGTAAAGAGATAAAAAATCACCATATTCCCATGGTACATAAGAAGAATTGCTGAGATGCTCATTGTTTGCTTGCCTTGTCATTTTGGTTATGGGAAAGCTCCTGTGCCATGTGCAAGGGGTACCCCGTTGGCGGTTCTCAATGATATGCAAATACTTACAGTGACAAGAACTTACCTAGACCCAAAGTTGAGTATGCATGAGGTGTGGCCCTCGTATTCAAGAGGCATGAGATTGCCAACTTATACTTCGTCAAGCATATACTCCAGCTTTGCCACTTTAACCTTAACCACTTCAAGATGCTTATGATAGGGGCAATGAGGGATGAAAGCTAACAAGTACCATATTTTTTGGAAGCTCTTTTTGAAACTTGTAATCCCTGCTTCCTTTACAAAAAGGCCTTTCTTCCCTCATTATTGATTCTCCACCTTCTACCTTTAGGCACCATTAAGAGAGCATAGTTGTCATTATGTGTGCAATGTTCCAAAGCTTATTAATTGATGCATATTGTGTTATTACTTGTTCATGTGCTACTTGTTTCTAGTCACCCTTGTGAACTTTGCAGGTGTCCTATGCATTATATTGCTACTCTATGAGGGACAAGCTGATTGCCACTATGCTATGCTTTCTACATGTGAAACAAACAAACATTTTTCAATGCATGTTACTCATGATCTTTGTTTGTAGCTTGCCATGTTGCATGCATAGTTACTATGTCCTATTGTTAGAACTCCATCTTTCATGCACATGTTTAGAGTTCTTTGATCCCAGCTTTCAATGCTTGCAAATGGTTGGATCTTTATTGTGAGGGTGCATGTCACCTCAAAAATTATTCTTTTATCACTTACCTACTCGAGGACGAGCAGGAGTTAAGCTTGGGGATGCTGATACGTTGGAAACATATCTATAATTTTTTATGCTCCATGCTTGTTTAGTATCTACTTTGCTTTACTTGTCCACACTTTGAGGTTCTTTTTACATATTTTCTGGTACTAACCTATTAACACGTTGCAACAGTGCCAAATGCCTGTTTTCTGCTGTTTTTAGTTTTAGAAAAGTTAGTAAAGAAATATTCTCGGAATTGGACGGGACGAAGGACAAAGTCAATAACTTTCCTTGGGGAACACGAAGTCCAGAGGGGAGCCCGGAAGGCCAGCCAGGGGGGGCAGACCCACCCTAGGCGTGGGTGGGCCCAGCCCCGCGCCTGGCTAGGGTTTGGGCACCCTGGCCGCCTCCTGGTCTCGCCCCTTCGCCTATAAGAATCCCCCGATACAAAAACCCTGGGTACCCGATCAGAAATCCACGAAACTGTCTATAGCCGCCGCCACCATCGTCCCTAGATCGAGGGGATCTGAAGTTCTTCCCGGCACCCTGCCAGAGGGGAGATCTCCCGGAGGCCTTCTCTCCGGTATGATTCATGAGTAGTTCCACCTTGGACTATGGGTCCATGTAGTAGCTAGATGGTTGTATCTCCTCCTTTGTGCTTTCATGTATAGATCTTGTGAGCTCCGTTCATGATCAAGATCTAATCTATTTGTAATCATGCATGTTGTGTTTGCGGGGATCCGATGGATATTGAGATTATTATGTTGGTTTGATTAATGGTTTTATCTCTATGATTCTATCATGTTTGTGTTGTTTGTGATCTTGCATGCTCTCCGTTGCTAGTGGTTATCTTGGCCAAGTAGTTGCTAGTGACTCCAAGAGGGAGTATTTATGCTCGATAGTGGGTTCATGCCTCTAGTTTCCAAGGGAAGTGACAATAATCTCTTCGGTTGTAGATGTGTTGTTGCTACTAGGGAGAAAACAACGGTCTCTTGTTCATGGAACATGTGGACTATTTACCTTACACACTTTGCTTAAAGCAGTTGTCTGTTGCTTGCAACTTAATACTGGAGGGGGTTCGGATGATAACCTGAAGGTGGACTTCTAGTCATAGATGCAGTTGGATGACGGTCTATGTATATTGTTGTATTGCCCAATCAACCTCATAGGATCTTTCTGGCTAGTAATTGCATTGTTACCTTGCTCAGTTCCTGTCAATTGCCCCGCTGTAATTTGTTTACCCTTCATGCCATGTTGTTTATCTAAGGAGAGCACCTCTAGTGAACTATGGACCCCGTTCCAATCTTTACCATTGATACATCTTCCACTATTACTTGTTTACTTGCTACAAACCATTACCTTCCACACCATACGTTTAATCCTTTGTTACAGCAAACCGGTGAGCTTGACAACCCCACTGATTCGTTGGGGCAAAGTCTTGAGTTTGTGTTGTGCAGGTCTCCACGTTGTTTGCAACACCTGTGTGACGTTTCCTTCCTCCTTCTGGTTCGATAACCTCGGTCTCAACTGAGGGAAAACTTGCTGCTTGCTGTTCACACACCTTGCGCTTGGGGTTACCAACGAAGTGCCACGTCGAGCATCATCAAGACTTTCTGGCGCCGTTGCCGGGGACTAAAGGGACATCAAACTTCTTCCTCCCCGTCAAGCATCAAGGCGCCATCACACACCATCACCACATACACATGTTTTTTTACCCTGGACTGTGAGGCAAAAGCCCCACAACAAAATTTTATTAAAAAGGAAAAAACAACAGCTGTACAACTACTATACAGGAAGGAGAAAACAAAACACTCACCTCACTCACCTATTACAGTAAAAAAACTCATTATGAAGGCAGGCTAATGATTTTAAACACGGAGAAGAAGAGAAATTGTCTGAGTCATGGACAAGGTTCTGTGCCTTGATTCATGCACATCCTGGATGTCCATTACCTAAGAATGAGCTTCTTGATATTTATTATAATGGACTAACTGATGATTCTAGGACATACCTAGATAGCTTTGCTGATTGTGTTTTCAGGAAAAGGACTCCTGCAGATGCTGAAGAATCAATGAATAAAATAAGCAAGAATTATGATGATTGGACTTCAACTGAGCTGAATACACCTGAGCCTATTACTCCTGAACTAGTTATGCCTGAACCAGTTCCAGCACCAACAACAAAGAAGAGGGGAGTTATTGCATTAAATGATGAAGTGATGAAGGAAGCTAAGAAGTGTCTAAAGGAGAAAGGTATTAGAGCTGAAAATTTGAAGAATCTACCTCCTATAGAAGAATTATGTAAGCCAATTCCCCACTCATATACTATTGAGGTACACTCTCTCCAATTTAATGAAGGTGATATTCCTTATGGTAAGCCTCCTGATCAATGCTTAGAGGAACTTGACACATTTATTGTTAAACAAGGTAATTTTAATACAAGTTCAGAATCATTGATTGGAAAACTCTAGAGCTATCCATGAGTTGAAAGATATTGTGGAAAGAACTTCTAATGATATTAAAATGCTTTGTAAACACTTTCAAATGGTTCAAACTCAACTTGATCAACTTGCTAAGGTACAAAAGGATATGCTAGTTAATGCTTCATGAAATAAACATGCTTATGGAATTAGACCTAAGAGTGGTGCAGCTACTCAAGATCCTTTATATCCTGAAGGACACCCTAAAAGAATTGAGCAGGATTCCCAACAAGGTGAAGATAGTGGTAGTCCTCATAAGAGAAAGAAAAAGAAACATAAGATAGTTGAGGAACCACTTGAACCTGTTGTAGATCCTAATAGTATATCTATCTCTGATGTTGAAACTGAGAGTGGTAATAATATTTGAGTCTCCTGATAAGGAGGAAGGTGAGGAAGAACCTAAGAAGCACACTAAGAACACTAGGTACACAAAAGAGGATTTTATTGCTAATAAACATGGTAAAGAGAGAGAACCTTGGGTGCAGAAACCTATGCCTTTTCCAGGTAAGAAACACAAGTAAAAGGAGGAAGAACACTACAACAAGTTTTGTGAGTGGATGAAACCTTTATTCTTGCAAATTCCTTTGACTGATGCTATTAAATTGCCTCCTTATTCAAAGTATATGAAGGATATTGTCTCTAATAAAAGGAAGATTCCTAATGAGGAGATTTCTACTTTGCTTGCTAATTACTCCTTCAATGGTAAGGTTCCAAAGAAACTTGGTGATCCAGGTATACCAACTATTCCTTGCTCTATTAAGAATAATTATGTTAGAACTGCTTTATGTGATTTGGGAGATGGAGTTAGTGTTATGCCTTTTTCTCTCTACAAGAGACTCCAGCTAGAAAAGTTGATACCAACTGATATATCTTTGCAAATGGCTGATAAGTCAACTACTATTCCTGTTGGTATATGTGATGATGTTCCTGTTCAAGTTGCTCATAATTGCATGGTTTTAACTGATTTTGTTGTGCTTGAAATGCCTGAAGATAATAATACGTCTATTATTCTTGGGAGACCTTTTATTAATACTGCAGGTGTTGTCATGAATTACAATCAAGAAAAAGTAACATTCAATATTAATGACAAAGAGCACACTGTCTATTTCCCTAAGAAGGTAGTTAGAAGACATTGCTTGTATTCCATTGAAAATATTGAGAGTATAAAAGTTGGAGAAATATATTGTCCCATCCCACAAGAAAATTTTGAAACTATTATGATTGGGACCATTGCTATCAAGTATGAGGTAACATAATCACCTTGTGGAATACAAAATTTTGTTTCATATAAGATTGTTTTGATAACAAGACTTGATCAACCTTGTTAACAAAAGGATTTTAATGAACAAAATAATGTTTTCACTATGGTTATACTTGCTCACTTCTATTTTTCTCCTTTTCAATCTTTGCTATTCGTCGTGCCTAACTTAAAGGCGTTAAAGAAAAGTACTTGTTGGGATATAACCCAAGAGTTTCCTTGAGTCTTGGAAGTTATTACTTCAGTAATGACCTCTCCTTATCCTTTTTGTTTACTTTTTGTGCCAAGAATGACCTCTAATGAGAGGGAAGTAAGATTTGGGAAGTTGCTGTCCTGAAACAGATTTCTGTCCTCCATCATAAAAATTCGTGAGGAGTCTCTGTAAGTCGGATTGATCTGAAAATTTACGAATAAATCCCCCAGTATGTTATCTAACTTTTGTTAGTTCAGCACTTTTTGATTTAAGCAACAAAAGATTTTAGAAAAAAATCGGTTTCTACCTGCTGGTCTGTTTTGACAGATTTCTGCCATTATTTGCATTTGCTTCTTATTGATTCCTTTTTGAGTTCTCTTTTGTGGAATTGAGATTTTTGAAGGAGTAGCTAGAGTAGCTTGTGTTTTTAGTGAAAAGTTTTGCTGTTACAAAGCTAAACCCGAAGGTCTACTATCTTTTGAATATACTAATGTTGCTAATGAAGATTGTGTGAAGTTTTGTATGAAGGGAAAATTTCCGGTGTAGAGAAAGAATGATGTAATGTGATGAAGAATGGAAAAAATCTCAATCTTGGGGGGTGGGAGCCACACCGTGTCGCAACAAGAAATATTTAAGAGGTACGAGCGTCAAAACTTGGGGGTGCCTAAGACATCCCCTTCTTCATCAATAAAAATCTCAGGTCTTTCTAGACACTTCGTTTTTATTGTTTCATGCACAGTTGTGCTGTTCTTGGAGCGTCTTAGTTTTTGTTTTTGGTTTTGCTTTTCTTGGTTTGTTTTTGCTTAGTTGGATTGTTTGAAAAATCAAAAACACCAAAAATATTTGTTGTTCTTATTTGGTTTTGTGAGTTCTTTGCAGGGTTCAGCCGTCCTCAGTGGATTTTGGTTTTCATGTTATTATTCAAGTCACACAAGTGAAGGGCAATAATGAAGATTAAGACAACTTGAGGAGTGGTAAGAGGCTGGTAACGAACTCTATTTGTTTCATTTTTGTACATATACTCATGATTGTGAGCATGCTTAGTTTGTTCATGGTAAGGAGTGTGTTATTGATGGATGCTTAGTAGTTCTTTCTTGTCTATGATTAGCTCCAGATTGCAAATAGTTTGTAGCATGTCATATGAATTTTTGCTTGCATTATTTTATTCATACTTTGGTATGACATTGTGGTATCCTCCTTTGACTATTCACATGAATCGACTTGGCACATGCTCACGCATGCATATGACTAATCAATAGTCAGTAAGCCTCGATGATTTATTTTGCCTCGTATTTCTTGTATCACTTTCATGCCCTAATTAGTCCTATTCTGTTGCAAGCATGATTATGATAGTTATTGCTCTCTCGTTTGTCGCTCCCTCTCTATTGCTAGCCTTCACTTGCACTAAGTATGTGCTCTACTTGTGCTTTCAACTTCCCAAAACCAATATTGCTAGTTGTGTCCACCATACCTACCCATTAGCATCATTTGCTATTTCAGTGCATATTCCATATGCCGTGTTTTCTTCCAAAATAAAATGTTTGACTATTTTGAGAAAGTTAGTTAGTAAAGCTGTCACGAACTTGATGGCACACTTTATTCCTTGCGCTTAATAATCCTGAATCATTGTGACTAGTACATGAAAGTTATATGCTTGCTAATTATATACTGGGAGTCAGCAGAACCGTGCTATCACGGGGAACGCTTTCAACAATTTTTGGATATCTCATCCAGTTGATTGCTCTTTTGTTTATGGATGTCGACGATGTGAAATAAAAGGGGAAGTTGTTAGTTCATGGAGTTTATACACTGTGTTAGAGAAACGCCTGGACCGCTAGCCTAAGCCATGCCTAATCATGGTGGAAACTTGCAGCATCACTATAATGAGCATCTATGAAGCGCCCTCAATAAAAAGCTATGCATATGGTAAATAAAAAGATTGCTGAGATGCTTATTGTCTGCTTGCCTTGTCATTTTGGTTATAGGAAAACTCATGTACCATGTGCAAGGGGTACCCCGTTGGCGGTTCTCGATGATATGCATGTATTTACAATGACAAGAACTCAAGGGACTTGGGATTTCCAGTCTATGGTCTGTCAAGCATATGATTCAGAGTGGACCTCACTTTCACCTTAACCACATGAAGATGCCTATGATAGGGGCAATGAGAGATCAAAGCTAATGAGTACCTTCCTTTCAGCATTGGGAAGCCTTTCAAACCTTCACAAAACGTTTTCACAACTTTTTGAGTCACCACTTATTCTATGAGCACCTTTTTGAGAGCATAGTTGTCATTCTTGTGTTTGTTCCAAAACTTGGTTAATTATGTCATGACTTTGATGCTTGTATCTCTGATATCTTTACTTCTAGTCTTCATGTGAACTTCAGAGGTGCCTTGGCATTATATTGTGCTCTTCAAACAAAGGCAAGCGAGATACCACTCTATCATACCTTATTATGAGTATTGCAATGTTGCTTATGTTTATGTTCCATGCTACTTATTATTATTGAGTTGGTTTCTCTTTATAGCTTGCAATGACTATTGAGTAGACTTAGTTGCATACTCTTTATTATGAATTTTCTAAGAATCTACTCCTGTGCTGAGAATATTTACATCATATGAAGCAAAGTGTTTGTGAAAGTACTTTTATCGCACTCAGTTTTCAACTGAATTGCTTGAGGACAAGCAATAATCTAAGATTGGGGGGAGTTGATACGTAGAAAATGTATCTACTTTCTCGAACACTTTGCTATTGTTTCTTCTCTAAACTTGTGTGATTTGGATACAACTAACACGGACTGATGTTGTTTTCAGCAGAATTACCTTGGTGTCTTGTTTTTGTGCAGAAAATGAACTATTAGGAAAAATCCCGGAAAATATGCCAAAAATTATATTTCATCAGAAGATCCGCGGAGCCAGAAGAAGAGACGGAGGGGAGGCCTGGGGGGCCCAGACCCACCCTAGGCGCGGGCGCACCTGACCCCGCGCCTGGAGGGGGTCTGGCCACCCCAGGCAGCTCCTCGGCCTCCCTCTGCGCCTATAAGTTGCCTTTCAACCTAAAAACTGAGGGGGGTTCGATAGTTTTCCAGAAAGAGTTCCGCTCCACTGCTGCCACTAGAAACCAAGATTCAGATCCAGAAACTCCGTTCTGGCACCCTGTCGGGACGGGGAATTTGGAGAGGATCATCGCCATCGACATCACCAACGCATCTCCATCAACCAACGATGTTTCCCTCATCCATGAGTGAGTAATCCCCCGTTGTAGGCTTGGGTATGGTAGGGATTGGATGAGTTCTACCATGTAATCGAATAAGATCTGTTAGGGCATAGTGCCTTGTATCTCTATTAGTGCTACTTGACTTTGTTGCAACTTGTTGTGCTTAATGCTTGTCACTAGGGCCCGAGTGCCATGATCTTAGATCTGAACTTATTATTGAATCATTATGATAGTATTGTTTGTGATCTTATCTTCAAGTTGTGTACACATATCATTGTCCGGATCCAAAGGCCTCAAAGTGACAATAATTGGGACAACCGGAGGGGATGGCTGTGAGGTGAGGAGCACATGTGTTCATGGAGTGTTAATGCTTTGCTCCGGTGCTCTATTAAAAGGAGCACCTTAATTGCCAGTAGTTCCCTAGAGGTCCCGCTGCCACAGGCTGGCTGGACAGAAGATGTTGTGCAAGTTCTCATTGCAAGCACGTATGACTATATTTGGAGCACATGCCTAGGATTGTTTAGTACTTGGATGCTTGTTATTGTTTATCTGCAATGCCTCGATCTTGAAGTTACATGTTTAGACTCGTCCATGCAAGGCCCGTCCATCCATCCCTATGCCTACCGCACTCGAATCCTACTGCTACCGTTACTGTTACTATTGCTCTTGTTTCACTGTTGCTGTTGTTGTTGCTTTGTTGTTGCTACTACAAACTATTGCTACTGATAAACTTCTGTGAGCAAGAACTATTTCCAGGTGCAGCTGAACTGACAACTCAATTGTTAAGGCTTGCAAGTATTCTTTGGCTCCCCTTGTGTCGAATCAATAAATTGGGTAATATTACCCGCAAAGACTGTTGCGATCCCCTACACTTGTGGGTCATCAGCTTGTAACTTGTTGTACCTCTCTGTTATATAAACACGTACAGGGCCTCGGTAAGATTCAACCGAGTAGACCCAGCTGAAATCTACAAGTTTGAACTTTTATAAGGTAGGTCGCCGGTGAGAGCGGAGTCGATGGAGCACTGCGTGCAGAAGATCTGGGCGCGCTGGTCGGGGTCCCCGCGTCGTCCGCAGAGGATCCGGAGGTCGCAGGTATGGGCGGGTTTGGCGCGGTGCGGCACTGACTATGAGGATACTTTCAGTCCAGTTGTCAAAATTGCAACTGTTCGCCTTATTTTGGCTATTTCTGTCTCTAGGGGATGGAGTTTGCGACAGTTGGATGTCAAGAACGCGTTTCTTCATGGTGTTCTCGAGGAAGAGGTCTACATGAAACAACCACCTGGTTATGAAGACAGTGGAAAACTGAGTTATGTTTGCAAGCTTGATAAAGTGTTTTATGGACTAAAGCAAGCACCTAGAGCTTGGTATTCTCGATTAAGTTCTAAGTTGATTGAGATAGGATTTATTGCGTCAAAGTCTGACACATTGTTGTTTATATATCACAAGTCACATGTGACTATCTACATGCTCACCTACGTAGATGATATCATAGTGGCAAGCTCTTCACAAGATGCAACAAAGGCTCTTTTTCAGGATCTAAGTAAGGAGTTTGCGTTAAAGGACCTTGGTGATCTTCATTATTTCTTGGGCATTGAAGTTCACAAGGTACATGATGGTATAGTCTTGAATCAAGCTAAGTATGCTGAAGATATTCTTGCACGAGTAGGTATGACAAACTGTACTGGTGTTCCTACAACATTATCATCTTCCGAGAAAATAACTACATGAGAGGGAGATTTATTAGGGCCTGAAGACAGCACCAAGTACATGAGTATGGTTGGTGCTCTGCAGTATTTAATGAAGAGTTTCGCAGCATAGTAAATCAAAAAAATTCTACGGATGCGAACGAGAAAGCCAAGATCTAATCTAGGAGATGCAATCAACGAGAGAGATAGATGAGATCTTCATACTCTTGAATAAATCGCACAGCGGAAACGTTCAATGGAACGTGGGTGATGTAGTCGAACTAGCCTTCTCCTCCTCGCGATCCGATCCGATCCAACGCCGCAAGTGAAGGCGCCTCCGAGAGATGGACACGTACGGTGCCGCGACGTCTCCTCCTTCCTTGGTCCAGCAAGTAGGGTGGAGAGATGGATTGGATCTGCAGCACGACGGCGTGGTGCTATGGTGGAGAGTTTCTGCGGCAGGGCTTCGCCTACGCGCAGTCGGGAGAGAGAGAGGTGAAGGGGCAGCAGGACGGCGGCTAGGGTTGGAGGAGTGGGGGGGGTGCGCCCCTGCCCACCTTATATAGGGGGATGGCCGGCCCCCTTCGCCCCTCCTCCAAGCCCTAGGGCAGCGGCCCCAAGGGTTAGAGTGGGGGGCAAGTTTCCCCCCTCCTTCTAGAAGATCTCTCCTAGGGTTTCCCCTAGGCTGGCCGGCTGGGCCTTGTTACCCTGGCCCAATGCGGCTAGGGCACTCCCCCTTAGGCCCACGTAGGCCTCCGACAAGTGGGCCCATGTTGGTACCACTCCGGAACCTTCTAGAACCTTCCGGTACAATACCGATAAACTCCGAAACGATTCTGAAATCCAAAAACTGCTTTCCTTTATATGAATCTTATTCTCCGGACCATTCCGGAACCTCTCGTGATGTCCTGGATCTCATCCGAGACTCCGAACAAAAAAACTCATTAACCAATTATCCATTCTATCCTAGCGTCGATGCACGTTAAGTGTGTGACCCTACGGGTTCGAGAATATGTAGACATGATCTTCTATCGATAATCAACAGAGGGGTCTGGAAACCCATATTGACTCCCACATATTCATCAATGATCATATCGGATGAACCACGATGCCAGGATTCAATTAATCCCATATATGTATTCCCTTCGTCACGCGATATTTTACTTGCCCGAGATTCGATCGTTGGTATCGGCATACCTAGTTCAATCTCGTTCACAGAAAGTACTTTACTCGTTCCATAATCCGATATCACTTTATGATTAACTCCTTAACCATGTGCTTGCAAGCGATGTTGATATCGATTACCGAGTGGGCCCGAAGTATATCTCTCCGACTCGGGAGGGAAAAATTCCATATCGATACATACAACCCAACAAGTACTTTCCGATCACCTAAGAGACACCTTTATGATCACCCTCACATAGGATGACGTTTGATGACCTCAAAGCTTTCTTCCGATACCAGGGAGTTGCATTATCTCATGGTCTTAGGAATACAATAATTGACATAAGAAAAAGCTTCGCAAAGATGAACACGATGACACGATCTAATTGCTCTGCTTAATTTGGGTATGTCCATCATATCATTCTCCTAATGACATGATCTCATTATTAATCGACAACTCATGTCTATGGTTAGGAAACCATAACCATCATTAATCAATGAGCTAGTCCATAGAGGCGTACTAGGGACACGGTGTTGTTCATAAACCACACAAGTATCAAACTTTCCGCTTAATACAATTCTAGCATGGAATATAAACTTTATCATGAACAAGAATTATAATAATAACATATTTATTATTGCCTCTAGAGCATAATTCCAACAGTCTCCCACTTGCACTACAGTCAATAATCTAGTTTACATCTGGCAACAATCTAACACCCATGGCATTAAGGTGTTGATCATGTTTTGCTCGTGGAAGAGGTTTAGTCAACGGATCTGCGACATTCAGATCCGTATGTACTTTGCTAATCTTCAGATCTCCATCTGATATATAATCTCGAATTATATGAAAACGGCGGTTGATGTGCTTGGTCTTTGGATGATATCTTGGTTCCTTAGCCAGTGTTATGGCACCAGTGTTGTCACATAATATCTCCAGTGGGTCCAAGGCACTTGGAACCACACCAAGCTCAGTGATGAAGTTCCTGATCCAAACTCCTTCACTTGACGCTTCTGAAGCAGCCATGTATTGCGCTTCTGTTGTAGATCCCGCGATCATGCTTTGCTTGCAGCTTCTCCAGGTCACAGCTCCTCCATTCAAAATATAAACGTATCCTGTCTGAGATTTAGAATCATCCGGGTCGGTGTCGAAACTAGCATCGACGTAACCTTTTACGACGAGCTGCTCATCACCTCCATGGACTAAGAACATTTCTTTAGTCCTATTTAAATACTTTAGGATGTTCTTCACAGTTGTCCAGTGTTCCACTCCTGGATCACTTCGGTATCTGCTCGTCAAACTAAGAGCATTGGACACATCCGGTCTAGTACATAGCATGACATACATGATAGAACCTATGGCCGAGGCATATGGCACTTTGCTCATAGTATCTCTATCGTTTACCGTAGCTGGACACTGAGCCTTGCTCAATATCTTACCTGACAACATGGGCAATGAACCTTTCTTTGCTTTATCCATTCTGAACTTTTTCAGAACTTTGTCTAGGTATGTACTTTGGTTTAAAGCTATTAGGCGTCTTTGTCTATCTCTATAGATTTTGATGCCTAATATATAAGCAGCTTCTCCTAGGTCTTTCATTGAAAAACATTTATTCAAATAACTCTTCACATCGTTAAGCATACCAATGGCATTTCCAATAATCAATATGTCATCCACATATAGTACTAAAAATGTCACTGAGCTCCCACTCACTTTCTTGTAGATACAAGCTTCATAGCAATTTGGAACAAATCCAAAGCTCTTGATCACTTGATCAAAACGAAGGTTCCAACTCCGAGATGCTTGCTTCAGTCCATAAATGGAACGCTGAAGTTTTCACACCTTATTAGCATCCTTAGGATCGACAAAACCTTCGGGTTGCATCATATATAACTCTTCATCAATGTTGCCATTGAGGAACGCAGTCTTGACATCCATCTGCCATATTTCATAATCATGAAACGCAGCAATTGCTAATAAAATCTGAATGGACTTAAACATCGCTACGGGAGAGAAAGTCTCATCGTAGTCAACACCTTGAACTTGTCGAAAACCTTTTGCGACAAGCCGAGCTTTATAGACAGTAACATTACCATCCGCGTCCGTTTTATTCTTGAAAATCCATTTGCACTCAACGGCCTTACGGTTGCTAGGAGGGTCCACCAAAGTCCATACTTGGTTTTCGCTCATGGATCCCAATTCGGATTTCATGGGATCTAGCCATTTCTAAGAGTCTGGGCTCATCATTGCTTCCTCATAGTTCGCAGGTTCACTGTTGTCTAACAACAAGACGGGTAAGACAGGGTTGTCGTACCATTCAGGAGTGGCACGTGACCTTGTCGACCTGCGAAGTTCAGTAGTAGCATCGTTTGAAGTTTCATGATCCTCGTCATTAGCTTCCTCTCTTGTTGGTGCAGACGACACTGGAACAATTTCAGGTGATGCGCTACTCTCCAACTCGAGAGAAGGTTCAATAACCTCGTCTAGCTCTACCTTCCTCCCACTCACTTCTTTCGAGAGAAACTCCTTCTCAAGAAAGGATCCGTTCTTTACAACAAACACTTTGCCTTTGGATCTGTGGTAGAAGGTATACCCAATCGTTTCCTTAGGGTATCCTATGAAGACACATTTCTCCGCTTTGGGTTCGAGCTTGTCCGGCATCAACTTCTTGACGTAAGCTTCGCATCCCCAAACTTTAAGAAACGACAACTTAGGTTTAGAACCAAACCATAGTTCATACGGTTTCGTCTCAACGGATTTAGATGGTACCCTATTTAAAGTGAATGCAGCGGTTTCTAATGCATAACCCCAAAATGATAACGGCAAATCTATAAGAGACATCATTGATCGCACCATATCTAATAGAGTTCGATTCCGGCGTCCAGACACACCATTGCGCTGTGGTGCTCCGGGTGGCGTGAGTTGCGAAACGATTCCGCTTGCTTTAAGATGCATGAGAAAATCATAACTCAAATATTCACCTCCACGATCGGATCGTAGAAATTTAATTTTCCTGTTACGATGGTTTTCCACTTCGTTATGAAATTCTTTGAACTTTTCAAATGTTTCAGATTTATGTTTCATTAAATAGATATACCCATATCTACTTAAGTGATCGGTAAAAGTGAGAAAATAGCGATATCCACCGCGCGTCGAAACACTCATTGGTCCGCATACATCGGTATGTATGATTTCCAATAAGTCCGTTGCTCGCTCCATTATTCCGGAGAATGGGGTTTTGATCATCTTGCCCATGAGGCACGGCTCGCACGTGTCAAATGATTCAAAATCAAGAGACTCCAAAAGTCCATCAGAATGGAGTTTCTTCATGCATTTACACCAATATGAC
Organism: Avena sativa; assembly: GCA_916181665.1. Taxonomy (NCBI): domain Eukaryota; kingdom Viridiplantae; phylum Streptophyta; class Magnoliopsida; order Poales; family Poaceae; genus Avena; species Avena sativa. The sequence goes on along the minus strand of OV702284.1, from coordinate 310,217,765 downwards.
CTAGACGGCAGTGCCACAAATAAGTTGGATTATCACTATCTACTTTGCATCTCTTAGCCTCAATTTTATGGATGTTCGTTTCATCGCTTTCGAGATTTAGAAGAAATAAACCATTCACAACAGGTGCATGACCATAAAAGATGTTATTCATATAAATAGAACAACCATTATTCTCCGATTTAAATGAATAACCGTCTTGCAATAAACACGATCTAGATATAATGTTCATGCTCAACGCAGGCACATAATAACACTTATTAAGGTTTAAAACTAACCCCGAAGGTAAAACTAAGGAGAGCGTGCCGATGGCCATCACATCAACTTTTGATCCATTACCAACACGTATCGTCACCTCATCCCTTGCTAGCTGCCGTCTATTCCGTAGCTCCTGTTTCGAGTTACAAATATTAGCAACTGAACCAGTATCATATACCCAGGCACTACAACGAGCCCTAGTAAGGTAAACATCAATAACATGTATATCAAATATACATTTAATGGTGCCATCCTTCTTGTCCGCTAAGTACTTGGGACAGTTGCGCTTCTAGTGACCCTTGTCCTTGCAATAGAATCACTCAGTGTCCGGCTTAGGTCCAGACTTGAGCTTCTTCTCAGCAGGGGCAACGCGCTTGCCGCTGCCTTTCTTGAAGGATTTCTTTGCACCCTTACCTTTCTTAAAGCTAGGGGTCTTGTTGACCATGAACACATGATTATCTTTCTTGATATCCACCTACGCACTTTCAGCTTAGCGAAGAGCTCAGTGATCGTATCAGTGGAACCAATTTGATTGTGAGTAACTACAAAGCCTTTGTAGCTAGGAGGGAGTGATTGCAGAACTCTGTCAATCTTTAGCTCTTCTGGAATCTTGCAGTCCAGTTGCTCAAGACGTTGAGTGTAGCCCGACATCTTAATGGCGTGCTCACTAATAGAACTCCCTTCCTCCATCTTGCACTTAAAGAACTTCTCAGAGATCTCATATCTCTCAGAACGGGCCTGAGTCTGAAACATGGTTTTCAGTTCCTCAAGTATCTCAAAGGGCCCGGCGAATTCCTCAAAACAATTTTGAAGGTCCGGTTCCATAGCAAACAACATGGTACTCTTAATCACTCCATAATCATCTTTGCGCGACTGATAAACAGCTTTTTAATCAGCCGGCGCATCAATAGCAGGGGTCACCTAGCGCTTTCTCAAGGACATAGTCCTTTTGTCTGCCAGCGAGAATGATTCTCAGATTGCGGAACCAGTTGGTGAAGTTAGACCCATTATTATTTAGCTTTTCTTTCTCAGCAAAAACGTTGAAGTTGAAGTTGGACTTAGCCATTTGATCTACAAAATTTGCAAGTACAATTTAGACTATGTTCATGATAACTAGTTCAACTTAATCGAATTACTAGATGAACTCCCACTAAATTCAACATCCCTCAAGTTGTTTAGTGAACATGATCCAAATTCACCACACCTAATCCGATCTTCATGAGAAGAGATGTGGTTTCAATGGTGGACAACAAAGTGTCGATCATATCATTCATATGACTCATGTTTAACCTTTCGGTTCGTGTGTTCCGAGGCCATGTCTATACATGCTAGGCTCGTCAAGTCAAACCCAAGTATTTCCGCGTGTGCAAAACTGGCTTGCATCCGTTGTATGTGAACGTAGAGTTTATAGCACGCGATCATCAAGAGGCGCTTGAACACGACGAACTTTCACAGCAGTGCATACATGGGGAGAACACAATTTTATCTTGATCTTTAGGTGAGGAATCATCTTATAATGCTACCGTCGTGATCTAAGCATGATAAGATACATAAAAGGATAAACATCACATGCATATAATTTTATGTGACATGGTATAGCCAATCTCCGCGCAATGATCTCCATCTTGTGCGCGCCAGCATGATCTCCATCACTCCACCATGATTGCCTCCACCACGAATAGCAACTACAACTATTGCTAACTACTTAGCGATAAAGTAAAGCTATTACATGGCGTATAAGAAGTTGACACACAGGTCATACACAATTATAAAGACAACCATATGGCTCCTACCGGTTGTGAACTCATCGACATGCAAGTCGTGAACTATTACAAAACATGATCATTGCATACATCATACACATCATGTCTTGGGCCATACCATATCACAAAACACTCCCTGCAAAAACAAGTTAGACGCCTCTACTTTGTTGTTGCATGTTTTACGTGGCTTATGGGAGTAACAAGCTAAGAAGGATTCTTACCTACGGAAAGCCACAACGGTGATATTATGGTTGCTAACATCTGGTGTAAATCCCATGACTACTATAGTGAGAGAAACTGGCATCCACCAGCCGCATGTGTGGATCAAGCCACACGTCAAGTGCGGAGCCGGTCTCGCGAACGAGGTCGCGTAAAGTTGGCCTGGACCGCTTCGATCTCACTATGCCGCGCCATAAGAGATACACAACAAGAGGCTTGCAACATAAAACATCAATGCCCGCAACAAGCATGTTGCGTTCTACTCGTGAAACACATCTACGCATAGATCTAGCTCTGATACCACTAAAGAGTTTTGCAGCATAGTAAATCAAAAAAATCTATGGATGCGAACGAGAAAGCCAAGATCTAATCTAGGAGATGCAATCAACGAGATAGATAGATGAGATCTTCATACCCTTGAAGAAATCGCACAGAGGAAACGTTCAACGGAACGTGGGTGATGTAGTCGAACTAGCCTTCTCCTCCTCGCGATCCGATCCAACGCCGCAAGTGACGGCGCCTCCGAGAGATGCACACGTATAGTGCCGCGACGTCTCCTCCTTCCTTGGTCCAGCAAGTAGGGTGGAGAGATGGATTGGATCTGCAGCACGACGGCGTGGTGCTATGGTGGAGAGTTTATGTGGCAGGGCTTCGCCTACGCGCAGTCGGGAGAGAGAGAGGTGAAGGGGCAGCAGGACGGCGGCTAGGGTTGGAGGAGTGGGGGGGAGGGGTGCGCCCCTGCCCACCTTATATAGGGGGCTGGCCGACCCCCTTGGCCCCTCCTCCAAGCCCTAGGGCGGCGGCCCCAAGGGTTGGAGTGGGGGGGGGCAAGTTTCCCCCCTCCTTCTAGAAGATCTCCCCTAGGGTTTCCCCTAGGCTGGCCGGCTGGGCCTTTGGGGCCTTGTGCCCCTGGCCCAATGCGGCTAGGGCACTCCCCCTTAGGCCCACGCAGGCCTCCGACAAGTGGGCCCATGTTGGTCCCACTCCGGAAGCTTCTAGAACCTTCAGGTACAATACCGATAAACTCCAAAACGATTCCGAAATCCAAAAACTGCTTTCCTTTATATGAATCTTATTCTCCGGACCATTCCGGAACCTCTCGTGATGTCCTGGATCTCATCCGAGACTCCGAAAAAAAACTCATTAACCAATTATCCATTCTATCCTAGTGTCGATGCACGTTAAGTGTGTGACCCTACGGGTTCGAGAATATGCAGACATGATATTCTATCAATAATCAACAGCGGGGTCTGGAAACCCATATTGACTCCCACATATTAATCGATGATCATATCGGATGAACCATGATGCCAGGATTCAATTAATCCCATATATGTATTCCCTTCATCACGCGATATTTTATTTGCCCGAGATTCGATCGTTGGTATCGGCATACCTAGTTCAATCTCGTTCACAGCAAGTACTTTACTCGTTCTGTAATTCGATATCATGTTATGATTAACTCCTTAACCATGTGCTTGAAAGCGGTGTTGATATCGATTACCGAGTGGGCCCGAAGTATATCTCTCCGACGAGTTGATGATCACCCTGAGAGACACCTTTATGATCACCCTCACATAGGATGACGTTTGATGACCTCAAAGCTTTCTTCCGATACCAGGGAGTTGTATTATCTCATGGTCTAAGGAATACAATAATTGATATAAGAAAAAGCTTCGCAAAGATGAACACGATGACACGATCTAATTTCTCTGCTTAATTTGGGTATGTCCATCATATCATTCTCCTAATGACATGATCTCATTATTAATCGACAACTCATGTCTATGGTTAGGAAACCTTAACCATCATTAATCAATGAGCTAGTCCATAGAGGCGTACTAGGGACATGGTGTTGTTCATAAACCACACAAGTATCAAACTTTCCGCTTAATACAATTCTAGCATGGAATATAAACTTTATCATGAACAAGAATTATAATAATAACATCTTTATTATTGCCTCTAGAGCATAATTCCAACATTTAACTCTTACACGACCTGACATAGCCTATACAGTTAACAAAGTTTGTCAATACCTACATGCTCCTACTACTGTTCACTAGACTGCTGCCAAGAGAATTATGAGATATGTTAATCATACTATGAGCACTGGACTGGCTTTTCTAAAGTCAAATTCTACACTTGTGAGTGCCTTTTCAGATGCAGACTGGGCTGGGTGTGTTGATGATCGTCGCTCAACTGGAGGCTTTGTTGTGTTTTATGGATCAAACTTGATTTCTTGGAGTGCTAAGAAACAAGCTACGGTCTCCAGGTCATAAGGCTGTGGCTAATGCAACAGCTGAAGTGATATGGGTCCAGTCCTTGCTTGCAGAACTTGGAGTCAAACCGACCCAAGCATCGTGCTTATGGTGTGATAATTTGGAAGCACTTGTCAGCTAATCCTGTTTTTCATGCGAGAGCCAAGCACATTGAGATAGATTTTCACTTCGTCAGAGAACGAGTGTTGAAAAAACAGTTGGAAATTTGCTTTATTCCTTTGAAGGATCAAGTAGCAGACTAAACCACTTCCTGTAAGAAATTTTATAGAGTTTAGACATAATCTCAACTTGTCTAAGTTGCGATTAAGGGAGGGTGTTAGAAGTAATATAGGACACGGTATCAAAGCCTGAAACGATATCGTGTCGTAGTCCTCTGATCCCCGACTCCCTCCTGGCCCGACTCCTCCTGGGCTTGTAACTCGTTGTACCTCTCTGTTATATAAACACGTACAGGGCCTCGGTAAGATTTAACCGAGTAGACCCAGCTGCAATCTACCTGTTCGAACTTTTACACAGGCCACCATTCATATTGACTTGAATGAGAATGTAGGGGCTTCATTTGCTCTACCTCCTGAAGTGAATGTTGGTGGTAACATATGTTTCACTGATGTGCTGCGTAGAAAAGCTACAATTCGTGCTCGTCCACAACATACCTAGCTCAAAAATGATTTGATCGAACATATTTGGCAGAGATTTCAAAATGGCCATCATAATTAATCGTGGTAGGATACTAATATTTGCATGTTCCTATTCCTTTTTCCTGTAACATTCAGTATGAACATGATATCTTATATGAATTTTTATTTTAGGACTGGGCTATGATATGGTGATTGCTGCTAGTGCTACTTACAGGTATGCATTCTCTAATCTAAACCTGTTCTTTTTATTAACTAAAGATAGGGCTGTCAAAAAAGTTCGGGCTTGACAAACTGTGCGAGTTCGGCGCGTTAACAGCTCGGCTCGAGCTTGATTCTTCTCTCTAACAAACCAACTCAAGCCTGTTTTCGAGCTCGCGAGCTTAGTCGAGCCGAACTCAAACAGTTCGATAAAGCTCGTGATTTTTGTACAACCGCAAAATTGAGACTACTATTATTATTCCATTTGTTGTAAGACCGCTAAAATAATTATGCAGGCATGTTGGCACTGTATTACTATTATATGAAACTCCAAGCCATTTCTGCTATTCCGTTTTCAAGCTTTACTATTTTCTTGCTATGTAGCTGCATGTCGATGTACTAAAATTTTCTTACCGAGCTTCAACGAACCGAGCTCAAGCCTACTCGAGCTTTGGTCGAGCTGAACTCGAGCTTAGATGTAGGCTCAAAGGCCAACCTAGGCTCGCTCGAGCTCGGCTCGAGCTTCTACCGAGCTCGAGCCGAGCCTAACAATGTTCGCTCGAGTTCGGCTCGTTGACATCCCTAACTAAAGAGCACTCTACTCTATTATTTAGTCAACAAGAATGTATGATTCTTTAGAATTATACATGATCTGTCAACATGATTATTTATCAATAATCCGTGTGATTAACTAGCTCTCTAGCAGATGGTTGTAATGCTATTGTGAATCCATCGCATGCTTTCTATAATAAGACAGAGATAATGCATTGTTTTTATCCAACATTAGTGCTTGCTGGCACATGTTGTCAGTTTTATTTGTCTAAATATTTACCATATTGTCTTTGTTTCCTTTTCAAAAACAGTGACCAAGATTAGTGATGCAAATGGGTGGTTGTTCCTTCATACCAAAGTTCCAACTACATTTTATCACTTTTGTTGTCATCCAAATGAAAAGCAGTGCCTTCTTTTAGGCAGATTTTATTTAGCATTTTGTTTGGTTAATGATTTCTTATAAAGATTGTAATGTCTAAATGTCGATGGCATGGTGCTATGTACCTCCAGGTCGTTGCTTATCGTCTTCTAAATCGGCTTGTTTGCGAGAGACCTTATTTGTTGCTTGCTTATTAATTAATTTCCTGTGGTGTATTTTGATGAAGTGGATAGCATATATATGTATGCTGCTTGAAATGGCTACAAAGATATATCTCACAGTGGATCACAACTCACATGCACATGTAGTTATTAAATACTTAAACCATGTCTTCTAGCTAGCCTAATAGACAGTCCATTGTAATGTACTGGCTATAAGCTGACTTTAAGTGACATGGCATGAAGTTAGAGCCAGCTGCCGGCTTTGTTATTGAACTTGCTCTTAAAATAGAGGTAATTCTTCATAGGGTTCGAGGTCTGATTTAGTTGAAAATGACCTAGTACCTCTCGTACCATAATATTGTCATCCTTCATAGCAATTAATATTAGAATGCTGACATTAATTTATCTTGAATATATTTGTATGCGGGTCTTCCTAGACTCGATTCTGCTTGCATGTACATATGCCACCTCAAGTGTCCCTCCACTAGGTTCTGGGTTCTCCAGACGCCTTAAACCCTGACCTAGCTAGGCACCATCTTCCTACCCTCCCTTGTATGGCTCTTGGAACCTTATATGAGGAACATTTATATGATTCCTGGCTCCAAATATACATAATGCGATTCATCAAAAAAATATACATAATGCAACTTGTTTCGGGAAAAAATATACATAATGCAAATGTCTAGGATATCTTAATATGGCTCTTTCGTCCTCTTTCTAAAATATTATAGCTTGGACTGAGTATTTAGAATCTATAAGAACATCTTTTTTTCCCAGTATTGTTCCATGTTTGCAACAAAAACTATTATTATTATTATTATTAATAATTGATCTCTGATACTACTAAAAGTCAATCTACAGCAATTTTTATCTGAAATCAATTGATGTTTTATATACTTGTGTGGTGGTCTTCCCGGGCTTGATTCTGCTTGCCTGTAGACGCGACCTCATATGTCGTGGGTTCTGGGTTGACAGTTGAAACTCTAGACGCCCCAAATTGTCAAATGTGTCATGGAGTACAAGGAACAGTTATATGTACCCAGGTTTCAAATATACAGAATGCAAATATATAGCTTATCTAGCCTCTTCGGTCCTTGTAAAATACTAGTAGTAGTATTTACGGCTTAGAGTGAATATTTGGAACCTAAGAAAAAAATAAAAAAATAAAAAGTCAAGCTTCCCGGCTTCTGCATGGAATAACCTCTACTACAGTAGTAAAGACATTCGTAATACACAAGATCCAACTCGTATGGAAACGCTCGCGGTGAGAGTAAGCTTACACCTTAGAATAATATCTAGATATGGCTCTTCTGTCCTTGTAAAATACTATAGCTGCGATTCAAGAGGGAAAAAAATCAAACAGCTCACGCTTAACATCCTTCTGGCGACCGCGCTGCACTCCCTCGGTACCGTTGGATGGAGCCGTAACAATAAATAGGAACAAACTGCATCCTCAAAAAAGTGGGAAAAAACTGCATCTGCATCTGCATCCTCAAAAAAGTGGGAAAAAACTGAGTCTATGCATCAATCAATTTCATCATATCTAAAAAGTGTTTCTACATGCTTACAGCACCTCCAGTTCCTGCCTGCATCAGTATTCATCAGAAGAACCATCATCCCAGGAAGAAAACTATGTAACTGATGGATGTCACCCCAGACATGTTTGTTCTGAAAAGAGTAGTGACTAGCAACAAAACCACAATGCTAATGCTACTTTTTCTTTGAACCTAACGCTAATGCTAAGGGCACACGGTGACACAAGATAGAGCTTAGAGCAACATGATTGAATTAGTCGACAGTAGCAGAATCCAGCATTTACAAGTCAAACAGCAGTAACCAATGCGTGAAAGCCCACTAATTACTCAGGGGCGGCATCGGTTTCACAAGGCAGGGTTCATCTGTATGTATTGAGCATCGCATCAGGTATAACGAGAGTTTGTTTCCCAGCTCTATCGACACAGGTAGGTCCATTCGACCTTCGCAAAAAGCATCGCTAGCACGCAGGCGTCGCCCAACTGGATTCCGCAGTCTAAAATGGACACCAGTGGTTGGGAGGACTGAAAAGAGCGCTGAGATCCAGGTTCTCTTCTCGCTAGTTCTTCCTACGCTTGTCCCTGGGAGAGACCATGGCTGTTGAATCCGTCACGTCCTGCAGCTCACGCATCGACTGTGATCTATTGTGAGCTGGGAACAGCTTTGGTGGACGAGGCGTGGGCGGAGAAGCAAAGACACCGGTGCCACTGCCGCCGCTGGACCTTCTGGGTGGTCGGCGGGGAGGTAGCTTCTGAGCTTCATCATCACTGCCGCTGTTACTCCCTGAGCTGCTTGTGGCGGCTGGAGACAGTGTCATCCTCCTGCAGGTCATGGGGCTGTCCACAACATCATCTTCAGGGTATACCTCCTTGTTCTGTGCTTTGCCCCACTTGAAACTGAATGGAAGAAGGCCTTTCCGCTTCCTAGGGGATGGGGTTTCTGGCTTTGGAAGACCCTTGACAGATGGAGGAGATGGGATCACAGCAGCTGGAGGCTTTGCAAAAGATCCAGACTTTCCGTTGTAGAACTTGGATACCCCTTTCCTGTCATAAGGAAAATAATGAAATTGCTCAGCAAAATGGAAGATCTGTAGTCTCGTGAAGAATATTTCTCTCAAGACTACAGAGGAGAGCAATCTCCAGGCAGCTCACAGGGAACAAACAGACAAAATTAAGTTGCCAGATCAATCACATAGACAGATCACTGAATATTTTAATGACGTGATTGGACAACCAGTTTGAATATATAATAAGCAATCAAACAAAAGCATGTGAAACAAGATCGCAGTATCTGTTTGATACTTGAGTTGGCCAAGTGTTAGCTATACCAAATGTGTCCTTTATCCACATAACTTAATCTCCTCTTTCATCATATGGTACCAAAATGCACCCGTTTATGATGCTATGAGTGGCAAGAGCCAACAAGCAGCATTAAGCTACTAACAAGTGTGCTAAGACCATAGTACTGCACAAAATTCTCAAAACAATGTCAATACTGAACCACAGTCCACAGCTTACATACTACAAAAGCAATGTGCCCTATGTTTTGGTTGCATTGACTTTGCAGTAAAAATATGATAAACAGCCTGATAACATAGATGATCGTATTCAGTTTATTCCATACAGAAACAAAGAAATAATTCATCCTCAGTTGCTTTAATTTAAAACAACCAAGTATTCATGCTAAAATGTATATGCAAGCACCAATATGAGACATCTGTGTCTACCTACCTTTGTAAGGATCAATCAGTAATGCTGCAGGATTATAAAGGGTCAATATTATTGGCCTTTCAATCTACGTTATCACACTCTCTGTTACGAGTAATATACAAAAATGGACGGAGTGTTATTTTTGGCAAAGTTGAACGCACTGCAATGTACACAAGGGATGTCTTACCGACAAACATAACAAAGTTCATCACTAAAATAAGCAACTGTTAGGAAGACACCAAACACTCATAACTCTGCGAGACCAATACAGCATGACCTTACCAAGTAGCATGCCGCATCAGGTGTAATAATTACAGCAGCTTTCCCACAGACTACTACTAACGGGATAATATGTTATAACAACAGAAGCACAAGGAACTGCGTGGGCAAACACAAATGATCCTGTCACCACACTAAGGGCTTAATCAGATGAAACTAAGTGCCAGCATTCCGCAATGTGAGGATGAACTAAGACACTAATAAGTAACAACTCCTTTTGTTATTGTTGAAGTGTACAGAAATTCTTTAGAAAAAAACCTTATCAGACCATTCCATGCTAGTAACTTCTTCATTCAGAGTTATGGGCATCAAACATCATTTGCAATGGCTTAGATAGAACATACGTGCAAGTGAGATCAGTATTCTAAGCTAGGTATCACCAAAGTATAAACACAGAAATATCCAATGCAATTAGCACCAATATATACATACAAAATATCCCTTGTGTATTCACTGAGATCTCTCAACCTCAAATTGTCCCAACTCCACAAGTCAGTGGAGACTCATCATTCACAATTTAGTTCGGTAAACAAATAATTAATGCCTGTGAAACTGTATGGTGCGGTGAGCACTACCTGCAGCATCATAGGCTAATCTCCCCGACCGCGTTGGATGTAATGGCGAAGCGCCACCAAGAATCACCTAGAGCCCCAAATGGCCTCCAATTAACCATCCGTTCATCCCAAACAGACAAAGAAATCCCCCAATTTCCTATTAGAAGCACCGGCCCGAGGATCGGGAACTGAATGACCTCGCCCAAATCACTTCAAGACCCCCCCAAGGAAGACACGGAGAAGCAAGAATCTAACGCGCATTCCCCAAACTAAACCCGATCAAGAACCAATCTTCGCCGCCGCGTCAGTCCTAACGACTCAAAGAAACCCCCAACATTTTTTCCCCACAAGAACGAGCGCGCCGGGATCAAGAACGGCCGCTTCCACCTACATTACCCTGAATCGCCCAGAGGAGCCGCCAAGAACCCTCGGGGCCAACCAAGAACCAAGATCCGCGCTTCGTGGGGAGGCTGCGGGGGGCGGAGAGGGAGGCGCTCACCTGTAGGGCAGGGCCTCCTGGAGCGCGTCCATGGTGTCGAAGGGCCCCTTGTAGGAGCTCTGCACCTCGCCGTCGCCGCCCTCCACCTCCTCGCCGTCCCACTCCCACTGCGCCGCCGCCGCCGCGCTGCTGCTGCCCCGCCCGGCCGACGACGAGCCGCCGCGCCCGCCCGAAGCAGGCGGCGAGGCCGCCGCGTAGGCAGCGCTGCAGCGGGCGACGCGGCCGAACCTGGGGCCGCCGCCGCCTAGCCCGGGCCCGCTCTCCAGTGCGATCGACATGGCCCCCGCTCTCCTCTCCTCACATGCGAAGGAAGCCGCCTCTGTTGTTTTCTCTCTCGCTCGCTCGCTCGCTCGCACGCGCACGCTGCACGCCGCACGCACACCGAGAGCGTACAAAGTGAAGAGGAGCAGGGTGCGGCGACAGCGGAGTGGTTTTTTTATGAAGCGGACGGGTTGGATTTACGGGAAAGTATTTCAGGCAAAAGAGGCTTTTTTTCCCTGGTTATTTTCCATTTATTCCTGACCCCGCAGATTGAATAGTGGCGCATTTTTTTTTAAATCTCGAATTAGGTCGCCGCCCCGCTATATTAATATAGCAACCAACACAGCCGGTATAAACATGATACCACTGCTAGATTTATCCAGGTTTATTAATCCTCGGTCTTTAGCAGGTCTTGTATCACCACACGGTCGGCAAATTTTTAGTTATGAAGTTTTTTTTAGAAAAGACACCGTATAACAGTCCATGCCCGAAAAAATTACCAACCACCGTAAATCAGCCCCCTCGGCCAGTGTATGCACCGTGCGGGATGGCGAATACAATGCATGAACCGGTCGGCTCTCACTCTCTCAGTTGTGTCCCCTTCCTCGTCAACTACAAAATCCTCCGCCTCCAGCCACCAAGTCATGCTGCCCACGCCAATAGTCGGTGCAATGTGGCCTAGGAACTCCCCAATCGGAGTTGGGGGGCTGCCGGTGGGTCTCTCCGTACCCTATTGCGGCCATGTAAACCCTGCTGCCCCTGACTCCGACAAGGAGCGCATCCACCGTGTGCTCTCACTAGGGGTGAGGAAGCGCGCGTCACGAAAGTGGATGAGCCGGGGTGAGATGCCTCCGCCGTGCATCCACTAGTGGACCAACATGACCCATGGCGCGGAGTCGGGGAGCTCGCGCGGGGTCACTGAGAGTGCTCCAACCCTCCGCGAATCTTCATGGTCGCAACCTTCTTCCCTTCACTCCAGATCCAGAGTGGAGCAAGATCCACTGCTTCTCTACCCACCCATCACCTTGATGTCTAGAAGAAAGAAGCAGCAGCTCCCACTCATCCATATCTAAAGCGTGACCAAACTCGAGCTTATTTGTAGAGGAGGCATGGTTACCGCCGCCGCCCAGTCGCTCCATCCATTGAAGCTTAACCTCCAGCAACAGCACCACCATCCACCACCTTAGGCCGCTCGCAGACCTCAGTGATGAACTCCTCAACGACATGACGCCATATGCCACATAGGAAAACCCTAACATTGCTGCTATATAAAAGGAGGCCGGACTCCTCTCCCCCATCGTCTCCGGCCGGCAAGGCCACCGAAGAATAGGGGGAGAGGAGTCCGGAGTGGCTGGGACACTCTCAGCGAAGGGAGGAAGGAGAGAGAAGGCGAGGGGTTTCTAAGGATTTTTTTATTATCTGTTGACCTTCCCATCTAGTATGAAGATGAGTGCTATTCAGTTGTGTGTACTCTTATTTTTGAAATGGGTGAAGGGAAAATGCCCTGAGAGGCAATAATAAAGTGTGTATTATGTATATTCCAAGTATACGATAGATGTTTATTTTGCATGCTATAATTGTATTAATACAGAAACGTTAATATATGTGTGTTTAATAAACAAACAGAAAGTTCCTAGTTATGCATCTCTCGTAAACTAGTTTGTTAATTAACAAGATGATCAAGGTTTCCTGATCATGGACATTGGATGTTGTTAATAACGGGATCACAACATTAGTGTAATGATGTGATGAACATCCATCCAAAGTATAGCATTACGATCAAATTTATTGAGTTTATATTGCTATAACAACTTACGAAGTGATCCTAATCCTTAGACAATGAGATCATGTCAATCACTAACACCGGAAGAGTTTCTTGATAACATCAAACGTCACACCGTAACAGGGTGATTATAAAGATGGGTTCAGAACTAATAAGGTGTTATGTTGAGGCCCATGGATCAAGAGTGGAATTTGTTCATCCCGATGATGGATAGATATACTCTGGTCCCTCTCGGTGATATCACATTGGTTAGCTTGCAAGCAAGTGATTTGATCACTAGAATGTTATATCACGAGAATAAGAAAAGAGTGCATGTCAGTAACAAGATCAAACTAGGTATGGAGATACCGATGATCGAATCTTGGACATGTAATATATCGTGAAACAAAGGGATTAAGACACTAGCGTACAAGGTTCCGACGATCACAAGAAAGTCATCGTTGAATGTGTGGGAGTCAGTATGGGTCTCCAGATCCCGCTTCTGATTATTGATCCAAGAGGGGTCTCGATCATGTCCGCATTATTCATGAACTGTAGGGTGACACACTTAAGAGACACCGACATCCAGTTGGAGCAAAGGTTTCCTGCCGGAAAGAATAACAAGCGTAGAAATTTATTTCACTAGATACCGAAACAGGTTTTCGGGCGAAATTGCAGAAAGTGTTTTTGCATGTGAAATAGAATTCTAGCAAGGGGTTATATGTGAATGTTTGTCATTAAAGTAATTGACAAAATTCTGAATAAATAAAAGGAGTTTTATTTAATGAGAGTTTGCATTAAATTTGGTGGAAATTTAATAGCAATTTTGAGTGGGATTTTTAGTGGAGGGAATTTAAAGGAATTTTGTGAGTGGAGTGTCCACCCACATGAATGAGGGGAGGGCAAGGGGGCATCCCCATGTGTCGGCCACCCCCTTGGGGTTCCCCCTCTCCTATAAAAGGCACCCCTCTCCTCACTTCTTACTCACACCTCCTCGTGAAGGATCTCTCTCCCCCTCTAGAATTTATCCCCCATGGTCTCGGACTAGCGAGATACATGTTCCCGATGGCTATTCGGCAAGAAAGAGTTGTGCTTCCGTTGCATCGCTGGAGCGAGGAGGCGGAGGTTGCTCGGTGCCTCGGACGTGTGTGCGAGCACGAATGCGCTACTGATTTGCGGCGCTAGGACTTCCTCTTGATCTTGAGATCGGCAAGAGATCGTCTACATCAACCACGAGTTTAACTCGTTAAGCTTTATCGGTCTTCAAGGGTATGTTCTCTACGGATATACATCCGCCCGTTGTTTGTATCTAGTATATAGATCTTGGTACATAGTTCCCATCGTAGGAAAATTTTTGTTTTCTATGCTGCGAACCCTATAGTGGTATCAGAGCTGGATCTATGCGTAGATGCTTTACACGGGTAGTACACATATGAGTATATGGGCAATAATGATCATGTTGTTGCTTCTTAGTTGTAATTTTGGATATTGGTGGCATAGTGGGATGAAGCGGCTCGGACAAACTTTACATATCCTCGCACATGAGACATGTTCGACGCTTGACATGCAACTAGTTTGCATAAGTGGCTAGCGGGTGTCTGTATCTCCTACTATAGTCAATATCTATTTTGCAACGAGTTGTCAATAATTTTGTTATCCTCGTTGTGGTTCATGTTCGTATGTAAGAACGGTTCTATCTTCGAAAGTCCTAAGCCACGTAAATCTTGCAATGGATAAATTAGAGGCATCTAGTTTAGATTGTTGCTGGGCTAGTGTTATGATATGGTGATGTTGTAAGTAGAAGTATGAGATGATACTCTTACAACACACATAACGTGTAAGTTCCATAGACCTTGGCCTTACACATAAAGGTATGATAGTGATCATACCACGGTGCACATGATAGAGATCATATGCGGGAACCATATCATTTCACTAATAAACATGTGATGTTTGATAGCATCTTATATTGCTTGTTTGGCGCTTTATTAGCATAATAAGATGATCCCTCATTTAAATATCAAGATAAGAATGTGTTCTCCCTTTTAGTATGCACCGATTATGTTTTCGTCGCTCCAAGGCATCACGTGATGATCGGGTGTTCTAGGATCCAGGACCATATTTCGGGTGTAAGACAGTTACACACGCGAATACTAAGGTTCTTACTTGGCGAGCCTAGCATGTACAGACATGGCCTCGGAACACGGACCGAAAGGTTAAGCATGAGTCATATAGTAGATATGATGCCCATTTGATGCTCGCCTTTGAAGCTACACCGACTCACGTGATGATCGGACTTGGTGTAGTGGATTTGGTTCATGTAATCACCAAAAATACACGAGGGATGTCGTTTTTGAGTGGGAGTTCATTCGTAATATGGATTAGTTAAACTCAATCTATCATAAACTTAGTCTAAACTTTACAAATCTTGTTGTAGATGGCACCACCTGCTTTTAATTTCAATGTGTTCATGGAGAAAGAGAAACTTGCAACGAACGGTAGCATCTTTACCGAATGGGCCATGAATTTGAGGATTCTCCTCTCTGCTGCACAAAAGCAATATGTGCTAGAAGCGCCGCTAGGCCCCCCACCTTTTGATGATGCCCCTGACGAGGAGAAGAATGTCTATCAGACTCGTCAGGAGGACCACAACTTAGTTCATTGCGGCATATTGTATGGGCTAGAGCCAGAACTTCGAAAGCGTTTCAAAAACGGCAATGCATTTGATACAATGGGTGAGTTGAAAATTATTTTTGACACACATGCTGCTGTAGAGAGCTACAATGCTTCAGAAAAGTTCTTTAGCTGCATGATGGAAGAGCACAACTCCGTTACTGAGCATGTACTCAAGATGTCAGGATACGCCGATAAGCTTGTGTCCTTGGGGATATCGATTCCCATTGACTTAGGCATCCATCATGTCCTGCATTCTCTACCACCTAGCTATAAGAGCTTTGTGATGAACTATAATATGCAAGGCATGAAGAAGTCTCTCTCCGAGCTTCTGTCAATGCTTAAAACTGTAGAAGTGGAGATCAAGAAGGAACATCAAGTGTTGATGATCAATAAGAACACTGGTTTCAAGAAAGACAAGAAAGGGAAACAGAAGGGAAGTAAGGGCGGCAAGCCAGTTGTCGTGCCTGAAAAGAAACCCCGAGTTGGCCCAAAGTATGATACCGAGTGCTACTATTGTAAGGGGACTGGTCACTGGAAGCGCAACTGCCCCAAGTATTTGGCAGACAAGAAGGCCTGCAAGGCAAACAAAGGTATATATGATATACATGTTATTGATGTGTACTTGACTAGTGCTCGCAGTAGCACCTGAGTATTTGATACCGGTTCAGTTGCTAATATTTGTAACTCGAATCAGGGGCTTCGGAACAAGCGACCGCTAGCAAGGGGTGAGGTCAAGATGCGTGTCGACAATGGATCAAGCGTTGATGTGATCACTGTCAGAACGCTACCTCTCCACTTGCCTTCGTGATTAGTAATAAACTTGAATAATTGTTATCTGGTGCCAACACTGAGCATGAACATTGTATCTGGATCGTGTTTGATGCGAAGTGGTTATTCATTTAAATCCGAGAACAATGGTTGTTCTATTTATATGAATGAAATCTTTTATGGTCATGCACCGATGATGAATGGTTTATTTCTTTTGGATCTCGATAATAGTGTTACACATATTCACAATGTTGATGCTAAAAGGATTAAACTTAATGATGATATATCCGCATATATGTGGCACTGCCGTCTAGGTCATATTGGCGTTAAACGCATGAAGAAGCTCCATTCGGATGGAATTTTGGAATCACTTGATTTTGAATCATTTGATACATGTGAGCCATGCCTTATGGGCAGGATGACTAGAACGCCGTTTTCCGGTTCGATGGAACGGGCGACGGATTTATTGGAAATCATACATTCTGATGTATGTGGTCCAATGAGTGTATTGGTGCGAGGTGGATATCGTTATTTTGTTACTTTCACGGATGATTTGAGTAGATACGGTTATATCTACTTGATGAAACACAAGTCTAAAACCTTTGAGAAGTTCAAGGAATTTCAGAATGAAGTGGAAAATAATCGTAATAGAAAGATCAATTTTCTACGGTCCGACCGTGGAGGTGAGTATCTAAGTTACGAGTTTAGCACTCACATGAAAGAATGTGGAATTGTTTCACAACTCACACCTGCCGGAACACCATAGCAAAATGGTGTGTTGGAACGTCGTAATCGTACTTTATTGGATATGGTTCGATCTATGATGTCTCTGACGGACTTGCCGTTGTCATTTTGGGGTTATGCACTAGAAACCGCTGCATTCACTTTAAATCGGGCACCATCTAAATCCATTGAAAATAAACCGTATGAATTATGGTTTCGAAACAAACCTAAGCTGTCATTTCTTAAAGTTTGGGGATGCGATGTTTATGTGAATAAACTTCAACTGGATAAACTCGAACCCAAAGCGGAAAAAATGCGTCTTCATAGGATACCCTAAGGAAACAATTGGGTATTCCTTCTATCACAGATCCGAGGGCAAGGTTTTTGTTGCCAAGAATGGATCCTTTCTAGAGAAAGAGTTTCTCGCGAAAGGTGTGAGTAGTCGGAAGGTAAAAATCGAAGAGGTTATTGAACCTTCTCTTCAAAGTATGGCGAGTAGCGCGGCGCCAGAAGTTGTTCCGGAGTTGGCTTCACCAGTTGAAGAGGGAACTAATGATAATGATCATGAAACTCCGAAAGAGAGTACTACCCAACCTCGCAGGTCTAGCAGGACGCGTGCAGCTCCCGAGCTGTATGGAAACCCTGTTATGAATTTCATGGTTGATGAAGTTGATGACCCTGTGACGTATGAAGAAGCCATGATGAGCCCGGATTCCAACAAATGGTTAGAAGCCATGAAATCCGAGATGGAATCCATGTATGAAAATCAAGTTTGGAACTTGGTGGAATTACCTCACGACCGAGAGGCCGTGGAGAATAAATGGATTTTCAAAAGGAAAACTGATGTTGATGGTAAAGTGACCGTCTATAAAGCTCGACTTGTCGCAAAGGGGTTTCGAAAAATTCAAGGAGTTGACTACGATGAGACATTCTCTCCCGTAGCGATGCTAAAGTCAGTTAGGATTATGTTAGAAATTGCTGCATATTTCGATTATGAGATATAGAAGATGGATGTCAAAACCGCGTTTCTCAATGGTAATATTGAAGAAGAGTTGTATATGATACAACCAAAGGGTTTTGTCGATCCTAAGGATGCTTACAAGGTGTGCAAGCTTCAGCGATCCATCTATGGATTGAAGCAAGCATCACGAAGTTGGAATCTCCGCTTTAATTAGGTGATCAAAGAGTTTGGATTTGTACAAACTCATGGAGAAGCTTGTATTTACAAGAAAGTGAGTGGGAGCAATGTGACATTTCTGATATTATATGTGGATGAGATATTATTGATCGAAAATGATATAGATCTTTTAAACAGTGTTAAAAGTTATCTAAATAGCAAATTTTCAATGAAGGACCTAGGTGAAACGTCATACATATTAGGCATAAAGATCTATAAAGATAGATCTAGGCGCCTAATAGGGCTATCAGAAAGTACATACCTTGATAAGATTTTAAAGAAGTTTAAAATGGACGGAAGTAAGAAGGGGTTCTTACCTATGTTGCAAGGCAAGACATTGAGTAAGACTCAAAGTCCGGCTACGGCGGAAGAAAGAGAGATAATGGACAAAGTCCCCTATGCTTCAGCCATAGTCTCTATAATGTACGCCATGCTATGTACAAGACCGGATGTGGCACATGCTATTAGTTTGACTAGTAGGTACCAATCTGATCCAGGTTCGGAACACTGTTTAGCGGTCAAGAATATCCTTAAGTAGTTGCGAACAACTAAGGATATGTTTCTTGTATACGGAGGTGAAGAAGAGCTCGTCGCTAAGTGTTATGTTGACGCAAGCTTTGACACCGATCCGGATGACTCTAAGTCTCAATCTGGATACGTATTTCTCATCAATGGCAGAGCGGTTAGTTGGAGGAGCTCCAAACAACCTGTGGTGGCGGGATCAACAACGGAGACCGAATATGTTGCTGCTTCGGAAGCGGCTCAGGAAGAGGTTTGGATGAAGGAGTTCATATCCGAACTAGGTGTGGTTGCAAGCGCGTTGGACCGAATGGTGATCTATTGTGACAACAGTGGTTCCATTGCCAATGCCAAAGAACAAAGGTCTCACAAGAATTCCAAGCATATTAAGCGCCGGTTTCACTCCATCCGCAAGCATGTCAAGGATGGAGATATAAAGATTTGTAAAGTACACACGGATATCAATGTAGCAGATCCGTTGACTAAAACTCTCCCTAGAGCAAAACATGATCAACACCAGAACTCCATGGGTGTTAGATTCATCACTATGTAACTAGATTATTGTCTCTAGTGCAAGTGGGAGACTGAAGGGAATATGTCCTAAGAGGCAATAATAAAGTGTTTATTATGTATATTCCAAGTATATGATAGATGTTTATTTTGCATGCTATAATTGTATTAATACGAAAACGTTAATACATGTGTGTTTAATAAACAAACAGAATGTTCCTAGTTATGCCTCTCTCATAAACTAGTTCGTTGATTAATAAGATGATCAAGGTTTCCTGATCATGGACATTGAATGTTGTTAATAACGGGATCACAACATTAGTGTAATGGTGTGATGAACATTCATCCGAAGTATAGCATTACAATCAAAGTCATTGAGTTTATATTGCTATAACAACTTACGAAGTGATCCTAATCCTTAGACCATGAGATCATGTCAATCACTAACACCGGAAGAGTTTCTTGATAACATCAAACATCACACCGTAACAGGGTGATTATAAAGATGGGTTCAGAACTAATAATGTGTTATGTTGAGGCCCATGGATCGAGAGTGGAATTTGTTCATCCCGATGACGGATAGATATACTGTGGGCCCTCTCGGTGATATCACATTGGTTAGCTTGCAAGCAAGTGATTTGATCACTAGAATATTATATCACGTGAACGAGAAAAGAGTGCATGTCAGTAACGAGATCAAAATAGGTATGGAGATACCGATGATCGAATCTTGGACATGTAATATATCGTGAAACAAAGGGATTAAGACACTAGCGTAAAAGGTTCCGACGATCACAAGAAAGTCACCGTTGAATGTGTGGGAGTCAGTATGGTTCTCCAGATCCCGCTTCTGATTATTGATCCGAGAGGGGTCTCGATCATGTCCGCATTATTCACGAACCGTAGGGTGACACACTTAAGAGACACCGACATCCAATTGGAGCAAAGGTTTCCTGCCGGAAAGAATAACAAGCGCAGGAATTTATTTCGCTAGATACCGAAACAGGTTTGTGAGTGGAGTGTCCACCCACATGAATGAGGGGAGGGCAAGGGGGCAGCCCCATGCGCCAGACACCCCCTTGGGGTTCCCCCTCTCCTATAAAAGGCACCCCTCTCCTCACTTCTCACTCACGAGCTTAACGAGTTAAACTCGTGGTTGATGTAGTGAGAAGTGAGAAGAGGGGTGCCTTTTATAGGAGGAGGGGGGCACCCAAGGGGGTGGCCGCCGGCCATGGGGGATGACCCCTCCCCTCCTTCATTCATGTGGGTGGACCCTCCACTCACAAAAATCCATTCAAATCCCTCCACTCAAAATCCCACTCAAACTTGCCATTAAATTTCCACCAAATTTAATGCAAACTCTCATTAAATAAAACTCTTTTATTTTATTCAGAATTTTTTCAATTACTTTAATGACAAACATTCACAAATAACCCCTTGCTAGAATTCTATTTCACATGCATAACCACTTTATGCAATTTCACCCGAAAACCTGTTTTGGTATCTAGTGAAATAAATTCTTGCGCTTGTTATTCTTTCTGGCATGAAAATTTTGCTCCAATTGGATGTCGGTGTCTCTTAAGTGTGTCACCCTACGGTTCGTGAATAATGCGGACATGATCGAGACTCCTCTCGGATCAATAATCAGAAGCGGGATCTGGAGACCCATACTGACTCCCACACATTCAACGATGACTTTCTTGTGATCGTCGGAACCTTTTATGCTAGTATCTTAATCCCTTTGTTTCACGATATATTACATGTCCGAGATTCGACCATCGGCATCTCCATACCTAGTTTGATCTCGTTACTGACATGCACACTTTTCTCGGTCCCGTGATATAACATTCTAGTGATCAAATCACTTGCTTGCAAGCTAACCAATGTGATATCACCAAGAGGGCCTAGAGTATATCTATCCGTCATCGGGATGAATAAATTCCACTCTCGATCCATGGGCCTCAACATAACACTTTATTAGTCCTGAACCCATATTTATAATCACCCTGTTACGGTGTGACGTTTGATGTTATCAAGAAACTCTTCCGGTGTTAGTGATTGACATGATCTCATGGTCTAAGGATTCGGATCACTTCGTAAGTTGTTATAGCAATATAAACTCAATGACTTTGATCGTAATGTTATACTTCGGATGAATGTACATCACATCATTACACTAATGTTGTGATCCTGTTATTAACAACATCCAATGTCTATGATCAGGAAACCTTGATCATCTTGCTAATCAACGAGCTAGTTTATGAGAGAGGCATAACTAGGAACTTTCTGTTTGTTTATTAAACACACATGTATTAACGTTTCCGTATTAATACAATTATAGCATGCAAAATAAACATCTATCATATACTTGGAATACACATAATAAACACTTTATTATTGCCTCTCAGGGCATATTCCCTTCAGTCTCCCACTTGCACTAGAGACAATAATCTAGTTACATAGTGATAAATATAACACCCATTGAGTTCTGGTGTTGATCATGTTTTGCTCTAGGGAGAGTTTTAGTTAATGGATCTACTATATTGAGATCCATGTGTACTTTATAAATCTTTATATCTCCATCCTTGACATGCTCGCGGATGGAGTGAAACCGGCGCTTAATATGCTTTGAATGCTTGTGAGACCTTGGCTCTTTGGCATTGGCAATGGCACCATTGTTGTCACAATAGATCACCATTGGGTCCAATGCATTTGCAACCACTCCTAGTTCAGATATGAACTCCTTCAACCAAACCGCTTCCTGAGCCGCTTCCGATGCAGCAACATATTCGGCCTCCGTTGTTGATCCCGCCACCACAGGTTGTTTGGAGCTCCTCCAACTAACCGCTCCGCCATTCATGAGAAATACGTATCCGGATTAAGACTTAGAGTTATCCGGGTCGGTGTCAAAGCTAGTGTCGGCATAACACTTAGCGACTAGCTCTTCTTCACCTCCGTATACAAGAAACATATCCTTA
Organism: Avena sativa; assembly: GCA_916181665.1. NCBI lineage: Eukaryota > Viridiplantae > Streptophyta > Magnoliopsida > Poales > Poaceae > Avena > Avena sativa. The sequence continues at coordinate 310,195,370 of OV702284.1, read as the reverse complement.
GTCCTTCGTAAGTACTTAAGGATATTCTTGACCTCTATACAGTGTTCCGAACCTGGATCCGATTGGTACCTTCTAGTCAAACTAATAGCATGTGCCACATCCGGTCTTGTACATAGCATGGCATACATTATAGATCCTATGGCTGAAGCATAGGGTACTTTGTCCATTATCTCTCTTTCTTCTGCCGTAGCCGGACTTTGAGTCTTACTCAATGTCTTGCCTTGCAACATAGGTAAGAACCCCTTCTTACTTCCGTCCATTTCGAACTTCTTTAAAATCTTATCAAGGTATGTACTTTCTGATAGCCCTATTAGGCGCCTAGATCTATCTTTATAGATCTTTATGCCTAATATGTATGACGCTTCACCTAGGTCCTTCATTGAAAATTTGCTGTTTAGATAACTTTTAACACTATTTAAAAGATCTATATCATTTCCGATCAATAATATGTCATCCACATATAATATCAGAAATGCCACATTGCTCCCACTCACTTTCTTTTAAATACAAGCTTCTCCATAAGTTTGGAAAAATCCAAACTCTTTGATCACCTCATCAAAGTGGAGATTACAACTTCGTGATCCTTGCTTCAATCCATAGATGGATCGCTGAAGCTTGCACACCTTGTTAGCATCCTTAGGATCGACAAAACCCTTTGGTTGTATCATATACAACTCTTCTTCAATATTACCATTGAGAAACGCGGTTTTGACATCCATCCGCCATATCTCATAATCGAAATATGCAGCAATTGCTAACATAATCCTAACTGATTTTAGCATCGCTACGGGAGAGAATGTCTCATCGTAGTCAACTCCTTGAATTTGTCGAAACCCCTTTGCGTCAAGTAGAGCTTTATAGATGGTCACATTACCATCAGCATCAGTTTTCCTTTTGAAAATCCATTTATTCTCCACGGCCTTTCGGTCGTGAGGTAATTCCACCAAGTTCCAAACTAGATTTTCATACCTGGATTCCATCTCAGATTTCATGGATTCTAACCATTTGTTGGAATCCGGGCTCATCATCGCTTCTTCATACGTCGCAGGGTCATTATTTTCATCAACCATGAAATTCATGAGAGGATTTCTGTACAGCTCGGGAGCTGCAAGCGTCCTGCTAGACCTGCGAGGTTCGGTAGTATTCTCTTTCAGAGTTTCATGAGCATTATCATTAGTTCCCTCTTCAACTGGTGGAGCCAACTCCGGAACGACTTCCGGCGCGGCGCTACTCGCCATACTTTGGAGAGAAGGTTCAATAACCTCTTCGAGTTCTACCTTCCGACTACTCACACCTTTCGCGAGAAACTCTTTCTCTAGAAAGGATCCATTCTTGGCAACAAAAACTTTGCCCTCAGATATGTGATAGAAGGAATACCCAATAGTTTTCTTAGGGTATCCTATGAAGACGCATTTTCCGCTTTGGGTTTGAGTTTATCAGGTTGAAGTTTCTTCACATAAACATTGCATCCCCAAACTTTAAGAAATGACAGCTTAGGTTTGTTTCCAAACCACAATTCATATGGTGTCTTTTCAACGGATTTAGATGGTGCCCGATTTAAAGTGAAAGCATCAGTTTCTAGTGCATAACCCCAAAATGACAACGACAAGTACGTCAGAGACATCATAGATTGAACCATATCCAATAAAGTACGATTACGATGTTCCGACACACCATTTCTCTGTGGTGTTCCGGCAGGTGTGAGTTGTGAAACAATTCCACACTCTTTCATGTGAGTGCTAAACTCGTAACTTAGATACTCACCTCCACGGTCGGACCGTAGAAATTTGATCTTTCTATTACGATGATTTTCAACTTTATTCTGAAATTCTTTGAACTTTTCAAAGGTTTTAGACTTGTGTTTCATCAAGTAGATATAACCGTATCTACTCAAATCATCCATGAAAGTAACAAAATAACGATATCCACCTCGCGCCGACACACTCATTAGACCATATACATTAGAATGTATAATTTCCAATAAATCTGCCGCCCATTCCATTGAACCGGAAAACGACGTTCTAGTCATCTTGCCCATAAGGCATGGCTCACATGTATCAAATGATTCTAAATCAAGTGATTCCAAAAGTCCATCCGAATGGAGCTTCTTCATGCGTTTAACGCCAATATGACCTAGACGGCAGTGCCACATATATGCGGATATATCATCATTAAGTTTAATCTTTTTTTCATCAACATTATGAATATGTGTAACATTATCATCGAGATCTAATAGAAATAAACCATTCATCATCGGTGCATGACCATAAAAGATTTCATTTATATAAATAGAACAACCATTGTTCTCGGATTTAAATGAATAACCACTTCGCATCAAACACGATCCAGATACAATGTTCATGCTCAGTGTAGGCACCAGATAACAATTATTCAAGTTTATAACTAATCCCAACGACAAATGGAGAGGTAGCGTTCCGAAGGCGATCACATCAACACTTGATCCATTGCCGACACGCATCTTGACCTCACCCCTTGCTAGCGGTCGCTTGTTACGTAGCCCCTGATTCGAGTTACAAATATTAGCAACTGAACCGGTATCAAATACCCAGGTGCTACTGCGAGCACTAGTCAAGTACACATCAATAACATGTATATCATATATACCTTTGTTTGCCTTGCCGGCCTTCTTCTCTGCCAAGTACTTGGGGCTATTGCGCTTCCAGTGGCCAGTCCCCTTGTAATAGTAGCACTCGGTATTAGACTTAGCTCCAACTCGTGGTTTCTTTTCAGGCACGGCAACCAGCTTGCCGCCCTTACTTCCCTTCCGTTTTCCCTTCTTGTCTTTCTTGAAACCAGTGTTCTTATTGATCATCAACACTTGATGTTCCTTTTTGATCTCCACTTCTGCAGTTTTAAGCATTGACAGAAGCTCGAGGAGAGACTTATTCATGCCTTGCATATTATAGTTCATCACAAAGCTCTTATAGCTAGGTGGCAGAGACTGCAGAACACGATGGATGCCTAAGTCAATGGGAATCGATATTCCCAAGGACACAAGCTTATCGGTGTAACCCGATATGTTGAGTACATGCTCACTAATGGAGCTGTGCTCCTCCATCATGCAGCTAAAGAACTTTTCTGAAGCATTGTAGCTCTCTACAGCAGCATGTGTGTCGAAAATCATTTTCAACTCACCCATTGTATCAAATGCATTGCCGTTTTCGAAACGCTTTCGAAGTTCCAGCTCTAGCCCATACAATATGCCGCAATGAACTAAGTTGTGGTCCTCCTGACGATTCCGATAGACATTCTTCTCCTCGTCAGGGGCATCCTCAAAAGGGGGGGGGGGCTAGGGGCGCTTCTAGCACATATTGCTTTTGTACAGCAGAGAGGAGAATCCTCAAATTCATGACCCATTCGGTAAAGTTGCTACCGTTTGTTGCAAGTTTCTCTTTCTCCATGAACACATTGAAATTAAAAGCAGGTGGTGCCATCTACAACAAGATTTGTAAAGTTTAGACTAAGTTTATGATAGATTGAGTTCAACAAATCCATATTACGAATGAACTCCCACTCAAAAACAACATCCCTCGTGCCTTTTTGGTGATTATATGAACCAAATCAACTACACCAAGTCCGCACGTGAGTCGGTGTAGCTTCAAAGGCGAGCATCAAATGGGCATCATATCAACTATATGACTCATGCTTAACCTTTCGGTCCGTGTTCCGAGGCCATGTCTGTACATGCTAGGCTCGCCAAGTAAGAACCTTAGTATTCGCGTGTGTAGCTGTCTTACACCCGAAATATGGTCGTGGATCCAAGAACACCCGATCATCACGTGATGTCTTAGAGCGACGAAAACATAATCGGTGCATACTAAAGGAAGAACACATTCTTATCTTGATATTTAAATGAGGGATCATCTTATTATGCTAACAAAGCGCTAAACAAGCAATATAAGATGCTATCAAACATCACATGTTTATTAGTGGAATGATATGGTTCCCGCATATGATCTCTATCATGTGCATAACGGTATGATCACTATCATACCTTTATGTGTAAGTCCAAGGTCTATGGAGTTTACACGCTATGTGTGCTGTAAGAGTATCATCTCATACTTCTACTTACAACATCATCATATCATAACACTAGCCCAGCAACAATCTAAACTAGACGCCTCTAATTTATCCATTGCAAATTTTACGTGGCTTAGGGCTTTCGAGATAGAACCGTTCATACCTACGAACATGAACCACAACGAGGATAACCAAATTGTTGACAATTCGTTGCAAAATAGATATTGACTATAGTAGGAGAGACAGACACCCGCTAGCCACTTATGCAAACTAGTTGTATGTCAAGCGTGGAACAGGTCTCATGTGCGAGGACATGTAAAGTTTGTTCGGGCCGCTTCATCCCACTATGCCACCAATATCCGAAATTACTACTAAGGAGCAACAACATGATCATCATTGCCCACATACTCATATGTGTACTATCCGTGTAAAGCATCTACGCATAGATCCGTCTCTGTTACCACTATAGGGTTCGCAGCATAGAAAACAAAAAATTTCCTACGATGTGAACTATGTACAAAGATCTATCTACTAGATACAAACAACGGGCGAATGTATATCCGTAGAGAACATACCCTTGAAGACCGACAAAGCTTAACGATTTCGACTCGTGGTTGATGTAGACGATCTCTTGCCGATCTCAAGATCGAGAGGAAGTCCTAGTGCCGCAAATTAGCAGCGCATCCGTGCTCGCACACACGTCCGAGGCACCGAGCAACCTCCGCCTCCTCGCTCCAGCGATGCAGCGGAAGCACAACTCTTTCTTGCCGAATAGCCACCGGGAACATGTATCTCGCTAGTCCGAGACCATGGGGGATAAATTCTAGAGGGGGAGAGAGATCATTCACGAGGAGGTGTGAGTGAGAAGTGAGGAGAGGGGTGCCTTTTATAGGAGGAGGAGGGCACCCAAGGGGGTGGCCGCCGGCCATGGGGGCTGCCCCATCCCCTCCTTCATTCATGTGGGTGGACACTCCACTCACAAAAATCCATTCAAATCCCTCCACTCAAAATCCCACTCAAACTTGCCATTAAATTTCTACCAAATTTAATGCAAACTCTCATTAAATAAAACTCTTTTATTTTATTCAGAATTTTGTCAATTACTTTAATGACAAACATTCACAAATAACCCCTTGCTAGAATTCTATTTCACATGCATAACAACTTTATGCAATTTCACCCGAAAACCTGTTTCGGTATCTAGTGAAATAAATTCCTGCGCTTGTTATTCTTTCCGACATGAAACTTTTGCTCCAATTGGATGCCGGTGTCTGTTAAGTGTGTCACCCTACGGTTCGTGAATAATGTGGACATGATCGAGACTCCTCTCGGATCAATAATCAGAAGCGGGATCTGGAGACCCATACTGACTCCCACACATTCAACGATAACTTTCTTATGATCGTCAGAACCTTTTACGCTAGTATCTTAATCCCTTTGTTTCGCGATATATTACATGTCCGATATTCGATCATTGGTATCTCCATACCTAATTTGATCTCGTTACTGATATGCACTCTTTTCTCGTTTTTGTGATATAACATTCTAGTGATCAAATCACTTGCTTGCAAGCTAACCAATGTGATATCACCGAGAGGGCCCAGAGTATATCTATCCGTCATCAGGATGAAAAAATTCCACTCTCAATACATGGGCCTCAACATAACACTTTATTAGTCCTGAACCCATCTTTATAATCACCTTTTTACGGTGTGACGTTTGATGTTATCAAGAAACTCTTCCGGTATTTGTGATTGACATGATCTCATGGTCTAAGGATTAGGATCACTTCGTAAGTTGTTATAGCAATATAAACTCAATGACTTTGATCGTAATGCCATACTTCGGATGAATGTTCATCACATTATTACACTAATGTTGTGATCCCGTTATTAACAACATCCAATGTCTATGATCAGGAAACCTTGATCATCTTGTTAATCAACGAGCTAGTTTATGAGAGAGGCATAACTAGGAACTTTCTATTTGTTTATTAAACACACATGTATTAACGTTTCCGTATTAATACAATTATAGAATGCAAAATAAACATCTATCATATACTTGGAATACACATAATAAACACGTTATTATTGCCACTTAGGGCATATTCCCTTCATGTCGGTCTTCAAGGGTATGTTCTCCACGGATATACATCCGCCCGTTGTTTGTATCTAGTATATAGATCTTGGTACATAGTTCCCATCGTAGGAATTCTTTTATTTTTTATGCTGCGAACCCTACAATGGGGTATACCTAGCAGTAAGTATTATTCATTAATTGATATCAAAATATATTATTCATTAAAGAAATATTAGCCAAAGTGAATTTTTGCCTAAGCTAATATTACAAAGAATAATGAAACGGTGCTAGGAGTAACTAGACATTTTTTTGATATAGTAGAAGCGGGACAACATGAGAATTCCGAAAATTCAGGGATGGAACTCCGGTCGCTGAAATGCGTCAACTACAATTCAACCACCAGGCTATTGCCCCGTTCTCAACTAAAATCACGAAGAGTCTATGCAAACATCCTATACGTAAAAAAAACAGGACAAATAATTGACACGGTGTGCGGAAAACGAACAGGCCATCTTTTTACGTGGTGTTTGAGTATAGCACACTATCTAGAATCCAAATAGAAAGACGCTACTTTCTAAAAAGAGGCCGATGTGGTTAGTCTGTTGAGTGGACAACTGGCCAGGACCCCGTCTTTTCTAATGCAGCTAGGATCGATTTGGCCAAAGTAGAAGGCGTGTAGCGTATCTGTTTGTTGCTTCGCATTTAGTGAGCAACCCCAATTTTGCAGGAAGGGAGACAGCAATGCAACGTTGGCAGTTTGTGTATATACGTACGGTGGTGCTGCACGCATTGACCAAATGGCCACACAAACTACAAAAATTGTTTCCAGAAAAAAAAAACTACGTACTCCAGTACAAAAATTATTTCCGCAAGCGTGACATACATGCTATTGAAGTACTCGGAGACGAGAGCAATTGCGTGGCGTGTTGGAAGTATCTCGGGATAGTTCTTTCGTGAAAATGTTATGGGGTCGTATAGTACCAACAATGTGCAAAACAAGCACGCGGTGACGGGATAGGGATATACTACCACTAGTAGAAAACTGTCCTTTGGTTTGGAACATTAGTCTCGGTTTTGTTATAAATCGGGACTTATGCTTCGGTTCCAACGGCTAGAAACGATTGCAATGTACGACATCCACTAGTCCAGTTTTGAATGGGACCTTTAGTTTCGATTTGAGACACGAATCGGGATTGAAGGGTTTCTGGCAGCTGAGGTCCAAGCCAGACACTTTAGTGTGTCTCCAACCGGGACTAAAGATGGTGATAAAGTAGTTAAGGTGTGAAGAAATCCGAAGTGAAGCCAAGTACAAGCCCAGCTAGAGGAGAAGAGGCTCAAGATAAACGAGGAAAAAGCAATGAAGGAGCTTATGGCCAAGAAGAAGAAGATCATGATGATGGATAGCTCGAGGATGAATCCAACTCAATTGGAGTTGCATCAACTGATGATTTCCGACATCTTGGAGAGAAGGAAGCAAGCTCATCAAGGCCGAGGAGCTTCGGCAAGTGGTGGCGACGGAGCTGTGCATGATGGGTGCGGCGACGACGGCGATATGGTTTGATGGTCTCTTCCTTCATCATGGTGGACGCTTTTTTTGTTGATTTAATATATGGTTGAACATTGCCAAATCTATGTTTGGATTTCTATGATCAGGACAATTTGATGTCCACAATTTTGAACCGTTGTATTACATCGTTTGACTGTAAGATCATCGATCAATTTGCTCAAATTGTGAACTAGAAACTGCTTTTACGAGTTGAAAACATGAGGCGCAGAACGGAGCCCCTAAAACTGGACCAGTAAAAGAGAATACGGGTCCAGTTTTACGGGCTCCGTTCTGTGCCACGTGTTTTCAACCCGTAAAAGCAGTTTTTTGTGACCTGTAAACGTGTTTTACAGTTCACGTTTTTACAGACTCCGTTATAACTGCTCTAAAAGGCCTCTTTGTCACGGGATACACACAAACCTTTGGCATTTACCAGAGCTAATTAATTTCCATATAATTTGATCAAGTAACATCTGATAATTTGATAAGTCCAAGCAATATAGTGAAGTAGAGAAAAAGGTACAACAATGATGCGTAATATAAGATGCAGTTTACATAATCTATGTGATGGTGACGGACTGGTAGATCTGCTGCATGACCCCTCTGAAACGATCCATATCAAGGGTGACGTTCTGGCCGTTGAGAAAGATCTCCCACACCGGTCTGAATCCCTGTTTGTGTATGGAAAGTGGATCGGTGAACACATCATGGTCCTTTGGGTATACATCCTTGAGGGTCGTCTCCTCGGCACTTATCTCGTACTCGACGTACCGGAGCCCCATGTCCAATGATGGATGGCCGAATTCGTTCCAACCAATCTCCTTAATCTCGCCCCACGGGATGATCTGCATGAACGTGGCGTTGTTTGGAAGAAACATCAAGTTGGTGAGCCCAGCGCCGTGCACGCCCACCATAACGTTGCACGAGTTAACCACATGTGCGAACGTGGCCATGTCCCGGACCATCTCCGGCGCTGCAGCCACCAACTCAAATCCAACCTCCGTGACGGTGGCTATTGCCTCCGCCTCGTTGGTAATCACCCTCGATCCCCGTCGTAGCACCATCACGAGACGTGGCCTCTGGCTAGAGCTCTGGTGCGCGGGGGTTGCCCACGCGTGCTTCAACGAGTAGGCCGACCGAAGAAAGTCCCGAAAGTCCTTCATCGCGTAGCCCTTTCTGGATAATGCAGGGTTGATCCTCAGTTCCTCGTGGCGCTCTAGGCCGACGCGCACCAATGGGAAGCAGCGCACGGCGTCATCGGCGTTGAAGTCGATTACCGGGTAGATGGATAGCGCGGCGAGGAAGTGTCGGAGTTTGAACATCAACTTGTGGTCGTAGTCGGTGACGAGGAGCTGCACGTGGCCATCGTACTCCCGCGCCGTGTTGTATAGGGGGATAATGGTGTCGTCTGTGGCGTGGAAGAAGTTTGTGCTATAGCAACATGTTGTGGAAAAGACCACTGCAGGGACGTCGTGCGTCACTGTGCACCGTGGTGGGTTGATGTCATCTGTTGTGACATCTGGGGCGCTCAAGCGGATGGTCACCTTGGTCCCTCCGTCAGTTTTGCGCGCATACGGGAGGATGCTGACCGTCCCGTTCTCCGGTCGGTAGCTGTCATGGGAGGCTGCGACCACGTAGACGGTGGCGGATTTGCCATGTACACGAACGTCGCCTTCCATTGCGCAGATGTCCATGCCGGCGCGGGTGACGTTGCAGCTTAACTTGCTTCTTCGTGCTGCCACATCTGCGTATGTTGACACAAGAATAATTAATTTACGTTGCCGCAACCAAAGAATAAATGCAGATTGTGCTGATTATGTTCTTTGCCCCTAAATTTTGAAAAAGACATGCACGTTCATGTAAACCTGCATGAGACTAACTAGACTGGGACTCAAACATGGTACTACGACATGCACGACTGACGACATGTACCAAAAGATCCAAAGACTAACCTAATCAAAATTATTTCTAACACTGGTGGCCGGCGAGCTAGCCTTTGTAGCATCGCCGGAGGCAGTCTGTAGCAGCGCCGGCAAGCATTTTTAGCATCGCTGGAGGCCGTTTGTAGCAGCACCGGATGCTATATGGCGAGCATCTAGCAGGAAATGCGAGCAGGTTTTTCAGCCATGTCGACGGCCGCTAGCAGCAACAGGTGACGATGGTGAGCGGTGGCGGCAGCACTGTCCCGCCGACAACAGCGTGACATCGGTAGGGGAGAGTAGCCAAAAGGGAGAAGGGTAGGGGAAATGGGGCCGGGCTGGGACGGCGGTGGCGTGGTCGTGTAGGGAATCGACGGCGGTGGCGAGCCATGGCGCGAGCTCCACCTCCTCTCGGCTCTTCTCCATTATAGACGACATGCTGAGTTTGGGGATAAGTTGGAGATAGGGAAACTAAAGAAAAAACATGGACGCAAGGCTTAGGTGGTGTGTGTGGGTTCCCGGTGGAGGATGATGTGCGTCTAATCCCCGGGTCAGGAGAATCATTTGCTTTTTTTTTTACCCAGTGCTAGTACTCCCTCTATCTCAAAATAGGATGTATATAGGCTTTTTAATCAAAGTCAATTTTTTTAAAATTTGACTAATTATATAGAAAAATGTATTGATATTTATAATCCCTAATCAGTACTGTTAGAACTATTACTCGCTCTATTTCATAATATGTTGCACATAATTTTTCATGCAAGTAAAATTTTGCAAAGTTTGACCAAGAATATACAAAATAATATGAATATATATGATATGAAATGTATATAATATAAAAATATATTTTATGTCAATTCTAATAATATTAATTTAGGATTGTATAGGTTCATATTTAGAAATGTATACAAAATAATATTAATTATAAAGTCTGACTTTAATAAAATCTTATATACAACATAAATTGGGATGGAGAGAGTATGAAATATATCCTCATATGGCGTTCATTACATATTGTAGATACTGATAATTTTCTCTATATAGTTGATCAAACTATGAATTTGTTGATTTTGACCAAAAACTATAAGCATCCTAATTTGGAATAGAGAGAGTAGTTCACATCTGCAAGGTATGAAATCTCAAGTTCATCTATATATATGTTGATTACTTCGAGCTGTTGACTTCTATTTCTTTCTAGAACTACCTCCTACGGGTTTATTAAGCTAACACGAAGTTTAAGAAAAAAGTTTGACCATAAAATTTATCAATAAAATATGAGTTATGTCACAAAAAATTATACCATTGGATTGATATTTAAAATCTCTTTCTAATGATATAATTTTTGTAACATATGATTCATATTTCGTTGGTCAAATTTGTAGTCAACATATTTCTTGAACTGTGTGTTTGTCCAATAAACCCGTACGGAGGAAGTACGAGTGTTCTGTTTTTCACGCCATACGGTGACATTGGACTTTTAACTATGCTTGCACTAGCTGTGGGTAGCACGTTCGATGCATTGCACATTAGTCAGACAGTTAAGACTCTTGACCATGCCCCCAATTACTTTTGGCGGTGCTTCCCCGACCGAATCTGAACTCTCAATGAAGGACCAAGTGGCATATAATAGTAGTACGTATTATGGTTAACGTCAATGATGATAGTAAATCAGAGAACTGAAACTTCCATAAAGCTAAAGCTAAATATGCTTATAATGAGTTTACCTGAAGACGAATAAACCTTGTGAACCGTTTCATCTGAAACCTGGGTAACGGTTTGAACAACATTTTCTTTGGTTCCGCCGAGATACTGGACTTGGTTACTGGTTTTCGGTCGTATGGAAATGAAGAAATCTGAAACTTGCGTAATGCTACTCTCTCTAACTGCAAAACAAGGAACGCAAGTCATGTCCCCCTGTGTGGTTCATATGGTGATCACAAATATGTACATTCGAAACTAAGAAACAGGTGAACCACACAAAAATGAAAAAAAAAGAGTGAAGCAGCAAGAAAAACCCTCTAGAATGAATCGGAGCATCAGATTTCTCGGGTAAGCTTAGAGAATCATCACTAAATCTTGATCCGGATCGATCTTTTCAATCCAGTGTGGGATTAGTTTCATAACTATTTAAGTGGCTTGTAGCAATAAAATCAGATGTTTGTATTAATTCATACTGAATCCAAAATGTTAAATTCATTTTATCTGAAAATAGGGTCAAGCTCATGCATGGACAAATGATGGAAATTTATTACTCCCTCCATCCTAAATAGACTGACTTTGCTTTGTCTAGATAGAAAAGGGTTTTAACGTACTACTCCTTGCGTTTAGAAAATATAAGATGTTTTAAGTTTGTAAAGCAATGTATCTAGACATCTTTTAGTGTATAGATTCACTTGAACATAAACACTAAAAGAATCTAAACACTAAAATGTGTCTAGATACATTTGTTTTACAAACCTAAAACATTTTATATTTCTAAACGGAGAGAGTAGATAAATACTTTAACATGGACCTAAATCCACACTCTTGCATTATTGCTGCTTGTCATGACGGAACACCTATCCCTAGCCTTTAGATTCGTTAAACCGGTAAAACTGATAATAGGAAACAAAAGTGCATGCGGATGATGAAGAGTAAACCAAACTGTCGACGTAAGGAACTTTCAGTTAAATTCAGAAGACTTACGGCGAGTGAGCTGCGGTAGGGAATCGGTGTTGAGCACAACTAGGATGAGCAGCGGAATCAGAAACAGCGCAGCCACTGCTGCTCCCCCGCGCGCAAGCTTCTTGCTGCTATCGTTTCGCAGGGCCTTCATCTCGCATCCGGCTGTTCTTGTCTTGCACTAGCTTGATCGCTGGCTCTAATGCAAGATCCTCTCACCAGGTTAACACTCTTTCCTAAGCTAGACCACTTATCGACGCTGGAGTCTTAACTCTTATTAAGTAGGAGTACAAGTGAAGCTTAGTCCTAGTACAACTCCTTTTCAAATGCACTTCGATTGATGCGTGAGCCTATTTTAGTGCATGTAGCTTCTCGTATTCCAATGTCTTTGGTTGACTTCTTCAAGTGTCAATTGAATCCCTGACCAAAATATATACTCCCTCCATTCCATAATATAAGATGTTTTAACTTTTGTGATAGGAATATATCTAAACAAGTGCTTGTAGGACATACTCGGAGGTTCCACTACAAACTTAGGATATCTCAGAGCTCTTGAAAAAACCCAACTCTATGGCAAAAGCACAACTAGAGCTTAGAGAGGTACTAGGTGCATCACGAGGTGTAATCACTAACACCGACCTTGCTGGACTCGACTATATGCGAATGGTTACAAGGAGGTTCTGTTGGAAATATAAGCAATAATCCATATGATTTAATCCGAATAATAAACTGATAAATTATGGTCATACAAATAGCACTAAAACCAATAATTATACAGATCAACAAAGTAGATGAACAGATTACATCTATAGAAGATAAACCTATCACATCTACACCAAACGCTAGAACAAAGAACTCTAACATAATCCGAAAAAGACAGTTGAGTATCACGTACAGCGTAGGCTGAAGCAGCCGCAGCGGTCGCAGCAGCGTCGCCCATGTTGAGGTTGTCGAAGAGGTCGCTGACGTCCGAGAAGAAGTCGTCGTTCGGGAACTCGTCGTCGGATGACGTCGTGGTTGCCAGTAGTCGCGCTTGAGCGCTCCCCAAAAACCTGATCGCCCCTCACCCGTACATGTTCACAAGAGGCGGGGTTCCGGAGGCCTACTGTCCCGATCTGTGGTGCACGCCGCAAGCCGGGATGAGAAAGACGAAAGCGGCGGTGTAAGATTCTGAAGATAGGTGCGTGTGTAGATTGATTCACCGATTAGGTTTAGTATAAACACTTATATAGTGCAGGTTAGGAAGATCGTGAGCTCACCCCACGTCCGAGTCGGTAACAGTCCACGTCCATAAAAACTGAAAATGGTTGTAATTAATGCGTCCGTTAATGAATCATAATTAGTTTTCCCAACCAGCAAAATAAAACTTGGCTCGGCGAGATTCCCGCAACCCGCGGCGCGCGGGCGTCGTGACGGGGCGAGGTGTGGCGAGGCGGGCGGCGTCGGAGGAGGAGTGCGCGAGGGCTACTCTTCTTGTCACACCTTAGTGAGTGGTGCAACACTCTACTATATAAGGTGGTCCAACTTCCCTTCAACTAGAAATATGAGACTAAACTTTAGCACCACTAGCACAGCCATATGCTGCCATATACAAATGGGCCAAAGGAAATTTCAGAATTTGTCTAATGGGCCAACGGCCCAAAACTCATGAAATTCCAACAGGTTCTTAGGTTGCATCCTCCTAACACTAGTAGAAAACAGACATTTCATCCAGAGCATTAGTCCCGGTCGTGTTTGGGCCTGGGACTAATGTACCGCTTTCAACGGCTAGAACGCAGGGCACGGCCACCTGTAGTCTCGTTTTAAACAGGATCTTTAGTCTTGGTTGAAGACACTAACCGGGACTAAATGGCTTCCTGCAGGCTGGGGCCGGTGCCAACCCCTTTAGTCCCGATTGGTGTCTATAACTGGGACTAAAGATGGATTTTTAGTTCCGGTTGGTTTCTCCAACCGGGACTATCCTTCCTATATCATGTTCATCCCTTTTCCGAGTCATACTCCATTTTCAAGCTACTTTCTCCTCTCTGTTTCCTCCCTTAGCTCGAGTTCATCCCCATTTTTTCACATGATTTGTCAAGATTTGGAGGCGTCCCATCTATCCAAGGGTTTTAAAAGATTAGCAACTTTATCCTTTCATCTTTCATTGCTAGTTTAGCTCATTTCATGCTATAGAAGTAGAGGGATTTGTGGGTTTAGTTTGGGAGTAATTTTTGCAATAATAACATGAGATGAATTTGTATTAATTTGGATTCTATCTATCTTGTATTAATGTGATGAACTCCAAGCTCAATATCATTTTCAATATGTGGATTCTATCTATATCTTGTTTTGGCACATAGTCTCGAAATGCATTTTATTCATAGAAGCGCAGAGATACATGAGTTCATCCTAGCTAGCTACTACAACTACTATAGCATAGAAAACCATTAGTTCATCCTACTACAACTACTACAACATAGATATATATGGGTTCATCCTACTACAACTGTTAGTGCACACACTCACAGATGCATCATGCCATCCAACAACAAAATACCCTTCTTCTTCTACCTGCCTTTAACAAACTCACAAACTGTAACAAAAATAGGGTTAATTCAAAAGACACACTGGCTCAGTACATATTTGAGAATCTCCTCGAGATCAATATATGAGAGTGCCTCTATGGCGAGCTCCTCGAAGATGTCTGAGGACAGGATCCTAAGACATCTTCGAGTAGCTCTGTCGTAATGGTGTACCTGTCGCACCATCTTGCAGTTTATAACTTCTCTAGCTAGATCAATACGTCGGGGAGCTAACAAATTTCACATATTAGGGAGTGCCTCTATGGAGAGCTCCTCGAATATGTCAGAGGACGGGATCCTAAGACATCTTCGAGAAGCTCCGTCGTAGTGGTGTCCCTCTCGCACACCATCTTACAGTTTATAACTTTACAAGAATGCATCTTGCCTATTTATATATTAAGCGGTACAACATATTGTCGACACTCATGACATAATGTCGACACTCACCCCTGTCATAGTGCCGCCACCCATCCAAATAGTGTCGCCACTCACTGGCATAGTTCCACCACTCACGACATAGTGTCGACACTCACCGATGACATAGTGTTGCCACCCACGGTTAAATAAATCTAAACGTTTAGTCCCCATAGTGTCGACACTCATCCGGGACTAAACGGGCTGACGTCAGCCTCAGCATGTCGCAACCCCTTAAGTACCGGTTGGTGTCTCCAACCGGAACTAAAGATGGAGTAGAAAGTTTTTAAATTGGTGCATAGTTTTAGTACGTAGTATGTTGTCGCATCCGGAGCCGAAGTATCGTTATGTGCTTTTATTTTTAGACCGATACTAATTTTAGCATCATGATTGCCTTTGATATACTTATATAATACAGATGAGCCGTAGATGGATGTACACTGACCATGCACTAGCGAGTTCATTAAAGGTGTGCGTTCTTTTCTCGATGTGGCTGAGACAAACAAGCAGAATGGTTGTATGTGTTGTCCATGTGGTGTCTGTCAAAATTAAAAGGATTACTCTGCCTCAAAAATCCTCCACACCCGGTTTCATGTCCAACTACAATTATTGAACCAAGCACGAAGAAAGAGGGGTTATTATGAAATACACGAAAGAAGAAGAGGATGATGACAACTATCCTAGGTTCTCTAAATACGGTGATACTGCAATAGAAGACAATGAAGAAGAAGCTGAAGAACGTGCATATGATGAGCCCGCTGATGATCTTGGCCGGGCCATTGGTGACGGAAATAGAGACTGCAAAAGTAAAAAGGAGAGGTTAAAGTTCGAAAAGAGGTTAGAGGATCACAAAAAATTATTGTACCCAAATTGTGAAGATGGCCAGAAAAAGCTGGATAGCACATTAGAACTGCTACAGTGGAAGGTAGAGAACGGTGTGACTAACAAGGAATTTGAAAAGTTGCTGAAAATAATGAAGAAGCTGTTTCCAAAGAATAACAAATTGTCCACCAGTACATACGAAGAAAAGAAGGTTATCTGCCCTCTAGGATTAGACGTGTACAAGATACATGCATTGCCCTAAGGACTACATCCTCCACCGCGGTGAGGAGTACGATGAAGGAAATATTCCCTAGAGACAAATATTTCATAGAATATTTTATAAAGTTTATGATTAAGTTTTATATTATGCTATAACTGTATTGATTAAGAAACGTCAATACACGTGTGATATACAAATAACCAGTAGTTTCCAGTGAAACTCTAGTCACTAGCTCATTAGTCAGTGGATGATCAAAGGATTCTTGGTCATGTTGGTGTTTCATCCCCAAATTAACAATGGAGTCATTTCATTGGAGAATGAGATGGTAAACATACCCTATCTATAGCATCGTATCACGATCATATCACAGAGTTCAGGTTATGATGATTAGGAAACATAGTGACTTTTTCCTTAGACCATGAGACCATATCAAATCACGGTCTCCAGAGGTTACTTTAATGGCACTTAACGTCACTTGGTGGAATGGTGATCATAGAGTGTCGTTAGGTATCTGGAGGAACAAGTTGATGATACCGTGTCAAGACCGGGATTTTTCCATCCGCGTGACGGAACATACTCTGGGCCCACTCGAACAAGTTATATCCATAAGTTGCGCAGCGTGTGACTAGGTCACGGGGATATCACTTATCGGATCAAGTAAAAAGGTATTGTCGGCAACAAGGTTAAACGCTGACATGGAGATGTCATTTGATCAAATCCTCGGCCAATATAGTGTCGCAGAGACAAAAGGAATAAGACACAGTGTTACCATTCAATGAAATTTTTTGTTGAGTACACAAGTGATCATTATGGACATCCAGGTCCCGCTGTTGATCATTGGTCAGAGAGGAGTCTTGGCCATGTCTGTAGTATTATCGAACTATTGGGTAGCACACTTAAGGGCTTGACGAATCTTGAATATCATTAATGGCTAGTTGTAATCACCGAAGAAGTGAGAAGAGAGAGACCAGAAAAGTTCTGGAGAGATCCGAAGGTGTTCGAAGAATGGATAAGGAAAAAGGATCGAAAAGGGTTTTTGATAAATGGTTATTTAAATATGTTTATTATGGATTAATATGTTGTAAATAAATATTTGGATAAAGATTTATAAAAGGCGTCTTATAATCTTAGGCAAAATCTTAGAGGGATTTTAGCTAAAAAAATGGACAAAAAGGCAAATAGAAGCTGTTTTTGTAACATCCCACGTGGGCGACACTAAATGTGCGTCGCACGTGGGTGTTAGACAGTACACGTCGCCAGCCGACGCACCGCTGTAGCTGGGCCGAGCCAGTCCACCCGGGGCGCCGACACTTGCTGGCGTGCGGGCCGCAGGCTGGCCCACCCCGGCCCATCCCGGGTCTGGCGATGTGCGCTTCCGCGGCAGCCGCCGCCTCACGGACTGCCAGGCAGGCTAGCCCACCCAAGGCCCGTTTGCCTCCACCGCCTTACCCTGATAGGCTATGCACGGGTAGGCAGGTGGCCCACCCCGCCGACCGGCGGGTTGCCCCCTTTTTTCCTTTGTTATTTAGTCCCACATGGGAACCCTAAGGTGGAGGGACCCCTCCCCCTTCTATATAAAGGGGTGTCCATAGGAGGATTAAAAACACCAATTTCCACCTTAAAATAAATAAAAGGCGTGTGTTGTCTCTCTCTCTCTCTTCTCTCTCTCTCTCTCTCTCTCTCTCGCGATCTTAGCCCCCTTATCAGGACTGGGCGAGCAAGGAGTTCTTCACCGCGGAGCGCTGTTGGGCTACGGGATTCGGAGCCAGAAGATCTACTTTCGCAATCTCGGCTGGATCAAAGAGAAGCGGGGGTTGTCGTCAAGCATCGTACGTGTGTGACTCCCTCTGGCGACACCGTGCTTTCGGTGCTAGGAGTTGTCGGGGAGCTGCGGGACTTCGTGACCTCGAGGTCAGCGTCAGGGCGTATTCTTCATCCATGTTCCTTGCGGTATGTTAACCGCGCTTGGTCTTCAAAGGTATGAATACCGTATATCCTCCCGTTACTTCATTACTATTAGATAGATTCTGGCATTAGGGTTTCGATCGTAGGAATTTTTTGTTTTCTTTCCTCGAACCCCAACATTGGTGTTAGAGCCAATCTATGCGTAGCGCTGGTGGTACGGGTAGAACACGCAAGTTGTGACGTGTGGGCATCGATTTTATAATTTTTACCTCTCACGTGTACTTGTTTATATCGTGGTATTGATTGATAAAGCGGCCCGAACCGACCTTACGCGTACTCTTACAAGAGAAAGGTTGACCGTGGAAGAGTTGAAATCATGAACTCGTTAAATAAAAGCATGGAAGAGTACCACGGCATGCTTAATATTCTCCAGAAGTAATTTCAATCATTATCGTACTATATCGGTCTCTTTCATTCATTCTCTGAGATATCAAGTAATTAAAAACTCATTCATTCATTTCTTTTTTGCCGGGTAGGGTTGGAAACGGTTCAAGAATGAGGTTGCCGGTCCATGGCGTGAGGAGTTGAGTTTTAATCCGGTCCTGGTAATTAGTACGAGCTAGGTCCACACTTCTCTTTAATTTCAGTTTTAATACAATTATCATGCTTGATTATTATTTGATTGAATTCTATTTTCGAAAAGTGCGCGAGGCAACAATAGGGGACTAATTTATGTGGATACTATAAGTCTGCGAGTTCATTCGCTCGGCTACTGAGCAGGGCGTGGAATTTATTCGAGTACGTAAACAATATGATGATTTTATTACCATAATTTGTGTTGAGTGCCATTCATAATTTTTGTTATGATGATCGATATTTTCATATTCATCTCCTTCTTTATAGCTGGATGCGATGCGAGATAAACTCCTATCATGGGACCTCCTACTAGCAATTCAAGAGGATTTGTCGGCATTTTTGCTTGAGGAGGTCATATCCCCAAATGGAGAATACAATATAGATAGAGTCTAAAACATCCATGTAATTTATTGATCTCCATATAATCAAATAGATGGGCTCTAGTCCCGGTTGAGACTCATATACCAAGTTGTATATATATGTATGTATGCTCTTAAGAGAAATTATATTGTATATGCATCAAACTCGTGTACAATATATAGTAGCATAGAATATGTATACGAAAACTTGTTTGAAATGAAAACACAAAATGAAAATAATTTAACGCAAAATAGAAAATAAAAAATGAAATAGGAAAACAGAAAATACTAAAACCCATCTCCTGTCGTGGCAGCCGATTGCCTCAAAACGCTGCCGTGGCAAAACACCTTTAGCCCCAGCCCAGCGCACTCCGCGAAGCCACGTGGAGGACCTTTTGTCCCAGTTTGTAACAGAACCGAGACTAAATGTCGGACCTCTAGTCCTGATTTGACAGTCTCTTGGTTTTGGAATCGAGACTAGAGGCCTATTTTCTACCAGTGTACCTCCATTTTTTAAAATATATAAGATGTCTTGGTGTTAACATAAGTAACAGTTAGTATACAGAAATGAGACCTCCATCCAAGGTTATCTAATTGTTCATTGGCCGCTGGTGAACTCCTATGGACGACATGTCTGGAGTTTTCCGGATCGGATGGGATTCGGTTGCGCGCAACCATGATTTTTCTGACCGTTTTGTTCCAAAGGGAGCGATGTGAAGGTTTGATACTTGTTGTCATCATGGGATATGTCTTTAGTCCCGTGATGAAGTCAGTCGCGGAGAATGGAATGAAAGCCGAGGTCTAGAGACTAGCAATGGTGATTTGATTCCTGATGGCGATGAGGTTTTGGCTTGGTTATCCTTGACTTGGAGCAGTGGCATCAGAATGTGGGGGTGATGACGCGCACAGTGTTGTCGTGGGCGCTTCCTTGGAAGACCCCAAGAGCAAGGTATGATGAGCACAACAACAAGTTTTCCCTCAGTAAGAAACCGAGGTTATCAAACCAGTAGGAGGAAGGAAACGACTCAAAGGTGTTGCAAGCAACTTGGAGACCTGCACAACACAAACTCAAGACTTTGCCCCAACGAATAGTGAGGTTGTCAATATCACCAGTTTACTGTAACAAAGGATTAACTGTATGGTGTTGAAGGAAATAGTAGCTTGGCAGAAAGTAAACAATGGAAGATGTATCAATGGTAAAGATTGGACCAGGATCCATAGTTCACTAGAGGTGTTCTCCTTAGATAAACAAACATGGCATGCTGGGTAAATAAATTACAGCAGGACAATTGACAAGACTGAGCAAGGCATAACAATACAATACTAGACATCAAGATCCTATGAGATACGATTGTGCAATACAATAAGATACATAGACCACCATCCAACTTAAACTATGACTAGAAGTCCACCTTTGGGTTATCATCCGAACCCCCTCTAGTATTAAGTTGCAAGCAACAGACAACTGCTTTAAGCAAAGTGTGTAAGGTAAACAATCCACTTGTTCCATGAACAAGAGACCGTTGTTTTCTTCCTAGTAGCAACAACACATCTACAATCATAGAGATTTCTATCACTTCCCTTAGATTAAATAGAGGCATGAACCCACTATCGAGCATAAATACCCCCTCTTGGAGTCACTAGCAACTACTTAGCCAAGATAGCTACTAATAACAGAGAGCATGCAAGATCACAAATAACACACACATGATAGTGAAGGGAATATGCCCTGAGAGGCAATAATAAAATGTTTATTATGTGTATTCCAAGTATATGATAGATGTTTATTTTGCATGCTATAATTGTATTAATACGGAAACGTTAATACATGTGTGTTTAATAAACAAACAGAAAGTTCCTAGTTATGCCTCTCTCATAAACTAGTTCGTTGATTAACAAGATGATCACGGTTTCCTGATCATAGACATTGGATGTTGTTAATAACGAGATCACAATATTAGTGTAATGGTGTGATGAACATTCATCCGAAGTATAGCATTACGATCAAAGTCATTGAGTTTATATTGCTATAAACAAACTACGAAGTAGTCCTAATCCTTAGACCATGAGATCATGCCAATCACTAACACCGGAAGAGTTTCTTGTTGACATCAAACGTCACTCCGTAACTGGGTGATTATAAAGATGGCTTCAAAGCTACTAAAGTGTTATGTTGAGAATCATGGATCAAGAGTGGAATTTGTTCATCCCGATGACGGATAGATATGCTCTGTGCCCTCTCGGTGATATCACATTGGTTAGCTTGCAAGCAAGTGATTTGATCACTAGAATGTTATATCACGGGAACGAGAAAAGAGTGCATGTCAGTAACGAGATCAAACTAGGTATGGAGATACCGATGATCGAATCTCGGACATGTAATATATCATGAAACAAAGGGATTAAGATACAAGCATAAAAGGTTCCGACGATCACAGGAAAAGTCATCGTTGAATGTGTGGGAGTCAGTATGGATCTCCAGGTCCCGCTACTGATTATTGATCGGAGAAGGGTCTCGATCATGTCCGTATTATTCGCGAACCGTAGGGTGACACACTTAAGGGACACTGGCATCCAGTTGGAGCAAATGTTTCATGCCGAAAGAATAAACAAGCGCATGAATTTATTTCACTAGATACCGAAACAGGTTTTCGGGTGAAATTGCATAAAGTGGTTATGTATGTGAAATGGAATTCTAGCAAGGGGTTATTTGTGAATGTTTGTCATTAAAGTAATTGACAAAATTCTGAATAAAATAAAATAGTTTTATTTAATGAGAGTTTGCATTAAATTTGGTGGAAATTTAATGGGAATTTGAGTGGACTTTTGAGTGGAGGGAATTTAAAGGACATTTTGTGAGTGGAGTGTCCACCCACATGAATGAAGGAGGGGAGGGGGGAGCCCCCATGGCCGGCGGCCAACCCCTTGGGTGCCCCCCTCCTCCTATAAAAGGAGCCCCTCCTCTCACTTGTCTCTCACACCTCCTCGTGAAGGATCTCTCTCCCCCTCTAGAATTTATCCCCATGGTCTCGGAATAGCGAGATACATGTTCCCGGTGGCTATTCGGCAAGAAAGGGTTGTGCTTCCGCTGCATCGCTGGAGCGAGGAGGCGGAGGTTGCCCGGTGTCTTGCACGTGTGTGCGAGCACGGATGCGCGGCTGCTTTGCGGCGCTAGGACTTCCTCTCGATCTTGAGATCGGCAAGGGATCGTCTACATCAACCACGAGTTGAACTCGTTAAGCTTTGTCGGTATTCAAGGGTATGTTCTCTACGGATATACATCCGCCCGTTGTTTGCATCTAGTAGATAGATCTTGGTACATAGTTCCCATCGTAGGAAATTTTTTGTTTTCTATGCTGCGAACCCTACAGTGGTATCAGAGTCGGATCTATGCGTAGATGCTTTACACAGGTAGTACACATATGAGTATGTGGGCGATGATGATCATGTTGTTGCTCCTTTGTTGTAATTTTGGATATTGGTGGCATAGTGGGATGAAGCGGCCCGGACAAACTTTACATGTCCTCGCACATGAGACCTGTTCCACGCTTGACATGCAACTAGTTTGCATAAGTGGCTAGCGGGTGTCTGTCTCTCCTACTATAGTCAATATATATTTTGCAACGAATTGTCAACAATTTGGTTATCCTCGTTGTGGTTCATGTTCGTAGGTAAGAACGGTTCTATCTCGAAAGCCCTAAGCCACGTAAAACTTGCAATGGATAAATTAGAGGCGTCTAGTTTAGATTGTTGTTGGGCTAGTGTTATGATATGGTGATGTTGTAAGTAGAAGTATGAGATGATACTCTTACAACACACATAGCGTGTAATCTCTATAGACCTTGGACTTACACATATATGTATGATAGTAATCATACCACGGTGCACATGATAGAGATCATATGCGAGAACCATATCATTTCACTAATAAACATGTGATGTTTGATAGCATCTTATATTGCTTGTTTAGCGCTTTGTTAGCATAATAAGATGATCCCTATTTTAAATATCAAGATAAGAATGTGTTCTTCCTTTAGTATGCACCGATTATGTTTTTCGTCGCTCCAAGACATCACGTGATGATCGGGTGTTCTTGGATCCACGACCATATTTCGGGTGTAAAATAGTTACACACGCGAATACTAAGGTTCTAACTTGGCAAGCCTAGCATGTACAGACATTGCCTCGGAACACGGACCGAAAGGTTAAGCATGAGTCATATAGTTGATATGATGCCCATTTGATGCTCGCCTTTGAAGCTACACCGACTCACGTGATGATCGGACTTGGTGTAGTGGATTTGGTTCATGTAATCACCAAAAAGGCACGAGGGATGTCGTTTTTGAGTAGGAGTTCATTCGTAATATGGATTAGTTGAACTCAATCTATCATACACTTAGTCTAAACTTTACAAATTCTGTTGTAGATGGCACCACCTGCTTTTAATTTCAATGTGTTCATGGAGAAAGAGAAACTTGCAACGAACGGTAGCAACTTTACCGAATGTGCCCTGAATTTGAGGATTCTCCTCTCTGCTGCACAAAAGCAATATGTGCTAGAAGCGCCGTTAGGCCCCCCACCTTTAGATGATGCCCCTGACGAGGAGAAGAATGTCTATCAGACTCGTCAGGAGGACCACAACTTAGTTCATTGCGGCATATTGTATGGGCTAGAGCCGGAACTTCGAAAGCGTTTCGAAAATGGCAATGCTTTTGATACAATGGGTGAGTTGAAAATGATTTTCGACACATATGCTGCTGTAGAGAGCTACAACGCTTCAGAAAAATTCTTTAGCTGCATGATGGAAGAGCACAACTCCGTTAGTGAGCATGTACTCAAGATGTCGGGTTACGCCGATAAGCTTGTGTCCTTGGGAATATCGATTCCCATTGACTTAGGCATCCATCGTGTTCAGCAGTCTCTGCCACCTAGCTATAAGAGCTTCGTGATGAACTATAATATGCAAGGCATGAAGAAGTCTCTCCCCGAGCTTCTGTCAATGTTTAAAACTGCAGAAGTGGAAATCAAAAAGGAACATCAAGTGTTGATGATCAATAGGAACACTGGTTTCAAGAAAGACAAGAAGGTAAAACGGAAGGGAAGTAAGGGCGGCAAGCCTGTTGCCGTGCCTGAAAAGAAACCCCGAGTTGGACCTAAGTCTGATACCGAGTGCTACTATTGTAAGGGGACTGGCCACTGAAAGCGCAACTGCCCCAAGTATTTGGCAGACAAGAAAGCCGGCAAGGCAAACAAAGGTATATATGATATACATGTTATTGATGTGTACTTGACTAGTGCTCGCAGTAGCACCTGGGTATTTGATACCGGTTCAGTTGCTAATATTTGTAACTCGAATCAGGGGCTGCGGAACAAGCGACCGCTAGCAAGGGGTGAGGTCAAGATGCGTGTCGGCAATGTATCAAGCGTTGATGTGATCGCCGTCGGAACGCTGCCTCTCCACTTGCCGTCGGGATTAGTTATAAACTTGAATAATTGTTATCTGGTGCCTGCACTGAGCATGAACATTGTATCTGGATAGTGTTTGATGCGAAGTGGTTATTCATTTAAATCCGAGAACAATGGTTGTTCCATTTATATGAATGAAATCTTTTATGGTCATGCACCGATGATGAATGGTTTATTTCTTTTGGATCTCGATAATAATGTTACACATATTCATAATGTTGATGCTAAAGGGATTAAACTAAATGATGATATATCCGCATATATGTGGCACTGCCGTCTAGGTCATATTGGCGTTAAACGCATGAAGAAGCTCCATTCGGATGGACTTTTGAAATCACTTGATTATGAATCATTTGATACATGTGAGCCATGCCTTATGGGCAAGATGACTAGAACGCCGTTTTCCGGTTCAATGGAACGGGCGACATATTTATTGGAAATCATACATTCTGATGTATGCGGTCCAATGAGTGTGTCGGCGCAAGGTGGATATCGTTATTTTGTTACTTTCACGGATGATTTGAGTAGATACGGTTATATCTACTTGATGAAACACAAGTCTGAAACCTTTGAAAAATTCAAGGAATTTCAGAATGAAGTGGAAAATCATCGTAATAGAAAGATCAAATTTCTACGGTCCGACCGTGGAGGTGAGTATCTATGTTACGAGTTTAGCACTCACATGAAAGAGTGTGTAATTGTTTCACAACTCACACCTGCCGGAACACCACAGCGAAATGGTGTATTGGAACGTCGTAATCGTAGTTTATTAGATATGGTTCGATCTATGATGTCTCTGACGGACTTGCCGTTGTCATTTTGGGGCTATGTACTAGAAACTGCTGCATTCACTTTAAATCGGGCACCATCTAAATCCGTTGAAAAGACACCGTATGAATTGTGGTTTGGAAACAAACCTAAGCTGTCATTTCTTAAAGTTTGGGGATGCGATGTTTATGTGAAGAAACTTCAACCGTATAAACTCGAACCCAAAGCGGAAAAATGCGTCTTCATAGGATACCCTAAGGAAACTATTGGGTATTCCTTCTATCACAGATACGAGGGCAAGGTTTTTGTTGCCAAGAATGGATCCTTTCTAGAGAAAGAGTTTCTCGCGAAAGGTGTGAGTAGTCGGAAGGTAGAACTCGAAGAGGTCATTAAACCTTCTCTTCAAAGTATGGCGAGTAGCGCAGCGCCGGAAGTTGTTCGGGAGTTGGCTCCACCTGTTGAAGAGGGAACTAATGATAATGATCATGAAACTCCGAAAGAGAGTACTACCGAACCTCGCAGGTCAAGCAGGACGCGTGCAGCTCCCGAGCTGTACGGAAATCCTGTCATGAATTTCATGGTTGATGAAAATGATGACCCTGCAACGTATGAAGAAGCGATGATGAGCCCGGATTCCAACAAATGGTTAGAAGCCATGAAATCCGAGATGGAATCCATGTATGAAAATCAAGTTTGGAACTTGGTGGACTTACCTCACGACCGAAAGGCCGTGGAGAACAAATGGATTTTCAAAAGGAAAACTGATGCTGATGGTAATGTAACCGTCCATAAAGCTCGACTTGTCGCAAAGGGGTTTCGACAAATTCAAGGAGTTGACTACGATGAGACATTCTCTCCTGTAGCGATGCTAAAGTCAGTTAGGATTATGTTAGCAATTGCTGCATATTTCGATTATGAGATATGGCAGATGGATGTCAAAACCGCGTTTCTCAATGGTAATATTGAAGAAGAGTGGTATATGATACAACCAAAGGGTTTTGTCAATCCTAAGGATGCTAACAAGGTGTGCAAGCTTCAGCGATCCATCTATGGATTGAAGCAAGCATCACGAAGTTGGAATCTCCGCTTTGATGAGGTGATCAAAGAGTTTGGATTTGTAAAAACTTATGGAGAAGCTTGTATTTACAAGAAAGTGAGTGGGAGCAATGTGGCATTTCTGATATTATATGTGGATGACATATTATTGATCGGAAATGATATAGATCTTTTAAATGGTGTTAAAAGTCATCTAAACAGCAAATTTTCAATGAAGGACCTAGGTGAAGCGTCATACATATTAGGCATAAAGATCTATAGATCTATAGAGATAGATCTAGGCGCCTAATAGGGCTATCACAAAGTACATACCTTGATAAGATTTTAAAGAATTTTAAAATGGAAAATAGTAAGAAGGGGTTCTTACCTATGACACAAGGCACGACATTGAGTAAGACTCAAAGTCCGGCTTCGGCGGAAGAAAGAGAGATAATGGACAAGGTCCCCTATGCTTCAGCCATAGGCTCTATAATGTACGCCATGCTATGTACAAGACCGGATGTGGCACATGCTATTAGTTTGACTAGTAGGTACCAATCGGATCCAGGTTCAGAACACTGGAAAGCGGTCAAGAATATCCTTAAGTACTTGCGAAGAACTAAGGATATGTTTCTTGTATACGGAGGTGAAGAAGAGCTCGTCGCTAAGTGTTATGTCGACGCTAGCTTTGACACCGATCCGGATGACTCTAAGTCTCAATCCGGATACGTATTTCTCATGAATGGCGGAGCGGTTAGTTGGAGGAGCTCCAAACAACCTGTCGTGGCGGGATCAACAACGGAGGCCGAATATGTTGCTGCTTCAGAAGCGGCTCAGGAAGCAGTTTGGATGAAGGAGTTCATATCCGAACTAGGTGTGGTTGCAAACGCGTTGGACCCAATGGTGATCTATTGTGACAACAATGGTGCCATTGCCAATGCCAAAGAGCCAAGGTCTCACAAGCATTCCAAGCATATTAAGTGCCGGTTTCACTCCATCCGCGAGCATGTCAAGGATGGAGATATAAAGATTTGTAAAGTACATACAGATCTCAATGTAGCAGATCCGTTGACTAAAACTCTCCCTAGAGCAAAACATGATCTACACCAGAACTCCATGGGTGTTAGATACATCACAATGTAACTATATTATTGTCTCTAGTGCAAGTGGGAGACTGAAGGGAATATGTCCTGAGAGGCAATAATAAAATGTTTATTATGTGTATTCCAAGTATATGATAGATGTTTATTTTGCATGCTATAATTGTATTAATACGGAAACGTTAATACATGTGTGTTTAATAAACAAACAGAAAGTTCCTAGTTATGCCTCTCTCATAAACTAGTTCGTTGATTAACAAGATGATCACGGTTTCCTGATCATAGACATTGGATGTTGTTAATAACGAGATCACAACATTATTGTAATGGTGTGATGAACATTCATCTGAAGTATAGAATTACGATCAAAGTCATTGAGTTTATATTGCTATAAACAAACTACGAAGTAGTCCTAATCCTTAGACCATGAGATCATGCCAATCACTAACACCGGAAGAGTTTCTTGTTGACATCAAACGTCACTCCGTAACTGGGTGATTATAAAGATGGCTTCAAAGCTACTAAAGTGTTATGTTGAGAATCATGGATCAAGAGTGGAATTTGTTCATCCCGATGACGGATAGATATGCTCTGGGCCCTCTCGGTGATATCACATTGGTTAGATTGCAAGCAAGTGATTTGATCACTAGAATGTTATATCACGGGAACGAGAAAAGAGTGCATGTCAGTAACGAGATCATACTAGGTATGGAGATACCGATGATCGAATCTCGGACATGTAATATATCGTGAAACAAAGGGATTTAGATACAAGCATAAAAGGTTCCGACGATCATAGAAAAAGTCATCGTTGAATGTGTGGGAGTCAGTATGGATCTCCAGGTCCCGCTACTGATTATTGATCGGAGAAGGGTCTCGATCATGTCCGCATTATTCGCGAACCGTAGGGTGACACACTTAAGGGACACTGGCATCCAGTTGGAGCAAATGTTTCATGCCGAAAGAATAAACAAGCGCATGAATTTATTTCACTAGATACCGAAACAGGTTTTCGGGTGAAATTGCATAAAGTGGTTATGCATGTGAAATGGAATTCTAGCAAGGGGTTATTTGTGAATGTTTGTCATTAAAGTAATTGACAAAATTCTGAATAAAATAAAAGAGGTTTATTTAATGAGAGTTTGCATTAAATTTGGTGGAAATTTAATGGGAATTTGAGTGGACTTTTGAGTGGAGGGAATTTAAAGGACATTTTGTGAGTGGAGTGTCCACCCACATGAATGAAGGAGGGGAGGGGGCAGCCCCCATGGCCGGCGGCCAACCCCTTGGGTGCCCCCGCTCCTCCTATAAAAGGAGCCCCTCCTCTCACTTGTCTCTCACACCTCCTCGTGAAGGATCTATCTCCCCCTCTAGAATTTATCCCCCATGGTCTCGGACTAGTGAGATACATGTTCCCGGTGGCTATTCAACAAGAAAGGGTTGTGCTTCCGCTGCATCGCTGGAGCGAGGAGGCGGAGGTTGCCCGGTGTCTTGTACGTGTGTGCGAGCACGGATGCGCTGCTGCTTTGCGGCGCTAGGACTTCCTCTCGATCTTGAGATCGGCAAGGGATCGTCTACATCAACCACGAGTTGAACTCGTTAAGCTTTGTCGGTCTTCAAGGGTATGTTCTCTACGGATATACATCCGCCCGTTGTTTGCATCTAATAGATAGATCTTGGTACATAGTTCCCATCGTAGGAAATTTTTTGTTTTCTAAGTTGCGGATCCTACAGTTTCTATACTAGATTTTTGCAAATGAGCCATAAGTGTGATTTTGATGGGATCCTACCTGACATGTGACCCCATATTGACCTCGGGCGAGGTCGCCCGTCTCACGCAATTTCGTGCATGTATCGCCGGACGAGGAAAGAAGAATAGCGCACGGCCTTTGAGCTGTATGTCTGAGCGTATTATTTTTGGAGCAGATTTTCAAGGATTTCGCAGACGTCGTGGGTTCTAGCCGACGAACGAAGAACTCTCCCAAATATTGACTATACGAAGCACGGAGGATCGGAGAAGGCATATTATTGCTCAGATGGTACGTACCTTGGCTGTTATCTTAAAGTTGGATCTGAGGTGCATCATCAGTGCTTGGTGTGTCCAGCGAGCAAGATGTGGATCCACGTACGTGCCATGAAGACGTGCGCGATCGCGTTTTATTTGGAAAGAGCTCGTACCGCTGACACACGTACGTACGTACCTGGTCCATCCCGCGCGCGGTCCCGCATTGCGCACGGCCGCTCCGGCCGGCTCAACCACAAAGCAGCGGCGGCATGCAAAGCCTGGAGAAGGAGAACCCAGCTCAACCACCACCCAATCGATCCATCGCATCGAAGACCTACCCAACAGCTCGATCGTGGATCGTCCGAGCCTTTCCGCTCGCGGCATTATTGGCACTCCATCACGTACTTACGTCACGTGTGATTCACAATGCATCCATAATGCCTCGATCGATCATCTAATTTACCCAATTTACACTCCTGGTCGATTCGTCCATTTGGCAAGCTTGATTTATCGACTGCTTGCTTGGTACGTAGTGCTCAGCTGATCACAAAAAGTTTCGGCGAACAAGAGCCAGCGCGGCGATCACCCGACGAGTTGTTGTTCTTGTTCCTTCGCCCGTTGCCTCTCAATCCGGCCGAGGAGGAGCACCGACCGACAGACGACGCAATGGATGCTGCATGCGTGCATGAACGGAATGACGGAAACTGCTCGGTCGGCACCGCGCTACCAAGCACTGTTTTCTTTAACTTTTTTAGGAGAACCGTTTCCCTTAACTGTTCGGTTCGGTCGCTAGCTGGGCCCGGCCCGTTTAACGCATCTGCTTCGTCTTATGGGCTTTTGGCACCTGACGAGCCTCGTGGGAACTGAAAAACCAAGGCCCGGAGGAAATGGGAAAAATGATCAAGTACTGTACACGCCGGTTAATCATGACCAACTCGTTTGCAAGCTGCCCAGACGCAGGGTGCATGAATATGTGATCACAGAGCTGTTATGCCCAATTGGCTCAATCATTAATTAGCACACTAAACATGTGAGAGGGCCTAGATGCATCATGCATCATGCATCTCTTTATCTCTATATAAGCCAGAGCTTCTCCAAAGGTTGGTTCAGACTCAACATGACAGATGATTGCCTTTTATATAGATGAAAAAATACTTCCAAATTTAGTAGACCGAGATATTGGAGAAAACCAAAAGTCGACAGTTCACGGGTGGTTGGGGCGTGCGCTCTAAGGCTGACCGATGTGCTCATCGATGCTTAAGTCGTGCACATCATTGGCCATAGCGGCACCCTGGTACATGGCGAAGTCGTCCCTTAGGAGTTCCCTTGGTCATCGGCACTGCATCCACATTAACAATCTAGAAGGGCCTCTATTACGGTGGCAGATTCCTCTGCTTCACAATCTTCATCGTTTAGGTGTACTCGCAGTCTAGGCCAACAAGTTTATTCGGTGCAACACGAGAAACTGCTCCTTCACTTTACGAAACCACTTCTCCACTGTTGTATGGAGGGTGACTCATGCCCTGGTATTGGAAGTAGTACAAACGTGAGGGTGGTATGTACACCTGTGTTCTTAGACTTTGTTGCATAATCGTGGAACGAGATCGATCGAGACGAGAGACTGCATGTTGACCTTCTTGTAATCATAGGATTTAATAGTAGTTAGTTGACGAGAATCGTTTACATTTGATCAGCGTGAACTCGAAAGTTGTAATGTGATGTGAACGGCCACAAAATTAGTGAACATTTTGGATTAGCACATTTCCTCGTAGTAAACTATAAGCCGGTTCCGCCTCCCACGGTCGTTGCGTATCCCCGACGGGGTTCATGTGGACATAACCACACACGGTTTTCATTCCGCCTCCCACACTCATTTCGCATCCCTAGATGTGTGCGATAGTTTACATCGATATGGTTTTATGCTACAAATCGTGTGTTATTTTCAACAGTTAGTTGCATTGGTTCACATGGAAGTTGCAATGTCACAAGAACCAAGTACATAATTTATGAAAAAAAATGAAATGGCGCGTCCTAAAATAAGTGATATGGATTTGTCTAAATTTGTGTGTATCTAGACTTATTTTAATATCTAAATATACGCAAACCTGGACAAACTCAAGTCAAATATTTCAGACGAAAAAAGTACTATATACTGTTAGCAAAGGTTTTGAACTTCGCAAGGATTCCCGCTCGACGCAAAAGGATGCGTGTATACGGCGGGCCACACACCCCTGCCTCATGGGTCTGGCCCATTTAACTTGAGTGGGTTTTTTGTCCCTTTTTTGCCATTTCTTCTTGTTGGTTAGAAATGGTTTTCTTCGGGTTTTCAAAAAAATTTGAACTTCTTAGAAATTTGAACATTTTGAAAATCCAAATTTTTTGTTGTGCACCATTTTTTGAATCTTAACATTTTTAGATTAAAAATATTTAATCATGAATATGTTTTGAATCTGAACATTTTTGAATATTGTGAACTTTTTTGAATCGGATATGGTGTGGGAAACCAAGGCTCGAAGGAAATGGGCAGAGCGATCAATACTGCTGCACACGCCGGTTAATCATGACCAACGTGTTTGCAAGCTGCCAAGGCAGGCAGGATGCATTGCATACTACACGATCACAGAGATGCTATGCCCAATTGGCTCGATCGTTAGCACACTAAACATGTGAAATGGCCTAGATGCATGCATCATGCATCTCTATCTATCTCTATATAAGCCAGAACTTTTCCAAAGGTTGATTCAGACTCAACATGACAGAATAGATGAAAAAACATGCTTTGAAATTTAGTAGACCGAGATATTAGAGAAAACCAAAAGTCAACAGTTCACGGGTTGTTGGGGCGTGCGCTCTAAGGCTGACCGATGTGCTCATCGACGCTCAACTCGTGCGCATCATTGGCCATAGTGGCGCCCTGGTGCATGATCGAGTCGTCCCTAAGAAATTCCCTTGGTCACCGGCACTGCATCCCTATTAATAATCTAGAAGGGCCTCTGTTACGGTGGCAGATTCCTCTGCTTCACATTCTTCTTCGTTTTCGTGTACTCACAGTCTAGGCCAACAAGTTTAATCGGTGCAGCGTCAAGAAACTGCTCCTTCACTTGACATAGGGTGACTTCTTTTAGGCTTATGCTTATGCATAAGCCTGCTTATAGATTTCGGTGGGGATAAACTACGGTGGGAAGAAACTTTCAGAAACTCTCTGCATACTTCTTTTGGACTTATGCTGTTTTGGCTTATTTACTGTAATGAGTTGTGAGATGTCTGTTATGCCCTGGGATTTATCTAGATCCATATGTATCTAGTCAAGTATATAGACTAGATGTATTTATATCTAGATAAAATTGAATCAATTATTATGGACCGAAGAGAGTAGTTTTAGTGTAAAATGAGCAAGAAATGAAGCTGAACTTGGAAAGGGTACATGTGCGGCGGCATAGAGGAACACTAGCTAGCAATGGAAGCATGTACCAAGCTGATCGATTCATGATCTGCGCGTGACGAGCGTTTATAATGCATACGGTTTTATGTTACAAACTGTGTGCTATTTCAACTGTTAGTTGTATTGATTTGGATGGTAGTTGCAATGTGGCAGGATTCAAGTATAGACATTATGAAAAAAAATGGAGCGGACATTCTTAGAATTAAATAGTAGTCAGAGATTTCAAAGTACGTGGCAGTTCCCCCTGCACAATTGGTAGTGTGCTGAAAAAATCACAGATGATTTCTTTCATTATACATGTATAGGATATTTTCTATCGGACACGTTGTTGTACATAAATATTGTGTTTGAGGTGAGATAACGATACTAGTCCATGGCATTTGCTAACATTATGTTGGCATTCACAACATTATGATGGCATTCACAATCTTTCCATATTAATCAAAGATTTTAGTTACATATGGCATAGAAAAGTACGATACACTTAATATTTGGAGGACTTATGATTAACATTTCCACATATATTAGATACAAAAAATCTAATAGTTAATTAAACTAAAATACCTCCTCCTCATTGGGGCCTTTGTCAGATCTTGATGCCTCAGCAGCACCAGCGACAATCCTTGTGGCCATGCACCTTTTTTCACTTCGCCTAGGAATCTTTGAGGTTGTACCTCTTGAGCTCCACCGTCACTTGACATGGCACTTGAACCAGGGCTCGAAGTAAATGGGCAGAATGATCAATACTACACACGCATGTTAATCATGACCAACTCGTTTGCATATTGCCCACATTTGGCTCGATTGTTAGCAATAACATGTGAAAGGTCCTAGATGCATCATGCATCTCTCTCTAACTCTATATAACCCAGAGCTTTTTCAAAAGGTTGATTCATACTTACATGACAGATGATCACATTTAAGATGGAAAATATTTCAAAATTTATTAGACCGGGATATTAGAGAAAACCAAAAGTCGATAGTGCACAGGCTATTGGGGCATGCGCTCTAAGACTGACCAATATGCTCTTCGGCACACAAGTTGTGCACATCATTGGCCATAGCCACGCGATAGAACATGATTGAATCGTCCCTAAGAAATTTCTTTAGGGTATCCGACACTACATCCAGATTGACGATCTGGAAGACGAGAGTCTCAAGACAGTTACAGGATGGTGCCTCTGCTCTGGTGGAATATTCCCTTGCTTCACATTCTTCTTCGTTTCGGTGTACTTACGGTCTAGGCCAACAAACTTGATCGACGCGGCATCAAGGAACTGCTCCTTGACTTGACGGGTCCACTTAGGCTTGGCTACATATCTAGTTGGAGAAGGAGTGGAGGTCTTGAAATATGCAAATGATACCATTCTCCTTCTAGAAAACAACCTAGAACAAGCTAGGAATTTGAAAGTGATCTTGTGTGTTTTTAGCAAATGTATGGGCTAAAACCAACTTTCATAAAGGTGATATTTATTGCTTGAGACGGTCTGTGGAATACTCTACTGGTTGAGGATATATTTACTTGTAACTCAGGTAATAATCTTCCCATGGAGTATCTGGGAGTCTCCATAGATAAAAAAATAATAAAACTTTCTGACTAGAGACCTAATAAGGAGAAAATGGGAACAAAATCGAGTGTATAGCAATGAAAATTACTGGTGATAGGAGGGAGAGTAACACTAAAAATTCATCACTCTCTACCGTGCCACTGTACATGTGGTGCCACCAATCTACATGGACACAAATTCATTGGACTCTAAGCGCAAAGTGATATATCAAGGGTGTTTTCCCCAAAAGGTTGACTCGAGGGTTTATATCGAACTCTTGGGGAAACAATAGTTATACACTTTTCTCTCCTCTTCAAAAACAAGCTGCAAACCAAAGATGGTTTCCTTGTGGCCCCAACTCCACAAAGTGGTTATCAAGCATAAGGTTTTGTATTAGAACCGAAAACGAATGACTAAATAAAATAACTAAGGTAAATATGCAACAAGTAAACTAAATTAAATGGAATATGTAATATAAACTAAATGCAATGAAAACGTAAAGTGGTATAATGATGGTAGTGAGTTTATACGAAAGAACTAAATACAAGAGTAATTGATGTTTTTGCATTTTCCTATAAAATATGTACTGAAAATAAAAAGACTTATCAATGTAAGTAAAGAAGTGTTGCTTATGATGAAAAATGGACTGGGTTCATAGTTTCACTTGTCTAAACAGCTTCTCATAAAGCATAATATTGATGGATCTCCATTAAGGTTTGATAATCATTCATATGAGCATCACGGTCCTATATTTAATATGATGCAACACATCCCACTAATACTCCTCTAGTAGGGAACCCTCCACAAACTAGATTTAAGATAAACATTGTATTTCCTTTGCATCTGTGACATGATGCTGATTACGTATACTACCTCAAAAGATATCATCTCACCTAATATTGTCACTAGCAATAGTAATACATACATTCATTTATCCCTAGTGAGTTAACAAAATAAAGGTAAAAACCATAGTAGGACCCAAATTTCTATCATTGTTCAGTTTCATACTACCATGTTACTCCACTAATGCACATGTTCCCCCTCTCATGCCCGATCATACTTAGTTGGATCAAAGCAAGTAATCAAGAAACGGGTACATGATATGCATATACGCATACATCAAACACAATCTCAAATAATCAATTCATAAAAACGAAAGATCCACCACAAAAGTATTTCAGGCAAAAGAGGGTTTTTCCCTGCGGTATTTTCCATTTATTCCTGACCCTGCAGATTGAATAGTGTATGTAGTATTGGGTGTAATTTTTTTTGTGAGATCTCGAATTAGACTTTCACCCCACTATATTAAAATAGCAACCAACACAACCGGTATAAACATGATACCACTGCTAGTAGGTTTATCTAGGCTTATTTATCCTCAGTCTTTAATAGGTCTTGTATAACCACAGTGTTGGGCGAGTTTTTAGTTATGAAGTTTTTTTAGAACAAACACTGTATAACAGCCCGGGCCCGTAAAAAATTACCGACCATCGTAAATCTCCCCCCTCGACCGATGTATGCACCGTGCGGGAGGGCGAATACAGGGCATGAACTGGTCGGCTCCTCACTCTCTGAGTCGTGTCCCCTCCCTCGTCAACTACAAAATCCTTCACCTCCAGCCACCAAATCACGCCGCCCACGCCAATAGTCGGTGCAATGTGGCCTATGAACTCCCCAATCAGAGTTGGGGGCTGCCGGGTGGGTCTCTCCGTACCCTATTGCGGCCACGTAAACCCTGCTGCCACTGACTCCGACGAGGAGCGCATCCACCGTGTGCTCTCACTAGGGGTGACGAAGCGCGCGTCGCGAGAGTGGATGAGCCGATATGAGATGCCTCCGTCGTCCATCCACTGGAGGACCAACATGACCCACGGCACGGAGTCGGGGAGCTCACACCGGGTCTCTCAGAGTGCTCCACCCCTCCTACGCGAATCTTCATGGCCGCAACCTTCTTCCCTTCACTCCAGATCCACCGCTTCTCTACCCACCCATCACCTTGATGGATAGAAGAAAGAAGCATCAGCTCCCACTCGTCTAGATCTAAAGTGCGACCAAACTCGAGCTTATTTGCAGAGGAGGCATGGTTACCGCCGCCACCCAGCCGCTCCATCCATTGAAGCTTCACGTCCAGCAACAATACCACCATCCACGACCTTAGGCCACTCACAGACCTCGGTGATGAACTCCTCAACGGCATGATGCCGTATGCCACATAGGCAAAACCCTAACACTAATGCTATATAGAGGAGGCCGGCGAGAGGACCTCAGAGTGGCTATATAGGGAGTAATGAGAGGGAAGGCGAGGGGTTTCTAAGTATTTTTTAATTTTCTGTCAACCACCTCTAGTATGAAGATGAGTGCTATTCAGTTGTGTATACTCTTATTTTTGAAATGGGGTATACCGGTACCTAGCATTAAGTAGTATTCATTAGTTGATCTCAAAATATATCACAGTATTCACTAAAGAAATGTTAGCGAAAGTGAATCTCCGCCTAAGCTAAAATCACACTAAAAGAAGTGTAGATACACTACATTCATAAATCTAAAATATATTATATTTTAAAACGGAGGAAGTAGAAAACAAAAATGATAAAGCACACTACCTGGAATCCAAAGGGGAAACACTACTTTCTAAAAAGAGGCCGATGTGTTAGATCGATCTCCACCGATCGAGTACAATGAATCGATTGAGCCCTTTCTCTCGCGCCCTGATCGGGGGCGCCCAACCGAACTCTGGTTGGTGGGCCCCTATCGCCGCGCTATATAAAGAGGTGGGGGACCGACAGCATGGGTTACGAGGTTCGTCGTTGTGCCACACACCCCACCGACACCCCTACCAATGTAGGGTTAGCGCGAGGCAACATGAAGCACCGCCACCACCGTACACCCACATCGTCGCCCCTTCCCCATGGCCACCGACTCTGGCATGGCCACTGGCTCAAACTCATTGGGCCAAGGCGTAGGTATACACGCCTATCCCTCTCTGATCTCCCTCTTCCTCTCAGTCAAGTCTCAAGATCAAATAGAGAAGTGTTCTACCGTGAAAATTGTCTAGCCTAGATGACCTTGTAAAGTCAACATTGGTATCAGAGCAATTCTAGAGCTAGAATTTTTTGGTAGAAAAAGGTTTTTGTTCTAACCCTAGTTCATCCCCAAAAGCAAATCCCGACAAGAAAAATCCCCAAAAGCAAACCCTAACCCTAAAATCAAAAGGGGAAAGGGGAAAAGAATACTCACCGGCTCGCTGGCAAAGCAGCGCCACCGGAAGGCCGTGCCTGTTCCTCTTGATCTAGTGCGCATCAGCATGCTGAGGCACTGGACGAAGAATACGGTTGATGGGGGCACACGCCTCGCCACCGCCGAAAGAACAGAGCCTTTTTGGGGGCAAAGGGTGCATCACCGCACCGCCGTGAGACTGCGGAGCACATCATGATTCTTCACCGAGTGCACGCCAGGGGCAGTAGGGGGCGCCACCGTGCCTCTCTCTCTCTCTCTCTCTCTCTCTCTCTCTCTCTCTCTCTCTCTCTCTCTCTCTCTCTCTCTCTCGCCTGCGGGCTATTTCGAGTGGGAAAGGAAAGGAAATAAATGGGGGAGGGAAGGATCGCCGCTGTGGGGTCGCGCCGTCGACGGCAGGCCACCGGCATCAGCGATTCTTTTCTCCCCGGAGCCGCCTTCGAGCGTACAGAGAAGTGAGAAGGGGAAAGTGAGGCTAGGATTCCGACCGAGTCCATCTCGGGTTGTTTTGACCAAGCGAGAGTCGCACGCGACCGTCAGATCTAATCCGATGGCCTAAAACGAGCGGCGTGCAGGCGCGAGTTAGCCGTGGGCCGCCGGGAGCTATGGACAGAGGCTGCTGGGCTGGGCCATTTAGGCCACAAAGGAACGAGTCGAGCGGCACGTAAACAGCGAGTAGGCGGGCTATGGGCCGCCAATTCGAAAGAAAAGGCCCACCCGGAGAGTTTTTTTGAGCAAATTTTGTATAGTTTTTTCTATTCGAAATATTCCAACAAAAATTTTGTTTAGAGAAATTCAAAAGTGACAAAATATTTCTGTAAAGTTTAAAAATTCATGAATTTTATTCATTTTTCCGCTGCAAATAGTTGAAGTAATTGCTTAAATGCAATAAAGTGCCAATTAAATTTTTAAAAGATGTGATAAAGTGATATTAAAGGTGATTATTATTATTCTGTTATTATATGACCAATGTTGTTAATAGCATGATCATAATTTGTTTTACTATGTGTTAAAGGCGTATTTATCTCTATTTTTGCCCAACGGTAATATAGATTTAATTTAACAAACAGTTGTATGTTTAATTTATACCAAAGTTGGATTAATACATGCAATTTTTTTGTTATCTCACATCTTTGTGGATTTCAGGAGGTTACAACTTGATGAGTTGCCTCAAGGATGTTCCGATGCTCAGGCGTGACAACTAAACTGAGTGGAGGAAGAAAGTGGACCTGGCATTTGTGTGTGTCGAGGTTGACTGGGTTGTGGACACTCCACAACCAGTCAAACCAAAAGAGCCAGTAAAAGAGACATCTGATGATGATGATGCATGAGAGAAAAAGCAAAGGGACCATGCTCCAGTGGACATGGCTTACACCCTTGAAAAGCAAAAGTGGAAGAATGCCAATAAAAAGTGCATGGCATTTATAAAGAACGCGATTGCGAACGCCATTGCGGGCTCAATCAAAGAGTGCGCTTCCGTTCGGGAGTTCCTGGAAAAGATAAAGAGCTAGCTCACTGGATCTTCAAAGATGTATGCCACTCAGCTGCGCAAACAACTGGTCACAGAAAAGTACACAGGAGGTTCACATGGCATCAGGGAGCACATCCTAAGGATGAGCAACATGGCTGCTAAACTAAAGCCCATGGATGCTGATCTGGAGCTCAAGCATGCTCTGCTTGTTCACCTTGTCATGGCTTCACTGCCTCAACAGTTTTGAGAACTTTGTGTTCAACTACAACATGTCCCCTGAAAAATGGTACATTGAAAAGACCATTGGTGTGTGTGTGAAAGAGGAGGAAAGTCTCAAGTCTGCTCATGGTGGTTCACTGAACTATGTGAGGGACAACAGGAAAATAAACTATAACAACAACAACCAAGGTGGTTCCCCCCTGCAAGCCACATGGCAAAGCTCCCCAACAGTATCATCATCAGAGTCTCCCAGTGGATTGAGACCAGTGTCTCTACTACAAGAAGTCTGGGCACTTCAAGAAGGATTGCCCAGATTGGCTCAAGGCCATAATGGCAAAGAAAGGTATAGATACAATTTCTTTTGTAAATGAATCCCTGTATACATAGTTTTCAAAATCTACTTGGTGGATTGACTCAGGTGCAACTGTTCATGTTGCAAATTCTTTACAGAGATTCCATTCGACAAGGACTATGCAAAGAAAAGAAAGATGCATTGAAGTCGCGAATGGAGTTCAAGCAGAAGTTGAAGTTGTTGGCGACATCTCCTTGGAGCTAGTTGATGGTCTCATTAATCTGCTTAGAGATGTTTTATTTGTTCCCTCGCTTCACATAAACTTAATAAGTGTATCGCATTTGGATAAATACAGTTATGAATGTTATTTCAGACATGGCAAGTGTGCCATATGGTTTAAAGATGCTTGTGTGGGTATTGCTTTACTTCATGATGAGATTTATTTGTTATCCTTACGCGAAAAAGTGCATTCTGTGTGTAATTTAATTGAGCAAATTTCCTTGTCGAACAAAGAACAAAAGAAAAGAAAGTGAACTCATGACTCGTCGAAGTTATGGCACTGTCGATTAGGCCATATTTCGAGGGGAAGAATAGAAAGCCTCATTAAAAATTATATTCTTCCTCCGTTAGAGTTCTCAGATATCGAACAATGCATAGATTGCATAAAATGAAAGTATGTAAAGCAAATTAAAAAGGGTGCAAACCTAAGTACAACAACACTAGAAATCATTCACACTAATATTTGTGGACTGTTTTTTATGAAAAGTGTGGATGGTTATGATTTGTTCAGAATATTCACAGATGATTACTCTCTATATGGTTATATTTATCCAATTAAAGAAATATCTAAGGCATTGGATAAATTTAAGATATTTAAGGCTGAAGTTGAAAATCAGCATGATAAGAGAATTAAAATAGTCCAGTCCGACCGTGGGAGGAGTACTACGGTTGGCACACTCCATATGGTCAAGTAAATGGACCTTTTGCAAGGTTCTTACAGGAAAATGGAATAGTCGCCCAATATTCTATGCCGGGCGAACCTCAGCAAAATGGAGTAGCTAAAAGACATACTCTTATGGATAAGGTACGTACTATGATGAGTTATTCCACCCTACTATTGGGATTATGGATGGAGGCGCTTAAAACCGCCATTCACATTCTCAACAGAGTACTAAGCAAAAGCAAGTCGGTGCCCAAAACACCATACGAGTTATGGACAGGCAGAGTCCCCTCTCTCCGCCACTTGAGGGTCTGGGGGAGCCCAGTTGAGGCAAAAGTATTTAATCCAAATATTGCAAAGTTAGATCCCAAAACAGTAACATGCCACTTCATTGGCTATCCTGATAGATCAAAAGGTTATCGTTTCTACTGTATAGACAAATACACAAAGTTTGTAGAGACGAGACATGCAGTCTTCTTTAAGGACGAATTGATGAGGAGGAGCATGGTAGCTCGGAAAATCGATCATGAGGAGAAGAGGGTGCATGCACGTAATCCAATGAATCAGGAGCCATTTTTCTCGCTACTGGTTGTGCCACCATCGACAACCCCTGAGGTTATGGTGCAAGCACCTGTTGTGACTCCACACGTGAAAACAATGGGAGAAGGTTCAGAACTTATCCGTCAGGAGCCGCCTGAACCCATTGCTGAGCACGAAAGGGAGCTGGAACAGCCACACACAGAAAATGTGCTAGAACCTGAGGCACAAAATGAGCAAGAGTCTGAGCAACTCAGAAGGTCTAAAAGAG
Organism: Avena sativa; assembly: GCA_916181665.1. Lineage (NCBI taxonomy): Eukaryota > Viridiplantae > Streptophyta > Magnoliopsida > Poales > Poaceae > Avena > Avena sativa. The sequence goes on along the minus strand of OV702284.1, from coordinate 310,153,877 downwards.
CAAGAAGACCAGCCATTTCTAAAGAAATTTACGAAGGTTGTAACACAGGAACAGTTCATATGGAGGGTGATCCCACCTCATATGAAGAATCCACGAGAAGCCCTCACTCAGCCAAGTGGGTGGAAGCAATGGAAGATGAAATGAAATCGGTGAGTTCCAACAATATTTGGGACTTAGAGGAAATTCCTAAAGGAGACAAAACAGTAGGATGCAAATGGGTATACAAAACAAAGTTTGACTCCAATGGGAATGTAGAAAAGTATAAAACAAGACTTGTGGCAAAAGGCTTTACGCAAAGAGAAGGGCTATATTACAATGAGACTTTTTCTCCGGTCTCATGTAAGGATTCCTTTAGAATCATAATGACACTTGTTTCGCATTTTGATTTAGAGTTGCACCAAATGGATGTAAAGGTGACATTTCTAAATGGAGATTTAGAAGAGAATGTTTACATGAAACAACCCAAGGGTTTTTTCATGAAGGGAAGGAACATATGGGATGCCGTCTAAAGAAATCCATTTATGGGTTAAAGCAAGACTCTAGACAGAGGTATTTAAAGTTCAATGATACAATCAAAAAAAATGGATTTAAAGAGAATGTTGAGGACAACTGCATTTATGCAAAGTTTAAAAGTGGGAAATACATTTTCCTAATTCTGTATGTGGATGATATCTTTCTTGCTAGCAACGATGTTAGTCTACTACTAGAAACAAAGAAGTTCATGTCCTCAAATTTTTATATGAAGTATTTTGGTCAAGTTTCTTATGTTTTGGGCATATAAATTCACCGAGATAGAAAGAATGGAGTGTTAGGACCGTCGCAGAAGGCATATTATGAAAAGATTCTAGAAAAATACAATATGCATGCGAGTAATGCCACACCTGCTCCCATAGTCAAGGGCGATAGTTTTGGAAAATTACAATGTTCAAAGAACCAATATGAGATCAATCAAATGAAAGCAGTATCATATGCTTTGGCCGTTCGAAGCTTATAGTATGCACAAGTGTGCACTCGCCCTGACTTAGCTTTTATCACCGGGGTACTCGGTAGATATTAGGATAATCCAGGCATGGATCACTAGAAAATGGTAATAAAAGCTTTGCGTTATGTGCAATGCACAAAAGGCCACATGCTAACATATAAAAGATCTGATTCCCTAGAAATAAGAGGGTATTCGGATGCAAATTTACGGGAGACAAAGATGATAAAAAGTCCACTACAGGATATGTGTTTACTTTCGCAGGAGGTGCTATTTCGTGGAGAAGCGCCAAACAGTCAATAGTTGCATCATCTACGATGTATGCAGAACTTATAGCATGTTACGAGGCCTTGGAGCAGGCGTTATGACTAAAGAAATTTGTAACCTACTTGAGAGTGGTAGACTGCATTAGAGGCAACTAAAGATGCACTGTGACAACAAGCCCGCAATATTCTATGCTCACAACAACAAGTTGAGTAATGCTACAAATCCAATAGAACTAAAGTACTATGTTGTGAAAGATAAAGTCCAAAATCAAACTATAAATCTCAAGCATATAAGGACAAAGGATATGCTAACAAAAGGCTTACCACCCAATGTGTTCAAGGAACACTTAGCCGACATGGGATTAAGGGAAAGTCTAGATTTCTATAGTACATAGGCCCAAAAGTAACAGGATTTATTTCAAAATAGAAAAGTATATAGTGGCTGTCTGATTCTATCGGCAATTGAGTTGTGATGATGAAACATGATCTATGTACTGATCCATGATGAAATGAGTAAAATAAAAAGTTAAAAGTAAAGTTGAGATTAAGGGGAAGAATGTTAGATTGATCTCCACCGTTCGAGTCCAACGACTCGATCGAGCCCTTTCTCTCGTGCCCTGATCAGGGGCGCCCAACCGAACTCTGGTTGGTGGGGCCCTGTCGCCGCGCTATAGAAAGAGGCGGGGGACCGGCAGCACGGGTTACAAGGTTCTTCGCTGTGCCACACATTCCACCGACACCCCTACCGATCTAGGGTTAGCGTGAGCCGACGGGAAGCACCGCCACCACCGCACACCCACGCCGTCGCCCCTTCCCCATGGCCATCGACTCTGGCATGGCCACTGGCTCGAACTCATCGGGCCAAGGCGCAGGTATACACGCCTATCCCTCTCCGATCTCCCTCTTCCTCTCAGTCAAGTCTCAAGATCAAATAGAAAAATGTTCTACCATGAAAATTGTCTAGCCTAGATGATCTTGTAAAGTCAACACGATGTGGTTAGTCTGTTGAGTGGACAACTGGCCAGGACCCCGTCTTTTCTAATGGAGCTAGGATCGATTTGGCCAAAGTAGAAGGCGTGTATCGTATCGGTTTGTTGCTTCACATTTATTAGTTAGCAACCCCCATTTTGCAGGAAGGGAGACAGCAATGCAACGTTTGGCAGTTTGTGTATACACACACAGATACGTATACAGCGGTAGCTACGTACGGTGGCGCTGGACGCATTGACCAAATGGCCACACAAGAACAACAAAAATTGTTTCCGCCGCAAGCATGTCGTACATGTTATTGAAGTACTCGGAGACAAGAGCTTGTGTTATGTGTTGGAAGTATCTCGGGATAGAGTTTTGGTGAAAGTGTTACGGGATCATATAGTACCAACAAAGTGCAAAGCTAGCATCCTGGCATACTATACCCTAGAATGTACTATTACAACATGATTTTTTGTCGATCGACAAGATAAAATGTTTCTTAGCACCATTATTGGCTCATCGTCGAGTCTATATATCATTTTCCGTCCGTACCAACGAAGTGCAAAACTAGTAGATAAAATGCTTCTAAATATAAAATATTTTTATGTAGGTTAAAATTGCCAACTAAAACATGTTATTGGCATATTGGTGGCCCACCAGCAGCGCGGATCGACCGCAATAACTCCTATTTTTAGTGTGTAGGCTCGGAGTGAATCTCTATAAACCTACACATTAAAAATAGTCTAGATATATTTTCTTTACGAAGCTAAAATATCTTATATTTTAAAACGGAGAAAGTAGTTTCAAGAGCAAATTTCAAGGATTTCGCAGACGCTTGGGTTCTATCCGGCGAACTCTACCAAATAGTATTGACTAGGAAGGCATTATTGCTCAGATGGTACGTACCTTGGCTGTGTAATCTTAAAGTTGGATCTGAGGTGCATTATAGTGCGTGGTGTCCAACGAGCAAGATCTCTGGACTACATGCACGTGGATGCGTACCAAGAACCAGCTGGAACACGTACGCGATCGCGTTATTTGGAAAGAGCTCGTACCGCTGCCACACCACACATAGGTACTACCTGGTCCATCCACTAGTGCACAACACACCCTCTAACAGCGATTTAGGAGACCCTCTAACAGCGGTTTCAGAACCGTTATTGGAGGTTCGGTGTTAGTGGCCCCTCTTTAATAGCGGTTTTTATACGAACCATTGTTAAAGGGTGGCGCATGTAGGGCTGCCGCAGCGCTTAGCCCTCCTCCCCCTTTAACACCGGTTCGGCAGGAAAATGGGATAAATCTCTGCCGCGACAGAAAAACGGCATAAATCTCTACCGCGGCAGAGTTCTGCCGCCGCCCCGTTCTGGGCGGATTTCTGCGGCGCGGCGGGGACGGAGAGAGGGGGAGGGAGATTCGATCGGGAGAGGTATACACATACATCGTCGGTACATACGAGTACATGAATAATTAAGCAACTATTATTATACACAAACATCGTCATTATGGTATTCTTCGAACACGTTGAAGCATCAAGTACAAGACAAACACGTTCAAGCATATATACAATATAACATCTCCATACACGTTCATTTTGGTGGATATCTAAAGAGTTCTCCACCAGGCGTGACGACCTCATGAAGTACGAACCCCGTCAATTCCTCTTGAATGGCTCGTATGCGGTTAAATGGTAGGAGTTGGTCCCGCATCCATTCGATCTAAATATATATGAAGAATTGGGTCAATATATATAAGAATAAAACTCAATACAACTGATGGTAATAAAATAATGTTGTGTACTTTGTTTACTTACTCTAAGTTGTTCTAGTGCGGCTTGGCCCATCGAACATATGATGTTGCGAATGAACTCGCAAACATAGTATCCACATAAGTTATTATCGGGTCCCTCATGCGCGCACTTTACGAGAATAGAGAGTTCAATCAAAATAATAATCAATAAAGTGTAACATCCTAGCATTAGAGCTTAGAAATAAACTGAATACAGATGTGTGCATTGCATTCATGCATAGAAAATCCGAATAATTTTCGCGCTTTTAAATAAAAAACTTGTCAAAGTGATTGAAGCTTCTCTCAACTTGATGGAATTGAAGTAGATCATCAAGCTGATTGTGATAAGTTTCAATATGACCTTTGTTAAAACCTTATATTGGGTAAGGAAGATTTGATCTAAGGGTAGATCAAATGTAATGAAAGTTAAACCCTAATATATTATTTAATGATTTATCTTTGATCCTTAAGTAGACATATCCCAGTATTCATTATACAGCCATGAATACCAAGTTATAAATATAACTTAAGTAATAAGAATGTAACAACTAAATCTTGATCTATCTTAATCTCATCTACTTATACCATGAGTATCATGGTAATCCCTAACTTTAACTCTTTAATGTGATTAAGTAGGAAAGAAATCAAGTCAAGATCATTCACCATATATCTTTCTTTCCATATCAATCATTATCATCACTATTGAATCTTATTCTAATATCTGTTGTTCCTCAGTGTTGAGTAATCAACCATTGATTCACCAATTCTTAATCTATCAACTCTTGACCATATCATAGCATACACTTAAGTGCCTATAAAGAAACAACTAAGAAGAGGTAAATAGTAATGCTAGTGTTAGATTAGCTATAGGATGGGAGTGATAGGAGGAAATCAAATCAATATGGTAACAAAGAAGATTCCAAGGATGAATATTGAAGATAGTTAGCAATGAGTAATCATATTGTATTAAGTAGGCATAGTAAATGAATAACATCTCTCAATCCAATAGAGATAAACAGAAGATAATTATAATACAACTGTAATGCTGTATGAATGGAAGCCTTGATTAGCCAACTAGAAACCTAAACCATAAAAGATCAAAGGATTATAATGATCATGCTTTTGTCACCAAGATTGAATGCTTATATCATGTATAAGTGATATTGGTGGATAAAACATGATTCAACCCTAGTATAGATACGTTATTCTATGTTAGCCATGCTAAGTCATCATTATATGATGTGAAGTTTGAATATAAGATATTGGAATTAAGTAGATATGAGATAGTATGATTAAGATGATGCTAGAGCACATTGGATTATAGAAGTAGTATTTTCCTCTTGGGAAATACTAAACACTTGAAGAGAGTAGAATTTGATATATACTCCCTCTGTTTCAAAATATAAGATGTTTTAGGTTTGTGAAGAAAATGAATCTAGACTTGTTTTAGTATATAGGTTCACTCAACTTTGGGATGAATATACATATTAAAACAAGTCTAGATTCATTTTCTTCACAAACCTAAAACATCTTATATTTTGAAACGGAGGGAGTACATCTACTGGAGTAGTACTAGTGAAGGATGATTAAGGAAGAGTATGAATGGAGTTAAAAGTAACTACTTGTTGGATTGGAGATTATTAGTAGTAGAATAGTTTAATATAACCAAGTATGAATATGTGAAGATTATGAAAAGCTTTAGTGTCAAGCTCATTGGATTTATCAATGGGTTTAGAAGAATAAAAGTTGGATAAGAATATTCATGTGAAGTAAAGATCATCATATTAACACATGATGATGGATAGGAAGAAGTAGAATATCTTGGAAAGAAATTCCTTAATCAGAAGTCCAGGATTGTGAATTATGGAAGATAGGAATTCTTGGTAAACACTAAACCCTAAATCTTTAACCAAATATAGTATCCATTGATTGATCTGTCATCTTATTTACACAAAGCTTCATAGGAGTATTTTCCTATAGCAAATCCCTTAAGCACATCTTTGCCATTTCCAATTATCATAACCATATGTGCTTAGGAGTTATCTTTATCAATTCCTTCCCATCAGACATTTAAGATGATAACTTTCTATTTTAAAAGGTGATATCTTTAAAGATCACAAACATAAATGGCTAGTGCTCCAAACCATCATACCCTAATATTATGTCCCTATTTTAACCACACTTAAGAAAGTAGTGAATAACTAGTTCAAGAAATCATCTATGGATATTTTTTAAATAAGTAGGGTGGTTAGGATTCACCTATTAGTGAATTGTGAGTAAAAGAATTTACCATTTTAAGAACCTTAATAATTAAACCATCTTATATAATGATTACTATATAATAACAAATATGGTTATACTCTATGCATATCCTTAGCTATATTAAACCATTACAACTACACTTATAAAGAAGAAATAAAAATCATTTTATAAGCTCTCAATAAATATATATATTTATATAACAGGCAAATCTCTAAAACCCTAAGTGATGAATATTGCACTCAATAAAATAGTTTCCTATTAGTTTAAAATTATACGGAAATCAAGAAAGATGTCAACACCACTTAGTTTCCAATATTCATGTATTATTTAATGTGCTCTATAACAATTCTGGATATTTAAATCCATATAAAAATTCATAGTTAAAAGGGTTTAGAGAAAACAGAAAATAAAAAGGTTCTGCTTAATAAAAAAACTGGAGCCAGAGTAGCAGCCCAGGCCGGCCCATTTCTTCTCCACCTATCTACTTCCCAGCAGCAACCCTTTCTTCTCCCGCTCACTTCACTGCATCCCAGCAATGACCCAAGCCCACATACCTTTTGGAAACCCAATCCGTCGTCTTCCTCCTTTGGACAAGCAGCTCGCTGGAGGGGTCGATGACCACCCGATGCCGCCGTCGACGTGACGCTGCCACCGAGGCCTCCGCGAGGATAAGAACGACACCGACGATGCCCTCATCCTCATACTGACCATTCCTCGCGCGCTCTCTCTCTAATTTCCTTCACAACACCGAAGTCACCACTGGCGAGCTCCGACTAGCCACTGATGCAGGCCACCTCGAGGACCGTGGGATGATCGAGAAGAAGCGCTGTGTCTCCGAGATCCTCTAGGTGGAGCACTGCAATAGGTGGAGCTCAGATGGAGGCGAATTTCTCAAATTCCTTTCCACGGTGATTGTCGGAATCCACAAATTTGCGCTCATCTCCGGTCACCATCGTCGACAAGGATCACACGGCTACACTCAGGGTACACTCACGCATCTCTGGCCCTATTATCGTTTCCTAATTTCTCCTCTAGCGAGAGTTCATCGTGAGGCCGACAAGCGCCGCCGTAGTTTCTCGCTGTTGTGCTATTTACGATGACCAAAAAGGAGCGGCGCCGCCACAACTTTGCTCAGCAGACTCTCCTGCATCGGAGAACCCTAGCCACGCTTCCCAGAAACCCCTCTATCGCCATTCCGTGTGCAATTTCGGCGAGACTCCGGTGAGCCCATGTGGCAGTCAAACGGGGCCACAGGCCCATCTGTCGGTCTCTCTAGTTAGGCTCGTCAGGAGTGTAAAAAAGAATATGGATCTATGCTGAGGTCATTGTGACATCACTCATGTGTCATCCCTGACCAGGTCCATTGTTGACTAGTCCACTGCCTAGGTGTCAACCAACGTGGCCAGTGCCCCACATGTTAGTGACTAGGGTAAGTTAGGTCTGGGTAAGAAAAGTAATTCTCTGTTTGTAATATTATTTAGAATTTCATTAGAAAATGATTTAATCTTAAAAATTTAATAACTTTTGTTTTATAATTCAGAAAAATATGTATAATATATGAAAATTTTCAGAAAAATAAAATATATAACATTAAACTATTATCAAACATTATTATGCCAACAATTTAAATAATTATTATTTAATAAATATTTTATAAGTATTAATACTTTGAAAATTCATATTTTCATATTGGTAAATGTTAAAAATATAAATAAAATACCAAAAATCTTAGAAAAATAAGAACTATAATTTAAAACTATAACCATACATTATTATTTAACTTAAATAAGTATTTATTATTTTTTAAGTATTCATAAAGTAGTAAATCTTATAAAAATCATATCTTATTATTTTTAAATCACAAAAATAAATTTAATATACCAAAATGATCACAAAAATAATACCTACATGTTAAAAATATAATATTCCACTTTTAAAGTAAATAAAAACTTAATACTCTAATAACTTGAATTTAAACCTATTTCCTTAGTTAGAAATTCACATAAGGGTGAATAAAATTTGCTAATATTTTTTTAAAAATTAGCCAATTGAGTCTAATAAATAGTATTTGTCTTAAATACTAATATTATGAAGTCAAAATGATTCAAAACATTTTAAATACAATTTTATTGAATTATCATTCATCCATAAGTGTAAATTATTTCTTAAAAAGATTCTTATCCCATATAAAATCTTCAAGAATAATTTGTGATTAAATAAAACCTTTTTCCTTACTTCAAATACAAGTTATAAACATACCAAAACACTATATTGAATTCATAAGTATTGAATAATATTGTTTACTTATTCACAAACCATAACCACACCCTTATAGGTAAATAAATTCCTTTATACATTATAATGTAAAGAAACCACTACTCAAATAGAAGTAATGCCATTCCTAAATAACTTTAAGGAAATATTATCAGATGAGCAAATACAATATTATAAGCATTACACCTTAAATCCATCTATGTCTTTAAAGTTAACTTTAGTCTATAATACTTTAAATACCATACTAAAAACTTTGTTATGTGTTTATAGTTAACTTTGGTCTGTTATAATTAAGTTATAAAGCATCCTAATACCAAACTAACCAAGTTAAAATTCAAGATAGATAAGTCTCAAATACTACTAATATCATTATTGAAATAAAGCAATTATTTCTTACTTAAAGACTCTAACTTGAAAGAACACCTAATAAGGTTAACTTAAAATTTAAATACTTCTCCTTAGCTAAGTAAAATTTTCTTCAAAAGTTATTCTTTTAAGGTACATTATAAAGCAAGACATAAGCATTTTTAGGAAAGCTCTAAATAATGAACAAACCTTATATACATAGTCTACATATATATTTCCCACTTGAGTATTCCATTATTGTGTGTGCTTTATTATACTTACATGTTGTTTCACACACACTCACAAGCCTTAATAAGAAGCACAAGTATGAAACTTATCTAAAAGGACAACACATTCCAAAGAAACCATTTCTAGTATCCAAACCCTAGATCAACGTTATTCCCGGGATTCGAGTTTATCAATTTGCATTACGTTACTTATGCATAAAAGCATCTTGCTTCTTTAAACATTAGTCCTTACCGAACCAATGATACTGATTTCAGATATTGGATCTTTTATATTGTCTCGAAGACCGTGCGTGCATAATCTTACAATCACGAAAGGCCAGTTCACACTTGCTCATGTCCTTTGATTATTTTCTGTAAAGTATTTTGCAAATCCAGTGTTGTCATCACCTGCATTTGAAAAAGGACAGAAAACACTATTTTCATAATAATATGATTATATGTTATTTACCATGAGGTAATAACCTACTATAAGAGTTCCGGTGGTAAAGGAACATATTACCTAGGACTTAACAACCAATGTCGCCAGTGATTCTTGCACCGTATATCATGCGTTAACCATGAGATTTGGAATGGGACGGAGAAGTCAGCTGTATCTTTTCCCTCTCGCTTGGAGCCGGATGTGCGGGTCATGGTTGTTATCTCTGTAGCATGCATTTATTGGTAATTCGTAGGAGATATGCAGCATATGGGTGGGATCCCTCAACGTCCCATGATAGTTCCGGCATTTGAACGGTCTGTACTGCCAATTGCCATAATTCAATATGTGGGCTGGCGTACACCAAGGAGACATGCGGGGTCGCGGAGAAGGCAGTGATTGTCTTGGATCTTAGTCTGGGCCTCACACTAAGGAAGTGTGAACGGACCTGCAATTCGGATGTGCAACAAAGCTAAGATCTCTTATGGGTAAAGTAACACACCTCTGCAGAGTGTAAGAACTATAACTTGTTACTCCCTGTTCCGGGAAGGAGCTGTGAACGTAGCGGGAAAGGAACTCCATGAAAGTTCTGGTAAACCCGTGAAGGCTGACGGACATAGCTTTTCAGAATAAAAGCAACCTTTGAAGAAATGTTTACGAAAACTTGCATTGCCTACGACCTATGGTCTGTGGGTGTAGATATAGTGCATCAAACACTCCCTTTCTAGTGAACTTGCTGAGTACTCTCGTACTCAAAGTATCTTCTTAACCCTTTCTAGGTTCTAAAGCCAGTACAGACGACGTCTACATCAAGTTATGCTCCAGAATCATCACCAGAAACTAAAGTTCTTCAATAAAGTCAAGAAAGTCAACATATACATCAACTCAAGTGAAGACGAAGTTATTGATTAGATAGGAATATAATCTCTAGCCATAAAACCTATTTCTGTAGTGTATTGCCATAGCATCAATGCTAGACCATTAGTTAAAATACTAGTCCTATTAGTATGATAGTTTTTGAATTGTTTATTCATGATTGTTCTTTGTAAGAAGTTCCTTTCTCTCACTTTAACCTAGAGTGTTCTCGGCATCTTATGTAAAGAGTTGAGTTGTAACCTATAGTCATGTCTTGGACCTGATGTGTTTCTGTTGTACCACTCTGAGGGATGTAATACTAGTGAACGGTGTTTCATTGGTGTTATGTCAACGACTATAGTGTACTACATCATGCAGTGGTATGCTGGGTCACCGCAGTTGGTATCAGAGCATATGCTTTGACCTTAGGATTAAAACCCTTTTAGGAAGATATGTAGGTTGGATAGTGACTATAGAAGCCATCTTATCTAAACCAAATACTCTTATGAATTGTGATGAGTATCCACTTGAGGATAACCTTGTCACGAGGTGTATAATCATCTTTCTTAGAAATAGTTGTCCATCTTCTCTTAGTGAAATGCCATTTAGTGTCCTTCGAAGGAGGTTCAACCCACCAAGATACTGTAGGAAAGCCAATTGGTCACCGTATATTAGGATCTGTTGGAATTATGCCCTAGAGGCAATAATAAAGATGTTATTATTATAATTCTTGTTCATGATAAAGTTTATATTCCATGCTAGAATTGTATTAAGCGGAAACTTTGATAATTGTGTGGTTTATGAACAACACTGTGTCCCTAGTACGCCTCTATGGACTAGCTCATTGAATAATGATGGTTAAGGTTTCCTAACCATAGACATGAGTTGTCGATTAATAATGAGATCATGTCATTAGGAGAATGATATGATGGACAGACCGAAATTAAGCAGAGCAACTAGATCGTGTCATCGTGTTCATCTTTGCGAAGCTTTTTCCTATGTCAAGTATTGTATTCCTTAGACCATGAGATAATACGACTCCCTGGTATCGGAAGAAAGCTTTGAGGTCATCAAACTTCATCCTATGTGAGGGTGATCATAAAGGTGTCTCTCAGGTGATCGGAAAGTACTTGTTGGGTTGTATGTATCGAGATGGAATTTGTCCCTCCCGAGTCTGAGAGATATACTTCGGGCCCACTCGGTAATCGATATCAACACCGCTTGCAAGCACGTGGTTAAGGAGTTAATCACAAAGTGATATCGGATTACGGAACGAGTAAAGTACTTGCTGTGAACGATATTGAACTAGGTATGCCGATACCAACGATCGAATCTCAGGCAAGAAAAATATCGCGAGACGAAGGGAATACATATATGGGATTAATTGAATCCTGGCATCGTGGTTCATCCGATATGATCATCGATGAATATGTGGGAGTCAATATGGGTTTCCAGATCCCGATGTTGATTATTGATACATTTATGCATATTCTCGAACCCGTAGGGTCTCACACTTAATGTGCATCGACGCTAGGATGTAATGGATAATTGGTTTATGAGTTTTTGTTCGGAGTCTCGGATGAGATCCAGGACATCACGAGAGGTACCGGAATGGTCCGGAGAATAAGATTCATATAAAGGAAAGCAGTTTTTGGATTTCGGAATCATTTCGGAGTATTCGGTATTGTACCGGAAGGTTCTAGAAGGTTCCGGAGTGGGACCAACATGGGCCCACTTGTCGGAGGGCTGAGTGGGCCTAAGGGGAGTGTCCTGGCTGCTTTGGGCCAGGGGCACAAGGCCCCAAAGGCCCATCCGGCCAAACCCTAGGGGAAACCCAAGGGAACCCTTGTAGAAGGAAGGGGGAAACTTGCCCCCCACTCCAACCCTTGGGGCCGCCGCCCTAGGGCTTGGAGGAGGGCCAAGGGGGCCTTCCAGCCCCCTATATAAATAGGGCAGGGGCTCACCCTCCCCTCCCAATCCTCCAACCCTAGCCGCCGTCCTGCTGCCCTCCAGCTCTCTCTCCCTCCCGACTGCGCGTAGGCAAAGCCCTGCCGCAGAAACTCTCCACCATAGCACCACGCCGTCGTGCTGCAGATCCAATCCATCTCTCCACCCCACTTGCTGGACCAAGGAAGGAGGAGACGTCGCGACACCGTACGTGTGCATCTCTCGGAGGCGCCGTCACTTGCGGCGTTGGATCGGATCGGATCACGAGGAGGAGAAGGCTAGTTCGACTACATCACCCACGTTCCGTTGAACGTTTCCGCTGTGCGATTTCTTCAAGGGTATGAAGATCTCATCTATCTCTCTCGTTGATTGCATATCCTAGATTAGATCTTGGCTTTCTCGTTCGCATCTGTAGAAAATTTTGATTTACTATGCTGGGAAACCCTTCAGTGGTGTCAGAGCTAGATCTATGCGTAGATGTGTTTCACGAGTAGAACGCAACATCCTTGTTGCGGGCGTTGATGTTTTCTGTTGCAAGCCTCTTGTTGTGTATTTCTTATGGCGCGACATAGTAAGATCGAAGCGGTCCAGGCCAACTTTACGCGACCTCGTTCGCGAGACCGGCTCCGCACTTGACGTGTGGCTTGTTCCACACATGCGGCTGGTGGATGCCAGTTTCTCTCACTATAGTAGTCATGGGATTTACACCGGATGTTAGCAACCATAATATCACCGTTGTGGCTTTCCGTAGGTAAGAATCGTTCTTAGCTTGTTACTCCCATAAGCCACGTAAAACATGCAACAACAAAGTAGAGGTGTCTAACTTGTTTTTGCAGGGAGTGTTTTGTGATATGGTATGGCCCAAGATATGATGTGTATGATGTATGCAATGATCATGTTTTGTAATAGTTCACGACTTGCATGTCGATGAGTTCACAACTGGCAGGAGGCATATGGTTGTCTTTATAATTGTGTATGACCTGTGTGTCAACTTCTTATACGCCATGTAATAGCTTTACTTTATCGTTAAGTAGTTAGCAATAGTTGTAGTTGCTATTCGTGGTGGAGGCAATCATGATGGAGTGATGGAGATCATGCTGGCGCGCACAAGCTGGAGATCATTGTGCGGAGATTGGCTATACCATGTCACATAAAATTATATGCATGTGATGTTTATCCTTTTATGTATCTTATTATGCTTAGATTGCGACGGTAGCATTATAAGATGATTCCTCACTTAAAGACCAAGATAAAATTGTGTTCTCCCCATGTATGCACCGTTGCAAAAGTTCGTCGTGTTGAAGCACCTCATGATGATCGGGTGCTATAAACTCTACGTTCGCATACAACGGGTGCAAGCCAGTTTTGCACACGCAGAAATACTTGGGTTTGACTTGACGATCCTAGCATGTACAGACATGGCCTCGGAACACACGAACCGAAAGGTTAAACATGAGTCATATTAATGATATGATCGACACTTTGTTGTCCACCATTGAAACCACATCTCTTCTCGTGAAGATCGGATTAGGTGTGGTGAATTTGGATCGTGTTCACTAAACAACTTGAGGGATGTTGAATTTAGTGGGAGTTCATCTAGTAGTTTGATTAAGTTGAACTAGTTATCATGAACATAGTCTAAATTGTACTTGCAAATTTTGTAGATCAAATGGCTAAGTCCAACTTCAACTTCAACGTTTTTGCTGAGAAAGAAAAGCTTAAGAACAATGGGTCTAACTTCACCAACTGGTTCCGGAATCTGAGAATCATTCTCGCTGGCGGACAAAAGGACTATTTTCTTGAGAAAGCGCTAGGTGATGCCCCTGCTATTGATGCGCCGGCTGATGAAAAATCTGTTTATCAGTCACGCAAAGATGATTATGGAGTGATTAAGAGTACCATGTTGTTTTCTATGGAATCGGACCTTCAAAATCGTTTTGAGGAGTTCGCCGGGACCTTTGAGATACTTGAGGAACTGAAAACCATGTTTCAGACTCAGGCCCGTTCTGAGAGATATGAGATCTCTGAGAAGTTCTTTAACTGCAAGATGGAGGAAGGGAGTTCCGTTAGTGAGCACGCCATTAATATGTCAGGCTACACTCAATGTCTTGAGCAACTGGACTACAAGATTCCAGAAGAGCTCAAGATTGACAGAGTTCTGCAATCACTCCCTCCCAGCTACAAAGGTTTTGTAGTTACTCACAATCAAATTGGTTCCACTGATACGATCACTGAGCTATTCGCTAAGCTGAAAGCGCGGAGGTGGATATCAAGAAAGATAATCATGTGTTGATGGTCAACAAGACCCCTAGCTTTAAGAAAGCTAAGGGTGCAAGGAAATCCTTCAAGAAAGGCAGCGGCAAGCGCGTTGCCCCTTCCGAGAAGAAGCTCAAGTATGGACCTAAGCCAGGCACTGAGTGCTTCTATTGCAAGGACAAGGGTCACTGGAAGCGCAACTGTCCGAAGTACTTAGCGGACAAGAAGGCTGGCACCATCAAAGGTATATTTGATATACATGTTATTGATGTTTACCTTACTAGCGCTTGTTGTAGTGCCTAGGTATATGATACTAGTTCAGTTGCTAATATTTGTAACTCGAAATAGGAGCTACGGAATAGACGGCGGCTAGCAAGGGATGAGGTGACGATGCGCGTTGGCAATGGATCAAAAGTTGATGTGATGGCCGTCGGCACGCTCTCCTTAGTTTTACCTTCGGGATTAGTTTTAAACCTTAATAAGTGTTATTATGTGCCTGCGTTGAGCATGAACATTATATCTGGACCGTGTTTATCGCAAGACGGGTATTCATTTAAATCGGAGAATAATGGTTGTTATATTTATATGAATAAAATATTTTATGGTCATGCACCTATTGTGAATGGTTTATTTCTTCTGAATCTCGAAAGTGATGAAACGCACATCCATAACATTGAGGCTAAGAGATGCAAAGTAGATAGTGATAATCCAACTTATTTGTGGCACTGCCGTCTAGGTCATATTGGTGTAAAACGCATGAAGAAACTCCATTCTGATGGACTTATGGAGTCTCTTGATTTTGAATCATTTGACACGTGCGAGCCGTGCCTCATGGCCAAGATGATCAAAACCCCGTTCTCCGGAATAATGGAGCGAGCAACGGACTTATTGGAAATCATACATACTGATGTATGCGGACCAATGAGTGTTTCGACGCGCGGTGGATATCGCTATTTTCTCACTTTTACTGATGACTTAAGTAGATATGGGTATATCTATTTAATGAAACATAAATCTGAAACGTTTGAAAAGTTCAAAGAATTTCAGAACGAAGTGGAAAACCATCGTAACAGGAAAATTAAATTTCTACGATCCGATCGTGGAGGTGAATATTTGAGTATGATTTTCTCACGCATCTTAAAGCAAGCGGAATCGTTTCGCAACTCACGCCACCCGGAACACCACATCGCAATGGTGTGTCTGTACGCCGAAATCGAAATCTATTAGATATGGTGCGATCAATGATGTCTCTTACAGATTTGTCGTTATCATTTTGGGGTTATGCATTAGAAACCGCTGCATTCACTTTAAATAGGGCACCATCTAAATCCGTTGAGACGACACCGTATGAACTATCGTTTGGTGCTAAACCAAAGTTGTCGTTTCTTAAAGTTTGGGGATGCGAAGCTTACGTCAAGAAGTTTATGCCGGGCAAGCTCGAACCCAAAGCGGAGAAATGCGTCTTCATAGGATACCCTAAGGAAACGATTGGGTATACCTTCTACCACACATCCGAAGGCAAAGTGTTTGTTGCAAAGAACGAATCCTTTCTTGAGAAAGAGTTTATAAGGAAAGAAGTGAGTGGGAGGAAGGTAGAGATAGACGAGGTTATTGAACCTTCTCTCGAGTTGGAGAGTAGCACAGCACCTAAAATTGTTCCAGTGCCGTCTGCACCAACAAGAGAGGAAGCTAATGACGAGGATCATGAAACTTCGAACGATGCTACTACTGAACTTCGCAGGTCGACAAGGTCACATGCTACTCCTGAATGGTACAGCAACCATGTCTTAACCGTCTTGTTGGTAGACAACAGTGAACCTGCGAACTATGAGGAAGCGATGACGAGCCCAGACTCTGAGAAATGGCTAGAGGCCATGAAATCCGAATTGGGATCCATGAGCGAAAACCAAGTATGGACTTTGGTGGACCCTCCTAGAGACCGTAAGGCCGTTGAGTGCAAATGGATTTTCAAGAAGAAAACGGACACGGATGGTAATGTTACTGTCTATAAAGCTCGGCTTGTCACAAAAGGGTTTCGGAAAGTTCAAGGTGTTGACTACGATGAGACATTCTCTCCCGTAGCGATGTTTAAGTCCATTCAGATTTTATTGGCAATTGCTGCATTTCATGATTACGAAATATGGCAGATGGATGTCAAGACTGCGTTCCGCAATGGTAACATTGATGAAGAGTTGTATATGATGCAGCCCGAAGATTTTGTCGATCCTAAGGATGCTAATAAGGTGTGCAAACTTCAACGTTCCATTTATGGACTGAAGCAAGCATCTCGGAGTTGGAACCTTCGTTTTGATCAAGTGATCAAGAGATTTGGATTTGTTCCAAATTGCTACGAAGCTTGTATCTACAAGAAAGTGAGTGGGAGCTCGGTGACATTTTTAGTACTATATGTGGATGACATATTGATTATTGGAAATGACATTGGTATGCTTAACGATGTGAAGAGTTATTTGAATAAATGTTTTTCAATGAAATACCTAGGAGAAGATGCTTATATATTAGGCATCAAAATCTATAGAGATAGCCAAAGACGCCTAATAGCTTTAAGCCAAAGTACATATCTAGACAAAGTTCTGAAAAAGGTTCAGAATGGATAAAGCAAAGAAAGGTTCATTGCCCATGTTGCCAGGTAATATATTGAGCAAGGCTCAGTGTCCAGCTACGGTAACAGATAGAAATACTATGAGCAAAGTGCCATATGCCTCGGCCATAGGTTCTATTATGTATGCCATGCTATGTACTAGACCGGATGTGTCCAATGCTCTTAGTTTGACGAGCAGATACTAAAGTGATCCAGGAGTGGAACACTGGACAGCCGTTAAGAACATCCTAAAGTATTTAAATAGGACTAAAGAAATGTTCTTGGTCTATGGAGGTGATGAGCAGCTCATCGTAAAAGGTTACGTCGACGCTAGTTTCGACACCGACCCGGATGATTCTAAATCTTAGACAGGATACGTTTATATTTTGAATGGTGGAGCTGTGAGCTGGAGAAGCTGCAAGCAAAGCGTGATCGCGGGATCTACAATAGAAGCGGAATACATGGCTGCTTCAGAAGCGTCAACTGAAGGAGTTTGGATCAGGAACTTCATCACTGAGCTTGGTGTGGTTCCAAGTGCCTTGGACCCACTAGAGATATTGTGCGACAACACTGGCGCCATAGCACTGGCTAAGGAACCAAGATATCATCCAAAGACCAAGCACATCAACCGCCATTTTCATATAATTCGAGATTATATAGCAGATGGAGATCTGAAGATTAGCAAAGTACATATGGATCTGAATATCGCAGATCCGTTGACTAAACCTCTTCCACGAGCAAAACATGATCAGCACCTTAATGCCATGGGTGTTAGATTGTTGCCAGATGTAAACTAGATTGTTGACTCTAGTGCAAGTGGGAGACTGTTGGAATTATGCCCTAGAGGCAATAATAAAGATGTTACTATTATAATTCTTGTTCATGATAAAGTTTATATTCCATGCTAGAATTGTATTAAGCGGAAACTTTGATACTTGTGTGGTTTATGAACAACACCGTGTCCCTAGTACGCCTCTATGGACTAGCTCATTGATTAATGATGGTTAAGGTTTCCTAACCATAGACATGAGTTGTCGATTAATAATGAGATCATGTCATTAGGAGAATGATATGATAGACAGACCCAAATTAAGCAGAGGAACTAGATCGTGTCACCGTGTTCATCTTTGCGAAGCTTTTTCCTATGTCAAGTACTGTATTCCTTAGACCATGAGATAATACAACTCCCTGGTATCGGAAGAAAGCTTTGAGGTCATCAAACGTCATCCTATGTGAGGGTGATCATAAAGGTGTCTCTCAGGTGATCGGGAAGTACTTGTTGGGTTGTATGTATCGAGATGGAATTTGTCCCTCCCGAGTCGGAGAGATATACTTCGGGCCCACTCGGTAATCGATATCAACACCGCTTGCAAGCACGTGGTTAAGGAGTTAATCACGAAGTGATATCGGATTACGAAACGAGTAAAGTACTTGCTGTGAACGAGATTGAACCAGGTATGCCGATACCAACGATCGAATCTCGGGCAAGTAAAATATCGCGAGACGAAGGGAATACATATATGGGATTAATTGAATCCTGGCATTGTGGTTCATCCGATATGATCATCGATGAATATGTGGGAGTCAATATGGGTTTCCAGATCCTGCTGTTGATTATTGATAGAAGATCATGTTTGTATATTATCGAACCCGTAGGGTCACACACTTAACATGCATCGACGCAGGATATAATGGATAATTGGTTTATGAGTTTTTGTTCGGGGTCTCGGATGAGATCCAGGACATCACGAGAGGTTCCGGAATGGTCCGGAGAATAAGATTCATATAAAGGAAAGCAGTTTTTGGATTTCGGAATCGTTTCAGAGTATTCGGTATTGTACCAGAAGGTTCTAGAAGGTTCCGGAGTGGGACCAACGTGGGCCCACTTGTCGGAGGGCTGAATGGGCCTAAGGGGAGTGCCCTGGACACTTTGGGCTAGGGGCACAAGGCCCCAAAGGCCCAGCCGGCCAAACCCTAGGGGAAACCCTAGGGAACCCTTCTAGAAGGAAGGGGAAACTTGCCCCCCACTCTAACCCTTGGAGCCGCCGCCCTAGGGCTTGGAGGAGGGGCCATGGGGGCCGGCCAGCCCCCTATATAAAGAGGGCAGGGGCACACCCTCCCTCTCCCAATCCTCCAACCCTAGCCGCCGTCTTGCTGCCCTCCACCTCTCTCTCCCTCCCAACTGCCCGTAGGCAAAGCCCTATGCAGAAACTCTCCACCATAGCACCACGTCGTCATGCTGCAGATCCAATCCATCTCTCCATCCCACTTGATGGACCAAGGAAGGAGGAGACGTCGCAGCACCGTACGTGTGCATCTCTCGGAGGCGCCGTCACTTGCGGCGTTGGATCGGATCGGATCGGATCACGAGGAGGAGAAGGCTAGTTCGACTACATCACCCACGTTCTGTTGAATGTTTCCGTTGTGCGATTTCTTCAAGGGTATGAAGATCTCATCTATCTCTCTCGTTGATTGCATCTCCTAGATTAGATCTTGGCTTTCTCATTCGCATCCGTAGAAAATTTTGATTTACTATGCTGCGAAACCCTTCAGGATCAAGTGTAAGACATCAATGGAAGTTCTCTTAATGATATAGCTTAACCCTAGAATTTAAGAAAGAGCAGTAAAATCTTATTGTTAGTTGATAACCAAAGTAACATGATGAATATCATTAGGATTAATGTTGATGGAATGAGTAGTAATAATGTGGTATTCATTTGAGAATTCTACGTGATGAAGTAAAATTATGTTATGGCTTAATAATAGTGAAGTGAGAAGTAAAGTTATCATGGTTAGATTAGCTCTTGAAACATGTAAAGAGGTAAAATGTAACAAGATCATGGTGAGATTATCTCCGAAACCAGGATGAGAGTATAAATATGACAAGTAATTAGTAAACTGTCTTGAGGTAGAAGTAAGAAAATAACATGGTAGAACTATGATAGAACTCATAAGTGCTAGAAACTTCCAAGAATCTTTAGTTAAGTTAGAAAATAGAATCTGATTAGCCTTCTTGGAGTGATCATGTGAGGCTAGTTTACCAATAAATAAAGGTTGGTTATAGTTGATCATGGCAAAAAGCGAGACCAAAGGTTAGTCAAAACCAAATTGAGACCACTTTGCTTAAGATTATCCTATTTGCACTTGGGAATTTTGGGTAAATATTGAGACAAAGTATAGTTTGACCCTATGTGCTAAGTATCACGATGTAAACCTATACAAGGAGGTGTCATATACTACACAACTAAGCCTGAATTCTAGAAATATTATACTCAACCACTATATTCCGGGCTTAGAAAATTGTGTGTTATATGTACCATATTTGGATTTATTTGATTTTCTTGGATCTTCTTGATTGACTAGATCTATACATGAAGTTTGACTTGGTGTGCAAATGCATGTTGCATCATCCAGTTACTACTTCATGTTATAGACCTAGATAGGAATGGGAATTCGTGTAAGGGAATGACGAGTTCCGAAGACCAAAATGAAGACTTATTTTAAGAATGAAGCCAAGTATAAGTAGTATCAACACAAGTTGAAGGTTGGATCAAGTTCAGATCATGGTTAGTGAGCAATAAGAAGGAATATTAGTGTAGGAAATATATGGAGCAATAAGGAGTTATGAACTTAGAGTTCACCTAAAATAGGTGATGTTGATAGGAAGTTAATAAAGTAGTTGTACCAAGTTCATGAAAGTATCATGAATAAGTGCAAATAAGAAGCCATGGAACCAAAATGGTATTCAAGCTCTGACAATTCAGAGAGAATGCCATAAGGATGTTGGAAGCCGTAGGGTAATACCTACAACCTAGGATGATCCACAGCTGGTATTTGATCCATAGTTGGTATTTTGATCCACAGTTGGTATCTTGTCCGCAACCAGTGTTGGTTGACATAGTTAACTAGATCATCTTAATGGTTTCATAAAGAGCATAAAACTTGGCCTAAGTTAATTAAGACCTAAATGATTATAAAATTAAGCGACCGTCTTTCGAGACTCTTTGCGAAAATTGACCTATCAAAATGAAAATGTCCTAATAGTGAGTAAGACAAATAATGCTGAAAGATTCACTTCGGAGATCCACAATTGTGTGAATACACCATACAATCTGCCATAAGACCCTAACTAGGTTGAGTATAAGCTGAACAAGGACCAACAATCTAATTATAAAGCCAATAATTGCTATAAGGCGGTTTAGAGACCATTATTACACCCTAAGGGGGAGATAAGACAGTACACAGAAGTACTGTTATCCGAATTCCAAGTAAAGGTTGGAGAAGAAATACTAACCTTGACAACTTAAGCCTTATTTTCATAAGGGTAAAAGGAGTCATTATTATTCAAGTATTTTCGGAAGTATGTCTAGGTGAAAGATCAAAGTGTACTTCAAGGTAGTAGTACTCAAACCGTAAAGCAATTAATATAAGGAAGTTGAAGAAGTACTTCGGGTGATAATAAAAAATTATTCAAAGCCTACAAAAGTAAAAGCTTGAAGTAATAAAATAGAATACTCCTAACAAACTAATTCTAAAAGAAACAACTCTTAAGTGACCCTTAAGAGGGAATAAAGCACATCCAATTAGACAAGTATAGAGGAACAAGAGATTCCAATGGGTATGTACCAAATGAGTTCAAATCCAATCTTCAGAAGGACTACCAGTATAAACCATACCATCACAAATCAAAAGTTAGTCTTTTGACCATAGTTATTGTTTAATAGAGCTAAAACCCTATTTTAGTGAGACTTCCTAGACCTTATATAGTATAACAAGGAAGTTTTATGATCAATTAAAGGAGTTGGATTAGGATACATAATTAGGAAAATGAACTAAAGAAAAGACCACTATTTAAGGAGTTCATAATAAGGAAAAATCCCTAAGGAAGTAAAGTAAAAGGAACTTTGGAGTATTGGAGACAACAAGATTAAAGATTGCCAAGTATGGTAGAAATTCAAGGAAAGGATTTTTATATGGGATATTACAATTATTTCTATTGACGTTACAATGGAGTTGAGACATATTGTAATCGTGCAAGAAAATTCTTTACTCCGAAACATGAGAGTATACGAACTTCGAGGATGAAGTTTCTTTTAAGGGGGAGAGTCTGTAACATCCCAGTATTAGAGCTTAGAAATAAGCTGAACACAGATGTGTGCATTGCATTCATGCATAGAATCCGAATAATTTTCGCGCTTTTAAATAAAAAACTTGTCAAAGTGATTGAAGCTTCTCTCAACTTGATGGAATTGAAGTAGATCATCAAGTTGACTGCGATAAGTTTCAATATGACCTTTGTTAAAACCTTATTTTGGGTAAGGAAGATTTGATCTAAGGGTAGATCAAATGTAATGAAAGTTAAACCCTAATACATTATTTAATGATTTATCTTTGATCCTTAAGTAGACATATCCCAATATTCATTATGTAGCCCATGAATACCAAGTTATACATATAACTTAAGTAATAAGAATGTAACAACTAAATCTTGATCTATCTTAATCTCATCTACTTATACCATGAGTATCATGGTAATTCCTAACTTTAATTCTTTAATGTGATTAAGTAGGAAAGAAACCAAGTCAAGATCATTCACCATATATCTTTCTTTCCATATCAATCATTATCATCTCTGTTGAATCTTATTCTAATATTGTTTGTTCCTCAATGTTGAGTAATCAACTATTGATCCACCAATTCTTAATCTATCAACTCTTGACCATATCATACCATACACTTAAGTGCCTATAAAGAAACAACTAAGAAGAGGTAAATAGTAA
This sequence comes from Avena sativa, assembly GCA_916181665.1. Lineage (NCBI taxonomy): Eukaryota > Viridiplantae > Streptophyta > Magnoliopsida > Poales > Poaceae > Avena > Avena sativa. Next base: position 310,130,894 of record OV702284.1, on the reverse strand, counting down.
TGCTAGTGTTAGATTAGCTATAGGATGGGAGTGATAGGAGGAAATCAAATCACTATGGTAACAAAGAAGATTCCAAGGATGAATATTGAAGATAGTTACCAATGAGTAATCCTATTGTATTAAGTAGGCATAGTAAATGAATAACATCTCTTAATCCAATAGAGATAAATAGAAGATAATTATAATACAACTGTAATGTTGTATGAATGGAAGCCTTGATTAGCCAACTAGAAACCTAAACCATAAAAGATCAAAGGATTATAATGATCATGCTTTTCTCACCAAGATTGAATGCTTATATCATGTATAAGTGATATTGGTGGATGGAACATGATTGAACCCTAGTATAGATATGTTATTCTAGGTTAGCCATGCTAAGTCATCATTATATGATGTGAAGTTTGAATATAAGATATTGGAATTAAGTAGATATGAGATAGTATGATTAAGATGATGCTAGAGCACATTGGATTATAGAAGTAGTATTTTCCACTTGGGAAATACTAAACACTTGAAGAGAGTACAATTTGATATATACATCTACTGGAGTAGTACTAGTGAAGGATGATTAAGGAAGAGTATGAATGGAGTTAAAAGTAACTACTTGTTGGATTGGAGATTATTAGTAGTAGAATAGTTTAATATAACCAAGTATGAATATTTGAACATTATGAAAAGCTTTAGTGTCAAGCTGATTGGATTTATCAATGGGTTTAGAAGAATAAAAGGTGGATAAGAATATTCATGTGAAGTAAAGCTCATCATGTTAACACATGATGATGGATAGGAAGAAGTAGAATATCTAGGAAAGGAATTCCTTAATCAGAAGTCCAAGATTATGAATTATGGAAGATAGGAATTCTTGGTAAACACTAAACCCTAAATCTTTAACCAAAGATAGTATCCATTTCATCTGATTGATCTGTCATCTTATTTACACAAAGCTTCATAGGAATATTTTCCTATAGAAAATCCCTTAAGCACATCTTTGCCATTTCCAATTATCATAACCATATGTGCTTAGGAGTTATCTTTATCAATTACTTCCCATCAGACATTTAAGATGATAACTTTCTATTTTAAAAGGTGATATCTTTAAAGATAACAAACATAAATGGCTAGTGCTCCAAACCATCATACCCTAATATTATGTCCCTATTTTAACCACACTTAAGAAAGTAGTGAATAACTAGTTCAACAAATCATCTATGGATATTTTTTAAATAAGTAGGGTGGTTAGGATTCACCTATTAGTGAATTGTGAGTAAAAGAATTTACCATTTTAAGAACCTTAAGAATTAAACCATCTTATATAATGATTACTATATAATAACAAATATGGTTATACTCTATGCATATCCTTAGCTATATTAAACCATTACAATTACACTTATAAAGAAGAAATAAAAATCATTTTATAAGCTCTCAATAAATATATATATTTATATAAAAGGCAAATCTCTAAAACCCTAAGTGATGAATATTTCACTCAATAAAATAGTTTCCTATTAGTTTAAAATTATACGAAAATCAAGAAAGATATCAACACCACTTAGTTTCCAATATTCCTGTATTATTTAATGTGCTCTATAACAATTCTGGATATTTAAATCCATATAAAAATTCATAGTTAAAAGGGTTAAGAGAAAACATAAAATAAAAAAGTTCTGCTTAATAAAAAAAACTGGAGCCAGAGTAGCAGCCCAGGCCGACCCATTTCTTCTCCACCTATCTACTGCCCAGCAGCAACCCTTTCTTATCCCGATCACTTCACTGCAGCCCAGCAACGGCCCAAGCCCACATACCTTTTGGCAACCCAATCCGTCGTCTTCCTCCTCTGGACTAGCAGCTCGCTGGAGGGGTCGACGACCACCCGATGCCGCCGTCGACGTGACGCCGCCAACGAGGCCTCCGCGAGGATAGGAACGACACAACGACACCGTCATCCTCATACTGACCATTCCTCACATGCTCTCTCTCTAATTTCCTTCACAACACTGAAGTCACCTCTAGCGAGCACCGACTATCCACTGATGCAGACCACCTTGAGGACCGTGGGATGATCGAGAAGAAGCGCTGTGTCTCCGAGATCCTCTAGGTGGAGCACCGCAACAGGTGGAGCTCAGATGGAGGCGAATTTCTCAAATTTCTTTCCACGGTGATCATCGGAATCCGCAAATTTGCGCTCATCTCCGGTCACCATCGTCGAAAAGGATCACACAGCTACACTCAGGGTACACTCACGCATCTCTGGCCCTATTATCATTTTCAAATTTCTCCTCTAGCGATTGTTTGTCGTGAGGCCGACGAGCGCCACCTTAGTTGCTCGCTGTGGAGCTATTTCCGATGACCAAAAAGGAGCGGCGCCGCCACAACTTTGCTCAGCAGACTCTCCTGCATCAGAAAACCCTAGCCGCTCTTCACAGAAACCCCTCTATCGTCGTTCCGTGTGCGATTCCGGTGAGACTCTGGTGAGCGGCGTGGCAGTCAAACAGGGCCACGGGCCCATCTGTCGGTCTCTCTAGTTAGGTTTGTCAGGAGTGTAAAAAAGAATATGAATCTGTGCTAAGGTCATCGTGACATCACTCGTGCGTCATCCGTGACCAGGTCCACTGTTGACTGGTCCACTGCCTAGGTGTCAACCAACATGGCCAGTGCCCCACTTGTCAGTGACTAGGGTAAGTTAGGTTTGGGTAAGAAAAGTAATTCTCTGTTTGTAATATTATTTAGAATTCAATTAGAAAATGATTTAATATTAAAAATTTAATAACTTTTGTTTTATAACTTAGAAAAATATGTATAATATATGATAATTTTCAGAAAAATAAAATCTATAACATTAAACTATTATCAAACATTATTATGCCACCAATTTAAATAATTATTATTTAATAAATATTTTATAAGTATTAATACTTTAAAAATTCATATTTTAATATTGGTAAATGTTAAAAATATAAATAAAATACCAAAAATCTTAGAAAAATAAGAAATATAATTTAAAACTATAACCATACATTATTATTTCACTTAAATAAGTATTTATTATTTATTAAGTATTTATAAAGTAATAAATCTTATAAAAATCATATCTTACTATTTTTAAATCACAAAAATAAATGTAATATACCAAAATGATCACAAAAATAATACCTACATGTTAAAAATATAATATTACACTTTTAAAGTAAATAAAAACTTAATACTCTAATAACTTGAATTTAAACCTATTTCCTTAGTTAGAAATTCACATAAGGGTAAATAAAATTTGCTAACATTTTTAAAAAAATTAGCCAATTGAGTCTAATAAATATTATTTGTCTTAAATACTAATATTATGAAGTCAAAATGATTCAACACATTCTAAATACAATTTTATTGAATTATCATTCATCCATAAGTGTAAATTATTTCTTAAAAAGATTCTTATCCCATATAAAATCTTCAAGAATAATTTGTGATTAAATAAAACCTTTTTCATTACTTCAAACACAAGTTATAAACATACCAAAACACTATATTGAATTCATAAGTAGTAAATAATATTGTTTACTTATTCACAAACCATAACCACACCCTTATAGGGAAATAAATTCCTTTATACATTTATAATGTAAAGAAACCACTACTTAAATAGAAGTAATGCCATTCCTAAATAACTTTAAGGAAATATTATAAGATGATCAAATACAATATTATAAGCATTACACCTTAAATCCATCTATGTCTTTAAAGTTAACTTTAGTCTATAATACTTTAAATACCATACTAAAAACTTTGTTATGTGTTTATAGTTAACTTTGGTCTGTTATAATTAAGTTATAAAGAATCCTAATACCAAACTAACCAAGTTAAAAATCAAGATAGATAAGTCTCAAATACTACTAATATCATTATTCAAATAAAGCAATTATTTCTTACTTAAAGACTCTAACTTGAAAGAACATCTAATAAGGTTAACTTAAAATTTAAATACTTCTCCTTAGCTAAGTAAAATTTTCTTCAAAAGTTATTCTTTTAAGGTACATTATAAAGCAAGACATAAGCATTTTTATGAAAGCTCTAAATAATGAACAAACCTTATATACATAGTCTACATATATATTTCCCACTTGAGTATTCCATTATTGTGTGTGCTTTATTATACTTACATGTTGTTTCACACACACTCAGAAGCCTTAATAAGAAGCACAAGAATGAAACTTATCTAAAAGGACAACACATTCCAAAGAAACCATTTCTAGTATACAAACCCTAGATCAACGTTATTCTCGGGATTCGAGTTTATCAATTTGCATTACATTACTTTTGCATAAAAGCATCTTGCTTCTTTAAACATTAGTCCTTACCGGAGCAATGATGCTGATTTCAGATATTGGATCTTTTATATTGTCTCGAAGACCGTGAGTGCATAATATTGCAATCACGAAAGGCAAGTTCACACTTGCTCATGTCCTTTGATTATTTTCTGTAAAGTATTTTGCAAATCCAGTGTTGTCATCACCTGCATTTGAAAAAGGACAGAAAACACTATTTTCATAATAATGTGATTATAGGTTATTTACCATGAGGTAATAACCTACTATAAGAGTTCCGGTGGTAAAGGAACATATTACCTAGTACTTAACAACCAATGTCGCCAGTGATTATTGCACCGTATATCACACGTTAACCATGAGATTTGGAATGGGACGGAGAAGTCAGCTGTATCTATTGCCTCTCGCATGGAGCTGGATGTGCGGGTCGTGGCTGTTATCTCCGTAGCATGCATTTATTGGTAATTCATAGGAGATATGCAACATATGGGTGGGAGCCCTCAACGTCCCACGATAGTTCCGGCATTTGAACGGTCTGTACTTCCAATTGCCGTAATTCAATATGTGGGCTGGCATACACCAAGAAGACATGCGGGGTCACGGAGAAGGCAGTGATTGGCTTGGATCTTAGTCTGGGCCTCACACCAAGGAAGTGTGAACGAACCTGCAATTTGGATGTGCAAAAAAGCTAAGATCTCTCATGGGTAAAGTAATGCACCTCTATAGAGTGTAAGAACTGTAACTTGTTACTCCCTGTTCCGGGAAGGAGCTGCGAACACAGCGGGAAAGGAACTCCATGAAAGTTCTGGTAAACCCGTGAAGGCTGACGGACATAGCCTTTCAGAATAAAAGCAACCTTTGAAGAAATGTTTACGAAAACTTGAATTGCCTACGACCTATGGTCTATGGCTGTAGATATAGTGCATCAAACACTCCTTTTCTAGTGAACTTGCTGAGTACGCTCGTACTCAATGTATCTTCTTAACCCTTGCTAGGTTCTAAAGCCATTACAGACGACGTCTACATCAAGTTATGCTCCAGAATCATCACCAGAAGCTAAAGTTCTTCAATAAAGTCAAGAAAGTCAACATATACATCAACTCAAGTGAAGACGAAGTTACTGATTAGATAGGAATATAATCTATAGCCATAAAACCTATTTCTGTAGTGTATTGCCATAGCAGCAATGCTAGACGATTAGTTAAAATACTAGTCCTATTAGTATGATAGTTTTTGAACTGTTTATTCCTGATTCTTCTTTGTAAGAAGTTCCTTTCTCTCTCTTTAACCTAGAGTGTTTTCGGGATCTTATGTAAAGAGTTGAGTTGTAACCTATAGTCATGTCTTGGACCTGCTGTGTTTCTGTTGTACCATTGTGAGGGATGTAATACTAGTGAACGCTGTTTCATTGGTGTTATATCAACGACTATAGTGTACTACATCATGAAGTGGTATGCTGGGTCACCGCATAAGGCATGATGTAATGGAATTGGAAGCAGAATCAAAGATATAAGCATACCTAGCTGGCTAGTATTATTTACATTTTGGTCTACAAATTTTAGTTCTTCTGACCATTCACCCACGGCCCTGCCCGTGAACCTTTTCCAAACCCTATCCAGCAAAGAAAATGGATAAAGGAGTAATTAATTACTTGTTGTCATGAAAGTTGTCGATCTAATGCGATAATATGATTGAAATTACCTCCGTAGCATCTCTTTAAAGTCTGCCCATAGCTCTTGGTCTTTCTGTAACGAGTCCATGACAAGGACTTTTCCCGAGTCAACTTGAATGACTAGCAGAATAAAGTGGAACCTATGCACGCATAACTCATTATCAGTTACACTTAACATCGAGTAAGCCGAAACAAAATGTGTACAAGAGAGGGTAACACTCACAAAAAGTTGTAAGGCAATAGTATTTCCCTTTTGGTTTGTTGTCTCAGTAAAGACCGTAGCAAGAAATCTTCTGTTTGCCCGGGTTTGTGTTGTACCACTCCTTCATGAACTCTATTTGGGTCAACGAACCCAATGTCAAAAGGGCCTCCTTTCATTCATTCCATAACCTTTTTCCTGCATAATAGTATATACATATATGGTGAGCATATATATAAATGCAATTAATGAATTTAATGAGATGAGATAGAAATTACAGAAATAGTACTTACACACAATAAAGGCTGATGGCAGCTTTGTCGAGTTCCTTCTGATTGAATAGAAAATGCAAGTCTTGAATGTTGAGGGTGATCTCGTCGTCTCCCCACAAGAAAATCTGATCTCTTATATGCGTCGTGATCCATTCTTCCTTTCTCGTCTTGAAGAAATCAAGGTACCACTTATGCAATCTTCGCATCTTTGTTGGTAGATTCTTGAGCTCCTCTTTCTTGGCGAGATTCTTCCCATACTTCCATGGCTATATGGGGTTGACATCGCCTTTGGGCAAGTTGTCTCCCATGATGTTCAAGTATGCAATGTAAGTCATCCCCATCTCATTGGCCTTTCTTTGTAGCTCTTGTTGGAGATATGCCCTAGAGGCAATAATAAATGTAGTTATTATTATATCTTTGTGTTTATGATAAATGTTTACATTCATGCTATAATAGTATTAACAAGCAAACATTAATACTTGTGTGATTTGTAAACTAAAATAGAGTCCCTAGTAAAGCCTCTTTATAATACTAGCTTTTTGGTTAATAAATGATTGTGGTTTCCCTATCAAGAACATTGAGATTTTATTAACAACAAGATCATATCGTTAGGAGAATGATATGGTGGACATACTCCTATAGATAAGCGTAGCATAAAGATCAAGTCATTTTAATAGTTCAATTGCTATATGCTTTCTGATAATAGTAACCTAATTCCTTCGACCATGAGATCATGCATATCACCTTCACCGGAAGGATGCTTTGATGACATCAAACACCACACCGTAACTGGGTGGCTATAAAGGTGGCATTGAGTGTTCGGAAAGTATTGGTTGAGACACATGGATCAAGAGTGGGATTTGTCCATCCATATGACGGATAGATATACTCTGGGCCCTCTCGGTGAAATGTCATCCAATTAGCTTGCAAGCATGTGACTGGCTCACAAGGGATCACATATCACGGGAACGAGAAAAGAGTACTTATCAGTAACGAGGTTGAACTAGGTATGCAGAGATACCGACGATCATAACCTCGGATAAGTAAACTATCGTGAGACAAAGGAAAATTGGTATCGTATGTAAATGGTTCATTCGATCGCAAAGTAATCGTAGAAATATGTGGGAGCCATATGAATTTCCATATTCCTCTATTGGTTATTGTTCGGAGAAGTGTCTCGATCATGTCCGCATAATTCACGAACCGTAGGGAGACATACTTGAGGATTCGACGTTGTTTGAGTAGTTATGGAATGATGAGTAAGAGACCAAATGTTGTTCGGAGTCTCGAATGGGATCCGGGATATCACGAGGAGATCCGGAATGGTCCGGAGAATAAGATTCATATAGGAAAGTCCTGTTTCGGGGTTGGAGAATGGTTCCGGTGTTTTCATCGGGAATGTTCTAGAAGGTTCCGGAATGTCCGGCACTCCGAAGGGGAAGGGTGCATGAATGTGTCATACCAAGTTGGAATGATCGCATCATGTACTAGGTGTCATCGCTGAAAAAAATAAAGGGTTTAATCAAATCCTAGTTTGAAAAGTCAAACGCCAATTTGAAAAGTCAAACGGCTATTTTGGGAAGTGGAGGGGAAGGTGGAAACCGAGTTGGGAGGAGTTCCTCCCCTCCACCATCGGCCCCCTTGGGAAACCGAGTTGGGGAGGGACTCCCCTCCCCTGGCGCGGACCCTCCACCTATATAAGGAGGGGCAGGGCTGCCCCTCCTAGCACCCCAACACCTCCACCCGCAAACCCTAGCCCTAAGCCGCCGGCCCTCCTGCAGCCGCCGCCCTAGGGCAAGCCGCCGCCGCCTAGCTAACCCTAGCCGCCGGCCAAGCCTCCTCCTTGGTGTGTCTAAACCCTAGATCGCCGAGGAGCTTTCTCATAGTCCACCATACTCGCTCCGGCTTAAGGCGAAGCCCTGCAAGATCTCCCCTCTACTTCCGGTACCACGCTGTTGTGCTGCCGTAATCACGAGGAGAGTGCTACAACCTCTGCTGCCTGCTGGAACAAGGGAGAGGAAGGTCTTCTTCGAGTACCGAACGTGTGACCGACTGCGGGAGCGCTGCCGGAACGTAGCGCCGGAAGGATCGTCTACGCGATCTTGAGATCGGCAAGAGTACGACTACATCACCCACGAGAATCCGCTCTCGTTAAACACTTTGGAATCTTTGAGGGTGAGTTATTCCATCGACTCGTTGCTACAATCTAGTAGATAGAACTTGGCTTGTTTGTTTGTATGCGGTAGAAAAAATTTGTTTTCCATGCTACGAAACCCTACAGTGGTATCAGAGACGTTTCTATGTTGTAGATCTGTTGCACGAGTAGAACACAATGGTCATTGTGGGTGTTGATGCTTTTATTGTCGATTTCTTCTTGTGTACTTTGCATCATGCGGGATGTTGGGATGAAGCGGCCCGGGCTAACCTTACATGACATTGTTCATGAGACTTGCTCCACGCTTGACATGCAACTTGTATTGCATAAGTGGCTTTGCGGGTGCCTGTTTCTCCCAGCATAGTTAAGATTCAATTTACAACGGGTGATTGTCAATACTAGTATCAATGTTGTGGTTCATGTTCGTAAGTTAGAACGACACTTATTGAAAGCCCCAAACCACGTAAAACATGCAAAGAAAGTAGAGGCGTCTAACTTTGTTTTGCAGGGCTGTGCTGTGATGTGATATGGCCATGATTGTGATTATATTTGATGTATGCAATGTTCCTTATTGTAAGTTGGCAACCGGCAGGAGCCATATGGTTGTCTTTAATTTTGTTAAGACCCGCGTGTCTATTCAAAGTAGTTGTAATAGTTGAAGCCGGTGGACGACAACCATGGAGAAGCGTCATTGACCTTGATGCAATGCCGGTGATGATGGAGATCATGTTCGTGCTTGAAGATGGAGATCAGAAGCACAAAGAAGAAAGGCCATATCATATCACATATTATGAATTGCATGTGATGTTAATCCTTTATGCATCTTGTATTTCTCATGCACATGAATTTCAAGTCATAAAGTGTTCACCCTTAGTTAGCACCGTTGCTAAAGCTTGTTGTTTCGAAGCACCACGTGATGATCGGGTGTGTTAGATTCCGCAAGTGTATACAACGTGAGCAAGCCAGATTTGCACATGTGGAAGCTAAGGTTTGATCTTGTCAACACCCGGATTTTTCAATCCTAGATGCCTGTTATGCCATACATCGCAATCCCAGGATTACCATTTTTGCGAGACATAACAGAATTGGATACCATAGTACTTCATCCATTACAAACGATTCATAAGTTCTTACAAAAATAGGGATCTCATGATCCAGTTCTTAGTACAACATCAAGCAGCAGAATACGTAATAATAACGGTAGCGTAGGCGAAGCTCCATCTTCGGGTTCACAGTCAATGCTGACGATGGGAGATGATCCTAGTTGTCGTAACCTTCATGGGGTCCATCCTCCAGGTACTCCTCTTCATAGTCTGGCCATGGGAATAGCCAGGGACAAAGCCATGAGTACTCTTTAAGTACTCGCAAACTAATACTAACAGGTAAAGGGGTTTTTGTATAATAGAACACTAGGCTCTAGGATTGTTTTGCAAAAGCCAGGTTTATCTCTACTAAGTTCCAGAGCTAGTCACAATTTTATAACTCCTAAGTGGGATCTTGTATTTCCGGTCACAAATCTGTTGTGGTCAAGTCAAAGTCTCAATTCATTTCACAAGTCATTTTGAAAAGTCTGACGGGGGAACAGTATGGCCACTCCAACTGTCCATAACCGCAGACGCGGCTATTCGAATAGTTTGACACTCTGCAGAGATTGTACACTTTCACCACAACATTCGATACATCCGTCAGGAACAAATCCTGAATTTACCATACTCAGTATGCGGATAATCAATCCTAACCTTTCAATTACACGCCCTAGTATAAGCACCTCTCCTGTGAGTTTGGCCTCCCAACCATGACCACTGTCATCTTGGGTACTGCACAGGTGGACAATCTTCACAAGGTAGCCTCAGCTCAGACCTTGGCCGGGAGGGAACTAATACTAAGGGATATAAGTTTCCAGTCAAGCCCTACCCAATATTCCGGTATTGTGGTTGTACGATAAAATTGGAATGGTATCGCATCCAGACAACCATCAGTTTTATAAGGGGCTAAGGCTCATGCCTCAACATTTTTATCACCAGAATCATCAAGTGTTTGGAAACACATGTCCAAAACATTTCAATAGAATTATCCATCATTCCAAGGTTTTCATAACCATTTTTCCACCAAGTATTACCATCTAAAAGTTTATCAAGTTTTATGCTTAGCACTAGGATCTACAGGTGGGGGTAGTAATGATGAGGGGTGGTAAACTGGTGGAGTTTCAACTAAGTACAACCTTATATCTTAGGCTGAGGTCAAGGTTTCTAACTTAGGCCAAAATTTAATGCTCTTGATGCAACCTTCAGCACAACTGTCTAGTATCTACCAAACTCTTAGGTAGACTCTAAGTAAGCTTTGATAAAGAAATAAAGTAAGAAGCTTGCAAGTAAAACTAGGATTGGTTTCTCAAATGAGTATGATCACATATGCTTAAGGCATATAGTAGTCATATCACAAGTATGGGTTTGTGGCATCAGTAGGGTATCTTGCAAGGGTTAGCTTGCATAGGTCAACTTGATTAGTAAGGCTTGCATCAGTGTCAATATAAGCTTGCCTTGTGCAGAGCAGTGGTTGAAGTTCTCCTCGGCTTCCTCTTCGTAGTATCCTCCTTCCTCCTCGTATCCTTGGTCGGTACTAGCGTCTATGAATAAATACGAGGTACACAATCACCAAACAATACTTAACTACTTGCAGTCATCACACACAAGGGTCCTATAGATGATCTAGCATCATCTCTAACATTACAAGGTTAAAGCTTGGTTTAAAACTTTTTATTTTTAGAAAAGTAATTTCTACTCATTGAAAAACTACTTAAGATTTAATATTCTCCAAACCAAATATGGGATCATGTTGACACATGTCATCACCACATATTGTAGTCCATGGGAATGTGATTTAAAGTGGTGTCACAATTTAATAAGGTTTTACCCTTTTATCTTAATTAATTATAGTGGCTAGAAATGCTTATGTAGCATTATTTTATTACTTGAACATTATTTCTGCAAGTAAACCTATATATTTTTATATATTCTGAAAGGTATGGTTAAATGTGATTTTTGAGAGTTGGAATCAACTCAAAACCTTTTATGGTTTAAATTTGAAAAATGTTTCAATGCAGAAAAGCTTATGCCTTGTTATTTTTACTATGGGTGATCTATAGATCCAAATGACTTGAATCCAACGGGCTTGGCTTAAGCATTCACAGAACTTTCCAACAAAATTGGTTTCATCCAATTTGGTGTACTGAATCGATCTGGGTTGATTTTTGAAGTTGGGTGCTGAAGTGTATTTGAATTTAAATAGAAAAGGATTTAATTTGAATTGTTGGGCTGCGCGGGAAATTCTAACGGGCCGGCCTGCTAAGCGCAGTGCTCCCGCGGGCTGCTTAAGTGGGTGTCCCCACTCGTCAGTGACACGGGGCTGGGCGAAGCGGTACGGGGCAACGTGGATCGTTCGATCTAGTTCTAATCTAACGACTGAGATCATCGTCGACGCGAGACAACTCCGGCGAGAACGAAACCTAGCGCGGCCAGTGAGGGGTGCTGGGGGCTCACCGAGGTATGGGCGAGGGTCGGCGAGGAGGGCGAGCGACGAAGTCGACGACGGCGAACCTCCTGGTACCGGTGGCTTCTCCTGGGGCGGCTCCAATCGCTGACTCCTTTCTTCTCCGGCAGTGGCAGGCTCCAATGAAATTCCGGCGAGGTGGTGCTCGCCTTGCTCTGAGAATGGTGTGGCACGATCAGTGAGGAGAGGGGAGTGATATGGTGTGAAGAAATCGTGCGGGGTGGCCTCTATTTATAGTCGAGCGAGGGGACCGTCGGGGCGCACGGTGAGCTCGTCGGGGGTGACGTTATAGGCGGCTAATGGCATGGGCAAGGGTAGGGGACGATGCTGTGTCTCCTGGCGATGCTCAACGACATGGTCGCGAGGCATGGGGCGGTGTGGTTTGGTCTGGAACGGCCGGTGCTCTGCGCGGCAGAGGCGGCGTCTTCGACGGCGGGCGGTGGCTGTATGGCACGGGGCGGCAAATGGGGATGTCTGGCGGTCTCCTGGGTCGGTGGTGATCGTGTGTGCACGCGGTGAGGGCGGCGCGCGGTCTGTGGATGCTGGTCGAGGGTGGCGCTCTGGCGCACGCTCGGCATGGTCTGGGCGTGGCTTGTGCGCATGGTCCAGGGCTTGGCAACGCTCGCGGCTGGGACAGGGAGTGGCGATGGAAGGTGGGCTGCCTCCCAGACAAGGTTGGCACGGCTAGTTCTTCCTCTAGCTTGCTGTCCACAATGGGGTGACATGGGGGTGCTCGGCTGTTCACCATTAATGGCAATGGCAAGCTCATTGGGGTGCTAGTGTTGGGCTAATCTTTCTAGATGATCTACTGAGTTGTGTGTGAGCTAACTAGGGAACAAGTTAGGCAAGAATCACTGCACACTATAGTGTTTGATGTTTTGTTTGATTTGTGTCTGCAACCTGTTTGAAGAAATCGCCGCATGAAATCAAGTTTTGAATTTTGAAATGATTTTTGGTGGGTTTGCTAGATTGGTTCTGGTGAGTCTGCAGATGCTTGGGTTTTGAAAGTTGAGCTTGTTTGAGTGGGTTTTGAAAAAGTGGGATCCTCCCATATGAAGATTCAATTTTGAATTATCATTTAAACTATGCATTTGAAAGTTTCTGGATGATCACAAAGTGGGCCTTGATACCTTGTTATGAGTACGTTCAAGGGGTGCAAAGATCTAGAAAAGTTTCTGTTAGGTTTTGAAAGTTTGAGACAGCCAAAGTAGGCATGGGAGTTAAATTGGTCAAAATGACCATTCACTTCATATATGTGTTTTGATTTACTTGTCTTTAGGAAAAGTGTGGGAAATGTTTTAGATGATGTTCATTTCACCCAAGAAACATTTTACAAGCAATGGATCACACAAACAAGGTGGTTTTTAAAGAAATTCAAAATTCATGCATACAGATATACATGTATTCATGAGTTGATTTAGAAAAGTTTTTGTTAACCCTAATCTTGATGATTAGTGTTTAGATGATCTAAGTTTGGTATTTTTGGGATGTTACAAACCTTCCCCCCTTAAACAAAATCTCGTCCCGAGATTTGAAAAAGGACGAAAAGATTACCTAGGATTTGAAGAGATCTGGAAACTCCGTCCTGATGTGATCTTCGTGTTCCCAGGTAGCTTCCTCTTCTGTGTGGTAGCTCCACTGAATCTTGAGAAACTTGATGCTTCGGGTTCTGGTAGTTCGAAAGGCTTCTTCCAAAATACGGATGGGTACTTCGGGATAGGTTAGGTCATCGTTGATCTCTATGGTCCGGTGATCGATATTCTTGAACACTTCGGTCTTCTCGGGGACTTCGAGACATTTGCGAAGTAATGAGATATGGAACACATTGTGCACAGCTGACATCTCTTTAGGTAGTTCCTATTGATAAGATACTTCTCCTCGATGGTTCAAAATCTTGAAAGGTCCGATATATCTGGGGGCTAACTTTCCTTTGAGTTGGAAACGCTGCATTCCCTTCAATGGCGACACTTTCAGATAAACAAAATCTCCGATGTTGAAGGCGAGGTCTCGACGTCTCTTGTCGGCGTAACTCTTTTGTCGGGATTGGGCGGTCTTGAGCTGCTCACGAATCTTGTGAACTTTCTCTTCTGCTTCTTGTAGGATGTCGGGTCTAAAGATCTGACTCTCTCCTACTTCCGACCAGTTCAAAGGGGTGCGGCACTTTCTTCCGTACATGAATTCAAATGGGGCCATTTGCAAACTGGCTTGGTAACTGTTGTTGTATGAAAATTCTGCAAACGGCAGACAGTCTTCCCACTTGGATCCATATTCTAGCACACATGCTCTAAGCATATCTTCGAGTATTTGGTTTACTCGCTCTGTTTGTCCATCGGTCTGAGGGTGATATGCGGTACTGAAATCTAGGCGGGTTCCTAAACCTTCTTGGACTTTCTTCCAGAATCTCGAGGTAAACTGATTTCCTCGATCCGATACGATGTTCTTGGGGACTCCATGCAAACTAACAATTCTAGCGATGTACAACTCTACTAGCTTCGAACTCTGATAGGTGGTTTTGACGGGCAAGAAATGGGCTACTTTGGACAATCTGTCCACTATGACCCAAATAGAGTCATTTCCCCTACTAGAAGTAGGTAATCCAGTGATAAAGTCCATTCCTAGAGAATCCCATTTCCATTCCAGAATTTGCAAAGGTTGCAACAATCCAGCGGGTCTTTGATGTCCTGCCTTGACTCGCTGACATATATCACACTTGGCGATATAGCTTCCAATTTCTCTCTTCATCTTATGCCACCAAAATTGCTCTTTCAAATCTTGATACATCTTAGTTCCTCCGGGATGGATAGAATAAAGAGTATCATGAGCCTCCTTCAAGATAACTTCTTTCAACTCAGAATCTGATGGTACACAAAGGCGTCCTTTGTACCACAAAACTCCTTCTTCGTCCTCGGTGAATCCGGGTACTTTGCCTGTACCGATACGATGCTTGATTCCGTCGATACTAGCATTTCCTTTCTGCGCCTCTTTAATCTGGCTGATCAAAGTGGGCTGAAGTTCTATGCTAGCCAAAAATCCTTCACTTACTAATTCCATTCGAAAATCTTCCATCTCTTTGTGCAAACTTGGTTGCTCCTTCAAAATCATGGAGTTCAAGCGGCACGGCAATCTGCTAAGGGCATCGGCTACCACGTTGGCTTTACCAGGGTGATAGTGAATGTCCAGGTCGTAATCCTTGATTAGCTCAATCCATCTTCTCTGCCTCATATTCAGCTCCTTCTGAGTGAATATATACTTTAGGCTCTTGTGATCCGAATAAATCTCACAACGATTTTCCATCAGGTAATGTCTCCATGTCTTCAGGGCTAGGACTATGGCTGCGAGTTCGAGGTCATGGGTTGGGTAATTTTGTTCATGTTGCTTCAATTGTCGCGATAGATAAGATATAACTTTGCCTTCTTGCATTAGCACACATCCGAGACCAATCTTGGATGCGTCACAATACACATCGAAGGGCTTCATGATATCCGGCATGATTAAGATTGGGGCTGATATTAATCTCCTCTTGAGTTCTTGAAAACTCGCTTCACACTTGTCTGTCCATTCAAACTTCTTGTCCTTCTTCAGCAATTGGGTCATGGGTCGGGCGATACTCGAGAATCCTTCTACGAATTTGCGGTAATATCCCGCCAATCCGAGAAAAGCACGAACTTGGGTTTGAGTGGTGGGGGCTTGCCAATCTTCTACATCTTTCACTTTGGCAGGGTCAACGGCAATTCCTCCGGATGATACAATGTGACCGAGGAATCCTACTTCCTGTAACCAGAATTCACATTTGCTAAACTTTGCATACAACTGATGCTCTCTAAGGGTTCCAAGAATGGTCCTTAGGTGTAGCTCATGTTCTTCTTCTGATTGGAATAAATCAGAATGTCATCGATGAAAACAACGACAAACTTATCCAGGAAGTCCATAAAAATCTTAATCATGAGGTTCATGAAATAAGCGCGGGCATTGGTTAATCCAAAAGACATGACTGTATACTCGTACAATCCATATCTGGTGGTAAAGGCAGTCTTTGGGATATCCTCTGCACGAATTTTGAGTTGATGATAGCCAGTTCTAAGATCAATCTTAGAGAACACCTGGGAACCCGTCAACTAATCAAACAAATCCTCTATCTTGGGCAAGGGGTACTTGTTCTTGATGGTGACATCATTCAACTTCCTATAATCCGTACACAAACGGTTACCTCCATCCTTCTTGTCCACAAACAAGACAGGTGATATCCATGGGGACGCACTTGGTTGAATCAATCCGATTTCCAACATGGAATCCAGTTGCTTCTTCAGTTCTTCTAGTTCTGACAGGTTCATACTATAGGGTCTCTGGGCTATGGGTCCTGTTCCGGGGATTAGTTCGATGATAAACTCGATATCCCGATCTGGGGGCATACCGGGCAAAACATCTAAAAATACGTCGGGGTATTCACAGACTATCCGGACTTGGTCAATGGTAGGTTGGGCTAGACTCTTGTTACACTTGAATTGGCGAGGTAAGGTTTCAGATATATGCTCGACTGATATTCCGGCGGTACTGGTCATGGTGATGGCTTTCTTGGCACAGTCAATCAATCCTTTATGTTTGGACATCCAATCCATTCCTAGTACTACTTCCAAACCTTTAGTTCCGAGTACTATTAGATTAGCATAAAAATCTATGCCATGGATTTGGATAGGGACGGCCTTGCAAATTTTCCTAGCCTTGGTGGTTGATCCAGGAATTTGTACAATCATCACATGCTTCAATTTGGTTGGTTGAATTTTACTAGTGCAGGCAAATTCTTCGGTGACAAATGAATGCGATGCACCAGAATCAAACAACACTCTTGCAAGTACTGAATTAACAGAAAACATACCCAGCACGACGTCTGGCGCTTCCTGAGCTTCTTCAGCATGCATGAGAAAAAGACGGCCATTGCGGTTGAGTGAATTTCCTGGGGCAAATCTTCTCCTTGGCTGGACACGACGCTGTTGCTGAGCTGGGGCATTGGCGTTGGGGGCTGTAGCATTCTTCTTGTTGGGGCACTCGTTGGAATAGTGGCCGTTATTTCCACAGTCATAACAGGTCACTTGTGACTTGTCCTTGGCTGCGATAGGCACAGCATTGCTTCCAGTCCTCGGGGCAGTGTTGGGGTTGGCGGTAGCATTGTTGGTGTTGAACTTGGGTGGGGCACGGGTGAAATTGCTAGAGTTGCCGGGGTTGTTGTGATTTCCTACGGGTCTAGGGTTTCCATGGTTCGGATAGGTTGGACGGGTCATAGGGGGTCTGTTGGTTCTTGGGGCAAATCCTGGAGATGGGTTGGGGCGATACTTTGGGGTCTGATGGGTTCCTGGTTGATGCATCATGCGACGCTTGCGGTTCTCATTGGCCTGGTTGATCTTTCCTTCCATCTGGATAGCAGAGTCGACAAGGGCTTCAATATCAACAAAGGGGATATTGATTAACACTGTCTGCATCTCGTCATGCAGACCATTCAGGAATCTTTATTTCTTCTTGGCTTCGGTGTCTATCTCGTCCGGGGCATACCTAGCTAATGACAAAAATTTGTCACGGTATTCCACTACAGTCATGCTTCCTTGCTTTAGCTCTCTGAACTCGTCTCTCATTCTCTTGATCAAACCTGGTGGCACATGGGTTCTGCTAAACTTGACCTTGAATTCCTCCCAGGTCATCATCTGGCCTCCGGTCATTGCACGAAAACTGTTCCACCATGCCCTGGCATCTCCGGCTAGATAATGGGTGGCGAATAGGACTTTCTCGTTGGCTTCCACTCCTGCTACTTCTAAGTTATTTTCCATGGTTTGCAGCCAATCATCGGCGTCTAGGGGTTCTTCTGACTTGGTGAAAACGGGTGGGTTGGTATTCTGGAAATTCTTGAGCTTAGATCCGTGGTTGTCCTGATTTCCATGGCCTTGGTTGTTGTGGGCTAGCTGGGCTATCTGTTGCAGGGTGGCTAGGTTGGCTTGACGTTCCGCTCTTTCAGCTTCGCGGTCAGAAGTCAACATTTGCAGGATCTGCAACATCGGGTCCGGGGCTGAACCACTTCCTCCACGTGGCATCTGAAGATTGATATAGATCATGAGAAAAGAGGGAAATTTCTAAGGTTTTGGGTCTTTGAAAAGTTTTTAGAGTTTGACTCAGGTTTTTCTAGCAACTTGCTTTTTCATTCATTCACTCATAGCACACAGTACAACACACACCACAACAAAGAAAAACAGATGGTTTTAAGAACCATTCTGGAAACTACGATACAGTGGGACCGACTACTACTCACTACGCTAGTGCTCAGTGCTACTACTCCTCGGAGTCGGTGGCTTCATCATCTTCAGCATCATCGATGAAGGCGAAATCATCCTCATCGGTGAAGAAGTCCATGGCCTGATCCTCCAGAAAATCATCGTCATCGCTGAGATAGGAGTAAGGGTCTCCCCGAAGATCCTCTCCAGCATTCTCCCTTTCCTCTAACTGCATGTCTCTCTCATGGATGGTCTCTTCCAGAGAGGAGATGCGATGACGAAGACGGGCAATAATGCGCTCCTTCTTGTCGAGCTGACGGCGGCGAGACTTGCGATCCTTTGCTAGCATGGCGATGGTCTGGTCCTTCGTCTTGATGATGGAAGACTTGTGGTTGCAATAGTCACGGCAGTTGTCCGATTCCTGCTGACGATCATACATCATGAAGCTAAGGTGGTCCAATTGAGTCTTCAGCTCGGGGTGGTATGGGGCTTCCAGTGGTTGGCCATTTGCATCACGCCTTGGGCAAAACTCAAAGCGAGTATCCTTGATCTGCTGATGCTCTGCCCACACAGACGGGAAAGAGCTTCCTGCATTGCTCTGGCAAGTCCATCGAGCCAGCTGTTTTCCCTCAAGGTAAACTGAATTCCCTCCGCAGTGGGAGGTTCAATCTTTCCTCGGAGACTTGCAACAATTAGCCACTGCAGATGTTCTCCTCCTTGATCATTGAGCTGAGCTCCGAAGAACTCGGGATGCGGACGCTCCAGAAGTTCCGAAAGCTGATCCAGATCCCTCTCAAAGATAAGGTCTCCTCCATTCCCAAGTTGGTAAAACTTGCTGTACTTCACGTCCATCTATAAAAATAGAGGATGAGTAGATGAGCAGAGTGATCAAGTGTGTCAAAATTTTAGGTATTTTACAAGAGTTTTTGGGGAACATGAAGTGTTATGAAAGAATTAAAGAGGTAAGAATGAGAATAGGTTTTTGTAAATATTTGTTTTTCTTTGGTTTTGAAACTAAGTTTTTGGTTCAACGTCCAGCCTAACTAGGGTCTCCTATGGTCAGGATGGCTCTGATACCAACTTGTCAACACCCGGATTTTTCAATCCTAGATGCCTGTTATGCCATACATCGCAATCCCAGGATTACCATTTTTGCGAGACATAACAGAATTGGATACCATAGTACTTCATCCATTACAAATGATACATAAGTTCTTACACAAATAGGGATCTCATGATCCAGTTCTTAGTACAACATCAGGCAGCGGAATACGTAATAATAACGGTAGCGTAGGCGAAGCTCCATCTTCGGGTTCACAGTCAATGCTGACGATGGGAGATGATCCTAGTTGTCGTAACCTTCCTGGGGTCCATCCTCCAGGTACTCCTCTTCATAGTCTGGCCATGGGAATAGCCAGGGACAAAGCCATGAGTACTCTTTAAGTACTCGCAAAATAATACTAACAGGTAAAGGGGTTTTTGTATAATAGGACACTAGGCTCTAGGGTTGTTTTGCAAAAGCCAGGTTTATCTCTACTAAGTTCCAGAGCTAGTCACAATTCTATAACTCCTAAGTGGGATCTTGTATTTCCGGTCACAACTCTCTTGTGGTCAAGTCAAAGTCTCAATTCATTTCACAAGTCATTTTGAAAAGTCTGACGGGGGAACAGTATGGCCACTCCAACTGTCCATAACCGCGGACGCGGCTATTCGAATAGTTTGACACTCTGCAGAGATTGTACACTTTCACCACAACATTCGATACATCCGTCAGGAACAAATCCTGAATTTACCATACTCAGTATGCGGATAATCAATCCTAACCTTTCAATTACGCGCCCTAGTATAAGCACCTCTCCTGTGAGTTTGGCCTCCCAACCATGACCACTGTCATCTTGGGTACTGCACAGGTGGACAATCTTCACAAGGTAGCCTTAGCTCAGACCTTGGCCGGGAGGGAACTAATACTAAGGGATATAAGTTTCCAGTCAAGCCCTACCCAATATTCCGGTATTGTGGTTGTACGATAAAATTGGAATGGTATCGCATCCAGACAACCATCAGTTTTATAAGGGGCTAAGGCTCATGCCTCAACATTTTTATCACCAGAATCATCAAGTGTTTGGAAACACATGTCCAAAACATTTCAATAGAATGATCCATCATTCCAAGGTTTTCATAACCATTTTTCCACCAAGTATTCCCATCTAAAAGTTGATCAAGTTTTATGCTTAGCACTAGCATCTACAGGTGGGGGTAGTAATGATGAGGGGTGGTAAACTGGTGGAGTTTCAACTAAGTACAACCTTATATCTTAGGCTGAGGTCAAGGTTTCTAACTTAGGCCAAAATTTAATGCTCTTGACGCAACCTTCAGCACAACTGTCTAGTATCTACCAAACTCTTAGGTAGACTCTAAGTAAGCTTTGATAAAGAAATAAAGTAAGAAGCTTGCAAGTAAAACTAGGATTGGTTTCTCAAATGAGTATGATCACATATGCTTAAGGCATATAGTAGTCATATCACAAGTATGGGTTTGTGGCATCAGTAGGGTATCTTGCAAGGGTTAGCTTGCATAGGTCAACTTGATTAGTAAGGCTTGCATCAGTGTCAATATAAGCTTGCCTTGTGCAGAGCAGTGGTTGAAGTTCTCCTCGGCTTCCTCTTCGTAGTATCCTCCTTCCTCCTCGTATCCTTGGTCGATACTAGCGTCTATGAATAAATACGAGGTACACAATCACCAAAAAATACTTAACTACTTGCAGTCATCACACAC
This sequence comes from Avena sativa, assembly GCA_916181665.1. NCBI lineage: Eukaryota > Viridiplantae > Streptophyta > Magnoliopsida > Poales > Poaceae > Avena > Avena sativa. The sequence continues at coordinate 310,109,702 of OV702284.1, read as the reverse complement.
AAGGGTCCTATAGATGATCTAGCATCATCTCTAACATTACAAGGTTAAAGCTTGGTTTAAAACTTTTTATTTTTAGAAAAGTAATTTCTACTCATTGAAAAACTACTTAATATTTAATATTCTCCAAACCAAATATGGGATCATGTTGACACATGTCATCACCACATATTGTAGTCCATGGGAATGTGATTTAAAGTGGTGTCACAATTTAATAAGGTTTTACCCTTTTATCTTAATTAATTAAAGTGGCTAGAAATGCTTATGTAGCATTCTTTTATTACTTGAACATTATTTCTGCAAGTAAACCAACATATTTTTATATATTCTGAAAGGTATGGTTAAATGTGATTTTTGAGAGTTGGAATCAACTCAAAAGCTTTTATGGTTTAAATTTGAAAAATGTTTGAATGCAGAAAAGCTTATGCCTTGTTATTTTTACTATGGGTGATCTATAGATCCAAATGACTTGAATCCAACGGGCTTGGATTAAGCATTCACAGAACTTTCCAACAAAATTGGTTTCATCCAATTTGGTGTACTGAATCGATCTGGGTTGATTTTTGAAGTTGGGTGCTGAAGTGTGTTTGGATTTAAATAGAAAAGGATTTAATTTGAATTGTTGGGCTGCGCGGGAAATTCTAACGGGCCGGCCTGCTAAGCGCAGTGCTCCCGCGGGCTGCTTAAGTGGGTGTCCCCACTCGTCAGTGACACGGGGCTGGGCGAAGCGGTATGGGGCAACGTGGATCGTTCGATCTAGTTCTAATCTAACGGCTGAGAGTCATCGTCGACGCGAGACAACTCCGGCGAGAACGAAACCTAGCGCGGCCAGTGAGGGGTGCTGGGGGCTCACCGGGGTACGGGCGAGGGTCGGCGAGGCGGGCGAACGACGAAGTCGACGACGGCGAACCTCCTGGTACCGGTGGCTTCTCCTGGGGCGGCTCCAATCGCTGGCTCCTTTCTTCTCCGGCAGCGGCAGGCTCCAGTGGAATTCCGGCGAGGTGGTGCTCGCCTTGCTCTGAGAATGGTGTGGCACGATCAGTGAGTAGATGGGAGTGAGATGGTGTGAAGAAATCGTGTGGGGGTGGCCTCTATTTATAGTCGAGCGAGGGGACCGTCGGGGCGCACGGTGAGCTTGTCGGGGGCGACGTTACAGGCGGCTAATGGCATGGGCAAGGGTAGGGGACGGTGTTGTGTCTCCTGGCGATGCTCAACGACATGGTCGCGAGGCATGGGGCGGTGTGGTTTGGTCTGGAACGGCCGGTGCTCTGCGCGGCAGAGGCGGCGTCTTCGACGGCGGGCGGTGGCTGTATGGCACGGGGCGGCAAACGGGGATGTCTGGCGGTCTCCTGGGTCGGTGGTGATCGTGTGTGCACGCGGTGAGGGCGGCGCGCGGTCTGTGGATACTGGTCGAGGGTGGCGCTCTGGCGCACGCTCGGCATGGTCTGGGCGTGGCTTGTGCGCGTGGTCCAGGGCTTGGCAACGCTCGCGGCTGGGACAGGGAGTGGCGGTGGACGGTGGGCTGCCTCCCAGACAAGGTTGGCACGGCTAGTTCTTCCTCTAGCTTGCTGTCCACAATGGGTGACATGGGGGTGCTCGGCTGTTCACCAGTAATGGCAATGGCAAGCTCATAGGGGTGCTAGTGTTGGGCTAATCTTTCTAGATGATCTACTGAGTTGTGTGTGAGCTAACTAGGGAACAAGTTAGGCAAGAATCACTTCACACTATAGTGTTTGATGTTTTGTTTGATTTGTGTCTGCAACCTGTTTGAAGAAATGGCCGCATGAAATCAAGTTTTGAATTTTGAAATGATTTTTGGTGGGTTTGCTAGATTGGTTCTGGTGAGTCTGCGGATGCTTGGGTTTTGAAAGTTGAGCTTGTTTGACTGGGTTTTGAAAAAGTGGGATCCTCCCATATGAAGAATATTCAATTTTGAATTGTCATTTAAACTATGCATTTGAAAGTTTTTGGATGATCACAAAGTGGTCCTTGATACCTTGTTATGAGTAAGTTCAAGGGGTGCAAAGATCCAGAAAAGTTTCTGTTAGGTTTTGAAAGTTTGAGACAGCCAAAGTAGGCATGGGAGTTAAATTGGTCAAAATGACCATTCACTTCATATATGTGTTTTGATTTACTTGTCTTTAGGAAAAGTGTGGGAAATGTTTTAGATGATGTTCATTTCACCTAAGAAACATTTTACAAGCAATGGATCACACAAACAAGGTGGTTTTTAAAGAAATTCAAAATTCATGCATACACATATACATGTATTCATGAGTTGATTTAGAAAAGTTTTTGTTAACCCTAATCTTGATGATTAGTGTTTAGATGATCTAAGTTTTGTATTTTTGGGATGTTACAGATCTTGACGAGCCTAGCATGTATAGACATGGTCTCGGAACACGGATCACCAAAAGGTAAAGCATGAATCATATAGTAGATATGATGAACATGTCGATTGTTCGCCATTGAAACTATATCAACTCTCGTGATGATCGGTGTTGATGTGGTGGATTTGGTTCGTGTGATCACTAAAACAATGTGAGGGATATTGTTTTGAGTGGGAGTTCACCTAGATTAATTTAACTATTAGTTAGAACTCAATTTGTCATAAACTTAGTCTAAACTATTGCAAATATGTTGTAGATCAATGGCGGCCCCTACCATCAATTTTAATGTGTTCCTACAGAAAGAAAAGTTGAAAAACAATGGAAGCAACTTCGCGGATTGGTTCCGCAATTTGAGGATTGTCCTCACAGCTGGTAATTTGACCAATGTGCTGGATGCACCGCTGGGTGACCCACCTGCAGCTACTGCTACCGATGAAGTAAAGAATGTTTACCTCGCTCGGAAGACTCAGTACTCCACAGTTCAGTGTGCTATCTTGTATGGTTTAGAATCGGAGCTTAAGAAAAGGTTTGAGAATTCAGACCCACATGATATTGTCCGTGATCTCAAATTTATCTTTGAGACTCACGCGGCAATTGAGAGCTATGAGGCTTCTGAAAAGTTCTTTAACTGCAAGATGGAAGAGGGCAACTCCGTCAGTGAGCATGTGCTTAAGATGTCTGGGCACGCAAACAAACTTCAAAGCTTGGGTATAGTGATTCCTAATGCTTTGGGGATTTATCGTGTCCTCCAATCACTACCACCAAGTTACAAGAACTTTGTGATGAACTACAATATGCAAAACATGAACAAGCAGTTGCCAGAACTGTTTGCTATGTTAAAATCTGCAGAAGTGGAGATCAAGAAAGAGCACCAAGTGTTGATGGTCAATAAGACCACCAAATTCAAGAAAGGCAAGTCTAAGCAAAAGGGACACTTCAATAAGGGTGGTAAGAAAGTTACCGCGCCGACGAAGAAGGCCAAGGCTGGACCTAAGCCTGATACTGAGTGCTTTTACTGCAAGGGAGAATGTCACTAGAAGCGGAATTTCCCAAAGTACTTGGCGGATTTGAAGAACGGCAACATCAAGAAGAATGGTATATCCGATATACATGTTATTGATGTGTATCTCACTAGAACTCGTAGTAGTGCCTGGGTATTTGATACTGGTTCGGTTGCTCATATTTGTAACTCGAAATAGGTGCTGCAGAATAAACGGAAGCTAGCGAAGAACGAGGTGACGATGCGCGTGGGAAATGGATCAAAGGTTGATGTGATCGCGGTCGGCACGCTACCTCTTCATCTACCATCGGGATTAGTTTTATACTTAAATAATTGTTATTTGGTGCCCGCGTTAAGCATGAACATTATAACGGGATCTTGTTTATTGCGAGACGGTTACTTGTTTAAGTCCGAGAATAATGGTTGTTCGATTTATATGAGTAATATGTTTTATGCACATGCACCTTTGATAGATGGTCTATTCTTATTGAATCTCGATAGTGGAAATACACATATTAACAACATTGAAGCTAAACGTTTGAAATCGAGCGATAACTCGACCTATATGTGGCACTGTCGTCTTGGTCATATTGGAGTGAAGCGTATGAAGAAACTCCATTCCGATGGACTTCTTGAATCACTTGATTTCGAATCACTTGAAAGATGCGAAGCATGTCTGATGGGTAAAATGACTAAGACTCCATTTTCTGGTATGATGGAGCGAGCTACGGACTTATTGGAAATCATACATACAGATGTGTGTGGTCCAATGAGTGTAGCATCGCGCGGTGGTTATCGTTATGTTCTTACCTTCACGGATGACTTGAGTAGATATGGGTATATCTATTTCATGAAACATAAGTCTGAAATTTTCGAGAAGTTAAAGGAATTTCAAAGTGAGGTTGAGAATCAACGTAACAAGAAGATTAAATTTCTACGTTCTGATCGTGGAGGTGAATATCTAAGTTACGAGTTTGGCGAGCATTTGAAGAAATGCGGAATACTTTCACAATTGACACCGCCGGGAACACCACAGTGTAATGGTGTGTCCGAACGTCGTAATCGAACTCTCTTAGATATGGTTCGTTCTATGATGTCACTTACAAATTTACCGCTATCATTTTGGGGTTATGCATTAGAAACAGCCGCATTCACTTTAAATAGGGCACCATCTAAATCCGTTGAAACGACACCGTATGAATTATGGTTTGGGAAGAAACGTAAATTGTTGTTCCTTAAAGTTTGGGGTTGTGAAGCCTATGTAAAGAAGTTACAGCCGAACAAGCTTGAACCCAAAGCGGAAAAATGCGTCTTCATAGGATACCCGAAGGAAACTATTGGGTATACCTTCTATCATAGATCCGAAGGCAAAATCTTCGTTGCCAAGAATGGATCCTTTCTAGAGAAGGAATTTCTCTCGAAAGAAGTGACTGGAAGGAAAGTAGAACTCGACGAGGTTGTCGAACCTTCTCTCGAACTTGCGAGTAGCGCAGCACCGGAAGAAGTTCCTGTGGTGCCTGCACCAATAAGAGAGGAAGCTAATGATGATGATGATGATCATGAAACTTCGGTTGTAGTTGCTACAGAGCCTCGCAGGTCAACGAGAACTCGTACCACTCCTGATTGGTATGATCCCGTTATGAGTGTCATGTTGGTGGACAACACCGATGACCCTACGACATATGAGGAAGCAATGATGAGCCCAGATTCCAATAAATGGCAAGAAGCCATGAAATCCGAGATTGGATCCATGTACGAAAACCAAGTATGGACTTTGGTGGACTTACCGGATGGCCGGAAGGCTGTCGAGAACAAATGGATTTTCAAGAAGAAAACAGATGTTGATGGTAATGTTACTTTCTATAAAGCTTGACTTGTCGCAAAAGGGTTTCGACAAATTCAAGGAGTTGACTACGATGAGACTTTCTCACCAGTAGAGAAGCTAAAGTCTGTGAGGATTATGTTAGCAATCGCTGCATATTATGATTATGAGATATGGCAGATGGATGTCAAAAGAGCATTCCTCAATGGGGACATTGATGAAGAGTTGTATATGATGCAACCCAAAGGTTTTGTCGATCCTAAAGATGCTAACAGGGTATGCAAACTTCAACGGTCCATCTATGGATTGAAGCAAGCATCCCGAAGTTGGAATCAACGTTTTGATAAGGTGATAAAAAGTTTTGGTTTTATACAAACTTATGGAGAAGCTTGTATTTACAAGAAAGTGAGTGGGAGCTCTGTAGCATTCTTAATACTATATGTAGATGACATATTGTTGATTGGGAATGATGTAGACCTTCTTAATAGTGTCAAGGAATATTTGAATAATAGTTTTTCAATGAAGGATCTTGGCGAAGCAGCTTACATATTAGGCGAGGGTCGGCGAGGCGGGCGAACGACGAAGTCGACGACGGCGAACCTCCTGGTACCGGTGGCTTCTCCTGGGGCGGCTCCAATCGCTGGCTCCTTTCTTCTCCGGCAGCGGCAAGCTCCAGTGGAATTCCGGCGAGGTGATGCTCGCCTTGCTCTGAGAATGGTGTGGCACGATCAGTGAGGAGAGGGGAGTGAGATGGTGTGAAGAAATCGTGCGGGGGTGGCCTCTATTTATAGTCGAGCGAGGGGACTGTCGGGGCGCACGGTGAGCTCGTCGGGGGCGACGTTACAGGCGGCTAATGGCATGGGCAAGGGTAGGGGACGGTGTTGTGTCTCCTGGCGATGCTCAACGACATGGTCGCGAGGCATGGGGCGGTGTGGTTTGGTCTGGAACGGCCGGTGCTCTGCGCGGAAGAGGCGGCGTCTTCGACGGCGGGCGGTGGCTGTATGGCACGGGGCGGCAAACGGGGATGTCTGGCGGTCTCCTGGGTCGGTGGTGATCGTGTGTGCACGCGGTGAGGGCGGCGCGCGGTCTGTGGATGCTGGTCGAGGGTGGCGCTCTGGCGCACGCTCGGCATGGTCTGGGCGTGGCTTGTGCGCGTGGTCCAGGGCTTGGCAACGCTCGCGGCTGGGACAGGGAGTGGCGGTGGACGGTGGGCTGCCTCCCAGACAAGGTTGGCACGGCTAGTTCTTCCTCTAGCTTGTTGTCCACAATGGGGTGACATGGGGGTGCTCGGTTGTTCACCATTAATGGCAATGGCAAGCTCACAGGGGTGCTAGTGTTGGGCTAATCTTTCTAGATGATCTACTGAGTTGTGTGTGAGCTAACTAGGGAACAAGTTAGGCAAGAATCACTGCACACTATAGTGTTTGATGTTTTGTTTGATTTGTGTCTGCAACCTGTTTGAAGAAATGGCCGCATGAAATCAAGTTTTGAATTTTGAAATGATTTTTGGTGGGTTTGCTAGATTGGTTCTGGTGAGTCTGCAGATGCTTGGGTTTTGAAAGTTGAGCTTGTTTGAGTGGGTTTTGAAAAAGTGGGATCCTCCCATATGAAGAATATTCAATTTTGAATTGTCATTTAAACTATGCATTTGAAAGTTTCTGGATGATCACAAAGTGGTCCTTGATACCTTGTTATGAGTACGTTCAAGGGGTGCAAAGATCCAGAAAAGTTTCTGTTAGGTTTTGAAAGTTTGAGACAGCCAAAGTAGGCATGGGAGTTAAATTGGTCAAAATGACCATTCACTTCATATATGTGTTTTGATTTACTTGTCTTTAGGAAAAGTGTGGGAAATGTTTTAGATGATGTTCATTTCACCTAAGAAACATTTTACAAGCAATGGATCACACAAACAAGGTGGTTTTTAAAGAAATTCAAAATTCATGCATACACATATACATGTATTCATGAGTTGATTTAGAAAAGTTTTTGTTAACCCTAATCTTGATGATTAGTGTTTAGATGATCTAAGTTTGGTATTTTTGGGATGTTACAGATCTTGACGAGCCTAGCATGTACAGACATGGTCTCGGAACACGGATCACCGAAAGGTAAAGCATGAATCATATAGTAGATATGATGAACATGTCGATTGTTCGCCATTGAAACTATATCAACTCTCGTGATGATCGGTGTTGATGTGGTGGATTTGGTTCGTGTGATCACTAAAACAATGTGAGGGATATTGTTTTGAGTGGGAGTTCACCTAGATTAATTTAACTATTAATTAGAACTCAATTTGTCATAAACTTAGTCTAAACTATTGCAAATATGTTGTAGATCAATGGCGGCCCCTACCATCAATTTTAATGTGTTCCTATAGAAAGAAAAGTTGAAAAACAATGGAAGCAACTTCGCGGATTGGTTCCGCAATTTGAGGATTGTCCTCACAGCTGGTAATTTGACCTATGTGCTGGATGCACCGCTGGGTGACCCACCTGCAGCTACTGCTACCGATGAAGTAAAGAATGTTTACCTCGCTCGGAAGACTCAGTACTCCACAGTTCAGTGTGCTATCTTGTATGGTTTAGAATCGGAGCTTCAGAAAAGGTTTGAGAATTCAGACCCACATGATATTGTCCGTGATCTCAAATTGATCTTTGAGACTCACGCGGCAATTGAGAGCTATGAGGCTTCTGAAAAGTTCTTTAACTACAAGATGGAAGAGGGCAGCTCCGTCAGTGAGCATGTGCTTAAGATGTCTGGGCACGCAAACAAACTTCAAAGCTTGGGTATAGTGATTCCTAATGCTTTGGGGATTTATCGTGTCCTCCAATCACTACCACCAAGTTACAAGAACTTTGTGATGAACTACAATATGCAAAACATGAACAAGCAGTTGCCAGAACTGTTTGCTATGTTAAAATCTGCAGAAGTGGAGATCAAGAAAGAGCACCAAGTGTTGATGGTCAATAAGACCACCAAATTCAAGAAAGGCAAGTCTAAGCAAAAGGGACACTTCAATAAGGGTGGTAAGAAAGTTACCGCGCCGATGAAGAAGGCCAAGGCTGGACCTAAGCCTGATACTGAGTGCTTTTACTGCAAGGGAGAATGTCACTAGAAGCGGAATTTCCCAAAGTACTTGGCGGATTTGAAGAACGGAAACATCAAGAAGAATGGTATATCCGATATACATGTTATTGATGTGTATCTCACTAGAACTCGTAGTAGTGCCTGGGTATTTGATACTGGTTCGGTTGCTCATATTTGTAACTCGAAATAGGTGCTGCAGAATAAACGGAAGCTAGCGAAGAACGAGGTGACGATGCGCGTGGGAAATGGATCAAAGGTTGATGTGATCGCGGTCGGCACGCTACCTCTTCATCTACCATCGGGATTAGTTTTATACTTAAATAATTGTTATTTGGTGCCTGCGTTAAGCATGAACATTATAACGGGATCTTGTTTATTGCGAGACGGTTACTTGTTTAAGTCCGAGAATAATGGTTGTTCCATTTATATGAGTAATATGTTTTATGCACATGCACCTTTGATAGATGGTCTATTCTTATTGAATCTCGATAGTGGAAATACACATATTAACAACATTGAAGCTAAACGTTTGAAATCGAGCGATAACTCGACCTATATGTGGCACTGTCGTCTTGGTCATATTGGAGTGAAGCGTATGAAGAAACTCCATCCGATGGACTTCTTGAATCACTTGATTTCGAATCACTTGAAAGATGCGAAGCATGTCTGATGGGTAAAATGACTAAGACTCCATTTTCTGGTATGATGGAGCGAGCTACGGACTTATTGGAAATCATACATACAGATGTGTGTGGTCCAATGAGTGTAGCATCGCGCGGTGGTTATCGTTATGTTCTTACCTTCACGGATGACTTGAGTAGATATGGGTATATCTATTTCATGAAACATAAGTCCGAAATTTTCGAGAAGTTTAAGGAATTTCAAAGTGAGGTTGAGAATCAACGTAACAAGAAGATTAAATTTCTACGTTCTGATCGTGGAGGTGAATATCTAAGTTACGAGTTTGGCGAGCATTTGAAGAAATGCGGAATACTTTCACAATTGACACCGCCGGGAACACCACAGTGTAATGGTGTGTCCGAACGTCGTAATCGAACTCTCTTAGATATGGTTCGTTCTATGATGTCACTTACAGATTTACCGCTATCATTTTGGGGTTATGCATTAGAAACAACCGCATTCACTTTAAATAGGGCACCATCTAAATCCGTTGAAACGACACCGTATGAATTATGGTTTGGGAAGAAACGTAAATTGTTGTTCCTTAAAGTTTGGGGTTGCGAAGCCTATGTAAAGAAGTTACAGCCGAACAAGCTTGAACCCAAAGCGGAAAAATGCGTCTTCATAGGATACCCGAAGGAAACTATTGGGTATACCTTCTATCATAGATCCGAAGGCAAAATCTTCGTTGCCAAGAATGGATCCTTTCTAGAGAAGGAATTTCTCTCGAAATAAGTGACTAGAAGGAAAGTAGAACTCGACGAGGTTGTCGAACCTTCTCTCGAACTTGCGAGTAGCGCAGCACCGGAAGAAGTTCCTGTGGTGCCTGCACCAATAAGAGAGGAAGCTAATGATGATGATGATGATCATGAAACTTCGGTTGTAGTTGCTACAGAGCCTCGCAGGTCAATGAGAACTCGTACCACTCCTGATTGGTATGATCCCGTTATGAGTGTCATGTTGGTGGACAACACCGATGACCCTACGACATATGAGGAAGCAATGATGAGCCCAGATTCCAATAAATGGCAAGAAGCCATGAAATCCGAGATTGGATCCATGTACGAAAACCAAGTATGGACTTTGGTGGACTTACCGGATGGCCGGAAGGCTGTCGAGAACAAATGGATTTTCAAGAAGAAAACAGATGCTGATGGTAATGTTACTGTCTATAAAGCTCGACTTGTCGCAAAAGGGTTTCGACAAATTCAAGGAGTTGACTACGATGAGACTTTCTCACCAGTAGAGAAGCTAAAGTCTGTGAGGATTATGTTAGCAATCGCTGCATATTATGATTATGAGATATGGCAGATGGATGTCAAAACAGCATTCCTCAATGGGGACATTGATGAAGAGTTGTATATGATGCAACCCAAAGGTTTTGTCGATCCTAAAGATGCTAACAGGGTATGCAAACTTCAACGGTCCATCTATGGATTGAAGCAAGCATCCCGAAGTTGGAATCAACGTTTTGATAAGGTGATAAAAAGTTTTGGTTTTATACAAACTTATAGAGAAGCTTGTATTTACAAGAAAGTGAGTGGGAGCTCTGTAGCATTCTTAATACTATATGTAGATGACATATTGTTGATTGGGAATGATGTAGACCTTCTTAATAGTGTCAAGGAATATTTGAATAATAGTTTTTCAATGAAGGATCTTGGCGAAGCAGCTTACATATTAGGCATAAAGATTTATAGAGATAGATCGAGACGCCTAATATCATTGTCACAAAGTACATATTTGGACAAAGTTCTAAAGAGGTTTGGAATGGAAGATAGCAAGAAAGGGTTCTTGCCCATGTTGCCCAATACGACCTTGAGTAAAACTCAAAGTCCGACAACGGCAGAAGATAGAGAAAGGATGAGTAAGACTCCCTATGCCTCAGCCATAGGATCTCTAATGTATGCCATGCTATGTACTAGACCCGACATTGCATATGTTGTTAGTTTAACTAGCAGATATCAAAGTGATCCAGGAGTGGATCATTGGACAACGGTCAAAAACATCCTTAAGTACTTGAGAAGAACTAAGGATATGGTTCTTTCTTATGGAGGTGATGAACAGCTCGTTGTTAATGGTTACACCGATGCTAGTTGGAACACCGATCCGGATGATTCTAAGTCACAATCTGGATACGTATTTACTTTGAATGGAGCAGCAGTTAGTTAGAGGAGTGCAAAGCAAAGTGTTGTGGCGAGATCTTCAACTGAATCGGAATACATGGCTGCTTCGGAGGCTTCACAAGAAGCGATATGGATGAAAGAGTTCATTACAGAGCTCGGTGTGGTTCCTAGTGCGCAGGACCCAATGTCTATCTTCTGTGATAACATGGGCGCCATAGCCAATGCGCAAGAACCAAGGTCACACAAGAAGCTGAAGCACATCAAGCTACGTTTTCACGCTATTCGAGAACATGTCCAAGATGGGGACATAAAGATTTGCAAAGTACACACAGATCTGAATGTGGCGGATCCGTTGACTAAACCTCTCCCGAGGGCAAAACATGACCAACACCAAACTGCCATGGGTGTTCGGTATATTACCATGTAATCTAGATTAGATGACTCTAGTGCAAGTGGGAGACTGTTGGAGATATGCCCTAGAGGCAATAATAAATGTAGTTATTATTATATCTTTGTGTTTATGATAAATGTTTACATTCATGCTATAATAGTATTAACAAGCAAACATTAATACTTGTGTGATTTGTAAACTAAAATAGAGTCCCTAGTAAAGCCTCTTTATAATACTAGCTTGTTGGTTAATAAATGATTGTGGTTTCCCTATCATGAACATTGAGATGTTATTAACAACAAGATCATATCGTTAGGAGAATGATATGGTGGACATACTCCTATAGATAAGCGTAGCATAAAGATCAAGTCATTTTAATAGTTCAATTGCTATATGCTTTCTGATACATAGTAACCTAATTCCTTCGACCATGAGATCATGCATATCACCTTCACCGAAAGGATGCTTTGATGACATCAAACACCACACCGTAACTGGGTGGCTATAAAGGTGGCATTGAGTGTTCGGAAAGTATTGGTTGAGACACATGGATCAAGAGTGGGATTTGTCCATCCATATGATGGATAGATATACTCTAGGCCCTCTCGGTGAAATGTCATCCAATTAGCTTGCAAGCATGTGACTGGCTCACAAGGGATCACATATCACGGGAACGAGAAAAGAGTACTTATCAGTAACGAGGTTGAACTAGGTATGCAGAGATACCGACGATCATAACCTCGGATAAGTAAACTATCGTGAGACAAAGGGAAATTGGTATCGTATGTAAGTGGTTCATTCGATCACAAAGTAATCGTAGAAATATGTGGGAGCCATATGAATTTCTAGATTCCTCTATTGTTTATTGTTCGGAGAAGTGTCTCGATCATGTCCGCATAATTCACGAACCGTAGGGAGACACACTTAAGGATTCGACGTTGTTTGAGTAGTTATGGAATGATGAGTAAGAGACCGAATGTTGTTCGGAGTGTCGAATGGGATCCGGGATATCACGAGGAGATCCGTAATGGTCCGGAGAATAAGATTCATATAAGGAAAGTCCTGTTTCGGGGTTGGAGAATGGTTCCGGTGTTTTCATCGGGAATGTTCTAGAAGGTTCCGGAATGTCCGGCACTCCGAAGGGGAAGGGTGCATGAATGTGTCATACCAAGTTGGAATGATTGCATCATGTACTAGGTGTCATCGCTGAAAAAAATAAAGGGTTTAATCAAATCCTAGTTTGAAAAGTCAAACGCCAATTTGAAAAGTCAAACGGCTATTTTGGGAAGTGGAGGGGAAGGTGGAAACCGAGTTGGGGAGGAGTTCCTCCCCTCCACCACCGGCCCCCTTGGGAAACCGAGTTGGGGAGGGACTCCCCTCCCCTGGCGCGGCCCCCCCACCTATATAAGGAGGGGCAGGGCTGCCCCTCCTAGCACCCCAACACCTCCACCCGCAAACCCTAGCCCTAAGCCGCCGTCCCTCCTGCAGCCGCCGCCGCCCTAGGGCAAGCCGCCATCGCCGCCTAGCTAACCCTAGCCACCGGCCAAGCCTCCTCCTTGGTGTGTATAAACCCTAGATCGCCGAGGATCTCTCTCATAGTCCACCATACTCGCTCCGGCTTAAGGCGAAGCCCTGCGAGATCTCCCCTCTACTTCCGGTACCACGCCGTTGTGCTGCCGGAATCGCGAGGAGAGTGCTACAACCTCCGCTGCCTGCTGGAACAAGGGAGAGGAAGGTCTTCGTCGAGTACCGAACGTGTGACCGACTGCGGGAGCGCTGCCGGAACGCAGCGCCGGAAGGATCGTCTACGCGATCTTGAGATCGGCAAGAGTACGACTACATCACCCACGAGAATCCGCTCTCGTTAAACACTTTGGAATCTTCGAGGGTGAGTTATTCCATCGACTCGTTGCTACAATCTAGTAGATAGATCTTGGATTGTTTGTTTGTATGCGATAGAAATTTTTTGTTTTCCATGCTACGAAACCCTACAGCTCTGCCACGTAATCATTTACAGGAGGAGCTATCCGTGTGTCGAACACTTGGAGCGGGGCACACGATTGGTTTTCCTGCTCTCCGATCCTGGGAACTGTTTTCTGGGGTGCCGCACGACTACTACTTTCAGACTTCCTCCTCCTTGCATCACCCTTCATAATCTGGCGCTCGTAGTCCGGCACAAGTGGGGTTTCAGGTTTCAAAAGATTATTGTAAAACTTCTCCACCACCATGGATATATTTTCTCCTTTGGCTCGACCCATCTAGGTGCAAAGAATTTATTGACCTCTTCTTCCGAGATCCTCTTGGTCTCCTCATCACTGCGATTTCACGGTAATACCGTCAATGGCTTGGCGGAAGGCTACGGGACGTAGTTTCTTGAACTCTTCGGCATACGGTTTCCTACGGATTTCTTCATGGCAGTGCTAGTGCTCTTCGTGGTAGTGCTTTTACGCTTACGCTGAGGCACAAGAGATGGCTGAGGCACAGGAGATGGCTGAGGCGCAGGATATGGCTGAAGCGTTGGAGACGGCTGACGCGGCGGAGACGACAGGGTAGTATTCTGATGACCCGGAGACGGCCGAGGCGGCTCAGACTGCTGACGCTTTGGAGACGGCGGGGGTGTCAGTGGCCTCCAATTTGGAAGCACGATGTGTTCCTTCTTCCAAAGAATGGTTGTTTTCACTGCAAATTTGAGTTGAGTTTCCCCTTCACCTGTAGCATGGTCAAGCTGTGCTTCCTCATATTCCTTCACAACCTCATCTACCCCGACAGTAGCATAGCCATATGGAATCGGTCGGCAGTGGTAAGTTTCACCAACTACAGGAGGTAAGGCATAGCCGATCGCCACCTTAATGGATAAGCCCATTAATCTCACATGCAGCTCAGCGTGTTCGCTCCCCGTGATCTCATCCACGGGGTATCGAGGACCCTCCATTTCAAGTGTGGGCTGCACGTTCTCCGTGGAAGCCACGCTGCTTTTCTGCGCAGAGTCTGGGCCGCCGGCATCTTCCAATGCAGGCTCTTCGTGCCGCTGAGATGGGCTGGTAGCTTGCTGGCTCTTTTTTGCATTCACTTGCGCCTGTAGAGCCACAAGTGCATGTTCTATCTGTGTCATCCAGTCTATACGCTCTTTTTCTTTTCTGTCGCGCCATCTGTAAGAGTCACCCCACTCGGCAAACCCATCCTTCCACGTCATACCCCATGTTCCTCATGCAAGTCCAGGGTGTTCTTTTTTACCGATGGCGCGTGTCAGCTGGTCATTCTCTCTGTCGGGATGGAAGGTCTTGGCAGTTGTTTCCTCGTATGCCGTGATGAGTTCAGTGACGGGTTTGGCAAGAATTGTTGGGATGATACACAATACCGTTTCTGGGTCCAACCTTGCCCCGATTCCGTAGAACCAAGTCTTTGCACGTAGGTCCCACCCATGTGTCTGGGGTGTGATCCCTCTAGCGCACAGGGCCTTCTCAGCTTCCTCCCACTTTGGCCTCTGAGATATGTAGCCACCTGACCCCGTCCTCTGGTGATATTCCTTCTTCTGGGCATTTAGCCTATTGGTTTCTGACCTCTTTGTAGCTATAGCACCTTCCTTGTACGCCACAAATTCGGGCCAGTGAGGTCTTATCTTCGCATAATATGCGTCTTCGAAATCTGGAGTCTCGCGAGCTTTGACAAATTTGTTCAATTTTGTCTTCCAGTTGCGGAAAGCGTCAGCCATCTTCTTTAGAGTCCACTCTTTTACATTTTCCTTTATAACCGGTTTATTTTCATCCTCCTCTGGCGGTAGGGTGAAATTTACCAACATCGAAGTCCAAAGCGTTTCTTTGGATCTTTCATCGACAAAGGTACCGTCGCCCTTCTTTGGCTTATTCCAATATTCAATTATGATTCGAATTTGGTCCCTAACAAGAACTCCAGCCTGACGTATAAATTTGTCGGCGGCCTTCTTGGGCTCCATCGGCCTGTCATCAACACGGACTGCTTCGATCGTGAACTTTGCATGATCTTTCAACCGATGGCCCGCGCCTCGCTTGCTCTTTTTCATAGAAGAATATTGTTGCTGGCTGGTCGATCCGGAGGGCTAAAAGAAGAAAGAAGCATTAATTAATACATGTACATATATATACAACTCAATCGGTGCAAGTCAGCAGAGGCTTAATCCATGCATATACCTCAACGGACTTTGTAATCACTAAAGTGCGTTCACCGGAGTTGTCATCTTCTCCATGACTACTTGAGCTGTCATCATGTCCCTCCAAGTTCAGATATTGTGAGGTGTCCTCGTGGATCATGTTCTCCATTATTTCCTCCTCTTCAAAGTTTCTACTGAGTGGATCCATAGTTTCTAAAAAAAAATATTATCTAGAGTAAGAGAGTAAACATTCAAGTGGACTTGGATTCATACACAAATATATATATTATTCATACAAAAAGACACAAATAAATACACAAATGAAATTAAAACCCTAAGCATGCTTGATCATTTTAAACGAGGTCTGAGGGGTCCAAACCCTAATTCGGAGAAATCCCGGATGCATATGAGAGGGTTCATTATGTTCTTCTAATTAAACTTGCCATGAAAGTTGCTTAACAATGCATGAGGATAGCATAAAGAGGCAGTTCTCATTTTTCTGAATATTTTGATATATTATTTGTATTTTTCTGAATTAATATGAAATAGTTATTGGATTTACAAGATTTAAACAATTTCTGGAAATATTAAACCAATTAAAAACGCTTTACTACATCACTGTGACATCAGCATAGGGTGGGGGCATTTCTTACTGGGACTGCGTCTAGCCCCAGTCACTGACTGGTGGGCCATATGCCTCCACGGTTGCAGTCAATAGTTCAAACTTCCAAGGCGACGTCAGCACCGCGTCGGCGTGACGTCATCGCGTCGGTGACTCTCAGATGGACGATGGGGAGGGCGATTGGGTGCACGTGGGCTAGCGAGGGAGGGCGCTTTTGACGCAGCTCATCGAGGCAGACCAAAAAGTGGTGGCTCCACCACTTTTTGGTCGTCGGAGTGAGAGGAGCGGCGGTGACTGGCGGCGGCAGAGGAAGGCGCACGACGCGGGAGCGAACCAAAGCGAGAGGGAAGAAGGGGAAGGGTCCTTGAGGACCAGCAGCTCACCGTGAGGAGGATGGTGGTGTCGGATCGGAGAAGCCACGCGAGGTCAGGGGCGACGACAATCGGCAGCGAGAGCGGCAGCCCCGCGTCGATTCCTTGGACGCGGAAGAATAGCACGACAAGGCGGCGGCAACGGCCTGGGTGGGCGCGGCGGCGACGGCGGCGTGGGTGGGCGCGGCGGCGACGCTCCTCTCTCTATGCTCCTCTCTGAGCCTCGATCTGGCTGGGGGAAGAGGAAGAGAAGGTGCGCGTGTTATACCCCCCCCCCCTTTAACACCGGTTCCAGCCACGAACCAGTGTTAAAGGGGGGAATTCGTTTCGCGCGCGCACCCCCCCTTTAACACCGGTTCCAACCATGAACTGGTGTTAAAGGGGGGGTGGGGGATTTTTGTTTCGCGCATGCACACCCCCCCTTTAACACCGATTCATGGCTGGAACCGGTGTTAAAGGGGGGCATTTATTTCGTACATTAAAGGGGGCATTTTTAATTCAAAAAATAGGATAAAATTTAGTAAATTCATATCTTTTTCATTTCAACTCAGAAAAATATGAATAATATATCATAATTTTTAGAAAAATAAGATCTATCCATTCATATAAAAACATTTTATAGTTACTATAGATGAAAATTTTCAAAATGATTAAAACACTTACATATGAATTTTGATTATTCAATTAAGACAAAAATAAAATAGTCAAACCCTAAAACTTTGAACTTAAGAAATATTAAGCATCTAAAAATGAATATAACCCTATTTTATTAGACAAAAAAATATTTTATTTTGTAGTAACATTTTTTAATTGTTTGGATATTTAAATTTAGCATCTTTTGTATACTTTGAAATCTGACAAAACTTTCAACATGAAAATTGTTTGTATTTGAATAATTAATCCAAAAACATTTTTTGTTTTTAAAAAATAAAATTCTAACTATTCAAACTAGTAACATATGGGAAAGGGCAGGCAGAATGCGCGGGAGGAAAAGGGCAGGAGGAAAATTTTATTATGATAAAACTGGAATGGAAGTACATAACACAACTAACAAAGCACGACTGAAAATTAAGATACATAGAAGAACTGAAAATTAAGATACATGGTCATATTAAGTCACAATCGGCCGAACTTGTTTTGAAATGTTGGAGTGATTCAGTCATGTTCCTTCCTACACCTGTAATACTCGCCACTGTAGTCGTCGTACTTGCCCCGGCCGTCGTCGCTGTCGTCGTCAGGGTCGCCGTAGTTGAACCTTTAAGGATGAGTACGCGTGGGCTGGACTTAAGGGTAGCGCAGACGGGGGTTAGAGTCGGTGGTAGTGTCATAGGCCATGACGCTCTGGAGAGTCTGACCGCGCCACCATAGCCGACGGCTGGCCTCGTTGAAGATCGGAGGAGGTGGGCAGTTGGGATGCCAGTTGGGATTCCTCCGCTGCTCCGACGTGAGCTCGAAGTAGTAGTGGTTCGTGATGGCCATCCGACACGCCACACCTAGATGGACAGGAGGAACCGGCACGCCTCCGGCGCTCAGCATCCAGCCGACGGGGACACAGTAGCACGGCGGGCAGGGGTAGTTCGAGGCGCAAAGCGCCTCCGCCTCCCTGGGGGTTAGTGGTACGGTGGAAACCATGGGAAAGAGTGATGAGGTTGCAGATACGAGTCTAGAGATGTGCAATGACAATGGAGGCCAACCCTACATATATATAGTGAGAAATGGCAGGAAGATAACTGGAGGGAGGAAATGGCAGGAAGAAATGGCGGGAAGAACTGGCGGGAAGAAATGGCGGGAAGAAAAATGGCGGGAATAAATGACCGGAAGAAATGGCAGGAAGAAAAATGGCTCATTTAATACATATAGTGTTAACAGAAGAAATATGACATTGATTTCCATGTTGAGATACATATGTGTGCCAAAAATGGCTCAATTAATACATATAGTCAATCTTATGATCGCGTCGGCCGTAACCATGGAGTATCAGCACCGTTTAACAGGATGGTTGGGTCAGTCTTCACTCTGAAGGGTGGAATTTCATCAAACTTATTATAATCTTCTTACATGTCTGTCTTGTCCTCCACTCCCATGATGTTTCATTTCCCTGAAAGAACCGTGTGACGCTTTGGCTCATCGTGTTTGCTTATTTTTTTTTCTTTTTTTTCGTTTTGGTAGACATGTCCTTCACATAGAAAACCTAAGCCACATCATTGGCTAAGACGAATGGTTTGTCTAAGTTCTTCTCTACCTTCATAGGATTGTTGAGATCCACTGTTTTCATTCCGTACTTCTTGTCTACCTCAACCCCTCCTCCTGTTAGCTTGACCCATTTGCACCAAAAATAGGGGACCTTAAAATTAGGTCCATAGTCAAGTTCCCATATCTCCTCTATGAACCCATAATACGTGGTCTTTTGCTCATTGTCTTCTGCTGCATCGAAGCGGACACCACTGTTTTCGTTGGTGCTCTTTTATCTTGGCCTATCGTGTAAAATGTATTCCCATTTATCTTGTACCCTTGGAAAGTATATACAGTCAAAGATGGTGTCCTGGCCAACAAGTACAGCTGATCTCCAATAGTGGTGTTATTCGTGAGAAGTCTTTGCAGCCAACCGCCAAAACTCGCCATGTGTTCACTTATAATCCATTCATCAGACTGCCCCGGGTGTTTGAGGCGTATAAAATTCTTGTGTTCATTGATATATGGGGCAACCAAGATAGATCTTTGTAAAACCATGTAGTGTGCTTGATTGAGAGAATGCCCGTCCCTACATATCATTGCTTTACATCCTAGGGTGCCTTTTCCACACAGTCTCCCCTCATGTCGTGATTCTGGAACACCAATCGCCTTAAGGTCAGGAATAAAATCAACACAGAACTCAATGACCTCCTCTGTTACATAGCCCTTGGAGATGCTTCCTTCTGACTTAGCACGGTTATGAACATTTTTTTTAAGACTCCCATGTACCTATCAAAGGGAAACATAGAAATACAGGACCGATAATGGCAATCTCTTCTACTAGGTGAACCAGGAGATGCGTCATAATATTGAAGAAGGATGGTGGGAACACCAACTCAAATCTTATAAGACATTGGGCCACATCTTTCTGTAACCCTGGTAGGCTTTCTGGATCAATTACCTTCTGAGATATTGCATTGAGGAATGCACATAGCTTCACAATGGCTACTCGAACATTTTCAGGTAGAAGACCCATCAATGCAATCGGAAGCAATTGCGTCATAATCACGTGGCAGTCATGAGACTTCAGGTTTTGGAATTTTTTCTCTGCCATATTTATTATTCCCTTTATATTCGACGAGAAGCCAGACGGGACCTTGATACTGCACAGGCATTCAAAAAATAGTTCCTTCTCTGCTTTGGTAAGAGCGTAGCTGGCATGAGTTAAGTGGCGTCCTTTACCCTTCTCGTTCTCAGGATGCATAGGCTCTTCAGGGTCTTTCATACGTTGTTGGTCCTGTCATGCTTCCGGTGTATCTTTTGTCTTCCCATACACTCCCAGGAAGCCTAACAGGTTCACACAAACATTCTTCGTCACGTGCATCACGTCGATTGAAGAGCGGACCTCTAGGACTTTCCAATAGGGTAGGTCCCAAAATATAGATTGCTTCTTTCACATGGGCGCGTGTCCGGCATCGTCATTCGGAACAGATAGACTGCCAGGATCTTTTCCAACGATTACTTCTAGGTCCTTAACCATACCAAATACCTCCTCGCCGGTACGGAGGACAGGCTTCCTCCGGGGTTCTGCCAGACGTTTGAAATGCTTGCCTTTCTTTCTTACGGGATGCAGATTTGGAAGAAATCGACGATACCCTAGGTGCACAACATTCTTACATTTATCCAAATATACACTTTCAGTCTCATCTAAACAGTGCGTGCATGCTTTGAATCCCTTATTTGTCTGCCCTGAAATGTTACTAAGAGCAGTCCAATCATTGATGGTTACGAAAAGCAACGCTCGTAGGTCAAATGGCTCCCCTTTGTGCTCATCCCACATACGTACACCTGGTTTGGCCCATAGCCGTAAAAGTTCTTCAACTAATGGCCTTAGGTACACATCAATGTCGTTGCCGGGTTGCCTCGGACCTTGGATGAGCACTGACATCATAATGAACTTACTCTTCATGCACAACCAAGGAGGAAGGTTATAGATACATAGAGTCACAGACCAGGTGCTGTGACTGCAGCTCTGCTCACCAATAGTATTCATGCCATCTGTACTTAGACCAAACCTTAAGTTCCTTGCGTCATGTGCGAAGTCCGGGTACTCTCGCTCGACTTTTCTCCACTGTGACCCATCAGCGGGGTGTCTCAACATCGCGTCTTTCTTACGGTCTTCCATGTGCCATCGCAACAACTTGGCATGCTCTATTTCTGAAGAGATGTTTTAACCGTGGTATTATAGGAGCATACCACATAACCTTGGAAGGTACCTTCTTCCTAGGGGCCTCGCCCTCAACATCGCCAGGGTCGTCTCGTCTCATCTTATACCGCAGTGTAGTGCATACCGGTCATGCATCCAAATTCTCGTACTTCTCACCGCTGTAGAGGATGTAGTCATTAATGCAAGCATATATCTTCTGCACGTCTAATCCTAGAGGGCAGACAACCTTCTTTGCTTGGTATGTACTGTCGGGCAATTCATTATTTTTTGAAAGCAGATTCTTCATTTTTACCAACAACTTTGAAAATGCGCTGTCAGTCGCATCGTTCTCTGCCTTCTATTGCAGCAAATCCAGTGTGGTACCTAGCTTTTTGTGGTCATCTTCGCAAGTTGGGTATAACAATGTTTTGTGATCCTTTAACATCTGCTCCAGCTTCTCCTTCTCCTTTTCAGTTTCACATTCTTCCTTTGCATCAGTAATGGCCCGACCAAGATCGTCATCAGCGGGCCCATATGCTGCCTCTTGATCTTCATTATACCCCGTTGCAGTATCATCGTATTCAGGATACATATTATGATAGTTGTCATCATCCTCTTCTTCTTCGTTGTCTTCCATCACAACCCCTTTTTCTCCGTGCTTGATCCAACAATTATAGTTGGGCATGAAACCGGATCGAAGCAGGTGGGCTTGAATGGTTCTGGTATTTGAGTAGTCTTTCTTGTTCTGAGAGTGAATACTCAGACAACACATAAAACCATTGTGACCACGGTTTGCAGTAGCCACAACGATGAAAATTTGGAGGCCAGTAATGTACTCGGAAGTGCGTCGGTCACCGTACATCCATTGTTGGTGCATCTGCATTATGTAGTATATCAAAAATTAATAGGGAGATGACCACTTATATAGTACATCAATGACACATGAAAGGATAAATTTGCCGACCTCGATCGAGAAGGAAAGAGCAACGAGAAAACTTAATTCGATCTCTCAGGCATTTCACCGAACACCTCTTGTGCATATGAAAAAACACAAACTAGCACACCTCTCACCCTCTTGCTAAGCTCCAAAATGAGAGAGTGAAAAAATAAGAGAGATGGGTGTGGGCTACGGTGTGTTATATAGGCGCACCCCCTTTTAACACCGGTTCAAGCCCAGAACCGGTGTTAAAGGGAAGGCTGCGCGGGCCACTGGTGCACACTACAGGAAATGCCTGGTATGCCGAGGGCTTATTGCCGTCGGCGTAGCCAGGAAAACCCTCGGCGTAAGCTACGCCGACGGCTGCCGTCGGCGTACCGTCCTCGGCGGAACTCTCCCTCGGCGGAGCAGGCGCAGCCGTCGGCGTATGACAAGACCGTTGGCGTAGGTCAACGCCGACGGCCTGACGGCACCCGTCGGCGTAGAGGCCGTCGGCGAACGTCGGCAGCGCCGTCACACGGCCAGTTAACGGCGCGTCGGCTACGCCGACGGCCTCCCCCTCGGCGTACTCTCGCCACGTGGAGGCAGGCGGGCGGCCTGGCGCAGCCGCTATGCCGATGGCCTCCCCCTCGGCGTATGCTCGCCACGTGGAGGCAGCGGGGCGGCCTGGCGCAGCGCCTACGCCGACGGCCTCCCCCTCGGCGTACATATGCCACGTGGAGGCAGCGGAACGGCCTGGCAGCAGCGGGCTGGCCCTACGCCGACGGCCTTGCCGTCGGCGTAGCCATGACCATTTGGTCGCGCGTACCTTCTACGCCGAGGGCAAGGCCGTCGGCGTAGGACCAGCCCCAGTTTTTTTTCTACAATGCAATGCTCACCTTTATTTCAGCACATGCTCATATCAAACCCTCACAGCTCACAGCAATGCTCAACTTTATTTCACACATGCTCATATCAAACATTTCTCATATCACACACATTGTTCATATCACACATGCTCATATTAAACATTGTTCATATCACACATGGTCATATCACACATTGTTTATACATCATCCATACATCGTTCATACATCATCACACATGCCTACAACTCTGGAGGAGAGGGGGTGTACCCGAGATCTCCCCTGGTGAAAAGTGGCGACCTCTGCCGAGGGTTGCGTCCAGTAGAAGCAGCAGAAGAGCCACCTGACGAGGGAGTAGAAGTGTGAAGCTCGGGAGAACCACCTGCAGAGTGGCCAGGAGATGGACATCGTCATGAAGCGGTGTGATCTGACGCCCATCCGGCGAGGCGTGGCCAAAGTGCCGGTTCCCAGAAGCTCCCGTTCCCTACATGTTGCCTACATGTTAGCAACTTGCGAGGCAAAGTAAAGCGATAACCAGTGGGTTAGCAAAGAACTTACCGGTCTCGATGCGTAGTAGGTCCTAGCGAATCTTTCCTTCGATTGCCAAAATGGCATCGGACCTGGCATGGGAGGCACGGGCCCTAAATCTCTATTCTGGCCAGTTTGAATATTCACCATCATGGCCTGCAAGATAGTTTAGAAGTCAGGCCATAGTACAACAAACGGGGGGAAGTGGGACTTGTATCTTTTGCAAAAAATAAAGGTTCGGACTTACATTTACGTATTGCATGTAGATCGCATTCGCCTCCTGATGCTGCCGAAAGGCCACCTGATATTCCTCATAAGCGGCATCGTAGGCCGCGTCTAACTCAGGCTACAATTTCAAATACAAGGAATCTCGTCAGCGGTTAGCCATGCAGGAACAAAAGTCATAAAGATGATGAAAACGAGAAAAACTTACATCCTCGGCGGAGCGACGAGGCTGGACACGAGGCGGGATAGGGGGGCCGTCGGCGGGGTAGGTAGCCTTGAGACGGCTGAAGCTCGTGCTGAGGGTAGGCTTGACCTTCTTATTCAGAATCTTGAGACGTCCATGCTGCAATCCGTTCCCCGACAGGACCAACGACTCCTCGTCGATCTCCGCGTGAATGGGGTCATCCACATGGGGGTGACGAGCCTTCACCATCGTGCTGTAGTTCCCCAAGTCGTTCTGGGCAGTGCCGAAGTACACGGGCAACGAGGGTTGAGGCTCCGAGTAATTGGGCTTCTTTCGCCGCATCATCTCATAGACGGCGACGTCATGAATCACCTCCCCGGGTTGTGCCTCGGCCACCTGTATCGTGAAAAGAAAATATTATGCATATGAAGTACAAACATAAGCAGAAATGCACGCAGGTCGTTCCATGTATATACGTACCACCTTCCCCTTGAAGCGGTCAAAGTTGCGGTTTCCCGCGCAGTGCGTTCCACCATCGCCTCGGTTATCCGCGTTCTGCCTCGACAAGGCTGCAAACTCCTCGTCTTCTCTGAGCCACCTCGTCCTAACCAGCTCCTCCCATGCGAGTCGATGCGGCTCGGCCCAATCGGGGATAACCTGAAAATGCAATACTCAACTCCAGACAATGCAATGGCAACTTAGAAGCAATGTAGAATCTCATTGACATTTTACTCACCGACATGTACTCTTCTGGCGTCATCGAGTACTCAGGATTAGGGTTCCTACCGATAATTTCTTCCTTCCTGACCCTCACGCCCCTGTCAGCCCAGAAGTGGCTAGCGGCCGTGACCTTCTGGTTGTACCACACCTGGGGGGTCAACTTCACACAAGCCCCAAGCAAAGTCCTCTGCGCCTTCTCCTGGTCCTCCTCGGCCAAACGGTAAAAGCACTTCAATCATGCATAAGAGTCATGAGTTAGCACGGTGGGGTCATCAAGTATGAACATAACTCGAGAAATATGCCTTACCCAAAACTTGGTGATGACAGCATCAGCAGCTGTCGGAAAGCCCGGGACACGGGTAGTCTGGTAGTCCGCCCAAGTGGTAGCTAGCTTCCTGTCACCCTCATGGGTAATGTGATAGCCCGGCCAGAACTTCCTAATCAGAGCTCCAACAAGGTTGTTAGGAAGGCGAGGCTTCGTCCCCGGAGGAAATGTCCAATTGCTGCACAATAATAAACATTAGTACACAATAATTATTTATGACCAACATGAAATAAAATGTTTTAAATTGCCAAATTAGTACACTTACTCAAGGCCATCTGGAATAATAAGGGCTTTCGCCTCCTGAGTCCTAGGCTCAAACTTCTCGTCAGGGACTCCCGATTCCCCACGATTCCGCAATTTCTTCGGCCCCACCAACTCGCGGCTAGTGTCCGCCTCCGTATCGGTCCCCGCCTCCCTCTCGGACTCTGCCTCCCTCTCGGCCCTGAAAGGCTGCTCTGTCAGGAACAACTCAGGAGCCACGTCGCCAGAAGCAGAGGGTGGTGGGTAAAAGTCCACGCCTCCTCCCGTGGCACCTCGTCCTCGTCCTCCTCGACCTCGGCCTCGACCCCGTCCTCCGCCAGCAGGAGCAAGATCGGGGTAACGCGGATTGGGATTTGGCTGTCTCCCACTCCGTGTAGCACTTTTCTTGCGCTGCTTCAGCGCATTAAGCAAGGACGAACCGGTTGCCTTGCCGCTGCTCATATTGTTCAATCACCTGCATTAAGTAAGAGAAAACAGTTAAGCACAAAGACATAATAAAATGTATACACAAAGAATAAAGGCATAATGCAATTAAGAAAACAGTTAAGCACAAAGACAAAATAAAATGCATTAAAAAATAAATACTCACTATCATTTTCATTCTCATTCTCATTCTCATTCTCATTCTCACTATCACTATCTTTTGAGTAGAAATCTGGATTCTCATCGAAGGGTGTAGGCTCATCATCGTTGTCATTCTCGGTATGGATCTTCTCGAGCATACTTATGTCATGTAGATTCACCACTGACTCACCCCGAGTTTCTACATCATTCCCAAGGTCCTCAAGATCAACCGGTTCTAAATCAAAGTGTCTGAAGTCCTCTTGCTCTTGATAGAAAATTCCCTCGTACGTTAAAGGGTTAATGTTGTTGTAATCGTCCTCGGAGGGAATCGGTAGGTTACCATGTGGCGATACCTGGAACACGACTTCCCAGCCCTGGAGTTCCGCTTTCTGGCATGGGTAGGGCAAATAATAAACTTGGTTGGCTTGGTGAGCAACAACAAAGACGTCGGCTCCGCTATAGGTGGTTGAAGGCCTAACTTCAACTAACCCAATGGAAGGGGTACTTCTCAGTCCACCCCTTGGGTCAAACCAGTGGCACTTGAACACAACAAGATTGAGTTCGACATTCGTACGATTGAAGGTCAGCTCGTATACATTCTCTAACCTTCCGTAGTAATCAAGGGAATCGGCTCCTTTGGTGAACACCCCAGTATTTACCGTTTTTGCATTCGGTCGCCCTTTCTGGTGCGTCTCTGTATGGAAGCGAAACCCATTCACATCATACTTCTCATACTTCATGACGACACTGTTACAACCTTGGGAAACACATTTCAGCTCATCTGACATCTCAACGTTGGGATCAGCTCCCTACAGGTACAAGAGGAATTTGTTGCGTTCAGTAGTTACGTGGAATAAGAGCGACAAGTCACATATTGCAAGGTAAGAGGGACAGGTTAGAAATTACTTTTTCCATAAACCAAGACACAAAGTTTTTTTTATTTCCGGGAGCACCCTCTTTCAGTAGAGTGTCCAACTCCATGGGAGAGGGATCAGTCGGTCCCGGCCACTGTTCATCCGTGAAATCGCTAAGAAGGAGAAAATAAGCATTAGACGGAGACCGAGTTACTAGCTGCATAGAGAAATAGGGTGTTCACCATTTTACCTAATGAAATCGACCACTTCCTTCATGTTCATAAGCACATAGAGCATTATGCAATCCTTCTCTTCCTTCGGCAACCTATATTTTAGTCCTTTACCGGCCTTGCCACCGGGAAATTGGAATAGTTCGAGATTGGGGTCATTCTTGGGCAGGTCGACATTGTAACGAGAGACCGGGTTATGCATAGTGGGAACATCATCGGGCCAGTAGGTTGTCGCGGCGTCTGCCATCTCCCGAAGGCATGTTGCTTCAGCTATGCATGCTTCAATCTTGGCTTTGTTTCCAGTTATCTTTCGAAAAATACTTAAACTCTCTCTCAATACAAAATTGCCAACGAAATTGCACCGGCCCCCCCAATAGTGCCTCGTTCGCGAGGTGCACAATGAGATGTGCCATCGGAGTAAAGAAGCCTGGCAGAAAGATCATCTCCAAATTGCATAGCAACTCCGGCACCTGAACTTGCAGCTTCTCAATCACCAGAGGACATATCTGCTTAGCACAGAGGGTGCGGAAGAAATGGCTCAACTCCGCAAGCACTCGCCATACTTTTTCGGGGAGATACCCTCGAACCATCACCGGCATCAGCCGCTCAATCCATATATGATAGTCGTGACTCTTGAGCCCATTGACTTGTCCCGTCAAAAGATTGACTCCCTTACTTATATTCGAACAATAACCGTCAGGAAACATCACGACGTATTTGAGCCACCTAAATGACTCCTTCTTTTGGACATTATCAAGGCAGTAGTAGGCATGCGGCTTGAACCAATTCTTTTGACGGACAGTAGGAGGCTGCATGTGTAATCTCTTCCTATCACAAAGCTTCTCAACATCAACTCTAGCCTTGACATTATCCTTTGACTTCCCAGGAATGTTCAGGACTGTGTGAAAAAGGGACTCCCCGACATTCTTTTCGGTGTGCATCACATCGATGTTATGGGGAAGTTCGAGGTCCTTGTAATACACGAGATTCGTTAAGGCTGCCACGTGAGTCCAATTATGCGTTACACCATATCCCGCAAATTGATGGCCAGTTCCCGGCGCCGCGGGCACGAGAGCACGTATCTCGGCATCAACAACTGCACCCTCGAACTTTGGTACCTCTTTTACTTCATGCACAACTTTGCCCTTCTTGAAGTTCTTTCTATCTTCTCTGAACGAATGATTTCTTTTGAGGTACTGTCGATTCGTGTCAAACGCAACATATTTGCGACCCGACTTTAGCCAAAGGAACTCAAGTCGGTGCCTGCACACTGGGCATGGCCACTTACCAGCTGTACACCATCCGCACGTTAGGGCGTACCCGGGCATGTCATGCATAGTATATTGTAACCAAACTTTCATCAAAAAGTTTCTCTTTGATGCTCGGTCGTATGTCAACGTCCCGTGTATCCAAGAGTGGTTCAAATCATCCACAATCGGCTGCATGTAGACACTCAAGTTCTTCCCCGGATACTCAGGTCCTGGAATTATCAGCGATAAAAACATGGTCTTCCGTTGCATTAATACTCCGGGAGGGAGATTGAGCGGAATAACATACACCGGCCAGCAGCTGTACGAGGCCGTCGACATACCATATAGGTTGAAGCCATCTGTTGCTATCGCAATTCTAACATTCCGAGCCTCTCCTGCCCACCGGGGGTATTTGTCATCGAAGTTCTTCCATGCCTTACCATCAGATGGATGTCCCATCTTCTTCCGTCCGTGCCCGTCCTCGTATCTTTTCCCCTTCTTGTGCCACGTCATCTATTTGGCAGTCTCCTCGCTCAAGTAAAGCCGCTGGATTCTTTTTATGAATGGGAGATACCGAAGTATCTTCTTAGCGACCTTCGACTGCCTCACCTGACCATCCTTCCCCTTTATCTCTTCATATCTAGAGGCCTTACAAATGGAGCAGTACTTGTCACCCTCAAACTGTTTCCAAAACAAAAGGCAGCCTTTTGGACAACAATCTATCTTTTCATAATCCATGTTGAGCTCCTTCATGAGTTTCTTCGTTTCGTGAAAGGTTTTAGGCAGACAATGCCCTTCGGGCAACATGTTACCACATGTTCTCAGATTAGCTTCAAAGTGAGAACGGGTGGCGGAGTACTGGCACTTGTCGGCTAGACACTGAGAGATGGCATCGAGCTGAGAAATCTTTGCACCCTCGTACAGAGGCCTCTTAGCCACGGCCATCATATCAAGGAAGGCCTCCGCGGTTGGCTCCGGTTCCTCCGGTTCTAGCGGTTCCTCCGGTTCTGGTGATTCCTCCCGTGGAGGTGGCGAATTCGGCTGGTCGGCATCGATAAGATCATCTAGCATGTTTCTAATCCCATCGTGCCCATTGCCATTGAGCCGCTGACGCATCACCTCACCTCTGTCACGTTCGTACCGAGCAAAGACGACTTGCGTGACATAGTTAGACATGTACCCATATTGCAGAAGGTGTTTGTACATGTTGAGCTCCTTCATGAGTATCTTCGTTTCGTGACATAGTCCGTAGATTGGGTAAGTTCTCCCTGGTTCTACCCCGATCCAAGCAGAATTTCGGCAGCACTTCCCCGCTGCTCTCCCGATACACGTCTCGACAAAAAGCCAAGAGGATGTGCATTCGGAGAACAACAAGGAGGCGCCACCGAAATCCTGTCTCGAATCGAGGTAGAGCCAGGGAGAACCAAACCCAACTACGAATCCGCCGACTGCCCGATAAAAGCCATAAGCGTTACGGTCCAAAATATGCGAGACCACTAATGCATATTAAGTCGCGTAACGCTTACGGTCGGGATGACGCCTAGGTGACGCGACAGACTTGGTGATCTAGACACAAAAATAAAACCTAGGTACAAGAGAGGCGAACAGATTCTCACCCTCGGCGGTAGAGGAAGTAGTCGATCAACCGAGTGTCGAGGTCGGCGACGGAACTCGGAGACGGGATCGAGGTGTCACCTACACCATCTCCCGCAACGACAGTCAGTCCGCCAAGGATGGTCACTCCCGAAACACTACAAAGTCTGTACATTGACATAAAGATAACACCTTAGTAAACATGCAACACACTCACGGCCCTAGTGTGGCTTCTCTCTTCAACGGCCATATGACCAAGCTAGCTTGTCACTAACCAACGGCTTAATCCTAGCAACTCGTGCATGCATATCACTTAACAAATGATATAAACTACTAATAGATGCAACTAATAAATTCTAACAAGATTAACAACAAGATTTAATCTAACAAAATTAAATATTTGCTTCTAGAGGGGAGTGGAGGAGGTACCTGCAGAGGGGGCCGAGCTCGAGGAGGAGGGGGAGAGCTTGGGGAGGAGGGGGAGAGCTCGGGGAGGAGGGGGCCGAGCTCGGGGAGGAGGAAGGGAGGAGGGAGGAAGGCCAGGGAGGAGGGGAGAGCTTGGGGAGGAGGGGGTAAGGTCAGGGAGGAGGGGGAGAGCTTGGGGAGGAGGGGGAGAGCTCGGGGAGGAGGGGGCCGAGCTCGGGGAGGAGGAAGGGAGGAGGGAGGAAGGTTAGGGAGGAGGGGGCCGAGCTCGGGGAGGAGGAAGGGAGGAGAGAAGAAGGCGGCTGGCGGCGGGGAGGAGGGAGGCAGGCGGCGGTGGGGGAGGGAGGAGGCGGTGGAGCTCGGGGACCGGCTCGGGGAGGAGGAGGGAGGAAGGCGACTGGCGGCGGGGAGGAGAGAGGGAGGCGGCGGCGGGGGAGGGCCGGGGTCGGGGAAGGGAGGAGGCGGTGGAGCTCGGGGGAGGGAGGAGGCGCGGCTGCTGGCGGAGGGGTCGGGGTCGGGCGCGGGCAGAGAGCGATTGGTGAGAGGAGGAGGGGTCGGGAGCGGGCGCGTATACGCCAAAGTAGGATAGGGCTACGCCGACGGCCAGGCATACGCCGAGGGCAGCCGTCGGCGTAGCTAGGGGTTTTTTTAAAACTTTTTTTTTGAAAGAAGGGTCTTTTGTTTAATATCAAATTTTACAACATACTTTATTTAGTGTCTACTATTATAGAATAAACTATATATTATTAATATATAATTTTTTATTTCGTCTTGTACTCGTTTTCCAAGCAAACCCTAGATGTGGGCTAAACGGGGAGATTCCCCCCTTATTTCGTCTACCCCCCCCCCCCCCCTCTGACCACACCTCTCACCACACCCACACACACACATATGCTAGGGGCACATGCAAGTTTTCATCTCATTCCAATGTTCTCGTGGTCTTCCTCCGGCGAAACCCTGATCTCTGTGCACACTCGGATCGTCTACCCCCCTAGACGTTCCTCTGACAGAGGTAGCCCGGCGTAGCTCTCTCTTGTTTTGTGTTTGTTTAGGTCATAGGGTGATGTCAAACCATGTTGGTTCACAAGTTGGGGCACTATCCTACCCGGTTTCACCTCGACGGGGAGATTCCACCCTTATACGCGTACGGAACCTTCGCCTCTAGGTTAGAGCGCATGCATGCGAGGGGGGACACATGCAAGCACCTATATATACCAACCTATCACCACACCCCCACACACACATATGCTAGGGGCACATGCAAGTTTTCATCTCATTCCAATGTTCTCGTGGTCTTCCTCCGGCGAAACCCTGATCTCTATGCACACTCGGATCGTCTACCCCCTAGACGTTTCTCTGACAGGGGTAGCCCGGCGTAGCTCTCTCTTGTTTTGTGTTTGTTTAGGTCATAGGGTGATGTCAAACCATGTTGGTTCACAAGTTGGGGCACTATCCTACCTGGTTTCACCTCGACGGGGAGATTCCACCCTCATACGGGTACGGAACCTTCGCCTCTAGGTTAGAGCGCATGCACGCGAGGGGGGATACATGCAAGCACCTATATATACCAACCTCTCACCACACCCACACACACACATATGCTAGGGGCACATGCAAGTTTTCATCTCATTCCAATGTTCTCGTGGTCTTCCTCCGGTGAAACCCTGATCTCTGTGCACACTCGGATCGTCTACCCCCCTAGACGTTCCTCTGACAGGGGTAGCCCGGCGTAGCTCTCTCTTGTTTTGTGTTTGTTTAGGTCATAGGGTGATGTCAAACCATGTTGGTTCACAAGTTGGGGCACTATCCTACCCGGTTTCACCTCGACGGGGAGATTCCACCCTTATACGGGTACGGAACCTTCGCCTCTAGGTTAGAGCGCATGCACGCGAGGGGGGACACATGCAAGCACCTATATATACCAACCTCTCACCACACCCACACACACACATATGCTAGGGGCACATGCAAGTTTTCATCTCATTCCAATGTTCTCGTGGTCTTCCTCCGGCGAAACCCTGATCTCTGTGCACACTCGGATCGTCTACCCCCCTAGACGTTCCTCTGACAGGGGTAGCCCGGCGTAGCTCTCTCTTGTTTTGTGTTTGTTTAGGTCATAGGGTGATGTCAAACCATGTTGGTTCACAAGTTGGGGCACTATCCTACCCGGTTTCACCTCGACGGGGAGATTCCACCCTTATACGGGTACGGAACCTTTGCCTCTAGGTTAGAGCGCATGCACGCGAGGGGGGACACATGCAAGCACCTATATATACCAACCTCTCACCACACCCCCACACACACATATGCTAGGGGCACATGCAAGTTTTCATCTCATTCCAATGTTCTCGTGGTCTTCCTCCGGCGAAACCCTGATCTCTGTGCACACTCGGATCGTCTACCCCCCTAGACGTTCCTCTGACAGGGGTAGCCCGGCGTAGCTCTCTCTTGTTTTGTGTTTGTTTAGGTCATAGGGTGATGTCAAACCATGTTGGTTCACAAGTTGGGGCACTATCCTACCCGGTTTCACCTCGACGGGGAGATTCCACCCTCATACGGGTACGGAACCTTCGCCTCTAGGTTAGAGCGCATGCACGCGAGGGGGGACACATGCAAGCACCTATATATACCAACCTCTCACCACACCAACACACACACATATGCTAGGGGCACATGCAAGTTTTCATCTCATTCCAATGTTCTCGTGGTCTTCCTCCGGCGAAACCCTGATCTCTGTGCACACTCGGATCGTCTACCCCCCTAGACGTTCCTCTGACAGGGGTAGCCCGGCGTAGCTCTCTCTTGTTTTGTGTTTGTTTAGGTCATAGGGTGATGTCAAACCATGTTGGTTCACAAGTTGGGGCACTATCCTACCCGGTTTCACCTCGACGGGGAGATTCCACCCTTATACGGGTACGGAACCTTTGCCTCTAGGTTAGAGCGCATGCACGCGAGGGGGGACACATGCAAGCACCTATATATACCAACCTCTCACCACACCCCCACACACACATATGCTAGGGGCACATGCAAGTTTTCATCTCATTCCAATGTTCTCGTGGTCTTCCTCCGGCGAAACCCTGATCTCTGTGCACACTCGGATCGTCTACCCCCCTAGACGTTCCTCTGACAGGGGTAGCCCGGCGTAGCTCTCTCTTGTTTTGTGTTTGTTTAGGTCATAGGGTGATGTCAAACCATGTTGGTTCACAAGTTGGGGCACTATCCTACCCGGTTTCACCTCGACGGGGAGATTCCACCCTCATACGGGTACGGAACCTTCGCCTCTAGGTTAGAGCGCATGCACGCGAGGGGGGACACATGCAAGCACCTATATATACCAACCTCTCACCACACCCACACACACACATATGCTAGGGGCACATGCAAGTTTTCATCTCATTCCAATGTTCTCGTGGTCTTCCTCCGGCGAAACCCTGATCTCTGTGCACACTCGGATCGTCTACCCCCCTAGACGTTCCTCTGACAGGGGTAGCCCAGCGTAGCTCTCTCTTGTTTTGTGTTTGTTTAGGTCATAGGGTGATGTCAAACCATGTTGGTTCACAAGTTGGGGCACTATCCTACCCGGTTTCACCTCAACGGGAAGATTCCACCCTCATACGGGTACGGAACCTTCGCCTCTAGGTTAGAGCGCATGCACGCGAGGGGGGACACATGCAAGCACCTATATATACCAACCTCTCACCACACCCACACACACACATATGCTAGGGGCACATGCAAGTTTTCATCTCATTCCAATGTTCTCGTGGTCTTCCTCCGGCGAAACCCTGATCTCTGTGCACACTCGGATCGTCTACCCCCCTAGACGTTCCTCTGACAGGGGTAGCCCGGCGTAGCTCTCTCTTGTTTTGTGTTTGTTTAGGTCATAGGGTGATGTCAAACCATGTTGGTTCACAAGTTGGGGCACTATCCTACCCGGTTTCACCTCGACAGGGAGATTCCACCCTTATACGGGTACGGAACCTTCGCCTCTAGGTTAGAGCGCATGCACGCGAGGGGGGACACATGCAAGCACCTATATATACCAACCTCTCACCACACCCACACACACACATATGCTAGGGGCACATGCAAGTTTTCATCTCATTCCAATGTTCTCGTGGTCTTCCTCCGGCGAAACCCTGATCTCTGTGCACACTCGGATCGTCTACCCCCTAGACGTTCCTCTGACAGGGGTAGCCCGGCGTAGCTCTCTCTTGTTTTGTGTTTGTTTAGGTCATAGGGTGATGTCAAACCATGTTGGTTCACAAGTTGGGGCACTATCCTACCCGGTTTCACCTCGACGGGGAGATTCCACCCTTATACGGGTACGGAACCTTCGCCTCTAGGTTAGAGCGCATGCATGCGAGGGGGGACACATGCAAGCACCTATATATACCAACCTCTCACCACACCCACACACACACATATGCTAGGGGCACATGCAAGTTTTCATCTCATTCCAATGTTCTCGTGGTCTTCCTCCGGCGAAACCCTGATCTCAGTGCACACTCGGATCGTCTACCCCCCTAGACGTTCCTCTGACAGGGGTAGCCCGGCGTAGCTCTCTCTTGTTTTGTGTTTGTTTAGGTCATAGGGTGATGTCAAACCATGTTGGTTCACAAGTTGGGGCACTATCCTACCCGGTTTCACCTCGACGGGGAGATTCCACCCTTATACGGGTACGGAACCTTCGCCTCTAGGTTAGAGCGCATGCATGCGAGGGGGGACACATGCAAGCACCTATATATACCAACCTCTCACCACACCCACACACACACATATGCTAGGGGCACATGCAAGTTTTCATCTCATTCCAATGTTCTCGTGGTCTTCCTCCGGCGAAACCCTGATCTCTGTGCACACTCGGATCGTCTACCCCCCTAGACGTTCCTCTGACAGGGGTAGCCCGGCGTAGCTCTCTCTTGTTTTGTGTTTGTTTAGGTCATAGGGTGATGTCAAACCATGTTGGCTCACAAGTTGGGGCACTATCCTACCCGATTTCACCTCGACGGGGAGATTCCACCCTTATACGGGTACGGAACCTTCGCCTCTAGGTTAGAGCGCATGCATGCGAGGGGGGACACATTCAAGCACCTATATATACCAACCTCTCACCACACCCACACACACACACATATGCTAGGGGCACATGCAAGTTTTCATCTCATTCCAATGTTCTCGTGGTCTTCCTCTGGCGAAACCCTGATCTCTGTGCACACTCGGATCGTCTACCCCCCTAGACGTTCCTCTGACAGGGGTAGCCCGGCGTAGCTCTCTCTTGTTTTGTGTTTGTTTAGGTCATAGGGTGATGTCAAACCATGTTGGTTCACAAGTTGGGGCACTATCCTACCCGGTTTCACCTCGACGGGGAGATTCCACCCTATTACGGGTACGGAACCTTCGCCTCTAGGTTAGAGCGCATGCATGCGAGGGGGGACACATGCAAGCACCTATATATACCAACCTCTCACCACACCCACACACACATATGCTAGGCGCACATGCAAGTTTTCATCTCATTCCAATGTTCTCGTGGTCTTCCTCCGGCGAAACCCTGATCTCTGTGCACACTCGGATCGTCTACCCCCCTAGACGTTCCTCTGACAGGGGTAGCCCGGCGTAGCTCTCTCTTGTTTTGTGTTTGTTTAGGTCATAGGGTGATGTCAAACCATGTTGGTTCACAAGTTGGGGCACTATCCTACCCGGTTTCACCTCGACGGGGAGATTCCACCCTTATACGGGTACGGAACCTTCGCCTCTAGGTTAGAGCGCATGCATGCGAGGGGGGACACATGCAAGCACCTATATATACCAACCTCTCACCACACCCACACACACACATATGCTAGGGGCACATGCAAGTTTTCATCTCATTCCAATGTTCTCGTGGTCTTCCTCCGGCGAAACCCTGATCTCTGTGCACACTCGGATCGTCTACCCCCCTAGACGTTCCTCTGACAGGGGTAGCCCGGCGTAGCTCTCTCTTGTTTTGTGTTTGTTTAGGTCATAGGGTGATGTCAAACCATGTTGGTTCACAAGTTGGGGCACTATCCTACCCGGTTTCACCTCGACGGGGAGATTCCACCCTTATATGGGTACGGAACCTTCGCCTCTACGTTAGAGCGCATGCATGCGAGGGGGGACACATGCAAGCACCTATATATACCAACCTCTCACCACACCCACACACACACATATGCTAGGGGCACATGCAAGTTTTCATCTCATTCCAATGTTCTCGTGGTCTTCCTCCGGCGAAACCCTGATCTCTGTGCACACTCGGATCGTCTACCCCCCTAGACGTTCCTCTGACAGGGGTAGCCCGGCGTAGCTCTCTATTGTTTTGTGTTTGTTTAGGTCATAGGGTGATGTCAAACCATGTTGGTTCACAAGTTGGGGCACTATCCTACCCGGTTTCACCTCGACGGGGAGATTCCACCCTTATACGGGTACGGAACCTTTGCCTCTAGGTTAGAGCGCATGCATGCGAGGGGGGACACATGCAAGCACCTATATATACCAACCTCTCACCACACCCACACACACACATATGCTAGGGGCACATGCAAGTTTTCATCTCATTCCAATGTTCTCGTGGTCTTCCTCCGGCGAAACCCTGATCTCTGTGCACACTCGGATCGTCTACCCCCCTAGACGTTCCTCTGACAGGGGTAGCTCGGCGTAGCTCTCTCTTGTTTTGTGTTTGTTTAGGTCATAGGGTGATGTCAAACCATGTTGGTTCACAAGTTGGGGCACTATCCTACCCGGTTTCACCTCGACGGGGAGATTCCACCCTTATACGGGTACGGAACCTTCGCCTCTAGGTTAGAGCGCATGCATGCGAGGGGGGACACATGCAAGCACCTATATATACCAACCTCTCACCACACCCACACACACACATATGCTAGGGGCACATGCAAGTTTTCATCTCATTCCAATGTTCTTGTGGTCTTCCTCCGGCGAAACCCTGATCTCTGTGCACACTCGGATCGTCTACCCCCCTAGACGTTCCTCTGACAGGGGTAGCCCAGCGTAGCTCTCTCTTGTTTTGTGTTTGTTTAGGTCATAGGGTGATGTCAAACCATGTTGGTTCACAAGTTGGGGCACTATCCTACCCGGTTTCACCTCGACGGGGAGATTCCACCCTTATACGGGTACGGAACCTTCGCCTCTAGGTTAGAGCGCATGCATGCGAGGGGGGACACATGCAAGCACCTATATATACCAACCTCTCACCACACCCACACACACACATATGCTAGGGGCACATGCAAGTTTTCATCTCATTCCAATGTTCTCGTGGTCTTCCTCCGGCGAAACCCTGATCTCTGTGCACACTCGGATCGTCTACCCCCCTAGACGTTCCTCTGACAGGGGTAGCCCGGCGTAGCTCTCTCTTGTTTTGTGTTTGTTTAGGTCATAGGGTGATGTCAAACCATGTTGGTTCACAAGTTGGGGCACTATCCTACCCGGTTTCACCTCGACGGGGAGATTCCACCCTTATACGGGTACGGAACCTTCGCCTCTAGGTTAGAGCGCATGCATGCGAGGGGGGACACATGCAAGCACCTATATATACCAACCTCTCACCACACCCACACACACACATATGCTAGGGGCACATGCAAGTTTTCATCTCATTCCAATGTTCTCGTGGTCTTCCTCCGGCAAAACCCTGATCTCTGTGCACACTCGGATCGTCTACCCCCCTAGACGTTCCTCTGACAGGGGTAGCCCGGCGTAGCTCTCTCTTGTTTTGTGTTTGTTTAGGTCATAGGGTGATGTCAAACCATGTTGGTTCACAAGTTGGGGCACTATCCTACCCGGTTTCACCTCGACGGGGAGATTCCACCCTTATACGGGTACGGAACCTTCGCCTCTAGGTTAGAGTGCATGCATGCGAGGGGGGACACATGCAAGCACCTATATATACCAACCTCTCACCACACCCACACACACACATATGCTAGGAGCACATGCAAGTTTTCATCTCATTCCAATGTTCTCGTGGTCTTCCTCCGGCGAAACCCTGATCTCTGTGCACACTCGGATCGTCTACCCCCCTAGACGTTCCTCTGACAGGGGTAGCCCGGCGTAGCTCTCTCTTGTTTTGTGTTTGTTTAGGTCATAGGGTGATGTCAAACCATGTTGGTTCACAAGTTGGGGCACTATCCTACCCGGTTTCACCTCGACGGGGAGATTCCACCCTCATACGGGTACGGAACCTTCGCCTCTAGGTTAGAGCGCATGCACGCGAGGGGGAACACATGCAAGCACTTCATGTGGTCGTGGTGAGTGCTATTGAGAACCACATGCGATAATAACACTTACAAACATATAGAAATTTCTCGGGGTGTGAGAAGATTCGCAACGACATTTCATGTGGACGTGTAGACTGCTATTCAGAGGGTACGAAATTATCCAATTAATAAAAAAATATATAAATAATTGATGCAAATACAAAATATATGAAAAATAGAAAAGGCTACGCCGAGGGTGACCGTCGGCGTACATTGTTGGTACGCCGAGGGTGGCCGTCGGCGTATGCTATGCCGAGGGTCGCCGTCGGCCTAACCGACGGCACCGTTAGCGCGCCGTCCGTGCTGCCCGGCATATGCCACGCGTCCGCTTGCTACGCCGAGGGCCTCCACTACGCCGAGGGTGACCGTCGGTGTAGTGTATACTACGCCGACGGCTTGGCTACGCCGAGGACTGGCCAGTTGGGCTGGCCTGGTGCGGTGCTACGCCGACGGCCCCGACGTTTGGCCGTCGGCGCATCTGGCCATTCCTGTAGTGGCAGGGCCTTTAACACCGGTTCGTGGCTCGAACCGGTGTTAAAGAGGGTGCTTCTTTTTGTTTTCTGGACCACGCTGGTATGGACGTCCCCTTTAACACCAGTTCGTAGAAGAACCGGTGTTAAAGCTTATTTCTGACCTCAATCAAAAGCCTCATTTCCACTAGTAATCCCGTGCGCAGTCCCGCATTGCGCACGGCCGTTCCGGCCGGCTCAAAAAAAAGCAGCGGCGGGATGCAAAGCCTGGAGAACCTTAGCTCAACCATCACCCAATCGATCCATCGAGAACGAGACCTGCCCCAGCAGGCAACAACTCGATCGTCGTCCGAGCCTTTCCGCTCGAGGCATTATTGGCACTCCATCAGGTACGTCACGTGTACGCGCATTGCATGCATCCATAATGTCTCGATTGTCTAATTGACCCAATTTACACTCCTGGTCGTCGATTCGTCCATTTGGCAAGCTTGATTGGTCGACTGCTTGCTTTGTACGTAGTGGTCAGCTGATCACGAAAAGTTTTGCCGAACAAGAGCGACGAGCGAGCGAGCGATGAGTTGTTCTTGTTCCTTCGCGAGTTAAATACACTATCAGTGCTTATACTTATCGGGTTGACTCGATTTAGTCCTCGTACTTGAAATTTGCCGAATTTAACCCATATACTTATAAATTGGACTTAATTTAGTCTAGGAGCATGTTTGCCATCGAATTTAAGCTGACGTGAACGACACATGTACGTGGGTCCCACCTGTAGTAGATGAGTTGGCCTAGAAACTTGTTCGAACGCCCTCTCGTATCTAGAAAGTGGACTTCCACCCAGTGTTCTGCACATGCCCCTTCTCATCTAATCCATTAGCCAGCTCCCGACGCCTCACATCGTAAAAGTTCCGAAATATTCGAGGGAGGGAAAGGAAAGGAGTTGGGAGAGAGGAAGGCGGCGATCGCTGGACTAGAACAAGTAGAGGATGTTCACGGAGAGGTTACTTCAAACTTTATTAGTCTCACTGTTTAATTTTGGTGTTTCAAACCATGTAATGTCGAACTATGTGAGCTGCTGGTTGATTTCAGAGCAGAGATGCGCTAGCGTACAACGAACCAACGGGGAGGGGCTTCACGTATTTACAGTGACGAGAGGTTAATCTATACCTATATATATATATATATATATATATATATATATATATATATATATATATATATATATATATATTATATATTATATATATAACTAGCAAAATGTCCGCGCGTTGCGACGGAAGGAGTTAGTCATTATTATACCGGTGGTGAGTTTTTTTAAATCAGTAGAATGTTAACTTGCTCGGTGACATCCGCCGCTTTTTCAATTAATTGTTCCAATTTGCAAGCAGAATGTTTCCTTTCTCCAAACCCCCTCTTTCTCTTCTTTGGTGTGCTTTCCTTTCATCTCCTCGAGAAGTGTGCGACGTTGTCGGCTCTGGCTGGTACCATCTTGTTTAATTATACCACGTATTTTGTTTATTACCAGCCCACATAATCCCTCACAATCAGTCCCGTTCAATTAGACAGCCCATAGCTTCCTTAAATCAGCCCACAATCCCTCCGCTTAGTTGCTGCTTGTTTTGATTTTTCACTTTAATCTTGTTGGTAACAGGCGGAAGCGATTGTAATATAAACTGGTGTTTGATCCTTGTAATACAGCAGTGTGGGACTAAACACGAGGGTACCAAGTTTAATATAAACTGGTGATTTTTGCGACGATTTAGATAAATAGTTTTCATAAAAAATAAAGTGGGATAGTGAGAGTGGACGAGCACCCATATCAAATCGCATTATCCATCCACTCCAGCTAGGCGGGTATCAGTGTTGGAAATATAAGCAATAATCCATATGATTTAATCCGAATAATAAATTGATAAATCATGATCATACAGACAGTAGTAAAACCAATCATGCAGATCAACAAAGTAGATGAACAGATTACATCTACACCAAACGCTAGAATAAAGAACTCTAGCATAATCTGAAAAAGACAGTTGACTATTACGTACAGTGTAGGCTGAATAGCAGCCGCAGCGGTTGCAGCAGCGTCGCTCATGTTGAGGTTGTCGTAGAGGTCGCTGACGTCCGGGAAGAAGTCGTCGTTCGGGAACTCGTCGTCGGACGACGTCGTGGTTGCCAGTAGTCGCGCTGAGCGCTCCCCAAAAACCTGATCGCCCCTCACCCGTACAGGTTCACGAGAGGCGGGGTTCCGGAGGCCTACTGTCCCGATCTGCGGTGCACGCCGCAAGCCGGGATGGAGAAGACGAAAGCGGCGGCGCAAGGTTCTGGAGGTAGGCGCGTGTGTGGATTGATTCCGTACCGATTAGGTTTAGCCCGGACGCTTTATATAGTGCAGGTTAGGAGGATCGTGGGCTCAGCCCACGTCCGAGTCGGTAACAACCACGTCCATAAAAACTGGAAACGGCTGTAATTAACGCGTCCGTTAATGACTCATAATCAGTTTTCCCAACAAGCAAAATAAAGCTCGGCTCGGCGAGATTCCCGCAACCCGCGGCGCGCGTCGTGACGAGGCGAGGCGTGGCGAGGCGGGCGGCGTCGGAGGAGGAGTGCGCGAGGGCTACTCTTCTTGTCACACCTTAGCGAGTGGTGCAACACTCTACTATATAAGGTGGTCCAACTCCCCTTCAACTAGCAATGTGGGACTAAACTTTAGCACCACTAGCACAGCCATATGCTGCCATATACAAGTGAGCCAAAGAGAATTTCAGAATTTGTCTAATGGGCCAATAGCCCAATATACACCAAATTCCAACAATCCCCCACAAAGTCTCATTGGCACATCACAACACTTTTCTTCCAGAACATTGTTTTATATACCGGTGTGTAGTGGAGACTGTTAAGTTGAACTTCCACGTTAAACTTCATGCTACACTAGCTTGCAACTTGAATAGTGGACTATGCCTTGAACTACAAGTTTTCTGCGCGCTAGTTTCACACAAAATCTAGACCGGTACAGGGCTACCGTCGGCTTCCCCGCGGTTTGGAGCTTATGCATCATACTCCAGGGCCTTTCATGAGTTTATTAGAGAGCACCCAACTCTCACGGACTGCGACGTTTCACAGTCAGACTCATATAGGTGTGTTCCTCAAGAGATGTTCTGCAGGACAACATCTCCGCTTATAAAAAGCCACTTGGAACACATTAAGATAAATATCAACCTGCCATGCAGAATAAGAGAGTATTGCATCTTTATGGAGATGTAAATATAATATAGGGATACTCTCCTCTCAGCTGACCAACAGCTTGTCTCCCAGCTCTAATTCACGGGATCTCCGATCACATAGAGTGGGTTGCCACTGGGATCAACTCATAGCGTGGGTCTCAAACCCATATCCCTCGATGCATTATCTATCACATTACGTGATAGTCCCTTTGTGAAAGGATCTGCCAGGTTTTTAGATGTTTGGATATAATCCAACGCAATAACTCCGGAGTTTCTCAATTTCCTGACAGATTTCAATCTCCTCTTCACATGTCTTGATGACTTCATATTATCCTTAGAACTGTTTACTTTGACGATCACAGTTTGATTATCACAGTTCATTGGGATGGCGGGTATTGGTTTTTCAACCACAGGTAA
The DNA here is from genome assembly GCA_916181665.1 of Avena sativa. Lineage (NCBI taxonomy): Eukaryota > Viridiplantae > Streptophyta > Magnoliopsida > Poales > Poaceae > Avena > Avena sativa. Next base: position 310,067,352 of record OV702284.1, on the reverse strand, counting down.
GTCCATCAAAAGCTCACGAAGCCACTCTGCTTCAACAGTGGCCGTGTCTAATGTTGTGAGTTCTGCTTCCATAGTTGACCTCGTTAAGATGGTCTGCTTGCAAGACTTCCAGGAAACAGCGCCACCACCAAGTGTAAACAAATAACCACTTGTGGCCTTAATCTCATCAGCATCAGATATCCAGTTTGAATCACTATAACCCTCAAGTACCCGAGGATACCCAGTATAGTGAATACCATAACTCGCAGTGCCTTTTAAATAGCGCAAAACTCTTTCAAGAGCATGCCAATGATCATCTCCAGGATTTGACACAAATCGACTCAGTTTGCTTATAGCAAAGGAGATGTCAGGTCTAGTAGCGCTGGCTAAATACATGAGCGAGCCAATAATTTGAGAATATCTCAATTGATCTTTAGCATTCCTTCAATTCTTTCGAAGTAGCACACTCGGATCATAAGGCGTTGGAGAAGAATTGCAGTCACTATACCCGAAGCGACTCAATATCTTTTCCACATAGTGAGACTGAAGCAATGTAATCCCACCATTGTCATCCTTTAGTAGCTTGATGTTTAAGATTACATCAGCCACTCCCAAGTCCTTCATCTCAAAGCAACGAGATAGGAACTCTTTGACCTCCTCTATAACAACGAGGTTGGTCCCGAATATCAATATGTCATCAACATAGAGACACATAATAACTCCCTCGCCCCCACCATGGCGATAGTACACACATTTGTCAGCTTCGTTTACAACAAAGCCTTCAGCAGTTAAAGTTCTTTCAAACTTCTCGTGCCACTGCTTAGGAGCTTGCTTAAGACCATATAAAGACTTCACTAACTTACACACCTTTGCTTCTTGACCATCTACCACAAATCCGTCAGGCTGCTCCATATAAATTTCCTCATCTAGCTCTTCATTTAGAAAAGCTGTCTTAACGTCCATTTGATGAACGAGAAGACCGTGTGAGGCAGCCAAGGAAAGTAGTACTCGAATAGTGGTCAATCTGGCTACAGGTGAGTAGGTATCGAAAAAGTCTTCACCTTCCTTTTGGGTATAACCCTTGGCCACAAGACGTGCCTTGTACTTTTCAATAGTACCATCAGGTCTAAGCTTTTTCTTGAACACCCATTTACATCCTATAGGTTTACACCCATAAGGACGATCAGTGATTTCCCAAGTACCATTATCTAAGATGGAGTCCATCTCGCTTCGGACAGCTTCCTTCCAGTAGTCAGCATCTTGAGATGCATAGGCTTCTGATATAGAAGTGGGAGTATCATCCACAAGGTACACAATGAAATCATCACCAAATGACTTTGCAGTCCTTTGTCTCTTGCTCCTTTTGGGAGCTTCATTGTCATCCTCCACAGGATCATCAAAGTGTTCTATCGTCATAGTGGGTTCAGGAATTATAGAAAATTCCTGACTAGATGAACTAGTCATCTCTTGATTTGATGAGCTAGACATGCCTTTCATAGGAAAGATGTCCTCAAAGAAAGTCGCATCATTCGACTCCATAATTGTACCAACATGCATGTCGGATACCTCAGATTTTACTATCAAAAATCTATAGCCAATGCTATGAAAAGCATATCCCAGAAAAACACAATCAACGGTTTTTGGTCCAAGCTTTCGCTTCTTGGGTATTGGAATATTGACTTTCGCCAAACAACCCCAAGTTCGTAAGTAAGAGAGTTTAAGCCTTTTCTTTTCCCATTCCTCAAATGGAGTCATGGTTTTATTCTTTACAGGAACACGGTTTAGGACATGACACGCGGTCATTAGCGCCTCCCCCCACCATTCCTTGGAAAGACCCGATGTATCTAACATGGCGTTAACCAAATCAGTTAGAGTGCGGTTCTTCCTTTCGGCCACCCCATTTGACTGAGGTGAGTAGGGAGGCGTCCTCTCATGTATAATACCGTGTTCCATACAGAATAAATCAAATTCATTTGAAAAATACTCTCCACCACGATCCGACCTTAGCCGCTTGATTTTAAGATCAAGTTGGTTTTCTGCCTCAGCTTTATAGATTTTGAAGTAGTTCAAAGCTTCATCTTTAGATTTCAGAAGATAAACATAGCAGTATCTAGTGGAGTCATCAATCAACGTCATAAAGTATCTTTTCCCACCTTTTGTCAACACACCATTCATCTCACAAAGATCTGAATGTATAAGTTCTAGCGGTGCTAAGTTTCTCGGTTCCGCAGTCGTATGAGACTTGCGGGGTTGCTTTGCTTGCACACAAACTTGGCACTTAGAACCTTTGACAGTGGTAAATTTCGGAATTAAACTCATATTGGCTAGCCGCGTCATGCAACCAAAGTTAATATGACAGAGTCGTGAATGCCAAATATTGGACTCATTATCATTGCAAACATGATTAATAACTTTAGTACATGAGTCTGACAGAGACAAGCGGAACAGACCTCCGCACTCATAACCTTTTCCAACAAATTGTACATATTTAGAAATTACAACTTTATTGGACTCAAAAACCAACTTAAAGCCATCTCGACATAAAAGCGATCCGCTGACGAGATTCTTATTGATGGAGGGAACGTGCTGCACATTCTTCAGCTGTACGGTCTTCCCCGAAGTAAACTTCAGATTTACCGTACCAACGCCATGAACAGAAGCACATGAGCCGTTTCCCATCAGCACGGAAGAGGTCCTTGAGACCTGATAAGAGGAGAACATGGAAATATCAGAACATACATGTGTATTAGCACCCGTGTCTATCCACCAATCAGGAGAATGACATACTGAAAGGATAGTAGGTAAAATACCGTACCCAGCATCCTTCATCTCAGTATCGCTAATAACAATATTAGCGGCATTGCCGCTGTTCCCATGTTGACGCTTGTCAAAGCGATTAGGGCAGCTAGGAGCCCAATGACCAGGATCACCACAGACGTGGCAAGAGCCTTTCCTCTTATCATTTTTCTTCTTGAAGTTGGTTGAGTGTGTGGCCTTGTTCTTGCCATCGAACTTTCCCTTTCCTTCATTTTTGTTCTTATTCTTGAACTTGTGGGATTGGAAGTTTTTCCTCTGCACTAAATTGGCAGTAGAACCTCCCTCAAGTCCTCGAGCAGTTTTGTCCTTTGCTCTCGCCTTCTCTTCCACATGAAGAGACCCAATGAGATCCGTAACGGAAAACTCTTGTCTCTTATGTTTCAGAGAAGTAGCAAAGTTCCTCCACGAAGGGGGAAGCTTGGCAATAATGCCACCAGCCACAAATTTGTCCGGTAAGGAACACTTGAACTGCTCAAGTTCTTTGGCAAGTGATTGTATCTCATGAGCTTGCTCAACGACGGAGCGCTCATCAACCATCCTGTAGTCATAGAATTGCTCCATGACATACAGCTCAGTGCCAGCGTCCGAGACCCCAAACTTGGCCTCGAGCGCTTCCCATGCGTCCTTGCCATTATCAAATGACATATAAGGGTTAACAATGTTGTCCCCAAGAACACTGAACAAAGCCGCCATAAACATGGTATCAGCTTTCTTAAAGTTCGCTTCCTGCTCAGCAGAAAGATCTCCTTCAGGCTTGCCAAGAGTGGCGCTATAGCAGTTTAGGTTTTCAAACCAGAGAACTGCTCTCTTGCGCCATCTCTTATAGTGCATGCCATCAAAAGGAGGCGGCCTAGTAGCCGCGGCTACACCAGTGGAATTCAGTTGCCTATAATCAGGTTTTTGGATTGTTGGAAATATAAGCAATAATCCATATGATTTAATCCGAATAATAAATTGATAAATCATGATCATACAGACAGTAGTAAAACCAATCATGCAGATCAACAAAGTAGATGAACAGATTACATCTACACCAAACGCTAGAATAAAGAACTCTAGCATAATCTGAAAAAGACAGTTGACTATTACGTACAGTGTAGGCTGAATAGCAGCCGCAGCGGTTGCAGCAGCGTCGCTCATGTTGAGGTTGTCGTAGAGGTCGCTGACGTCCGGAAAGAAGTCGTCGTTCGGGAACTCGTCGTCGGACGACGTCGTGGTTGCCAGTAGTCGCGCTGAGCGCTCCCCAAAAACCTGATCGCCCCTCACCCGTACAGGTTCACGAGAGGCGGGGTTCCGGAGGCCTACTGTCTCGATCTACGGTGCACGCCGCAAGCCGGGATGGAGAAGACGAAAGCGGCGACGCAAGGTTCTGGAGGTAGGCGCGTGTGTGGATTGATTCCGTACCGATTAGGTTTAGCCCGGACGCTTTATATAGTGCAGGTTAGGAGGATCGTGGGCTCAGCCCACGTCCGAGTCGGTAACAACCACGTCCATAAAAACTGGAAACGGCTGTAATTAACGCGTCCGTTAATGACTCATAATCAGTTTTCCCAACAAGCAAAATAAAGCTCGGCTCGGCGAGATTCCCGCAACCCGCGGCGCGCGTCGTGACGAGGCGAGGCGTGGCGAGGCGGGCGGCGTCGGAGGAGGAGTGCGCGAGGGCTACTCTTCTTGTCACACCTTAGTGAGTGGTGCAACACTCTACTATATAAGGTGGTCCAACTCCCCTTCAACTAGCAATGTGGGACTAAACTTTAGCACCACTAGCACAGCCATATGCTGCCATATACAAGTGGGCCAAAGAGAATTTCAGAATTTGTCTAATGGGCCAATAGCCCAATATACACCAAATTCCAACAATCAGCTCGAATAGATCGATCTTTGAAACGAATCAAGAGAACATAGTATTTTGTAGTCGAGGACGAAGAACTCACATGGAGTGCTGGATGGCCTCATAAGCATCTTCTGAAGGCAGGAAGCCGTTTACGGCAACCTCCTTGTTCTCGTTCTTTTTGTCTGAATTTCCTGATTAAGGGAACACATTCGACCAAAGAACTGAAGATTGTAGTAGCACAAATTCCCAAATAAAAATGCTAATTGGTCAGAACTAAAAAATGTTATATAACTTTTTAATAAACCGTTAGTCGTGTGAATATTTACCAAAAAAATTGTGTGACAAACAGTCTCCTTCATTCTCAGAAATAGATCACAACGGGGGATCACTTGTATTTTGTGAAGGGAAATTATGGTCAATAATTGATTTAGTAGAAATGTAAAATTAAAAAACTACTTACTGTAAATAAGCAGCAGCAAGTCCAATCTCCTAGATCTGTGTGTTTGTGATTCCTCCCGGCTCGTAGAATCGAGGCATATGGAGCCATTGGTGGTGTTCTGTACATGTCTGCATCCGTGCATGTAAAATTTAAAAACTTTTCTGTTCCACGGTGGCCATAGACTCAAGAAGCTTCCGCAATGATCACTATATCCAAGCCTCTTTTTTCTTTTCACAAGCTTCTTGGAAAATATCGTTGAGTATTCAAAGTTGGTCTTCACCAATAAATTTCCAAATAGAATAGTTACGCCACCAACCCCTCTGGTCGATGCTTGATGCACCAGAAAAACAGTTATCTAGGAAGTTCATTAATGTTCTCCAAGTTCTCTATTGGTCCGCTCTGATGTAATATGACACACTGGATCATAGAAAGAATTTGATCTGCATGCAAAGGAGAATAGTTTAGCCCAAAAAAAATTCCGAGAACCAAAATAATTACGACCCGCAGAATTACGAGCTGTTTCCGGGCCGAACGGTTATCGCAGCCGTCCACCGCGTTTTGGGATCCGAGCAGAAAGTTGACCCTCTGACATGCACAGGCCAGTATTCCCTTGTATTTCACGGGAGAGCCATTTACTAGCTGACCGTATTTCCCCTTTAGGTGGGCCCGTCTAGACAGCTCGCCCTACCCCGCCCCTCCTCTCCTCCACCCACCGTCCCACGTCTCCCACTCCCACGCCATCGCCCTGGAACCCCGATTTCTCCTGCTCTCCTCCTTCCTCTCGCCTCTTCCGATAGTCTCCAATTTGTCTCTAACTCTAGATCTATGGCTCAGCTTGTGTGGGGCGAATCGATTTCGCCAGAAATCGTGCTGGGATTTGTCAGATCGTGCTGGGATTATGTCGCCATGGATCGGGTTTCAGATGGAGAAACCGAATCGACCCTGCCAGATGGGGAAATTTCCTTTCATTATGACCTCGAATCGCAGGTCCGATCCTACTATTATCCATCTATAATGCTATGGTTCTTGTGTTGTACCGAAACTTCTCCTCACAAGGCAGATCTAGTAGGATTGGTGATAGGAACCTCTACCATCGTTCGTAGTTCTTTTTAACAATATTGTAGTGCCAGAGTAATTTGATTTCAGGTTTAAAGGCCCACTCATAGTTAATCATATCCTAATCATATAGTATTGTTATTGCGGTCCTAGAGTCCCAATGATTATATGATATGGTTTACATTATATTCATTTGTTTTATTCGGATGACTGTTTAGGCTGCAACTAATGACCTATAATCTAGAAGATAGCAGGTAGCTATTGTTATTCTGTTATCATGACCAGCATCATAAGCGCCCCCGCATCATATAATCGTTTCCATTTGTAATCCTGTCTGCATTGTGTTGTAATGCTACAAATTAAATGAACTTTATTATGTTTCTTTGTTCTATAATTCTAAATCCTGAATCTTTGTCGGTTTTAATATCTTTAATGGCTCTATATAAATTCAGATCTTGCCACACCACAACGATTTCTTTGACATCCCTTGAGTCATTGCAAATCCATACTTCTTTGGGTTAGAGGTGGACACAGTATTCTGTTGCCATCAAGGTGATTTTAGATACACATTCGTAGATTCCCCATGTCCAGAGTTGCTTGCCCCTACAAATATAAGAAATTGGGAGGCACTGTTGTGGCAATTGGGAGACACGCTAGCTGATGAAAGTTTTAGCTAGCTTTTGTTGATCAAATGTAGTGCAAAAAATGAAGAACACCTTATTATTTCTTCTAATAATGTTTCAGTAATTATAAATTTACTGAGAATGTTAGACATGGCAGAGAAAGTAGTTAATACTGGCGAGCCCTTGAGATTTGGTCACCATTTGGACCAATGCCGAAATATTGGCGTATGTTTCTCTACCAAACCAATATTGGCGAGCCCTTGGATTTGGTCTCATGCCCTTGGTTTGGTCACGCCAAAATTTTGGTAGGGCTTGTTTGGGCTCAAACCAAACACACCCTTAGTACCTGATTCCTAGTTTACCGTGTTGCTAGGCCGAGACCATTGAGACGTGGCTGGGTTGGCCTCATTCTTGATCCTGTGGAGTAAGGTGTTCAATTTAGAACTTTATGCAATCAGGTTGAAATATGAATTTTCTCATGTTTTGTTTCTAAACATACGTCAAAATTTGTTCTATACTAGAAGGCAAAAATAAGTTGAAGTCGTTCGTGTTGATGCACCGAACTTTATGCACACAGTGGTGGTACTTTGTCATGCACTCTGAAGAACTCTTCAATTGAACATGTTTAATCATTGGGCCGGTCTTGGGAAAACTATAGGACTGTTTAGATGTGTTATGGACTTGCTGGACTGAAATCAAAGAACCACAAGGCTGCGTAATGCTTATGTTATACTACTTGACTTAAAAACATATGTACCTTGAGGCACAGTTTTTTATATCTGATTCATAACAATTTTGCATTACCTCATTACATATGCTACTTTACATGAACTAATCTGACACTTACCATGTTGCTTCACTGCTTTCTATTTTCTGGAGAAAAACTACTAACATTTTTTATTGTTTTTTATTTTACATGTAGGATCAGAAATGTTCTACCTGCTGACTGAAGGAGAAGATAGGACTTGATAGTTTCGACGCTCATACCAATAGCTAGCTATAATGTATTGTGATATTGTGTCCTTGTCGAAAAGGGGTAGATGGAATTTTCCGTATAGGTGTTGTAGGTGTCGTCTGTTAATCTCAGCCGATTATAGCAGCAGATGATAATAATAGTACAAAGAGTAGGTTTCCGTATAGGTGTCTTCTGTTACTCTCAGCCGATTATAGCAGCAGATATAATAATAGTACAAATAGTAGGAAATTCAGTTTTGCTACAGTAAACACATTCGGGTGCTATATTATATTATATAATTTTGACCGCGATTTTCTGCAATGGGTTTTCAATGTAATACGCCTGAATGGAATTCTCTGCAGCTGATCTACTGTGTATATTACTTGATTGAGATGTATAAAGCTTATTGAGATGTATAATCAGTTTGGTTCCATGTCTCTAATAGATGCCATTACCCAATACTACGTCCCCTGAGAAGATTGAAAATGATTGTCCTGTAGACCAAGTACCAACTCGACAACACTAGACACCATTATGCTCACAAGTAGCTCATGCATTAAAGTGGGGACTTTATAAGTTGAGTAGCAGTCTGTGATGAAGAACTTTCAAAGCACCTATAACTTACTATATGGTGACAATTCATAAGAACTTTGTTATAAATTAAAGATTAGTCTCACATCTTGCACTGTAAGGACGTTTTAGTCCCACATCTTGTAAAATATGCAATAGTAGTCCCACAACTTGTATCCCGCGAGCATTTTAGTCCAGTTTGATCAAATTTCAGCAAGTTTGACTAAAGTCATCCACCTACGGCGTCCTAATTTCTTTTAAATAACCTAGTGTATTTCTTTATAAGTTGAGTAGCAGTCTGTGATGAAGAACTTTCAAAGCACCTATAACTTACTATATGGTGACAATTCATAAGAACTTTGTTATAAATTAAAGATTAGTCTCACATCTTGCACTGTAAGGGCGTTTTAGTCCCACATCTTGTAAAATATGCAATAGTAGTCCCACAACTTGTATCCCGCGAGCATTTTAGTCCAGTTTGATCAAATTTCAGCAAGTTTGACTAAAGTCATCCACCTACGGCGTCCTAATTTCTTTTAAATAACCTAGTGTATTTTTTCTTGCATTTGAGTTTTTGGTACGGATTGACATGCAGATGCACCTGTCAATAGACGTAGAAATAAAATAGTTAAACTTTAAGCTTGGGAGAAATTTGAACTTTGTACCTTCATGTATCTACCAATCCTCCTAAGCCACTACACCAACACGAACTGTTTGCTAACTTAAAAGGACGTAATTTATTTATACAACATAGAAGCACACACGTACGCTAAAAATGTTTGCGTCGTCTATACCAAATCAATTCGTCATGCGCATATCAGCACGGTCCATAATATCTATCGTGTAGCTGTAGTGTCTAGAATAAACTCGAGTTGTAACGGTAGCTAGTAGTGGATATTTTTCTAGAATAGTCGGTTCCTGACTTCTATATAAGGACATGTATCCATGGAAAAATGCATTTTAAACTCTGGCTATGTGGAGGCTGTTATTTTGAACATTTTAAAAAATACAATTCAAAGTATCAAATACACCTCCTAAAAATATGTACATGACGTAAGCTTTTTGAGTGTGTAAAATTTCAACCCGGGTTGATTTATGTTAGGGCTACACAAAAAAAAGACAAATCAGACATGATCTAAAGGTGCACTATTTACAAATCCAGACCACTATTTTTGTCTTTTCTATGTTGCTCAGGACACAAATTGTTTCGGATTGAAAATTGCATATATTTTTTAGATTTTTTCACGGCTTTCGAACACGTATTTTTAAATGACCAAAATAACACATATGGCCTGGTGTATACACTCAATCAAAGTTCACTTCACTTATACGTGTGCACTAGCTAGTATAAATAATGTGTGTGTGCGTATAGGCGAGGTAGGATGAATCAGGCTGAAAATAATGTATAATAAACGACCGCTCTTGATAAAATCACATTGGTGCTTGTACTGTAATGGCGTAGCTCGTGAGTTCAATTCTCACAATTGTACTATTTGTTTTCTTATTTATACTACCATTGAAATACTCATTTTGAAAAAACCTGATGCCTCATGTCATCTTCAGAATGAGTTTTGATCAAGAGATGGACAAATTCGTTCAAAATCACAGAAATTTGATTGAATTGGACTAAAATGTTTTTGGGTTGTAAGTTGTGGGACTAATATTGCTCGCTTTGCAAGATGTGGGACTAAAACGCACCCGTGACGCAAGTTGTGGGACTAAAAATGTATATATCTCTAAATTAAATATTGGCCAGTCATGAAGATTTTGGAAGAACTTTACAAATTAAGACGGGTCCCTTGTGAATATTCTTATCCTATACTCACTCCGTTCACAATAAGATTGCATTATGTGTTTAATCAAAGTCAAACTTTTCGAAATTTGACCAAATATTTAGCAAAAAAAATATCTATGATATAAAACTTATAGAATTAGAATCTTTGTAAGTTATATTTTCATAATATATGCATTTTGAATAATGAATGTTGATATATTTTCCTATATTCTTAATAAAAGTTGACAAAGTCTGACTCTAAAAAATCCTAGAATGCGAAGTAATAAAAAATGGAGAGAGTACTAGAATCTTTAGAATTTGGCATGTGACTATTTAGTACCATAAAAAATTCTTAGGCTGCATATAATTCAAGACATTCATGTAACTTCAAGTAATCATTCGATAGAAATTCCACTTGGTGAGTGAGAAGAATTTGATCATGCATCTAGACTATAATAGAAAAAAATGTTGGTCTAAATTCCCATACGTGTTTTGTAGTATTTATTACAGTTGGGTTTTCATATACTGTTGTTGAGGATTATGAATAGATTAGTGGACTTTTCGCATAAAAAAGGTCACTGGAATGAACTATTCCGTATCAATTGACAACTGATTAATCCTTCCTCTTCGGCATGCGAAATATATTTGTTGCACATTGCAAGGAACTGGATTCGGGTGGGCTTAAAGAAAGTTCTAAACTCCGGTAGGCCCTAGGAGACCTCCCGCATTATTTTCTTTATCAAATATAAATATGTTCCTATGTGAGGACTTTCTAATAGGATGCACTGTAACTAGCATTGTCGATTGGCCGATGTATAGCATATTTACGATTAAATTGCAATAGGTGATGATGGTATGGTGGATCGTCCGAATTTGCCCCTCAATATGAAAATATTTACTGGTCCACGCCACCGCAGAGCCCTTGGCATGTTTCCCTCGCCTGTCTCGTCCCGTTCGGAACTTGTCTCCCACCCTCGTTCTCCTTTGCTTCTCTTCCCATGAAAATACCTACCCTATCGATCTCCGATGAGCTCCATGTCGGTCACGACGTGGACATGTCATGGAATAGCGGGTTTCATCTTCATCTTCCAAGTTCACCCGAAAATACTTCGTATCATCGAGACTATTTCGGACCATCATAATTGTGAAAGTACTCATGAAGGACTGGTCTATATTTTATGAAGTACTTTTTAGATACTCGTGGCGTACCACTCTCCATTTTATAAAGTTCTTATGAATCACCTCCCTATAATAAGTTATTTCACGGAGTATAACAATTATTTTTAGAGGTGCTTTCGAGGTGCTTCACGGCGCACAACTATCTATGGCACAATGTGTACTCCTATCACAATAATGTTATATTTTTATCAAATTACGCTCATCAAATGACGAATAAAAAAAAGGAAAACTCAATGTTCCTAGCAGAAATGTTAATTTTCTAGTAATTGTGATCTAGGTGAATTAGTATGGAAATGTGCCTTTCAAAATGAATCGAAACACACTTGATGAGGTGCTTTCGAAGTTCTTCATCACGGACTACTACTCCAAGAGAAACCTTCTCCGGGACGGTGAGTGTCGATCTCAATATCCCTTGTGCAACGATGTTGCACTAGATTGGTCGACATGTAGATGATGGAGACGTTGTCACAATAGACTACCTTGGTAGAACGAAGCGGTCGATGGAGTTCCTGAAGAAGCTGTTGAAGTCAACACCACTCTACAACCGCATGAGCAACTGTGTGGTACTCAACCTCTGCACTGGATCAGGAGACGGCGTTCTGTCTCTTTGGGGACCAAGAGATCAAACTATCGCCATAGTAGACACAATAACCCGATGTAGAGCGCCAAGAGTCTCTGCATCTAGCCCGGTCAGCATCAGAGTAGGTCGTCAGATCAGTCAAGGATGTGGCACGAAGATGAAGACCAAACTCCATAGTACCACCATCTCCCGATCCAATGCGAAGGACACGCTTGACGAGAGCAAGATGAGGTTATTGTGGAGCATGCATGTGAATTCAAATCTCTTGTACCGTATAGGATATATCCAGCCATGTCAATAAGAGTACACATCGTGTCGTTGGTAGTGTCGAGCGTTGTGCAGGGTTGGAGATACCACCGTTATTACCGGTGGTCTTGTTCTTCGGCTTGTAAACAAGTTTTTTCTTATCGGAGGTGGAGGATTTACCATGATAACCAGCGCTAGTGCATGGTGGCAGAGGAGGGTGGGCCTTTGCGACGAGGCCCGTCGACACGGTGTTGGTTGAGGCGTTGGCTGCTACATCTCCTCCATCATCAACATGTTGCAGACTCGGAGGAAGGTGGGTGATGGGTTGGTCATAAATATGACCATGACGGCGGAGGAGAACCGCGAGAGGGTGTTAAGGACAAGCATGCGATAATAGATGGTGGATTCATTGTCAGTGAGTGCATCGACCATCTTCTTCCGGTGGTAGTAGTCGGTGATGGAGGAGGTTCCCTAGAGGAGTTGGCAAAACTCGTTGTCGAGGTGGATTGCCTTGGTCGCCTTATTGGTGGTGAAGTGACCGCAGGCGGTGGTCCATTGTTGATGAAGACCTTCACCGGAGCCGGAGATGGAGCGGTTCACCAGAGCTGGTGCAGGAGAGAGATGTGCGACGCCATCCAAGGATTACACTGCCCCGAGGCGCGCCATTACCTTACACACCTGCACGTAGAGGGGTAAGAACCATGACCTCTGACCTTATTCATCTCATGGAAGGGCCCTCGCCGGAAAATTTTATTCCACCGTGTTGCTCAGAGATGGCCCAACACCTCCAACATGTGAAGTATTCATTTAATATGCTATTTCTTTGTATCAACTAATGAACTATAAGGCACTTATTATTTTCAAAGGTGCTTTTGAGATATGCCATAATGAACCACGCTCCAACTTGTCAATTTATTATGTTTTGCCTTTGTGTCATTAGAAATTTTACATTTCGATAGATGATAGTGAGCACACTAATGTAGATATTATTTTTTGACTATCAGTCCATATGTTTTTGGGTAGTGAACACACCAAATAAACGATCTTAATCTCTAGCACCCCGTGTTGGAAATATGCCCTATAGGAAATAATATGTGTGTTATTATTTATATGCTATTATTATTCTTAAGTATATATTATGTGCTATAATTATATTTGTTCCAAAATATCAGATTTGGAGGAAAACCAAACAACCCGTGTAGAACTATAAACACCAGAAGATATGCCTAGTTTTTCCACCAAAATTAGTTGTCTTATTACTATTAACAAGTCCTCTTGACTATGTATTACAAGAATGCCAATAGTGAGTGAGAATAACTAACTAAAATAGTACTAAAGCAAGAATAACATGAAAGAAACCAACATCTAAATCTCGCCAAACTCGTGTGGATAAGTTGGGTCCATAGGTGGCTTATGGATCGCGTGCTCTACCACCCAAGGGCTGACAATATATTCCTTTTCTTTTAATTCGATCATCATGTTATATTATAAGCACAGTCTACTAATACATGTAGATTGTCATGATGACATTTTTGTTTCATTTGATAATTCTGAATTTTTATATATCATTACAATGGCTACTGGAAACGAGTGACACAAAACTGCACAAAATAGTCCATGTTGCTCCATAGGACAAGTTTCAAGAATATTCATGAAGGATCACTCCCTAATTTATGAAGTTTTTTGGAGATATTCATGACGTACCATTCTATCATTTATAAAATTCTTATTGATCCGAGGCTAGAAAATTGTCCATGCATGATAGACATAATTTGTTTTTTGATGATTGCGGTGATTGTTGCTATTTCACGCTAGCTAGTCATGGACAACGGTAATCTTCTGACGGTCACAGTTATAGTGAATAACTAATTATGAGGAGGTTGTGACGATCACAGTTATAGTGAATAACCAATTATGAGGATGTTGTGATGGTCATGGACACGATCATGGTGTGGACATGTCATGGACCAGCGGGTTTCATCTCCATCTTCTAAGTTCACTCAAAAAATACTTCGAGATTCTTGTGTCATCAAAAGTATGTCGCACCATCATAATTGTGAAAGTATTCATGAAGAACTGGTATGTTTTATAAAGTACTTTTGAGATATCCATTGCGTACCACTCTCCAAGTTATAAAGTTCTTATGAATCTCCCCACTACTAATAGCTCTTATATATACCAATCTCATAGAACCACGCGCTTATACATATATTTCTCTATGATGATTGAAATATGCGTTATAGTTTACATTTATGTAATTTATTTCTCCCTAGTATACAGACAAAAAGCTACTCATCGAAAAAATATACCTTCACTAATTGACATGGCAGAATGTGGTATCTTACAGCGAACGGTACAGACACTCATTTTATCATGTACGCCCATAGAACATCTATGAGGTACTGTACTACATATTATCGAGTTCAATATGTACTTTATGTTAGATTCATTACAACATAGTCATCTCTTTATTTTCTCTACTTATACTGTATTTTATCTACATACACCAGTGGTTCCCAAAAGGTGTATATCGATAAAATCTATGATGCTACAATACTCTTATATTGCAAGACGAATCGCTGCTCAATACTCTTCCAAAACAACATAGTTCACATCCTAGTTTTGGGCATCCAATGATGATGCACCAGGGTTGAATAATACATGCTCCCTGGTGATTCTAAGAACACGAGTCATGTTTATCCCGCTCCCAAAAATCTCAGAGCATGACATTAGGTGTCAACCCAAGTTGCACAGGAAGTTTTTATTGTGGCCAACAATTCCATGGTTAGAACAACACAACTCATTCCTAAGCTTCTTCGTCTTCCTATCAACTATAGGGCAACCAGAGTTGTGACCCCTGATGCAGCACTAATGGCGGCAAATACATAGATCGTTGCTAAGACCATGGCGTACTTGTTGTCGAGCTCATCCCGGAGCCCCGAGCCTTCACCACGTTGGCGCTTTCTCTTGCGAAAAATACTACCGAGCTTGTTTATCTTGATGCACTAATAAATTTTAACATAAAACCTTAGGCATGTAGTTTCTACATGATATATGAACGATTATACGTGGAGGAATTCAATCCTAACGTGAGAAATCAAAAGGGAAAATTAATCAAGCTTGAGTTTGTCCACTAATTCAATGAGAGAATTTCAACCATGAAATTCTGAAAATAAAGCATGGATAGGGAGAGAAACATATCGATATGTTTATCCCCCACTCAAACGAACGAAATTCGCGACGAATCAAGTGCTCTAGGTGGGTTTTGAGACGTTTAGAAAGAGAGTTTGAGAGAAACAATGAGGGGAGGAAGAACCCTAGCCTGCCCCGACCCATTTAAGTGGTCGCGGCAAACTATACGGTGGGAGCTATACGGCCGGGCTAAGTAGCTCCCGCCGTATAGTTTTGGCGGCGGCGAGGGTTAGGTTTTCCCAAACGCCAGATCACAAGTATATGGACACAACTATACGGTCGGATCAAATGGTCCCGCCGTATAGTTGGTCGTCAAACCTTATGTATCGGAGCCCCAAGTTTTGAAAATTTTGTCGATAACTATGCGGCTGGAATAAATATTCCCGCCGTATAGTTGGTCGTTACAACTCCTGGAACATGTTTTTTCTCCCAAATTTTTAGAGATACACTTTTTATATAAACAATGTTATTAAGATCTAATTTCTACATATAAAGCTCAAACCTTATTTTATACACTAAATCTATGCTCATTCAGTCGATATTTCTACTACTTTTTGACAGCTACATTTTTTACGGGTGTGCTTCCGCACGAATGTCTGTGAAAAAGTTGTAGGAATGCGATGAACTTCTTATTTTTAACTCTATTTTATTGATACGATGGGTTGATTCTCATTAAGCATTTTATTAAGAACGGTTAAATATTTCAACCATTTTTCTGTCCTCGAATTCCTATCTTGGGTTGCCCTTTATCAAAGACACTTACCGTATGAACTCGTTTTGTCAATGGAACATACCTTTCTCCTGCTTTTAGTATTTTTTGGAAAATACCGGATTATTTCAGCATCATAAACATTGAAGATTATTTTCCCCTCAGCACAATCAACTGACGCTCCTACAGTACTAAGGAAAGGTCTTCCAAGTATTATAGATAATTTTTCATCCTCTGGCATTTCAAGAATAATAAAGTCAGTGGGAATAAGATGCTCATCTATTCTAAGTAGGACATCCTCAATCATACCAACAGGTTGTTTAGTGGATTTGTCAGCCATCTGTAGAGTGATAGTAGTAGGGGAGTAATCTCCTAATCCTAACCTTTTATAGAGGGAATATGGCATTTCACTAACACCTGCACCTAAATCACGTAAGGCATTATGGATTTCAGTTTTGCCTATTAAACATGAAATAGTTGATATTCCGGGATTTCCTGATTTAGATAATATCCTCCCATTCGCAGGGTAACTAGTCACCATGGCAACTGTTTCACTTATCTCTTTCTTTCTATTAAGAATATCACGGAGGAATGTAGAATAGGCAGGCACTTTTATTGCATCCGCAAAAGGAATTTCTAGACGAAGATCACTTAATGCCTTTTTTAAAGAGTCATAGATTACCTCATTTGGTGCTTTCTTTTTGCGATCTGGATATGGAAGTTTCTTACTCCTGTCTTTTACCTTTTGCGGAGGATCAGGCTAATCTTGCGAACCCTAATCTAGATGGAAAGAACAATCTCAAACCCTAATCTTGCAAGGTGGAGACCTCTCTCTCAAGCACAAGTAATTGCTATGGAGGTGTGGTGTCTAGGAGATCGAAGATCATGGAGTGAGATGAAGAACGTGTTTCCCTTCTTCTTCGGATCTCTTCTTTCTCCCTTTTGGATGTGATGGTGGCTCGAGTGTTCTGTTTTCGACCTCGGCCTCTTCATGAAAGTTGTCCCTTTTAACAAGATTAAGCATATGACAACTATACGACGGGAACTATACGGCAAGAAAAAGATTCCCGCACAGAGGTTAGTGATGAGAGCCTTGGGTTAGTGATCAATGTTTCTATTGGATTTCCAATTCAAATCCCCCACGGGTCAATGACTTGCTATGATTCTGTGAGAACAATAAACTAAATAGGATGGAAGCAACGAGCGTGTAAGTAACCAATCTCTAAATCTTGGCAGACTCATGTTGGGGACAAGTTGGGTCCCTAGGTGGTGTATGAGTCGCGTTCTCGACCACCCAAAGTCTGACAATATTTTTGTGTCAAAATTGGTCCACCTAGTTGGCATCCCTACTACACTAGCTTTCTTTTCGTCTAATTCGATCATGATGTTGTATTAAAAGCATTACCAACTAATACACATAGTAAGTTATAAAGATATTTTTTATTTCATTTGGTAATTACGAATCTTGTATATCAACCAAACGACTACTAAAAAGAGTGACACAAAGCTGCACAAAATAGTCCAGAAATATTCATGGCGGACCAATCCATTATTTATAAAGTTCTATGAAGATATTCATAACGTACCAATCTCCCATTTGTAAAGTTCTTAACCATCAAGGCTTCAAAGTCCATCATGCATGATAAACCACCCGCTCTAAACATGGGGATTAAGCGTTTGCCACATTTCGAAATGGGGTTAAACCAAGGATGCACATAACCCTTTATTACGAAGTCTTAAGTACATTTTACTAGAACATAGTTATGACTAACCTTTCATGTATAGTCCATCTCAATGTACCGGTCTACAATTTATATGGTCCTTCTCTATTTTTTATATCGGACCACTCACATATTCATAAGGTCCCCATGTCTGTTATTACCATGTTGAGACTTAGTCCAGTCAATGGTTGATTAAACAATTTGGACTCGAAGAACAAGTTTATAAAGCTCAATCCTCTTTTCTCGCTTGTAATTCTCAGCAAGTACTTCTCGGCAACATAACTTATTTGATTTTTAAAAAAAAATTGCCACAAAGAGCAATTGGTGTGGACAAAATTACATGATTTATGAAAATCTTTCTCAGTACGTGATTTATGAAAATCTTTCTGAACTAGGAGAAAATTGATGGGTACCCATACAAGTACATTGCGCGATCCATCAATCAAAAAATCACAGGTACACAAAACTTGACATTCCTCCTATGACCGGGCTAGGATTTGACCATCATTTTGTATCGAAAGCCTTATCTATTCACACATATAAGAATTTATAAAAAACTTTTTACAGTATGTATATGATATCAATGAATATCTACCAAAGACCGGATTTGTAAAGCTTCAACAGTTTCATAATGTGACAATATTAATGTTTCAATTTTGTACATGTGTTTCATAAGTTCTTCCATGATTTTTTTTTAAAAGTTGGTGTACCATAACTACAGAGTCATGTGGTTGAGAAGTTACCCGTGATTGAGAAATTCTTCCAAAAAAATATAAAGTCCTTATCTCCTGTCTAAGTAGCTCTTAAATTTCTCCTCATATTACACATTATCTTGTATGTATGTAAGTAGAAGCCTCAAAATCACGATAGAAACGGATAGAGGGCAATGGAAAGTTCAAATTAGCCCAAGTCGGGTGATAAGTAAGAACTACTGACATCAATAAATATGTACATTGATTAATCAGAAACTCACAAATCCATCTATAAAAAGGTAAACCACAAATCCATGACAGAGAGAAAACATCACATGCAAACAACATATTAATGGGGAGACTAGATGTAGTGCCCCTCCTTCCAGGCAAGCAGCTCCGGCATAGCACTTCGACCACAATCCCGGAACTCCCCCGCGCGGGGAGGCACCTGAGCGAAGCTTCGCTGACACGACTATCCAATCGAGCGGGAGGAGGCCCGTGGGCGAGTCAATGGCCGGGGTTCATGGCGGCGGAATGTCGTGATAGAGCCGCAGGATACGAGCAGCGGAACATGGTAGGAGACGAGTGGAGTGGTGAGGGCGAGCGGCTTAAGTCTTATTGGTAGTGGGGCTATGCACGTGGCTTGGTGGGGGAGATGTGAGAATGAGGGCATCGTAGCGGCGGCGGCAGGTGGAGTCGATCGAGGCTGAGGATGGTCGTGTCTACTTCTAGGGCTGGGTACTTGGTGGGGATCTCGTGTGTGGTAGTGTGGATTAGCTACTTAACGATATTATTATATTTGTCTTATCCGTTGCTACATATTGTTTCATTCAAGAGATAATTTTAGTCCCACAACTTGCAATGTGAGAGCATTTTAGTCCCACAATTTGTAAAATGAGCAAGATTAGTCCCATAACTTGCAACCAGTAAGCATTTTAGTCCAATTCGACCGAATTTATACGATTTTGACGGAATTTGTCCACTGTGGCATCATAATTTTTGCAAATAACTCCAATATACTTTTCCTGCCGCTTGTGATATTCGTACGTACAAATAAGAAAATATTAGGGGCAGCAAAAGGACTTAAACTCATGACCTGCGCACCTAAGGTTATATAAGCTTTGCCACTACAACACCCATGATAACATGTTAACTTGTAGAACACATTATTATTATATATATTATATTTTGTCTGATGCGTTACGCACACAGAAGAAAGAGTTAGCAGTCACACAATATGCTAGTTAGTTCTTGTTGGCTCACACGGCATGAAACATAAAAGAGAAATTAAGTATACTAGCGTACGCATACACACGCAGTGAAGTGGAGCTTGATTGATATTGTATACGTTCAGGCTACATGTACCATTTCTTTTGGTCATTCAAAAATATGAATATTTTTTAAAAAGGATGCAAAATTTTAATCCAAAATAATTTGTGCACGCGCGAGCATTTTTACGTGTATGTGTATGTGCTGACAAAAAAATTCTGCAAATTTTTAATCCGAAATAATTTTGCTAAAAAGATGAAAAAAAGATTATGATGACAATGGACGGCAACCTAGAATTTCTATCATGCGAGCATGCTTTTGTATTATATAAAAGAACTACAGACTCGTTTGTAGCAAATAACATTCGTAGTGTGGTGGCTTGTCTCGGTGTGAAGCTATATGGTGGTACTAGTGTGGTGGCTTGTCTCGGTGTGAAGCTATATGGTGGTACTAGGTTCGACTACAGCCCGTCCATACAAATTTTTATTATTTAATTTGTATGTCTATTGACAAGTGGGTCTGCACAAGGACATAAATGTCAAAGAAAAATATAGAGGGGTTATTTTAAAAAATTGATCATATGGTGGACAAATTTAGTCAAACTTGCTAAAATTTAATTAAATTGGACTAAAATGTTCTTGGGATGCAAGTTGTGGAACTAGTGTTACCCACTTTACAAGATGTGGGACTAAAACGCTCATGCGATGCAATATGTGGGACTAAAAGTGTATATACCTCTTATTGTCAACTGTAAGGACCCGTCGCTCTCAAGGAGCGGGTCTTGTTAATTTCGACGCAGTTATGATTTGTTAGAATTCTTCATCAAAATTAGAATATGCTGACTCTAATATTGCAATTTTTTGTATATAGACACAATGGCTACCGAAAATGAGTGACATAAAGCTGCACAAAATAGTCCGTGTTGCTACATATTCCATGTTTTGGAAATATTTAACAATACACATAGTAAGTCATAATGATTTTTTTGTTTTATTTGATAATTCTCAATTTTTGTATATCAACACAATGGCTACTTGTAACGGGTGACACAAAGCCGCACAAACGTCCATGTTGCTCCACGGGCCAAGTTTTTGGAATATTCATGACGAACTAATCCATAATTTATAGAGTTCTTTTAAGATATTCATGACGAACCAATCTCTTATTTATAAAGTTCTTATCAATTGGAGGCTATGAAAGTGGTCACGCATGATAGACCATCCATTCAACACATGGGGATTAAGCATTTTCCATGGTTTACTAGAACCTTATGACTAACTTTTAGGGTATAGTCCATCCATAAAAAATCCTTTCAAGTATAGCGAGAAAATCATGTCTGTCGTGACCATGTCGAAAGATATCTTCCTCTCTAATTTATAAAGGTCTTCTAGGATATTCATGATGGACCAATCTCTAATTTATAAAGTTCATATAAATCGTGAGTAGTTCAAGTAAAAGAAATTAATAAAATACCAATTTTAGTAGGAATACAACCATCAATAAAAGACACCACTTTTAGCATTGACACTGCAAGAAATTTTCAAACCCAACCCAAAAAAATGCCGACTGCCGGATTTGTTACACATAGGGCATATAGATACAACCTTATGGATAAAAGCATGAAACTACTAAGAGTTTATTATCTTGTTGCAACCATTCAGGAGATCGATATGCAGTAAAAAAAATCTCGTTTTCAACATCTCGGACGTTAAGGATTCAATGCTTGCAGAAGTTCATTTAAGGAATCATGGATTCATCTCCTTAAGACAATTTTCGAGATATGCATCTAGTTCCATTCAAAAAAAACCCTATCGGGTATAGTACAAAATATGGGAATTAAGCATTTGCCATAGTTTATTAGAAACATTACGACTAACCTTTTAGGTACATTCGGTCTCAAAAAATAAAGAATTGCACTGCCCCAACACGTGTCTTTACCTTCCACACACGTGCGTCAAGGGGTAAAAACCATGGCCTCTGACGTTAGAGTATCAAGATTGAACTAAACATGCTAGCGACTGAGTACATGGATATGGCATTAAAATACAGGGAGGTTATGCCCAAAAGTTGTGAGGCTTAGCCTGAATTTAGTCTGAGTGAACAAGTATTATCTCCCTTTGTTGTCAAGTACTCGCAACTGATTGACCATGCACAGTCAAATCTCAAGTGCACAAAATAATACTGTGCTTTGACTTATAATCAGTTCTATCACACGCACAACAACATTTCTTATAATTTTGTCACATTATGCACCAAGGACAAAAATGTTTTTGTTTAGGTTCCCGTTAACCCCATTAGTTCAATGCACAAGAGTGTCGTATAAGGCAAAAAAAATTATACAAATTGGTCAAATAAAGAATTAAAATTTTTAGTATTAAATAAGGAATTATATTGGAAAGTAGTGTTAAATAAGGAATTCTAATTCTCTCGTAGGTTAAGTTTATGCTCGTGTTTTATCAACGTTTAAAATTCTTGATTTGAGATAGTCTGGAACTACTGGAGCTAGACACATATGAGTGGTTTGCCTATTATGATAAAACCTCTTTCTATGAAAAAACTTTTCATAGTTTACCCTCTACTAGTAAAGTAAAGAGAAAATTCCTTATTTGACACTACTTTTCACCAATGTTAAGGAAATCGGTAATCGTTAGCTGCTCGGTTGGTTTGGGAGTAGCGATTAATCGGAATTCGGACGATTAACTGATTTAATAGGTCGGCTATTAATCGGTGCAGCCTATAAAAATTAGCACATAAAACACGTATGAATCCTTAGCCTTAAGCTCCCGGATGAGATCCTCAAGGAGCTCGAGCTATTATATTTGAGGTCTGGTTGACAATTACGAGGAACTGGTCAACAACGACAAGGAACTAGTTGGTGATGGCTGAAATCAAGCTCCTGGAGGCAGGGATCGAACGGGAGCTTCGCAAAACCTACTTCATTGGGGCGAGCTAGCGGATGGATGGGCGATATGTGTTGATAATTTTGCAACTTTTTTGACCAAGTATAGTGGTTAATCGGGAACATACCTAGTAATCGGAGTGTTAGACCTATTAATCGGGCTAAACGATTAACACAAAGGATTAGTGATAATCGACACGGTCAGGTCCCTAGTAGCGATTAATCGGCCTATTAATCGCTGATTCAGCCTATTTTTTAAACAGTGCTTTTCACTATGATTTCTTATTTAACACCGAAAACTTTTCACTTCCCTATTTGGCCATTTCTGTAATTTCTTTGCCTTATATGACATTTCAGTGTATTTTGAGACCTAACGGAGTTAACTAGGGACCTAAAAAGACGCTTTTGCCCCTGATACATAATATGATAAAATTATAAGAAATGTCGTTGTACGCCGATGGAACCAAAAATTCAACACACGTGATGGAACCTATGCCATAATTTGATATCATATCCCTGCAAATAGTGCATATATTTATAATCAATTATATAATTAACTAAAAAATCTCACAATAATTAGAAACATCCCGCCATCTATTTTAAATGGGCTTTAGACTATTGGGACGCTGAGGTGCTCAAGTCCGAGAAGGCCATCACATGGGACGGCAGGCAAAGCTAATCAAAAGGACGATAAGCATTTGGTTTTTGGATCTCCACGTGCTACTCCGCACCCGAAAAAAATGCAATGCACTGCTCACGCGCCCGCGTGACCGTGCTGCGCAGTCAAATACGAGGAAAGAAGTTTGCGGTGTGTTACACATAAACGAGTCAAATGATTAAACCAGAGGCATTGGGGTCTAGCTAGAAAAAAATAACGGATTAATAGAACTGACGATAGTGTCATATAAGGCAAAGAAATTTTACAAGTGGTCATATAAGAAAGTGAAAAGTTTTCAGTGTCAAATAAGATAACATATTAAGAAGTAGTGTGAAATAAGGATTTTTCTCTAAAGTAAATTAGTACTCTTCCCGTTCAGAAATGTAAGACACTTTATCTTTGTGAAATAAATGTATCTAGACATATCTTTTATATATGAGTTTACTCTAAACCTCTAAGAACCTATACACTAAAAGATGACTAGATACGTTTGATTCACAAACCTAATACTCTCGGATTTGTTAAAATTTAGATGGCAAATTTTGATAAATATAAGACATCTATTTTAGGACGGAGGGAATATTATATTTATAAATGGAGGTAGTAAATGCTTTGATTAGAAACGTGTGACAGTTAAATGGAAAACTGTAGTACTTCATGAGAAACCCGTGAGTACTTGACGCTCCAAACGACCACGACTTTATAGATAAGTTCTATGTACATCAGGTTAGCTTTGACCATCAGTCTATACGGGAGTATGTACGAGATGAAATGTATCGCTGACAATATTAATTCCCTGCGATCTAAATTAGTGTTTTAGGTTTGTTTAGATTCAAATATATCTAACACTAAAATAGGCCTAGATATATCCAAATCTAGTTAAATCTGAGAACGTTAATTTGGATCAGAGGAAGTAATACAGATTTTGTTTCTAGACAACACAAGGCGGCAAGGCATACATATGCGCAACAGACCATTCACTTGTACTCCCTCCGTTTGGAAATATAAGATGTTTTACGTTTGTAAATAAGATGTATCTAGACACATTTTAGTGTCTAGATTCGTTTGAACATATACACTAAAAGATGTCTAGATACATCTCCTTTACAAACCTAAAACATCTTATATTTCTAAACGGAGGGAGTATTACACTAAAATCCAATTGCAGTCCTTTTGAGATGTTCATTAAGTACCAATCCGTAATTTATAAAGTTCTTTTGAGATATTCATGTCGTACCAACCTCTAATCTATAAAGTTTGTACGGATCATCTGCATAAGTTATTTCATTTAGTACAACACTCAATATTTAAATCTTAACGGCTTGATATGTGTCATGCAGTCCCCCATGATCGACCACGTAGTACTTGTAATGGGTTGCCATAATTCCATTGAGTTCTATTCTGAAACTGGAATATCTCTTCACAGTTGACCGCAACTTAGAAACTGGGAAAAGAAAGCATGCACTTCTTTTCCGTACAGACAAGTAGTTCCTTCGATCATCCATATAATCCCCCATAGTTCCGACCTGTCTCCGCCAACATAGTTCATTGACAATTCCATAGAGTTCTATTCTAAAACTGAAATATATCTTCATTGTTGATTGCATCCGTGTAACTGAGAAAAAAAAATCATGCAGATCATCCATATAGTTCCAGAAATCAAAGTCCAACACAACTTCAAATGACAAAGGACAAGATGTATAAACTGAATCAAGGACAATACACGTTTCCACGATTGGATCACCTCGGTATTTTCAAGTTTACACAAGGACTGCAATTACGAATACGAGGAAAGTGGAACCTCTATGGAACCGTTCTTAACATGAGGGTGGTCCTTTATGAAGAACCTCATACACCTTTTTCATTATAGGTTTTCCTAACATATATCATTGATGTTCCAGAGAAGATATATGTGTTCCATTACAAATTGTTTTCACCGTGGTTTCACATAGGTTCTGCAAAGTCTGGCATGATGAAACGATTATAATCGACTGTCAACTAGATTGTACAATATTATTTTTCACAAGTACCTCATGTATTATGGTAAAGGGTGTGAAATAATAAGTCTTTACTATGTGGAATAACTTATTGTAGGGTGACAACCAATAAGAACTTCATAAATGAGATACTGGTATGTCATCAACATCTCCAAAGAACTTTATAAATTATAGATTGGTACATCATGAGCTTTAGAAATTATAGTCACAAAAAAATATTGACATACCTTGGGTGGTCGAGCATGCGAATAGGCCGACTCATACGATGCCACCAAGGGACCCAACTTGGCCCCGCCATGAGTCCAGTGGGTGGCATGAATCGGCCACAGCCTTAGTTTCTCTATAGAAAAACATAGTATATGTTGTATTAAGAATCAATATGAAAGTTTTGACACACTACGACTTTAATTTAAACGCTGCATGCAACTCTTGATCTATTTCAAATCAACATTCCGGATAACACACACTCTTTTTGTACTTCCATTTCTGGTTCATTCGTATATGAATTAGGCTACAGATTAAGCTCACCAATCTTGTGTGCTCGCTACCCAACTACATCTGGAACAATAGTCGAAAAATTCCATCTGGTTTACTCATTATCATCTGCACTTGTACAATTTCTATAGACACAAACACGAATCATAATAAAGTTGGAGTGTGGACTGAAATGAAATTCCTGTCTAGTAGGTTGAAGTTATAAAGTTATTCCATGGAGTATTCTTTTTTGAGTGATGGTACTAGTCCACACATTTAATGGAGCGGGACTCCATAATTTTCATATGGGAACACCCTAGCATATAAATGTCAGCAAAAAATATCTGTTATGCTTTGATTTTGATAAAGTTATTCCAAGGATTGCTTGAAGTACCAATAGAGCATTAATACCCAAGTCTTGAGAATAAAATAATAAAATAAGAACCAACTCGTCCCTGGATTGCTTTTTCACCAAATGCGGAAGAGGAATGTGCCCAATTGGTGAGCAGACAGGTCCTTAACAAGGGTGGGCTCATGAAACTGAATCCATGAAGCACCAGCTGCATTCAGCTCAGCATAAACCTCCCTGCAATTATTTAAGAATTAGATACTGAAGAGTAAAGTACAAACAAAATGTTGCTTGATTTAGTCGATGCTTACTTGTAGATGGGAAGAATGCTATCAAGGAGTGAAAGAAGAGATTATGATTTGTCCACACCCTTTGCTACCTTAGAGAGAAGCAAGAATGAGACTGGCCCAGCAAGAGCTAGAACAGGGTCTATGCCAAGCTGCATGGAAGTAAGAACATTTAGTAGGCGGACATCATTATATTTGAAATACAAATGGCATGGCAAGCCGGTTCTCTTCCGATATGTATATATTATCATCGCCTAATAGATATAGAGAGGGTTCTACTGTACCACTACCATTATGCAACACAGAATAAGAAGATAATTCTGTTGGGGGTTTGTTGAACACAAATTATACAGCAATTAAGCAACCAAACATCCCGCATCATTAAATCTAAACTCACCATAACCCATTCGTCAATAACTTACAATATTGTTGCAAACTGTGCTTTCTGACTCCAAAGTGAAAAAAGTAAAACACAAATCATATATCCTTGGTTTGAAGATATGCTCAATGATTATTGGAGAACCGAAACAAACCACTCATAAGGTATTAGCAATATTTATCAGTTGCTATAACTTCGAACATCACAGATCTGAACATTAATTTGAGGTCTAGATCGCCAACGAGCACTAGAAAATGCATATGAGTAAGAAGACA
Organism: Avena sativa; assembly: GCA_916181665.1. Taxonomy (NCBI): domain Eukaryota; kingdom Viridiplantae; phylum Streptophyta; class Magnoliopsida; order Poales; family Poaceae; genus Avena; species Avena sativa. Next base: position 310,040,399 of record OV702284.1, on the reverse strand, counting down.
CCGACTCTAATTTGACGTGGGGACCCCATGGGAGATTTTTTTTAGCTAGCAGGACTTTATAAATCTGATCCAGAACTTTATAAGTTGTTTACCGGGACTATGTAACAACTCCTTAGCACCGTCCAGACAAAATTTGGAAGCTCGATTACTGCCTAAGAAGATACAAATATCAAACATATCAGTTGTTTACCAACCAATATTAGCTGCCTAAGAAGATTCAAATATGCACTTTCTTTAATGGCAATGCATGAAAAAAGTCAACCTGTTTGCATAAATTTCAAAATTAAATCACCAAGGTCCAACGTTTCAATAAATGGAATGAACTCCCTCCCTCCTGTTTTATAACTGACATGTTACCTTCTAGCAGCGTTTCATTCTACACTTATTTAACAACCCTCATGAACATGAAATGAACCTGAACTTAACAAGCAATAAACTTTTAACATGAACCTGTCCCTCATAGTTTTAAAAACCGGACCGGTTCAGTGGTCCGACCACAAAAACCTGACCCGACGGCCTCACCGGTTTTTTAAAAGATAAAGGTCCAAACAGCAAAAAAGCAGTGGAAAAATATGTTGCAACATGAATCAAACTTACAACCTTCTGCTAGTTTGAGATTTCTATAGGAAATGTTTAATACAGGGGTTCATGCCGCCCAAAGAACAATTGCTATAGCTTCCTGGATTTCAACAATGTACTATTGTTTATTACCATAATGTAAACTCTTTACTAATGAATCAGCAATTTCTAAAGTACCGGCTATTAATCATCATCATTTCGTTTTGACAACCTACTTGGTCCTGAATGCTTGCAACAATAGAGAATCCACAGGACTAGTTCAGTAAGACATTCTCTTCTCTAGTTCTCGACAATTCTGCATATGGCCAAGGTATTCATACGTACAGTATGTAGAAGATACACACCGATGATTCTCATAGGGTCAGCAAGTTGAGTATATATAACAAACATTTCCTATAATTATGTCCCTAGCTAAGCTGGACGAAACCCGGATCGGTTCAACATGCACGAAAATTGATTGAGCAATAGTACACGAGATTAGGAGTTCAGGTGATACCTCCTTTTCCACGAAGCTGCATATTTCTGAGATTCGTCTGGATTGACGATGCGGCGCTCCTGAGCACAGCCTAATGGTTGCTCGTCCGAGGAGCTACTGACATGGAATAACTCGGGTAAACTTCCTCCCAGCCGGTTCAAATCGGATGAATCTCCCGAACCGCGCAAATCCGTATCCATCTCGATTTGTCCAGAGCTCGAATCCGACGTGTGACTGGCTGGGCTAGATTCATCTGTGGATGGAAGCGTCGTCTCTTCGTGCACGCTGCAATACGGATCTAGAGAGGGGAAATCCATGCTGCCACCGCACCGGAGATAGAATCGATGGGTAAATCGACGAGACCAAGAACAAATTACGGCAGGTGTTGGGAGAAATTGAGGAACAGACCTGAACAACAGTTGGGTGAAGCTCGGCGGCTGGCCATTCCTCGTCACCGCAGCAGATTCCTCGGATCTGGGAGTGGTGGGGTGGTCGGCGGAGACGACGACGCAGTTGGGGAGGGGTACGCAGGTACATGGTGGATCTGTAGTGGAGGGACCGTCCAGGCCCACGTTCGTATTATACGTATTTTCTTACAGTAACCCCAAGTAGTGCCTCGTATCTGCAATAAATTGGCGGTCAAACTTGGAAGGAGGTGGGGCCGGAGTCCGAATCGCGAGCGCAGCGCGTGCGGACAGGATAGAAGTTCGGCCCCGAAACCGTTCGTAAACAGCATTTTCGAAATAATTAGAACTTCAGGCAAAGGGAAATAGTTTAGACCAAGAAGCATGCATCCGGCTGTTGCCGAATATCCTCCTCCCTTTCAGCTCCATCCACGGTCGGTAGTCCATATGAGGAGGCTGGACTTGTTTGACGTTTGAAAACGATGAAGCAAACAGTCAACCGGCATCGCAACACTCATCGAGCAACAAAAGAATAAGCGACATCTTTGCTTATCGCCGCGTTACGGTTGTGCTCCATGTGTTTATCCATTGCCGCCGCTTCCACCCTCCTTTGCCCTATATGCCTGCTGCATCAGCTTTGGGGCATAACCGAAATTGCACAGAAACGCCAACGCTCGGAACTTACATCGCTTACTCCTTCTCCAAGCCAAGCAACCGCTCGCCCGCCGCCTGCTGCGAGGCCTCGCCGGCTCCTCACTTGATCCTACCGACGGACCCATGTCGTGTCGTCTCTGGATGGGAGACTGACACATGCTGCGCGGCCTGGATGCGAGACTGTCGCCTGCGCCTACTGCGCGGCCTCACTGATGGACGCCGCTGGCTCCTCCGCACGGAGACCTAATTCTTTCCATATGTGATGCAACAAGTACTGATCTCTTTCCATATGTGATGCGACAAGTACTGATCAAGGACTTTCGCCGCTGGCTCCTCCGCACGGAGACCTAATTCTGTCCAGATGTGATGCGACGAGCTACTAATCAAGGCACGGAGACCTAATCCTCTCCAAATGTGATGCGACAAGCTACTGATCAAGGACTGCCGCTGCTGGCTCCTCCGCACGGAGACCTAATCCTCTCCAGATGCGATGCGAACGGTTCGATTGCAATCGCTTGGCCGGGCCTGTTCAATTCCTAGGCTTTTTGTGAAGGTATATAGTAAACATGTGCATATGGAAGCAGTACTGCTGTGATGCTGATTTACCTGCCCGACGAAGGCTTCGATGAATCAACTTTATCTCTCGCTAGCGCACGAATTGTACTGCCAATCAATATGCATCTCTGATACTAACCAGTCAAAAAATAAGATCTCAATTTGAATTCCGAAAGACACAAAGTAGATGGACATCGCACCTGTGTAGCACAGCAGCAGCGTAGCGGGAGTGCTTCTTGCCTCCTTCACCTGTGCCCGTTGGTAGCCGGGTGCGTCACCACCTCTTTCAGAGGAAAATTAATGGCACAACGCACAGCAGGAGCACTCCATGCCTCCCTCCCCCGAGATGAAGATGGAGCGGCATGCGGCGTTCAGCAGCGCAAGTCATCATTCAGAGGATGCCGTTTCTTTCGTCCGCATCGACACCAGCGCCGTGGAATCGTACCGCCGCGGACTTTTTGTCCTCCTCCACTTTTTCTTGCACTTGACGCTGGTAAGATCGAGCGGAACATGGCCTCGAGCGTCTGCCGCCAGGAGCCAGCCTTTATCGCCTCTCCAACTGCCGATGTTGCCGCGTCGAGAGATGTCTAGGGCTAAGGATTGAAGCCCACAGATCGATCGATCTGGGTTGGATTTTTATATCGGTAGCCTATGCCAGGGCGCTACCCCAAACGTGTCTGGTAGGGATGCCCACTCGATTGTTTCCTCTTACGCGATACATACATTTTTTTTTACTTATAGGTGTCATGGGGTAATACGTGGTTGGGTGTGAGAGCAAAAAGGTCCAAAAAAAGTGTTGGACCGGGAGAAACACTTCGTGCTTTATTATTAGGTAGGTATAGATAAAGGACGAAATGTTTCTTCCAGTCCAACTCTTTTTTAGACGTTTTTACCCTTCCACTAAATTATATATTACAACCAATGACACCGGTAAATAAAACAAGGCTTAAGGATCCCGTCTCTTTTGTTTTGGTCGATCCATCGCAGCATCTTTGTTTCATCTAATCGCAGCCCACGCTGATGGGCTCTTTTATGGGCCGTGAGCATGTACATGTTTTCCTTTTGCTGGTAAAACGAGACAGATGGATATTTTGTACGGAGACAGTGGATATTTTGTACTACTCCGTATTACTAAATATAGTCCCACATTGCTTTCATGCAAGGAGTTCCACCAATTTATATACATTTGTAAATTCATAAGAATCAGCCGCCTCAGAGATCAACAAGCACTAGCAGTGTGATTTGAAATCTAATGAATCGATGCAGTGGGAGATGGGATGGGAAGAGAGGGCGTCGTATGCTGGAAACTTTGGTCGAAATCTAATGAATCGATGCTAGTGGGAGATGGGAGGAGAGAAGCACGGGCGGGATGCCGCTAGGCGGAAAAAAAATCGGCGGCTGTCGGCGGCTGATGGGAGGCAAGGTCTCAGTGGAGCCTCGTCGGGAGGTTGAGCTAGGCGGAGGCGAGGTCGAGGACAGCGGAGGTCGAGGGCCGAGCGGGGCTGGCCTTGCCTGTGTTGTGAGGTTGGAGCGCGAAGAGTTCAACACGGCCACGATTCCCCCGAGGTTGCCGTCCGGGGCCGGCCATAGGAGGAGCATGCGCCGCTGCAATTGGGGAAGATAAGGTACGCCCGGTGGTTTCCTTTTTTTCGAGAGGCACTCAGGTGGTGGTAGGCATTTGTTGGAAATAAGTTACGTGTCATTTTGTTTATTTTTCTTTTAACATTTTTACATGTGCCATATTGAGCTGAAAAACGATGATGTGATAGAAGAAGAATTGTTTTGGAGAAACCATTCGGCAAGTTTCCTGTGTGCTTGGCATGTACTAATTTGAAATTTGAGTATGGTGAGCTAATTTGTTTCTTTTTATGCCCAAGCATTAAAAATGAAGTAGCATTCCTAGAAGAGGAAATAAGTACTCTATCCAAATTAATTAACTTGGATTTGTCTAGATTCAGATGCATCTAGCACTAAAATATGTTGAGATATATCCAAATCTAGACAAATCCGAATCAACTAATTTGGATCTAAGAAAGTACTTTCTTTTCAAGCAATGACAAAACAATGTCATTGTTGCCTACTATGTTTTCCGTTAGATTATTAAAAAATGTGTGCCATTAGATCGGACCGATTGGATGAATATGACAAGAAATTTTAGTATTTCAGTTTATATGGTATATTTAGTTAGTGAGTAGCGGAACCTGAATTTAAGCCAACAGTCTCGCAAGAGAAAAATAGGAACCAAACCCCAATCAAAACGAGAAAATAGAATTACTTTAGCAATTTTGTCAATTCGGGTCCATTCGGAAAATAGAATTACCCTAACAATTTAGTCAATTCAGGATCGATTCGGTTAATCCGCATTTTAACCACTCCCCCAAAATTTATATACCTTCCCATGCTTCCTCTACTCCACAAACACGAGAAAGGATGAGACCTTCGAAAATTAGAGTGAGGAGCGCGCTAAATCTGTTGTTTTGTGTGACACGATTAAGGTTGTACTAACATGAACAAATTTTGTGCACCTATGTGACATAGATTTTTTTCCCATTTTTGCTAGTTTAGTCCTATATAGGAAGCTCTTTGGGAAGGGTGCATCACTCTTCGCCTATATAAATGAGTATCCATGGGTGGAAATAAAACACAAATAAATTGAGATTTTTTCCAAGGCATTTTCCTTGGGAAATTTCTCCCCCTCTTTCTCATGCAACTATGGCCCCGAAGTTAGGGTTGTGCGCATAAGAGGGACTTCGCTGTAGCAAGGAGAAATGTTGCAGGGATTCCAAGCCGGAGATTTGCTTCCGCTACCGGCAGGGCTCGGGAAGCTGAAAGTCATCATTGTACACCGTATTTGTGCAAAACCTCGGAGGGGCTACCATTAGTGGCATCAGGGTTGTCGTTCAAGGACCTAAGGTGACTTACGAGGAGCATCGCGACCTTAGGGTCAGCTACAAGCATCTACTTCAACTACGTTCCCCGTGGGACGTTAACCGCGTTGCGATCTATAAGGGTATGTAATTGTAAACCTCTCCGTTACAGTTTTCTCCTATATAGATCTTGGGCATTAGGGTGTTCTACCGTAGGAAAAAATTGTGTTTTCTGCCATGGAACCCCTTAACGATGGGCAAGGCCGAAGCCTAGGCAAGTCAAGGTAAATGTCGATGGCTCTTTCTTCTATGATGATTATGCAGCTCGGCTGGAGCAGTTGTGTGTGACTTTGAAAGTTGGTTCGTGGCTACTTCGACTATTTATCTTCCAAATGTATCTTCTGCTGCAGCAGTAGAGGCCATTGCGACGAGAGGGGGTTTATCCCTAGAAAACCGTCTTGGATGCAGTAATGTAATAGCAGCGTCTGACTCTATGGAAGTTGAAGCATGCACAAGTGAACAATCTTGGTGGGGAGAATCTGGTGCTATCTTTGCCAATTGGGTAGACTTCACAATGACGATTGGAGGCGTTACTTTTAAGCACTATCCTAGGGAAGCAAACGAGGTGGCACATGAATTAGCTAAAACTTGTTATATGGATAAAATTTCTTGTAGTTTGTACGATGATTACCTAGATTTATTTTCAACACACTTGTGAACGACGTAACTATATTGTAAAATTAATAAAGCCTTGCAGCATGACGGAGTCTGGCTGCTCTAAAAAAAATTATACCTAAACATACATATCAGAAAGAAGCTAAGAAAATACAGATATCCGAGATTGAAACTTTATATTACCATTATGAATATTTTTAAATACAACCAAGTGTATATATTCATAAAAAAGAAAACGATACACATCCCCTGACGGATCCCGTGACTCAATCCCCGGATCGTTGTGCGTGAGACGCGCACCACATATCATGGTGGGCCTGATCCCCATCTCCACCTACCTTATCTCTTTCCCTTTGATTTTTTCTCGCGCGAATTGCCGTGCGCCGCCGACCGCCCGCTCCGTCGCCATGCTTCTACCTCGCCTCGCCCCGCGGCCATACTGCTACCTCGCCTCGCCCCGCGGCCATACTTCTACCTCGCCTCGCCCCGTGCTCCACCGGAGCTCGCCCGCGCTCCGCCGCGTCCGTCCCTTCTGCCGCCAGCGCTTGCTGCACGTCGTGCCGCAGCTGGTTGCACCTTCATACATCATCGCACACTGGCCGCAGATCGCCGCACACCGCTGGAGCTTGTCACGCCCGCTCCTTGCCTCACACCACCGCGCCGCCAGAGCTCGCCGGCTTCTGCATCTTGCTGGCCAGAGCTCGCCGTCCTTCAAGTGGAACACCGTCGCAATGAGATGGGGAGCACCGGGTCCTGGGAGGAGAACTATTGACATTTCCCTTCTGCTTCGACCTCCGACGAGGAACACTGGTTTGATGTAGCGGTCGTGCATGCTACTTATGCTGGGAGACTTTGCTACATATGCTCGGGGTTTTAGCTACTGACGGTCACGTCGTTGCTACCGACGGCCGATAGATTTGCTACGGACGAAGCGGCGGATTTTCATGTTGGGAATTTTTTTCTATGGCCACGAGATTTGCTACATACATGTATATGTTATTTGTTTTTCTATAATATTGTTAAACTTTTGCTACAAGATGACCGACGATAGTCTCCGGCGAAGTCGTTTTACTAGGTAGCAGCTTTTTTCTACAAGATTTCCGACGATGTCTCTGGCGAAGTCTGATTTTTTGCTACATTTGCTAATATTTTTTGCTACACATGATTTTTGTTTTTGCTACAATATCACAAATATTTTGCTACAAAATCTCCAGCGATATATCCTGGTGAAAGTCTCCGGCGAAGTTGGTTTTGTTACACTGAGACCTTTTTTTTACACGGTAGCCGGCGAGGTCCAGTCTGTTTTGTTATTTTCTAGGCCAAACTGTTTTTTCCTACATGTAGCAAAAGCGGGACTAAATATAGTAAAAGCAGGACCGTTTATAGCAAAGGCGGGATGAAAAGACGAAAACGAGATCTGACCGTTGATCTGGGCCAATCGGACGGCTTGGGACCCGGGAGATGGAAAGTTTCCACCCCGAGGGACGCCTAGGCCAAAAAATATTTGATTTGTTAAAACTTTATATTACCATTCTGAATATTTTTAAGGTCACACTCAACTATGACTTGTAGTCGAGTGACCTCATCTGACGTTACGCATATGTACGGCAGTTGTCGACACCACAGAGCACCCGCGCGAATGTTTTTTTTAGAGAAAGTATACTCACTAGATAATTTGACTCTATCGTCCCTAATGTACAAAGTTGTATGCATGCACCTGTCTCTATGCACATCGCTCGTCTCTGATGGACTTGCATCTGCCCCTATGCTAGCACATATATACATATCCTAAACCTACTAACGTCTCTATTCTCTCAGAATTTTGGAGGAGTCAGGGAATTAACATGGTTGCGACACGTCGCCGTTCTGTTCGACTATTTTTTCCGTGTGAACTCATGTTGGTGCCCCATGCAATATTTTGGAAAGACTGGGTTTCATCTAGGGCTGACATGTGTGCAGTTTTATTGGTTTCTGTTCTTGGTGCATGTTGCTGGACTGCCTGGGTACATCTATCGGGTGTATGTAGCAGTAGCATGATTTGGATTGTGTCCACGTGAACACGCGTTGGTTGTGTTGGGCTTTGTGTTGACACGTTGATCGGCCACCGCTTTGCTTCCCTTTCTGGAAACGTCCCGTGCCCTCCTCTCCCCACCACCTGTTTGCCTCCTCATCTTCTCCTCTAATTAAAAAAAGAAGCAGAGAGGAGGAAGGTTGCGGCCGCCGGCTTCAAGCGCGGGCAGGAAATATGCGCACTCCGGCCGGCGTCAAAAGTCACTAGGGACGGAGGTAGGCGGCAGCAGACGGCGCTGCTTTGGAGAAAAGGTAGACGAGGAATTGCGGGCGACATCATGGTCGGCCGAAGCTGCCGGCGACGTGCGGAGCAGCATCCACCGCGAGAGAGCTCCGAGTCCTTGCTGTCGTGCCCCTGCAGCCAATCCCGCGGTTCGCCTCTCGACCCATCTCCTCCGTCGGCAGTTTCCTCTCCGGACTCTTCGAGGCCGCGCTCCTCTCCAGCCCCTTCCCTGGCCCAGACGCCTGAGGACGTATTAGTGGAGTCGAGGCTGCCCCTGCACTCCGTCGGAGCCTCTCCTACGGCATCCGCCGCATCCGCGACTCCACGCGTGAGCTGCTCTCGCGCACACCACAACCTCTGCCTGGAAAAGAAGCTGCCACCGTCCCACGCACTCTGCCGTCAGATGCTCCAACGCCTCGCCCGGCACTCTGGAATTCCTCGCAGTAAGGTCTCGACTTCGACCTCGACGGTCTCCGCTAGCCCCGTCCTCCATGCACCTGCCGAAGGTGTAGTTCTTGTCATCCTGTAATAAATGCTGTTGATTTGTTTGCTGTCGTTTCGGTTTTCATGATGTGTAGCCGAAGTCGGGCGTCGACGGGTCAGTACCTGGTGGAAAGGGCGGCGGCGCTGACTGGCAAGAAGGTCCTCCGGTAGGTCATGCTCGAGAACAGGCTTGAGATGTACGCGGCATACATGAGCCTCCCACGACTTATCAGGCATGATTTCTGAAAATGGTTTTCCTCCGCCTAACGGTTCTTGGGCGCATGCGCGCTGCAGGGGAAGCTAATGAACTGTGGCGGCGGGGGCAGCTGCGGCACCTGCATCGTCGAGGTACGCTGATTTCTCCTTCCCTTCCTAAGAGGATACATACACCATGCGCAACTGGAAACGGAACGCTCTGTCGTTTATCCCACGGTCGATGCTCTGTAGTTGCTGAACTGTAACTGAATTTTGTGTGCAGATACTCGACGGGAAGGAGCTCTTGAGCGAGAGGATGGCCTCTGAGAATCGCTACCCGAAGAAGGTACATATGCAGCAATCAAACCGGTCCACCCCCTTCCGGGGCAATGCCAATTCCGACATCGATCTTGCTTTAAAGTTTCTGCTCCTATCTTCATTGTGCTTCACACAGACAGGAGTTTCCCACTTAACTACATATGCCTCCACTTCTCACTGTCTATTTCAGAAACCGGAGTCGTGGAGGCTGACCTGCCAGACGATCGTAGGAAACAAGGATAATTCTGGCAAGGCAAGATTCCAGTGACCTCACGACAGACCGTGTTACTGATAAGCACCCTTCTGAAACAAATGATGTGTGTTTTCGCAGGTTACCGCGCAACGGCTGTCCCAGTGGAAGAATGATGGCGCAGTCTGCATATCTGATGTACTAAAAACATGTGATTCAGTTCCATGTACCTCCTGCTATTGTAAGTGTTGATCATCACAGATGATGTCCCGAGGCCTTTGTTGCTAATTGCGCAAGTCCCTGACAATTTTCTAGGTGCCTTCTCTTGCTCTGTTGTCACACTTGTTCACTCACAAGTCACAAACATGACCACAACGCCTAGCATGCACTACACGCCCCTGTAAGCAGGCCGAGCCGTAGGTACATCTCGATCTCTCCAAGTCTTTGTTCATCGGATCTCTTCTTCCCTCCCTAGCCCGCGTCTCTTCCCTGAAATCCCCCTCATTCTTTTTCTTCACACAACATAGGTGAGTCGAACGGTAGCGAGCAAGCTTTGGAGGAGCGACGGTACCGACCAAGCTGTGGGTAGGATCAACGTGGGCAAGCAGGCCACCGGCTGTAGTGGTGGCGACCAGAGACAGGAGGAGCGGCAGCGACCAAGCAGCAGCGAGAAACTGAAGTATCGGCCTCAGCTGGTTTTCACAATACAGGTAATGGTTAACCATTCGAAGCATAGCCCTACAAGGTAACTGCTTCTAGCATTCCGTTTTCATTTCTGGTTTTCAAAATGAGCTTCTAATTAACCACTTGGAATTAAACCTACAATGTTCGCTTTGATTAATTGTCTTAGCTAGCTAATTACGGGTGTGGTCACATATATATGTTCGGATTTCCTACTTTTGGTGTTCTGCGCTTCCATTAAGGCAAAAATCAAAACTAGCCTACTATAGTATTATCATAGTGCATACTTTTCTTTTATTAATTTGTGCCCAGCTAGAGAAGGTGGACATAGCTCTGCCGAATAAGATGATAGTTTGAACTGTTGACCGCTTGATACATTTTTGACTGCATTGTGCCGCTCTCTATGAACCAAGAACCAAGGTTTGGACTGACAATTATTTCAGAAACCAAGGTATTTTGATATGAGAGAGATAAGTTATGTTGCAAGAGAATGAATTTATTTTCCTATTAGTACAGCATGATATCAGTGTGCATTTCTGAAGTCTAGAATGAATCTTGCAACAAAGAGAAAAAGAAATATGTGATACCCCAATTCATTTTATGACTATTGATTTGTAGTTCTTCTAAGGTGATTATTTTAAAACTGATTCATGTGGTTGGGTAGCAATGTAGAGATTTTCCTTTTTTTCTTTGACATGTCCAATGCATAGGTCTATGAGAAGCCAATCAGTTGAGGAGTCATTAGTATCGTTCTTCTTACAGAGAAATCGTTCTTTTGACTATCCCTATGGTGTCTCCAATTTCTTTGTTCTCTTCAGTGATAAAAGGCAAACTCTTAAATGTGGAGTTATTCTTCTATTGTAAGACATTGTATGGTTTCTCATGGCAACATTTGTTTGGTTAGTTTTTGTAGTCCAATTGGTAGCGTCTCGATGGTCGGGGGGCTAGGGTTATTTTCTGTAGTCCAATTGGTTGCCATCTTCTGTGGAAGCAAGTTTTTTTGGCTCCACGGGAATTAATTTGAGATTCTCATGGTATGACTAATCTCACAGTGCATTGTTACACGTTGTTCTCTAAATTACATAGAGATAAAAGAGAAAATTGGTAGAAGTCATTTTTTTGGCTCCACCTGGAATTAAATTGAGATTCTCATAGTATGACCAATCTCATGGTAGAAATTTGGTATGAGCTTCACAGGAATTAACTTGAGATTGAGCAGCCCCTAAAGGTTGCTCAGTTTTCCTCTGTTCTAGCAGTGTTTTCATACTTTTAGTTAAATAATACCATGAGACTTTTCAGCCATTGGTTGCGAGAACAGAGACTTCAAGGTACTAGAGATAAAAAGGAAAGAACTTGGGGTTGTGTCACAATATAGATAATTATTAGATGAGTACTAGAGACAAAACGAAAAGAAGTTAGTCATGCCATGATTATTAGATAAGTTTATGTGAAGTCCACATAAAATATGATGGTTATTAAAGAAGTTGGGTGTCTTGCCACGAGAGTACTGAACCATGGGTAATGAGAGTGCTAAACTAGACGTCAGTAGCTTGTTTGACCATGAACTATCAGGTCTTGCCACGGAGTTACCAATATAAGAATTGTTCCATTCATCTTTTGTTATTATTGGTTGTTTGATTATCTTTTAAGGAAGGCAATCTGTGTACTTCTGGGGTGTCAAAAATCTGATTTTTAGAAAGTTAGGTATATCTACCTTTTCTCATTGCCGGACGCTCTCTCTATCTTTTATCAATTGCCATGCTGTAGAATTCCATGGATATTGGATGGAAATGTAGCAATACTGTGGGGACAGGCTGTCAGGCCCTATATTGCAATGTATTGATCAATGTGTGCCAACTAATACTGTTCCATTGGTTAGTTTGCTTAGTTCGGTTTCGGGTTTTGTGTTTTTCATAGCACTGACACATACTACATTTCTAGCATTGTTTCAGCTACTAAGGAAGATGTATGTGGATGGGGAGATGCATAACCCGGTGCAGGCATGCATGCACAAGATCAACTGAATGACAAGGTCCATATAGGACTATCAAAATACGAACTGCTCATATTACTCCGTCCGTTTTAAAATATAAAATGTGGGGTCTAGATTAATTAGCTTCACAAAGCTAAAACATTTTATATTTTAAAACGGAGGGGTAGTTCACACTCTTACTTAGAGGCTTAGGAGAAAGTATTATCACTCAGTGAGTGTTTCTATTTTTTTGCTTATCACACGCATAAAACACCTCAAACCTTGGTAACGCACACAGAGCGACAGCATGGGCGTGGCATCTCAAAAAGAAAAAAACACCTGAAACCTTGGTAACGCACATAGAGCGACAGCATGGGCGCGGCGTGCCGCCGCGCCATTCCCAGCTAGTATCACATAGAGATAGTGCGTTTAGTAGTTAGGTACATCATTTGAGACCTCTAATTTTTTTTGCTTGCTACTTTCAATTTTATTGTTCATATATCGAATATCTGTTCTCTACTTTGGAAGGAAATATGCATGCTCAAGATTCAAGGAAATTAATACATGATTATGCATCCTATTTGCAATTGGAAAATGTCTTGCAACTAGAGAAAATTTAAGTAACAACCTCACGTGCAATGGAAAAAAAATTGAGTTACAACCTCATATTCAACTTGAAAAACATCTCAGTTGCAACTGTACTTGCAACTAAAAAATACCAATTGCAACTCCACTTGAAACTTAAAGGAATCTCAGTTGCAATCCTACTCGTAACTCAAGAAAATCGTAGTTGTAACCCCACGTGCAATAAAAAATATCTCGGTTACAACCCCATGAGCAACTGGAAAAATATCTCAGTTTCAGTGCACTTGTAACTTATCTCAGTTACAGTCCTATTTACAACTTAAGATAATCTCATTTGGAACATCACTTGCAACTCAAAACATCTTAGTTACAACCTCACTTGCAACTAAAAAAATCAAAATCTATACAAAACAAAAGGAACATATTTAAAAGTACAAAATTTTGACAAACACTATTAGCAAAACTATAAAAGAATAGGATAAAATAATTAAGTTGGAACTATGCTTTCTCACACGATAGAAACCAGCATCTCTTCATTTTCGTTGTTTTCAAGCAATCTTCACTATCCAATCTTACTAGAGATGGAACTTTGGAACCTTTAGAAATACCCTCTAGTTTAGTCTAATTTGAACAAATGAACTAGTTTTCTCAAAAATTGGTATTTTTACCAAAACTTAGTTATTTTTGTACTAAGTAGGATAAGTGGTACCCATTAGGATACCCACTGTCATTTTTACATACAAAAATCATAAGCATGTATCAACCCACAGGACATACAAACACTAGCTGCGATCAGCTGGCCCATTCAGCTCTAGGTAGACGGCAACACATACGGCATGAGGTGCGGTTAAAACATGGGCAGCCCTACGCGTTCCTCGGGGGATCTGTGATTTTTATCCTCCGGGTCCCCAGCCAACCACGTGTCCTCTTTTTGGATTCAAAATCCCGTTTTTGCTACATTTGTCCTGCTTTTGCTACATTTGCCCCGCTTTTGCTACATTGTAGCAAAAAACGGTTCAGTCCAGAAAATAAAAAAACAGACTGGACCTCGCCGGAGATTTCGCCTGAGACCTCGCCGGCGACCGTGTAGCAAAAAAGTTGTGCTAATGTAGCATATCCGACCTCGCCGGAGACTCGCCAGAGACTTTCGCCGGTGGACATCACCGGAGACCGGGTAGCAAAAACGTTACGCTATTGTAGCAAAATTGCAAAACAGCGGTAGCAAAAAAAAGTACTAATGTAGCAAAAATAACGACCTCGCCGGAGACATCATTGGTGCCTGTCGTAGCAAACCGATTTTGCTGGGGACTTTCATCGAAAATGTCATAGCAAATACTTTGTACTATTGTAGCAAAAATATAAAACAAAAATAGCAAAAAATTACTACTATTGTAGCATCGCCCTGTAGCAAAATCTCAAAACTCATTTATTGGTCAGTAGCATCGCGATCCTTCATCTGTAGCAAAAAATATTGTAGCAAAAAAATTACAAAATATAGCAAAAAATCCATTTTGCCAGAGACATCGCCGGGACTTTGTAGCAAAAAAATTTGCTACCATAGCAAAAACTACTTCGCTGGACATCATGTAGCAAATTTTTTACAATATTGTAGCGAACACATAAAACAGTTCTAGCAAAATAAATACATGCATGTAGCAAATCCCCACCACATCCAAAAAATCCAAACGCAACTCCCGTCATCGGTAGTATCTCCAAGTAGCAAGTCGGGTTGCCTTAAGTAGCAACATCAGACGCTTCTTGTAGCACCACCACTGGCCACAGGTAGAACCACCGTCGACTACAAATAGCAAACCTCGATGTCGTGGTTGCAGAAGCCATAGCCGTTCCTCGCAGAGAAGCATGCCTGTCCTGGACTCCATGGCGCCATGGACTCCATTACTCGTCGTGGAGGGAGACGAGGGAGGCAATCCACATGGCAGCACGGTGGCGGGATCTCGGGGCATCAGACTCCTAGTCCGACGGCAGCACGTCCAGGCGTGCGGAGATCCCTTGGCAGCGCGGCGGCGATGGATTCCGGCGCGGGGGTCCAAGGAAGAAGAGCCAGAACAGGTGCATGGGTGGCTGCCCTGTGGAGGAGGCCTAACGCCGGTGAACTATGGTCGCAGCGGCGCGGCGGTAGCCACAGGGAGGCGGCGGCAGGAGCGGTCCGGCAGCAGGCATGCGGCGACGAAGAAAGGAATCGCGAGATGGAAAGAAAACTGACGATAAGGTGGGCCAGGACGTGTGCGAGTGGACTGTTGGGAGTCAATGACCCGGGGGATGCAAACACGATATCCCCCGGGGGAGGGTATCATTTTTCTTAAAATATGCATCGGCAAACAGTGGTGAATCGGCCAAGCGTGTGCCCCAATCAAGAATCTTGGTTATAATCAATCTAACGGCCAGGAACTTGACTATGACCTAAACTATGTCATAGCTAGCTACGGCTTAGTAAGTCTGTATTTTTAAATAACGGAAGCACCATATTTTGGAGGACAAAAATTCTCTTGTTTTCTTTTGTAAGAGGATTGTGCTATCTAGGGCATGTGTTCTAGATTGGTCCATAATGACCCACAAGTATAAGGGACCGCAACAGTCTTTAAGAGAAGTAAAGTTCAGTTTATTAATTCGATACAAGGAAAGCTAAAGAATATTTATAAGCCTTAACAACTGAGGTATCAATTCAGTTGCATCTGAAAACAGTCTTGCTCGCAATAGTTTATCGGTAGCAACAGTTTTGTAGTAGCAAATAGCAAAGTAACAGCAGTAGTAAAATAAAGACAGTGGTAACAATTGTAATAAACAACAGGATTAAAGTGCGGTAGGCATAGGGATGGATGGACGGACGTTGCATGGACAAGACAATTCATGTAATAATCAAGACAACGGCATTTGCAGATAAATAAGATAAAGCATCCAAGTACTAAGTAATCATAGGAATGTGTTCCATATATAGTCATACGTGCTCGCAATGAGAACTTGCACAACATCTTTTGTCCTGCCAGCCCGTTGCAGCGGGGCTTCTAGGGAATCTACTGCCAATTAAGTTA
The DNA here is from genome assembly GCA_916181665.1 of Avena sativa. NCBI lineage: Eukaryota > Viridiplantae > Streptophyta > Magnoliopsida > Poales > Poaceae > Avena > Avena sativa. The sequence continues at coordinate 310,024,423 of OV702284.1, read as the reverse complement.
CTCTTTTTAATAGAGCACCAGAGCAGAGCATTAACACTCATGAACACACATGATCCTCAAATCACAGCCATCCCCTCCGGTTATTCCGATTTCTGTCACTTCAGGGCTTCGGGTTTCGGACAATAATATGTGTATACAACTTGCAGGTAAGATAATAAACAATAATATCATCATAAATCAATAACATGTTTAGATTTGAGATTATGGCACTAGGGCCCTAGTGATAAGCATTAAGCATAACAAGTTGCAACAATGTCAAAAATCACTAACAATAGATACTAGGCACCATGCCCTAACAATCTTATGCAATTACATGAGAGATCTCATCCAATCCCTACCATCCCCATAGCCTATTGCGGGGGATTACTCACTCATGAATGGGGAAATCATGGATAGAGAAAGGATGAGTAAGACTCCCTATGCATCAGCCATAGGATCTCTAATGTATGCCATGCTATGTACTAGACCCGACATCGCATATGCTGTTAGTCTAACTAGCAGATATCAAAGTAATCCAGGAGTGGATCATTGGACAGCGGTCAAAAACATCCTTAAAGTACTTGAGAAGAACTAAGGATATGGTTCTTTCTTATGGAGGTGATGAACAGCTCGTTGTTAATGGTTACACCGATGCTAGTTGGAACACCGATCCGGATGATTCTAAATCACAATCTGGATACGTATTTATTTTGAATGGTGCAGCAGTTAGCTGGAGGAGTGCAAAGCAAAGCGTTTTGGCGAGATCTTCAACTGAATCGGAATACATGGCTGCTTCGAAGGCTTCACAAGAAGCGATATGGATGAAAGAGTTCATTACAGAGCTGGGTGTGGTTCCTAGTGCGCTGGACCGAATGTCTATCTACTGTGATAACATGGGCGCCATAGCCAATGCGCAAGAACCAAGGTCACACAAGAAGCTGAAGCATATCAAGCTACGTTTTCATGCTATTCGAGAACATATCCAGGATGGGGATATAAAGATTTGCAAAGTACACACAGATCTGAATGTGGCGGATCCGTTGACTAAACCTCTCCCGAGGGCAAAACATGACCAACACCAAACTGCCATGGGTGTTCGGTATATTACCATGTAATCTAGATTAGATGACTCTAGTGCAAGTGGGAGACTGTTGGAGATATGCCCTAGAGGCAATAATAAATGTAGTTATTATTATATCTTTGTGTTTATGATAAATGTTTACATTCATGCTATAATAGTATTAACAAGGAAACCATTAATACTTGTGTGAATTGTAAACTTAAATTGAAGTCCCTAGTATAGCCTCTATACTTCACTAGCTTGTTGGTTGATTAAATGATTGTGGTTTCCATATCATGAACATTGAGATGTTATCAACAACAAGATTATATCATTAGGAGAATGATATAGTGGACATACTCCTATTGATAAGCGTAGCATAAAGATCAAGTCATTTCAATAGTTCAATTGCTATATGCTTTCTGATACATAGTAACCTAATTCCTTCGACCATGAGATCATGCATATCACCTTTACCGGATGGATGCTTTGATGACATCAAACACCACACCATAACTGGGTGGTTATAAAGGTGGCATTGAGTGTTCGGAAAGTATTGGTTGAGACACATGGATCAAGAGTGGGATTTGTCCATCCACATGACGGATAGATATACTCTGGGCCCTCTCGGTGGAATGTCATCCAATTAGCTTGCAAGCATGTGACTTGGTCACAAGGGATCACATATCACGGGAACGAGAAAAGAGTACTTATCAGTAACGAGGTTGAACTAGGTATGCAGAGATACCGACGATCATAACCTCGGATAAGTAACATATCGTGAGACAAAGGGAAATTGGTATCGTATGTAAGTGGTTCATTCGATCGCAAAATAATCGTAGAAATATGTGGGAGCCATATGAATTTCCAGATTCCTCTATTGGTTATTGTTCGGAGAAGTGTCTCGATCATGTCCGCATAATTCACGAACCGTAGGGAGACACACTTAAGGATTCGACGTTGTTTGAGTAGTTATGGTATTATGAGAAAGAGACCGAATGTTGTTCGGAGTCTCGGATGGGATCCAGGATATCACGAGGTGATCCGGAATGGTCCGGAGAATAAGATTCATATAAGGAAAGTCCCGTTTCGGAGTTCGGGAATGATTCCGGTGTTTTCATCGGGAATGTTCTAGAAGGTTCCGGATTGTCCGGCACTCCGGGGGGGGAGGGTACATGAGTGTGTCATTGAATGATTGCATCATGTACTAAGTGTTCTTGCTGTTCCAAAAACATGAAAGTCAAATTGCCAGTTTGAAAGTCAAACGGCTAAAACAGGAAACTGTGGGAAACAGGAAACTGTGGGAAACAAGCAAGAGGAGTTGGAACCAACTTGGAGGAGGAGTCCCACTCCTCCAAGCCGGCGCCCAGCCCAAGGCCGACTTGGGGAGGGACTCCCCTCCCCTGGCCGCGCCTCCCCACCCATAAAAGGAGGGGCAGGGCTCCCCTCCTAGAACACACAAGTTCCTATCTTCTACCTCCGGTTTAGAGCCGTTTTGGTTTAGAGCCTTCTAATTGGTTTAGAGCCTTCTAATTGGTGTGTCTAATTACTAGACCACTAATAGCCTCTCTCATAAGCTCCACCATACTCGCACCGGCTTAAGGCGAAGCCCTGCGGGATTTCCCCTCTACTTCCGGTACCACGCCGTTGTGCTGCCGGAATCGCGAGGAGAGTGCTACAACCTCCGCTGCCTGCTGGAACAAGGGAGAGGAAGGTCTTCGTCGAGTACCGAACGTGTGACCGACTGCGGGAGCGCTGCCGGAACGTGGCGCCGGAAGGATCGTCTACACGATCTTGAGATCGGAAAGAGTACGACTACATCACCCACGAGAATCCGCTCTTGTTAAACGCTTTGGAATCTTCGAGGGTAAGTTATACCATCGACTCGTTGCTACAATCTAGTAGATAGATCTTGGCTTGTTTGTTTGTATGCGATAGAATTTTTTTGTTTTCCATGCTACGAACCCCTACAGTGGTATCAGAGCCGTGTCTATATGTAGATCTGTTGCACGAGTAGAACACAATGGTCATTGTGGGCGTTGATGCTTTTATTGTCGATTACTTCTTGTGTACTTTGCATCTTGCGGTATGTTGGGATGAAGCGGCCCGGGCTAACCTTACATGACATCGTTCATGAGACTTGCTCCACGCTTGACATGCAACTTGTATTGCATAAGTGGCTTTGCGGGTGCCTGTTTCTCCTAGCATAGTTAAGATCCAATTTACAACGGGTGATCAACAATGCTAGTATCAATGTTATGGTTCTTGTTCGTAAGTTAGAACGACACTTATTGAAAGCCCCAAACCACGTAAAATATGCAAAGAAAGTAGAGGCGTCTAACTTTGTTTTGCAGGGGTGTGCAGTGATGTGATATGGCCATGATTGTGATTATATTTGATGTATGCAATGTTCCTTATTGTAAGTCGGCAACCGGCAGGAGCCATATGGTTGTCTTTAATTTATGTTAAGACCCGCGTGTCTATTCAAAGTAGTTGTAATAGTTGAAGCCGGTGGACGACAACCATGGAGAAGCGTCATTGACCTTGATGCAATGCCGGTGATGATGGAGATCATGTTCGTGCTTGAAGATGGAGATCGGAAGCACAAAGAAGAAAGGCCATATCATATCACATATATATTGAATTGCATGTGATGTTAATCCTTTATGCATCTTGTATTGCTTAGTAGACGACGGTAGCATTATAAGATGATCCCTCATGCACATCAATTTCAAATCATAAAGTGTTCACCCTTAGTTAGCACCGTTGCTAAAGCTTGTTGTTTCGAAGCACCACGTGATGATCGGGTGTGTTAGATTCTGCAAGTGTATACAACGTGAGCAAGCCAGATTTGCTCATGCAAAAACTAAGGTTTGATCTTGACGAGCCTAGCATGTACAGACATGGTCTCGGAACACGGATCACCGAAAGGTAAAGCATAAATCATATAGTAGATGTGATGAACATGTCGATTGTTCGCCATTGAAACTATGTCAACTCTCGTGATGATCGGTGTTGATATGGTGGATTTGGTTCGTGTGATCACTAAAACAATGTGAGGGATATTGTTTTGAGTGGGAGTTCACCTAGTTTAATTTTATTATTAATTTGAACTCAATTTGTCATAAACTTAGTCTAAACTATTGCAAATATGTTGTAGATCAATGGCAGCCCCTACCATCAATTTTAATGCGTTCCTAGAGAAAGAAAAGTTGAAAAACAATGGAAGCAACTTCGTGGATTAGTTCCGCAATTTGAGGATTGTCCTCACAGCTGGTAATTTGACCTATGTGCTGGATGCACCGCTGGGTGACCCACCTGCAGCTGATGCTCCCGATGAAGTAAAGAATGTTTACCTCGCTCGGAAGAATCAGTACTCCATAGTTCAGTGTGCTATCTTGTATGGTTTGGAATCGGAGCTTCAGAAAAGGTTTGAGGATTCAGACCCATATGATATTGTCGAAGATCTCAAATTGATTTTTGAGACTCATGCGGCAATTGAAAGCTATGAGGCTTCTGAAAAGTTCTTTAACTGCAAGATGGAAGAGGGCAGCTCCGTCAGTGAGCATGTGCTTAAGATGTCTGGGCACGCAAACAAACTTCAAAGCTTGGGTATAGTGATTCCTAATGCTTTGGGGATTTACCGTGTCCTCCAATCACTACCACCAAGTTACAAGAACTTTGTGATGAACTACAACATGCAGAACATGAACAAGACGTTGCCAGAACTCTTTGCCATGTTGAAATCTGCAGAAGTGGAGATCAAGAAAGAGCACCAAGTGTTGTTGGTCAATAAGACCACCAAATTCAAGAAAGGCAAGTCTAAGCAAAAGGGACACTTCAAGAAGGGTGGTAAGAAAGCTACCACGCCGATGAAGAAGACCAGGGCTGGACCTAAGCCTGATACTGAGTGCTTTTACTGCAAGGGAGAAGGTCACTGGAAGCGGAATTGCCCAAAGTACTTGGCGGATTTGAAGAACGGCAACATCAAGAAGAAAGGTATATCTGATATACATGTTATTGATGTGTATCTCACTAGTACTCGTAGTAGTGCCTGGGTATTTGATACTGGTTCGGTTGCTCATATTTGTAACTCGAAACAGGTGCTGCAGAATAAACGGAAGCTAGCGAAGAACGAGGTGACGATGCGCGTGGGAAACGGATCAAAGGTTGATGTGATCGCGGTCGGCACGCTACCCCTTCATCTACCATCGGGATTAGTTTTATACTTAAATAATTGTTATTTGGTGCCTGCGTTGAGCATGAACATTATATCAGGATCTTGTTTATTGCGAGACGGTTACTTGTTTAAATCTGAGAATAATGGTTGTTCTATTTATATGAGTAATATGTTTTACGCACATGCACCTTTGATAGATGGTCTATTCTTATTGAATCTCGATAGTGGAAATACACATATCAACAACATTGAGGCTAAACGTTTGAAATCAAGCGATAATTCGACCTATATGTGGCACTGTCGTCTTGGTCACATCGGAGTGAAACGTATGAAGAAACTCTATTCCGATGGACTTCTTGAATCACTTGATTTTGAATCACTTGAAAGATGCGAAGCATGTCTGATGGGTAAAATGACTAAGACTCCATTTTCTGGTATGATGGAGCGAGCTACGGACTTATTGGAAATCATACATACCGATATGTGTGGTCCAATGAGTGTAGCACCGCGCGGTGGTTATCGTTATGTTCTTACCTTCACGGATGACTTGAGTAGATATGGGTATATCTATTTCATGAAACATAAGCCCGAAACTTTCGAGAAGTTTAAGGAGTTTCAAAGTGAGGTAGAGAATCAACGTAACAAGAAGATTAAATTTCTACGTTCTGATCGTGGAGGTGAATATCTAAGTTACGAGTTTGGCGAGCATTTTGTGGCATCCCGCAAAACCACTACTAGAAAATCGCGTTGAATTTTTGCATTGCATCGTCATCATCATGCATTGTTTGCCTAAAACTATTTTCGCAAAGCTTGTTTTGTTTTCTAAAACGCCCCGTCTTGTTTTCAAACTCAAACCCGGGTCTCCGGAATATTTTATTTTGTCTAAACACAGTTTGCAAACGCCCCGTTTTAATTAAATAAAATGTTTAATTATTTTTGTGGGGCAGTCGAACGGGCCGAATGACCCGAACGACCACCCCAGAAAATAAAACGGTCCACCTAACCCGCCCTTCTAAATCCTACAGCTACCAACTAACCTACCCAGCCCTCCCAGCCACATCACCTCGACCACTCAGATCGTGCGACCTCACCCTCTCCCCAAATCCCCACCACTAGGAAGCTGCCACCTAATCTTACCCTCTCTCTCCTCTCTCCCCTGTGGCCCACCTAACCAGACCCACACCACACAAGCCACAGCACACACGCGCGCGCAGCACACAACACACACGCACCCAGTACCAACCGACGCGCACCGACAGCCCCCTGCCCGACCTGCCCGTGGCCCCACCCAACCCCCTGGCGCACGCACACCACGCCCGAACCGCCCCTCTCCCTCCTCTGCTCATCTTCCTCCCCCAGCAGCCTAGCCTCGCCCCGACCCCGAGCCGGCGCAGTCGCCCCAGCGCGCCTCCACGCCGGCGCTGCCCTCTTCCTCTCGCCTCCGCCCCGCGTGACCTCCTCCCTCCCTCCTTCCCTCTCTCTGGCGCCCCGCCGTGCCCTCCGGCGCGTCCTCCTCCTCGCCGCGCGCAGCTCCCTCCCCGCCTCGCGCGCTCCGGCCAGGCGCCGCCGGCCCTGCCTCGTCCGCCCGCGCCGCCTTGCGTCGTCGCCCCTCCGTCCCTGTTTGCCGGCCTCGCCCGCCGCCGGCAGCGCCTCCCCGCGCGCCCCTCCGAGCTCCGCCGCCAACCACCTGAGCCCCGCCTCCCCGGAGCCGCGAGCCTGCGCCGCCCACAGCCCTCCGGCCGAGCTCGCCTCGAGCGCGCCCCGCCGCCGCGTCGCCCGGCGTGCTCCTAAGCTCCGCCCCTGCTCGCCTCGCTCAGCCCGCCTCCGGTCTCCTCCGCACCCGCAGCGTCCCGGCCCGTGCGCGCCGCCCGGGAGCCACCTCCCCCACCTACCCGCGCGCGCGTCCCCGCCTGCCCCTGGCCGCCCGCCGGCGTCGTGCCTCCTCGCGGTCAGGGAGCCGCCGTACGGTTCCCGTGGGATCCTGGCCGTCGTGTCACCTCCTCCGTCGAGCTCGCCGCTGCCAACGACGGACGTCGTCCTTGCTGCGTCGCCATGCCTCCGTCTCCGACACTCGGCTCCTCTACGACCCCTCCTGCCATGCCGCCCCAGAGCCACACCTCTGCTGCATCCCGCCGGTCACCGCCAAGTTCTGCCTTCGGTGCCCGGAACCGAACCCCTCGCCAAGATCTTCCGAGGCCTAGATCTCGACAACAAGACCGACAATGGGCAGCACAAGAAGGACCATCGACGAGTTATACCCGATCTTCACGGAACCTAGACGTCGAGACCCCTGAACCCGTCGATCATCTACATGAAACGCCGAAGCCGTTCCAAGTCTTCCGAGGACCTCGCCAAGGTCTACTGAAGAGTTGTGCACCAAGCCTCGCCGAAGACACATGCGCCTATTCAAGATCATCAATAGGGACCCCGAAGACCGAACCCAGACATACCAAGTTCTTCGACCCGGAGACCGCAGACGCGACAAGTTCTTCACCCCCGGACGCCAAGACAGACCTGATACGCGGGCCCGACAAGATCGACACCGACCAGGGCGAGTCCGATGCCCCGACGCCGAACCAAGTCCGGCTTCCTGGATGCAACAAGATCTACCCCAGTAATCCGAGAACGACCCGTCGAACCCTGAACCCTGAGACCGACCCCGGACCCCGGACCCTGTCGAACCCCCGAACCCCCGGATCCCCAAGATCTGCCGAACCCTAATGTGTGAACCCCTTTCCGAGAACCCTATTTTATAAATGGTCAACTATATGAATTGTTGCATATTTAATTGACATCTCGCATGCATATCTGTGGTTTGGGGGCCTTATGCCGATTCACCTCTAATTAAATATGGGGCCCATATGCGGGCAAATCTAGTCTCATATCGGCCTCATTTAAATTTGTGTAGCGAACCGGTAACTTATCTTGCCATGTTAAGACAACATTTAATTTGCGGGGTAGATAAACAACTTGAACCATCTAACTAATTGTCGGGACCCCGGTTCCGCTTAATATGACCTAATTGCATCGCACCTTTGCCATGCCATACATCATACATGCATCATGCCGATCTTCTGCCGTTGTATTAAATATTGCATCCGGTGTTTCTTCTAGTGTTTTGCTTCTTCGCGGATAAGGTCGTTGAGTTGATGTGAGCTTCGCCCCGATCTTCGGTTGAACCTTCGACAATGTTTTCAGGCGAGCATCTCCCCCCTTTCTACCTATCTTACTTTTATAGTATTTATTCCCTCCTGTTGATCTATTGCTATCTGTGTTGCGATGCTCTAGTTTCCGTACCCTTGATATCCCTCGCAGCCATATTGCCTTGGACACATCCTATTACTTGTTGTTTGGTAGATAGTTGGACTTGCGCGTCGTAGTCGCTTGCTCAAGTGCTGTTGCGTGTCGTCAAGTGCCACAGTTGTTGATGTATTGCCGCATGTTGATGTTGGAGATGATCATAGTTTTACTTATCGTTCACTTTAATTCCTGTTTAACAACTAAAATTGAAGTAAGCAGAGGCATCAGTGGGTGATAGAAAATATTTGGTTTCCGAACGCCCACTTGTGTCCCGTAGGACCCCGAGTACTTGATACCTGTTCCTTGATTTATCGCGCTATCCACATCCGGGAGGTATATGGGACCCCCCTGAGCCAGAGCTTGATTCAGTCTTATTTCTTGGGGCCACAAACTAGTTTGAGGTTTTATTTACGATCTTGTACTTATGCCATGCTTTACTGCTTTATTTACGATTGTGCGATGGATAGCACACTGTACTGTTTAGGAATTGTGACCCGTTTACGCGGTATCGACAAGCCCAGTTTTGGGTTCCCAGTCGCTTACAGCCGGCCCCACAAACCTCGGGTCCGTCTCGAAGCTAGCTTACTTCGTTGCGGGTAAGACTCCAAGGGGTGGCCCCCTGAAATATTTCTGAATCCTGTGATTGCTTTGTCGTGAAGGCCTCGTTGGGTTTTGATTTGGTTTTTCCGAGGTTGATCGAGTGTGTGTTGCTATTGGTGCACCCCGGCCGGGTAAAACTTTCTGAAAGCCGTGTCCGCGGTTATGGACGACTTGGAGCACAGTATCTCGACCATAGACAAGCATAACTAAAGTTTATTGCTATAAATTTGACTTTATAATGACTAGTAATCAGCTTCACTATAATGGAATGGCTAATAATACTGCCCACCATTGCTTGTTCGAAGTGTCGCTTGTGACCATTGTATCTGACTAGTAAGTATTGCAACTACAACAGAATGGCTAAGTAAAAGAACCAACAACTGCTGGGTTTTGGGTTATCTCATGCTACCTGTATCTGACTAGTAAGTGTTGCCACTATAACGGAATGATTAACTAAAAGTGCCCACTGCTTATTTTATCAGGATGATTATCCAAATCTGACTAGTAATTGCTGCAACAATAACTGAATAAGTAAAACTGCCAACTGTGTGAGTTCCTCGGTTGACTTCCTCGTTGGTCTCGAGGGGGAAACGCCAGGATGGGTTTGTTTGTTGATAGTATCAGGTTGGTTCCGGATAGGTCCTTCTTACCCCTCTCTGATTGCCGCCAGTTGTATCGAGTCTCTATAGGTTGTTTAGTGCATGCTGCCGCTGCCGCTCAGTCCACCATACCTATGTAGGCGAGGACCGCCGAATTCTAGTCTCGCCGTGTACTGGCCTCAGTACTGGCCTCAGTACTGACGCTCCTCTTTTTCCTTTGCCCTTTGTCGGCACCCCTTTTGTTTTAAGCAGGTTTTGAGATCGACGTCGTTAGCAGGGTTACCCTTCCGGCTTGGCCTGGGCAGGGTTATGGACGCCATTGGTTATTCTTCAGGGCTCTTAGCCCCATTTGCATCTTGTCCGTAGTCGGACGCTGTATCATTTTCAAGGTGATTTGGATCTTTGTACATTATATCTGTATTCTTGACTCAAGGAGTCGTGTTGTATATATATCTGTTCTGTGGGTCCCATCGAGGACTGTTGTGTAATGTTATTACTTCGTTTTCCACCCGCACGAAAGTGCCTGGTGGGCACCTTTGAATCGTTTCTATGCGGGTTTGGCGGGTTTCGCTAAAACTTGCATAGGTCCGATTCTGAGGGTGTTACACATTTGAAGAAATGCGGAATACTTTCACAATTGACACCGCCGGGAACACCACAGCGTAATGGTGTGTCCGAACATCGTAATCGAACTCTCTTAGATATGGTTCGTTCTATGATGTCACTTACAGATTTACCGCTATCATTTTGGGGTTATGCATTAGAAATAGCCGCATTCACTTTAAATAGGGCACCGTCTAAATCCGTTGAAACGACACCGTATGAATTATGGTTTGGGAAGAAACCTAAATTGTCGTTCCTTAAAGTTTGGGGATGCGAAGCCTATGTAAAGAAGTTACAGCCGGACAAGCTTGAACCCAAAGCGGAAAAATGCGTCTTCATAGGATACCCGAAGGAAACTATTGGGTATACCTTCTATCATAGATCCGAAGGCAAAACATTCGTTGCCAAGAATGGATCCTTTCTAGAGAAGGAATTTCTCTCGAAAGAATTGACTGGAAGGAAAGTAGAACTCGACGAGGTTGTCGAACCTTCTCTCGAAATTGCGAGTAGCGCAGCACCGGAAGAAGTTCCTGTGGTGCCTGCACCAATAAGAGAGGAAGCTAATGATGGTGATCATGAAACTTCGGTTGAAGTTGCTACAGAGCCTCGGAGGTCAACGAGAACTCGTACCGCTCCAGATTGGTATGATTCCGTTATGAATGTCATGGTGGTGGACAACACCGATGACCCCGAGACATATGAGGAAGCGATGATGAGCCCAGATTCCAATAAATGGCAAGAAGCCATGAAATCCGAGATTGGATCCATGTACGAAAACCAAGTATGGACTTTGGTGGACTTACCGGATGGCCGGAAGGCTGTCGAGAACAAATGGATTTTCAAGAAGAAAACAGATGCTGATGGTAATGTTACTGTCTATAAAGCTCGACTTGTCGCAAAAGGGTTTCGACAAATTCAAGGAGTTGACTACGATGAGACTTTCTTACCGGTAGCGAAGCTAAAGTCTGTGAGGATTATGTTAGCAATCGCTGCATATTATGATTATGAGATATGGCAGATGGATGTCAAAACGGCATTCCTCAATGGAGACATTGATGAAGAGTTGTATATGATGCAACCCAAAGGTTTTGTCGATCCTAAAGATGCTAACAAGGTATGCAAACTTCAACGGTCCATCTATGGATTGAAGCAAGCATCCCGAAGTTGGAATCAACGTTTTGATAAGGTAATCAAAAGTTTTGGTTTTATACAAACTTATGGAGAAGCTTGTATTTACAAGAAAGTGAGTGGGAGCTCTGTAGCATTCTTAATACTGTATGTGGATGACATATTGTTGATTGGGAATGATGTAGACCTTCTTAATAGTGTCAAGGAATATTTGAATAATAGTTTTTCAATGAAGGATCTTGGCGAAGCAGCTTACATATTAGGCATAAAGATTTATAGAGATAGATCGAAACGCCAAATATCATTGTCACAGAGTACATATTTGGACAAAGTTCTAAAGAGCTTTGGAATGGAAGAAAGCAAGAAAGGGTTCTTGCCCATGTTGCCCAATACGACCTTGAGTAAAACTCAAAGTCCGACATCGGCAGAAGATAGAGAAAGGATGAGTAAGACTCCCTATGCATCAGCCATAGGATCTCTAATGTATGCCATGCTATGTACTAGACCCGACATCGCATATGCTGTTAGTCTAACTAGCAGATATCAAAGTGATCCAGGAGTGGATCATTGGACAGCGGTCAAAAACATCCTTAAAGTACTTGAGAAGAACTAAGGATATGGTTCTTTCTTATGGAGGTGATGAACAGCTCGTTGTTAATGGTTACACCGATGCTAGTTGGAACACCGATCCGGATGATTCTAAATCACAATCTGGATACGTATTTATTTTGAATGGTGCAGCAGTTAGCTGGAGGAGTGCAAAGCAAAGCGTTGTGGCGAGATCTTCAACTGAATCGGAATACATGGCTGCTTCGGAGGCTTCACAAGAAGCGATATGGATGAAAGAGTTCATTACAGAGCTGGGTGTGGTTCCTAGTGCGCTGGACCCAATGTCTATCTACTATGATAACATGGGCGCCATAGCCAATGCGCAAGAACCAAGGTCACACAAGAAGCTGAAGCATATCAAGCTACGTTTTCATGCTATTCGAGAACATATCCAGGATGGGGATATAAAGATTTGCAAAGTACACACAGATTTGAATGTGGCGGATCCGTTGACTAAACCTCTCCCGAGGGCAAAACATGACCAACACCAAACTGCCATGGGTGTTCGGTATATTACCATGTAATCTAGATTAGATGACTCTAGTGCAAGTGGGAGACTGTTGGAGATATGCCCTAGAGGCAATAATAAATGTAGTTATTATTATATCTTTGTGTTTATGATAAATGTTTACATTCATGCTATAATAGTATTAACAAGGAAACCATTAATACTTGTGTGAATTGTAAACTTAAATTGAAGTCCCTAGTATAGCCTCTATACTTCACTAGCTTGTTGGTTGATTAAATGATTGTGGTTTCCATATCATGAACATTGAGATGTTATCAACAACAAGATTATATCATTAGGAGAATGATATAGTGGACATACTCCTATTGATAAGCGTAGCATAAAGATCAAGTCATTTCAATAGTTCAATTGCTATATGCTTTCTGATACATAGTAACCTAATTCCTTCGACCATGAGATCATGCATATCACCTTTACCGGATGGATGCTTTGATGACATCAAACACCACACCGTAACTGGGTGGTTATAAAGGTGGCATTGAGTGTTCGGAAAGTATTGGTTGAGACACATGGATCAAGAGTGGGATTTGTCCATCCACATGACGGATAGATATACTCTGGGCCCTCTCGGTGGAATGTCATCCAATTAGCTTGCAAGCATGTGACTTGGTCACAAGGGATCACATATCACGGGAACGAGAAAAGAGTACTTATCAGTAACGAGGTTGAACTAGGTATGCAAAGATACCGACGATCATAACCTCGGATAAGTAACATATCGTGAGACAAAGGGAAATTGGTATCGTATGAAGTGGTTCATTCGATCGCAAAATAATCGTAGAAATATGTGGGAGCCATATGAATTTCCAGATTCCTCTATTGGTTATTGTTCGGAGAAGTGTCTCGATCATGTCCGCATAATTCACGAACCGTAGGGAGACACACTTAAGGATTCGACGTTGTTTGAGTAGTTATGGTATTATGAGAAAGAGACCGAATGTTGTTCGGAGTCTCGGATGGGATCCGGGATATCACGAGGTGATCCGGAATGGTCCGGAGAATAAGATTCATATAAGGAAAGTCCCGTTTCGGAGTTCGGGAATGATTCCGGTGTTTTCATCGGGAATGTTCTAGAAGGTTCCGGATTGTCCGGCACTCCGGGGGGGGAGGGTACATGAGTGTGTCATTGAATGATTGCATCATGTACTAAGTGTTCTTGCTGTTCCAAAAACATGAAAGTCAAATTGCTAGTTTGAAAGTCAAACGGCTAAAACAGGAAACTGTGGGCAACAGGAAACTGTGGGAAACAAGCAAGAGGAGTTGGAACCAACTTGGAGGAGGAGTCCCACTCCTCCAAGCCGGCTCCCAGCCCAAGGCCGACTTGGGGAGGGACTCCCCTCCCCTGGCCGCGCCTCCCCACCCATAAAAGGAGGGGCAGGGCTCCCCTCCTAGAACACACAAGTTCCTATCTTCTACCTCCGGTTTAGAGCCGTTTTGGTTTAGAGCCTTCTAATTGGTTTAGAGCCTTCTAATTGGTGTGTCTAATTACTAGACCACTAATAGCCTCTCTCATAAGCTCCACCATACTCGCACCGGCTTAAGGCGAAGCCCTGCGGGATTTCCCCTCTACTTCCGGTACCACGCCGTTGTGCTGCCGGAATCGCGAGGAGAGTGCTACAACCTCCGCTGCCTGCTGGAACAAGGGAGAGGAAGGTCTTCGTCGAGTACCGAACGTGTGACCGACTGCGGGAGCGCTGCCGGAACGTGGCGCCGGAAGGATCGTCTACACGATCTTGAGATCGGAAAGAGTACGACTACATCACCCACGAGAATCCGCTCTCGTTAAACGCTTTGGAATCTTCGAGGGTAAGTTATACCATCGACTCGTTGCTACAATCTAGTAGATAGATCTTGGCTTGTTTGTTTGTATGCGATAGAAAATTTTTGTTTTCCATGCTACGAACCCCTACAGATGGCGATGATCTCCTCCAATTCTCCGTCCCGGCAGAGTGCCAGAACGTAGTTTTAGGTTCCGAATCGCGATTTCTGGAGGTGGCGGCGCAGCGGAACTCTTCTCTGTAAATCGTCGAACCTGCCGGTGTTTTTAGGTCAGAGGGTATATGTAGGCGAAAGGAGGGGTCGAGGCGGAGTCTGAGGCGGCCACACCATGCCCTGGCGCAGCCAGGACTGGCCCGCGCCAGGGGGTGGTGTGGGCCCCTTTGGTCTCTTCCCCCCTCCGTCTTCTGGCTCCGTGAGTCTTCTGGAAAAAAGGATTTTTGGCATATTTTCTGGGATTTTTCCTGAAAGTTGATTTCCTGCACAAAAACGAGACACCAAAGCAATTCTGCTAAAAACAGCGTTAGTCCGTGTTAGTTATATCCAAATCACACAAATTAGAGGAAAAACAATAGCAAAAGTGTTCGTAAAATTAGATACGTTTTGGACGTATCAACTCCCCTCAAGCTTAGCTTATTGCTTGTCCTCAAGCAATTCAGTTGAAAACTGAGTACGATAAAAGAAACTTTCACGAACACATTTTCTTCGTAATATGTATATATTCTCAGCATATGATCAAATACTTAGGCAATTCATAATAAGGAGTATGCAAATAAGTATACTCAATAGTCATGCAAGTTATGAAGAGATTCCAACACAATAAGCAACATGACACATAAGCATATGCAAGATTGTAATGATCATAAGAAGATATGATAAAATGGTATCTCGCTTGCCTTACTTGTTGGAGCAAAACATAAATGTCAAGGCATATCTGAAGTTCAAATGAAGACTAGAAGTAAAAATATCAAAGATACAAGCGTCAAAGTTATGTCACAATTAACCGTGTTCTGGGACAAGCACATTACACTAAGAATGACAGCTATGCTCTTGAGAAGGTGCTCATAGAATAAATGGTGACTCAACATAAAAGTGAAAGAAAATATTAAAAGGTTTGAAAGGCTTCTAAATGTTGAAAGTATGGTACTCATTAGCTTTGAGCTCTCATTGCCCCTATCATAAGCATCCTTAAATGGTTAAGGTTAAAGTGATATCAAATATGAGTTATATGCTTGACAAATCATAAGCTGAAAATCTCATGTCCCTTGAGTACGAGGGTTGTTCCTCATGCTACTCAACTTTAGTCACAGGTAAGTTCTTGTCATTGTAAGTATATGTGTATCATAGAAAACAGCCAACAGGGTATCCCTTGCCTCGTGACACAGGAGCTATCCCATATTAAAATGACAAGGCAATAGACAATGAGCATCTCAGCGATCTTTTTATTTACCATGAGTATGGTGCCCTTTTTTCTCTTCTTTTTTTATTTTTTTCTGAAGATGCTTCATAGATTTCTCACTATGGTTATGTTGCAAGTTTCCACCATGATTAGGCATGACTTAGGCTAGCCGCCCAGGTGTTTATCTAACACATATATAATACTCCATGGACTTACAAGCTCCCCTTTTATTTCACACCGCCGACATCCATATTCAAAAGAGCATGATATCAACTGGATATATATGTACAAGTGTTGAAAGCGTTCCCCATGACAGCATGGTTCTGCTAACTCCCAACTTTTAATTTGCAAGCATATAACTACATAGATAGTCACAATGGTTCATGTTTATCAAATGCAAGAAAATAAAGTGTGCCATCAAGTTCGTGAGAGCTTTACTAACAAATTTTCTCATAACAAGCAAATATTTTATTTGGAAGAAAACAAGGCATAATAAATATGCGAGGAATAGAAATGATGCTAATAGGTAGATCTGGTGGACACTTTTTGCCAATTTTGGTTTGGGGAGTTGGATGCACGAGTAGGGCTCATACTTAGTGCAAGTAACTTTCATAATCATGCTTGCGACAAAACATAATTAATAGTGGCATAAAAGTGACACAAGAACTCTAAGGCAAAATAAATCATCGAGACTTAACTGACTTTTTGTTTAGTCATGTGCATGCGTGAGCATGTGCCAAGTCGATTCAGATAAAACATTCAGAGGAGGATATCACAATGTCATACCAAGTTATGAATAGAACAATGCAAGCAAACATTTATATGGCATGCTACAAACTGTTAGTAGATTGGAACCGATCATAAGAGAGCAAGAACTATTAAGCATCCATTAAATAACATATACCTTACATGAACAGACTAAGCATGCCCACAATGATGAGTATATGTACAAAAATGAAAACAAATAGAGTTCATACCAGCCTCTTACCACACCTCGAGTTGTCATAAATCACCATTTCCTTTCACTTGTGTGGCTTGAATAATAATATGAAAACCAAACTCCAAAGGAGTCACTAAGGACTGCTGAACCCGGCAACGAACTTTACAAAACCGGAGAAGAGCAACAAATATTTTTGGGTTTTCGATTTTCAAAGACACGAACTGAAGGACTGAGCAAACAAAGAAAGATCTTTTTGGGTTTTTCGAATAATCAAATCAACGCAAACTAAGGCTAAAAGATAAAGGAGCTAACAAAAGGAAATAACGATAATATTTTTGGTCTTTTTGTGTTTTGGAAAGTAGAAACAAAGCAAGAACAAAAGCTAAAAAGAAAGAAAGCGAAACATGGATATGTAAAGTACCGACAGAATATGATATGTAGATGAGTGTGATGTCGGTATACCTCCCCCCAAGCGTAGGCTTTTGGCCTAAGTGGAGATCAACCGAAATGCGGGTAGGCACTCCAAGCCGGTGGGTCATCATAAGAATGATCATAATCAGGCCCTCGTAAAGAAGAAGAAGCGCCCCAATCATAAGTGGGCTGCTGGTACGAAGACTATCCCGTGTTGGAGAACCGGACCAAATTATCCTCGGCCTCCCTTACAACATTCTCCTCTTGCCAGGAGAGCTCCTTCGTGTATGTGTCGAGTTCTTCCTCCATGAGTGACCATCCTTCCCTGGTATCAAGGTTAAACAAAGCAGGTGTAGGCAAAAGGACAACTCGCTCAGACTTACCTCCTCCCCATCCACTCTTGAGAAAGGTTATTTCATAAGATAGATCGCTCAAATTAGCCCAAGAAGAAACACATTTATGTTGTATCATGGAATTAAGATCAAGCCTCTCTATGGGAAACTATAAATCTGAATGATGAGACGCTACACCATGCAAAGTTAATAAATGTGAGGCAATGAGGCCTCCACAAATTCCACCTTTCTCGCGGTTAGCAGCAAGACAGAAATCTATTAAAGCAACAAATTTATAAGTCCTATCCCGTTTCAAAGAAGCTGAGATAAAAGCTAGATCATATGAAGATAATTTACTAGCAGTCTTCCTAGCAAGAACACACTTGGCAATAAAATAGGAAAAATATCGAATAGATGGGAGATCAATATTTCTAATTTTACCACTCTCCTTTGAGAAGCTGCTCCCTTGGCAAATTTCTGCATATAAGTCCACAAGTGACGTGGATTGCTCCCTAATTCTCTCGCGCGAACCCCACTGATATGTCGGAAACGTATCTATACTTTTTTATGCTCCATGGTTGTTTAGTATATACTTTGCTTTACTTGTCTACACTTTGAGGTGCTTTTTATATGCTTTCTGGTACTAACCTACTAACAAGTTGCAACAGTGCCAGATGTCTGTTTTCTGCTGCTTTTGGTTTCAGAAAAGTTAGTAAAGAAATATTCTCGGTATTGGACGGGACAAACGTCAAAGTCAATTACTTTCCGTGGGGAACAAGAAGTCCAGAGGGGAGCCGGGGAGGCGAGCCAGAGGGGCCACCCCCAAGGCGCGCCTGTTGGGGTTTGGTTTGGGTCCATGTAGTAGCTAGATGGTTGTATCTCCTCATTTGTGCTTTCATGTATAGATCTTGTGAGCTCCGTTCATGATCAAGATCTAATCTATTTGTAATCATGCATGTTGTGTTTGCGGGGATCCGATGGATATTGAGATTATTATGTTGGTTTATTAATGGTTTTGTCTTTATGATTATATCATGTATGTGTTGTTTGTGATCTTGAATGCTCTCTGTTGCTAGTGGTTATCTTGGCCAAGTAGTTGCTAGTGACTCCAAGAGGGAGTATATATGCTTGATAGTGGGTTCATGCCTCTAGTTTCCAAGGGAAGTGACAATAATCTCTTTGTTTGTAGATGTGCTGTTGCTACTAGGGAGAAAACAATGGTCTCTTGTTCATGGAACATGTGGACTGTTTACCTCACACACTTTGCTTAAAGCGTTTGTTGCTTGCAACTTAATACTGGAGGGGGTTCGGATGATAACCTGAAGGTGGACTTCTAGTCATAGATGCAGTTGGATGGCGGTCTATGTATCTTGTTTTATTGCCCAATCGAATCTCATAGAATCTTTCTGACTAGTAATTGCATTGTTATGCATTGTTATGCCTTGCTCGGTCCTGTCAATTGCCCTGCTGTAATTTGTTTACCCTTCATGCCATGTTGTTTATCTAAGGAGAGCACCTCTAGTGAACTATGGACCCCGGTCCAATCTTTACCATTGATACATCCTCCACTGTTACTTATTTACTTGCTGCAAACCATTAACTTCCACACCATACGTTTAATCCTTTGTTACAGCGAACTGGTGAGCTTGACAACCTCACTGATTCGTTGGGGCAAAGTCTTGAGTTTATGTTGTGCAGGTCTCCACATTGCCAGCAACACCTGTGTGACGTTTCCTTCCTCCTACTGGTTCGATAACCTCGGTTTCTACTGAGGGAAGACTTGTTGCTATGCTGTTTCACACCTCGCTCTTGGGGTTTCCAACGAAGCGCTCCTAGATCAACTTAAGCGCCATCACCAACTATGGCACTTTAATAGCTGCACAAAAATCATCAAAAGGGAGATGACAACTACATTCTAAATTATGTAATGAACCATGGGGTTAGGCAAGGACCAACTAAATCGAAAATCCTATACCATAGACATAGTCAGTTTCACATATTGGTAAGGTTCATCTCCAATAAAATGCTCCAATCCTGTATTAGAAATTAGAGTCTGGAAATCTTGAAAAATTCTTGCAGCCCTCATGAATTCGGGGCATGGATAAATGGAAGGAAAAACTTCCTCATCACGGTGGACTTTCATGACATTAGGCACCCTCAGTTCATATTGGTTGAGTTGGTGTTCATTCGTCTCCTTTTCTGAAATTTTAGACAAACATCACAAGAAGAAATTTCAAAGTGACTACATAATGAAGGGGACTACTCTAGGGACTTGTAAGAGGACTAAACATGCATCAAAATAAGTTCTCTAAGCAAAGAACAAGCATGCAAGCTCACATAACCTGTCACCTACAGTAGAAAAATACTCAAGATATAATCCAATAATCACAAATCTACTTGAACAAGCAGAGGAGTCGCATACCGGAGAACAAATGCTCCAAATCTCAGCAGCAAAGGTGGGCTGAGAAAGGAGATTAAAAATCTTGAGCAAGGACATCAAGAACACAGGTTTGAGCAATGAATGGTGTTTTCTCGAGAGAGAGATAGAGAGAGATAGAGAGAGAGAGAGAGAGAGAGAGAGAGAGAGAAGTGGTAGGAGGGATAATAAGTGGAGGGCCAGGGGTGGCCCACACCATGGCTAGGCGCGCCCCTGGTGTGGCCGCGCCACCAGGTGGTATGCCTGCCTGGTGGGCCCCCCTTGGTCACTCCAGATGCCTCTTTGCCCCTTTTTTAACGTAAAATTTTAATATGATTTTTTCTAGAATTTTTCGAGAAACTTTATTTTTGAGCAATTTTCAGGTATTGATAACTGATTTTCTCGTAAAAAATGATTTTTGAATGATGAAAAAAGGAATCAAAATTAAAACTTTAGAAGTTCTAAGACACTCTAATATGCAAGCTACTAGCAATACAAAGATTAACAAGGTGAAAGCAAAGATTGAAATAAAGAGAATAAGAGTAGACAAAGATAATCATGGTGAAAACATTGCTTTGTTCGTCCAAAATCCCTTTGTTAACAAGGTTGATCAGGTCTTGTTACCAAAACAATTTTATATGAAGCAAAACCTTGCATTTCACTAAGTTATTATGTTACCTCAACCTTGATAGCAATGGTCCCAATCATAATAGTTTCATAATCTTCTTATGGTATGGGACAATATATTTATGCGACTTTGATGCCTTCAATATTTTCAATTGAATTTAGGCCATAATTCTTATCAATCTTCTTGGGGAAATAGATAGTATGCTCCATGTCATTAACACTAAAAGTTACTTTTCCTTGATTACAATTAATGATAGCACCTGCAGTATTAAGAAAAGGTCTCCCAAGAATAATAGACATATTATCATCTTCAGGCATTTCAAACACAACAAAGTCAGTTAATATCAAACAATTATGAGCCACTTGAACAGGAACATCCTCACATATACCAACATGAATAGTAGTAGACTTATCAGCCATTTGCAAAGATATGTCAGTTGGTATCAGTTTTTCCAGTTGAAGTCTCTTGTAGAGAGAAAAAGGCATAACACTAACTCCTGCTCCCAAATCACACAAAGCAGTTCTAACATAATTATTTTTAATAGAACAAGGAATAGTTGGAATCCCTAGGTCTTCAAGTTTCTTTGGAACCTTACCGTTGAAGGAATAATTAGCAAGCAAAGTGGAAATTTCCTCATTAGGAATCTTCCTTTTATTAGAGACAATATCCTTCATATACTTTGAATAAGGAGGCAATTTAATAGCATCAGTCAAAGGAATTTGCAAAAACGAAGGTTTCATCCACTCACCAAACTTTTTATAGTGTTCTTCATCCTTTGACTTGTGTTTCTTATCAGGAAAAGGCAATGGTTTTGAACCCAAGGCTCTCTTTAACACCATGTTTATTAGCAATAAAATCTTCCTTAATGTACTTAGTATTCTTAGTGTGCCTTTCAGGTTCTTCTTCAATTTCTTCTTTATCAGGAGAATCATTTTTATCATTACCACTTTCAGTTTTAGCATCAGAGACAAATATACTATTAAGATCTTTAGCAGGTTCAGAAGGTTCTACAACTGTTTTATGTTTCTTTTTATTTCTCTTAGAAGAAGTACCACTATTTTCAATTTGATGAGAATCCTGCTCAATTATTTTAGGATGTCCCTCAGGATATAAAGGATCCTGAGTGGAAGCACCACTCCTAGTTCTAATTTCATAAGCATATTTTTCTCTAGAAGCATTAACTAGCAAACCTTTTTGTACTTTAGTAAGCTGATCAATTTGAGTTTGAACCATTTGGAAATGTTTAACAAGCATTTTAACATCATTGGAGGTTCTTTCCACCATTCATGCAACTCATTAATAGCTCTAGAGTTTTCCATTAAATTATTCTGCACTCTCTTATTAAAATTATCTTACTTAACAACAAAAATATCAAATTCTTCTAAGCATTGATCAGGAGGTTTAGAATAAGGAATATCACCTTCATCAAAATGTTGGTGAGAGTGTACCTCAATAGTGGATGAGTGGGATATCGTCTTACATAATTCTTTAATGATGCAAGCGGGATGGACATGGGTAGCTCGCCTCCCACCTGTTCCTCCCGTTGGGACTAACAGGGACTAACCGGGATTCTAGGAAACGGGAGAGATGGTCCCATGGGACCCGTGAATTAAATTGCATGTACAAACTCAAGTACTACAACACTGCTGGATTGAACTTCCGTCCGCACGAGCGAGATATTCCCGAGCGCATGTTGTAAAAATGGCTCTTGCCGGGAGCATAAACGCATGCTATCGGGATTAATGGGCTGGCACCGCTAATTCCGGCGGGTGCTTAGCAGGATCCCACAAAATATGCTTACGGGATTTTCTGGCGGGACGGGAGGCGGGATAAGCGGCAAGCCCATCCCACTTGAATCGTTATAATTCTTCTATAGGAGGTAAATTCTTCACATCTTCAGATTTAGTACCCTTCTCCTTAAGACATTTCTTAGCTTCCTTCATCACTTCATCATTTAGTTCAATCACTCCCCTCTTCTTTGGTGTTGGTATTGGGGTTGGCTCAGGCACAGTTGGTCCAGGTGTAGTTGGCTTAGGTGTAGTTGACTCAGATGTAGTCCAGTCATCATAATTCTTGCTTATTTTAGCCATTAATTCCTCAGCTTCTTCGGGAGTTCTTTTCCTAAAAACACAATCAGCAAAACTATCCAGGTATGTCCTAGATTCATCAGTTAGTCCATTATAGTATATATCAAGAAGCTCATTTTTAGGTATTGGACATCCAGACTGTGCTTGAATTAAAGCACAAAACCTTACCCATGATTCAGGCAATTTCTCTTCTTTTCCCTGTTTAAAATCAAAAAGTTCCTACAAAATGGCATGTTGAGCACTAGGAGGAAAATATTTCTAAACGAAAGTATTAATTAATTCATCAAGACTTTCAATAGATCCAGGAGATAAATTACTAAACCAAGCTTTAGCTTCTCCTTTCAATGAAAAAGGGAAAATTTTAGCAACAAAGTAGGTGCGTTTCTTAATATCATCAGAAAATAAGCCACTCATAGTAGAGAGCTCAGTCATATGTGCCACAACACAAAAAGGTTCTTTCTCAACAATGGTTATGTAAGATAAATCAAGAGAGAAATCAGAATCCTTATCTTTAATGTTTATGGGAGATGTGGCAAACTTAGCATTAGGAGATAATTTAGGTCTAACAGTATGTCTCTCAAGAATACTTTTAATAGCACTTGCACCATGAGTGTTTTGACATTCCTTAATAAATTCATCAGTTATTTTAATATAACCGTCATCAATATCATAGCTAAGACTCTCTCTAGACTTGAGTGAACTAACAGGTGTAGTAATATCTTCATTAGGAGTTTCAGTTTTTTTAATTATAGTTCTAGCAATTGTAGCATCTAGGAAAGGACCTAATGAACCACTCTCATCAAGCATAGTAGAAGTAACATCATGAGTATCATAAGCAATTTCAGATTCAGCAGAAGTAGCAATATGTGTAACATGTGTATGTGGTGGCGGTGTAAGGAGCTTACTCATCACAGATGGTGAATCAAGAGCAACAGAGGTGTTGAGAACGGTAATATAGAAACTTTTCCATCACGAGTTTTACCCATGATGAATGGATAGCAGCGAACAATAATAATTCCAAGTGAACTTTATAAATAGAGATATGGTCCCTGGCAACGGTGTAGGGGTTCGTAGCATGGAAAACAAAAAATTTTCTATCGCATACAAACAAACAAGCCAAGATCTATCTACTAGATTGTAGCAACGAGTCGATGGTATAACTTACCCTCGAAGATTCCAAAGCGTTTAACGAGAGCGGATTCTCGTGGGTGATGTAGTCGTACTCTTTCCGATCTCAAGATCGTGTAGACGATCCTTCCGGCGCCACGTTCCGGCAGCGCTCCCGCAGTCGGTCACACGTTCGGTACTCGACGAAGACCTTCCTCTCCCTTGTTCCAGCAGGCAGCGGAGGTTGTAGCACTCTCCTCGCGATTCCGGCAGCACAACGGCGTGGTACCGGAAGTAGAGGGGAAATCCCGCAGGGCTTCGCCTTAAGCCGGTGCGAGTATGGTGGAGCTTATGAGAGAGGCTATTAGTGGTCTAGTAATTAGACACACCAATTAGAAGGCTCTAAACCAATTAGAAGGCTCTAAACATTCGGTCTCTTTCTCATAATACCATATCTACTCAAACAACGTCGAATCCTTAAGTGTGTCTCCCTACGGTTCATGAATTATGCGGACATGATCGAGACACTTCTCCGAACAATAACCAATAGAGGAATCTGGAAATTCATATGGCTCCCACATATTTTTACGATTACTTTGCGATCGAATGAACCACTTACATACGATACCAATTTCCCTTTGTCTCACGATATGTTACTTATCCGAGGTTATGATCGTCGGTATCTCTGTATACCTAGTTCAACCTCGTTACCGATAAGTACTCTTTTCTCGTTCCCGTGATATGTGATCCCTTGTGACCAAGTCACATGCTTGCAAGCCAATTGGATGACATTCCACCGAGAGGGCCCAGAGTATATCTATCCGTCATGTGGATGGACAAATCCCACTCTCGATCCATGTGTTTCAACCAATACTTTCCGAACACTTAATGCCACCTTTATAGCCACCCAGTTACGGTGTGGTGTTTGATGTCATCAAAGCATCCATCCGGTAAAGGTGATATGCATGATCTCATGGTCGAAGGAATTAGGTTACTATGTATCAGAAAGCATATAGCAATTGAACTATTGAAATGACTTGATCTTTATGCTACGCTTATCAATAGGAGTATGTCCACCATATCATTCTCCTAACGATATGATCTTGTTGTTGATAACATCTCAATGTTCATGATATGGAAACCACAATCATTTAATCAACCAACAAGCTAGTGAAGTATAGAGGCTATACTAGGGACTTCAATTTAAGTTTACAATTCACACAAGTATTAATGTTTCCTTGTTAATACTATTATAGCATGAATATAAACATTTATCATAAACACAAAGATATAATAATAACTACATTTATTATTGCCTCTAGGGCATATCTCCAACAGTCTCCTACTTGCACTAGAGTCATCTAATCTAGATTACATGGTAATATACCGAACACCCATGGCAGTTTGGTGTTGGTCATGTTTTG
Organism: Avena sativa; assembly: GCA_916181665.1. Classification (NCBI taxonomy): domain Eukaryota; kingdom Viridiplantae; phylum Streptophyta; class Magnoliopsida; order Poales; family Poaceae; genus Avena; species Avena sativa. Next base: position 309,999,316 of record OV702284.1, on the reverse strand, counting down.
CCCTCGGGAGAGGTTTAGTCAACGGATCCGCCACATTCAGATCTGTGTGTACTTTGCAAATCTTTATATCCCCATCCTGGATATGTTCTCGAATAGCATGAAAACGTAGCTTGATATGCTTCAGCTTCTTGTGTGACCTTGGTTCTTGCGCATTGGCTATGGCGCCCATGTTATCATAGTAGATAGACATTGGGTCCAGCGCACTAGGAACCACACCCAGCTCTGTAATGAACTCTTTCATCCATATCGCTTCTTGTGAAGCCTCCGAAGCAGCCATGTATTCCGATTCAGTTGAAGATCTCGCTACAACGCTTTGCTTTGCACTCCTCCAGCTAACTGCTGCACCATTCAAAATAAATACGTACCCAGATTGTGATTTAGAATCATCTGGATCGGTGTTCCAACTAGCATCGGTGTAACCATTAACAACGAGCTGTTCATCACCTCCATAAGAAAGAACCATATCCTTAGTTCTTCTCAAGTACTTAAGGATGTTTTTGACCGCTGTCCAATGATCCACTCCTGGATCACTTTGATATCTGCTAGTTAGACTAACAGCATATGCGATGTCGGGTCTAGTACATAGCATGGCATACATTAGAGATCCTATGGCTGAGGCATAGGGAGTTTTACTCATCCTTTCTCTATCTTCTGCCGATGTTGGACTTTGAGTTTTACTCAAGGTCGTATTGGGAAACATGGGCAAGAACCCTTTCTTGCTTTCTTCCATTCCAAACTTCTTTAGAACTTTGTCCAAATATGTACTCTGTGACAATGATATTTGGCGTTTCGATCTATCTCTATAAATCTTTATGCCTAATATGTAAGCTGCTTCGCCAAGATCCTTCATTGAAAAACTATTATTCAAATATTCCTTGACACTATTAAGAAGGTCTACATCATTCCCAATCAACAATATGTCATCCACATACAGTATTAAGAATGCTACAGAGCTCCCACTCACTTTCTTGTAAATACAAGCTTCTCCATAAGTTTGTATAAAACCAAAACTTTTGATTACCTTATCAAAACATTGATTCCAACTTCGGGATGCTTGCTTCCATCCATAGATGGACCGTTGAAGCTTGCATACCTTGTTAGCATCTTTAGGATCGACAAAACCTTTGGGTTGCATCATATACAACTCTTCATCAATGTCTCCATTGAGGAATGCTGTTTTGACATCCATCTGCCATATCTCATAATCATAATATGCAGCGATTGCTAACATAATCCTCACAGACTTTAGCTTCGCTACCGGTGAGAAAGTCTCATCGTAGTCAACTCCTTGAATTTGTCGAAACCCTTTTGCGACAAGTCGAGCTTTATAGACAGTAACATTACCATCAGCATCTGTTTTCTTCTTGAAAATCCATTTGTTCTCGACAGCCTTCCGGCCATCCGATAAGTCCACCAAAGTCCATACTTGGTTTTCGTACATGGATCCAATCTCGGATTTCATGGCTTCTTGCCATTTATTGGAATCTGGGCTCATCATCGCTTCCTCATATGTCTCGGGGTCATCGGTGTTGTCCACCACCATGACATTCATAACGGAATCATACCAATCTGGAGTGGTACGAGTTCTCGTTGACCTCCGAGGCTCTGTAGCAACTTCAACCGAAGTTTCATGATCACCATCATTAGCTTCCTCTCTTATTGGTGCAGGCACCACAGGAACTTCTTCCGGTGCTGCGCTACTCGCAATTTCGAGAGAAGGTTCGACAACCTCGTCGAGTTCTACTTTCCTTCCAGTCACTTCTTTCGAGAGAAATTCCTTCTCTAGAAAGGATCCATTCTTGTCAACGAAGATTTTGCCTTCGGATCTATGATAGAAGGTATACCCAATAGTTTCCTTCGGGTATCCTATGAAGACGCATTTTTCCGCTTTGGGTTCAAGCTTGTCCGGCTGTAACTTCTTTACATAGGCTTCGCATCCCCAAACTTTAAGGAACGACAACTTAGGTTTCTTCCCAAACCATAATTCATACGGTGTCGTTTCAACGGATTTAGATGGTGCCCTATTTAAAGTGAATGCGGCTGTTTCTAATGCATAACCCCAAAATGATAGCGGTAAATCTGTAAGTGACATCATAGAACGAACCATATCTAAGAGAGTTCGATTACGACGTTCGGATACACCATTACGCTGTGGTGTTCCCGGCAGTGTCAATTGTGAAAGTATTCCGCACTTCTTTAAATGCTCGCCAAACTCGTAACTTAGATATTCACCTCCACGATCAGAACGTAGAAACTTAATCTTCTTGTTACGTTTATTCTCTACCTCACTTTGAAACTCCTTAAACTTCTCGAAAGTTTCGGACTTATGTTTCATGAAATAGATATACCCATATCTACTCAAGTCATCTGTGAAGGTAAGAACATAAAGATAACCACCGCGCGATGCTACACTCATTGGACCACATACATCGGTATGTATGATTTCCAATAAGTCCGTAGCTCGCTCCATGATACCAGAAAATGGAGTCTTATTCATTTTGCCCATCAGACATGCTTTGCATCTATCAAGTGATTCAAAATCAAGTGATTCAAGAAGTCCATCGGAATGGAGTTTCTTCATACGCTTCACTCCAATGTGACCAAGACGACAGTGCCACATATAGGTCGAATTATCGCTTGATTTCAAACGTTTAGCTTCAATATTGTTGATATGTGTATTTCCACTATCGAGATTCAATAAGAATAGACCATCTATCAAAGGTGCATGTGCGTAAAACATATTACTCATATAAATCGAACAACCATTATTCTCTGACTTAAACAAGTAACCGTCTCGCAATAAACAAGATCCTGATATAATGTTCATGCTCAACGCAGGCACTAAATAACAATTATTTAAGTATAAAACTAATCCCGATGGTAGATGAAGAGGTAGCGTGCCGACCGCGATCACATCAACCTTTGATCCGTTTCCCACGCGCATCGTCACCTCGTTCTTTGCTAGCTTCCGTTTATTCTGCAGCACCTGTTTCGAGTTACAAATATGAGCAACCGAACCAGTATCAAATACCCAGGCACTACTACGAATACTAGTGAGATACACATCAATAACATGTATATCAGATATACCTTTCTTCTTGATGTTGCCGTTCTTCAAATCCGCCAAGTACTTTGGGCAATTCCGCTTCCAGTGACCTGCTCCCTTGCAGTAAAAGCACTCAGTTTCAGGCTTTGGTCCAGCCTTGGTTTTCTTCGTCGGCGTGGTAACTTTCTTACCACCCTTCTTGAAGTGTCCCTTTTGCTTAGACTTGCCCTTCTTGAATTTGGTGGTCTTATTGACCATCAACACTTGGTGCTCTTTCTTGATCTCCACTTCTGCAGATTTTAACATAGCAAATAGTTCTGGCAACTCTTTGTTCATGTTCTGCATGTTGTAGTTCATCACAAAGTTCCTGTAACTTGGTGGCAATGACTGGAGGACGCGGTAAACCCCCAAAGCATTAGGAATCACTATACCCAAGCTTTGAAGTTTGTTTGCGTGCCCAGACATCTTAAGCACATGCTCACTGACGGAGCTGCCCTCTTCCATCTTGCAGTTAAAGAACTTTTCAGAAGCTTCATAACTTTCAATTGCCGCATGAGTCTCAAAAATTAATTTGAGATCCTCGACAATATCATATGGGTCTGACTCTTCAAACCTTTTCTGAAGCTCCGATTCTAAACCATACAAGATAGCACACTGAACTATGGAGTACTGATTCTTCCGAGCGAGGTAAACATTCTTTACTTCATCGGGAGCATCAGCTGCAGGTGGGTCACCCAGCGGTGCATCCAGCACATAGGTCAAATTACCAGCTGTGAGGACAATCCTCAAATTGCGGAACCAATCCGCGAAGTTGCTTCCATTGTTTTTCAACTTTTCTTTCTCTAGGAACGCATTAAAATTGATGGTAGGGGCTGCCATTGATCTACAACATATTTGCAATAGTTTAGACTAAGTTTATGACAAATTGAGTTCAAATTAATTAATGAAATTAAACTAGGTGAACTCCCACTCAAAACAACATCCCTCACATTGTTTTAGTGATCACACGAACCAAATCCACTACATCAACACCGATCATCACGAGAGTTGATATAGTTTCAATGGCGAACAATCATCATGTTCATCATATCTACTATATGATTCATGCTTTACCTTTCGGTAATCCGTGTTCCTGAGACCATGTCTGTACATGCTAGGCTCGTCAAGATCAAACCTTAGCCACCGCATAAGCAAATCTGGCTTGCTTACGTTGTATACACTTGCGGAATTAACACACCCGATCATCACGTGGTGCTTCGAAACAACAAGCTTTAGCAACGGTGCTAACTAAGGGCGAACACTTTATGATTTGAAATTCATGTGCATGAGGGATCATCTTATAATGCTACCGCCGTCTACTAAGCAATACAAGATGCATAAAGGATTAACATCACATGCAATTCATAATATGTGATATGATATGGCCTTTCTTCTTTGTGCTTCCGATCTCCATCTTCAAACACGAACATGATCTCCATCATCACCGGCATTGCATCAAGGTCAATGACGCTTCACCATGGTTGTCGTCCACCAGCTTCAACTATTACAACTACTTTGAATAGACACGCGGGTCTTTAACATAAATTAAAGACAACCATATGGCTCCTGCCGGTTGCCAACTTACAATAAGGAACATTGCATACATCAAATATAATCACAATCATGGCCATATCACATCACTGCACACCCCTGCAAAACAAAGTTAGACGCTTCTACTTTCTTTGCATATTTTATGTGGTTTGGGACTTTCAATAAGTGTCGTTCTAACTTACGAACAAGAACCACAACATTGATACTAGCATTGTTGATTACCCGTTGTAAATTGGATCTTAAGTATGCTAGGAGAAACAGGCACCCGCAAAGCCACTTATGCAATACAAGTTGCATGTCAAGCGTGGAGCAAGTCTCATGAACGATGTCATGTAAGGTTAGCCCGGGCCGCTTCATCCCAACATACCGCAAGATGCAAAGTACACAAAAAGCAATCTAAAATAAAAGCATCAACGCCCACAATGACCATTGTGTTCTACTCGTGCAACAGATCTACATATAGACACGGCTCTGATACCACTGTAGGGGTTCGTAGCATGGAAAACAAAAAATTTTCTATCGCATACAAACAAACAAGCCAAGATCTATCTACTAGATTGTAGCAACGAGTCGATGGTATAACTTACCCTCGAAGATTCCAAAGCGTTTAACGAGAGCGGATTCTCGTGGGTGATGTAGTCGTACTCTTTCCGATCTCAAGATCGTGTAGACGATCCTTCCGGCGCCACGTTCCGGCAGCGCTCCCGCAGTCGGTCACACGTTCGGTACTCGACGAAGACCTTCCTCTCCCTTGTTCCAGCAGGCAGCGGAGGTTGTAGCACTCTCCTCGCGATTCCGGCAGCACAACGGCGTGGTACCGGAAGTAGAGGGGAAATCCCGCAGGGCTTCGCCTTAAGCCGGTGCGAGTATGGTGGAGCTTATGAGAGAGGCTATTAGTGGTCTAGTAATTAGACACACCAATTAGAAGGCTCTAAACCAATTAGAAGGCTCTAAACCGCTGGCTAAAGCAATTAGAAGCTCTAAACCAAAACGGCTCTAAACCGGAGATTTAGAGGTGGAAACTTGTGTGTCTAGGAGGGGAGCCCTGCCCCTCCTTTTATAGGTGGGGAGGCGTGGACAGGGGAGGGGAGTCCCTCCCCAAGTCGGCCTTGGGTGGTGCGCCGGCTTGGGGAGGAGACTCCTCCCTCAAGTCGGTTCCCAACTCCTCTTTCTTGTTTCCCACAGTTTCTTGTTTTAGCCATTTGACTTTCAAACTGGACATTTGACTTTTCTGTTTTAGGATTCAATTTAATCCTTTATTTGGGACAGCAAGAACACTTAGTACATGATGCAATCATTCCAATATGTAATGACATATTCATGTACCCCTCCTCCCCCGGAGTGCCGGACAATCCGGAACCTTCTAGAACATTCCCGATGAAAACACTGGAATCATTCCCGAACTCCGAAACGGGACTTTCCTTATATGAATCTTATTCTCCGGACCATTCCGGATCACCTCGTGATATCCCGGATCCCATCCGAGACTCCGAACAACATTCGGTCTCTTTCTCATAATATCATAACTACTCAAACAACGTCGAATCCTTAAGTGTGTCTCCCTACGGTTCGTGAATTATGCGGACATGATCGAGACACTTATCCGAACAATAACCAATAGAGGAATCTGGAAATTCATATGGCTCCCACATATTTCTACGATTACTTTGCGATCGAATGAACCACTTACATACGATACCAATTTCCCTTTGTCTCACGATATGTTACTTATCCGAGGTTATGATCGTCGGTATCTCTGTATACCTAGTTCAACCTCGTTACCGATAAGTACTCTTTTCTCGTTACCGTGATATGTGATCCCTTGTGACCAAGTCACATGCTTGCAAGCCAATTGGATGACATTCCACCGAGAGGGCCCAGAGTATATCTATCCGTCATGTGGATGGACAAATCCCACTCTCGATCCATGTGTTTCAACCAATACTTTCCGAACACTCAATGCCACCTTTATAGCCACCCAGTTACGGTGTGGTGTTTGATGTCATCAAAGCATCCATCTGGTAAAGGTGATATGCATGATCTCATGGTCGAAGGAATTAGGTTACTATGTATCAGAAAGCATATAACAATTGAACTATTGAAATGACTTGATCTTTATGCTACGCTTATCTATAGGAGTATGTCCATCACATCATTCTCCTAATGATATGATCCTGTTGTTAATAACATCTCTATGTTCATGATCAGGAAACCATGATCATATATTAACCAACAAGCTAGTTTAACAAGAGGCTATACTAGGGACTCTTATTTTAGTTTACAAATCACACAAGTATTAATGTTTCCTGTTAATACAATTATAGCATGGTATGTAAACATTTATCATAAGTGTGAAGATATGATAATAACCACTTTATTATTGCCTCTTGGGCATATCTCCAACAGTCTCCCACTTGCACTAGAGTCAATAATCTAGTTTCGAACCTTTGTGTATATAACACCTATGGCTTTCCGGTGTTGTATGTACACGATTGCTAGTGGTCAACTGATCTCCGGATCTGACACTTCCAGGTCCGTGTGTAATTGCATGTCTTTGCGTCTCTACGCATCACTCATTCTCTAATGAGATGGCCTTGTACAAATTTGGTCTTTTGGTGTGACCTTTAGCTCTTTGGGGTTAAAACATGTTGATAATATTGTCGCACAATATATCTTCATAGTATTATCCCACTGTGAACTACACCTAGTTTGATAACAAACTTCTTGACACAAATGCCCTCTTTTGCTGCTATAATAGCAGTCATATACTTAGCCTTTTGTTGTAGTATCTGTCACAATGTCTTAACTTTGGAAATCATCCAAATCCATTATGGAACTCACTTTCCATTATATTGTGCCACCCTTAGTTTAGATTGAGATAAACTTAATTTGTACTTTGTGACAAAGCTAGTATCAATGTAGTACTTTTACAATGAACTAACCATCTATTTGTCACTTCTACAAATATTATACTCTTAGTTCTTTCAGAAGATCATAAGAATATCCTTACTATTGTCCAATGATCATCTTACGAATCATTCTGGTATATGCTCTCAACATTTAGAGCATAGGACATATCTGGATTTGTACATATCACAGTATGATTGATATAAATACTCTTTGTGATTTCATACATCAAGTATCAATCTATACTTGATTATTTGTTTCACTTTACCAAATGTCAATACACTTGAATATATCATCAACATTGAACTCATTCAATCCTTTTTGTGCGACAAGAACCTCTCTTGTAGTTTCTATATTGAACTCATTCAATATCTTGTCTATGTACTTCTGGCACAACCATATTAGCGTCTATTGATGCCAAATATTTGGGTTTTGCCTAAGTCTTTCATCGGGATGAAATTCTTAATATGTGTTAATAAAAGATACATTATTTCCAATCAACAATATGTCTTCCACATAATGTATTAGAAACATGTCTTAGCGCTCCCACTTAATTTCTTGCAAATGCAAGCATCTTCATTGTCTCTAATGAACTTTTAAACTCCTTTAACAGTTTCATCATAGTGAAGATTCCAACTCCGCGATGCTCACTTTAACCATTGAAGTTTGCATATGCTTTTAGCATCCTTTTGAATTAACAAAACCCTATGGACCGTGTTATGCACATGTCCTAGGTAACGATTCTATTAGAAGAATTTGTTTTGTTTATTCAACTACCATATAACAAATTATATGTAGTGGTTGCTACATTAATCCGTCTAGACTAAATATCACTATGACAGATCAAATCTTGTCATAGTCAACCTTTGAACATTGTTGCGAACTCTTTCCCAACATGTCGACTATTTCATAGATGTGAAACATCCATGTCTATTTCTTTATAGATCCAAATACGACTGAAAGGTCTTGTACCTTCCCAGAGGGTCTTTCAAGTTCAAATCTTGATCTCTCGTATATGGAACTATCACGGATTTTATGGCTTCAAGCCATTTTACGGAGTCAGGGCCCATCATCGCTTCTTTGCATGTAGTCGGTTCATTATTCTCAAATAATGATTCAACCCTCAAATCTTGGTATTTGATTGTTCATCCGACCTACTTGTTTCAATAGGAACTTGGATCTCCGTGACCACAACCTTTGAGGTACGTGAGCCATGAGCTTTGTTGCTGCCTCCGGAACACTTTTCGGTGTTGCGCAACTCTGCACATACAGCTAAGGTTCTTTTAACCTTATCAAAGTTTCTATTGTCCTCCCACTTAACTTTTCACGAAAAATTCCTTCTCAAAGAAACTTGACGTTTTAAGTGACAAACACTTTTGTCTCCGATGTTATGGAGGAGTACTTAACAGTTATTCGAAATAACATACAAAGACAGGTTCATCCGACTTTGGTTGCAAACATCTTTATTATGCATAGCATACCAATGTTTAAGAAAGAACAACTTGGGTTTTATCCCAAACCATAACCTTATATGGTGTCATTTCAACGGATTATGATGGAGCTCTTTTCAGTGGAAAAACGGTAATCTCTAAAGCTTTTAATCTTTAAAATATAATAGCAGTTTTATGAATTATACCTTTGATCTAACCATGTCAAACAAGGTTTAATTACATACCTCGAACGTTCCATACTCTTATGGTGTTTCGGGAAATGCAAATCCACGGAACGATTCCTTAAATCTTAGGTATTATGCTAAACTTATAACTCAAATATCTTCCTTTATGATCTTTATCATAAACTATTTATATTCTTGTTACAATGATTTTGCACTTCATCTTGAAAGTCTTTTGAACTCTTCAAATATTTCACACTTCATCCTTATTAAGTAAATATTCATATATTCACTCAAATTTTCGGAGAAAGCACATGAAGTTGAAATCCATCGCTCTTGACTATAATGGACTTCATACAACAATATGTACAAGTTCCAATAAGCTAGTCCATCGTTCCATTTTGGCCTATGAACGAAGTTTTAATTATCTCTAGGAAAGTTTCACAAGCGTCATTTGATCAAAATCAAATAGACTCCAAAATTCCATCCATATGGATTTTCTTCATGTTTTCTTTCCAATATAATTTAAACGGCGATGTCACTTCCGAAGTGATCTTTCAATCAATTTGTCTTTCGACATTTTTAGCACTAGTTTTATGGATGTGATGTCTCCAACGAGATTTGCGAATCATCCATCTTTTATGGATTATGGCAATTATTTGAACAACCCTTTTGTTCTCATAATACCTGATAAAACAAATCTTTGAAGGCAAGCTTTGATGTTTAACGAGCAACACAATAACCCTTTATTTTGTTCTCGATGAACATCATCACATATTCTTTTGCTAGTTACTTAGGCCATTGTAGTTCATGAATTGTGTTGTTTCGTATGACGATTCACACCAACAAATTCAGTATCAAATACTTAAGAACCACATTGTTTATCAAGCAAAGAATATAGCCATAACATGTATATCATCTATATACTTAAACTGAACAATTCTAGTCTTTTCTTTTCTGCCATATATTTATGAGATTCTCTTTCAGTATTTTCTTTTCTGTTTGAAAGAATCTATCAACATCAATAGTGGAGTCATACATATGACACATAATCCAAAGCGTGTATAATTAAATACCAATGTCTTTGGACTTGCACTTTGAAGTAGATCACCATCATCAAATGTTTGGTGTTCTTCCAAATTCCTTTCTTTAGTAATCTCTTGGTGTAGTAAATAATTTACCTACACCAAATATTCACCCTTATCATGGAATTATCCATGATCAAGCTACTTTTAGCTTATAAAGATGAATCGCAAGTATAATGTTGCTCTCCAAAACCTTTTGGAGGATTAGGACAACTAGTGTCTCCAACCTTTTGCAAATTCTCATCAAATATGAGAACATGACTTTTGCCATATTATACTCTATCATGTTGCAACCAAAACTTTGTTTCAGATATCACAATATCTTCCACACATCATGGTTTCTGAAACAACTCTTTCAGATCCTAGATAACCTTGATATTAAGAGAATCCTTTGAATATCAAGAATCATGGAGACAAACATGATACTTATATACTAACACTTGGAATTGTTACTCTTGATTTAATACTAATTATTAAACTGCATGGAGTAACCGGAACTTACTGAAAGTTTGCAATAGAACTTTTAATCTTTAGATTAACACTTCAAAAACAATACGATACCAGTTCGTAAAGTAACTAACCAGAATTTTATAGTTCTATCATCTCAATTATAACTAAGCGCAAGGTGGTAAACGGATGCCAATGACTACAACAACTATGCAAATTCACTTTGATTTAGTTTATGATAAATTGAATTCTAATTAATAATTAAATTAATCTAGGTGAACTCCCACTCAAAACAATATCCCTCACATTGTTTTAGTGATCACACGAACCAAATCCACCACATCAAAACCGATCATCACGAGAGTTGATATAGCTTCAATGGCGAACAATCAACATGTTCATCATATCTACTTATATGACTCATGCTCTACCTTTCGGTAATCCGTGTTCCTGAGGCCATGTCTGTACATGCTAGGCTCGTCAAGATCAAACCTTAGCTACCGCATAAGAAAATCTGGCTTGCTTACGTTGTATACACTTGCGGAATCTAACACACCCGATCATCACGTGGTGCTTCGAAACAACAAGCTTTAGCAACGGTGCTAACTAAGGGTGAACACTTTATGACTTGAAATTCATGTGCATGAGGGATCATCTTATAATGCTACCGTCGTCTACTAAGCAATACAAGATGCATAAAGGATTAACATCACATGCAATTCATAATATGTGATATGATATGGCCTTTCTTCTTTGTGCTTCTGATCTCCATCTTCAAGCACGAACATGATCTCCATCATCACCGGCATTGCATCAAGGTCAATGACGCTTCTCCATGGTTGTCGTCCACCAGCTTCAACTATTACAACTACTTTGAATAGACACGCGGGTCTTAACATAAATTAAAGACAACCATATGGCTCCTGCCGGTTGCCAACTTACAATAAGGAACATTGCATACATCAAATATAATCACAATCATGGCCATATCACATCACTGCACACCCCTGCAAAACAAAGTTAGACGCCTCTACTTTCTTTGCATATTTTACGTGGTTTGGGGCTTTCAATAAGTGTCGTTCTAACTTACGAACAAGAACCACAACATTGATACTAGAATTGTTGATTACCCGTTGTAAATTGGATCTTAACTATGCTAGGAGAAACAGGCACCCGCAAAGCCACTTATGCAATACAAGTTGCATGTCAAGCGTGGAGCAAGTCTCATGAACGATGTCATGTAAGGTTAGCCCGGGCCGCTTCATCCCAACATACCGCAAGATGCAAAGTACACAAGAAGCAATCGACAATAAAAGCATCAACGCCCACAATGACCATTGTGTTCTACTCGTGCAACAGATCTACATATAGACACGGCTCTGATACCACTGTTGGGGTTCGTAGCATGGAAAACAAAAATTTTCTATCGCATACAAACAAACAAGCCAAGATCTATCTACTAGATTGTAGCAACGAGTCGATGGAATAACTTACCCTCGAAGATTCCAAAGCGGTTAACGAGAGCAGATTCTCGTGGGTGATGTAGTCGTACTCTTTCCGATCTCAAGATCGTGTAGACGATCCTTCCGGCGCTGCGTTCCGGCAGCGCTCCCGCAGTCGGTCACACGTTCGGTACTCGACGAAGACCTTCCTCTCCCTTGTTCCAGCAGGCAGCGGAGGTTGTAGCACTCTCCTCGCGATTCCGGCAGCACAACGGCGTGGTACCGGAAGTAGAGGGTAGATCCCGCAGGGCTTCGCCTTAAGCCGGAGCGAGTATGGTGGATTATGAGAGAGGGCTATTAGTGGTCTAGAGATTTAGACACACCAATTAGAAGGCTCTAAACCGCAGGCTAAAGCAATTAGAAGCTCTAAACCAAAACGGCTCTAAACCGGAGATTAGAGGTGGAAACTTGTGTGTCTCAAGGAGGAGCCCTGCCCCTCCTTTTATAGGTGGAGGGGCTAGGCGCGCCAGGGAGGGAGGGAGTCCCTCCCCAACTCGGCCTAGGGCTGGGCGCCGGCCAAGGAGGAGAGGAACTCCTCCTCCAAGTTGGTTTCAACCTCCTCTTGCTTGTTTCCCACAGTTTCCTGTTTCCCACAGTTTCCTGTTTTAGCCGTTTGACTTTCAAACTGGCAATTTGACTTTCATGTTTTTGGAACAGCAAGAACACTTAGTACATGATGCAATCATTCAATGACACACTCATGTACCCTCCCCCCCCGGAGTGCCGGACAATCTGGACCCTTCTAGAACATTCCCGATGAAAACACCGGAATCATTCCCGAACTCCGAAACGGGACTTTCCTTATATGAATCTTATTCTCCGGACCATTCCGGATCACCTCGTGATATCCCGGATCCCATCCGAGACTCCGAACAACATTCGGTCTCTTTCTCATAATACCATAACTACTCAAACAACGTCGAATCCTTAAGTGTGTCTCCCTACGGTTCGTGAATTATGCGGACATGATCGAGACACTTCTCCGAACAATAACCAATAGAGGAATCTGGAAATTCATATGGCTCCCACATACTTCTACGATTACTTTGCGATCGAATGAACCACTTACATACGATACCAATTTCCCTTTGTCTCACGATAGTTTACTTATCCGAGGTTATGATCGTTGGTATCTCTGCATACCTAGTTCAACCTCGTTACCGATAAGTACTCTTTTCTCGTTCCCGTGATATGTGATCCCTTGTGAGCCAGTCACATGCTTGCAAGCTAATTGGATGACATTTCACCGAGAGGGCCCAGAGTATATCTATCCGTCATGTGGATGGACAAATCCCACTCTTGATCCATGTGTTTCAACCAATACTTTCCGAACACTCAATGCCATTTTTATAGCCACCCAGTTACGGTGTGGTGTTTGATGTCATCAAAGCATCCATCCGGTAAAGGTGATATGCATAATCTCATGGTCGAAGGAATTAGGTTACTATGTATCAGAAAGCATATAGCAATTGAACTATTGAAATGACTTGATCTTTATGCTACGCTTATCTATAGGAGTATGTCCATCACATCATTCTCCTAATGATATGATCCTGTTGTTAATAACATCTCTATGTTCATGATCAGGAAACCATGATCATATATTAACCAACAAGCTAGTTTAACAAGAGGCTATACTAGGGACTCTTATTTTAGTTTACAAATCACACAAGTATTAATGTTTCCTGTTAATACAATTATAGCATGGTATGTAAACATTTATCATAAGTGTGAAGATATGATAATAACCACTTTATTATTGCCTCTTGGGCATATCTCCAACAGGTCCTTCACCCTTGTTCACCCACAAGTTTTTACTTAGAAGTTGGAGTGATGATATTCTTGATAGCTTCCATGTCTTGATGCTCAAGTTGTCCATTGCCATGGACTTGGCTAAGTACTTAGATTTTTCCATTTGCAGAGGTTGTGCACTTTCCCCACTAGACTTGGTTTCCCAAGACAGGACCTTTCAGAAGCCTTTCCTTAGACCAAATGGACGCGCTCCAACCTATCATTCCCACTACCACCAACTGTCCAAATGGCTAAGTTCTAGCAACCTATGTGATCCAGGCAGAGCCCATATTGCCAAGTGACTGCACTAGAAGCTTCTCAACACTTGGCCTCTGAAATCCTTTGTTCCTGGGTGGCTTTCCACAAGTGAGATACACAAGGTAAACCATAGCCATGGGCCTTGTGTAACCACTCAACCAAAAACCACCAATCAAGTCCCTTTCCACCCAGGTGATTCATTGACTTAGTTGTTTTATTAAGAAAAACATAAGTCCAAAGACTTAGAAATCTTTTCATCATAGCATGTATATTTCACCAACCCTTGTTTGCTACTAGCTAGGCTAAGCATGGCATAGATAGTAACTTAACTTAGAAATTTCCTAGCAATTCTACAACTACTTAGGATTTCCCAACATGGCATTTGGCAAAAATAGTAACATGCAAGACTTAGCAAAATATTTCTAATGCTTGTATAAAAATATAGGGATGGAAATATTCATGAAGTACCACTTGCCTTGGTAGTTGGGAGAGTAGCACTCTTCACAATCACAATCACTAGCACCAAAGTCTACACAAAGAATGGTAGCAACAAATTACACACAACATATACAAACAAAAATACATATGCATGCATGCAAAAATGCTAAGTGATGATTTTTAAAACTCAACCAAGCAAGTGAATAGTACTGAATCATAACCAAGTCAAAAACTTGCTAAACCAAGTTTATTTGACACTAGAACAATTTCCTAAACAATTCATATACTCAAAATAGTCCTAAACAAGTTTCTGCAAACAAAGTAATTTTAACAGAAGCTAAACATTAAACACATTGCATAAACAGAAAGGGCTTGATCTCCTGATTCCAACGGTATAAAATTTGTCAAATTCTAGCGTGTGGATCAAAAGTTATAGCTAAATCAAAATTGGTTATAAATCTGATTTCAAATTCTGTTTTTAAACAAACCCTAGCCACGTGTCGCTATCCTATTGGCTGGTACGATTCGCTCAGGATCAAGCTTCCGCGCCGTCGGATCAAGTCAGATCCAACGCACCAGATTCAAAGAAAACGATTCGCTCAGATCTAATCTAATCCGCAAGATCTACATCCAATGGCTGTTGTTGCTTCGACCATAGACTAGCGGCGCTAGCGGCGGCGACTAGCGGCGGCGCGTCTATCAGTGGCGGCGCTGGCGTTCTAGGTCGTCCGGGGAGGGGAGAGGGTGCTTACCAGAACCGCAGGGACGAGGTGAATCTCAACGTGGCGGTGGCTTGGCAAGGGACGCTCGGAGTCGTCGGGGATTCCTCGCCGGAGTTCGTGGACGCGTCGGGTACGGCTGCTGGTCGACGTTGGCGAGGTTCTGCGTCGCGCTAAGTCAAAAGGAGGGCACCGTTAGATGCGCAAGACGATGGGGATCCTAGGCGTATCATACAGAGGGCAAGGGGCGGCTGGTACTTACGGGTAGAGGTCGCCGGAGTTCGTGCAGAGAGCGGCGACGCTCGGTTGAAGTCGCTGCTGAGGCTACAGACCATGCGAGAACAAACGGGGTGTGTCAGTAGATGCGCAAGGAGTTGCTGAGCTTGATAGCATGAGTCATGGACAGAGGGGGACACGGTGCTCACCGGAATTCGTCGGCGAGGTCGTCGGAACAGCGACAGCGTCGAGCGAGTTGCGAGCAGCCTGGTGGCGTGGAGATGAAATTGAGTGAGGGGAATGGAGCGGAGTGGGGAGGGGCTTAAGTAGGCAGAGGCTCGACAAGAAACGCTCAGTGATTCAATGCCAATTACACCGCGAAATCAATGCAGCAACGGCCAGCGGCGGAGTTCGTGCGCGGAAATTTGGGGAAGACGATGATGACGTGGACGGGGCCCACTTGTCAGCGAATAGAGCAGAGAGGGAGTGGGGTCCGAGCGTCAGTGTCTTCGTGGGTGCATCTGCGCGTGCGCGAGGGAGAGAAGGGAGCCGGGTGGGCTAAATGGGCTGCTTTTGTTGATGGGCTCAATCCCTGGCGCCGTCCCTTTTCATTTTCTTTATTCCTTTTCTATTTCTAATTCAATTTCCTGGAATGGTTTTCCAATAAATTCAAACTCAAATTGAATCAAATCTTTTCAGGAACTTTTGTAGTGTGCAACAGTCACATTTCAAGGCATAAAATCAAATGGTCTCTCTTTTTAAGCTTGGTTCTTTTGAATAAACAAAATATACAGTGCCATAACACTTGATTTGCAAATGTTTTGAAAATGGTTTTGAAACCATTTTTATTTTGTAAAATTTTGTACAAACTCCACACTCAATCCAATCAACAAGGAAGCAAACAAACTTGGTTTTAACATACCTAAGCTCTCAAATGGGGATGGTCATTTGATTTAAGTTTGCTCACATAAAATGATAGCACCATGTGCTTCTGTTTCCTTAAAGTTGGTTTGAAATTGATCTCAAATCTATATGCATGCATGAATGATATGAAATCTTTGAAATCATGATTTTAGGGATGTTACAATGCGAAGCATGTCTGATGGGAAAAATGACTAAGACTCCATTTTCTGGTATGATGGAGCGAGCTACGGACTTTATTGGAAATCATATATACCGATGTGTGTGGTCCAATGAGTGTAGCATCGCGCGGTGGTTATCGTTATGTTCTTACCTTCACGGATGACTTGAGTAGATATGGGTATATCTATTTCATGAAACATAAGTCCGAAACTATCGAGAAGTTTAAGGAATTTCAAAGTGAGGTTGAGAATCAACGTAACAAGAAGATTAAATTTCTACGTTCTGATCGTGGAGGTGAATATGTAAGTTATGAGTTTGGTGAGCATTTGAAGAAATGCGGAATACTTTCACAATTGACACCACCGGTAACACCACAACGTAATGGTGTGTCCGAACGTCGTAATCGAACTCTTTTAGATATGGTTCGTTCTATGATGTCACTTACAGATTTACCGCTATCATTTTGGGGTTATGTATTAGAAACAGCCGCATTCACTTTAAATAGGGCACCATCTAAATCCGTTGAAACGACACCGTATGAATTATGGTTTGGGAAGAAACCTAAATTGTCGTTCCTTAAAGTTTGGGGTTGCGAAGCCTATGTAAAGAAGTTACAGCCGGACAAGCTTGAACCCAAAGCGGAAAAATGCGTCTTCATAGGATATCCGAAGGAAACTATTGGATATACCTTCTATCATAGATCCGAAGGCAAAATCTTCGTTGCCAAGAATGGATCCTTTCTAGAGAAGGAATTTCTCTCGAAAGAAGTGACTGGAAGGAAAGTAGAACTCGACGAGGTTGTCGAACCTTCTCTCGAACTTGCGAGTAGCGCAGCACTGGAAGAAGTTCCTGTGGTGCCTGCACCAATAAGAGAGGAAGCTAATGATGATGATCATGAAACTTCGGTTGTAGTTGCTACAGAGCCTCGCAGGTCAACGAGAACTCGTACCACTCCTGATTGGTATGATCCCGTTATGAGTGCCATGTTGGTGGACAACACCGATGACCCAGCGACATATGAGGAAGCGATGATGAGCCCAGATTCCAATAAATGGCAAGAAGCCATGAAATCCGAGATTGGATCCATGTATGAAAACCAAGTATGGACTTTGGTGGACTTACCGGATGGCCGGAAGGCTGTCGAGAACAAATGGATTTTCAAGAAGAAAATAGATGCTGATGGTAATGTTACTGTCTATAAAGCTCGACTTGTCGCAAAAGGGTTTCGACAAATTCAAGGAGTTGACTACGATGAGACTTTCTCACCTGTAGAGAAGCTAAAGTCTGTGAGGATTATGTTAGCAATCGCTGCATATTATGATTATGAGATATGGCAGATGGATGTCAAAACAGCGTTCCTCAATGGAGACATTGATGAAGAGTTGTATATGATGCAACCCAAAGGTTTTGTCGATCCTAAGGATGCTAACAAGGTATGCAAACTTCAACGGTCCATTTATGGATTGAAGCAAGCATCCCGAAGTTGGAATCAACGTTTTGATAAGGTGATCAAAAGTTTTGGTTTTATACAAACTTATGGAGAAGCTTTTATTTACAAGAAAGTGAGTGGGAGCTCTGTAGCATTCTTAATACTATATGTAGATGACATATTGTTGATTGGGAATGATGTAGACCTTCTTAATAGTGTCAAGGAATATTTGAATAATAGTTTTTCAATGAAAGATCTTGGCGAAGTAGCTTATATATTAGGCATAAAGATTTATAGAGATAGATCGAGACGCCTAATATCATTGTCACAAAGTACATATTTGGACAAAGTTCTAAAGAGGTTTGGAATGGAAGATAGCAAGAAAGGGTTCTTGCCCATGTTGCCCAATACGACCTTGAGTAAAACTCAAAGTCCAACAACGGCAGAAGATAGAGAAAGGATGAGTAAAACTCCCTATGCCTCAGCCATAGGATCTCTAATGTATGCCATGCTATGTACTAGACCCGACATTGCATATGCTGTTAGTTTGACCAGCAGATATCAAAGTGATCCAGGAGTGGATCATTGGACAGCGGTCAAAAACATCCTTAAGTACTTGAGAAGAACTAAGGATATGGTTCTTTCTTATGGAGGTGATGAACAGCTCGTTGTTAATGGTTACACCGATGCTAGTTGGAACACCGATCCGGATGATTCTAAATCACAATCTGGATACGTATTTACTTTGAATGGTGCAGCAGTTAGCTGGAGGAGTGCAAAGCAAAGCGTTGTGGCGAGATCTTCAACTGAATCGGAATACATGGCTGCTTCGGAGGCTTCACAAGAAGCGATATGGATGAAAGAGTTCATCACAGAGCTCGGTGTGGTTCCAAGTGCGTTGGACCCAATGTCTATCTACTGTGATAACATGGGCGCCATAGCCAATGCGCAAGAACAAAGGTCACACAAGAAGCTGAAGCATATCAAGCTACGTTTTCATGCTATTCGAGAACATGTCCAAGATGGTGACATAAAGATTTGCAAAGTACACACAGATCTGAATGTGGCAGATCCGTTGACTAAACCTCTCCCGAGGGCAAAACATGACCAACACCAAACTGCCATGGGTGTTCGGTATATTACCATGTAATCTAGATTAGTTGACTCTAGTGCAAGTGGGGGACTGTTGGAGATATGCCCTAGAGGCAATAATAAATGTAGTTATTATTATATCTTTGTGTTTATGATAAATGTTTACATTCATGCTATAATAGTATTAACAAGGAAACATTAATACTTGTGTGATTTATAAACTAAATTAGACTCCCTAGTAAAGCCTCTTTATAATACTAGCTTGTTGGTTAATAAATGATTGTGGTTTCCCTATCATGAACATTGAGATGTTATTAACAACAAGATCATATCGTTAGGAGAATGATATGATGGACATACTCCTATAGATAAGCGTAGCATAAAGATCAAGTCATTTTAATAGTTCAATTGCTATATGCTTTCTGATACATAGTAACCTAATTCCTGCGACCATGAGATCATGCATATCACCATCACCGGAAGGATGCTTTGATGACATCAAACACCACACCGTAACTGGTGGCTATAAAGGTGGCATTGAGTGTTCGGAAAGTATTGGTTGAGACACATGGATCAAGAGTGGGATTTGTCCATCCATATGACGGATAGATATACTCTGGGCCCTCTCGGTGGAATGTCATCAAATTAGCTTGGAAGCATGTGACTGGATCACAAGGGATCACATATCACGGGAACGAGAAAAGAGTACTTATCAGTAACGAGGTTGAACTAGGTATGCAGAGATACCGATGATCAAAACCTCGGATAAGTAAACTATCGTGAGACAAAGGGAAATTAGTGTCGTATGTAAGTGGTTCATTCGATCGCAAAGTAATCGTAGAAATATGTGGGAGCCATATGAATTTCCAGATTCCTCTATTGGTTATTGTTCGGAGAAGTGTCTCGATCATGTCTGCATAATTCACGAACCGTAGGGAGACACACTTAAGGATTCGACGTTGTTGAGTAGTTATGGAATGATGAGTAAGAGACCGAATGTTGTTCGGAGTCTCGGATGGGATCCGGGATATCACGAGGAGATCCGGAATGGTCCGGAGAATAAGATTCATATAAGTAAATTCATGTTTCGGGTTTGGAGAATGGTTCCGGTGTTTTCATCAGGAATATTCTAGAAGATTCTGGAATGTCCGGCACTCCGGAGAGGAAGGGTACATGAATGTGTCATAACAAGTTGGAATGGTTGCATCATGTACTAGGTGTCATCGCGGAACAAAATAAAGGGTTAAATCAAATCCTAGTTTGAAAAGTCAAACGCCAATTTGAAAAGTCAAACGGCTATTTTGTTTGGTGGAGGGAGAGTAGGAAACCTACTTGGGGAGGAAGTCCCTCTCCCTCCACCGCCGGCCTTGGAAGCCAGGTTGGGGAGGGACTCCCCTCCCCTTGGCACGCCCCCTCCACCTATATAAGGAGGGGTAGGGCTGCCCCTCCAAGATACACACCTTGCCCCTCTAAACCCTAACCCTAGCCGCCGCCCACCATAGCCGCCGCCCTAGGGTTTCTCCCAAGCCGCCGAGTTGGGGCTTCTAGTTGCCCTAGCCGCCGGCCTAGACCCTTCTACTTGGTGTGTCTAAACCCTAGATCACCGAGGCTCTCTCATAGTCCACCATACTCGCTCCGGCTTAAGGCGAAGCCCTGCGAGATCTCCCCTCTACTTCCGGTACCACGCCGTCGTGCTGCCGGAATCGCAAGGAGAGTGCTATAACCTCCGCTGCCTGCTGGAACAAGGGAGAGGAAGGTCTTCGTCGAGTACCAAACGTGTGACCGACTGCGGAAGCGCTGCCGGAACACGGCGCCAGAAGGATCGTCTACGCGATCTTGAGATCGGCAAGAGTACGACTACATCACCCACGAGAATCAGCTCTCGTTAAACACTTTGGAATCTTCGAGGGTGAGTTATTCTATCGACTCGTTGCTACAATCTAGTAGATAGATCTTGGCTTGTTTTTTTGTATGCGGTAGAAATTTTTTGTTTTCCATGCTACGAACCCCTACAATTAATAGATAAGGGAAGTTACGAGACGAAACTGAAGAGAAAACGAAGCTCGGGGTGGACAAACCCACCCCAGGCACGGGCCCAGCCTGGACACGCCTGAAGGGGGTGTTCCACCCTCAAACTCTGTCTCCGCTTTGTTTTCGTGTCAAAACCTTCCTTATGTATTGAAAATTCGTAATATATATAACCCCCCGGGTTCCCCAAGGTTCTTGCGTCATGTTCTCGTCATGTTTTCGTTTCGTTCTGTTTCTGTCAGGATATCTTCTCAAGTTTAGAGCACCATGGCCTCTGCCGATGACAAAGGAAAGAAGCCCGAGGAAGAAGAACCTCAAGCCCCCAATGAGGAGGATATTCCAGGAGGATATGAAGGTGACATGGAGGAGGAAAAGCAACCGGACACTCACGCTACCGTCACAAGCATTGGTTTGGTGGCACGACCTACCAAGCTTAAGACAGCACGGATGTCTACAGGAGGGAAACCTCCGCGTCTCTTCTACAATCCACAGCTATCTCCTCCATGTAACAGGAGACCCTTCCATACACTTATACATGAATATCAATATCAACATGTGCCCAAAGGGAATTTGCCTGCAATTTGGGATATGCGTCGTTCTAACAATGCAGCAAAGGATCATGCTAGGGATGAAGAGTGGGGAAAGAATAACAAGAACTAGGATTCTTAGACTTACATGATCATGAACCGTATAGAGCAAAACTCGGAGCTGATCCAAACACTCACTTTTGAGTTCGAGGAGTTGAGGAAACTTATTGAAGAGATTATCAAGAGAACACCGCCACCACCAAAGGAGTAATTCGTCATCAGGTTTGGCATCCCCTTGGCTTGTTCCAAGCTTGGGGGAGTGTCGCGGTATCACCACCACTATCTTTCATATTTTACCTTTTTAGTGGAATCATATATGTGGTAGAGAATTTATCCTATAGTTTGGTTTGCATGTGGAAGTATCTCTCCTTTAGTTAATTATCTATGTATCCCTTGGTGTGAGTGCCTTTATTGAATACTAATGAGAAGTCTCATCTTTTACTTTTTGCACTTCTTATTTTAGTTCGCAATCTCTATTATATGATGGATCTTGTTGATCAAGTATTGACACCACTTTGGGAGCATCAAGTGGATCTAAGTTGGTTTTGGCAAACCGAGTTCTGGTCAGTAGCAACAAATTTTGAGGTTTTAAAGAAAAGAGAAAGAAAAGGCTTACAGGTATTTGGTATCATTTGTTTTCTTTCTTGTTGGCTCATAAGCTTAGTATTCTTTATTTAAGATCTTTTGTGTCTTCAAGGAAGATTGCATGTTTGGCTTTATTACTTGTATGTTTGCTTGTTTCTTTCAACTCTCTTGCTTGCTACCCAGCCTTGCTAGCCAGAAACCTGTTTTGAGAAAGCATACTTCTCATGTTTCCAAACTCCTTTGAACCAAACTTTTGCCACTTGTGTCCACCATATCTACCTAGTAGCTATTGCTATTCCAAGCAAATTCTCAAGCTTCATCTACCTTCCAAATTAAAAAGTATTTTGTTATGAGAAAAATAGTTAGTAAAGCTCTCATGAACTTGATGGCACACTTTATTTATTGCCCCTAATAAACCTGAACCATTGTGGACATCGAAGTTGTATATGCTTGCATCTATACGTTGGGATTAGCAGAACCGTGTTGTCACGGGTAACATTTTCAACATAGCACTTGTACTCCGTACATCGTTGATATCGTTCTCTTTTGTCTATGGATGTTACCGGTGTGAAATGAAGTGGGAACTTGTAAGTCCATGGAGTTTGTATTCTGTGTTAGAGAAACGCCTGGGCCGCTAGCCTAAGCCATGCCTAATCATGGTGGAAACTTGCAGCATCACCATAGTGAGCTATCTATGAAGCATCCTCAATAAAAAGCTATGCACATAGTAAATAAAAAGATTGTTGAGATGCTCATTGTCTGCTTGCCTTGTCATTTTGGTTATAGGAAAGCTCTTGTACCATGTGAAAGGGGTACCCCGTTGGTGGTTCTCAATGATATGCAAAAACTTATAGTGACAAGAACTTGCCTGGGCCCTAAGTTGAGTATCCATGAGGAGTGGCCCTCATATTCAAGGGACATGAGATTGCCAACTTATATTTCGTCAAGCATATACTCCATCTTTGTTCACTTTAACCTTAACCATCTCAAGATGCTTATGATAGGGGCAATGAGGGCTCAAAGCTATAAGTACCATAATCATTTGGAAGCTCTTTATGACTTGTAATCCCTGCTTCCCTCTAATAAGGTACCTTTCTTCCACTTTCAAGTTGAGTCAGTAAACCCACTTCCTCTCTATCTCCAGCAAGCATTTGAGTTGTTGTGTTTCAAGCATTCATATGGTGATTTATTCAATCATGTTCTTTATTTTCCTTGTTTTCCCAAAACTCTTATCTATTGAGTATTACTTTGAAAGCCTTCACTTGTGAAAAACCTTTTTGAGCAAAGAGTGCTCCTGTTTTGAAACTCATACAAAAAGCTTGTTGTGAAACTGTTTGCCAGGTGTTCTTTGACCAAGAACAAGTTTGCCAATTCCAATTATGATTTATCTTTATGCATCTCTATTGTGACTGCTGTGCTTGGTTGAAAGATAAGTTATATAATGGTGAGTTGCTTTCTTCTATGAGTTGTGCAACGGTAAGTGTGATGCTTCTTTTTTCTATTCTTTTATCGACATTTCACTCCATAAACCTGTGGACATGTTTACTGAGCTCAGTATTCACTTGGGGACAAGCAAAGTCTAAGCTTGGGGGAGTAGATACGCCCAATTTTCATCACCATTCTATATCATAATTTACCTCTATTCATTGATATTTGTCTTATTATGAGGTATTACTTATGGCTTTTCATCTGCTTATGCATGTTGCATGATTCTTGGAGAATGAGCTGCTGGAGTCTGGATTCTGATGGAAAAGAAGGCGTTTCGGTGCAATTTCGCGAAGATCAGAAAAATACCAGAAGAATATGGAAACATATTATTTTACCGGAGGAAGACTAGAGCCAGAAGGAGGAGCGAAGGGGGGTTGCAGGGGGCCCAAACCCCCTAGGTGCGGGCCCACCTGAGGTCGCGCCTGGGGTGGGTCTGGCCCACCTACTCGTCCTCCGACTCTCCTCCTTCGCCTATAACTTCCCTTCGGAACCCTAATACACAGGGGGCGACCACAGATAGATTTCCGCCGCCTCTGGGGCGGAAAACACCGAGAGAGAAAGATCTCTCCGGCAGGTAGATTTCTGCCGGGGGAATTCCTTCCCGGAGAGGGGAGACCGTCGACATCAACACCATCATCAAGCTAGGCTTCATCAGGGTAATCATCATCATCCACACCATCATCTCCACCAGCACCATCATCACCACTCCATCCCGTTGTAACAATTGTGTTGGATATTGCTTAGTTCATTAGGGGAAACCTTCCCGGTGTTAATTACTATTGTAGTTGATGCTTGTGAGTGGAAACATTGGATTATTGTTTATGTTCAGATTGTTATCCATTACCATATCATATTTGATCTTGATCCATATGATGTCTTGTGAGTAGTTCGTTGTGTTCTTGAGGACATGGGAGAAGTCATGTTGTTAGTAGTGAATCTGTGATGAGTTATTATTTAATGGTTTAGTATTTAAGTTGTGGTGCTATTCTTCTAGTGGTGTCATGTGAACGTCGACTACATGACACTTCACCATTTATGGGCCTAGGGGGATGCATTGTGTATTTGGCTACTAATTGTGTGGTTGCCGGAGTGACAGAAACCTGAACCCCCGTTAGGACACCTTTGCACAAGGGAGTGTAGGATCTCAGAGTTTAAGGTTGTGGTTAGATTTATATCTTAATTACTTTCCTGTAGTTACGGATGTTTGCAGGGGGGTTAATCACAAGTATGTATTAGTACTAGGAAGGGCAGTATGTTAGCATAGGTTCACCCACATAACACTTACGAACACCAGAGAAGAGTACTCAGCTATTTGCAGCGAAAGCACTTGATAGAATTCCCATGTGTCCTCGAGAACGTTTGGTCCTTATAAGTATTTCCACCGGCTTGTCCTTTGCTAAGAAAGGATTGGGCCACTTGCTCCGTTTGTTTACTGTCTTTGTTACTTGCTCTTTGTTTTGTTGCCTTATCAAACAACCACTAAAAATCCTTTTGTTAAGTATTCACAAGGATTTCCTGCTCCATACCACTATTCAGCACCTTCTGCTCCTCGTTGGGATCGACACTCCTATTTATCGAAAGTACTACGATACACCCCCTATACTTGTGGGTCATCATACCCCCTCTTGGAGTAACTAGCAACTACTTGGCCAAGATAGATACTAACAACGGAGAGCATGCAAGATCACAAACAACACAGACATGATAGAATCATAAAGACAAAACCATTAATCAAACCAACATAATAATCTCAATATCCATCGGATTCCCGCAAACACAACATGCATGATTACAAATAGATTAGATATTGATCATGAATGGATCTCACAAGATCTATACATGAAAGTACAAAGGAGGAGATACAACCCTCTAGCTACTACATGGACCCATAGTCCAACGTGGAACTACTCACGCATCATACCGGAGAGAAGGCCTCCGGGATGATCTCCCCTCCGGCAGGGTGCCGGGAAGAACTTCAGACCCCCCCCGACCTAGGGACAATGGTGGCGGCGGATACATACGGTTTCGTGGATATTTGATCGGGTATTCAGGGTTTCTGCATAGGGGGCTTTTTATAGGCAAAGGAGGATGCAGAGGGGCCGACCAGGGGCACCAAACCCTAGCCAGGCGCGGGCCCACCTGTGGCTGCGCTTGGGGGGGTTGGACCCTCTGGCTCGCCTCCCGGGCTCCCCTCTGGACTTCTTGTTCCCCACGGAAAGTAATTGAATTTGTCTTTTGTCCCGTCCAATTCCGAGAATATTTCTTTACTAACTTTTCTGAAACCAAAAACAGCAGAAAACATGCATCTGGCACTGTTGCAACTTGTTAATAGGTTAGTACCATAAAACATGTAAAAATCACCTCAAAGTGTAGACAAGTAAAGCAAAGTAGATACTAAACAAGCATGGAGCATCAAAAATTATAGATACATTTCCGACGTATCAACATCCCCAAGCTTAACTCCTGCTCGCCGTTGAGTAGGTAAGTGATAAACAGAATAATTTTTGAGGTGAACATGCACCCTCACAATAAAGATCCAACCATTTGCAAGCATTGAAAGTTGGGATCAAAGAACTCTAAACATGTGCATGAAAGGATGGAGTTCTAACAGTAGGACATAGTAACTATGCATGTAACATGGCAAGGTACAAACAAAGATCATGAATAACATGCATTGAAAAACCTTTGTTTGTTTCACATACAGAAAACATAGCATAGTGGCAATCAGCTTGTCCCTCATAGAGTAGATATATAGATGCATATGACACCTGCAAAGTTCACAAGGGTGACTAGAAAAAAGTAGCACAAGAACAAGTAATATCACAATATGCATCAATTAATAAGCTTTGGAACACTACACACAAGATGACAACTATGCTCTCTTAATGGTGCCTAAAGGTAGAAGGTGGAGACTCAATAACGGTGGAAGAAAGTTCTTTTGTAAAGGAAGCATGGATTACAAGTTTCAAAAAGAGCTTCCAAAAATTATGGTACTTGTTAGCTTTCAGCCCTCATTTCCCCTATCATAAGCATCTTGAAGTGGTTAAGGTTAAAGTGGCAAAGCTGGAGTATATGCTTGACAAACTATAAGTTGGCAATCTCAAGTCCCTTGAATACGAGGGCCACACCTCATGGATACTCAACTTTGGGCCCAGGCAAGTTCTTATCACTATAAGTATTTGCATATCATTGAGAACCGCCAACGGGGTACCCCTTGCACATGGTATAGGAGCTTTCCCATAACCAAAATGACAAGGCAAGCAGACAATGAGCATCTCAACAATCTTTTTATTTACCATATGCATAGCTTTTTATTGAGGATGCTTCATAGATAGCTCACTATGGTGATGCTGCAAATGTCCACCATGATTAGGCATGGCTTAGGCTAGCGGCCCAGGCGTTTCTCTAACACAGAATACAAACTCTGTGGACTTACAAGTTCCCACTTCATTTCACACCGGTGACATCCATAGACAAAAGAGCATGATATCAACTGAGTACAAAAGTACAAGTGCAATGTTGAAAACGTTCCCCGTGACAGCACGGTTCTGCTAATTCCAACTTATAAGTGCAAGCATATACAACAAAGTTGTCACAATGGTTCAAGTTTATTAGGGGCAAAGAATAAAATGTGCCATCAAGTTCGCGAGGGCTTTAATCACTAAGTTTTCACATAACAAAACAATTTTTAATTGGAAGATAGTTGAAAACAAGAATATACTTGGAATGGTGTAACACACCATGCATAGGATTTTATAGTGGACACTTTGGAAAAACTTGGTTTCTTGGGAGTTGGAAGCATGAGTAGAACTTACTCATACAAGTGGAGGCTAGCAAAAGACTGGGAGCAACCAACTAAGAGAGCATAATGGCCAAAATCATGCAATGCAACAAAGCATACTAATCAAAGCAAAGAGTGGTACTACAAGTCAAGGACTAAATGATCATAGAGGCTAATGGTGACTTGTCATAGTCATAACATGGTGTAAGCATGTGCCAAGTCAACCCAAGCAAAGCATCAAAGGAGAATACCACAATACTATGCTTTTGCATGCTAAAACAACGCATAATTTCTTCAAGGCACACTAAGAAATCCCAATTGTTTGGAACCAGACATGCTACAGCAATAATCACTAAGCATAATGCTAAAACAAAACTTAGCATGTCATGCTAAAGTCTAAGTCACAGTCAATGCAAGCTCCTCTTGCACTTCAAGCAAGAACTTACTACTCCTTTCCAACACTAAGCAAACTTATTTGCAAAACAACACAGCAAGAATGGGGGTCCAAACTACTTTATTCAAGCAAACTAAACAACCTAAGCAAAGCAAACGAAAACTAAGATGCTCCAAGAACAACACAATTGTGCATGAAACAATAAAAACGAAGTGTCTAGACAGACCTGAGTTTTTTATTGATGAAGAAGGGGATGCCTTGGGCATTGTAACACCCTCAGAATCGGACCTATGCAAGTTTTAGAGAAACCCGCCAAACCCGCATAGAAACGATTCAAAGGTGCCCACCAGGCACTTTCGTGCGGGTGGAAAACGAAGTAATAACGTTACACAACAGTCCTCGATGGGACCCACAGAACAGATATATACAACAGCGACTCAATGAGTCAAGAATACAGATATAATATACAAAGATCCAAATCACCTTGAAAATGATAGAGCGTCCGACTACGGACAAGATGCAAATGGGGCTAAGAGCCCTGAAGAATAATCAATGGCGTCCATAACCTTGCCCAGGCCAAGCCGGAAGGTAACCCTGCTAACGACGTCGATCTCAAAACCTGCTTAAACAAAAGGGGTGCCGACAAAGGGCAAAGGAAAAAGAGGAGCGTCAGTACTGAGGCCAGTACACGGCGAGACTAGAATTCGGCGGTCCTCGCCTACATAGGTATGGTGGACTGAGCGGCAGCGGCAGCATGCACTAAACAACCTATAGAGACTCGATACAACTGGCGGTTATCAGAGGGGGGTAAGAAAGACCTATTCGGAACCCACCTGATGCTACCATCAAACAAACCCATCCTGGCGTTTCCCCCTCGAGACCAAACGAGGAAGTCAACCGAGGAACTCACACGGTTGGCAGTTTTATTTTATTCAGTTATCGTTGCAGCAATTACTAGTCAGGTTTAGATAATCGTCCTGATAAAAGAAGCAGTGGGCCCTTTTAGTTAATCATTCCGTTATAGTTACAACACTTACTAATCAGGTACGAATAGCATGAGATAATCCAAAACCCAGCAGTTGTTGGTACTTTTATTCAGCCATTTCGTTGTAGTTGCAGTACTTACTAGTCAGGTACAATGGTCGCAAGCGACACTCCAACAAGCAATTGTGGGCAGTATTATTTAGCCATTCCGTTGTAGTGAAGCTGATTACTAGTCATTATAAAGTCAAATTTATAGCACTACTTTAGTTATGCTTGTCTATGGTCGAGATACTGTGCTCCAAGTCGTCCATATCCGCGGACACGGCTTTCAGAAAGTTTTACCCGGCCGGGGTGCACCAATAGCAACACACACTCGATCAACCTCGGAAAAACCAAAACAAAACCCAACGAGGCTTTCACGACAAAGCAATCACAGGATTCAGAAATATTTCAGGGGGCCACCCCTTAAAGTAGACCCGCAACGAAGCCGGCCGGCTCCGAGACGGACTTAAGGTTGTGGGGACGGCTGTGAACGACTGGGAACCCGAAAGTGTGGCTGGGCTTGTCGACACCGCGGAATCGTGCCACGATCCTAAACAGTACAGTGTGCTCCTCGCACATTCGTAAATACAGAAGTTGCATGGCATAAGTACATGATAGTAAATAAAACCTCACACTAGTTTGTGGCCCCAAGGAATAAGACTGAATCAAGCTCTGGCTCAGGGGGGTCCCATATACCTCCCGGATGTGGATAGCGCGATAAATCAAGGAACAGGTATCAAGTACTCGGGGTCCTACGGGACACAAGTGGGCGTTCGGAAACCAAATATTATCTATCACCCACCGATGCCTCTGCTTACTTCAATTTTAGTTATTAAACAGGAATTAAAGTGAACGATAAGTAAAGCCATGATCATCTCCAACATCAACATGCGGCATTACTACGACAACTGTGGCACTTGACGACACGCAACAGCACTTGAGCAAGCGAATACGACGCGCAAGTCCAACTATCTACCAAACAACAGGTAATAGGGTGTGTCCGAGGCAATATATGGCTGCAAGGGATATCACGGGTACGAAAAACTAGAGCATCGCAACACAGATAGCAATAGATCAACAAGAGGGAATAAATACTATAAAAGTAAGATAGGTAGAAAGGGGGAGATGCTCGCCTGAAAACATTGTCGAAGGTTCAACCGAAGATCGGGGCGAAGCTCACATCAACTCAACGGCCTTATCCGCGAAGAACCAAAACACTA
The DNA here is from genome assembly GCA_916181665.1 of Avena sativa. Taxonomy (NCBI): domain Eukaryota; kingdom Viridiplantae; phylum Streptophyta; class Magnoliopsida; order Poales; family Poaceae; genus Avena; species Avena sativa. Next base: position 309,968,992 of record OV702284.1, on the reverse strand, counting down.
GAAGAAACACCGGATGCAATATTTAATACAACGGTAGAAGATCGGCATGATGCATGTATGATGTATGGCATGGCAAAGGTGCGATGCAATTAGGCCATATTAAGCGGAACCGGGGTCCCGACAATTAATTAAATGGTTCAAGTTATTTAGATACCTCGCAAATTAAATGTTGTTTTAACAAGGCAAGATGAGTTACCGGTTCACTACACAAATTTAAATGAGGCCAATATGAGACTAGATTTGCCCGCATATGGGCCCCATATTTAATTATTAGGTGAATCGGCTTAAGGCCCCCAACCACACAAACAAGTATGCATGCAAGAACAATTAATATGCGACAAGTTGTATTATATTATAAAATAGGGTTTTCGGGAAGGGTTCACACATTGAGGGGGTCTCGACGAACTTGGGTTCCGGGGTTCGGGGTCGGTCTCGGGGTTCGGATCTGGGGTTCGGGGCCTCAGGGTCTTGGCGTCCGGGATGAAGTGCTTGTTGTTCCGGTGGCGATCTTGGCGCTCGGTGTCCGGGAAGGCGAACTTGTCGGTTCAGCGGTTTCGATTGTCGGTGTCGGGCTCGGGTCTCGGCACTGGAAGATCTTGGTGCTCTATGCGGTCGATCCTGCCGTTCCGGAATGGAGAACTTGTCGTCCGGGAGAGTACTTGGCATTACGGATCGGTCTCGAATCCATGAAGCAGATCTTGTCGGGGCCTCATGTCGGTCTTGGGTTATCATGTCGTCGTCCTCGGTGTTCCGCGGTGAAGGGCTAGTCGTCTTGGTGCCGAGCTTGGCGGTCACCGGGTTCGGCGCCGATGGTCGTGGGCGAACTTGGGGTGCACCAAGGCGGCCATAGGGTACACAAACAGATCCCCATGACACACATACACAAGCACACACAGACGCACGCACGTACATCGAGCGAGGGCAGAAGGGTAACCAAACGAATCATGGCAGAAACGGTGTGGACGAACCCATGAAGGGGCGGCACAGATAGCAGGGACGGGGCGAGCTCGGCTCGAGGACGGCGGCGCGGTCGAGGGTTCTGCAGGGCCGACGGGAGGCGACGGGGTCGAGGCGGCTCAGCGGACGAGGGCAGCGGCCGGCGGGGCGGACTCGCTGCCGGAGGACGGAGGGCAGGGCGCGGCTTGGCTGGGACGCCGATGCAGAGGAGGCATGGGGCCGGGCCGGCGCAGGCGAGGGGCGGACGGCGTCGGACGGAGGACGGGGAGGCCGGGCAGAGGACGAGGCCGAGCGCGCGGGGCAGGGAAGGAGGCGTGCGGCCGCGGTCGCCGGGGCAGAGCAGGCGGGCTCGGCGACGGTCGGCGCTCCAGGTGGGAGGCGGGGAGGTACGGCGCCGGAGAAGGAGCGGTGGCCGGCGGGGTGCACCGCGTGGGACTGCAGGCGGGTGGAGGCGAGAGGGTGCGCGGGGCGAGGAGGAGAGGCGAGGACGCGCGCCGGAGGAGAGGCGGGCGCGGTCGGAGCTGGCGGCGAGGTCGGCCGACGGAGGAAGGGAAGGCGGTGGAGGAGCTCGGGCCGGCGACGAGGAGAGCGCGGCGGCTGGTGGCGTTGGGCGGGCGCAGCAGGGGAGCGACGGAGTGAGGGAGGAGGTTGGAGGGGGACCGGTCGACGGCGGCGCGTCGGGGGGGGTGAGCGGCGGCGGTCGGTGAGCGGACTGGGAGGGGAAAGCGGCGAGCGGGAGGTTGAGTAAGGAGAGAGGAAGGAGGTGGGGGCGGGCAGGGGACGCGGTTGGGCCAGGCGTGTGGGGGAGGCGGGTCCCGCGGGGGGTGGGGCCCGGTTGCAGCGTGGCGTGCGTGTGTGCGTTGTGTGCTGGGGTGGGGTGTGGGCTGCTGAGTGTGTGCGTGAGTGCATGTGAGGGAGGGGAGAGGGAGTAGGTGGCGGCATAGGATTGGTAGAGGGGAGGGAGAGGGTGAGGTGGCGGCCAGGGATAGGGGGGAGTGATGTGGAGGTAGGGGTGGGTACACTAGGTTGGGTAGATTTAGGATTTGGGGTGGACCGATTGTATTTTCTGGGGTGGTCGTTCGGGTCATTCGGCCCGTTCGACTGCCCCACTAAAAATAATTACAAATTTTATTTATTTTAAACAGACCGTTTGCAACCCGTGTTTAGTCAAAACAAAATATTCCGGAGACCCGGTTTTGGTTTTGAATTAAAGACGGGGCGTTTAGAAAACAAAACCAGGATTTTCCAAAAATAGTTTTATGCGAACAGATGAAAGATGATGACAATGCTCAAATGCAATGTGGCATGATGACATGAGCATGCGGTCAAGACGATGCAATGCACAAAAACAACGCGATTTTCTAGTAGTGGTTTTGCGGGATGCCACAATTCGACACCACTAACAATGGATCTCGCCCTCGAGATCCTCCTCATGGTACCGGAAGGAAGGTCGGCGATCTGATCCTTCGTGCTTCGTGTAGATCCTCGCGACACCACTAACAAGAGGTCGTTGTCCGTGATCATCGAGAGGACACTCCGGAACAAAAGGTCGAATGTAGAGGTATCAACAAATAAAGCCACCTCTAGCTTCCGTGAACGGAGTAAAATCGCTGGATCCACTGATTCGATGTACAAGAGCGAATGATAAGAGTAGTCGGATGGTGATCATTCCATCGCGCACCCAAACCATTACTCTGCACACGAGTAGGCGGATTATGCAACCAACTCTCGGAATTAGACTGAAGATCTCGACAAACGAGGTTCGGAACAAAGGAGTGATGCAGACTCCGCATCGGATCTGGCATATATGATGTCGTCGCGTCGGAAAACACCGGAAGGCACGAGAAGGAACAAAGAGAAGTCCTCCAGACAAAGGGTTCCTCGGATAGCATGAAGACCAGATGTAGCAACACCGTTACCAAGGAGGAAGCGAAACCCTGAAGGTACGACGGAACCCAACTACGAGAAATCCTGGACTCGAAGAAAAGATAAGAGGTGAATTCAAAACACGCAGAGGTAAGAGGAGAATAGCAGAGGGGTAAGGAGTAAAATCAGACCTAATCAGAACTATCCAACCGGTTTTGCAAAAATAATTTTGACACTCTACGTCGGCCGTTAGCTAGGTTATCCTACAGGCTGGACTTGTGGGGTATCGCAACTGCTGAGCTCTGATACCACTCTGTAACACCCTCAGAATCGGACCTATGCAAGTTTTAGCGAAACCCGCCAAACCCGCATAGAAACGATTCAAAGGTGCCCACCAGGCACTTTCGTGCGGGTGGAAAACGAAGTAATAACGTTACACAACAGTCCTCGATGGGACCCACAGAACAGATATATACAACAGCGACTCAATGAGTCAAGAATACAGATATAATATACAAAGATCCAAATCACCTTGAAAATGATAGAGCGTCCGACTACGGACAAGATGCAAATGGGGCTAAGAGCCCTGAAGAATAATCAATGGCGTCCATAACCCTGCCCAGGCCAAGCCAGAAGGTAACCCTGCTAACGACGTCGATCTCAAAACCTGCTTAAACAAAAGGGGTGCCGACAAAGGGCAAAGGAAAAAGAGGAGCGTCAGTACTGAGGCCAGTACACGGCGAGACTAGAATTCGGCGGTCCTCGCCTACATAGGTATGGTGGACTGAGCGGCAGCGGCAGCATGCACTAAACAACCTATAGAGACTCGATACAACTGGCGGTTATCAGAGGGGGGTAAGAAAGACCTATTCGGAACCCACCTGATGCTACCATCAAACAAACCCATCCTGGCGTTTCCCCCTCGAGACCAAACGAGGAAGTCAACCGAGGAACTCACACGGTTGGCAGTTTTATTTATTCAGTTATCGTTGCAGCAATTAGTAGTCAGGTTTAGATAATCGTCCTGATAAAAGAAGCAGTGGGCCCTTTTAGTTAATCATTCCGTTATAGTTACAACACTTACTAATCAGGTACGAATAGCATGAGATAACCCAAAACCCAGCAGTTGTTGGTACTTTTATTCAGCCATTCCGTTGTAGTTGCAGTACTTACTAGTCAGGTACAATGGTCGCAAGCGACACTCCAACAAGCAATTGTGGGCAGTATTATTTAGCCATTCCGTTGTAGTGAAGCTGATTACTAGTCATTATAAAGTCAAATTTATAGCACTACTTTAGTTATGCTTGTCTATGGTCGAGATACTGTGCTCCAAGTCGTCCATATCCGCGGACACGACTTTCAGAAAGTTTTACCCGGCCGGGGTGCACCAATAGCAACACACACTCGATCAACCTCGGAAAAACCAAAACAAAACCCAACGAGGCTTTCACGACAAAGCAATCACAGGATTCAGAAATATTTCAGGGGGCCACCCCTTAAAGTAGACCCGCAACAAAGCCGGCCGGCTCCGAGACGGACTTAAGGTTGTGGGGACGGCTGTGAACGACTGGGAACCCGAAAGTGTGGCTAGGCTTGTCGACACCGCGGAATCGTGCCACGATCCTAAACAGTACAGTGTGCTCCTCGCACATTCGTAAATACAGAAGTAGCATGGCATAAGTACAGGATAGTAAATAAAACCTCACACTAGTTTGTGGCCCCAAGAAATAAGACTGAATCAAGCTCTGGCTCAGGGGGGGTCCCATATACCTCCCGGATGTGGATAGCGCGATAAATCAAGGAACAGGTATCAAGTACTCGGGGTCCTATGGGACACAAGTGGGCGTTCGGAAACCAAATATTATCTATCACCCACCGATGCCTCTACTTACTTCAATTTTAGTTATTAAACAGGAATTAAAGTGAACGATAAGTAAAGCCATGATCATCTCCAACATCAACATGCGGCATTACTACGACAACTGTGGCACTTGACGACACGCAACAGCACTTGAGCAAGCGACTACGACGCGCAAGTCCAACTATCTACCAAACAACAGGTAATAGGGTGTGTCCGAGGCAATATATGGCTGCAAGGGATATCACGGGTACGAAAAACTAGAGCATCGCAACACAGATAGCAATAGATCAACAAGAGGGAATAAATACTATAAAAGTAAGATAGGTAGAAAGGGGGAGATGCTCGCCTGAAAACATTGTCGAAGGTTCAACCGAAGATCGGGGCGAAGCTCACATCAACTCAACGGCCTTATCCGCGAAGAACCAAAACACTAGAAGAAACACCGGATGCAATATTTAATACAACGGCAGAAGATCGGCATGATGCATGTATGATGTATGGCATGGCAAAGGTGCGATGCAATTAGGCCATATTAAGCGGAACCGGGGTCCTGACAATTAATTAAATGGTTCAAGTTATTTAGATACCCCGCAAATTAAATGTTGTTTTAACAAGGCAAGATGAGTTACCGGTTCGCTACACAAATTTAAATGAGGCCAATATGAGACTAGATTTGCCCGTATATGGGCCCCATATTTAATTATTAGGTGAATCGGCTTAAGGCCCCCAACCACACAAACAAGTATGCATGCAAGAACAATTAATATGCGACAAGTTGTATTATATTATAAAATAGGGTTTTCGGGAAGGGTTCACACATTGAGGGGGTCTCGACGAACTTGGGTTCCGGGGTTCGGGGTCGGTCTCGGGGTTCGGATCTGGGGTTCGGGGCCTCAGGGTCTTGGCGTCCGGGATGAAGTGCTTGTTGTTCCGGTGGCGATCTTGGCGCTTGGTGTCCGGGAAGGCGAACTTGTCGGTTCAGCGGTTTCGATTGTCGGTGTCGGGCTCGGGTCTCGGCACTGGAAGATCTTGGTGCTCTATGCAGTCGATCCTGCCGTTCCGGAATGGAGAACTTGTCGTCCGGGGGAGTACTTGGCATTACGGATCGGTCTCGAATCCATGAAGCAGATCTTGTCGGGGCCTCATGTCGGTCTTGGGTTATCATGTCGTCGTCCTCGGTGTTCCGCGGTGAAGGGCTAGTCGTCTTGGTGCCGAGCTTGGCGGTCATCGGGTTCGGCGCCGATGGTCGTGGGCGAACTTGGGGTGCACCAAGGCGGCCATAGGGTACACAAACAGATCCCCATGACACACATACACAAGCACACACAGACGCACGCACGTACATCGAGCGAGGGCAGAAGGGTAACCAAACGAATCATGGCAGAAACGGTGTGGACGAACCCATGAAGGGGCGGCACAGATAGCAGGGACGGGGCGAGCTCGGCTCGAGGACGGCGGCGCGGTCGAGGGTTCTGCAGGGCCGACGGGAGGCGACGGGGTCGAGGCGGCTCAGCGGACGAGGGCAGCGGCCGGCGGGGCGGACTCGCTGCCGGAGGACGGAGGGCGGGGCGCGGCTTGGCTGGGACGCCGATGCAGAGGAGGCACGGGGCCGGGCCGGCGCAGGCGAGGGGCGGACGGCGTCGGACGGAGGACGGGGAGGCCGGGCAGAGGACGAGGCCGAGCACGCGGGGCAGGGAAGGAGGCGTGCGGCCGCGGTCACCGGGGCAGAGCGGGCGGGCTCGGCGGCGGTCGGCGCTCGAGGTGGGAGGCGGGGAGGTGCGGCGCCGGAGAAGGAGCGGTGGCCGGCGGGGTGCACCGCGTGGGACTGCAGGCGGGTGGAGGCGAGAGGGTGCGCGGGGCGAGGAGGAGAGGCGGGGACGCGCGCCGGAGGAGAGGCGGGCGCGGTCGGAGCTGGCGGCGAGGTCGGCCGACGGAGGAAGGGAAGGCGGTGGAGGAGCTCGGGCCGGCGACGAGGAGAGCGCGGCGGCTGGTGGCGTTGGCGGGGCGCAGCAGGGGAGCGACGGAGCGAGGGAGGAGGTTGGAGGGGGACCGGTCGACGGCGGCACGTCGGGGGGGGTGAGCGGCGGCGGTCGGCGAGCGGACTGGGAGGGGAAAGCGGCGAGCGGGAGGTTGAGGAAGGAGAGAGGAAGGAGGTGGGGGCGGGCAGGGAACGCGGTTGGGCCAGGCGTGTGGGGGAGGCGGGTCCCGCGGGGGGTGGGGCCCGGTTGCAGCGTGGCGTGCGTGTGTGCGTTGTGTGCTGGGGTGGGGTGTGGGCTGCTGAGTGTGTGCGTGAGTGCATGTGAGGGAGGGGAGAGGGAGTAGGTGGCGACATAGGATTGGTAGAGGGGAGGGAGAGGGTGAGGTGGCGGCCAGGGATAGGGGGGAGTGATGTGGAGGTAGGGGTGGGTAGACTAGGTTGGGTAGATTTAGGATTTGGGGTGGACCGATTGTATTTTCTGGGGTGGTCGTTCGGGTCATTCGGCCCGTTCGACTGCCCCACTAAAATAATTACAAATTTTATTTATTTTAAACGGACCGTTTGCAACCCGTGTTTAGTCAAAACAAAATATTCCGGAGACCCGGTTTTGGTTTTGAATTAAAGAGGGGGCGTTTAGAAAACAAAACCAGGCTTTTCCAAAAATAGTTTTATGCGAACAGATGCAAGATGATGACAATGCTCAAATGCAATGTGGCATGATGACATGAGCATGCGGTCATGACGATGCAATGCACAAAAACAACGCGATTTTCTAGTAGTGGTTTTGCGGGATGCCACAGGCATCCCCAAGCTTTGACGCTTGTACCTCTTGGATATTTCTTGGGGTGACACCATGGTGGCATCCCCAAGCTTGATCTTTTGTCCATTCTTCATCTCATTACATCATTCTCTCTCTACACCTGAAATTTTTCCTTCATACAAAACTTCACAAAATCTTCATCAGCTACATTAGCTTATTCAAAAGATATTAGACCACTTGGCAAAGCTTTGGAACAGCAAGACTTTTCACTAAAGAACACAAGATACTGTAGCAACTCCTTCAAAAAGCTCAATTTACCTGAAGAGAACTCAAAAAGGAATCAATAAGAAGCAAATGCAAATAATGGCAGATCTCTGTCAAAACAGACCAGTAGGTAGAAACCGATTTTTTCGAACATCTTCTGTTGCTCAAATCAAAAAGTGTTGAACTAACGTAAGTTAGCTAACATACTGGGGGATTTATTCGTAAATTAAGCTCAATCCGAGTTGCAGAGACTCCTCACGAATTTTTTTGGTGGAGGACAGAAATCTATTTCGGGACAGCAACTCCCCAAATCTTACTTCCCTCTCATTAGAGGTCATTCTTGGCACAAAAAGGAAACAAAAAGGATAAGGAGAGGTCATTGCGGAAGTAATAACTTCCAAGACTCAAGGAAACTCTTGGGTTATCTCCCAATAAGTATTTTTATTTAACGCCTTTAAGTTAGGCACAAGAAGCAAGAAGAATCAAGTATTTTCAAATGATGAATCATTAACATCAAATCTTGCTTTCAAAGGAGGAGCAATAAGCAACTTCTCTCTCCTCATAGGGAAGTGTTCAATACCTTTCTTGAATGGAAATTGATATTTGATGGTGCCTTCTTTCATGTCAGTGATGACACTAACTGTTCTAAGAAAAGGTCTTCCCAAACTGATAGGACAAGAAGCATTGTATTCAACATCCAAAACATAGAAATCCATAGGGACAAAAGCATTATTAACCATAATGATAATGTCATTAATACTCCCCATGAGTTTCTTTTTAGCATTATCATTGAGTGGGACATCCAAATAACAATCTTCTAATGGTGGCAAATCAAGCATTTCATAAATCTTCCTAGGCATAATAGAGATACTAGAACCAAGATCGCATGAAGCTTTGAGATCAAAGTCATTCACTTGCATATTAATAATGGGTTCCCAACTATCTTCTACTTTTCTAGGAATAGAAGCTTTGTGTTTTAGCTTCTCTTCCTTAATCTTAACAAGAGCAACTGTAATGTGTTTGGTAAAGGTAACATGCATATCACTAGCATTAGGACTTCTAGCAAGCTTTTGTTGGAACATAATCACTTCAGAAATATTGCAACCATCAATATCAAAGTCAAACTTAGCATCACTAGTAGTAGGATCAATAGGCTTAGGCATACTAGGAGGAGGAATAGGGACTACTTGTGGTTTAGTGGTGATGGTGCACACACTATTGTTTCTATCAATTTTAGCTTCCCTTTCCCACTTAGCATGAAGTTGAGCTAGCAGCCTAACATTTTCATCAATAGTAACTTGTATGGCATGAGCAGTAGCAAAGGTGTTTTCCATAGTTTCAGGTTTAGCAGCCATTTTATTAATCAAGGAGGACTGAGCTTCAGACAAATAGGATATATTTTTTTCAACAGTTAAAAGCTTTTCCTCTATAGTCTTATTGAAAGTGGTTTGTTTACTAATAAAGTCCTTGAGCATGACTTCAAGTTCATAGGGGGCACTTTTAACATTATTGTAAGAGCTTCCATAGGAATTGCCATTATTAGGAGGATAAGGCCTATAATTGTTGTTGCTACCAAAATTATTCTTATAGGCATTGTTATTGAAATTGTTGTTTCTAATGAAGTTCACATCAACTTGCTCTTCTTGAGCAACCAAAGAGGCTAAGGAAACACTATTAGGATCTAGAGGAGCTTTCCCATTAACAAGCATAGCCATAATAACATCAGTCTTTTCACTTGAAGAGGAAGTTTCCTCAACAGAGTTTACCTTCTTACAATCTGGAGATCTCTCAACATGCAATTCAGAGTAGTTGAGCATCATATTGTCAAGGAGTCTTGTTGTAGCACCCAAGGTGAGGCCCATGAAAGTACCTCCAACAGCTGAATCCAGCAGGTTCCTTGAAGAGTAGTTCAAACCTGCATAAAAAGTCTGGATAATCATCCAAGCAGTGAGTCCATGAGTGGGACAATTCTTAACCAAAGTTTACATTCTTTCCCAAGCTTGAGCAACATGTTCATTATCAAGTTGTTTAAATTTCATAATGTCACTTCTCATAGCAATAATCTTAGCAGGAGGATAGTATTTCCCAATAAAAGCATCTTTGCACTTAGTCCAAGAATCAATACTATTTTTAGGCAAAGAAAGAAACCATTCTTTAGGTTTTCCTCTCAAGGAGAAAGGAAAAAGCCTGAGCTTAATAATATCTCCATCTACATCCTTATACTTTTGCATTTCACAGAGTTCGACAAAGCTATTGAGATGGGTAGCAGGATCATCAGAACTAGCACCAGAGAATTGCTCTCTCATCACAAGATTCAACAAAAGCAGGCTTAATTTCATAAAAGGTAGCATCAGGAGCAAGTGAAGCAATAGGTGTGCTAAGGAAATCATTGTTGTTGGTGCTAGTGAAGTCACACAACTTGGTGTTCTCAGCAGAGTTCATTTTGGGAAAGGTGGGCAAGCCAAAAACGGCAGCAGCAGCAGCTAGAGCAGGAACTAATTTTTTTTGTATTTTTTTGAATAAAGAAAGCAAACCAAACTAGACTAATTTTTTTAGGTTTTTTGAAAAGAGGCAAACAAAACCAAGCAGAAGAAACAAAGCAAACTAAAAAAGAGAAAGGAAGTGAAGGACTCCCCTTGTGAAGACGTCCTTGGCCACCCCGACAACGGCGCCAGAAAAGCATTGATGATGCTCGACACGGCACTTCGTTGGTAACCCCAAGCATAGGGTGTGAAGAGAAAGCATCAAGTTTTCCCTCAGTTGAGACCGAGGTTATCGAACCAGAAGGAGGAAGGAAACATCACACAGGTGTTGCAAGCAACGCGGAGACCTACACAACACAAACTCAACACTTTGCCCCAACGAATTAGTAAGGTTGTCAAGCTCGCCGGTTTGCTGTAACAAAGGATTAAACATATGGTGTGGAAGGTAATGGTTTGTAGAAAGTAAACAAGTAACAGTGGAGGATGTATTGATGGTAAAGATTGGACCGGGGTCCATAGTTCACTAGAGGTGCTCTTCTTAGATAAACAACATGGCATGAAGGGTAAACAAATTACAGCAAGGCATAACAATGCAATTACTAGTCAGAAAGATCCTATGAGATTCGATTGGGCAATATAACAAGATACATAGACCGCCATCCAACTGCATCTATGACTAGAAGTCCACCTTCAGGTTATCATTCGAACCCCCTCCAGTATTAAGTTGCAAGCAACAAACAACTGATTTAAGCAAAGTGTGTAAGGAAAATAGTCCACATGTTCCATGAATAAGAGACCGTTGTTTTCTCCCTAGTAGCAACAACAAATCTACAACCTAAGAGATTATTGTCACTTCCCTTGGAAACTAGAGGCATGAACCCACTATCGAGCATAAATACTCCATATTGGAGTCACTAGCAACTACTTGGCCAAGATAGCTACTAACAACGGAGAGCATGCAAGATCACAAACAACACAGACATGATAGAATCATAAAGACAAAACCATTAATCAAACCAACATAATAATCTCAATATCCATCGGATTCCCGCAAACACAACATGCATGATTACAAATAGATTAGATCTTGATCATGAATGGAGCTCACAAGATCTATACATGAAAGTACAAAGGAGTAGATACAACCATCTAGCTACTACATGGACCCATAGTCCAAGGTGGAACTACTCACGCATCATACCGGAGAGAAGGCCTTCGGGATGATCTCCCCTCTGGCAGGGTGCCGGAAAGAACTTCAGATCCCCCCGATCTAGGGACGATGGTGGCGGCGGCTACAGATGGTTTCGTGGATATTTGATCGCGTACTCATGGTTTCTGTATCGGGGGATTTTTATAGGCGAAGAGGGAGACAGAGGGGCCGGCCAGGGGCACCAAACCCTAGCCAGGCGTGGGCCCACCTGTGGTCGCGCCTGGGGGTTGGCCCCTCTGGCTCGCCTCCTCGGCTCCCCTCTGGACTTCTTGTTCCCCACGAAAAGTAATTGAATTTGTCGTTTGTCCCGTCCAATTCTGAGAATATTTCTTTACTAACTTTTCTGAAACCAAAAACAGCAGAAAACAGGCATCTGGCACTGTTGCAACTTGTTAATAGGTTAGTACCAGAAAACATGTAAAAAACACCTCAAAGTGTAGACAAGTAAAGCAAAGTAGATACTAAACAAGCATGGAGCATCAAAAATTATAGATACGTTTCCGACGTATCAGTCCCGATGTTGATCATTGATACAAGAGGGTCTTGGTCATGTCCGTAGAAACTCTGAGCCGAAGGGTGGCTCACTTAAGGGTGGGGACGCTTTGGGATCGAGCCAGCACCAAAGGAGAAATGAGTGAGGGAAACCGGAAAGGTTCCGGGTAACATCCGATGATGATCGAAAGGGGACTGAAAGGAGTTTCGGTGTATGGAATATATTAATATATGTGTTTTATATTAATTAGTTTAATTAATATTAAAACAGATTTTATTTTTATATTTATGGGTAGCCTCTTTCCATTGGGGCGCTTCTAGAAGGGCCCATAGGACTAGGCGCCTAAAGGAAAAAGGGAGAGGGGGCACCGGCCAAACCCTAGGGTTTCCACCCGCGGGGTGGGGCCTAGGGCCGGCGGAGTCTGTCCTCCCCCTGGCGATGGCGGCTTGGGGGTTCCCACCCCCAAGCCCTAGGGTTTAACCCTACCCCCTCCCTACTATAAATAGAGGAGCCCCCTCCCCTCTATTTTCATCCCAACAACAAGTTATCTCCTCTCTCCCCTAAACCCTAGAGCTTTCTCCATTAGATTGGATCTGGCCTCTTTGTTTAGTTCTCCACCTCCACACTACCGTCGTGCGCAGGACGGTCCGGCTTCTTTCTTCTTCCGCTGCTCTTCTGGATCGGATCCCTAGAGACGTCCCTACATCGGACGCGTGTAGAGCTTCGAGGCGCAACACTTGGGGCACTGTCTTCATTGCTATACGCCTACTTGCATAAGGCGTGCCACGGTCTTCAAGGGTATGAACTCCGTTCTTCATCTCCGCTACTTATGTCTACATAGTATAGATCTTGGTGGTCGTGTTCGTGTAGGGAGAATTTTTTTTGATTTTCTGCTATGAACCCCTTCAACTACACCATCTAAGATGTTTCTTCTTTGCATGAAAGTAGATTGCGAATGCCGCACTAGCTTTGGAAACACCACCCATGCGGTCATCTCACATGTCTTCCCTATCCAATGTGGCTAATTTTTCTTATTGCGTTCGAAATATAATACACGAAAATAGGAATTTTCAATTCTAACACATTGTCTGTTTGGCCCAAATCGAATGGCCAGTCGGTTTGGGCCACAACTCTACCGCCCGTTGAGTCACTACTGCGCCAATGCCTCCGATACTCACCTCATCAATATGGTAGATGCCATGTCGCTCCACCTTGGCCACCACACGAGAAGCACACAGAGACTGACCCCGAGTCACCAAAACTAACCACTTTTCCCTCCAGCCGATATACATCTCTAAAGATGATGCCCCCACGGGGGGTGATGATGCAGGAGTATTGCCATCACCCGATCCGGGAAGCACGAATCTGGGGTTTCACCAGACCACACATGGAACCAGAAATATCCCACAATGTCTCCAACCAGGTAATGGAACATATAGGTGTCATTGTTGATGGTTTAAGACAAGGACAAAACAAGCCTTCGCTAGCATACTCGCACCCATCACTAGCTTAACCACAATACCCCCCCCCCCTCCACTCCCCATAGAAACGTCCCCGCCACCATAGCACCGACAAATATTACCCAAATACACTCTCGGTGGGCAAGGACAAAGCCTAGGCAAGTCAAGGTAAATGTCAGTGGCTCTTTCTTCCATGATAATTGTGCAGGCTCAGCTGGAGCAGTGGTGCGTGACTTTGAAGGTCGATTCGTGGTGGTTTCAACGATTTATCTCCCAAATATATCTTCTGTTGCAGCAGTGGAGGACATTGCGATGAGAGAGGGTTTATCTCTAACAAACCGTCTTGGATGCAATAATGTAATAGCAAAGTTTGACTCTATGGAAGTTGAAGCATGGACAGATGAACAATCTTGGTGGGGAGAATCCGGTGCTATCTTTGTCGATTGGGAGTGTTACTTTTAAGCATTGTCCTAGGAAAGCAAACGAGGTGGCAAATGAATTAGCTTAAATTTTTTATATGGATAATTTCTTTTTGTAATTGGGACAATGATACCCTAATTTTATTTTCAACACTTGTGAACGATGTAACTATTGTGTGAAATTAATAATGCCTCGCAGTAGGATGGAGTCTGGCTGCTTCCGTAAAAAAATTACATAAGGATCAGAAAGAAGCTGAGAAAATACATATATCAGAGACTGAAACTTTATATTACCTGAGTAAAGTAACATAATACAACCAAGTACTACACCTAATCAAACATACAGATCGGAAAAAAAGCTAGGACAGTACAGATATCTTCCGAGATTGAAAGAGAAGAGTCCGAGAATCAAGAGTCTGTGTTGAGGTGCGGACACGGTGTTCGGTCTCAATAGCTAGCGGAACGGTGGGAGGCGATGAGTTTGGGCCCTCGGCCAGCGAGCGCGGCGAGCGGGCCGACGGCGAGGGAGTTGATGTATGTGCAAGGCTCGGTGCACGCCGAGGCGTTGCGCTTGTCGACGAACTTGTCGGCGCCGTCGGGCCCGCCCATGATGGCCCCCGTGAGCTCGTTGGGGTTGGGCCTGTCGGGCGCGAACCAGTCGCCGAAGCTCATGCCGCAGTTGACGACGGTCCCCGGCTTGAGCACGGGCGTGGAGGCTCCCCGGTGGTGCGGCTGCGTGGGCGGGTTGACCCCGAAGCCGACGACATAGGACCTCCCCATGGGGTTGGCCCCGAGGAGGTAGTCCATCTGCTGCCTGGCGAACTCCCTGAGCCTGTCGTGCTTGATGGGCGTGGCGCCGCACATGACCTTCTCGCCGGCGCGGTGGAGCCAGTCGGCGTAGACGATGAAGAGGAAGGCGGTGCCGGTGACGTACTGGGAGTTGGCTCCGTCGCGGAGGTGGATCATGCCGCCCGGAGTGATGAAGACCTGGTGGAAGGGGGTGTCGGGGAGCACGGCGCAGACGAAGTTGTCGGCCTGCGCCTTGAAGTTCTGCATGCCGCCGCTGGCCGTCATGTTGAACTCGGCGAGGAGTATCTGGGCGCCGGGGTACTTGAGGTCCCAGCTGAACTCGGCCACGCTGGAGGAGATGGCCTCGTGGCTGATGAAGTCGGCGTACACCCGTCGCTTCGTCGCCAGGTACAGCCACGTGGCCGCCCACAGCAGCTCGTCGTTGTAGCCGGAGTAGGAGCAGTAGAACGGGCACTCGCCGTCGTACGTCTTCGGGTGGCTCTTGGCAAACTGGTACATCTGTTCATTACACACATAAAAAAATGTTTCAATCAAACACGTAGTAGCTAGATGTGGTTCGGTGTCCCTCTCCTCCAAACTTATGAAACTGAAAACATAAAAACAGTCAGGATTTGCCGATATATTTTCATGCATTCCGAATCGACGGGGAATATAGGCTAGCTAAGACCTTCCTTGTGTCTTCAGTTCCATAAGTTTGAACGACTGAAACAAAAGTCTTAAAAATGTTCAACTATTACCAGCTTGGCCTTGTTGAGGAGGCGGCGGGAGTAGCTCTTGTCGTTGTGGAAGACGAGGGCGGAGGAGGCAAAGGCAGCAGCGGTCTCGGCAGCGATCTCGGTGCCGGGGGTGTGCTCGTCGATCTGGTAGAGGGTGCGGGGCGTGGCCATGTTCTCCGGCCGGACCCAACACTGGTGATCTAGGTTGGGGTCGCCCACCTGGACCCACATGTGGTTCTTCTTGGCAGTGCATTTGAAGAGGTAGTCCGTGCCCCACTTGATGGCAGCATGAACGTTCTTCAGCTCGCCCGTCGCCTGAAGCTCCGGCTGGAACGCCAGTGCCGCCCACGCCAGCGTGGTCACCGTGAACGCTAGAGGGAGGCCGTACTTCACGTTGTCGCCGGCGTCGTAGTACCCGCCGGTGAGATCAACCTGAACATGGATTCCATCGAATTAATCCAACCACGTACATATATACATAGAGAAATGTTTGAGTTATGCATGCACAGCTGCTAGCTTGAAACACATTGCATGCACGTGTTGACATGGTTCCTTTTTTAACGAAAATTGTGTTTGTTGGTTACTGCAAAAAAAATTGAACATGCAGCATAATCTCACGAGGGAATTAAACGGAAAGAATTGAAAGCCTAATTAGTCATTTCATCAATGCTGCCTTAGCTACAGCACTCAACGGGCAGACATTTATATGCGGTGCAAATACCAATTAACTAGCTATTTTATGTGCGTGAATCATGCATGATCGTTTCATAACGTACGCCATGAAAGCTGCACATTTACATGCATTCATTCACATGAATCCTACACACACACACACACACACACACACACATGTACTCCGTTCCCAAGGAAAGGATACAATCGACCAAAACCAAGAAACTAGTGCAGCGACAGAAATTAAGTGAGAGAAGAAAGCAAGATCATCGGCGGCGATGCATGCGTGCGTATATACGTACATGGGCGAGCTTGCCGTCCTCCATGCCGGAGTCGCCGCGCCACTTGATGCGGTTGTTGCGCGGCAGCTTCCCGGACCGCTGCGCCTCGAGGAACATGATCGACTTGGTGAGCGCGTCCTTGTAGTTGAAAGAGGGACCGTGCGCCGCGACGTCGCCGGAGAGGACCAGCGCCGCGAGGACCAGAGCGACGGCACGGACGGCGCCGCTCGCTGGGGTGGGCTTCTTCATCATGGCGCCGGCGTGGAGGCGGGAGGTCGAGACCGAGACGTGGGTGTCACTCGTATGGGAGGTGGCCCGGGAGGGAGCCAAGCTAAATGGGGGAGGGGTGCGCGCTTGCGTTTAGGAGGTTCGAAGTGTTCGGCCCAGAATGGCTTCGCTTTCAGGGGACGGTCAAGGGGAGGTCTCCTCTCGTTAATTTCTACTGCCTGTCATGCATGACAAACCACTCCCCAGAAAGAAAAACAGTTGAGTATTGGTCCTTGGAAGTTGGAACGGCATTCATACCATGCATCCTCATTACCAAATGATCATCAATCTATATGTAACATTCAGTTCTTGGCAATGTGCAATTTTAGTTACTCCAAACTAGGGATTAGGAAAATTTAAGGAGAATTTCAAACTAAGGATTGGTAAAATTTTAATTTTAATGTCAACTCACGTACGAGGACAATCGCTTAACTGATTATACATGCGATTAGTTGTTTTCATTCTTCAATTCTCCTAGCTTTTTTTAGATTAATTCTTCTAACTAATGTATATGAATAAACTAAAATGCCATATGTCACCAACGGGCCGTAATACATGTAAACAAATCAACAAGATGGTTAGAATACAAACTTCACATTGTTGGCATGCGATGGAGTAGTGGAGCAGAGCGGTGGTGTCAGCAGTACATAGGCTTTTCTCTATGCATATGCAATTTTTCTTACTTTCTCCTCATTAAAACGGATTTTCGAGCACATGCAAATTTGTCTTTAGACGATTAAATATATGTAGACAAAAGCCATTAAAAAATCCATGTTTTGATTCTTTTTCCAATTTGACGTCATTTTCTAGAAGCCTTTAACCGATCTCCAGTGATCATGGAGGAAAGTT
The DNA here is from genome assembly GCA_916181665.1 of Avena sativa. NCBI lineage: Eukaryota > Viridiplantae > Streptophyta > Magnoliopsida > Poales > Poaceae > Avena > Avena sativa. The sequence goes on along the minus strand of OV702284.1, from coordinate 309,951,646 downwards.
TTTGAGAAATTCTAATTTTCACCACAACGAGGGCTACTTAGTGACTTCTCTAATATACATGCAGTTACTAAACTTTAAACTGTGAAACAAGAACTTCTGCACTTTTTCAGCGTTTAATATGTTAGTTCAACTATATATCACTGTTCAAAAAATAGGCCGAATCAGCGATTACTAGGCCGATTAATCGCTACTAGGGACCTGACCGTGTCGATTACCATTAATCTTTTGTGTTAATCGTTTAGCCCGATTAATAGGTCTGACACTCCGATTACTAGGTATGTTTCCAATTAACCACTACACTTGGTCAAAAAAGTTGCAAAATTATCAACACATATCGCCCATCCATTCTAGTCCGCCCCAATGAAGTAGGTTTTATGAAGCCCCCGTTCGATCCCTGCCTCCAGGAGCTTGATTTCAGCCATCACCAACTAGTTCCTTGTCATTGTTGACCAGTTTCTCATAGTTGCCGACCAGACCTCAGATACAAGAGCTCGAGAGCCTTGAGGATCTCATCCGGGAGCTTAAGGCTGTGGATTCATACGTGTTTTAGGTGCTATTTTTGTAGGCTGCACCGATTAATAGCCGACCGATTTTAAATCAGTTAATCGTCCGAATTCCGATTAATCGCTACTCCCAAGCCAACCGAGCAACTAACGATTTCCGATTTCCTTAACATTGCTATATATATATATATATATATATATCAAATATCATGAACGATAACATAACAAACTTTAAAATAGATAGATACATTTTCGATGTTTCATTGTGTTACATCGAGTGAGAGATATTTAAAAATCTTAACCTTAGTGAAATTAAGAATGACTTTCTAAAAGAGGATAGAGCTTTGCCATTTTCTGAAACTTATAGACCACATGTTATACTTTTATTCACATATGTTTATATTACCATTGTACTAAGTGATTATGTTTGAGATCATATAATGTAACATCCCAAAAATATTGAACAATGATTATCAAATTCCAATCACCAAAATTAGGGTTAACAAAAACTTTTGTTAATCAACAGCATATGAATGCATCTGTGTATGTGATAATTGTATGAATGCATGAATGGACTTGTTTGATTGTTGTGATTATCAAGGAATGGTTTAAAGATGAAAACAACATCATCTAAGTCAAATCCAAATAGAAAAAATCAAGATAAATTCAAAAACTAACAAATTAAGCAAATGGTCATTTTGGCCAATCTTGCTCACTAGACCACTTTAAGTGTTTCTAGACCAAAGATTTCAAACAGAAACAATTCCATTTCTTTTCACCCCTTGCTAGACCAAGTAAAAGTGAACCCAAGCCCACCTTTAAAACTCACAGAAACAATTGGCAACTTGATTAAAATGACAATTCAAAATTGCATCTTTAACATATGTGAAGATCACCAATTCTCAAAAACCAACCATACCAATTCACCTTGACCTTTCCAACTAACCAGAGACTACCTAGTATATAACTAGTACACCCACCAAGTTTGAACCAAAAATTCAAATTCAAATCTCTTTTGGCCATTTCATCAAACACCTTGCAAACAGAAATCAAACAAACAACAAACACTATAGTGAGCAGTGTTTTTGGCCAACCTTGTTCCCTCTCTAGTCCACAGCAGGCTATTAGTAGATCATCTAGCTTAGTTAACAAGTTTTAGCTCACTATGAGCTTGCCATTTCCATCAATGGTGAACATGCCGAGCCTCACCTTGCCACCCATTGTCGACAGCTAGCTAGGAGAAGCTCTAGCCTCGCCAACCTTGTCTAGGACATTGACCACGGTCCACCGCCACCCCCGGTCCAACGCCAACGCTCAGCCAACCCCTGGACCACTCTAGAACTGCCACGCCCTATGCCTCTGTGCCATGCCGAGAGCACGCCAGAGCGCCGCACTCGACACGCGACCACAGCCCGCGCGCCGCTTGTGTGCATGATCACCACCGTCCCAGGAACTGCCAGGACACGCCCTTCGTCGCCGCGCGACCAGGAGAGCTCGTGCGCCATTAAACTTCCTGCCGGACCAGCCCAGAGCACCGCAGTGTTCCGACCGTCTCGCACCGCCCCACGCCTCGCGACCATGCCGTTGAGCTTCGCCAGGGAGCACAACACCGCCCCTACCGTCGCCCATGCCATTAGCCCACTGTGACGACGACCACGACGAGCTCCACCCGCGCCCTTCGGTCCCCTCGTCGCACTATAAATAGAGGCCACCCCCGTTTGATTTCTTCACACCAACACACTCCCTCTCTCTCGGAACCACCCCACCTCATCCCCAGAACAAGGCGAGCAGCAGGTCACCGGAATTTTGCCGGAGTGGCCACGGAGGAGGAGAAGAGGAGCCAGCGATTGGAACCGCCCCAGGAGAAGCCACCGGTACCAGGAGGTTCGCCATCGTCGACTTCGTCGTTCGCCCCCATCGCCGACCCTCGCCTGAGCCCTGGTGAGCCTCAAACGACCCCCATTGGCCGCGCTAGGGTTCTGTCTCGCCGGCGTTGCCCAACGGATATGATAAGTCACAGCCGTTCGATTAGAAGTTGATCGTGTGGTTTAGATTGCCCCGTACCGCTTCTCACCCCCCTGTCTCGCTGACTGGTGAGGACATCCACTTAAACTCACCCGCGCGCGCTGTGCACCGTGGATCGGCCCAGTTAACCTCCCGCACAACCCAGTTAGTTTGAATTTAGATTTTCCAATTAGTTTCAAACTTATTTTTGTACCTAGATTCAAACATCAACCCACGTCGATTCGCTGAACCAAATTGCATGAAACTAATTTTGTTAGATAGTTACTGAAATTCTTAATCCAAGCTCGTTGGATTCAAACCATTTAGATTTGTAGATCACCTATAGTAAAAATAACAAGGGAGAAGCTTTTCTGCATTCAAACATTTTTCAAAATTCAACCATAAAAGCTTTTGAGTTGATTCCAACTCTCAAAAATAACATTTAACAAGACCTTTCTGAATATATAAAAATATCTAGGTTTACTTGCATAAATAATGGTCAAGCAATAAAATAATGCCTCATTGGCATTTTTAGTCACTTTAATTAATTAAAATAAAAAGGTTAAATCTTATTAAATTGTGACATCACTTTAAATCACATTCACATGTACTGAAATATGTGGTGATGACATGTTCCAACATGATCCCATATTTTAGTTGGAGAATATTAAATCTTAAGTAGTTTTTCAATGAGTAGAAATTACTTTTTAAAAATAAAATAAATAAGACAAGTGCTTGAATGATTGTCATGTTTGTGATGATGCTAGATCATCTAGTGAAAACCTTGGTGTGATAAATAAAAGTAGTTAAGTATTGTTTGGTGATTGTGTACCTTGTATTTATTTATAGACGCTAGTACCAACCAAGGATACGAGGAGGAAGGAGAATACTACGAGGAAGAAGCCGAGGAGAACTTCAACCACTTCCTACACAAGGCAAGCTAACACTTGTAATTGTGAAAGTTAGATAACCTATGCAATGCATTAAGCATGCTTCGTTAGATAAATTTGATTATACCCAATCCTAGTTTTACTTGAAAGATTAGTTATTTTATTTCTTTATCAAAGCTTTCTATTGGAGTTTACTTAGTGACTTGTAGATTTTAGAAAGATATCTGAAGGTAGCATAAAGAGAATAAAACTTGGCCTAAGTTAGATAATCTTGATGTCATCCTGAGGCATGAGATTGAACTTGGATCAGCCACCCTTGTTTACAACCCCTCATTAGTGTTCACCCCTACCTGTAGATGATAGTGCTAAGCATAAAACTTAATCACTTTAGATGGGGATACTTGGTGAAAATGGTTATGAAAACCGTAGAATGATGAGTCATTCTACTGAAATGTTTTGACATGTGTTCTTGAACATCAGATGATTTTGATAATGAAAATGTTGAGGCATGAGCCTTAGCCCTTTATAAAAATGATGGTTGTCTGGATGCGATACCATTCCAATTTTACCGTACAACCACAATACCCGGAATTTGGGTAGGGTTGACTGGAAATTTATATACCTTAGTATAGGTTCCCTTGCGGCCAAGGTTTGAGCTAAGGCTACCTTGTGAAGATTGTTCACCTATGCAGTTCCCAAGATGACAGTTGGTCATGGTTGGGAGGCCAAACTCACAGGAGAGGTGCCTATACTAGGGCGTGTTTGAAAGGTTAGGATTGATTATCCGCATACTGAGTATGGTGAATTCAGGATTGTTCCTGATAGATGTATTAAATGTTGTGGTGAAAGTGTACCACCTCTGCAGAGTGTCAAACTATTCGAATAGCCGCGTCCGCGGTTATGGACAGTTGGAGTGGCCATACTGTTCCGTCGTTAGATGTTTTCAAAATTACTTATGAAATGATGCATGACTTGACTTGACCACAATAGGGTTGTGATATGAAAATTCAAGTTTCCACTTAGGTGTTATAAAACTTTCAACCAACTTTCTTTGCTTCTGAACTCAGTTAAGGTAAATATGGCTTTTGCAAAACAACCTAGAGCCTAGTGTTTCCTACTCAAAAACCACTTCACTTGTTAGTATTAGTTTGCGAGTACTTAAAGAGTACTCATGGTTTTGTCCCTGGCTATTCCCGTGGCCAGACTATGAAGAGGACTGTTAGGAGAATGGACCGCAGGAAGGTTACAACAACTAGGATCATCTCCCATCGTCAGTATTGCCGGTGACTATAAAGATGGAGCTTCGCCCACTCTACCGTTATCATTACGTTATTCCGCTGCTTGATTTGTACTAAGACTGGATCATGAGATCCTTTATTTGTTGTAAGACCTTATGTATGGTTTGTAATGAATGATGTACTGTGATATCCAATCTGTTATGTCTCGCAAAAATGGTTATCCTGAGATTGCGATGTACGACATAACAGGCATCTAGGATTAAAAATCCGGTTGTTGACATATAAAGTATTAATGTGTCTAAAAAAATTAATATTTTACATCAATCTCTTTTTTATACTTTAGAGTTCGTCCGACCTCAATTTTTCGGTCCTTCGCCAGTTGCCACCAGAAAGCAGCATGCTGCCTAGCACACTTTCTTTTCTAGCTAGATGGTAGTAACACGATTGGTAATATATATTTATTAGTGAAACTTTGCATATATGTGCTTATATTGTAAAAATGAAATGACTACATGGCACCTCTGAGCCATATCACCACTCCTATGATAGCAAGACCAATAGCACAGCCGGTTGCCGGTTGTATAGCTCATGTAATGTCACCTAGAAACAACATAAGTACACACTAATATAATAAGCTGGCTTTGTTGAATACTACTAGTTAACTCTTAAATTGCTTGGATTGTTCATGCAACACTCAAAGGACATGCATTTAGTACACCAGTCCAGTCTACTGCTAGTGAAGGCTGCATGTGTGCTGTTAACTTCTTTTTCCTGTGGGCATGAGCCGGCTATAACCGAAGAATCCGCTTGTTTCTCTCTCCTTGCTTCTTCCACCACCACATGATTTTTCTGACTTGGATTTGCTTATAACTTGCCGAGTAGACTCTATTTTACTTGCTCTAATGCACGTACTATGTAACAGGATACAGTGCATTCAGTTTTATGAATAAGCGAAAAAGAAACATTTCATTGTATATAATTTGAGGTAGCTCTGAAGTTATAACCAACTATAGAATTAATAGCTACTAATGGAGTAGAGACACATGTACTAGATTCAGATGTTAAGGGAAGGATAGGATTATGTTACAAGCTACCAGCTATTAACTGTTTGAATCACATTCTTATTGTGCATTGAAGAGATCACATAATCCAAATGATCATGTTTTTTCTGTTTGTGCTAGTTTTTAGGTAAAAGGAAACTCTTGTTTTATGTACTTTTGACTTTCAGGGGCCTTCGTGAACTCAAAAGGATCTGAGATTTTTTATGCTAGAGTTTTTCATTGAAACAAAGGCCTGGAACACTTGGGCCTCAACTGAAGATAGAGGAGGGCCAAAAGAGGGACCGTGGCATGACCTGATACCCTAGCCATGCCATAGGGCCCACTTTCCCCCTCGAAGCGCTGACGTCGTTGATATTTGCGTCCCTGAACTCGTCTTGACCTAAAAATGCCTATATATAGCACCCAGATTGCAATATCAAAGTACCATGGAGACAGAAAAACAAAATAGAAGAGGTCATGCAAAGATTGGAGGGGGAAACACCATTGGAACGTCGTTAGCTTGCATCTCCAACCTCTCCATCATCACCATGATGAAGAGGGAGTAGTCCACCCTCAGACTATCGGTTTGTGTAAGTAGATTGTTCTATCTATCTCTCGGGCTGTCAATGTGCTAGTGCCATATGAGATGCCCTACATGATTATGACCATCTCTTTGTAATCTCTTTTGTGGTGGATCTTTGGTTTTTATGAATTGATTATTTGAGATTGTGTTTGATGTATGAGTAGATGCATATTATGTACCCCATTCTTGATTACTTTCTTTGATCCAACTAATTATGATCAGGCATGAGAGGGGGAACATGTGCATTAGTGGAGTAACATGATAGTATGAAACTGGACAATGATAGAAATTTGGTCCTACTATGGTTTTTACCTTTCTTTTGTTACCTCACTAGGGATAAATTAATGCATGTATTACTATTGCCCAGTGACAATATTAGGTGAGCTGATATCTTTTGACGTAGTATATGTAATCAACATCATGTCATAGATGCAAAGGAAATACTATGTTTATCTTAAATCTAGTTTATGGAGGGTTCCCTACTAGAGGAGTATTAGCGGGATGTGTTGCATCATATATATCAACTATAGGACGTGATGCTCATATGAATGATTATCAAACCTTAATGAAGATCCATCAATATTATGCTTTATGAGAAGCTGTTTAGACAAGTGAAACTATGAACCCAGTCCATTTTTCATCATAAGCAACACTTTTTTACTTACATTTATAAGTATTTTTATTTTCAGTACATATTTTATAGGAAAATACAAAAACATCTATTACTCTTGTATTTAGTTCTCTCATATAGTTTATACCACTACCATCATTATACCACTTTATGTTTTCATTGCATTTAGCTTATCTTACATATTGCATTTAATTTAGTTCACTTGCTGCATATTTACCATAGTTATTTTATTTAGTCATTTGTTTTCAATTCTAATACAAAACCTTGTGCTTGATAACCACTTTGTGGACTCGGGGCCACAAGGAAACCATCTTTGGTTTGTAGCTTGTTTGAAGAGGAGAGAAAAGTGTATAACTATTGTTTCCCCAAGAGTTCGATATAAACCCTCAATTCAACCTTTTATGGAAAACACCCTTGCTATATCACTTTGCACTTAGAGTCCCAATGAATTTGTGTCCATGCAGATTGGTGCCATCACATGTACAGTGGCATGGTAGAGTAATGAATTTTTAGTGTTACTCTCCCTCCCATCACCAATAATTTTCATTGCTATACACTCAATTTTGTTCCCATTTTATCCTTATTATGTCTCTAGTCAGAAAGTTTTAGTATTTTTTTATCTATGGGGACTCCCAGATACTTCCTGGGAAGATTATTACCTGAGTTACAAGTAAATATATCCTCAACCAGTAGAGTTTCCACAGACCGTCTGAAGCAATAGATACCACCTTTATGAAAGTTGGTTTTAGCCCATACATTTGCTAAAAAACACACAAGATCACTTTCAAATTCCTAGCTTGTTCTAGGTTGTTTTCTAGAGGTAGAATGATATCATTTGCATATTGCAAGACCTCCACTCCTTCTCCAACTAGATATGTAGCCAAGCCAAAGTGGACCCGACAAGTGAAGGAGCAGCCCTGATGCCGCGTCGATCAAGTTTATTGGCCTAGACCGTAAGTACACCGAAGCGAAGAAGAATGTGAAGCAAGGGTATTCCACCAGAGTAGAGGCACCGTCCTATTCCACCAGAAGGGAGTCTTGAGACTCCCTTCTTCCAGATCGTCAATGTGGATGCAGTGTCGGATACCATAAAGAAATTTCTTAGGGACGATTCAATCATGTTCTATCGCGCTCCTATGGCCAATGATGTGCACAACTTGTGTGCCGAAGAGCATATCGGTCAGTCTTAGAGCGCATGCCCCAATAGCCCGTGCACTATTGACTTTTGGTTTTCTCTAATATCCAGGTCTAATAAACTTTTAAGTATTTTCCATCTTAAAGGTGATCATCTGTCATGTAAGTATGAATCAACCTTTTGAAAAAGCTCTAGGTTATATAGAGTTAGAGAGAGATGCATGATGCATCTAGGCCCTTTCACATGTTATTGCTAACAATCCAGCCAAATTGGGCATAGCATATCTGTAATCACATATCCATGCATCATGCGTCTATGTGGGTAGCATGCAAACGAGTTGGTCATGATTAATATGCTTGTGCAGTATTGATCATTCTGCCCATTTACTTTGAGCCCTGGTTCTCGCGCCATGTCAAGTGACGGTGGAGCTCAAGAGGTACAACTTCAAATATTCCTAGGCAAGTGAAAAAAAAGGTGCATTGCCAAAAGGAGTGCCGCTGGTGCTGCTGAGGCATCAAGATCTGCCAAAAGGCCCCGCTGAGGAGAAGGTCTTTTAGTTTAATTAACTATTAGATATTTTGTATCTAATATATGTGGAAATGTTAATCATAAGTCCTCCAAATATTAAGTGTATCGTACTTTTCTATGCCATATGTAATTAAAGTGTTTGATTAATATAGAAAGATTGTAAATGCCAACATAATGTTAGCAAATGCCATGGACTAGTATCGTTATCTCACCTCAAACACAATATATATGTACAACAACGTGTCCGATAGAAAATATCCTATACATGTATAATGAAAGAAATCATCTGCGATTTTTTCGGCACACTACCAATTGTGCAGCGGGAACTGCCACGTACTTTGAAACCTCTGACTACTATTTAATTCTAAGACTGGCCGCTCCATTTTTTCATAATTTCTATACTTGAATCCTGCGACATTGCAACTACCATCCAAATCAATACAACTAATAGTTGAAATAGTATGCAATATAAACTACCACACACATTTGGGGAATGCGAAAGTGTGAGAGATAGACTGGCCTACGGTTCCACGATTGAAAACCATGTGTGATTATGTGCGCGGGAACCCTGTCAGGCATTGGAACCTCTTACAGTTTACATGAAGGAAAGGCGCTAATCCAAAAAATTCATTAAATGTTTGGTCGTTCACATCACACATTACAACTTACAACTTCACGCTGATCAAATGTAAACGTGTTCACATCGAGTCTCTCCTCTCGATCGATCTTGTTCATGCTGCCTACAATGACACGTGTATCAACCTCCCGTTTGTAGTATTTTAGATACAAAGGCACATGAGCTTCATGGTGACCTTCACACTCCGTGGAACTAGGGTGGAGAAGTGGACCCGTAAAATGAAGGAGTAGTTCCTCGATGCCGCACCGATCAAGTTTGTTGGCCTAGACTACGAGTACACCAAAGCGAAGAAGAATGTGAAGCCGACGAATCTTCTACCGAAGCAGAGGCAGCGCACCGCCGTCCCACAAGTGCTCATGGTCTGGGAGACACTCGTCTTCTAGTTTATCATTGGCCATGCGGTGCTGGAGGGCCTAAGAGAATTCCGTAGGGACGATTCGATCATGTTCTGCAGCGTGGATGTAGCCAGTTGTGTGCCACGCCCCAACAGCCCGTGCACTATCGACTTTTGGTTTTCTCTAATATCCTAGTCTAAACTAAATTTTGAAGTATTTTTCCATCTAAAAGGTAATCATCTTTCGTGTTGAGTCTGAATCATCCTTTGGAAAAAGCTCTGGCTTATATAGAGTTAGAGAGATGCATGATGCATCTAGGCCGTTTCACATGTTTATTGCTAGCAATCGAGCCAGTTAGGAACAGCATGTCTATGATCACGTATTCATCATTTATGCGTCCTGCGTCTGCGTGGGCAGCTTGCAAACGAGTTGGTCATGATTAACCGGCGTATGCAGTCTTGATCATTTAAGTACTACTAGTACTATTCTTGCTGGGTCAGTTTATTACATGCCCATTTCCTTCGGCCTTGTTTCCCACACCTAGTCTAGATGCGGCCAAGGGGGACGGCCTCGGAAATGGAAACCATAAGCCGACCTATTGAATACCCTTCGGCTCGTCAGATAACTGCACTTGTTGATCATCAGGTGCCAAAGCCGAGCGAGGGCATCTCGACAGAGAAGACACAAACAGTCCCGGCGTCCTAATCAGTCCACGCGGACAGCTGGCCCAACGAGACGTCCCAATGGGATGACCCCGGATAGACTTGGGCCGGACCAAGATATTAAATTCTGGCCGGTTGTTGTAGCAGACACCCAATTGGTAGTCACACAATAGACCCTCTTCTTTCTTCTCTCTCGGGCTGCGTGGTTTCTTTCTTGGACTGGCCAAACAAAATAGGATAATATCGGTTGCGCTGCTGGACGCGACTAGACGGATAGGCCGGACAATGATCTAAAAGTGACCGCGGCTCTACCCAAATAGACCGTTTAGGTCGCCCATTTAGGTCTCCCGGTGCAGATACCCTAAAGAAAGCAAATGCATTATAACGGGATGGGCCCAGAGACCAACGGTTAAGCAAAATGGTGCTCGGTAGCGTTCTATGGACGGAGCATTTTTCGTGGGAAAATCCTATATGCCGACCGGGTTGGCTCCTAACACGCGCGGTATGGGCCGGCCTAGTTCGGCTTCTTTCTCCTATTTTCTATTTCTTCTTTTCTTTTTTTCTTTTCTGTTTTTTTTCAGATTCAAAAAGTTCATATGCGAAAAAGTTCAAATTAAAAAATGTTCAGATTCAAAATATATTCATGATGTTAAAAAATATTTAAATCTAAAAATGTTCAGATTTAAAAAAAGGTTCATAGTAAAAAATGGATTTTAAAAATGTTCAAATTTCTAAAAAGTTCAAATATTTTCAAAAAAACCATGAAAACCGTTACTAACTAACAAGAAAAAGTGGCAAAAAACCGGACAGAAAAAACCCATTCACGTTAAATGGGCCAGGCCGATGAGGCAGGGGTGTGCGTCGTCTGTGGGCAAGCTACCAATCGGGCAGCGGGAATCCTCGCGAACTTCAAAACCTGATAGCATGTACTCCTTTGTTTGGAATTATAAGTCTCGCGCGGATAACTAGATTGTTAATTTGAACAAAACAATATAAAAATATTATAACATAAAATTTATACCATTAGAAACTTTAGAGTTTATATTTTTCAATGGTGTAAATTTTGTGATATATAAGCTATATTTTATTGGTCAAATTAACAACCTAGGTATGCGCGTAGGACCTATAATCCCGAACAGAGTGAGTACTTTCTATATCAAATTTGTTAAAATTTGAATAAATCTAAATACTATTTAGTATATAGATTTATTCAAATTTTGAGACGGACGGAGTAGTACTTTCTCCATCTGAAATATTTGATTTGAGTTTGTCTAGGTTCGCATGTATCTAGATACTAAAATGGGTCTAGATACATATAAATTTAGACAAATCCTCAAAATAGGCTTTACACCCAGCTTTATAAATAAAGCAACAACCATCCAAAGTACAACAAAGTCACCGACGCCCGGGCATTAAAAGAAAATAAAAAGGAGTCCACTGGAACCACAGCATAGCAAGCCCAAGAAACAGAAAAAACAACAGCACGGAGGATAATGAGGCTCCTCCTACGAAGCCGCGAACGCACTAGAAGGAACCGTGAAACGTTGCGCCACCGATGCCCTGAGATCCTGCAAGATGTCATCCGCGCGCTCCCGGTCACGCTGCCTGGACAGGGGGTACCACTACTGAAGATGGGCAAGCAAAGAAAACACAGAGTCAGAAGCCCGGCGGGGATAAATCCGCTCAATCATCATCTTATTCCTAATCTTTCAAAGGGTCCAAGTGATGGCCGCAAACACTAACCAGAAGAGGTGGCGCCCTCTCCCGGTGCGGTTTGCATCTGTTTCTAGGAATTCGTCGAGGTCTTGGGCCTGCCAAGCAGGCCCCAGGGCTTCTCGGATAATGTTCCACAGAAACTGAGCGGTCGGGCACGTGAACATTATGTGAGTGCACGATTCTGGCGTCCCATATAATGGGCACAGCCTATTGCCGGGACCGTTGCGTTTCGAGACCTCTACCCCCGAAGGAAGGCGATCCCGTAGCAGCTGCTATAGGAAGATACACAAGCTCAGGGGCACTATTAGAAAAATGGCTATAGGTAATCAGCACATCCGTGGCTCACATGGTTGAAGTGCCCCACGGCTAAAACAGGCGTGGCTCACCTGTGGACAGTGCCCTACTAGTAACTAGAACAATCGTGGCGCACATGGTCGTAGTGCGCCACAGATATGTGTGGGCTAGGGCCCTATTGGCCGCATGCCGCATACCTGTAGCACACATGGGGGAGTTGCGCTACGGTTGTTAGGGATATCCGTAGCGTACATGTGGCAAGTGCGCTACGCCTATGTGAAGCCCCCTCTACTCCTTAAATGGGCAGAAACATCTGTGGCGCACTCTGGCATGTGCGCCATGGATGTGATTTTTCCCTGTGGCGCACTATGGCCATGTGCGCCACGGATGTGTCGACCATGCATGTGCACAACATGTGATCATGTGATTATCCACCACCCCACACTTCACTTTCCCCTTCTTCTTCCTCCTTAGATCTAGTCGGGATCCTTCTCCTTCCCACCTCAATTTCTCCACTCATTCACCATTTGTAATATGTGGAAATTGCCTTGGATGTTACATACATAATAGAGGAAGCTCTTCGGTCTCTCTCATCTCCTTCTCCGGTCTCGCACGCACCTCTCCTTTCCATCTTACTTGTCCGCCTTGTGCTATGCACATGTTCAGATGTTGTGCATCCTACTTGGCGGACGGTTCCATCGTAGCATATTCCTGTGTCGAACGACCTAGTTATATATGAGGCATGCTTTTTGAGTTTGGTCTTTTCGATTTATGAGTACTTTCTATAAGTGTATCTTCATATGCGACTTTAATTATACATGTTTTTTTCAATCACCAGTTAATTATTATTGTCAACTTGTAGATGACATGGTACATCGTGTACAAGGGACGGGTTCCCGGAGTCTACGATGATTGGGAAGACTGCCAAAGACAGGTGCACTGTTTTAGCGGCAATAGCTACAAAGGGTACAACACTATGGCGGAGGCGGAAGCTAGATACACGCGCTATCTAGCGGGAGTTAGGACGAGGAACCGGATGAAGACCTACACCTTCGTCGCGGTGATCATGCTTATCGTCTTTGGTTGTTTATCCCGCGTTTATGTCTAGCTAGTTTAGATGTCTAGGCAAGCTTCCGAGCTCTAACTTGTTCGAGACACATGTATTCGCATGTCACCAACTACTTTGTAACTTGATCGAAACAATGTAACTTATACTATGTATTTATGTATGAGATTTATCTATATGTATTTGTTTCAATCTTGTTTTGCGAATTGTGCATTTATATATATAACTGTATATCTTATATCTGTGTGTAATCTGCCTGCAATATTGTATATAATCTGTATTTTATATCATCTGGATCTGAAATTAAAAAAATACACATGTGGCGCACATAACCTAGCTTTTGTGGCGCACTACAACTAAAGCGCACCTGCGCAGCTTAGTGGGCACTGCAACGTGCGCCACAGAAGATCCAAAGCGTAGCGCACCTGCCCACATAGCCGTGGCGCACTAGAAGGTGCGCTACGCCTATCTCGACATAACCGTGGTGCACCAGGCAGGGCGCCACGGCTAGGAGATAGCCGTAGCGCGAGGCCCGTGGCGCACACCTAGTGCGCCGCAGATGTTGTTTACAAGTTCGCAACAAACGACATATTTCCTAGTAGTGGGGGACGGGCAATTTCCAAAGGTGCGACGTCCAAGGAAGCTTAGAAACCTGGAAGAGGGTCCTATAAGCCGAGCTAACATAGAAGGCTTTCGAAGGAGACTGGTTCCAAGAAACCCTATCCCTCTCCTCTGAGAGGGATAGGGGCAATGAACACCACAGCCTCAGGAAGTCAGCTGCCTCAGCGTCATTAAAGGACCTCCGGAACGGGATGCTCCATTGGCCTTCATGAACTGCCTCGGCAACTACCATCATGGGAGCTGCACAGATAGCAAACAGAGCGGGGAACTCCTGTTTGAGAGGGACACCCTGTAACCAGGGATCCATCCAGAACATGACTCCCTGCCCGTCTCCCACCACAAAGAGAGAACCACGCGAATGAAGTGCTTAATGTCTTGGATGGCTCACCAAAACTAGGATCCCTCCCGGCGATCGCATGCCATCAGAGGGCGACCCAGAGGTACTTGGCCTTAATGAGTTGGAACCAAAGACCGCCGTCGATCTTGGAGGATCCGCCAAACCCAATTGAGCAATAAGGCCACGTTGAAGCGGCGAGAGTCCAGGACTCCTAAACCCCCAAGTCTTTGGGGGTACAGATATCTACCCATTTCACCATATGGTATTTCTGGTGTCCATCTCTGGCAACCCAAAAGAACCTAGACAGCTCTTTCGCAAAGTATGTATGGGTTCCTTCAAGAAGCAGGTATAGACCCATCTGGTACATGGTAAGACTGGACAAACAAGATTTAATCAAGAAATTTAGACAAATCCATATCACTTATTTGAGTACATGCCATTTCATTTCATTTCATAAATTCTGTATTTAGATTCCTGTGACATTGCAACTTCCATGCAAATCAATGCCATTAACTATTGAAAACAGCACACGATTTTTGTAGCATAAAACCATATCCGATGTAATACAACAAAGCCTAAGAACATGGGACTACTTCCAATACCAAGGCATGAGTCGCCCTCAGTACAACGAGGGTGGAGAAGTGGTTTCGTCAAGTGAAGGAGCAGTTTCTCGACGTTGCACTGATTAAACTTGTTGGCCTAGACTTATAGTACACCGAAACAAAGAAGATTGTGAAGCAGAGGAATCTGCCACCGGAGCATATGCCCTCCTAGATTGTTAATGTGGATGCGGTGCCGGTGACTAAGGGAATCCCTTAGGGATGACTCGGTCATGCACCAGGGCGCCACTATGGCCAATGATGTGCACGACTCAAGCGTCGATGAGCACATCGGTCAGCCTCAGATCGCACACCCCAACTACCCGTGAACCGTCGACTTTTGGTTTTCTCTAATATTCCGGTCTACTAAAAATTTCGAAGCATGATGAAAAAGGCAATCATCCGTCATGTTGAGCCTGAGCCAACCTTTGGAGAAGCTCTGGCTTATATAGAGATAGAGAGAGATGCATGATGCATGCATCTAGGCCCTTTCACATGTTTAGTGTGCTAACGATGGAGTGAAGGCATAGCATATCTATGATCGTGTGTATGCGATGCATCCTGCCTGCGTGGGCAGCTTGCAAACGAGTTGGTCATGATTAACCGGCATGTGCGGCAGTATTGATCATTCTGCCCATTTCCTTCGGGCCTTGGTTTTCCACACCATGTCGAGATTCGGCCGGAACGGGAAACCATAACCCGCCTTCGCAGAGTCCTGCCCATCGGCCGCCTGATGCATTGAATAAGACCTGTTGGATCATCAGGTGCCAAAGCCCAGAAGACGAAGCAAATGCGTTATAAGAGCATCTTCAACAGTCGCTGCAAATATTCCGTGCGCATGAAAAACCGTCGATTTACCGTGCGCGTGCATTTTTTTAGCGCCGCGGCGTCTCCAGTAGGCGCGCGAAACTTTACCGCGCCGCGCTATCTCCCGCCGCATATCTCGTGCGCGCGGTGCAGCGTGCGCGATAAAACGAGCCACGCGCGCAAGCGCCAACCACCACCACTTTCAGCGCGCCACCAAACTGAAGAGCTTCTCCGCGCGCCGCGTGTTGCCTCGTTTCCTCTTCCGCGCGCCGCGTGTCCGCCGCGCCACGATGCCGCCTCGACGCCGCGGTTCCTCCGGCTTTGTCGGCGTTCGCGAGCGCCCTAACGGGACGTTCTACGCCGAGCTCAACGCCGGCGGCGAGCGCTTCGGGCGCGGAACCTTCGGCACCGCGCATGAGGCGGCGCGGGCCTACGACGCGGCGGCGTGGCGCGTCGGCCGTTCGCCGCGCACCATGAACTTCAACGACGCGCGCAACGCCGCGCAGGCCGCTGAGCTCGCACCGTCTCCGACCCTCCTCACGGTGGAACATCGCCGCCGCCACCAATAGCGCCAGCGCCGGCTCGACATTGCCGCGGCCGACGAGCGCGTGATGGAGGCGTGGCGGGAGCAATTCCCCGAAGACATCATCGACGAGCTCGAGTTCTTCCGCGCGCGCGCAAGGAGGAGCGCCGCGCCAAGAGGGCCCTGAAGCGAGCGCGGAAGCGCGCTGCCGAGGCGCTCCTCGAGTCTCCCGCGGCGGACGCGATCTCCGACGACAATCCCATTTGGGATGATCTCTGGACCGAGACGGAGTCCGATAGTCTATCCGACAGTTGGGACGATTAGAATAGGACTAGGACGGCGACTAGACTCTGTATCCCGACGAACGAACTATGAACTGCAATAAAATTTTAATTTCCTGCAACTTTTTGATCTTCTTTTGGAGCGCCTGACCATCGAAATGTGTTTCTGACGCAGCGCCTGTAAAAACGTTTTTTCGTCACGCGCGCGCTAAAAAAACATTTACAGCGTCTGACATTGGCCAAACAACCGCGTCCGCGGTAAACAGCTTTTACAGCACCAAAATAAACTTTTACAGCGCCAAAATATCGCGGAGATGCTCTAACGGGGCGGGCCATCTAGCGACCGAACCGAACAGGTAAGGAAAACGGTGCTCGGTAGCGCGCTACCGACCGAGCAGTTTCCGTTGGAAAAACGTGAGCAGAACGTCCAGCCCATGCAAATGCAGCATCCTTTGCTTCGTCTGTCGGCCGCTCCTCCTCGGCCGGATTGAGAGGCAACGGGCGAAGGAAGAGTTAAATACACTACAAGTCTTTGTACTTATTGGTCTGACTCGATTTAGTTCTTATACTCGGAATTTACCGAATCTAACCCATGTACTTGTGATTTAGACTCAATTTAGTCATAATCCAGGATTGAAGTCTAATTTTAGATGAGTTGGACGACAAGTGGAAACTTGCTGGACTGAAGTTGTCCTGAAAACTTGCACTTAGCCCCCTCCACATGATTTGTGACGTTTAGTTAACTAGCAAAAATGTCCATGCGTTGCAATGGAAAAAAAAATCTATGTCACATAGGTACACAAAATTTGTTCATGTTAGTACAACCTTAATCGTGTCACACAAAACAACAGATTTAGCGCGCTCCTCACCCTACTTTTCGAAGGTCTTATCCTTTCTCGTGTTTGTGGAGTAGAGGAAGCATGGAAAGGTATATAAATTTTGAGGGAGTGGTTAAAATGCGGATTAACCGAATCGTCCTGAATTGACTAAATTGTTAGGGTAATTCTATTTTTCGAATGGACCCAAATTGACAAAATTACTAGAGTAATTCTATTTTCTCGTTTTGATTGGGGTTTGGTTCCTATTTTTCTCTTGCGAGATTGTTGGCTTAAATTCAGGTCCCGCTACTCACTAACTAAATATACCATATAAACTGAAATACTAAAATTTCTTGTCATATTCATCCAATCGGTCCGATCTAATGGCACACATTTTTTAATAATCTAACTGAAAACATAGTAGGCAACAATGACATTGTTTTGTCATTGCTTGAAAGGAAAGTACTTTCTTCGATCCAAATTAGTTGATTCGGATTTGTATTTGGATATATCTCAATATATTTTAGTGCCAGATGCATCTAAATCTAGACAAGTCCAAGTTAATTAATTTGGATAGAGTACTTATTTCCTCTTCTAGGAATGCTACTTCATTTTTAATGCTTGGGCATAAAAAGAAACAAATTAGCTCACCATACTCAAATTTCAAATTAGTACATGCCAAGCACACAGAAAACTTGCCGAACGGTTTTTCCAAAACAATTCTTCTTCTATCACATCATCGTTTTTAGCTCAATATGGCACATGTAAAAATGTTAAAAGAAAAGTAAAGAAAATGACACATAACTTATTTCCAACAAATGCCTACCACCACATGAGTGCCTCTCGAAAAAAAGGAAACCACTGGACGTACCTTATCTTCCCCAATTGCAGCGGCGCATGCTCCTCCTTCCGGCCAAATACGAAGAAACACCTCTAATCCCACCATTGCTGGCAGCCCAAGTGACCAAGGACACGTCCTCCCCCCACCGTCCTGGCTCGAGCTGCGGCGTGAGGCGGACGGGGGCGCCATGGCCGGCCCCGGACGGCAACCTCGGGGGAATCGTGGCCGTGTTGAACTCTTCGCGCTCCAACCTCACAACACAGGCAAGGCCAGCCCCGCTCGGCCCTCGACCTCCGCTGTCCTCGACCTTGCCTCCGCCTAGCTCAACCTCCCGACGAGGCTCCACTGAGACCTTGCCTCCCATCAGCCGTCGATTTTTTTTTCCGCCTAGCGACATCCCCGCCCGTGCTTCTCTCCTCCCATCTCCCACTGGCATCGATTCATTAGATTTCGACCAAAGTTTCCAGCATACAACGCCCTCTCTTCCCATCCCATCTCCCACTGCATCGATTCATTAGATTTCAAATCACAGTGCTAGTGCTTGTTGATCTCTGAGGCGACTGATTCTTATGAATTTACAAACGTATATAAATTGGTGGAACTCCTTGCATGGAAGCAATGTGGGACTATATTTAGTAATACGGAGTAGTACAAAATATCCATCTGTCTCCATACAAAATATCCATCTGTTTCGTTTTACCAGCAAAAGGAAAACATGTACATGCTCACAGCCCATAAAAGAGCCCATCAACGTGGGCTACGATTATGTGAAACAAAGATGTTGCGATGGATCGACCAAAACAAAAGAGACGGGATCTTTAAGCCTTGTTTTATTTACCGGTGTTATTGGTTGTAATATATAATTTAGTGAAAGGGTAAAAACATCTAAAAAAGAGTTGGACTGGAAGAAACACTTCGTCCTTTATTATTAGGTATAGAGGGTATAGAGGTAAAACAAAAAGAAAAGAGGGGGCAGTCGCCGAGTGGGCTCCCGCGCCAGGCCCAGCAACCGGTGGCCAACTGCAGCCCGTGCAACAGCCCGGGTGGGCCTTGAGCCGGCCCAGCGCACGTGGCCGTGTGATGCGCGTGGTCGTTGTGGCCTGGTCGGGTGGGCCACGCCCGGTGGCCCGCTTGCCCGTGTCCGCCGTGCAGCTGCCAGCGAGCGCCAGCCCGCTAAGAGCATCTCTAGCAGCGGCGCTAAATATGGCGTGTGCCCAAAAAACTGCTTTTTTAGCGTGCGCCGCCTTGTTTTCGGCGCTCCAGCAGCGGCGCTAAAATAGTGCGCGCCCAAAATAATTTTTCAGCATGCCTTATTTGCGCTATCGCGAGCGCTAGATCTAGAGCCTCTGTTGACGCGCGCAGGAAACACGAGCTGCGCGCGCTGAGCTGAAATTTCACCCCCGCGCCCGCGCTTCCACTCCCCATTCCCAAATCCCGCCGACGCCGACAGCTCGCCGCCGCGCCTCTCCCCGCTAGTGACCGCCGCCGCCCGTGACCGCCGCCGCGCCGACGCTACGCACCGCCGCTGCGCCTGCCGTCGTCGCCATGGCGCCTCGCGAGTTGCCGCCGCCGCGCTAAATCGAGGACCGCCGCCGCGCCCCCGTCGCTTCCGCGCGAGCACCGGCGCCACAACTCGCCGATTCGAGCTCCGCGCGCTTAGATCCGGCGCTGCCCCGGCCGTCCACCGCCGCCGCCGTCGCTCCCGCGCCACCGCCGGCGCTAGTCCCCACCAAGGTATGTGCTCACCTCCATTGCCATGCCTTCTTGTTCTAGGATACCATTTTTAGATGTAGCCGTCATATGTAGATGGTGTGCCGCCGATCGAGGGAAGAGTCCGACGAAGAATGGGATGCGGAAGAAGAGGAAGACCTTGCTATCATTTTGGCCGTGCGGGCGAGGATGAAGCGGCCGAAGCATGGTGGTTCCGTGATTGGGCGAGAGAGATTGTGGAAGGAGAGGTTGGAAGGGCATGCCAAATTGATGAGAAGCTATTTCATCGCGAAGCCCATCTTCCCCGAGCGCTACTTCCGGCGCCGGTTTAGGATGAGCACAAGATTGTTCAAGGGCATCGCCGAGAGTGTCATGGAGTTTGATCGGTTCTTTGATCAAAGAAGGAATGCCGCCGGAGAGCTTGGGCATAGCACATACCAAAAGGTGACCGCCGCCTTGCGTATGATGGCATATGGTATTCTGGCGGACTTGGTTGATGACCACTTGGCAATGGGGGAGAGCACCGCTATTCTTTGTATTCGCCGCTTTGCCGTGGCTATTGTGAGAGTGTTCGGGGAGGAGTACTTGAGATCCCCCAATGCTCAAGACATGGCAAGGCTATTGGATCAAAACAAGCGCCGTGGGTTCACCGGGATGCTTGGCTCTATAGATTGTATGCATTGGAGTTGGAAGAATTGTCCTGCGGCTTGGCATGGACAATTCAAAGGCCACAAGAAGGATTCCACCATCATCCTTGAAGCCGTGGACGATTATGAGACATGGATTTGGCATGCTTTTTTTGGGATGCTCGGATCTTGCAATGATATCAATGTTCTCCAGCGGTCACCACTCATGACAAGGATAGCTAAAGGTGAAACTCCACGAGTGCAGTTTGTGGCAAACAATAGAACATACCACTATGGCTACTTCCTTTCCGATGGCATCTACCCAAGGTGGAGGACATTTGTGAAGCCGGTCAAGGATCCCGAAGGCAAGTGTGAAGTGGATTTCCATAATGCACAAGCGGCGGCAAGGAAAGATGTGGAGAGAGCATTCAGGATATTGCAAGCTCAATTTGCTATTGTGCGTGGACCGGCTCGGTTTTGGGATCAAGAGATACTTTGGTACATCATGATGGCTTGTGTGATCATGCATAACATGATCATAGAGGATGAGCGTGGTGAGGAAGACCTCGACTACAACTATGAGCATGTGGGACAACCCGTCCGAATTCGAAGGAGGGAAGATAGGCTAGCCCGGTTCCTTGCCTCCTACCATGCCATTCGAACAAATGAGGTGCATGATACTCTCCAAAAGGATGTCATGGCGGAGTGGTGGGTTTGGAATGGAGGAAAGTGATGTTCTCCATTGTTTGTTGTATGTTCTTTGAGATACATTTGTTGTATGCTTGTTGTATGTGGTGATGGTGCATCGGTACTTTGAACTATTCATTTGTGTTGATGTTGTATGAATATTTGAACTATTTATTCTTGATTTATTGTGTGTGTTTGATCTTTGTTTGATCATTTGCATTGCATTTTGTTGTTTGCTGGGCGCGCGCGCTGCATTTTACAGCGCCTGTCTTTGCACTTATTTTTTGCGCGCGCGCTAAAACGTGTTTTTACAGCGCCTGTCTTTTGGCGAACCAAGTTGCGCGCCGCAAACATGATACAGCGCGCGGCAAAGCTGTTTTACAGCGCCAAAGTTTAGCGCCGCTGATGGAGATGCTCTAAGCCGCTCGCTCCACGTTGCCCCACACGACAGATAGCTTCTATCGTTGCTCGCCCTTGTGGGCTTGCTGGCCGGCGTGGCCTAGCCTCCATGTGCTGTTTGATGCCCGTCTGGGGTAGATTCCCTCTGGGTTGTTTTCCTTCAGGGATTTGGCCATGTAATAGAAGTTGCCTCATAATAAATTATTTAAAATATTATATTAATATATTAATTTATAATTAATATATAAATGCATATTATAAATTCTTATTAATCTGAAAACACCTTTTCGGCATTTTCTTTCTGTTCGAACCATTTCGGATCCTCTTCAGAACTTTTTTGTCATTCTCTTTTTGAAACATTTCCGAAGTTCTCTCTTTTATACTTCATCGATTCCATCCCAACGAAGGATCTATAAAATATCACCGTGCCCTTAAGTGTGTTACCCCTACAGTTTGGGAACATCACAGACATGATTGAGATCACTCTCGAACCAATGATCATTAGCGGGACCGGATGTCCATAATGACCCATGTGCATTCCACGAGACTGTTGTCGTTTGAACCTGAACGTTGTGTCCAATTCTCTTTATTTATTCAATACATGATTTGTCCGAGATTTGATCATCAATATTCAATATCTTGTTCAATCTCGTTACCGTTACCAACAAATGCAGTTTTACTCATTCCGTGATATTCCATCCCGTGACTAGTCACATGTTGCGCAACATTCATGGGTGTAATCTCACTAAGTGGATCCAATGTATCTTCCTGTCACGCAGGCGAACAAATCCCGATCTTGATGCATAGTCTCAACTATTCCTCCGGAATACTTAACATACATATTTATAGTCATCTAGTTATGGACATGACGTTTGATGAAGTTAAAGCAGTCTGGGAGATAATGATTAGTATGCTCTCACGTTCTAAGGAGAGTGTTGCAGTAAGTTTATTTGGGATAATGTTTACCACATCATTCTCTAATGACGTGACTCTACTGTCAACCATCATAAATGCACCATGATCGGGAAACATCTGCCCAATAGACTAGTACAACTAGAGGCTACGCGGGTCTAGTGACTTTGGTTGTTTTATATCACACATGTATCAATGTTTCCGTTTGATACAGTTATAGCATAATACAAAACTATTATAAACTAATGAGATATGATAATAAACACCCCTTTATTATTTTCCTCTAGGGCATATCTCCTTCACACCGATTGTGTGTTTGGGTAATATTTGTCGATGCTATGGCGGCGAGGACGTTCTCGTGGGGCGTGGAGGGGGATCTTGTGGTTCATCCAGTGATAGGTGCAAGTATGCTAGCTAAAGCTTGTTTTGGCCTTGTCTTAAACAATCAACATCGGCACCTATAGGTTCCATTACCTGGTCGGAGGCGTTGTGGGGTGTTTCACGTTCCCTGTGTGCTTCGGTGAAACCCTAGATTCGTGCTTTCCGGATGGGATGATGGCAATTTCTCCCCCCTCGTCACCCCTGTGGGGACATCATCTTTAGAGATGTACATCGGCTGGAGGGAAAAGTGGTTGGCTTTGGTGACCCGTGGCTAGTCTCTATGTGCTTCTCGTGTGGTGACCAAGGTGGAGCGACATGGCATCTACCATATTAACGACGACAAGTATCTGCAGCATGGTGCGGCGGGTCTTGGCGGGTGGTGGCGCTGTCTGGAGTTGTGGCGGCATGTATGACAAGCCTAGCAAGACGAATGCATTGATCCCTGACCTGAAGATGGAGCATCAGAAGACGGCGGTGACAACTTCTGAAGCGTGCACATGTGGTGCACGTTGAGGGTAGCTGGACAGAGTTCTGCTCCCGGCTCGCTGTTAAGCGGCTTGGTGAGGCTTCTAGATTTAGATGTTGGTCGGTGGGAGGTTAGGGCACATGATCCTGATAATTGACACCCTCAAGCTTGTAGGTGTAGCGGCACATGTCACCATGAAGGTGGCTTGGGGTAGATCGATGGATTTGTTGAATAATATAATAAAAACGGTTGTGTGCATCACTTTGATGTAGATGATGGGGCTTTCAACTTCCTTTTCAAGAAAGAAAAAATCTTGAAGATGCGGCTACCGCGCCATTTCAGATCTTGACATGCAGAACCATGCCAAAGTGTTGTTCTTCTCCCCTGCCATCATCGCTGCACCGTGACACCGGCACATGTGTATCTTCGTCTAGTCATTGGATCATTGCCTCCAACTGGTTGGCTTATTGCTAGCTCTACCTCTAGTCATAGGTAATTTCTTGTTTCCAGCGCAAACACTAAACTCTAATGAAATGAAGAATTGATTTCAGTCATTGAACTGCTAGAACTAGGTTAAGATGATTGCAAATTTAATATTTTATTTATTCTGATTACAAAGAAGATGGCGGCGTGGTGGTGGTAAGAGATCAAAGACTTATTCATGAAACCCAGTGTCGTCTTATTTTCCATCAGGTTCACAATTTTCTAATTGGATGCAATCTCTCATGGCTCTAGAATCTGATACAAATGTTAATGGAAGTGGGACCGTTCTTGAAAGCTATTAACACGTGGCACTAGTCCCCTTCCCTAGAATCAACAACAAGATAGTTCTCACAATGTTTATTCCGAAGATGATAACAGTAGCACCCATAAAGAATATCCTAGCTCGCATTGAGTTTAATCCGGATGACAAAATGTTTGCAGATCCTAACCTTCGGAAACCTACTGAGGAGTTATTAGATGTAAACATTAGAGGTGTGGCTAGGAGAGAGTATTTAGTAATGGGTCCATGCCAACCAGTTGGTCACAAGTTTCCTCAAAAATTTAATTGCAGACAAGATAGGAGCTTCAAAGAGAAATGGGTTTAAAAAAGTTGTCGATTGCTATATAGTATAGCTAAAAACATAGATTTGTTTTTACAGTTTTCTCAGTAAGCAACCGCGAGCAGAATATTTTGGTATGTAATCATTTACAAGGGTTGGGTTTAGTTATTGGAAGAACAACATCGAAGTTGGCGATCTTCATGTTATACTTAAGAATATCAATAGTGCTCACCTTAAAGCTAGATAATATTGTGAGGATTTTATAAATCAGCGGCAAACAGTTGATTATGTGCTGGAAGCGGGCACCAAGAAGGAGGAAGGATGAGAAAGAATATAAAGCTTGCATTAAAATTATGATAGTGATTGCAAATAAAATCATTTGCAATCTATTTCTTTTTCACGGGCATTATAAATTTCTAGCTCAAACAATAGAGGGAGTTTTATTGAGATCCTGAAATCGTATAAAGGGAAAGATGAAAAGGCTGCAAAGTTGCTTGATAGTGCTCCTACCAACAATCAAATGTCCTCCAAAAATACAAAACATATTTGCAAATAGTATGCTCATGTTACCAGCAAAGCTATTATTGATGATATTGGGGATAAAAGTTTGCGGTACTTGTTGACGAGGTGTGATATACATCTCAGAAATGGCCGTGGTTTTAAATTTAGCTGCTACGAATTCCATAGTTTTCCTATTTGAGCAATTCAAAAATTTAAAATATGCTATCTCTGTTTTCTTCTCCTATGTAGGTATGCCAACAATTGGGACACGACATCCGCTTCACTGAAGATACATTTGGATGGTATGTTAAAATCTCTTGGTTTATCCATCTCTATTCCGAGATTTCAAATTTACAATGGAGCGTCAAATATGGCGGGACAGCTCCATGGATTGCAAAGACCCATATTTGATGAAAAATCGCATGTGCCTTTTATATCGATGTTTTTCCCATTAGTTGCAGCATGTGGTTGTCTTTGTTACCAAGTGATGTTGTTCTATCTTGGACTTCCTTACTATGCAACCCGATTATCAGTAGGGTTAATGCTTCTTGTCATAAAAATGATAAATGGTTGCAAAGTTGCCACAATGAGATTGTATAAAATCGGTCAAACTTGATATCGTTTGACTTTTTAGAAAATTTATATGCCTTATTTTGAGGAACAGATAGTAATAGTACGAGATAGTAGAGAATAAAACTGATACATGAGGTTACACCAATAGAGAACAAGTGCACTTGCAAGCATTTTCAAGCCTGCGAGCACAAAACGATCATCACTAATGGAAGACAAACAAACCCTGCGGAGTCCCGACGCCATCACACATTCACAATATTTAGGCCTTACGTTGTGCACCACCACCTCCTACTCCCTTCGTTTCATAATATAAGCCTTTTTAGCAAACTGTTTTAGTTTGCTAAAAGGCTTATATTATAAAACAGAGGTAGTACCTATGTAAACTGGTCACATCTCCGCGATTTGGTTGCTCGAGGGAGGCCAGGTGATGGCAATGGGGCTTGTCACCGAGTGCTGGCCGTCGCTCCACTCGATCGACCCAAACGTGTGCTTCCCGGTGATGACCTCCGTGGTTTGTGGCTCGAAGGTGATCTCGTACTCCCGCGTCTTCCGCCATGGGTTGAACAGGAGCCTCCCTGGCCTCACTGTCACACGCACGCCAGGCGGGCTAGTGATCCTTGCTCTGTACGTAGCCCAGACGTTGCTGCCCACGTTGCGCACAACACGGCGCTGCGTGATAGTGCGTTTGTCAGAGCCGAAGACCGCCGAGAAGGCCGGGTAGTTGTGGTCTCCCACGGAGCCCGTGCGCGTCGAGCAGACGGTCACCGAGCCGTCCGCGGTGAAGGCGGCGATCTGTTTGGTGGTGTAGCCGATGGAGCACATGAAAGAGACATAGTCATCGGTTCCAGCATCGTACACCAGTCCTGGATCGGTGGCGCGGTTCGGGTCAACGTGGCCCGCCCCACGCACGAACGGCGTCGATGCGTTGCCCGTGGACATGTCGCCGATGACGGCGCCGGAGCTGTCCACCTTGTACGCTGTGGTCATCATGGCGGACTTGATCGCCGCCGGGCTCCAATCCGGATGCGCCTGCCGGAGCAGAGCGGCAATGCCGCTCACGTGTGGGCACGACATGGAGGTGCCTGCTATGATGTTGTACTTCACTCGCCTCGTGTCACTCTTGAGCTGTGAGGGCGAGTTCGCGCCTGTCCATGCAGCTAGGATGTCCACGCCGGGGGCGGTGACGTCCGGCTTGAGGATCTCTGGAGCATGGCGGTTCGGTCCGCGGCTCGAGAAGGCCGCCATTCTAGGGAAAGGCGGTGTGCTTTGGCCGACAACGGTGCCGCGGGACACGATCGTCGCGACTGGGGACCGATCTGTGTCTATGTACCTCACTATACTCACGGCGGCCGCGAATGTGACGGCGGTGGCAGGAAGGACATGGGCGTTGGTCATGGCCTGCTCTCCGTAACCACTGGTGCTCGCGAGGATTAATCCAACACCACCGGCGATCTTGACGGCCTCTCCTTTCGCTGTTGCCCCGTTAACACCAGACTCACACAGAACGATCTTTCCGGCGACCATGGTGGCATTCAGCTTCCCGGGTTCACAGATGTTGGATCCCACATACCGCCCGTAGACCAATGGTATTTTGGTCGCGCCAAGCGGGGCGTCTGTGTAGAGGGAAGTGCCAGTGAAGGTTTTGCCATTGCCGAGAAGGACGTCCACCGGGAACTGGCGATTAATGGTGGACGCGCCAACCGTCAGGAACCACGGTGCGATGTTGACGGCGGTGGACTCCGATGGGCCGTCGTTACCCGCAGAGGCGGAGACCACGATGCCCTTGCGGACGGCCCTGAACGCGCCTACGGCAGTGTTGTCCATGTAAAACTCCGGTGCCACGCCACCGACGGCACCGAGAGAGACGGAGATGACATCTACCCCGTCGGCGATGGCCGCCTCGAAACCGGCGAGGATGTCATTGTCCATGCACGTGTTGTTCCAGCACACCTTGTAGGCCGCAACGCGGGCGCCGGGTGCCACCCCCACGGCTTTTCCTCCAGCATAGTCGAAGAAGGCGGCGCCCGAGACGGCAGAGCCGGCGGCGGTGGATGCGGTGTGCGTGCCGTGGCCGTCGGTATCGAGCGGCGACCTCGACATGACCGTCTCGTCGATCCGACCGAACTTTGCCTCGTACCCCTGGGAGAAGAACCTGGCGCCGACGAGCTTGTTGTTGCAGTGGGCGGAGGCGTTGAAGGACGGGGTGGAGACGCAGCCGCCGTGGAACTTGGCAGGCGGCGGCGGCAGCGACGGGTCGGCGGCGAAGGATGGGCGGTCGATCGGGTACACTCCGCTGTCGATAACGCCGATGACGACGTCGGAGGCTCCGTTGGACATGGGGAGAAGCCCGGATGACGGCGAGAGGCGGAGGAAGGATGGCGTGAGCGTGGTGTGCGGCCGATGGATCGCGCTGGGCACGACGGCCAGCACGGATGGCTGGGACGCGAGGTGCGCGGCCTGGCGCCCCGTGAGGCGACCCGCGAAGCCCGTCGCGGCGTGGGCGTAGGAGTAGAGCACCCGTGGCGCCGGGAGGGACATGTCCACGGGGACGTGGTCGCGGAGGAAGGAAGCGTAAGCCCGTGCGGCCAGCAGCCCGCGGCGCGGCGGCGGCGGGAGCGCGTGCGCGGACGCGACGTGCACGATGTAGGAGGACATAGACTCCGCTTCGAGCTTGAGCTCCTCCGCCGCAGCAACGACGGCGAGCAGGAGGCACAGTGCCGCGAGTGGTCTGGGCGACATCGCCGCTGCGCTGCAAGAGTAAGAAAGAGGAGTATGTGTGAGTGTGTGCAGTAACATGGATGGTTTGTGTGGGTATAAATAGGCGAGCAAATTCGGCTCGATCTCCATCCCTAGCTCGAATGTCCCAGTCCTAGGTTTGGTGCCGAGGCGCGGATAATCGCGCGGCAGTTGGCCATCCATATCCCAAAGTTGGTATTATTCTCACACATGATTATCATGCTGGTTATTGTAAGACGAACCGAAATTGTTATTTAACGGTTGCAGTTGCATTATCGCAAGAAGAAGACGACAAAAGCGTCCGGCGACAAATCGCACGAGTAATTGTTTTTTTCTTCCACGGATTAATTCACACAAATCGCACAAGTATTTAACTGTTGAGTGAGGAGCGGACGATGATCCACAGATGCTTTTGTTGGCTTAGGTGAACCAACGCGCGTCACATGTGCTTAATTAACTCACATGTGGGCATAGTCTATTGTTACTTGTTAGCATCATCCGAATGTGCGGTTTAAGGTTAATAATGTTGGCGTAAGATTAGAGTTGTTATCCGCACATACCGTCTCTCGAGCTTCACCCCGTGTCGCACATTGGACAGTGCAGACAGGCGAGATGACCTCGTCGGTGGTGTTTTCATAGCTACTCCCTCCGTCCGGAATTTGGATTGATTTTATCAATGCAAATTGGATTTGGATAGAAGAGTACATTCTTTCTAATATTTAAGATGTTTCCTCTATCTAAAATATTAGAAATAATTTTGCTGGCTTTTTTATTGCTATATCCAATTTATGGAATTGATACACCATTTAATTGATATCATTTAACAAAATGAAACACAGCATATGCATCCATCTTTCGGCTCGATAATTCACGGGATAGAGATATGGTATAAGAAATAGGCTATTAAGTAACTCTAAATGAATTGTGGATACATCTGTATTGTATCCTTAACATACCGAAACGATTGTCATTATTCGTATCAACCAATAGCGATTCATACAAGCTACATCTAGCTTTTGTCTAAGTCAAACTTTATAAAATTTGACCAACTTTATAGGTAAATATAGCAACATATATTACATAAAATTTGTATATTATAAAACTAAATTTAAAAATATATCTAGTAGTACCAATTTGATGTCATAAATATTTTTACGTTTTTTCTATAAAGTTAGTCAAACTTTACTAGCTTTGACTTAAAACAAAGCTAGAAGTACACTTATTTGAGGATGGAGGGGAGTAGAACGCATTTGACCCTCCGAAACTAAACCACTTAAGATTAATACTTATGTCCCATTTTTTTATGTGTATCGGCTAAGCTGTTGCGAAACAATCGACAATAGAAAATTATGTGTTTGAATATGGTATGACTGGGTGATGGGGTGTTGATCCAAAAGCATGTAAACCATGACTGAATTTTATAAGAAAAAAAAAAGAACTTTGCTTTGCATATGGTTTGTCGGATTGACTGCAATTTCTCAGCAGCATGCAGTAAGACCGAGCAGGCACATATTCAGAGAAACAATTGCTTAATGATTTGCAGTGCACACGTGGTTCACCTGAAGTCTTGTCTTGATGGTGTCAATTGGGTACAGAGTCG
This sequence comes from Avena sativa, assembly GCA_916181665.1. Taxonomy (NCBI): domain Eukaryota; kingdom Viridiplantae; phylum Streptophyta; class Magnoliopsida; order Poales; family Poaceae; genus Avena; species Avena sativa. The sequence continues at coordinate 309,921,923 of OV702284.1, read as the reverse complement.
TCTCCACCACGACAGTGGCAGTTCCTCCGGCTATTGCGCCCTCTGCGAGCCTACAAAACAATACACAAAATTTCCGTTTCATAACTAACTTATTTTTTACATTTGAGTTGGGGCTTAGATTTAGATTTAGCACAAGGCCCCTCAATTATGGGGGTCCGGCCTATTGGGAAAAGGGAACCAATTTGGCTCAGCTTCGCCATGATGGCTAACAAGCCATATGGGCAGACTATATATATCCCAAACGCCGGTATTTACTCGCTTGAGTCGTTGTTCTCACAGACAGTTGTATGTCGCGCTATCTAGATCCACCACAAAGAACGTCAAGTTCTGCCATCCTAGATGCTTTTAATTAAAAGAAGTCAGATGCTAGCAAAATAGAAGAGTTCAACTTATAGCATAAGTATGAGCTCAGATTATCCTGTTGATAAGTACAGGAAGAATACCATCTATAGAGAGATCCTTGCATAATAGGTGAGATATTGGGCACTTAAAACTTTCACTAATCACACTTTTAATTATGCATACTTATATTTAGAGATCCTTGCATAATAGGAGAGATATTTGGCACTTAAACTTTCAGTAATCACATTTTTAATTTATGGATACTTATATTTAGATTATGCTACCTTCGTTTGAAGTTCCAAAACGTCTTATATTCTTGTGCAGATCAACTCCATTCTAGTAAAACCAGCGCAAAAAAACTCCATTCTGGTAATCATATGCTACTGAGAGAAATCAAAGCGTTTGTTGTTGGCGTCATAGGGTTTCCACCATCTCAAATTAATTGACGCAGATTTGTCTACATAATATTATGGGTATCAATAAAAAAACTATTACAGAAAGAATGCATCTGATTAGGGCCTTGGGCGAATCAAACTGAATCATTGTACATGGTACAATGGCCAGGAAACAGCAAATAGTCCGTCCATATGAAAAACATGGAGGCATTTGCTTAGACGAGAAAGATGCTAAGCAACCCTAAGTTGCATTTTCCGCATGTCTAGTTTATAAGTTACAGATATATTACTGTACATACACCATAATGATCCTCTTGTACTTTCCTATCTGTATATGGCCCTTACTCATGTAAAGAAGAACGAAATAATTCTAACACTTCCTTTTTTTTAACATCACACTCTGCCTTTTAACTATCCTTGCTCTAGCATCTTCTAATGAGTCCACCCACATTCTGTGCAATGTCTTGTTTGGTCTCCACTGAAACAGGAGGGTCACCAATGTACATATCGAAAAAAGCCCCTGTTCATAAAGACAGGGTTTACTACAGAATGATACCTAAGAGTATAACTCTAAAACATAAGAAATATAGTTTCAGCTAGATGATTCGATAATTGCACAAGTAGAGTTTTTTGCTGGAAGCTGGAACAACAATGCACTTACTGCAAAGGTCTTTGCTCTGGATAGCACCAATTTGTTTGCCGTCAACTGCATGCAGATGTTCTTCGTTAAAATATATTGTAATGGAAACTATTAATTATATACTTACTATATATATAGCACTAACTTTCAGTTATAAGATGGCCAGCAGATGTTTGACGGAAGTCGATCTTTGTACCCTGCATTTACATTGCCTATAATATCTCACAACAAAACAAAACACACTAAATTGACCAAGATGCGACTAGAAGCTTACTGCAGGTATCCGGATGTCTTCACTGAAATAAGAGCCAAACGTCTTCAAGCAATCATAATCAGTATTAGGATTCATCTGATCATAAAGATAGATAAGAGAGCTCCGTTAAGCTATATTGTTAGCAAAAAAAATATTTAAACTAGTTGCTGAGTTAACAAGCACCTTCTGCAGTCTGAAGCACATAGACTTCTCGAATGCACTGAAAAGCAAGTTCATATAAACAAGTAGCTAGCATCAATCTTGCAGATCATACCTTCAATAAAGGTCAAAATATGTCAGTGTTGGCATAAGAATACGAGAATACTTACTTCCGCACTGTGCCAATGCTAAGGCCATTGTAGCTAACTACCAGCCTAACTGTCATATGAATATTTTCCCTGCATAACATGCAAGTAAAATACAAATAATTTCAGAAACACATGTAACTAATCAATACAGAATTCACACCTCAGAAGATCTTCATAGAAATCTGGGTGATCCTTCAGCTCCGCAGCTGGAACAGAAGCATACTTCGAACCCAGCTTGTTGCAAACAGAATCTGGTTGTATATCTACGAGAACAGTGAATACAACATCAGTAACATAAAACAAAATCCTTACCCTCACCTTATGTTATTAGTTTGTAAATAACAGCAGCACGCATGAAATTTAGCTTACTCACATAATCCAAAGGCATATATATTCAGATTTTTTACCCGCATTATTCGCATGCTTCTAGTACCCATCCCGACAAGTACCTGTAAGTTTAATTGTTTGTTAGCTCATCAATGGGAATCCTCAAGTGCACAAGGCCTAAGAAAGATTACAGATTAGGTATATAACATTGTGGCACTATGTCAAAAGAACAAGATATTGTATACTCGAAAAAAAAGAACAAGATACAGACAGAAGTGTCAAAATAATTGTCACTACCCTAGGGGAAGAAATGGTAATAGGCATCCGTGAAGGCTTATAGGCCTTATGAAACATTTCTTTTGGAATAAAGAAAATGGTACATGTCAGTGTCCAGAAAACAGAGTTGGAAAAACGACCTCCGAAGTTGGGCTTGAATTGTCCTCAAGAAGAGTAGGGAACTTGATCCCTGTTCTTGGTTCTGTCACATCTTCTGGGAATATTGTTCTTGGCATAGCAACACGAGCACAACCTGGGCGTCTTTCTTCCAAATATGGCTGATCCATATGTTCTCTGATTTGTTCACTATCTTTTCCCAAAGTAATTGAATCCATGAGCATCTTTGGCGATCTTGTCAATGCATAGAAGTAAGAGTAAACAAAGCACAAAATTAATTGAAATCCAAACTGGGAAGCAATAATAACCCAACGATACATAATAAGAGCCTTGTAATCTATTTCCATAAAAACCAGGGGTAGAATACTGAAGTATGAAATAGAAATAAATGAACCTTACATGTTTTCAAATGGTGGTATTACAGTAGCAGCAGCTAGCATAAGAATGTTACAGGCATGACCCTCCTGAACCTCATTCCACATTCGCCCAACCGTTGCATTTGCAAGCCTGGCTAAGAGCATCTGTACAGCATGCTCTTCTCTTACTTGAGAAACAAACTGCAACCCGGCCAAATGCTGCAGGCAGGAGGCTGCCTGCTTTATCTGTGACCGACAGGCTGTCGAACCAGAGCCTGCAATGGCAGACAGCCTGTGGATAATCTTGGGATTTGATGCTCTGGAAAGGCAGAAATAGAAAGCTCTGGCAACTTTGTTGAAGCAGCTGAACGCTTCCTGAACTGCACCACTTCCTGCAGAACATATATGTCTCGGGTGCTGAATGGAACTGTCGACTAATGCTCCGACTTGTGCTATCAAGCGCAACCCGGTATCATGAGATATTAGGGAGTCTGCTGGGAACTTATGCAGGTATCCTCTGTTGTGATCAAGCTTGGAAAAAAAGGACCAATCAGATTTCATAGTGTTGCCAAAGTATTGCAGCTTCAGGAGTCGTTAAACCAAGGCAGGGAGGAGTTTGCCAAACAATCAGATCTGTCAATTGGAACAAAGGAACTCAATCAGGACAAACATAATGAATTCAGCGCGTACCTGCAGACAACAGTTCTACACCAGCATTTGTGCCACCCTTGATAAAAATGTATAAGCATATCAGCCTAATCTCCAACGCAGCCATCGCGCTCATCTATCAAATTACTTTTAATTTTCCATCGTATGACACTACTAAAACGGAAGGAATCGCTATTTCACCACACATCAGTAAAATATTTTTTACTTCTCAAGACATTCACAGGAGCTGAGCTGATATAACAATCCCCACGCCCCCACCCCACCCCCAAAAAAAAGAACAAGTGGAGCTCAAAACAACCCATGCATATTATACACAATCTGATCCCAGTGACGCCAAGGTAAATACCAAAACGGCGAGAATCAACATATGATACAAAACGGTTCTAGCTACATCAAAATCTGAGCTCCCTTGCCGGCCGCAACTTAAGGACTTTAAACACACCTTTTATACAGAAAATCCACAACCCCAGCACCCAAAACGCTCGGATCAACACCAAACGGGGCGTGATCTCGCCGTTCCCACAAGATTCACCCCAAACACCATCATTCGCGGTCCGCTGCCAATCCTACCGGCCGCCAGGCGCCAGCCAGCCTCGCCTCGACAGACCAGCAAAAAAAATCCCCCCACGAATCAACTCGACAGCCCGCATTTGCCATTCCTCCCATCTAAATCGAAAAACGCACAGAAAGTACGGTAAATAACAGCTCGAGAAAAGGAAGCACGGAAGGACCCTGAACCGAACCTTGGCTGCTCCGAATCGCGCGTCGCTGGCAGATCGGGGAGGACGCAGCTGCGTGCCCGAGCAGCAAAGGCAGAAGAGGGGATGAGGTCGCTAGGATGCCTTGCTTTCCTTCCCCGGCTGGTGTTCCCTCTGATTCGGGGCGTTGCCGGCGACCCAAGCCCAAGGGAATGGAGTGTGCGGGCGGGGAGGGGGAGGGGAGAGAGGGGAGGTGGTGAAGAACCGAAAGCAAGCGCTCTCCCTTTCCTATTGAACTTCCCAAACTTCCTCGGCGGCGCCCGTGCGTGCGAAGGCAAGCGGCACGTGCGTAGTCCTTTTTTACACGGCAGCAAACCTCTTTTCCCAGTACCAAAAACTGTTACAAGGGACCTTCAAAAAAAATTGTTACAAGGGTGATAAGAAACAACGCATGTCTAAACTATTTTAGCACGGTAAAAGTTAGGCAAGGCAAAAAAAAAATTTGTGAAATTTCACAATCTAATATTAATCATCAACAGTAGTACAAAAAGACCCAAAAGTTGGACCACCTAGCGACGACTACAAACACTAGCGCGAGCCGAAGACGCGCCGTCGTCCTCGCCCCTCCATCACCGGAGCCAGGCAAAGCTTGTCGTACTAGAGCTTGTTGTAGTAGACAGACGAAAAGTTATCGTGCTATGGCTACAAAGGACCAACACACTAGAGCCGCAACCATCGTGAATGATGACATCCGTAGATTGAAAGAGACTTACCTGAAAACAAACCGACGAACATAAAAACGGACAGAGTCCTAGAAGATCCACCGGACAAACGACTCCACGCGCCCTCCGCTAGCGTTAGATGCACCACCGGAGCGAGGATAGAGCGGAGAAATCTTATTCTGACTCCAGGACATAGTCGTCGCCTCAACATTTCGAAAAAGACACTAAAAAATATAGACGTGCATGAAAATTGGCAAATTTAACAGTCCTCTGAAAGTTTAGCCAAATAATAAGGTCAAGCAAAATTTTAACAAAATGTAACCGTTTTGCTCGTGGGGTTGAACTTGGCGTCACGTATCTAGGCCCTGGGAGAAACTTCACGAACAAAATGCTACAGTATATTTTTTCCCAACGCTGACGTACGTGAAATTGACATAATCAAGTTCGACGCTACAGATGACGTGACTGTGTTCAATAGAAGGGGTTTTTTTTTCTGATGAAAGGGGTCGATTTTGCCTATTGTGAGGATGCGCAGCCCTGACATCGAATCGGTGGATGGACTCCCTTATGCTTGCATCTGATTCATATCTGACAGTCATCTAGACATGTTTTAGTATTAAATACATCCGATTCAGCGATAATTAATATGGATCGAAGAGAGTGAATTATTTCCTCCTTGGATCGACCAACTGAAGATGACATTCATGCTATAATTAAGCTTAGCATGTAGCTAATGATGTAGACATATACAGTATTGCGTTGAACCAGATCCAGTTGATAGGGGCCATCTTAGCACTTGGTGCTTGGCGCTACGCAAATAGTATCAATTTAACCCGGACCCCATACCTCGTACGTACCGGACTGTCCATCATCAAGTGAGTGATTAGGGTAGCATAGGGCATGACAGCTCTTCGCCTCTCGGTCACATGGACTGCTTGCTCACGGTCTTACCCAACTTTCCGTCTTTCCGTTTCCGAGGCCATGATCAGTGATGCGACCGATCCACGAATGAGAAGCTAAGAGCATCTTCGCTCGGTTTTCTAGTACGCCTATCCTAAAATAATTTTTTTTGTCCCAACGCTGAAAATTGGGCTCAGCCGTGTTTTTAGGACTACGGTTTCGTATGGATTTCGGCCAACTTTGGTCTGGACTTCTCGGGTTATTCCCGGGTTTGTGGGAAGCCGGACGAAGCGAAAACGGATGTGAGCCAGCTCTGTCGGCGACTCTAGGCCGAACTCCCGCCCTTTTCTTCTTCCCCTCCCGCATTTCTTCCCCATTCCCCCCGACTCCCGCCTGTTTGCCGAACTCTCCCGCCCGCCCGCCATGCCGCCCAAGGATTTCGTCAAACCCAGATCCAATCTCGACGAACCGGGAGAGAAAAAGGCGAGGAAATCGAGAGCGCCGACGGTGAGGCTGGACGGCGTGTCCAACGCCGAGTGGTTGTCCACTGTGCAGAAGAGGAGGGTCGAGTCGGGCAGCCGCAAGGAGAGGAAGGACAGGGCGAAGCTCAGGCAGGAGCTCGCCGCGGCACAGGGGCTCGCCGAAGAGCGGGAGATGAGGGCGAAGCAGGCGGCAGCGTCCCGCACGTTGATGGCGTGCTCGAGGCCGGTTGCTCCCTCGCCATACGCCGTCCACTGGGGGAGCCAGCCAAGCGTCGGCTCGCCGGCAGGATTCTCACCGATCTCGCCGACCGGCTTTCAGGAGAGCCAGGCGAACCCTCGGCAGAGGTACTCCTCGTCCCCTCGAGTTCGACAGCGGGTTCAACCCGAACATGGTCTTCTCCTGCCCCGTGCCTCGCCCTCCTTCGGCCTTCATCATCGACATCAACATCCCCTACTCCACCTATCCGGCATACGCAGGTCCTTTGTCAGCGATGTGTCGCGGCCCACTCCCATTCGGCGGCGGCTCGTCGCACGCAACCTTTGGTGACGCCGACGCGCACAACCTGTTCGGCGGAATGTCGGCCGAGACATACATGCAGGACATGACCGCCCAAGGTTTGGCGCCCGCCGTCAACCCCTCCTTCACTCAAGAACAGTCCCGGGCCGATGCCGAACACGGCATCGAGTCTCAGGATTTCGCCGAGGGCCAGGCCGAGCAGATGCAGGCCAAACCGACGCAGACCGAGGACGCCGAGGGGGATGCCTTGGTTCCGGTGAAAGGCAAGGACAAGAGGAAGCCGGGCAAGGGCACGTCGGCGCCGGAGCAACGGATGAAGTGGACGGTGCCTGAGGACCTTTGCCTCGCCGTCGCCTGGAAATCGGTGAGCATGGATCCCATCATCGGTGCCAGCCAGAACTTCGACAACTACTGGAAGCGCGTGAAACTAGCGTTCGACGCATAGCCTTTGCGACCTGAAGTATAGCAAATTTCATATGAAGCGAGGGGAGAAGGCCATGACCAACCATTGGGGGCTCATCCAGCAGGCGTGTAGCAAGTGGCACAGCTGTATGGAGGAGGTCGAACGCACACACGTCAGCGGTGAAAACATGGACAATAAGGTACTTCGCCGAACACTAGACGAATATATGACAAGCTCAAGCCTATTCTGACACACTTTTTCTTACATTTGCAGCTCCTTCGTGCACTCGACATGTACCGGGACGATATGAAGACGGAGTTTAAGTTTCACCATGTGTTCACCGAGATCGAGCACTGCGAAAAATGGTTGGACACTCGCAAGACCCTCGCCAAGACCAAGGACGACATGTACAACCCGGAGGTTCCTCCCCCTGCTGCCGGCGAAGGAAGATCGGAGATCGACCAGAAGAAGGCGAAGATGCTCAAATCCGCAAGACCTCCCACCCAGCGCCTCCAAGCTTCTACCGAGAAGTGCATCGTCGACACGAAGGCCCATGCCGAGAAGAGGGCGGAGAAGACCGATGAGAGGTGGACGCAGCTGCTGTAGAACCAAGACCAAAAGATCGACCTTCTCAAGGCCAACTATGCCGCCAAGAAAAGGAACACGGATCTCCAGTTCCTCATAGGCGGCGAGGACACGTCGGCGATGAGCTCGCCGGTCAAGGTCTGGTACATGGCGCACCGCAACGCCATCCTCTAGAAGGACAACGCCGACATCACGCCAACTCCTGCGCCGAACGCCGCTGCTACGCCGAGCTATGCTTGTACTCCTCAACCATTTGGCGTCCGCCGACGAGACGCCCAACCCCGCCGCATCTGCCACGCCGGAGGAGCCCATCCCCGTCGACGACTGATCGCCGAGCTTTTTATCTAGTTCTGTAATAATTTATCGCCAAACATGTTGGGGCGTACTCTGTCGAACACGTTTGGCCGAATTTTCGCCGGCGAAAACAATAAAATTTGAATATTTCTTGTTTCAACCGAAAACACAGCCTGAAAACGCGAGCGAGAGACTCAGCGTCCGGATTTCAGCGAACGCCGGGATGCTTAAAGCAATCGAAAGCACGAAACGACATTTGCAGCTGGTTCGGCTCATCAATTCGACATGTACCTTCGGCACGATGGATGGTTCAGGACGACAGATCGTTCGTTGTAGAGGAGGGGCCGCCGCCCCGCCGATGAGGTAGCTAAGCGACACGGTGGAGTGTATAGTGCTTTTGTGCCAGCAAGGCGCCGTGTTCACCGAACCTGGCCTGGAATCCGAAACAGTGGGGGAAGGTGAACCCGTGAGGAATTCGTGAACCGAGCGTCCTCGCAACATGGCAAAAAAAAAAAAAGACAATGTCGTTTTCCTCTGGTTGTATCACTGTCGACTTCCACACTCTTTCTGGCTGAAAAAGATGGTCCAGATCAGATCAGAATAACGGTGACATCAGGTTTATTTTTGGTTACAACAACATTTCCCATATGGTAGTAATATGGTGCGGAAGTGGCCTTGGCTACGCTCTCGTGTCGGTACTCATAAGACCGAGGAGGTGTGCACAATCCTCCAGAGAAGAAATATCCTTACACAAGAGAGCTTGTAGAGCATACGCACATTCTGATGGGAAACGAAAATATAACCGTCCAAAAGTATCTATTCACAGAGTATATACACATGCTAAAAGAACAATCCTCTGTTCACAAAATAATCGGAATTCAAGATCCGTATCTGATTCAGTAATCCGGGCATATGACTAACTGGATAAAAAAGACAGAGAGATGAAAGCATCAGCAGCTCATGGTCTGATGTTCATCACGTCTCGCGAAAGCAAATACTCCATATTTAACTCAGAAAATTTTTAACGGTAGACCCATATGATGTTTTTTCCTAGGTCAACGGCTCACCCTCACTTTTGTAACCTGTCAGAAAATAGCATGTTGCTAGACTTTACATGTTAAGATGCAATTGCAGAAGCATCAAAAGGAAAGGCTCCGGATCCAACCAAGTCTATGCTAAATCCCACATACTCCACTCAGCAATTAACCAATTGTTTGCAGATTTATACATCAATGCATTAACATGAGCTGACACACATGCTTTTCCTTTTTCTGACACGTATCAGGCAGCGTGCTGATCTTGTAGTACCACCTTACGATTTTAGTGAAACTGCGGATGCTCCTGGATTGGCAATCGTCAGAGGTTCGGAAGATTACTTTGGTCAGTTGTCCTGGGTGAGATCTCCAGTCTTCAGCAGTTGAAGAGTTGTTAAACCAGCTAATACACACCACTAGATGAATATATATTCCAAGAACAGGGAGGTCAGGCGTGTTGCTCCTTTTGAAGTTGGCTTCGGAATTTTGCAATGTTCTTCCGCAATTCAATGTTTGCCAGTCGCTCTGCCTCCAGTGCCCGTTCAAGCTGTTGAGCACACCCAAAATCAATGATGGGGAAGCATATAAGAATGTTACAGGTCAAAGAATAGCACTCCAATTAGACAAGAGTACCTTTGCTGCTCGAGCACTCCATTCTCCAAGAATAGCTCTGAGCCTATCATTTTCTTCAACATACTGCATCCAGCATGTTCATAATCACGTAAGAATGATTTGCAAGCAGATATGACAAAACCTAACCTGATTATCATGTTATAGAAGAATGCTACTAGTATTTGCTAAAGCATACCTGATTGTTGCTCACACGAATGCGGTGGATCTCTGAGTCCTTTTCATCAATCAGGCCACGAGCAAGGTCAAGCTCAGAGTGCACTTGATTCATCTGAAGATTCAATTAATAATTTAGTACGGGATACTTCGTGATGGAAGATTTACGAATGGTGTTAAAGGTTGATGGTTCAAGTAAATTACTTCTCGTATTAAGATTTACAGATTTCTAAATTATAATATGATTTCAGTTAAAATAGGGGAGAATTAACACAAATAGTCAATAAGCACATGGTAGTGCCAGCAACTAGTTCGCATAGCAGATATATTTACTGTAATATACAACTGTGGGCAAGATTTATAGTAGTAATAGTTTATGTAAGCATTATTTTAAGAAGGCCAGATACAGGTGATTTGACCTTGGCCCTTGGGCACCTACCTAGCGAGGTCAAGAATGGCCCGTCTTAACATAGTACAGATTATTACCTCAGCAGAGAGTGCTCGAAGTTCTTGGTCACGAGACGCTAAAAGATGGGCAAGATCAACCTGCAGAATTAGAAAAGGGAATAACTTCTTGTCAATCCACCACTTCATAAACAGCTACATAGTTTCTTCTCTAATTCTGAACCTGTGCAAGTGCCAGTTAAAACTAATGCGGCATAGGCAGTCAGTGTTGTGCAGACCTGAGGAGTGTTCCCAACATCAGTTCTCTGGTATTTGCTCAGGCATTCTTGTAAGCGCAGCACCTTTCAAGAAAAGAAAACAAAAGTTTGTTAACAACCAAACTTCTGAAAGTACGACTGATTTAATATTATAGCCCATGATTAATTTGACCAGAAAGGTAACTGTATATTGACTATTCAATCCTTCAGTGTCGAGTACTGATCTGACCGAGTAAGTCAGCTAAGAATTACAAAGGTTCAGCTCATTCCTCCTTTCATAAAATAGTATGACTAATCACTGCAATCAATCTAAGGCAAGATTTAAAAACACGCATACTTCTGCTACAGATTGCCTTCTCTACAACTATTACAAAGTATCTGAGTATACAAAAGAGAATAGATTTAGTGAGATGGGTCTTGAATATTTGGCATCACAACTGCATTCATTTTCTACGTACCTCCTCACTCAGGTAATGAATATTCTCCCTTTGGTACTGAAGTAATGCCATCTGCTGGTCAGAAAGACGGCCATCATAATATCTGATGAAAAAATATATGCGTCAGCGTGTCTAATTCTACTGGCAATATAAAGTTTAGTGATCTATACAACATATATTGATAGTTTTAACTCATTGAAGTCACATGCTGCTACATTTGAGCTTAATACTATGTTTGATTTTTCTCTCTGATAGACATGATTTAGAGAATCCAATTAGAGACAGTCAAAAAATTAAACACCTAAGTCTGTAAGTCGTGCAAACTATGGTAGAAAACAGATGTTGTATGTGCACAGACAAGAGTGACCTACGCCTTCTGAAATACCAAAATATAAGTACATATCAATCAACAGAGAAAAGTTCAGCATATCTACAGTGCCACGTTACTTTGGTACCTTCGATCTTCCAAAGTGCTAGATGGTTGAAGTGCAGAATATAATGATCGTAAGATATCAGGTCGCCCATTCAAAGAGTTGTATTTGTGGATGTACCCTGTAAAAAGAACCAATCAGGCACTGCATCTTAAACTATCTAATGGGGCGAAACATGCATTTCTACGGAAAAAGAACACATGGCACATGTAGTTCATTAAGTAGATGAACTGAAAATATCATGAGAAACATGTTGAATACCATTCAAGGAGTGGTAGAGCGTTGCTTGGTTAACACAATTCTGAAAGAAATAATCCTAATTATGGGTGCCAATTAAAGATTTCAATGCAAATTGAAAAATGTGCCATGTTAATAAACCTGCAGAGAAAATCATAGATTGCACAAGAGAGCACAAGTTTCCATAATTCTAGCTAACCAAGAGGTGATATAGAAACTTAACTCACATATGTATAAGCTCATAAAACATCCAGCACATGTTGCTTCAACCACGATAGCGATCCTGCATTATGGCAACTGGAATTGTGAGATGATTGCCAGAGCAAGAGGGACTAAACTATTGTTAGCTAGTTGTGAGGTTATTCAGTTCATGTCTACAATCCAACTTACTGATGGGTAATAGCACGATAAGCATAACTGGAAATCATAGGAAGTAAGCATGTAAACCAATTATCTAGCTAAACAATAGGCTTCTAATCATGTTGCGACTTGCGACGTCCATCAGCCTAGGATTTTTCAGTTTCGCATTGCATACTATATTATAAAAGTTGCGAACAGGCTCCCCAAGCCATAAACATGTTAAAACTTCAGTCCAGGAACTAGGTTTTGGGTCAACTGACAGCTGAACTTATGTCAACAGAATAGGACACTAGAATATCGGTTTAAAACAGAAAACTGAAACAATGGAAAACATGCCATATACGCCCATGCATTCTCGTCATTTTCCTTGAGTACATGCCCATGAATTTCCTCGTACTATAATGTCATGATTAATTTCCTCAAGTTAAATGTTACATTGCCAAAAGGCATACTCCCATCCCAGATAAGCTCACTTATCCTCGAGTTTTGTTCAAAAATCATGATTAGTGAGATATGTCGCAAATTTACTTGGGTTAAGTATAGTGGCAAAAGTGTACCTTAGCAACAGTGAAATTGATAGAATTTGTACAAGAGGCTGCCAGACTATGATTAAAAGCATTAAAGCAGTGCCTGCAGAAGCAAAATACATAATAACAGTGAATCCTTTTGACTGCGAAACATAGTATGCATGAATCTCCTAGACCATAAATCCTTGTTGTAACAGATTTTTAGATCAGCACTAGCAAGATAAAAATTAGAACCACAAGCTATATACGCACTGTCACACTCTCAAGAGATGGAACCACGAAGATGGTCCCATTAAAGGAAGCAGCAGTTCACTAAGTGGCCAAATTCTACTTTTACAAATTATAAAACAATGATAAATTCTGGTATTACAGAGTCAAACAAATTTGTTTGGTACTGCTCACCATAAGCAATAGTGGCAAACGGAAGTCGAGCAATACGCTTCAGTTTCTGGCTAAAATCGTAATAGCCCTGCAAGTCAAAAGATGAAATACATAGTTAATATGCAAAACAATACAAAGAGAAGCAGCATAAGTAAAATAAAAAGAAGATGCCGAATAATGAAACTAGTGACCTTGCGTACAATGCTTGTAAGCACACTTTTGTTAGTGACTTAGTGAAACACACAATGTAACTATAGAAGAAAAGATACTCCCCCCGACCCAAATTAGTTGACTTAGATTTGTCTAGATTCGGTTGTATCTAGACATGATTTAGTATTAGATTCAACCGTATCTTGATAAATTTGAGTCAACTAATTTGGGTCGGAGGGAGTAACACAATGATAATGGAATATGAAGCTGATGGTATTGATACATATAACTGAAAACCCTATTGCAGAGAAGAATCAAAAGGCTCTTCATTTGGAGAGCATATATACAAATATTTTCAAAGTGTCGATTAAATTGATTACTCCATCAAACATATCACCTCTATTACATGGAATATGAAGAAAGTGAACAAATTAAAGTATATTTTTGATTGGCCGTACCTGCAACCTCACTTTCCTGACCTGATGAACCCAATATTGCTGAAAAATGCCTGTGTTGAATTTCATGTGAACAGTAAGTAAATAACTCACACAAAGGGAGATAACAATGAACCAATAAATAGTAAAGAATGGAGTAGCGAAAAATATTCAGGTACAGAAAGAATGAGCCAGCTGTTCTGATAGAAAACCTGTAAGAAGTAAAAGGATAACATTGGAGCTGCAAAGCAATGGAGAGATCATGTGTGGTAGACGGAGAAATATCCATGGAGCTGACACGGAAACAGCAGCATAACCTACCTAGAGAATAAGAAAACACAATTATCATAAAGTGAACAAAGGAAGGGAAACAACGAATTGCTGACAAATGGTAGTCCCATGGGATACCAAAATACAAAATGTTTTTGTTCTTTTGGATAATTATACAAGATACACTTATATACACGGTAATATTTTAGACATGACAACAATAAATGCAATCGGTACTAAGAGACTTGTCCTTACCAACAGTATACAGTACAAGGTGCCACTAACTATGCTTCTAGGCTCTCGGTGACCAGATAGGGGAGCTTCATGTAGTAAATCGATAAACCTACATAAAAGAAGGATTATACATCCTGCAGAAATATTACGATTGCAGAAAACTAAAGCAGTAAGAACTATGCAAGAGACAAGAAAATGCTCAGACAGCTTTACTGGCTATCTATGCTTCTGCATCACCTTTGGTCGTAAATACTCACTTTCATTGAGTTCATACAAAATTGCCTAAGCACAGGCACCAAACAGTAGCATGGGGGCTGAAATGCAGATTCAGAAAACTATCCCCATGCCTTCTTTTCGCATCATTATCACAGACTTCATACCGCTTAATAAACAATCAAACACAGGACACAAATATAGACGGCGGAATTGTTAGCCGCCGCACAAACTAGCGATGCCGTGCTCCTCATCTTCCCTTCTCCGCTCTGGCATTCGACGCGCTAGCGCTGGGGCATGCAGCAGGAACATGCCAAAGCCCCAGATATAACACACACACCCAAAAACCTACGAATTCAGCGGAGCGCGGACCACATCATGAAACCTGACATGAGATTGGCCGAAATACCGCCACCATTGCCGCGGAATTGAGATCACAGATGAACACAGGCACGGCCAGAACATCTACTGGACCAAGGGATCGGGATTAGGGTAGCGCACTCACAGCGAGTCCTCCTCGGAGGCGGGAACGGCGGAGGAGGAGGACACCGCGCCGCCCCGGGCGTGCGGCATCGCAGCTTGCCGATGCCGGAGAGTTCGCCCCCCGCTCCGTTGTCCGCGCGCGCCTCCTCTGACCTCCGGGATCCGCGGGGTGGTCGCCGGTGAAGCTTAGGCTACGACTCCCATGTGATTTAAAAACAAAACGCGCCGGAGAATTGGGATTGGAATTGGATGCGAGCTCGCTCGGCGGGTTTGATCTGCGCCGGTAACGTCAGCCTCTCTCCCGCGGACGGAAGAAGACAAGGTGCGAGTGGCTGTTGCCTGTTGGCACTGGGCACGGCCGACGAGTCCTCGACGTAACCTCGTGCGCTTCTGTGAGGCTGCAGGTGGGTCCCAACCCGCAGGGTTTCTAAGATGACTTCACAGCGTTGGTCAAAGTGACGTTCTGGAAGATGGAATACGTATTTCACTCAGCTGCAGTTTTTGTTTTTGAATAAGAATTACATCTGCAGCTTTTGTAAGCTGCTAGAATTATTTTCTTTTTTCTTCTAATATTCAGGAGCCTTGTTCTTTATCAGAAACAATGCAGCATATTTAATCCCTAGCATTTCTGAAAAACTCCTAGAAAAATGCCATCAGAGTTTGTGCAAAACATTTTCACATAGTATAATTTTTTCCGACAAAACACCTACTGTATATTGTTGTGTTCTGGTTCTGCAATACATTTACAGGAAGGTCAAAACTTTAACACCAATGGTAAAGCTTGTGTGTAGTTGTACATGCAAAAAATGGGGTTCAGACCAGGTTTTGGATGCCCCTAAAAATCTTCTCTTCTATTTTGATCAGTATAACAGTCAAAGTTTTTCTCCGTGCAACAAAAAACAATGAATTCTGCCAATCATCTTGAGAATGAAGCGAAGGTTAGATCCAGGTCACAACTCTTCAAATGACAGCAGCGGCAGCTGGAAATGGTTGTGGTTGCAGATCGATGACCCCGTGGCACCGCGAGCATAGCGAAGGATGGTCAACAAACGATCCTACGTCCTGGGTGTAAGCCCAACAGCGCTCACACTTCGCACCATCTGCACGAGTCACACCAATCCATATCTCCCCAGTGCGCGGGTCACTGAACTTTCCGGCATAGGATACACCTGATGTAGTTTCTTCACTCAGGGATGGGAGGATCTCCACCTGCAGAAAGAAGTGAAAGAAAGGAGATGTCAAAACAATAATGCATACAGAAAGAGGGCCTCTGATTTTGACAAGACGATGCTTCTACCTGAGATGTGATAAATAGGCGATGAAGAGCATCTGCATCATTGGTTGCAGAAGCTAGCTCCTTCAGCTTGGATACCACATCAGCATTTTCAGCGTGAAGATAAACCTTCGCATCTAAACTAGCCCCTATCAGCTTTCCTGTTCTAGCGCTCTCCAGAATCTTGTTCACCTCTGATCTCAACTGGTTAACAGGCAAAAGGAAATCTCAGTACGAAACCAGTCCCAAAGATATGAACTCGAGTATTCCACCAAAATATATTAGGATAATCACCATGAAATCAAGAAAGAGCTGCAATGATCTACCTAGCAATTAATTTAACTAATTAACAAAAATGTTTGTATTACACATGATAAGTTATTTCTTCTACTGATCAATATGAGGAAACTTGCATGCATTGAATTTGAATGTTCCAAGTTGGAGGCAGAGTTCCGCAAAATACAAGGTGTTTGGCCTCTAGGAATAAATTTGTGAAGTTATAAGCTACAGCTAGGGATGCAAAGCGGTGTGCCACATATCATACACTCCAGTACACATTAGTGTTAATTTTGCGGAAATATGCTATGCAAGTTTTGCGGGACAAGCAGGCTGCCACCTGACGATGCATCCCTACCTACAACTCATATACCATGGCAAAAACACCAATTATTGGTATATGAATGAATGCCTTAAAGTTATGCACAAGTGTTGTGTACCTCCAAGATAACACTCAGAAAATCAACATCGTCCTTTTGAATTGAACACCATTCTTCATTTTTATCTGGCCATTGTAGATCAAAAGCAAACTTGGCAACAGATCCATCTTCCAAGGTGTGTTGAAAGGGTAAGTTCTGCCAGACATCCTCAGCTAAGTGTGGCATAATCGGGGCAATGGCCCTAACAAGGTAGAGTAAATGTGCAGCAAGGACTGTCTGGCAGCTTCTCCTTGTGTAGCTAGCTCGGCCACTGATAAAGATATCAAAAACACTGTTAAGTTGCATTAACAAACAGCACCAGCTAGATTAACTCTGGAAAACTAAACGTAGGTGGGAATAAACATTAGATGAATGTCATACCCAACATAAAGTCGGTCTTTTGCAACATCAAAATAGAAATTGGACAAACCAACAATTGCGAATCTCTGAAGGGTCTGAAACAGAAAGAAACAGATGTCAACAATCTAAGCACTAGAAATATATAAACTGGACCACTCTGGGCATATCGTGCCACATGATATAAGCATCTCATATGCATGTGATCTGAAATTCTGATAAGAACAACAACCAAGCTCCAGAAAACTAGACAAGACAATTTCACTTCGAGGAAAAAACACCATTTCCGTCCATTATTACTTTGTTGGTCATCCAAATCCAACTAACTGCCAATAACTAACCATATTCACAAAGCATGCTTTGTGCGTTATCATAAATATGACCATACAGCAAATCAAATTTCCAGCCACAATTCACACACAAGCGCGCACAGCGTAAAAAGGGAAGAATAAGTAAGAGAGCAAAGAAAACTAAGTTCTGCAAAATTAGTGTAACTAAGCAGAAATGTTACCCACCTGGTATATTTTGTAGAATTGGTAATTATCATAACTATCCTTCATGGAAGCCACAACATTTTCCAGTTGGAAAAGTGCATACTGGTCAATTTTTGGCAGATCACTGTAGGACACAGAATTATCCGGCTACAGAGAAGAAGCGTATAAAAATATATATAAGAATAGAGAAGAAGCATGCACTAAAATGAATGATGTAACAATAAACAACAAATAAGAAAAGGAAAAAATAGAGAATAATTAAGAAATATGAACAGTCCTTGTTACTACAACTAGTGGAGTATAAATAACATAGCAGAACATTATGCCCTCCCTCCTATTATCTACATCCAAAACAATTCCCAACTACAAGCATTATATTCAATTAACAAAGATTGCTGCAAAGTTTTGCATGGAGGAAAGAAGCAAAAACTCTATAATCTGAAGAAGTTTAGCAAAATCAATAGGGTTTGAATTACTAAATTATTAAAATATGTAACAAAATAAAATGAAATGAAAGCATATATTTGACCACCTGAACTTACTTTCCAATCATGAAGATTTGATAACAGAAAACGCATTGTGCCTCGTAGTTTTCTATACATGTCAGACATCTGGCGTAAGATTTGCGGACCAATCAAGACATCTCCGGTGTAATCAACACTAGAAACCCATAGACGGAGAACATCTGCTCCATAACCAGGTTCTTCCTGCACAAGGTGGAGAGATATTTACTCCTCAAAACTAGAAAGTAACACAGGTTTTTTCTAGGAACATACCTTGGAATTTTTCCCGCCAACAATCACTTTCTCAGGGTCCACTACATTACCAACAGATTTACTCATTTTAAAACCCTTTTCATCCAACACGAAACCATGGGTTATAACACTGGAATATGGCGCCTTTCCTGTTTTTTAATAGAAAAAATGGAGAATATAGAACCAATTATATCAGTCCATGGAATTGCAGATGGCACAAGTATTAAGAGAAAGGCCCAAGTGTTCTCAAACTACCGAGTTCTCATGGGAAAATCAAACAATAAAACATCATTGCATATGTATAATTCTTCATTTTTTGCAAAAACATGAATTGTCAGAAAATAAAATGACTTGAAAGGATCATGTAGAATGAACAAGTGTTGATGAATCACGCTCTGGACTCTAAGTGTCACTCAACAACATATACCATACAAAAGAAATATATGTTCCTAAGAAATGTGTCATATTATTATGTACTCCCTCCGTCCAGAAATAAGTGACTTGCATTTGTCTAGATTAGCATGTATCTGGACACGTTTTAGTATATAGATACATGCAAATCTAGGCAAATCCAAGTCACTTATTTCTGGACGGAGGGAGTAGTTTGTGATTACCCTGGCACACGTGACTGGATAAGGGAAAGTAAGTATTTGGAGTACATGGAGTAAGTTTTGGTTTTCTACAAAAAGGAAATAGCAACAAAAGGTGTTTCTATATTACAACCAAAAGAACTGTAACGTATATTGCTCATAATTACCTGTAGAAGCAATGCTGGTTAACAACGAACTCTGGAACCATCCACGATGTTGGTCTGAACCTTCAAGATATACATCTGCGGGGAAATTAAGGCCATCTCTTTTTGCTGAAACAGCAGCCCATGAAGAGCCTGAATCAAGAAAAGAAGCAGATGTAAAAATAAATCAAAGTCACTAGAGAAGATGAGAAAACTATAGATATAAAGTGTTCTTAACAAAGCTCAATCTTTGTATTGATCATTATAACAATATGCATGCATTGAGAGGTAAGAAGTAGATTGACATAGATAAAACAAAGTCGCATGGAAAACCAAATACTAAGTCTGACATTCGGATACACAATAGCAAGCCCAATAATGACATCAACGCAATTTGAAGATTCAGAAAAATTAAAATGAACAGCTGTCAAGATTCACAGTGTGCACATTTCTATGGAGAACGTTGATTTATGCACCGTGATAACCATCACCAATGAAGCAGCATAACAATGGAAGACAGAATCCTACCAGAATCGAACCAAACATCCATTGTATCAGTTCCCTTGCGATACTCAGATGCTTTGTCACGATATTGATCTGGAAGAAGTTCCTCAGTTGTCATATACCACCAGGCATCACTGCCTTTTTTCGACACTATATCTGCATAACAAGTATTTATTTGGCAGACATTCATGTGATAATCGAAGGAAGTAAAGACAATTTTTCCATAAAGAGAAAAAGAAATCCAAATGGAACTAAATGCCTCAGAAAGACTGACAAGCGTAAGGCCATTTTATAATAATTCAGAAGGTATAAATACAGATAGTTCAAAGTTTCAGGTCATATAAGATCGCATGATGGATCTTAGATATGTCCTTGAAAATTTCTAAACTAGACTTGCTATGGATACATTAATCGTATTTAGATGAAAATACTGTAAAAGATGGCATACACTATAGGAGCAATATCTAAAAAGAGTAAAATACTGTAGAAGACTTGCAATGGATATCCAGTATTTACATTTTCTTGTAGTTCATATGTTGCAGTGGGAAACTAAAATATAGGAGAACTATCTAAAAAAACCTTGAGGGACACCTTGAAACAAGAAATTTAGATCAGCATTGGCTTGATCAAGCTGGTGTTTCAATACAGAGGGGGCCTTAGAAGTGAAAGAAATCATAAGACAACAGCAATACCCTTAATATGTTCAATCGTTTCTTCAGTTATAAGAGGTTCTTCTGTGTCTATGTGATAAAAAACGGGAATGGGAACCCCCCATGATCTCTGCCGTGAAATACACCAGTCGGAACGGCCGGAGATCATGTTAACAATCCTTTTTTCACCCTGAGAATGTCGAAACACAGGCAAGAAACAAGGTTTCCTTGTCAGATAACACGGAATAACTCAAGAAATACGATAACGTGAATGCATGCTAGCATGAAAAATATAGCTTAAAAGACAATAATATTGCATGAAACCAGATATGGAACAATGAAATCAGTTGCGCAAGGGAAAAAAATACAATCAACTAATCAAGACACGTAAGAATTATGAAATATTGACAGAACTTTAAGCTCTTCTAGCAGTGCACTAATGCAGATAGCAAATATGCACTGAACAATCATGCCAACCATTGTTGCCAAGCAAGAACGTTTGTCATTATTAAGCAGATTAACACTATAAACAGAGAAGCTCAGTGAAACAATAAACCAAAGGGAAATAAACACAAATTTAACTTTAAATATAAGTTCCAGAAATAAAGCATCTAAATACCTGAGAAGGAACCCAAGTTACTCGTTTGATTGCATCCAGTGCAGCATCCCGAAAACCATCCACGGATGCAAACCACTGCTCAGTTGCTCGGAATATAGTTGGTTCTTTCGATCTCCAGTCATAGGGGTACTTGTGCTCTGACAACCAAAGACCACAAGGGGCACACAAACTTAATAAATTCCTTGATATTCACAAGGATTTTTATACCAAAAACTGTATATGTTATTGTCAAGTTACTCACTGTATGGCTCTTCTAAAATAAGTGTAGCTTGTTCGTCCAAATACTTCACAACAGCAGCATTGCCATCTCCCAGGACAGATAAACCATTGAATTGTCCAGCTTCAGCAGTGAAGTTCCCTTCATCATCCACGGGAGAAATGACAGGAAGCCCATATTTCAAACCTGTTATGTAGTCTTCCTGGCCATGTCCAGGGGCAGTGTGAACAAGACCAGTTCCAGATTCAGTTGTTATGTAATCTCCTCCGATGACAACGGAACATTCATTGCCATTCACCGGATGGATGTATCTAAAAGCAACGAGTATAGCATTAAAAAAGAAATCCAAGCACAACCATACTGAAATTAGAACTGCAAAATAAATACCTGCAGTGCTCCAAGACTGAACCAGGAAATGATTTCCGGATTGCAAGCTTCATACCCCACTTGGACTCCAGAACTGGAACAAGATCAGAAGCCACAATGATAAACGGTTTCTCATTCCCAGAGCTCAAAATACTCCCGAATTTTCGCTGTTTTCCTTCAGATGTTGACTCACTTTCCAGTACAGACTGGAGCTCAACTACTGCATAACTAAGGTCAGGGTTCACAGCAACAGCTGATACAAGAACAGGTTTTCAAGCAAGTTAGTACACTTCGAAAAACTAAGAAAGCCTTGAAGCAAATTCGTACAGTATATGCAACAACCACACGAGAATAATAAAGAAAACAATGATATACACTGGGATTCCATAGTACCAGTGCAATTAAGACAATGTGAGGTGGAGTACGAAAAAGTACAAAAAATTGCACACCTTACCACTGTCCATTGCTCCATCATACTAAAGCACAAAAAGAAATATTTCCACGTCAAATATAAATAGAACTTTCTCAGAAGCAATCAATGTGTTATAATTTCCGTTCAAGCAATGTTATTTAATAGCCTTATATCCATTTATCTTGATTACCAGTTATATGAAACACTGGGCCATGATTCTACGAGACACTAGCATTTCATACAAGTTGTGGGAAGTGCATAGCATAATGCTATACAAAAATATTTTCCATCAGTTGATTTCCTTATAGATAAGCAGCTTGAAATCACATAGATACACTAGTGTTATTCCTCTCCCGCAATTTGAAAATTTTGAAGCAGTTTAAGGTGGCTCTCATGACATTCTATCTCAAGAGTGACTTGCTGGATGCCTCCATTGTATTAAAGCAAACAAGGCATCACCTCACCAGCATTAGCAGGAATGGTCCATGGAGTAGTGGTCCATATGGCTAAGCAGACATTAGGAAGAAACTCATCTAGCAACCCAGATTTAGACGGGCTGGTAATCTTGAACGCAGCATATATGCTTTTGGAAACATGATTTTCTGAATACTGGAAAAGATAAAAGGAGCATACATAAGAATCAACAGATAAATCAATAATACAAGAAAAAATAAAAGCACTTGTATGCCCCAAAGTTCCATGACAGCTTAAAAATACAAACAAAACTCTAGGATTCTCAGATTATCCACAAATAGGCCTACCAGAGTGACCATCTAAAATTACTTTGCAGTGCAGTAGCTAGTGACACATATGATACTATCGCGTATAGGTTTAATGGAAGAATATTTGTTATGTAATAAGTTGTGAAAACACATTATGATTGGTCTAGTAAACATAAGCATTAACCTCAACGTGAAAGGACTTCTAGACGAAAGTTACAGGAGTTCGCATGGAGCACTGTAGGGATAGAATAAAATGGATAGATAACAAGGAAACGACACCAAGTAGCTTCACAACGGGAAGAAAAATCAAAGATAATTTCAGAACTTAAGTTCACTTCGAAACAATTCAAAATTATCATTTTGTGTATCAGCGTAATCAACAATCAGCACTATCAATTACTACCGCTGTTCCACAATATAAGACGCTTTGGTAGGCTAATAAGACGCTGTTCCACAATATAAGACGCTTTGGTAGGCTAATTACCAAAACGTCTTATATTTAGGAACGGAACGGAGGGAGTGTTAATTTACATATGTAAGTAACACTCACCTAACAATTACTGTGCAACAAAATTTTTGACAATAAATCAACAGAATCAACTAGAAAGATTAAGCATACCTCCAACTCAGCTTCTGCTAAAGCCGTGCGGGATGACGGACTCCAGTGGACAGGCTTTCGCCCCCTATAGATATATCCTCTGATGACCATTTGGCCAAACACGTCCAACTAGCATATCGAAACAAATGAACAATAGTTACTGGCATGCTAAATTTAATTATCAGCAAGGGCTCCTGATAAGATTAAAAAAAGGCTGTCGATATTAATCATCATAAAACAAAATAAAATTTTATAACCCCAGCATATTATCTTTATACTAGCATTGTAAACAGGTCAAAAGAAGAAGATAAATAACTGCTCTCATTTACATGCAATGAAAACCACGATCAAGTCACCCAACCTCCAAGTTCTCGATCATGTGAATAGATACATAGGTGTGATGCAATTCAGTTTTTTCTTAACATAAAAAGTAGGAGTACGTAAGAAAGTCAAAAACCTGAGCAGCTTCATATTCTGGCGACAGAGTTAGGTAAGGATTGTCCCAATCGGCCCATATACCGATCCGCTGCAAGCATAGTATCATTAGTTAATACGAGGAACTAAAAGCTAAAAGTTTGGAAGGCCTTAAATGATTCTGCTTTGTCTTAGAAAAGTGCAAATACACTTAAATAAGGGTAGCTGACCAGACCAAGCTGCCACTAGAAAGCTAGAATAAAGAAAATATTACCTTGAAAGAGTTCATTTGTGCATTAACGGTGGCTTTAGCAAATTTTGCAGCCTTTTGCCTTAATTTTATAGGTGTTAGAGCATTCAATGTTTCCTTGTCGATTGATTTCAGAACTGCAGTAAATAGTCAACAGTTACTCGGTTAGTCTAACATATGTAGGCAGGCTATTCCAAGCAAGCCCACACCAGCACCAAGTTACCACAACTACAACTAGATAAACTTTTGAAGATGATAACTTTTAAGATGAACTTACCTTTTAATTCTATTGGAAGGCCATGGCAATCCCACCCAGGAATAAATGAAACCTTGTGATTCTGAAGCAACTGCACGAAACAAAAAAGGATCAAAACACGAAGAAATGCAAATTATGGTTTCATTTGGTCCATATTCCCATTCATCATACTTAATATTTTATACTCATGTATCTAGACAAATCTGTGACGCATGTATCTAGACGCATTTTAGTGTGTAGATACATGCGTATCTAGACAAATCTGCGACACATTTCCGAACGGAGGAAGTATAAGATTTAGGTTATACCATCGCTAAAAATAGAAAGGATGGCCAAATCAATATGCACAGCATTGGTTATTGAACAAAATGGCTTCAACACATTTCAACATAAAGAGTTGCCAGGACAACATAATGATATTTTATATAAATAATCATCATGTCATACACAATCGACTATAGCTGTCCATCTAAAAACACGAATGATGAGCCTGAGCCAGCATTATAATATTTGATACAAGAAAAACTTCATCATCTGGCATCTCATACACAATTTATTACTTTTAGTCTTGGTTGAACATGAGCCCAGCTTATCTAGCATTAACGATTGCATTTACATAAGTTCGGTCGCTCGCTCAACTGTCAACAGCAAACTGAATTACTGAATACGCGCATTTTACCATTCGAGATAATGCCACATGGATCAAACAGGCAGGGTGGTCGAGGAATTTAACTGAGGCTAAACTTGAAGCTATACCAATTCCCCAAAAGAGATACATTAATGGTTTGGAAATAAGCATGCACTGCAGTCAGATGAAATTCATGTGTAGTGTGTACCTTGTAGCGATTTATAATATCTTTGAGGACTTTGTTCAGCGCATGGCCCATATGAAGATCACCATTAGCATATGGTGGACCATCATGAAGAGTAAATGTAGCCTAAGCAAATAACGAAGAAAACCAACTAGGTCAGATGAATAGGTTCACTTTTGTTTATAGCTCTACTTGAAAAAATATACTCACCCCAGTATTCCTTTCTGACACCCTCTTCAGCACCTGGTTCTCCTCCCATAACTTCTGCAGCTCCGGCTCACGCATAACAGAGTTTGCTCTCAAGCCAAAATTCGTTTTTGGGAGATCAACCGTGTGCTTGTATTTCCCATCTTCTTGTTTCGCACCTAGCAAGAACCAACAAACTGTAAATTTTATGTACCTCTGTGTTCTAACACCGCAAGCAGGACCAATGACTAACCTGAGACTCAGCCTGTCAAATATAAACTGACTGATTATTCAACTATCAAACACTCCAGATCAAACTGGTTATATCATTAAGAGCTTTTCATTTTGATACATGCTAGATCGAACTACTTGTACCGTTAAGCATCAGAAGCATCGGTTAAAACACCAGCTAGTAATGAGATGTGTTGTTGCATTTGATTCAATGGAAGTTACGTATGTCCCCGTGGCCGGATTCAACAATACTGAGCTTTCTAACTTCTAATAGCAAAATTATTCTAAAATCCATCAAGAAAATAATGGGTATGCATAGTATATAATCCCAGTAGGTTTGCATCATAACATGCATAAGAAGCAGCATCTGAACATTGCTTCCACCATCCAACATCCAAAGTAAGCTCATTGTTATTCATAAAATGAAAACTGATCTTGCTTTGTTATGCAGTAAGCTTATAAACAGACGGCCTTGCAACATCAGACAGACGGGCATCGATTCCCCAACCAAAACCCCTCCCTGAACCCTCAATGGCGCGCACACCAACAAAACAATCGCGAGAGACGATGAGCTCACCCTGCGCGGCCTTCTTCGCCGCCATGACCGGGCCGCGGGAGCGGCGCTTGGACGCCGAGGATGCGTCGAAGGGCTCGGTCGGCTCGGTGCAGAACGGCCGCCGCAGCGGGCCCGCCGCCAGCCTGCGCAGAGGGAAGCGGCACCTCTGCGTCGAGAAGACCTGCGAGAAGGGTAGAGAAGCGGAGGGGACTCGTGAGGGCAGCCTCTGGAAACTCTAGAAAAGGTTCGGGAAACGGAGGGGGGGTGGGGAGGAGGCGGAGGCGGGCGCTTACGCGGCAGCAGGAGGCGGCGTCCATCGGAAGCCGCGAGTGGAGCTCTGGCTTTACGGGTCCCACCACCTCGCCGGGTCCGCGGCGAAGTAGGGGTTTCAGAGGCGCGGCAATGGCATCGTGGGGGTGAGGAAGGGGATTAGGAGCGTGCGAGGGAGAGGGGAGCCTGAGCCGGAGAAGAGAGGTGTGGAGGGGGCAGGCTGGCTCGTTCGCGGAGACTGGAGAGGCTGCAGGGTAGGGCCAGTTGGGCCAGTTGGGCCAGCAATGGGGAGGTCGTATTCGGCCCATCAGCTGCTCGACGCGCAACGCACATGTTGATTTTGCCCAATCAACAAGTGCACTTTCAAAACAAAGCATATGCCTTCTCTCTTTTGCTCAAAAAAAATTGCCTTCTTCTCTATAAGATGGAATTATTATGTCTGAAAAAAATCCCCTAGTAAAAAATACAATGTCTGAAAAATTTCGAAGTTCAGTCAATTTCTTGCTCAGTGTTGTTTCAGTCACTTGTATGAGATTGAGTCGCTCTTATTTATTCTTTCTAGTTGCACTTTTATTTAGTGGATGCTGAGTGATCAGGTCTAGGGAAACAACTCACGTGCCCTTAGTCTTTCCATGATTAGTTACAAGCGTGTTTGAGTAACGAGACGTCTTGCAGTGCGCGTATAAATATCGGATTCGGCCGGCCATCTACGAGGCCAGTCATACTCGTCGATGGACTAAACAACGTCATCATCGCCAACACTATAAACAAATCAACACGTGGGTGCATGTACGTACCGGCGTAGTATAGACGAAAGTGGGGCTGTTTTAGATAATTAGTGAAACTGCATGTACGTATTGTGAGTGTTTATGATTATATTGTATTTCTTAAAAAATCTATATCTATACCTAATAATAATAAAGAAAGAATCGTTTCTTGTAGTACCTACATTTTTTTTGGTCATGTTGTGGTCATGTTGTCTTTATGATCTTGTAGAACTGACAGAATGAAGTGAAGTTCATTGCCGTAAAGTTCATTTTTATAATTTTTCACTATTTTATTTATTTGAGTTTTTTTCCTACTAATATATTTTGTTGTATTGTGTCCGAGAGAGAAGGTGTCGGTAATTAAGATATATCAATAATTATATATATAGGGTAGCGCTATTTGACACCTATTCTATACCCATCCTCTATTTTTAGAACTGTATATTATTTTTACGTCGAGTAAATTTTGTCTTACATCGAGAGTTGAGAAGAACGTAAAAAAATATAGGCATGTCATAATTTTTCTGTTTACATGCCGTATAAAAATATGACGTAAAATGCATATTTTTAGTGTTTTTTCACTATAATTGCTCATAAACTATTTTTATGTTATTTTTTTACGTTGTGGATGAATATGAATATAATTATTTATATACAAAACATAAATTTCTAAATATAACAACATAAAATTATGTTGGGTGTAAAATAACTATTCTGCACCTGGGTGCTATATATATATATATATATATATATATATATATATATATATATATATATATATATATATATATATATATATCTGTGTGTGTGTGCGCGCGCGCGCGCGTGCGTGCGTGCGTGCGTGTGTGAGAGTGATATTTTGGAGACTTCGTTAAGAGAAATATAGACTGAAATTTTTGGAGAGGTTCACCGAATATTTGACTTTGCTCCAAATATCCAAGAGGAGGAGGAGAACAAGCACATGCTTACTAAAATCACAAATTAGTGTTGAAAATTGTTTTTTGTTGTATGTAGACATAAGTTGGAATAGAAATATTAAAAAATCAATGAAAACTTAGTAAGCTTCTTTTCTTTTCCGGTGCAATGCACGGACATTTTTGCTAGTATACTACTAAAATGCAGTATGAAGAAAACATTGCTGAAGTGTACGTACTATAACGGCGATTTGACTGGTGGCACGTCCGAACTGCTCCCGCGGTCGAGACTGTTGTGTTTGGTGTTTTCCATTACAGTACTTGTGTGTGAAGTTTTGACTTGAGCACTTAATAATTATATAATATAACAACTTGACACTCCTGTAGAAAGAACAGTCGTGGTCGTGCTACGTGTTGACCTCGATGGGGAGAGCCAAAAGACGTGTGTGTGCATGAACGAGCCGTTCCTTGTTAATGAATCAATCACCCGTGGAATGCCTTGCTCGCACGAAATTAGTCGTTACTGGTGCTTACGTGTAGCACATATAGATATACATATGCTGTGTCAAGTGTCAACAAATGTCTTTTCTTCGAAACCGAGGCAAAGCTCTCGTCCTCAGACAATCTAAAACAAACTTTCGGCGTGACTAACATTATTCCGAAAGATTATTCCGGCCGGTTTTGGTGAGACGGCGGAAATCGTTTCTAGTTTGGAGCTTTGAGTAGGTTCGCCGGTTGGAGAAAAGTCGATCGCATGATTGGGGCAAAGGCAAATCTTAAGAAGCGTTTCCGATTCAGAGAAGGACGATACGTGTGTTTGACAAGAGAAAGGCAAGACGACTTTATAGTACTCTCTGTGTATCAAGATAAGTGATTTATGTTTTTCTATATCCACATGTATCTCTATACTAAAACATGTCTAGATATAAGTGAATATAAGCAAACACACG
Organism: Avena sativa; assembly: GCA_916181665.1. NCBI lineage: Eukaryota > Viridiplantae > Streptophyta > Magnoliopsida > Poales > Poaceae > Avena > Avena sativa. The sequence goes on along the minus strand of OV702284.1, from coordinate 309,892,999 downwards.
TAACTTATTTTAAAATAGAGAAAGTATAGTACTCCCTTCTACCCATATTAATTAACTTGAAATCTTGAAAATTTGGATGAACCTATGTATTAAATAGTGTTTAGATTCATATAAATTTAGACAAATTCAAATCAACTAATATGAATCGGAAGGAGTATTATTATACGATTTTGTCTCTTAAGAAAGACCAAGCACATTAAGACATTGACAAGTTCGCAGGAGCTTGCCTTTGTTGTGTGTGTGCCAAGTAAACAGAGATGATGGAAATAATATATATCTCAAGTTAGTGGCCGGGCAACCACTGAACTTTCTCCCCAACGGCGATACATTCCTGGGAGACGAACGCAAGGCCGGCCGGCGGATCGCGCGACGACGAAGTATACATGCGCGCACGGTTAGCTTGGGCTGCCCTGCCGTGTCACCGTGTGTGGCGTGACCGTACGTCGCCGGTGTACATTGCTTCCGTTTACACCTGCGTGCACACAGAATCTAGCACAGAAAGAACAATCGTAGCAGGTCGTGTTGACCTCGATCCGCAGCGAGATCGGCTAGCCAAAAGACGTAGGTAGCCGTGCGAATGAGTGAGTCGCTTCTCTCGTCTCGGTAAGTACCCGTACAATATGTCCTGATGACTTTGGCTCGATCGACGGAATGGTAGGTATCTGCAAGCGGCGGGCCTTGTAGATTCATGTCGTCCAATGCTAAATTAGCTAAGCTTAGGGCATCATCTATGTATATGGAAGAACTTGTCCATAAACTGGAATAATCCACGTACCATACCACAAGTTTATGGATTACATCACAATATATCTAGTTGAACTTGTCTACAAGCTGGTCCTACGTGTCAGTTAAAGTTGCACACATGTAAGAGAGATGGAAGAAGCTAAAATAATATTTTATTGCTTATGGACAACCCACAAGCTTGTAGATCACCCTTAAGGTTTTAAGCTTATGGATTGCTTATTGATAGCCTCCACTATGTATGTGAAACTTCTTATTGACTACTTTTTGCTTATAGATAGTCTTGTTGTCAACATAGTGGATGTCCTTACATAGTAGTGTTGTTTCATCAGCCATGTATTTCTATTGCAGCTCATTAAATTGTAATGGTACTGTATTTTTGATAATTTATTATGCATGGTTGAACCCGTAAAAGTAGGGCATTTCCGTTTCAAAACATTGTTAAGTCTACCTACATGGGCACTTCCTTCCTCCTAGTCGAAGTGTCTGTGAAGATTATGTTGCTCATGGTCAATATACTAAAACTAATAACCGATCAACAGTCTTCTTGCAGAATGAGCTGATGTATGGCTGAAGTTGAGTACTATATCCTTAAGATTTGGATTTAGTATGCTCTAGTGCGGGCAATCACATCACGAAATATTCTTATTTGACAATGGCTCTTGTTTGCGGCAACTCAATTCGAATCGCTTTGTAATGATTGATTGTAAAATATCAGTAGTTTCCGCTGCTACCGAATTACGTTTAATGCTGATACTCTAGCATGTGTGTTGTTACATCAATGAACCGACGATGCCCAAGTTTTATTTAGTACGTAAATTCTTAGCTGAGGCCTTTTGCTTTAGATGCTTGCACTGAAGCACACGGCTAGGAAAACCATTTGTGCAGCGGGTGGCTTGTCCGCCGGGCACGGCGGCCAGTACAGTACGCGGCCTTGCTACTTCCTCTGTTTAAAAATATAGGTTATTTTAGATTTATAACGAAAATGTTTCTATTCTTTTAGTATATAGATTCACTCGAAACATGAGGATAGTTCTGGTGTGGTCGGCAGATAGACGCATGGCAAGCGATGCACGACCGAGATGAGCGGCCACGAGTGACATTGCTTAATCTCTGACATGCCACCATCAACAACTAATAATTGACATTCGTTCAGTGCGATCGATCAAGCGGAGTAGCATATCCATCAACGGTCGTCAACCATCCCTGTGCACGTGACCAACGGTGATCTCCCCACGTTCTACCCGTGCCGCAACTGAACTTCCTCTACGCCGATTTACCATCGGCAACGGCCGTTTCTGCTGGGACGGTAGGCAGATCGCGCGACGCCATCAGCACGTGTTAAGTTTTGACCAGGGAATTTAGGTTTATTCTTTTGAAATGGAAGAAGTTTAGGTTTATAGTTTGACGCTATAGGAAAATTAGAACAGTCCAGGTTAGTCGTGCGTGCGTGTTGACATCGATATAAGCCAAAAGGTGTGATTGTTGGTTTCCACGAAACCAGCTGGTAGTACTGGAAGTCGTCGTACGGAGTAGATCCATGCGCAGTGTCGTACGTCGTCGATACGGGTCTGTTTCTTCCAAGCATTCTCGATCGAATAACATTCCGATGAATAACATTCTCGAATCTCGATCGAATATGTCCGTCCGGTTTTGGTCAACCCGCGCATGCAAACGTTTCAGCAAAGAAGAGAGAGCTAAGCTACTACCTTAATTCGAGTTTACCTCTCAAAAACCTTTGATTGATCGAGCTTGCAAGATTGGGCGAAGAAAAGTTTGCATGATCTGTTGGAAATATAAGCAATAATCCATATGATTTAATCTGAATAATAAATTGATAAACATGATCATACAGACGATACTAAAACCAATTATGCAGATCAACAAAGTAGATGAACAGATTACATCTATATGAGATAAACCTATCACATCTACACCAAACGCTAGAACAAAGAACTCTAACATAATCCGAAAAAGACAATTGAGAATCACATACAGTGTAGGCTGAATAGCGGCCGCAGCGGTCGCAGCAGCGTCGCCCATGTTGAGGTTGTCAAAGAGGTCGCTGACGTCCGGAAAGAAGTCGTCGTTCGGGAACTCGTCGTCGGACGACGTTGTGGTTGCCAGTAGTCGCGCTTGAGCGCTCCCTAAAAACCTGATCGCCCCTCACCCCTACAGGTTCACGAGAGGCGGGGTTCCGGAGGCCTACTGTCCCGATCTGGCGGTGCACGCCGCAAGCCGGGATGGGGAAGACGAAAACGGCGGCGCAAGGTTCTGGAGGTAGGCGCGTGTGTGGATTGATAAGGTGCCGATTAGGTTTAGCCCGGGCGCTTATATAGTGCAGGTTAGGAAGATCGTGGGCTCAGCCCACGTCCGAGTCGGTAACAGCTACGTCCATAAAAACTGGAAACGGTTGTAATTAACGCGTCCGTTAATGACTCATAATCAGTTTTCCCAACCAGCAAAATAAAGCTCGGCTCGGCGAGATTCCCGCAACCCGCAACCCGCGGCGCGCGCGTCGTGACGAGGCGAGGCGGGCGGCGTCGGAGAAGGAGTGCACGAGGGCTACTCTTCTTGTCACACCTTAGTGAGTGGTACAACACTCTACTATATAAGGTGGTCCAACTCCCCCTTCAACTAGCAATGTGGGACTAAACTTTAGCACCACTAGCATAGCCATATGCTGCCATATACAAGTGGGCCAAAGAGAATTTTAGAATTTATCTAATGGGCCAACAGCCCAATATACACCAAATTCCAACAATCCCCCACAAAGTCTCATTGGCACATCACATCACTTTTCTTCCAGAACATTGTTTTATATACCGGTGTATAGTGGAGACTATTAAGTTGAACTTCCACGTTAAACTCCATGCTACACTAGCTTGCAACTTGAATAGTGGACTATGCCTTGAACTACAAGTTTTCTGCGCGCTAGTTTCACATAAAATCTAGACTGGTACAGGGCTACCGTCGGCTTCCCCGCGGTTTGGAGCTTATGCGTCATACTCCAGGGCCTTTCATGAGTTTATTAGAGAGCACCCAACTCTCACGGACTGCGACGTTTGACAGTAAGACTCATATAGGTGTGTTCCTCAAGAGATGTTCTGCAGGATAACATCTCCGCTTATAAAAGCCACTTGGAACACATTAAGATAAATATCAACCTGCCATGCAGATTAAGAGAGTATTGCATCTTTATGGAGATGTAAATATAATATGGGGATACTCTCCTCTCATCTGATCAACAGCTTGTCTCTCAGCTCTAATTCACGGGATCTCCGATCACATAGAGTGGGTTGCCACTGGGATCAACTCATAGCGTGGGTCTCAAACCCATCTCCCTCGATGCATTATCTATCACATTGCATGATAAACCCTTTGTGAAGGGATCTGCTAGGTTTTTAGATGTTTGGATATAATCCAACGCGACAACTCCGGAGTTTCTTAGTTTCCTGACAGATTTCAATCTCCTCTTCACATGCCTTGATGACTTCATATTATCCTTAGAACTGTTTACTTTGACGATCACAGTTTGATTATCACAGTTCATCGGGATGGCGGGTATTGGTTTTTCAACCACAGGTAAGTCCATCATGAGCTCACGAAGCCACTCTGCTTCAATAGTGGTTGTGTCTAATGCTGTGAGGTCTTCTTCCATTGTTGACCTCGTTAAGATGGTCTGCTTGCAAGACTTCCAGAAAACAGCGCCACCACCAAGTGTAAACAAATAACCACTTGTGGCCTTAATCTCATCAGCATTAGATATCCAATTTGAATCACTATAACCCTCAAGTACCCGTGGATACCCAGTATAGTGAATACCATAACTCGCAGTGCCTTTCAAATAGCGCAGAACTCTTTCAAGAGCATGCCAATGATCATCTCCAGGATTTGACACAAATCGACTCAGTTTGCTTACAGCAAAGGAGATGTCAGGTCTAGTAGCGCTGGCTAAATACATGAGCGAGCCAATAATTTGAGAATATCTCAATTGATCTTTAGCATTCCTTTGATTCTTTCGAAGTAGCACACTCGGATCATAAGGCGTTGGAGAAGAATTGCAGTCACTATACCCGAAGCAACTCAATATCTTTTCCACATAGTGAGACTGAAGCAATGTAATCCCACCATTGTCATCCTTTAGTAGCTTGATGTTTAAGATTACATTAGCCACTCCCAAGTCCTTCATCTCAAAGCAGCGAGATAGGAACTCTTTGACCTCCTCAATAACAGAGAGGTTGGTCCCAAATATCAATATGTCATCAACATAGAGACACATAATAACTCCCTTGCCCCCACCATGGCGATAGTACACACATTTGTCAGCTTCGTTTACAATAAAGCCTTCAGCGGTTAAAGTTCTTTCAAACTTCTCGTGCCACTGCTTAGGAGCTTGCTTAAGACCATACAAAGACTTCACTAACTTACACACCTTTCCTTCTTGACCATCTACCACAAATCCGTCAGGCTGCTCCATATAAATTTCCTCATCTAGCTCTCCATTTAGAAAAGCTGTCTTAACGTCCATTTGATGAACGAGAAGACCGTGTGAGGCAGCCAAGGAAAGTAGTACTCGAATAGTGGTCAATCTGGCTACAGGTGAGTAGGTATCGAAGAAGTCTTCACCTTCCATTTGGGTATAACCCTTAGCCACAAGACGTGCCTTGTACTTTTCAATAGTACCATCAGGTCTAAGCTTTTTCTTGAACACCCACTTACATCCTACAGGTTTGCACCCATAAGGACGATCAGTGATTTCCCAAGTACCATTAGCTAAGATGGAGTCCATCTCGCTTCGGACAGCTTCCTTCCAGTAGTCAGCATCTTGAGATGCATAGGCTTCTGAAATAGAAGTGGGAGTATCATCCACAAGGTACATAATGAAATCATCACCAAATGACTTTGCAGTCCTTTGTCTCTTGCTCCTTTTGGGAGCTTCATTTTCATCCTCCACAGGATCATCAGAGTGTTCTATCGACATAGTGGGTTCAGGAATTATAGAAAATTCCTGACTAGATGAACTAGTCATCTCCTGATTTGATGAGCTAGACATGCCTTTCATAGGAAAGATGTCCTCAAAGAAAGTCGCATCATTCTACTCCATAATTGTACCAACATGCATGTCGAATACCTCAGATTTTACTATAAAAAATCTATAGCCAATGCTATGGAAAGCATATCCCAGAAAAACACAATCAACGGTTTTTGGTCCAAGATTTCGCTTCTTGGGTATTGGAATATTGACTTTCGCCAAACAACCCCAAGTTCGTAAGTAAGAGAGTTTAAGCCTTTTCTTTTCCCATTCCTCAAATGGAGTCATGGTTTTATCCTTTACAGGAACACGGTTTAGGACATGACACGCAGTCATTAGCGCCTCCCCCACCATTCCTTGGAAAGACCCGATGTATCTAACATGGCGTTAACCAAATCAGTTAGAGTGCGGTTCTTCCTTTAGGCCACCCCATTTGACTGAGGTGAGTAGGGAGGCGTCCTCTCATGTATAATACCGTGTTCCATACAGAATAAATAAAATTCATTTGAAAAATACTCTCCACCACGATCCGACCTTAGCCGCTTGATTTTAAGATCAAGTTGGTTTTCTGCCTCAGCTTTATAGATTTTGAAGTAGTTCAAAGCTTCATCTTTAGATTTCAGGAGATAAACATAGCAGTATCTAGTGGAGTCATCAATCAACGTCATAAAGTATCTTTTTCCACCTTTTGTCAACACACCATTCATCTCACAAAGATCTGGATGTATAAGTTCTAGCGGTGCTAAGTTTCTCGGTTCCGCAGCCGTATGAGACTTGCGGGGTTGCTTTGCTTGCACACAAACTTGGCACTTAGAACCTTTGACAGTGGTAAATTTCGTAATTAAACTCATATTGTCTAGCCGCGTCATGCAACCAAAGTTAATATGACAGAGTCGTGAATGCCAAACATTGGACTCGTTATCATTGCAAACATGATTAATAACTTTAGTACATGAGTCTGACAGAGACAAGCGGAACAGACCTCCGCACTCATAACCTTTTCCAACAAATTGTACATACTTAGAAATTACAACTTTATTGGACTCAAAAACCAATTTAAAGCCATATCGACATAAAAGCGATCCGCTAACGAGATTCTTATTGATAGAGGGAATGTGCTGCATATTCTTCAGCTGTACGGTCTTCCCCGAAGTAAACTTCAGATTTACCGTACTAACACCATGAACAGAAGCACGTGAGCCGTTTCCCATCAGCACGGAAGAGGTCCTTGAGACCTGATAAGTGGAAAACATGGAGATATCAGAACACACATGTGTATTAGCACCCGTGTCTATCCACCAAACAGGAGAATGACATACTGAAAGGATAGTAGGTAAAATACCGTACCCAGCATCCTTCATCTCAGTATCGCTAATAATAACATTAGCGGACTTGCCGCTGTTCCCATGTTGACGCTTGTCAAAGCGATTAGGGCAGCTAGGAGCCCAATGATCAGGGTCAACACAGACGTGGCAAGAGCCTTTCCTCTTATCATTTTTCTTCTTGAAGTTGGTTGAGTGTGTGGCATTGTTCTTGCCATCGAACTTTTCCCTTTCCTTTAGTTTTGTTCTTATTCTTAAACTTGTGGGATTGGAAGTTTTTCCTCTACACTAAATTGGCAGTAGAACCTCCCACAAGTCCTCGAGCAGTTTTGTCCTTTGCTCTCGCCTTCTCTTCCACATGAAGAGACCCAATGAGATCCGTAACAGAAAACTCTTGTCTCTTATGTTTCAGAGAAGTAGCAAAGTTCCTCCACGAAGGAGGAAGCTTGGCAATAATGCCACCAACCACAAATTTGTCCGGTAAGGAACACTTGAACTGCTCAAGTTCTTTGGCAAGTGATTGTATCTCATGAGCTTGCTCAACGAGGGAGCGCTCATCAACCATACTGTAGTCATAGAATTGCTCCATGACATACAGCTCAGTGCCAGCGTCCGAGACCCCATACTTGGCCTCGAGCGCTTCCCACGCGTCCTTGCCATTATCAAATGACATATAAGGGTCAACAATGTTGTCCCCAAGAACACTGAACAAAGCCGCCATAAACATGATATCGGCTTTCTTAAAGTTCGCTTCCTGCTCAACAGAAAGATCTCCTTCAGGCTTGCCAAGAGTGGCGCTATAGCAGTTTAGGTTTTCAAACCAGAAAACTGCTCTCTTGCGCCATCTCTTATAGTGCATGCCATCAAAAGGAGGCGGCCTAGTAGCCGCGGCTACACCAGTGGAATTCAGTTGCCTATAATCAGGTTTTTGGATTGTTAGAAATATAAGCAATAATCCATATGATTTAATCCGAATAATAAATTGATAAAACATGATCATACAAACGATACTAAAACCAATTATGCAGATCAACAAAGTAGATGAACAGATTATATCTATAGGAGATAAACCTATCACATCTACACCAAACGCTAGAACAAAGAACTCTAGCATAATCCGAAAAAGACAATTGAGAATCACGTACAGTGTAGGCTGAATAACAGCCGCAGCGGTCGCAACAGTGTCGCCCATGTTGAGGTTGTCGAAGAGGTCGCTGACGTCCGGGAAGAAGTCGTCGTTCGGGAACTCGTCGTCGGACGACGTTGTGGCTGCCAGTAGTCGCGCTTGAGCGCTCCCCAAAAACCTGATCGCCCCTCACGCCTACGGGTTCACGAGAGGCGGGGTTCCGGAGGCCTACTGTCCCGATCTGGCGGTGCACGCCGCAAGCCGGGATGGGGAAGACGAAAACGGCGGCGCAAGGTTCTGGAGGTAGGCGCATGTGTGGATTGATACGGTGCCGATTAGGTTTAGCCCGGACGCTTATATAGTGCAGGTTAGGAAGATCGTGGGCTCAGCCCACGTCCGAGTCGGTAATAGCCACGTCCATAAAAACTGGAAACGGCTGTAATTAACGCGTCCGTTAATGACTCATAATCAGTTTTCCCAACCAGCAAAATAAAGCTTGGCTCGGCGAGATTCCCGTAACGCGCGCGCGTCGTGATGAGGCGAGGCGGGCGGCGTCGGAGGAGGAGTGCGCGAGGGCTACTCTTCTTGTCACACCTTAGTGAGTGGTGCAACACTCTACTATATAAGGTGGTCCAACTCCCCTTCAACTAGCAATGTGGGACTAAACTTTAGCACCACTAGCACAGCCATATGCTGCCATATACAAGTGGGCCAAAGAGAATTTCAGAATTTGTCTAATGGGCCAACAACCCAATATACACCAAATTCCAACATGATCATCATGCAGAAAAAAACACTCCCAAGTTGGGAACACAACAGAAAGCAACGCAAGAGACAAGAACAAATAAATGGTACTCCACCAAAATAATGTTCGCTCCGACCCAAATTACTTGTCGCGGATTTAAGCAAAATTATTGTCTAAAAAATCTGTCTACTAGGACACTAGGTTCAGTAAATATGCCACAAGTAATTTCAGTCTGGGGTAGTTGTAGAAATACCAAGGAAGTTCAAGCGTTGACAAATCCGTCTGGATAAAGTTACACAATGTTTATGAGCATGCTATGTGTTTTATGAGCACTCCGTGGTACCTGAGCGATCCATGCCCTAGGGCACCCGAGCTCCACAACAGTGCCCTCAAGAGGCGAACATAGTTTTCTAGATAGTCGAATCTTTTGCATAGCGGTGGCCGGTGTGATGTTGCTAGACTAATACTCTGTAGTCGGAACTTATCTTACATCCTAGCGATGTCACGATCCAAGATCTGACGATGTTATCTAGGTATTCCGTCCTTGCAATCAACTCCTTGCATTTAGCCTCAAGTTCTTTAACGTCGCGGAGGTGTTCCATGTTAATAGGGGTTGTGAGCAGATTGCCAAAGCATGCTCGAGCCTCCGTTGTTTGTAGAGGGTCATCGTCCTTAGACGGGGTTGGCGTTAATAAATCTTTGCAGGATCTACAAGGGCTGCTAGTCGGAGTTTCGTCCGATGTTGCGTGAACGCTGAAATTAAGGAGGCGGCATTTTGCCAAAGCATTGGCTCCTGCCAAGTTATTCGTCCCTCCTCGTCCCATTCACCACCTTTTCCTTCTCAACAGTGGCTTCCTCGGTCTACCGGCTTCGCTCCGTGGTTCCCGGTGTGACGGCGGTGGCGACTTCAAGACCAGGGTGGCGCGTGCTCGTGGGTGACGGGTTTGGTGGAGCTTTTCAAAGTGCTCGGGTGGGTGGCTCCGGCGGGGTCGGGAGAAATCCTTGTCTATTGACACGGGCACGGTGACGCCCGCGGGTATCACCTTCCTTCTTGAAGGGTGTCGGTGGCCTCCCTTCCCCACCCCCCCGCTGCGGACCAGGGGAAACCCTAGGCCCCGGCCGGACAGCAGTGTCGTCGTCGTCACTCCCCTTCTTGGAGGTGTTGTCTTGGTTCGCAGGCGCTGTGGACTGTGGGATGTGTGGTGGTATGTCTTTGGGGGGGGGGGGGGGCACAGGTTGCGAGTTGCTTCCGTTTTCGGCACACCGCCGTTCTCGGCTTTCTTTTTCTTTTCTTTCTTCTTGTGTTTCGTGTAGGGCTTGGGTTCTACCCGACGCCTTGTATCATGTGCTGTTTGTTCCTTTGGGCGATGTGCTGTCTGGCCCAGCAGCGGTCTCACCTGTGTGCTTTATTTATAAAGCGGGGCGAAAGCCTATTTCGAGGAACAGTGGCGTCCTCGGTGTTAGAGATCTAGTTTACCATGATGAGATTCGTCATGAAGACCCACTGTACTCGTCGGCTTGGAGAGCCTTTGTACTATTGTCTTTCGGATGATCTAGATTTAGATCCATCTCTAAATTCCTCTTCCAGCAATTGGATTTTGGCGAAGTAATCGATGGATTCACTATAATCACCATCTCTTTCGGCTAGTCATCAATGACTTAGAGAATAGATTCATTCTCGTCCCTAGCTTCAGTAGAACCGGGCCTAAAAACAACGTAGCCAATAACTATGGGTGTGTTTGATAGACCGGGTGAGCTATCTCACCTCATACAAGTTGAATTCAGCTAAGCTAACTACATACAATTGGATTTTGTTGCATTGTGTTTGGTAGCCTGGGTGAACTCAACCGAGGTGAGTTAGGATCTTTTTTGGTAGGCTGTGTGAGTTGAGCACATAAATAAGAAGCAACGAGGTCCCTAAGAAGATAATTTAAAAGCAAACAAGACCCTACACAGAAATTTGAGTGCAATCAGGTCCCTACAACAAAGTTAAAAAGCAACCAAGTCCCTGAAATGAAAATTAAGAAGCCATTGAGTCCCTGAGATCTGCTCGCACATATTTGTCGATGTGCTCGCGCTGGCCGCCAGCCATCGTAGATGGGCTAACTCGTCGGGCAAGGCTCGTGCCGCTCGTCGAGTCCAGCCCTGCCGAGTTGGGAAGCTCGAATTGAGCTTCTCTTTCGGCCTATCCATACTATGCCGACGACAAAACTGGGCCGACGACTTAGATTCATTGTCATCGCTAGCTTCAATAGAACCGGGCCTTGAAACAACGTAGCCAATAAAGTGGCAACGATCAGTGGCGGAGCTATGTGTATGTCAGGGGGGCACCGTCCCCCAGACTTTGAAGAATTAGTGAAGAATTTTTTTAGTAGGGACTTAGAATGCGAGTCGAGCATGGAGGAGATGTCCCGCCCCAGTTGGGCGAGGAAGACTACCGAGCTTTCCAGTTGCGCAAGGGATAGGCGACGGGAGAGGCGCTGGGTACGCCGCACCAAGATGTCCATTGTGGCAAGGGAGAGCGAGCCATCGAGCCGAGAGGGCATTGGCCCGCTGTTGGAAATATGCCCTAGAGGCAATAATAAAGATGTTATTATTATAATTCTTGTTCATGATAAAGTTTATATTCCATGCTAGAATTGTATTAAGCGGAAACTTTAATACTTGTGTGGTCTATGAACAACACCGTGTCCCTAGTATGCCTCTATGGACTAGCTCATTGATTAATGATGGTTAAGGTTTCCTAACCATAGACATGAGTTGTCAATTGATAATGAGATCATATCATTGGGAGAATGATATGATGGACAGACCCAAACTAAGCGGAGCAATTAGATCGTGTCATCGTGTTCATCTTTGCGAAGCTTTTCTTATGTCAAATATTGTATTCCTTAGACCATGAGATAATACAACTCCCTGGTATCGGAAGAAAGCTTTGAGGTCATCAAACGTCATTCTATGAGAGGGTGATCATAAAGGTGTCTCTCGGGTGATCGGAAAGTACTTGTTGGGTTGTATGTATTGAGATGGGATTTGTCCCTCCCAAGTCGGAGAGATATACTTCGGGCCCACTCGGTAATCGATATCAACACCGCTTGCAAGCATGTGGAGGAGTTAATCACAAAGTGATATCGGATTACGGAACGAGTAAAGTACTTGCTGTGAACGAGATTGAAGTAGGTATGACGGTACCGACGATCAAATCTCGGGCAAGTAAAATACCGCGAGACGAAGGGAATATATATATGGGATTGATTGAATCCTGGCATCGTGGTTCATCCGATATGATCATCGATGAATGTGTGGGAGTCAATATGGGTTTCCAGACACCGCTGTTGATTATTGATAGAAGATCATGTCTGCATGTTCTCGAACCCGAAGGGTCACACACTTAACTTGTCTCGACGCTAGGATAGATTGGATAATTGGTTTATGAGTTTTTGTTCGGAGTATCGGATGGGATCCGGGACATCACGAGAGGTTCTGGAATGGTCCGGAGGAAAAGATTCATATAAGGCAATGCAGTTTTTGGAGTTCAGAATTGTTTCGGGTTAATCGGTGTACCGGAAGCTTCTAGAACCATCCGGAGGGGGACCAACGTGGCCCCACCTGCCGGGAGGGGGCATGGGCCTATGAGGGAGTGCCCTGGCCGCATTGTGCCAGGGGCACAAGGCCCCATAGGGCCCAGCCGGCCAAACCAAGGGGAAACCCTAGGGGAGCTTCTAGAAGGAGGGGGGGAACTTGCCCCCCACTCTTCCCTCATTGGCCGCCGACCTAGGCTTGGGGGAGGGGCTAGGGTTGCCGCCCACCCCTCTATATGAAGAGGGCTGGGGGCGCACCCCCCCCCACACACACACCTCCTCCTCAAGCCCTAGCCGCCCTGCTGCCCTCCTCTCTCTCTCCCTCCCGACTGCACGTAGGCGAAGCCCTGCTGCAGAAACTCTCCACCGCTTGCACCGCGCCGTCGCGTTGTAGATCCAATCCGTCTCTCCACCATACTTGCTGGACCGAGGAAGGAGCAGACGTCGAGGTGCCGCACGTGTGCATCTCTCGGAGGCATCGCCACTTGCGGTGTTAGATCGGAGCGGATCGCGAGGAGGAGAAGCGAGTACGACTACATCACCCACGTTCCGACGAGCGTTCCGCTGTGCGAATCTTCAAGGGTATGAAGATCTCATCTAATCCCTCTCGTTGTTTGCATCTCCTAGATTAGATCTTGGCTTTCCCGTTCGCATCCGTAGATTTTTTTTTGATTTACTATGCTGCGAAACCCTTCAGTGGTATCAGAGTTAGATCTATGCGTAGATGTGTTTCACGAGTAGAACGCAACACGGTTGTTGCGGGCGTTGATGTTTTCTGTTGCAAGCCTCTTGTTTGTGTTCTTCTTATGACGCGGGATAGTGAGATTGAAGCGGTCCAGGCCAACCTTACGCGACGTCGTTCGCGAGACCGGCTCCGCACTTGACGTGTGGCTTGTTCCACACATGCGGCTGGTGGATGCCAGTTTCTCTCACTATAGTTATCATGGGATTTACACCGGAGTTTGGCAACCATAATATCACTGTTGTGGCTTTCCGTTGGTAAGAATCGTTCTTAGCTTGCTACTCCCATAAGCCACGTAAAACATGCAACAACAAAGTAGAGGCGTCTAACTTGTTTTTGCAGGGAGTGTTTTCTGTGATATGGTATGGCCCAAGATGTGATGTGTATATTGTATGCGATGATCATGTTTTGTAATGTTTCACGACTTGCATGTCGATAAGTACACAACCGGCAGGAGCCATATGGTTGTCTTTATAATTGTGTATGACATGTGTGTCAACTTCTTATACGCCATGTAATAGTTTCACTTTATCGCTAAGTAGTTAGCAATAGTTGTAGTTGCTATTTGTGGTGGAGGCAATCATGATGGAGTGATGGAGATCATGCCGGCACGCACAAGATGGAGATCATTGCGCGAAGATTGGCTATACCATGTCACATAAAGTTATATGCATGTGATGTTTATCCTATTATGTATCTTATTATGCTTAAATCGCGACGGTAGCATTATAAGATGATTCCTCACTTAAAGATCAAGATAAAACTGTGTTCTCCCCATGTATGCACCGTTGCGAAAGTTCGTCGTGTCCAAGCATCACGTGATGATCGGGTGCTATAGACTCTACGTTCACATACAGCGGGTGCAAGCCAGTTTTTGCACACGCGGAAATACTTGGGTTTAACTTGACGAGCCTAGCATGTACAGACATGGCCTCGGGACACATGAACCGAAAGGTTAAGCGTGAGTCATATGAATGATATGATCGACACTTCGTTGTCCACCATTGAAGCCACATCTCTTCTCGTGAAGATCGGATTAGGTGTGGTGAATTTGGATCGTGTTCACTAAACAACTTGAGGGATGTTGAATTTAGTGGGAGTTCATCTAGTAATTTGATTAAAAGTTGAACTAGTTATCATGAACATAGTCTAATTTGTACTTGCAAATATTGTAGATCAAATGGCTAAGTCCAACTTCAACTTCAACGTTTTTGCTGAGAAGGAAAAGCTTAGAAACAATGGGTCTAACTTCACCAACTAGTTCCTCAATCTGAGAATCATTCTCTCTGGTGGTCAAAAGGACTTTGTCCTTGAAAATGCGCTAGGTGACGCCCCTGCTGTAGATGTGCCGGCTGATGAGAAAGCTGTCTATCAGTCGCGCAAAGATGATTATGGTGTGATTAAGAGCACCATGTTGTTTTCTATGGAATCGGACCTTCAAAATCGTTTTGAAGACTATCCCGGGCCCTTTGAGATTCTTGAGGAGCTGAAAACTATGTTTCAGACTCAGGCCCGTTCTGAGAGATATGAGATCTCTGAGAAATTCTTTAACTGCAAGATGGAGGAAGGGAGTTCCGTTAGTGAGCACGCCATAAAGATGTCGGGCTACACTCAACGCCTTGAGCAACTGGACTGCAAGATTCCAGAGGAGCTCAAGATTGACAAGGTTCTGAAATCACTCCCTCCCAGCTACAAAAGTTTTGTAGTGACTCAAATCATATTGGTTCCACTGATACGATCACCGAGCTCTTCGCAAAGTTGAAGGCTGCGGAGGTGGACATCAAAAAGGATAATCATGTGTTGATGGTCAACAAGCCCCCCACCTTCAAGAAAGGTAAGGGTGCAAAGAAGCCCTTCAAGAAAGGCGGCGTCAAGCGCATTGCCCCTGCTGAGAAGAAGCTCAAGTCTGGACCCAAGCCGAACACTGAGTGCTTCTATTGCAAGGACAAGGGTCACTGGAAGCGCAACTGTCTAAAGTACTTAGCGGACAAGAAGGCTGGCACCATCAAAGGTATATTTGATATACATGTTATTGATGTTTTCCTTACTAGCCCTCGTTGTAGTGCCTGGGTATTTGATACTGGTTCAGTTGCTAATATTTGTAACTCGAAACAGGAGCTACGGAATAGACGGCGGCTTGCGAGGGATGAGGTGACGATGCGCGTTGGCAACGGATCAAGAGTTGATGTGATGGCCGTCGGCACGCTCTCCTTAGTTTTACCTTCGGGATTAGTTTTAAACCTTAATAAGTGTTATTATGTGCCTGCGTTGAGCATGAACATTATTTCTGGATCGTGTTTATTGCAAGACGGTTATTCATTTAAATCGAAGAATAATTGTTCTTCTATTTATATGAGTAACATCTTTTATGGTCATGCACCTGCTGTGAATGGTTTATTTCTTTTGAATCTCGAAAGGGATGAAACACACATCCATAACATTGAGGCTAAGAGATGCAAAGTAGATAGTGATAATACTACTTATTTGTGGCACTGTCGTCTAGGTCATATTGGTGTAAAGCGCATGAAGAAACTCCATTCTGATGGACTTTTGGAGTCTCTTGATTTTGAATCATTTGACACATGCGAACCATGCCTCATGGGCAAGATGATCAAAACCCCGTTCTCCGGTATGATGGAGCGAGCAACGGACTTGTTGGAAATCATACATACCGATGTATGCGGACCGATGAGTGTTTCGACGCGCGGTGGATGTCGCTATTTTCTCACTTTTACCGATGACTTAAGTAGGTATGGGTATATCTATTTAATGAAACATAAATCTGAAACATTTGAAAAGTTCAAGGAATTTCAGAATGAAGTGGAGAACCATCTTAAGTTTCTACGATCCGATCGTGGAGGTGAATATTTGAGTTATGATTTTCTGACGCCTCTTAAAGCAAGCAGAATCGTTTCGCAACTCACGCCACCCGGAACACCACAACGCAATGGTGTGTCTGAACGCCGGAATCGAACCCTATTAGATATGGTCCGATCGATGATGTCTCTCACTGATTTGCCGTTATCATTTTGGGGTTATGCATTAGAAACCGCTGCATTCACTTTAAATAGGGCACCATCTAAATCCGTTGAGACGACACCGTATGAACTGTGGTTTGGTGCTAAACCTAAGTTGTCGTTTCTTAAAGTTTGGGGATGCGAAGCTTACGTCAAGAAACTGATGCCGGACAAGCTCGAACCCAAAGCCGAGAAATGCGTCTTCATAGGATACCCTAAGGAAACTATTGGGTATACCTTCTATCACAGAACCGAAGGCAAAGTGTTTGTCGCAAAGAACGGTTCCTTTCTTGAGAAGGAGTTTCTCTCGAAAGAAGTGAGTGGGAGGAAAGTAGAGCTAGACGAGGTTGTTGAACCTTCTCTTGAGTTGGAGAGTAGCGCAGCACCTGAAATTGTTCCAGTGCCGCCTGCACCAACAATAGAGGAAGCTAATGAAAAGGATCATGAAGCTTCGGACGATGCTGCTACTGAACATCGCAGGTCGACAAGGTCGCGTGCCCCTCCTGAGTGGTACGGCAACCCTGTCTTGACTGTCTTGTTGGTAGAAGACAGTGAACCTACGAACTATGAGGAAGCGATGATGAGCCTAGACTCTGAGAAATGGCTAGAAGCCATGAAATCCGAATTGGGATCCATGAGCGAAAACCAAGTATGGACTTTGGTGGACCCTCCTAGCAACCGAAAGGCCGTTGAGTGCAAATGGATCTTCAAGAAGAAAACGGACGCGGATGGTAATGTTACCGTCTATAAAGCACGACTTGTCGCAAAAGGTTTTCGACAAGTTCAAGGTGTTGACTACGATGAGACCTTCTCTCCCGTAGCAATGTTTAAGTCCATTCGGATTTTATTAGCAATTGCTGCGTTTCATGATTATGAAATATGGCAGATGGATGTCAAGACTGCTTTCCTCAATGGCAACATTGATGAAGAGTTGTATATGATGCAACCCGAAGGTTTTGTCGATCCTAAGGATGCTGATAAAGTATGCAAACTTGTGGAGTTGGAACCTTCGTTTTGATCAAGTGATCAAGAGCTTTGGATTTGTTCCAAATTGCTATGAAGCTTGTATCTACAAGAAAGTGAGTGGGAGCTCGGTGACATTTCTGGTACTATATGTGGATGACATATTGATTATTGGAAATGACATTAACATGCTTAACGATGTGAAGAGTTATTTGAACAAGTGTTTTTCAATGAAAGACCTAGGTGAAGCTGCTTATATATTGGGCATCAAAATCTATAGAGATAGACAAAGACGCCTGATAGCTTTAAGCCAGAGTACATACCTAGACAAAGTTCTGAAAAGGTTCAGAATGGATAAGGCAAAGAAAGGTTCAGTGCCTATGTTGTCAGGTAAGATATTGAGCAAGGCTCAGTGTCCAGCTACGGTAAATGATAGGGAAGCTATGAGCAAAGTGCCTTATGCCTCGGCCATAGGTTCTATCATGTATGCCATGCTGTGTATTAGACCGGATGTGTCCAATGCTCTTAGTTTGACGAGCAGATACCAAAGTTATCCAGGAGTGGAACACTGGACAGCCGTGAAGAACATCCTAAAGTACCTAAATAGGACTAAAGAAATGTTCTTAGTCTATGGAGGTGATGAACAGCTCGTCGTAAAGGGTTACGTCGACGCCAGTTTCGACACCGACAAGGATGATTCTAAGTCTCAGACAGGATACGTTTATATTTTGAATGGAGGAGTTGTGAGCTGGAGAAGTTGCAAGCAAAGCGTGATCGCAGGATCTACAGTAGAAGCGGAATACATGGCTGCTGCAGAAGCGTCAAGTGAAGGAGTTTGGATCAGGAACTTCATCACTGAGCTTGGTGTGGTTCCAAGTGCATTGGACCCACTGGAGATATTGTGTGACAACACTGGCGCCATAGCACTCGCTAAGGAACCAAGATATCATCCAAAGACCAAGCATTTCAACCGCAAGTTTCATATAATCCGAGATTATATAGCAGATGGAGATCTGAAGATTAGCAAAGTACATATAGATCTGAATGTCGCAGATCCATTGACTAAACCTCTTCCACGTGTAAAACATGATCAGCACCTTAGTGCCATGGGTGTGAGATTGTTGCCAAATGTAAACTAGATTATTGACTCTAGTGCAAGTGGGAGACTGTTGGAATTATGCCCTAGAGGCAATAATAAAGATGTTATTATTATAATTCTTGTTCATGATAAAGTTTATATTCCATGCTAGAATTGTATTAAGCGGAAACTTTAATACTTGTGTGGTTTATGAACAACACCGTGTCCCTAGTATGCCTCTATGGACTAGCTCATTTATTAATGATGGTTAAGGTTTTCTAACCATATACATGAGTTGTCAATTGATAATGAGATCATATCATTGGGAGAATGATATGATGGACAGACCCAAACTAAGCGGAGCAATTAGATCGAGTCATCGTGTTCATCTTTACGAAGCTTTTCTTATGTCAAATATTGTATTCCTTAGACCATGAGATAATACAACTCCCTGGTATCGGAAGAAAGCTTTGAGGTCATCAAACGTCATCCTATGAGAGGGTGATCATAAAGGTGTCTCTCAGGTGATCGGAAAGTACCTGTTGGGTTGTATGTATTGAGATGGGATTTGTCCCTCCCAAGTCGGAGAGATATACTTCGGGCCCACTCGGTAATCGATATCAACACCGCTTGCAAGCATGTGGTTAAGGAGTTAATCACAAAGTGATATTGGATTACTGAACGAGTAAAGTACTTGCTGTGAACGAGATTGAACTAGGTATGACGGTACCGGCGATCAAATCTTGGGCAAGTAAAATATCGCGAGACGAAGGGAATATATATATGGGATTGATTGAATCCTGGCATCATGGTTCATCCGATATGATCATCGATGAATGTGTGGGAGTCAATATGGGTTTCCAGACCCCGCTGTTGATTATTGATAGAAGATCATGTCTGCATGTTCTCGAACCCGAAGGGTCACACACTTAACGTGTCTCGATGCTAGGATAGATTGGATAATTGGTTTATGAGTTTTTGTTCGGAGTCTCGGATGGGATCCGGGACATCACGAGAGGTTCCGGAATGGTCCGGAGAATAAGATTCATATAAGGCAATGCAGTTTTTGGAGTTCGGAATTATTTCGGGTTAATCGGTATTGTACCGGAAGCTTCTAGAACCTTCTGGAGGGGGACCAACGTGGCCCCACCTGCCGGGAGGGGGCATGGGCCTATGAGGGAGTGCCCTGGCCGCATTGGGCCAGGGGCACAAGGCCCTATAGGGCGCAGCCGGCCAAACCAAGGGGAAACCCTAGGGAGCTTCTAGAAGGAGGGGGGAAACTTGCCCCCCACTCTTCCCTCCTTGGCCGCCGGCCTAGGCTTGGGGGAGGGGCTAGGGTTGCCGCCCACCCCTCTATATAAAGAGGGCTGGGGGCGCACCACCCCCCACACCTCCTTCTCAAGCCCTAGCCGCCCTGCTGCCCTCCTCTCTCTCTCCCTCCCGACTGCACGTAGGCGAAGCCCTGCTGCAGAAACTCTTCACCGCGCCGTCGCGTTGTAGATCCAATCCGTATCTCCACCATACTTGCTGGACCGAGGAAGGAGGAGACGTCGAGGTGCCGCACGTGTGCATCTCTCGGAGGCATCGCCACTTGCGGTGTTAGATCGGAGCGGATCGCGAGGAGGAGAAGCGAGTACGACTACATCACCCACGTTCCGACGAACGTTCCGCTGTGCGAATCTTCAAGGGTATGAAGATCTCATCTAATCCCTCTCGTTGTTTGCATCTCCTAGATTAGATCTTGGCTTTCCTGTTCGCATCCGTAGAATTTTTTTGATTTACTATGCTGCGAAACCCTTCACCCGCCCTCTGGGGCGTCACTGCGAACACGACGCTATCCATGTGAGGGAGAGGCGGCGGGATGCCGCTGTTCGGCTGCTCTACTAAGACATCCCAAGCAGCAGCGGTTGCTGCGGCGAAGGACACAACTAGAAAGCTAAGCACGAGTGGGACTCATTGTGTTGAATATATTAAAATATATTAGAATAAATATATTTTATACTGAACTTTTATACTTCTTTCTGACTTAGTTTGTTCATACTTAAATGTTAATGAGTATAACATCTATTAATTGGTTGCCATAGTAAACCACCTTTGGATTTTGCTAATATTATTATATAGTTCTTGGTTATATGTTGCAATGTATATCAGCGACAATTGTATAAAAGGTTCTCCCCTTATTGATGTAGTAAAGAAAGTCGTCGTATTAGTGAACTACATTTGTAAAACAAACATTTGTAAAAAAATTGCCATAGTAAAGAACCACATTTTTTCTTTTTTATACAATATGTTGTAAAAAGTTCTTTGAATTAATTAATGGTATTTGGGTAAATTATATAGTGGGTATTAATATATTTATGTGTTGGTATGCATGTGTGCGCATTCCTGGCTATTTAATATCCTTATATATCATGGTAAAGATCTCTAAAGCATCGGTCTAACAAGTACCTTAATAGCGATTTCTGGTGGATGATTAGGCAATCATATTTTTAAAAAGTGCTAGTGTATGAATTGGACCGTCGGTAGATATCTCTTGCGGTTTGGGGTTCACAATAAGTTGAAAGTATATGCCTCATTTATACTTGGCATTGAAAATAGTATTAGTTTTAGGGACTACCGGTGACTCTACTTTACTATGATTTGTTTATTTGATATGCTCACCTGCAATGCACTTTCTCATCTCGTGTATGCTATAGCTCATACCAATTTCTCAAACACACATGACATGCAGATCGCTACGACGTCACTACACGATGATATACACGTGCACACATTATGTGTCACATCCTAATATTTTACTCTGGAAGATGTGCTTTGGTTTGCTAAATTTTGGAGTAAACAAAACTTAATATTGACTTATGCTCTTTTTGGTTTTATACAGAATTACTGCTTTTATTTGATCTGGTTGAACAAGATTCTGAACCAACACAATGGTTATTATTTAGTTTATACTGAACTTTTAATTTATATTGAACTTTTGTACTTCTTTATTACTTAGTTTGTGCATACTTAAAATTTTAATGGGTATACCTTCTATTAATTGGTTCCCATAGTAAACCATATTTGGATGTCGCGAATATTAATTATATAGTTCTTGGTTATAGGTATGTGTATCACCAAAAGATGTATAAAAATGTCCCCCTAATTTTTTTTTGTAAATAAGGTTGTCATAGTAATGAACTACATTTTTAAAAAAGTTGTTAAAAAGGTTGTCGTAGTAAAGAACACATTTGTTCTCTATTATACAATATGTTGTGAAAAAGGGTTTCTTGTAAATTAATTTACGGTAGTTAGTATGCATATATTTATGTGTGTTGATATGCATGTGTGTACATTCCTGTCTATTTTAATATCCTTAAATATCATAATAAAGATCTCTAAAGCATACGGTTTAACAAGTACCTTAACAACAATATCTAAAGCATACGGTCTAACAAATATCATGATAAAGATCTCTATATCATATTTATATAAAGTGCTAGGGTATGGATTGGACCACCTGTAGATATCTCTTACATGTTTGATTCACCATTCACAATAAGTTGAAAGTATATGCCTTATTTATACTTGGCATTGAAATAGTATCGGTTTTAGAAATTATCAGTAACTCTACTTTAATATGATTTGTTTATTTGATATGCTCACATGCACTGCGCTTTATCATCTGTTGTATGCTAGAGCTCATACCAATTTCTCAAACACTCACGACAGGCAGATCGGGACGACGCCACCACGTGATGATATACACGTGCACACACGGACGTTGTGTCACATCTTGATTTTTGAACTCTAAATGATTTGCTTTAGTATGCTAAATTTTGAGTAAACAAAAACTTAATATTGACTTATGCTCTTATTGTTTATTCAGAGTTACTGCTTTTATTTGATGTGTCTGAGCAAGATTGTGAACCAACACAATTAATATGCTTCTGGTGACCATGTCAACACAAAACTCAAAAGTAATTACTAAAATACTATCTTGGCAAAACTCCTATTTTTATGTTATCACTTATCCGAAGAGGCCAAGATATATATTTGTATCAAAGCACTATGTTTTCAGAACAATTTATTTGTGAATCTATGGGGATCTATACTATAGTTTCTTCTCTCTATTCTCAAAACAAAAACTTTCTCAAGTATTTTAGGAAACACTTGTTCTAAACATCTTTTGAAAAAGTGCAAATGGGGAATATACTACACCATAAAATTTTCTTGAGTACGAAGTCCTTCTAAAACTACCAATTTACGTTTTGAAAACCGTTTAAAAATCTTGTCATGATCAGGCTTGAGAACAAGTTCAACATTGACCTTTTTTTTATATTGTGGAATGATTGTGAAAATAATGCTTTCTTAAGAAATGTGTGGAACTCAAAACTTCTAACATAGATCTTCTGATTTATCTTATATCCCAAATCATCCCTATGATCATGCCTCGTGGGGAAAAATCATAGTAGAAGTATTGTATACCAAATTATTTCGGTCCTAAAGGCCTTTTATTGTTTTCATCTTAAAAAAAACCAAACCAACCTTTTTGATAAAAGATTTTCTGCAAAACAAAAGTTTATTAAAGATCATTTTATGTATTTTGTATTATGTATTATCGGCATCCCACTGCAAAAGTAAACCTTTAAAGTTATTTAAGTATTTATTTTCTCTAATTTTGAAAATGACAGAAATGGAAAATATGTCACTTTATGAGTACTGATTGGCGGTCTCCACGTTCTACCCGTGCTCCTAGTGCAAGTACAGGGGCCCGGCCGCCAGTGAACTTTCTCTGCAGATTTAGCACTGGCAACGGCGATTTCTGCTCGGACACCCACAGGGCATGGGCAGATCGCGCGACGCCGTCATCCCCATCACACGACGACGTACACGCGCACGTACTAGCTAGCTTGTTGGCGGCTCGATCGGGATTGCCGTGTGTCGCGTGTGTCATGGCCGGTGGTTGCTTCCGTTTACACCGGCTACACAAACGCAGAGCAGAGACGCCAGTGTCAAGCTTTGACCCAGGAGTTTAGGTTTATAATTTGACGCTAGCTATGGGAAAGAACAGTCGAAGTTAGTCGCGCGTGTTGACATCGATTAGCATTCTCAATACGCGTAGAACTGGTAGTCGTACGGAGTAGATCCTGCGACCCATGCAGTGTCGTCGTCAATACGCGTCTTTTTCTTGGAAGCCCAGCTGGTAATATTTCCGAACACTCCGATCGATTAGCATTCTCGAAGATACCCAGTTTTGTTCAACCACCAGGGTATGCAAAAACGTCTCAGAAATAAGAAGGGAGCTAATAAGCTAGCTGTGGGTTTTGTCACTTTAGAAATAAGAAGGGAGCAAAAACTGTGGATTTAGCACTAGCTGTAGTAACTTAATTGGTAGATGATCAGATAAAGGAAATCGATCTTATGATGCTAACACACCAGAAAGCAACAGAAGGCTGCACAGCTTTCTAGACTCTCTCTCTTTCGTCGACGGCTATTCCTGAGCCGTAAGAGCATCTCCACTCAGTCTATCGAGGACGCCGATCCGGACGCTAAAATTAGGTCCGGACGCAAAAATCGGTCCAGTCGTGTACCCAGGGACCTGTTTTCTTCCGGATTTCGGCGTGTTTTGGTCTGGCCTACCCAGGCCGAACCCAGGTTCCCGGGTACACCCTGGGGATGCCGGACGCAGCAAAAAAGGGCGTGGGCCAGCTCTGTCGGCGAGACAGTCCCATTCCCACCCACACCACTCGTCCAGACTGCCGCGAAGAGCTCCCAGCGCCCCCTGTCGCCATGACTTCGCCGGCGGAGCTCCACCGCGCCGAAACATGGCCACGCCTCTAGATACGCTCGCCGTAGTTGCCGTCCACCACGACGCCTTCTCCGCCGCCGCTCTCGCCAACCTAGCCTCGCCGTAGCTCTGCTTCGCTACGTGCTCCCACCACTACGCCCGCCAAGTGGTCGACATTTGGCCGGATTCGGCCATGGACTTCGACGACGACGAGATACTCGCAATTGACTCCGACGAGGACGGGATACTCGCCATGGACTCCGACAACAAGGAGATGCTCGCCGTACTCCTGGAGGAGAAGAGCGCCGAGGTCGCCAAAGGTGAAGAGCACTTGCAGATCCTCGCATCGCTTGCCCAGCTGTACATGCAGATGGCGAAGCCGAAGCGCGGTGGGTCGGCGCCAGGTCGCCGGAAGTGCAAGCCGAGACAAAGGATAGAGGGCTACTACATGTTGTACGCCGACTACTTCGCCGACCAACCACTCCATGGAGAGGACGTGTTTCGCCGCCGTTTCAGGATTAGCCGGAAGCTCTTCCTCAAGATCGTGCATGCCACCCGGGAGTTCGACCCCTATTTCCTTTGCAAGAAGGACTGCACCGGCTTGGTTGGGTTTTCCTCGCTTCAGAAGTGCACCGTGGCGATGAGGTTGCTTGCATATGGAGCGCCGACTGACAGTGCCGATGACTATCTCCGCATCGACGAGTCCATCGCTATTGATTGCTTGTACAAGTTCTGCAGGGCAGTGATTGCAGTGTTCGGGGAACAGTACTTGAGATCACCCACTGTTGAAGACACTACTCGGATCCTTGCAGTGAATGAAAATAGAGGATTTCCTGGTATGCTTGGAAGCATAGATTGCATGCATTGGGAGTGGAAGAACTGTCGATTTGCATGGCAAGGAATGTACAAAGGCCACAAAGGAGGATGCACTGTGATACTTGAGGCAGTTGCTACACATGATCTTTGGATCTGGCACTCCTTCTTTAGCATGGCAGGATCAAACAACGACATCAACGTCCTCAACTTCTCAACTATCTTTTCCAAGCTTGTTGAGGGTCATGCTCCCCCTGTGGAATTTGAGATCAGTAGACACCACTACAACAAGGGATACTATTTAGCAGATGACATCTATCCAAGATGATCAACATTTGTGAAGACTATCTCAAGTCCAATGCTCCCCAAGCATTCTCACTTTGCCAAGAAACAAGAAGCTTGCAGGAAGGACGTGGAGCGGGCATTCGGTGTGCTCCAGCAGAGGTTTGTAGTTGTCCAGTTCCCTGCTATGACCTGGTCGAAATATCAGATGTGGGAAGTGATAAACTATTGTGTGGCCTTGCACAATATGATTATCGAGGATGAGAGGAAGGATCCAGTGAATTTGCTCGAGGAGGACGAGCCATACTACAGACAGGATCCTCTTGCCGAGCCTGATCATCAGGTGCCTCCAACCTGGGCTGCATTCATCGCCATGCGTCAGGAGATCCGAGATCCGGCGGTGCATCAACAGCTGCAGGATGATCTTGTTGAGCATCTATGGATACGCAGGGGCAACACGACGTAGATGCCGAGCATGAACTTGCCGAACTTGGCCGAAATATGTTGTACTTTCACTGCATGCCGAACTATGTTTACATTTACGCTGAACTTTGTTTAAATTTTGCCGAACTTTGTTTAAATTTTGCCGAACTTTGGACGTAATTTGTTCTGTATTCATTATATGCCGAACTATGCTGAAATCTGGACGAACTTGAGCCAAATTTGAGCCGAATTTGAGCGGAAACGGACGATCCGGAAACTCAGGCTAGGTACGCGAGTGGGAAACTGGACGTACCCAGGCCAAAAACTTGCACCGTCCGGCCAAAGTTTGGTCTAGATTTCGGCCTGGGTACGCCCAACGAGTGGAGATGTTCTAAGCTTTGATGGCCGAGCCGTCTGCGTAGGCCCCATATCACGAGAGAATTGCTAAACAACGTCGGCAACCTACCGTAGACACTACACAAACTTGTGAAACGTACCCTGCTTGGACTTGTGGTGCCGACAAGCAGCGCCGTTGGTGTTTTCCATGTGCGCTTCGATCGTTCGAGTTTTGCCACATCCATTTCGCTCTAAAACTGGTTGCTTGCAGACGCTAGTATCTCTTTCAGCTTGATCAGGCGTGTACTACGTAGGTAGTAGGTAGCACTTGTAGTACCTGTCGTACGTACGACCCTTCTGATAGGTGCAGCCCAGAGAGGCAGAGAGGATTGTTGTCGTCAGGCAGATGCATGGCAAGCGATAAACGACAGGTGTGTGGCCACGATCATCATCAGATAATAATTGGCATTCAGTGCGATCAATCAGGCCTTAGTGCACGTGCGTGACCAACGGTCTCCACGTTCTACCCGTGCTAGCTAGCTGCCGGTACAAGGTGCAGGGACCCCGCCGTCAATGGACTTCCTGATCTGCAACGGCCGGCGATTTCTGCTGGGACACGCCCGCAAACGGGACGCCATCAGCTCGTCACGCACTCGTTGCTCGTTCGCTTCCACGCGCGCGAGCGCACCTCCGATCGCCGTGTGTCATCGCCCTTGCATTGTTTCCGTTTACACCAGCTGCCTACACACACCAAGATAGCTAGAGAGACGACGATGTACGGTGTTAAGTTTTGACCCAGGAGTGTTGCTTCTGTTTTATAATTTGACTATGTTTGTAGTGATTCCTCAAAAAAAAGTCATGTTGACCTTGATCGGATAGGTCGAAGACGTGTTACACAACAAAAAGGCTATCATAGGCTGCTACACAACAGAAAGCAACACCGAGAGAAGGCTGCACAGCGCGCACTCTCTCTATATACCAAACACTTCCATTCAGACGTTGACAAGTACATGATAAGTAATCATGGACGAATGATTTGACTAACATCAGAAGCACCGGTTGTAATCTAATTTTGTCTCTTCTTTCTCGGGAGTCAACGTGTGGTACCGTGGTAGCTAGGATCGAAGGGTCACGCATATCACATGCGTACAGCCATATCGTCGCCGAAATGCATGCTACTAACTTGAGAAAGAATCCAACGCAAACATGCGCCAATTAGGTGCCGTTTACTACGCTGTAGCATGTCCATCTGTTTTAGGACAAACACGTACACGGTAATCAACATAATTAAGAGGGCAATTCGGACATCAAAAACCTCTTGCGACCATGTCATCAAACGATTTGCTTCACTGTCGTGCCCTAGGGGACGCAGAGAGAAGTCTAGTATATTTTATACTGAACTTTTATACCTCTTTATTACATAGTTTGTTCATACTTAAAATTTTAATGAGTATAACTTCTATTAATTGATTCCCATAGTAAACCACATTATAGTTCTTAGTTATAGGTCACAATATATATTGCTGGAAATTGTATAAAAAGGTTCTCCCCTAATTGTTGTTGTAATAGTGAACAATTTTTTTTTAAAATGGTAAAAAAAGGTTATCCTAGTAAAGAACCACATTTCTTCTTTGTTATACAATATGTTGTAAATAAGGTTTCTTTGAATTAATTTACGGTAGTTGGATAACTTATACAATGTGTATGCATATATTTATGTGTGTGGTTGTACGCATGTGTGTGCATTCCTGTCTATTTTAGTATCCTTAAATATCATGGTAAATATCTCTAAGGCATAAGGTCTATCAGGTATCTTAAAAGTGATTTTTGGTGTATGATTAAGGAATCATATTGATATAATAATGTGCTAGAGTTTGAATTGGACCGTCAATAGACATCTCTTACAGGTTGGATTCATAATAAGTTGAAAGTGTATGCATCATTTGTAATGGGCATTGAAATAGTATCAGTTTTAGGAATAACTGGTGACCCTAATTTAATGTGATCTGTTTATTTGATATGCTCGCATGCAATGCACTTTATCATCTTGCGTATGCTAAAGCTCACACCAATTTCTCAAACACACACGACACGCAGATCACGATGATGCCACCACACGATGATATACACGTTCAGACACTGACGAAGACGATGTGTCAACATCCAGATTTTTTTAATTCCGAATGAGTTGCTTTAGTATGCTGAAAGTTTGGAGTAAACAAAAACTCAATATTGACTTATGCTCTTATTGGTTTTCTTTGGAGTTACTGCTTTTATTTGATCTGGTTGAACAAGATTGTGAACCAACACAATTAATATGCTTATACTTATCATGTCAACAAAATACTCAAAACTATTTACTAAAATACTATCTTGGCAAACCTCCTATTTTTATGTTATCACTTATCCAAAGAAGCCAAGATATAGTTTTTGTATCAAAGCACTATGTTTTCAGAATAATTTATTTGTGAATCTATGGGGACCTATACTATATTTTCTTCTCTCTATTCTCAAAACAAACACTTTCATGAGTATTTTAAGAAACATTTGTTCTAAACATCTTTGAAAAACTGCAAACGAGGAATATATTACCAAATCCTTTGAAAACTGACAAGTTATGTTTTGAAAACATTTTCAACAATCTTGTCATGATCAGGCTTGAGCACAAGTACAACATTGACCTTTTTTATATTTGTGGAGTGATTGTGAAAATATTTTTTTCCTTTCTTAAGAATTGTGTGAAACTCAAAACTTCTAATATAAACCTTCTGATTTATTTTATCCCAAATCATTCCTCTGATCATGCCTCGTGGGAAAAATTCATAGTAGAAGTATTGTATACCAAATTATTTCGGCTCTAAAGCCCTCTGATTGTTTTCATCTTCAAAAAACCCCAAACCAATCTTTTTTGATAAAATATTTTCTGCAAAACAAAAGTTTATTAAAGATCATTTGATGTATTATCGGCATCCCACTGCAAAAATAAACATTTAAAGTTATTTAAGTGTTTATTTTATCTAGTATATGCCATTCATGAGTACTGATCAGCGGTCTCCACGCTCTACCCGTGCTGCCAGCAGTACAAGTACAGGCGTTCGGCCGCCAGTGAACTTTCTCTGCAGATTTTGCACTCGCAACGGCGATTTCTGCTTGGACACGCACATGGCATGGGCAGATCGCGCGGCTCCATCACACGACGATGTACACGCGCACGCACTAGCTAGCTTGTTGGCGGCTCGATCGATCGAGATTGCCGTGTGTCGTGTGGTCATCGCCGCCGGTGGTTGCTTCCGTTTACACACCTACACAAACGCAGCAGAGAGGCCAGTGTTAAGCTTTGACCTAGGAGTTTAGGTTTATAATTTGACGCTATGGGAAAGAAAGTTAGTCGTGCGTGTTGACATCGATAAGCCAAAAGGCGTGTGTCAGTCCCCGTGACTGGTTTCCACGAAACCAGCCGGTAGTGGTACTTGTAGTCGTATGGAGTAGATCCTGCGATCCATGCAGTGTCATCGTTAATACGCGTCTTTTTCTTTGAAGCTGAGGTAATATTTCTGAACACTCCTCCGATCGATTAGCATTCTCGAAGATACAAGGTGGATTTTTCCAGCGTAAGTTAGGCTCTCGGCACCATCTGTACCGTCCGTGTATTAAAAGATCAGTGCGGAAGTCAACTGATCATTGTCTAAAATATATTTGCATTTTAGCCCTCGTACTATTTATATTTTACGATCTGGTCTAGGAGGAGAGGATAACCACCAAACCCCAACCGTACTAACCCTAGACTGCCCCGTGCGGCCGCGCCCCCTCCCATCGCCGCCAGACCTCTCTCTCCCAGCGCCACCACACCTCTCTCTCCCAGCGATCCCACACCTCTCTCTCTCCCCGCACGGCCCCCCTCCACACACGGCCTCCCTCTCTCTCACAGGGCGGCCACGCGGGCTCTTTGCCTCAGCGGCGAAGGCCAGCAGCCACTCGCGCGCTCTCTCCAATGACAATGGTCGGCGTCGGCCACTCGCGCGCGTGGTGGAGGAGGGCCTAGCGCCCCTACGTCTTCGCCCATCCCCCCACAAGCGGCTTGCCGGCTCCGGGCCAGATTTGGAGGATTGAAGGCCTCTCCTTTTCCTTTCTTTGTTCTTTTACTATTTTTGCTCCTTTTCCTTTCTTTTTTTCTTCATGCTTTTGTATTTTTCTTGTTTGGATCCAGTTCTAGTTCAACCGATTTTGTATGAATCTTTGATGTATCTTTCTTTTTTTCTTGTAATTTTATCATAGCGGAAACTTCTGGATTTATCGGAATTTTATCTTTGTGTGGCACGGATTTGTCAACTTTTTTGTTGGATCATGTATGGTTCTTGTGTGAATCTTGATTCACTTGAAAAGATGCTAAGAATCTATAATGAAACATTGTTGGATCTAATGTGAATCTTGTATGTGTCAAGATTTATTTCTTCTATGGTTCTTTCAAGTTTCAGTGAAGTTTCTTACATGTTTTTTGTGGACCATGTATGAAACATATATGTTTTGAGCTGTAGAAAAGCATTATAAATCGTGTATGAAGCATGTATTCTGTTTGTATTAAGATTGTGTATGAAGAAGTATTCTCTCTGTATAAAGACCGTGTATGAAGAAAATCTTACGGGTTAATTTTCATTCTATATCTTTATGAGCTGTAGGAAAGCAAGCTCATGAATCGTGTAGGAAACATGTATTCTCTCTGTATAGACCAGTGTGTCGGTTTCTACTTGTGAATATATTCAATTATGAATCTTGTCTGAAAACTTATGAATCGTGTATGAAGCATGAATGGAACATGTAAGAGAGAATGCATTTATTGAAAAATATACTGTTAAAATAAATATTATCAAAATCTATATTGTTAAATAAATAGTATGATAAAAGTTCTTTTAAATTTGTGTGAAATTGCTTCAATCTTGAATTAAACATCTTTGAGTTTAACGGTTGCAAAATGCTTAATGAAACTTCCCTTGACAGAATTAATATTTTTTGAAACTATTATTTTTTAGATGCATTTTTTGAAATTAGATTGTACATAAAACTGGCTAATTAAATCAACAAAATAATATTTTCTCTCTGTAACAAGTGGGAGGTAAACAACGATGAAATATGTATAAAACACAAAGGCTGAGAAACAAAATTGTAATGGACCCAAGAAGTAAGGTGGGAGGGTTGTTCTGTAAAAGGGATAGCACGAATCTCCAACAAACACTACTAGGAAAATGTTTATAGGTAAACTCAATACTAGTGACACACAGCTAAAACGATGCGCCATTTATATATACTAGTGACACACCCTTTAATGGCGTCCCACTAGTATCCAGATATTAGTGGCGCACACGTAATTCGATGCGTCACTTATATGTGTTGTAGACCTGCATTTGGGCTTTCCCGACTTATAAGTGGCGCACCATGTAAGAGTGGGCCACTAGTATGCCACTTATAAGTGAGGCCGTCTAGACGGTGATAGGTGTACCTTTAGTAGTGGCCCACCATATCTTGGTGCCTTAGTAGTATATGAATACTAGTGAGGCATGAATATGCGGTGCGCCATTACTAGTTGGCAACACTTTTAAGCACATACAGTGTAGCACTTAAAAGAAATCACCAATAATAAAATTGCATGTTTGTTTTTATTTTATACACCATCAAGGGTTATAAGTTCAGGATTTGATTTAGCTTTTGTCTATAAATGTAAGCTTGGTTTTGGACTTTTTTACCAACCCAAACCCTATCGCTATCGATCGAAGCCACCAACCCCCCATCGCGATCCCCACCAACCCCGACCCCTTCCTCCCATCGCCTCCTTCCTCCGCCCCGCTCGCTCTCTGCCCGCACTGAGATGCGCCGCCACCGCCGACATGATCCTCGTCCCCAGGAGAGCTTGATGTCGTGTCTTACTCTTCCGCTCGCCGCCCCTCTCCCCTCTGCGTCCCCTGCTCCGTCCTGTCCCCGCGAGGCAGCGCTCGCGTCCTTGCCGTTGTTCTCCGTTGCCAGTCAAGCAGAGCTCCGCCCTCGTCGCCTCCCTCACCGCCTGTTCTGTACCGCCCGATTTCCCTGTAGGGGTTCGTAGCATGGAAAACAAAAAATTTCTACCGCATGCAAACAAACAAGCCAAGATCTATCTACTAGATTGTAGCAACGAGTCGATAGTGAAACTCACCCTCGAAGATTCCAAAGCGGTTAACGAGAGCAGATTCTCGCGGATGATGTAGTCGTACTCTTGCCGATCTCAAGATCGCGTAGACGATCCTTCTGGCGCTGCGTTCCGGCAGCGCTTCCGCAGTCGTTCACACGTTCGGTACTCGATGAAGACCTTCCTCTCCCTTGTTCCAGCAGGCAGCGGAGGTTGTAGCACTCTCCTCGCGATTCCGGCAGCACAACGGCGTGGTACCGGAAGTAGAGGGGAGATCTCGTAGGGCTTCGCCTTAAGCCGGAGCGAGTATGGTGGACTATGAGAGAGGCCTTGGCGATCTAGGGTTTAGAGGCACCAAGGGAGGAAGCTTGGCCGGCGGCTAGGGCTTGGGGAGAGCCCCAACTCGGCGGCTAGGAGGAAACCCTAGGGCGGCGACGACTTGTGGTGGCCGGCGGCTAGGGCTAGGGTTTGGGTGGTGTTGGGTGTGTGGAAGAGGGGAACCCCTGCCCCTTCTTTTATAGGTGGGAGGGCGCCGGTTGGGAGGAGGGAGTCCTCCCCCAACTCGGCCTCCTTGGCCGGCGGGTGGAGGGAGGAGGACTTCCTCCCCAAGTAGGTTTCCTACTCTCCCTCCACCAAGCAAACTTGTCGTTTGAATTTTCAAATTGGCGTTTGACTTTTCAAACTAGGATTTGATTTCTCCCTTTATTTTGCCTAGCCATGATACCTAGTACATGATGCAACCATTCCATATTGTCATGACATATTCATTTACCCTTCCCCTCCGGAGTGCTGTACCTTCCGGAACCTTCTAGAACATTCCCGATGAAAACACCGGAATCATTCCCCAACTCCGAAACAGGACTTTCCTTATATGAATCTTATTCTCCGGACCATTCCGGATCTCCTCGTGATATCCCGGATCCCATCCGAGACTCCGAACAACATTCGGTCTCTTACTCATCATTGCATAACTACTCAACAACATCGAATCCTTAAGTGTGTCTCCCTACGGTTCGTGAATTATGTGGACATGATCGAGACACTTCTCCGAACAATAACCAATAGAGGAATCTGCAAATTCATATGGCTCCCACATATTTCTACGATTACTTTGCGATCGAATGAACCACTTACATACGAAACCAATTTCTCTTTGTCTCACGATAGTTTACTTATCCAAGGTTTTGATCGTCGGTATCTCTGCATACCTAGTTCAACCTCGTTACCGATGAGTACTCTTTTCTTGTTCCCGTGGTATGTGATCTCTTGTGAGCTAGTCACATGCTTGCAAGCTAATTGGATGACATTCCACCGAGAGGGCCTAGAGTATATCTATCCGTCATATGGATGGACAAATCCCACTCTTGATCCATGTGTCTCAACCCATACTTTCCGAACACTCAATGTCACCTTTATAGCCACCCAGTTACGGTGTGGTGTTTGATGTCATCAAAGCATCCTTCCGGTGATGGTGATAAGCATGATCTCATGGTCGAAGGAATTAGGTTACTATGTATCAGAAATCTTACAGCAATTGAACTATTAAAGTGATTTGATCTTTATGCTATGCTTATCTATAGGAGTATGTCCATCATATCATTCTCCTAATGATATGACCTTGTTGTTAATAACATCTCAATGTTCATGATAGGGAAACCACAAACATCTATTAACCAACAAGCTAGTATTATGAAGAGGCTTTACTAGGGACTCTAATTTAGTTTACAAATCACACAAGTATTAATGTTTCTGGTTAATACTGTTATAGCATGAATGTAAACATTTATCATAAACACAAAGATATAATAATAACTACATTTATTATTGCCTCTAAGGCATATCTCCAACATTCCCCACTCTCTCATATGCATAGGTCTGGCGCCGTTGTAGAACCATCGCCGGCCGCTCCTCCCCTCTTGAACGGCTGAGGCCACCAAAATCGTCATGGCGCGGGCAGGCGGCAAGAAGGCAGACTGTGCATGCGTCGATGTAGCGGCGCCGCACTATAGCTCCGGGACGTCTCCACTACCACCGCAAAGATCTGGGGTATGTTCCCTTTATCGGATTATCCATGTGGTATGGTCATATATTTGGGTCCCAATTCGTCAATTTCTCTAATTCGTTTCATACCAGTAAACAAATTTAAATAGATAAGTGTCGATCTGACTTTTCTAAAAGCACTACTAGTTGTTATTGTTACAATTCTAGGAGTAATAAACCTGATCTGGTATAGAAATCCTAACCATTATTATTGAATGTGGATTTTAGGAGTAAGAACCATGACCTGGTACGGAAATACGTACAATATTACTAGATTTTCAGCAGTACAAAGAGAAATGTTATTCCAACATGATCATTTTTGTTTATGTCTTCCCTGGATGTACATCGGAAAAGAGATATTGTTTGCGTTTCTTAGGCCCTCTATAAATGTTCAGTTAGGGTTTGTACTACTCTGAAATAATTCCTAGGCTCTAAACTCTGAGAGCATGTACAATGCAAGGTGCTTAGGATTGTGCTTAGAAAAATAAACCGGTTTTTCTTTTAGCACTGGTGCTTATTTATATTAGGTAGATGCCTAACTAAGCACCTCTTCTATAGAAATAAGTACCAATGCTTTGCATGGTTGGTTTATTTTTGTAAGCACTCCTCTAAGCACCTCCCATTATACATGCTCTAAGGCAGCAGTGGCGGTAGCTCGGTGTGAATGCATCAGTGTACTGACGCTGCCGTTGGCAGGCGGAGCCAACTCGTCATAAGTTCATCAAAGTAGTGACGTCGACATCAGCATCGTAGCAGCTTAGGAACCGACCATCTACAGCATCTAAGCATCTTCATCAATAAAGGTTATATTTGATTTTTATATTTTGTCACCACTTTTTTCCCAACTCCTTTTGAAAGTCACTGGGAGATAGGTATCACCAAAAGTTTTGCACGTGCTGCTGTTAAAAGGGTAAATAAACAAACTGATATGCTCCATCATCTGATCCTTAATTAGAAAACATAAATTGAAGAGAAAAGTGCCCTTACTATGTCCACTGAACTTTGTCAAAGCAATACTGGTGGTTCTTGAACCTGATTTTGTTTGCTGCAATCATATGAAATTAACACCTTTTGATCTGTGCTGCTTACCTGCTTGTTAATAGGTTAGATCAACTTATTTGTTCTCTATGTCTAAAGCAACATCCTGGATGAGTGAAGATATATAACTAATAAGAGACCGAGAGAATATCCGATGAATGGCAGCAAGTGATGACCACAATGTCTTGATGTTTCTTTTCTTTTGTATGTATATCTGAAACAAAATGTTGTTCATGTTTTTGCAGGTCTTTTCTTTTGTTTGTTCTTCAAGCTAGTGAGTTGCATTATATTTCTCTTTAGCAAAGCTGTGATGTCTCTTTTACAGACAGGCGGTCAAGTTATTGAATTAAGCCAAGAATTATTATCCTCCGAATGCTTTGGTATACAACCCCACAATGTTTAT
Source organism: Avena sativa (assembly GCA_916181665.1). NCBI lineage: Eukaryota > Viridiplantae > Streptophyta > Magnoliopsida > Poales > Poaceae > Avena > Avena sativa. The sequence continues at coordinate 309,857,390 of OV702284.1, read as the reverse complement.
TCAGTTCAATTGTTGGATGGAAGTGTGGGGAGCAATTGCAGATACAAAACTATGGCCTAGATAACTCCAAATCAGGGTTCAAATAGTGGGAATCTTGTTTACATTATCTTATTAATGAATCCATACACATAACGATAGCTTGATTAGGAGTATCCTAACTCGGGTCAAGGATTTATTAGTAGAGGGGCAGCAAGGTATTGGTGTTTCATCTCCACTCAAGGTCTTCGCCACGGTAAAGGCAAGTGCATGTTAGGATGGTGCGCATCGTGTGACGCCCCATCGCAAACTAATTACTTACCATTTAAATGTTATCTTCTGTAGCCTTTGATACCTTATATTGGTAACACCTAGATTCATGTTTCATGGACGGCTCAGTCAAACCTAGTTTATTACTTTAGTTTATTCAATATCTAATGATCGACCTCAAGAGCACGTTCTTATGTGGTGCTTGTGCCTTGGAGGCCCTTTTACTAGAAACCACTAGACCGAGAGATCTTATTGATTGTTACATGTAGTGCTGTCAGGAATACACTACTGTTACTTTGACCAATGTTCTTAGAACTCCTTTTGAGCTATAGGTCTGGAAAGTTGTATTATTTTAATTTTTTAGATTCGCCATGTACCTAACTTCCTATGAATAATGTCTTATGCTTGTGATTGAAAAATAGTGTACTGAAACTCTTGTAGTTTGAAAGTTGTTCATTGAAACTATTGTATTCTCTGTTTATTGAACTCACTAATCACTATTGCTTAGGGTGTTTAGTTAATTCTACTTTGGAGTTACATAGAAGGAATGTTGTTAATGCTGATGTACATTATTTTTGTTTCATTTTGCAGGGATAAAGTGAAGAAAAAGAAGAAAAGATTACTAGAAGACTAGTTTTAGCCTTTTTTATTTCCTTTTGTTCCATTTTGCGGGGATAAAGTGAAGAAAAGATTACTAGAAGACTAGTTTTAGGCTTTTTAATTTCCTTGCGATTTTTCTTTTCCTGGATACTTGTAAAGACATTGTAATATTCTTATTGTAATAAAAATTCTGATTCCATTTCATTTATTGTATTTAAATTATTTTTCCATTTAGAGTGTTTTCTATAAATTCATTTTATTGTTTTCTAAATACATTACAAGTGGCCCGCCATTTTTTTATTAATGGCGCACCTATATAAGTGGAGCACCATCCAGGTGCGCCACTAGTATATATTATTAGTGAGGCACCATGGAGGTACGCCACTAGTATATATTACAAGTGAGGCACCACCAAGTGCACCACTAATAAACTATACTAGTGGCGCCTCGCTAGTGGCCCACCACTAATGGGTCACTAATGTCTAAATTCGGTGTCTCACTAGTAGGGTATTTCCTAGTAGTGAAATAGAGGGCAGAGATGGTGCCGAGGGCCCAATTTAAGGGGGTAATTGCATTTCCCTCGAAGATACCCAATTTTATTCAACCAGTGCATGCAAACGTCTCAGAAAGAATAATGGAGCTAAGCTAGCTTTGAGTTTACCACTTCAAAACCTTTGAACTTAATTGCTAGATTAGTCGAAGAACATGATCAAAAAAGGGAATCTTAAGATACTAAGAGCATCTCTAACTGAACTTCTATCCATGACCGGATGACTTTTTTGATCCTCTATCTGCCGAAACCGCCTCTAACCGAAGCCGCATATTCGGTTAGAGGACTTAATATAGGATAGCGACTCCTAAAATCTCCCCTCTCTCCCAAATATGCTCATCCGCCAATTCGCAAGCAGCGGAGGAGAAGAAGAAGAGGAAGGCTGTTGCCGCCTCCGCAACTTAGCCGTCGACCACGACAACTAAGGGCAAGTCGTCTGCCGCATCCAATGCCACGCCGTCGTCCTCCTCGACGGTCACCGTCGCACCTCAAGTTGGCCCCTGTGAGGTGATCGATGAAATTCCCTATGACCTCAACTTTAGTGGCGACAAAGAGGTGGCCGAGGAAGAGGAGGCTGATGCGACCACCGCCGACTACTTGGCTGGGGAAGAGGAGGGCAACCAGGATGCCGAAAAATAGGATCTTGGCCCGAGTTGATGGTGGTGGTGGTGGTGGTGGCCGAGGTGGTCTTTGAGGTGGCCGAGAGGGTGGTGACCGAAATGGTGGTGGCTTAATGTTGTGCTTTTGGATGATGTGATGTACTTTGGATAATATTTATGCATGTTTGTATTATGGATATTTGAACTATGATGATGGAGGTTTCAAACGATGCTTACTATTTTATTTAGTCCTTTAATATCATGTTTTCTCGTGTTTTTAGTCCTCTAAGATATAGGGGATGGGTTAGAGATGTTATAACATAAAGCATGAGAATACTACACAACTTTCTATGTAGACTCTCTCTCTCTCTCTCAAAAGTCCAAACACTTGCACACAAGAAGATATTAGAAAGACGAGAGAGACATTTAGACGTTGACAAGTACGTCCGCATAAAGTTACCGGCCGAAACTTTCCATCGGCACATGCTAAGTAATCATGGACGAATGATTTGACCAACATCGCAAGCACAGGTTCTAATCAAATTCTGCTGCTAGGTAAGCCGACGGCCGTTGTCGGCGTATAGAATATGCCGATGGCCATCTTTTGCCTGACAGCTATTCCTGAGCAGCAGGCTTTGATGCCCAAGATCGGGTGTGGCACCGGTCAAGCTCCTCGTTGTTGATGGACTACAAAACAACATCGGCAACTTATCATAGACAGTACTCTCTTCGTCCGCAAATAAGTGTACATCTAGCACTCTAAATTTGTTCCAAAAAGAGTGTACATCTACAATACCAAGACACTAAATAAATATAATTAGCTCCTCGTAATCATTCCCCCACCTCATCCTCCAATCTCTATTCTTGTCCTCCATATCATCCATCAATCCTCACTCTTCTCCTTTCTTTATAATGGATAGAGCCTCATAAAAGAAGAGAGAGAACTAATTTGTCTAGTATTCCTAGATGTACACTTATTTGCGGACAGAGGGAGTACACAAGCTTGTGAAACGTGCTATGTTTTGACCGGTGGTGCGTCGATCGCCCCACAAGCCGGGACATTGGTGTTTTCCATGTGCGCTTTTATCGTTAGAGTTTTGCCACATCGATCCGTTTCGCTCTCAACTACTCCCTCCGTCCGCAAATAAGTGTACATCTAGCTTTTGTTTAAGTCAAACATAACTAAATTTGACCAATTTTATAGAGAAATATAGGAACATATATTACATTAAATTGACATATTATGAAACTAGATTTAAAAATAAATCTAATGGTAACAATTTAGTGTTATAAATGTTGGTATCGTTGTTCTAAAAAGTTAGTCAAATGTAGTAAAGTTTTGACTTAAGACAAGGCTAAAAATACATTTATTTACAGAGGGAGGGATTAGGCCGGTTGCACACGCATGCACTCTACTTACCAGTATGTGTCTCTTTCAGCTTGATCAGGGATGTACGTAGCTTGCACTAGTAGTACCTGTCGTACCACCCCTCTGATACGTGTGCATCAGATAGCAGCTATCCCACACATAGGATTGTTGTCGGCAGGCAGATGCATCAGACTGCAGACTGCTTAGTCTGATATACTCCCTCCGTTTGGAAATAATAAGATGTTTTAGGTTTATGAATAAGGTATATCTATACATCTTTTAGTGTCTAGATTTATTTAAACCTATACACTAAAACATGTTTAGATACATCTTCTTCACAAACCAAAAACATCTTATATTTCTAAACGGAGGGAGTAGTAGCACCACGATCATCAGTTAATAGTTGAGATTCAGTGCGATCGATCAAGCCTTATTAGTGCATGCACGTGACCAAGGGTCGTCTCCACGTTCTACCCGTGCTAGCTAGCTGCCGGTACTACGTGCAGGGGCCCGGCCGGCCGCCACTGGACTTCCTCATCTGCAGATTTGGCACTAGCACCGGCCGGCGATTTCAGCTGGGAGTGTTAGAAAGTATGGAGAGGTAAACGAGGGAAGAAAATCAACCAACTTTATTGATCAGGATCGAATCCTTATATTGTATACAATAGGGACGTCTTTAAAGGACGCGCCGATTACAATGTCGGTTTTGGAGACGATGCTCCAGGTTGTAACTGCCTAAGGCGGTTCCCACGTACGTGGGATTACAAGCGTGGACTAAGCGGGAATTATTCCTTAATTAATGATTATTAATTATTTATAACACTCCCCCTAATCACCGCTTCACTATATAAGGATCCTTCATCTTGATTTAAGTCTCCTCCAAAAACCCCGTGGGAAAAATGTGAGGAGTATGGTAGGATATGCTGTTAAAACTCCTTCAAAAACCCTGTGGGAAAATAAGGAGAAAATGACACAACATATAATGATTATCGCCTCTATTAACTCAATATGAAATAAATCCATAGAATCTAGAGGTCAATAAATATGTCGTTTATACCATCTTAAAAAACCCGATGGGGAAAACGGATAGTATGACATATGATCTTATGTTGATATTACCTCATTAAAAACCTTAATGAGAACCTGTAAAGTAAACTCATTTAAGGTAAAAAGAGTGTAATATGATGCTTTGAACAGGAATAGTTCAGGAAGATACTCCCCCTGATTCTTGCAAATCTCGAAGCCGTCGCATACCAATTCCATGAATATATTTCTGGAATGTTGAAGTTGGTAGAGACTTCGTGAATAGGTCAGCGAGATTATCACATGACTTTACTTGCAAGATGTTTATTTACCCGCTCTTTTGGAGCTCATGGGGATAAAACAATTTAGGGGCAATATGCTTAGTGATATTGCTCTTGATATATCCTGTTTGCATCTGTGCAACACAAGCAGCATTATCCTCATAGATAATGGGTAGGTGATTCGATAGAATCAATTCCACATGACTGTTGTATGTGGTTTATCATTCTGCGAAGCCACACACATTCGCGTGATGCCTCATATAATGCAATTATTTCAGAATGATTGGTAGATGTTGCAACCAGAGTCTGTTTCGAAGACTTCCATGATATAGCAGTTCCACCATGTAGGAACACAAAGCCGGTCTGTGATCTGGCATTATGGGGATCAGATAAGTAGCCAGCATCAGTGTATCCAATCATATTGGAGTCCAGATTTCTCTGAAACTGAAAGTATAGGCCAAGATCCTCTGTGCCTTGGAGATATCGAAAAACATTCTTGACTCCTGACCAATGGCGTTTGGTGGGAGTTGCGCTGTGTCTAGCAAGTAGATTCACTGCAAATGCGAGGTCAGGTCTCGTACAATTTGCAAGATACATGAGCGCACCAATGGCACTGAGATATGGAACCTCGGGTCCCAACATCTCTTCTCCATCATCCCTTGGCCTGAACGGATCTTTCTCTACGTCTAGAGAACGAACCACCATGGGAGTTTTAGATGGATAGGATTTGTCCATATTGAATTTCTCCAATATTTTATGGATATAGGCAGCTTGGTGTACCATTATTTCTGAGGGAAGGTGCTCGAGTTGGAGACCCAAGCAAAATTTGGTTTGACCCAAATCCTTCATCTCAAATTCTGTCTTTAGATGATTTCGTGCTTCATCAATATCTTGTGTGTTGCCAATAATGTTGAGATCATCGACATACACTGAAATGATGCAAAATCCTGAAGAGGACTTCTTGATGAAGACACATGGACAGTCATCATTGTTAGAGTAACCCTTCTGAAGAAGGAACTCACTAAGTCGGTTGTACCACATCCGTCCCGACTGTTTTAAGCCGTATAAAGACTTGTTCAGTTTTACACAGTACATGTTGCGTTTAGCGCTTGCATTCGGGACAGAGACTCCATCAGGAACCTTCATGTATATGTCCGAATCTAGTGACCCGTAAAGATATGCGGTCACGACATCCATCAACTGCATAGATAGATGATTTTGCACTGCCAGAGATATAAGATATCGGAAAGTGCACTCATTACTGGAGAATATGTCTCATTGAAATCAATGCCGGGTCTCTGCGTGAAACCCTGTGCTACGAGCCTCGCTTTGTATCTCACCACCTCATTGTTCTCATTCCGTTTCCGGAGGAAAACCCATTTGAATCCCATAGGGAAAACATTGGGAGGTGTTGGTATTGCTTCTGTGAATACCTTCCTTTTATTGAGCGAAGCAAGTTCTGCTTATATTGCTTCCTTCCATTTAGGCCAGTCGGAGCGTTCCTCACACTCAACAATAGTCCTTGGATCATGATCATTGAGAAGGGTATCAACAATTGTAGCAGAAAAATAAGTGTCGACAATCGTAGACTTACGGTTGAATGATTCTCCAGAATCGATATAGTTGGTGGATATCTCATGCACCCTTGATGACTCTGCGTGATTTCCCAATACGCGTGAGTCTAGGTGTTCCGATGTCCCAGCCAGTGTGTGCAAGCTGGAGCTGGGTTGTGGAGGTTGCCCTTCCACTGGGTGTATACTACCCATAAGGTGTTCGTCAACGTTGAGCTGACTTGCATTTACTGATTTGGAGGATTTTCTCCTCTCTCTCCTTTGTTGCTTGCGAGAAGCAGGTTCCGGGTCAGTGGCCGTACTACTCCCCCTCTTTTTAGGATCAGGGAGTTGAGTGGTTTTTGTTGGTACCTCCACTCTTTCGGGCACATTTCTGGTTGGTTTCCAGGATTTAGTAACACCTTTTAGATCAGTAAATGAATCTGGCAGATTATTTGCAAGATGTTGCAAATTGATAATTTTCCGAACTTGCAGTTCGGTCTCTTGGGTACGTGGATCAGAGGTTGAAATGACGATAGCATTCCAATCAATTTCCGGGCATTCTTTCTGGTACTTGCAATCTCCCCCTAATGCCGGAAAATGTTCCTCATCAAATATGCAATCAGCGTGACGGGCTGTGAATAGATCCCCAGTAAGGGGTTCCAGGTACTTAATAATCGACGGCGATTTGTACCCCACATAGATCCCTAGTTTTCTGTGTGGGCCCATGGATGTCCGCTGTGGTGGTGAGATCGGGATGTATGCAGCACATCCGAACTTACGCAGATGGGAAATGCTGAGAGGATTTCCGCATACCAATTGCAGAGGGGAAGTACTGTGATATGCAGTAGGTCGCAATTGGATTAGGTCAGCGGCGTGTAAAACCGCGTGACCCCAACACGAAGTTGGCAAGCTGCAATTCATTAACAAAGGTCTTGCAATGAGTTTGATCCTCTTTATTAGGGACTCAGCCAAACCATTTTGAGTGTGGACATATGGAACAGAGTGCTGAACTTTAATCCCCAAGGCCATGCAATAGTCATTGAAGGCACGCGAAGAGAATTCTGCAGCATTGTCCATGCGAATTGATTCAATTCGACTTTCTAGATAATAGGCCTGTAACTTAATTACTTCCCTCATTATCTTGGCAAATGCATGGTTTCGTGTGGAAAGAAGACACACATGTGACCATCGTGTAGATGCGTCAATCAAAACCATGAAATACCTGAATGGTCCAAATAATGGTTGGATAGGACCACAAATATCACCATGAATTCGCTCAAGGAACTGAAGTGGTTCAACTTGTATTTTGAGGTGCGAAGGCCTTAAAATTAGCTTCCCTGTGGCACATGATGTACACACAAAGTCTGATGACTGAGGGAATTTTGACTCATGCAAATTATGACCAATGGAATTGCTAGTAATCTTCCGCATCATCCCGATACCGGGATGTCCTAGACGATCATGCCAAGTTTGAAATGCGTTAACATTCTGGAATATTACCTTGTAAGCAACATGTTCTACGGGCTTGATGTACGTATAGTACAGTCCGGACGACAAAGAAGAATTTTTTTTCAAGTACTTGCTTGCCATATCCGTTATCTTTTATGAAGAGCAGGTACTCTTCTTTGTTGTCTTCATGGGTTTCAATGTGAAAGCCATTCTTACGGATATATCGATAACTGATTAAGGTACGCGACGAATCGGGATACAACAAGGCATCCTCAATTGTCACTTGTGTACCGTTTGGGAGGGTAAATATGGCACGTCCAGTGCCAACAATTACCGTATCGCGTCCAGCGATAGTCAAAATATCTCCATTCATCTTTTTCAGAGTCTGAAAATATTTCAACTCCCTAAGTATAGAGTTTGTGGTAGCACTGTCTACAAGGCATAATTCCTCTTCCATCGGATTGTCCCCGTAGAGAACTCTGCTTGTAGTTCCGGCGATCGCCGGAGTTTGCCTGTTCTCCTTGATCTCGAAATCGCTCAGAGGAGAGCGTGCTGATAACGTGTTAGAAAGTATCAAGAGGTAAACGAGGGAAAAGAATCAACCAACTTTATTGATCAGGATCGAATCCTTATATAGTATACAATAGGGACGCCTCCAAAGGACGCGCCGATTACAATGTCGGTTTTGGAGACGACGCTCCAGGTTGTAACTGCCTAAGGCGGTTCCCACGTAGTGGGATTACAAGCATGGACTAAGCAGGAATTATTCCTTAATTAATGATTATTAATTATTCATAACAGGGAGAACGCGCGCACACGGGAGGGGTCAGCTCGCACGACGCCATCAGCCCGTCGCGCCACGATCGACGTACGGGATTGCCGCGTGTCGCGTGGTCATCGCCGTTACGTTGCTTCCGTTTACACCAGCCTACGTACTCGCACGCACATAGAGAGACGCCAGTGTTAAGTTTTGACCTATAGGAGCTTAGTTTTTGTATAATCTGACTCTACTATGAGAAAGAAAGTCGAAGTAAGTCGTGCTGAACTCGATCGGCCAGATCGAAAACACGTGTGAATCAATCAACCGGCGCATGCAAACTTTTCTTCGGTCTCGGCAAAGAAGAGAGAGAGAGAGCTAAGCTAGATTCAATACTGTTTTGTCACTTTAAACCTTTCAACTTGATTGCTAGATTGGCCGAACAAAAGTGGCATGATCAGGAAAAAAAAAGCAATCTTATAAGTTGCTAACACAACAGAAAGCAACGCAAGAGAAGGCTGGGCAGCTTTCTAGATTCTATCTCGCAGAAAAGACAAAACAGACTTTCACACAAGAAAATATTAGAGAAACAACGGAGACATTCAGACGTTGACAACTCCATCCGGATAAAGTTACCAGCCGGAAGATTTCATTTAGCACGTGCAAAGCAATCATGGACGAATGATTTGCTGACCAACATCGCAAGGACCGGTTTTCTAATCAAATCTCCCCGCTAGGTAAGCCGACGGTAGCCGTCGGCATAGATTTGGGTTTCTCGACAGCCCAAGGTAATAAGTCGACGGCGGCCTTTAGAGAGAGCTATGCGGACGGCTATTCCTGAGCCGTATAGTAGGCTTTGATGCCCGTATGCCGATGATGGTTCCATAAATAGCCGTCGGCATACAGGAAAGCCGTCAGTATTGCTAGAGAATTTCTCAACACCAACACGATCGGGTATGGAACCAGGGGACGCTACACAAACTTCTGAAACGTACCCTGCTTTGACAGGTGGTGCGATCGATCGCCCGACAAGCCTCGCCGTTGGTGTCTTCCATGTGCGCTTCGATCTTTCAAGTATCGCCACATCTGAATCACTCTAAAACTGGTTGCTTGCAGACGCACTCTAGTTACATATGCATGTCTCTTTCAGCTTGATCGGGGAGTAAGTAGCACTAGTAGTACCTCATCTCAAAAAAAAAAAAAAAAAAAAAAAGCACTGGTAGTACTACATGTCGTAGGACCCCTTCTGATAGGCGGTGCATCAGACAGCAGCCCAGAGAGTATTGTTGTCGTCAGGCAGATGCAATGGTAAGCGATAAACGACAGTTGAGCTGCCACAATCATGCATCAACGAATATAATTGGCATTCAGTGCGATCGATCAAGCCATAGTGCCTGCGCGTGACCAACGCCCGGTCTCCACGTTCTACCCGTGCTAGCTGCGTGCCGGTACTACGTGCGGCCGCGCCACTGGACTTCCTGATCGATCTGCCGATGAATTCGGCACACGGCGATTTCTGCTGGGACAGGTACGCGCGCACACGGGACGCCGTCAGCCCGTCACGCGCTCGTTGCTTGTTCGTTCGCTTCCACGCGCGCGTGCGGCTCGGGATCGCCATGTGTGTGTCATCGCCAACGTTACGTTGTTTCTGTTTACACTTGTGTACCCACAGGCGCATGGAGAGACGCTGACCTCGGAGCTTAGCTTTTACTGTATTTAATTTGACTCTATGAGAAAGAACAGTCGAAGTACGTAATTAAGTCGATCGTGTTGACCTAGATCGGCCAAAAACCGTGTGTGAATTAATCAAGCGGCGCATGCAAACATTTCTTCGGTCTCGGCTAAGAAGAGATGAGAGCTAAGCTACCTTCAAAACTGTTTTGCCACTTTTATACCTTTGAACTTAATTAATTGAAAGATTGATCCAGAAATGCAACACCACACCTATGCTGGCCTCCCGGCATTATCATTACCATCGAGTAGAGATTCGTGTAAACTATTTTACAAGAGAATCCTTCCACCTTAGTCTAAATTAATTCATACGAGATTTATTAGAGAACTAAAACTGCTTTGAATCTTCCAAACACATACACGATTCAATAGCAACTGTAGAACAAGTAAAAAAACAACCAAATTAATTAACGGTAGAAAAATTAAGAAAAATAACCAAAATTAACTAAATTTTAAAGATACATATAAATTTCAGCAGATCCAATCAAGAAACATAGTACAGGTTTCACTATCAGGCAGAGGTCAGATTGTTTCCAACCTTTTAGACGAGTTTAAGTGCAAAGGTGTGATGGTTATGGTTGTTGACTTCGTAGATTCTACACCAACGGCCCCGATACTTTACCGTCGGCGTATGAAAAGGCCGTCGGCCTATTTAGTTATTCCCGTAGTGAACTAACGTGCGACACGGAAGATACCGGAGGACCAAGATACGTATGATAAGAAAAAGGCAATCTTACAAATATGACGGGAAGCAACACAAGAGAAGGCTGCACAGCTTTCTATAGACTCTCTCTCTCTCACGCAAAAAAGACCAAACACTTCCACACAAGAAAATATTAGAAAGACCAAAGAGGCATTCAGACGTTGACAAGTCTGTCCAGATAAAAGTTACGGGCCGAAGCTTTCAATCATAGACGAATGATTGGACCAACATCGGAAGCACCGGTTCTAATCTCAAATCTTGCATATCCTTTCTCGGGAGTCAACGCGTGGTAGCACACGGAGTTAAACAACGCCGTTCACTGTGCTGGGAGCTTCGACGGGAGGGACACGTACGTCACACGCGTATGGTCACGTGTCGTCGCTGCCCGAAATGCATGCTACTCTAGCTCGAGAAAGAGACCAATGCAAATAGCAGGCCCATCCATTTTATTAGGACTACTACCGCATCTGCAACACGCAAGCCCTTCGTTCGAGGAAAGGAAGTACCATCTCGAATGTGAAGACCCGGAACATAAGTTGAGTGAACATCATCGTCATCATCGGTAATTACTTTCCTCCGCTTCAAAACACTTACACGATTTTTTGTTTAAATTTAAAGCAAAAAATCTAAGAATATTTGTGTTTTTATATCTGCTCTTGATTATGCATGAAGCTTGATCCTTAAGGTCATGTATGAACAGATATTCGTGTAGTTCAGGATTTGAAATCCAGATGTTGCGTCCGTAAATGCACTTCGTCAACCACGTGGAGTATTTACGGTACTCCTAGTCATTTTTTACTATTTGGAAGTTATTAAGATATTATAAACAAAATGTTGACGCATATACCTCCCAAACTCGCGGAACTGGAAATACAAGGACGGCCAGGATTGACCGATACCCTTTGATTCACATGGCGGGAAGGGGTATCGGCAAATCCTAGTTGTCCTTGTGTTTTTAGTTTCTTGGGTTTGGGAGGAGGGTGGGAAGGTTATCGGTAAACCCTAGCCGTGTCAGACATTATTGTATGTGTCTCCTAATCTTCTGTTTAGATACCGAACAAGTTTTCTCTCTTCGTTTCCTCTTATTGCAACTCCTGCTGTAATTGCCACGGGTGGGGCTTTTCCACCCTCTATAAACACGCAACCGATCCCCTCAACAGGGGCATCATTTCCCTCAACAATCGACATGGTAATTAGAGCATCTTCTTCCCTTGTCTAGCCCGATTCAATTCCACAAACCAGATTTCCAAATTGTCGTGGTTTCGATCGCCGGCTCTCAAAATTTTTTCGGTCGCTAGGGTTACGATCCCCGACTGAACCTTGATACGTCGAAAACATATCTATAATTTTTGATAGTCCATGCTTGTTTAGTATCTACTTTTCTTTCTCTACACTTTGAGGTGTTTTTATATGTTTTCTGGTACTAACCTATTAATAAGATGTCACAGTGCTAGTTGCCTGTTTTCTTCTGTTTTTGGTTTCATAAAGGCAGAAAATCAATATTCTCGGAATTGGACGGGAAAAAAGCCAAAGTCCATATTTTACCGTGGGGAACACGGAGCCAGAGTACGAGACGGAGGGGAGGCACCATGGGGCCACACCCCCTGGCGGCGCGGGCTAGGGTTAGCCGCGTCTGGGGGGTGTGACCACCCTGGCCGCCCCCTGCCTCGCCTCTTCGCCTATAAAGACCCCCCGATGCCAAAACCCTAAGTACCCGATCAATATTCCACGAAATTGTCTGTAGCCGCCGCCACCATCGTCCCTAGATAGGGGAGATCTGAAGCTCTTCCCGGCACCCTGCCGGAGGGGATATCATCCCGGAGGCCTTCTTCTTCATCATGCCAGCCTCCGGTATGAAGCGTGAGTAGTTCCACCTTGGACTACGGGTCCATGTAGTAGCTAGATAGTTGTATTTCCTCCTTTGTGCTACCATTTTTAGATCTCGTGAGCTCCGTTCATGATCAAGATCATCTATTTGTAATCATGCATGTTGTGTTTGCGGAGATCCGATGGATATTGAGATTACTATGTCAGATTGATTAATGGTTTTGTCTTACTGGTTCTATCATGTCTGTGTTGTTTGTGATCTTACATGCTCTCCGTTTCTAGTAGCTATCTTGGCCAAGTAGATGCTAGTGACTCCGAGTGGAGGTATTTATGCTAGATAGTGGGTTCATGCCTCTATTTAATCTAAGAGAAGTGACAGAAATCTCTAATATTGTAGATGTGTTGTTGCCACTAGGGAGAAAACAGTGGTCTCTTGTTCATGGAATAAGTGGAATATTTACCTTACACAGTTTGCTTATAGCATTTATCTGTTGCTTGCAACTTAATACTGGAGGGGTGTAACACCCCAGCATTAGAGCTTAGAAATAAGCTGAACATAGATGTGTGCATTGCATTCATGCATAGAATATCTGAATAATTTTCGCGCTTTTGAATAAAAACTTGACAAAGTGATAGAAGCTCCTCTTAACTTGATGGAATTGAAGTAGATCATCAAGTTGACTGCGATAAGTTTCAATATGATCTTTGCTAAAACCTTATTTTGGGTAAACATAATTTGATCTAAGGGTAGATCAAATGTAATAAAATTAAACCCTAATACATTACTTAATGATTTATATTTGATCCTTAGGTGATCATATCATAGTATTCATTATAATCACTCATGAGTACCAAGTTAAGGATATAACACAAATAATAAGAATGTAACAACTATATCTTAATCTCATCTATTTCTACCATGAGTGTCATGGTAATACCTAACCTTAATTCGGTAGTAAGATTGAGTAGGAAAGAAACCAAGTCAAGATTATTCACCATATACCTTTCTGTCCATATCAAACTTTACCATTCCTATTGGAAACATATTCCAATATCTGTTGTTCATCAATGTTGAGTAATCAACTATTGATTCATCAATTCTTAATCTATCAATTCTTGACCTATTAACTCTTGTCCTTATCATAGCATTCACTTAAGTCCTTAGAGAATGAAGTAAGAAGTAGTAGATTGTAATGCTAGTATTAGATATCATCTATAGGATGGGAGTGATTGAAGGAAATCAAATCATTATGGTAACAAAGAAGATTACAAGGATGAAGTCTGAAGATAAGTTACCAGGAGTAGTCCTATTGGATAAAGTAGGTATAATCAATGAATTATATCTCTTAATCCAATAGAGCTAAACATAAGATAATCATAATACAACTGTAATGTTGTATGGATGGAAGCCTTGTTCAGTCAACTGGAAACCTAAATCATAAAGGATCAAAAGATTATAATGACCATGCTTTACTCACCAATATTGAATGCTTATACCATGTATAAGTGACATTGGTGGATAAAACATGATTGAACCATAGTATAGATATAATATCATAGATTAGTCATTACAAGTCACAATAATATAATGTGAGGTTGGAATGTTAGATATTGGAGTTAAGTAGATATAAGATTGTATGTCTAAGATGAAGTTAGAGCAACATTGGATAATAGAGGTAGTAGTTTCCTCTTTGGAAATACTAAGCACTTGAGGTGAAGTAGGATTTGATGTATATCTAATTATAAATACATCTACTTGATTAATGTCAGTGGTGGATGATTAAGGAAGAGTATGATTGGAGTTAGAAGTAACCACTTGTTGGATTGGAGATGGAGTTATAAGTAACTACTTATTGGATGGGAGATTATCAGTAGTAGAGTAGGTGATATAACCAAGTCTGGATAAGTGAAGATTATGAAAAGCTTTAGTGACAAGCTCATTGGATTTATCAATGGGTTTAGAAGAATAAAAGGTGGATAAGAATATTTTTGTGAAGTAAAGCTCATCATGTTAACACATGATGATGGATAGGAAGAAGTAGAATATCTAGGAAAGGAATTCCTTAATCAGAAGTCCAGAATTATGAAGTATGGGATATAGGAATCCTTGTTAAACATTAAACCCTAAATCTTAACCAAACATAAAATCTATTTCCTCTATTTTAATCAATCATCTTATTTCTACAATGCTTCATAGGAATATTTTCCTATAGCAAATCCCTTAAGCACATCTTTATCATTTCTAATTATCATAACCATATGTGCTTAGGAGTTATCTTTATCAAATCCTTTTCATGAAACATTCCAGATAATAACTTTCTATTTTAAATGGTGATATCTTTAATGATCACCAATATAAATGGCTAGTGCTCCAAACCATCATCCCCTAATATTATGTCCCTCTTTTAACCACACTTAAGAAAGTAGTGAATAACTAGTTCAAGAAATAATCTATGGATATTTTTTTATAAGTAGGGTGGATAGGATTCACCTGTTAGTGAATTGTGAGTAAAAGAATTTACCATTTTAAGAACCTTAATAATTAAAACATCTTATATAATGATTACTATATAATAACAAATATGGTTATACTCTATGCATATCCTTAGCTATATTAAACCATTACAATCACACTCATAAAGAAGAAATAAAAATCATTTTATAAGTTCTCAATAAATACATATATATATATATAAGGCAAATCTCTAAAACCCTAAATGATAAATATTTCACTCAATAAAATAGTTTCCTATTAGATTAAAATTATAAGGAAATCAAGAAAGGTATCAACACTACTTAGATGCAATATTCCTGCATTGTTTAATGTGCTCTATAAAATTCTGGATATTAAATCCTTATAGAAATTCATATTTGAAAGGGTTTAATGAAAACAGAATATAAAAAAATGTAAAATAAAAATAAAACAAACAGATTAGCCCAGTTCTTGGCCGAGGCCCATTTTCCTCTTCGCTTCCTGTCGCTCACGCGCGTTACACCGCGGCCCACTTGGCCCAAGTCAGCCCATACCGGTTCAACCTCTGTCACACCTTCGTCATCCTCACGCAGGCAGGTAGCTGCGTGCCGGAGCTGCCGCCGTCGATCTCCACCTCGCCGCGATGCCCGCTGGCTCCTGTCGTATTCCGAAGATGGAGATAAGACCACCGTACTCGCATCCACTCATCCTTATCCTCACAATCTCTCTCTTTCTTCCTCTCCCGCATGAACACGAACCCTAGCTCCGGTCAGAGAGGACCATCGCCATTAGTAGAGGTCGAGTGGGCGAGAAGAAGCGCAGCCTCATCCTCTTCATTTTAGGATACTCAATCAAGTCAAGGGAGCTCCAAATCGATGCAATTTGAACCATTTTCTTCCCACGGTGATCGCCGGAATCCGTGAAATTGCGCCCGTCTCCGGTCACCATCGTCGTCAAGGACCACACCGCCATGCTCAGGGTACGCCTACGCCTCTGTGGCCTTATTACCGCTTCCTAATTTCACCTCTAGCTCGAATTCGTCGAGAGGCCGACGTGCACCACCGCAATTAAGTTTGCCGGAGTTACCACCGTGGTCTTAAGCGCTCGTGTAGCACCCTATTCTACTCACCGCATCGAGACGCATCGAACACACACTTTAGATCGAAGCCTTGTGCCATATTTTGATGGCGCCGTCGTGTTCTGGCGAGGTGACGTCAAACTCCGACGAGGTGATGTCATCATTGACCTAGTCCAAGGTTTGACCTGGTCTTTGCCTGTGTGGCGTGTGACGTGGCCCCTGGCCCATGTGTCATTCCCTGTGAGTAAGAATTAGTCTCGTAACAAATGTATTTGCTAGATCCAAGTGTTGGACATGGCCACTGGCCCACTGGTCAGTGACTTGGGTAGGTTTAGTCTAGGTATAAAAAGTTCTGTGTCTGTTTAGTTAATTGATAAAACATTATTAATTCAAATATAAACATTTCCTGAAATATAATAAAGTAATTATATCTTGTTTAATTAATAACTTTTGATTTATAAATCAGAAACATGTGTATAATATATGAAAATTTGTAGAAAAATAAAATCTATAACTTAAAACTATTATCGAACATTATTATGTTATCAATTTAAATAATTATTATCTAATAAAGATTTTATAAGTTTTAATGCTTTGATAAATTATATTTTAATATTAGTAAATGTTAAAAATATAAATCAAATACCAAAAATCTTAGAAAAATAAGAACTATACTTTAAAACTATAATCGTACATTCTTACTTCACTTAATTAAATATTTATTGTTTATTAAGTGTTTATAAAGTAATAAACCTTATTAAAATCATATCTTATTATTTATAAATCACAAAAATAAATGTAATATACCAAACTGATCACAAAAATAATATCTACCTGTTAAAAATGTGTTATTCCACTTTTGAGTTAAATATAAAGTTAAACACTTTCATAACCTAAATTTAAACCTATTTCCTTAATTAATAATTCATAAAAAGGTAAATAAAATTTGTTAATAATTCTAAAAATTAGTCATTTGAGTCTAATTAAGAATATTAGTCCTAAATTTTGGTGGTGTGCATTAAAAATGAATTAACACACTTTAAATACAATTTTATTAAATTATCTCTCAACCATTAATGCAGATTATTTTATAAAAGGATCCCTATCCAATCTAAAATCTACAAGAATAATTGTAATAAGATAAAACCCATTCCTTTATATTAACCCCAAGTTAATAAACAAATCAAAACATTATAAGTAAGTTTATAAGTAGTAAATAATATTGTTTACTTATCCATAAACCTTAACCACACCCTTATAGGGAGGTAAATCCCTTATACATTTATAATGTAAAGAAACCACTACCAAGTAAAAGTAATACCCTTCTTAAGTAACTTTAAGGAAACATTATGAAGTAAACAAGGTATAAGTATAATAAGCATTACACCTAAAGTCCATCTATATTTTAAAGTTAACCTTAGTCTACAAGACTTTCAATATAATACTAAAAGCTTTATTATATGTTTTATAGTTTACTTTGCTCTGTTTCAATTAAGACCTTGTGCATCTCAATACAAAACTAACCAAGTTAAAAACAAAGATAGATAAGTCTCAAATACTAATTATGTCATTATTCAAATGGAGTAATTCTTTCTTACTTAAGGACTATGACTGGTAAGAACACCTAATAATGTTAGCTTAAAGTTTATATACTTCTGCTTAGTAAAATAAGATTTTATTCATATGTTATTCTTTTTGCCACTTCAAACATCAAGTGAAAATCAATAATAATCACATTACATTAAGCTTTACTTATATACTTAGGATTGTTAACACTTAAGTTCTTTATAAATGCCATTACTTGTAAGGAAAATTTTGAAGATAAGGCCATTATTATATAAGTAGTCTTTGAGTAGCATTCCACAATTGTGTATCTCATTGTTTTATGATATTATGTTTACATAATGTGTCACACACACTCACAAGCCTTAATAAGAAGCACATGTGTGAAACTTAATCTAAAAGGGCAACACATTCCAAGGAAACCCTTTCCAGTATCCAAACCCTAGAACAACGTTATCCTCGGGATTCGCGTTTATCAACTTGCATTACATTGCTTATGCATAAAAGCATCTTGCTTCTTGAAACATTAGTCCTTACCGGACCAATGATGCTGATTTCAGATATTGGATCTTTTATATTGTGTTGAAGACTGTGAGTGCATAATCTTGCAATCACAAAAGGCAAGTTCACACTTGCTCATGTCCTTTGATTATTTTCTATAAAGTATTTTGCAAATCTAGTGTTGTCATCACCTGCATTTGAAAAAAGACAGAAAACACTATTTTCATAATAATGTGATTATAGGTTATTTACCATGAGGTAATAATCTACTATAAGAGTTCCGGTGGTAAAGGAACATATTATCTAGGACTTAACAACCAATGTCTCCAGTGATTCTTGCGCCGTATATTACGCGTTGACCATGAGATTTGGAATGGGACGGAGAAGTCAGCTGTATCTTTTCCCTCTCGCATGGAGACGGATGTGCGGGTCGTGGCTGTTATCACTCATAGCGTGCATATTATATGGTAATTCGTAGAGGATATGCAGCATATGGGTGGGAGCCCTCAACGTCCCATGATAGTTCCGGCATCTGAACGGTCTGTACTGTCAATTGCCGTAATTCAATATGTGGGCTGGCGTACACCAAGGAGACATGCGGGGTCGCGGAGAAGGCAGTGATTGGCTTGGATCTTAGTATGGGCCTCACACCAAGGAAGTGTGAACGAACCTGCAATTCAGATGTGAAACAAAGCTAAGATCTCTCATGGGTAAAGTAACGTACCTCTGCAGAGTGTAAAAACTGTAACTTGTTACTCCCTGTTTCGGGAAGGAGCTGCGAACGCGGCGGGAAAGGAACTCCATGAAAGTTTTGGTAAACTCGTGAAGGATGACGGACATAGCTTTTAAGAATAAAAGCAAACTTTAAAGAAATGTTTACAAAAACTTGCATTGCCTACGACCTACGGTCTGTGGCTGTAGATTTAGTGCATCAAACACTCCTTTTTTAGTGAACTTGCTGAGTACGCTCGTACTCAACATATATTCTTAACCCTTGCTAGGTTCTAAAGCCAATACAGACGACGTCTACATTAAGTCATGCTCTAGGAATTATCATCAAAAGCTAAAGCTCTTCAATGAAGTTAAGAAAGTCAACATTTACATCAACTCAAGTGAAGACGAAGTTACTGATTAGATATGAATATAATCTCTAGCCATAGAACCTGTTTCTATAGTGTATTGCAATAGAAGCAATGCCATACCATTAGTTAAGATACTAGTCTTAATAGTATGATAGTTTTTGAGTTGTTTATTTCTGATTCTTCTTTGTAAGAAGTTTCTTTATCCCTCTTTAACCTAGAGTGTTCTCTGGATCTTGTGTAAAGAGTTGAGTTGTAACCTATAGTCATGTCTTGGACCTGTTGTGTTTCTGTTGTACTACTCTGAGGGATGTAATACTAGTGAACGGTGTTTCATTGGTGTTATGTCAACGACTATAGTGTACTATATCATGCAGTGGTATGCTGGGTCACCGCAAGGGGGTTCGGATGATAACCTGAAGGTGGATTTCTAGTCATAGATGCAGTTGGATGGCGGTATATGTAGCTTGTTGTATTGCCCAATCGAATATCATATGATCATGAATGTCTAGTATTGCATTGTTATGCCTTGCTCAGTCCTGTCAATTGCCCCGCTGTAATTTTTTTACCCAGCATGCCATGTTTGTTTATCTTAAGGAGAACGCCTCTAGTGAACTATGGACCCCGGTCCAATCTTTACCATTGATACATCTTTCATTGTTACTGTTTACTTGTTGCAAACCACTATTATCTTCCACACCATACAGTTAATCCTTTGTTACAGCAAACCAGTGAGATTGACAACCTCACTGTTTGTTGGAGCAAAGTCTTGAGTTTATGTTGTGCAAGTCTCCAAGTTGCTAGCAACACCTTTGAGTCGTTTCCTTCCTTCCACTGGTTCGATAACCTCGGTTTCTTACTGAGGGAAAACTTGTTGTTGTTCTCATCACACCTTGCTCTTGGGGTCTTCCAACGAGGCGTCAATAACACGCCAACAAACCTCCCTCCCCCCGATGGGGTCCTCCTCCACCACGGCGTCGTCCCTAGTGGCGGTACTGGGGACTCCTTCGAAAAATTGAGCAGAGAAAACTTCCTATATTGGAAGATGCAGGTCCTTCCGACACTGCAAGGGGCACAGGTCATGGAGCTCCTGGAGGGTTTCGACCCTGCTCCTGCCAAAACAATGGAGGTCGAGGGCTCAGCTATTCCCAACCCGGCCTACAGCGCCTGGATAGCTCGTGATCAGCAAGTTGTGAGTTTCCTAACCAAATCAATGAACAAGGTGTAGGGGTTCGTAGCATGGAAAACAAAAATTTTCTATCGCATACAAACAAACAAGCCAAGATCTATCTACTAGATTGTAGCAACGAGTCGATGGAATAACTTACCCTCGAAGATTCCAAAGTGGTTAACGAGAGCAGATTCTCGTGGGTGATGTAGTCGTACTCTTTCCGATCTCAAGATCGCGTAGACGATCCTTCCGGCGCTGCGTTCCGGCAGCGCTTCCGTAGTCGGTCACACGTTCGGTACTCGACGAAGACCTTCCTCTCCCTTGTTCCAGCAGGCAGCGGAGGTTGTAGCACTCTCCTCGCGATTCCGGCAGCACAACGGCGTGGTACCGGAAGTAGAGGGGAGATCTCGCAGGGCTTCGCCTTAAGCCGGTGCGAGTATGGTGGAGCTTATGAGAGAGGCTATTAGTGGTCTAGTAATTAGACACACCAATTAGAAGGCTCTAAACCAATTAGAAGGCTCTAAACCGCTGGCTAAAGCAATTAGAAGCTCTAAACCAAAACGGCTCTAAACCGGAGGTAGAAGATAGGAACTTGTGTGTTCTAGGAGGGGAGCCCTGCCCCTCCTTTTATGGGTGGGGAGGCGCGGCCAGGGGAGGAGAGTACCTCCCCAAGTCGGCCTTAGGCTGGGCGCCGGCTTGGAGGAGTGGGACTCCTCCTCCAAGTTGGTTCCGACTCCTCTTGCTTGTTTCCCACAGTTTCCTGTTTCCCACAGTTTCCTGTTTTAGCCGTTTGACTTTCAAACTGGCAATTTGACTTTCATGTTTTTGGAACAGCAAGAACACTTAGTACATGATGCAATCATTCAATGACACACTCATGTACCCTCCCCCCCCCCGGAGTGCCGGACAATCCGGAACCTTCTAGAACATTCCCGATGAAAACACCGGAATCATTCCCGAACTCCGAAACGGGACTTTCCTTATATGAATCTTATTCTCCGGACCATTCCGGATCACCTCGTGATATCCCGGATCCCATCCGAGACTCCGAATAACATTCGGTCTCTTTCTCATAATACCATAACTACTCAAACAACGTCGAATCCTTAAGTGTGTCTCCCTACGGTTCGTGAATTATGCGGACATGATCGAGACACTTCTCCGAACAATAACCAATAGAGGAATCTGGAAATTCATATGGCTCCCACATATTTCTACGATTACTTTGCGATCGAATGAACCACTTACATACGATACCAATTTCCCTTTGTCTCACGATAGTTTACTTATCCGAGGTTATGATCGTCGGTATCTCTGCATACCTAGTTCAACCTCGTTACTGATAAGTACTCTTTTCTCGTTCCCGTGATATGTGATCCCTTGTGACCAAGTCACATGCTTGCAAGCTAATTGGATGACATTCCACCGAGAGGGCCCAGAGTATATCTATCCGTCATATGGATGGACAAATCCCACTCTTGATCCATGTGTTTCAACCAATACTTTCCGAACACTCAATGCCACTTTTATAGCCACCCAGTTACGGTGTGGTGTTTGATGTCATCAAAGCATCCATCCGGTAAAGGTGATATGCATGATCTCATGGTCGAAGGAATTAGGTTACTATGTATCAGAAAGCATATAGCAATTGAACTATTGAAATGACTTGATCTTTATGCTACGCTTATCTATAGGAGTATGTCCATCACATCATTCTCCTAATGATATGATCCTGTTGTTAATAACATCTCTATGTTCATGATCAGGAAACCATGATCATATATTAACCAACAAGCTAGTTTAACAAGAGGCTTTACTAGGGACTCTTATTTTAGTTTACAAATCACACAAGTATTAATGTTTCCGGTTAATACAATTATAGCATGGTATGTAAACATTTATCATAAGTGTGAAGATATGATAATAACCACTTTATTATTGCCTCTTGGGCATATCTCCAACAGTCTCCCACTTGCACTAGAGTCAATAATCTAGTTTCAAACCTTTGTGTATTCAACACCTATGGCTTTCCGGTGTTGTATGTACACGATTGCTAGTGGTCAACTGATCTCCGGATCTGACACTTCCAGGTCCGTGTGTAATTGCATGTCTTTGCGTCTCTACGCATCACTCATTCTCTAATGAGATGGCTTTGTATAAATTTGGTCTTTCGGTGTGACCTTTAGTTCTTTGGGGTTAAAACATGTTGATAATATTGTCGCACAATATATCTTCATAGTATTATCCCTCTGTGAACTACACCTAGTTTGATAACAAACTACTTGACACAAATGCCCTCTTTTTGCTGCTATAATAGCAGTCATATACTTAGCCTTTTGTTGTAGCATCTGTCACAATGTCTTAACTTTGTAAATCATCCAAATCCATCATGGAACTCACTTTCCATTATACTGTGCCACCCTTAGTTTAGATTGAGATAAACTTAATTTGTACTTTGTGACAAAGCTAGTATCAATGTAGTACTTTTACAATGAACTAACCATCTATTTGTCACTTCTACAAATATTATACTCTTAGTTCTTCCAAAAGATCATAAGAATATCCTTACTATTGTCCAATGATCATCTTACGAATCATTCTGGTATATGCTCACAACATTTAGAGCATAGGACATATCTGGATTTGTACATATCACAGTATGATTGATATAAATACTCTTTGTGATTTCATACATCAAGTATCAATCTATACTTGATTATTTGTTTCACTTTACCAAATGTCAATACACTTGAATATATCATCAACATTGAATTCATTCAATCCTTTCTGTGCGACAAGAACCTCTCTTGTAGTTTCTATATTGAACTCATTCAATATCTTGTCTATGTACTTCTGGCACAACCATATTAGCGTCTATTGATGCCAAATATTTGGGTTTTGCCTAAGTCTTTCATCGGGATGAAATTCTTAATATGTGTTAATAAAAGATACATTATTTCCAATCAACAATATGTCTTCCACATAATGTATTAGAAACATGTCTTAACGCTCCCACTTAATTTCTTGCAAATGCAAGCATCTTCATTATCTCTGATGAATTTAAACTCTTTTAACAGTTTCATCATAGTGAAGATTCCAACTCCGCTATGCTTACTTCAACTATTGAAGTTTGCATATGTTTTTAGCATCCCTTGAATTTTAACAAAACCCTTTGGACAGTGTTATGCACACGTCCTAGGTAACCCTTCTATTAGAAGAATTTGTTTTGTTTATCCAACTATCATATAACAAAATTATATATAGTGGTTGCTATATTAATCCGTCTAGACTAAATATCGCTATGAAAGATCAGATCTTGTCATAGTCAACTTTTGAACATTGTTGTGAACTCTTTCCCAACATGTCGACTATTTCATAGATGTGAAACATTCATGTCTATTTCTTTATAGATCCAAATACGACTGTAAGGTCTTACACCTTTCTCGAGGGTCCTTCAAGTTCAAAACTTGATTTCTCGTGTATGGAACTATCACGGATTTTATGGCTTCAAGCCATTTGATGGAGTCAGGGCCCATCATCGCTTCTTTGCATGTAGTCGGATCATTATTGTTAAATAATGATTTAACTCTCAAATCTTGGTATTTGATTGTTCATCCGACCTACTTGTTTCAATAGAAACTTTGACTATTGTAACCACAACCTTTGAGGCACGTGAGTCATGAGCATTGTTGCTGCCTCCGGAACACTTTTCGGTGCTGCGCAACTTTGCACATATAGCTAAGGTTCTTTTAACCTTATCAAAGTTCTATTGTCCTCCCACTTAACTTTTCACGAAAAATTCCTTCCAAAAGAAACTTGACGTTCTAAGCAACAAACACTTTTGTCTCCGGTGTTTATGGAGGAATACTTAATAGTCATACAAAGACAGGTTCATCCGACTTTGGTTGCACACATCTTTCTTATGCATAGCATACCAATGTTTTTAAGAAAGGACTACTTGGGTTTTATCCCAAACCATAACTTTATATGGTGTCATTTCAACGGATTATGATGGAGCTCTTTTCAGTGGAAAAACGGTAATCTCTAAAGCTTTTAATCTTTAAAATATAATGGCATTTTTTATGAATTATACCTTTGATCTTACCATGTCAAACAAGGTTTAATTACATATCTCGAACGTTCCATACTCTTATGGTGTTTCGAGAAAATGCAAATCCACGGAACGATTCCTTAAATCTTAGGTATTATGCTAAACTTGTAACTCAAATATCTTCCTTTATGATCTTATCATAAACTATTTATATTCTTGTTACAATGATTTTGCACTTCATCTTGAAAGTCCTTGAACTTTTCAAATGTTTCATACTTCATCCTCATTAAGTAAATATTCATATATTCACTCAAATTTTCGGAGAAAGCACATGAAGTTGAAATCCATCGCTCTTGACTACACATAATGGACTTCGTACAATAATATATACAAGTTCCAATAAGCTAGTCATTCGTTCCCTTTTGGCCTATGAACGAAGTTTTAATTATCTCTAGGAAAGTTTCACAAGCGTCATTTGATCAAAAATCGATGTCACTTCCTAAGTGATCTTTCAATCAATTTGTCTTTCGACATTTTTAGCACTAGTTTTATGGATGTGATTTCTCCAACGAGATTTATGAATCATCCATCTTTTATGGATTACAGCAATTATTTGAACAACCCTTTTGTTCTCATAATACCTGATAAAAACAAATCTTGAAGGCAAGCTTTGATGTTTAACGAGCAACACAATAACCCTTTATTTGTTCTCGATGAACATCATCACATATTCCTTTTGCTAGTTACTTAGGCCATTGTAGTTCATGAATTGTGTTGTTTCGTATGACGATTCACACCAACAAATTCAGTATCAAATACTTGAGAACCACATTGTTTAATAAGCAAAGAATATAGCCATAACATGTATATCATCCATATACTTAAACTGAACAATTCTAGTCTTTTCTTTTCTGCCATATATTTATGAGATTCTCTTTCAATATTTCCTTTTTTGTTTGAAAGAATCTATCAATATCAATAGTGGAGTCATACATATGACATATAGTCCAAAGCGTGTATAGTTAAATACCAATGTCTTTGGACTTGCACTTTGAAGTAGATCACCATCATCAAATGTTTGGTGTTCTTTCAAATTCCTTTATTTAGTATCTCTTGGTGTAGTAAACATTTTACCTACATCAAATATTCACCTTTATCATGGACTCGTCCATGATCAAGCTACTTTTAGCTTAGAACGATGAATTATGAGTATAATGTTGCTATCCAAAACCTTTTGGAGGATTAGGACAACAAGTGTCTCCAACCTTTTTGCAAATTCTCATCAAAATATGAGAACATGAACTTTGCCATATTATACTCTATCATGTTGTAACCAAAACTTCGTTTCAGATATCACAATATCTTCCACACATCATGGTTTCTGAAACAACTCTTTCAGATCCTAGATAACCTTGATATTAAGAGAATCCTTTGAATATCAAGAATCATGGAGACAAACATGATACTTATATACTAACACTTGGAATTGTTACTCTTGATTTAATACTAATTATTAAACTTCATGGAGTAACCGGAACTTACTGAAAGTTTGCAAAAGGACTTTTTAAACTTTAGATTAACACTTCAAAACAATACGATACCAGTTCGTAAAGTAACTAACCAGAATTCTATAGTTCTATCATCTCAATTATAACTAAGCACAAGGTGGTAAACGGATGCCAATGACTACAACAACTATGCAAATTCACTTTGATTTAGTTTATGATAAATTGAGTTCTAATTAATAATTAAATTAATCTAGGTGAACTCCCACTCAAAACAATATCCCTCACATTGTTTTAGTGATCACACGAACCAAATCCACCACATCAAAACCGATCATCACGAGAGTTGATATAGCTTCAATGGCGAACAATCAACATGTTCATCATATCTACTATATGACTCATGCTCTACCTTTCGGTAATCCGTGTTCCTGAGGCCATGTCTGTACATGCTAGGCTCGTCAAGATCAAACCTTAGCTTCCGCATAAGCAAATCTGGCTTGCTTACGTTGTATACACTTGCGGAATCTAACACACCCGATCATCACGTGGTGCTTCGAAACCACAAGCTTTAGCAATGGTGCATACTAAGGGTGAACACTTAAGAACTTGAAATTGTGTGCTTGAGGGATCATCTTATAATGCTACCGTCGTCTACTAAGCAATACAAGATGCATAAAGGATTAACATCACATGCAATTCATAATATGTGATATGATATGGCCTTTCTTCTTTGTGCTTCCGATATCCATCTTCAAGCACGAACATGATCTCCATCATCACCGGCATTGCATCAAGGTCAATGACGCTACTCCATGGTTGTCGTTCACCGGCTTCAACTATTACAACTACTTTGAATAGACACGCGGGTCTTAACATAAATTAAAGACAACCATATGGCTCCTGCCGGTTGCCAACTTACAATAAGGAACATTGCATACATCAAATATAATCACAATCATGGCCATATCACATCACTGCACACCCCTGCAAAACAAAGTTAGACGCCTCTACTTTCTTTGCATGTTTTACGTGGTTTGGGGCTTTCAATAAGTGTCGTTCTAACTTACGAACAAGAACCACAACATTGATACTAGCATTGTTGATTACCCGTTGTAAATTGGATCTTAACTATGCTAGGAGAAACAGGCACCCGCAAAGCCACTTATGCAATACAAGTTGCATGTCAAGCGTGGAGCAAGTCTCATGAACGATGTCATGTAAGGTTAGCCCGGGCCGCTTCATCCCAACATACCGCAAGATACAAAGTACACAAGAAGCAATCGACAATAAAAGCATCAACGCCCACAATGACCATTGTGTTCTACTCGTGCAACAGATCTACATATAGACACGGCTCTGATACCACTGTAGGGGTTCGTAGCATGGAAAACAAAAAAATTCTATCGCATACAAACAAACAAGCCAAGATCTATCTACTAGATTGTAGCAACGAGTCGATGGAATAACTTACCCTCGAAGATTCCAAAGTGGTTAACGAGAGCAGATTCTCGTGGGTGATGTAGTCGTACTCTTTCCGATCTCAAGATCGCGTAGACGATCCTTCTGGCGCTGCGTTCCGGCAGCGCTTCCGTAGTCGGTCACACGTTCGGTACTCGACGAAGACCTTCCTCTCCCTTGTTCCAGCAGGCAGCGGAGGTTGTAGCACTCTCCTCGCGATTCCGGCAGCACAACGGCGTGGTACCGGAAGTAGAGGGGAGATCTCGCAGGGCTTCGCCTTAAGCCGGTGCGAGTATGGTGGAGCTTATGAGAGAGGCTATTAGTGGTCTAGTAATTAGACACACCAATTAGAAGGCTCTAAACCAATTAGAAGGCTCTAAACCGCTGGCTAAAGCAATTAGAAGCTCTAAACCAAAACGGCTCTAAACCGGAGGTAGAAGATAGGAACTTGTGTGTTCTAGGAGGGGAGCCCTGCCCCTCCTTTTATGGGTGGGGAGGCGCGTCCAGGGGAGGAGAGTACCTCCCCAAGTCGGCCTTGGGCTGGGCGCCGGCTTGGAGGAGTGGGACTCCTCCTCCAAGTTGGTTCCAACTCCTCTTGCTTGTTTCCCACAGTTTCCTGTTTCCCACAGTTTCCTGTTTTAGCCGTTTGACTTTCAAACTGGCAATTTGACTTTCATGTTTTTGGAACAGCAAGAACACTTAGTACATGATGCAATCATTCAATGACACACTCATGTACCCTCCCCCCCGGAGTGCCGGACAATCCGGAACCTTCTAGAACATTCCCGATGAAAACACCGGAATCATTCCCGAACTCCGAAACGGGACTTTCCTTATATGAATCTTATTCTCCGAACCATTCCGGATCACCTCGTGATATCCCGGATCCCATCCGAGACTCCGAATAACATTCGGTCTCTTTCTCATAATACCATAACTACTCAAACAACGTCGAATCCTTAAGTGTGTCTCCCTACGGTTCGTGAATTATGCGGACATGATCGAGACACTTCTCCGAACAATAACCAATAGATGAATCTGGAAATTCATATGGCTCCCACATATTTCTACGATTACTTTGCGATCGAATGAACCACTTACATACGATACCAATTTCCCTTTGTCTCACGATAGTTTACTTATCCGAGGTTATGATCGTCGGTATCTTTGCATACCTAGTTCAACCTCGTTACTGATAAGTACTCTTTTCTCGTTCCCGTGATATGTGATCCCTTGTGACCAAGTCACATGCTTGCAAGCTAATTGGATGACATTCCACCGAGAGGGCCCAGAGTATATCTATCCGTCATATGGATGGACAAATCCCACTCTTGATCCATGTGTTTCAACCAATACTTTCCGAACACTCAATGCCACTTTTATAGCCACCCAGTTACGGTGTGGTGTTTGATGTCATCAAAGCATCCATCCGGTAAAGGTGATATGCATGATCTCATGGTCGAAGGAATTAGGTTACTATGTATCAGAAAGCATATAGCAATTGAACTATTGAAATGACTTGATCTTTATGCTACGCTTATCTATAGGAGTATGTCCATCACATCATTCTCCTAATGATATGATCCTGTTGTTAATAACATCTCTATGTTCATGATCAGGAAACCATGATCATATATTAACCAACAAGCTAGTTTAACAAGAGGCTTTACTAGGGACTCTTATTTTAGTTTACAAATCACACAAGTATTAATGTTTCCGGTTAATACAATTATAGCATGGTATGTAAACATTTATCATAAGTATGAAGATATGATAATAACCACTTTATTATTGCCTCTTGGGCATATCTCCAACACAAGGATATTCTCTCCCAGATGCTTGGTCTTAATCATGCCTCTGAAATTTTGGAGTCCCTTGAAGCGTTGTTTGACTCTGAGTCTAAAGCCAAGGTATCCATGCTACGATCTGCTCTAATTACTACCAAGAAATGAGATCTTTCTGCTTCTCAATACATCTCAAAAATGAAAGGGTTTGCCTCTGAATTAACTGCTACTGGTCGTACTATTTCTGATGAAGAATTAAAGGAGTATGTATTGAATGGTCTTGATGGTCAGTACAATGCATTGGTTGCCTCTGTAAATGTTGTTCCTAGGACTACACTTCAAGATCTCGGTGCTCAACTGGCTGCCTATTCTTACCGCCAACAAATGTTGCTTGAATCTGGCCAGGACTTCGGCTCCTTTCAAACTTCTGCAAACATTGCCTCTCGTGGATGGCGTCCCTTCTATAATAATCGCTAACATAATGGTGCTCGTGGCCGTTTTTATGGTCGCCAAGAGGGCCACCAACAATGCCAAAAGCACCAAAACCGTGGTGGTAATAGAGGACGTCGTGTTCGTGGTCGTACTCCCTCGCCACATCAAGATATTACCTGCCAGATTTGCAAAAAATATGGGCACCCTGCCAACGAATGTTGGTGGCGCTACTCCGACAATGATGATGATTCCATGTCGGGTGATAAGAATGCTCATATTGCCTCTTATGGAGTGGATACAAACTGGTACACCGACACAGGTGCCATAAATCATGTCGCAAGTGAGCTACAAAAATTAACCACTCAAGGGAGGTACATGAGACGTGACCAAGTTCACACGGCAAATGGTAATGGTATGACAATTACCCATGTTGGTGACAATTACCCTCAATAATATTA
Organism: Avena sativa; assembly: GCA_916181665.1. Taxonomy (NCBI): domain Eukaryota; kingdom Viridiplantae; phylum Streptophyta; class Magnoliopsida; order Poales; family Poaceae; genus Avena; species Avena sativa. The sequence continues at coordinate 309,827,146 of OV702284.1, read as the reverse complement.
TACATGTTCCTAATGCACCAAAAAATCTCCTATCCGTTCATAAACTTGCCCTAGACAACAATGTTTTTCTTGAGTTTCACTCTTTCTTCTTTTTGATCAAGGATCAGGTCACAAAGGAAACTCTCTTTAAAGAATCTTGTCGTGGAGGCCTATATCCTATTATACCTCTATCCATGGAATCTTCCAAGTGTGCCTTCATCACCGTCAATCCCTCTTCGTCAACATGGCATGGTCGTCTAGGGCATACATCATCCTTTATAGTTCAACAAGTACTTCAGAAAAATAAACTTGAGTATTCCCCAAAAATAAATCCATATATTTGTGACCAATGTTAACAAGACAAGAGCCACCAGTTGCCATAACCGGTGTCTACTAGCATATCCATTGTTCCTTTAGAACAAGTTTTCTCGTATGTTTGGGGTCCAACACTTCTTTCTGTTCGACATCATCACTATTATGTAAGCTTCATTGATGATTTCAGCAAATTTACATGGATATATTTGCTTAAGAAACGTTATGATGTTTAACAAGTTTTCCTTAATTTTTAGCAACTTGTTGAACGGAAATTTGGTCAAAAAATAATTACTATGCAAACCGATTGGGGTGGTGAATATGAAAAACTCAATGGTTTTTTCCAGAAAGTTGGCATAAGTCATCACGTTTGTTGTCCTCATGCTCATCAACAAAATGGATCCGCCGAATGAAAACATCGTCACATTGTAGAAGTTGGCCTTGCATTACTTGCAAATGCGTCTATGCCTCTCAAATTTTGGAATAAAGCTTTTCTCACAGCCACCTTTCTTATCAATTTACTTCCCACCAAAGTACTAAATCATATGACTCCTACGGAAAAACTTCTTGGTGTCAAACCAAACTATGAGTCACTTCGTATTTTTGGATGCGCTTGTTGGCCCAACCTTCGTCCCTATAACACTCGCAAGCTATCATTCCGCTCAAAACAATGTGTCTTTCTAGGATATAGCCCGCTTCACAAAGGGGTTAAATGTTTAGATGTCACTAGTGGTCGTGTTTACATCTCACGTGACGTTGTTTTTGATAAAGGTATTTTTCTTTTGCTCGTTTCAATCCTAATGCAGGCAAACGTCTTAGTGAAGAAATCCTTCTTCTACCTTCGTCTACATCCAATAATGAGGGGGTGCATATTGATATCACATGTTTGTTGTTCCTATTACCTCTAACCCTCTACAGGAACCTGCTGAAAATTCTACAGAAAACAGCCAAAGAAATAATGCAAATCAAAGTGACTATTCTGCAGAAAATTAGAGTCAAAATACAACAGCACCAGGTACTCCTAGCATTTTATGCTACGCTAATCCCGGTACTGATTCTGACGCAGCATCTATATCGGATCCAGTGACCGATTCAGGAAGAGAGCAGGCGCAACAGTTAACGTCGCCCGCGCGCTCCCTCGGGTCGGACGCGTCGCCACGCGGGAGTGCTTCTCCGCGCGAATCCGTGGGTACCACGTCGCCTGCAGCTACACCGTTGGGCTCCCCACGTCTCCGGATCTTCTGCGTCAGACGCTGCTTCTACAAACCACAGCACAGGCCACACCGGATCATCTGTGACAGAACCGTCCAGAACTGAAGATTCTTCTGATTCCTCAGAATTTTCTGCACCAACTGATCCTGTGCCCCCTCCCGCTCCTGAACCACGTACAAGACTCCAGAAAGGTATCCGAAATCCAAAAATTTATACCGATGGAACTATTCGCTATGGCATGCTCACCACCACAGGTGAACCCCGCAACCTTCCTGAAGCCCTTAGAAATAAAAATTGGCATCATTCCATGCAAGAAGAATATGATGCGCTTATGCACAACAAAACGTGACATCTTGTGCCACCCAACCCCACAAATAACTTGATTGATTGTAAGTGGGTATTTCGCGTCAAGAAAAATTCAGATGGTACGATTGAAAGGTACAAAGCACGTGTTTTTGCCAAAGGGTTTAAGCAACAATATGGTATTGACTATGAAGATACATTTAGTCCCGTTGTCAAAGCAGCTACTATTCGTCTTGTGTTAGCACTCTCTGTCTTGAAAGGTTGGAGCACAAGACATCTAGACGTCAAGAATGCGTTCCTTCATGGCATTCTGAAAGAAGAGGTTTATATGAAATAACCACCTGGATTTGAAAACCCGCAAGCTACAAATTATGTATGCAAGCTTGATAAAGCTCTCTATGGTCTTAAACAAGCTCCTCGAGCATGGTATTCAAGACTTAGCTCAAAACTTCATGATCTTGGTTTTCAATCCTCCAAAGCAGATACATCGCTATTTCTTTATCAAAAGAAGAATGCCACCATTTTTTGTTAATCTATGTTGATGATATTATTGTGACCAGCTCTTCTGATAGAGCTATCTCTGCTTTACTACAAGATCTAGGTTCACACTTCACACTTAAAGATCTTGGAGATTTAAATTTACTTTTGGGAATCGAGGTGAAGAAAGTACATGATCAATTGATTCTAACATAAGAAAAATATACTGCCGATATTCTTGCCAAAGTTGGCATGACAAACTGTATCTCAGTCGCTACTCCTATGTCTTCCACTGATAACAGATGGAGATCCTCTTGGCCTAGAGGACAACACACAATATAGGAGTATCATTGGTGCTTTACAATATTTGACTCTTACACACCCCGATTTGTCTTTTGCAGTCAACAAAGTGTGTCAATTTCTTCATGCACCAACTACGACACATTGGATAGCTGCAAAAAGAATTCTCAGATATGTAAAAGGAACTCTGAGCACTGGTCTCACTTTCCAAAAGGATTCATCTATACTTCTTAGTGATTTTTCAGATGCTGACTGGGCTGGTTGCCTAAATGATAGACGCTCTACTGGTGGCTTTGCCATATTTTTTGGGTCAAACTTAATATCCTGTAGTGCCCGCAAACAAGCAACTGTTTCTCTTTCAAGCACTGAGGCTGAATACAAAGCCTTGGAAAATGCTACCGCTGAGCTCATTTGGATTGAAGCTCTACTCAAGGAGCTTGGTGTTCGTGTGAAAGAAAGACCATGTCTATGGTGTGACAATCTCGGGGCTATTTACTTGTCTACTAATCTGGTGTTCCATGCTCGCACCAAACATATTGAGATTGATTTTCATTTTGTTCGAGAAAGGGTTGCAAACAAGCTACTAGATGTTCAGTTTATATCCAGCAAAGATCAAATCGTAGATGGGTTTACTAAACCGCTTCCGGTTAGAGATCTTCAGGAATTCAGGCGTAATCTAAACCTTTACATAAATTCCAAGGTTTAGATTAGGGGGGGGGGGGGGGGTCGGACATTATTGTATGTGCCTCCTAATCTTCTATTTAGATACCGAACATGTTTTCTCTCTTCGTTTTCTCTTCCTGTAACTCCTGGTGTAATTGCCACGGTGGGGCTTTTCCACCCTCTATAAACACGCAACCGATCCCCTCAACAGGGGCATCGTTTTCCTCAACAATCGACAAGCCGTTCTTGTGCTTTCAGTTTCATGAGTTTGGAAGGAGGGGTACATCGAAATTAAAGTTCTACTATGTCCAATTTTTTTAGTTGGAACTTCAAATTTAGTTTAAAAAAACATAATTCAATGTCTATATGGTGAGTGGGTCGAACTCATGCCCCGGATTGTATTCGGCACCAGTCATAGCTAGCTAGATTTGTGTTTTGGATTTGGATTTTCGCGAGTTTATAGTTACATAGTCTATTTTCTTTACGAGATAATATCAAGTGATGTATATTCTTAATTAGTAATCGAGATGCCCCGGCATCGTTTTTTCTCAGCATCTTGATCTTGTGGACCTCATCATAGACGATAAGATCAGTGAACAACAGTATTACCATCACTTCATCAGAAAAAAAAACACTATACCATCAGTTGCCGTGGTACAAAGAAATTAATTAGGTCGCGACTTTGTGCTAGTATTTCCAAACTATGGGATCGTTTGGAACGCAGGTTTTACGTAGGAATTTTACAGGATAGGAATTTGGCAGGAAAGTTTTCCTATGTCCCGTTTGGAACATAGGAATAGAAACAAAACTTCACAGGATCGATTTCCTATCCTTCACGATTTCACAGGAAAAGAAACATGCAGTCGGATCTAATGGAAATTTTCCTGCGCTCGTTCGCGCGCACCATAGACCGGAATGCCAGCTTAGAACCAGTTAATTAATTAACGCTTAGCACTGGTACGGACTGTATACTACAGGCTAACGAAAACAGCCAGTTGGTGCTAGCTTTCTTTACATCCTAAAATTACATGGCATGGTTCTACTTTTTGCAATTTGCTGTACCAAGTTGATTTTCCGTAAGAATCTTGTCACGTGTGTCCGCACAATTATCTTGCATAGTAAACTAATTAATATGCGATGATATGATGATTTTATGGTTTTGAACTCAAAACTTTCCTGTATTTTTCCTATCCTCCGTTTCAAACAGCAACACTTCTCAATTCCTATGTTTTCAGATTTCATAGGATTTGAGAGGTATGTCATCCCAATTCCTGTGTATTTTCTATTCCTGAGTTTTTCCTATCTTGTGTTCCAAACAGGGCCTATATGTGTGTTGTCAAGTTCCCCGTTGCTGTTGAGGGTTGACAAGACAAACATATGCGCGAACTGGTCTTGTTGAAGAAACTTCCGAGGATAGTGCGTGTGTGTGAGTGTGTCGCGCCATCGTACCGTCACCATGAGACGACAATGCAGAGCTAGGATAGATTAGCATAAACAAATAGTCCTACCTAGGCCGACGAAACGGTTCTTTCCAAAAGCGGGAGATGCCTGGAAGAGTTCCCACGCGCTGACAGAGACGCACGCGCATCGACGGTTTCTTTCAGTCATGTTTCTGATGTGAGCAGATGCTTATGTGTGATCAGGTGCTAGCATTAGAAGATGCGGCCGACGGTTAAAAAATGTTACAAACGCCATGGTAAAAAAATGCTACAGCTGGGAATTTGCTGCAGACTGCAGTCGACTAGCTACTTGAAGTGCAGTCGGCATGCATCCTTGTCATCCAGCTTCACGTCTACCTTTTTCCTTGGACGAGCTAGCTTAGCTAGTCACATTCATCTTTAACCGGAACAGCTCACACCAGCTCGCCAAAAACAGCCGAGATGAAAACGAAAAAGCTCACCAGCAACATCCATCGTCGCGCAAACCACACGGATTGATTGATCAACTGCCGCGTGGCTCGATCTCGGCTCAGAGTTTAGGGGGTAAATCTGCTATCAACGTCTCTCCGATTTTTTCTAGCCGTGGAATGGATGGCAAGGAGGTAACGCTGCGATATCTTGACGGAGCTCAGCTCTCCTGAGAAGGCAGGCCCCTTAGCTCAGGGTTCCCTACCGCGGAGAGGTTGCACCCTTTGCTGCCGGATTTGCTTCAACTTTTTTATCAACATTGTACATCATAGCCGCGCCCCGGTGGACACAAAAAAATGTCTAGTATAAATAATTATCTAAAAAAGTAAATACAATTGGTCAAGCTGTAGAATATTTTCGAATATTTTTCTCGATGCCACGATTTGTTGGCCTCTCCAAACGTGCAGAATAACACTAGTATGCATGTGTCTTCATAAGGTCGCGAGTCTTTATTAGCAGATTCTATGGACGCAATCGCATAACTATACTACTCTGCAAGAAACTCTTATCCAATTTCCAACTATTCTACTTGTCACCATTATACATGTTCAAGAGACTATTTCATCCTCTTATTAATTTGGTGCCCAATATGTTGACTCGTTTACTCTTTTTTGCACAGACATTTGTTACAGGTAACCGTTGGTAAAATAAGTATCATGTATATAGTTCGCTCGAGCAATAGAAATAAGTGGTTTAGAACTTCTTCACCGAGATTTCAAAGACCATGGATCTATTAAATGGTTTGATTATTTATTTTGTATTGCATTATTGTAATTCTTCTCTTACCGATACTAATATTTTTGAGTGTTTCCCGTGTGAACAAGTGGCGGAACTTGATAGGCATAGTTGAGACGCCAAGAACACTAATCATGCATAAACTAAAAAAAAATCGAAAATATTCTAGTTTCAAAATAGTTCCACCTATGGCCCTCAAAATCTGTGAACCGGCCCTGAGCCAAAAATCCCCTTTCAAGTTTCACGTGTTGTTTAAGGATTGACAAGACAGACATACGCTTGAACTGGTAACTTCGGAGGACAGTGGGTGTGTCGCCATCGTACCGTCACCACGAGACGACGAATGCCGAGCTAGGATATACTCCCTCCGTTTGAAAATATAAGATGTTTTAGATTTATGAATGAGATGTATTTAGACACATTTTAGTGTCTAGATTCGTTTGAACCTATACACTAAAAGGTGTCTAGATACGTCTACTTTACAAACCTAAAACATCTTATATTTCTAAACGGAGGGAGTAGCATAAACATATCCTACCTAGGCCGACGAAACGGTTCTTTCCAAAAGCTAGAGATGCCTTGAAGAGTTCCCACACGTTGAAAGAGACGCACACCCACGGTCTCTTCTAAGCAGATGTGTATACGTGATCGGGAAGCTAGCTACTAGAAGATGCGACTGGTGGTTAAAAAATGTTACGGCGCCATGGTAAATAATGAAAATGTTGCGGCAGGGAATTTGCGTCGCGTCACACTGTGCAACACACTTGTCTTGTCCAGCTTCATTTGAACTGCAGTCGACATATATGCATCCTTGTCAGCCAGCTTCACGTCTACCTTTTTCCTAGAACGAGCTATAGCTAGAGTCACATTCACCTTTAACCGAAGCAGCACGCACCAACTCACCGAGAGACAGCTAGCCGAGATGAAAACGAAGAAAGCTCGCCATGCATGCATCAACATCGCCGCCCGCGCAAACCACACGGATCGATGGATCGACCGCCGCGTACGTGGCTCGATCTCGGTTCTGGTCAAACATCGTCACATCATCCGTTTCACACATACATCCTCCGGTATCTGGGTGCAAGATTTTCACCGTGTGTAACTTCCACGTACGTACGTGCTAACATTGTTGTTTCTTGGGAAGGAATGCGACGACGAAGTAGTCGATCGGTACGCAAGAAACATTGTCCCACGAGCCACGACCCAAGCTCCCCTGGCTCCGCGACGATGACCCAAGCTTGGTTGCGTCACACACTAGCAATTTAAAAACGAGGGTGGGTGCACCCGTCCGAGCACTCGTACCGGCCGGCCTCTCTTCTATTATAGTACTCCGTACAACAAGAATAAGTCCTTTGCTTAGTCCAAGAATTCACATCATTGCATAGTAAAAAAGAATTTAGAACATTTCTATAACTATTAGCGACATCACGGCATGACGAACTCAGATAGAGATACATCCATCAACCATCAAGAAGGACGGCGATACCCGTCGGCGTCGCCACGTCCGTGTCTCTACGACAAGGATTTATTCTAACCCCTAAAAAAACACGGGTTTATAGCTCCTATGCGACGTCTTTACAAGGAATTGGAAGGAAAGCGACATCGTTGCAAACAATAGCTGGCATGCGACGGTTGTGAGGCGGAAAATAGCTCCCGTGCGACACTTCTACTTAACCCCACGAGACCGTCAACGAATTCGAATCAGCTGAGCACAGTAGGACCCACAGCCTCTCCACGTCACGGCGGAACTCACCTGATGTCCACCTCATATCGTGGGACCCACCCTATGGTCGAAGAGAGCCGTTGGCCCCGATCCGTCCCCGTACCTGAGCACTCCCGCCACCGTTCCAGCATCTCATCCCCTTCTGTTTTCTTCTCCGGCGAGCAAGTGCGGCAACGCCGGCGAGGGATGTCGAGCTCTGCTTCCTCCCACCGCTCATGGCCTCGGTATGGTGCGGTGCCGATGAGGAGGTGCCCCGATTGCCCCCGTACCGCGCCCCTGAAGCGGCTTGTCACATCCACCGACAAGAACGACAACATTGGTCGGGAATTTGTGAAGTATGAGAGCAAGCCCGAGCCGGGAAAGGTGAGATCTGAGTGTTCCGAGCGCCAATTTCTCGCTTTTCTTTCGAAATTTCATGCATTTCATCGAATTTGGGATTTAGGGTTCATCTCTGCGATTTCAGGAACTGCCAAAATGTGGGCATTTTGAGTGGCTTGATGAGTACATCGAGCGAATTAGGGTGGAGGTAGCATCCCGGGAGCTCGAAAACCCGTCCGTGGTGGAGCAATTGGGATGTGGCAACCCCATTTCCGCTGGTACTACGGTGGATGCGGAAGTGAAGGCCGAGCTAAAGAAGATGAACAAGCAGCTAAGGCAAATCATCGAATTGAAGAAGCAGGACAATCTGATGGCCGGTTTTTTTTATTTTTGTGTAATTTCTCTCGGATTAGTTTATCTCCTCATCGTTAGTCATTAGACAGCGCAGTCAGTGTTCGAGTGATGCTTTGTAATGGATGTAATGGTCTATGTCTTTGGTTTGAATAAAATGCAACACAAATTCGGGCTAATTTTGAGCTGCTCTGTTTTCGAAATCAGTGTTTCTTCAGTTTCGTCAGTTTCGTCAGTGTTCCTTTTATCAGTGTGCAGGGAGCGCCCATGTGCAGGGGAGGGGGAGGGGTTGAAAAGTAAAAAACCAATTGACGAGGATTGAAAAAGGCCAGGCCCAAATATAACTTAGCCATGCCAAAATGGACGTATCCAGGCCCAATAGTAACTATATGTTGATTGGGCAAAAAAAATGGTACTCACGTTACAATCTAAATAGGGACGTGTGGATCTGCAGATACTCGTGCTCAGGTTGTAATCTTTTTTTTTGCAAAAGTAAATATATAAATAAAGTCCAAGGACATCCATTTAACTAACATAACTTGGGCGCTCCTTTAACTTATGTAAATATGTAAATGTCTTATTTGAAAATGAACCATGTGTTGTATGAACTTGTTTTTGTGTCTTTTGTTTTATACACTTGTAAATATATAAATATTGCACGAGTATTATATGAACTTGTTTTTGTGTCTTTTGTTTTATACACTTGTTGTTTTGGGTGTTTTGACAAATGACAATACAATAAAACACAGATTACAATGAAACAAGGAGATAGATAATATTGGGATAATATTACTTATATTAGATAGGGGGGATCGATAACATTACAATAAAAAGAAAAAAGTACAATAATATAGAAGGGAATAGGCGCCCCGCCTAAACCCTGGGCTAGCCCCTAAACCCTAACCCCCTACTCCATCGGCGGTGGAGGCGGTGCCGGTGCAGCCGCATTCCACGCCGCCAGCCTCTCCCGCTGGTCCCGCTTCCGCTGCTCCTCCCGGAAGGCCCGGCCATTGGCCTCCCGTTGCTCCTCCTCCTGCCGTCTGCGCCTTTTCTTCAAGGTGCGCTGGGCCTCCTTCTCCTCCCACCTGGCGATAGCAGCCTCCTGCTTTGCCTCCTCCTTCGCCGCCTTAGCCCAGTAGGCTTCGGAGGGGAGGTCGCCGCCGCCGGGGAGGTTGGAGACTCCCGGGTTGGTGACGATGGGGCCCTGATCCCCCCAGGGGCAGGGCGGGGACTTCTTCTTCTTGCCACGCTTGGGGCGCGTGGGCGCCCCCTGCTCCCACCACTGCTTGTGGTCCGGGTGGTTGTCCTCGTCGCTTAATTCGGTGTCGGAAGGGAGGCGGAAGGGGGAGGTCGCCATGGTCGGAGTGTTTGGGGGCTGGGAGGAGGCAAAGGGACGGGCTCGAGGTTGAAGAGATGAGGGGCAAGATGAGATGAGGAGGCAAAGGCGTTTTGCCTATTTATTGAGGGCGGGGCGTGAAGGGTGACGTGGGAATCCAGCGTCGCGTTGGCGCAGACGCGTGCGCTGCGTTGCGTGTGGGCAGCGGGCGTGATCAATGCGAAAGAGAGAAAAAAATAGCTAGGATGCGACGTCCCCGCCCCTGCATGCATGCATGCATGCATGGATTAATGTGAAAGAGAGAAAAAAACGTCCAAGGTAGTTGTTCATTGGCAGTGAAAAATAAACGGGAAAATATAATTTGGCCTTGATTTACTTCGGTAATAAATGCAGGAATCTAGTACCAAGGTACTCGTTCGTTTTTACACACGCAAGAAAAATCGATGGGAGTAATATTGACTTTTTGTATGGCGCATGAACAAGATGGAAGTAAGTTTGACTGAAGAAAGTTATTCGACGTACACTTATTTAATGGGGCAGCGCTGTTACACGTAAAATAGCTAGACTGCGACGCTAGGGGCAGCTGCATGCATGGTGCAGCCCGCCCCGCCCAGCGCCCTCGCATGCCACGCTCGGTCCAACCGTCTGCCACGCTCGCATGCCACGCTGTTGCACGTAAAAACGATGAAGCCAATCAGATTCCAGAATCATCCATCCCACGGATCGCCAAGAGCTAGCCACGAAATCCTTCTAAGAGACGCCAACCAATCAGGTTGCAGAACAAGCCCTTCCACGGATCGCCCAGAGCCACCCGCGGAATCCTTCTAGAAGACACGATCGGACAGCCACAGTGTCGCGCTAGGGTTAGATCTACGGTCCTCATTCGGCCTTAGGGTTAGCGGGGTTTAGGATGCAGTCAACGGGGTTTCACAAGTTTGACCAAACATTCAAATGTGCATAACTAATTCAAAAAAATTAAAAAATACAAAACCTTCGCATGGTGTCATGTTATGTGACATAGTTGTGAGGAAAAATATCAAACTTGGTCTATTGATCATATTTCAAAAAACCCTTCACAAAATGACCTATCTCCTCCGAGGTTTTCTGGCTTTCGGGTCAAATGACCAATGATATGGCTAGAATCAAGGCATAGTTTATGATAATGTGCCCATATTTGGCATGCATGTCTATAATGGGATGACTAACAATGTTGTAGCACAAAGTTTTCCTTTTCGACGTACAGAAAAATCATTTTCTATTTTCTGAGTGCCGAAAGAGGGGGGGATTTGTGAAGCAACCACCAAATTGAAGTTTCAAAATGGTAACATCCTATTTTTAAAAAATACTAGACCACCTAGAATGTACAATTTCCCAACTTGAGTATCTCAAACCTTTTATTCCATCCCTGGTGAAAAAGACAAATCCTGCCAAATCGGCTGGAAGTGGGTAAGATATGAACTACAGGTACATGATTCCATGCTGATGATTTTTTGTAAAAATAATTTTTAGGTTCACAACAGCTATTTCATCAGAGATCCAATGCTAGTTTTGTGAGCCTCAGCCCCTAGCTAAGAATATTTATGAAAACCCTTCAGAAAGTTTGACCAGACATTCAAATGTGCATAACTAATTCAAAAAAAATCAAAAAAATACAAAACCTTCGCATGGTGTCATGTTATGTGACATAGTTCTGAGGAAAAATATCAAACTTGGTCTATTGATCATATTTCAAAAAACCCTTCACAAAATGACCTATCTCCTCCGAGGTTTTCTGGCTTTCGGGTCAAATGACCAATGATATGGCTAGAATCAAGGCATAGTTTGTGATAATGTGCCCATATTTGGCATGCATGTCTATAATGGGATGACTAACAATGTTGTAGCACAAAGTTTTCCTTTTCAACGCACAGAAAAATCATTTTCTATTTTCTGAGTGCCGAAAGAGGGGGTGATTTGTGAAGCAACCACCAAATTGAAGTTTCAAAATGGTAACATCCTATTTTTCAAAAATACTAGACCACCTAGAATGTACAATTTCCCAACTTGAGTATCTCAAACCTTTTATTCCATCCCTGGTGAAAAAGACAAATCCTGTCGAATCGGCTGGAAGTGGGTAAGATATGAACTACAGGTACATGATTCCATGCTGATGATTTTTTGTAAAAATAATTTTTAGGTTCACAACATGCTATTTCATCAGATATCCAATGCTAGTTTTGCGAGCCTTAGCCCCTAGCTAAGAATATTTATGAAAACCCTTCAAGTTTGACCAGACATTCAAATGTGCATAACTAATTCAAAAACATGGTCAGTTTGCACCAGAGCCTCAACAACATGGTCAGTTTGCACCAGAGCCTCAACAACTTGGTCAGTTTGCACCAGAGCCTCAACAACAGGCTCATTTTGCACCAGAGCCTCAACAACAGGCTCATTTTGCACCAGAGCCTCAACAACAGGCTCATTTTGCCCCTCATTTTGCACCAGAGCTTCCAAATCAGAAACGGTGCCCTAAAGCCTCAACAGTTTGCACATCATCCTCCAAAACAAGTTCAGATTGCACCTCAGCAGCACCAAACATGATCTGGTTAGTTCTCTTCTTTCTTTGGCCATTGATTCTTGCCCTTTTCACTGGCCAGCATTCGTCAACAACAAGAGGTGGGCCTTTTTCTCCATGCTTCCTCCTGAAAACAAGCAAGTTAGCTGGGGGAGAAAAATCATCAACAAGAAATGGGATAGATTTTGGATAAACATACTTTGGCTTTTCAGCAGTGTATCTGCACTTGGTAGAGCCAGCTCGGTGTCCAAGTTCTTCACAGAGTTTGCATCTATTCTTGTTACCTTTTTGGGCCCTTTTTGGCTTGGCATCTTTCTTTTCATCTTTCTTTCCCTTCTTGCTGCTCCCACCTTTCTCAAACCAAGCCTTGAATCTACTCTGCTTGGGCCTGCCAGCCTTTCTTTTCATCAAAGGAGGACACAAGGAGAACTGAATGTCCACTTCAGGCCACTGAGACTGATCTGTAAGTGCTGAAATTGGTGTTCCATATACAGCCTTGAATTTTGCTACAGAATAATACTCATGCAAATATGGGTGCATATTTAGCTTGTGTTTGGAGGCCAAGAAAAGTATGGCATGCTCACAAGGCTTCCCAGTGTGTTGCCACTCAAGGCATGTGCATTCATGCAATTGAGTGTCAACAACATGCCTCCTGCCAGTCTTTGTATCTCTGACTTCAGCACCCCACAATGAGGATTTCTCAACACGCAAATGTGCAAGATTTCTGCTCCTGTTGACCACCTGCTGCACAACATCAGGAAGCTTATCTCCTTGAAGAACATCACCAAGCCTTCTTCTCAATTCCCACAACCTCATGATCATGATCCTGATCTGGTCAACCATGTCATGGACAGGCAAGTCTTTTAACTCCTTCACTTTGTTGTTGAAACTTTCTGCCAAATTATTGTTGATATGATCACATTTGATGGCAGTGTTAAAACCAGACCTGTACCATAAAAGAGAATGGTAGGTTTCCAACCATGTACAAAACTTGACCCTATCCTCCTCAGAGCATGCCGCCTTAATCTTCTCAAGGTGATATGAATGTGTCTGCCTGGTGTAAGATCTTGCTGCTGGCCACATGCGTCCAAAATCATCTCCTCTGAATTTTTTGATCAAATTCATCCACATATGGCCGAAGCACTCCCTCTGCTCAGCATGAGGGAAAACAATCTTCACTGCATTTTCTAAACCTTTACATGCATCTGTGTGCACTGCCAATGGAGAGACTGGCCATATGCATCTTTTCAACTGCATCATGAACCATGTGCATGATGCCTCTGTCTCAGACTGAAACATGCCAATAGCTATAGGGAACATCCAATTGTGTCCATCTAAAGCATTGCATGCTGCTAGTTGACCATTCCACTTTCCAGTCAAGAAAGATGAGTCTATACTCAAATATGGACGGCAACCTGCTTTGAAGCCATCGATGCAAGGCTTTAAAGCCATGAAGAATTTAGAGAAGAAGACTTTCCCATCAGCTGTTACCTCAGTATCTATCTCCACAACACTGCCAGGTGACCTCTTCTCTACTTCTGCTTTGAAGTTATAAAGCATTCGAAAGGTATTTGCCCAATCACCATATAGCTCTTTCATTGGCCTTTGCTTTGCCTTCCACACTGTAGTATAATTCAGCTTAATGGGGTACTGCTTTTCCAAGTCTATTTTCAGTCTCTTTGCAGTGCTGTTTGGTGTTGTGGCTAAAATGGGCTTGATCTTTTCTGCAACCCATAATTGTGATGTCATCTTTGTAACTGTTTGAGAACTTGTAATGCAAGTATGAGGTTTTGGAATTTGATTCACTCTTATTGTCCTTCCATCAGGTTGGCGTCTAGCAGATATATACCACTTGCAAGGCTTGGCACCACCATCATAACCTATGCATTTTGCATAAAACTTCTTTTTATCAGTCCACATAGTCTTGGTAGCAAACTCATGTTTGACTGCATATGTCCTGAAACACATTCTGAATTCATCCATGCTTGGAAACAATCTCCCAACTTCAATAACTGGGTCCTCTTTGTCATAAACTGTTACTAGCTCATCATCATGTGCATCATCTACATGAACTGCAGCATTTTCCAACAACTCTAGATCTATATCTGCCTCTTCATCTCTTAAATGGTTGTCACCATCATTTGCAGCTTCATCCCTCTTCTTCTCCTTGTCTCTGTCATCTATAGGAATGCCAAAAAGCTTTGCCGTTTCAATGTCATCTATTGGTGCAATGACCAAATCAGTGCGGTCATGTATCTCAACTGAATTCCAATCAACAGTTACAATCCTTTGTGCATTACCATCTGCAGCCTCCCCTTGTGCATTAGCATCATCATCCTCCACTGTTAACACTTCCAACTCAGTAAGTATAGGCATTACTTGCCTTTGTGCAGCCCAATCATCCTCGACCATCTGAGCAGCCAGCTTCGAGGCCACATATCCAACCCTCGAATCAGGTTTCAGATCAATGAGCTCTGCTAAAAACAGAACAGTTTTGCTTGTCCAACCGTTTCGCTCATCGATTTCATCAACTATATGTTCCCCTGTCTCAACCCTAACATAGTCACATTTGCAATCATCAAATCGTAACAAAGAAACTTCTTGCTCTGGCCCCCAAACCACACTATCCCCAATTTTTTCCACCATTTTCCTTACTGCCTCCTCTCCCATGTTTATTAGCTCTTGGGGATCAACATGTTCTAATTACACCTCCCATTTAACAACCGTGTCTCTGTCAATGATCTGCGTGCTGCCATCAACTAAAACAGCCCTAGAGGGAAAGAAATTGATGCGAAATTCGAAGGTTTGGCGCGCAACATCGTCTCCCCTGTTTTTGGCGGGCACTGTGAGCTAGCGGAAGCGAACAAAGAGCTCAACCTTAGAGAAATTAAGTGCAGAGATACGGGATATACCGATTAGAAGTCCCCTCTCCATGCTCCATATCGTTCCCCCTCGCCCCGTTCAGCACACCCTCGCCTCCACAATCTAGCATCAATGGGCACGCTCAGATCTCGAATTGAGAAGAATGGGAGAGGAATTAGCTTTCAAATGGCACTCACCACCTTCGTCGTCGAACGAAAGCGCCGCCGCCTAAATTAATTGCCGTGCCGCCGGCGCCGGCGCCGAGAACGATGGGTGAGGTCCGCCGCCGCCGTCGGGGAAGCTACAGTCAGTGTTACGCGCGCTCTCGGTCGGAAGCGGTTGGTTTGACTGGCTGTCCCAACCAACCGGTTTGGCTTAACCCTAATATTGGAACAAAGTTAAATGTGTCCTTACGACCGTTTTAAGGCCCGTGTGGCCCTGGGATATTAGCTGCCTCACAACCGTCGCATGCGAGCTATTCTTTTCAACGATGTCGCTTTCCTTCCAATTCCATGTAAAGACGTCGCATAGGAGCTATAAGCCCAAAAAAACACACACCCGGACGCTTCAAAATGCTCCACCAAATTCGTCGCTCACCAATACACGCCACCACGGTCTTGCAGTCACCCCCGTCGTCTCACCGTGACCCACGCTATGAGGCTGGTACGACCGAAGAGAAGAAACTTCAGCGGGGGTCGGTGGTGCAGTAACACGTGGGAGGGAACTACCTCCACCATCGGAGAGAGATAGCCGGCTGGATAAAGCAGCAAGGGCAAACCAGACCCTCACTGGCCTAGCCGAGCCTAAATGGACTCGTGAAGCCCCACAGCCTCACTGCATCAAGGGTATCACCGTCACCGCCAACCCTGGCGTTAGTCCCTACTCCTCCGTCCACCAGTGAATCCACAGCCACCGTAGATCCCTGCCACCAAGCAGTGGTTCCACCACCACCGTGCTCATCCGGGCCTACCGGACCACCGCTGGTCTAGCAGTACCCCATGACTCGCCCCTGCATGCCAAAAGAACGTAGCCACCAGTCACAGCCACCTTCAAGGCTCCCTGCAGTACCAGCGGAGATGCACCCGGGAGCTGGCTCCCAGTCACAGCCACCTTCAAGGCTCATCGGCACTGGCCCAGATCAAGCCCGCGTAGCCAAGATCGGGGCATGCCTGGCCCAAACCTGGGCCGCACCGCCGCGCAGGGCCAACATCCACCACTCCTGCTCACCCCCGCCCGAGGTCGCCGCCGCCACGCCTTTGCACGCGCGAGCCAGGGCCTCCGCGCCTAGGCATCCTCCGTCGATGCTGCCTCCCAAGGCCTCGACTAGGAGGGGCGCCACCATGAGAACCACCGAGCCGTGCAGCCCAGCCGCCTCCAGCTGCGAGATCCGCCCCGACCGTGGCTCGCCGACCACGCCGCGCCGAGCTCCACGGACCCGCCGCCAGTCGCCGCCACCCCACGTGACTCTCCTGGCGCCCGAAGAAAGAAGGGCCACCGCCACCAGCACCACACAGACTTTTCTCGGCGGCCCATGCCGACGACGGCGGAGGAGGGGGGGGGGGGAAGGAGGAGGGACGAGGTGGTGTTCTAGGGTTGTCGCCGCTCCGGTCGTCTGCGAGCGACGACGCGGAGCGGGCGTTTTTTTCCCAGATCGAAGAAACTTCCGAGGATAGTGGGTGTGTCGCCGTCATACCGTCACCATGAGTCGACGATGCAGAGCTGGGATAATAAGAACGTAAACAAATAGTCCTACCAAAGGCCGACGAAACGGTTCTTTTCAAAAGCGAGAGATGCCTGGTAGAGTCACACGCACGGTTTCTCTTCTAAGCAGATCCTTTATATACTCAAGTATGTGATCAGGAGCTAGCTACTACTACTAGAAGATGCGGTCGGCCGTTAAAAAATGTTACAGCGCCATGGTAAAAACGTTTCTATATACGTGAAATTGCCACAGGGGATTTGCGTTGCACCACAGTGCTGCAACACGTATAGTAGTTCGTACGTATCCAGCTTCACTTGAAGTGCAGTCGACATATATGCATCCTTGTCATCCTTTAACCGGAACAGCCCACACTAGATCCGCCGAAAAACAGCCGACATGAAAACGAAAAAGCTCACCATGACACCATCAACATCGATCGTCAAGTCAAAAAAAAAAACCATCGATCGTGGCGCAAACCACACGGATCGATCGATGAAACCGCCGCGTGCGTGGCTCGATCGAGTCAGGTCAAACATCATCACATCATCCGTTTCACACGTACAGTATAGTAGTGCCCAGACGGAATATTTACGGTCTTTCTAGGTTAAGGTTTTCACCGTGTATTATTAACTTCCACGTGCTAACATTGTTGTTTCTCTTTCTTGGGAAGGAATTAATGCGCGGAAATAGTCGATCGGTACACAAGAAACATTATTGTCCCACGAGGCACGACCCAAGCGGACAAGCTAGCTCCCCTCACGTACGCGAGCGACGACGACTCAAGTTTGGTTCCGTCACACTAGCTAGTAGCTACTAGAGTAAAATACTACGAGGGTGGGTGCACCCGCCCGAGCACTCGTACCGGCCGGCCGCTCTTGTACCTTTTTGAATTTTGAATTAGCAAGTTATTACTAGTACAGGAAGAAGAATAAGTCCTTTGCTTAGTCCAAGAATTCACAGCATTGCCTGGTAAAAAAGAGTTTCGAACATTCTATAACTATACGTGACGAACTCAGATATAAATATACATTCACCGGCCGATGTAATTCGTACATTTATGTGTCAGAGATGCCGTCCTGCCACTGCCAACCAAGCCAGTTCCAGCCAGCTTTTCATCTCCTTCCTCCGTCGAAAAGTCACCAATCACCTTTCATCACCAAAAAAAGAGCCAATCGGAAAAGCTGGCCATCAACGTCACCGCGCAAACCACACAGATTAATTAACGCATGCAGGGCCGCGTCGCCCAGGGGACGGCAGGGTCAAATCCTCAGATCCTCCGCTTCCACACGCGCTCCCGTGCCTGCCATGCCATGCCATGACCCGTGCTTCCACTCACAACGATCCGACCAACCCCGCGCGCCTCGATCGCTATATATAACCCTCCACGCCCCCCGTCGTGTCAACCCATCATCCACTCCGACCCGACCAAACACCACCTCAGCTCGCCGGACGTTCGTTCCAAGAAAAGAAAGAAACCAACCAACCAGCCGCGACGACACACCACCACCAGCCCACACCACCACCAGCAGCAGCAGCACGATGAGAGCGATGCTGTTCGGCTGCTTCGCCCCGCGCGGCGGCGGCGCCGACCCAGCGGCGGTGTCCGACGACCACGACGGCGCCACCACCTCCACCACGCCATCCACCAAACCACCATCCACCACCAAGAGAAACAACAAGAAGAAGAAGTCGATGCGGCGGGTGCAGAGCTCGACGGCGCGGCTGCGCACGCTGGCCGTGGACGACCTCTCCCGCACGCTGGCCTCGTCCGGGATGCGCGCCTTCACCTACGCGGAGCTGCACCTGGCCACGCGGGGGTTCGCCTTGAGCAGCAAGATCGGGGAGGGCGGCTTCGGGCCCGTCTACAAGGGCTTCCTCGACGACGGCCCCTGCAGGGCCGAGCCGCAGACGATGAGCGTGGCCGTCAAGTGCCTGGACGCCGACGGGCCGCAGGGCCACCGCGAGTGGCTGGCGGAGGTGGTCTACCTCGGCATGCAGCTCAGCCACCCGCACCTCGTCAAGCTCGTCGGCTACTGCATCCAGGACCACCACCGCATGCTCGTCTACGAGTACATGGCAAGACGCAGCCTCGAGGACCACCTATTCACGAGTAAGACTTCTTACCTTTCTTGCTCATGATTGATTGATTGGTCGTCCTCCATTTTCGCATCGATTTACGTACTAATCCATTAATTCTCGCATCGATTGATCAGACGTTCTGTCGACCTTGCCGTGGGCGACGAGGCTGAAGATCGCGGTGGGGGCGGCCAAGGGGCTGGCCTTCCTGCACGAGGCCGACACGCCCGTCATCTACAGGGACTTCAAGGCATCCAACATCCTCCTCGAATCGGTCAGTACCTACTCCATACCAACTCCGATCATTTCCGTTCATATCTCTTTTCGTGTATACGAACGCACGACCAGTTCGATGCCCCAATATATGGCGACCGATTTCCGTATCCTACGGACAGGCCAGCACGTTTCAGACTAGCCAATCTCTGTCTCTCGTAGACTTGATCAAGCACAGCAAGTCCCAGACTAAATCTTCGTACGCAGTAATGGCGCCCAACTAACCAACTGATAGTTTTAAAAATGGCCAAACGCACAAAAGATTCAGCATTAGTAGCCATGTGTTGTTTTATGCCTCCTACCAAATCAGACAAGGATGTCTCTATCATGGTAAGCAGACATATAGGAAGCGTACAGCAGTTGAGGATACAAAATTGATTGTTGCTTTTAGTTATCATAGACCTGGCTATATTAGCACCAGCTAGAAAGCACAACTGTAGGCGGACATAGTCGCGCGCGCATGTCGAAATCAGCTCTGTGATCGATCGATCAGCTAACCTTACCTAACCAGCAACTAACTTGCTTCACACGCTAGCTAACAACAACGCGCAGATGTCAACAACACAACAGTTCGATCAGTACACTCCCAATATCGGCAAGCAAGAAAGGCTTTGTGCACGCACGTCACGACAAACACGTGCGCACGCGCCGGCATTATGATGATTGTTTTAACACGAAATCGGTACACGTCCATAATTCTGACTCTGTTGCGTACGTGTGTTATTGCTGCAGGACTACACGGCGAAGCTGTCGGACTTCGGGCTGGCCAAGGAGGGGCCAGTGGGCGACGAGACGCACATCTCCACCCGGGTCATGGGCACGCACGGCTACGCGGCGCCGGAGTACATCCTCACGGGCCACCTCACGGCTAGGAGCGACGTCTACAGCTACGGCGTCGTCCTCCTCGAGTTGCTCACGGGCCGGCGCAGCGTCGACAAGCGGCGCCGCGGCCGCGAGCAGAACCTCGTGGACTGGGCGCGCCCCTACCTCCGGCGGCCGGACAGGCTGCACCGCGTGATGGACCCGAGCCTCGAGGGCAGCTACTCCGACGATGCCGCCGCCAAGGCCGCCACCGTGGCCTACAACTGCCTCCACAGCCTGCCCAAGTCGCGCCCCACCATGCGCGAGGTCGTCGACGCCCTCGAGCCGCTCCTCAGCATGCGCGGCGACGTGCCCATCGGGACCTTCGTCTACACCGCGCCGGAGGTCGTCGCTGACAAGGCCGAGGCAGCTGACAAGGAGAAGGGACGTGGCGGTGAGGCGACGTCCTTGAAGAAAATGGCCGTGCAGAGGGTCGCCAGGCACCGGTACGCGAGCTCGGTCGCGGGGAGCGAGGGCGGGCGATCGCCGAGGCAGAGCACGGACAGAGGGGCGTAGATAGCAATGCCTGCATTTCTGTTGAGTGAGTGTGTGCTTTTTTTTTTTGTCCAAAGTTGTTGAAGCTGTACATAGTGGGCAAAGCAGGACGTGTAAATGTGTAATGTGTTCTTCTATTCTTTTCTTGGTGATGCGTTAAACATGCATCATCCCAGGAGCAAAAGGTGTTGCTAGTTTTTCAGAGGCAAAGTGCTCTTGTTTTGTATCGATGTTTCTTTTTACCGAAACATCAGTAGCAGCAACTTATTCCCGTGCAAGAGCCTAGAAGAAATTGAGTCAAAACTTTATGCAGTAACCTATCGGCAATGTTTCAACAATGTTTTTGTCAACCATCTTTGTGCACTCATATCCACCCATCTGATTACGAGTGCGAAACCTGTTCTGCACTAAACAGGAATCTTGCCACAGATGCGATCAAATTTCGGGCAACTGCTTCACAATTCCTACAGTGTCATTTTCTTTCCTACAGTGTTCTTTGTACAACATACTAGGACAGAAGACAAGTGCCACGACCGTTTCAGCATCTAGCAACAAATTGTTGCTTCAGAACTGGCATACCCTATCACTTTTGCCCTTCAACCTTAAATCAATTCTACTCTACAAACCTAACAACAATACAACACTGCAGAAGGGGTGTTGGGTCGAACCCCAAACCACATCTTTCTACCAGACAGGCTCCGGATCATGACGCCGTGAGGAGAAACTGCACCGACGGGTACTCACAAAGAGATTCCGGTAGCTCCACGTTTGCGTAGTCTGTTGCAGGGATCGCCATCGATAAATCCTCGGTAGAAAATGGTATGCTGCACCAAGGAAGCATCATATACATGTGCAGATCTCAAAAAATATATACATGTGCAAAACTGACAATCAGTTGCCAAAATAAGCAAATATAATAAGTACTTGTACTAAATCAGCTGACACTTATTATGGATCAGAGGAGGGAGTACATAACATTAAAATACTTCAGAAGCACCATTATTTATACTGTCTGCTAAATAGTATTTAGTAACTAAAAGGAAACTGTCGCTACCTTAAATCATCATCCAGCAAGAAGGAATTTGACACGAGGTTCTGAGTATCTTTGTTGACCATCTCCCGCATTGCAGAAACAACCTGTAAAATAACATCTCTAAGAACAAGGAACACAAAAGGAGATCCAGAACTGTGAAAGCTCCAAGCCAAGCTAAACTACATACCTCACTTGATATTCCCTGGGTATTGTATTTGTCGTCCCAGTACATTGAGCATATCCTGTAGATTTGCCTAATACTCAAGGACTACATGCAAAAGAGGGCCAGTTATATATTCTGCAATAAAATGATGATTAACTGCAAAACAGAAGTTATACACATAGCCTCACCGGGCAGAGATCTTGGCTGATCTCCTCAAGCGTCTTCTTTCTTTTTTGGTGTATAACCTACATTATAATTAGTGAGAAATTACCCCAAGGCATAGAGTATGCAACAGAAACAAAAAAAAAAGGAGAAAATGCGGCTTGCACAAGCAATTACCAAAAACCCAACAGCTTGTCTGATATAATTAAGCTCATGCCAAGATGTTCCTGCAAACTGAAAGTAAATGGATAATAAATTTGCATTCCTGAATTGTATACCAACCTGACAGCATAAAGCAGAATTGGCACTTACCTCCTCCGTAACATCAGTAATCCATTTCTCCAGCAATGACAGGCCAGCTTTAACATACTCTCCATTGGAGAATGTACAGCATTCACGCCGAAGAAGAAGACTGATGAAACAAAAAAATGTTAGTATCACCATGAAAGTGAAATAGTATTTCATTATTCTGCTTGTGCTTCTATGTTTATCTGTACCATACTAAAAAAACATTTTTTTTGGAGTGTCAGTGTCTCATCACCTACAAGTTTTAACCCAGAGAATTTGATTTCTTCAGTGATAAACAGACCCTTTCCTCAACCCGAAATTACAGCTAAATAATCTATTTACAAATTTTAAAACATGATTCTATCATTCATTAAAGAGTTATATCTTGTTGGTTATATAATACTACCTCTGTACATAATTACAAGACAGTTTACAGAGGGAGTATTAAGGTATTTCCACTTATTTGTTCCAAAACATGGAACTCGGGAACTGGCTATAATGTTTTTGTCATTTGCATGTTCTAAGGACACAGATACCAAGTAATTCAATTTCTAAAAACAAGATACTACCTGTTAAAAAGTTGTATATTGATGAAAGAGAACAGCTGAGTGATAAGTTTACGTATAAAAAATGACGGCACCTGCAGCACACACAGATAAGGTTATTAGAATCGCTTGCGCAAAACTACCAAATTGTCCATAATAAAGCCAGCAAAAGATGCCGCTGTAACAAAATAAGGTGAGTTAAATGGAAAGCTTACATAATTTTCACGTAAAGTATCCATAAGCAGGTTTAGAAAATTGACAATATTATCCCAATGGGAGTTTGATGGCTGTTGAGCACCAACCCCTGGTGATTTTGAAGCTTTTCCAGGTTGAGCACGTGTTGCTTTTGGAGCCTGGCATGCAAATTTCCAGAGGTTACAAAAATGATCCACTTGTGCAATGTAGTCGAGCGTAAAAATTTCAAAGGAGATGAAGGTATACCTGAATGCAGACATTAAGAAGAGGTGATATTTTTTTTTTTAGATTATCCCTGAGCTGCCCAAAGATCTTTTCAACACATGCCGTCAGCTGTTGTTTGAAGAGTATGGCCGGATACCTAGCATCTACTTGTGCCAGAGTATCACCACGCCCTACAAGCTATGAAGGCGATGTCAGTGTCAGGCAGAAAGTTAGATCATCTTTTTTCCATTTTACAGAGTGCGCAAAAAATGCAAACAATGACTAGTTTAATACTACCAACATTTACAATGTCTATGGCTTTGTTCTTATACAGCACTTGCTATCTATGTTTGTTTTTCTCTTCTTTGTCAATAGCTATATGTGAACTTTCCTTTAGTAGAAAAGGTACACAAGCACACAGATTCTCTACGTATATAATGGATATGATAGAACAGAGTGTACCAAGTAACATCCAGCTCTAGAAGGGTTCTTCAGAAATATACTAAATAGCATTCATTACTGACAGGGAAAATAACTAGCAAGCTCAGTTCCTTACTTGGCCTATCTTCCCACCTAGCCCTAAAGATCCAGCAGAGCGGCGAGATGGTGTACCAAAAAATCCATTTGACCGTAGATTCTTCTGAAGAAGGCATAGAAGTGCAGAAGTATTGGACAGCCAATAAGGTAGTTGACCATCTGCTTCCTTTGCCTGGAATAGGGGAAAAAATGAAAAAATCAAACTTATTGACTTACGCAAATGAAATGTCTGGTGTGAACAGAAAAACAAACGGGCTCTAAATTATTTTACCTTGAGAACATCATTTATGGCTTCAATTACATGATCAAAAATAGCAGTCCTCTCTGATTCAAAAGAGTGCCAGTGTAGAAGGCATTTATAAATGATACATGCTGCAACTGGTTTGCCATCCTTGAACCCTAAATTTTCTTTTATGCATCTTGATAAGATTTCATGGTTTCCCTGCATGAAACAATAGAGCAATACTACCATGAAGATACCATAGAAATAAATTCTTGACACAATACCGAATCTTGTCTCTGAAGGCATCTACTGAACGCCATACAGAAAATAAGAATGCCAGGTTAAGAACAGTGAATTCACCTCATGCCTTTCAACAGGCTTTGTTCTCGACCTCTGCCCAGTGCTCTGTGGAATGGAAGCCAGATATTTTGTTTGTGGTGGGGTTTCCTACAATTTTAGTTTTGACAGTTTTAAGCAGTTAGACAAGGATATAAAGCACTCCAGTATCGAACTTGAACCAAAAAAGCTTACAAATATACGCTTCTGATCACTGTTCGGAAGACCAATCGAAGCAGAAAACTTCTGTATTCAAGTAAATTAGTCAGGTAACTAACCAAAAAAATACATAGGGGCTAGGCTAGTACTCAAAATTACAGCTACAAATGTCACTTAGAAAAATGGGAAGTGCTGGGACCAAAATAGTAGTGTGATTGAATAAATTTGAAATTTTGAGTTTGTAGAAGGGAAGAACCTCGGACACTGTTTTTGGAGAAATGTTAAATGCCTTATTCCTTAGAACATGGTTTTCATTTTCCAAGTTCGTCAGTTTCTCCTGCAATCTGAATGCAGGAATGCCAAACTGTTAGATACTAACACTTAGAAAAAGAAAGAGCAGTCAAAAACCATCCGTGGATAATTCCAGCATCCAGTGGTTATTTGAAAGAAGGGAAACATACTTGACCAAATTTTGCTGGAGGTGGGTGCATTTTCCCTCCACATCTTTTAGTTTCTCCATCGTATTGTCACTACTTTTACGAGCTGTGCTAAGTTCAATTTCCAATAACGAATTCTTCTCCGATAATGATTTGACAATGTTCTGTTGAAGCAACAAAGAACTGCTTAAGTGAAAGTAACAATGACCAGAAACATGAATGCATATCGGTCAATAAGTCCTAAAAGGTCACTATAACTCATATTCAAAAGAGGCGATGGCACAACAAAGAAGATCCAGCGAGAGATTACTATAGCAAAACTTAACAAACATAGTAATTCCATGGAAAAACTGTTGGAGTCTAGGTTAGCATAGTAGTATTGTCCTAGGAGAGTCTAGAGTATTCCAGTGAGTGTTGGAGTCTGAGTTAGTGTAGGTAGTACTACTCTTGTAGAGTCTAGAGTAGTCTAGGGAGTGTTAGTATAGTAGTAATGTCCTACTAGAGTTTAGATCATTCCAGTGTACGAGTGAAGATGTAAGGCTAGATTGTGCTATATAAGAGGGTGTGGAGGTCCAAGGGACTAAGCCCATCCAAAAAAAATCTCCTCAAACCTACATGGTATCAGAGCTAGGCTCCTCCTAACCCTAGCTACCACCATTCCACTACTGCAGCACTCACTCCGGCTCTTGTTGTCAACAACACTGGGCGCATTGTAGTCACCTAGGCGGCGGGAGGCCGCACCTCGCTGCTCTGTGCGGACAGTAGCCATCTCATGTCGCAAGATGCATCGTGCGAGGCTTGGTTGCTGCTCTGCACAGGTGGTTGCTCAGGAAGCTAGTTAGAATGGTACAATTGGGGTGCTGGTAGGAGGAGGATAAGTTAGGTTGGTTGGATTTGGGGAGGAAGAGAAATTGGAGGTAGAGGACCTCTGATCTAGCCGGAGATGGGCAGATGCAGAGGCGATGCAGGCGGTTGTGAAGGAGCTGGGCATCTGTGTTATGGAGGTGATGGCTGTAGCGGCACTGAGCTCTGGTGGTGAAGGGAGATAACCGGGTGAGGTCTCATGTGTTAGTTGTCCTTATGCTCCGAGAGAAAAAGGGAGGTGCAGCTGCAGACTTCCGTTCAAGTTCAAGATGTTGCTGCAAGATAGGGAAAAGAAGAGAGGCAATCTGCTGATAAGAGGGTGTGTAAGCCTGCAACATCAAGTGAAGCAGAGAGAAGAGGACTCCAGGAGGGAGAAGCTGTTGGAGCTGATTTGTGTCGTCTGTGAGGAGCAAAGGAAACGAAGCTTGCTGCTAGGAGAAGAGAGAAGAAATGGATCTAGGAGAGAGGTAGAGGCCATGGTGACCGAGGCGAAGATGGTTGAGGCAAAATGGCCGGAGGGTTGATGGAGACGAGGTAGAGGTCAAGGCTGTGACGGTGTTGGAGAGGTGGAAGTCATGTGGAGGCCAGGAGAGTTAAACTGTGGATAGCTGACCGGTGAGGTGAGGCGGCTGTGGCTCTGTAGGAGCTGTTGTTGAGGTGAGGCAGCCGTAGTTCTGTGGAACCGGAGTTGATGAAGAGGCAATGACAATGCTCAAGCTGATGATGGAAGGCATGTGGTGCCGCCGTTGTAGGCGCCGGTGTGAGAAGGCGCATGGTTGGAGAGGCAACGGTGGACCAACGCGAAAAGGATTGGAGGTGGCCAGCTTGATGCAAAGTTTGTGCATGGTGATGTTGACGGTGAGGCGGTTGTGGCTCTGTAGGAGCAGTTATTGAGGTGAGGCAGCCGTGGTTCTGCGGGAACCAAAGTTAATGAAGAGACAATGACGATGCTCAAGCTGATGAGGGAAGGCGTGTGGTGCCACCGTTGTACGCGCCGGTGTGAGAAGGTGTATGGTTGGAGAGGCAACGGTGGACCAACACAAGAAGGATGGGAGAAGGCTAGCTTGATGCAGAGTAGGCGTCCGGTGATGGTGATGGCTCCCATGAGCGGAGCTGGATGGTCGGAGTTGATTGGTTGCTTGACGACCACTAGAGCAAGAGCTAGAGTAAAACGCTCTCATGTACTCCCTCCATTTCAAAATATAAGATGTTTTAGCTTTGTGAAGCAAATGTATCTAGACTACTTTTAGTATATAGGTTCACTCATGTTTGGAGTGAATCTACACACTAAAACAAGTCTAGATACATTCTCTTCACAAAGTTAAAACATCTTATATTTTGAAACGGAGGGAGTATATTTTTATGCTTGCAAGCTAGAGGTGTAGTGGTCCTAGTAAGTGTCATGGAGTTGTAGCAAGATGGTCATGGTGACTGACCCATGCCCATCTTGAGGGGGAGTGTTGGAGTCTAGGTTAACATAGTAGTATTGTCCTAGGAGAGTCTAGAGTATTCCAGTGAGTGTTGGAGTCTGAGTTAGTGTAAGTAGTACTACTCTTGTAGAGTCTAGAGTATTCTAGGGAGTGTTAGTATAGTAGTAATGTCCTACTAGAGTCTAGATCATTCCAGTGTACGAGTGAAGATGTAAGGCTAGATTGTGCTATATAAGAGGGTGTGGAGGTCCAAGGGACTAAGCCCATCCAAAAAAATCTCCTGAAACCTACAAAAACCTTATAAGGAACAATGATATGAAACAAAATGAGTTAAGATCATGCAGAGATCTGCATTTATCACAAAAGTGCAAGGAGAGAAATGAACACCTAGTAGAAAATTAAAAGAACACCTACAAGACTGAACTATAAGAAAATTTGACATCTATCACAACAATGCAAGAAGAATTACACCACTTATTAAAAAAAATCTGACATCATAAAACTGTGTGTTCCATTTAAAAAGATGAAGGAAAGAAAAGAACATCAAGGAGACAACTAAAAATAGGGAATACAAACACATTTATAATAAAATAGTAAAAAAGAGAAGAGAAGCCAAACCTTCAGATTAGAGTTCTGTTTTTCTTCTTCTGCTTTCAGAATCTTGTTACTGCGCAACGTAGCTATCTCTCTCAGAGAATCATCTAATTGCCTCTGGAGAAGCAGATTTTTGTCATGTTCACTTCGGGCAGATGATTTAGCTGCAGCACATTCTGCGCTTAATGTTTCTATTATTTTATCCCTCTTTGAAATTTCCACCAACTTTGTTTCCTCACCAGCAGCCTACATTTGAAAATCCACACATCAAGTAGCAAAAAACCACTAGCATCAGAAACAGAATAAGGGGGCAAAGGCATAAATGCTGAAGTCTGATTGGTGCAACACCTGATGATTCTGTTATATTTATAGTGTCTAATGCAGGATAACAATAGCGGAAATTTTCAGAAAAACAACCAATTGCAAGGTACTAAAATAGTTGTCCTTCTAATGGCAGGACCAAGCACAACTGTCTCAAATACGTGACATGCAGGGAAGCACATTCAACATTGATGAATCACAATGTAACACAAAAGCAATAAAGACAGAAAAACATACCCGCATTCTTCTTTCAAGAGTAAGTCTTAAAGTAAGATCATCCAACTTTTTCTCAAGCTTATTCTTCGCCTCCCAGAGTGCACCAGCTTCATTTGCAGTCTAAAGACACAATCATAGCATAAGAATACTCCCGATGCACACCAATCAAACAAAGACGATAAACATGCTCAGGAGGCATGAACAGTAATATTTGCAGGAGAAATCAAAGATAACAAAAATATTAGGATGCTTTACTTTTAAGTAGATATATAGTTGTTAGAACCGGCTCTAAAATTAAAGGACACCAGGCACATTATTCATCACTAAGCAATGAGTTAATCACAAAAGATGCTAGCCTCTCCCTCCCAAACTTGGTGACGTAGGCAGCCAAGCAAAATCCTCAGAGCCATACCCCTGCCTTAAGATGGCCGGTTTAGACGTGGAAGTTAAACATGTACTGCCTTATTGGCATGTGGAGGAAGAAATAATTGTTTTGATGACCCCTTGCTTCTTGGACTTGGCCGCCAAGCATGGTTTTTAAGGCGTTAAGGCGTCATAAGGCGATGTAGGGGCGCTCTGACGCCTAGGCCGGCGCTTTGGCTGCCTAGGCGCCTAAAGCGCCCATTTTTTCAAGGCAGAGGGAGGGGCGCCTGGACGCCTAAGCGTCGCCTAGGCGACGCCTTTATAACCATGCCGCCAAGATCTTAGACTGAACCGCACAGCTGCCGCTCGTCAACACGAGTTGACAAGGAAATTGCAGCAATGCTTTTTTAAAGGAAGCGGCGTTTCAAGAAAAGAAAAACATTTTGAAATACCTAAATTGCGCACGAACAAATCATTGTCAGTTTCAGCACTGCCAGAAAATGCGAACCAATTTTATCATGCGTAAATAAATTACAGAACTGCAACAGAAAAATACCATTTTGAGTTTCCTTAGCTCCTTTCTTGCAAGTTTTTGCCTCCAAGCACACTGGATTGCTATAGTAGCTTGCTTGTAATGCTGGAAAAGCATTGCAACCTTCCGTTTTCTCCAGAAGGACTACGGTGTGGCAACAAAAACTGATGTTACATAACTTCAACAATACAAAATCTTAAGCAAGTAGTGAAACCACTACAATAAAACCTCTGATACCTTCATATTACTGTAATTTTCTAGAGCTACACGGCCAAAAAAGGTAGCATGTTTATGCCGTGCATGGGATCTTACAAGTTAATATTACAACTAATTGCTTGCTACCATGGAGAAAAAATCCCAGATAATCAAGTTTCAACCTAAGTTATCAACCACTGAAATGGTAAGCTTGATTGAAGTTTGTTTGATTTCTTGATGCATGGGGTGGCGGTGGGGGAAAGGCGGAGGAGAGGAGGTGAACCTGTATCACTAAAGCAGCCTTCTGCTCTCTGATGGCTGAGAAATAGCGACGAGCAATAAACCCGCGAATACATGACTGAATAAGCAGAGCTGCTGAACATGCTTCCTGGTAATTTCGCTGTAATAACAACCTTCTCACGTACTTCTGAAGAATTATGGCAGCCGCTGTTTCTCTTCTGATCGTATACATCTTCCTTGAAAAACAACCTGCAGGGTCATTTAAAATTAGCAATCAGGATAAGCCAGTAATTCTAAAAGATGATACAGTTTATAAAGAATGCTTATACAAAAACCGGATAAGGTTCTTTTAATTTGCAGGCCATGAACATACCAGGCACAAGAGTACGGACTACGGAGCATAACTAGCATGTACCAGGAAACAATTACTACATCCTCTTAGTTGTCACAAACTGTGGCAAGCATGCAATCAACATTTGATATTTTGGGACATCATTTCTTGTATTTGGGTTGATGACATGAAACTGTATATGTTCACCTAAACTCAGATTGCAGATTGACTGTGTAAAAGATAATAGACAGAGCAACATGATTAAAGAAACATGTTTACCTCTACAATATGCTTGTATTGAAATTGAAGCCTCCTTTGTTTTCACAAACTCTTTGCGGGCCACGAATGTTCTGAAACGACCTTGAATGCGCCGTGCAGCATTGTCCAAAACCTCAGCACGACGCACATCTAGGATCGCTATTTGACCGGCTCTAAGGAACACCTTAGTTCTACCAAGCTATCATGTAAACAAAAATGTAAAACTATCAAATGATACTTCAAAAGGGAACAGAATGATAGTGTATGCTGAAAATTGCAAGGCCACTTTTTCAAAAATTACATGGTCAATCAGAAAAGCACAAATGAAGACTAGTCAAGGGAATGTGTGGATCATTTATTTCATGAAAAAGGAACTGTCAGTAATAATGAGAAGCTTACTTGAAAATTGTCGAGCTTCATTTTTTCAAGGACTGCCTCTGTTAACACCTTCTCATCGTAACTGCATAATTATTAATAACTAGTAAGATACCGGTGCTACAGTACAGAGCCAAAAAAACAGGTGGAACATAGTTTACTCGAGTTATATGTTCAACAAATTCACTCTGGTGTTTTCGTTTATCAGACAAAGTAGCTACTATTACGTGCAAGGCGAAATGCGCCAAGGTCTATAGACCAGAGCACCTGAAGAACCTTGGTTGGCTAAGATATCAAGGTTCTTCTCAAAATTCAATGAACTTTAGCATGAATGGAGGTAGCCATTGCCAGATTTGAATTTTGAACCAGGCTGCTAGAGACAGGAGACTGGAAGGAGTGGAATTGGACTATGCAAGGTGCCAGGGGCCGGGAGATGATTGGGATGGGGTGATGCTGGTAGTAGGAGGACCCAGGAGAGGGCCACTTGCTTCTATGGTCATGGATGGAAAAGAACTGAATTGACGAGCACCAATTCAAATACTTTTAAGTAGGAAAGAAATCCAAACATCAATTCATCTTTTCGCAAATAGTCCAGATAATCTCGCAGCTCTTCTCACAGGGTTCACATAAACTACTATAATTCGTGGGCACTATCACATTGGCAACTATCTGAAAGGGTACGAAGTGTTAAGTTAATGCAGACCTATGGCTAGATGCTGATTCATATATCATATAAAGACAATACTGAACTATTCCATAAGAAAAAGAAAAACTTAAAATGCAAGAATTGGTTTCGCCTAGAGTCAGTTGTAACTGATATGGGCATATTGTATCAAGGTGGCACTGCCAAATGCCGCACAAGCCAGCTGTAGTACAAATCAGTAAATTAAACAAATCATGTTTTAAACTGAAAAGATATATGTGGCTCATACGGAACAAGGCCATCTACAGAGTCACAGATACCCAATATTGTGTTGTTTATTAAATAAAAACTAGTATATCAAATTCAACACAGGTACCCAGAGTATGTTCAAACTAAACAGTTGAACAAGCATGGCTTACAAAATATACCCACAATGAACCGGGTGCTTTGTGGTTCTGATCAAGATCACCAACCCAATTAGCACAAAATGAGAAGTCTTATTGATAATAAAGCGGTGCAGCCAACATTGCACATTGTGAAGCAAACAACTTGAACCAAACCAGTTGCATAGTGCATGGATTAGGTACCTTTCCAGCATCAACTCGGGAACTAGGACACCAAATCGATCAACAAATTCAGCATATGTCCTTCTGGTAGGATAGCCAGCAAGACTAATGCGAACCGCCTCTAAAACACCCTGCGCCACAACCAAGTTACAATCTTAAGGAAAATATTGCCAGTAAATCATGCATATGTATCAACATATGGAAGCAAAATGGCATCATTTAAGTAAGTTCTTGATCTATAGCTTGAGAAGGCACTACAAAGCATAAGCAAGGATAAGTAATAGTCGGTTTTTAAGTACTCTTATGAATGTAGTTCCAGTTAGCTTATGCAACACTAACTTGTTTGAGACTGTAGGCCTCCTCAAGTCACATGAAGGTATGATGTAAGACCAGTATGCTTCACCAAACCAACCAATGGATTTGCAGAAATTGGCATAGAACTATCAAAGAATTTGGCATGAGCTTGATTCATTATTGCAAAAAATATATGATTTAAAGCAGAAGCAATCAGCATTAAGTTGAGTTACAGAGAGCAATGACATTCTTATATGGGAAGATGTGCTGAACTGCTGATGACAAAAACAATGAGAAAGAAATACACTATTTTATGCTTAAGGTGGAAGTACTTACTCCACAACGTAGTTGGTGCAGGACACTTTGATTTTCAAAAAGCTGAGGTCGATTAAGTGAGTTAGGCTTCACACAGCGTACATAGTGAGGTTCAGTTGAGCTCAGTGTTTCCATGAGGGCTTGAAGTTGTTGCTATAAAACAATGAATATAAAATATAGATCGGAGGAGTCAAAATATTGTAGTCTCGTAGCTATTCGGTGCACATAAATTGACAAGGCATGGCAACCAGATGAAAAAAATGCAGATAAGCATATTTCAAAGACCAAAAGTAAACAGAATCAATTGAACATTGTATCCATACCTTAAAACGGGAAGCAACTGATGAGAATTTGTATGATGATCTTAATGACTCGTCCGGCAAAGAAGTAAAAAGTCCAGAAACAAGGGGGCATCTTGAAGATGATAAAAGATTGCAGTGCTCTGCGACAATATAATCCCGGTTCTTCTCCAGAAAAGATTCTGTTTGATAAGTCACCTACAAAAGGTGGATCCTATCATAGTCAATAGATGAAAAAATATTTAAATAACCTGGCTGCTAGCTTACCTTCCCAGCATAGTGAGAGATGGTAAAATCGGTTTCCGAGAACTTGGTCTTCTCAAGCCTAGGATGGGAAGATAAGTTTCTGAACATCTTTGTTGCAAAGCTTGCATGAGTAGATTTTGGAAACATGCTGCAAAATTAACAAAGTTAACTCAGAATAGGAATTTGCTTGTACAAGCATAGAACTGCCATTTCCTAGGAAAAATGAACCAGGTAATTACCAAGCCTCATCCAGCAGTGCAATAATTCCAATAGGTTTCTGGTTGGAGAATATATTGAAGAATTAGTCTCATATGAGCAGCAATGCAACATGTTATCAAGAGCAAATAATGGGCAGAAAGATAGCAAATCAGTATTTTAATCCATCTCAAATATCAATTATTGAGCCCGATGCTGCAACAAAGCAACATCTAGCATAGTAGGCACAACTCAGACCAAACGCGCATACTGTTTATGCGTTACACATTAAGAAAGTTTGTATTTTCTACATGCACGAGACAGTAAATGTTGCAGACATTAACAACTTGCAGAATAAGCATATTTAACCAGATTTTAGAAAACAACGGCATGTCAGTAACACACAATCAAGTCCCATTAGCTTTCATCCATATGGGGCATTGCCCACACAAACAATGATGCAATTTATTCCATGAGCTTTAAGTTACAATAGTTGTGTATCTTTTTGTTAACATAAGCAAGAGATTGGCCAGACCAAAAATAAACACGCCGAAATGTTGGGAGTACAGAGTGCATGCTGTACCCAACAGGTGTTACATGATAGATAGATGATTATTTCCTTCACCACAAACCTAAAACCAGGAAAGTGATGGCACCATTAGTGATTTCAACATAATTAGATGGTGATGAAAACATATGATGTAGGGTCAACGGTTGCAGTCAGCAAACGGTCAACACTTTACCAAAAAAAAGTGAGACCAACAAGGGACTAGGCCTTGGTGTCTTTTTATAGAAAGAAGACAACCTGAGGCGCCCAGCGTAAGTTAGGATTAGAACAAGGGTTGGCAGCATGCGCACTTGCACTGCTATCCAACCGAGCAACGCTCAGTTCTGAAACATGCACTGGTGCTCAAGGCATAAGAGCACTAACAGATCCCAGCATTGGTGTCACAAATGGCAAACGTAACATCATCTCAATACATGCCTTAATAAAACTTGTAAAGGGATCATTCTATCCAAGTGCAGACAACTAAATGTAACATAATGGTCTAACCACTTGAAACCGAGATAAATGGTACTATCAAAGTTTGATAAAATAAGAAATCTTAAGCATTTACTGCACTAAATAAAAATATAAAGCATAGAATAATCAATGACCACTTCTTACTAAACTAAATAAGCAACAAGACAAAAAAAACCTTTTCAATCAAATCCAACATATCTTGATTGTCAATAAATTCGATGTAGCTCCAATTAATTTCCTCGCTTTTGTACTCCTCCTGCTCCATCTTGAATACGTGCTGCGGAAACATTAATGTCAACAAATAGAAGTTAATTGCATGCAACAGCGAGGTATCTTGTCAACTTGTCATCCATTAAGGTGGCAGGTGCTCTACATCTGACTGTAGAACATACCTCGTTAAAGTGTTGCTGAAGTTTTTCATTGGCAAAGTTAATGCAAAACTGCTCAAAGCTGCAGACATAAATAGGAAGAAATACCATTAAGAAAATCACAGCAGGAAAAAATCAATATTTTAATGTGTTAGCTGGTGGCTAATTATTGCATACTTTTACCAACATTTTCCACAGTAGGTAGTCATAGTATGTGAAAAACTACCATATGTGATTTGAAGTCTATATCAGCTGAGACGGAGAGAGAGACCTGTTCTGTTTGAAGCTTTCGAAGCCATAGATATCCAAAACACCGATTTGTGCTTTAGAATTGACATCTTGACCAATTGACTTGTTAATATTCTCAACGAGCCTAAAAATATTAAAAAGGTGTTATCATATGCAATCATATGACATTCGTAGAATAAGGAGAGAGAAAATACCAGTCAAATAATCTTGCATATACAGTCTTGGCTAGGGTATCACGATTAGCCGCCGCTGCAGCACAATCTAATGCTTTTATAATTATTCCTTCAGTGGTGTGTATAGACCGGCTACATAAAGATGAGACCAATATATCTGGATCGCACCTAATTCAAATAGGAAAGTCAGTGATTTTAATTAAGAAAGTTACTTGTTTCACTTCCAGAATATGACATAAATACTGCTATATACTATAAAGCATAAGTTTCATGGTAACCCATAATATTACGTAAAAAGCGAACATTACATGGAAGAAAATATGAGATATATTTGTGCGTCCGTGAAGATTCATGGTAACAAATAATATTCCGCATGTAACAGAACACACATTAAACTGCGGTTCATTCAACCTCCTACAGAACTGGTGTGAGAGCTAAAACAACAAGTGCAGCAGCTTAATACTGTAAACTTCGCTGACGGGTAGATTTGGTCTTCACCATGGAATATACGTTATGCAGCACCAGAGAAATGACAATGGCATACAAGCACATATAATGATTTTCAATTAAATATACATACACGGTGACCATAGAAATAAGAATTTTAATCATAATTGTAGCTTAGTACAGACAGATGAGAACGGATGTGTACATAAAAGCAAATTCATACATGAGTAGTGTAGCTGTCATTTGGAGGTGAAAATTTGATGTTGAATCTTTAATTTTCGACGAATCAATTTCCTTTCCTGGAGAAAACTCGATATTGCCAAGATGGAGAATGGCTGCCAATATCCGAAATATAGCATCCTGTATAAAAGTACAGCATACACATTCATTTTTTACATAAAGAAATGCAGAACTACATACTATAAGTACTGTACAGTAAGATTTGTGTTAGTATGTTATTTTCAGATAACATCTGTGCATGTACACATCACGTTAGAAACCTGATCGCTTCTGCTGATTCCGACAATATCCATTGCCCTTTTCGTCTTCCAGTACTCATCTTCATTATTTGTCCCTTCCAACTCATATGTCTTGCTTTGATTTAAGTAATGGAAAGTGCTTGCGTGCCCAAGCTTGTATAACTCGGCATCCTTCAGAAATAACGCAAAATCACAATTAACCTTACTGCTTCACAGCATCAACATGCACAATGATTGGCTACACCCCAATATTTAATATACGCAAACTCTAGAATACTATGCCTTCCATCCTTAAATAGGAATCTGTCTTGGAATTCCCACAAAGAAATTTATTGAAAATTAACCACCAATTTACTAGGAAAGAACTTATGAGTCATATGAACATAGAATTAGCCGTTATGTCATTAGAATAGCATTTTCACATCGAAACCATGTCAAGGTATAATATGACACTTGTTTCGGAAATATAACAATTAGAATAGCATTTTCACATATCTCTAGAGCGGATCCTTCTCTTCAGCAAAGTAACAAATTCTCAAACTAATAGATAAAAATCACGATACAGAACAGATACAAATTGAATACTTCTCAATCCACTAAACATCCAAAACCTTTGGTTACTGTGAGTTCAGCTAGTTTACGCATATCTCGACAACATTGTACTCAGAAATACCAAATGGTCGCAAGTCCAACAGTCTTGTAATAGAAGTGCATGGCATCATAAGTAAATACTAATTAAATCAATAAATGGTGAAACAAAGAAATGTAGACATGAAATTTGCAATGTAGTATGATTATAGGAGTCCACGTCCTTCAATAATTACTGTGCGCTTGATCTTTCGGTCAAAAGAAATGTGGGCTTCGCTAACTTCACAGAAAGTTTCAAAGACAAGCTACATAGCAGTGGAACTCATATAATGTACAAGAAACCAAGCGGGGTACAAATAGCAATAGTTGGTACTGGGTACACATACCTTCCCCGATGCACATAACTGATAAAAACAATGAAAGTTCCTTTCAGGGTCAGTAATTTGCACAACACGAGATCTTTCCAGAAGATAGGTCCTAATTGCAGCTCCCGATATTCTACCAGTTTTATCAAATTGGATCTCGACAAATTTTCCAAACCGGCTGCAACCAAGAAAGAACCAATAAGTTCAGGTTATAAAGAAACATCAAAAAGGTTGAGTTCCACAAAGTAGTAAAGACATGAGATGTTCTAGAATTTATTGTGATTTTCCAGTTATCTGTTATTTTCTGGGCAAAGAATACATCTGAATCATTTGCACACAACTGATCCAATGTTAGGCACTGTAGAAATGAAACCTCACCTCGAGTTGTCATTTCTAACTGTTTTTGCATTCCCAAATGCCTCCAGAAGAGGGTTGGACTGGGGGGAAACAGATGAAAACATTATAAGATGATGACACCTTCAACATTTAACGCTGAGAAATCAAATATTTCACAAACACCAAAAGTGGAAAGACCATTAATTTCCTTAAATTGGAAAACATATGTGGTAACTCCTAAAACTTACTTCGAGAACCTGTTGCTCAACTGATCGATCATCAAGAACAGCTCTGCCACCAACATATGTAAGATACCGCATGATAAGCTTTGTTGTTTCAGTCTTGCCAGCACCGCTTTCACCACTAACCAAGATCGATTGGCTCCGGGAATCATTCACCATAGCCCTGCATTACCTTAACAAATGTCAACAAACAAATGGTGTATATATCTGTCATAGTAACAGAGTGTAACAACTAAATCAGAATGTAGTACCCACCTGTAGGATGCATCAGCAACCGCAAAAACATGCGGACTCAAGTCCCCTAATCGGATACCCTTATATTGCTCCATCATGTACTCATTGTACAGGTGAGGCAGCCTCGTGAAAGGATTAACAGCAATCAAGATGCTTCCAGTGTATGTCTATCTCAATAAATACAAGTGAAAAAGATGTCATACAAAGGCTCCCAGAACTGAAGCAGAAAATCAGATGTGCACGTATTTGCTAAGTCGTGCTAAGAAATGAAGAACAAAGAGCTTATATTTAATGATTAAACTCCACAAATCAGAGAAACGGGAATTCGTCCCAAGTTATTCATCATAACTTTACACATTGCATCAATGATTTTCATTTTTTACACATTGCAAATATACTTACATAGCAATGTAACATGATACAGGTTTCAACACTAAAATGACTAAATGAATTTCTTTTCACCTAACACGCCATTAAGATGACCTTTAAATTTCATATTCGAACCAATGAGATGTTTTCCTATTTTTAATACTGCATATTATTTCGGTCTTAATTTTAATGAATTTAGCAGGTGAAAGGTTCACGTGACAAGTCTTTCCGTCAAATAAAAACATTGCTTGTGAACTACTTACATAAATCTCATTCAATGCATATCTCCGCTTCAGATTGTACAGAACACCTGGTTCATTAAGATAAGTCAGTTTGGTCATGTCGTCGACATGCCCCCCACCGAGATCTTCATCTGTGTCCCTGGGCAGCAATTTTTCTGGCAGAACTGAAATCTGAGAAGAAGAAGAAAAGGAGTATAAATAAACATAAGAAATCCATCAGGATTCAGAAAGCTAAAATTGATAGGCAAGAAGACAATCTCCAGCTACTTTTTGAATTCAAGTTGGGCAAGAAATCCTGGTATAAAACAATCGACCACATGAAGAATTGCTTCAGCATAATCTATGTGTTGGCAGGTCTCAAGTTCTAACCAAATGCAGGTTTCAAGCAGCTCAAAGGGTATGAAGAGCTCAAAGGGTATGAAGAGACGAGATGTTCAAAAATCCATCAGCTAAACAAATTTTACCTTTACATGTTCTCAATAAATATTTAAGAAGGCCAGATTACCTACATGTGAGAAATTCAAAATCTAAATCGAAATAAAACAGGGCATTAGATCACACAAACAAGCAGCATAACTCAAATGCAGCTCAGACAAATAAACTGGACTGTTGCAGGGGGGTTTGTAAACTCGGCCGATCTGCAGGGATATATTTTCCAAGTTCGCAAATTAAATTTTGCAGAACGCACCTAGTGAATTCAAAAGACCATATAATTATCCTAAAGTACTCTTATTGAAGCTTGGAGCTATTTCTACCACAGTAAAAGTCAGGCAAGTAACAACTCAACGAAATCAAATATAAACAGTTGAGAGCTTCAAAGTTTACACAAAGAATACAGTGAACTCCCAGCCTGCAATCAAAATTTTCCGTCGAATTGGGACTACAATATCGTACTTTCAGAGCCTAGTACAATATATCGTACCAATAAAGCTAAGGATTCAAATCAATGGGACTACTTCCACCAATTTAAGTTGACTTCTGCTCAGTCATCACGGCCGCAATTTACACAAAAACGACTCGGAACCATTTCAAAGTTTGAAAAGGTAGATTAGAAATTTGAACAGCCTCAGTACAGTAATGGCAAAAAATTGATCGAACCAACACCCTGAACGGAAAACCACTGTCCCCAAACTGAAATCCAACCAATCCCAGACGGCCGGTATTCGCATCCACGAATAAATCAAAACCGCACAACGCAAGCTTCGACCGCACGGAATGGGGGCGACAGCGACAGAGATGAGATGAGGAAGGAGGGGATTGCATCACCTTCTTCCGCTGGCTCGTGAGCACGACGACGTCGCGCTCCTTCGCGTCCACCACCTCCGCCTCCAGCCACCCCTCCCCCTTCTCCTCCACCCAGACCTTGGACCCCTTCCGATAGCTCATCTCGCCGAAACCCTAGGGGCCCCCGGCCCCTTCTAGCCCTAGAGCCTCCGCCTCGCCGCGGAAGCTGGCTGGCGGCGGCGAGCACGAGGGGCGCGCCGGGTGGTTCGGGCGCCGAGCGGGAACGGTGTGCGCCTTATCGGAGCCCCGACTAGAGCGCCGCTGGGTGGACTCGTGGGCTCATGGCGAAATTTTTTGCTTTGTCTTGGCGCTTCTTCCTCTCGTGCGCTCTCTACTAGCGACCCAAAAAGGTACAGATGTGGAAATCCTGAGGTCTGCGAGGTGGTTGATGCAAATACGGCTCGCGGACGTGGCACCGGAATTTGAACTGCACAGGGGCGGAGGCGTCAATTCCGCGTGCGTGGCAGAAGTGGGTCCCGCGCGTTCAAGGCGGTGGGGCCGGGGGACAGAGACGTCCTTTTGAGTGGTAGAAAATGTGTCGGGCCCACCGGGTAGCCTGG
Organism: Avena sativa; assembly: GCA_916181665.1. Lineage (NCBI taxonomy): Eukaryota > Viridiplantae > Streptophyta > Magnoliopsida > Poales > Poaceae > Avena > Avena sativa. The sequence goes on along the minus strand of OV702284.1, from coordinate 309,787,188 downwards.
TCTGTTTGAACTGGCCGATCTGGAGTATTTAAAACTATAAACTACAATTTTGAATGTGCTGGTGGTTTTTCTAGATAGGTCCCTCACGTGCTCTGTTTTTGCTAACGTGCAAAGGGCAGATGCGTAAACGGCTAGATTAAGGATAGGTTTTATGGAGGAATCGTGCGTGTGTGTGCCGTGTAAAATTCAAACAGCTTACGGGCTAAGCTAAATCTCCATTTGAATTTGATTATTGTAGGATCCAAATCTAAATAGAGACGGCAGACGGTCAGGTTCTAATAATACTCAACAACTTGCTTATGTAGATATATGTCAATTTAAACAATAAAGGACTATCAAAATGTCCTACAAATGGCAAATATAGCTAACCTCTCAAGTGTATAAGCATACAGTCACATTCATAATTAGGCGTGTTGATTCTCATGATTACAACTTGAGTCAATCGGTACTGTTACTCGGTTCAATTAATATTTATGATTATTATAACAAAATCTAAATCGCACCAGGACTCCACCATAGACACACGACAAAACTAGTTCACCGCATAAATGGCTTGCTTAGAACAAAGTCTTTCTATCTACCTTTAGATTATGTTGACACAGTTCGATAAGTACACAACATGGATAACTTCTAACATCGACAACATATAACTAATAACCTGACCAATGTCGATTGAAACCCACGAATTACTTCTTTCGCCATATTTCCAAAACACCTTTCATAGTTCGCCATATTTATCTCAAAATGTACGTTTTTGCATGCATATGACATGTGCATGATAGCATATCACTTTGGGTCCACAAACTAGAAACCCCAACAATGACCTTGAGCTCACATGGACTTATCTCCCCCGGGTAGAAGCAACCATGCTCTAACGTGCCACAAACACCAACATCGAAAGCCAACAGTCACTTCACTCGCAACGAATAGCATGGTTTTTGAACCCGTTGGTGATTTGATCTATATCAAGATTTTTGTGCGCCATTTGGATCATGCCAATTTAAAATCTTCTTGAAACTTGAATTGAACAACAACAACTAAATACGAAAAATGCGTAAATTAATATTACCCAATATACCAAACAACCCTCGAAATTCACATGTGAAGTGGTTGTATATTAAAGCATCCTAGAGATGCAAGTAGGATGCTACCAAAGTCCCATTTATAGTTTAACATGTGATTTGTAGTGCATAATTTAATCAAAATTATGAAATATAAGTCACAAAATAAACTAAGAATGCAACTTTAGTGGAATTCCACTTGACACCTTAAAGCAGCCACTTTGCACATTGTAATTGTGCAACCAAGATAGCAATGTACACTATTACTTAGTACAAAAGTATGCAGAGTACTCAGAGCACCACCCATATTCGCTACTGTCGTTAAAAACATGGTGACACATCCGGCGTTCGGGTGCATCTAAACAGGAACTTAGAGTAACTCTAGCAGACATCGTAAACTCGTGAACTGAAAACGCGTTTTACAGGCCACCCAAAATGCATAGGGCCTACATGTAGCCCTTTTTTTCTTTTTCTTTTTCCCTTTTCACCTTCCTCAAAACAACAGCCGCGAGCCCCCCCCTCCCCCGCCCCACACCAGCTAGTGCGCTGGCAGGACACCGCCGTGTAGCCCTATGCCGCCCCGCTCCAGCGCCGCCGCACAAGTGGAGGTCGAGCCTGCGCCACCTCGTAGGTGGAGGTCCCGACTCGGCAGTGGAGGTTGAGCCCGCCCCAAATAGGACAAGCGACGGCTAATCCCGATGTGAAGCAGCCAATTTTGCCCTCTTCCAGCGAGCAGCGGCGGATTTCGGCTAGCTGCAGGTGAATTCCGGCGAGTTCCGCCATGGGCCGTGGCAGTGTAGGCCCCCTAGGTTCGGCTCTAGAAACTGTGAATATAGGGGTGCATGGTGCAGATTCTCGGTGCAACCAAAAAATCAGGTCAGGGCGATTTTTTATGATCTATACAGGTTATTTTTTTTCTCAAAACCGACGATTATTTTTTAATTTAGTCAGTTCTACGATGGTGTGCTAGAATTGCTCTTAAGACCATCCACTATGTTGTGAAAAAGCGATTCATTTGGCTCATTGAATCGGTTCAATACATAATAGGAAGCCGATTCACGTGTGTCAGACATAAAAGCGAACCATGTTTCTGATTCTGTTCAAAGGAATCTACATGCAACGTTGGCCCACACGTCATAGAGGAAACAATGGTGGGAGATTGCCGTGAATAGCCAAAAGTTAGTGCATGCATCTATTTTTTTATTCATGGCCCAAAGAAATGAAGCGATGCCAACATAGCAGCCAAACTAGAGCGATTTCTAAAACTGACATGTTTTTCTTTAAATCGAACCTACATAGTACATGTTCTAATAGAACCAGACCCACCAAACCTGCCACGATTTTTTTTATTTTTTTTAGGGAAAACCTGCCACGATTCGCTCCACGACCATTTGCTTTTACGAGGGGTTTCGAAACCCGACAGTCAAATGATTTCTCTATTCACGTCCATGAAGTTACTGTTTTGCCCTTGGGAGCAGGACGGTGGAGTTCACCAGGTCGCGTATTTGCCCTGCCCTCCCAGACCGAGCCGAGGCGACCACGTACAGGTCCTCAGCAGAACCATCTCGTGTGGCTGCACCTGGTGCACGGGGACGCGGTGACTAGACTAGCAAGGCCCGCGCGGCATCGCCGTGGCCTGGTCCAGAAATTTGCGTGCGGTGGACAAGTTCGCCTGCGATGTGCTGTGCATAACGGGTGATGGAAAAATTGGGGAAGCTGTGCACGCTGAGTAAAAGGGAAAACCATTTATTTTTCGTGTCCCTTTTAGTTTTCTTGACGTGTAGATAAGTTTTTAAATTTTGTTTGATATTTCTCCAAATCGAGTCGGTCTATCACGCGTGCGCCGTTTCTTCACGTTATCCGCTAGTAAAAAAATAAGGCTTTCGTTTAGAGCTGTCTAAAGCATTAGTCTCGGTCACGTTAAGAACTGGGACTAATGTTCTATCAGTCCCAATTCAAACGGCTAGGACGTCGCACATGATAGGGTTAGCATCAATCCCGATGCAAATGGGGTTTTTAGTCTCGATTGAAGATACCAACTGAGACTAAAGGGGTTGAGACAGCCGCGAGGCCCTTTAGTCCCGGTTAGAAACATCAACTGGGATTAAAGATTCATGTTCCTATGTATACCTAGTCCGACATGCTTATGTGTGAGCTTGTTTGTTTTTCTCTTCTTATGCATAAGTGATGTATGCTGCTTTTTTTCTATGCACAGGAGGTGCCCGATGAAATGCGTGAGAGCATGATGTCACTTGAGTTCATACAAAACAAATATAATATTAAGTGTTCGAGCCACACTTAAGCTTTCTCCTTTTTCTTTCCTTCTCGATCGAGTTTAACAACTTTATCTTTTCATCTGTCATTGATACAATACATGTGACAATCTAATATGGTCGTTTCTTTAGATGTTCTGTAATGGTTTTGGATAAACTTAATTATATAATGCAGATAAACCGGCAATGGATGTATGGTGACCGACGTACTGCCGAGTTCATTACGGGCCTGGATAATTTTATCGGTGTGGCTAAGGCAAATTGTCTAAATGGTTTTAACTGTTGTCTGTTAGAATAAGAAGGATTACTCTTTCTCGAGAACCCTTCACACCCACATGTTTCGGTCCGGTTTCATGCCCAGCTATAATTATTGGACTATGCATGAAGAAAGAGGGGTTATGATGAAAAACAATGAAGAAGAAAATGATGATGACAACTATCCAATATTCACTGAATACGGTGATAGTGTAAGGGGGAAGCAGAGGAAAAAGAGGCACCAAATGAGCTCGTTGATGATCTTCACCGGGCCATTATTGATGCACATAGAGAATGCAAAAGTGAAAATAAGAAGTTGAAGTTGCAGGGTATGTTACAAGATTATAAAAAATTGTTATACCCAAATTGCAAAAATGGCAACACAAAGCTTGGTATCACACTAAAATTGTTGTAATAGAAGCCCGAGAATGATTTATCTAACAAGGAATTTGAGAAATTACTAAAAATAATAAAAAAAGCTTTCAAAGGATAACAAATTAACTGCTAGTACGATACGAAGAAAAAAAAAAGGTCGTTTGCTCTTTAGGATTAGAGCATCTCCACTCGCCTACCCAAGAGGCCGATCCGGACGCCGAATTTTGATTGGGACGCCGAAAATTGGCCCAGTCCCGTATCCAAGGACCTGTTTTCGTCCGAATTTCGACGTGTTTTGGTCCAGCCTATCCAGGCCGAACCCAGGATCCTGGGTATGCCCTGGGAACGCCGGATGAAGCGAATTCGGCGAGTGGACCCGACTAGTCAGCATATATTTGCCCTTATCGCCCATATTCACCCAAAGTTCGCACATATTCGCCCAAAGTTCGCCCATATTCGCCCAAAGTTCGCCCATATAGACCATATCTGTCCAAAGTTCGTCCATGTAGACCATATTCGCCCAAAATTCGCCCAAAATTCGGGCATATTCGCCTAAAGTTCGTCCGTATCGCCCATATTCGTCCAAATTTCGTCCATATTCGTCCAAATTTCGTCCAAATTTCGCCCATATAGATCAGATTCGCCCAAAGTTCGTCCAAAATTCGGGCATATTCGCCCAAAGTTGGCCCGTATCGAGCATATTCGCCCAAATTTCGCCCATATAGACCAGATTCGCCCAAAGTTCGCCCAAAATTCGGGCATATTTGCTCAAAGTTCGTCTGTATCGCCCATATTCGCCCATAGTTTGTCCATATCGCCCATATTCGCCCAAAGTTTGTCCGTATCGACCATATTCGCCCAATGTTCGCCCATATTCGCCCAAAACCGCTTATATTCGCCCAAAGTTTGCTAAAATTTATTAAATTTTAGCCAAACGCGAGAACTTGCCTGGATACGCGAGTGGGAAACTGGGCGTACCCAGGCCGAAATCAAGCTCCGTCCGGCCAAAAAAAGGTCCGGATTTCGGCCTGGGTTCGCCCAACGAGTGGAGATGCTCTTAGAGGTGTAAAAGATACATGAATGCATTAATAACTGCATCCTCTACTACGGTAAGAAGTACGAGAATACGAACGAATGTCCGGTATGCGGTGCATTGCGGTATAAGCTCAGACGAGATGATCCTAGTGATGTTGATCAACTCAGGCTTTCTATTTCTTGAATCATCAAAATTGTTGGGTGCACGACCAGCGTTCTTGATGAGAGTAGCCCCGATATGTTCGGGTGTTTGCACCAGAGCATAGGCTCAGAGATCTTCGTTTGAGGAGGTACTCAACTCGGGTCTTCTTTCTTTTGCATGATGATGTAGGACGGATTTTTTCTATCGAGTAGGAGAACTATAAGTTTAATAAGTTTTTCATGGGGATTTTGGTATAACGAGTCTGGTGCATTCGACAGATTAAAACCAGTTAATTGCACTTGGGAAAAGACAATGTGAACCTACATCAAGCTCGAGTCCTGGGACTCAAAACTGGTACATACTGGCGTAATCCAGCTCAGGTCGCGAAGGTCTTATCGAGTACTCAATTCCAGTTTAATGTTTCAGGTAATCAATGTGTCCCTCGTGATTTTTTATCGTATCATGGATACGGAAAATTTACTGGCAAAGCGCATTCATGTGCGATTATCAGGCCTCATAGGACGGATCCCGGGGTCTTATCTTTATGTCATGGACACAACATCGGGTGCACGGCTAGCGCTTGAGGACGATCTTCATCCGAGAAGGTTCTCTACTCGGGTCTTGATTTTTATCGGGAGAGCATAGGCTCAGAAATATTTTTCATCCGAGAAAATTCTCTGACTTAGGACTTGGTGTAAGGTTGACGCAGGTGGTGTTAGCCGACCCAGTTGGAGGACTCGATAGAATATCTCTATGTAGTCGACATCCTTAAAAAACATAAAGTATTATGAAATACTTGCATCTTGTATAGAAAAACTCAAAAGTATTTTACAATTTAATAAATCTTTAATTCTAAAATGTGGTTTTCAAAATCAAAGGACATGACATGATTAAATGTGGACTCAAATATAATTCATTTTAGTGCTCCATTTATACTAAATTATAGGTTTGAAATTTATGGTTATGTTGGAACTATTAAATTTCAATTATGGTAGATACACTATTACATATTATTGATTACCAAAGCAAGAAATCCTAATGGTATTACAATGTCCGTGTAGGCACACAAAATGAATCGAACAATGATTACAATATTTATAGCAATATACAATGTTTAATAATTCATTTTTGTTACTTAGGAACACAATTATATAGAAATAATTTGTCAATGTAAATAGTTACAAATGTATGCATGTCTAAAATGTTCCATATTTTCAACTTATAGAGTATAAGTAGGAGGCAGGCATATGCACATAAGAAAATCGCATGTACTATAAAGATGAACCTAGCCGCCAAAGAAAAACCTATCCGCCACCTGAAATACTCTGCAACTGAGCCAAAGAAATACCTAGCCACTGCCCTCCTGAGTCGCTCCCGTCCCGAGCGCCTTTGGAGGATCCCTCTCCCTCGAGCCCAAGCACTCTCCCCGATCTCCTTCCTGGCCGCCGCTGCTGTCGGCCGCCGGCGACAGTGGCGGTGCCCATCCATCAAATCGGCGGTGGGATAGGGGAGGTGCCACTGGCAACGCTCCATGTGGGGTGGTAGGGCGCCGGCATAGGGCATGGGGAGGCTCGACCGGGTTGGCCGGTGCCTGAGGTCTTCTCCGGCAGAGCGACGATGAGGAGGAGGAGGCGGCGTGCCGTCGGTTTGGTCGCCCTGGCGCTGTCGGAGTGCGTTCTGGTGCCAATCTAGATTGATCTGGCCACGCCCTTGGCGGCTGGGCTGCGATCTAGGCCAGAGGGGCCAGCCAATGCTTGTGTTGCCGGGATCTCACGATTCTCGCCGACGATTTCTACAGCCAGGCGTTGGGATTCCATCTCCTTTGATGCCTGCTTTTGCTGGATGATGGCTGGTAGCATGGGGCCCGTGACTCATGCGGATAAAGGTGGAGGTCCTTGGTTTTCTCCCGCGCCAGGATGAAGATCTGCTTGATGTCTGTCCTCATTGATCTAGTTGGAGTGTCAAGTTTTGGAAGTCTCTATCGACGAACTCTCATGGGCGCATCATGGCTAGAGATTGCTAGATCGGAAGATATTCGGTCGTGCGTACCCATGGTTTTTCTGGCCGTTTGGATTTAGAGGATGCGTTTCGAAACTCTGCTGGCTGTTAATATCATGGGGCATGTTCTCGTTAAATGGTGTTGAATGTCATGGAGACCGAGATCCGTGGACTAACAATGGTGGTATGAGTCTTGGTGATGATGAGAAATTGGATTGGTGACTCGTGACTTGAAGCAGTGGTAAGCAAGTGGGGACGACTGCACATATAAGGTTCACAGTCCTACCTTTCAGGGTGAGAACCTAGAATCTGGTCTTAATTGGTTGTGTCTAGAAATGACCTTGTTGAAGGTATTGTTTTGAGAGCGTGGACTTCTTCAGGGTGAAAACCTAAGATCTATGATCAGGCGTTGACGGTGTTTATGCACTGTTTCCTTTTTAAATGTGTCGCTTATGGAAAAATTGGGCTTCTGGTGCTGTCTTGATGATGATAGTACCGCTATTTTAACGAATGAGTCACTGTAACGAGATTTTTCTTTTTTAATTTTTTTAGTTATGTGCATCTGTATGGCTGTTGCTAGGACGATACGTTGTTGTAGAGGCTGTGTGTAACTGGTATTTTGTAATATTAATATATGCTTATTTAAAAAATATACTAAAGATGACGACCTCGCATTGCCATTTTCCTATTTTTTTTAAGTCAAACCATGTAAAATTTAATCAAGTTTTTATAGAAAATATTAATATTTATAATTTAAAATCCATGCCGGTGATACATATGAAACATAGTTTTATATAATATTATAGTTTTTATAGAAAATTTAAAACTTGATTTTTAAAAAATATATAAGACTTAAACTTTAGGACGTAGGTAGCAGGACGTTGACCACTACGAACAGAAATGAAAACCTCAGTTACGGATCAATGAGAGTCCAGAGCCTCGCAGCTTCTCCTCCACAGTGGCGTCAATCCTCCGCGCCATCTCGGGCGTCATCAGCTCGTTCCAGTCCCCAACCTCTCCCTTTCTGAAGAAGGCTGAGTTCTTGAACTTCCAGCTAACCCCGTGCTCGCCGTCCCGGTTGGCCTTCACGCCCCTCATTTGGTCCATGCTGCACAACGCCACGACTGCCTCTGGAACGCCTCCGGCCACCTCCTCGACGGTGAACGGGCATCCAAGGAACTCCGCCAGCTGCTTCACGCTCCCCACGGTGTCCTCCTTGAGGTGCTCGTACCGGAGGAACATGACCTCGTCGGGCCGCGCCACGCTCTCCTTCCAGTACTCGGCCATGTGGTCCCATATGGGCCCGAAGGGAAAGACGCCGTCGCAGAACAGTTCGAAGGCCTCAGGGAACGCCAAGCTGGCGGTGGAGCTCGGGGGCGCGGCCTTGTCGATGTAGTGCCAGAACGAGACGAGTGCGTCCTTGGGGTCCCGGCAGAGGTACACGATGCGGCATCTGGACTCCGCCACAGACGACTCCTGCAGGAGCGAGAAGGGCGCGTGCACCGCCAGGATACGAGGCGGCGGCATCTCCTCGAGGCACGAGCTTGGAGGGTACTCCGGGTGGTGGTTCTGGTAGAGGGTGTGCAGGAAGGGGACGAGGTCGTGCGGGCTGGAGCAAAGGAGCGGGTGGCGCTCGTCGTCCGGTGCGTGGCAGTCGCGGTGGGTGACGGCGAAGACGAGGGCCTTGAGCCACGTCGTGCCGGATTTGGGCATGGTGGCAAGGAGGACGTCGGTCGGGCGGGCGACGAACGCATCTCGCATGGCGAGCGTCGGCGCCATCAGGTGCGCCGGGTAGATGAAGTTGCCGTACTTTCTGTACGGACTTCGGAGGCCTCGGCACGTCGGAAAGGAGGAGGCGAGCGCCTCGTACGTCGCGAAGGCGTCCTCCTCGCCCATTGGCATCGAGTCCTGTATGCACGCTGCGCTGGTATATATTTGCCCTCTCGTTAAGCTCGAGAGGAGTCTCTGCTGGCTCTGGACTGGCTGCTTAGCTCTTCAACCCTGAGTTTTATTGCCGTTTGGACACCCACCCCGCAAGCACACACAAAAGTTAATCCCTTTGTTTATGAAAAGCTGATGCTTTTGCAATATGTAACATTACTCGTGCAGCTCGTGGGAATGCGACTCGTCAGCGTTTTGTTGGCTTTGACTCAACTTGCACCACACGATCCACCACTACGGGAAACAAGTCACGGTGCATGTGGGACTGCCCGACAGGACGCCCGCATATATGACCTTCGGAGTTCACAAAATTTATGCGGGTGCCCATTATTTCACATATGTTCACATATATCCGTAAATATGTTATTGTAATTGTTGCTTGTATAATTGTTTATAAAAATATTTTAGTACATAATACGATCAATATTTAGCACTTCAATGTATTAATTGTTTTTCCCCTTTCTGAGTGACTCGTCATTCTTTCTACTAGACATAATATTTGCTTCATTGAAAAATTTCTACTCCTTCCGATCCAAATTAATATTCTCATATTTGGCTAGATTCGAATGAAACTAGCACTAAAATATGACTAGATATATTTGAATCTAGACAAATATAAAAATATTAATTTAGATCGAAATAGCTTTTTGATGTTCGCTTGATTGTGGGCTTCCTACGGAAATCCACCATTTTTTCTTATTTACCCATGGGTGTTCCGTATAGCCTTTTATATGGGCTTGGGTAGTGGGCATCCCACTCCCACTTGTACCCGAGAAACAAGCCAGGAGCCGACAGGCCATCCGCGTAGCCCGTGATTGCTGTTGGCATAGGCTGTTGGCGGTTAACGACCATCTGGCATGACGGTAGCTACGCTAACAACAATGTTAGCTATTTTTTTAAAATAATACATTTGTTTTATTTAATTTCACAAATAATACATGAAATGGGGAATTTACAAATCTAAAGGACAGTCGTCTGTTCAAAAGACGATGGACACGTTCGTCCGTTGGAAAGACGACTGGCATGTCTGTCGTCCGTTAGAAAGACGAAAGAGGGACTCGTCTGTTGCAAATACGATGGAGACGTTCGTCCTTCGAAATGAAGACGGTGACATTGATCATGCACACTCGTGCACGTCCAAAATACGTTTTAGGTTTCAGACCTTTTTTCGCGCCGTCTCTTCGTGCCATTTTTTCGTGTCGCTTTTTCTCGCCATTCTTTCCCGCTGTTTTTTCCCGCCATGGCTTGCCGCCATTTTTCCCGCCACCATTTCCCGCCGTTCTTTCCCGCCTATTCTTCTCGACGCTTCTATAAATCTGGGCAACGAAATGTTATCTCTTCACCCAGTTCATCTGTTCCTCCTCTTACTTTCTCATTTCCCTCTCCTCTACATCATGAGTGTCCCCCGTTCGAACGCGTTTCCCTAGGCGATGTCCGTTGAGCTTTTCAAATTAGCTAGAAATATTACGATAGCCAATAAATCAGCCCAATGGGAGGACGTCCTCGTTTGTGATGAAGCTCACGTTCTGATTGGTAAGGAATTTCATCGGAGAGGGGTGGGAACTAAGGACCCCAAATCATGTACGATAAGAGCTTATCAGGATCCAGGCAAGCTGGGACAAGCTGAACATCAAGAGTGAAGCTGACATGATGGAGCAGGTTGCGGCACCTTGGGCCTGGATACAAGAGAGCGAAGACGAGGATGATATCTTCATGCCACCACCCGTTGGAAGCAAGGCGAGAGCTGAGTGGGACAAGAGGCATGAGAACAAAAAAGCGCAGGCCAAGAAGAGCAAGGGCGAGGGATCGTCGAAGGTAAAGGGCGAGGCATCGTCGAAGGGAAAGGAAAAGGCATCGTGCTAGGGATAGATATGACTCTTATTTATGTACCGCAAGTTATGTTGAACTGTGTTGCAAGCTATGTTGAGGTGTTTGTCGAATAAAATCGTGAAATAATAGAATGGTGTCTCATATATAGGTAGATATATGTCTCATACATAGATAGATAAATGTCTGATACATAAGTAGATATCACTGGTGTCGACGACGAGGTGGCGGAGGCCTCGGTGTACTCCATCCGTATCTGTGGGGTGGCATCACATCACGGCGAGGTGCAGTTGACCCTTCACCTTGATCCTGTGTATCCTGTGTGGGATAGATGGTGGAGTACCTGGCTGATACTGGCCAAATCAGTCTACCCGCTCATGCTATGTCTGCTGATCATCGTTGTCAGTAGTGTCCCATGAGCCATAGTATCCTACCCGTGTACAAGAAATTAAGTACTAAACAATGTCATGTTGCATCTAACAATAGTAGGAATGGACAAGCTTACCCTGAGGATAAGATTGTGGTCGATAAGCGAAGTCCATGTAGGGGATATGCTGTTGTTGCCACTGGTCGAAAGTAATCTGGTTCTGCTGCCACTGGTCGAAATTAAACTACGATTGCTGCCACGGGTCGGAAGTAAACTATGATTGCTGCCACCCCGAGCCTCTAGCCTGGTCTGGAGGTGGTGCTCTCGGCGGCGACTGCTATGGGGTCATGGACGAGGCCCGTGGCGGAGTGGAGGAGAAATATGCTCCTCGTGTCATCCTGAGCCTCCAGCCTGGTCTGGAGAAGGTGGCTGCTGCATGGGTGGACGTTGGGCGCGCTCCTCCATGGATCGACGCAGTGGGCGCTGCTGTGTGGAGCGACGTGGGCGGGCTCCTCCACCGAGTGACGCGGTGGGCATTGTGCTGCTCGGTGTTGAACGACGTCTGAGACGCTGGTGCACGTGATGGTCGTGTAGATACGCCGGAACTTCTCCTCGACCTGCCGGACAAAGGACTGAGCGTGCTGACGGGGCACAAGAGGAACGGTTGAAAGCGATCGTCTGTACTGATCCACCTCAGTCTGTAGCTCTCACATCATGTCGTCCTGCATTTATCTCATAGTTAAGTATGCACTACATAGGCACTCATGTTGATTATGCTCTAAATAAATTACTTACCGCTGACTGTCTGAACTCAAGTGTTGACTGGCTAGGGTATATCTCATCGTCATGTGTGTGTGGAATGGGACATAGTCGTGTCATCGACATATACCTCTGTAAGTATCCATGGAATAGCTCCATATCAAACGGGCCAGCGTGCCACACTTGTGTCGGTGCATTCTGCCATTCGTTGACGTAAATCTCCACCCGTTGGAGCCATTGAGTGGCGGTCTTGCTAGTTTTCCGAGAGTACATGTCATTAAAATTTGTTAGACCATCATTAAAGAACAAAGATAAAGTATAAGACACATTCCTTATGTACATATATTTACTTACGCGTGCACGACATCTGGAAGGGGAACATCCGGACGTGGGGGATCTACCATCTGACAAAGATCGAACTGCCGCATGACCCTCTTTTGAGACATCTCCTCAACTAGGCAATCGAAGATGATCTTCGATTTAGTCAGCCAGTACTCTCGATCTCTAGTGCACATAATAGATAACCCGCCGGGATATCGTGCGTGTCGTGCCTGCAGGGTGTACGACTCCCAAATCACGAAATCTTCTTTCAGTGTGTCGAATTGCTCGCTGAACGATGGATAACATCTAACGACTTGCCCTCCCGCGAAACGACACTGTATGACAAAATAGTTGTTAGTAACCTTCATATTGTAGTACCAGAAGTGCAATTTTTTAAGACATTGCACTTACCTTGCAACGGGTCCAGTGAGTGCCAAATGTAGGCAAGTCAATCTGCTCTTCGTCGAACAGCATGTCAGAGTGGTAGACAATTGTTTCATGTTCCTGGTTGCCGACTATTTGGTTGACACTTACTTCTGGATGGCCGATAGGGAACCTCTCCCATGACCACAGTTGCAGCAACAATGGGCATCCTAGCAAGGCATAACTGTCCTTGGTTAATTGGCAAGCATTGCACATACCTCGGTACGTAGCTGCTAAGACAGCTGAACCCCAACTCCACCGTGTGCATTCTTCCTGGCACGTCGCCTTCATGATCCCTCTAGCAAAATGGATGTATCTCGCACTAATGGTCGACACGTGGTTCTCAGTGAACATCACCTTCCCGAGCAGCCATATAATATATGCCTTCAGGTTGCGCGTAATCTGTGGCGTAGTCATCGGAGTGGCTGGGAACCCAAACCTCTGGATTGCATTGGCAAATAGAACAATTATCAGTACATGATACTGCTTCAATCAAATAGAACAAATAAATGAAACACACCTAATACTGCTCCAACCATCCAAATTTTGGCCCATGATTGTCATGGGCAAAGGCCTGAGCTCCATCACGGATGTCAAAGAATCATTGGGCCATGTCTTGGGCCCAATTTGCCGGTGGATTCACTGGGCCTATGGGAACGCCAGCCAACGGAAGTCCCAGCAAGTACGAGACGTCCTGAAGGGTAGGAGCCATCCCCTCCATCGAAAATGGAAAGTGTGAGTCTCGGGCCTCCATCGATACACCAAGCACGTGAGCAAAGACGAGTCGTACTGTAGGCGACTAGTCTGAAACTCAAGGTGTCGCCCTTCTATCTCCTCCATATGAGTGGCCTCAACCAAACGAACAAAGGGTAAGAGCCCAGCCCACTTCAATCTACATATGAAGATAGCACAACAAATTAGTTACTCTGGCCCATAAATATCCCAACAACAAGAGAAATAAATGTCACATGTCTCTGAAGCCAGTCAAGGTGTATGCACCAGTTCTACATGGGAGTGCGAGTCACCAGGTGCTTCAAGGTCCCCGGGTTAGCATCCAGTACCGTCGACCGATGCTTTCTATCTATGTCAGCATTTAGCAAAGATCCTGCCATCTGCATATTATAAATTTAAGACATAGTCCCACACATATTACAAATTTAAGACACATATTACAAATGTAAGACATAGTCCCACACATATTACAAATTTAAGACATAGTTCCCCACATATTACAAATGTAAGACATAGTCTCACACATATTACAAATTTAAGACATAGTTCCACACATATTACAAATCTAAGACATAGTTCCACACATATTACAAATCTAGTTTCATCCTCTGCCTCTTCTTCCTTGGCTGCCATGTCCACGAGGAGCAGCTCCACCAGTCCCGAAGATGTGGCAACTGGTGTCTATATGACCAAATTGATTACACAGAAAACATTGCCTAGTAGGGCCTTCGGTTTCAGATTCATCCATATCATTACGGATGCGGACACATTGTCGCCTTCCTCTTCCTGTCCGCATCAGTTCAGGATCTGGGATATAAACCCTTTCACCTGGATTTACTTTGTTGAAATTTCCCCATGCCCTATATCCCATCATCTCGCCCGTCCACGTATTGACCACCGCCTCCTTAAGGAAATAAGGAGACACAAACAAGATCGCATCCATACCCATCAGCCCGCACGCAGCTAGTATATGCGAGCAAGGCAGATGCAATAGCTTGGGTTTATTGCACGTGCACTCACACGTTGGCCAGGCTTTGTTTCCTATCCTCACCTCTTGTGTCTTTACCTCTTCTCCAGTTCTGATCCGGTTAGAAGGGAGGCGTACCTCGAACCTTCTTTCTTGATTACCGATGGCGACGACATGCATGGACCGAGCCTTCTCCATCTTGGCATCCATGTATTGCATGATCTTTGAACAATACCTCGTGTTTGGGTTGTTCATGATATGCATCTGAGCCATCTGGAGTCCGTCTTTGAAGTACTTCAGAGTTCCGGTGAAAATACACTCCACAATGGCTGTTAATGGCAGAGCCCTACTTCCTCTCAAGACGAAGTTGTAAGTTTCAGCCAGATTTGTAGTCATGACGCCAAACCTAGCACCATGAGTGTCATGCAGCAGAGACCACCTCTCTATAGGCTCGTGTTGTGTCCATTCCTGAAAATTTTTAATCCTTCTGCCAGGCCTTCTCCTAGTACTGGGTTGGTCAAATCCTGGCAAGTCACAAAGGGCAATGGGTTCTTCCTCCGGTGGTGCTGCTACTGTTGTTGCCTATGCAGCTAACGCCGCTGCATGAGCCGTGACCACTGCTGCTCTAGCTGCTCTCCTCTGAGTCACATGTTTTTAGTGAAGTCATCAAGATAGCCACGACACTTGATGTACTTCCACTCTTGGTTATGCTTGCAAAGCTTCTTGAATAGGTTCATAAGAGCCTTGTTCCTGAACTGTGAGAAAAAGTTGGCCCCTAGATGCCGCATGCACCAATGACTCTGCATGTCCAGCCATGGAGTAACTTCATCAGGAGTGGGCTGTGTGAGCTTCTTTATCGCGCTTAGTATACCTGGATGCCTATCATGAAGGACACATACATTTGGTGTATCTCTCACAATTGCTATCTTCATCTGCCTGAAAAACCATACCCAACTCTCAGTGTTCTCGCTCTCCACGAAAGCAAATGCAAGTGGAACAACTCAATTTTTTCCATCTTGACCTATGGCAGTCAATATCTGACGCATGTACTTGCCAGTGAGAAATGTACCATCCACATAGATGACTGGTCGATAGTGAGTGAAAGCTTCTATGCATATAGCAAATGAGAAGAACACTCGATGAAGCACCCTCAAATTAGGTTCATGTGGCAACGTAAAGTGTTGGATGTCCACGTAGGTGCCTGGATTCCTAGCCTACAGTGTCTGGAGCATCCTAACAACACAGTCGTACCCGTCTCGAAACGAACCAAATCTTGCCTCCAGTGCCCTTTGCTTAGTCCTCCAAGCCTTCCCGTATGAAATATTGTAGCGAAATCTGACAGAAACTTTGTTAATGATAGCTTTCACCCCCATGCCTTTGCCCTGCACTATCTATGTGTATAACAGTCTAGCTAGGAGGGTTGGCGTGAGGTTACGATGGTCCTGAAGGACACTGTCAAGTTGACATGTGTGCATCACAACATCCGTGACCTTCCAGTTTGTGTCATACCTAGGGACATGGGCATGCACCCTTGCAGGACATCCAACTACCTCGCAAACCAATATCAAATATTGTTGTGATGACACCTTCGTTTTCAAGACCCGTTGCATGGACATTGACCACTCAACGATTGCTTCCTACAGATGTCTCTTGCTAGGATATAATGCACCTAGAGAGATGTTGTTCGCGTGATACTGCCACGCCGAATCATGCCGATCGTTCACAGTCATTGCTGCTGTGTTGTCATTATTCCATGATGCCGGAATAGGTTGGCCGATCTCTTCTTGATCAGACTCGTCAGAATCATCAGCCGTATCACTGTTGCCTTCTGAGTCTTCGGCTTCCATTTGATGTTGCAACAAACCATCATATATCTCGTCCTGATCAGCTTCGCCACTGAATATGTCTTCCCCTAATCCTTCACCACCGTCCTCCGATACATAACCATCACCCCCGGTGTGTGCATAGCTACTAGGACCTGATTTATAACCGCCGCCACCCTCTTGGCCCTGACTACTCTGGCCATGATCATAACCACCTCCAGCATGACCGGTCTGACTACTTTGACCATGATCATACGCAACATCTTTCGCGACAGGTATCACTAAGAGACTGGGGTTAACTACTCTTTTCTGGCAAGCTTGCACAAATTTGACCCATTTATGTTGCGCTTCTATTGGCCTTAAATAAAAATTAGGGGTTTGCCTTGACTTAGTCTATAAAGCATGCACACCGACAGTATGGGTCGGAGGGAGCCCTAAACGAGCACATAACTAATCTTTCAACTGAGTAACATGCACTGTTTCAGGATTCTAAAGCACTTCATCCACAAAATTAAACTCGCTCAAATCAACTCCGTGCTGGTTTCTTCTGACGAAACCAGCACCATAGAAGAACCTAAACACTACATTATTTGACATGATTTTCGATCTAAAAAAATACCGAAAATAGTCAAATATACGTACATTGACACATAATACTCTACAAATATTTTGCATCTAATAGACCCCATCAAAGGCTACCTATAAACATACACACATGACTGCAATTAGCAAGAAATTAGGGTTTACCCTTGAAGCGTGCGAAGTCCTGCCGTGCAACAGCCTTAGGTCAACGGATCAGCACCTCCACCGTGCATCTTCCTCAAGTCCCAGCACCAGCCTCCACCATGGCCATTGCTCAACAAGAACACCACCAGATTCCTCCACCAAAACGACTCAAATCACTACACCAGGCTATCCCATTAATAGATCAGGACTCTACTAGCTTGTTAATATGTTAGAGCACCGAGTTTGGATAGAAATCTGGGCTAAAAATCGGTGCAACAACTGGTGAAAACGAGAGCAAGTAAGAGAGAAAGAGGAAGAACACCGAGAGAGAGAGGAGGGGAGGACGACGACGGGCCGGCGCTGAGCTAAATGCTGGGGCGCGTCGTCCATTCCACGGATGAAACTGCCTTCGTCCATTCAACGGACGATGCCGCGTTGCACCCCCTGTCACCCGACTGCGTCATGCCTCGGTCGGCTTTTGGGAAAAAGAAGACAACGCTGTCGTCTTTTGGATAAAAGAAGACCGGGCTGTCGTCTTTTGGAATAAAGAACCAGCCGGCTCGTCTTTTGAATAGACGACGGTCCATTAGATTTGCGACAGTTGCATTTCGTGTATTATTTATGAAATTGCATAAAAAGGATGTATTATTTAGAAAAATAGCACAATCTTATCTGCCTAGGTTGACGGCTATTTGGTATGGCGGTAGCTATGCTAAAGGCAATATTGTCGGCTTAGATTAAAAAAACATTTTTTTGAATTATTTGACTCAGTAATCTCATGCATGTATTTTTTTTGAATTGTTTGACTCAAACGTCTTTTTAACTCTAAGTACACTTAATCTTCCGTCAAATTGTACTCATGGTTACACTCATCCTCACATTACTTTAGCCATAGCATATTTAACTTCTCTGTTTCGTCTGGATGAGGTTTTGATAAGAAAATAGACCTTATTAATAATACTATCATATCAATCATATTAACCTTTGGACCATAGTGTCACACGCCTTTAGTTTTTTAATTTCAAAGAATTATTTAAGTAAACAAAAATAAATATATAATAATAATCTTGAATTCAAATAACAATAAATTTTCCTTTTTTCTTTAATATGGAATAATTCATATTTTTAAATCCGTAAATCGGAATTTAGCAAATAATATGTCCAAATCGATCAGAAAAATGAGAAGAATCAAACATGACATCCCTATCACCTTTGTAACCATGCATCTGTATTTTTAAATAAAATTTATTTAATAGTGTTCAAATCTTCAAAATCAAAATTTCTCTTTTGAATTTGAGAATTCTAAAAAATCCTTAGCTCGGGACTGAGCCTCATTAAACTTACAATGCATCTCTACTTCTAGTCCTCCCTAGCCTCTCCGAGCTCCTCCTCTCACCCTATTTCGCCCCGTCGTCATGTGCCTCCTCCGCCACCGCTCGGACATGGTTACCGATGAGGTTCCGGTGACCATTCCAGAGTGGCGCAGCCACCATGTTGTTCCCCATGAATCGCTGGTTTGAACGCAACCCTCCGCGCAAACGCGTGCGCATCCTACACTGTATTCGATGGGAGCTCGCCATTGCTGAAAATGGCGAACCGATTGATCCCACAAAAAACGCAACATTATTTGTAAGTCCATGAGGTGTTATTGTTAGGGACAATATCCCAATAACCATTCAAGAATGGAATAAGCCAAATGCGGATGGAGTTAGTTACGTCGAGAATAAATCCAAAGGTATGCTTTGGAATACGCTCATGACAAGTTTCACCCTACCGCCAGAGGTGGATCCGGATAACAAAGTTACAGAGCGAACAGTCAATGCATGGACTCTTAAGAAAATGGCCACACAATTCACTAACCACAAGAAAACATTATACAAGGACTATATCCTAAAAAAGACTCTGGAGTTCACTAGAGCAAATGAGAAACTAAAAGATCACTGGGCTGAATTTGTGGAGTACAAGACATCGGCTGAAGCTCTGAAAAGGTCGGAAATAAATAAGAAAAATGATATGCTAAAACAATATCACCATGTTATGGGACATCTGTCTACAAGGGTGCCATGCCTAAGTGGGAGAAAACTGAGAATGACTTGATTGATAAAGGGATCAATCCAGAGACATTGTAGTGGGCCTAACAGGCAAAGTCTTGGTTCTATGGGCATGTGGGAAAGTTAAACCCAGAAATAAGAAAGTGTATTTTTACAAAAGAACATCTTGAAACACCTTACAAATACCTTAAAACTGCAATGAAGGAGGTGTGGGAGGGGAAGTTCCATCCCGATAGAAAGAATGGCGAGCTGACACACGCCCTTAGGAATAATGAACACCACTTACGAACACGAGGCACATCAAACTCCCTTCCGTGGAAGTTTGGGTTTCCTGACGACAAGAAGAAATATCCGGATAAAAACCGTTAGAGGAGAAATGAAAGGGAGGCAGACCGGATGCAGCAGATAGAAGAAACATTAAGGAGGAAGCATGAGCAAATAAACGTACTTAGCCAGCAAACTACCGGCCCATCTCAGCGGCAGTACTAAGATCTTGCATTCGATGCTACCGACCTACCATCTTGGCGGAAAAGCAGCGTGGCTTCCATGGAGCTCCCAGCTGATGATCTGATGATGGATTCCACGGAGTTTTCGGCTGATGATGACGCAATGATGATGGATCCTTGCTACCCGGTGATGATATCATGGAGAGGGAAAATTGTGAGATGCATGTGAAAGTTGTGAACATATCCATGAAGATGATGGTTGTCTTTGCCTTATCTTATGGACCTAGACCAACTTACCATTGCTCTTCGGTTCTGGATGGCTACACTGTTGTCGGGGTGGATGAAGTTATGAAGGGATTTGAGGACCTTGATATGCCCAATTTGTATCACCATTCTATATCATAATTTACCTCTATTCATTGATATTTGTCTTATTATGAGGTATTACTTATGGATTTTCATCTATTTATGCATGTTGGATGATTCTTGGAGGATGGACTGCCGGAGTCTGGATTCTGATAGAAAAGAAGGCGTTTCGGTGCAATTTCGTGAAGATAAGTAAAATACCAGAAAATATGGAAACATATTATTTTACAAGATGACGAAGGAAGCCAGAAGGAGGAGCGAAGGAGGGCCATAGGGGGACCACACCCCCTAGGCGTGGGCCCACCTAAGGTCGCGCCTAGGGCAGGTGTGGCCCACCTGCCCGGCCTCCGACTCTGCCCCTTCGCCTATATCTTCCCTTCGAAACCCTAAGGCTCGGGGAGCGACCACAGATAGATTTTTGCCTCCTCTGGTGGGCGGAAAACACCGAGAGAGAAAGATCTCTCCGGCAGACAGATTTCTGTCGGGGGAATTCCTTCTCGGAGAGGGGAGACCGTCGCCAACAACACCATCATCAATCTAGGATTCATCAGGATCATCATCATCATCATCCACACCATCATCTCCACCAGCACCATCATCACCACTCCGTCCTGCTGTAACAATTGTGTTGGATATTGCTTTAGTTCTTAGGAAAAACTTTCCCGGTGTTGATTACTATTGTAGTTGATGCTTGTGAGTGGAATCATTGGATTATTGCTTATGTTAAGATTGTTATCCATTATTATATCATCTTTGATCTTGATCCATATGATGTATTGTGAGTAGTTCGTTTAGTTCTTGAGGACATGGGAGAAGTCATGTTATTAGTAGTGAATCTGTGATAAGTTATTATTCAATGGTTTAGTATTTAAGTTGTGGTGCTATTCTTCTAGTGGTGTCATGTGAACATCGACTACATGATACTTCACCATTTATGGGCCTAGGGGGATGCATTGTGTATTTGGATACTAATTGTGGGGTTGCCGCAGTGACAGAAATCTGAACCCCCGTTAGGACACCTTTGCACAAGGGAGCGTAGGATCTCAGAGTTTAAGGTTGTGGTTAGATTTATATCTTAATTACTTCTTGTAGTTATGGATGTTTGCAGGGGGTTTAATCACAAGTATGTATTAGTCCTAGGAAGGGCGTTATGTTAGCACAGGTTCACCCACACAACACTTACAAACACCAGAGAAGAGTACTCAGCTATTTGAAACGAAAGCACTTGACAGAATTCCCATGTGTCCTCGAGAACGTTTGGTCCTTATAAGTATTTCCACCGGCTTGTCCTTTGCTAAGAAAGGATTGGGCCACTTTCTCCATTTGTTCGTTACTTTTGTTACTTGCTCCTTGTTTTGTTGCCTTGTTAGAAAACTACTAAAAATCCGTTTGCTAAGTATTCACAGGGATTTCCTGCTCCATACCACTGTTCAGCACCTTCTGCTCCTCGTTGGGATCGACACTCCTATTTATCGAAAGTACTATGATACACCCCCTATACTTGTGGGTCATCACACCTGAAGCTTGACTTCCGTGCAGGTGAAGGGGATTTGAATGAACTAGGATAAGTCAAGAAAGGCGCCGTTTTATGGCGAAAGGAAAACATCGTGCTTTCAAATTGGATGCCAAGGCCACCGACTTCTTAGAGTAGCAATCCAGCTCAATCTCCGCCGCCTCAGCCGTCTCCGGCGCGTCTACAGACTCCGCCGCCTCCGCCGCGTCAGCACACTAGTCGCCTCAGCTCCCATTGAAAAAGTAGAAGAGCACCATCGCTCCGGCGGCTAGCACTACAGCTGCGAAGAAATCCTCAGTAGGTACAATGAACAAAGCCAAGGAGGCTCCTGACAAGTTATCTTATGACCCGACTGATGAGAAACTCGATATGGTCATGGATAAAAATGTGAAACGCTAGCTTGCATAGAAACGGCCCTAGCCAAAGCTGTATATAGCACCAAAAACATTGAAGCACTTTGTGAACATGATTGAGATAGCAAGGCTAGAACATTTGCCACCGGACTATGACCGCTTTATTATGAAGTCACATCACGCGAATATTCAATGGTCGAGAAGTATTAGTGCAAGCAGGAAAACAATTCCCCAACTTGAAGAACAGAAAAACCAATCATGCCCCCCGATCAACGTGTTTTCCAATAACGATCTGGAGGTTGCACGACTAATCGCATAAACGGCTAGAGAACTTCGTATGAATGTTTGATCAATTCGTAGGCAAAATGACTTATCCATGGCTGAATTAGCATATATATATGAGCACGGGAAGGCTCTCGTTAGACCTGAGGAGGTCCCGCATCCATAAACACAAATGCGAAAATTGCATCTGTGGTTCATGTAAGCCATAAAGGAAGGGAACATCATGCTCATAGCGGCAATTAGAGAGGAACATTACTCCATGAAAATGACGAGATACACATTGAATTTGAAGAACTATTTGAATTATTCAATCAAGACGCCCTCAACAAATCTGTCAGTTGCTATTGTCTGCAAGTTATTCATTTCCGTAGGGCAGCCCGTTCATTGCATATATAATTATCCTTACAATATTATTTTGTACTCTATTATACATAATGAATATTCTCGAATGCACTTGTGGTACTAGGAGAAATTGTCGAAGCTACCGGAGCCGTTGGAATTTGGAACGACCTTGATGTCGGCGTTGGTAGGACTATATCACCCACGTTTTCCACGGAACATTTACCATGCTCGGTCTTCAAAGGTAGAACACCGAATTTCCTCATATTACTGTATTATTAATAGATAGATCCTGCCATTAGGGTTGTCTATGTAGATTTTTTTTCTACGCTAAACCCCAACACTTTTTTTTTCTAGTAGTGGCTACTCAGTAACTACCAAACTGATCAACCCATGTCCCTGAATCGAGGCATAATGGCTGCAGTGCATGCTCATGCATGGCCGTGTATGCATTTGCAGCTTGATCAATCTGAACGAGACACTGCATGGCGGCAGCTTTGCATGCTAGCTCAGGAATAAACTTGCACGGCTGGCCACAGGGTACGTTGTGGCATACACATTGTACCCTGTAGGTCCGCCACTGGTAAGATAACTTTTTGGTGTATCGCACGCAATGGCGGATGGCCAGCCCCCCTATGGCCCGCCCCCTAACTATGTGCGGCTGGACTACTAATGTTAACTCTCCATCCATTAGCGAAGGCGTAGCTTAATAATATGTGCTTGGGGTGCTGAGCCTGATCGGGACAAGCCCAAAAACAATTAGCCATCACAGGCCAAATCCACGACTGCACGTACATACTGAACCACCGACGAAATGGGGATCAATCGATCAACATGATGCGATCTAGTTTCTTGCACCATCCCAATCGATTAATTTCCTTCGCAAGTGGCGCCTGTCAGCCGCCATTGCCCGCCTGGCTTCATTGGTTGAGCCTCGCCGTCGGCCACCGAGAGTCAAACCAGGCGTATGTGATCGGCGATTTAGCGAAGACACACCTGGCTCCCTTGTCTATCATCTGTCAGTTACGAACACTACTGCCCTGGTACGCCCAATCCTCAACCCGATCACCCAAAGGTACTGTTAGATATTGAGTATTTTAGTTGCTAGCTGTTTGGGTGTTTGATTATCCAATCTAATAATTGTTACTTGCTATAATTTGTTAGTTATACAAATTGTATAGTTAATTTTGTACTAACTAGGATAGCAGACTATATATTGAGAAAAAAAAAGCTGCAGGGTTCAATGTTGGTGAAATTATCGACTTGTTTGATAGTTCCGAGCATAAATTTACATTCAAATTGGTAGACATGTAACTTTCTTATCAAATGCAAAACATACATTGTTACTACTATTTTATATCCATAGTGGACACGATATACTTTTGGTTGTATCACTTGTATGGTCTTTGTCTTCTTGCATCCCTATACTCAAATCCTAGATCCTTCCCCGATCGCACGCTAATGAACATGTATGCTCAACTTCAGGTGTCCTACAACCCCGACCACGCTCCCCGGGTCGCCTCCTCCGGGCGACCGGGGAGCGAGCCCTATCTCCCCTTGTCTCCGCCGCCCCCTCCCCTTCTTCCTTCCCTCGTCGCCCCCAAGGCGGCCGCTGGGATAAGCCCTGTGACGCCGGTGAAGGGGACGACGGGGACCTAGTCCTCTCGGCTCCTAGCGCGGTGGGTTGGAGGGTGGCCGCCGTGTTGGGGACCGGAGGCGCGGCCGGCGGTGCGGGGCCGGCGAGGTGTGGCGGCGGTGCAGCGATGCGGTGTTCGGCCTCTGGCGGCGTTCGTGTGCGTGCGGCTCAGATGGGCCCGTGTGGGCCTCCTGATGGGCTTGTGTGGGCCCTTCCCCCAAGTCGTGTTGGCGTCTGCGGAGGGCTGGCCTAGGTGGCCCTCCTCCGACGGCGGTGGTGGTTGCCGGCGGCAGCGACCTAGGTCACCCGGTTCAGACCATCTCAGTCTTATTCCAGGGGTATTTTTGGGGGCTGCTGCAGTGCGGTGGTGTTGACCTCGCTCTCCTCCGTCGAAGACTAGTGCGCCTCCCGTGGCGGTCCTGCACCTGCTCGTCTCTCTGGAACGTTCTTTGGCCAAGGTGAAAACCCTGCTCGGATCGGGTGTCCGATGCCAACCATGGCGACGCTTGCGGGTGCCGCTCCCTTCTTGGAGGCGTGGTTTTTGGCCTGACCGTTCCTCCCCTCGATGCCGGGGGAAACCTTGGTCTGGTTTTGCCAGACCGGACAGCGGCGGCGCTTCGGCGTCGTGCCCTTCTTGAAGGCACTGCCCAGGTTGCGAGGGCTAGTGACTTTTGGAGATGAGGGTCTCGCTGGTCTGACCTGTGAGGCTTGTGTCGGCTGCTTCTCATGGTGTGAGGCTTCGGGGCGCAATGTGCGCCATCATCATCAACACTCTAAAGTCGACTCATCTCTTTTTTCGGCGAGACTCTGCCACTCGCTCGCTTCTTGCCGACTCTTCTAGAGTGTGTTGAGTAGTGGTGCGTTGGTCTGGACAACCTCGAAGTGTCGGTCGTGCTGCGGTAGTGTGTGCTGTTGGTTGTGACGCGGCCTAAAGGCTCTTTGCCCCGCCTTCTCGCCATTCTTGGCTTGAGGTTGGGCTTAGCGCGCTTGTCGTCGTTGTTGTAGGCGCGTGTGGTGTGCCGAAAGGCGAGTGTGGTGTTGGAGTCATTCTATGGCGTTCCCTTGTCAACTTAATACAAAGACGCGCACATCTATTGCGGGTTCTCGAAAAAAAACATGTATGCTCAGTTATATTAATTACATTGCAATAAAGATATGCACATCCGGTGGCATACCTAATTGTTCACGCGAACCACAAAAAGAACCAAACAAAAGAATCCGATGAAAGAGAACATCTTATAATACTGTTGTAACATGATAAGATAATTAATGTACAATATTAAGTACTACCAGACTGAAAATAAAATGAATGGTTGTTTGAAGCTCAGTAATAAATCCAGTCTTGGGGCGACCGAGCAGGCGACCGCGTCTGCCTCGTAGCGCCTCCCTCCCCTTCGCCGCCGCCGCCGGCGTGAGCCGCCGGGCGAAGCCTGCGCGGTGCCGGCGGCGGGGGCCTGCTTCTCCTCGCGTGGTAGAGGTCCGGCGCGGGACGTTCCAACTACCAGGGGTCGACCAAGATGGCGGCAGGAGCTCGCCTCGGTGGGGCGTTGGCGGCGGCCGCGGAGGGCCTCACCGGACGGCAGAAGCAACGGTGGTCTGCGAGGTCCACGCCAGGGCCTCGCGACGGTGCGGCGACGGGGAGTTGCTGGCCCGATTTGAGCCCCAATCGGACCAGATCTGGGCCGGCTGGGCCTTGAGCGGGGCGGCGCGGGTGGAACTTCTCGACTGCGGGCCTGCGGCGTGTGACCAGGAGTGGGTGACGCCCCTCCCTGAGGGCGGCGCGGCAGTGGCAGCTTGACCCGGGCCAGGCGGGCCTAGGTCGGGTGCTTGCCTTGTAGATCTGGCATGGATGTTAGTCTGACCCGGGCCGGGTGGGCCTAGGTCGGACCGCTCCTGCTGGCGATCTGGCCCTGCGGTTGCGTGTAGTGGCACCCGCAATGCTCGCTCCCTGTCTTGTCCGTACGGCCCGGATCTGGACCTGGGGGGTCTGGAATCGGTGCTGACGCTTTTGCCTGTCTAAGTGAGGCCGAGGTGGTCAATGCTAGGCCTGTCTGGGCGGGAGTGTTCCTCAGACCGACGATGGTCCGACAGGTCCGGGTGTGCTCGGTGGCGACGGAGCTGCTACTTGGCGGTTGGGGTCTGCAGTGGTGGCGGATCTCTTGGGGGTGAAGGAGTAGGGCCTAGTGCTGGGTTGGCATGTACGGGGGTACCCTTGCTGCAGTGCGGCGGCGGGGCTTCACGAGCCTTTTCGGGCTCGGCTAGGCCAGAGAGGGTCTGGTTTGCCCTGCTGCTGTATCCGGTCGGCTACTGCCTTCAGGTGGTGGAGGTAGTTCCCTCCCGCGTGCTGATGTCATGCCACACCTCGTCGAAGGTTCCTCCTCTTCAATCCTCCCAGCCTCGCATCGGAGGCACGGTGAGACGGCGGTGGTGGCTTCAAGACCGTGGTGGCGCGCGCTCGTGGGCGGCAAGTTTGGTGGAGCAATCCGAAGCGTACGAGAGTGTGGTTTTTTGAGGGGTCGGGAGAAATCCTTGTCGTCTTGACACCGACGTGGTGACGCCCGCGGGTGTCGCCGTCCTTCCTGAAGGACGTCGGGTGTATCTCTTTCCCACCTCCCGGAGCGTATCGGGGGAAACCCTAGGACATGTCCGGGCAGCAGCGTCGTTGTCGTCGCCTTCCTTCTTGGAGGTGTTGCTTGATACGCGATGCTTCGGAGTGCGAGGAGCGGGGTGGTACTTCTCTGGAGGGCGCAGCGGTGGCGGGCCACCCTCGTTTTCGTCGAGCCACTGTCGTCGGCTTTGTTTTCTCTTTTCTTCTTCTTCGTTTTCTTTATTTTTGTCCTTTGGGCGTTGTGCTGTCTGGCCCAGCAGCGGTAACAATCGTGGTTGCTATATTAATATAGCTGGGCATATGCCTGTTTCGAGAGTCTTGGAGCCATTTCAGCCACGTTAAATCCTCTATCGCTTCCTCTTCTTGCCCTTCTTCTGATTGGATGCAAGCTTTGACGGGGATCTTGTTTATAAGGCTGGTCCTAGTGGTAGTATCATACTACTAGTATCATGCATATAATACTAGTGTATGATACTACTCCCTCCGTCCCGGTTTAAAGGACACAATTTGCAATTCTCTGGACCCTAGGTGTCCTCTAATTGGTCAATTTAATAGTGTGGAAAAGAACATGCATGAGGAGAAGAAGAGTTAGCAAAGCGTTCACATTTGTTCACACATATGCATGCAAGCATTTTATTGTTTTCACACGGGAGTAATTACAGAGATTAAATGCTTTTGTGTCTAAGTATTTTGGAATTGCATGGTTTGCAAATTGTATCCTTTAAACCGGGATGGAGGGAGTATGTCTCTAGTGCATTGTATCATATAATAGTATCATAGTAGTGGTATATTTATTGATTTGTAGAATCTCTATGTAAAATATGTGTACAAGATTTACTTGTCATTATGATTTCTAGCTTTACGTGCTATGATACGGTATCTACCTATGATACACTAACCACCTCTCTCTTCATTAATTATGGCGCCACATCAGATTTTTGCTAAGTTGGCATGCATGATACACCTTATGATACTAGCACTAGGACCAGCCTAAGAGAGGGATAGGTCACTCTTAAATGCTCCCAGCCATCGGTCGCCCCATTACTTTTTCCAAACATGGGCGAGACTGGACCTGGATAAACTTCAAGCATGCTTCCTTCAACCCGTGGCAGTAGTGCTGCTCAGCTAGAGCAAGAATGGACGCTACGGAGCTCACACATATCTCATAGGACAAGAGCTCTGCACATAAGCGCTTGAGCCGTTGGACATCATACATGTCCGCCGCTACAAACAAGCCTTGCAGCCACATTACATACTCTAATTTTTCCTCGTCATCTTGTCCTTCTTCCAATACCTGGGTTTCATCCTTCCCCATGTTAAAAAATGAGCCTGTGTAGATGAAGCTAAGCAGAGTACTGAACACCTTTGCATCCATGTCTTTGATCCGTATAACAATTGACGTAGTAGTGCCTTCTTTCATAGGGCCAAAGAGTTGCGCCATGAAGACTGTCGATCGGGCTGCAAGCACACACCGATGTGCAACGAATGTCTCGCCGCCGACCTCTAACGTCACATCAGCACCCACCTTATTTTGAAGGAGATTGTTAAAATGCTGGCCTATGTCAGTCGTGAGCGCCTCCGCGGCATCCCTACAAGTGTTGGGGTCCTTGCAAAGTATGATGTCACACCGGATCGTGAAACAATCACCTTGCATATTAGCCGATCGTTCAAGGGCATCTCTTCTCACAAAGTTGTCGCAGCCCCAACCATGTCCTTTGCTGTAGAAGCTGCACTTCTCGATGGTACGTATGTATAATGGCCTTTGCTCCTCAACCTCGTCGACGAAGCTAAAATTGAAATGCGCCTCCACGGGCAGCAGTCCATCCCTGTCGGTAACGAGGCGAAGGTAGAGAGAAATGAAGTCGGCACAACTCGGGTCGTTGCCGTTAGGATAGTACTTGAATTGCCATTGATGGCCTCCTACCATGAAAATACCCGAGCTGATGCTCTCGCCGGTGGGTATCTCTTCTTTGGTGCGCGAGTGGCCTTGGACCAGAAGCAGGTGATACCCGATGTCCGTGCCGACGTCGACGGGCGCAGTGGTGCAGAGCTTTCCGTCGGAAACAATAGATACACCGGCGAAGGATGACATGATGAAAGCTGCAAAATCAACTCACTCGTGCACCATTCAATAATCCAAGATTCGGTGCTGAGATGAATGAGCCGAGGGGGCAAACCTGGTCAGCTGACCAATCTTTCACGCTACGATTTTGGTGCTGATCTCGTTCTTGTAATTAAGTCTAGCAGATGCAATCTTGATGAAGAAGTGCGTGGGCGAACTATCCAATCTCTCGCCGAGAACGTCTCACGTCGACGACGACGCAAGACGTATATATAAGTAAGACGCTAGAAACGCTAGAATTCTAAGGGGACTCCTACCATAGATAGGGTACGATTTGATTTTTTTTTTTTTTTTTGCGAATTAGATAGGGTACGATTCAACTCGTAGCCGGCTGCCAGCCAGGCCAAACTAGAACTTGCCGGTTTCAATTATACTCCCTCTCACAACGATTTTATGCTCTGAACCGTCGGATCAAGTTGTTTAACGTTCCAGATCCACCTCTCATTCCCGCAGCGACCTTGACCTGTTTAGTTCATCGAATCCCGCTGAATGGGCCAGACCAACATCACGGGGCTTCTACTCCACACGTCGAGCTACACCATTTATGGTTAATCGGGCCTAAAAAGTTTAAACGGGCCTTCTTTATCGACGAAGCATCTGCAACTCGTTCGGTCGTTCCCCTCTCTCTCGCAAATCTGGCCAACGGGCCGTGCCTGGGCGGGCCGGCCCGCGGCACACCAAAAACGGCCCGGCACAAGCCCGACCCAGCACGTGGCTGGCGGGCCCGTGCCGGCCCGTGGCACGCGGGTGCCGTGCCCGTGCCGGCAGGCCAGGCACGCGGGCCAGGCACGACACGACCCGTTAAGGGTGGCACGCCAGCTGCACGCGGGCCGGCCCGCCAGGCACGCCAGCTGCACGCGGGCCAGCCCGCCAGGCACGCCAACGGCCCGCCACGCGGGGAGCTAGGGGGAGCGGGACTGGGCGGGATTTTTCAAAATTTCGAGGAGCGGGGGGAGGGGGGCGTTTTTGAATCGATGGCGGGCCAGGGGGAGCTGGGGGAGCGGGAGCGCCGGCAGGTGGCCGTTTTTTTAACATTTGGACTGTTTGGTTAGGGTTTGAGGGTAGTTTGGTTTTTTTTTTGTATTTTTAGGGTTTTCGGTCATTGGGAAGGGTTTTTTGGTCTGAATTTGATCAAATTTTTGCTATAAAAAGGGCAGCACACCCCTCTCAATCTCCACACCATCCAACCCCTCTCTCATATCCTACACCAACACATGGCTAATCCCAACCAGTTTCTTTTCAATCCCGAAGATTTGGGGGTCGATATCAATATTCCTCCCGACTTCAATACTTCTCCCTTCCACGACAATGATAACATCGACACCATGCAATATCCATATACCCCCTTCGAGCAACCAACACCATCAAACACAAGTTCTCCTGATACATCCACCACTTTTGCTAGCCAAATTTCCACCGCTACCGGTAGCAAGCGGTGGAAAAAAACCTCGAAGATCTGGCAGCACTATACGGAAGAAGAATATATTGACGCCGAAGGTGTGACGAAGACGAGAGCTCGGTGCTTGCATCCAGGTTGCTCGAGCAAGTTTGCTCTACAGGTGGGAGGAGGGAACGGCCACATGACGAGGCACGCGGCGACCCACGCCAAGGCAGATGGAGAGGCCGCGGCGATCCAGAGCAGGATCAACTTCAACCCCGACGGCACCTCCCGAGGTATATTTGTCTATGATTCAGCTCGTCAAAGAGATGCGACTGTATCTTTATCTTGCAGAAGGGACATGGAAATGGTCACTTGCACATGCATGTCGAGTTTCATCTGAGACAAGTTCGAGGAAACTAATTAGTTGATGTAATTTTTCTTTTCTTTTCGAACTGGTGTACTCTTTTTTCTTGCTAGGGATGTAAGGTTTTTTAATGAGGCAACATCAATAAAGCTTAGTTTTTATCCCGTATAAAAATTTGTGTCATTTTACTATTTTTTTGACATTTTTTAGCATTTTTTCGGACTCAAATCGAAAAAAACAGACAAAACAGGGAAAAACAGACATAACGGGTCAGAACAGCCCCCGCGGGCCAAACGTGTTGCGGGCTGGCCCGTGTAGCGCCGGGGCCGGGCTCGGGCTCGGGCCGCCAGGCTGGGCACACGTGCTGGCCCGACACGGCACGTGGCCTGGCGGGCCAAGGCGGGCCGTGCCGCGTGCCAGCCCGTTTACCGCGTGCCGGGCCGGGTCCCGTTGGCCAGATTTGCTCTCTCGTAGTTGAGCTGTTCTTCTTCTTCCCCTTCCACTCGCGACACGTTTGAGCGGCGCCCTGCTCGCCCTGGTGCGCGCTGCGAGTATTAGGTTCATAAACTGGGGCCAACTGATGTAGCGACGCTTGGACCCGTCAATAGGTGGATCAGGGTCAAGTTCTCGAGTACCTCTTCCGGCGGTGTTGGCAGCCG
Organism: Avena sativa; assembly: GCA_916181665.1. NCBI lineage: Eukaryota > Viridiplantae > Streptophyta > Magnoliopsida > Poales > Poaceae > Avena > Avena sativa. Next base: position 309,756,043 of record OV702284.1, on the reverse strand, counting down.
GCAGGGCGACAACAGAATCGCCATCTTCCATGGATCGATGGAGCTCGATGTTGGGACTGGCTCTTCTCGGGTCCCTTACTCGCCTCCGCGTCGCCGCCGCTTCTGCTCCTCCGTGGATGTGTTGAAGCGCCATCTCCCTCATCGATTTTTCCGTCGAGCAGAACTACGTCTACTAGGCCACCAACAACACCTGCATCCACCATGGCCACGCCTGCGCAGGGAAGAGGCGATTCACGCGCATCCGCAACACTTGATTTTTTTTTCATCATTTTTTCCTCCCACCAAGTATGCGATTGATTGGTTCGTCATTTTTTCCATGAATTGTCTTCATGGCAGGCTGCGGTCAATTCTTGTCTCCATTAAGCTGCTGCCCAGAATGAGATATCTAACAAGACTTCTGAGTTCGTTTCAGATTATGCAGTTGAAGAAGGTACATACCACCCACTTTCCAGCCTCATATTGATGCGATTGTGTTCACTAAATGATTTTGTCTCCGTCCATACTTATTACTCCCTCGGTCCAGAAATAGACGGGGGAGTATATATTTCGCCATTACTCAGTGTTTGTTCAATGTCAATGCAGGTTCAAGTCTTACCGCTTGGTTTAGTGTGCTGAATTGTTTATTTTTAGGAACAACCGAAACATACTTCAGGATTATCATGTATGCAAAGCCAATAGCAGAATATGAAAGTTTTGCTTGCATCCTTTAGCTAATTATTTGTCTTCTCTCATAAGTGTAACTCTTCATTGGTGCTGTTTGTTGTGAGAAATTTGCACAACACAGTAGCTATGCAGTCGAACATTTGTCTTGTGTTGGAGACAATATGAACTCTATCCTGGTCCGTCCGCATCGGCGTCGTGGGTTGCGCCATGAGATCAAGAACTGAAAGTAGCAACGATGAGGAGTCCCCAAGCTTATGAGATAATCTGGATATTCTCTTGGTTCGGTTTACCTCTTGATTGGCATGGTGAGATTTCTTTTCCATTTTCAAATGGTCGTGTCATGTGCCAACTTTGGTATTCAGTATCACGCTTGACATTCCATCGATAAGACTCATAATCTTACCTCAAGAAGAAGGATGGAAGATTTATCCATGTTCTGCAGGAAATATTTAGAAATTGATTACTCTGTTCTTTTGATTCGAATGTATAGTTATGTGGCACTACACATTACTGAAGGATCACATAAGGGTGCTATCAAGCCCGAATAGGTTGCTTCAATCGTGGTGGGACCTTTTTTAGCGGAATAATCAGAGAAAATTTTCCTCCACTCTGCACCCGTATGATGTAAACTTGTAGCTGATATAGCTCATATTTATTCTTGATCCTATTACCATCATTGTAGTATAGCTTTTTAATATCCTTGCAACGTGTTTTCCTTGTTAAGATGCTTCCTTTTTATAATACAACCATGACATGAATGGCACAAGAGGGCTCTCAGTTTGATGCTAAACCTTATGAGTTCATGTCAGCAAGATGCATAACTTAGTTTTTGTAAGCCATCTCTCTGCAAATTCTTTTAGCATTTGTAGATTTATATATAGATTTCATACTCTGTCTTTGTATCATGCAATGGTAATACCCTTCTATCACTATTCACATGCACGGTCACAACTCATGGGTTGTCATTCCATGTTGTGTAGTCCTCGTTTTTATATCCAAGCCCTGCAGTATTTTATTAGTTTCCTGCTAAACTTGAAGGGAATTCTTGGAATGCGGATTCCTGAGATCTTCAAAGGATGTCATCGTTCTGTTTTTCTCTCTTGCCTATGATTTACCATATTTCTTGTATCTTTTCTAATTATCTCATTTACTTTATACTTAGGTTCTATTAGATGGTTTTCTGCGTTACTTCCCTCAGGTTTTTTTTCAATGTTGTATTTCTAATGCTCACCCTCAAAATTATTCTTTGAAGGTTGCAACGCTCTCCAAGTGTAAACCCTAGCCATGAAACTGAAAGCTGAAATGAAGTACCTCGGTAAACGACAACAAAGAGACGTGGTGATACCTAGAAACACAACAACCTTGTTGATGACTCGAAACTAAGGATGGCTTAGAAGGTTCACCTATAGTTGCTGATTAAACGACTGACAAGCTGAGCACATAAGATCAGTTTGCTTTATAATGATAGGATTTCTTTGGTTGATAGTGCTGAAGTGGATGGTGATGAAGCTATCTCAGAACCTCATAGTGATGGTCCTATAAACGTGGCCAATAATGTAGACCATTTTAGTAAAAACTGCAAACTAATATCTAGGTCTGAGCAACCTCCTAGACTCAATAGTAGTGATCAAGACGAATTGAAGACATGGAATACTAAAAATAGTAGCAGCAAAGATCATATGAAACTCCTTGGATCTGGTGAAGAAGTTCTGCAAGATAGGTGATCTAGGCGAGTAAATGATGAGAAGGCATCATGATGGAGAAGACCGTGTCCCGTCGAAAGGATGTGCATAGCCCCACAGTCTACGCACTTTGTCCTCACTCGTGCGCACCCGGTACCCACTTCATGGTTGGTCACCCATCCTCAAATTGCTCTAGGCCAAGCACGCTTAATCTCAGAGTTCTTTTCAGACGAGCTTCCAGAAAAGAAGTTGCAACTTGTTGGTATGAGTATACTATCAATTCTATTAAGCTATGTGACAGGGTCTCACATACACACCCTTAGAAGATCGACGCCCTCGTCGATCAACCATAAGCCAGGAACCTCCCCTCTTGGCACATGTCTGTACGTCCAGTGTCGGCACATGTGCCATGTCGCTTCCACTCCAGGCCACACACGCCATGCTCCACATGTCCGCCACTAACCCTCACACGCCTGTGTAACCGCGAGGATCGGCTCTGATACCACTTGTAACACCACGGTCTCTTTGGACCAGCGGTTGTCACTCCTGGCACCTTAATAGGATCTCTAGACTAACCCCAGAGACCAACACTAGTCTTTTTTGTGCACTTTGTCCTCGTGCGCACCCGGTACCCACTTCCCGGTCGGTCACCGATCCTCAGATTGCTCTAGGCCAAGCACGCTTAACCTCAGAGTTCTTTTCAGATGAGCTTCCGAAAAAGAATTTGCAACTTGTTGGTATGGGTATACTATCAATCCTATTAAGACATGCTCCAGGGTCTCACAATGTGTACACTGAATATGTCAAACTTGATGTTGAAAAGTCACATTTTGCCTCTAGAGGTAGGGAGGATATCCACCACCCTCATGTGCCAGAGATCGGGACGTGTGCTATAAAAGTTATGACCAGGGTAGAGAGAGAAAATTGGAGAGGAGAGATGTCAACGTGCACACCGGAAGAACTAAATTGGAAGATCTGAGACTACAGTGCTGAAGTTGGTGCAAGGATGAAGATCCTCATTCAACGAAATTGTTGGATGTTGGTTTATAGAAAAGAGAACGTGGAGATATGGTTTTTAATCATCGTGAAAGTTTAGATGATTCTTGTGTCAAGAAAAATAAGGACTAAAACAAGGAGAATCAAACCTGAGAAATGAAGATATGGTGCACAATTATAGAGGAAGGGATGATCCGAATAGAAGGAAGAGATAATAGGATGATGGAATTGATCGGAAAAGGAGAGATGATAGTGTTGGGATGCAGGAGAAGGATGATGATCGTAGTTATGACAAGAACAAAGACAGCAACTGGCGACATAGTGAAAAGGAGGACTGATAATGCCCAAGTGCAGGGGATCACCGTAGTACCTCTCAATGTGGAAGTAGGATATGATCCACAGGAGCAAGAGGGAAAAGCTATGTATTCTCTATAACTAAAGTGTCAAAAGTTTTAGTTGACGATGCACTAAACAAGATTTAAGGAATAAGATGGTTGTTTTAATAGATGCAAATTTAATGTAACAAAACAAGAATGTAAAAATGTACCAATCATCTTCAATGCAAGAGGACAAGACAAGGTGTTTTCTATTATGGGAACAATGGACATGGGTTCATGGGTCCACTTAATCCTCTTTTCTCCATCTATGGTGATTATCATCTTGTGGATAGTAAACATACACACAATTGCAATGTTTTAATGGTATTTTTATGGTGGCTACATGTCGTAAAATACATACGTGAAAGGAGTACTCATTTGTGTTGCTAGGTCACCCTTGAAATAAGGCTTGCATTTGGTTTGCGTCATGCCATACATCATACGTCTCCCTTTTTACCCCTAGATAAAGGATGTTGGGTTGCATTGCTGTCACTCAATACATATGCCATTGTCACTGGGCCAACCATTACCTACATACATCATACTTCTTAATGGAAAACATTCTAAACACTAGTGCAATGATTCATATGTTGTGATATGTTGTTAGTATTATCACATCTCTCTCATCTACCCCACTTGGTGGTGTCAATCACCTCATGATATAGATAAATAAGGCATTATATATAGATCTAAACCATTACATGCATCATAGAATATTCCCAAAGTATGACTTTCCATACAAGATCTAACACAAGGGTAAATGAATAACAAGTACTATCTTATAACACAATATCCACAATAGGAATTACATAGATAGATCCATACTCATGCAAGGCACATTATATGGACTTCAACAATGATCATACATAGAGAGATTAGATCAAGTTACCACCATAAACCCAAAGTACAGGGGTGGACTACTCCCCTCTCATCATGCAGAGTGACGAGGAGGCATTGGTGAAGGAGGAAACGCGGCCAGAGTCAATTCCGGCAGCGGTTCAACCTCCAATCTTCCTTCGGGCGACGGCCTGCTGACTCTCTGTTACTTGGTTTTTGATCTCCGCCTTCGTCCATCTCGAGAAAGGCCGCCAGGGGGTATATATAGATGGTTTTAGGTCAAAACTAAGCGAATGGCAGTGGAATCGATGACATCGGAGTTTCGGCGGCTGAGATAGCCCTAATGGCACCCCCTCTAGTAAATGGGCTCCCTTTTTCAGCTCGTTGGGACCCTTGGGCTCTACTTTAGCTCGTTGGATTCGTATGGAAATTATCTAACAGATTACATTGACCTAGTTCCGTTTGGAGTTTTATAAAGGTTTAAAACACTAACAGAAGGTTTTTTCTGTGAGAAAAAATTAGAACCAAAAGAGAGGGGATTGTTTAGAAAATCCCCGAAATCAATATAAAACATGGATGTAAATATATGTATAAGCATGTTAACAAACTACAAAGTTCATGTATGCATTTTACATGCATCAAGGACATGTAGATGCCTAAGCATGAAAGCACAATGATTTTTCAGAGGAAGAATGGATACGAACTTGCAAGGCGGATGGGTTATAAATGACAACTTATCGAGGAAATGATGGAAAACCAGCATATTTGAGGCAGCAATGACACATAACCACCAGCTGGAGGCACGATGACACATAACCACCACTTTAGGGGCTGGTCCACGACGAGGAGCACTGATATGTCGGTTGACGTGGTTTAATCCCGTCTTTGACCGTGCGACCCCACCGGCCAGGCATATGTGGCAGGTCGTTGACGGTCGTTGCTGATGACCTTTAGGATTGGTTACAATAGCCATTTCAGACAATGCTATCCCTATCCCCATACCCATTTCCCGCTCTTGCAAGAGCTCGTCGGCCCCAGTCACTACGGCGCTGCCGTAGACCTCCCGTGGGCGCCTAGTGATGATGGTCTTCTGGGGCAATGGCGAGTAATTCTCCATCGACGGGAGCTCTGTTGGCACTGATGTAACTTTTCCATTCTCCTACATCTAGGGTTAGGGTTCATATCCATTTGGGGATTTTGGATTTGGGCAAGTATTTTTTATTAGGGTCCAAATACCATGTACGACTCTAATTATAACGGATTAGACGGTGCAAATATCCTCATCCTTTGTAAATGCCATGTCGTGGCCACAAAATTTGTTGCATTTGAAGGGTGCTGGACTAGTAGGAGGTTCTTGGCCTGCTTAGGGGAGGTCTATGAATTTATCCAGTTGATTTGTTAGTCCTTCAAATAAATATCATGCTATAAATTTTTCTTATATATTATGCCATGGCGTTGTAGTGTGGAGAAACCTATGACTTTATGCACTGGGTTGATGATGTGTGGCCAGATACACTAATCAAATCTTTGTGCAAGATTTGAGATATGTATTCTGATGTCAAAGAAGGTAGAACTCGTGATGCTCTGTAAAATTATGAAAAGAAGATGAACATGCAAAGTGAGATAGAGAAGCTTCACCTTGACCTGAGGAATACCCAAGATGAGCCAACTCAAGTTTTGGGGGAGAAGCAGCTTACACTAGCTTTGAAGGCCAAAACTGAATAAGCTTTGACAGATGCGAGGGCTAAACTAGAGCAAAAGAAGGAACTTGATGCATCTACTTATAACATGCACAAATGCCTTAGGGTGAAGGCAGAGAAGGGTACAGATTCAAGAATATTACAGACATGGCCAAGACTCCTCTATAACCAATGATCAACGTTGGGACCTGGATGTCCAGAATGACCACCTGTGTACTGAATGATATTTGTCGTTGAACCGTAAACACCATGTCTTATTACTTTTTTCTCTGTGATACTGTATTGCCCGAGGTTTTGATCAAATGACATCCCCATGTCAGTGTTCAACCCCATTACCGACAATACCTTCTTTACTCGATCTGGTAAGTGATATCTCCGTGACCTAGTCACACGTTGCGCAGCTTATGGATATAACTTATCCTAGTGGGCCCAGAGTATCTTCTGCCACGCGGATGGACAAATCCCGCTCTTGACGCAGTCACCTCAACATTTTCCTACGGATACCCAACGCCACCTTTATGATCACCATTTCACTGAGTGACGTTATGTGCCATCAAAGCATCCTCTGGTGACAGTGATTTGATATGGTCTCATGGTCTAAGGAAAGAGTCACTATGTTTCCTAGACATCATAACCTGAACTTTGTGACAGAATCATGATACGATGCTATAGATAGGGTATGTTCACCATCTCATTCCCTAATAAAATGACCTTATTGTCAATTAGGGGCCAAGACACCTTCATGATCAGGAAATCTTTGATCATCCGTTGACCAATGAACCGGTGACTAGAGTTTCACCAGGAACTACTATTTTTTTGTATATCAGACGTGTATTGATGTTTTCCTATCAATACAGTTATTGCATAACATAAAACTTAATCATAAACTTTATGAAATATGCCATCTAATATTTGACTCTAGGACATATTCCGTTCAAGATCAGTGCTCCACATCACGGACAAGCCCCTGAAGTGGTGGTTATGTGTCGCCGTGCCTCCAGCTAGTGGTTTTGTGTCATTGCTGCCCCAAATGTGGTGGTTTTCCCTCATTTCCTCAAACTTATCTGTGGTGGTAAGAAGGAAGAATGAATTGATATCGGTATTACAGAGCAAATAGACCGCAACAAACAAAACGAACCCGGGAGTAGAGGTCAAGGTGCAGAAGAAAACAACACTCAGACGAAAGGACACTCCATATGTCAACCGTCCATGTGATGACATTCAAATAGCAACGAAAGGAACTCTAGCCAGGGAATAATAAGACCCATGACGATAATCATATATCTAGTAGTTCTAATGCTTGCCAAGCTAGCAATGATAAGCACATGGAGAGCAAAAGAAAGGGCGGAGGTTCTGTGTCTACTGAGCAAGATCTTCACATACATAGCAAGCTAAGCCGTGAAAACCATGAAATCCATCGTAGTGGGAGGGTATGAAATTCTCGTTGAAAGTAACTTTTGAAAGACATAGGCACTAAAAATTCAGGCAATTGACTACCTATTCACTAGAAAGGTGGTGAGCTGTTTGAGACAAGCTGACTTGAAGCAGAGTAGCATCTGATTTTATACCTTATATTATTACACATGATATTGCTTATGATAGGGTGTATACTTAACATGCACGTAGGGCTTGCATGTTTTTTCTTTGAGAGAAGGGCTTTTATTTAGATGCTGCATGGTTCTTATTTGGCAAAGCACAGTCATGTACTCATGTAGACTGTCTTGTTGAGTATTTTGGGCAGATCGTTCCTATTACAACAAAATCTAAGCACCTTGAGGCTTAGTGCTCATGTAGATCAAGTAGATACTGATCAAACAGAGTATACTGAAGAGATGAATCACACTGCTTGTTACTGAATTCTGTCAGATGTACTCTTGCAGTGGATGAGATTGTGTCCTCCAAGAATGGTGAGCAGCCAACCAAGTTTGTGCAGTTCATTGGGGTTCTCGTACATGAATTTCAAGACTTACAACATGTACACACATCTAGCACACAGACTTGTCCACTTTCTCTCTCTCTCTGGATGATGTGAACACCGAACAAGGTTTGCATTGGGGCACTACAATATATATCCATGAAGATTGATTGTTGTCTGCAAGTGCCTCAGCTCGAGGCTCGGCGTCGACCAATCTTGCTAATTACAGCTGTGTTTCGAGTGCGATGGATTTTACAATAGCATGTAGCAGAGTGTAAAACTATAGAGGGGTGAATGCAGGTTTGGTAGCTTGTAGCGCTACTTGCCCTCTTGTAATGTGCTGTGTAAGACACGATGTCTGTACAATCAGAACTCATAATAATAAAATTTAATAAGAAAGCCTCTACAAGACTATATAACCGATGCTGGAAACTTTTACTGAAGTTGTATGTCCTAAACTATTACATCAGTTTGATAGAGAGTTGGGTCCCTAATGTGTGGCGTCAAGGTTCGAAAGATCATTACTAATGTCGTGATCCCAGTTGCATATTCTAGCGTCGAGATCCCAGTTGCATATTCGACAGGAAGTGGCACATTTGAACGGAGAATGGGCGTCGTGTTCAGGATGGTAAGGACACTCATCACCGCTGCATAGAAGTACAAGAGAGGCGGCATGCTCTAAACTGAAGACTATGATCACCACTGCACAAAATGCACCTGAACTGAAAGACTGTCACCATCAATGCACAAGAGAAGAGCACAAAGCTTACTTACTGCTGAACACATGGTAAAACACATACTGGACCCACACCAACGTAAGGGAACCTACCTGGATTTCCAGGTGACTATACGGAAATTGTAAAAGGAAATAGAAAAAAAAACTATTTTCGATTTCCACATGTCACGCAAAACCCGGATCCCATAAAAGCTCTCGTCCTGCTCCAAAAAAAACCCTCCTCTCCTTCTCCCTCTCTCTTCTCCATTCCAGAGATCGAGGCGATTCTCACCCGCAGGCACGCGTCCATGCAGGCCTGGTCCATAGCATGAGGTAGAGGAAGGCCGCCCTAGGCCCCCAACGTCGGGGGCTCCGACCCATGTACTCCATTGCTAGGGTGATAGGATACTATATATCTTGCTCCATTCAATTAATTTCTAGTTGTTCGCATTTACAACTTGATCCGCGTGCGCTCATTTGGGGATGACATGTATTTTTACTTCTTAATACTATTTAAATAGCACACATGCAAATGCAACCTATGAAACAATTCGCTATTTCGTGTTTATTATTGGCTTGGAAGTATTTCCCAAAATTTTGACTACCAGAAGATTCAAGGCACAAACTAACATGAGAGTTTGTACAAAAATCCAAAATTTTAAAAAGTACAAAAGTTGTAACTATTTAGCCTTTTGTATGTTAACTCATTTGAGAATTTTGAACAAGTCCTTTATAGTAATATCTCTTCACGGTATGTTTGTACCAAATATCTACACACATGATTGTTTTTCAAAAGTACATTAATATGTTATTATTCTATTATTTTCTTAAAGTTCAAATTTGAGGAAAAAATTCTATTTTTATGAAAATTCATTCTATAATGGCACTACAATTTTTAAATTATGTCTTTGATACCTAAGCTTTTTTTGAAATTTTGTAACCTTTAGGTTTGTAAGAATTCTCCTAAAGTTTATAAAAACTAAAACATGGTTTAAACTTTTCTTAAGAGAATTGTAAGATATACACTAGAACCATCCGTGACGATATTTCTTTGAGCCTATGTTTTAAAGATCTCTATTTTGACCTTTAATAATATAAAATATATACATAGACACACATATGCAAACAAACACTTATGCATCCACTACATAATTTATTCCATCATGGATAATTAACTAAAAGAGAAGTTTTATTACAACATATAATTTAAATTTAAAACAATCAAACTATTGAACGATACATTGCAAATCAATAACAAATAATACTATAATTTACTCAGAAACATTGTTATGTGGTTAATTGGGGTATCTAAATAAATACAGTTGTGCTATGCTATTGTAGAAAATATAAGTTTAAATAAGTATAATTGTTTAGTATAAAACATATTTATTTTTATTTGCCATGTGCCCATTTTTTGTTTGGAATAGTCCTACGTCCATGACATTCTTTTTGGACCGTGTTGCTGGCGCGGGGCTACGCAGGAGGGCTGTTCCAATAACCTTTTTCTGTCTGTTTTGTTCTTGGATAACCTTAATATTTGTAGTCCAATTACATGCCAGAGAGATTTTACCTTATGGCTTCTTGTAAGTATTACTCAGTTAATTTTGTGAACGATTATGTCTGGCTGTTACACTGTTGCTAGAGTTGCGGAGAGATAACTTGGGATATAAATGTTATAGATGCCAAGCTCAAGAAAGCGTGCATATATTTTGCACTCTCTTATAATAGTGAAAGTGATCCTAATAGGTATGTGGAAAAAACGTAGAAGGGCCTTGTTATACTGAGAACGGGACAAGATGCGAGAACGGAGTCAATGTTCCGTACCGTGACTAAGGAGCTAAAGCTGGTGAAGATGGGGATCGGCAAGGTTAACAACAAGAAAGGTGACATCACATCCATACCCATTGGAAATGACTTTGTAAGTGGTGTACCTATAAAATGCAATCAGATGTTTTTATTAATATTTAATGTCAACCTAAAGTGTAATGTTTCAACTGCAGGAACCTACTCTCTATTTTCACTGTCTGGATGAATACCAAGGAGGTTTGGGCAAAGTTAGCAATAAGTTTCTTTGACGCAATATTTCATTCTCATTCTATGCTCATGCTCATGCCCACACATAATTGCTTGTGAATATATCCTCTGTTACCCGCAACGTTTAGCAGCAGAATCTCCTCATAGACTAAAGTTGCAGTCCTGTGGCTAACCTACTTTGTGATGTTTGGATAGCAGACTTTGTTGATTGTTTGTGAATATAAGTTGTTTGAACATAAGCATGTGTTACTGTACTTTATTGAATTTTTACTAAAAATCATGGTATGTGCTGAAACTACATCAGTTTCATAGAGAGAAAGGTTCACTGAAACTACATCAACATAGGCATGTGCTGCTTTGGATTCTTTAGTCCCTTTTTAGGACCAAAAGAGAACCTGATTAGGATGGGCCGTGATTAGATTTTTAGTGCATTAGATTTGTAGTTTGACTCATATGTTCCAATGATACTCAAGCGTTTATGTATGATTAAATTATGGTATTTTTTGTTTTTAAACTGGAGATCAGAAGAAAGGGTAATTTTGACTCATATGTTCCAATGATACTCATCCATTAATTTTGTCTAACTTTTTTATTTTTGACATTACAGGCTATTCTCAAGAGCACCCTAGGTACCCAGGAAGGGTAACAAGACCTCGATGTTACATATGTCCTAACCTGATGAACATTTTGTTAAATAGGTCTAGTTGTATTACTCTGTCATGTATTTGTACATACATGTACTTATGTAACCTATACTGATCATTATATATATTGACCCCGTGGTGAGGCAATTGCCCCACGGAAACCCTAAACCTTTTTGACTTGGTATTAGAGCCGCGCGAGTCCTCCCACCGCGCCACCGCCGCAAAACCCTAGCTAGGGTGATCCGCCGCTGCCGCCGCGTCTCCATGCCGCCGCCGCCGCCGCGATGACTAAGTCAACGCTCACGCTGGCCACCGTGAGCTCCTTGTCCACGACCCTCGTCTGCCCCATCATCGCCCCGCCGTCTTTCACGGCCCCCGTTCCCGTCGTGACTCCGATCGTGGTCCGCCTGGACCGCACCAACTACATACTATGGAGGGCGCTGAGCCTCCCCAACTTCTCCGGCGCCCGCCTTCATGGTTTCCTCGAAGGAACGGCCATCGCACCCCTGCCGACCGTGACCAACGGCACCGGCGATACCGCTCGTACCGTCAGCAACCCTGACTATGAGCAATGGTGGACCTTGGATCAGAAGGTCCTCGGTCTTCTTCTCGGATCCATGACCGAGGACATCGCAACCCAACTTATTGGCTGCAAGACGGCCGTGTTGGCTTGGGAAGCCGTCGCCGCCATGTTCGGCGCCAACATCTGTCACCCCCGGCGCGAGATTCAAGCACTACGCAAAGGGGACAAGTCCGTCATCGAGTACATGAACCAGGTGAAGGCTATGGCCGACGCCATGGCCGCTGCCGGATCCCCTCTTGGCGATGACGAGATTATTGACTATATGCTGACCGGGATCGGTCCTGCCTTCAACCCCATCGCCGCCTTGCTGAATTTTGAAGCGGTCCCGATCACCCTCGGCACGTTCTACGCCAACGTGCTCAGCTTTGAGGCTCTCCAGAAGCAACAACAGACGGAGGTCAATGACTGGTCCTCGTCTGCCAACGCCGTGTCACGCCCGGTCTACCACACCAATCCAGGGCACCCAGGCGGCGGAGGAGGAGGACGTCCTGTGGTCGGTGCCCCACAGGGCCAAGGCGGCCAAGGTCAGCATGGCCACGGCTAGGGCGGCGGTGGTGAATGCCGCAACAACGGAGGTAACAGTGGTGGCGGCAATGACCGCAACTGCAACGGAGGAGGCGGCAATGGCTGCAACCAGCGCTGGCGCCCCTAGTGCCAGATTTGCAAATACTGGGGGCATGAGGCGGACAACTGCAGGAAGCACTATGACTACGACAACTGTGTGGGTAACTCCGCCTCCACGTCGTCCACCGCCGAGCCACCATAGTGGATCATGGACTCCGGCGCTTCGGACCACTTCAACTGCGACCTAGAGCGCCTCCACATGCATGAGCGCTACGGAGGCAAGGATCAAGTGCAAGTTGCCAACGGTGCAGGTTTATCTATTTCGCATATTGGTCACTCGAATTTACCCGGTTCATCCCTCCGTTTGAGAAATATTCTCCATGTTCCTCATATCAACAAACATCTCCTCTCCGTGTTTCGTCTTTGCTCTGACAATGACGTCTTTATTGAGTTTCATCGTTTATTTTTTCTTGTCAAGGACAAAACCACGAGGAAAACTCTGCTTCACGGTAGGAGTTGCAACGGGTTGTACCCTAATGGCGTGGAGGGAAGGTAAAATCCCAAAACCTCCCCGGCAATAGCGCTAGAAAAAGCATGATGCAGTGCTAGTCCAAGTGGGAGCGCTTCGTCGGGAAACCCCAAGAGCAAGGTGTGAAGCAGCACATCAGCAAGTTTTCCCTTAGTAAAAAACTAAGGATATCGAACCAGTAGGAGGAAGGAAACGTCACACCGGTGTTGCAAGCAACCAGAGACCTGCACAACACAAACTCAAGACTTTGCCCCAACGAATCGGTGAGGTTGCCAAGCTCACCGGTTTGCTATAACAAAGGATTAAACATATGGTGTGGAAGGTAATGGTTTGTAACAAGTAAACAAGTAACAATGGAAGATGTATCAATGGTAAATATTGGACCGGGGTCCATAGTTCACTAGAGGTGCTCTCCTTAGATAAACAACATGGCATGAAGGGTAAACAAATTACAGCAGGGCAATTGACAGGAACTGGGCAAGGCATAACAATGCAATTACTAGTCAGAAATATCCTATGAGATTCGATTGGGCAATACAACAAGATACATAGACCGCCATCCAACTGCATCTATGACTAGAAGTCCACCTTCAGGTTATGATCTGAACCCCCTCTAGTATTAAGTTGCAAGCAACAGACAACTGCTTTAAGCAAAGTGTGTAAGGTAAACAGTCCACATGTTCCATGAACAAGAGACCGTTGTTTTCTCCCTAGTGGCAACATCACATCTACAACCGAAGAGATTTCTGTCACTTCCCTTGGAAAATAGAGGCATGAACCCACTATAGAGCATAAATACCCCCTCTTGGATTCACTAGCAACTACTTGGCCAAGATAGCTACTAACAATAGAGAGCATGCAAGAACACAAACAACAAAGACATGATAGAATCATAAAGACAAAACCATTAATCAAACCAACATAATAATCTCAATATCCATCGGATCCCTGCAAACACAACATGCATGATTACAAATAGATTAGATCTTGACCATGAACAGAGCTCACAAGATCTATACATGAAAGCACAAAGGAGGAGATACAACCATCTAGCTACTACATGGACCCATAGTCCAAGGTGGAACTACTCACGCATCATACCAGAGAGAAGGCCTCCGGGATGATCTCCCCTCCGGCAGGGTGCCGGGAAGAACTTTAGATCCCCCCAGATCTAGGGACGATGGTGGCAGAGGCTACAAACGCTTTCGTGGAGATTTGATCGGGTTCTTAGGGTTTCTGCATTTGGGGTTTCTTATAGGCGAAGGGGGAGGCCGAGGCGGTGGCCAGGGGCGCCAAACCCTATCCAGGCGCGGGCCCACCTGTGGTCGCGCCTGGGAGGGTGTGGGCCCTCTAGCTCGCCCCTCCGGCTCCCCTCTGGACTTCTTGTTCTCCACGGAAAGTAATTGACTTTGATGTTTGTCCCGTCCAATTCCAAGAATATTTCTTTAGTAACTTTTCTGAAACCAAAAACAGCAGAAAACAGGAATCTGGCACTGTTGCAACTTGTTAGTAGGTTAGTACCGGAAAGCATGTAAAAAGCACCTCAAAGTGTGGACAAGTAAATCAAAGTAGATACTAAACAAGCATGGAGCATAAAAAATTATTGATACGTTTCCAACGTATCAACATCCCCAAGTTTAACTCCTGCTCGTCCTCGAGTAGGTAAGTGATAAATAGAATAATTTTTGAGGTGACATGCACCCTCACAATAAAGATCCAACCATTTGCAAGTATTGAAAGCTGGGATCAAAGAGCTCTAAACATGTGCATGAAAGATGGAGTTCTAACAATAGGACATAGTAACTATGAATGCAACATGACAAGCTACAAAGAAAGATCATGAATAATATGCATTGAAAAATGTTTGTTTGTTTCATATACAGAAAACATAGCATAGTGGCAATCAGCTTGTCCCTCATAGAGTAGCAAATAGATGCATAGGACACCTGCAAAGTTCACAAGGGTGACTAGAAACAAAAAGCACAAGAACAAGTAATGACACAATATGCATCAATTAATAAGCTTTGGAACACTGCACACAGAATGACAACTATGCTCTCTTAGTCGTGCCTAAAGGTAGAAGGTGGAGATTCAATAGTGGTGGAAGAAAGGCCTTTTTGTAAAGGAAGCAGGGATTACAAGTTTCAAAAAGAGCTTTCAAAAATTAATGGTACTAGTTAGCTTTCAGCCCTCATTGCCCCTATCATAAGCATCTTGAAGTGATTAAGGTTAAAGTGAAAAAGTTGGAGTATATGATTGACGAAGTATAAGTTGGCAATCTCAAGTCCCTCGAATACGAGGGCCACACCTCATGCATACCCAACTTTGGGTCCAGGTAAGTTCTTGTCACTATAAGTATTTGCATATCATTGAGAACTGCCAACAGGGTACCCCTTGCACATGGTACAGGAGCTTTCCCATAACCAAAATGACAAGGCAAGCAGACAATGAGAATCTCAGTATTCTTTTTTGAAGGGATTCGCAGCATAGTAAATCAAAAAAAATCTACGGATGCGATCGGGGAAGCGAAGATCTAATCTAGGAGATGCAAACAAAGAGGAGGGGTAGATGAGATCTTCATACCCTTGAAGAAATCGCACAGCGGAACGTTCAACGGAACGTGGTTGATGTAGTCGTACTAGCCTTCTCCTCCTCGCGATCCGATCCGATCCAACGCCGCAAGTGGCGACGCCTCCGAGAGATGCACACGTACGGCACCTCGACGTCTCCTCCTTCCTCGGTCCAGCAAGTGGGGTGGAGAGATAGATTGGATCTACAACACGACGGCGTGGTGCAAAGGTGGAGAGTTTCTGCGGCAGGGCTTCGCCTACGCGCAGTCGGGAGAGAGAGAGAGAGGAGGGCAGCAACTAGGCGGCTAGGGCTTGAGGAGGTGTGGGGGAGGGTGTGCCCCTGCCCTCTTTATATAGAGGGCTGGCCGACTGCCCTTGCCCCTCCTCCAAACCCTAGGGTCGGCGGCCACATGGGTGGAGTGGGGGGCAAGTTTCCCCCCCTTCTAGAAGCTCTCCCTAGGGTTTCCCCTAGGGCTTGGCTGGCTGGGCCTATGGGGCCTTGTGCCCCTGGCCCAATGCGTCCAGGGCACTCCCTCATAGGCCAACGCCCCCTCCCGACAAGTGGGGACACGTTGGTCCCACTCCGGAAGCTTCTAGAACCTTCCGGTACAATACCGAACATTCTGAAACAATTCTGAAATCCAAAAACTGCTTTGCCTTATATGAATCTTATTCTCCGGACCATTCCGGAACCTCTCGTGATGTCCTAGATCTCATCCGAGACTCCGAACAAAAACTCATAAACCAATTATCCATTCTATCCTAGCGTCGAGACACGTTAAGTGTGTGACCCTACGGGTTCGAGAATATGCAGACATGATCTTCCATCAATAATCAACAGCGGGGTCTGGAAACCCATATTAACTCCCACATATTCATCGATGATCATATCGGATGAACCACGATGCCAGGATTCAATTAATCCCATATATATATATATATTCCCTTTGTCACGCGATATTTTACTTGCCCGAGATTCAATCGTTGGCATTAGCATACCTAGTTCAATCTCGTTCACAGGAAGTACTTTACTCATTCCGTAATCCGATATCACTTTGTGATTAACTCCTTAACCACGTGCTTGCAAGCGGTGTTGATATCGATTACCGAGTGGGCCCGAAGTATATCTCTCTGACTTGGGAGGGACAAATCTCATCTCGATACATACAACCCAACAGGTACTTTCCGATCACCTGAGAGACACCTTTATGATCACCTTCTCATAGGATGACGTTTGATGACCTCAAAGCTTTCTTCCGATACCAGGGAGTTTCATTATCTCATGGTCTAAGGAATACAATATTTGAGATAAGAAAAAGCTTCGCAAAGATGAACACGATGACATGATCTAATTGTTCTTCTTGATTTGGGTTTGTCCATCATATCATTCTCCCAATGACATGATCTCATTATTAATTGACAACGCATGTCTATGGTTAGGAAACCTTAACCATCATTAATCAATGAGCTAGTCCATAGAGGCATACTAGGGACACGGTGTTGTTCATAAACCACACAAGTATCGAAGTTTCCGCTTAATACAATTCTAGCATGGAATATAAACTTTATCATGAACAGAATTATAATAATAACATCTTTATTATTGCCTCTAGGGCATAATTCCAACAGTCTCCCACTTGCACTAGAGTCAATAATCTAGTTTACATCTAGCAACAATCTAACACCCATGGCACTAAGGTGCTGATCATGTTTTGCTCGTGGAAGAGGTTTAGTCAACGGATCTGCGACATTTAGATCCGTATGTACTTTGTTAATCTTCAGATCTCCATCTGTTATATAATCTCGAATTATATGAAACTTGCGGTTGATATGCTTGGTCTTTGGATGATATCTTGGTTCCTTAGCCAGTGCTATGGCGCCAGTGTTGTCACACAATATCTCCAGTGGGTCCAAGGCACTTGGAACCACAACAAGCTCACTGATGAAGTTCCTGATCCAAACTCCTTCACTTGACGCTTCTGCAGCAGCCATGTATTCCGCTTCTACTTTAGATCCCGCGATCACGCTTTGCTTGCAGCTTCTCCAGCTCACAGCTCCTCCATTCAAAATATAAACGTATCATGTCTGAGATTTAGAATCATCCTTGTCGGTGTCGAAACTAGCATCGACGTAACCTTTTACGACGAGCTGCTCATCACCTCCATAGACCAAGAACATTTCTTTAGTCCTATTTAGATACTTTAGGATGTTCTTTACGGCTGTCCAGTTTTCCACTCCTGGATCACTTTGGTATCTGCTCATCAAACTAAGAGCATTGGACACATCCAGTCCAGTACATAGCATGGCATACATGATAGAACCTATGGCCGAGGCATAAGGCACTTTGCTCATAGCTTCTCTATCGTTCACCGTAGCTGGACACTGAGCCTTGCTCAATATCTACCTGACAACATAGGCACTAAACATTTCTTTGCCTTATCCATTCTGAACCTTTTCAGAACTTTGTCTAGGTATGTACTCTGGCTTAAAGCTATTAGGCGTCTTTGTCTATCTCTATAGATTTTGATGCCTAATATATAAGCAGCTTCCCCTAGGTCTTTCATTGAAAAACATTTGTTCAAATAACTCTTCACATCGTTAAGCATATCAATGTCATTTCCAATAATCAATATGTCATCCACATATAGTACTAAAAATGCCACTGAGCTCCCACTCACTTTCTTGTAGATACAAGCTTCGTAGCAATTTGGAACAAATCCAAAGCTCTTGATCACTTGATCAAAACGAAGGTTCCAACTCCGAGATGCTTGCTTTAGACCATAAATGGAACGCTGAAGTTTGCACACCTTATCAGCATCCTTAGGATCGACAAAACCTTCGGGTTGCATCATATACAACTCTTCATCAATGTTGCCATTGAGGAAACGCAATCTTGACATCCATCTGCCATATTTCATAATCATGAAACGCAGCAATTGCTAATAAAATCCGAATGGACTTAAACATCGCTACGGGAGAGAAAGTCTCATCGTAGTCAACACCTTGAACTTGTCAAAAACCTTTCGCGACAAGCCGTGCTTTATAGACAGTAACATTACCATCCGCGTCTGTTTTCTTCTTGAAGATCCATTTGCACTCAACGGCCTTACGGTCGCTAGGAGGGTCCACCAAAGTCCATACTTGGTTTTCGCTCATGGATCCCAATTCGGATTTCATGGCCTCTAGCCATTTCTCAGAGTCTGGGCTCATCATTGCTTCCTCATAGTTCGCAGGTTCACTGTTGTCTACTAACAAGACAGTTAAGACAGGGTTGCCGTACCACTCGGGAGGGGCACGTGACCTTGTCGACCTGTGACGGTCAGTAGTAGCATCGTCCGAAGCTTCATGATCCTTGTCATTAGCTTCCTCTATTGTTGGTGCAGATGGCACTAGAATAATTTCAGGTGTTGCGCTACTCTCCAACTCAAGAGAAGATTCAATAACCTCGTCTAGCTCTACTTTCCTCCCACTCACTTCTTTCGAGAGAAACTCCTTCTCAAGAAAGGATCCATTCTTTGTGACAAACACTTTGCCTTCGGATCTGTGATAGAAGGTATACCCAATAGTTTCCTTAGGGTATCCTATGAAGACGCATTTCTCCGCTTTGGGTTCGAGCTTGTCCGGCATCAAATTCTTGACGTAAGCCTCGCATCCCCAAACTTTAAGAAACGACATCTTAGGTTTAGCAGCAAACCACAGTTCATACGGTGTCATCTCAACAGATTTAGATGGTGCCCTATTTAAAGTGAATGCAGCGGTTTTTAATGCATAACCCCAAAATGATAACGACAAATCTGTAAGAGACATCATTGATCGCACCATATCTAATAGAGTTCGATTCCGGCATTCAGACACACCATTGCGCTGTGGTGTTCCGGGTGGCGTGACTTGCGAAACGATTCCGCTTGCTTTAAGATGCGTGAGAAAATCATAACTCAAATATTCACCTCCACGATCGGATCGTAGAAATTTAATTTTCCTGTTACGATGGTTTTCCACTTCATTCTGAAATTCTTTGAACTTTTAAAATGTTTCAGATTTATGTTTCATTAAATAGATATACCCATATCTACTTAAGTCATCAGTAAAAGTGAGGAAATAGCGATAACCACCGCGCGTCGAAACACTCATTGGTCCGCATACATCGGTATGTATGATTTCCAACAAGTCCGTTGCTCGCTCCATTATTCCGGAGAACGGGGTTTTGATCATCTTGCCCATGAGGCATGGCTCGCACGTGTCAAATGATTCAAAATCAAGAGACTCCAAAAGTCCATCAGAATGGAGTTTTTTCATGCGTTTTACACCAATATGACCTAGACGGCAGTGCCACAAATAAGTCGTATTATCACTATCTACCTTGCATCTCTTAGCCTCAATGTTATGGATGTGTGTTTCATTGCTTTCGAGATTCAGAAGAAATAAACCATTCATAGCAGGTGCATGACCATAAAACATGTTACTCATATAAATAGAACAAAAATTATTCTCTGATTTAAATGAATAACCGTCTTGCAATAAACACGATCCAGATATGATGTTCATGCTCAACGCAGGAACATAATAACATTTATTAAGGTTTAAAACTAATCACGAAGGTAAAACTAAGGAGAGCATGCCGACGGCCATCACATCAACTCTTGATCCGTTGCCAACGCGCATCGTCACCTCATCCCTTGCTAGCCGCCGTCTATTCCGTAGCTCCTGTTTAGAGTTACAAATATTAGCAACTGAACCAGTATCAAATACCCATGCACTACAACGAGCGCTAGTAAGGTAAACATCAATAACATGTATATCAAATATACCTTTGATGGTGTCAGCCTTCTTGTCCACTAAGTACTTCGGACAGTTGCGCTTCCAGTGACCCTTGTCCTTGCAATAGAAGCACTCAGTGTCCGGCTTAGGTCCAGACTTGAGCTTCTTCTCAGCAGGGGCAACGCGCTTGCCGCTGCCTTTCTTGAAGGGCTTCTTTGCACCCTTACCTTTCTTAAAGCTGGGGGGCTTGTTTACCATCAACACATGATTATCTTTCTTGATGTCCACCTCCGCAGCTTTTAGCTTAGCGAAGAGCTCAGTGATCGTATTAGTGGAACCAATCTGATTATGAGTAACTACAAAACCTTTGTAGCTAGGAGGGAGTGATTGCAGAACTCTTTCAATCTTGAGCTCTTCTGGAATCTTGCAGTCCAGTTGCTCGAGACGTTGAGTGTAGCCCGACATCTTAATGGCGTCCTCACTAACGGAACTCCCTTCCTCCATCTTGCAGTTGAAGAATTTCTCAGAGATCTCATATCTCTCAGAACGGGCCTGAGTCTGAAACATGGTTTTCAGTTCCTCAAGGATCTCAAAGGGCCCGGTGAACTCCTCAAAACGATTTTGAAGGTCCGATTCCATAGCAAACAACATGGTTCTCTTACCCTTGAAGAAATCGCATATCGGAACGTTCAACGGAACGTGGTTGATGTAGTCGTACTAGCCTTCTCCTCCTCGCGTTCTGATCCTATCCAACGCTGCAAGTGGCGACGCCTCCGAGAGATGCACACGTACGGCACCTCGACGTCTCCTCCTTCCTCGGTCCAGCAAGTGGGGTGGAGAGATAGATTGGATCTACAACACGACAGCGTGGTGCAAAGGTGGAGAGTTTCTGCGGCACGGCTTCGCCTAAGCGCAGTCGGGAGAGAGAGAGAGAGAGAGAGAGAGAGAGAGAGAGAGAGAGAGAGAGAGAGAGAGAGAGAGAGAGAGAGAGAGAGAGAGAGAGAGAGAGAGAGAGAGAGAGAGAGAGAGAGAGAGAGAGAGGAGGGCAGCAACTAGGCGGCTAGGGTTTGAGGAGGTGTGGGGGGAGGGTGCGCCCCTGCCCTCTTTATATAGAGGGCTGGCCGGCTGCCCTTGCCCCTCCTCCAAACCCTAGGGCCGGCGGCCACATGGGTGGAGTGGGGGGCAAGTCCCCCCCCCCTTCTAGAAGCTCTCCCTAGGGTTTCCCCTAGGGCTTGGCCAGCTGGGCCTATGGGGCCATGTGCCCCTGGCCCAATGCGGCCAGGGCACTCCCTCGTAGGCCCACGCCCCCTCCCGACAAGTGGGGCCACGTTGGTCCCACTCCGTAAGCTTTTATAACCTTCCGGTACAATACCGAACATTACAAAACAATTCCGAAATCCAAAAACTGCTTTGCCTTATATGAATCTTATTCTCCGGACCATTCCGGAACCTCTCGTGATGTCCTGGATCTCATCCAAGACTCGAACAAAAACCCATAAACCAATTATCCATTCTATCCTAGCGTCGAGACACGTTAAGTGTGTGACCCTACGGGTTCGAGAATATGCAGACATGATCTTCCATCAATAATCAACAGCAACTCAAACCAAATCCTCCGAGGAGAACTCAAACCGATGCACCAAATGCAAATGGCAAGAACACCACAAAGATGCTCAAATCCCTCCGCGGAGCTCCCGCCGCGGCGCGGAGAAACGCCGGCGCGGCAGGCCAAATTCCGACACGATTGGCCGGCCATGGGTAGGTGGGGGTCGGTGCGGCGATGGCGATTTGAAATCCGATGGCGGGCATGGCCGAAATCAGACGCGTCGGCGTGCGGCGGCGAGGTTTCTGCGTGTGCCGGAGGTGAGGGAAATGGATGTGGTTTTCCACATCCAGGCCCCTCCGCACCGAATATATACGGGATGGATAGGTCTTCATGCGGGAAACCACAATTTTTTTTTTGTTTTTTCCGGTGTACGATATCTGGAAATGCCTTTTTTGGCCCAATACTATATATCCCAAAATTTTACGAACCGGCTGATATGTGATACTCCCTCCATCCTAAAATATAAGACATCTAAGGTTTAGTAAAAAATCAATATTTTTTAAGTTTGACCAAAATTATACACAAAAATATAAATATTTACAATACCAAATCAATATCAATATATTTATTATAAAGTATATTTTCTTAATATGTCCATTCCATAATATAAGATGTTCATATGTTTTCCTAAATATTTAATCAAATTTAGTATGATTTGACTTTTAATTAGTCCTTAGACTCCTTATATTTTAAGACGGAAGGAGTATCTTTTAGAGATGGTCTAAACAGAATATAGCAGCTAAATTTTACATCTATAGTGGATATGTTCTAAACGCCATGCGCACTGCTAGTGCGCGATCATCGTCGCATGTGCTGTTCGGCGCAGGCTACCAGCCGTGCTCGTTGCCGCCTGCCTTCGCTACAGCCGCTGGCCTGCTACTAGTTGCTGTCAGTGTTCAGTTTAGCAGTACTAGTAGTTGTGTACGTGCAACCGCACGTGTTGGTTAATGCAACTTAAGAAAAATAAACATGAAAAAAGATGTGTGCATACTTTTAACCAAGACATTGAGTGTGCTTATTTCAACATTAAATGAAATTTAGAACATAAAAGGTATTTCATCCGTTCACTAATGTAAGATAATCTTTTTATAAAACACATGTATGTGGACATGCTGTTTAGTGTATAGATTCACTCATTTTGAAGTGTATCTATTCCACTTTGAAATATCTAAAAAGACTTATATTAGTGAATAAAGGGAGCATATTAGAGCTTCAAATGAGATTATGCCTGTATAACGGATCAACATGCACATTTGTCTTATCCGCTGTTGTGATAATAAGAGTTATTCCCTCTGTACAGAAAAAAAGTGACTTAAGTTTTCTAGATTCACGTGTATGTACTCCCTCCGTTTCAAAATATAAGATGTTTTAGGTTTGTGAAGAAAATGAATCTAGACTTGTTTTAGTACGTAGGTTCACTCAACTTTAGGATGAATCTATATACTAAAATAAGTCTAGATTCATCTTCTTCACAAACCTAAAACATCTTATATTTTGAAACGGAGGGAGTACACACTAAAACACGTCAATATCAATATACATGTTAATTCGGACAAATCGAAGTCACTTATTTCCGAATAGAGGGACTACTAATGTTCAAGGGATTAATGCACAATATCACATTACAAAATGAAGGTAAACATCAAACATTTGTATGAATTCTTCTTGTAGAACGAACTAACATATAAATTGACAATATCTCGACAAATTCATGAATTACTTGTTTGTTTAGTTATCATTGTAGTTCAGACAAATAAAATAATTGTTTTTGGATTTCTGGCAGACACGGCCACGCCACCATTGTGTATGTGTTCCACAATAGGTGTGCTCACCCTGGGATGATACATTGATACATCACTCAGGTGTGACAAAACGGTTCAAAAATATCAAAAAATGGTCAATAAAAATACCCAACACCCTCTAAAAAATATTTACTACATTGTCGATCAAAAGACCAACTTGTAAACATTCTGAAAATCATGATGATATGTAAGCTAAATACATAAGAATTAGTTTATGTCTTCCATTGGATTTAAGGATTAAGTTAGGTATATGGTGCCAATACAAGTGTCTCTTGTGGATAAACATTTTCAATAATGCTGAATATTTACATCCATTACAGAATGAACTTAGCACGGTAAACATCAAACATTCGTATTGCTTCTTCTTGTAGCACGAACTAACACATACAATTGACAATATCTCGACAAATTCATGCATTAGTTGTTTGTCCAATTATCATTGTAGTACAAAAAATAAAATAATCTTTTTGGATAGATTTCTAGCAGACATGATCGTGTTCTCCACCAATGTGTATGTGTTCCTCCATAGGTGTGCTTACCTTTGGGATGATACGTCCTTCGGGTGAGAGAATGCGGTTCAAGCATATAAAAAAATGGTCAATAAAAATATCCAACACCCTCTAGAAAATATTTACTGTCGATTAAAAGACCGAGCTGTAACTTCCAAGCTTCTCCATAATATTTTCTAGAACCAAAATTTCCATGTAGTCCATGATAATATTTTCTGTACTATTTTTGTATCCAACACGATAACAATTTATTGACATGAAATTGAGGTATCACCAGGAGCCCAGGAGGCATATATATTCCTTCTTTCAATTACAACAAATACGGACTATGAAAAGACACTCTGGAAGATAGGGATCACAAGTGGACTTTACACTCAGAATTAATATCAAATAAACCAGGACTGATAATATATACCGAAATAAAAGTAAATGTACTATTTTGACCTGGTCCATGATGTTGTTTTCTGCAATATGTTTAGTATCCATCAAGGCAACACTTTATCAGTTGATGAACTTGAGGTATCACCAGGATCCTAGGAGGTATACTGCAATTAAGAGAAAATGAAAAGGAAAATTTATACAATTGATGTTCAAAAAGAGCACAACGTATACTCCATATTAAATCCTGATGGCATGCAAGCTAAATACATAAAAATTAGCTTATGTCTTCTGTTGGAATTAAGGATTAAGTTAGGTATCTGGTGCCAATGAAAGTGTCTCTGGTGTTTAACCGTTTTGCCCTAATGCTGAATATTTACATCCGTGTGCAAGAAAAAGTAATAGGTCAAGTTTCTGTAGGTCGCTAAAGATTACAGTAAGCTATGTACATGAAATTCATGATGCAGAACATATGTCTATATCTCACAAGGTATGTCTGAGATCAGATGCAAGTTCTGCATGTTTTTTATATCAAAACGTCCATACCTCCTCAAACCACATAGTTTTTCCAAGTGAAACTTTATAGCTTGATGAGAACATCTTGGGCATACTCCTAATGGGCCGTGTTTCTTCGGTAGTTTCAGTGCAGTCTTGCAACCAAAACAAAGATGTTGTATTCTAGGAACACCATCTTATAGACAACACTGTCTTCTGAAGTACATAAATAAGAAATGTATGAGTACAACTAATCCAGTCTTTATTGCACTGCACAGAAATAAGATTAAGCTATGTAGTAGAAGTATTTTTTGTGCAAAAACATTAGGGGATAAAAATCATACAAGCTAAAATTCAGCTGGAACAATCTTGCACAAGCATTAGCACCATCTTTTGGGACCTTGGAGGTCTGAACAGATGCTACTTGTACCTAGAAAATTACATGACTATAGTTGTGTCAAATCTGCACTTCATAATTTTCTAAACAAAACGGCGCTCCGTTGGATAAAATTTAGGGTTGAGCTACAGTGGGTACGAATCCTCTCTTTCTCTCTTGAAGTAAACACTGAATGAAAATGAAAATCGTGGTATCAAAATGAATAACCTGAACCTCTGTAGGAGAAGATTCATAAACTGACAGAGAACATTGCTATCTCCCCTGGCTTAACCCGGGTTCCAAAGCACAGACCTGAGAGGCGCAGTTCGTTGAGTGGGCGACGATGTCCTGGTCGCGCATCCGCTGCAAGGAATTGGGCGGCATCCAGCAGATGTGTCCATCGCGAGAAGGTGGCCGGCAGCGTCCACACTGACGGGTCCTGGTCAAGGAGCACGGCAACGGTGTCCAGGCCGACGCCTCTCGCTCATGAGGCATCATCACGCAGAGGCACCCATGGTGGCCTGCAGTGCGACGGCGTGCCCTGCATCGCGATGGCAACCGGCGGCGGCAGCGGGCACCGTCAGGGTTTAGGTTTTAGGGAAGGGGAGAGTTTGATCTATTTTGTTTTTTACATTGCTTGAGCGAACATGGGGGCTGAGGAAACAGGGGCGTTTCCGTCTGTCCGACGGGAAGAGTGCGTCCGTTGTTATAAAATGCTAAATGCACATGGAGAACTGATTAGGCTCATTCTAGACGTTAGATTGTCTTTAGTGGGCCAGATCCGGCGGCCTTAGTCATTCTGTGTATGATACGGGGTACATCTAGAGAAATTCATGTTTGCTCTTTTATTAGTATACCTTCACCCTAAGGCTTAAGGCATATAACTTTTTTCAAAAGTCAAACTACCTAAAGTTTGACCAAGTTTTTAAATAAAAATATTAATATTTACAATACATAATCTATACCTCTTCATACATCATGAAACATATTTTCACATGATATCTATATAATATAATAGTTCTTGATAGTTTTTTCTAAAAATTTGGTCAAACTTTATATGGCTTGACTTAAAAAAAAAGTTATAGGCCTTAGGCTGGCCATAGTGGGGAGTAATTTAAAGTAGTAACATGCACATATTACTAGCCTAAGTTACTATCTTTATATTGGAAAATAACTTGGGTGTGATAACATGCAATGCCACATTAATTAGGTTGTAGATACACTTTGTCTTGGTATGTGTGATGTTACAGTAACATAGCTAGTTACTCAATTCATCTCTCTTTATTAAATCATTGCCACATAAACAAAAATACTGATTTGAACTCTTAGTTATTAGTGAAGTTACCCCCACTATTACTCTTAAGTCTTGGGATGGAAGGAGTAGTAGAGAAGAGATAGATATGCGGGTTACGAAGTGGGCCGAGTGCATGCTGCAGTTAATGCCGCAAAAGAAATTCAGTTAGTCGCGGGCGTCCGCGTAAAGCTTTTTGTGGGGCGGCCTTTGCGGCGGCGCGGGCGTCCGCACCCCACTTGCACCCTGATGCTCAGTACTATCGTTAGAAGTCATCAGGGTCAGGGAATCACAGTGGCATGAACTAAGATATGTATACAAACCCGGAGATATTGACAGAGTGCACATGCAGTATCATCAGAACTTCTTTACCTGGAACAGTACACTTCCACAGAATGCAATGTCACCAGCACAATTCTGCCTGCCAGTGTACGTCCCCAACTGAAGTCTGAAACAGGCCAGTGACACTGTAAGAGCGGCACACGTTCAGTCTCCAACAAAACAGTGTCCTTTCTGTTTCATCACAATTCTTATCATCCCCATACCCAACCAAGCAATAGTTCCAAAAGGGAAGCTGAAATAAAGAGAAAATATATCTGGATACCTCAAAAAAAAAAAAGCAAAAAAGGAGTACCATATTTACAGTGAACCGAACACCTCCAAATTCAGTGTTCCCTGCTACTCTGAGGACACTGGAAACCACTACAGAAAACGCCTACATCGCGGCCTGCGTTCCAGAACCATCAGAAGGTCAGTGTCTACTCGGTGTTCTGCGATATCGCCTCGCCGAACTTCAGGAAGAGCTCCGCGTCGGACGCGCTCGACGAGTTGGTGCAGGAGAGTGTGTTGCCGCCTCGCAGGCTGACATACTCGTTGATGTAGCTCGGAGGCGTGGACGACTGAGGTGATCCCGGTGGCTGCGCCGGCTTCGGGGCTGGTTCTGGGCAGACCAGGCAGTTGAGGACGTGCACGACGTCGTGCATCGTCGGTCGATCCGATGGCTGCCTCTTGCTGCAGAGGAGCGCCAGCTGGAACACCCGCTTGACCTCTCCGAGATCTTTGCATGTGTCGGCGATGTCTGGGTCGACCATCTCCATCACTGTGTTGTCGGCAGCTTTTGATAGGATCTGCAAGGGAGGAACCAATGAACATAATACCATTGGGGTGCAAGCCAGATAGTTTAACAGTCATATCAACTACACAGTTGCATAGATCAGTCTGCCGAGACTTCTTAAAAGTAGCGATTCTAGGAACGTTATATTTTCTTCCAAAGATAAAACAGTTTAAGTTTGACGAGTAAGCAAAGTAAAATGCTCAGGCTAAATTACCGACATATCAGTGATCAAAGTAGAAAGTACTAATACTAGTTAGCTACAGTTCTTGACAGCAGTGTGTTGCCAACCACATGATTGAAGGCAGGGGACAAATATTGCAGGCTTTGCAGGACACTGACAACTTGCCAGTTATCAT
Source organism: Avena sativa (assembly GCA_916181665.1). NCBI lineage: Eukaryota > Viridiplantae > Streptophyta > Magnoliopsida > Poales > Poaceae > Avena > Avena sativa. The sequence continues at coordinate 309,727,549 of OV702284.1, read as the reverse complement.
AGAGCTTTCACCAGCCATACAATGAATCGCACTACCAGTGTAGATAGATCTAACCCCCATCACATGATAAGCTTTCATGTTGCCGGTCCCCTTGAAGGAACACAAACCTAACGCCCATGACTGAACTTATTGGCCTCAAATCCTCAAGGGAGTGAAGGGAATAGAGAATTTTCAGTAAAACAATTGCAAGCAAGTGAAAATTAGTTACCAGGTGATGTAGGTTGCACTCGTTATCTACTGGCTTCTTCCCAGTCAGCAACTCGAGCAAGACAATGCCATAGCTGTATACATCAGATTTCTCGTTGAGGCGGGATGTGCGTGCATACTCAGGGTCAATGTAGCCAATTGTTCCCATCACATAGGTTGATGTGTGGGTCTTGGAGATACACAAGCTTTTGGCAATACCAAAGTCAGCGAGGTGCGCCACATAGTCCTTGTCTAGGAGGATATTCTTTGATTTTACATCCCTGTGGATTATCCGTGGGCTGCAGTCATGGTGGAGATATGCCAGCCCTTGGGCAGCGCCAAGAGCAATCTGGAGTCTAGCCTCCCAGTCAAGTTTTGTCTTCTTAGACGAACCTGCTAAAATAAACAAAGACATGCACATTCATATGGTTGTAGAAAATTCTCGAACCGTCTGCTAAAATAAACGAAGACATCCTAATCAAAGAGAACAAAGCTAAATAATTAACTTAATAAGAAAGTGGCCAGCACATGCTTCTGACAGATGAACAAATGGAGGGTAGAAAGGAAGTTCTAAATAGTGAGCACGATGAACTGAAACTGTTTGAGCCTGCTATGTCCACTTACCATGTAAAACGTCCCAGAGGCTGCCACTTTCCATATAATCGTAGAAAAGAAGATTGCCGGCAGGTGATAGCGAGTAAGCCTGGAGGCTGACAAGATTCCTGTGTTTGATACTTCCAATAGTATCAAGTTCAGTCTCGAATTCCTTCACGCTCTGCGGGTACTGAGCATATAGCTTTTTGATTGCCACTGGCTTGCAGTTCTTCAGAACACATTTATAAACTGTACTTGATGCCCCGTATCCGATAATGTACTTCTCGCTCAAATTTTCTGTCATCCTCATTATATCATCGTATACGTGGAGGGCCATGTTCATGTGGAGGATCACAAGCTTGGGAGGAACATTGCTCGATAACACGGCATGTATTTCTGTAACAGAAAATTATCAACATTATCCCATCAAAACCGAATCATCAGTAGTCAAACAAGCAAACAGTGCATCTGTCAAGTTGAGCAGACCGGCAAACTGCTGGAGACAGGCATTAACCGTTTGCCAGATCCAGCATGACGAGTCACGAAACAACACTTGTCAAATAGCTATGAAAAGTTGATGTGTTAAAGCATATATAGGGATTTAAGCAATCACCTTGCTTGCTTAACGACAAATCTCTTGAGGCTGCTGGACTGTGCAGCCAAAAAGCAGCTAATAGGATCAACAACAGGATAACAAGCCCACCAACAGCAATACCAACAATGACATCCCTTGAAACTGAGACTGCAGAGAAAATGAATGGAAGAGAATTAGAAGGTTTCTTAGTGGTCTGGTGAGGTTATATTCCACTGCACCTTAATAAAGATAACATTGTAATTACATCTCTTTGCATGACTGGAGGAATAGCATGAAGAACTATGCCAGTAGCCACATAGTCCAGGATTACCCAAGAAGCTGAAAGAAAGTTCAGATTATAAATAAGGGTTACCGATATTCTTTTAAGGGATAAATTTATACCAGACCTGTCAGGTGGAAATCGTGAAAAGTTGTTGTCTGTGGGTACAATGCCCGCCAGGTTGTTGTATGATATGTTTCTGCACACGAGAATAAAGAAGCTATGAGTGAAATTCACATTATAGCAAACAGTTCAAATAGCTTTTCAGGTCTTAACTTACAAGACATTGAGACTGAAGCACTTAGTGAGTGAAGAAACATCCCCAGTTATATTGTTACTTTCTAGTCTTCTGTAACGACAAAACAATCACAAAATTAATCTCCAATAATTGGGAAGGGAATATGCGATTCACTGGCAACAGCCTTTTCAGCTGTACAGTTCTAGTTTATCAGTATAAATGAACACAGGACAAAACCCATAGCCTGCATGTACTTACAATAGTATCAGATTTTGCAGCATTCCAATCTCTTGAGGAATCAAGCCATGAAGGTGGTTATTGGACAAATCACTGAAACAAAGCAAAAGGTGTCCATATTACTCTACAAGGATAAAGATCTGAACACCTTGAGGTGAGAAGGTGCTTACATCTCCACGATGCTCCTCAAGTTTCCAAACTCAGCAGGAATGTATCCCACCAGATTATTCTTGCTCAAGTTACTACATGAATAATATAATTTTGTCATGAAAAGATATAGGCATTTCCACAAAGAAAATAATAGGTTGTTGGATTTACAGTCTCAAAAGATGCTCTAAGCTGCCAACCGCTGAAGGAATCGAACCAGCGATCTTGTTACAGGATAAATCTCTACAAGTATATTCATGTAATACATGATAGCATTCAAAACTTTCTGAAGAAGAATTACTAATCGGACTCTGGAACTTACAGTGTGTCTAAGTTTTTTATTCTTCCTAGCTCAATGGGGATCGCTCCACTAAGATAATTTGATGAGAGATTCCTTGAAGTTATGGATCAACAGAAATCATTAGGGATAATTGTTAGAAATGTAATTATGGCAGTCTGGAACAAAAACACACTAGTGTACACGAATAGAAACTAGAAAAATTAGGGACCACTTACAGATCAGTCATCCTCTGAAGGTTGTGCAATGAGTGTGGGATGGTCCCATTCAATTTATTGCCATAAGCATTGCTGTTTTGGGAGCCAACAAGTTAGTATCCAGCTACCAGATACACGAAATAACTTCAGGAAAAATTGAAACCTACAATTTAATGAGATTTAGGCATGAACTTATATCACCAGGTATTGGTCCTTGAAGTTTATTATTTGCAAGGATCCTGCAAAAATAAAAATGACATGGACCGCCAACTAAATTAGAATTGTTGATAATAATCATATAATATCAATGAATGGAATCATACTTACAAGTCAAACAAGTCTGTGAGCTTTCCGAGCTCAGGGGGAATGAGCCCAGTCAGCTTATTGTCACTCAGGTCCCTGAAATGAGATGTAGCGTATCAAATCGGTAGAACGCCTATTAATTAACTATGAAGTATAAAGGCAGTGCAAAGCTACATGCTTACAAGTAATTAAGCGCTGACATATTTCCAAGCTCTGGTGGTATTGACCCAGTTAGCCTATTGCCTTGCAGGTATCTAGTAGCACAAGAGACTGATATCAGTAACTACTCATGTTTTTTTTAAGCGTAGAGAACTCACAAGGGCTACAATATCAGTTAGTGAAAAGTAAAAGATTAATCAACTCTTAATTAAACAGATAAAAAATAGCAAGCTTACAATTTTTCAGTGTATGTCAAGTTGCCAAGTATAGATGGTATTGGGCCAGATAATTGGTTAAGACTCAGATCCCTGGATCGATGCAAAATAAGAATATATTTCAAAACAGTTCCTAAGTGGCCATAAATAAAGAGAACAATTTCAGTTATTATTACAGCACTGCAAGCGCCTGCATAAGGCCAATCACTGTTGGAATAGGACCAGAGAAGTTGTTCCTTTGCAAAGACCTGGCATAATGGTAAATAATATTTCAAATCATCACTTGTATTTATAAGGCAACTTAAGAATATAGTTGGATTGGTGAAATAACTACCACATACAATGTAGCCACTTGCAGGAAACCAATGTTGAATGGGATTTCTCCAGTAAGCTGATTGTAAGACAAATCCCTAAAATAGCGAAAGATCATGAGTGTTTTAAAAGCTAGGAAATGAGCAACATTATTCAAAGGGAGTAGAAAGAATGTACATACAAGACCTGAAAGCTCGTACAGTTCCCAATGGTATCTGGTATTGTGCCCATCAAGCTATTGTTCTTCACGTCACTGAATCGAACAAAAGCAACTTTGTTGATAGAATAAAGGGCACAAACAGCTGTGCTGGTGATAAACGAAGGGAAGCAATGAACTCACAAGTACCACAAGCCAGTCAATTGGCACGTATCTGGAGACAGGCTTCCTTCTAATTGATTGCTTCGCAGGCCCCTGGATATACAACAAACTTAGATGCCTGCACATGTAAAATTGGTGGCCTGCTAGCCCTACACTACGTGTGGATAATCGTTGTATTTAACATAAACGTTTGATCCAAGCCCAAAACCTTACAAACATTAAGTTTTGTTAGCATTTGGTAGGCCCTTGAGTATACTATAGACAGTTTTAGTACTAAACAAAAAAAATACTGGGGAACAAAGAAAATGACTACTTACAAGTATTGAAGAACCTCACTCCAGTATATTAACCTTGGAATTTCTCCAGTTAGCTTGTTCTGAGCCAAGTCCCTAGGACACATATCACATTAGAACTAACCAAAATTAAACTCACCGAGCAGTTTAGCAGAACTAACTTACAATATCTTCAAATTTGGAAGCTGAGAGAGAGTCGACGGAATCACCCCAACCAGCTGATTATTCTTCAATATCCTACAAATACAAGTAAGAGCAAGGCACACAATGAGTGAAAAGCTTTACTTTTACCAAATTTCGGCGACAAGAATAAGCCTTACAAGTTTTCAAGGTGCTTCAGCTTAGATATGGAAAAAGGTATGTCTCCTTCCAGATTGTTAGAGGACAAGTTCCTTGAACAAAATAAAATTCACAGCAGGCATTACTTCTACAGGTCAAAACAACACGATGAACTTAGTACTGAAGCCAACTTACAGCACTTTAAGCGACGAGCAATCACCAATCTCATCAGGGATCTGCCCCGAAAGATCATTCGACTTCAAATCACTACATATGACCAACAATAGAGTTATGTAAACTTAGCATGGTCCGAGCACGTTTCATTTCATGAGACAAATGTACCAACATCATACATTGACACGACACTCTTCAAGTCCCCGATTGCCGGAGAGATCTCGCCACCAAGATTGAACCCTGAGAGGTTGCTGTCGTGGCGCAGACAAACAAGCGTCAGTAACGGCACCCACTTCAGCCAGCAATAGAGCATAAGATTTGGATGCAGGGAGCTTCTTACAGCGCCGCGACGGCGAAGGTGACGTCATCGCAGAGCACGCCGCGCCACGAGCAGTAGCCCGGGGGCGCCCCGTCGCCGGACCAATCATACAGCGCGTTGTCGGCATTGGGGAAGGATTTCTTGATCTCCAGCAGCGTTCGCCCTGAAAACGTGTGAACAAACACACTAGATTAACAGAAGTAAGCGACAAAAGGATGAACACCACATGATGAATCTAGTCAATGCCTGAAACGAACTCATTTGTTGACACACTTTTTCTGTTTTGCAGTATGCAAACCAAAGAAGCACCAAAAACAAAGTTTCCAACTCTTCTCACCCAGACGGTTTCGCTTCCACAAACAGTGCATAACTTCAGAATAGTAACGGGATAAGGCAGTAAAAAGCGTTTGCCGACGAAGCATACCAGGAAGAGGACTAACGATTTTTAAAAAAAAAATAAGCCCCGTTTGACTATGAGGATTGATATTGGTGGAGCTTCTACACTTTGAAATAAAAAATGTCTGTAGCTCTCCCCTATGAAGGGAAGAAGAAGAAGAGCCGCAGAGGAGATGCTATGAACAGGAGGCGGGATTAATCTAGTATTAGCCCACGCTTAGGCGCCGTCATCAGCAGAAGGAACAAATCAGCGAGGCATAAACAAAGACCACGCCCACCCACTAGAAAAGCGCGCACGAATAAAATACCAGTGCGGACTGCGGAGCGGAGCAAGGCAACCCCCACTACGCACGAATCCGAGCTCCCCGAGCAGAACCCGCCGCCAGGCCGGTACTACGAGGAAAGGCAGGAGAGGGTACGCACCGTCGTCGGAGTCGGCGACGGCGACGGCCGCGAGGAGGAGCGCGGCGAGGAGGCGGCTCACGGTCACGGCGGCGGAGGAAGAGGAGCGGCGGCGAGGAGGAGGCATTGGGGCAGGGGCATTCGCGGTGGTGAGGTAAATGCTGCTGCGGTTTAATCGAGAAGGGGGGGTTTGGGTTTTGCTTTGCTTTGCTCTGCTGGTCCTCCCGAGCAGAGGTACGGGACAGGGGAGGGAGGAGGATCTCGTGTGAGGACGACGGGTGGACCACGTCCATGTGGATCACTGCTGCTTTCGCTCAGTAGCGTGCTGCCCCCACCTAGTATTATCTCCGGGCTCCGGCTAGCCCCGTAGTAGCCCGTTCCATTTGCTTCCATTTGAAGATGTACTGAATATTTTCACTGCTTTTTTTTGCGGCTTAGTACTAATATTTTCACTGCTTCGAAAATTGTAACCGAGGAAAAAAAAGTATGTGCACAAGTCCGCTTGACATATTACTCCCTCTGACTAAAAATAACTAACTTGGACTTATATTTTCGGACGGAGAAAATATGAATTTTCTATCACAGACGAACTGATTTTGTCTTTTTACAACTATAATAAAGTGATAAATATGAAGTGACCATAGATAACTTTACACTGGGTAATAGTGGTTACTCCAAACACAATCCCCTTCATCTCAATTAGATTTTCATATATCTATACATTAATATACATTTTAGTACATTCGTATCTAGAAAAATATGTGTAGGTTAGTTTGGAACGAAGGAAATACTAGTTGTTTTCAGTTGTATGAGATATAGAGAAACCGTATGAAGTGAGCATTACACATTGTAGTCTTTGCAATCACAAGCTTAGAGCATCTCTAGCAAATAATTTAAAACGTCACATGTCAAAACCATCATAAGGTTCACCTAAAAGGTAATTTTATATGAATTGTTCCACACCATAACAAATCCCATGAAGTTTATTATAAATTTTCTAAGTCCCATGCTAGCACAAAGATTATCATCTAGATAAGCACCACTCCATAGGAGCATACATAGATTTGTACATCAATTAAACATAAAACCCAAAGGTAACCCTTTTCAAGGGCTAATCCGGAGTAAACCCTAAGCAAAAGCCTGGCGTGATACTTCCCTCGTTGCCTTCGAATGCGATCACAAGCTTAGAGCATCTCTAGCAGATAATTTAAAATGTCACATGTTAAAACCATTATAGGGTTCACCTAAAAGGTAATTTTATATGAATTGTCCCACGACCATAACAAATCCCATGAAGTTTATTATATTTTAAAAAAAAGTCTCGCGATAGCACAAAGATTATCATCTCGATAAACACCACAATTCATAGGAGCATAGCCCAAATTTAGCTCTTTACAAGGTCTAATTCGAAGTAAACCCTAAGCAAAAGCCTAGCGCGATACTTCCTCATTGCCTTCAAATGCGTCGGCATATTCCATCTTGGCCTAAGCAAAAGCTTCTCACTCGATATCAGAGGAGATGTCGATCACCTCCATCTTAGCCTTCTTCTTCCGGTTGTGCTCCTCGTGAGGCGCGTCTCTTCCAGCATCGTTGCCCCTACTGCTTCTTCTTTCGGACATACTCCAATGCCACGTGCATGGCGGCGCTCTCAGTTGTCCTGGTTGCACGTCGTGTTAGAGTACGTATACAGACTAGAATTCTACATCTTGTACTTCAGTCTCCTCCTATCCCGTGTACGTCTATATATACTCCCCGTGAGGATCAAATCAATACATCGAAATATTATGGATTCAATATTTTTCACATGATATCAGAGCGGTTAGCCTCACGGCGCCGATCCTAGGCCTTTCACCACTTCCGCATCGCGCGCCGCCCCCGGGGAGATCAATCTCCTCGGGGGTGCGGCACCCGGTTTCAATCAAAGATTGAATCGGTTCTTTAGATTAGATCTCAAATAAATTCTTAATTTTCTTAGATTAGATCCAATTTCTAAAATCCCAATTCCTAGATTAGATCCAATTAGCCATACAAAAATATCCCTTTCGTCGTCTTCTCCTCCTTGTCATCATCACCTGCGTGGACATGATCATGGCTGGCACCTAGGGGCGGTGACTGCGTCCCCTTCTAGTGCCTCTCTTCCCTTCCGTGACTGCGTCCCCTTCTGGTGCCCCGTACATGCATGCAAAAAAAATATGGAGATGCAGATGTGTGGTGTGTTTTGCCCATCAGATCTCTGTGTGCCCAAATACACGCCGCCACGCACACGTCGCACGACCAGGTCTTCTACGCACGCAGCATGGGACTCGTGGGACGATCCGCGGGTCCTCATCAACATCCTGAAGCACGCATAGACAGACGCGATCTCCACTCCACCATTGTCAAGCCGCACCGATCTGCACTGCATCGAGCCAGACTACATCGACCCGACATCTCTATCAAGCTATACGACTACGTCAGGCTACAAGCTAAGATCTACGTCGAGTACATCCACGGAAAAGCGACATCAACATCATCCACACGCCAGGCCGGTGTGGAACACTACTACACCGACTTCTCCGACATCAAGGCTTCGACATCATCGCCGCCATAAGGGACGCCTTCAAGCGACGATCATCGCCGACATGCCTACTACCATCATCGCCGACACATCATCGCCGACACATCATCGCCAAGGTCTACATCTACGTGGTCTTCATCAACATCTTCGTCGACACATCGCCGCCGCCGCCGCTATACCCGTCCACATGATGGACATACAATTACGACGCCCTCTGACAGCTGCAAGGCACGATGACGGCATCGCCGCGTCCACGACCCCGACGACTGCAACAACAAACCGACATCACAATTGTGATGCCCCTATGACTGCGCATATGGTTCTGGCAAAACCTTGTGTGCTTGGTGGGTTCCTCCGGTCCTGGCAAAAACGGCGGTCTCACTTATGACCGCGTCCAAGAGACGCCCCGACGGTACCTCTACAAGGTGCAAAACGTCCACAAATGCAGCTTCGTCAACAACAACAAAAAAACCGCGCAATTTTTTGCGCGTCCGGCAATGGCGGCCACACCACTACGACGACTACGATATCGACCACACCTACATTGACCACGGCTACATCACGATCGTCTACCTCGACATCGACATCAAAAACAACGTCAACAACAACTCAAGAACTCTAGTTAACAGCGTTCGCGTCGTCACTTGCGTCCACGCCACTCCCGCTGTGACTGCGGGAGGGAAGAGAGGCACTAGAAGGGGACGCAGTCACCGCCCCTAGGTGCCAGCCATGATCATGTCCACGCAGGTGATGATGACAAGGAGGAGAAGACGACGGAAGCGCAAAACTTCAAATCCAGTCGCAAGCGTCCGCTTCACTCCCGCTTCAACTGAGGGGGATGTTAGAGTACGTATATGTGTATAGACTAGAGATAGACTAGGACTCTACATCTTGTACTCCAAGTCTTCTCCTATCCCGTGTACGTCTATATATACTCCCCGTGAGGGTCAAATCAATACATCGAAATATTAGGGATTCAATATTTTTCACAGCACGAGCATGGAGGACAGCAGCCATGACGACCTTCACAAGCACATCCTACCCGCACCACATCGACAAGTGGGCGTCGTTGTACCGTGAGAGGGTGTCGCGTCCGAGCGGATCCGGCAGTGCCATAGAGCTCATCCTGAGAGCTCCACTCCATGGAGGTGTGGCAACCCTGGTCGTGGCAGAGTCTTCGCGACGCGGATTTATGGTGGATGTGGTGGCACGGGCATCATATTTGGTGAGGTGCCGAGGGGAATGTGGTGGAACTGGACGGATTTGGTAGCGGAGGAGCGGAGGGGGCGATGGTGATTCGGCTGGTGTGTGACCCGTAAATTGACCCTAATCCTCTACATATATGGATTTTTAGATGTCAGGCTATATATATATAATGAATCCGTTAGAGATGCTCTTAGAGTACATCGCGGACGTTTAGCCCAGGCGCTATGAATAAATTCCTGGTAGTTTTGCCTCCATACGCTCCGATCCTGGCCACATTCTTAGCGTCGCTGCTTTGTTTTACGTCTCATGCTTAACTTTTAGCCCTGTACAACTCACGTTAAATTGATGGACTTAAGCACCTGCTATTTATTTTCTGGCGTTGCAGCATGGGACTCTTAGGTGAAATGCCAGGATTATGGTCCTATTTTTTCCCTCCACGAACGGCCACACTAGCGCCTCTGATTATACATGTCCTAGAGCATCCATAGTGCGGCCCTCAAACAGGGGCGCTAGAATTCTTTTCCTGGTCTATCGGTAGTTGGGGGCTTCGATCCTAGACGCTAGGCGCAAAACTTTGCGCCCCATGCTAATTGTTTTTTTTCTAGGTCGTGTGTGTAGAGATCGGGAAGCTTGTGGCCGATTAGCGTCTCAAAATAAGAGTCGGGTCATGGGAAGAGGAGCGCTTCACTAGCTGTTTTCTCCGTTCCGACTTATTTTTATTACACAAACGCGCTTAGAGCGATCTCCAATGTTTAATTCCTGAGTCGACCTTAAGCTGGGACCCATCGGGTTGGCTATAACAGGTTAAAATGTCTCCAATGCTTAAGTTTCTTGTTAGACCTTAAGGTGGAGCCCACTGGGTGCCTTCACATGGATATCAGAGATTCACGGTACTTGCACATCGTGGAGAGAGGAGAGAGAATTAATAGTTCTTTATTTCTTATGGTCGAGCCATACCGGTGTAGCGGACCGTAAGGAATTTTCTCTTAAGACCAACAGCTACAATGCTTATATCTAGCTATGGTCGACCTTAAGTCCTTACTACCCGTTCTTATTCCTACATTGGAGACGCCCTTAGTTATGGCACATCATTGAGTGCTCCGTGAATAGTAGTGCTCTATACACACAAACGTTTTGTGGATTACTTTCTCTGTTAGGGATTATAAGGCTTATGGACCATTTTGATAGGATTAAGAAAATCACTAACTCATCAACTTGATTACTACATGCACCAATAGTTACACATGTATGAGAGAAGATACTAGAGAAAAAAAGAGAACATACATTGGAGGAGACTTATAATTCCTAACATTTTTAAAAAGCTCTCGGACCTTATAATCCCTAAGGGAGGGGGAGTGTTTGTGTAGCACGAGGCATATGTCGTGCCTTGCATCTATGGGTTTCTTTGTCCGAGCAAAAGGCCATACACAAAATCGTCCAAGAAAGATCGCGTGGAAGGCAAAAGGCTGGGGAAGACCCGCTCGCTGCGATGAACAGCTTGGGTGACTGAACTTTTTTTCTCGGGAGAGACGAGAGAATGACGAGCGGGAGCAGATAATTATCGGGACCAGACGCACAATGCTTGTTTGTCTCGTACGAAGCGCCGCGTTTACCATGTGATGATGTTTTACCACCACAAGATAACGATACTGCGATCAAAGCTCTCCCGGTAGAAAGAAACCAAAGCATGCACTGCACTGCAGTGGTGGTCCGCAACCAATGCTTCCGACGAAAGCTTACCATCACGCGGATCGATGGTAACGGATCCGATCCGAGCCGTACGTTTTCTACCGCGCGCAACGCAGGGCCAGCCACGCAGGCGGCACGTGCGTGGCCAGAGCTGCACGGCATCCATCCGTCGAACTGTGGAAGCGCAAAAAGGACGTACTACAGTGCGATGCGGCAGCAGTTGTCGATCGCTGAGAATTTCCGTTCAGGAAATTGTTCATTGCCAGCAGGCGCAGGGGGCTTCGTTTTTTTGCAGACAAGCGCACGGTCCGGCAGGTGGTGGTGAATGTGCACTGTTAAGGGGGGCACCGGTTCGGTCGCCTGTTCTGTTCGAGATAGACTTCTGACAGTGGCACTGACAGCGTGTGTACAAGTCTCGTCGCGTCGAAGGGAGTTCGGTTTGGAAACGAACGGTGGTGGATCAGGATCAGGATCAGTATCAGGATCAGGCATTGTGTCGTGTCCAACAATGATTCCGATGGCTACAGCATGCATGTTCAAATCGATGATGCTACAACATGCATGTCCAAATCTCGGCGACATAATATAGCCATCGCGCGTTTTCGTTGTAATTAAATTTGCAGCGCAGGCACTGCACTGTGTCCATGACGCGCAGGCAGCGGTGCGGGAGGAGCAGCAGCAGACGCGCCGTTATGTGTAGCTATAGGGCTATGCAGATTGCTGCAGAGTGGGTGGGCGATAACGCATAGCGGGTGTCGTGTTAATTCTCTGGACCAGCAGCAGCACGCACAGACGGAGTCAGGCTTTGGCGCCAGTGGGTTAGTAGTTAATTACCATGTGACCATGTGGACGGTGAAAATGTTCTACGTAGTTTATTCTTTCAATTTTATGAAAAGACATACACGTACTACTTGCCATGGAGATCTCCACACGGGTCAATGATGATGACCGTACGTCTGAGTCTGATTGAAAGTTCGTTGAGCTGCGGTGCAGATCACTCCCGGACGCTCGCTAGCTCGATGCACGGCAATTCTAGCATGTCTCCCCGTCCATGGTCGATCTGCATGGATCCCAGCCGGTCAAACGTTCCATGAGAAGAGCAATTTAAGGCTGCCATGCGCCGCTACTGCACATTTGACCGAGGTAAGTACGTACACTCATGACTCTCTCGACTCTATTTGGCTGGATCTTATCGTACCCTGGTATCTATACCTCTATATCTATATCTATATCTATATCTATATATATTATATATCTCTATATTCTTAAAGAAGAACACTACACGATGGTGGTACGTCGGACACTCCATCCCGCGCGGAAAAACTGGATCTCCCAGACGCGTAACCCACGCTAGCATCTCCCAACAAGAAAAAAACACGCAGCATGGTCTTTGACCTCTCCTCTCGCACGGAAAAAAAAATCCCTATCCATTGACGGTTGCTAGCCGCGCCGCCGATGCTCCGCCAGACTCCCGTTCCTCACCTCGCTATCTCCACTGTCCCCCGCGCGGCGCCGCCGATACCGTCTTCCCCGTTCCCCATGTCTCCTGCCCATCCTCAGTCGTATTGCCTCACCATCTGCCACGGTCATCTTGAAACCTCCGGGTCAATCAATCCATGGAAACTGCCGATGCTGATCGTGGAGGTCATGCTGGTTACGCCCTCTCCCAATAAAAAAGATCAGAGCCCTCCTATTCTCGCACTATCGCACAACAGTTCTCCCTCCAGTCAACAGGAGCCCGCCGCCGCCCTTGCCATGCCTCCGACGCTCCGCCCGCCTCCGTCCCCCCATCTCGCTGTCTCCACCGGCCCGAGTGCCACGCCGGACCCGAGAACTGGACCATTGCGTGCTCTCTCCTCGCCGTGCCCGTGCTCCACGACGGCGGCGTTGGCGCCGACGCTTCAAGTCCAAATTCTTCGACACTTGTGGACGTAAGAGCATTCTGTGCGGCGCACGTCCTCACCACTGCGAACTCCCTCGGCGGCATCTAGGTACGCTTTGTATTCTCAATATTTTCATACTGGTTCACTATGTTTTGCCTTTTCTTCATGTCCAGGTAGTTTTCAGCAGTTACCAGTAGGTTTAAAGGCATTGGCAAATTTCCATTAATCTGTGACGTGCTTATTAGATCAATTCAAAAGTAGATTACTTTCTCTACATAAACTTGCTTGTTTATATGTGATGTGCTTATTAGATCAATGCGAAAGTAGATTCCTTTCTCTTGATATATATATATATATATATATATATAGCTAATCTTGAAGAGCTAATGTATTGGTCAATAGCATATGCAGGTTTCAGTCTCACCTCCATCCAGCAGCTTACAACAAGTCCTTGAAGGACTCGTTGGAGTATACCGGAGAGAAGGTGTTCACATGTTTCTTTACATTTCTTCTTGGTTTCAGTTCATTTCACTAATTATATGAAATTGGTCTAATTACCAGCTGCATACACACGAGTTCTTTCAGGTTCCTGAATTTTTTATCATTATTTGTAGCTCCCGAAGGTAAGAAGCCTCGAGCAACTCCCCAAGGAGAAACAGTCATCAGTGAGGAAGGAAGGTAAAATAATGTTACCGAAATTAAGTATGTTGTTACTTGTTACACACGTCTTATATTACAAGCTTTAGTGAGAATACATCATCCAAGTTTCTTTCATGACATAGTACATGTGGTTTTAGGAAAAACATAACTCTAATTATTCTTTGGTTTGTTAGCAGTCTATCTTGGATCCACTTCGGCCAAATAAAATTCTATCAACATATGGCAAGTTTACTAATAATAACTCGCACTTGATCCTAATTGATCAACTAATAGCGCACGTGTAATATCTCCCTAAACAAGAGGAGACCGCCCTTAAACTGGTCGGCACCTTTTTCCAGCTTTTGAATTAGCCTTGAAGTTTAGACAAAGGTGTGCACACATCTTGTCATATTTGTTCTTTTACATATAGATATTTATCCAGAGAACTCTACTGCATCATATAATCATATAATCAGTTTTCGGCAAATCAATCTTGATCCAGAAAACCCCACCAGGCAACGACAAATTATTTTTGAGTGTTAGACACACATGCTTATCTCTTTTTATGTATTATTGGTGCTTCAGTCAATAAGGAATTATGACACTGAATCTCTCATGGACTGTTGATATTTACTTCGACTTGATGTGATAGATAGTTCATATCAGATGAAACATGTCTGGCAGAGAAGGCTATATGCTGAATAGGAGCTACGAGATCAATTAAAAATTAGAGCTTGTGGTACACACTGGTATGCCATCAATTGAGTGTTGTATTTAGTTTTGGTGCATATTGGCGAACCACTCCATTGACCTGATTCACCTAACATTGATACGAACTGATATGCTAATATCATCTTCAAGATCTATTGTTGTTTTCATCACAAAATAAAAATACCATTTGTTTTTTTGGTTCATTACTTCAATTTGATATGCTAACAGCAACACAAACATCTTGCTCACGTGGGGTATTACTACTGTCATAGTAGAGATATATATATACAGTGAGTTCAGTTTAAGGTTCAAACTCCAGTGTCCACCGCATATGTCTTACCTGAGATAAATTCTACTAATTCTGGTTCAAACAATACAAGCTCACAAATGATCACGAAGATAACAAATTAGTAGCACCTGCCGACAACGAGTCTGTGGCAGCAACGAGAGGAAGCCTTTTTGTCTTTATACATATGTACATGTTGTCTGTAGGATCCCTGCTTACTCATTGTACATGCTGAATCTTTTTTGCCTCACTATTGTTTTTGAAAGTTGTACCATCTGACATCATTGGTACTACATCACCGTAGAATTACTAACCAATCAATAGAAGTTATATCCTTTTCTTATGTAACCTGAATTAGGATCATCCCAATCAATAGAAGTTATATCTTGTTATGTATTAAGAAATCAAACAAAACCTGGATTCTGTTGAGATCTTCATAATAGACAATATGAATAGTTCATGGGTCAGATGCATCCATCGTAGTGGGTAGTATAGCATAGAACTAGCTAGGTAACTAGAAACTATATGGCTGGTATCCCCCGAGTGATTTTCTTGATTGAAGTTCATGGTTGCACTATGTATAATATGAGGATCCTTAAATGAATTAGTATGTAATAAAGCTATATGTTCCTGAATATGTCATTTTTTTAAATGTCCGCAGACCATACCATTACTCTTGTCTCTAGCAGTGATTGAGCTAAGGGATATTGCTTTTACTGTAAGTTATTTCTCTATATTTCCTTTGTGATAATTCCCTGTTCATTTTGTGACCTCGAGCATGGTGAGTAAAATCTTCAAATTGTAGGTCAACTCAATACCAGCGGTCTTTGTTGTAACAAGAGATCCAGTCCGTCCATTTGCACGAAGGTATTTATTTTTTGTGTCCATGGCTGCACATTCAAATCTTAGAATCTGCCAAATATCATCAGCAGTTGTGTATGTCAGGAGTGTCCCGCTTCAAACCAAGTTACACCTAGGTTCTTGTTGTAGCCCAAGGGATACAAAGGAACATGTCCATTATCTCTTATTAGTACCTGGGATCTATTAACATGGACCCAGACCCAGAACTAAGAATCCCAAAAATACCGCTGCCAAATCTACCAACAAAAGGCAATTTTGTGCATGTGTGTGTTTTGCTGCCATTGCCCCTTCCATCTTTTTACCTAATTTTAGTCCCACAACCTACTACCGTTGAATATAAAGAAATATAATGAGTACTAGACAGTTGTGTAAAAAAGTTGTGCTTTTTGGACATTATTATTGTACCTAAAGTTTTGTTATATTGTCACATTAACCAGAAGTATTGTTTATGGGTTGATCATATGGTCAAATCGCATGTCTTCATTCTTGTGGGAAACTTTGTCACATGGTTTAAATTGCTTTTAGACAAACTGACATGTTTATGCATGTGAGTTTCAAGATATCTATTATATGCAAATGAACTTTGCATAACTAATCTTAGCTTTTCTGGTTCAGGTACTTATGCATATAAAAGAGTATAGTCCAATATAAACCTTGAACTTGTAGGGAGTGGCGAAATCTAACCTCGAACTTTCAATCCCTGAAGTTAGCACTCGGAATTTACAGTTCCCAGTCTATCCTGGACCCTCCGCCTGTTATTGACATTAGAAAAAAAAATCCCAAACCATATGATTGGCTACTCTTACTGACATCCATGGCCCACTGTTGATTACTCCCGCCGTCTCAAAATAGATATCTTAGATTTGCCAAAATTTAGATAAACCTATATACTAAATAGTGTCTAGATTCATCTAAATTTTGAAAAATCTAAGACATTTATTTTGAGACGGAGGGAGTACTTTCCTTAGAGCCGACAACACCGTCCCCAACGCGTGCTCGCCAGTTCTGCCAGTGGATGTAAGTCAGTGTGTATGAAGCGCAGCCGACGGAGTTGGCCACGCCGAGCGGCGCTCAGGCACAATGAACACGGAGTGGGAACGAGGCGGAGGGGTTCTGCGGGCGCACACCGCATGCTCGTCATGATGCTGTGGATGCTCTCGTCGCCACATAACGAGTTCCCGTCGCAACGTATTGACTAAAAGGAGAGCTACTGAACATAGCTGGCTCGATCTGCTGCTCTGTCAATGCATTGGACGCAGCAAAAGATACATAAGCCATTGCTATAACTGCTTGGACTGATTGATTCTGGAAATCAATTGTAGAGTGTTCTCGGTATGCTAGCTTGCCGATCGATCAGATCAATTGACTGCTAAGGAGCTTTGTACACTGCAAATCAATTGATTAAGGAGAGCGAGCTTTGCAGAGCAGTCATGACATGAACGACGTCGAAGTAGTCGACCGGGCTCGAGCGTCGAGACGAAGCCGCCCAGGTGGAAGTCAGCCCCCATCCGACAATCCCAGGCGTGCGATGCAAGACGAGCTGTGCGCGCCGCCGTACAGAATCCAGAAGGGGATACCTGGATAAGTGGCGGATAGGTCCGCAACAAGCTATCTTGGACGGGATCACCGCTTTCCCGGTCTAGCAAACGGGTCTAGGGTTCAGATTGGGAATGGTAATTTAAGTGTGCAAAGTTCAGGGATTTGAAGTTTAGGGTCTGATTTCGCTACCCTCTACAAATCAAGGTTTATATTGAACTTTACTCCATATAAAATGTTAGTAAACCATCATTTCTTATTTGGCTTAGCGTCACTGTCAAAAATGAATTGTTTACACATAGAATGATAAATGAATGGATAGTTTCTTGTGAAATAGTAAGCCTCTTTTTTCCAGGAGATCTTCGAACCTAGACACAATTTATGTCTTTAATGACGTAGAAGCTTTGATCACCTGGTTGTAAAATCATGTTGCTATATGGTAATTATATCATCTTTTTTACTTGCTACGGTACACTTAGCTGATACCTGGTTATAAGTAATTTAGTGCGAGATGAGATTTAATTATGATAAGCTTCTAGCTCCCTATAGCTCATTTGGAAGTTTTGTTTAGCCCATGAAGTCAAGTTCTGTTTAATTTGCTGTTCTGAAAGAACGTGCAGCAGTTGTGCATAGACTGTTTGCTTTCTAAAAACATCCTCTCAAATTTGTGGATAGAATGTTTGCTTTCTTGCTATCGTATCTATGTTAATTTTCTTTGCTTCCTTTCCTGCATATTGTTGCCTATAGAACTTCAAAAATATGATGGCACCTTTAAGACTACTGGAATAGAATTTTTTTTTAAAACACAAACTAAGGTTGTTGACCTATTGAAGCATCCCTTGACGGTAAAATACTCTATGTTCTCTAAATTATGTGGTTGTCTCTGTGATCTGATATAATTTATTCTAGACTTGACCCGCAAAATTAAACTTTGAATTCACATTAGATCTTTTTTTAGGACCACTTCCTAGAAAATCGATATTAAAATTGTTGCCTTTTGGTCGACGCCTACCTTTTTTGCTCGTGAAAAGGTATGTAATGATTGCAGATAGATTGTGTGCATTTCTATTTGGCTATCTTTTCTACATACACGAATATTTATATGCACTTTATATTTACATGTGTACGGAGAAAATATTAAGATGCCGTGGCAAAGCACATACATTCCTAGAATACAGCTTAAAAGGGTAGATGAACACAGTAGTGGAATAATTCTAGAAGACATGGTCTGTAAAACATTACTGAGATACAAACCAAAGGAGCTAAGATCACAACAAAATGCTCACAAACGATGGCACTGATGAAGGAGGAAGAGGAGGGATGCTGACTGGGCGTCGCCTGAATCAGTCGAGAGGCAGAGACGATGGAGCTGCTCTGACTGGACTAACTGGTCAGAACGTTTGAGCAAACTCGACGCCTCCAGATTTTTTTTGCATTGGTCTCAATCCCCGACCCGGATGTTCTTGCGCGAGAATGGTTGCTGAACGCATCCTCTTACGGGATGCTTTCCCAAGAGAATCTCCTATGTATGATTAATTTAAGAGTCATCCCAACCAAAAAAAAGAATTTATTCCACTCCGATTTCCTCTTGATATGTACATTTGATTGCTAGATTTTATTCAGTATCTGACTAGAGTATTGCTTTTTTTTAATTGAGACAATCAATAACCGTTGATTTTCTATGGACGACTGAATATGTCGTTGCAATTGCCACCCAGCTTGTAGGTAAAGAGGAAAATTTGCCATCGCCTGGTGACGCTGGGTAGTGTCCGGCCAACAGCTTTGAAAAATTGGCAGTTGCAAAAATTCAGTGAGAACCAAAGTTAAGTAGGCTGAACTTCACTCGGTTATCTATTCTCTGCACTCTTACATTACTCTTGTCTGCTAATAACAACTGCAACAGCCTAACCAGAGTTTTAGCTCAACCAGAGTTCTATTTTTAGGCAAATATTCGGATGGCGGATGCTCTCGCATATGAACGAAACACGAGTAAAGTACATGTCAATGTTTTTCTTCTCATTATTCAACCAGGGTCTGAAAGTAATTGTATTGCATGTGATGGCTTCATCTGCTGCTTGATGATTAAAGTGAGTGGCTAGCCGCCTCAAGGCGTGCCATGGGATGATGAGGCCATGAGTGAAAGTTGATTACGGCAAAACTAGCTAGGGCCATGGAAGCTCAATAAGCAGAGGGGAGCACCAACTACTATAACGAGGAGACTGGAGCATAAATAGTCCTAAGTTGAGAGTGGAGCATAAATAGTCCTGAGTTGTAGACAGTTCCGGCTCAAGCTGGTCGGCCTTTAAATGGTGTGGAGGACGATAAGGCCGTGAGGACGAGGATCTCATATATACGTCATGCAAAGAGTTTTATTTTTATCCCGGTGCAATCAACGGACATTGATGCCATATTTAGAAATAATGGATCCGTAGCAACGTACGGGTATTCTGCTAGTCTATACCTAATAATAAAGCACGAAGTGTTTCTCCCGGTCCAACACTTTTTTAGACCGTTTTGCCCTCTCATCCAATCACATATTACCCCATGCCACCGGCACGTAAAAAGACTTTTGCCGCGCTATGTCAATGCTAATTCTGTTATCGTGAGGATCCTAGACTCTAGGGTGTGATCAGTTTTTCTGTTCCCTACTAAAAACGAATCTGGTATTACGGCCATTGTACGTGAACAGTTCCAATCGATCGGCTGTTTTCCTGTCCAGGTGCAGACGGACTAAAAAATAGGACTCCGAACTGGCCGGCTTGAATGCATAGCGTACCCGAGGGGGGCTCTATAGTCCATACATCGTTTTTATTGTGGCATTGGCCCGGTCCACACGTGTGTCCAAGCCTGCTAAACTAATGACAAATAGGGCCTAATTTGCTTGAACCATCATCTAGAATAATTGGCAGACGTGCATCAAGAGCTGGTATGACTCAAGTTTAGTCCCACCCTGCTCCCTTGATCACTACTCCACCGGTTTATATACGTTAGCCAATTGTTTAGGATATCAGCAAGCCAATTTGGAAAGCATACGGAGCTACTTTAATGGAAGGAATTGTGGGGTGCTTGCTGAGCATATATCGTGCATGATCATAGGGGTTTATGTAAAAAATAGCTGGCCTTAATTAAATGGGATTGTGGGCTGTAAAATGGAAGGCATGCAAACGGACGGGTCTAGGAGATGTGTGCATCGTGCGTGCAGAGAGGGGATCGAGCGATGAGGCGAGGGGAAAGAGAGGTGCTCGAGGTGGTTGGCATGCGATGCGAGAGAGACGGTGAACAAGCTATACTGAAATCTCCCAGTTAGTATGCTTCTTGAGTTCTTTGGCCGGGTCTAGGAGATGTGTGCATCGTGCGTGCAGAGAGGGGAAAGAGAGGTGATTAGCATCAGCCTTCCATCTTTATTAATTTTCTCTCTAGATTTGTCTGTTTTTATCAGGTATAAAAGAATCGTTAGCTTGATGATAGTGGATCCTGGTATAGAAAAACTCAGTTGATCTATGATTCTCTGTGATACCAAAGATAATTTTTTGGATCCAGCTATACTGATGAAGATCACTCAGGAGCTTGAGAGCGGTCTTGAGAGACAAACGAGTGGCTTTGCGTTTCCTTCCGATTAGCACTGAAGTTTTTTTACTGTTTCTAGCATTCGTGCTGAGGGGTAGCGTGAGCAAGATGGAGCACAAGTACCATAAAGGTGGAGATTTTTAAGTAAAAATATACAAAGCAAACCAACACGGCTATTCAGTTGAGTTGTTCGTTCTGTCGCCTCCCTCTAAATAAGAATATGACTATGCATTGCAGATTAATATTTCTTTATTTTCGTTGCCCTTCAAATAATTTACGTATAAAATATGTTGTAGTCACACCTAAGGAGACCGAAGACGATAGTAAATACTCCCTCTATTTAGAAATATAAGATGTTTTAAGTTAATAAAGCTAATACATGTAGATACCTTTTAATTTATAGGTTTAAATGAATCCAGAAACTAAATGTTGTCAAGATACATTTTCTTCACAAACCTAAAACATCTTATATTTTCAAATGGAGGGAGTACACATGAGTATAAACCTCACAATATGCATACACTACCGATCAGCCGTAGCAACGCACGGGCTTTCTGCTAGTAATAATAAAGGACGAAGTGTTTCTTCCGGTCCAACACTTTTTTGGACCGTTTTGCCCTTCCACTAAACCACATATTATAACCAACGCCACCTGTAAGTTAATTTTTTTTATTCTAGACACGCCAAGTTCACCCCACGTTAAACAAGACGCTTGATGGAGAAAGAAAAAACAAGTAGAGTTCGATCGGGTTTAGCCTTTCCTAGCTCATACCCTCCTGTTAAAAAAGAAATTGTTCTACGCACGCCAAGTCTAGCCCTCGTTAAACAAGACGCTTGATGGAAAATAAAAAACAAGTGGAGGTCGATCGGGTTTAGCCTTTCCTAGCTCATAACCTCCGGTTCCTCTATATATATACGTGAGTTGAGGAGACTTCCGATGAATACCAATATATATATATACCTGCCCTAACCCATGGTCTTCGATCTATCGCATCTACTCCACCCAACATCTCCGACGGCGAGACCTGGAGGGACGGCCGGTGCCGGCAAGCGCACGGAATTGGCCGGCCATGATCTTTTGATGCGTCTCGGGATTATGAACCAGCCACGATCTCTAGATACTTTACGTGCTTTAGTTTCTAGGGATCCGAAACACGTCTTGGTGTCATCTAGCAAGATTCTTATGATCAGATCAAGGGCCAAGTTTCCTGTAGGAAATTAGGTCGATTTTTGCTTCTCTCATTCTATTTGAAGAAAAAGAATCAATGCACTTCAGGCTCTTGGACGAGAATTTGCATCTGCTCCTTCCATGAACAAGCGCAGATTTTCCTCTACTTCCAATCTGCACCGGGGTGGATTTCGTTTCTCAATGCATCAACAATATGTTAGCTTTGAGAGATTGGGGGCGTTGGTGAATTTTCTATCGTGCCGTTGGTGTGTAGGTTTGGTGGCATGATACAAATTCTCCGACGCAGCCGCAGCTGCAGATCCACGCCGTGCGGTTGCCGTTTAGGAGTAACACTCCAACTCTGGCGAGTGGCTTAATGCATAGTATTCTTTTTCGATGAGCAAAGCAGCTAGGGGCAAAAGGAGTACAAGCCCGTGCTACGTAGCCATCTTGGCGTTCGACCAACTTCACTGGAACTCCCTCCAGCCATGCTCCATCTAAGTGAGATTTAAAGCCATCAATTTTTTGAAACTAGATTTAAAGGCATCATCGTGAGCTGACGTAACATGGAAGAGATCTACACCATGTATTTTTCATGCAAGAGTTTTATATGTTGCCAATGGGCCATGGTTTCCTAAGACCATGAGATATTTAGGAGAAGTTCATATTTATAGTATGTATGTGATTCGAATATTTCTATCATCTACGACGTGTGAAAATTATTCTACTATTCTAGCGAGCATGAATTAGAGGCGTAAATTTCAGTTGTGCTCGCGGATTTTTATATACTGACCGACGAACTTATATGTCATTGTAGGTGCCTTGAAAAGATGGAAAACCGTGGGCCTTGAATAAGTGAGCGTGGAGTCTATCACCTATGCAGTTGTACAAACCATTTAGTTTAGAGGTAAAGCTCTCTACTGTTTGCATTTCTTCTCTGATGCTGGTGGTTAGAACCAAACAAATGAATTCATGTGGAGCGCCTTCTTGTTCTTGATGAATTTGAGCACAAGGTGAGCCATTTTACAACACAATGGTAGGACTTCAATGGGAAAAAAGAAGGCCAGTGGGCAATATTCAGAGATGGCAAACACCCCAACATGAGTTCACGTAGAACAATCTATGTTGCTTTCTCTGAAGGGAAAGACACCGATGATTGGTGATGTATTGCTAGAATTCAGATTGAGAAATTATGTTTGTTATTGGGAACATCGATCCGACGAATGTACCTACCCATGCAGAAAATGTTGCGCTAATCCAGAGCATCAAAGGGGCAAAAGTTAATCCCGAGCATCAAAGTGGCAGATGTTCTAGGAGTTTGCTGATGAAGCAACAAGTGTTACCAAGGGAGTCATTTTTGCGCCCCTCTTCTTCTGCATCCGGCCTAGACGACTATCCCTGCAAGCTGTCCATAGGTGCCCCTCCCTTTCTCTGGCGTCGGCGTGCTGAATCGGGACAAGACGACTGCTATTGAGGACTGGTTCTGACATAATGCTGGTAGCTTTTTTCTGTTCCGTATGTGTGCTACAAGAATGTGAATTTATTTTACTTGCAAGAACACTAGCATATTTCCTGGTGGCTCGTGCCCTTTACTTGGAGGGCTTAGGAAAATTCTCACATTTACTTGATTTGGATTTTATGAGTGAAGTTATTGCTTGGAGGTCCTCACAAGGGGTGGATGCGGTTTTGGCGGTAGCGAACAGGTTGCCCCTGCTCCTGCGGCTACCCCTTCTGATGTTTCTATGTTCACGGTTCATCCATTCCCCTCTCCACCAGCCCACCTAGATGCAAGGTGATTTAAATTGATCGTATACTGAGAAGTATCGAAAGGCTGCTGTTTCTATTTAATTTTTCTTTTCCTTCTCAACTTTTGTGTTCTGCTTTGTTCTATGGTATGTGTATTTGTTCCTTCCTTTTGCTGTTGCCCCGAGTCTTAAGACCTCAAAAGACATGTATTTGTACCATTTTTTACAACATATTCGACCAATTCAATCACATGTACATCTGTTATTTTACAGATTACCAGTTACACGTTTGAGAAAGTTGAATAGAACTTGCTGGAACGATAGGTGCCATCTTCAATTCGTGCATATATAGACTATCAGCCTCTCTTAGAATTTTAATTTTGACCAATTTGTTTGCAAGATGGTTCCAACCAATTTTATTTTTTTCTCTTCCGGTGCAACGCACGGGCATGTTTCCCAGTACTATCATAAATGGCCACGTAAAGCGTCCGATCGAAGACGAAAGTTTATCTTCCAACAAAAAAAAAACTTTCGCCAGTTCTTGCGTGGCACAAGCAAGGGACGCAGTAACCAAAACGGCATGGAGATACCTCCAAGCGGTGACGCGGCAACAGTGAGTCGAGGCATGGGCCGCGCCGCGCCGCGCGCCGGTATGGAGCTACCAAGACGTACGTACAGTACAGCGTGCCGGGCTCGAAGTGTCCCTCGCTCCTCTCTGCGGCTCTGACTCTGCACACCCATAAAGACACCAGATCGGGTAGTAGTGCACGGTGGTACGACGACGCTTAGCACGAACATGGCAACTGCTCCGCGGTACGGCTCGTAGTATGGAGCGTTCGGTGGATCGATCGATCGAGCTGCACGCGCCGAGCTGATACACACAGAGCGGGCAGGTTCACCTGTTCACGTAGTATGTAGACGTGTGTCGTATGAGTGGGTGTAGTGTGTCCAAAAGCAAAGCTGACATGTACACGTAGTATGTAGACGTGTGTCCCAAAGCAAAGCCCGGCGGAAAATACGTGAATGAACGTGGGCTCTTGAGATGCTTTAGCATAATAACGAGCCCTGGTGCTAAATTCTTTGGACCACGACGCCAAACGTAGGCAGCCTTTGGCGAGGGGTTAGCATGTGGACGGTGAAAAGCTTTTAATCTCTCCGATTCATCATATTATAATATTCTTAACTTTATCTGTATGTATCTGGTTAAGTATTTAGACTAGTAAATATATTCATATATAGACAAAATCAAGAAAACAAATAATATGAACCCAAGGTAATAGCTTATCCTCTACGCGATTTCGTAGGAGTATAGAAAAGACTTGCGGTCGAGACTCCCCTCCCCATGGGCGAAGGATGGCATTCCCCGAGCCGCTCGATCGATGTCCGAACGTGTCGCTGCGAGTGAAAAATCAGAAATTACCGTTGCGTCAATGAGCGACAAGATAGAGAGGTGAGCTTCAGACGCGTGCTCGCCCTACATCCAGCCGGATGTCCACAACTCGCGCCAATGGAGATTGATGACCTTGTCTCTATCAGTGTCAAATCTGTGGAATTAATCTTTGGAGTTGACCAAAAAAATTGGAATGGTCTGTTCGACCCAAACCGAATCCAAATACGATGGGACGGACAGCCGCCGCGTCCGGCTGTGTCTTCCTGAAGCTTCAACAAAGCCTACCTAGTGGTGTCTTATTGGAGGGGAACCAAAGCCGCGCGTTTTTTTAATGGGGACCACGATCGTCTCCATCCTCTACACTCCCCTAGACCCAGTCCACTGGTCAAAGCGCTTGATCCCAAAAAACCCTAGCCGCTTTCTCCCCGCCAACAACCGCTCCATCGCCAGCCAGCCGTGATGACAAAGGGATGGAAGGGGTGGTTCAGGCCCGACCAAAATGACCACGGGGCTGGTTCCTCTAGCGGCGGCGTTCGCCACCGCCATTAGTACTCCGTTTCCCGCTCCCAACTAGCGCGCTCCTCCTTCTCCTGCTCCCCACGGCGCGAGCGCCACCGTGCCCGCGCTCCTAGCGATGCGTCATCTTGAGCCTCGAGGCCGCACGCACGCTCGTCGAGGCAAGCATGTCGTGCCCCTGGCCAGACGTGCATCTGCTGGCGGGGTGCAACCTCAACCAGGCCCGCGTGCCTGTGCCGGCCATCCCCTTCTCGAGGCCAGCTCATCAGCGGGAGATCTACCACCGCCATGCCTTCTTGCTACCAGATCTGCGGCGGGACCTGGCCTACGCCATCCACTCCGACCTCTAGGACCGCTGGTTCGAGGAAAAGCACGAGGCGCGCCACGAGGCCATCGAGGCCCTCCTGAGAACATTGACGACGCCGATGAGGACTACTAGGATGAGTCCGACACAGACTCTGGCGTGAAGGACTAGAACGGTGTCGCCATCGACTACTTTGGCCCGCTGCAACCCGACCTTCCTAACTAGTCGCGCTACAGGGGCGTCGACACCGTCGAGTTAGAGGTGTGGCCGCAGTGGCTAGGCCAAGTGGCTGAAGAATACCTACGTAGAGTACTTATTAGGACATTGCTACGCGACTGTCAAGGATAATTGCCCCTAATTCCCGGGTCCCAGCGCGACACGTGTCCTCCAAAACAGCTGTAAATCCTGTTTTTGCTACAATTGATCCGGTTTTGCTATAAATTGTTCTGTTTTTGCTACATGTAGCAAAAACGGTTCACTCCAACAAACAGAATAAAAAAGACTGCCTCGCTGGAGACCTCGCCGGAAACCTTTTTAGCAAAAATTATGCTAATGTAGCATATTTGACCTCGTCGGAGACTCGCCGGGGACTTTCGCCGGTAGACCTTGCAGACCTTGTAGCAAATTTTTTACGCTATTATAGCAAAAACACAAAATGTTGGTAGCAAGCAAAATGTTGTAATGTAGCAAAAAATCGGGTACATTGCCGAAGACTTTGTAGAAAAAAGTTGTTACCTAGCAAAACGACTTCTCTAAAGACTATCGCTGGCCATCTTGTAGCTAAATATTTAAAATATTATAACAAAACCACACAATAGTTGGAGCAGAAAAAGCATACATACGTAGCAGTATAGCAAAAAATCCCCAATATTAAATCCGCCGCTCCACTCGTAGCAAATCGGCCGACCGTTGGTAGCAACGACGATGGCCGTCGGTAGCTAAAACGCCGATCATGTGTAGCAAAATCTACCGTGTACGTAGCATGCACACGCACCACATTGAACCAATGTTTCTCGCCGGACGTCGCAGCAGCGAGGCAACGTCCGGCGACGCCCTTGCCGGAGGCTCCGTGCTAGGGAGTGCCGGTGGAGAGGACTGGAGGAGGCGGCAAGGTGGAGAGGAACCGAGGCTAGATGGGTTGTGCTTCGGGGAGGAGCACCGGCGGCACTCCGCGGGAGAAGCAAGACGTGGGCGGAGCCGCCGGAAGGAGTAGAACCGGGAGGCGTGGCACGTGCGAGTGCAGGCGGCAGCGGAGACACGGGGATCCGGTCCCGGCAGCAGAGGAGACACGGGGATCTGGTCTCGACGGCGGTGGAGACACGGGGATCTGGTCCGCCGGCGGCGGCGGGTGCAGACGGCGGCGGAGGAACAAGAATCTGGTCCGACGCGGGTGCCTATCTGCGGCGGAAGCAGAGGCGCGGGCGCGAGCGATGCAACGGCTGGCGAGCGTCGTGGGCGTTAGGACGAAGAAGAGCTGGGCCCAGCGGAACGAACACAGACGATGTAACAGTGACCCGGGGGATCAATCCCCAGGAGGATCTGTATCATTTACCTACTTATTACTCTCTTCTACACAATCGGTGTCTCGGTGACTGACCGACTCCATCTTTGACCGGTTGTCAATCTCCTGCGCGCCAGTCCGGTGACGAAACTTGTACACCTTCCATCAAGCATCTGAAGGCAACCGCAACTGATGGCAGTTCGTTCCTTCCTTCCTTCGTTGGCACACCGGGGGAGAGCCAAGGGACGCATCGAGAAGATTCCAAATGGGAATTGGCAGAAAATAATTTTATACAACCCGGTCCACAAATTTATCCCACTAAACCAATTTCTGCATTTGACACATGTTCAGAGGAGAGAAAAATCACAACTTTTTGTTGTAGATCCAAACTATCATGCATGTCACATGTTAATTACTATAATAAAAGTTAGTCCATGAGATTGAATTTGTGAACCAAGTCACATAAAATTATTTTCCGAAAGAAGGAGGCATGGTATCAAAGAAGCCCGGCGGGCCGGTCTCGAACCGTCTCTGCACTACTACTGCTGCACTTCCATGAAAGCGAGCATGGGACGAGCCCACGCTGATCCTTCACTCTGCTAGGACGCTTCGAGCACCAACATGCCAGCCGGTCGACGGTATCGTACTAAGAGAGAGAGGGAGTGTGTCATGAGAGTGGCACTCCGGCATGGCCACGTCCGATCCGGCCGGAGTCTTTGCCATGTCGCGAGCCTTCAGTCGGTTTGCCAAGCCAGTCATCAGCGTCTCTTTTAGTCTTTTTTTTTTGTTGAGAAAGCCAGTCATCAGTGTCTGTCAACGAGCACTCTGTAGTGCGTGGCTTGGTTAAACCTCATTTAGAGTTGGATAGAAGTCCACATGGGCTGAGGTTGGTGGCAACAGATTTTCCAAACCTGGTTGGGGTGTACCATGCGCCGCACACCCCGCCTGGGCTGTATTGGGCTCGCCAATTCCGTTTCTTTTTCTTTTTCGTTTATCTTACTCTGTTTTTTTCTGTGCATTTCCAGATCTGAACATTTTTTTTAACCCCAAAGTCCAAATCTAGGCATTTTTAAATATGAACCAGATTCAATTTCTAAACAAAAAAAACTGAACATTCTTTAAATCTAAACAAATTTAAAAATCTAAATATTTCTAAATTGAACAAAATTTAAAATCTAAATAAAACAAAAAATGTGAACACATTTTAAAATCTGAACAAATTCAAAATTTAAATCTTGTGAAAAATCAAAAGAGAAAACTAAAATAAATACAGAAAAAAGAAATAGAAACGTAGAAAATCGCACGGGGGCGAGGTGTGTGATGCAAGGTAAGAACCAACCTCATCAGTATATAGGGTTTTCCCGTGAGTTTGGCCCAATGTGCGTGAGCTTCAGGCAGCACGCTTTGATGATGGGAGGTCCTACTCTTACACAATGGGTGACTTCTTTTGGGTTTATATAGCAGTTTCTAGGTCTCGAACCGGTGAAGCCCAAAAGAACTCTCTAGCTTAAGTCTACCTTTTTTCCACCGAAAAGCAAGATCGTAGTGTAAATCCAGAAACTGGTTCGAAGGTGTTTCCCGAGCTTCTAGCCAACAACCCGAACCGGTATACCCAGTTGCCCTTGTTTTCATTTTAATTTACAACACATGCCACTGACAGAGATAACGCTTCGAAAGGGAAAAAAGTAAAACCAGAAAACGTTTTGTCGCTGTGTCGAATCGAACTCCTCCCGCATCGATACCATGGAGGCTCGCTAGGGTTCCTTGCTGCCGCGCCACCGCCACCCCACCACCGCCGCCGCCCCCGATGCTCTCCGCTGCCGTCTTCGTCTATCCACCCGTAGCAACCTCCGCCGCCTGCCTCTGCACCCGCTCAGGTCGTGGTGTCGCCGCCGGTGTGTCTTCGGCCGCTCGATGACCACGCAACAGCCGGTGATGTCCACCGCCTGGATTATCTACCAGGTCTACATCAACTCAGACCTGTGCCGGCTCGTGCCTTTGACAGCAAGTGGAAGAAGTAATGATTCACGTCTGTCTTTCTCGTGGCCGGAGGCTCGCATGTGTGCCGGCGGTAGTCTGCTGATCCGTGGATTTTTTGTTGCCTTCTCTGGATATTCTTTTCCTTGCATGTGGCATTGCTCTTATGCAACACCAAGACTGTGATTGACTGAATTTGTGTCTGATTATTTATGTCAATATTAGTTAGCCTTCAAAATCTGAATGAATGGAACCCCATGCTCACCATCTACTTCAGTTAATGGTGTTGGGTAATCAGCTCTTGCTTTGTGATTGATGTGCACAGCTAAAATAATTTCCAAATCACTAAAACATTTCTTTGTTTTTGGTATGTAATGAATTATACCATGACACCATGTATTATCTGACTTTTAATCATTTTCTTGATTTATTTATAGCTCATTTTCACTAAAAACAAGCATACCTAATGTATCATTACTTATTTAAACACATATATATTTTTAGGGCATTACGGACATTTCACTACTCAACATATCAAATAAGCCAAATTTCAGAAGCCTAAAAGAAGTCGCCCATGCAGTTTCTTATAGCTTCTTCCCACCACAGTGTTTCCCCACAATTTTCCATAAACTGGCTTATACATAAGCAGGAGCCCAAAAAAAGTCACCCAATACCCTGTAAGACAGCAGGCACCACGCCGCCTATAGGGAGGCTGACCCATGAATGCACGTTTTCTTTTCTTTTACATTTACAATTTCTATTTACTTTTTATATACTTTTGCCTTTTTATTTTATTTTCTCTGTATTTTTTGTTCTTGTTTCATTTTTCTACTTTTATATACTAATAGGTATATTTTTAAAACATGAACATTTTCTGAATATTGAATAATGTTCAAACATCATCAACAACTCTCAATACAAAATAAATAAATTTTAAAATATGTGACCATTTTTAACCTCGTCGGTATGTTTTTGAATTTGTTAACCTATTTTTTAAATCCATGAAATTTTAATTAAGCATCCTTAAAATTTTTGAATTTTTAATCTACTTTTGGAATCCATGAATTCTTTAATTTAGCCTTCAAACATTTTTTTTGAATTTGTAAACCTATTTTAGAACCCATGAAATTTTTAAGCGTCGGGAACAATTTTAATATGAAATAAACATAAAAAAGAAAAGCAAATAAAAACAAAGAAATTAAAAGAATAATATATAAGAAAATATGGGACATGTAAAATTAAAAAAATAAAAGATAAAGACAAGAAAAATAGAAAATTTAACGGCAACGGAGAATATTAAAAGTTGAAACAGTACAAAAAAATGCATACCAAAATCGCTCTAGAGATGAATATCCATTGCACGACACCTAATTCTTAATAAAATTTCAAATTCCCCACACGAGAAAAGGAAGAAGGAAGAAGGATGCTTATGTTGTGCATACCGGTGGCGGATCCATCGTAGTACTCTCATAGGCATGAATATGTGTCTTATTTTTCTATTGCTATATATATGTTCATCTATTTTAAAGTAGTATTTTTGGTATCCAAATCTATCATTAGTATAACCTTTTGATATTTTTTATTTGCATTGAAACCTATTGTCTTTGTACATTCATTGTTACTTTCAAAAGTTATTTTGAAAAATTAATATTTATCCAAAGAAGTACTAACTCTGTCCCAATTTAGATTGCGCACACATTTTTCAATGTCTAAGTTTGACCATCGATTTGACCTACAAAACATGGACTATATGTTTTGCGTGGTCTACCATTGAATTCTTATTGAAATAAACTTTCAAATGATGTAGGCTTTACCACAATTTAAAATGGTTAGTTGTTCAAATTAGTGGTTAAGGCTGGTCATAGTGGTAGTAGCTTAGCTAGTATCATGCATGTACATGCAATTTTAAGTAAGTAAATTAATGACACGACATGATAATTAATAAAGGAAGTGAGGAAAGTAGTACTTCCTCTGTTTGGGATTATAGGTCGGACATCGTATACCTAGCTCGTTAATTTGACTAATAAAACATAAATTATATAGCATAAAAATTATATTATTAAAAAATATAGCTCTAAAGTTTTTAATGCTATAATTTTTATGTTATTTTATTGGTCAAATTGGCAACCTAGTTAACCGTGCGTGACCTATAATCTCAAACGGAGGAATTACTAACTTAGCTAGTTAACATAGCATCACACGTATCAAGACCATATGAGTATGTAACCCAATTAATTACTTTTTGCATTACAACACACACATGCTACTACCTATTATAAGGCTAGTCATAGTGAAAGTAATATAGCTAGTAACATGCATGTACATGCAATGCCAAGTAGGCAAATTGATGACATGACATAATAATTAATGAAAATAGAGAGAAAAGTAGTAACTTACATACCAAGACCATATGAGTCTATAACCTAATTAATTAAATCTTGCATAATACTATATACATGTTATTACCCACTATGAAGATAGTAACATCAACTAGTAACATGTGCAAGATACTAGTCTTAGTTACTTAGCAATATGACCAGCCTAAAGCTCAAGCATGTAAAATTAGGACGCCACCTGCATTGGGACATATGGAGTATGTTTTTTATTTTGCATTTAGATTAACCAAATATCTGGAGCCCCACACGGAGGCAGAATTGTTTTTCAATAAAGGAAAGGCCTCAAAGCTAAAACAAAAGAAATAATACATTTTTTTATTCAATTTTACAAATAATACATGAAATGGAAATTTTGCAAATCTAACAGGCCGTCTTCTTTTCAAAAGACGACGGGAGCTGGTCTTTATTTGAGAAGACGACAAACGCCCGTCTTTAATTGAAAAGACGATCCGGGAGATGTTTTTTATTTAAAAAGACGACCGGTGCCGTCGTCTTTCGAAATGATGACGCTGGATTGGATCCGTGGCACAGAAACACATGCGATCAGTATGAATCATGAGTGAGCGAGGGCGCAGTTCTAGCTGCAAGAGGACACCGCTAGCTTAGCTCCAACCAAACACCATCGCGCACTGACCTAGCTATCTATCTAGCTCGCTCTAGCGTCGTCATTTCGAAAGACGACGACGCCGATCGTCTTTTTAAATAAAGAATAGCTTCCGATCGTCTTTTTAATTAAAGACGGGCGTTCATCGTCTTCTTAAATAAAGACCAGCTCCCGTCGTCTTTTGAAAAGAAGATGGCCCGTTATTTACAAAATTTCTATTTCGTGTATTATTTGTAAAATTAAATAAAAAATATATTACTAAAAAAAATTTAGCAGCCTCAAAGGCCAAGTGGAGATTTTTGGATTCCGGACTTCAGTGATCCTATTATTTAAAAAATAAAATTATATTTACAAATTAAAAAAATCGGTATATACCAAATGATTTGTATTCTGAGCTACATAAAAATAACAAAAAGTGTGATGCATATTTTTAAATCTCCAATTTTTTATCAGAATCTGTCGTTTTATGTGTAGCCCACAATATTTTGCATTGAGATTTTATATGCTTGTAGGATACACCATTTACTATCTCCAAAAATATTTTTACTACTTTAAAGTTACAAATTTGATTTATATATTTTTTAATTAAAGAGACCACTGTAACTTTGGCAGCAAAAGTTGCTTTTCCCTAAAAAGTCGAGCTTATATTGAAAGCATGAGTGTAAAAAACCCAAAATAGCGGAGACGAGATTCTTGGTTGTTGGTGAAGGGTTTCGCAGCATAGTAAATCAAAAAAATTCGACGGATGCGAACGGGAAAGCCAAGATCTAATCTAGGAGATGCAAACAACGAGGGGGGATAGATGAGATCTTCATACCCTTGAAGATTCGCACAGCGGAACGTTCGACGGAACGTGGGTGATGTAGTCGTACTCGCTTCTCCTCCTCGCGATCCGATCCGATCTAGTACCACAAGTGGCGATGCCTCCGAGAGATGCACACGTGCGGCACCTCGACGTCTCCTCCTTCCTCGGTCCAGCAAGTAGGGTGGAGAGATGGATTGGATCTACAACGCGACGGCGCGGTGCAAGCGGTGGAGAGTTTCTGCGGCAGGGCTTCGCCTACGCGCAGTCGGGAGGGAGAGAGAGGAGGGGCAGCAAGGCGGCTAGGGTTGTGGAGGAGGTGTAGGGGGAGGGTGCGCCCCCAGCCCTCTTTATATAGAGGGGTGGGCGCCAGCCCTAGCCCCTCCCCCAAGCCCTAGGCCGGCGGCCAAGGAGGGAGGAGTGGGGGGCAAGTTTCCCCCCTCCCTTCTAGAAGCTCCCCTAGGGTTTGGCCGGCTGGGCCCTATGGGGCCTTGTGCCCCTGGCCCAATGTGGCCAGGGCACTCCCTCATAGGCACATGCCCCCTCCCGGTAAGTGGGGCCACGTTGGTCCCACTCCGGAAGGTTCTAGATGCTTCCGGTACAATACCGATTAATCCGGAACAATTCCGAACTCCAAAAACTGCATTGCCTTATATGAATCTTATTCTCCGGACCATTCCGGAACCTCTCGTGATGTCCTGGATCTCATCCGAGACTCCGAACAAAAAACTCATAAACCAATTATGCAATCTATCCTAGCGTCGAGACACGTTAAGTGTGTGACCCTTCGGGTTTGAGAATATGCAGACATGATCTTATATCAATAATCAACAGCGGGGTCTGGAAACCCATATTGACTCCCACACATTCATCGATGATCATATCGGATGAACCACGATGCCAGGATTCAATCAATCCCATATATATTCCCTTCGTCTCGCGATATTTTACTTGCTCGAGATTTGATCGTCGGTACCGTCATACCTAGTTCCATCTCGTTCACAGCAAGTACTTTACTCGTTCCGTAATCCGATATCACTTTGTGATTAACTCCTTAACCACATGCTTGCAAGCGGTGTTGATATCGATTACCGAGTGGGCCCGAAGTATATATCTCCTACTTGGGAGGGACAAGTCCCATCTCGATACATACAACCCAACAGGTACTTTCCGATCACCTGAGAGACACCTTTAAGATCACCCTCTCATAGGATGACATTTGATGACCTCAAAGCTTTCATCCGATACCAGGGAGTTGCATTATCTCATGGTCTAAGGAATACAATATATGACATAAGAAAAGCTTCGCAAAGATGAACACGATGACACGATCTAATTGCTCTGCTTAGTTTGGGTCTGTCCATCATATCATTCTCCCAATGATATGATCTCATTATTAATCGACAACTCATGTCTATGGTTAGAAAACCTTAACCATCATTAATAAATGAGCTAGTCCATAGAGGCGTACTAGGGACACGGTGTTGTTCACAAACCACACAAGTATTAAAGTTTCCGCTTAATACAATTCTAGCATGGAATATAAACTTTATCATGAACAAGAATTATAATAATAACATCTTTATTATTGCCTCTAGGGCATAATTCCAACAGTCTCCCACTTGCACTAGAGTCAATAATCTAGTTTACATCTGGCAACAATCTAACACCCATGGCACTAAGGTGCTGATCATGTTTTGCACGTGGAAGAGGTTTAGTCAATGGATCTGCGACATTCAGATCTGTATGTACTTTGCTAATCTTCAGATCTCCATCTGCTATATAATCTCGGATTATATGAAACTTGCGGTTGATATGCTTGGTCTTTGGATGATATCTTGGTTCCTTAGCCAATGCTATGGCACCAGTGTTGTCACACAATATCTCCAGTGGGTCCAAGGCGCTTGGAACCACACCAAGCTCAGTGATGAAGTTCCTGATCCAAACTCCTTCACTTGACGCTTCTGCAGCAGCAATGTATTTCGCTTCTACTGTAGATCACGCTTTGCATGCAGCTTCTCCAGCTCACAGCTCCTCCATTCAAAATATAAACGTATCATGTCTGAGATTTAGAATCATCCTTGTCGGTGTCGGAACTAGCATCGACGTAACCCTTTACGACGAGCTGTTCATCACCTCCATAGACTAAGAACATTTCTTTAGTTCTATTCAAGTACTTTAGGATGTTCTTCACGGTTGTCCAGTGTTCCACTCCTGGATCACTTTGATATCTGCTCGTCAAACTAAGAGCATTGGACACATCCGGTCTAGTACATAGCATGGCATACATGATAGAACCTATGGCCGAGGCATATGGCACTTTGCTCATAGCTTCTCTATCATTTACCGTAGCTGGACACTGAGCCTTGCTCAATATCTTACCTGACAACATAGGCACTGAACCTTTCTTTGCCTTATCCATTCTGAACCTTTTCAGAACTTTGTCTAGGTATGTATTTTGGCTTAAAGCTTTCAGGCGTCTTTGTCTATCTCTATAGATTTTTATGCCCAATATATAAGCAGCTTCCCCTAGGTCTTTCATTGAAAAACATTTGTTCAAATAACTCTTCACATCATTAAGCATGTTAATGTCATTTCCAATAATCAATATGTCATCCACATATAGTACCAGAAATGTCACTGAGCTCCCACTCACTTTCTTGTAGATACAAGCTTCATAGCTATTTGGAACAAATCCAAAGCTCTTGATCACTTGATCAAAACGAAGGTTCCAACTCCGAGATGCTTGCTTCAGTCCATAAATGGAACGCTGAAGTTTGCATACTTTATCAGCATCCTTAGGATCGACAAAACCTTCGGGTTGCATCATATACAACTCTTCATCAATGTTGCCATTGAGGAATGCAGTCTTGACATCCATCTGGCATATTTCATAATCATGAAACGCATCAATTGCTAATAAAATCCGAATGGACTTAAACATCGCTACGGGAGAGAAGGTCTCATCGTAGTCAACACCTTGAACTTGTCGAAAACCTTTCGCGACAAGTCGTGCTTTATAGACGGTAACGTTACCATCCGCGTCCGTTTTCTTCTTGAAAATTCATTTGCACTCAATGGCCTTTCGGTCGCTAGGAGGGTCCACCAAAGTCCATACTTGGTTTTCGCTAATGGATCCCAATTCGGATTTCATGGCCTCTAGCCATTTCTCAGAGTCTGGGCTCATCATCGCTTCCTCATAGTTCGCAGGTTCACTGTCGTCTACTAACAAGACAGTTAAGACAGGGTTGCTGTACCACTCAGAAGGGGCACGCGACCTTGTCGACCTGCGAAGTTCAGTAGTAGCATCGTCCGAAGCTTCATGATC
This sequence comes from Avena sativa, assembly GCA_916181665.1. Lineage (NCBI taxonomy): Eukaryota > Viridiplantae > Streptophyta > Magnoliopsida > Poales > Poaceae > Avena > Avena sativa. The sequence continues at coordinate 309,690,961 of OV702284.1, read as the reverse complement.
CTTGTCATTAGCTTCCTCTATTGTTGGTGCAGGCGGCACTGGAACAATTTCAGGTGCTGCGCTACTCTCCAACTCAAGAGAAGGTTCAACAACCTCGTCTAGCTCTACTTTCCTCCCACTCACTTCTTTCGAGAGAAACTCCTTGTCAAGAAAGGATCCGTTCTTTGCGACAAACACTTTGCCTTCGGTTCTGTGATAGAAGGTATACCCAGTAGTTTCCTTAGGGTATCCTATGAAGACGCATTTCTCCGCTTTGGGTTCGAGCTTGTCCGACATCAACTTCTTGACGTAAGCTTCGCATCCCCAAACTTTAAGAAACGACAACTTAGGTTTAGCACCAAACCACAGTTCATACGGTGTCGTCTCAACGGATTTAGATGGTGCCCTATTTAAAGTGAATGCAGCGGTTTCTAATGCATAACCCCAAAATGATAACGGCAAATCAGTAAGAGACATCATTGATCGGACCATATCTAATAGAGTTCGATTCCGGCGTTCAGACACACCATTGCGCTGTGGTGTTCCGGGTGGCGTGAGTTGCGAAACGATTCCGCTTGCTTTAAGATGCGTGAGAAAATCATAACTCAAATATTCACCTCCACGATCGGATCGTAGAATCTTAATTTTTTTGTTACGATGGTTCTCCACTTCATTCTGAAATTCCTTGAACTTTTCAAATGTTTCAGATTTATGTTTCATCAAATAGATATACCCATATCTACTTAAGTCGAAAGTAGCGATATCCACCGCGCGTCGAAACACTCATCGGTCCACATACATCGGTATGTATGATTTCCAACAAGTCCGTTGCTTGCTCCATTATTCCGGAGAACGGGGTTTTGATCATCTTGCCCATGAGGCATGGTTCGCATGTGTCAAGTGATTCAAAATCAAGAGACTCCAAAAGTCCATCGGAATGGAGTTTCTTCATGCGCTTTACACCAATATGACCTAGACGACAGTGCCACAAATAAGTAGTATTATCACTATCTACTTTGCATCTCTTAACCTCAATGTTATGGATGTGTGTTTCATCCCTTTCGAGATTCAGAGGAAATAAACCATTCACAGCAGGTGCATGACCATAAAACATGTTACTCATATAAATAGAACAACCATTATTCTCCGATTTAAATGAATAACCGTCTTGCAATAAACACGATCCAGAAATAATGTTCATGCTCAACGCAGGCACATAATAACACTTATTGAGGTTTAAAACTAATCCCGAAGGTAAAACTAAGGAGAGCGTGTCGACGACCATCACATCAACTCTTGATCCGTTGCCAACGCGCATTGTCACCTCATCCCTCGCAAGACGCCGTCTATTCCGTAGCTCCTGTTTCGAGTTACAAATATTAGCAACTGAACCAGTATCAAATACCCAGGCACTACAACGAGGGCTAGTAAGGAAAACATCAATAACATGTATATCAAATATACCTTTGATGGTGCCAGCCTTCTTGTCCGCTAAGTACTTCGGACAGTTGCGCTTCCAGTGACCCTTGTCCTTGCAATAGAAGCACTCAGTGTCCGGCTTAGGTCCAGACTTGAGCTTCTTCTCAGCAGGGGCAACGCGCTTGCCGCCGCCTTTCTTGAAGGGCTTCTTTGCACCCTTACCTTTCTTGAAGGTGGGGGGCTTGTTGACCATCAACACATGATTATCCTTTTTGATGTCCACCTCCGCATCCTTCAGCTTTGCGAAGAGCTCGGTGATCATATTAGTGGAACCAATCTGATTATGAGTCACTACAAAACTTTTGTAGCTGGGAGGGAGTGATTGCAGAACCCTGTCAATCTTGAGCTCCTCTGGAATCTTGCAGTCCAGTTGCTCAAGGCGTTGAGTGTAGCCCGACATCTTTATGGCGTGCTCACTAAGGGAACTCCCTTCATCCATCTTGCAGTTAAAGAATTTCTCAGAGATCTCATATCTCCTAGAACGGGCCTGAGTCTGAAACATAGTTTTTAGCTCCTCAAGAATCTCAAAGGGCCTGGGATAGTCTTCAAAACGATTTTGAAGGTCCGATTCCATAGCAAACAACATGGTGCTCTTAATCACACCATAATCATCTTTGCATGACTGATAAACAGCTTTCTCATCAACCGACGCATCTACAGCAGGGGCGTCACCTAGCGCATTCTCAAGGACATAGTCTTTTTGTCCGCCAGAGAGAATGATTCTCAGATTGCGGAACCAGTTGGTGAAGTTAGACCCATTGTTTCTAAGCTTTTCTTTCTCAGCAAAAACGTTGAAGTTGAAGTTGGACTTAGCCATTGATCTACAATATTTGCAAGTACAAATTAGACTATGTTCATGATAACTAGTTCAACTTTAATCAAATTACTAGATGAACTCCCATTAAATTCAACATCCCTCAAGTTGTTTAGTGAACATGATCCAAATTCACCACACCTAATACGATCTTCACGAGAAGAGATGTGGTTTCAATGGTGGACAACAAAGAGTCGATCATATCATTCATATGACTCATGCTTAACCTTTCGGTTCTTGTGTTCCGAGGCCATGTTTGTACATGCTAGGCTCGTCAAGTCAAATCCAAGTATTTCCGCGTGTGAAAAACTGGCTTGCACCCCTTGTATGTGAACGTAGAGTTTATAGCACCCGATCATCACGTGATGCTTGAACATGACGAACTTTCGCAACGGTTCATACATGGGGAGAACACAGTTTTTAGCTTGATCTTTAAGTGAGGAATCATCTTATAATGCTACCGTCGCGATCTAAGCATAATAAGATACATAAAAGGATAAACATCACATGCATATAACTTTATGTGACATGGTATAGCCAATCTTCGCGAAATGATCTCCATCTTGTACGTGCCGGCATGATCTCCATCACTCCACCATGATTGCCTCCACCACGAATAGCAACTACAACTATTGATAACTACTTAGCGATAAAGTGAAGCTATTACATGGCGTATAAGAAGTTGACACACAGGTCATACACAATTATAAAGACAACCATATGGCTCCTGCCGGTTGTGTACTCATCGACATGCAAGTCGTGAAACATTACAAAACATGATCATTGCATACAACATACACATCACAACTTGGGCCATACCATATCACAGAAAACACTCCCTGCAAAAACAATTTAGACGCCTCTACTTTGTTGTTGCATGTTTTACGTGGCTTATGGGAGTAGCAAGTTAAGAACGATTCTTACCTACGAAAAGCCACAACAGTGATATTATGGTTGCCAAACTCCGGTGTAAATCCCATGACAACTATAGTGAGAGAAACAGGCATCCACCAGCCGCATGTGTGGAACAATCCACACGTCAAGTGCGGAGCCGGTCTCGCGAACGACGTCGCGTAAAGTTGGCCTGGACCGCTTCAATCTCACTATCCCGCGTCATAAGGAGTACACAAACAAGAGGCTTGCAATAGAAAACATCAACGCCCGCAACAACCATGTTGTGTTCTACTCGTGAAACACATCTACGCATAGATCTAGCTCTGATACCACTGAAGGGTTTCGCAGCATAGTAAATCAAAAAAAATCTACGGATGCGAACGGGAAAGTCAAGATCTAATCTAGGAGATGCAAACAACGAGGGGGATTGTGGCATCCCGCTAAAACCACTACTAGAAAATCGCGTTGATTTTGTGCATTGCATCATCATGACATCATCATGCAGCTCATTGACTAAAACTATTTTGTTAAAACCTACTTTTGCTTTCTACAAAGATCCCTCTCTATTTCAAAATCATCCCCGGACCCTTCCGGATATTTTATTTGTCTAAAAATAAGTTGCACAAGTCTTTTAAATAATACATAAAATTTTATCTTAATTTTAGGGGGCAGCCAAACCAGGCCGCTGACCTAGTCGGCCACCCCCAATTCAAACCGGTCCACCTAAACCCTTTTTCTACCTAGTCCTAACCTACCCAGTCCCCAGCCACCTCACCCTGACCAATGCCCTCTCGCCACCTCATCTCTCATCTCTCTCCCAACCAATCACACGCTGCCACCTCACCTACCCACCTCTCTCACCCCACTCCCACTTCCCCCAGCCCCAACACACAAACACACAACACACGCACACCACACCCCCAGGCCCCACTTCCCCCGTGGCCCCGACCCCCTGCCCTGGACCCACCCCGTTCACCCCGCGTGGCCCGCTCCCCACCAACCGCGTCTCCCTCTTCCTCCCTCAACCTCCGTCGCCTCCCTCCTCTGTTTTCCCCACCCCGCCGCCGCTGCGGTGCACGCCTCCCTCGACCCGCCGCATCCTCCGCCTCTGCCCGGCCTCCTCTCCCTCTGCAACCGCCCGTCGTCGGCCGCCCTTCCTCTCCTTCCCCACCGCCAGACCTCCGTCCTCGACCGCGTCCGGCCGCCCGCCCGACGCCGCCCTGCGACCCCCCTCGGCACCGGCCTCCCGCCTTCCCCCACGTTCCCCGCTGACAAGCTCCACCTCGCCCGCTCGCGACCTCCCTCTCGCGAGCTCGCCGCTCGTCACCCTCCTCGTCGCCCTCTGGCCCGGCCGCCTCTGCCCCCGGCAACCGCCGGTCTCGCCGGCGCCCTTCTCCTGGTCCTCCGCCGCCCTGCTGCCAGGGGCCCCTCCTCCGTCGAGCTCCCTCCGGCCGGTCTCCTCCCACATCTCCGCCGCTGCAGGCCTGTGCCACCTCGCCTTCCCTGCATCGTCGGCGCCCTTCGCAGCACCAATCACCGCCGACTGTCACCTTCGAGCTCGCCCGCCGCCAGGACCGCCCGGTCGTACCTCCCTCGCAGCACCCCACACCTCCTCCTCATCTCTCCGTGCTCGGCCTCAAGCGCACGCATGACCCTGCGCCGCCCTGCCGCCGTTCTGTTCCACGACTCCGACGTCCGTGCGACCCTCTACGCCGAGCCCGCCTAGCGCCGCCCGCCTTTGGCCCTGGTGCTCCTCGTCCCTGGTCGTTGCCGTCCTGGCGCCCTCGTAGGCCTCGTGCATGTGGTGTGCTATGAGGTGGTGCAGTGACTCGTGACTTTTGGTGCTAGTGCCGTGACGTTTCTACTACACTATGGCCTGAAGACTACTACAATCTTCTTGAAGTCGGCAAGATCGTCACCAAGACCTACCGAGCCGAAGATCCTCGGACACGGACGCCGAGACCCCCGAACCCGAAGACCGATCCCGTAACCGGCGCCACACCAAGTGCTCCTTCCCGGACCCGAAGACCATCGGTCAAGATCACCACCGACAAAAGACGGACGACAAGTTCTACTTCACGGGCACCGAGCGTCAAGATCGCCTACACGGGAAACCGCAAGACATCCTTCCCGGGATTTGAAGACCGAACCCTCGGCACGCCAAGATCTTCTCCTCGGAACGCCATGATCTCCTTCACAGATCCGAAGACCCTAAATCCCGGAGTCCGAACCTCGTTTCCCGTCGAACCGATCCCCGACGAACCCTGTCGAACCCCAACCCACATCGAACCCCAAGATCGCCGAACCCCATGTGTGCCCCTTTTCCTGAGACCCCTATATTTTTGTAATATATATAATATAATTGTTGCATATTAAATTGTCATATTCGCATGCATATTGTCATGTGGTTTGGGGGCCTTATGCCGATTCACCTAAATTAAATATGGGATCCACATGCGGGCAAATCTAGCCTTATATTGGCCCCATCTAAATTTGTGCATCGAACCGATGATATATTTTGCCATGTTAAGACAACATTTAAATTGGGGGCATCTAAACAACATGAACAATATAATTAATTGTCGGGACCCCGGTTTCGCTTAATATGATCTAATTGCATTGCACCTTTGCCATGTCATGCATCATGCATGCATCATGCCCGATTTTCTGCCATTATATTAAATAGTGCATCCGGTGTTTGTGCTAGTGTTTTGCTTCTTCACGGACTAGGCCGATGAGTTGATGCGAGTATCGACCCGATCGTCGGTTGAACCTTCGGCAATGTTTCCAGGCGAGCATCTCCCCCTTTCTACCTATCTTACTTTTATAGTATTTATTTCCCTCCTGTTGATCTATTGCTATCTGTGTTGCGTTGCTCTAGTTTTCGTACCCGTGATATCCCTTGCAGCCTCATATTGCCTTGGACACAACCTATTACCTGTTGTTTGGTAGATAGTTGGACTTGCGCGTCGTAGTCGCTTGCTCAAGTGCTGTTGCGTGTTGTCAAGTACCACGGTTGTTGGAGTATTGCCGCATGTTTAATGTTGGAGATGATCATAACTTTAATTATTGTTTAATAACTAAAATTGAAGTAGGTAAATGCAGAGGCACAGGTGGGCAATAGATGTTATTTGGTTGTTAACCGTCCACTTGTGTCCCGTAGGACCCCGAGTACTTGATACCTGTTCCTTGAATATTCGCGCTATCCACATCCGGGAGGATTATGGGACCCCCTTGAGCCAGAGCTTGATTCATTCTTATTTCTTGGGGCCACAAACTAGTTTGAGGTTTTATTTACTATCTTGTACTTATGCCATGCTTTACTGCTTTATTACGATTGTGCGAGGAGCACCTGTACTGTTTAGGTAAGCGAAGTGTTTTCGCGGTATCGACAAGCCCAGTCACATTTTCGGGTTCCCAGTCGTTTACAGCCATTGACGCAAACCTTGAGTCTGTCTCGGAGTCAGCTAACTTCGTTGCGGGTGTACTCAATGGGGTGGCCCCCTGAAATATTTCTGAATCTGGTGATTGCTTTGTCGTGAAAGCCTCGTTGGGTTTTGATTTGGTTTTTTCGAGGTTGATCGAGTGTGTGTTGCTATTTGTGCACCCCTGCAGGGTAAAACTTTCTGAAAGCCGTGTTCGCGGTTATGGACGACTTGGAGCACAGTATCTCGATCACAGACAACTATAACTAAAGTAGTGCTATAAATTTGACTTTATAATGACTAGTAATCAGCTTCATTATAATGGAATGGCTAAATAAAATTGCCAACAATTGCTTGTTTGGGTTGTCGCTAGCTACCATTGTACCTGACTAGTAAGTATTGCAACTATAACGGAATGGCTAAATAAAAGTACCAACAACTGCTGGGTTTGGGATATCTCACGCTAATTGTATTTGATTAGTAAGTGTCGCAACTACAACGGAATGGTTAACTAAAATTACCCACTGCTTATTATATCAGGATGACTATCTATACCTGACTAGTAATTGCTGCAACGATAACTGAATAAATAAAACTGCCAACGGTGTGAGTTCCTCGGTTGACTTCCTCGTTTGGTCTCGAGGGGGAAATACCAGGATGGGTATGTTTGGTGGTAGCATCAGGTTGGTTCCGAATAGGTCTTTCTTACCCCTCTCTGATAGCCGACAAATGTATCGAGTCTCTATAGGTCGTTTAGTGCATGCTGCCGCTGCCGCTTCAGTCCACCATACCTATGTAGGCGAGGACCGCCGAATTATAGCCTCGCCGTGTACTGGCCTCAGTACTGACCGCTCTCTCTTTTTCCTTTGCCCTTTGTCGGCACCCCTTTTGTTTAAGCAGGTTTTGAGATCGACGTCGTTAGCAGGGTTACCCTTCCGGCTTGGCCTGGGCAGGGTTATGGACGCCATTGGTTATTCTTCAGGGCTCTTAGCCCCATTTGCATCTTGTCCGTAGTCGGACGCACTATCATTTTCAAGGTGATTTGGATCTTTGTATATTATTTATGTATTATTGACTCTTTGAGTCGCTGTTGTATATATCTGTTCTGTGGGTCCCATCGAGGACTGTTGTGTAATGTTATTACTTCGTTTTCCACCCGCACGCAAGTGCCTGGTGGGCACCTTTGAATCGTTTCTATGCGGGTTTGGCGGGAAGCGCTGAAACTTGCATAGGGCCGATTCTGAGGGTGTTACAGAGTGGTATCAGAGCTCAGCAGTTGCGATACCCCATAAGTCCAGCCTGTAGGATAACCTAGCTAACGGCCGAAGTAGAGTGTCAAAACTATTTTTGAAAATCGGTTGGATAGTTCCGATTAGGTCTGATTTTACTCCTTACCCCTCTGCTGCTCTCCTCTCACCTCTGCGTGTTTTGAATCCGCTCTCTTCTCCCTCTTCGAGTCCAGGATTTCTCGTGGTTGGGTTCCATCGTACCTTCAGGGTTTCGCTTCCTCCTTTGGTAACGGTGTTGCTACATCTGGTCCTCATGCTATCCGAGGAATCCTTCGTCTGGTGGACTTCTCTTTGTTCCTTCTCGTGCCTTCCGGTGTTTTCCGACGCGACGACATCATCTACGCCAGATCCGATGCAGAGTCTGCATCACTCCTTTGTTCCTGAACCTCGCTTGTCGAGATCTACAATCTGAATTCTGAGAGTTGGTTGCATAATTTCCTATTCATGTGCAGGGTAATGCTTTGGGTGCGCGATGGACTGATCACCATCCGACTACTCTTATCATTCGCTCTTGCACATTGAACGGTGAATCATTGCAGTTATACTCCTTCCGCGAAAGTTAGAGGTGGCTTTACCCTTTTGAGACCTTTACCTTCATCTTTGTTTCTCCGGAGTGTTCTCTCGACGAATGGGCAACAATCCTTTGTTGGTGGTGTCGCTGATTTCAAGATGGAGAAAGAACCATTGTTAGTGGTGTCGCGAGGATCTACACGAAGCGTGAAGACGCAGATCGCCGACCTCCCTTCCGGTACCATGAGGCGGATCTCGAGGGCGAGATCCATTGTTAGTGGTGTCGAATTGTGGCATCCCGCTAAAACCACTACTAGAAAATCGTGTTGATTTTGTGCATTGCATCATCATGACATCATCATGCAGCTCATTGACTAAAACTATTTTGTTAAAACCTACTTTTGCTTTCTACAAAGATCCCTCTCTATTTCAAAATAATCCCCGGACCCTTCCGGATATTTTATTTGTCTAAAAATAAGTTGCACAAGTCTTTTAAATAATACATAAAAATTTTATCTTAATTTTAGGGGGCAGCCAAACCGGGCCGATCCGACCCAGTCGGCCACCCCCAGTTCAAACCGGTCCACCTAAACCCTTTTTCTACCTAGTCCTAACCTACCCAGTCCCCAGCCACCTCACCCTGACCAATGCCCTCTCGCCACCTCATCTCTCATCTCTCTCCCAACCAATCACACGCTGCCACCTCACCTACCCACCTCTCTCACCCCACTCCCACTTCCCCCAGCCCCAACACACAAACACACAACACACGCACGCCACACCCCCAGGCCCCACTTCCCCCGTGGCCCCGACCCCCTGCCCTGGACCCACCCCGTTCACCCCGCGTGGCCCGCTCCCCACCAACCGCGTCTCCCTCTTCCTCCCTCAACCTCCGTCGCCTCCCTCCTCTGTTTTCCCCACCCCGCCGCTGCTGCGGTGCACGCCTCCCTCGACCCGCCACATCCTCCGCCTCCGCCCGGCCTCCTCTCCCTCTGCAACCGCCCGTCGTCGGCCGCCCTTCCTCTCCTTCCCCACCGCCAGACCTCCGTCCTCGACCGCGTCCGGCCGCCCGCCCGATGCCGCCCTGCGGCCCCCCTCGGCACCGGCCTCCCGCCTTCCCCCACGTTCCCCGCCGACAAGCTCCGCCTCACCCGCTCGCGACCTCCCTCTCGCGAGCTCGCCGCTCGTCACCCTCCTCGTCGCCCTCTGGCCCGGCCGCCTCTGCCCCCGGCAACCGCCGGTCTCGCCGGCGCCCTTCTCCTGGTCCTCCGCCGCCCTGCTGCCAGGGGCCCCTCCTCCGTCGAGCTCCCTCTGGCCGGTCTCCTCCCACATCTCCGCCGCTGCAGGCCTGTGCCACCTCGCCTTCCCTGCATCGTCGGCGCCCTTCGCAGCACCAATCACCGCCGACTGTCACCTTCGAGCTCGCCCGCCGCCAGGACCGCCCGGTCGTACCTCCCTCGCAGCACCCCACACCTCCTCCTCATCTCTTCGTGCTCGGCCTCACGCGCACGCATGACCCTGCGCCGCCCTGCCGCCGTTCTGTTTCACGACTCCGACGTCCGTGCGACCCTCTACGTCGAGCCCGCCTAGCGCCGCCCGCCTTTGGCCCTAGTGCTCCTCGTCCCTGGCCATTGCCGTCCTGGCGCCCTCGTAGGCCTCGTGCATGTGGTGTGCTATGAGGTGGTGCAGTGACTCGTGACTTTTGGTGCTAGTGCCGTGACGTTTCTACTACACTATGGCCTGAAGACTACTACAATCTTCTTGAAGTCGGAAAGATCGTCACCAAGACCTACCGAGCCGAAGATCCTCGGACACGGACGCCGAGACCCCCGAACCCGAAGACCGATCCCGTAACCGGCGCCACGCCAAGTGCTCCTTCCCGGACCCGAAGACCATCGGTCAAGATCACCACCGACAAAAGACGGACGACAAGTTCTACTTCACGGGCACCGAGCGTCAAGATTGCCTACACGGGAAACCGCAAGACATCCTTCCCGGGATTTGAAGACCGAACCCTCGGCACGCCAAGATCTTCTCCTCGGAACGCCATGATCTCCTTCACAGATCCGAAGACCCTAAATCCCGGAGTCCGAACCTCGTTTCCCGTCGAACCGATCCCCGACGAACCCTGTCGAACCCCAACCCACATCGAACCCCAAGATCGCCGAACCCCATGTGTGCCCCTTTTCCTGAGACCCCTATATTTTTGTAATATATATAATATAATTGTTGCATATTAAATTGTCATATTCGCATGCATATTGTCATGTGGTTTGGGGGCCTTATGCCGATTCACCTAAATTAAATATGGGATCCACATGCGGGCAAATCTAGCCTTATATTGGCCCCATCTAAATTTGTGCATCGAACCGATGATATATTTTGCCATGTTAAGACAACATTTAAATTGGGGGCATCTAAACAACATGAACAATATAATTAATTGTCGGGACCCCGGTTTCGCTTAATATGATCTAATTGCATTGCACCTTTGCCATGTCATGCATCATGCATGCATCATGCCCGATCTTCTGCCATTATATTAAATAGTGCATCCGGTGTTTGTGCTAGTGTTTTGCTTCTTCACGGACTAGGCCGATGAGTTGATGCGAGTATCGACCCGATCGTCGATTGAACCTTCGGCAATGTTTTCAGGCGAGCATCTCCCCCTTTCTACCTATCTTACTTTTATAGTATTTATTTCCCTCCTGTTGATCTATTGCTATCTGTGTTGCGTTGCTCTAGTTTTCGTACCCGTGATATCCCTTGCAGCCTCATATTGCCTTGGACACAACCTATTACCTGTTGTTTGGTAGATAGTTGGACTTGCGCGTCGTAGTCGCTTGCTCAAGTGCTGTTGCGTGTCGTCAAGTACCACGGTTGTTGGAGTATTGCCGCATGTTTAATGTTGGAGATGATCATAACTTTAATTATTGTTTATAACTAAAATTGAAGTAGGTAAATGCAGAGGCACAGGTGGGCAATAGATGTTATTTGGTTGTTAACCGTCCACTTGTGTCCCGTAGGACCCCGAGTACTTGATACCTGTTCCTTGAATATTCGCGCTATCCACATCCGGGAGGATTATGGGACCCCCCTGAGCCAGAGCTTGATTCATTCTTATTTCTTGGGGCCACAAACTAGTTTGAGGTTTTATTTACTATCCTGTACTTATGCCATGCTTTACTGCTTTATTACGATTGTGCGAGGACCACCTGTACTGTTTAGGTAAGCGGAGTGTTTTCGCGGTATCGACAAGCCCAGTCACATTTTCGGGTTCCCAGTCGTTTACAGCCATTGACGCAAACCTTGAGTCCGTCTCGGAGTCAGCTAACTTCGTTGCGGGTGTACTCAATGGGGTGGCCCCCTGAAATATTTCTGAATCTGGTGATTGCTTTGTCGTGAAAGCCTCGTTGGGTTTTGATTTGGTTTTTCCGAGGTTGATCGAGTGTGTGTTGATATTTGTGCACCCCTGCAGGGTAAAACTTTCTGAAAGCCGTGTCCGCGGTTATGGACGACTTGGAGCACAGTATCTCGATCATAGACAACTATAACTAAAGTAGTGCTATAAATTTGACTTTATAATGACTAGTAATCAGCTTCATTATAATGGAATGGCTAAATAAAATTGCCAACAATTGCTTGTTTGGGTTGTCGCTAGCTACCATTGTACCTGACTAGTAAGTATTGCAACTATAACGGAATGGCTAAATAAAAGTACCAACAACTGCTGGGTTTGGTATATCTCACGCTAATTGTATTTGACTAGTAAGTGTCGCAACTACAACGGAATGGTTAACTAAAATTGCCCACTGCTTATTATATCAGGATGACTATCTATATCTGACTAGTAATTGCTGCAACGATAACTGAATAAATAAAACTGCCAACGGTGTGAGTTCCTCGGTTGACTTCCTCGTTTGGTCTCGAGGGGGAAATACCAGGATGGGTATGTTTGGTGGTAGCATCAGGTTGGTTCCGAATAGGTCTTTCTTACCCCTCTCTGATAGCCGACAGTTGTATCGAGTCTCTATAGGTCGTTTAGTGCATGCTGCCGCTGCCGCTTCAGTCCACCATACCTATGTAGGCGAGGACCGCCGAATTCTAGCCTCGCCGTGTACTGGCCTCAGTACTGACCGCTCTCTCTTTTTCCTTTGCCCTTTGTCGGCACCCCTTTTGTTTAAGCAGGTTTTGAGATCGACGTTGTTAGCAGGGTTACCCTTCCGGCTTGGCCTGGGCAGGGTTATGGACGCCATTGGTTATTCTTCAGGGCTCTTAGCCCCATTTGCATCTTGTCCATAGTCGGACGCACTATCATTTTCAAGGTGATTTGGATCTTTGTATATTATTTCTGTATTCTTGACTCTTTGAGTCGCTGTTGTATATATCTGTTCTGTGGGTCCCATCGAGGACTGTTGTGTAATGTTATTACTTCGTTTTCCACCCGCACGCAAGTGCCTGGTGGGCACCTTTGAATCGTTTCTATGCGGGTTTGGCGGGAAGCGCTGAAACTTGCATAGGGCCGATTCTGAGGGTGTTACAGGGATAGATGAGATCTTCATACCCTTGAAGATTCGCATAGCGGAACGTTCGACGGAACGTGGGTGATGTAGTCGTACTCGCTTCTCCTCCTCGCGATCCGATCCGATCTAGCACCACAAGTGGCGATGCCTCCGAGAGATGCACACGTGCGGCACCTCGATGTCTCCTCCTTCCTCGGTCCAGCAAGTGGGGTGGAGAGATGGATTGGATCTACAACGCGACGGCGCGGTGCAAGCGGTGGAGAGTTTCTGCGGCAGGGCTTCGCCTACACGCGGTCGGGAGGGAGAGAGAGAGGAGGGGCAGCAGGGCGGCTAGGGTTGTGGAGGAGGTGTAGGGGGAGGGTGCGCCCCCAGCCCTCTTTATATAGAGGGGTGGGCGCCAGCCCTAGCCCCTCCCCCAAGCCCTAGGCCTGCGGCCAAGGAGGGAGGAGTGGGAGGCAAGTTTCCCCCCTCCCTTCTAGAAGCTCCCCTAGGGTTTGCCCTAGGTTTGGCCGGCTGGGCCCTATGGGGCCTTGTGCCCCTGGCCCAATGCGGCCAGGGCACTCCCTCATAGGCCCATGCCCCTGAAGGGTTTCGCGGCATAGTAAATCAAAATTTTCTACGGATGCGAACAGAGGGAAGCCAAGATCTAATCTAGGAGATGCAAACAACGAGAGAGATTGGATTAGATCTTCATACCCTTGAAGATTCGCACAACGGAACGTTCGTCGGAACGTGGGTGATGTAGTCGTACTCGCTTCTCCTCCTCGCGATCCGATCCGATCTAGCACCACAAGTGGCGATGCCTCAGTGAGATGCACACGTGCGGCACCTCGACGTCTCCTCCTTCCTTGGTCCACCAAGTATGGTGGAGAGATGGGTTGGATCTACAACGCGACAGCGCGGTGCAATTGGTGGAGAATTTCTGCAGCAGGGCTTCGCCTACAAGCAGTCGGGAGGGAGAGAGGAGGGCAGCAGGGCGGCTAGGGTTGGAGGGGAAGGTGTGGGGGGTTGGTGCGCCCCCACCCCTCTTTATATAGAGGGGGGCGCAGCCCTAGCCCCTCCCCCATGCCCAAACCGGCGGCCCCAAAGGATAAGGAGTGGGGGGCAAGGAAACCCCCCCTTCTAGAAGGTCTATCTCGAGTTTAAAACTCTCTAGGCCGGCTGGGCCCTATGGGGCCATGTGACCCTGGCCTAATGCAGCCAGGGCACTCCCTCATAGGCCCATGCCCCCTCCCGGAAGGTGGGGCCATGTTGGTCCCCTTCCGGAACGTTCTAGAAGCTTCCGGTACAATACCAATTAACCCGGAACAATTCCGAACTCCAAAAACTGCACTGCCTTATATGAATCTTATTCTCCGGACCACTCCGGAACCTCTCGTGATGTCCCGGATCCCATCCGAGACTCCGAACAAGAACTCGTAAACCAATTATCCAATCTATCCTAGCGTCGAGACACGTTAAGTGTGTGACCCTGCGGGTTCGAGAATATGCAGACATGATCTTCTATCAATAATCAACAGTGGGGTCTGGGCACCCATATTGACTCCCACACATTCATCGATGATCATATCGGATGAACCACGATGCCAGGATTCAATCAATCCCATATATATATATTCCCTTCGTCTCGCGATATTTTACTTGCCCGAGATTCGATCGTCGGTACCGTCATACCTAGTTCAATCTCGTTCACAGCAAGTACTTTACTCGTTCCGTAATTCGATATCACTTTGTGATTAACTCCTTAACCACATGCTTGCAAGCGGTGTTGATATCGATTACCGAGTGGGCCCGAAGTATATCTCTCCGACTTGGGAGGGACAAATCCCATCTCGATACATACAACCCAACAGATACTTTCCGATCACCTAAGAGACACCTTTATGATCACCCTCTCATAGGATGACGTTTGATGACCTCAAAGCTTTCTTCCGATACCAGGGAGTTGTATTATCTCATGGTCTAAGGAATACAATATTTGACATAAGAAAAGCTTCGCAAAGACGAACACGATGACACGATCTAATTGCTTCGCTTAGTTTGGGTCTGTCCACCATATCATTCTCCCAATGATATGATCTCATTATTAATCGACAACTCATGTCCATGGTTAGGAAACCTTAACCATCATTAATCAATGAGCTAGTCCATAGAGGCGTACTAGGGACACGGTGTTGTTCACAAACCACACAAGTATTAAAGTTTCCGCTTAATACAATTCTAGCATGGAATATAAACATTATCATGAACAAGAATTATAATAATAACATCTTTATTATTGCCTCTAGGGCATAATTCCAACAGTCTCCCACTTGCACTAGAGTCAATAATCTAGTTTACATCTGGCAACAATCTCACACCCATGGCACTGAGGTGCTGATCATGTTTTACATGTGGAAGAGGTTTAGTCAATGGATCTGCGACATTCAGATTTGTATGTACTTTGCTAATCTTCAGATCTCCATCTGCTATATAATCTCGGATTATATGAAACTTGCGGTTGATATGCTTGGTCTTTGGATGATATCTTGGTTCCTTAGCGAGTGCTATGGCGCCAGTGTTGTCACACAATATCTCAAGTGGGTCCAATGCACTTGTAACCACGCCAAGCTCAGTGATGAAGTTTCTGATCCAAACTCCTTCACTTGACGCTTCTGCAGCAGCCATGTATTCCGCTTCTACTGTAGATCCCGCGATCACGCTTTTCTTGCAGCTTATCCAGCTCACAGCTCCTCCATTCAAGATATACACGTATCCTGTCTGAGATTTAGAATCATCCTTGTCGGTGTCAAAACTAGCGTCGACGTAACCTTTTACGACGAGCTGTTCATCACCCCCATAGACTGAGAACATTTCTTTAGTCCTATTTAGGTACTTTAGGATGTTTTTCACGTCTGTCCAGTGTTCCACTCCTGGATCACTTTGATACCTGCTCGTCAAACTAAGAGCATTGGACACATCCGGTCTAGTACACAACATGGCATACATGATAGAACCTATGGCCGAGGCATAAGGCACTGTGCTCATAGCTTCCCTATCATTTAACGTAGCTGGACACTGAGCCTTGCTCAATATCTTACCTGACAACATAGGCACTGAACCTTTCTTTGCCTTATCCATTCTGAACCTTTTCAGAAGTTTGTCTAGGTATGTACTCTGGCTTAAAGCTATCAGACGTCTTTGTCTATCTCTATAGATTTTGATGCCCAATATATAAGCAGCTTCACCTAGGTCTTTCATTGAAAAACACTTGTTCAAATAACTCTTCACATCGTTAAGCATGTTGATGTCATTTCCAATAATCAATATGTCATCCACATATAGTACCAGAAACGTCACCGAGCTCCCACTCACTTTCTTGTAGATGCAAGCTTCGTAGCAATTTGGAACAAATCCAAAGCTCTTGTTCACTTGATCAAAACGAAGGTTCCAACCCCGAGATGCTTGCTTCAGTCCATAAATGGAACGCTGAAGTTTGCATACTTTATCAGCATCCTTAGGATCGACAAAACCTTCGGGTAGCATCATATAGAACTCTTCATCAATGTTGCCATTGAGGAACGCAGTCTTGACATCCATCTGCCATATTTCATAATCATGAAACGCAGCAATTGCTAATAAAAATCCGAATGGACTTAAACATCGCTACGGGAGAGAAAGTCTCATCGTAGTCAACACCTTGAACTTGTCGAAAACCTTTCGCGACAAGCCGTGCTTTATAGACGGTAACATTACCATCCGCGTCCATTTTCTTCTTGAAGATCCATTTGCACTCAACGGCCTATCGGTCGCTAGGAGGGTCCACGAAAGTCCATACTTGGTTTTCGCTGATGGATCCCAATTCGGATTTCATGGCTTCTAGCCATTTCTCAGAGTCTGGGCTCATCATCGCTTCCTCATAGTTCGTAGGTTCACTGTCTTCTACCAACAAGACAGTCAAGACAGGGTTCCCGTACCACTCAGGAGGGGCACGCGACCTTGTCGACCTGCGACGTTCAGTAGCAACATCATCCGAAGCTTCATGATCCTTGTCATTAGCTTCCTCTATTGTTGGTGCAGGCGGCACTGGAACAATTTCAGGTGCTGCGCTACTCTCCAATTCAAGAGAAGGTTCAATAACCTCGTCTAGCTCTACTTTCCTCCCACTCACTTCTTTCGAGAGAAACTCCTTCTCAAGAAAGGAACCGTTCTTTGCGACAAACACTTTGCCTTCGGTTCTGTGATAGAAGGTATACCCAATAGTTTCCTTAGGGTATCCTATGAAGACGCATTTCTCCGCTTTGGGTTCGAGCTTGTCCGGCATCAACTTCTTGACGTAAGCTTCGCATCCCCAAACTTTAAGAAACGACAACTTAGGTTTAGCACCAAACCATAGTTCATACGGTGTCGTCTCAACGGATTTAGATGGTGCCCTATTTAAAGTGAATGCAGCGGTTTCTAATGCATAACCCCAAAATGATAACGGCAAATCAGTAAGAGACATCATTGATCGGACCATATCTAATAAGGTTCGATTCCGGCGTTCAGACACACCATTGCGCTGTGGTGTTCCAGATGGCGTGAGTTGCGAAACAATTCCGCTTGCTTTAAGATGCGTGAGAAAATCATAACTTAAATATTCACCTCCATGATCGGATCGTAGAAACTTAATCTTTCTGTTACGATGGTTCTCCACTTCATTCTGAAATTCTTTGAACTGTTCAAACGTTTCAGATTTATGTTTCATTAAATAGATATACCCGTATCTACTTAAGTCATCGGTAAAAGTGAGAAAATAGCGATATCCACCGCGCGTCGAAACACTCATCGGTCCGCATACATCGGTATGTATGATTTCCAACAAGTCCGTTGCTCGCTCCATCATACCGGAGAACGGGGTTTTGATCATCTTGCCCATGAGGCATGGTTCGCATGTGTCAAATGATTCAAAATCAAGAGACTCCAAAAGTCCATCAGAATGGAGTTTCTTCATGTGCTTTACACCAATATGACCTAGACGACAGTGCCACAAATAAGTAGTATTATCACTATCTACTTTGCATCTCTTAGCCTCAATGTTATGGATGTGTGTTTCATCCCTTTCGAGATTTAGAAGAAATAAACCATTCACAAGAGGTGCATGACCATAAAAGATGTTACTCATATAAATAGAACAACCATTATTCTCCGATTTAAATGAATAACCGTCTTGCAATAAACACGATCCAGAAATAATGTTCATGCTCAACGCAGGCACATAATAACATTTATTAAGGTTTAAAACTAATCCCGAAGGTAAAACTAAGGAGAGCGTGCCGACGGCCATCACATCAACTCTTGATCCGTTGCCAACGCGCATCGTCACCTCATCCCTCGCAAGCCGCCGTCTATTCCGTAGCTCCTGTTTCGAGTTACAAATATTAGCAACTGAACCGGTATCAAATACCCAGGCACTACAACGAGGGCTAGTAAGGAAAACATCAATAACATGTATATCAAATATACCTTTGATGGTGCCAGTCTTCTTGTCCGCTAAGTACTTCGGACAGTTGCGCTTCCAGTGACCCTTGTCCTTGCAATAGAAGCACTCAGTGTCCGGCTTAGGACCAGACTTGAGCTTCTTCTCAGCAGGAGCAATGCGCTTGCCGCCACCCTTCTTGAAGGGCTTCTTTGCACCCTTACCTTTCTTAAAGGTGGGCTTGTTGACCATCAACACATGATTATCCTTTTTGATGTCCACTTCCGCGGCCTTCAGCTTTGCGAAGAGCTCGGTGATCGTATCAGTGGAACCAATCTGATTGTGAGTCACTACAAAACTTTTGTAGCTGGGAGGGAGTGATTGCAGAACCCTGTCAATCTTGAGCTCCTCTGGAATCGTGCATTCCAGTTGCTCAAGGCGTTGAGTGTAGCCCGTCATCTTAATGGCGTGCTCACTAACGGAACTCCCTTCCTCCATCTTGCAGTTAAAGAACTTCTCAGAGATCTCATATCTCTCAGAACGGGCCTGAGTCTGAAACATAGTTTTCAGCTCTTCGAGAATCTCAAAGGGCCCGGGATAGTCTTCAAAATGATTTTGAAGTTCCGGTTCCATAGCAAACAACATGGTGCTCTTAATCACACCATAATCATCTTTGCGCGACTGATAGACAACTTTCTCATCAGCCGACGCAGTTGCAGCAGGGGGGTCACCTAACGCTTTCCCAAGGACATAGTCCTTTTGACCGCCGGAGAGAATGATTCTTAGATTGCGGAACCAATTGGTGAAGTTAGACCCATTGTTTCTAAGCTTTTCCTTCTCAGCAAAAATGTTGAAGTTGAAGTTGGACTTGGCCATGTGATCTACAGTATTTGCAAGTACAAATTAGACTATGTTCATGATAACTAGTTCAACTTTTAATCAAATTACTAGATGAACTCCCACTAAATTCAACATCCCTCAAGTTGTTTAGTGAACACGATCCAAATTCACCACACCTAATCCGATCTTCACGAGAAGAGATGTGGTTTCAATGGTGGACAACGAAGTGTCGATCATTTCATTCATATGACTCATGCTTAACCTTTCGGTTCTTGTGTTCCGAGGCCATGTCTGTACATGCTAGGCTCGTCAAGTTAGACCCAAGTATTTCCGCGTGTGCAAAACTGGCTTGCACCCGTAGTATGTGAGCGTAGAGTCTATAGCACCCGATCATCACGTGATGCTTGGACACGAAGAACTTTTGCAACGGTGCATACTCGAGGAGAACACAGTTTTTATCTTGATCTTTAAGTGAGGAATCATCTTATAATTCTACCGTCGCGATCTAAGCATAATAAGATACACAAAAGGGATAAACATCACATGCATATAACTTTATATGACATGGTATAGCCAATCTTCGCGCAATGATCTCCATCTTCTGCGTTCCGGCATGATCTCCATCACTCCACCATGATTGCCTCCACCACGAATAGCAACTACAACTATTGCTAACTACTTAGCGATAAAGTGAAACTATTACATGGCGTATAAGAAGTTGACACACAGGTCATACACAATTATAAAGACAACCATATGGATCCTGCCGGTTGTGTACTCATCGACATGCAAGTCGTGAAACATTACAAAACATGATCATCGCATACATTATACACATCACATCTTGGGCCATACCATATCACAGAAAACACTCCCTGCAAAAACAAGTTAGACGCCTCTACTTTGTTGTTGCATGTTTTACGTGGCTTATGGGAGTAGATGCTAAGAACGATTCTTACCTACGGAAAGCCACAACGGTGATATTATGGTTGCCAAACTCCGGTGTTAATCCCATGACAACTATAGTGAGAGAAACTGACATCCACCAGCCGCATGTGTGGAACAAGCCACACGTCAAGTGCGGAGCCGGTCTCACGAACGACGTCGCGTAAGGTTGGCCTGGACCGCTTCAATCTCACTATCCCGAGTCATAAGAAGAACACAAACAAGAGGCTTGCAACAAAAAACATCAACGCCCGCAACAACCATGTTGCGTTCTACTCGTGAAACACATCTACGCATAGATCTAGCTCTGATACCACTGAAGGGTTTCGCGGCATAGTAAATCAAAATTTTCTACGGATGCGAACAGAGGGAAGCCAAGATCTAATCTAGGAGATGCAAACAACGAGAGAGATTGGATTAGATCTTCATACCCTTGAAGATTCGCACAGCGGAACGTTCGTTGGAACGTGGGTGATGTAGTCGTACTCGCTTCTCCTCCTCGCGATCCGATCCGATCTAGCACCACAAGTGGCGATGCCTCCGTGAGATGCACACGTGCGGCACCTCGACGTCTCCTCCTTCCTTGGTCCAGCAAGTATGGTGGAGAGATGGGTTGGATCTACAACGCGACGGCGCGGTGCAATTGGTGGAGAATTTCTGCAGCAGGGCTTCGCCTACAAGCAGTCGGGAGGGAGAGAGGAGGGCAGCAGGGCGGCTAGGGTTGGAGGGGAAGGTGTGGGGGGTTGGTGCGCCCCCACCCCTCTTTATATATAGGGGGGCGCAGCCCTAGCCCCTCCCCAAGCCCAAACCGACGGCCCCAAAGGATAAGGAGTGGGGGGCAAGGAAACCCCCCCTTCTAGAAGGTCTATCTTGAGTTTAAAACTCTCTAGGCCGGCTGGGCCCTATGGGGCCTTGTGCCCCTGGCCCAATGCGGCCAGGGCACTCCCTCATAGGCCCATGCCCCCTCCCGGAAGGTGGGGCCACGTTGGTCCCCTTACGGAAGGTTCTAGAAGCTTCCGATACAATACAGATTAACCCGGAACAATTCCGAAGTCCAAAAACTGCACTGCCTTATATGAATCTTATTCTCCGGACCACTCCGGAACCTCTCGTGATGTCCCGGATCCCATCCGAGACTCCGAACAAAAACTCATAAACCAATTATCCAATCTATCCTAGCGTCGAGACATGTTAAGTGTGTGACCCTGCGAGTTCGAGAATATGCAGACATGATCTTCTATCAATAATCAACAGCGGGGTCTGGGCACCCATATTGACTCCCACACATTCATCGATGATCATATCAGATGAACCACGATGCCAGGATTCAATCAATCCCATATATATATTCCCTTCGTCTCGCGATATTTTACTTGCCCGAGATTCGATCGTCGGTACCGTCATACCTAGTTCAATCTCGTTCACAGCAAGTACTTTACTCGTTCCGTAATTCGATATCACTTTTTGATTAACTCCTTAAGCACATGCTTGCAAGCGGTGTTGATATCGATTACCGAGTGGGCCCGAAGTATATCTCTCCGACTTGGGAGGGACAAATCCCATCTCGATACATACAACCCAACAGATACTTTCCGATCACCTGAGAGACACCTTTATGATCACCCTCTCATAGGATGACGTTTAATGACCTCAAAGATTTCTTCCGATACCAGGGAGTTGTATTATCTCATGGTCTAAGGAATACAATATTTGACATAAGAAAAGCTTCGCAAATACGAACACGATGACACGATCTAATTGCTTCGCTTAGTTTGGGTCTGTCCACCATATCATTCTCCCAATGATATGATCTTATTATTAATCGACAACTCATGCCCATGGTTAGGAAACCTTAACCATCATTAATCAATGAGCTAGTCCATAGAGGCGTACTAGGGACACGGTGTTGTTCACAAACCACACAAGTATTAAAGTTTCCGCTTAATACACTTCTAGCATGGAATATAAACATTATCATGAACAAGAATTATAATAATAACAACTTTATTATTGCCTCTAGGGCATAATTCCAACAGCCCCCTCCCGGCAAGTGGGGCCACATTGGTCCCACTCCGGATGGTTCTAGATGCTTCCGGTACAATACCGATTAATCCGGAACAATTCCGAACTCCAAAAACTGCATTGCCTTATATGAATCTTATTCTCCGGACCATTCCGGAACCTCTCGTGATGTCCTGGATCTCATCCGAGACTCCGAACAAAAAACTCATAAACCAATTATCCAATCTATCCTAGAGTCGAGACACGTTAAGTGTGTGACCCTTCGGGTTCGAGAATATGCAGACATGATATTATATCAATAATCAACAGCGGGGTCTGGAAACCCATATTGACTCCCACACATTCATCGATGATCATACCGGATGAACCACGATGCCAGGATTCAATCAATCCCATATATATATTCCCTTCGTCTCGCGATATTTTACTTGCCCGAGATTTGATCGTCTGTACCGTCATACCTAGTTCAATCTCGTTCACAGCAAGTACTTTACTCGTTCCATAATCCGATATCACTTTGTGATTAACTCCTTAACCACATGCTTGCAAGAGGTGTTGATATCGATTACCGAGTGGGCCGAAGTATATCTCTCCTACTTGGGAGGGACAAATCCCATCTCGATACATACAACCCAATAGGTAATTTTCGATCACCTGAGAGACACCTTTATGATCACCCTCTCATAGGATGACGTTTGATGACCTCAAAGCTTTCATCCGATACCAGGGAGTTGCATTATCTCATGGTCTAAGGAATACAATATATGACATAAGAAAAGCTTCGCAAAGATGAACATGATGACACGATCTAATTGCTCCGCTTAGTTTGGGTCTGTCCATCATATCATTCTCCCAATGATATGATCTCATTATTAATCCACAACTCATGTCTATGGTTAGGAAACCTTAACCATCATTAATCAATGAGCTAGTCCATAGAGACGTACTAGGAACACGGTGTTGTTCACAAACCACACAAGTATTAAAGTTTCCGCTTAATACAATTCTAGCATGGAATATAAACTTTATCATGAACAACAATTATAATAATAACATCTTTATTATTGACTCTAGGGCATAATTCCAACAGTTGGTGTGGCATATATTTGCTTAATGGCCGTCACTGGATCGGATCAGAAGATTGATTATCATGTTTTTTACTTTCTATGATTTGTATTAATGTTTTTAGATTTGTATAGATTTGAATGTATCTAGTAGAATCTAGACAAATATGAGAACATTAATTTAAATCGGAGGAAGTACTTAGAGCATCTTCAGCAAAGACGCTATTTTGCAGCGCTGCAAATCAGGGATGCAACGCGCGACATCCTGATACAACGCTAGATAATCGCGCGTCCTCTATCAGAAGCGCTAATCTGCAGCGCACGCAGCTCAGCGAAAATTCTGTCTCCACCAAACGATGCAAACTACAGCGCGCGCTACCGGCGCAAACCAAAAACACAATAGCAACTATCACAAACAAGATCAAAATAGACCAAATAATTCATGCAAAAATGGCTCTAAAAATCCTCGAATCACCTAAATGACATAGTTCAACCACAAATGACATAGTTCACCTCAATGACAAAGTTCAAACACAAATTAGACTCAACATACACACATCATCACTTGTCAACATCATCCATTCCACCGCCATCTTCAACCAAGGAGGCCATGAATCCTCCCGACGGTGTTCCCATGGACCTCGCCGTCCTCGCCCACCTCATAGTCCTCTCCATCATTTTCATCTACATGTTGCGTTTGTGCAAAATATGAACCGACAACCTCCATAGTCTTCAAGAAACTTTTTCCATCGACACTACAATGTATGCACATGTCACAATCCTACTAAAACATTCACATGTATCTAAAAAAACAAAAAGGAGAATTTTTACCTCGTTGCCATTTCATCGAGCATGTTGCGCGCGGCGACGGCGGCAACGGTTGGCGTCGGACGTTGAGGAGGCGGTGGAGGAGGAGCGGAGATAGCTGGCGCTTGGGGGGCGGGGACGGGTGCAGGCTGCACGCGCCGAGCCGCCGCGCTATTCCGAGCCGCTTTGGGTTTGGGTTGCCCACCCGCCGCACCGGCAGTGCGCTTCGTGGTGTTCCTCCTTCCTTCCGGTGGCGCGATTGGTGGGAGCTGCGCGGCGCCGGAGCTTTTCCACGGCGACACGAAGAGTTGGCGAGTCGCAACGCTCCCCGCAGCGATCCCCGAGGCGCCCGAGCCGTTCCCGGCGCTAGCGCTAGGGTTTGGCATGGTCGGTGGCGGGATTGCGCTGGCGCCGACAGTGGGAGGGGGGGGCGGAGTAGGAAGGGGTTCGTGGGGAGCCGCCCATCGCCGGAATTGTGCGGATAGCCGCGGGCAGGGGGAAGTCCGAGGGAAGAGGTCGTGTGCGCGGGGAAGTTTTCGGACGGTTGGCTGTTGCCACGCGAGCCGAGCGATAGCGCGCTGTAGTCCGAGCACGGTATATCCCGCTCTAAATAACGCAAAATACCGCGCGTCGCGCAGGATTATAGCGCCTCTATCGGAAGAGTTTGCAGCGTACACGAGATAAAAAATGGTTAATTTAGCGCTGCGCTATTATAACTGCCTCTGTCGGAGATGCTCTTAGATACATTAAGTGAATGAGTGGAGTAGCATGCTGCCGACGCATGCCATGCTTAAAAGGAGAGAAGCGATCGAGAGCAAGAATACTACGTAGTACAGTTCTTCTTGCTAACATTTGCTACTTCCCACTCTGAGCAGAATGGCCTATGGGGAGAAGGTGAAGGTGGTGGAATCCTGCGCTGTGACGCCCAGCGAGGTAACGCCTCGGCATGGCCTCTGGCTCTCCCCGCTCGACCTCATGATGGTCAACAGAGGCCACACCCCGACCGTCTACTTCTACCGCTCCGCGTCTGGCTCCGACGGCCTCGACGACTTCTTCGACGTGGCCAGGCTGAAGGCGGCGATGGCCAAGGCCCTGGTAAACTTCTACCCCCTCGCCGGTCGTCTCGGAGTGGATGCCGACGGTCGGGCAGAGATCGACTGCGCCGGCCAGGGCGCGCATTTCGTGGTTGCTCGCTCGGACCTCACCGTCGACGACTTCAGCAACTGCCAGCCGTCGCCGGAACTAAGGAGGCTCTTCGTCCCCAGCGTCGTCGACGACTCGCCGTGCGTCATGCTCGCCGTCCAGCTGACCTTCTTCAAGTGCGGCGGGGTGGCCCTAGGCACGGCGCTGCACCACGTCGTCATCGACGCCGTAAGCGCGGTCCACTTCTTCCAGACGTGGTCCGCCTTCTCCAGGGCCGGCGGCCGCGGGCGCGGGAACGAGGTCACGGAAGTGCTGGAGCTCCCATGCCACGACCGCACGCTCCTCCGTGCGCGCTCCCCGCCCCACGTCGTCCACCCCGACGCACTCCACGTGTTCTTCCCGCTCAAAGATAATCTAAACATATCCGTTGCGGACCCGCTGCCCGGGCCCGTCGTCAACGAGATTTTCGTCATCTCAACGGACCAGATCGCGGCTCTGAAGGATGCCTGCAGCGGCGCCAGCACGTTCTGCGCCGTGAGCGCCCACGTGTGGCGGTGCATGTGCGCCGCGCGTCGGCTGACGCCAGACACCACAACGCGCCTCACCTTCCCGGCCAACTTCCGGCGCATCCTGAGGCCGCCGCTCCCGGCGAGGTACTTCGGCAACGGGATCATCATGTTGGGTGCCACCGGTAAGGTGCGGGACATCGCCTCGGAGGATCAGCTCGCGCTCGCCTCCGTCGCCGAACGGGTCAAGTGCGCAATCCGCCGGCTGGACGACGAGCTGGTGCGTTCCACGATTGACTACCTGGAGATGAACGAGGCTCCACCAGCGAGCAGCATGCCGGAGACCGAGGTCAGGGTTGTGAGCTGGCTAGGGATGCCGGTCTACGATGCGGATTTCGAGTGGGGGAAGCCGCTGACAATGATGCGCGCCGTGCAGCAGCGCGCCGGGCTCATTTACCTCGTCGACGGCGGGCAGGGAGACGGCGGCGGCATTCGCATCCTCGTGTCCGTCGAGGCTGCAGTTCTCAACCCACCATCTGCTATATGCAAAGTTCTAGTAAGGGGAACTAACACCTTTCATCGTTGTTTCAAGAGTCGAACTTCCATTTTCATTCTTCAGCGAGTTTGATTCGCATAGAGGTAAGTGTCATCGTAGACGACGTCAGAATTCAGAAACCGTTGATCTAACTTTTCAACTAGTATGATAGAGCAACATGAGTTAGGCAAAGACTTGTCCTAATAAAACTCAAATGTATTCTGAAACGGATCGTGTGTAAGGTTTATATTCTTTAAATGTCCATCCTCGTGTCCATCGAGGCTGTAGTTCTCAAGGACTTCCACCGTTTGATATATGCAAAGTTCTAGTAGTTAGGGAAAGAAAAAGTCCACGTAACCCTCCTATGTATCAGTTTTAGAACGCTAACCCTTTAACTATAAATTGGGTCACTTAATCTCCACAAGTATCCAAAACAGGGTAAATTACCTCATGAAACAATTGTTAGCTGTATGGGAAAGCTGTTTTGATGACGTGGACAGTGGTATAGTACCTGCAGAATAGAGCAGGCAGAATGATGTTTCAACTCAGTCTAAATCCCTCACTCTGCTTTCTCTCGCTCGCAACACGGCCGATATGCCACTGACCCAGTCAGTGTGCTCGCTGCCGTGCTCGCAGCCGGCATAGCCCCTACTGGCGTCCTCGAGGTACATCCTGCCATCCTGGGCTCTTCCCCTTCCATAGCCTGACCTGGAGTTTCATCAACGGGGCCCGACCGCCCCGTGCTCGCGTGCTGGTGCCAGCTCATCTTCGTCAATCGTCCATGACCCCTCCCCAGTCTGCGCCTCCCTTCATCACTCTTCAGCTGCTCATGGGTGTTCCCTGATACGGCCACCATCCCGTGCGCACCGCCTTCCCCAACCTCCATGAGTTCGTTTGTCCTGAAATAGAGTTCATTTGTCCTGAAATAGCAGAGGTCATTTTGTACTGAATACTAGCAATGGTGATGCGCCACTACTCAAATTAATGAATATGCACAGAAAAATGGAAGATTCCAGTAAAGCGAATCAACCTTGCCGGCCCTTGGGAGCTTTACCTTGACGTCTTTGTCAACGAACTTGGCCAGGTCAAGTACAGTTACTTTGTGCCGCGCGAAAAAAAAACACAGACTGCATCAATCATGAGAAAATGAGGAGGGCAATGTAGGTGTAGCAGAACATGATTTATCTCCACATACAAAACCTAAGAGTAGATACTGTTCATGTGGACCAAAACCACCCGGAGGGGGTAATTTGCCCGATTTTGGATACTTGTGGAGGTTAAGTGACCCAGATCATAATTAGGGGGGTTAGCGTCCCAAATTTGATACATAGCGGATTATGTGGACTTCTTTCGAAGGGGAACTAACACCGTTTATGTTGTTTCAAGAGTTGAACTTCCATATTTTTCATTCTTCGGCGAGTTTGATGCGCATAGAGGTAAGTGTCGACGACGTCAGAATTCAGAAACCGTTGATCTACATGTACTTCTTCGATTTCAAGTTTTCAACTAGTATGATAGAGCAACATGAGTTAGCCAAAGACTTGTCCTAATGAAACTCAAATGTATTCTGAAACGGATCGTGTAAGGGTTTATATTCTTTAAATGTCAGAGAAAAAGTAATGTATTTTTTGCACCAAGAGAACGAGTTATTATATCAGGGTGAACTTTTCTGATCTATATATATGAATAAATTTATAGTTCAAACAATGTAGTCCTTCCGTGTAACATCCCAGCATTAGAGCTTAGAATTAAGCTGAACACAGATGTGTGCATTGCATTCATGCATAGAAAATCCTGTTGGAATTATGCCCTAGAGGCAATAATAAAGATGTTATTATTATAATTCTTGTTCATGATAAAGTTTATATTCCATGCTAGAATTGTATTAAGCGGAAATTTTAATACTTGTGTGGTTTGTGAACAACATCGTGTCCCTAGTACGCCTCTATGGACTAGCTCATTGATTAACGATGGTTAAGATTTTCTAACCATAGACGTGAGTTGCCGATTAATAATAAGATCATATCATTGGGAGAATGATATGATGGACAGACCCAAATTAAGCAGAGCAATTAGATCGTGTCATCGTGTTCATCTTTGCGAAGCTTTTCTTATGTCAACTATTGTATTCCTTAGACCATGAGATAATGCAACTCCCTGGTATCGGAAGAAAGTTTTGAGGTCATCAAACGCCATCCTATGAGAGGGTGATCATAAAGGTGTCTCTCAGGTGATCGGAAAGTGCCTATTGGGTTGTATGTATCGAGATGGGATTTGTCCCTCCCAAGTCGGAGAGATATACTTCGGGCCCACTCGGTAATCGATATCAACACCGCTTGCAAGCACGTGGTTAAGGAGTTAATCACAAAGTGATATCGGATTACGGAACGAGTAAAGTACTTGCTGTGAACGAGATTGAACTAGGTATGCCGGTACCGACGATCGAATCTCGGGCAAGTAAAATATCGCGCGATGAAGGGAATATATATATGGGATTGATTGAATCCTAGCATCGTGCTTCATCCGATATGATCATTGATGAATGTGTGGGAGTCAATATGGGTTTCCAGACCCCGCTGTTGATTATTGATAGAAGATCATGTCTGCATGTTCTCGAACCCGAAGGGTCACACACTTAACGTGTCTAGACGCTAGGATAGAATGGATAATTGGTTTATGAGTTTTTGTTCGGAGTTTTGGATGAGATCCAGGACGTCACGAGAGGTTCCGGAATGGTCCGGAGAATAAGATTCATATAAGGCAAAGCAGTTTTTTGGAGTTCGGAATTGTTTCGGATTGTTCGGTATTGTACCGGAAGCTTCTAGAACCTTCCGGAGTGAGACCAACGTGGCCCCACTTATTGGGAGGGGGCGTGGGCCTACGAGGTAGTGCCCTGGACGCATTGGGCCAGGGGCACAAGGCCCCATAGGCCCAGCCGGCCAAGCCCTAGGGGAAATCCTAGGGGAAGCTTCTAGAAGGGGGGAGGGAAACTTGCCCCCCACTCCTCCCTCCTTGGTCGCCGGCCCTAGGCTTGGAGGAGGGGCAAGGGGCAGCCGCCCACCCCTCTATATAAAGAGGGCTGGGGGCGCACCCTCCCCACACACACCTCCTCAAGCCCTAGCCGCCCTGCTGCCCTCCTCTCTCTCTCTCTCCCTCCCGACTGCGCGTAGGCGAAGCCCTGCCGCAGAAACTCTCCACCGCTTGCACCACGCTGTCGTGTTGTAGATACAATCTATCTCTCCACCCCACTTGCTGGACTGAGGAAGGAGGAGACGTCGAGGTGCCGCACGTGTGCATCTCTCGGAGGCATCACCACTTGCGGTGTTGGATCGGATCGGATCGCGAGGAGGAGAAGCGAGTACGACTACATCAACCACGTTCCGTTGAACATTCCGCTGTGCAAATCTTCGAGGGTATGAAGATCTCATCTATCCCCCCTCGTTGTTTGCATCTCCTAGATTAGATCTTGGATTTTCCCGTTCGCATCCGTAGAAAATTTTGATTTACTATGCTGCGAAACCCTTCAAATCCGAATAATTTTCGCGCTTTTGAAAACTTATCAAAGTGATTGAAGCTTCTCTTAACTTTATGGAATCAAAGTAGATCATCAAGTTGACTGCGATAAGTTTTAATATGACATTTGCTAAAACCTTATTTTGGGTAAGGGAGATTTGATCTAAGGGTAGATCAAATGTAATAAAAGTTAACCCTAATACATTACTTAATGGTTTATATTTGATCCTTAAGTAGTCATATCCCAGTATTCATTACACAACCCATGAATACCAAGTTATAAATATAACTTAAGTAATAAGAATGTAACAACTAATTCTTGATCTATCTTAATCTCATCTGCTTATACCATGAGTATCATGGTAATACCTAACCTTAACTCTTTAGTGAGATTGAGTAGGAAAGAAACCAAGTCAAGATCATTCACCATATATATTTCTGTCCATATCAATCCTTATGAAATCCTATCCTTATATTTGTTGTTCATCAATGTTGAGTAATCAACTATTGATTCACCAATTCTTAACCTATCAATTCTTGACCTGTCAACTCTTGTCCTTATCATAGCATTCACTTCATATCTTTAGATAAGAAGTAAGAAGAGGTAGGTGGTAATCCTAGATCTAGATATCATCTATAGGATGTGAGTGTTGGAAGAGAATAAGATCAATGTGATAATTGATGGAGTTAACTCAATCCTGAAAGAATAGAAGAGTCATCTAGAAGCTTATAAAGATGAACATTGAAGTTAGTTACCAGGAGTAGTCCTATTGAATCAAGTAGGTATAGTAAATGAATAATCTCTCTTAGTCAAATAGATACATTGAGAAGATAACCATAATACAACTGTAGTGTTGTATTGATGAGACCTTGATTAGCCAAGTAAAAACCTAAGCCATAAATGATTAAAGGATTATAATGATGATGCTTTAGCCACCAATATTGAATGCTTATATCCTATATAAGTGACATTGGTGGGTAGAACATGATTAAACCCTAGTCTAGATATATTATCCTAGATTAGTCATTACAAGTCACATTAATATAATGTGAGGTTGGAATATAGATACTGGAGTTAAGTAGAGACAAGATAGTATGATTAATATGATGCTAGAGCAACATTGGATTATAGAAGTAGTAATTTTCTCTTGGGAAATACTAACACTTGAGGTGAAGTAGTTTGATATAGACATCTACTGGAGAAATATTAGTGATGGATGATTAAGGAAGAGTATGAATGGAGTTAGAAGTAACTATTTGTTGGATTGGAGATTATTAGCAGTTGAGTAGCTGATATAACCTAGAATGAATATGAGAGGATTATGAAAGCTTTAGTGTCAAGCTCATTGGATTTATAAATGGATTTAGAAGGATAAAAGGTGGATAAGAATATTCTTGTGAAGTAAAGCTCATCATGTTAACACATGATGATGGATAGGAAGAAGTAGTATATCTAGGAAAAGAATTCTTTAAGTAGAAGTCTAGAATTGTGAATTATGAAAGATAGGAATTCCTGGTAAAACATTCAACCTTAAATCCGTAATCAAACTCATTATCTATTTTATCTATTGGATCAATCATCTTATTTCCATAATGCTTTATAGGAATATTTTCCTATAGCAAATCTCTTAAGCACATCTTTGTCATTTCCAATTATCATAACCATATGTTCTTAGGAGTTATCTTTATCAATTCTTTTCCTTAAGACATTCCAGAGAATAAACTTACTATTTTAAAGAGTGATATCATTAAAGATCACAAACATAAAAACAATATGTCTTGGCCATTAATCTTAATTCACATCAACAAAAGGATATAAGTATATTAAGAACCCTAAACAATAGGGTAAGCAATTATAATTCACACCCTAACTCTTATGCTAGTTATAACAAAATATAAACCTTGGTATTTACTAGATTCATGGGAATGATATTAACCATATTAAATCCTTAGGATATATAGCATCAAATAATAATATAGGATCATTCTATAAAATTTTCCCTCCAAACTATGAGCTAACTAGAATTAAGTTTTATAAACAAATAATAAAATATCCTAAAATAAATCCATGGCTTATTGTGAAAATAAAATTAATAACAAAGTCTCTTACCAAATATAAGAACGATCTATATAAAGAAATAAAGAAACTCTAAATAATATATAATAAAAGCTCACAAAATGACTTTAAATACATTCATTGTTGCTGCAATTGTTTAACAAATAAATTCTATGAAGAAAGATTCCAAAGTAAATGAAAAATACAAATCTTAAAGAAAAGTGTAAATACAAAACAAGAAAGGAAAACAGAAAACAGAAAAGAATAAAAAAATGGACTCAGTCCAGAAACTGACCCAAAGCCCATTGCTTCACCCCTCTACCATACGCTCACGTGCAGCAGCAGACACGTTTCGCTCGCTTTGCTATGGCCCAGAAGCAGCCCAGGTCCCAATTCATCAGAGGCTGACGGGTGGGACCGAAGAAGGACTGCGGGTTAAGTTGGAAATTATGCCAGGGTTTTTTCTGCGAAACGTCCGTCGTCATCTTCCTTGCCTACTGGAAGCTGCTCGGTGGCAGTGGCTGATGTCGTTCGTCGCTGCCGTGCGCTGCGATGCTCGCCGCCGACACTCAGAGTGGGGATAAGAGTGCCACCGCGACGTTCCTGCTCGTCCTCATCCTCACTTCTCCCTCTGAGACCTCTATCTCGTTTTCCTCTTCCAAAACTGAAATCCTAGTCGTGACCGTCGGCGCACGGCATCGTCCAAAGACCACCCCGGAGCCGTCCGAGGATGCTATGAGCTCTGTGTCATCGCCCTCGTCATCCTGGAGGAAGGAATCGAGCTGGGATGTACAGGATCGACCGAATCGAGACCATCTTATCCGACTCCAACGGAGTTCATCATCGACAATTAGACCGCTCCCGACCACCTCCGGCTTCGCCGAGCCCTTCATCGTGTTCCTGGTGAGCTCACGAACCTCCAGCGCTCTCTAGCTCGTTTCCCCGTGGTCTTTGTGCATGTCCGCGTCGTTGGGATTAGTGCGCCGTCGTCGGCCATCGCTGTACTCACTATTCCGATGACCATCAGAGACGGCGCCACCCCATATGTGTTCTGCATACTCCATTGCATTGAAACCCTCGTGCCGCATCTCCCAGAACCCTCTCTGTCGTCGTTCCCGTAGCAACTCCGGTGAGGCTCCGACGAGCACATGTGGCAGGTGATGTGGCCACGGTCCCACCTGTTCGTGTCTCTGGCTAGATTAGCTAGGAGTGTGAAATGGATTTTGGGGTCGTGCTGATGTCATCGTGGCATCACGCATGCGTCATCTTTGACCAGGTCCACTGTTGACTAGTCCATTGTCCATGTGGCATCCAACGTGGTACTGACCCCACTGGTCAGTGACCTTGGGTAGGTTTAGCCTCGGTAAGAAAAGTACTCCCTGTTTAGTAAATTGGTAAAAACAATATAAATTCAAATATCAATATTCCAGAAATGAAATAAAATGATTAAATCTTGTAAATTTAATATCTTTTGTTTTATAATTCAGAAAATTATGTGTAATATATGAAAATTTTCAGAAAAATAAAATCAATAACATTAAAGCATTATCAAACATTATTATTTCAACAATTTAAATAATTATTATCTAATAAATATTTTATAAGTATTAATACTTTCATAATTCATATTTTAATAATGGTAAATGATAAAAATATAAATAAAATACCAAAAATCTTAAAAAAATAAGAACTATAGTTTAAAACTATAATAATGTATTATTATTTCACCTAATTAAACATTTATTATTTATTAAGTATGTATAAAGTAATAAATCTTATAAAAATCATATCTTATTATTTTTAAATCACAAATATAAATGTAATATACTAAAATGATCACCAAAATAATACCTACATGTTAAAAATATAATATTCCACTTTTGAGATAAATAAAAAATGAAAATACTTTAATAACTTGAATTTAAACTTATTTCATGAGTTGTTGATTCATATAAAGGTAAATAAAATTTGTTAATATTCCTAAAATAGCCAATTTGAGTTTAATAAATATTATTAGTCTTAAATATTTATAATATAAAGTCAAATTGGTCCAACATATTTTAAATACAATTTTATAGAATTATCGTTCAACCATATGTGTAATTTATCTTCTAAAAAGATCTTTAACAAATATAAAATCTTCAAGAATGATATTTTAACCAAATAAAATCTTTTACCATTGTTTCACTCACAACTTTATAATGGACTAAATCTAGAAATAATTCATAAGTAGTAAATAATATTTCTTACTTATTCACAAACCATAACCACACCCTTATAGGGAGATAAATCCCTTTATACATTTATAATGTTAGGAAACTACTACTCAAATAGAAGTAATGCCATGCTTAAACAACTTTAAGGAAACATTATGAAGTAAACAAAATACAAATATCATAAGCATTACAACCTAAGTTCATCTATGTTTCTAAAGTTAACTTTAGTCTGCAAAGCTTTAAGTATAATGCTAAAGACCTTATTATGTGTTTTATAGTTAACTTTGGTCAATTATAATTAAGTCGTAAGCATCTCAAGTCCAAACTATTCAAGCAAGCACAAACAACATCGACCACATCTGATTAACCACAAAGATTGTTTAGACCTTAGAAAAGAAATATTTTCTTCAAATGTTATTCTTTTTTCCACTTAAATCAACAAATAACAATTAATCGTAATCACATTACTTTATACTTTACTTGTAAACTTAGGATTGATAACACTTAAGCTCTTTATAAGTGACATTACTTATAAAGTAAAATTTGAAGATAAACAATTATAGTGTAAGCAATCTTGAGTAGCATTCCATATGTGTGTATCTTATTGTTGTATGATATTATAAATATGTGTTATTCACACACACTCACAAGCCTTAATAAGAAGCACAAGTATGAAACTTATCAAAAAGTACAACACATTCTAAAGAAACCATTTCCAGTTTCCAAACCCTAGATCAACGTTATCCCCGGGATTCGAGTTTATCAACTTGCATTACATTACTTATGCATAAAAGCATCTTGCTTCTTTAAACATTAGTCCTTACCGGACCAATGATGCTGATTTCCGATATTGGATCTTATATTATCTCGAAGATCATGAGTGCATAATCTTGCAATCACAAAAGGCAAGTTCATACTTTCTCATGTCCTTTGATTATTTTCTGTAAAGTATTTTGAAAATCTAGTGTTGTCATCACCGGCATTTGAAAAAGGTCAGAAAACACTATTTTTTATAATAATGTGAACTATTAGTTACTGATCCGGGGTGATCAGCTAATCTATTAAATCTGGCAGTTGAAATACCACTGTTCAGGACTATATCACCTAGGATTTAACAACCAATGTCGCCAGTGATTCTTGCGCTGTATATTACGCGTTGACCATGAGATTTGGAATGGGACAGAGAAGTCAGATGTATCTTCTTCCTCTCGCATGTAGCCGGATGTGCAGGTCGTGGCTGTTATCACTCGTAGCATGCATATTGATTGGTAATTCATAGAGGATATGCAGCATATGGGTGGGAGCCCTCAACGTCCCACGATAGTTCTGGCATCTAACGGTCTGTACAAACCATTGCCGTAATTCAATGTGTAGGCATGGTGTACACCAAGAGGCATGCGAGGTCACGAAGGGGGTAGTGATTGGCTTGGATCTTAGACTGGGCCCCATACCAAGGAAGTATGGACAAGGTCATGACTTGGTTGTGTAACAAGGCTAAGGTCTCTCATGGGTAAAGTAACACACCTCTGTAGAGTGTAAGAACTATAACTTGTTACTCCCTGTTCCGGAAAGGAGCTGCAAACACGGCGGAAAAGGAACTCCATGAAAGTTCTGGTAAACCCGTGAAGGCTGAAGGACATAGCTTTTCAGAATAAAAGCAACCTCTGAAGAAATGTTTACGAAAACTTGCATTGCCTACGACCTACGATATGTGGATGTAGATATAGTGCATCAAACACTTTTTTTCTAGTAAACTTGCTGAGTACGCTCGTACTCAACGTATCTTCTTAACCCTTGCTAGGTTCTAAAGCCAGTACAGACGATGTATATATCAAGTTATGCTCCAGGAATCATCATCAAAAGCTAAAGATCTTCAATAAAATCAAGAAAGTCAACATATACATCAACTCAAGTGAAGACGAAGTTACTGATTAGGTAGGAATATAATCTCTAGCCATAGAACCTATTTCTGTAGTGTATTGCAATAGCAATAATGCCAGACCAATAGTTCAGATACTAGTATTATTAGTATGATAGTTTTTGAGTTGTTTATTTCTGATTCTTCTTTGTAAGAAGTTTCTTCCTCTCTCTTTAACCTAGAGTGTTCTCTAGATCTTGTGTAAAGAGTTGAGTTGTAATCTATAGTCATGTCTTGGACCTGCTGTGTTTCTGTTGTACCACTCTGAGAGATGTAATACTAGTGAATGGTGTTTCATTGGTGTTATGTCAACGACTATAGTGTACTACATCATGCAGTGGTATGCTGGGTCACCGCACTCCGTTTCAACTACTCACTTTGATCCAAAATAATACTCATTCAGATCCAAAATTAATACTCATTCCGTTCCAAAACAATTGTAGTTCTAGATTCTTCATAAGCCAAATAACTCTAGTTTGACCAAGTTTATAGAAAAGTATATCACCATCTATAACACAAAGTTACTTTTATTAGATTAATCATAGAACGGATTTTGGTACCATGTTGATTAGACGTTGTAGATATTAGCATCTTTTTATAAATCCAATCAAACTCAGAGAAATTTAATCTAGAACAAAGTAAGAAATCCAAATTTTTTTGAAATAGAAATCCAATTAATTTTAGAACAAATGGAGTAGAGAAATAATAGCCGGACAAATACTTGTCTTACTCCACTCGTATAACTCCCTCATTGTCATAATATAGTGCATATAAGTTTTATGAAAAGTACCAACTTTGATCGAGTTTATTGAGTAAATTGTTTATGTCTATAACAACAAATATACACCATACAAAAAAATATACATCATGGTGAATCTAGTGATATTGTTTGAGTGTTCGAGATGTTAAATTTTTGTATTACATACTTGGTTAAACTTCACACTACATATTGGTAACGAGGAAGTATTACACAATATAAACAATGGAGTAATAAAAACACGGACAATGTATTTAAAACGGAGCATGTAAGAGTTTATATGGTTTAAATGTGAGAGAACAAATGCGTTCAACATTAATAGATTTTTAAAATTACTAGTAGAAAAAGGGTCTTTGGTTCGGTCCAGAGTCTAACACTAGTCTCGATTTGTTATGGGTCAGGACTAGTATGAGCACTAGTCCCGGTTCGTACCGTTTTTGGTGGCTAGAAGCCTGAGGAAACTCTAGTCCCAGGTCGTTTCGGACCTTTAGTCCTGGGTCGTGATACGACCCAGGACTAAAGGGATTTGGGCACGGGCAATACCCTTTAGTCCCGGGTCGTGATACGGTTCGGGACTAAAGGTTGCGGGCCACGGCAGAAAAACTTAAAAAGGCTATAACTTTTGTGTACGATATCGGGAAAAAATGTACAACCTATCAAAATGTGCGGAAAAAATTGTGAGTTTGATTTCAACGGCCGTTTTGGATTATTTTAGATTTTTAAAATTCGAAAAGGAAAAAAGTTATTTAAAAATGATATTTTTTGCAATTTTATTTATTCTATATTTGGATTCCTCGCATTTTTCTGTTAATTATGGATATATTATTTGTCGAATTTCGATTTACATATTTAAAGATATTATTTATGCCATATTAAATGAATAAATGGCAAAAAAATGAATAAAATATCATTTTATTTAGTTTTTTACTTTCAAAATATTATTATTACTTATTTATTTTTGTTTACTAAAATAGTTGTTTATAATTTCAAAAAATAAAGATGTATGGCATATTGATATGGGCTAATAGGATTGATATGATAGTGTTGGCAACAAGGTACAAATGGGCTTCGCGCAAGGACATCCTGATGGAACAGAGAAGTTAAGCATGCTAAGGGTGGAGTAGTGCTAGGATGAGAGTTTGACCACAAGTGTAATTTTACCTAAGATTAAACATACTTAGTGCTAAAAATGTTCCAAGTGAGAGGATTACGAGTCAAACAATTCAAAAGTTCAAGAATGTTTTTGAAAAATAAAGTAAAAAAATTGAAAAGAAATCTTTAGTCCAGGGCCGTATTACGACCCGGGACTAAAGATCACTTGTCCCACCACTACAAAAAAGGGCCATGCGGTGGCCTCTAGTCCCGGGTTATAACAAACCGAAATTAGAGATAGGGGCCTTTAGTCCCGATTTCGCAGTCCTGGGTGTAAAATCGGGACTAAAGGCCTTTACAAACCGGGACTATATGCCCTTTTTCCACTAGTGAATTGACTGACACTGCTCAATCCAGAGTTCCTCCATTTTATAATTAAGCAATCATGTCCATACTGTTGGAATTTGGCCCAAATAGCCTAACCCATTTTCCATTCCAATAATTCCTGAAAATCCTAGAGGCTCATGTGGCCCATTCATGCATGGCAAGAGGTGGGACAAATGTTTAGTCCCACATTGCTAGTTAAAGAAGGTCTGCACCAGCTTATAAGGGAGGCTCTCCTACCACTTGGTAAAAGGATGAGAAGGAGAAGGAAAGAGTCCGACACGCGCGCTCCTCCTCCTTCGCCGCCCGCCTCGCCTCATCATGATGCGCGCGCGCGACGCTTGTTGCGGGTTGCGGGAATCTCGCCGAGCCGAGTTCTTTTTTTCCACGCATGAATGTTATATAAGCGGGTGTGCATAATTTGAACAGTTTGATAATGGGTTTTAAATAGGACTCAGTGGAGGCTTAATTCGAACTAAGTGGAGGCTGTTTGGCTTTGGTTGCTGCCTGTTCGTTTCCTCTTCTGACATCGCCTGTTCGCCTGTCTACCCGTGCCTATAAGAGCGGAAGGTCGCTCCTTTCCTCAAACATCTATCAGAACCATCGCCTCCAAATTACAGAGCACTGAGATGCCAACAGTTCTTCCCCATACCGTCTTGTGGCGTGCACCGCGAGCCGGGACAGTAGGCCTCCAGAACCCCGTTGCTTTGAGTCCTGTACGAGAGAAGGGCGATAAGGTTTTTGGGGAGCGCTATCGACGCGACTACTGGCTTCGTCACGGACTCCATCACGGATAGCGACGTCTTCCCCGACGAGGACTTCTTCCCCGACATCAACACCCTCTTCCTCGACGACATGGCCAACGACGGTTCTAACGCCGGCGGTTCCTCTTCTGTTACTGCCGTGTATATCTTCTTTCTCAATCTTGTTTTGATCGTATCTAAAGTGTTACGCCTTGCAGTTTGTTTGGTTATATGCCTTAATATGTATTCTCTATTTCACATGATTAGTATATTGCCTATTATTATAATCATGTTTTATCTAGCGTTTATTATGGATAATTCGTTTGGTAAATTGCTCTTTTATTCAAAAATCCAAAAACCTTATTTCAGGCAATTTGCCCCAAGTGGCTTTGTTGCTTCTATGAAGCCACCTGTGTTCGAAGGTGTGAATTATAAACGATGGCGTGCGAGAGCAGTGCTCTGGTTTTAGACCATGAGCTGCTATAACGCCATCTATGGCGCACCTGAGGGAGAACTTAATCCCGCTCAGGAAGAGGCGTTTCAAAAACTGGATACCACTTTCAAGGCTGCCTTGATCAGCATTCTTGGCGACAATATTGTCGATTCATATCTGTCATTTAGCAATGGCAAGGATATGTGGGATGCGCTCGAGAGAAAATTTGGAGTCTCCGATGCTGGCAGTGAACTGTATGTCATGGAACAATTCTATGACTATAAGATGGTTGAGGACCGCCCCATTGTGGAGCAGGCTCATGAGATATAGTCACTTGCCAGGGAGCTTGAGCACTTCACTTGTGTGTTACCGGACAAGTTTGTTGCCGGAGGCATTATTGCCAAACTTCCCCAATCATGGAGGAATTTTGCTACTTCTCTGAAGCACAAGATAAAAGAGTTCTCCGTGACAGATCTCATTGGGACTCTTGATGTGGAAGAGAAGGCGAGAGCAAAATACACACGTGCTCGAGGTACCGAGGGAGGTTCTAATGCCAACCTGGTACAGAAAAGGAACTTCTAGCCTCACAAGTTCAAGAATAAAGGCAAGTTTGACAACAAAGGAAAGTTCGATGGAAAGAACAAAGCCTCACAGTCCACCAGCTTCAAGAAGAAGACTGATAAGAGGAAAGGTGCTTGTCATGTGTGCGGTGATCCTATTCATTGGGATCCTGCTTGTCCCAACCTCTTTGACAAGCGCCAGCATGGAAAGGGCAGCAAGACTGCTAATGTTGTCATGGGCGACGTTGAGATGAAAGATGTTGGGTCAGAGGGACTCAAACAGTGCTGATGGGGAATGGCTCGCATGCTTCTGTTCATGGTGTTGGTACGGTCGATCTGAAGTTCACTTCGGGAAAGACCGTGCGCCTGAAGAACGTGCATCATGTTCCCTCAATAAATAAAAATCTTGTTAGCGGATCTCTTCTGTGTCGAGATGGCTACAAGATTGTATTTGGGTCCAATAAATTTGTAATTTCGAAGTATGGAACCTTTGTTGGTAAAGGCTATGAGTGCGGAGGCTTGTTCCGCTTATCTCTGTCAGACATTTGTAATAAAGTTGTTAATCATATTTACACGAATTTTGAATTAAATGTCTGGCACTCTCGTCTTTGTCATATTAATTTTGGTTGTATGACGCGGCTAGCCAAAATGAATTTAATCCCTGATTTCACGACTGTTAAGGGATCTAAGTGCCAAGTCTGCATGCAAGCTAAACAACCTCGCAAGTCACATACGACTGCAGAAATGAGAAATTTAACACCACTAGAGCTCATACATTCTGATCTTTGTGAGATGAATGCTGTGTTGACAAAAGGTGGACAGAAATATTTCATGACTTTGATCGATGACTCTACGAGATATTGTCATGTGTATCTTCTGAAATCAAAAGATGAGGCTTTGAGTTTCTTCAAAATGTATAAAGCTGAGGCAGAAAATCAACTTGATCGAAAGATTAAGAGGCTTAGGTCTGATCGTGGTGGAGAGTATTTTTCCAACGAGTTTGATTCCTTTTGTGCGGAACATGGCATAATTCATGAGAGGACGCCTCCCTACTCACCCCAGTCAAATGGAGTAGCCGAAAGAAAGAACCGTACTCTAACAGATTTGTGTTAACGCCATGTTAGACACATCGGGTCTCTCTAAGGAATGGTGGGGGGAGGCACTATTGACCGCGTGTCATGTCCTAAACCGAGTTCCCACAAAGAATAAATAAATTACTCCATTCGAAGAATGGGAGAAGAAAATATTAAAACTCTCTTACTTACATACTTGGGGTTGTTTGGCAAAGGTTAATATACCAATCCCCAAGAAGCGCAAGCTTGGACCAAAAACCATTGATTGTGTTTTTCTGGGCTATGCTTTTCATAGCATTGGTTATAGATTCTTGATAGTAAAATCTGAAGTGCCTGACATTCATGTCGGAACAATCATGGAGTCGACTGATGCGACTTTCTTTGAGGATATCTTTCCAATGAAGGATAAACCTAACTCATCAAATCCGGAGATACCTAGTTCATCTAATCAGGAATTTGCTACATTCTCTAAATCTACCATTTCAATTGAACACTCTGAAAGACCTAAGGAGGATGATAATGAAATTCCTAAACGGAGCAAGAGACAGAGGACTGCAAAGTTCTTTGGTGATAATTTCATTGTGTACCTTTTTTATGACACTCCCACTTCCATTTTAGAAGGTTATGCATCTCCTGATGCTGACTACTGGAAGGAAGCTGTTCATCGTGAGATGAATTCCATCTTAGCTAATGAAACATGGGAGATCACTAATCGTCCTTATGGGTGCAAACCTGTAGGATGTAATGTTGGAATTATGCCCTAGAGGCAATAATAAAGATGTTATTATTATAATTCTTGTTCATGATAATGTTTATATTCCATGCTAGAATTGTATTAAGCGGAAACTTTAATACTTGTGTGGTTTGTGAACAACACCGTGTCCCTAGTACGCCTCTATGGACTAGCTCATTGATCAATGATGGTTAAGGTTTCCTAACCATAGACATGAGTTGTCAATTGATAATGAGATCATATCATTGGAGAATGATATGATGGACAAACCCAAACTAAGCGAAGCAATTAGATCGTATCATCGTGTTCATCTTTGCGAAGCTTTTCCTATGTCAAATATTGTATTCCTTAGACCATGAGATAATACAACTCCCTGGTATCGGAAGAAAGCTTTGAGGTCATCAAACGTCATCCTATGAGAGGGTGATCATAAAGGTGTCTCTCAGGTGATCGGAAAGTATCTGTTGGGTTGTATGTATCGAGATGGAATTTGTCCCTCCCAAGTCAGAGAGATATACTTCGGGCCCACTCGGTAATCGATATCAACACCGCTTGCAAGCATGTGGTTAAGGAGTTAATCACAAACTGATATCGGATTACGGAACGAGTAAAGTACTTGCTGTGAACGAGATTGAACTAGGTATGACGGTACCGACGATCGAATCTCGGGCAAGTAAAATATCGCGAGACGAAGGGAATATATATATGGGATTGTTTGAATCCTGACATCGTGATTCATCTGATATGATCATCGATGAATGTGTGGGAGTCAATATGGGTGCCCAGACTCCGCTGTTGATTATTGATAGAAGATCATGTCTGCATATTCTCGAACCCGCAGGGTCACACACTTAACGTATCTCGACGCTAGGATAGATTGGATAATTGGTTTATGAATTTTTGTTCGGAGTCTCGGATGGGATCCGGGATATCACGAGAGGTTCCGGAATGGTCCGGAGAATAAGATTCATATAAGGCAATGCAGTTTTTGGAGTTCAGAATTGTTCCGGGTTAATCGGTATTGTACCGGAAGCTTCTAGAACCTTCCGGAAGGGGACCAACGTGGCCCCACCTTCCGGGAGGGGGCATGGGCCTATGAGGGAGTGTCCTGGCCGCATTGGGCCAGGGGCACAAGGCCCCATAGGGCCCAGCCGATCCTAGAGAGTTTAAATTCGTTTAAACTAGAGATAGGGTTTCTAGAAGGGGGAGAGTCCTTGCCCCCCACTTCTCCCTCCCTTGGCCGCCGGCCCAAGGCTTGGAGGAGGGGCAAGGGCTGGCCGCCCCCCCTCTATATATATAGGGCTGGTGCGCCCCCTCCCCCCTACACCTTGCCTCCAAACCCTAGTTGCCCTGCTACCCTTCCTCTCTCCCTCCCGACTGTTTGTAGGCGAAGCCCTGCTGCAGAAATTCTCCACCATATACAC
This sequence comes from Avena sativa, assembly GCA_916181665.1. Lineage (NCBI taxonomy): Eukaryota > Viridiplantae > Streptophyta > Magnoliopsida > Poales > Poaceae > Avena > Avena sativa. Next base: position 309,647,847 of record OV702284.1, on the reverse strand, counting down.
CACGCCGTCGTGTTGTAGATCCAATCTATCTCTCCACCATACTTGCTGGTCCGAGGAAGGAGGAGACGTCGAGGTGCTGCATGTGTGCATCTCACGGAGGCACCGCCACTTGTGGTGCTAGATCGGATCGGATCGCGAGGAGGAGAAGCGAGTACGACTACATCACCCACGTTCCGACGAACGTTCCGCTGTGCGAATCTTCAAGGGTATGAAGATCTAATCCAATCTCTCTTGTTGATTGCATCTCCTAGATTAGATCTTGGCTTTCCCTCTGTTCGCATCCGTAGAAAATTTTGATTTACTATGCCGCGAATCCCTTCAGTGGTATCAGAGCTAGATCTATGCGTAGATGTGTTTCACGAGTAGAACGCAACATGGTTGTTGCGGGCGTTGATGTTTTCTGTTGCAAGCCTCTTGTTTGTGTTCTTCTTATGACGCGGGATAGTGAGATTGAAGCGGTCCAGGCCAACCTTACGCGACGTCGTTCGCGAGACCGGCTCCACACTTGACGTGTGGCTTGTTCCACACATGCGGCTGGTGGATGTCAGTTTCTCTCACTATAGTTGTCATGGGATTAACACCGGAGTTTGGCAACCATAATATCACCGTTGTGGATTTCCGTAGGTAAGAATCGTTCTTAGCATCTACTCCCATAAGCCACGTAAAACATGCAACAACAAAGTAGAGGCGTCTAACTTGTTTTTGCAGGGAGTGTTTTCTGTGATATGGTATGGCCCAAGATGTGATGTGTATATTGTATGCGATGATCATGTTTTGTAATGTTTCACGACTTGCATGTCGATGAGTACACAACCGGCAGGAGCCATATGGTTGTCTTTATAATTGTGTATGACCTGCGAGTCAACTTCTTATACGCCATGTAATAGCTTTACTTTATCGCTAAGTAGTTAGAAATAGTTGTAGTTGCTATTCGTGGTGGAGGCAATCATGGTGGAGTGATGGAGATCATGCCGGAACGCACAAGATGGAGATCATTGCGCGAGGATTGGCTATACCATGTCACATAAAGTTATATGCATGTGATGTTTATCCCTTTATGTATCTTATTATGCTTAGATCGCGACGGTAGCATTATAAGATGATTCCTCACTTAAAGATCAAGATAAAAACTGTGTTCTCCCCAAGTATGCACCGTTGCGAAAGTTCGTCGTGTCCAAGCATCACGTGATGATCGGGTGCTATAGACTCTACGCTCACATACAACGGGTGCAAGCCAGTTTTGCACACGCAGAAATACTTGGGTCTAGCTTGACGAGCCTAGCATGTACAGACATGGCCTCGGAACACAAGAACCGAAAGGTTAAGCATGAGTCATATGAATGATATGATCGACACTTTGTTGTCCACCATTGAAACCACATCTCTTCTCGTGATGATCGGATTAGGTGTGGTGAATTTGGATCGTGTTCACTAAACAACTTGAGGGATGTTGAATTTAGTGGGAGTTCATCTAGTAATTTGATTAAGTTGAACTATTTATCATGAACATAGTCTAAATTGTACTTGCAAATACTGTAGATCACATGGCCAAGTCCAACTTCAACTTCAAACGTTTTTACTGAGAAGGAAAAGCTTAGAAACAATGGGTCTAATTTCACCAATTGGTTCCGCAATCTAAGAATCATTCTGTCTGGCGGACAAAAGGACTATGTCCTTGGAAAAGCGTTAGGTGACCCCCCTGCTGGAACTGCGCCGGCTGATGAGAAAGCTGTCTATCAGTCGCGTAAAGATGATTATGGTGTGATTAAGAGCACCATGTTGTTTGCTATGGAACCGGAGCTTCAAAATCGTTTTGAAGAGTATCCCGGGCCCTTTGAGATTCTCGAGGAGCTGAAAACAATGTTTCAGACTCAGGCCCGTTCTGAGAGATATGAGATCTCCGAGAAGTTCTTTAACTGCAAGATGGAGGAAGGGAGTTCCGTTAGTGAGCACGCCATTAAGATGACGGGCTACACTCAACGGCTTGAGCAACTGGAATGCACGATTCCAGAGGAGCTCAAGATTGACAGGGTTCTGCAATCACTCCCTCCCAGCTACAAAAGTTTTGTAGTGACTCATAATCAGATTGGTTCCACTGATACGATCACCGAGCTCTTCGCAAAGCTGAAGGCTGCGGAGGTGGACATCAAGAAGGATAATCATGTGTTGATGGTCAACAAACCCTCCTTTAAGAAAGGTAAGGGAGCAAAGAAACCCTTCAAGAAGGGCGGCGGCAAACGCAATGCCCCTGCTGAGAAGAAGCTCAAGTCTGGTCCTAAGCCGGACACTGAGTGCTTCTATTGCAAGGACAAGGGTCACTGGAAGCGCAACTGTCCGAAGTACTTAGCGGACAAGAAGACTGGCACCATCAAAGGTATAATTGATATACATGTTATTGATGTTTTACTTACTAGCCCTCGTTGTTGTGCCTGGGTATTTGATACCGGTTCAGTTGCTAATATTTGTAACTCGAAACAGGAGCTACGGAATAGACGGCGGCTTGCGAGGGATGAGGTGACGATGCGCGTTGGCAACGGATCAAGAGTTGATGTGATGGCCGTCGGCACGCTCTCCTTAGTTTTACCTTCGGGATTAGTTTTAAACCTTAATAAGTGTTATTATGTGCCTGCGTTGAGCATGAACATTATTTCTGGATCGTGTTTATTGCAAGACGGTTATTTATATATGAGTAACATCTTTTATGGTCATGCACCTCTTGTAAATGGTTTATTTCTTATAAATCTCGAAAGGGATGAAACACACATCCATAACATTGAGGCTAAGAGATGCAAAGTAGATAGTGATAATTCTACTTATTTGTGGCACTGTCGTCTAGGTCATATTGGTGTAAAGCGCATGAAGAAACTCCATTCTGATGGACTTTTGGAGTCTCTTGATTTTGAATCATTTGACACATGCGAACCATGCCTCATGGGCAAGATGATCAAAACCCCGTTCTCCGGTATGATGGAGCGAGCAACGGACTTGTTGGAAATCATACATACCGATGTATGCGGACCGATGAGTGTTTCGACGCGCGGTGGATATCGCTATTTCCTCACTTTTACCGATGACTTAAGTAGATATGGGTATATCTATTTAATGAAACATAAATCTGAAACATTTGAAAAGTTCAAGGAATTTCAGAATGAAGTGGAGAACCATCGTAACAGAAAGATTAAGTTTCTACGATCCGATCGTGGAGGTGAATATTTGAGTTATGATTTTCTCACGCATCTTAAAGCAAGTGGAATCGTTTCACAACTCACGCCACCCGGAACACCACAGCGCAATGGTGTGTCTGAACGCCGGAATCGAACCCTATTAGATATGGTCCGATCAATGATGTCTCTTACTGATTTGTCGTTATCATTTTGGGGTTATGCATTAGAAACCGCTGCATTCACTTTAAATAGGGCTCCATCTAAATCCGTTGAGACGACACCGTATGAACTGTGGTTTGGTGCTAAACCTAAGTTGTCGTTTCTTAAGGTTTGGGGATGCGAAGCTTACGTCAAGAAGTTGATGCCGGACAAGCTCGAACCCAAAGCGGAGAAATGCGTCTTCATAGGATACCCTAAGGAAACTATTGGGTATACCTTCTATCACAGAACCGAAGGCAAAGTGTTTGTCGCAAAGAACGGTTCCTTTCTTGAGAAGGAGTTTCTCTCGAAAGAAGTGAGTGGGAGGAAAGTAGAGCTAGACGAGGTTATTGAACCTTCTCTTGAATTGGAGAGTAGCGCAGCACCTGAAATTGTTCCAGTGCCGCCTGCACCAACAATAGAGGAAGCTAATGACAAGGATCATGAAGCTTCGGACGATGCTGCTACTGAACGTCGCAGGCCGACAAGGTCGCGTGCCCCTCCTGAGTGGTACGGCAACCCTGTCTTGACTGTCTTGTTAGTAGAAGACAGTGAACCTACGAACTATGAGGAAGCGATGATGAGCCCAGACTCTGAGAAATGGCTAGAAGCCATGAAATCCGAATTGGGATCCATGAGCGAAAACCAAGTATGGACTTTGGTGGACCCTCCTAGCGACCGAAAGGCCGTTGAGTGCAAATGGATCTTCAAGAAGAAAACGGACGCGGATGGTAATGTTACCGTCTATAAAGCACGGCTTGTCGCGAAAGGTTTTCGACAAGTTCAAGGTGTTGACTACGATGAGACTTTCTCTCCCGTAGCGATGTTTAAGTCCATTCGGATTTTATTAGAAATTGCTGCGTTTCATGATTATGAAATATGGCAGATGGATGTCAAGACTGCGTTCCTCAATGGCAACATTGATGAAGAGTTGTATATGATGCAACCTGAAGGTTTTGTCGATCCTAAGGATGCTAGTAAAGTATGCAAACTTCAGCGTTCCATTTATGGACTGAAGCAAGCATCTCGGAGTTGGAACCTTCGTTTTGATCAAGTGATCAAGAGCTTTGGATTTGTTCCAGATTGCTACGAAGCTTGTATCTACAATAAAGTGAGTGGGAGCTCGGTGACGTTTCTGGTACTATATGTGGATGACATATTGATTATCGGAAATGACATCAACATGCTTAACGATGTGAAGAGTTATTTGAACAAGTGTTTTTCAATGAAAGACCTAGGTGAAGCTGCTTATATATTGGGCATCAAAATCTATAGAGATAGACAAATACGCCTGATAGCTTTAAGCCAGAGTACATACCTAGACAAAGTTCTGAAAAGGTTCAGAATGGATAAGGCAAAGAAAGGTTCAGTGCCTATGTTGTCAGGTAAGATATTGAGCAAGGCTCAGTGTCCAGCTACGGTAAATGATAGGGAAGCTATGAGCAAGGTGCCTTATGCCTCGGCCATAGGTTCCATCATGTATGCCATGCTGTGTACTAGACCGGATGTGTCCAATGCTCTTAGTTTGACGAGCAGATATCAAAGTGATCCAGGAGTGGAACACTGGACAGCCGTGAAGAACATCCTAAAGTACCTAAATAGGACTAAAGAAATGTTCTTAGTCTATGGGGGTGATGAACAGCTTGTCGTAAAAGGTTACGTCGACGCTAGTTTTGACACCGACAAGGATGATTCCAAATCTCAGACAGGATACGTTTATATTTTGAATGGAGGAGCTGTGAGCTGGAGAAGCTGCAAGCAAAGCGTGATCGCGGGATCTACAGTGGAAGCGGAATACATGGCTGCTGCAGAAGCGTCAAGTGAAGGAGTTTGGATCAGAAACTTCATCACTGAGCTTGGCGTGGTTCCAAGTGCATTGGACCCACTGGAGATATTGTGTGACAACACTGGCGCCATAGCACTCGCTAAGGAACCAAGATATCATCCAAAGACCAAGCATATCAACCGCAAGTTTCATATAATCTGAGATTATATTGCAGATGGAGATCTGAAGATTATCAAAGTACATACAGATCTGAATGTCGCAGATCCATTGACTAAACCTCTTCCACGTGTAAAACATGATCAGCACCTCAGTGCCATGGGTGTGAGATTGTTGCCAAATGTAAACTAGATTATTGACTCTAGTGCAAGTGGGAGACTGTTGGAATTATGCCCTAGAGGCAATAATAAAGATGTTATTATTATAATTCTTGTTCATGATAATGTTTATATTCCATGCTAGAATTGTATTAAGCGGAAACTTTAATACTTGTGTGGTTTGTGAACAACACCGTGTCCCTAGTACGCCTCTATGGACTAGCTCATTGATCAATGATGGTTAAGGTTTCCTAACCATAGACATGAGTTGTCAATTGATAATGAGATCATATCATTGGAGAATGATATGATGGACAGACCCAAACTAAGCAAAGCAATTAGATCGTATCATCGTGTTCATCTTTGCGAAGCTTTTCCTATGTCAAATATTGTATTCCTTAGACCATGAGATAATACAACTCCCTGGTATCGGAAGAAAGCTTTGAGGTCATCAAACATCATCCTATGAGAGGGTGATCATAAAGGTGTCTCTCAGGTGATCAGAAAGTATCTGTTGGGTTGTATGTATCGAGATGGAATTTGTCCCTCCCAAGTCGGAGAGATATACTTCGGGCCCACTCGGTAATCGATATCAACACCGCTTGCAAGCATGTGGTTAAGGAGTTAATCACAAAGTGATATCGGATTACGGAACGAGTAAAGTACTTGTTGTGAACGAGATTGAACTAGGTATGACGGTACCGACGATCGAATCTCGGGCAAGTAAAATATCGCGAGACGAAGGGAATATATATATGGGATTGTTTGAATCCTGACATCGTGGTTCATCCGATATGATCATAGATGAATGTGTGGGAGTCAATATGGGTGCCCAGACTCCGCTGTTGATTATTGATAGAAGATCATGTCTGCATATTCTCGAACCCGTAGGGTCACACACTTAACATATCTCGACGCTAGGATAGATTGGATAATTGGTTTATGAATTTTTGTTCGGAGTCTCGGATGGGATCCGGGATATCACGAGAGGTTCCGGAATGGTCCGGAGAATAAGATTCATATAAGGCAATGCAGTTTTTGGAGTTCGGAATTGTTCCGGGTTAATCGGTATTGTACCGGAAGCTTCTAGAACCTTCCGGAAGGGGACCAACGTGGCCCCACCTTCTGGGAGGGGGCATGGGCCTATGAGGGAGTGTCCTGGCCGCATTGGGCCAGGGGCACAAGGCCCCATAGGGCCCAGCCGATCCTAGAGAGTTTAAATTCGTTTAAACTAGAGATAGGGTTTCTAGAAGGGGGAGAGTCCTTGCCCCCCACTTCTCCCTCCCTTGGCCGCCGGCCCAAGGCTTGGAGGAGGGGCAAGGGCTGGCCGCCCCCCCCTCTATATATAGAGGGCCGGTGCGCCCCCTCCCCCCTACACCTTGCCTCCAAACCCTAGTTGCCCTGCTACCCTTCCTCTCTCCCTCCTGACTGTTTGTAGGCGAAGCCCTGCTGCAGAAATTCTCCACCATATACACCACGCCGTCGTGTTGTAGATCCAATCTATCTCTCCACCATACTTGCTGGTCCGAGGAAGGAGGAGACGTCGAGGTGCTGCACGTGTGCATCTCACGGAGGCATCGCCACTTGTGGTGCTAGATCGGATCGGATCGCGAGGAGGAGAAGCGAGTACGACTACATCACCCACGTTCCGACGAACGTTCCGCTGTGCGAATCTTCAAGGGTATGAAGATCTAATCCAATCTCTCTCGTTGATTGCATCTCCTAGATTAGATCTTGGCTTTCCCTCTGTTCGCATCCGTAGAAAATTTTGATTTACTATGCCGCGAATCCCTTCCGGTAAATGGGTGTTTAAGAAGAAACTAAGGCCTGATGGTAGTATTGAGAAGTACAAGGCAAGGCTTGTGGACAAGGGTTATACCCAAAAGGAAGGTGAAGACTTCTTTGACACTTACTCACCTGTAGCAAGGTTGACCACCATTCGAGTACTACTTTCTTTGGCTGCCTCACACGATCTTCTCGTTCATCAAATGGATGTTAAGACGACTTTCCTAAATGGAGAGTTGGATGAGGAAATTTATATGGATCAGCCAGATGGTTTTGTAGTAAATGGTCAAGAAAGAAAAGTGTGCAAGCTACTGAAGTCTTTATATGGTCTTAAACAAGCACCTAAGCAGTGGCATGAAAAATTTGATAAAACCTTAACCGCTGCAGGCTTTGTTGTAAACGAAGATGACAAGTGTGTATACTATCGCCATGGTGGGGGCGAAGGAGTTATTCTATGTTTGTATGTTGATGACATACTGATCTTTGGGACCAACCTTACTGTAATTGAGGAGGTCAAGGGTTTCTTATCTCAGTCTTTTGAGATGAAGGATCTAGGAGTAGCTGATGTTATCTTGAACATCAAACTATTGAGAGATGATGATAGTGGGATCACACTGCTTCAGTCTCACTATGTGGACAAGATTTTGAGTCGCTTCCGGTATAGCGACTGCAAGTCTTCTCCAACCCCGTATGATCCTAGTGTACTACTTTAAAAGAATCGAGGCACCATTAGAGATCAATTGACATACTCTCAAATAATTGGCTCGCTTATGTACTTGGCTAGCGCGACAAGACCTGACATCGCGTTTGCTGTTAGCAAACTTAGTCGATTTGTTTCAAATCCTTGAGATGATCATTGTCAAGCTCTTGAAAGAGTCATGCGCTATCTAAAAGGCACTGCAAGCTATGGCATTCACTATACCGGGTATCCGAGGGTACTGGAGGGTTATAGTGATTCAAATTGGATATCTGATGTTGATCAGATAAAGGCCACAAGTGGATATGTGTTTACACTTGGTGGTGGCGCTGTTTCTTCGAAGTCTTGCAAGCAGACCATCTTAACGGGATCAACTATGGAAGCAGAACTCACAGCACTAGACACGGCCACTATTGAAGCAGAGTGGCTTCATGAACTCTTGATGGACTTACCTATGGTTGAAAAACCTATACCCGCAATTCCAATGAACTGTGATAATCAAACTGTGATTATTAAGGTGAACAGTTCTAAGGATAATATGAAGTCATCAAGACATGTGAAGAGGAGACTAAAATCGTCAGGAAAATGAGAAACTCTGAAGTTATTGCATTGGATTATATCCAAAGATCTAAGAACCTGGCAGATCCCTTCACAAAGGGACGATCATGCAATGTGATATAAAATGCATCGAAGGAGATGGGTATGAGACCCACACTATGAGTTTTCCACAGTGGCAAACCAATCTATGTGATCGGAGATCCCGTGAATTAGAATTGGGAGACAAGCTGTTGGTAGACTGAGAGGAAAGTATCCCTACTTTAATGAACACCACTCCATGAAGATGCAATATTTTCCTATTCCGCACGGCAGGTTAATTTTATCTTAATGTGTTCTAAATGGCTTAATCTTAAGCAGAAATGTTGTCCTGCAGAACATCTGTTGAAGAACACACCTATATGAGTCTGACTGTCTAACGTCGTAGTCTATGAGAGTTGAGTGCTCTCTAATAAACTCATGAAAGGCCATGGAGTATGACGCATAAGCTCCACCCGCGGGAAAGTACCACGGTAGCCCAGTATCGGTCAAGGCTTCGTGTGAAGCTAGGTTGTAGCAAACTTGCAGTTCAAGGCATAGTCCACTGTACAAGTCGCAACCTAGTGTAGCATAGAATTATATGTGGAAGTTCAACTTAACAGTCTCCACTACAGTACCGGTATATAAACAGTGTCTTGGAACCAAAGGCAAATTACATGTGCCTCTGGGATCTGGTGGGGGATTGTTGGAATTTTGGCCCAAATAGCCTAGCCCATTTTCCATTCCAATAATTCTGAAAATCCTAGAGGCCCATGTGGCCCATTCATGCATGGCAAGAGGTGGGACAAATGTTTAGTCCCACATTGTTAGTTGAAGGAGGTCTGTACCAACTTATAAGGGAGGCTCTCCTACCACTTGGTAAAAGGATGAGAACGAGAAGGAGAGAGTCCCACACGCGCGCTCCTCCTCCTCCGCCGCCCGCCTCGCCTCGCCTCGTCACGACGCGCGACGCGCACCGCGGGTTGCGGGTTGCGGGAATCGCTGAGCCGAGTTCTTTTTTGCCACGCATGAATGTTATATAAACGGGTGTGCAGAATTTGAACAGTTTGCTAATGGGTTTTAAATACGACTCAGTGGAGGCTTAATTCGAACTAAGTGGAGGCTGTTTGGCTTCGGACGCTGCCTGTTCGTTTCCTCTTCCGACGTCGCCTGTTCGCCTGTCTACCCGTGCCTATAAGAGCGGAAGGCCGCTCCTTTCCTCAAACATCTATCAGAACCATCGCCTCCAAGTTCCAGAGCACTGAGTTGCCAACAGTTCTTCTCCATCCCGTCTTGTGGCGTGCACCACGAGCCGGGACAGTAGGCCTCCGGAACCCCGCTGCTTTGAGTCCTGTACGGGATAAGGGCGATAAGGTTTTTGGGGAGCGCTATCGGCGCGACTACTGGCTTCATCACGGACTCCATCACGGATAGCGACGTCTTCCCCGACGAGGACTTCTTCCCCGACATCAGCACCCTCTTCCTCGACGACATGGCCAACGACGGTTCCAACGCCGGCGGTTCCTCTTCTGCTACTGCCGTGTATATCTTTTTTCTCAATCTTGTTTTGATCGTATCTAAAGTGTTACGCCTTGCAGTTTGTTTGGTTATATGCCTTAATATATATTCGCTATTTCACATGATTAGTATATTGCCTATTATTCTAATCATGTTTTATCTAGCGTTTTTTATAGATAATTCGTTTGGTAAATTGCTCTTTTATTCAACACATACAACAGTTTAGTCAAGTATGAACGAAATCAAAGTCTGCTGAAACAACAACACAAACAAGCCCAAGTGAAACAAAAAAAAGCGATACAACTCCCCCATGGGACAACAACGAACGGACTGCGTTGATAAGTAGTGGGCTACCACTACTAGTAGATCCTCCAACATGTGGTCCAACCGGTCTCTGTCATGATGCCTACACTAATGGTATCACCTGCAAGGAAGCCAAGAATTTGACACAGAGTTAGCCATGCTGTAAAAAGACACCCTTTGTTACCATTTTATATGTATAGTCCATATGACCTAGGTAGGTCATCGTCACAAACACTAACAACAAGAAGCACTTTATCCTACAAGTGCTTAGAAACGAGACGTGACTCCCCATCTCTGGACCTTATACTTTTGTAGTTTGGTTGGTCCACTTTGTGTGTTTTACCGAGAACATGTTTGATGGTCAACCTTATGCCTGACCTAATTGGTCAGCCATATAAATGCCTGCATGCGTGCTTGAAAAAAAACCATGTGAACCCAAGTTATTGATCATGTAGCGTCAGCAAAGATGGCAGAAGCGCTGACTATGAAAGAAGGGTTGGAACTTGCCAACAAGTGTGGGTGCAATGTGATTGTCGCTGAATCTGATTCATTGGAAACGATTGAAGCTTGTATTGGCAATGAAGCATGGTGGACGGAATCGGCTGTTGTTTATGCGGACTACGTGGATCTTGTCTCATCAATTGGAAGTGTTCATTTTCAGCATTGTTCGAGGGAAGCCAATAAAGCTGCACACGAGTTAGCTAGAGTTTCTTTCTGAAATAATTCTATTTTAATTGGGTCGATGAACCTCCTAGCTTCTTACTCCAATCCCTCTTGAATGATGTAACTCCTAGCTTCTTACTCCAATCCCTCTTGAATGATGTAACTGTTTGATGTTTTTGGGGCTGCAGGTTTCAAATGCACTCTTTTTCTTTATCAGGGTATCTAAGGGACTGGAAGATATAAAGCTACCAGCATGCGTAGTATATTATCTCTATCTCTACTATCTAAAAAGCACGAGAGGGTTCCGTTTTCTGCCTCTCCGCACTACGTCGCGCTTCCTTCGTCGACATCCTTCACCGCACGCGCAGGTTTCGCTCGTCGTCAATTTTGTGAGCCCTCATAAAGCTGGAAATAAATCCTCATGCCGCGTACACCGCACCGCAGGGCCTGCCCGTCCACATCGCCGCCTACCCAGTGCTCGCTGCCGCTTACCCAGCGCCCGTCGCCGCCGCGATGGTGGGCTGTGCATCGCCTCCAGGGTGAGCGCGACATGGATGCTGCTGCCGTGGGAACAGCGGGGTCTCCGGTTTAATTCTTCTATTTCTCTCCCGATCCCTTTGTGTAGTACAATTAGAGATGCGGGATCTAGGGTTAGCTTGCCGCCCCCAGGTGCATGGCATAGGACGTGGCAGAAGAGCAGGTCCGCCTCGAACAGCCAATGGATCCCGTCCCGCGCGACGGCGAGGATGAAGACCTAGCAGGGGCGTAGCGGCATGATCTCGCGGCCTTACCTTTTTGATTCGCCTCTATATATAGCCACTGTCAGTCAATCATTTGCTTACTTTCAGGCGGTGCCTCGCCGGCGGCAACGGACAGACTACGGGTGCCGCAGCCATGGTCGACGACGACAGACATGAGCCAAAATTCAGGTAACCAATTCCTCTCCTCTCACCTTCCATCCCTCTCTCCGATCGGCAACCATGAGCGGCAGACAACAGATCATGCGCGGAACATACTCACGTCCACGATTCAGGATTGACACGTGATGTGGTGGTACACAGATGCATCCAGGTAGCACTCAGCTATCTCTCTCACTTATCCATATACACACAGTAATGATATAGCAGATTGGCTTGAATTTATAGATTGGTAGACTGGTTTGAATTTTTATAGATTGGTAATTATATGCTTATCGATCAAGGAATTATGCTGCAATATTCTCATATTCTCTTCCAATAATTATTTGTACAAAGATACAAATTTCACAATACTAATGAGTCAATTTCACCACTGAACTAGCTATAAGGGATAATTTTCAGTCGGAGCTGCTTTTCAGGGGACTAAGAAAAGAAGAAGAAAACTGAACAAACAGCCGATAGCAAAACAACAATATACAGAAGAAAATTCAGGCTTCTTGTCAAGTCGCGTTCCCTTGGTCTTTGGAGTAGGTTGTGCACATTTGAATAGTCGGTGTTGTGCCATAGATGCGCTTCAGGTCTAGAGATTGGATATGCATGCGCTTCTTCAATAACAGGGATAGTTAACCGAACATGCAATGAGGAACAAACACACACAAAATTCAACTTGAATTTTTGCAATCTTCCAATCTTGTTTGCATAGCACTGTCGCGCCTGCGAATCCACATCGCCCACCTCTAGGAGCAGGAAGGCGCTGTCTCAAGGAGCCCTAGGTCCGGTCGGTGTCATCAGCGAGTAGTAGCTCAGCACATCCTCCACCATTCGTGGTTGACACGTCGTTAATGGTCGCCTCCATGAGGAAGGTCCTTGCGCCTAGGCCGTCCGTGGTGGCTGGCAGCAGTGCTCCCGCTTCCCGTCGTCTGGCCGTGACCGCCGCTGGCGCTCCGCCCTAGCCCCCATTTTTCTTTTCCTCTAGGAACTGTCACTGGCTCGATTGATTGATCAATGGAACTGACTTGGTTCGCCAGCTAGGTGTATGTGTATATCACATTGTATTTTAGAGTTACAAAAATCAATATACCTGTAAAGGGAGAAATAAGGCAAATTATAAAGCTATCAATGTACTCAGTGGCAAAAAATAAAAGACAAAGTAATGTGTGGCAAATTATAAAGGCCCAAAGTAATGTGTGGTAAATTATAAAATCTTCCATCGAATGTGGAGGCGGGGTCAGTGCACGAGTGGAAGCAGACAAGTGAGATGTTTTATATTTTTTCAATTTATGTTCAAAATATTATTTCTCGATTTCAATTTATGTTTGGTTATTTTTATCTGATAAAATGTTCAAAATATTATTTGTCCGATCGTTCTCCATGAATTGATCAACCCAGGATATATGCTTTAGAATGTGTTCGCTTCATTTACGTGGTAAAAAAGGTTTCTGAAGATGAGATGCTAATTTATGTTCAGAAAGAAAGACAAAACGATAGCATGGTTTTCTTTGGTTTCAGGTTTCAGATCCTCTCCGAGTTCATCAATTGCATGGATGTTTGTACCACCATTCAGCACTTGTCATGATGGTAAGCTTCTTTTGACTGGACGTACATTGCTTGCATTCCACCTTGCAAAGCTTAAGTTCTTGCCGCTTGAGGCAATGGTGATAAAAAAATGTGATTGAAAAGACTATTCTAAATAACTCGGCAACCTGCTACATGAGACCAGATAATTGTTCTGGTTAATGCAGTTGAGAGCAATGCAAGAGGGCCTTTCCGTTCCAATTCGATTATCTCCAAGAACATCCAGAGGTAGATACCGAAGCAGTATTTTCTTACACAATAAAGCTATGAACCTATGGCAGATACTGAAGCAGCATTGTCTTACATACTCTTCTAATTATATTTTTAGTAAGGAAAATTAACGAGTATGTAGTGCTCCATCCAACTTTTTTTTTATTTGCAATCCTGTGTGCCAACTAGGACTGATATTCTTATATTGACTCCTGCATGACTAAGATCTTTGTATTTGCGGTACATACAGTCAATCTAAGAATTCCTCTGATACTGCAAAAAGTAGAACTCCTCTGATAAAAATGTTGTTCTATGTTAGTGGATATAACATCTGTAAGTAGAACTGAATAGAATTAAATATTGCTCTTTGTCGTTCTTCACAAGACCTGCTTAGGATTGCTATTTGTTATTCTTACAATACTTGCTTAGAATTCCTATTTGTTGTCCTGAATAAGACCCGTGCACTAGCTCAGTTTCTCAATACCTAAGGGACAATATAATTTGCCGAGAGTAATCTGGCATGGGATTTCATATAATACTAATCAAGGGCATAGTTTAAGGCATGTTGTCCAGCCCAAGTAAGATACTTCAGTGTATTGTGGTAATATGATTTTACTTATCTGTAGCAAAGCTCTTCGTCATTCTCTTCCTTTTTATCTTTGGGGACTACTCTCTTGCAATACTCCAAGTGAGCATTTCAGACATGTGTGCACCTAGGTTTGTTGATTCACCCAAACCAGGTAGCAAATTGCTTGTCAAGGAACATATTTCACGCTGTGAGTATATGGTTAGAAATTCAAGCATCCCAAACATGGAAACACCCCCACATTTTGTTAGTCATTGCATACATGTAGATAACTTTTGTACAATCTTTACTTATGTGCAGTTGACAAAGATGGGTTTTTTGGAGTCATATCACAGCTGGATGAACACCAATTTTACTTGGACTATCTTACTGGAGCAGTATCAATTGAGTTGGCGAATGCAATATCCTTAAAACCATAGTTTCTTACTCCTCGTCTTGCCCAATATATTATTTTGTTGTTCCTTATTTCCTATATAGTTTCCCTTTGATACGTTCTACATTCATCCAAATAGTTTCTTAACAAGGAGTAATTTGCTTTGAGGTATTTTCTATTTTATGGTATTTTTTTGAAGGTTCATGTGAGAAGACATGGAAAGTTTATCACTATAGTGAGTCTTATAAGCGATAGTTAAGTTCAAGCTATAGGCTTTGGAAGTCTAGATGCAGTAATCTGTAAAGAAAAATCTGGATGAATTGGTGTTATTTGAAAATTTTAGTGCTTTATTAGAAAGTGCATGAATTTCTGGTCTCCATGGGGGGAAATTTATCTGGTGCCCAGTTTTGGCTTCTGAGTATAGCTCTTTGTTGTTTCTTGCGCTGAATTGCCTCTAAATTGTTAAGCATTATGTTGGCTTAATATAGAAAAGTGTTTTCCATAGAGAACACTTGAAGACATCTCAAATCTGTAAAATGATTGGGTTATGTTTTCTTTTGAGATGATTATTGGGCTATCTTTTTTTTGAGATTAACTTACTGGGCTATCTTAGTACTAGAGAAGTTAGTCATTTTTTTTGTTCCTAGAGAATACTCTTTCAATGATCTTCATGTAGCTTGAGTCTTATTATTGTTCAAAAATTATTATTACCTATGCATCTGTTGTTCAAAATTTTAAGGCACATACTCTGTTTGGTCCATTTTTATGTGATAAATATTGTATCGAAAGGATCCTCTTCGGGGCGGTATGCTGGAAAAGACAGTTTCCATGATACACAAGGATGATCCGAGAATCCCACCTTGTCTTGTTTCAGAATTCATGCTGATGCTCACTGGGAGAGAAAGGCTATTATGAAGATGTTGGAGAAATACAAAGTGTGGCAATGATTCAAGGATGGACACAAATCAAAATATTTGTCTCATGTACTGTATGCAAGATGTGTAATGATCAGGCCATTTAGTTCACTAGGGCTGCACCTATGCCATAATAATAACAATGCCCAACAGTAATAATACGCCCACCTTTTCCTAGAAAATACGAACTGGTTAGTTGTAGGATTTAGAGGATCTCACCAAGATTCAAGATAAATAATACACGCTAAAATGTTAAAGATGATGTGTGATAGTTATTGTCATGCTCTAACATAGCAGAAATGCAACATTTCGTAACATGGTTTGAGGATATACTTTACCATGCTGGAGTACTAAACCTACCAACAAATAGAAAATGGTTAAGCCAACTTCAATGTATTTGTCTCTTAATAGTAGTCTCTAATGGTGACGTACTACACAGAGGACAAAGCACAAATTTAATGCAAGCTAAAGTTGCATTTTACCATTGTTTCTAAAATATCTAACCCGACGCATGGTATATCAATAGTATAAATAAGAACTTAAATATATGTTCTTCCATGATGTAAATTTTTCTCCCCGTTGCAACGCACGGGCATGTTTCCTAGTATATTAAAAAAAAAGCCTTACATGTATCGTTCATGTTCGTCATTGTAAGACTTTCTAGTTTTTTTGGGAAATGCACGACATATTTTATTATTATTAGGTTCATTTATTTTAGTCTGAAACTAGTGTACTTTGAAGTATGTCAAAAGTCTTACATCAATGAACGGAGAAAGTACCTCTATTTTAGAAAAGAAGACATACTCTCTTCGATTCATATTAGTTGCCTTAGATCCATCTAAATATGCATCTAGTTAAGTTTTAGGACTAGATACATTTGTATCTAGAAAAATTTGAATCAATTAATATGGATTAAAGAATTTTTTAAATCAAACGACTTAATTTTTTTTTAGATCAACAGGGATTCATCCCGGTTCCATTCCAAAGAAATGAAACCACAGCCCGCGTTCCAGGTTCAGATAAAGAAAAAACTAAAGAGCAGAAACTGCAGGAAAAGGAAGCTAAAACTTCCAAACTAGACACTAAACAAAATCTACTTTTCCGGCACCCAGAAGTGGAGACCAAGGTTACTCAAAAGAGAGAGAGAGAGCTAGGACTAGTTTCATAACAGCAAAATACACCCAATCTGAGAAGGAAGAGGAGAACAGGCTAAACGAAAACAGATATTCCTCCGACTCAAATAACCACGTGGACCTCATCAGCAGACTCAGGGTGTGCCTCCAGGAACGCCAGAGTAGCACCCCCCCCCCCCCGTAGCACGACGATGCAGTGGTTTTCCAAGTAGAGATCCATGTTGGGAATATGCCCTAGAGGAAATCATGTATAATGAGTTTTCCCATTGTATTCATAAGAATATTAAGTAGTCCTTGTATAAACATCTGATGTGTATCATTGAATATGTGATTCGGTTGTGGAACTATGCATTCATGTTGTTTGTACTAAATATCCTTGGTCATTAAGGTTGTGCTGGACACACAACTTAGACCAATGTGAAAGTTGGCTTGATGACTCGGTTCCACTTGTCATGGGCATGGAGATGCTATTCCAACTTACACATATTCGACTAAAGAGTTTAGCGAGTCGGATTGGCCCATATTGAGGTACAACGAACAAGTTGTCATTTGTATATCTCAATCAATGTAATCCTTAGACCTGAGGTTGTTGCATAGTCCGAGTTGAGGATCACCGACTTAGGTTCTGTCAAACGCTGATCCGTAACTGGGCAGTTATAAAGGCAGGGTTCGGGTCGACTGAGAATCAAGCTGCGTGATGTGAATAACCAAGATGGGATTTTGCCCCTCCACTTGAAGAGATATTCTATGGGCCCTCTTGTGAGATTTGATTCGGAAAGCATGGCCATGCACGACTCGGTTAAGTGTTAACCGAGGCGATCGACTAAGAGTTAGTCGGGTGAATCACTTATCTCGGATCGAGAAGAGAGTCGGACTATTTAAGGGATGACATATATTCGCCTATAGTCTGACAAGGTATATCGTGAGGCAAAAGGGACTCGGACGCAAGTCGCATTGGAAAGGCAAGTCGTCATGACTCTTTGGTACTTGGGAGTCGGCACGTTCTGCTAGGAGCCGCTACCGACTGATCGATTGAGAGTCGGACTCCTATCGTGTCCAAGTAGCCATGAGCCTGCGGGGTCACACACTTAAGAGCGGGAGCAAGTTCGGATTGGATCTGAACATATAATCTGGTTGGGTTGGACCTAAACCTGATTAGGACTGAGTTAGTGAGTTGGACTCACGGTGACTAGTGTTATATGGGCTCTAGTGAATGGGTCGCGCGAGCAGAGCCCACGTTCACTCCCTATATATAGTGGGGCACCTTAACCCAGAAAGGTTAATCGTTGTTCGGTTAGGTCATTCCATGTGTTGGAAACCCTAGCTCCACAGCAGTCCTGCCGCCGTAACGAACCTAGCAGTTCGCCGCCGGTGCTCCTCCTTGTACGTGTGGATACCAGCAGAGGTGTTGTGCGATCAGCACCAGGACGATCGGATCGTGAGGACTGCACTGCATCAACTGACGCGCTTCATCAGTAATCCGCAACCGCGCGTCTAGTGGTAAACCTCGTGGCCTTCTACCTCAGCTAGTTCTTGGGATCAACACGTTAGAGGAATTTTTTTGTTTTATCTCCGCGTGGCCCAACAGTGGTATCAGAGCGATAGCTTCTGGTTTTAGGCTCGAGATCTCGCATATGTGATATGTGGTATGCTGTAGATGAGATCTATGTGCTGTTTTGGTGGTCGATTTATGAGATAGATCGGTTTTGTACGAAGTTGATTGGATCAACTGTACTCAGGGAATGGTAGATATGATTTCCATGATCATACTGCTGAGGTCGTGGAACGACATACCCCTACCGGTCGGCTTCCGCCATCGGGGTAGACTGTGACACGTAAATCCAGAAGCGGTGATCGAAGATCAAAGAGTTTGAACGAATCAGAACGATGGTCGGACCGCCGGCTTCGCCCTGTCATAGTGCCTTAGATGTTGTTGCGAGTTTCATAACGCCGGTAGATATTGTATCTATGCATAACTTGTTTTTGCAGGAAGTTGTGAATGGTATGGTTCATGTGCATGTGATGTATATGTGTAATCCATATGTGATCTGCGAATCATGGTTTATGTCAGCCGGCTGGAGCCTAGGTGCTGTCATTTTATTGTATAATGACCTGCGTGTCGGATTCTCTATGTAATTTACTTTACTAAGCTAGTGTAGCTGTTTGGAGAACCCGGAAGGCATGCAAGGCGTTGTACATGTCGGCGACATGGAGTAAGACGGCAAGTGACAAGAGTTGGCACGAGTCGGATTACAGGCTTTGTGGAGATGGAGATCGCCATGAAGAGAGCCATACCATTTCACATTATAATTGCTTTATTTTGTGTTATTGTTATGTCTTAGTTTTACCTCTATTAGATAGTCGGTAAAATTTAATCTTTCAAAGAAGGTCTAGTCGGTTTTCCTGCCAGTGTTTGCACCATCACAAGTCGGACATTTTTGGTAGTGGGCTCATAATATTGAGGTGCTGCCAATTCTTTCCGACTAGGTGGGTTCGAGTCGGACTCTTATTGCAGAAGCACTCGGTAAGCTAGACGGGTCTATCACAACGGTTGTGGGACTCGGGGAAAAGTCGGATGGGAGCTGGGGCATGTGATGCCACCCATCCAACAGGAGTCGCATGAGATGCGATTGACAAGGAGTTGTCTACCTAGATCACTTGGCGGCTAGTGGTGATGCTAAAGCTCACTAGCCGACTTGCTTATTTAGGATCCTGAATCACTAAGTAACCATCGGAGGGGTGTTGGTTCTAGTGGGAGCATAAAATATTAAAGTATTTAATATGCTTGCTCTTTTATGAATATATGTCTTAAGTGTTTTGCATATTTTCTGTTGTAGATCATGGCACCAAGTAGCAGTCACTCTCAGATATCCGGTTTTGCGTTGAGAACTATCCTTGAGAAAGATAAACTGAACGACAGTAATTTTACCAACTGGTATCGAAATCTGAGAATTGTTCTCAAACAAGAAAAGAAGGACCATGTCCTAGACAACCCACTTCCAGATGAGCCGAATGAGAATGCGACTGTCGCAGCCACCAATGCCTACCGTCAGGCTAAGGATGAGTCCACGGATATTAGTTTTCTTATGCTTGCTCACATGGAACCGGACTTGCAAAAGCAGTTCGAGCATGTTGAGGCCTACGATATGATCGAAAGCCTCAAAAGTATGTTCCAGGCTCAGGCGAAGACTGAGAGGTATCAAGTCTCTCAAGCTTTGCTGAGTTGCAAGCTTAAGGATGGTGATCCACTGAGTCCGCATGTGATCAAAATGGTTGGTTACGTGCAGTCTTTGGAGAGGCTTGGCTACCCCATTAGCGAAGAGTTCGCTACGGATATAATTCTAAACTCTCTTCCTAGTGCATATGGGCAGTTCATTTCGAACTACCACATGCATGGTATGGATAAGAAGCTCACTGAATTGCATGGGATGCTCAAGCAGGCAGAGGCGGATCTCAAGAAGGGCACCAGTCAAGTGTTGATGGTGCAGAATAAGGCTAAGTTCAAGAAGAGTTCTTGGACTAAGAAGAAGGCTAAGTCAGGAGGAAAGCAGGCTCCGGACCTGGTCCCAAGCGCTTCCTCAGGGACTAAGTCATCTCCTTCAGCCGGATCCACTTGCTTCTACTGCAAGGCGGATGGCCACTGGAAGAGGAACTGCAACAAGTACTTGGCCGATAAAGCCAAGACTGGAGGTATGACTTCCGACTCAGGTACACTTGTTTGCAATGTTATAGACATATATCTTGCTGATGCACCTAATAGTTCTTGGGTATATGATACCGGATCAGTTATTCACATCTGCAACTCGTTGCAGGGACTGGTAAGAACTAGGAGCGTAGCAAGAGGCGAGGTTGATATTCGAGTCGGCAACAAAGCAAGAGTTGCTGCGTTGGAAATCGGCACGATGCAACTTCATTTACCTTCCGGATTCATTATGGAACTGAATAATTGTTATTATGTTCCAGTGCTCAGTCGAAACATTATTTCTTCTTCATGTTTGATGAGGCAAGGCTATGAGTCGAATATCAAGAATAATGGTTGTTCTTTGTATTTGAATGATATGTTTCACGGCTTTGCACCCGTCCAGGACGGGTTATTTATTTTGAATCTTGATGGTGAGTCGGTTTATAACATAAATGTTAAAAGGTTGAAACCAAATGATCTGAATATGACTTACTTTTGGCACTGTCGGCTTGGTCATATAAGTTGGAAACGCATGAAGAAGCTCCATGATGATGGACTCCTAACTTCGTTCGACTTGGAGTCGTTCGAGACATGCGAATCTTGCCTACTCGGCAAAATGACCAAGACACCTTTTGCAAAGAGTTGCGAAAGGGCGTCCGACTTGTTGGGACTAGTACATAGTGATGTATGTGGACCAATGAGCAAGACAGCCAGGGGTGGTTATGAGTACTTCATTGCCTTCACTGATGATTTGAGTAGGTATGGATATATCTACTTGATGAAACATAAGTCGGAAGCCTTTGAAAAGTTCAAAGAATTCCAGAATGAAGCACAGAATCAACTCGGCAAGAAAACAAAGTTTCTTCGGTCGGACCGAGGAGGTGAGTACATGAGCCATGAGTTTGATGACCATCTGAAAAGTTGTGGAATAGTTCCTCAACTCACTCCGCCAGGAACACCGCAAAGGAACGGTGTTTCGGAAAGACGGAATCGGACCTTGTTGGACATGGTACGATCAATGATGAGTCGGACAGATCTGCCTTTATCATTTTGGGGTTATTTTCTAGAAGCAACGGTGTTCACACTAAACAGAGTACCATCAAAATCGGTAGAGAAGACACCGCATGAGATGTGGACAGGCAAAAAGCCAAGTTTGTCTTTTCTTAAGATTTGGGGTTGTGAAGCATATGTCAAGCGACTTCAGTCGGACAAGCTTACGGCCAAGTCGGATAAATGTATTTTCGTGGGGTATCCGAGGGAAACCTTGGGTTACTACTTCTACAACCGAGAAGAGGGCAAAGTGTTTGTCGCTCGGAACTGTGTCTTCCTTGAGAAAGAGTTTCTCAGTCGGGGAGTAAGTGGGAGCACGGTGCAGCTCGAAGAAATTCGAGAGGAACCGGCTAGTGGCGAGTCGGTAAAAACCTTGGAGGTTGAGCCGATCGTGGTAGCTGAGCCGGCAGCAGCACCTGTACTGCGAAGATCGGCGAGATTACGAAGTGTTCGTGATGTGTTACTGTTAGACAGTGATGAGCCGGCAAATTATTCGGAAGCGATGGTGGGATCTGATTCCGAGTCATGGCTTGGATCCATGAGATCCGAGTTAAAGTCCATGGATGAAAATCAAGTTTGGAACTTGGTTGATCTGCCAGACGGTGCAAGACCCGTCGAGTGCAAATGGGTCTTTAAGAAGAAAACTGATATGGATGGAAATGTTTCCGTCTATAAAGCACGCCTTTTCGCGAAGGGGTTCCGACAAGTTCAAGGAGTTGATTACGACGAGACTTTCTCGCCCGTAGCGATTCTTAAATCAGTTCGGATCATGTTAGCTATAGCGGCCTATTTCGACTATGAGATATGGCAGATGGATGTCAAAACGGCTTTCCTTAACGGAAATTTAACCGAGGACGTGTATATGATACAGCCCAAGGGTTTTGTCAATCCGGCTAATGCTGACAAGGTGTGCAAACTTCATAAATCCATTTATGGGTTGAAGCAAGCATCTCGGAGTTGGAATATTCTCTTTGATGAGGTAGTCAAATCGTTTGGCTTCATCAAGAGTGATCATGATTCTTGTTTATACAAGAAGTTTAGTGGGAACAAAGTAAATTTTCTAATCTTATATGTGGATGACATATTACTGATTGGAAATGATGTCCAGATGTTGCAAGAAACCAAGGAATCATTGGAAAGGAGTTTCTCAATGAAAGACTTGGGTGAGGCAACATACATCCTCGGAATCCGGATCTATAGAGATAGATCAAGGAGGCTCAATGGATTGAGTCAGAGTACTTATTTGGACAAAGTGTTGAAGAAGTTCAACATGGAATCGTCTAAGAAGGGGTTCTTACCGATGTCCCATGGTGTAAAACTTAGCAAGACTCAGTGTCCTTCGACAACTGATGAGCGAAGTCGGATGAGTGCGATTCCATATGCTTCTACAGTTGGATCCATCATGTACGCCATGATTTGTACTAGGCCGGATGTTTCCTATGCTCTAAGTGTTGTGAGCAGATACCAGGCTGATCCTGGAGAGATCCACTGGACAGCAGCTAAAAATATCCTAAAGTACTTAAGAAGGACTAAGGATATGTTCTTGGTTTATGGTGGTGAAGATGAACTCAGTGTAAACGGTTACACGGATGCGAGTTATCTTACCGACTCTGATGATTCTCGTTCGCAATCCGGATACGTGTTTATTATAAACGGAGGTGTTGTGATCTGGAAGAGTTCCAAGCAAGAGACTCTGTCTGCGTCTACAATAGAGGCTGAGTATATTGCCGCCTCAGAGGCAGCAAAGGAAGCTGTTTGGATGAGGAATTTCCTCATGGATCTTGGTGTGGTTCAGGGCTCGTCCAATCCGTTGGACGTGTATTGTGACAACAATGGTGCTATTGCACAAGCCAAGGAACCTAGACAGCACCAGAAGAACAAGAACATACTCATGCGGTACCACCTGATTCGCCAGTTCGTGGATCAGGGTGATATCAAGTTATGCAAGGTACACACGGATGCAAATATTGCGGATCCGTTGACAAATCCGTTACCCCAGCCGAAGCATGAGGCGCACCTGAGAGCCATGGGCATTAGATGCTTAGACATGTGATGTCGAAAGATTGACTCTAGTGCAAGTGGGAGACTATTGGGAATATGCCTTAGAGGCAATCATGTATAATGAGTTTTCCCATTGTATTCATAAGAATATTAAGTAGTCCTTGTATAAACATCTGATGTGTATCATTAAATATGTGATTCGGTTGTGGAACTATGCATTCATGTTGTTTGTACTAAATATCCTTGGTCATTGAGGTTGTGCTGGACACACAACTTAGACCAATGTGAAAGTTGGCTTGATGACTCGGTTCCACTTGTCATGGGCATGGAGATGCTATTCCAACTTACACAGATTCGACTAAAGAGTTTAGCGAGTCGGATTGACCCATATTGAGGTACAACGAACAAGTTGTCATTTGTATATCTCAATCAATGTAATCCTTAGACCTAAGGTTGTTGCATAGTCCGAGTTGAGGATCACCGACTTAGGTTCTATCAAACGCTGATCCGTAACTGGGCAGTTATAAAGGCAGGGTTCGGGTCGACTGAGAATCAATCTGCGTGATGTGAATAACCAAGATGGGATTTCGCCCCTCCACTTGGAGAGATATTCTCTGGGCCCTCTTATGAGATATGATTCAGAAAGCATGGCCATGCACGACTCGGTTAAGTGTTAACCGAGGCGATCGACTAAGAGTTAGTCGGGTGAATCACTTATCTCGGATCAAGAAGAGAGTCGGACTATTTAAGGGATGACATATATTCGCCTATAGTCTGACAAGGTATATCGTGAGGCAAAAGGGACTCGGACACAAGTCGCATTGGAAAGGCAAGTCGTCATGACTCTTTGGTACTTGGGAGTCGGCACGTTCTGCTAGGAGCCGCTACCGACTGATTGATTGAGAGTCGGACTCCTATCGTGTCCAAGTAGCCATGAGCCTGCGGGGTCACACACTTAAGAGCGGGAGCAAGTTCAGATTGGATCTGAACATATAATCTGGTTGGGTTGGACCTAAACCTGATTAGGACTGAGTTAGTGAGTTGGACTCACGGTGACTAGTGTTATATGGGCTCTAGTGAATGGGTCGCGCGAGCAGAGCCCACGTTCACTCCCTATATATAGTGGAGCACCTTAACCTAGAAAGGTTAATCGTTGTTCGGTTAGGTCATTCCATGTGTTGGAAACCCTAGCTCCACAGCAGTCCTGCCGCCGTAATGAACCTAGCAGTTCGCCGCCGGTGCTCCTCCTTGTACGTGTGGATACCAGCAGAGGTGTTGTGCGATCAGCACCAGGACGATCGGATCGTGAGGACTGCACTGCATCAAATGACGCGCTTCATCAGTAATCCGCAACCGCGCGTCTAGTGGTAAACCTCGTGGCCTTCTACCTCAGCTAGTTCTTGGGATCACCACGTTAGAGGAAATTTTTTGTTTTATCTCCGCGTGGCCCAACAATCCACTCAAAGCCATTGCAGATCAGGCTGCCATGAGCTCCAGTGGGTTCTTTAGCCTATTTATCACCCATTCCATGAACAGAGTGATCATCCCCCCTCCAGCTCTTTGAATGGGATCTTCCAATTCCTTAGATAGGATAGAACCAGTCGCCACACCTGTTTCATATTAATCCAAGGGGTATGGTTAAACACTATATTATTTCTATTATTCCAGATACTCCAAAGCACTGCAGCAGAAACCACATTAAAATGTAAATGTTTCTTACTAGCAAGCCATCTCAAAGCAATGGATTCAAAATTATCAACTAGAATTCCAAAGATGTCCTGAACCTCAGCCCAGATCATCTTGGAAACCACACATTCAAAAAATAAATGCTCAACAAATTCAAATTCTTTACAAAGAGTACACTCCAAAGGTTTTGGAATACCCCTATCTCTAAGGTTGTCTCTTGTGAGAATTTTATTCTGAGAGAAAAGCCATACAAAAATATGAATCCTAGGGGGACTTTAAGCTTCCAAACCGCAGGTAAATAAAGAGGGGTCAGTCCTCTAAAGTTTACCAAAGCATACATAGATCTTGATGAGTAAACCCCCTTAGACTCATACTGCCAGATTAGTTGATCCTCTTCATCTGTCAAGGAGACAGATTGGACAATGCCTAAAATTTCCTGCCACTAGACCATCATCTGGTCAGTGAAATTTCTTCTAAAGTTACATCTAAGATGACTACCATCCCAAAGATCAGCTATAGTTTTGGTTTGCTGGTTGGAAACTAAATAAACTTCCCAATACTGGGTAGCTAGAGTAGAATTACCAAACCAGACATCCTCCCAAAATTTAACAGATTTACCATTACCTACCTGCCACTTTTAGCCTACTTATACAGCTCTAGAAGCCCGCATCACCCCTTTCCAAAAAGTAGAAGGATGAACATCATGGCAACAGAGAATATTAGGGTTTTTAGTTCTATATTTAGCATCTATAATTTTCCTCCAGAGTGTCCCTTCACCCTGGATGTACCTTTTAACCCAAGACCCTAGTAGACACAAATTAAGGTCTTGCAAATTTGGAATCCCCAAACCTCCAAACTCTTTTTTCATACAGACTGAAGCCCAATTAGCAAGGTGGATTTTATGTCTATCCTCTTCATCATTCCAGAAAAAAATAGCCATATGAGAATCTAACAGTTTAATAGCCCACTTAGGGAATTTAAAAAAAGATAGCAAATAAATAGGGATGCTTGATAAGCAAGCCTGAATCAAGACTCTTTTAGCAGCATAAGAAAGGAATTTACCTCTCCAGCCAGTGATCCTTTTAAGAAGGTTTTCTATTAAAGGCTGAAGATCCTCTCTCCTCAACTTATCAAAATGCAGATGGATTCCTAAATATTTAACAGGGAAACTACCTTTAACACACTCAAAAATGTCTAGAAAATGTCTAACCTCATCATCATCTAAGTTGATTGGAATGAGTTTACTTTTGTGGTAGTTAATCCTCATCCTAGAAATTTGTTCAAAACAAGTGAGGATCCACTTGAGATTAATGGCACCTACTCTATCAGGTTTTAGAAAAAGTAAAGTGTCATCATACTGCAAGCAACTAACACCCCTAGGCACAAAATTAGGACAAAGACCCACTATAGCTCCACAAACAGAGCCTTTAGCTAACATTCTAGAGAAAACATCAATCATGATGTTAAATAGCAAGAGGGCAATGGGGTCACCTTGTCTAAGCCCTTTTCCAGTCAGAAAAAAATCACTCTCAAAATCATTTACTTTGACCCCTATGGACCCCCCTAGAGAGATTTGTCTAATGAATCTAATGAAAATAGGACAAAAACCTCTAAGTTCTAAGATTTCAAACAAAAAATCAAGATTAACTCTATCATAAGCCTTCCCATAATCTATCTTAAGGACAAGCCCTTCACTTTTATTTCTGTGCACCTCATGAATGATCTCATGGGCAGTCACCACACTTTCTAAAATGAATCTACCTCTAATCTATTCGTCAGAACCTTAGTAAAGATTTTAAAGGAGCAATTCAACAGACTAATAGGCCTAAATTTCTTCATGGTTTTAGCATCATTCTCTTTGGGAATCAAAGTAATCATGGCAAAATTTAATCTAAAAATATCAAGATGATCCTCATGCCATGAATTAAACATGGATAGCAGATCAACTTTAATAATACCCCAAAATGATTGGTAAAACAAAAAAGAAAGACCATCAGGTCCAGGAGCACCTTCAACATAGGAGACAAAGACTGCTAACCTAACTTCCTCTTCAGTAAAAGGAGCACCCATGCCAAGATTTTCCTCATCGCTAATTTTCTCTTCCTCAGAGAAAAAATCATGTTTGAGCC
The DNA here is from genome assembly GCA_916181665.1 of Avena sativa. Taxonomy (NCBI): domain Eukaryota; kingdom Viridiplantae; phylum Streptophyta; class Magnoliopsida; order Poales; family Poaceae; genus Avena; species Avena sativa. Next base: position 309,620,590 of record OV702284.1, on the reverse strand, counting down.
TTAAATCAGGCCTAGGTTTCCAGGCAAAAAGCTCTTTATAATAATCCATAGCAATTTTAATCATACCACTAACCTCTGTAACTGGGCCATCTGGCCCTTCCAGGACAGAAATTAACTTTTTCCTCCTTCTCTGATTAGCTACATCATGAAAATAGGCAGTATTCCTATCACCCTCTAAGATGTTCCTATCCCTAGACCTCTGCCTGGCTTTGGTTTCTTCCATAAACCAGTAAGTCTGGAGTTCTTTAAAAATCCAAACTAATCTATTCCTCTCTACATCAAAAAGCACTTGAATCTCTTCTTTAATATCTAAAAAGTCATATTTCTCCATTAGATAATAATAAAGGAAGGAGCATTTCTTGTAGTACCTACACTTTTGGACGATTTTGTCTCTGAAGTTGGAGCAAATTACAGAGCATGCCACCGCTAATCTATATCTATACCACCGGTAAGTCAAAAGAAAACTCTTCGTTTCTTTTTTTTCTGAAAAAAAAGAAGAAACTAGCACGTAGGCGACGGTACCAAATCCAGAGCGAAAGAACCGATTTCAAATTAAGGAACCGATTTATCCAGCTCACTTTCTTTCCCCTCATGATTTCCAAATACTAAAACAGAACGTGTCTACCTATGTGTGTCAGCAACTCACCGCTCCATGCATGCATGTACGTAAAAAACAATCGCTGTTGTTTCTCCTAGCAACGATGTGGGCAATATAATCAAATCAAGGAGCATCGACAGTGGATCAAGGTTTTTCTTCTCATTGGCAAAAAAATATCCCTCCAAATCCCATCTGATTCATACCAAAGGTACATGCTCGGGGCGGCGAGGAAGATGGGGGCGGTATGGCAACACACGTATGGCCCGGTAGCTGAGTACATGTATATGGAAAGGCTAGGAGGACTACAAACTTTCTTATGATTTTTGGGGTGGATTCGTGATGAATTTGGGAGGTAGTACATGGCTCCTTGGCGGTGACCGAGGCATCGGCCAACTCTATTTTTAAGAAATCCGTCATAGCTTTTTAATTTTATATTTTGGTTATTTGTTTGTATATTTTTACTCCTAACGCAACTGGAACGGCCATGGGATAGCAATGGTGATCTAAAGGTTGTTAAGAGGCTGTTCGAGATCGATCTCCCGCATATTTTTAGGTCTCTTTGGCCATAATGAATATGTGTTTACTCAGAGAAAAGGTATATAAGTTAATAAATATATGTTTACTTAGAGAAAAGATATATAAGCATATTGTTTTCTTTCCGCTACAACGTGCGGGCATTTTGCTAGTTTTTCCTAATAGCAGACTCAATATTAATACTCCACCCCTTAGCTAATTTTCTAAAATATCTAACTTTACCTTGCCAAATATTCAGAGGATTAGCACTATTAATCCTGAGAGACCAGGCCTTACTAACAATATCTTTAAAATCAGACATAGCTAACCACCACTTCTCAAACCTAAATCTGGAGGCCAAACGACTTAATCTTTGACCATACCACATGCGCTGAATTGAATCAAACTGTCGGCCGGATGGACGCATCGCAGTTAACGGGAACGAACCGAGGCCGAATATAGTATTATTTCAACCGTCCACTGTACTTTTTTAGATTCGACCGTCCACTGTACTTGATTGGGCATCAATCCATACAAGCATGCATGGGATGGATCAACGGCGTCACGGACAACTTGTAGTAGAGAACTCCATTTCGAAAGAAAAATTAAAGGAGAACTGTTCCAACCGTCCACCACCGTAGCTTGCTTGCGCAATCGACCCATCATCCATACAGGCATGGGACGAATACACGTCAAGGACGTACGCACGTTACAGCAGGACGATCACCACAGAAGTTGGTCGACGGTATGGCAAGTTTTGATCAGTCAATCGGTATCGCCATGTAGTGCGAGTGCATTCTTTTTAATTATTGTTCATGGTGAATTTAATGGAGCGCAGAGCTTCAGGCTAGTTATAGTAACATATACTTCGTACATGTACATGCTGTACCAATTAGGTATTTTAGTAATTCTGGCTTGTCCCCAAGTCGGCGCTCGAGGGAAATGTGCACGCAACTGTGCGATTGCTAGTGAGGCGGACAGGTCACTTGAAACTGGTTGAAACAGACTGCCCGCTCTAGTTGTTTGTTAGGGCTGCTCTCTTGGATCTCAAGGCATGGTGACTGCCAAACTGACCATATACCATACCATGTCACTTGTGCAATGGAGCGACTGTTGAGTTGTTAGAAAAATTCTTCTCAGATAGACCAGATCATCATGTTTCTTATGCAATGGTGACATAATGTGATACAACCAAGCACTCTGAACATGAGCTAGTTGCCCCCGTTGTAAAAAGTTACACTCTTTTGCAAACTCATCAAACAATTGTATTGGTTCAGTTAAAAAGTTATACTGTTTTGCAAACTCATCAAACAATTGTATTGGTTCAGTTGTACTTGCAGACGCGGTCAAGAATTTCTGTAATATTATCTCACATGTGCATTCTATTTCACTGAGTTGGTTTCACTAGTGGAAACGAGGCTTTTTGTTGATCCCAGAAAAGGGCTTTAACACTGGTTCTTCTACGAACCGGTGTTAAAGGGGGGGAGGGGAGGGGGGCGTACCAGCGTGGCCCGTGCGGCAAAAAGGAACCCCCCCTTTAACACCGGTTCGTGGCACAAACCGGTGTTAAAGGACCCTGCACCAGTAGCCCGCGCAGCCCCCCCTTTAACACCGGTTCGTGGCTTGAACCGATGTTAAAGGGGGGGCTATATAAGACACCGCAGCCCACACCCATTCTTCCATTTTTTCACTATCTCATTTTGGAGCCTAGCAAGAGGGTGTGAAGAGTGCTAGTTTGTGTTTTTTCATATGCACAAGAGGTGTTCGGTGAAATGCCCGAGAGCTCAAAATAAGTTTTCTCGTTGCTCTTTCCTTCTCGGTCGAGGTCGGCAACTATCCTTTCATGTGTCATTGATGTACTATATATATATAAATGGTCATCTCCCTATTAATTTTTGATATATACTACATATTAATGCAGATGAACCGGCAATGGATGTATGGTGACCGCCGCACTTCCGAGTACATTACGGGCCTCCAAAATTTCATCGTTGTGGCTAATGCAAACCGTGGTCACAATGGTTTTATGTGTTGTCCGTGTGTTCACTGTCAGAACAAGAAAGACTACTCAAATACCAGAACCATTCACGCCCACCTGCTTCGATCCGGTTTCATGCCCAGCTATAATTGTTGGACCAAGCACGGAGAAGAAGGGGTTGTGATGGAAGACAACAAAGAAGAAGAGGATGATGCCAACTATCATAATATGTATCCTGAATATGATGATATTGCAACGGGGGTAGATAATGAAGATCAAGAGGCAGCAGATGGGCCCGCTGATGACGATCTTGGTCGGGCCATTACTGATGCAAAGGAAGAATGTGAAACTTAAAAGGAGAAGGAGAAGCTGGAGCAGATGTTAAAGGATCACAAAACATTGTTGTATCCAACTTGCGAAGATGGCCATAAAAAGCTAGGTACCACACTGGATTTGCTGCAATGGAAGGCAGAGAACGGTGTGACTGACAGCGCATTTTCAAAGTTGTTGGTAAAAATGAAGAATCTTCTTCCAAGAAATAATGAGTTGCCCGACAGTACATACCAAGCAAAGAAGGTTGTCTGCCCTCTAGGATTAGACGTGCAGAAGATACATGTCTGCATTAATGACTGCATCCTCTACCGCGGTGAGAAGTACGAGAATTTGGATGCATACCCGGTATGCACTGCACTGCGGTATAAGATCATACGAGACGATCCTGGCGATGTTGAGGGCGAGGCCCCTAGGAAGAAGGTTCCTGCCAAGGTTATGTGGTATGCTCCTATAATACCACGGTTAAAACGTCTCTTTAGAAATAAAGCGCATGCCAAGTTGTTGCGATGGCACATGGAAGACCGTAAGAAAGACGCGATGTTGAGACACCCCGCTGATGGGTCACAGTGGAGAAAAGTCGAGCGGGAGTACCCGGACTTCGCACGTTACGCAAGGAACTTAAGGTTTGGTCTAAGTACAGACGGCATGAATCCTTTTGGTGAGCAGAGCTGCAGTCACAGCACCTGGCCTGTGACTCTATGTATCTATAATCTTCCTCCTTGGTTGTGTATGAAGAGGAAGTTTATTATGATGCCAGTGCACATCCAAGGCCCGAGGCAACCCGACAACGACATTGATGTGTACCTAAGGCCATTAGTTGAAGAACTTTTACAGTTGTGGGCTAAACCAGGTGTACGTATGTGGGATGAGCACAAAGGGGAGCCATTTGACCTACGAGCATTGCTTTTCGTAACCATCAATGATTGTCCTGCTCTTAGTAACATTTCAGGACAGACAAACAAGGGATACAATGCATGCACACACTATTTAGATGAGACTGAAAGTGTATATTTGGATAAATGTAAGAAGGTTGTGTACATAGGGTATCGCCGATTTCTTCCGAATCTGCATCCAGTAAGAAAGAAAGGCAACCATTTCAAACGTCTGGCAGAACCCCGGAGGAAGCCTATCCTCCGTACCGGTGAGGAGGTATTTGGTATGGTCAAGGACCTAGAAGTAATCTTTGGAAAAGGTCCTGGCAGTCTATCTGTTCGGAATGACGATGCCGGACACGCGCCCATGTGGAAGAAGCAATCTATATTTTGGGACCTACCCTATTGGAAAGTCTTAGAGGTCCGCTCTTCAATCGACATGATGCACGTGACGAAGAATGTTTGCGTGAACCTGATAGGCTTCCTAGGAGTGTATGGGAAGACAAAATATACACCGGAAGCATGGCAGGACCAACAACGTCTGAAAGACCCTGAAGAGCCTATGCATCCTGAGAACGCGAAGGGTAAATGATGCCACTTAACTCCTGCCAGCTACGCTCTTACCAAAGCAGAGAAGGAAATCTTTTTTGAATGTTTGAGCAGTATCAAGGTCCCGTCTGGCTTCTCGTCGAATATAAAGGGAATAATAAATATGGCAGAGAAAAAATTCCAAAACCTGAAGTCTCATGACTGCCACGTGATTATGACACAATTGCTTCCGATTGCATTAAGGGGGCTTCTACCTGAAAATGTTCGAGTACCCATTGTGAAGCTATGTGCATTCCTCAATGCAATATCTCAGAAGGTAATCGATCCAGAAAGCCTACCAGGGTTATAGACAGATGTGGCCCAATGTCTTGTCAGCTTTGAGTTGGTGTTCCCACCATCCTTATTCAATATTATGACGCATCTCCTGGTTCACCTAGTAGAAGAGATTGCCATTCTCGGTCCTGTATTTCTACACAATATGTTCCCCTTTGAGAGGTACATGGGAGTCTTAAAGAAATATGTTCATAACCGTGCTAGGCCAGAAGGAAGCATCTCCAAGGGCTATGTAACAGAGGAGGTCATTGAGTTCTGTGTTGATTTTATTCCTGACCTTAAGGCGATTGGAGTTCCAGAATCACGACATGAGGGGAGACTGCGTGGAAAAGGCACCCTAGGATGTAAAGCAATGATATGTAGGGACGGGCATTCTCTCAATCAAGCACACTACACGGTTTTACAAAGATCTATCTTGGTTGCCCCGTATATCAATGAACACAAGAATTTAATACGCCTCAAACACCCGGGGCAGTCTGATGAATGGATTATAAGTGAACACATGTCGAGTTTTGGCGGTTGGCTGCAAAGACTTCTCACGAATAACACCACTGTTGGGGATCAGTTGTACTTGTTGGCCAGGACATCATCTTCGACTGTATGTACTTTCCAAGGGTACGAGATAAATGGGAATACATTTTACATGATAGGCCAAGATAAAAAGAGCACCAACCAAAATAGTGGTGTCCGCTTCGATGCAGCAGAAGACAATGGGCAAAAGACCACGTATTATGGGTTCATAGAGGAGATATGGGAACTTGACTATGGACCTAATTTTAAGGTCCCCTTGTTTCGATGCAAATGGGTCAAGCTAACAGGAGGAGGGGTTGAGGTAGACAAGAAGTACGGAATGACAACGGTGGATCTCAACAATCTTATGAAGGTAGACAAGAACTTAGACGAACCATTCGTCCTAGACAATGATGTGGCTCAGGTTTTCTATGTGAAGGACATGTCCTCCAGACCAAAAAAAGAAAAAATATGCAAACAAATACATCATATGATGAGCCAAAGCGTCACATAGTTCTTTCAGGAAAAAGAAACATCGTGGGAATCGAGGACAAGACAGACATGTCAGAAGATTATAATAAATTTGATGAAATTCCGCCCTTCACAGTGAAAACTGACCCAAGCATTCCGTTAAGTAAAGAAGATGCTCCATGGTTACGTCTGAAGCGATCATAAGGAAGGACATATGCCAAGAAGTTCATGCTCATATTATGTAACTCTATTTCATGTCTTTCGCGGTTTGTGGCTTGACCGAAGGATATCTTTTGCGGTTTGTGGATTGACCGGGACTATATATAGGGGGACCAGTTTTGTAGTCTCAGTTTTTAATATTAATAAATGTCTTGAGTGTTAGTCTTGTTTTGTGGCTAGACCGGGACTATGAGAAGAAGTTGTCCCGATTCGTACTTACCATTAAGATCCGATCTCCAAACGCGCGCGGTCACATATTAGAGAGTGCCTCTATGACCAGTTTCTTGGAGATGCCGGAGGACTGGGCTCCGTCGGCATCTCCCTGAAACTGGCCGTAGTGGTGTCTCTACTCTCGAAAACCATCTTGCAGCTTGTAACTTCTCTAACTAGATCAATACACCTGGGAGCTAACTAATTTCACATATTAGGGAGTGCCTCTATGACCAGTTTCTCGGAGATGCCTGAGGACTGGGCTCCGTCGGCATCTCCCTGAAACTGGCCGTAGTGGTGTCCCTGCTCTCGAAAACCATCTTGCAGCTTGTAACTTCTCTAACTAGATCAATACACCTGGGAGCTAACTAATTTCACATATTAGGGAGTGCCTCTATGAACAGTTTCTCGGAGATGCCGGAGGACTGGGCTCCGTCGGCATCTCCCTGAAACTGGCCGTAGTGGTGTCCCTGCTCTCGAAAACCATCTTGGGGATGCCTCAAACTGGCTGGAGGACTGGACTCACAAGGATGCCTATTTATAGTACAAGCAGCTCGGCATAGTGTCGACACTTACGAAATAATATCGACACTCACCCCTATTATTAGTGCTGACTCATGTTTTGTCCCGGTTGGTGTCTCCTACCGGGACTAAAGGTTAATCTTTAGTCTCGGATGGTGACACCATCCGGGACAAGGTACATGTTGCACGACATAATGTCGACACTCACCCCTATCATTAGTGCTGCCTGGCCCAGCCTGAAATCCCTCCAACCGTCCCATTTTTAGAACAATGTCATATTTCTTCTGTTAACAGTATATGTATTAAATGAGCCATTTTTCTTCCTTCTATTTCTTCCCTCCATTTTTCTTCCCGCCATTTTTTCCCGCCATTTTTTTCCCGCCATTTTTCTTCCCGCCATTTTTCTTTCCGCCATTTTTTCTCGCCAGTTCTTCCCTCCAGTTCTTCCCGCCAGTTCTTCACTATATATATATGTAGGGTTGGCCTCCATTGTCATTGCACATCTCTAGACTCATATCTGCAACCTCATCACTCTTTCTCATGGCTTCCACCGTAGCACTAACCCCCAGGGAGGCAGAGGCGCTTTGCGCCTCGAACTACCCCTGTCCGCCAGGCTACTGTGTCCCCGTCGGCTGGATGCTGAGCGCCGAAGGCGTGCCGGTTCCTCCTGTCCCTCTAGGTGTGGCGTACCGGATGGCCATCACGAACCACTACTACTTCGAGCTCACGCCGGAGCAGCGGAGGAATCCCAGATGGCATCCCGACTATTTCCCTACTTGGGAAGCCTTCTTCGTGGATCGGCGTGAGAGGGCGCTCGCCAGGCACGAGGAGGACGGCCCACCTCCTCCGAACTTCAACGAGGCCGGCCATGGGCTATGGTGGCGCGGTCGGACTCTCCAGAGCGTCATGGCCTATGACACTGCCGCCGACTCTAACCCCCGTCTGCGCTACCCTCAAGTCCAGCCCACGTGTACTCAGCCTTTAAGGTTCAATTACGGCGACCCCGACGACGACAGCGATGACGGCGGCGGCGAGTACGACGACTACAGTGGCGAGTATAACATGTGTAGGCAGGAGCATGACTGAATCACTCCAACATTCCGAAACAAGTTTGGCCGATTGTTACTTAATCTGGCCATGTATCTTAATTTTCAGTTCTTTTATGTACCTTAATTTTCAATCGTGCTTTATGTAACTTACTATTAGTTGCATTCTGTATTTTAATTCCAGTTCTATCTCCTTCACAAAATGACCTATCTCATTCGAGGTTTCTTGGCTTTCGCGTCAAATGACCAATGTTATGGCTAGAATCAAGGCATAGTTTGTGATAATATGGCCATATTGTGCATATATGTGTATCATGGCATGGCAAACAATGTTGCAAGAGGAAGTTTTCCTTTTTATCGCACCAGAAATGCATTTTCCATTTTCCGAGCATAAAAAACAGACGGTTTTGTGAAGCAACCACCAAATACATGTACAGGGGGATCTGAAACCTTTCCGTACACCTCTGGTGAAAAAGACAAATTCCTGCCGAATCGGCAGGAAGTGGGTCAGATATGAACTACAAGTACATGATACGATGCTCATGATTTTTTACAAAAATCATTTTTAGGTTCACAATATGCTATTTTATCAAAAATCCAATGCAAGCTGAGCGACGTTTTGTCAGATTCAAGTGTATACAAAAGATGCGGCATTTAAATATCCAATCAATTCAAAAATGTAAATACAAAATAAAATATAATTTGCTCTAATAAAATAGGGTTAGATTCCTTTTTATATGCTTAATATTTCTTATGTTCAAAGTTTTAGGATTTTACAATTTATTTTTGTTTAAATTGAATAATCAAAATTTATATGTAAGTGTTTTAATCATTTTGAAAATTTTCATCTAAAGTAAATATAAAATGTTTTTACATGAATGGATAGATATTATTTTTCGGAAAATTATGATATATTATTCATATTTTTCTGAGTTGAAATGAACAAGATATAAATTTTCTAAATTCATATCCTATTTTTTGAATTATAAATGCCCCCACCCCTTTAATGCATGAAATAAATGCCCCCCTTTAACACCGGTTCCAGCCACAAACCGGTGTTAAAGGGGGGCGCATTTATTTCGTTTCGCGCGCACCCCCCCCCCCTTTGACACCGGTTCGTGGCTGGAACCGGTGTTAAAGGGAGGGGGAGGTGCGCGCGCGAAATGAATTCCCCCCTTTAACACCGGTTCCAGCCCCGAACCGGTGTTAAAGGGGGGTTATTAAATGCGGCCTTCCCCTTCCTTCTTCCCCCAGAGCCAGATCGAAAGCCGCGTAGAGAAAAACAGAGGGAGAGCCGCCGGCGCCGTCCAGCCCTCGCCGTCGCCGCCCTCACCCTCGTCGTCGCCGCCCTCGCGTCGGCCGCCAGCGCCAACTCGATCGGAGCCGCCGTCGCCCCCGCGCGTGCCAACACCGCCACCGCGCGCGCGCCACCGAAGCCGACGACGACGCCGACGCCTACAAGAACCCCACCGTCGTGCTCGTGGTGAGCTAGCGGACCTCCTGGTCCCCTCTGTTTCCTCCCTTTTGCGCGCTGTCCCGATGAGCACCTTGCACGTGGAGGCGGCGGTGGAGCTCGCGGTGGCGCCTAGGTGGTGCGAGCTCCGGTGGTGGCCATGGAGGTATGCCAGCGATGTCGGGGTATGCATGGTCCTTCTCGGGTTGCAGGTGTGTCCGCTGGCAACGATGGCATGACGTCCCTCTCTTCGGCGATGCGATGTGTCGTTGGTCGTCGGAGTGGTGGCTAGAGTTCGCGGATGTCGGTGGCGGCCTTAGAAGGTGGACTGCGCGGGCAGATATTTGGCGAGCGTCGTGGAAGACGGGCGGGCGGGGCAGAAGATGGGTAGCAGTACGGAGGTTTTTTCAGGCGAAGGCGGCGATGCCCGCGGGTACCGTTACCGCTCTGGGGCCGCCGATGCTGCTACCTTCTTTGTCACAGGGCTTCGGGTGAAAACCCTTTACCATAGGTCTCGTTGGTCGTTACCCTCTTGGGGGTGTTGTTGTGGAGCTCTGACTCATCCTGATCTTGGTTCATTGACTTCGGTGGCAAGTTTAGGTTCTCCGCGGTTTTTCTTGCTTATTTTGATCTGCTTTATAAAAGTGATATCCCCTCCACATTGTATCTGTTCTGCCAAGTTGTTTGCCGTCGCTGACGTCGCTCCGGTGACCATACTGAGGCGGTGCCGCCACTATAATGCTTGCCTCGGCCTCCTCTTTTGAACAACGCCCGTTTTAGGTAGGCCGCATCACGCTACCTCGCGCGCCCTAGGTCGCTCTCCAACGCCGCCAGCCTCCGGTCAACCACTGTAGCTAGCCCCTCTCATATGCATCTGGGATTTATCCGAATTAGGGTTTGGACCCCTCGGAACTCGTTTAAAATGATCAAGCATCCTTAGGGTTTTAATTTCATTTGTGTATTTATTTGTGTATTTTTGTATGAATAATATGTATATTTGTGTATGAATCCAAGTCCACTTGAATGTTTACTCTCTTACTCTAGATAATATTATTGTTTTAGAAACTATGGATCCACTTTGTAGAAACCTTGAAGAAGAAGAAATAATGGAAAACATTATTGATGAGGACACCTCACAATATCTGAACTTGGAGGGACATGATGACAGCTCAAGTAGTCATGGAGAAGATGAAGACTCCGGTGAACGCAATTTAGTGATTACAAAGTCCGACGAGGTATATGCATTGATTAAGCCTGTGCTGACTTCCACCAACAATCTTCTTCTACATGTATTAATTAACGCTTCTTTCTTATTTTAGCCCTCCTGGATCGACCAGCCAGCAACCATCTTCTTCTATGAAAAAGAGCAAGCGAGGCGCGAGCCATTGGTTGAAAGATCGTGCAAAGTTCACGATCGAAGCAGTCCGTGTTGATGGCAGGCCGATGGAGCCCAAGAAGGCCGCAGACAAATTTGTACGTCATGCTGGAGTTCTTGTTAGGGACCAAATCCCAATCATAATTGAATATTGGAATAAGCCAAAGAAGGACGACGGTAACTTTGTCGATGAAAGATCCAAAGAAACGCTTTAGAATTCGTTGTTGGTAAATTTCACCCTTCCGCCAGAGGAGGATGAAAACAAACCGGTTATAAAGGAAAAGGTCAAAGAGTGGACTCTAAAGAAGATGGCTGACGCTTTCCGCAACTAGAAGACAAAATTGAACAAATTTGTCGAAGCTCGCGAGACTCCAAATTTCGAAGACGCATATTATGCGAAGATAAGACCTCACTGGTCCGAATTTGTGGCATATAAGGAAGGTGCTATAGCTAAAAAGAGGTCAGAAACCAATACGCTAAATGCCCAGAAGAAGGAATATCACCAGAGGACGGGGTCAGGTGGCTACATATCTCAGAGGCCTAAGTGGGAGGAGGTTGAGAAGGCCCTGCGCGCTAGAGGGATCACACCCCAGACAGATGGGTGGGACCTACGTGCAAAGACTTGGTTCTACGGAATCGGGGCAAGGTTGGACCCAAAAACATGATTGTGTATCTTCCCAACACTCCTTGCCAAACCCGTCACTGAACTCATCACGGCATACGAGGAAACAGCCGTCAGGACCTTCCATCCCGACAGAGAGAATGACCAGCTCACACGCGCCATCGATAAAAAAGAACACCCTGGACATGCACGAGGCACATGGGGTATGACGTGGAAGGATGGGTTTGCCGAGTGGAGCGACTCTTACAGATGGCGCGGCAGAAAAGAAAAAGAGCGTACAGAGCGGATGACACAGATAGAACATGCACTTGTGGCGCTGCAGGCGCAAGTGAATGCACAACAGAGCCATCAAGCTACCGGCCCATCTCAGCGGCACGAAGAGCCTGCATTGGAAGCTGTCGGCGGCCCAGACTCTGCGCGGAAAAGCAGCGTGGCTTCCACGGAGAACGTGCAGCCCACGCTTGAAATGGCGGGTCCTCGATACCCCGTGGATGAGATCACGGAGAGCGAACACGCTGAGCTGCATGTGAGATTAATGGGCTTATCCATTAAGGTGGCTGTCGGCTATGCCTTACCTCCTGTAGCTGGTGGAACTTACCACTGCCGACCGATTCCAGATGGCTATGCTATTGTCGGGGTGGATGAGGTTGTGAAGAAATATGAGGAAGCACAGCTTGACCATGCTACAGGTGAAGGGGAAACTCAACTCAAATTTGCAGCGAAAACAACCATTCTTTGGAAGAAGGAACACATCGTGCTTACAAATTGGAGGCCACTGGCACCCCCGCCGTCTCCGCAGCGTCAGCAGTCTGAGCCGCTTCAGCCATCTCCTGCGCGGCAGCTGTGGCATCCCGCAAAAAACACTACTAGAAAATCGCGTTGTTTTTGTGCATTGCATCATCATGACCGCATGCTCATGTCATCATGCCACATTGCATTTGAGCATCGTCATGTCATCTTGCATTTGTTTGCATAAAACTAATTTTGAAAAACATATTTTGTTTCTAAATACCCCGCCTTTATTTCAAAATCCAAAACCCGGGTCTCCGGAATATTTTGTTTCGTCTACCAACGGATTTCAAACGCCCCGTTTTAAATAATAAAATATTTATTTTATTTTTTAGGGGGCAGCCGTACCGGGCCGATCCGACCCAGTCGACCACCCCCAGTGCAAAACCAGCCTACCCTAAACCCTTTTCCTACCCAATCCTATTCTACCCACTCTGCCTCCACCTCACCCCACCCAATAGCCTGCCGCCACCTCACCACTCCCTTCCCCCTATCCTATCCTATGCCGCCACCTCACCAACCCCACCCCAATCCCCAACGCCACCACACACACACACCACCATGCTCACACCTGACCCCACTTGTGCCCCACCCCGGTCCCACCGCGCCCTGGCCCACCACTCCCTCACCCCAGCGCAGCCACTCCCGCACCCACCTCCCTGACCCATCTCTCTCCCTCTTTTCTCCAACCTCCGCCGCCCATCTCCGTGCCAGTCCCGTGCCTCCGCCATCGTCGCCCAGGGGTCCCCGCTCGCCCTACCGCCATGGCCTCCCCGCCCTGCCGCTCGAGCTCACCGCCCCGCCGCCATTCCCCGGGCCCTCCTCCGCCTACCCCGTCCACTATCGCCACCGCCATGGCCGACCTCGCCGGGGCCTCGTCGGGTCCGCTCGCGCTCCGCCTCCCTGAGCCGCGACCGCCGCCCGCGGCCTCCACCCCGCCTCGCCGCCAGCGCCAAGTCCCCGCCTCCAGTCGCCCTCCTCCTCCTCTGTCTCCCTGACGGCGACCCTCTCCCCTCTGGCCAAGGCCGCCTCCCGGCTGCGACCTCCATCGCCAGGAGCGTGTCCGGTTGCGCCCTCGTCGTCGACCTCCTCCTCGCCAGCACCTCCATCGAGCCGCCCCTGGTTACGCGGTCAAGCTCCCAGACCCCGCCGGCCTCCTTACTCCCCCACGCCGGATGCCGACCTCAGCATCCTCCTCGCGCCCTACCATCCTCCGGCTCGCCCACGCCCACGTCGCCCTTGCTCCGAGCCGTCGGCCTCCGCCTCCTTCCAGCGCGTAGGCGCCGTTGACCGCCCCTGCTAGATATCCTCTACAGCGAGTGCGCGCTCGTGTTGGCTCCCTTTGTTGATGTCCAAGCCTCCTGCAATTTCTAGTGCTTCCCTTCACTGTGGTGTTCTCTGACTCCAAGTTCCTGTATGCCTGCACGACCCTGTTGCTCGATGCCCGAGCGTCTGCTTGTTTTGCGCGAACTGGAGGTTCCACGAGGATGTGAGATTAATAGCAAGATCTCCTGTCGGACAAGACCGGCCGAGACGCTAAGTTGTACAAGGACCACCGACAACGAACCCGCCGGTACCCCAAGATCTTCCGAAGGCCGAGACCTCGAGCGCGCCGACCCGGATGCGAAGTCGAGAACCCGAACTCCAAGATCGCCGATGCGAATACGCCAAGTTCGTCTACCCCGGACACCGTGCGACAAGATCTACTTCACGGATTCGAAGACCCCGGTACCCGATCCACTCAAGCTCGCCATCGACGACAAGATCGACACCGACCAGGGCGGATCCGATGTGCCCCCGACGCCAACCAAGTCCTTCTCGGATGCGCCGAGATCTACTCCGTTATCCGAGAACGATCCCGCCGAGACCGAACCCCAGATCCAGACCCTGAGACCGACCCCGAACCCCTCGAACCCCAAGATCGTCTGAACCCAGATGTGTGAACCTTTTCCCTAAGCCCCTATTTTTATAATGATATAGACTTGTTGCATTAAATCATACATGTTTGCATACATATTTATGTGGTTTGGGGGCCTTATGCCGACTCACCTAAATTAAATATGGGATCCATATGCGGGCAAATCTAGTCGTATATTGGTCCCATTGAAATTTGTGTAGCGAACCGGTGCTATCTTCTGCCATGTTAAGACAACATTTAAATTGCGGGGTATCTAAACAACTTGAACCTATTAATTAGTTGTCGGGACCCCGGTTCCGCTTAATATGGCCTAAATGTATCGCACCTTTGCCATGTCATACATCATACATGCATCATGCCCGATCTTCTGTCATAGTATTAAATAGTGCATCCGGTGTTTCTAGTGTTTTGGTTCTTCGCGGATAAGGCCGTTGAGTTGATGCGAGTGTCGACCCGATCTTCGGATGAACCTTCGGCCATGTTTTCAGGCGAGCACCTCCCCCTTTCTACCTATCTTACTTTTATAGTCTTTATTTCCTCCTGTTGATCTATTGCTATCTGTGTTGCGATGCTCTAGTTTTCGTACCCGCGATATCCCTTGCAGCCTTATATTGCCTTGGACACATCCTATTACCTGTTGTTTGGTAGATAGTTGGACTTGCGCGTCGTAGTCGCTTGCTCAAGTGCTGTTGCGTGTCGTCAAGTACCTCAGTTGTTGGAGTATTGCCGCATGTTTAATGTTGGAGTTGATCATGGCTTAATTATTGTTTAATAACTAAAATTGAAGTAGGTAAATGCAGAGGCACAGGTGGGCAATAGATGTTATTTGGTTGTTAACCGTCCACTTGTGTCCCGTAGGACCCCGAGTTCTTGACACCTGTTCCGAGATCGAGCGCGCTAACCACAGGTGGGGTGTATGGGCACCCCCATCGATTTAGTACCCGATTCCAAGTACTGTACTGGGGGCCACAATTAGTTTGGGGCTTTATTACTATTCTGTACTTATGCCATGCTTTACTGCTTTATTTAAATTGTGCGAGGTACTGCACCTGTACTGTTTAGGATCGTGACACGTTTTCGCTGTATCGACAAGCCCAGTCATCTTTTCGGGTTCCCAGTCGTTTGTAGCCGTCTCCACAAACCCTGAGTCCGTCTCGGAGACCGGCCGACTTTGTTGCGGGTAGCTTAGTGGGGTGGCCCCCCGTGCTTGCTCTGGGTCTGGGAAACGTCGTGTCCGAAACCCCGTCGACATACCGTTGGGTGTATGTTTTGTGATCTTGTACCTACCTGATCTGACAACAAGGGTGTAGGTGCGTGTGGAAACTTTGGTGCACCCCTGCAGGGTTAAATCTTTTCGAGAAGCCGTGTCCGCGGTTATGGACGACTTGGAGCACAGGTCTCGATCATAGACAACTATAACTAAAGTTTACTGTTATAATTTGACTTGTATCCGATATGACTAGTAATCAGCTCCACTACAACGGTATGGCTAAATAAAAGTGCCAACAACTGCTGGGTTTGGGGATATCTCATGCTAATTATATCTGACTAGTAAGTGTTGCAACTACAACGGAATGGTTAACTAAAACTGCCCACTGCTTATTATATCAGGATGACTCATGCTATTTATATTTGACTAGTAATTGCCGCAACTATAACGGAATGAGTAAAATTGCCAACGGTGTGAGTTCCTCGGTTGACTTCCTCGTTTGGTCTCGAGGGGGAAACACCAGGATGGGTATGTTTGGTGGTAGTATCAGGTTGGTTCCGAATAGGTCTTTCTTACCCCTCTCTGATAGCCACCAGTTATATCGAGTCTCTATAGGGTGTTTAGTGCATGCTGCGCTGCCGCTCAGTCCACCATACCTATGTAGGCGAGGACCGCCGAATTCTAGCCTCGCCGTGTACTGGCCTCAGTACTGACCGCTCTCTCTTTTTCCTTTGCCCTTTGTCGGCACCCCTTTTGTTTAAGCAGGTTTTGAGATCGACGTCGTTAGCAGGGTTACCCTTCCGGCTTGGCCTGGGCAGGGTTATGGACGCCATTGGTTATTCTTCAGGGCTCTTAGCTCAATTTGCATCTTGTCCGTACTCGGACGCTATATCGTTTTAAAGGTGATTTGGATCTTTGTATTGTATATCTGTATTCTTGACTCATTGAGTCGCCGATGTATATATTTGTTCTGTGGGTTCCATCGTGGACTATTGTGTAATGATATTACTTCGTTTTCCACCCGCACGAAAGTGCCTGGTGGGCACCTTTGAATCGTTTCTATGCGGGATTGGCGGGAAGCGCTAAAACTTGCATAGGGCCGATTCTGAGGGTGTTACAGAGTGGTATCAGAGCTCAGCAGTTGCGATACCCCACAAGTCCAGCCTGTAGGATAACCTAGCTAACGGCCGAAGTAGAGTGTCAAAACTATTTTTGCAAAAATCGGTTGGATAGATCTGATTAGGTCTGTTTTTACTCCTTACCCCTCTGCTATTTGCCTCTTACCTCTACGCGTTTTGAATCCGCTCTCTTCTCTCTCTTCGAGTCCAGGATTTCTCGTGGTTGGGTTCCATCGTACCTTCAGGGTTTCGCTTCCTCCTTTGGTAACGGTGTTGCTACATCTGGTCTTCATGCTATCCGAGGAACCCTTCGTCTGGTGGACTTCTCTTTGTTCCTTCTCGTGCCTTCCGGTGTTTTCCGACGCGACGACATCATCTACGCCAGATCTGATGCAGAGTCTGCATCACTCCTTTGTTTCCGAACCTCGCTTGTCGAGATCTACAATCTGAATTCTGAGAGTTGGTTGCATAATTTCCTATTCATGTGCAGAGTAATGCTTTGGGTGCGCGATGGACTGATCACCATCCGACTACTCTTATCATTCGCTCTTGCACATTGAATGGTGAATCATTGCAGTTATACTCCTTCCGCGGAAGTTAGAGGTGGCTTTACCCTTTTGAGACCTTTACCTTCATCTTTGTTTCTCCGGAGTGATCTCTCGACGAATGGGGAACAATCCTTGTTGGTGGTGTCGCCATTTTCAAGCTGAGAAAGAACCATTGTTAGTGGTGTCGCGAGGTTCTACACGAAGCGAGAAGACGCAGATCGCCGACCTCCCTTCCGGTACCATGAGGCGGATCTCGAGGGCGAGATCCATTGTTAGTGGTGTCAAATTGTGGCATCCCGCAAAAACGACTACTAGAAAATCGCGTTGTTTTTGTGCATTGCATCATCATGACCGCATGCTCATGTCATCATGCCACATTGCATTTGAGCATCGTCATGTCATCTTGCATTTGTTTGCATAAAACTAATTTCGAAAAACATATTTTGTTTCTAAATACCCCGCCTTTATTTCAAAATCCAAAACCCGGGTCTCCGGAATATTTTGTTTCGTCTACCAACGGATTTCAAACGCCCCGTTTTAAATAATAAAATATTTATTTTATTTTTTAGGGGGCAGCCGTACCGGGCCGATCCGGCCCAGTCGGCCACCCCCAGTGCAAAACCAGCCTACCCTAAACCCTTTTCCTACCCAATCCTATTCTACCCACTCTGCCTCCACCTCACCCCACCCAATAGCCTGCCGCCACCTCACCACTCCCTTCCCCCTATCCTATCCTATGCCGCCACCTCACCAACCCCACCCCAGTCCCCAACGCCACCACACACACACCACCACCATGCTCACACCTGACCCCACTTGTGCCCCACCCCGGTCCCACCGCGCCCTGGCCCACCACTCCCTCACCCCCATGCAGCCACTCCCGCACCCACCTCCCCGACCCGTCTCTCTCCCTCTTTTCTCCAACCTCCGCCGCCCATCTCCGTGCCAGTCCCGCGCCTCCGCCATCGTCGCCCAGGGGCCCCCGCTCGCCCTACCGCCACGGCCTCCCCGCCCCGCCGCTCGAGCTCACCGCCCCGCCGCCATTCCCCGGGCCCTCCTCCGCCTACCCCGTCCACTATCGCCACCGCCATGGCCGACCTCGCCGGGGCCTCGTCGGGTCCGCTCGCGCTCCGCCTCCCTGAGCCGCGACCGCCGCCCGCGGCCTCCACCCCGCCTCGCCGCCAGCGCCAAGTCCCCGCCTCCAGTCGCCCTCCTCCTCCTCTGTCTCCCTGACGGCGACCCTCTCCCCTCTGGCCAAGGCCGCCTCCCGGCTGCGACCTCCGTCGCCAGGAGCGTGTCCGGTTGCGCCCTCGCCGTCGACCTCCTCCTCGCCAGCACCTCCATCGAGCCGCCCCTGGTTACGCGGTCAAGCTCCCAGACCCCGCCGGCCTCCTTACTCCCCCACGCCGGATGCCGACCTCAGCATCCTCCTCGCGCCCTGCCGTCCTCCGGCTCGCCCACGCCCACGTCGCCCTTGCTCCGAGCCGTTGGCCTCCGCCTCCTTCCAGCGCGTAGGCGCCGTTGACCGCCCCTGCTAGATATCCTCTACAGCGAGTGCGCGCTCGTGTTGGCTCCCTTTGTTGATGTCCAAGCCTCCTGCAATTTCTGGTGCTTCCCTTCACTGTGGTGTTCTCTGACTCCAAGTTCCTGTATGCCTGCATGACCCTGTTGCTCGATGCCCGAGCGTCTACTTGTTTTGCGCGAACTGGAGGTTCCACGAGGATGTGAGATTAATAGCAAGATCTCCTGTCGGACAAGACCGGCCGAGACGCTAAGTTGTACAAGGACCACCGACAACGAACCCGCCGGTACCCCAAGATCTTCCGAAGGCCGACCTCGAGCGCGCCGACCCGGATGCGAAGTCGAGAACCCGAACGCCAAGATCACCGATGCGAATACGCCAAGTTCGTCTACCCCGGACACCGTGCGACAAGATCTACTTCACGGATCCGAAGACCCCGGTACCCGATCCATTCAAGCTCGCCATCGACGACAAGATCGGCACCGACCAGGGCGGATCCGATGTGCCCCCGACGCCAACCAAGTCCTTCTCGGATGCGCCGAGATCTACTCCGTTATCCGAGAACGATCCCGCCGAGACCGAACCCCAGATCCAGACCCTGAGACCGACCCCGAACCCCTCGAACCCCAAGATCGTCCGAACCCAGATGTGTGAACCTTTTCCCTAAGCCCCTATTTTTATAATGATATAGACTTGTTGCATTAAATCATACATGTTTGCATACATATTTATGTGGTTTGGGGGCCTTATGCCGATTCACCTAAATTAAATATGTCGTGGGAATGGTCACGGCAGATGCTGCAATCGGCAGCGAGTAGTAGAACGAGGGGCAAGGGCGGCCAGCCATCTGCGGTGCGAGATGAGGGCAAAGACACAGGGTTTTACCCAGGTTCGGCCCCCCGGAGGGTAAAGACCTACTCCTGCTAGATTGTATTATGGAGGTGTTACAATGGGCAAGCTCGGCGGCTAGGCGGCGAGTTGCTTGGGTGTATGAGGGAACGTGTCTCTACTCGCCCTATAGGGAGGTTTATATAGGCTCACCTCCCCTAGGGTTTACATATCTCAACCGATTCGGTTACAGATTCAGTAGTCGTTTAACCTAGCCCGACTGGGCCTATCTACTCGCCTGGGCCTTCAGCTTCCAGTCGCTCGGTACCTTGCTGGGCTTCAATCCACTCGCCGTTCTGCAGGCCCACTCGCCAGCTCACGGGCCAGTCGGAAACGCCCTGCTGGGTATACCCCAGTAGGCATATCCCCATCAGTAGTCCCCGATGTCGTCGTCGATTGGGCGTAAGTGGCTGCTGGCAGTCGGAGTATGCGGCTTCAAAGTAGGCATCCAGTCGAATCGTCGGCGGGCTCCTGTATAAAGGAGAAAATCCGGTGAACCAAGTCGCGGCTTGGGCGAGTCGGGTCGGCGGGACGCGGTCATGGTGATTGACCCGGCGAGCCGAGTGGCTGAAGTTGGACCGTCAGGCATAGTCAAACTAGCCATTGGGGGTAATCCAACGGTAACTTTTGGCGTAATCATCGCGCAGTAACGGCCCCCTGATTTGGCGGGCAACTCCCGCTATATAAGAGGAATGGCAGGCAATCGTAGAGCCAACTGCCCACCACTTCTTCCGAGTGCGCACATTTTCCTTTCTCTGCTCCGCGATCCAATCGACTCGAAATCCCCCGATCTCCAACCAACCTCTCAGCCATAGCCCTTTCCACCGAACCATGGGGCAGGTCCAAGTGTACGAGGGCGCAGCTGGCCTCTTTCGAGGAAGCCGGGATCCTGCGAGCCGGCTGTTGGCGTATCCCCGCAGCCGGAGAAACGACCCCAAACCCGCGAGAGAGGGAATTCGTCTGTTTCACCAGTCATCTCGAGCGAGGGCTAGGGTTTCCGACGTCTTTGTTCTTCCGGCGCTTTTGCGCCTACTACGGGATCCAGCCTTCAGATCTGGGTCCCCACAGCATCGAGCAGCTTGCCATCTTCGTGGCGTTCTGCGAGTGCTACTTGGGCTGCCGGCCCTACTTTCCCTTGTGGCAAGATCTGTTCCACGGACGGATCAGCCGCGAGGAGGCAGGCGGTCCAATGCTAGCCGCGGGCGGCTTGATGTTCCAGCTCAAGTCCAAGGCTTCTTTTTTTGATCTGATGCTACCCGCCAAGGCAGCGAGCGACTGGAAGAAGTCGTGGTTCTACGTGGCCGAAGCGACCCCGGAGGACGAGGTGGCGATCCCGCGGTACTCGGCCAATCGTTCTGAGCCGCGCCATCTCCAAGTCGGCAAGCTCCCCGACGACCAGCGGATGGTCGTTGACGAGATGCTCCAGACCATCCGTGGTCTGAAAAAGAAAGGCCTTCAGACGATAAACTTGTACAATTGCTGGCTTGGGCGACAGCTCGTTCCACTCGCCCAACGCAACCACTATATGTACCAGTACACGGGCCGGGGAGACTCAACGAAGGCCTGCCTCGACGAGTGGAAGCTAGAGGATTATATCCCAGCGTTGAAGAAGATCACCCAGGCGGTGTACCTGGATGCGCAGGCTGGGGTCGCCCCCTACACCGCGAAGCGTCCGGCTCCAACGGTAATTCCTTTACCTTGTTCGCAGTCGCAGTGTATGCAGTCGCGGTAATTCTGATTCTGTTTTGTATTCATCGCAGCTATTCCAAGTGGTGGAAGGGTGGCTCCCACCTTCGGATGACGAGAGCCCGGGGCCATCCGCCCAGGACATAGGCGAATCGCCACCCGCGAGGGGCAACGAGGACGACGAGGAGGAGTCCGAAGAGGAAGTCGCCCCGCTGGTCCGAAAGACCCGCGGGCAACGTCAGCGCGAGATCGAGGCAAGCAGAAGCCTCGAGCGTCATGATGACGACGACGAGCTCCCAGAGACCACCTCGCGCCGTCAAGCCACTCCGTCGAAGAAGAAGAAGAAGAAGAAGAAGAAGGAAAGGGAGGCAAGGGCCCTCCCGAAGAGGAAAACGAAACCGTCGAGGGCGGCTTCACCGCCGCACTCGGCGAGCAGCTCCGATGCTCCCAGCCCAGCTGGTGACGGCGCGCCCCCAGCGACAGCCGCGCTGGACACGGCGACCGTGGAAGTGCCGCTGGCCTCGATTCCCCCGCCATTCGCCCCAGTCTCTGGGCTGGGGGAGGCTCCGGCTGCAGCGACTTCGCCTCGCAAGGAGGTTCCGGCTGCGGCGGCTTCGCCTCGCAAGGAAGCTCCGGCTGTAGCGGCTCCAACTCGCGAGGAAGTTCCCGCCGAGGATGTCCCAGAGGCGCCAGCCGCGGCCTCAACGACGAAGAAGCCGTCCGTGTCTTGGGCACGCGACGTCCTGGATCTGGGGCTCAGTCGCCGACTGGGCCCTGAACTGGAAAAGCCGGCTGGCCTTCGTACAGGGCTACGTCTCATCCCAGTCGCCAAGTGAGTGCGCTCGCCCTTCCTTAGTTTCCATAACTATTTCAATTGTCTTTGTTGATTCGATTAATGTGCAGGACCGGAGTGAAAAGGATGGGCCATCCGACCGTGGCCAAGGTACCCTCCGCCGCTAGCGAGGAAGATCCTTCCCGCAAGAGGAAAGCGGACGAGGTCGTCGCCTCAGCGGATGGCAGTAAGAAGGCCAAGGGCGACGACATCGTCACTATCTCTGACGATACGGCGGCCGCGCCGGCCGGGCCCGTGGTGGAGGCAGCCGCGTCTACGAAGGAGGGCGCTTCATTGCCTGGAACGGCGGAGGCGACTTCCTTTGGAGCGGGCGCCTCTATCGCTACCTTCCCCCGCTTCGTGACCAAGGCGGCCGAGGCGAGCGGGGCTGCGCCCTCGAGCCTTGCTCCGGGGACCGCCGATGCTGAAGTCGACCAGCGTCGTGGGCACACGCCAGCGTTACTCGCGTCCGTGGACGCGCTACAACTCCATGGTATGCTTGGCGCAGCCATCCAGGTACATCCAGTCCCCGAGGATCAGGTCGGTGCTTTGCAGCGGCTTGATTCTTATAATTTCTCGTCTTTTATTTTCGTGTCCAGTCCCCGAGTGCGCACGCGCTAAATTTTAGCGGGTGGGCACTTAGGAATTTCTTGATCGCCAGTCCCCGAGTGCGTGCTCGCTGAATTTCAGCGGGTGGGCACTTAGGAATTTCTTGATCGCCAGTCCCCGAGTGCGCACTTGCTGAATTTCAGCGGGTGGGCACTTAGGAATTTCTTGATCGCCAGTCCCCGAGTGCGCACTTGCTGAATTTCAGCGGGTGGGCACTTAGGAAGTTCGTTTGGACTAACTTGTTCGATGATGTGCAGGGTCTGCAGCTTGAGTCGGCGGACCGATTGGCCGCGAAACAGCGCGCTGAGAAGGAGCTGGTCATCGTCCAGGAGGTGAACAAAGGGCTTCAGGCTGTTGCTGCGAAGGCAGAGGAAGCTTGCCAGGGGCTTGTCTCCGCTGGAGAGTTGGTGGCGGCGCGATCTGCTCTGGGTGCCGCTGAACAGCGGATCGCCGACCTTGAGCGCGAACTGCGGGAGGCGAGAGAAGAAGCGAGCTCGGCGGACGGGCGAGCGAGGGCCACCGTTGCGGCCGTAGAGGAGGATCGCAAGGTGTCGGAGGTCCTTATTGCAGGGCTTCAGGACGACCACACGTCGCTTCAGTGCTTCATCACGGGACTCGCCCGCCCGTTGCTTGGTGAGTGCATCTTCCCTTTCTATTTAGTTGTGATTTTTGTGGTGTCCGTTGTACTCATCGTTGCCTTCTGCTCGCAGGTCGCATCATTGATGATGAAGAAGAAGCGAGTTCGCTCGACGCGCGGCGGTGCGTAAGCATGCTCGTTGACTCGGCGACGCTGTCGGCGACGTGCATCCGCGCCTACCTCCAAGAAATATCGCCCACGGAGGTGATTCCCAGCGACCTCGTTGAGGTGTGGAAATATTTGGAGAAGGCGCCCGCGGTCGTTGAGTTCATGACGCGGTCGGCGTTTCGGCGTGGAGCGTCGACAGCACTGAGCCTTGGACTCGCCCACTTCCCCGAAGATTTCGACGTCGACGATGTGACGAGTGGGTATCCGTCGTTGACTGGCGCGGTGGATCTGTCCGAGGTTCTCAAGTTGCAAGAGCGTGCCGCCACGTACTCGGAGCGTGTCTGGGCGATGGGCGACCTCCTTCCCTACCAGGAAACGGTCGTCGCGCCAAACGACCCCGAGCCGCCGCATCGTGACTTCAAGGTCGAGCAGCCTTTTCGCGCGGCGATGGCGGGTGAACTGACGACGTATCCATCAAACCCGTACACCGCGTTCATCCGTAATCGCCGGGATGCTGGCGAGTCATCAACAAAGCCTGCAGAATAGGGTAGTTTGTCTTGAAGCGTTAACAGCAGTTCTGCCATGCGGGCATATTTTGTAACATAAGACAATGCAATATGCAATTGAATGGGATGTCGTGTCTATTTGGTATTTCTTGTGTGCTTTGGGTTGATTTTGGACGAGTCCCCGAGCGCGTCCGCCCTTTTGTGGGGTTTACCTCGTATATGATGTGTGTTGTTATCATGTGTGTTGTTGCTTTGGTCGACTCGCCCGAGCTCGGAGAGCCAGTCGCAAGGCGACTCCCTGGAGTGCTCTGTACTTTACCATTTTCCCGTACGCGAACGGGGTCGGGTGGCCGAGTCCCCGAGCGTGGTACTTGGTAGTTCTAGGCGCAACTCGAGGGTGGTTGAGGACTTAGCGCGTTGGTGTGAGCGCGTCACTCCTGCCTGGCCCGTAAGGTCAGTCGCTTGGCGAGTCCTGGGCATGCTCTCTTACTTGGCGTTTTCCCTGACCGCTCTTGACGAACTGGTATTCAGTCCCCGAGCGTGGTACTTAGCCGTTCGAGTCGCTATGCCGAGGATGCGGAGGACCAAGGTCGCTGTGAGAAGCGAGGGCAGTTGTCTTGGCTCGTAGAACCAGTCGAGCTAGGCGACTCCAATGGTGCTCCGGGTTGGCGTTTTTCGTGGACGATGCGAGACCTGAAGTGATTCAGTGCTCTTGCACCGCACTACTTAGCCGTGCCGATCGCTGTACCAAAGGTTGACTTCTGCATTTTAGCATACCGCTGTTATTATGAGTGCGAGTGGCACAAGTCATGGAGAGTGGGCGCAATTTGCGGTAACCGTTTCGTTTATTTCATAGCGACTGGAGAGTACATGTGTGGGGTTCTAGGAGTAGAATTTCCGGAGGAGGTTTACATTCCATGGTCGCTTGACGTCGAGCTCGCCGTCCCCGCGGACGTCGATGAGGTAGTAGGCGTCGTTGCCAAGTACGCGCCCGATAGCGAATGGTCCTTCCCACGGAGGGGAGAGCTTGTGCATGCCCTTCCTGTCTTGGATGAGGCGTAGCACCAGGTCGCCTTCCTGGAAGGTGCGGGCTTTCACCCGTCGGCTGTGGTAGCGGCGGAGTCCTTGCTGGTAGATGGCGGTGCGTGACCGGGCGAGGTCGCGTGCTTCGTCGAGCTGGTCGACCCCATCTTGGCGGGCCAGCTCGTTTGCAGCCTCCGTATAATGGACGACTCGCGGCGAGTCGTGTTCGAGGTCTGTGGGCATGACTGCTTCGGCGCCGTAGACCATGAAGAAGGGAGTGAATCCCGTCGATCTGTTAACCGAGGTACGGATTCCCCAGATGACGGAGGGCAACTCTTCGACCCAGCACCTAGCGGTGCGCTCGAGTGGTACTTGGAGTCGCGGCTTCAGGCCGTGGAGGATGCTTTGGTTGGCCCGTTCCGCCTGGCCGTTGGATTCTGGGTGGGCGACTGACGCGAGGTCGAGCCGGATGTGGTGCCCTTCGCAGAATTCGGCCATGGATCCCTTGGCGAAGTTGGTGCCGTTGTCCGTGATGATACTGTTTGGGAACCCGTAGCGATATATTAGCTCGCGTAGGAATTTAGTGGCGGTGTTCCCGTCGCATTTCCGGACTGGCTTGGCCTCCACCCACTTAGTGAATTTGTCGACGGCGACTAGCAGGTGGGTGTAGCCGGAGGGAG
The DNA here is from genome assembly GCA_916181665.1 of Avena sativa. Taxonomy (NCBI): domain Eukaryota; kingdom Viridiplantae; phylum Streptophyta; class Magnoliopsida; order Poales; family Poaceae; genus Avena; species Avena sativa. The sequence continues at coordinate 309,594,912 of OV702284.1, read as the reverse complement.
CTTTCTTGAAGGGGCCTACCATGTCCATGCCCCATACGGCGAATGGCCAGGTGATAGGGATTGTTTTGAGCGCCGAGCTCGGTACGTGCGTCTGACTGGCGTACTTCTGGCACCCGGCGCATCGCTGGACGATGTCGACGGCGTCGGCGTGTGCGGTGGGCCAGTAGAAGCCGTGTCGCATAGCCTTAGCGACCAGGGAGCGAGCGGCGGCGTGGTGGCCGCAGTCGCCTGAGTGAATGTCGTGGAGGATTTTGCGCCCTTCAGCCGGTTGGACGCAGCGTTGGAACACGCCGGTGACGCTGCGCTTGTGTAGCTCGCCGTCGATGATGGTGTAGGACTTGCATCGGCGAGCGATCATTCGAGCGTCTGTCTCGTCTGCTGGCAGGGTGCCGGCTTCCAGGTAGGCGATGTAGGGCTTGGTCCAATCGTCTGGCTCGGTGATGAGTGCGACCAAGGCTGCCTCTGGTTGGAGTGGGACTCCGATGTCGATCTCCCTCGGGGGAGAGACTGATGGCTTGGAGATTGTGTCGAGGAACACGCCGGCGGGTGGTGCGAGTCGAGCCGACCCGATGCGAGAGAGGGCGTCGGCCTCCTCGTTTTTCCGCCTGTCGATCCACTCGACGGAGTAGCCGGTGAAGTGGCCGCCCAACTTGTCTACCGCTTGGCGGTACGCCGCCATGGTGGGGGAGACGGCGTCGCAGGTGCCGGCGACTTGTCCCGCGACGAGGTCGGAATCTCCGTAGCATCGGAGGCGATTGACGTTCATCTCCTTGGCGGCTCGCATGCCGTGGAGTAGGGCCTCGTACTCAGCCATGTTGTTGGTGCAGGGCGTGAAGTCGAGGCAGAGGATGTAGCGGAGCTTGTCGCCCTTTGGTGAAGTCAACACTATCCCTGCTCCTGCACCGTCCGCGTTCTTGGAGCCGTCGAAGTGCAGGCTCCAGTAATGGAGGTACGGCAGCTTTTCTGGCTGCTGAGCCTCCTCCCAGTCGGCGATGAAGTCTGCCAGCGCCTGCGACTTGATCGCCTTTCGTGGCTCGTATTTGATATTGTGGACGCCGATCTCGACGGCCCACTTGGCGACCCGCCCGGTTGCCTCGCGGTTGCGGATGATGTCTTGTAGTGGCGCTGAGGAGACGACCGTGATCGGGTGCTCCTGGAAGTAGTGCGGCAGGCGCCGCTGAGCCCTGAAGACCGCGTACACTAGCTTTTGGTACTGTGGGTACCGTTGGCGCGACTCGGTGAGGACCTCGCTGATGTAGTACACCGGCCGCTGAACCGGGCGCTCCTTTCCTTCCTCTGGTCGTTCGACGACCATTACAGCGCTGACGACGCGTTCGGACGCCGCGACGTAAACCAGCATAGGTTCTTTGTCGGCGGGGGCGGCGAGTAGTGGTGCGGCGAGTAGCACCTTTTTGAGGTCGTAGAGCGCGTCGTCCGCCTCCTTGTCCCACTGGAAGGTGGGGTTCTTGCGCATCAGGCGGTATAGGGGCATCGCCTTTTCGCCCAGGCGGGGGATGAAGCGACTGAGAGTCGCTACTCGCCCGGCCAGCTTCTGGACGTCGCGCAGGCACTCGGGTTTGCCGAGCCGGGCGATCGTGTCGATTTTTGTTGGGTTCGCCTCGATCCCTCGTTTGGAGACGACGTACCCCAGTAGTTGTCCGGCGGGTACACCGAAGGTGCACTTGCCTGGGTTGAGCTTTATCTTGTACCTTCGCAGGTTGGCGAAGGTTTCTGCCAGGTCGGCGAGTAGGTCGTCTTGGCGAGCGGACTTCACGACCACATCGTCGATGTAGACGTGGATGTTGCGGCCAATTTGGCTCGCGAGGCATTCTTGCATGCACCGCTGGTAGGTTGCCCCGGCGTTCTTGAGGCCGAAGGTCATGGCGGTGTAGCAGAAGGCTCCGAATGGCGTGATGAACGCCGTCTTCTCCTCGTCTTCGACAGCCATTTTGATCTGGTTGTACCCAGAGTAGGCGTCGAGGAAACATAGCGACTCCGAGCCCGCGGTTGAATCGATTATCTGGTCGATCCGCGGGAGGACGAACTGCTCCTTTGGGCAGGCGCTGTTCAGGTTTGTGTAGTCGATACACATCCTCCAGGTCCCGTTTTTCTTCTCGACCAGGACTGGGTTTGCCAGCCACTTGGAGTACTTGATTGGCCGGATGAAGCCGGCAGCGAGTAGACGCTGCACTTCCTCGGCGATTGCTCGACGGCGTTCTTCATTGAAGGGCCGTAGCGACTGCTTGACAGGTCGCACTTTGGGGTCGGCGTTTAGTTTGTGCTCAGCGAGCTCCCTAGGGACACCGGGCATGTCGGAGGGTTTCCATGCGAAGATGTCCCTGTTCTCACGGAGGAACTCGATGAGCGCGCATTCCTATGCTGGGTCATGCCTGTCCCAATCGTCACCGTCTGGCTGGAGTCGCCTGGGACCAGCTCGACGGTGCGAGTGTGCGTCGTGGCCTCAAAGGTTGAGGTGTTTGCGCCCTCTGAGTTGGGCTTCTTGAGTATTGTGGGGTCGTCATTGTTGACCCCGCTCGCGTATTTGGCGAGCTCGTCGGCGTGATTAGTCTCTGCCGAGATGACGGCGTCGGCGAGCTCGGCTCCTTTGGCCTCGCACTCGGCGGCCATGTCGGGGTCGCCGTTGATGGTGATGACGCCGCACGGCCCGGGGAGCTTCATCGCGTTGTACGCGTAGTGGGGTGCTGCCATGAACTTAGCGAACGCCTGGCGCCCCAGGACGCAGTGGTAAGGGCTGTCGAAGGGCACCAGCTCGAAGACGATCCGCTCGGTGCGGAAGTTTGCCGGTGTGCCGAACGTGACTGGTAGCGTGACCTTGCCGATCGGATACGCCTTCCGACCGGGGACGATGCCGTGGAACATGGTGTGGGTCGTCTCGATCATCGACTACGGGAGCCGCAGCCGCCTGAAGGTGTCGAGGTAGAGGATGTTGATGGAGCTACCGCCGTCCATCAGTGTCTTGGGGAGCCAGTAGTCGCCAACCTTGGGCTTGACCACCAGGGCGACTCGTCCTGGGTACTCGATGCGCAGCGAGTGGTCTTGCCGGCTCCAAGTGATGGGCTGTTCCGACCAGTTCAGGAACTGGGGGACGTCTGTTTGGGCCACCGCATTGACGGCGACGGCGCGGGCGATGACCTTCTTCTCGCGCTTCGTGTTGAAGCCTGTGAAGGTGTGGAGTGAGCCGGCCACTTTGCCGAATTTTCCGCCATTTGGCGGGTCGTTGTCGGTGTCCTCCCGCGCTTGCCGTGCCTTCTCGATTTCCCTGAGGGTGTGGCAGTCGGCGGTGGTGTGCGTTGCGGGTTTTCCTTCCCTGCTATGGAACGCACATGGTTGGTTAAGGAGGGCCGCGGGATCGAACCTTGGCTTGTTCTTGTAATTGCCGCCATCGCGGCGTTGCCCTCCGTCGCGGCGGTAGCTCTTGGGCTCGCGCTGTGCGTGCCCGGCGTTGGCGACGAAGTCGACTCGCCCGTCACTGCGGCGCTTGCCAGTGAGGCGAGTGCCGCTATAGCGTAGGTCGGTTCGGCGTCCGCTGTCGTTGCCGCCCGTGCGGCGTTGCCCTCCTGACTCGTCGTCAGTTTCCTGGTTTGGATCTTCCTCGGCGTACCGTTTGGCGATCTCGAGGAGGTCGGGGATGTTGTCGAGTGTGCGGGAGTGTCGCTTGAGCTTGGCGACTAGAGGCTCGTAGCGGCACGAGGTCTTGAAGCAATGGATCGCGGTGTCCGGGTGGATGCCGACCGCGTTGTACCAAAGCTCTTGCCATCGTTGGACCCAGTTGCGGGTCGACTCACGGGGTCCCTGGACGCATCGTTCCAGGTCCTCAATAGTGGTGGCGCGGGTGTAGGAGCACTCGAAGTGCCTGACGAAGGCGTCGCGCATTTCCTCCCAGGATTCGATGCTGTCCTGGGGGAGAGTGTTGATCCACTGCCTTCACGTCCCCTCCATCATCAGGGGGAGGTAACGGGCGGCGAGTAGGTCAGTGTGACCCGCGATCCCCATTGCCATGAGGTATGTGTCGAGCCAGACTGCGGGGTCGTACGAGGAGTCGTACTTTTCTATCTCTTTTGGTGCCTTGAAGTTTGGCGGGTACTTCTCGCCTCGGATCATTGGTCCGAAGCACTTGGGCCCGAGTCGATGAGCGACCCCATAGGCTCGCCATCGCGGCGATTAGTTAGGGTGTGCCGCAATTCGTCGGGCTGGCGTGCGCGCCAGCTTTGGTTGTTGATGATGTGAGTGCGGGCGTCGATGGGTTGTCCGTTAGCGGCAACGAAGTTGGTCGCCGGCCTGGGGTCGTTGGTGGAGAGTGCCGCGTTCGCGGGTCGGTGTTGGAGCTGCAGTGGCTCTGGTGGCGGGCAATTGAGGGTGTTTGCCGCTGCTGGGCGGCCGCTGGAGGCCGCTCTGCTTCCCGAGGAACGCGAGTATACTCGACCTTGCGAGTCGGCGCCCGCTTTTTGCTGCTCCACGGCCTTCGCAAGCAGGGCCCTGACGTACTGGATCTGTAGGGCGCCGTCGCCAGTGGCCGTGATGCTGTCGGCTGCTGCTCGGCCTGCCACGAGGTTGTCCATCGGGGTGGAGAACAGTGGGAGGCCGTTTGCGTCTCGCTCCCGTGAGGAGACAACTATCCGCGGCTGGTCCCTGGGAGGGGTGCGGTTGGGTGGTGGTGGGGCACCCATCGCCGTCGATCCTGGCGGGGGCCGGGCGCTTCCTCCTGGGGGCGCGTTCTCACAAATTGCGCGCTCGGCTATGCGGGCCGGGTCGTTTTCGTCGTCGAAGTTCAGGGCACGCCCTTGAACGGTGGGGTTCAAACGTGACCTGATCCGCTGCTGGTGGTAGCGCGACAGCTCCTGCGCCGTTACCTGCTCAAGGCGAAATTTTTCGCGCTCGGCCTGCTTCTTGCGCACCGCCTCCGCCAGTTTCATGCGGAGTTCCTCGACCTCCGTCGCCGTGGCGTTAGGAGGGATTGGGGTGGAGAAAGGATCCTCCGGCGGATCGGTGCCGGTGGCCATGTAAGCCGCGGCGTGGCGACTGGTACCATCGCGGGGGTCGGCGGAGTTCTCTGACCCGGAATCGAATTCGAAGATCCCGAGGATGGAAGGGTCCTCGAAGTCTCCCACGTTGGAGACCTGGGCGATGGAGGACGCGGACGAGGCCGCGGTGATGGATCCGGCGAGTGACGCCGGGGTCGCCGAGTCGGCGTCGTCGGTGAGGGCCGCATCTTCTGCGGCCGCTGAATTCCCGGCCACGTTGCTGTGGGCCGAGTTGTACTCGGAGGCGAGGTGGTGGATCGTGCGGACCTGGCTCTCGGAGAGCCGATCGCGTGGCGGCGACTCGCGGATGCGAGCCGAGTCCTCCGAGACGATGACGTCGGTGAGGCCGACGAAGAGGCTGATCGTGCCGACTGGCAGGATCACGCTGTGCGTGACGGGTCGCGCCGCCGGGACGTAGCTGCTTGGCAAGATCTGGAGCATCTCGCCGATCGCTATCATGCGGCCGGTGGCGACCGTCTCGTTGATGGGCAGATTGGATCTCGCCGCAGAACACCGGCCAGACCGGCCAGGCCCCACGGTGGGCGCCACTGTCATGGGAATGGTCACGGCAGATGCTGCAATCGGCAGCGAGTAGTAGAACGAGGGGCAAGGGCGGCCAGCCATCTGCGGTGCGAGATGAGGGCAAAGACACAGGGTTTTACCCAGGTTCGGCCCCCCGGAGGGTAAAGACCTACTCCTGCTAGATTGTATTATGGAGGTGTTACAATGGGCGAGCTCGGCGGCTAGGCGGCGAGTCGCTTGGGTGTATGAGGGAACGTGTCTCTACTCGCCCTATAGGGAGGTTTATATAGGCTCACCTCCCCTATGGTTTACATATCTCAACCGATTCGGTTACAGATTCAGTAGTCGTTTAACCTAGCCCGACTGGGCCTATCTACTCGCCTGGGCCTTCAGCTTCCAGTCGCTCGGTACCTTGCTGGGCTTCAATCCACTCGCCGTTCTGCAGGCCCACTCGCCAGCTCACGGGCCAGTCGGAAATGCCCTGCTGGGTATACCCCAGTAGGCATATCCCCATCAAAATATGGGATCCATATGCGGGCAAATCTAGTCGTATATTGGTCCCATTTAAATTTGTGTAGCGAACCGGTGCTATCTTATGCCATGTTAAGACAACATTTAAATTGCGGGGTATCTAAACAACTTGAACCTATTAATTAGTTGTCGGGACCCCGGTTCCGCTTAATATGGCCTAAATGTATCGCACCTTTGCCATGTCATACATCATACATGCATCATGCCCGATCTTCTGTCATAGTATTAAATAGTGCATCCGGTGTTTCTTCTAGTGTTTTGGTTCTTCGCGGATAAGGCCGTTGAGTTGATGCGAGTGTCGACCCGATCTTCGGATGAACCTTCGGCCATGTTTTCAGGCGAGCACCTCCCCCTTTCTACCTATCTTACTTTTATAGTCTTTATTTCCTCCTGTTGATCTATTGCTATCTGTGTTGCGATGCTCTAGTTTTCGTACCCGCGATATCCCTTGCAGCCTTATATTGCCTTGGACACATCCTATTACCTGCTGTTTGGTAGATAGTTGGACTTGCGCGTCATAGTCACTTGCTCAAGTGCTGTTGCGTGTCGTCAAGTACCTCAGTTGTTGGAGTATTGCCGCATGTTTAATGTTGGAGTTGATCATGGCTTAATTATTGTTTAATAACTAAAATTGAAGTAGGTAAATGCAGAGGCACAGGTGGGCAATAGATGTTATTTGGTTGTTAACCGTCCACTTGTGTCCCGTAGGACCCCGAGTTCTTGACACCTGTTCCGAGATCGAGCGCGCTAACCACAGGTGGGGTGTATGGGCACCCCCATCGATTTAGTACCCGATTCCAAGTACTGTACTGGGGGCCACAATTAGTTTGGGGCTTTATTACTATTCTGTACTTATGCCATGCTTTACTGATTTATTTAAATTGTGCGAGGTATTGCACCTGTACTGTTTAGGATCGTGACACGTTTTCGCTGTATCGACAAGCCCAGTCATCTTTTCGGGTTCCCAGTCGTTTACAGCCGTCTCCACAAACCCTGAGTCCGTCTCGGAGACCGGCCGACTTCGTTGCGGGTAGCTTAGTGGGGTGGCCCCCCGTGCTTGATCTGGGTCTGGGAAACGTCGTGTCCGAAACCCCGTCGACATACCGTTGGGTGTATGTTTTGTGATCTTGTACCTACCTGATCTGACAACAAGGGTGTAGGTGCGTGTGGAAACTTTGGTGCACCCCTGCAGGGTTAAATCTTTTCGAGAAGCCGTGTCCGCGGTTATGGACGACTTGGAGCACAGGTCTCGATCATAGACAACTATAACTAAAGTTTACTGTTATAATTTGACTTGTATCCGATATGACTAGTAATCAGCTCCACTACAACGGTATGGCTAAATAAAAGTGCCAACAACTGCTGGGTTTGGGGATATCTCATGCTAATTATATCTGACTAGTAAGTGTTGCAACTACAACAAAATGGTTAACTAAAACTGCCCACTGCTTATTATATCAGGATGACTCATGCTATTTATATTTGACTAGTAATTGCCGCAACTATAACGGAATGAGTAAAACTGCCAACGGTGTGAGTTCCTCAGTTGACTTCCTTGTTTGGTCTCGAGGGGGAAACACCAGGATGGGTATGTTTGGTGGTAGTATCAGGTTGGTTCCGAATAGGTCTTTCTTACCCCTCTCTGATAGCCGCCAGTTATATCGAGTCTCTATAGGGTGTTTAGTGCATGCTGCGCTGCCGCTCAGTCCACCATACCTATGTAGGCGAGGACCGCCGAATTCTAGCCTCGCCGTGTACTGGCCTCAGTACTGACCGCTCTCTCTTTTTCCTTTGCCCTTTGTCGACACCCCTTTTGTTTAAGCAGGTTTTGAGATCGACGTCGTTAGCAGGGTTACCCTTCCGGCTTGGCCTGGGCAGGGTTATGGACGCCATTGGTTATTCTTCAGGGCTCTTAGCTCAATTTGCATCTTGTCCGTACTCGGACGCTATATCGTTTTAAAGGTGATTTGGATCTTTGTATTGTATATCTGTATTCTTGACTCATTGAGTCGCCGTTGTATATATCTGTTCTGTGGGTTCCATCGTGGACTATTGTGTAATGATATTACTTCGTTTTCCACCCGCACGAAAGTGCCTGGTGGGCACCTTTGAATCGTTTCTATGCGGGATTGGCGGGAAGCGCTAAAACTTGCATAGGGCCGATTCTGAGGGTGTTACAGCAGCCATCTCTGGCGCTTCAGCCATCTCCGGCGCGCCAGCCATCTCCTGCCCGTCAGCCATCTCCGATGCTTCAGCCATCTCCTCAGCGTAAGCGGAAGAGCACTGCCACGAAGAGCATCACTAGCACTGCCACAAAGAAATCCATAGGAAACCGTACGCCAAAGAGTTCAAAAAACTACATCCCGCAGCCTTCTGCCAAGCCATTGCCGGTTTTACCATGGAATCACAGCGACGAGGAGACCAATAGGATCTCGGAAGAAGAGGTCAAGAAATTCTTTGCACCTAGACGGGCCGAGCCAAAGGAGAAAATAGATCCGACGATGGTGGAGAAGTTTTACAATAATCTTTTGAAACCTGAAACCCCACTTGTGCCGGACTACGAGCGCCAGATTTTGAAGGGGGGTGCAAGGCGCCGTAGGGAGACTGAAAGTAGCAGTCGTGCGGCACCCCAGAAAAAAGTTCCCATGCTCGGAGAGCAGTAAAACCAATCATGCGCCCCGCTCCAAGTGTTCGACACACGGGACGCTCCTCCCGTAAATGATTACGAGGCAGAGCTACAAAGAAAGGCCAATAAGATGGGGATGACTTACATTGCATACTTGAACATCATGGGAGACAACTTGCCCAAATGCGATGCCAACCCCATACAGCCATGGAAGTATGGGAAGAATCTCGTCAAGAAAGAGGAGCTCAAGAATCTACCAACAAAGATGCGAAGATTGCACAAGTGGTACCTTGATTTCTGCAAGACGAGAAAGGAAGAATGGATCACGGCGCATATAAGAGATGAGATTTTCTTGTGCGGAGACGACGAGATCGACTTCAACATTCAAGACTTGCATTTTCTATTCAATCAGAAGGAACTCGACAAAGCTGCCATTAGCCTTTATTGTGTGTAAGTACTATTTCTGTAATTTATATCTCATCTCATTCACTTCATTAATTACATGTATATATATATATATGCTCACCATATATGTATATACTATTATGCAGGAAAAAGGTTATGGAATGCATGAAAGGAGGCTTTTTTGACATTGGGTTCGTTGCCCAAATAGAGTTCATGAAGAAGTGGTAAGAACCAAACCCGGAAAACAGAAGATTACTTGCTAAGGTCTTTACTGAGACAACAAACCAAAAGGGAAATACTCTTGCCTTACAACTTCTCGTGGGTACTGTTACCCTCTCTTGTACACATTCTGTTTCTGCTTATTCGATGTTAAGTGTAACTGATGATGAGTTATGCGTGCGTAGGTTCCACTTTATTCTGCTAGTCATTCAACCCGACTCAGGAAAGGTCTTTGTCATGGACTCGTTACGAAAAGAAAAAGAGATATGGGCAGACTTTAGAGAGATGCTCCAGAGGTAATTTCAATCATATTATTGCACTAGATCGGCAACTTTCATGACAACAAGTAATTAATTACTCCTTTATCCATTTTCTTTGCCAGACAGGGTTTGGAAAAGGTTCACGGGCAGGGCTGTGGGTGAATGGTCAGAAGAACTAAAATTTGTAGACCAAAATGTAAGTAATACTAGCTAGCAAGGTCTGCGTATCTCTTTGATTCTGCTTCCAATTCCATTATATCATGCTTTATTGATTACTATTTTGATTGAACTCTCTATTCTCGTAAAGTGCGCGCATCAGGGACACGACAATAACTTATTGTGGCATCCCGCAAAACCACTACTAGAAAATCGCGTTGAATTTGTGCATTGCATCGTCATCATCATGTGTTGTTTGTCTAAAACTATTTTCGCAAAGCCCGTTTTGTTTTCTAAAACGCCCCATCTTTATTCAAACGCAAAACCCCGGGTCTCCGGATTATTTTGTTTTGTTGCTATCGGGTTGCAAACGGTCCAATTAAAGTAAATAAAATATTAAGTTATTTTAGTGGGGGCAGTCGAACGGGCCGAACCGACCCGAACGACCACCCCCGGAATTAAATCGGGCCACCTAAAACAGCCCCCCTAAATCCTAAAGCTACCAACAAACAGACCCACACCCCTTTGGCCACATCACCCTGGCCAACCCCGTCGCGCCACCTCACCAACCCTCACCCCCTCCTCCTATCCCCATGTGCCACATCACCACCCCTCTCCACCCCCACTCATCCACCACACACAACCCAAGCCACACGCACACCCCACTCCAGCCAACTCCCTCTGCCCACGTCCCACCCGCAGCCTCCACTCACCTCTCCCCTGGGCCCCAACCAAACCCCCCCACCGACAGCCCCTGCCCCCGGCCCCACCAGGCCCACCCTCCCCCATGCGACCGCTCCACCCTCCCTTCTTCCTCCCAGGCGCCCCGCGCGCTCGCACCTCCTCTCCCCAGCAGCTCGCTCTCCCCTCCTCGCGCCGCTCAGGCCGCCCCGCTCGCCCCGCGCTCCCTTCCTTCTTCCTCCGTCGCCGGCCACGCCCAACCTCTCCCCGCCGCCGCCGCGTCTCCTCCAGCCACCGCGTCTCCCCGCACCTCCTCTCCCCAGCAGCCGCTCTCGCCCCGGCCCGCTCGACCCCGCCGATAACCGCCCGCCTCGCCTCCTCCACCTCCCTGCCTCTGCTCGCCTGCCAGCCGCCGCGTCCTCCGCATCCGCCTCCGGACCTCCGCGCCTCGCCCGTCCCCGCGGCGAAGCTCGCCCCGCAGGCCCGCAGCAGCCCCGCCTCTGCCGTTCACCCCCAGGCCCCGCCTGGCCGGCCTCGCCTCCGCACCCGCCGGCGCCGCGGCCGCAGTCCTCCTCCGACACCATCCACCGCTCCTCCGGCCCGTCTCGCCGCCAGTCATCTCCTCGCCGGCCTCCGGTTCCGATGCGCGCTCGGCCTCGTCCTCTGCCGGCCTCGCCGTACCGCCGTCCGCCGCCGCCCCGCGGTCGCGTCCGCGCCGCCCCGTCCTCCAAGCTCGCCTCCGCCCCGCCTCTCCTCCTCGCCCCGCGTGCTCCGGACCCGCCCCGAGCGCCTGCCGCCGCCGCCCTCGGTTGCCCGACCTGCGCGACCTATCCGTTGTCCTCGGCCGTAGGCGCCGCTCTCAGTGACCACCTGTTGCCTTCCCGGTGCGAGCCCTGGTGCTACCGATGGTATGTGTGGTGATGGTTTCTGTAACGGGAAGGTGCCTTGTGTTGATACTGCTGCGGCTCGGGTACGACAAGGTCGTCAAGATCCTCGAGCTGGAGACCCCCGTACCGGTACCGACGTAAGAGGAGGAACCGAAGACCGATCCCGGCGCGCCCGAACCCCGTCGAACACCGAGACCCTCGGGATCGCCAAGTTCTCCTTCCCGGATCAGAAGGCCGAACCCTCGCGCGCCAAGTCCTTTCCCTCGGACCCGAAGACGCCGAGACCCGGGACACCAAGACCTCCGCCGTGGAACGACAAGACCGACGACACGACCCGACGCCCGCAGATGCGACAAGTACTTCACCCCGAACGCCAAGACCGACTCGATGGCGCGGACCCGACAAGAGCTTCGCAACGACAAGAACGGCACCGACCAAAACGAACCCGATGCGCCTCGACGCCACGCCAAGTTCGTCTACCCGAACGCCAAGATCTACCCAGTAATTCGAGAACGATCCCGGAGACCGAACCTCGAATCCGTCGAACCCTGGACCCTGAGACCAACCCGAACCCCGGAACACCAAGATCGTCGAGACCCCTAATGTGTGAACCCCTTCCCGAAACCCTATTTTATAATATAATACAACTTGTCGCATAATAATTGTCTTGCATGCATACATTCATGTGGTTTGGGGGCCTTATGCCGATTCACCTGATAATTAAATATGGGGCCCATATGCGGGCAAATCTAGTATCATATCGGCCTCATTTAAACTTGTGTAGCGAACCAGTACTATCTTCTGCCTTGTTAAACAACATTTAAATTGCAGGGTAGCTAAACAACAAGAACCACCTAATTAATTGTCGGAACCCCGGTTCCGCTTAATATGACCTAATTGCATCGCATCTTGCCATGCCATGCATCATACATGCATCATGCCGATCTTTTGCCGAAGTATTAAATATTGCATCCGGTGTTTATTCTAGTGTTTTGGTTCTTCGCGGATAAGGCCGTTGAGTGGATGCGAGTGTCGACCCGATCTTCGGTTGAACCTTCGGCAATGTTTTCAGGCGAGCATCTCCCCCCTTTCTACCTATCTTACTTTTATAGTATTTATTCCCTCTTGTTGATCTATTGCTATCTGTGTTGCGATGCTCTAGTTTTCGTACCCGTGATATCCCTTGCAGCCTTATATTGCATTGGACACATCCTATTACCTGTTGTTTGGTAGATAGTTGGACTTGCGCGTCGTAGTCGCTTGCTCAAGTGCTGTTGCATGTCGACCAGTGCCACAGTTGTTGATGTATTGCCGCATGTTGATGTTGGATATGATCATGGTTTTACTTATCGTTCACTTTAATTCATGTTTAACAACTAAAATTGAAGTAAGCAGAGGCATCGGTGGGTGATAGAAAATATTTGGTTTCCGAACGCCCACTTGTGTCCCGTAGGACCCCGAGTACTTGATACATGTTCCTTGATTTATCGCGCTATCCACATCCGGGAGGTATATGGGACCCCCCCTGAGCCAGAGCTTGATTCAGTCTTATTTCTTGGGGCCACAACTAGTTTGAGGTTTTATTTACTATCCTGTACCTATGCCATGTTTTACTGCTTTATTTACGATTGTGTGAGGAGCACGCTGTATTGTTTTGGAAGCGGAGTGTTTTCGCGGTATCGACAGTCCCCGTTTGGGGATCTGCTGTCGCTTACAGCCGTTGTCGCAAACCTTGAGTCCGTCTCGGAGCTTGCTTACTTCGTTGCGGGTGTACTCCAAGGGGTGGCCCCCTGAAATAATTCTGAATCCTGTGATTGCTTTGTCGTGAAGGCCTCGTTGGGTTTTGATTTGGTTTTTCCGAGGTTGATCGAGTGTGTGTTGCGATTGGTGCACCCCGGCCGGGTAAAACTTTCTGAAAGCCGTGTCCGCGGTTATGGACGACTTGGAGCACAGTATCTCGACCATAGACAAGCATAACTAAAGTTTACTGCTGTAAATTTGACTTTATAATGACTAGTAATCAGCTTCACTATAATGGAATGGCTAAATAATACTGCCCACAATTGTTTGTTTGGGTGTCGCTTGTGACCATTGTATCTGATTAGTAAGTATTGCAACTACAATGGAATGACTGAATAAAAGTACCAACAACTGCTGGGTTTTCGGGTTATCTCATGCTAATTGTATCTGACTAGTAAGTGTTGCAACTATCACGGAATGGTTAAATGAAAGTGGCCCACTGCTTATTTCACCAGGATGATTATCTATACTTGACTAGTAATTACTGCAACGATAACCGAATAAATAAAAATGCCAACTGTGTGAGTTCCTCGGTTGACTTCCTCGATCGGTGTCGAGGGGGAAACGCCAGGATAGGTTTGTTTGATGGTAGTATCAGGTTGGTTCCGAATAGGTCTTTCTTACCCCTCTCTGATTGCCGCCAGTTGTATCGAGTCTCTATAGGTTGTTTAGTGCATGCTGCCGCTGCCGCTCAGTCCACCATACCTATGTAGGCGAGGACCACCGAATTCTAGTCTCGCCGTGTACTGGCCTCAGTACTGACGCTCCTTCTTTTTCCTTTGCCCTTTGCCGGCACCCCTTTTGTTTAAGCAGGTTTGAGATCGACGTCGTTAGCAGGGTTACCCTTCCGGCTTGGCCTGGGCAGGGTTATGGACGCCATTGGTTATTCTTCAGGGCTCTTAGCCCCATTTGCATCTTGTCCGTAGCTGGACGCTCTATCGTTTTCAAGGTGATTTGGATCTTTGTATATTATATCTGTATTCTTGACTCATGGAGTCGCTGTTATATATATCTGTTCTGTGGGTCCCATCGAGGACTGTTGTGTAATGTTATTACTTCGTTTTCCACCCGCACGAAAGTGCCTGATGGGCACCTTTGAATCGTTTCTATGCGGGTTTGGCGAGTTTTGCTAAAACTTGCATAGGTCCGATTCTGAGGGTGTTACAGAGTGGTATCAGAGCTCAGCAGTTGCGATACCCCACAAGTCCAGCCTGTAGGATAACCTAGCTAACGGCCAAAGTAGAGTGTCAAAACTAGTTTTGCAAAATCGTTTGGATAGTTCTGATTAGGTCTGATTTTACTCCTTACCCCTCTGCTGTTCTCCTCTTACCTCTACGTGTTTTGAATCCGCTCTTGTCCCTTTCTTCGAGTCCAGGAATTCTCGTGGTTGGGTTCCGTCGTACCTTCAGGGTTTCGCTACCTCCTCTGATAACGGTGTTCTACCATCCGGTGTTCAAGCTGCATGAGGAATCCGTCTGCTGTGGTACCATTCTTTGTTCCTTGTGTGTGCCTTTCGGTGTTTTCCGACGCGACGACATCCTCTATGCCAGATCCGATGCAGAGTCTGCATCACTCCGTTGTTCCGAACCTCGCTTGTCGAGATCTTCAGTCTGCTTCTGAGAGTTGGTTGCATAATCCGCCTATTCGTGTGCAGAGTAATGGTTTGGGTGCGCGATGGACTGATCACCATCCGACTACTCTTATCATTCGCTCTTGTACACCGAATCAGTGGATCCAGCAGTTTTACTCCGTTCACGGAAGTTGGGGGTGGCTTTATTTGTCGATACCTCTACCTTCGACCTGTTGTTCCCGGAGTGTTCTCTCGACGATCACGGACAACGACCTCTTGTTAGTGGTGTCGCGAAGATCTACACGAAGCGAGAAGACGCAGATCGCCGACCTTCTTTCCGGTACCATGAGGCGGATCTCGAGGGCAAGATCCATTGTTAGTGGTGTCGAATTGTGGCATCCCGCAAAACCACTACTAGAAAATCGCGTTGAATTTGTGCATTGCATCGTCATCATCATGTGTTGTTTGTCTAAAACTATTTTCGCAAAGCCCGTTTTGTTTTCTAAAACGCCCCATCTTTATTCAAACGCAAAACCCCGGGTCTCCGGATTATTTTGTTTTGTTGCTATCGGGTTGCAAACGGTCCAATTAAAATAAATAAAATATTAAGTTATTTTAGTGGGGGCAGTCGAACGGGCCGAACCGACCCGAACGACCACCCCCGGAATTAAATCGGGCCACCTAAAACAGCCCCCTAAATCCTAAAGCTACCAACAAACAGACCCACACCCCTTTGGCCACATCACCCTGGCCAACCCCGTCGCGCCACCTCACCAACCCTCACCCCCTCCTCCTATCCCCATGTGCCACATCACCACCCCTCTCCACCCCCACTCATCCACCACACACAACCCAAGCCACACGCACACCCCACTCCAGCCAACTCCCTCTGCCCACGTCCCACCCGCAGCCTCCACTCACCTCTCCCCTGGGCCCCAACCAAACCCCCCCACCGACAGCCCCTGCCCCCGGCCCCACCAGGCCCACCCTCCCCCATGCGACCGCTCCACCCTCCCTTCTTCCTCCCAGGCGCCCCGCGCGCTCGCACCTCCTCTCCCCAGCAGCTCGCTCTCCCCTCCTCGCGCCGCTCAGGCCGCCCCGCTCGCCCCGCGCTCCCTTCCTTCTTCCTCCGTCGCCGGCCACGCCCAACCTCTCCCCGCCGCCGCGTCTCCTCCAGCCACCGCGTCTCCCCGCACCTCCTCTCCCCAGCAGCCGCTCTCGCCCCGGCCCGCTCGACCCCGCCGATAACCGCCCGCCTCGCCTCCTCCACCTCCCTGCCTCTACTCGCCTGCCAGCCGCCGCGTCCTCCGCATCCGCCTCCGGACCGCCGCGCCTCGCCCGTCCCCGCCGGCGAAGCTCGCCCCGCAGGCCCGCAGCAGCCCCGCCTCTGCCGTTCACCCCCAGGCCCCGCCTGGCCGGCCTCGCCTCCGCACCCGCCGGCGCCGCGGCCGCAGTCCTCCTCCGACACCATCCACCGCTCCTCCGGCCCGTCTCGCCGCCGCCAGTCATCTCCTCGCCGGCCTCCGGTTCCGACGCGCGCTCGGCCTCGTCCTCTGCCGGCCTCGCCGTACCGCCGTCCGCCGCCGCCCCGCGGTCGCGTCCGCGCCGCCCCGTCCTCCAAGCTCGCCTCCGCCCCGCCTCTCCTCCTCGCCCCGCGTGCTCCGGACCCGCCCCGAGCGCCTGCCGCCGCCGCCCTCGGTTGCCCGACCTGCGCGACCTATCCGTTGTCCTCGGCCGCAGGCGCCGCTCTCAGTGACCACCTGTTGCCTTCCCGGTGCGAGCCCTGGTGCTACCGATGGTATGTGTGGTGATGGTTTCTGTAACGGGAAGGTGCCTTGTGTTGATACTGCTGCGGCTCGGGTACGACAAGGTCGTCAAGATCCTCGAGCTGGAGACCCCCGTACCGGTACCGACGTAAGAGGAGGAACCGAAGACCGATCCCGGCGCGCCCGAACCCCGTCGAACACCGAGACCCTCGGGATCGCCAAGTTCTCCTTCCCGGATCAGAAGGCCGAACCCTCGCGCGCCAAGTCCTTTCCCTCGGACCCGAAGACGCCGAGACCCGGGACACCAAGACCTCCGCCGTGGAACGACAAGACCGACGACACGACCCGACGCCCGCAGATGCGACAAGTACTTCACCCCGAACGCCAAGACCGACTCGATGGCGCGGACCCGACAAGAGCTTCGCAACGACAAGAACGGCACCGAACAAAACGAACCCGATGCGCCTCGACGCCACGCCAAGTTCGTCTATCCGAACGCCAAGATCTACCTAGTAATTCGAGAACGATCCCGGAGACCGAACCTCGAATCCGTCGAACCCTGGACCCTGAGACCAACCCGAACCCCGGAACACCAAGATCGTCGAGACCCCTAATGTGTGAACCCCTTCCCGAAACCCTATTTTATAATATAATACAACTTGTCGCATAATAATTGTCTTGCATGCATACATTCATGTGGTTTGGGGGCCTTATGCCGATTCACCTGATAATTAAATATGGGGCCCATATGCGGGCAAATCTAGTATCATATCGGCCTCATTTAAACTTGTGTAGCGAACCAGTACTATCTTCTGCCTTGTTAAACAACATTTAAATTGCGGGGTAGCTAAACAACAAGAACCACCTAATTAATTGTCGGAACCCCGGTTCCGCTTAATATGACCTAATTGCATCGCATCTTGCCATGCCATGCATCATACATGCATCATGCCGATCTTTTGCCGAAGTATTAAATATTGCATCCGGTGTTTATTCTAGTGTTTTGGTTCTTCGCGGATAAGGCCGTTGAGTGGATGCGAGTGTCGACCCGATCTTCGGTTGAACCTTCGGCAATGTTTTCAGGCGAGCATCTCCCCCCTTTCTACCTATCTTACTTTTATAGTATTTATTCCCTCTTGTTGATCTATTGCTATCTGTGTTGCGATGCTCTAGTTTTCGTACCCGTGATATCCCTTGCAGCCTTATATTGCCTTGGACACATCCTATTACCTGTTGTTTGGTAGATAGTTGGACTTGCGCGTCGTAGTCGCTTGCTCAAGTGCTGTTGCATGTCGACCAGTGCCACAGTTGTTGATGTATTGCCGCATGTTGATGTTGGATATGATCATGGTTTTACTTATCGTTCACTTTAATTCATGTTTAACAACTAAAATTGAAGTAAGCAGAGGCATCGGTGGGTGATAGAAAATATTTGGTTTCCGAACGCCCACTTGTGTCCCGTAGGACCCCGAGTACTTGATACATGTTCCTTAATTTATCGCGCTATCCACATCCGGGAGGTATATGGGACCCCCCTGAGCCAGAGCTTGATTCAGTCTTATTTCTTGGGGCCACAACTAGTTTGAGGTTTTATTTACTATCCTGTACCTATGCCATGTTTTACTGCTTTATTTACGATTGTGTGAGGAGCACGCTGTACTGTTTTGGAAGCGGAGTGTTTTCGCGGTATCGACAGTCCCCGTTTGGGGATCTGCTGTCGCTTACAGCCATTGTCGCAAACCTTGAGTCCGTCTCGGAGCTTGCTTACTTCGTTGCGGGTGTACTCCAAGGGGTGGCCCCCTGAAATAATTCTGAATCCTGTGATTGCTTTGTCGTGAAGGCCTCGTTGGGTTTTGATTTGGTTTTTCCGAGGTTGATCGAGTGTGTGTTGCGATTGGTGCACCCCGGCCGGGTAAAACTTTCTGAAAGCCGTGTCCGCGGTTATGGACGACTTGGAGCACAGTATCTCGACCATAGACAAGCATAACTAAAGTTTACTGCTGTAAATTTGACTTTATAATGACTAGTAATCAGCTTCACTATAATGGAATGGCTAAATAATACTGCCCACAATTGTTTGTTTGGGTGTCGCTTGTGACCATTGTATCTGATTAGTAAGTATTGCAACTACAACGGAATGGCTGAATAAAAGTACCAACAACTGCTGGGTTTTCGGGTTATCTCATGCTAATTGTATCTGACTAGTAAGTGTTGCAACTATCACGGAATGGTTAAATAAAAGTGGCCCACTGCTTATTTCACCAGGATGATTATCTATACTTGACTAGTAATTACTGCAACGATAACCGAATAAATAAAAATGTCAACTGTGTGAGTTCCTCGGTTGACTTCCTCGATCGGTGTCGAGGGGGAAACGCCAGGATAGGTTTGTTTGATGGTAGTATCAGGTTGGTTCCGAATAGGTCTTTCTTACCCCTCTCTGATTGCCGCCAGTTGTATCGAGTCTCTATAGGTTGTTTAGTGCATGCTGCCGCTGCCGCTCAGTCCACCATACCTATGTAGGCGAGGACCACCGAATTCTAGTCTCGCCGTGTACTGGCCTCAGTACTGACGCTCCTTCTTTTTCCTTTGCCCTTTGCCGGCACCCCTTTTGTTTAAGCAGGTTTGAGATCGACGTCGTAGCAGGGTTACCCTTCCGGCTTGGCCTGGGCAGGGTTATGGACGCCATTGGTTATTCTTCAGGGCTCTTAGCCCCATTTGCATCTTGTCCGTAGCTGGACGCTCTATCGTTTTCAAGGTGATTTGGATCTTTGTATATTATATCTGTATTCTTGACTCATGGAGTCGCTGTTATATATATCTGTTCTGTGGGTCCCATCGAGGACTGTTGTGTAATGTTATTACTTCGTTTTCCACCCGCACGAAAGTGCCTGGTGGGCACCTTTGAATCGTTTCTATGCGGGTTTGGCGAGTTTTGCTAAAACTTGCATAGGTCCGATTCTGAGGGTGTTACAGAGTGGTATCAGAGCTCAGCAGTTGCGATACCCCACAAGTCCAGCCTGTAGGATAACCTAGCTAACGGCCAAAGTAGAGTGTCAAAACTAGTTTTGCAAAATCGTTTGGATAGTTCTGATTAGGTCTGATTTTACTCCTTACCCCTCTGTTGTTCTCCTCTTACCTCTACGTGTTTTGAATCCGCTCTTGTCCCTTTCTTCGAGTCCAGGAATTCTCGTGGTTGGGTTCCGTCGTACCTTTAGGGTTTCGCTACCTCCTCTGATAACGGTGTTCTACCATCCGGTGTTCAAGCTGCATGAGGAATCCGTCTGCTGTGGTACCATTCTTTGTTCCTTGTGTGTGCCTTTCGGTGTTTTCCGACGCGACGACATCCTCTATGCCAGATCCGATGCAGAGTCTGCATCACTCCGTTGTTCCGAACCTCGCTTGTCGAGATCTTCAGTCTGCTTCTGAGAGTTGGTTGCATAATCCGCCTATTCGTGTGCAGAGTAATGGTTTGGGTGCGCGATGGACTGATCACCATCCGACTACTCTTATCATTCGCTCTTGTACACCGAATCAGTGGATCCAGCAGTTTTACTCCGTTCACGGAAGTTGGGGGTGGCTTTATTTGTCGATACCTCTACCTTCGACCTGTTGTTCCCGGAGTGTTCTCTCGATGATCACGGACAACGACCTCTTGTTAGTGGTGTCGCGAAGATCTACACGAAGCGAGAAGACGCAGATCGCCGACCTTCTTTCCGGTACCATGAGGCGGATCTCGAGGGCGAGATCCATTGTTAGTGGTGTCGAATTGTGGCATCCCGCAAAACCACTACTAGAAAATCGCGTTGAATTTGTGCATTGCATCGTCATCATCATGTGTTGTTTGTCTAAAACTATTTTCGCAAAGCCCGTTTTGTTTTCTAAAACGCCCCATCTTTATTCAAACGCAAAACCCCGGGTCTCCGGATTATTTTGTTTTGTTGCTATCGGGTTGCAAACGGTCCAATTAAAGTAAATAAAATATTAAGTTATTTTAGTGGGGGCAGTCGAACGGGCCGAACCGACCCGAACGACCACCCCCGGAATTAAATCGGGCCACCTAAAACAGCCCCCCTAAATCCTAAAGCTACCAACAAACAGACCCACACCCCTTTGGCCACATCACCCTGGCCAACCCCGTCGCGCCACCTCACCAACCCTCACCCCCTCCTCCTATCCCCATGTGCCACATCACCACCCCTCTCCACCCCCACTCATCCACCACACACAACCCAAGCCACACGCACACCCCACTCCAGCCAACTCCCTCTGCCCACGTCCCACCCGCAGCCTCCACTCACCTCTCCCCTGGGCCCCAACCAACCCCCCCCACCGACAGCCCCTGCCCCCGGCCCCACCAGGCCCACCCTCCCCCATGCGACCGCTCCACCCTCCCTTCTTCCTCCCAGGCGCCCCGCGCGCTCGCACCTCCTCTCCCCAGCAGCTCGCTCTCCCCTCCTCGCGCCGCTCAGGCCGCCCCGCTCGCCCCGCGCTCCCTTCCTTCTTCCTCCGTCGCCGGCCACGCCCAACCTCTCCCCGCCGCCGCCGCGTCTCCTCCAGCCACCGCGTCTCCCCGCACCTCCTCTCCCCAGCAGCCGCTCTCGCCCCGGCCCGCTCGACCCCGCCGATAACCGCCCGCCTCGCCTCCTCCACCTCCCTGCCTCTGCTCGCCTGCCAGCCGCCGCGTCCTCCGCATCCGCCTCCGGACCGCCGCGCCTCGCCCGTCCCCGCCGGCGAAGCTCGCCCCGCAGGCCCGCAGCAGCCCCGCCTCTGCCGTTCACCCCAGGCCCCGCCTGGCCGGCCTCGCCTCCGCACCCGCCGGCGCCGCGGCCGCAGTCCTCCTTCGACACCATCCACCGCTCCTCCGGCCCGTCTCGCCGCCGCCAGTCATCTCCTCGCCGGCCTCCGGTTCCGACGCGCGCTCGGCCTCGTCCTCTGCCGGCCTCGCCGTACCGCCGTCCGCCGCCGCCCCGCGGTCGCGTCCGCGCCGCCCCGTCCTCCAAGCTCGCCTCCGCCCCGCCTCTCCTCCTCGCCCCGCGTGCTCCGGACCCGCCCCGAGCGCCTGCCGCCGCCGCCCTCGGTTGCCCGACCTGCGCGACCTATCCGTTGTCCTCGGCCGCAGGCGCCGCTCTCAGTGACCACCTGTTGCCTTCCCGGTGCGAGCCCTGGTGCTACCGATGGTATGTGTGGTGATGGTTTCTGTAACGGGAAGGTGCCTTGTGTTGATACTGCTGCGGCTCGGGTACGACAAGGTCGTCAAGATCCTCGAGCTGGAGACCCCCGTACCGGTACCGACGTAAGAGGAGGAACCGAAGACCGATCCCGGCGCGCCCGAACCCCGTCGAACACCGAGACCCTCGGGATCGCCAAGTTCTCCTTCCCGGATCAGAAGGCCGAACCCTCGCGCGCCAAGTCCTTTCCCTCGGACCCGAAGACGCCGAGACCCGGGACACCAAGACCTCCGCCGTGGAACGACAAGACCGACGACACGACCCGACGCCCGCAGATGCGACAAGTACTTCACCCCGAACGCCAAGACCGACTCGATGGCGCGGACCCGACAAGAGCTTCGCAACGACAAGAACGGCACCGAACAAAACGAACCCGATGCGCCTCGACGCCACGCCAAGTTCGTCTATCCGAACGCCAAGATCTACCTAGTAATTCGAGAACGATCCCGGAGACCGAACCTCGAATCCGTCGAACCCTGGACCCTGAGACCAACCCGAACCCCGGAACACCAAGATCGTCGAGACCCCTAATGTGTGAACCCCTTCCCGAAACCCTATTTTATAATATAATACAACTTGTCGCATAATAATTGTCTTGCATGCATACATTCATGTGGTTTGGGGGCCTTATGCCGATTCACCTGATAATTAAATATGGGGCCCATATGCGGGCAAATCTAGTATCATATCGGCCTCATTTAAACTTGTGTAGCGAACCAGTACTATCTTCTGCCTTGTTAAACAACATTTAAATTGCGGGGTAGCTAAACAACAAGAACCACCTAATTAATTGTCGGAACCCCGGTTCCGCTTAATATGACCTAATTGCATCGCATCTTGCCATGCCATGCATCATACATGCATCATGCCGATCTTTTGCCGAAGTATTAAATATTGCATCCGGTGTTTATTCTAGTGTTTTGGTTCTTCGCGGATAAGGCCGTTGAGTGGATGCGAGTGTCGACCCGATCTTCGGTTGAACCTTCGGCAATGTTTTCAGGCGAGCATCTCCCCCCTTTCTACCTATCTTACTTTTATAGTATTTATTCCCTCTTGTTGATCTATTGCTATCTGTGTTGCGATGCTCTAGTTTTCGTACCCGTGATATCCCTTGCAGCCTTATATTGCCTTGGACACATCCTATTACCTGTTGTTTGGTAGATAGTTGGACTTGCGCGTCGTAGTCGCTTGCTCAAGTGCTGTTGCATGTCGACCAGTGCCACAGTTGTTGATGTATTGCCGCATGTTGATGTTGGATATGATCATGGTTTTACTTATCGTTCACTTTAATTCATGTTTAACAACTAAAATTGAAGTAAGCAGAGGCATCGGTGGGTGATAGAAAATATTTGGTTTCCGAACGCCCACTTGTGTCCCGTAGGACCCCGAGTACTTGATACATGTTCCTTGATTTATCGCGCTATCCACATCCGGGAGGTATATGGGACCCCCCCTGAGCCAGAGCTTGATTCAGTCTTATTTCTTGGGGCCACAACTAGTTTGAGGTTTTATTTACTATCCTGTACCTATGCCATGTTTTACTGCTTTATTTTCGATTGTGTGAGGAGCACGCTGTACTGTTTTGGAAGCGGAGTGTTTTCGCGGTATCGACAGTCCCCGTTTGGGGATCTGCTGTCGCTTACAGCCATTGTCGCAAACCTTGAGTCCATCTCGGAGCTTGCTTACTTCGTTGCGGGTGTACTCCAAGGGGTGGCCCCCTGAAATAATTCTGAATCCTGTGATTGCTTTGTCGTGAAGGCCTCGTTGGGTTTTGATTTGGTTTTTCCGAGGTTGATCGAGTGTGTGTTGCGATTGGTGCACCCCGGCCGGGTAAAACTTTCTGAAAGCCGTGTCCGCGGTTATGGACGACTTGGAGCACAGTATCTCGACCATAGACAAGCATAACTAAAGTTTACTGCTGTAAATTTGACTTTATAATGACTAGTAATCAGCTTCACTATAATGGAATGGCTAAATAATACTGCCCACAATTGTTTGTTTGGGTGTCGCTTGCGACCATTGTATCTGATTAGTAAGTATTGCAACTACAACGGAATGGCTGAATAAAAGTACCAACAACTGCTGGGTTTTCGGGTTATCTCATGCTAATTGTATCTGACTAGTAAGTGTTGCAACTATCACGGAATGGTTAAATAAAAGTGGCCCACTGCTTATTTCACCAGGATGATTATCTATACTTGACTAGTAATTACTGCAACGATAACCGAATAAATAAAAATGCCAACTGTGTGAGTTCCTCGGTTGACTTCCTCGATCGGTGTCGAGGGGGAAACGCCAGGATAGGTTTGTTTGATGGTAGTATCAGGTTGGTTCCGAATAGGTCTTTCTTACCCCTCTCTGATTGCCGCCAGTTGTATCGAGTCTCTATAGGTTGTTTAGTGCATGCTGCCGCTGCCGCTCAGTCCACCATACCTATGTAGGCGAGGACCACCGAATTCTAGTCTCGCCGTGTACTGGCCTCAGTACTGACGCTCCTTCTTTTTCCTTTGCCCTTTGCCGGCACCCCTTTTGTTTAAGCAGGTTTGAGATCGACGTCGTTAGCAGGGTTACCCTTCCGGCTTGGCCTGGGCAGGGTTATGGACGCCATTGGTTATTCTTCAGGGCTCTTAGCCCCATTTGCATCTTGTCCGTAGCTGGACGCTCTATCGTTTTCAAGGTGATTTGGATCTTTGTATATTATATCTGTATTCTTGACTCATGGAGTCGCTGTTATATATATATCTGTTCTGTGGGTCCCATCGAGGACTGTTGTGTAATGTTATTACTTCGTTTTCCACCCGCACGAAAGTGCCTGGTGGGCACCTTTGAATCGTTTCTATGCGGGTTTGGCGAGTTTTGCTAAAACTTGCATAGGTCCGATTCTGAGGGTGTTACACTTATGTGGGTACTATGTTTGCGAGTTCATTCGCAACACGATATGTGCGACAGGTCATACACAACATTATTTTATTACCATCATGTGTTGAGTTTTATCCTTATATATATATTGACCCCATTCTTCATATATATTCAGATCGAACGGATGCGGGACCAACTCCTACCATTTGAACGCATACGAGTCGTTCAAGAGGAATTGGCGGGGTTCATACTTGATGAGGTCGTCACGCCTCGCGGAGAACTCTTTAGATATCCACCAAAATAAACGTTGTATATATGCTTGAACGTGTTTGTCTTGTACTTGATGCTTCAACGTTTACGGAGAATACCACACAATGACGATGTTGTGTATAATAATAGTTGCTTAATTATTCATGTACTCGTATGTACCGATGACGATGTATGTGTATACCGCTCCCGATCGATTCCTCCCCCCCTCCCCGTCCCCGCCGCGCCGCAGAAATACGCCCAGAACGGGGCAGGGGCAGAACTCTGTCGCGGCAGAGATTTAGGTCGTTTTCCTGCCGCGGCAGAAAACCTTTAACACCGGTTCGTGTTCCAAACCGGTGTTAAAGGGGGGGTCCCTGAGCGCTACACCAGCCCCACGTGCGCCACCCTTTAACACCGGATCGTATAAGAACCGGTGTTAAAGGGGGGCCCTCTAACACCGAACCCTCAACAGCGGTTCTACAACCGCTATTAGAGGGCCCTCCAAACCGGTGTTAGAGGGGGGGTGTGCACTAGTGTTTGCAATCATGGGCAATTCTCCATACAATCCTTGCAATGGAGGTATAAACAATGCATTGATGCTCCCCGATTCCTTGCGAAGATGATCGTCACCACTAGTATGTTGCCTTGTAATAGCATCAATAATCTCAAATATTCCTGTAACCTCTTGTAGATTGTAATGTATCCAGGATCTTTGTTTTCCCAAGATAGTGCACTAGGTTCAAAAGACACCATGATAGCCACATTAATTAATCTGCTGCCAAATCCACATAAAATTGTTGACCTGACAGGAGACACGAGAATACGGCCAAGGCTTGATAAACTTCTCACTAGGATCCCATTACATAGCGACCAGCCTGATGAGGTAAGACCCAATCAGATCATTCAGCCAATGTATCATGCATCCTACATGATCATCGTGGCAACTGTCAATAATAGTGACAGCCTGATAAACAAAGTAGGTGTATATGATTGTTGGTGATGTTGAGGACACTGATAGTGGAAAACGCGTAATTGATGTCCAAAAGAGCTTAGGTGGAATATGCCGCATGGGGAGCAGCCATGCACATTTGTTCCTAGTAGAGTGCATGTCTGATGCCATCCATACCGACCATGGCGATGGTGAGGGAAATATACCCTAGAGGCAATCATAGAGATGATTATATTTCTTATGTATCCATGAGTTATTGTAATGTTCTTTGAATATCCATATCAGGCAACTTGTATTGATTGGCAATTATGTGAATTGTTTGTGAAACTCTTTACTTATATGGTTATTTAATAGTAGTCCCTAGTCGGAGTTCATATGAGGACACACGTAAATATTAGACTACCACATTGATTGGTTGATGACTATGTTTCGCAAGTCATAGACATGGAGATGTCAAACCAATGATGTGGACACATGTTATGAACATGGGGTTGGACTGACCCAACTTGAGACTGGCAATTAGACTTGCAGCTCTCTCTACATATCGTGTACGTTTTGTCCTTAAACCTGAGATTGTCTCATGTACTTGAGATATGGATCGACCTACTTTGGGGCTATCAGACGCTGCTCCGTAACTGGGTAGTTATAAATGTAGCTTTCGGGGTTGTCCTGAAGCATGTTGCAATGCATGGTCAATCAAGATGGGATTTGCTCCTCTCTACTTGATAGAGATAGATATCTCTGGGACCCTCGAGTGATCGGATCTAAAAATGCATGGCCATACTACATATGGTTAAGAATTAACCTTGTAAAGGGATTCCGAATCACGGTATCGAGAAAGGGAGGTCAGCTTGGAGCTAGGCCAAATATCGTGAGGCAAAGAGAAAGACATGTACTAAACCTTGTGATGGTTCGTCCGATATGATCTTTGTATGCGTTTAGGAGTTAGCACGTCTTGCTAGAGGCCGCTACCAACTATTGACAGAATAAGTGTATTCGTGTCATGTCTATACGTATATGAACCTATAGGGTCACACACTTAAGAGGCTGAGGATTATATCCGAATTAGACTAGGCTTAGGCTACTAATGGGCTGCTAATGTAGAAGCCCACTAGGGACGTCTATATAAGAGAGGGTAGGACGTGCTGACCAGAGTTAGACCATTCTATCCAGCCGCCACTCCTCACGCCTGTGTTGCACGCGCAGACCTAGCAGTCCGGCGTCTGACGCTTCCACCCTGTACGTGTGGATACCTTAGAGGTGCTGCATCTGTGGCACTTGGATGAGCCACGCAAGTGGAGCTGCTCGTGGGATGAGTACAAGGAGAAGACATAGAATATCTACACTGCCTCGACGCACTTCATCAAGTTTCGCAACTGCACGTCTAGTGGTAATCCCGTGATCTATGACAACAGTATTCCTGATTTACGCGCTAGAAATTTTTTATTTGCGCTAGTGTAGCCTACCCGTATCCCTACAGATGGCCAAGCCAGAAGTAACTCCGACTGATCTGAAGGGTGTGCTGACATGGTTGCAGGTGGTGGTGTAGCTGCAGTACGGGTGGACTCCAAGCCTGCCAGTGGGGTGTTGGTGTCTAGCTTGGATGTCATGGCGACGATATCTGTCAAACAACTGATGGACTAGCCGTGAACATGGTTCTAGGTTGCATAGATACTGATGGAGGGGTTAACCTCTTGGGTGCCCGATCTTCACGGATCTCGTGGTCAAACCGATGGGAAAGCGAGGGGAAAGGGAGA
The DNA here is from genome assembly GCA_916181665.1 of Avena sativa. NCBI lineage: Eukaryota > Viridiplantae > Streptophyta > Magnoliopsida > Poales > Poaceae > Avena > Avena sativa. The sequence goes on along the minus strand of OV702284.1, from coordinate 309,567,402 downwards.
AGGTAGCGGAAGCGAACACACACCTCGCGAAGAACACGATGAACACACGCAAAACTCACACGATACAAGGCCGATTGCTCCCGAACGGCGGCCACCGGTCCGATAGAATCCTCGCAAGGAAAGATCGGTCAACGTGCTCCCTCAAATCCACATCGGAGAGGGAAGAACACCTTGAGGAGGGTCTTGACAACTTGGGGGCGAGAAACCGAGAACCCAAGGCCTTGTTCAACGATGGATGCGTGATGCAAAGTCCAATCGAGGTTGGTGACGATAGTCGGTCCCCTTGGATAAGGGGATGAGGCAAAACTAGAGATTCCACAATGGGGGTTGTCTTTAGTCTATCATCTATGCCTAAGGGATACATGAGGGGTGGGGGCTCTATTTATAGGCCAACCACTAAACAAGGGTAGTTTGGGAATAAAACTAGGGTTTGGTAAGTAAAGGGGGGATACATGGGCTGTGGCCCAACTAGTGCGCGCAGGCACTGCCAGGAGCGGTAGTACCGGACTTGGGACCGGTAGTACCGCTTGGTCCGGTAGTACCGCTCTGGGACCGGTAGTACCGCTTGCGGTCCTGGAGCTTGCGCTGGAGCCTTCTGTTGGTGGCGGTAGCAGGGGGCGGTAGTGCCGTGGCCCGGTAGTACCGGATCCGGGGCCGGTAGTACCGCCGGTGACAGAGAGCTTTTGGCTTGCGCTGGTGTCGTCTGTTGCTGGCGGTAGCATAGGGCGGTAGTGCCGCCGGGCGGTAGTACCGGTCGCCAGGTCCGGTAGTACCGCTGGCGACAGAGAGCATTTGGCAGTCTGTCTTCTTCCGCCTCCTCTTCCAAGCCTCCGTCTTGTCGGGCTTGATGTTCCGGGCTTCCTCCCTTGCCTCCGTACTTGTCAATGTGAACCTATCATGCATATGTGACGGAGTATGAAGTAGCATGCCATTCAATAGGGAAGGAAGGGGGCTCGCATAGAGGAACGGATTCACCTTTGGAGTCCATGACGACTTGGAGTAAGTTGGAGACCAAGATGTAGTAACGACCGTAGGTCGGGCTACATCAGCTCCCCCCCTTCAAAAAGAGTCGTCCTCGACTCTACATGCTCATCACAAAGTAGAAGCGGTCGAAGGACATCCTTGATCCTGGGGTTCACCATATAGTCGTCCTCGGGAAGATTGACTTGACAACACTTCAATGTTCCTTCACCTTCCTTGAAGCCTACAAAGCTCACAACAAAAGCAAAGCAACACTCAAAGCGTAGCCAATTCACGAAGATTATAGCATGAGTCCTCAAGTAGAAGGAAGTCACCTTAGCTTGTAGAGATAGCTCGATGAAGGGTAGCCATAGGTAACTCTCTTCGGTTCTTCTTGTCAACATATAGTCCATAGAGGTTGACGTGTATGCACTTGTACCTTCACACAACAAAGACCAAGCAACATATGTTTGTGTGTGATAGAGGAGCATGTCATTTGTGGCATGTCCATTCTTGTTCACAACACGATTAGCACAACGCAAGTATAGCAAACGGGATGCATATGCATGGTCAATGTGCATGGAAGTCGTTGCAATATCATCCAAATGTGGGAACTCAAAAACTCCATATAACATCTTATTGTGGCACTCAAAGCAATCGAATAGAAATTTTATCAACTTCTTTGATGCAAAGCTTGGAGAATTTGGCAAAAACACAAAAGGAAGAATGTCCAAAACAACCTCATTATGTGTGCCAACCAACCATCGGAAAGAGAAATTGTTCGACATGTTGGATGTCACACACAAATCATCGATAGCAAATATCATGGGAATATGAGTATCCCAAGCGGAAGCCAAAGTAACGTGTTTGCAAACAAACCAAATGAAAGAGCAAGTGGTCCTTATGTTTGTTGCAACAACAAGACGAGATTCTTGGAAGCTCTCATGACAATACATGCTCTTAATGGAATTGTGGTTGCACCCAAAACATCGGAAAGAGAAAATGTTCAACATTTTTGTTGCAACACACAAAGCATCATTATCTAAATGCGAAGAAACATGAATGTCACGAGGGGATATAATACCATTAACATGCTTGCAATCAAACCATAGGAAAGAGCAATTTGCCAACATGAAAGATGCAAAGCATGCAAAAGGTATCAGAGCTGGGTTCGATCTTGAACTCACTTGTGGGATGCTCTCTAGAGCTCTTTTTGTCAACTCGTGCTCAACCGAGGTTGACATTCTCGTGCGGGTACCTACACACATCATATACAAAAGGGAGAATGTGTGTGCATGGTAGAGATACACATCATCCATCATGACGTATCTCTTCTTGTGCACATCACCATTAATGTCAATTAAGTATGAAATAGATGCATGGTGAGTATGCAAGTGGGGAACATGCTTATCATGGCAATCATCAAAATCTCCAAAAATTGAGAAAGCTATGGGGGGCATCTCATTATAACGCATATGATCAATATTGTTGCAAGCAAAACAAGTGAAATAGCAAGCATTCATCTTATCGCAAGCAACGGGAGAAATTGAATGACTAGCATGACAAGGCAAGTCCAAAGCAATTGGAGGATACACACAAGATGCATAGCATGGCATGTTTATGGCAATGAGTTCGCAATCAAACAATTCCACATGATCAATATTATGCAAAGGCAAAGCATCACATGGGAATATGAGTGAAGCATATGTAATGTCACAAGTATCATCCAAAACATGCATATCCTCACAATTCATCATGTCCACTAGTGGGATCATGGCATCATCAACACCCTTATTGTTACCTTGTTCATACCTCTCATATGAAGTGGGTGTTGTGGAAGTAGTGGCCTCCTTGTGGACGACTTCGTCTTCTTCATGTAGCAATGGCGTAGCTTCGTGCACCATGTACATCTTCTCCAATTGAGGCATCATTGCTTCATGGCTTGGCGCGTCTTCATCCATGGAACCTAGCAACACAAGAGAACACACTAGAGGTAGAGGGTAAGTTGTTAGAATTCGAAATGGTCTCACTTGACCTATCAACTACCACTCTCAACTCACTAGGAGTCTCGCTCATGCCCTCCAAGTGGAAGCACTCAATCTCACATAAGGTGGAGTCACTCATGTCACTCTTGTTCTCACTCAAGTGGGCTAAGTGGCTCTCATACTCACATGGGATTGGTACCACATCATCACTCAAGCATATGGGGGTAGGCTCGGGTTCCTCAACTCCATGCGCCTCCTTTGGTGAAGGGAAAATCCCATGCTCACCATTCTTGACCTTGTCGCCTTCAAAGTTGGATGCCATAAGGTGGGCATCATCGCTCTCCTCCATGGTCGAAGGGAAAATCCCATGCTCGACCGTCTTGTGGCCATCTCGTAGTAGTGGTGGAGGTAGGCTCATGCTATCCAACTTGGCGAAGTAGGCATCTACATTTTCCTCGTTCGCGAGGTCGTAGAAGTCAAGCGTCGGCTTTGAAGCTTGATGGCGTGGAGGAAGGCTTGCTCTTGGTGCCATTATGGTGGTGGCACAAGAAGTTGAAGGTGCCTTGTGATGGTGTCGACGGAGGTCATTGGCGTGCCTTGCCGAAGGTTGATGTAGGTGGCGCACTTGGTCATCCATATGACGCTCACGACGATGGCCCTTGACCTTGGCACTCTTCCTTGTAAGTTTTTCTAATGAGCGCAAAGCATCATTAGTCTTGGCGACCATCCTCATGTTTTTGTCGAAGTCGTTGTCCATGCCCTTGTTGAAGTTGTGGAGGTCGCTTTGGAACTTGTCCATTTGATGATGGACCTTGGCGCACTCGAGTTGGAGGTTCCGTCTTGGTCGGTGCGACGTGAGGAGCTTGGCGTTGTCGTTCTTGAAGTCGCCCATGCTTGGGGAGTCGTTGTTGTTGTAGCACTCCATGTCACCCAAGCATGTGGAGCCATTGTCGGTGTAGTGCTCCATCATGTTATCCATGCTTGTGGAGACATATGCATGGTGGCTCATCATGGATTCTTCATGGAAATCATTCTCGGTCCCGGAGTCCCTAGACATGCTTCACAAGACCAAGTGTTGTATATGGAAGTGGTAGTGGGAGTTAGGGATACAACGTCAAACCTTACTTTACCTTGGAAGATCGTATCGTACAAGTGGCCACACTTGAGAGCAATAAACCAAGCAAAGTGAAGTTCACGCGGAACACCAAAACCAACTACGAACCAAAAAACACACACACACAAGGCCTATGGTGGATAGGTATGGAAAGTGGCATGTCAAGAACCAATCCGAAATCAAAATGTTGTAATGGCAAGTAAAGAACCACAATGATCACAAAGCAAAACAAGTTAATCCACAAGATAGGAAATATATACAAGGAAACACACACGGTGGGATAAATGGGACTTGTGCGACGGAGAAAGTGAGCTAAGAACCAAATGATTACCTAGCGTAGACTATAAGCTCGTGTCACACAAGTACAAGGAGAGACGCTAGTTCGATTGCATAAGATTGGTGGGCTACAAGATATGCACAATAAGTACCACCTATTTGATGTTCATCGAGCTTGCGCTTCCTATTCTATGAGGCACATTTATATTTCTTTTTTTTTCTTTCTCTTTTCCTTTTTCTATATTTTTTTTTCTTCTTTTCTCTCTTTTCTTTTTCTTTTCTCCTTTTTTCTATTTTTTTTTCTTTTTGTATCACTCTTTTTTTTTTTCACTTGCCTCTTCCTTGTGCCAACAACTATACAAGATAACTATATGAGATAGCGCCCACAATGTTTGCTCGGAATCTATAAGGTATCAAATGTGCATAGCCCAAGCAATCATAAGAGGAACTAGTCTCAATAGGTGTTTGTTGCTCGCAAAGATAGTGGGGTTCCAAAGGAATGCAAGTGGGGAAAAGTCGCGGAATGTTTATACCTTTCGTCGACGATCTTCACCCTTTCTTGTTGGATTCCGCCTTGCTCACGGAATTTGGATGGAGTAGATAGCATGAACCACGTGGATGATGATGTAAAGCTCCTTCTCCTCTTCGAAACGAGCTAAAGAACACCAAAATCCGAGTTCGTATGCAAAAGATATGCTCAAAACGGTGAGAGGCTGAAATCTGGAACTTGCTGTTTTCTTTCTGTCTTGGGCGGTAGTACCGGTTTTTGGTACCGCTGGGCGGTAGTACCGTAGATTTGGAGCGGTAGTACCGCTCGAGACAGAGAAATCCAGATCTGACGCGATTTCGCGAGCTTGGGGCGATTTGGGCGGAAAATCTTCAAGAAAAACACCAAATCGGCGGGGGAAAACAAGGAATTAGGCTATGGGAACGCAAAGGAAGGTAGATCAACAAGTTTAGCAAGTAATCCACGGATCAAAACCTACCAAAACGCACTCAAATCACAGATCGATCCAAAACACGAATTGGGGCTATTTTTGGTGGAAATTTTTGAATTTATGGGGAAAAGACCAAATCGATGAGAAATCCGTGGCAACCAAAAGCTGCTGATACCAGATGATGGAGGGGTTAACCTCTTGGGTGCCCGATCTTCACGGATCTCGTGGTCAAATCGATGGGAAAGCGAGGGGAAAGGGAGAAGGTAGCGGAAGCGAACACACACCTCGCGAAGAACACGATGAACACACGCAAAACTCACACGATACAAGGCCGATTGCTCCCGAACGGCGGCCACCGGTCCGATAGAATCCTCGCAAGGAAAGATCGGTCAACGTGCTCCCTCAAATCCACATCGGAGAGGGAAGAACACCTTGAGGAGGGTCTTGACAACTTGGGGGCGAGAAACCGAGAACCCAAGGCCTTGTTCAACGATGGATGCGTGATGCAAAGTCCAATCGAGGTTGGTGACGATAGTCGGTCCCCTTGGATAAGGGGATGAGGCAAAACTAGAGATTCCACAATGGGGGTTGTCTTTAGTCTATCATCTATGCCTAAGGGATACATGAGGGGTGGGGGCTCTATTTATAGGCCAACCACTAAACAAGGGTAGTTTGGGAATAAAACTAGGGTTTGGTAAGTAAAGGGGGGATACATGGGCTGTGGCCCAACTAGTGCGCGCAGGCACTGCCAGGAGCGGTAGTACCGGACTTGGGACCGGTAGTGCCGCTTGGTCCGGTAGTACCGCTCTGGGACCGGTAGTACCGCTTGCGGTCCTGGAGCTTGCGCTGGAGCCTTCTGTTGGTGGCGGTAGCAGGGGCGGTAGTGCCGTGGCCCGGTAGTACCGGATCCGGGGCCGGTAGTACCGCCGGTGACAGAGAGCTTTTGGCTTGCGCTGGTGTCGTCTGTTGCTGGCGGTAGCATAGGGCGGTAGTGCCGCCGGGCGGTAGTACCGGTCGCCAGGTCTGGTAGTACCGCTGGCGACAGAGAGCATTTGGCAGTCTGTCTTCTTCCGCCTCCTCTTCCAAGCCTCCGTCTTGTCGGGCTTGATGTTCCGGGCTTCCTCCCTTGCCTCCGTACTTGTCAATGTGAACCTATCATGCATATGTGACGGAGTATGAAGTAGCATGCCATTCAATAGGGAAGGAAGGGGGCTCGCATAGAGGAACGGATTCACCTTTGGAGTCCATGACGACTTGGAGTAAGTTGGAGACCAAGATGTAGTAACGACCGTAGGTCGGGCTACATCAGATACGGACATTGAGGCTCCCACTGGTACTATAATAGCGTAGACACCGCACCCGATTGCAAAGACGAAACCCCAACTAGAACACCATCATTGTTAGTGCTAGAACACCACATCGAGCACTTAGCGGGCGCGATGGTGTTGATGTCGCCAGAGTCCTCCATGGGAAGGTAGATGAAATCCTCAACACGGTGGACGTCAAGCTCCTTGGCGATATGTGATGCTGAAGGAAGGGCCACGCGTGTGCTCAGCGTAGCAATACCCCGCTGACACTCGAGCGCGCCTCCCCTTGCTATCTCGATCGCTGGATCGACCGAGGACATGGACGAAGCCGTGACCTCCATGCCGCAAACGTCGGGGCTCGATCCGAACATCGAATACTCGGTGGGCGTCGCCCCACCTAGGCTGCTTGTGTCGCAACCGCAACCGCCCACGATATCCTTGAGGACGGACCGGGAGTCGTTGACCGTTGACTTGAGCACCTCCAACGCCGCCGCTATACTCTTCATCGCCGCCACCAAATCCTCCATCACACACGCAGATCAACCTGGCTCTTGATACAAAATGTTATGCCCCGGGTATAATTCGATTTAGATGTCAGTTTATAGTGGCAATAAAAGGAGGAAATTCAGAGATACATGGTGGAAGGGGAGTAGTTGGGAGGACAAGTTCAGAGAAGGAAAACGAGAGAGTTAAGAGAGAAAGAGAGATAAGTTTCAGAGTTTTCATCTTCGTCGCCGTTCCCCTTTGTGTGGCTGCTATATATAGGGCCCAATGCTCTGGTCCAGCCTAGGCGTTTGTTGGCGTAGGAACGTCGTGACAGATACGTTTCTATAGTCTCTTAATTAATGTCTGAGCTAAGTGGCTCTTTGTAGCGTAATACTCCCTTTGTTCAAAAATATAAGACATTTTAGCTTTGTAAAATAAATATATCTAAACATCTTTTAATGTATAGGTATTCGATTTATAAAGTAAAACATCTTATATTTCTGAACAAACGGAGGGAGTAGAACAAAGAGCTATCTACGCACTAACATTCTCTTATCTCTAAGGCTCTTGGCCAACTCTCGCCTATGAAAAATGAGTAGAACAAAAAAAATTATGGAAATGGGCCGAGAAGATGGTGCCCACAAAAGAGTTAGGACTAGCACCGGATCTTGCAAGAGGACGTGGGCCACTTCGGTTAACGACTATGGGCTGCCTAACCCAGGTATGGGAGAATATACATTGCCTGATAATGAAATCTTCCACGGTACAATCTTGAGCCTGACAAACGTCAAAGGGACCTGAGAAACGATCACAAAGAGAGGCCAAAATCCAAGGCTTCATCGAAGCAGCGGAAAGCTTGGGCTGCTTCCATTCCCGAGAGTTTCTTCGCAGAGGACTCGCGGCAGCCGAAGCTGCCTTGCCTCTGCTTCGAATGGCCGAAAGGCGGCCCTCTCAAGCCACTTGCTGCTGGCTGTTCTTCAACCTCCCGGCGTGATGTCATTACAGAGGCCATCTCTTCGCTCTGCCCTGGTGCTTCCCGGCGTCCCCGTCCCAAGTGGTTCGTCCCCGGCGATGGTGAGGCTGGCCAGATCGCAGACGCGCATGCTTGGTGGAGAAGGATCCGATTGCCTTTTTCCAGATATTTTCAGGGTTCTTTGTGTATAAGTGTAGGTCCTTATTGTAATTTCTGTTTATTTCAGGCCTCTTTGTAATCTGTAACCCACCGCTCTTCCCCGTTCAAAAAAAAAAAAAAAGAAGCCGAAATAAAACACTTCCGCCCCTATCTTCATCGAATGTGCAAGTTGCTTCGTATGAGAGAAAGAAAGTCTTCATGGGATGTTTCCGCAGCACCAAGCACCTACCCCGAGCGACTCACACTCACCTACTGCGACATGTTAACCGGGGTTCATCTCTTGGGTCTCTTGCTGCGGCTTGACGTTTGACGTACGTACGTTAAATCCGGTCTCATTTTGTTTTTTTGCATGTAATCCGGTCTGAATCCACAAGAGAACAATACAAGGAGGACGAATGGTCTTGTGGAAGTATTCAGCTAGCATTCCAAAGAAGAGCAATGAGCGACAGAGCGTCCAACCGGCCACCAGTACGGTCGCAGAATACACCATCTACTGTACGGCTTAGGGCATCTCTACTCGGCTATCCAAGACGCCGATCCGGACGTTAAATTTAGGTCCGGATGCCGAAAATCGGTCCATTCCTGTACCTAGAAACACCTTACCAACTTTGGTCCGGACTACCCAGACCATTCTCAGGATCCCGGGTACGTCCTGGGAACGCCGGACGAAGCGAATTTTCCGAGTGAACCAGCCTATCAGCGACAGAAGCCGAGTCGTCGTCATTCTTCCTGCCGTTTCCCTTTCCCGCCCTGGCCGCTACACCCCTCCCGCCCTTGCCGCCGACTCGGCCTATAAAAGGCGTACATCTCGCCGTCTCTCTTCACAGTCTCTCACACCGCCCCAACTCCGGCGAACTCCAGACGCTCGCATCTTTCTACCTCCTCAACTCCGCCGAAAAGCCATGGCCGAGAGATTTCCCGGCCAAGGCACGCTGCAGACGTGGGAAGTTCGGCTGCTCCACGAGATGGGCTATACGGCGCCGCCGAACTGTCGTCTCCCCTTCGCATGGCAACTCAGCGCCGGCGGGATCCCTATTCCGTTGGTGCCAACCGACGAGGACATCGCCGGAGAGATTCAGGCGGCTATCGCCGCCATGCAAGACCCAGATCTCGCCGAGGATCCTGGCAACCTGGTCTTCTGGAGGCAGTTCTTCGTCGAAAGGCGCCTCCAGGATCTCACCCGACACGATGGACCGCCGGGCTCAAAGTGAGCAGCGTCACAATGTGGCTTTTCGCCGCCGCTGTTGGAGCATTCCCGGACGAACTCTCGCCACCGTCATGGAGCACATCCAGGCCGGCAACAACCCCCGCCTCTGCCTGTAGAAGCGGCGTCCATGGTCGACCACGGCGGCGGCCTTTTCCTAGTTAAATTCGATGTAATATGTGCATCCTTGCCTTAGTTAATAAAATCTGTCTATATTCGCCTAAATTACGCCGAGTTTAACTGAATTTCGCTGAACCTGGGGACTCGGCCTGGAAACGCGAGTGAAAAACTCGACGTACCTAGGTCGAAAACGAGTTTCGTCCGGCCAAAAAAAAGTCCGAATTTCGGCTGGGTTCGCCCAACCAGTGAGGATGCTCTTAATCAGACAGATATATACTGATAAACTAGCAGGTCGGTTAGATATCAGTGTCCGATCGACGTCACGGTTCTGGGCAACAAACAGCGCGTAACCATGCCAGCAGGCTGCCAGTGAGGATATGGGTGTCCTGGTAAGCAAGTCAGTTACTAGCAGAGAATATATCCTTCCTGTCTATCAAGTTCAGAGGCAGAAGGCTACGCCATCAAGCATATGTGTACGTGCGTAATTACGTATCCTATATCAACAAACATACACCACGTAATATAATACTGTTGCGTTTTTTGAATTTCTGGTTTGTGCGATTTCTTATTACCGCAATCGTCATGGTTCCAAGCAGAGACGATGTATATGCAATGGAATCCTGAAAAAAATCAGACAACAAATTAAAACATACAGTAGCTAGTTACTGTACCAAAGAGTGCTTGTTGATTGGCTACAGGAATATCACCACGTATACAAGAGTAGTAGGAGATTCGTGCATGCTTTGATCATGATCTTTGGATCCAGCAGGCACGCATGGGCTAATGATACAGCATCAGATGGAGGAGACACGGCACCCTCATCGATTAATAATCGATCAAGCAAAAACCCTGACGAGGCAGCGCCTGATTGGGGGATGATATATACGTGCACAGTACACGCAGGCAAAACCCAGATAGGCTACAAACCGGCCACTGTGCTAGCTTGATAGCTACGGCAGGCGGGTTCGTCTCTTCAATAATCGATCGTGATGCTGACCGGTGGCTAATAAACGGGAAAGGATAATTTTCATGAGAAAAAGTCTCTTGATTCTTTTCTCGTTTGGATAACCATCGTAGGGAGGAGATGCATCCGGCTTTTACCATTGCAGAATTAGGACACGTGTTTGCTGCTCGTGGTCTTTAGTCGTATCTAAAGATCATGGTTTTACAAAATCTGCGTGTGACATCTGGTGTCTAAAGAGCACTTCGTTTGGTTCGGTACACGCCGATTTCTTTGTGGTTCGGGAACCAATGTCCTAGTTATTTGCCTGCATGTTTTATTGGTTTTCGGCAATTTAAAACTCGTTTTGCTAGTTGCATTCTCTCTGATATCATTACCTCCTTGCTCGTGTGGTGAGTTTACCCATGAGAACAACACAATACATCATAAATTTCAGACAATTGTATTTTAGAGAACACCTAGCTTAAGACTGAATCCACATAATCAGCTAAGACGTGTGTGCTGCACCACGAGTTCACGGGCAACCGTCCGTGATGCAGCACAAATTTATCACAAACGGAGGTATTATAACAGAATACCACCTTCTAAAATATACATACCAAAGTTCAAGGGCCACCACAACCAAATTTCATTAGCCTAGCTACTCCAAAATATACATCACAATCATCATCATCAATACCGCTGCCACCAACTCCCCGAACAACAGGTAGTGTTTGTTCAGGAAGGCCATGAACCATCTCATCCTACGATCAGGGGTCATGGCAAGATACCTGGTCGACTGTCCACTATGCTCCATCAGGTGACTTAGAGTATAGTGTATCGTAGTCGGAGAGATGGACACAGCAGAAATACGAGCACCATATATCATCTTCATCTGAACATAGTTTTCAATGAGCTTGTTGATTAACTCGGTGTCCTTCGGCCGAGCCTACATGAGAACACAGTTAGTTCAAAACGTGTAGTTCATATGTAAGCTTTACAACTACTCAACATACTGATTCAAGTGCATACATATCAAACTTTGATGTGCACATGGTAATGTAATGGTCGTCGTCCATCATGATAGCAGAGGTTCTCAAGCCTTTTGACCCTTAGCACCTGAATCCATCTAACTCTCCAGTGCCTCATATGGTTGTACACCTGGTTTGGGTGACTGCCCAGCCATAGAACTTGAAGACCTCGACTGCAATCGAGCGCATGTCTACCTCTTTGAATCCCCGAAGAACAGAACCCCCTTTCCGGATTAACTGACAGACCTATTCAAGACGAAGGTGGAAAAAGAAGCTGGCCATGACATGGAAAACTTATTTTTGCACACCACATCAGCCATCAACACATAATGCAGAGGCATCACAGAGGTTGCCGATAGATCAGGGGACACGACCTTCTCCTACGACACCAGAGATACACATCGTGTTCATTTCAAGGAGAAGAACTATACTTTAGCACTAATCCTAGTACCAATCTTCACGTTTATACATCGAACCTACATACATCACATGACAATCCTCACAATATAACATGAATAAATGACTACCAAAATCTACCACAAAAGATCCAGATATACTAGGAGCGAGCATACGCAAATAGATGAACTAATATGAGCGATAACATGATAACATATCTAAGCTCAGATAGCTAGGGTTAGGAGTCTCTTACAACGATCTCAACATCGGACGATGGGGACGACATGTCGGAGATAGCCAAGAAAGAAGACTTGTCGAAGATGAGCCTGATCCACCGAAGTAGGAGGCGCCGCTTACCTCCTCGTCAGTGAAGAAGAGGATTTGGATGGAGAGATTGAAATGGGGGAGAAATGGTGGCGCGGAAATTGAAGGCGAGGCAAAGCGGTCTAAATAGGCGGTGTGAATCGGTGGGCGGTGATCCCAATTTCTCCCGCCGAAATTTCCCACGCGGGCAAGATCGCTTCATCCCTCATTTGCACGCGCGCATGCATGCGCGAGAGAAGTTGGCTCCCTGATTTTGGAGTTCCTCCAGGGGCAAGCTAAGGGCTGCTTTAAAACTCGTGCTTTGCAAGAATTCTTTGCTTGTGCAAGCAAAAAAATTTATATTTTTTCGTCCCATGCGAGAAACGATGATCCGACTTGGCAAACAAGCCCCTAGTTAACTGACGTGCTGGCTGTGTATTTCGCCCCATTTCGACGAAAATCCATGAGATAATTTCTCTTTTGTCAACTTACCACTCGAAGATAAAAATGCACAACCGGCCTTTCACGATCGAGCGAAGGTCGCGCGATGAGTCGAGTTGGCTTCATATGCACGTCGTTTCTGCATGCATGAATGCTCCCCACGCCGGGCCGGCTCCCCACCATGGAGGCATGGGTTGGTGCAACTGATAGCTAATCTGACACCCGGGCACTCATCCGGTGTGTGTGACGGCCACGAAGATCCATCTGCACCCGCGTGTCATCATCGCGCGCCGTGCATCAAACGGTCCCAGCACAGCTGCGTGTCCAAAGCTTCACCGCCACCTTGGGTCGTTTTTATTTCCTTCGATCATCTTTTGTTGGAGTAGGTCAGTGTGCAACTGTGCATGTCATGTGTGCAGGCCTGCAGGGGTTCGGTAATTACGAGCGAAGCCTGCGTTTTGCAATGTACTGCCATGCACGATGACAGGTAAAAAGTTGAGGAGACAGCCAAGAGTGTCTGCCGTGCGTGCGTGTTCGGTTAGGCTCGAGGTGGGCCACAACAGCTGGGCCCAGTAGCCGTTTCTCGCCACGCCGGGGATGTGGCCCAAATAAAATAAAATACTCCGGCTGATGACGGAGAAAGGGAGAAGCGCGTCCGTCCTACTCGGCAGTCGGCACTGGCAGTCGCCGTCGTCCACGTACCACGCCGGACGCCGCCCTCGATCTTCTGCGGCCGCTGTCCTCGTGCGCGCCTACACCGCTCGTCAGCCAGATTTTTAAGCGCAACCTTTGTACCGGCCGCACGTCTTCCTCCCCTTCCGCGCAGAAGAGCCAGCCGGCAGCCGTAAGATCCACGGATCCTCGCCAGAGAAATCAATAATGCACGACACGGACCTAGTAGTAGTACTATGAAGTAGTTAGTCGTTAGTACTAGTATACGTGGTAGTTCAGTGTCTCTTCATCGTCGGTATAAATTTTCCCAGAATCGGTCAAAAGCGACCGTACCTTTCTTCACTCGGTCCAGCTCCGTGGACCGGAATCAAGTAGCACGACGGTTTCCACGGTTAGTAGTAGAATGGAGACTGAAAAATCTGGGGGCACGAAGGGTCGAGGATAGCGAGAAGTCGATCAGTGATTCAGTGGTGCAATGGTGAAGCATATCCGCGACGTAGCTATCCGGAATCAGAAACACGCATAGGGACACACTGGGTGCGGTCGACGCTTGGTACATCGAGGAACGGTGACAGACAACGACTCGGATCGCATCATCAGCATTATCGTAGAGAAATCTAATCCGTATCGGTAGGAAAGAGAGAAGCTGTCTGCCGCCCATCCTAAACCTGTACTTCTATCTATCCACACAAAAGTATGTTTTGGCAAATTATATCTCCATTATAGAACAGAGAGAGAGTAGGGATTAATAATCGCTCTGCTAGTGCTCTCTCATTCTTCATAAAAAAGCCTTTTGTACCGCTATATTAATATAACAAACCACCCGATACAACTAACATACAGGGGTCGTAGCACAAGCAAGCCCAAAAAAAAAAATGTCAACATCGGCAGTTCGACTAAAACGGAGACGATCCAGAACCGCTGCGTCCTCCGGATTAGACCCACCACTCTTCTAGCGTATCAAGCAAGCCCTTCAAGAAGGAAATCGACGATGACGACGCTGCTGTCCGGACTAGTCCTAGGGTTTCTCCCGGTATGCGGAGGGCAGTGGGAAAGGGTACATCCGACGCCCTTCAGAAAGGATGGCGGCGCCCACACGCGTAACCGCGTCGACATGGATTTCTCCCAACCACCAAACCACGCCCCCGATGAACAGTAGCGCTCCACCCGTCTTGCCGCCGACCAACGCGTGCCACCACGATTTTGTAAGCGCCAACACCGTCTCACAGAAGCTACCACAATGCGACCGGATGAACCGAGATGAAAAGTCAAGAACTAGATGCGATAGTACCGCAGCAGCGCGAGAGGGAACGACCTCCACCACCATCAGTGGTAGCCAACCGGGCGTAGCAGCGGGAGCACACCAGGCCCATAGAGGGGCCCGACCAGGCCTAGGGTGGGCCCGTGATGACATGGTTATACCCTACGGGTACGTAACTTCAGCATACCTGGTCCAGCCCAAGGAAGGCCCACAGCAGACATACCCTGGCCCATGAAGATTTTCGGGTGGCCAAGGCCCATGACGCCTTCGGATCCTTGGAGAGAAAGACTAGCATAGATAGGAAATTCAAAGGGGTAAAACCCTAGAACCTGTAACCGACTAGGACTATGCCCGGGACCTGCCTAAGTCTATATAAAGGCCAGGAGGGCACGTCCTAGATCTCTCGACTCATACTCTCGCATACGCACCTCACGCCAGATCGAATCTGCGCACCCTTGTAACTTTCGGTTCCGCCGTAATCAAGAGCAGACAAGCAGGAGTATGGTTTTCCCTCCGGGGGTCTGAACCTGGGTAAATCTCGTGTCCCATGGTTGCTTGTCTGTTAACCGTTCCACGATCTCCAGCATCCCCATCTTCTCCAAAACCCAAGCCCATAACAATGGGCATTGATGAGATTAAACCTCGTCAATTGGCGCCGTCTGTGGGAATCGGGGCTGCTGATTGTGCGATCGTGACGGTCCCGACCCGATCGATCTATAACTCTACGGCAACGGAGAATCACCTCCTCTTCGGCGCTTTCGACTTAACCGCCCACTCGCCGGCCACCATGAAGGACTTCGAGCCCGTAGGCGACGGACTCAAAATCTTGTTCGGAAGCTTCTGCTTCCAGGTGGGGCAAACTGGCACCCTCCGCCTTCCTGAGCGGGTGCCCCTACCATCAATCAGGCCCGCCTCGTGGGCTCCGCACCCTGTGCTACGCACATCACCATCGACAGATGAGTCCTATGACGGCAACAGCTGCAACTCCGATCTGTGCGATCCACCTTCGGATGAAGGGACCTACGGTTTCGGATCCGAAAGCTGCGGCAGCAACGGACCAATCTACGAGCGCTACCAATGCGCCGCAGTCATCCAGGAGCAGCAAACGCCTAACCCGCCGCCCAACACGAACCCCAACCCGCAGGACAGAAACGGCGAAAACGGCGGGAGCAGAAGAAGCCAGTCCCCCCCACCCAACGGGGAAAACAACGGCCACCTCATCCAACTTAGCAAAGAAGGATGGGTCCAGGCACGCCGTGCCGTAGCAGGCGACATAGTCCTGCCTGTGGACTCCCCACGTGAACTACTGATGGCATACCACTACCTCCTCATCGAGGAGCACAAGAAGCAAGTCAAGATGCAGGAGACGCTCGACAAACGCAAGCAAGCAGCCTCTGAGTCTAGCGCGCGACGAGCTGCGCTCTCCGCCATGGCACCCGGCTCTAGCACAAACGGAAACCAGGGAAACAAGCACCGCTCTCGGGTGGAGAACATGGATCCCAGAGAACGCCGTGATGTGACCCGAACTCTCCACACATCGT
This sequence comes from Avena sativa, assembly GCA_916181665.1. Classification (NCBI taxonomy): domain Eukaryota; kingdom Viridiplantae; phylum Streptophyta; class Magnoliopsida; order Poales; family Poaceae; genus Avena; species Avena sativa. The sequence goes on along the minus strand of OV702284.1, from coordinate 309,551,295 downwards.
TCATGGAGATGGATGCCGACGGCAACATCATCCTGAAGACACCGCAAGCTGCAATCATGGCAGCCACTGCGTATCTCGCGGCCCACCCACCTCCGGAGGGGGACCCGAAAAGAGCCATGCATAAGTCCGCACTCACCGGACTCGGACTCGTCGGAGCTGCGCTCCACGAAGACGCTCCTGCGGAGCCGAAGAAGAAAGCTCCGGCCAGGCGTGACCGGAGCCCCACCCCTTCATCCGAAGAGGAAGAGGAACACGGCCTTCCTCGAAGGAAGAAGAGCTCGCATCGCCATAAACGCAACTACGACGCCAGAGACGCGCTTGCACAGCGCAAAATCGACAAAGCACGCGCCAAACGCGAATGCTCGTCCGAGTCTGAGATGGATGAAGATGAAGGATAACTCTGCGGAGCTCGATGCTTCAGCAGATCTGTTCGACGAACACAGATGCCACGCAATTTCAAGCTTCCTTCGGATACTCCGAAGTTCAACGGCACGCGAGATCCAAAATCCTGGCTCAGTGACCATCTGTCATTCGTCAAGCTGCACGGCGGTAACAAAGAAACCGCCATGCGCCTTCAGCTGCAGCTGACAGGTGCAGCGTGGGTTTGGCTCAGCAGCTTATCATCAGGGTTCATCCGAAGTTGGGAGGAGCTAGCTTACAGCTTCATCCGAAATTTCAAGGGCACCAGCAAGAGGCCCGCCTCAATCGAAGAGTTGCGAGCCTGCACTCAGAGAACGGGTGAATCTATTCGCTCGTACATACTACGCTGGTCTACCACCAAAAACTCCGCAGCACACATCTCCGAAGAGAGAGCCATCGACGCCTTCAGGGACGGCGTTAAACACCAAGATTTCAAGGAGGAACTTGGGCGCGTCAAGCCCAAAACACTCGACCACCTCATGGACATCGCCAACAGGTGGGCTGACGGCGAAGATTGCATTCACCGAGCACAATCGGATGAAGAGGACGACTACGGCCGAAGACGGGAACGCCGCAGTAAGAGGAGATCGCGCGTCTACGAGGACCGCGACGGACCCGACATGGTCGCGGCCGGCTACGACGACCGCCGCAACGACAACAGCCGTAACAGCGGAGGATACCGCGGAGGAAACTTCCGCGACAGCGGACGACCAGCACAGTCGTGGCAACGCCGTGACCGCGACAACGTACCCTCAGCATTCGACAAACTTTCGGGTCCATGCACCATCCACTTCTACATCGACAAACAGGATGGCAAAAAGAAAGCCAGGCACATGCTCAAGGACTGCCGCGAGTTCCAGAAACTCAGCGAAAGCATGGCTTCGAGATGAGTCGCGTCTTCATGGACGGCGGCAGCGGCATCAACCTAATGTTCGCAAGCACTCTAGCAGCAATGCGGATCCCGCAATGCAGCCTGGAACAATCAGACACAACGTTCCATGGCATTGTCCCAGGGAAGGGCATATTCCCCTTGGGCAAAATAGGGCTCGACGTCATCTTCGAGAAGCCGGACAACTTCCGGCAGGAGCGACTCGAATTTTAAGTAGTGGACTGGCCGTCGCAATACCACGCCATCCTAGGGCGTGTAGCATTCGCAAGGTTCCTGGCTGTCCCACACTACGCACACCTACTACTCAAGATGCCAGGACCGAGGGGCGTCATCACAGTCCATGGGAGCTTCACCCGATCAGATCAATGCGACAGGGATTTCAACAAAATCTCCCAGTCTTTCGGCATGCAAGACGAGCTTGTAAGGCTCCGTGAGGTGACAGACAATGGGGCACCCCCAGTCATAAGGCAGAACGCACCTGACATGTCCTTCGACTCCACTGTCAACACCAAGAAAGTACAGGTCCATCCGACGGATGCCTCCAAGACGGCCCTGATCGCCAACGACCTCAGCTCCGCATAGGAAGGCACGCTCGTCGAATTCCTCCGTGAGCGCTGGGAAATCTTCGCCTGGTGTTCTGCGGACATGCCAGGAGTTCCCAGGGAATTCGCCGAGCACGCACTCAATGTCTTTCCAGACACCAAGCCAGTCAAACAGTCCATCCGGAGACTGTCGGAGCCACGAGCCGAAGCTATCAGCAAGGAAATCAATAGACTACTCCCTGCAGACTTCATCAGGGAAATCAAGGAAAGCGAGTGGCTTGCAAATACAGTGATGGTCCCAAAGAAGGACACGGACATCCTGCGGATGTGCGTGGACTTCACGTCATTAAACAAGCATTGCCCAAAGGACCACTTCCCTCTTCCTCGGATCGATCAGATCATCGATTCGACTGCAGGATGTGAGAAACTCTCCTTCCTTGACGCCTACTCAGGATATAACCAGATTCGACTCAAGGTCGAAGATCAGGAAAAAACGGCGTTTATCACACCGTTCGGAGTATTCTGCTACAACACAATGCCCTTCGGGCTAAGAACGCAGGTGCCACGTACCAGCGATGCATGCAGGCCTGCCTCAAGGACCAGATCGGTCGCAACGTCCAAGTCTATGTTGACGACATAGTAATAAAAACCAAGGAGGCAAGGACACTTATCGACGATCTCCGCGAGACGTTTGACAACCTTGATCGCTACAGGATCAAGCTCAACCCCGAAAAATGCGCCTTCGGCGTCCCATCGGGTCAGCTGCTTGGGTACTTCATCTCTCAGCGAGGGATCGAGGCGAACCCGAAGAAAATCAGATCCATCATGGCGATGGAGAAACCGAAAAACATCAAAGGTGTCCAGCAGCTCGCAGGACGAATAGCGGCGCTAAGCAGATTCATCAGTCGCATGGGCGAAAAGGCCCTGCCATTCTACCAACTGTTGCGCAAGGCAGACAAGTTTGAGTGGACACCAGAAGCCAATGATGCATTCGAAATCCTCAAGCGGCTCCTCTCCACCTCGCCCGTCTTGGTCATGCCAAAGGAGCGTGAGCCTCTTCTGCTGTACATAGCAGCCACACACCAAGTGGTCAGCACCGTGCTCGTGGTCGAACGACCCGAAGAAGGCAAGACCCATGGGGTCCAGCGCCCAATCTACTACCTCAGCGAGGTACTGACACCAACAAAGCAGAGGTACCCTCACTACCAGAAGCTCGCCTACGGCGTGTTCATGACGGCTCGACGGCTGAGCCACTATTTCTAGGAGCACCAGGTGATGGTCGTCAACGAGGCACCCCTGAACAGCATCCTGAATAATCCAGAGGCCACAGGACGCGTGGCCCTGTGGGGCATCGAGCTGTCACCCTTGGACATCGTCTATGAGAAACGACTCGCAATCAAATCTCAAGTCCTTCCGGACTTCCTGGTACATTGGATGGAACTGCAGCTGCCAGACACCCCAGATATGTCACAGTCATGGACGATGCACTTCGACGGCTCCAAGCGCAAAGCCGGAGCAGGAGCGGGGGTCATACTGACCTCCCCGCAAGGCGAGACGATGAAGTACGTCCTTTGGATGAAATTCCGAGCTTCTAACAATGAGGTCGAATACGAAGCCCTCATCCACGGCATGAGGATGGCAAAGATATGCGGCGCAACGCTCCTGGTCATCTATGGTGACTCCAACCTCGTCGTCCAGCAGACGATGAATGAGTGCGACGCACACGCCGAAAACATGATCGCGTACCGCGCGCTCTACAACGCACTCGAAGGAGAATTCGACGGCTGCGAGCTTCGACACGTCGGAAGAGAAAGCAACGAGGAAGCCGACAGACTCGCCAACATCAGCTCCACTTGCGCAAAGGTGCCACCAGGTGTGTTCCTCGAGCAGATCTGCGTGTCATCCATCAAGCGTAAATTCCCCAAGGGATCACCCGAAGAAGCAGAACACTCGGGGGCTACGCTGCCCGAAGGACACGAAGGACCCAAAAAGCTAGACACAGAGGTAGCCATGGTCAACCTAATGCAGGTCATGGCAGTCAAAGAAACTTGGACGCAACCATACCTCCAGTTCTTAATAAACGGAGAACTACCTGACAGCCCGACAGATGCCCGGCGCATATCTCGTTGGTCAAAAGCCTTCACCACCATCAATGGCGAGCTGTACAAGCGCAGCATTACGGGTGTACTACAAAGGTGCGTCACCATCGGTGACGGGAAAGCCATCCTCCAAGACATCCACGAGGGCATCTGCGGCCATCATGCAGGTAGCCGCTCCCTAGTCGCCAAAGCTCTACGAGCAGGATTCTACTGGCCAACGGCCATGAGCGACGCAAAGGACATCGTCCGAAGATGCAATGGATGCCAACGGTTCGCCGACAAACCGCACGCACCTGGGTCCGAGCTCAGACTCATACCCATAGCTTGGCCTTTTGCTCAATGGGGCCTTGACATGATCGGCAAACTGCCAAAGTCCTCGAAAGGGGGACACGTTTACCTCCTGGTCGCAGTCGACAAGTTCACCAAGTGGATCGAGGCCATGCCGGTTACCAACCAGAAAGGCAAAACGGCTGTCAAGTTCTTCGAGTCCATTGTCTACAGGTTCGGCGTACCGCATAGCATCGTCACCGACAATGGATCGAACTTTATCTCCAAGGAATTCCATGACTTTTGCGAAGGCCTCGGGATCAACATCACGTACACCTCAGTAGCACACCCTCATACGAACGGGCAAGTGGAAAAGGCCAACGGCCTAATCGGCGCGGGCATCAAGAAGCGCCTCATGAGTCCACTCGAACGGAAAGCAGGAGCCTGGACAAAAGAGCTACCATCCGTCCTATGGAGCTTGCGAACCACGCCAAACAGCTCCACAGGCTACACACCGTTCTTCATGGTACACGGAGCCGAAGTCGTGCTGCCAGCCAAAGTACGCCACCAGGCCCCTCGGGTCGTCGCATACAGCGAAGCCGAATCCACGGCTGCACTAGAAGACGCCGTCTATACACTCGACGAAGCAAGAGACATAGCAGCAGCTCGATCAGCGGTGTACCAGCAGAGTCTCCGCAACTATCATAGCCGCCGGCTGCGCCCAAGGTCCTTCGTCGAAGGATACCTCGTCTTGCGACTCAAGCAAGAGCGACCGACGAAATTCGAGTCACCATGGGAAGGACCCTAAGTCATCACCGAAGTCATCCCAGGTGGCGCCTACCGCCTCAAGCACGTGGAGTCCGGAGTCACATACTCCAACCCATGGAACATCTCGCACCTGCGACAATTCTACCCCTAGCTACCTACCCCCCTTTACTTTCAATAAGCCTTTCAGCCAAGGCTACTCAGTCGAATAATGTACTTCCTCCATTACGATATAAATAAAGCTAAGTGTCTCGCCCCAAAACTTCAGTTCGCTATTTTGCAACTTTACTTCATGCAACAAACACACTCGGGGGCTCCCTCCACCTTACGATTTCATCGACTGAGGATCAAACGTGTACACCAGAGTAGCTGACAATGTCAGGCAAACGAAAAGGACATGTACTCAATCAAAGCACTGCGTGCTCACAACAAATAAACCTTTATAACAAAGGGCACAACACGCCCAGCCGAAATATACAAATTTTACATCTATCTCTTTTTTTAGGTACTACCTATTCTGAAGAATAACCCGAGCACGCTGCTCAAACAAATCTACGACCTGTTCGGCATACTGCCTTACGGCTGCGTAATGCGGGCGCATGTCCCACTCACCACCGTCCGGCCGAGAAGGTGGCCTAGCTGCCACAGCAGCCAAATCTACGTCAGGCCGGTGCAGCCTCACAAGAGACAAAGCAGCCTTCACTCCTGCGACGAGTTGTTGCCGCACCAACTCCTTGACATTGCTCACGTTTCGAAACTTCGACAGAAGACCCGCAAGGCTTGTCGGTACGGCATCCAAAGGGAACATGACGTGCAGCACCGAGGCAAGCGACATCTGCACTTGGCGAAGCACTCGAGAAACCTGGTGCACACGATCCTGCACCGTCGCCAGAGCTATGACACGGTCACGATCCATCCAGAAGAAGCCACCAGCCTCCATGTCCTGTTGAGTCAAGCAATTGACCCGAACAGCGACACGCTCCTTCTCTTCCCTCGGAGCAAGGTTCGCACCTGCGACAATGGAAAAAGTAAGAGCAAAGGCCAGCAGGCTCACCCGAAGAACTGAGCTACAGCTCGAAACAAGGAACAACTTACATTGAAGCTGCTCAGACAGCCGAATAAGTTCCGCCATCAAGTACTCCTCCCTGGCTGCACCACGATCCGCCTTAGACTTCCAAACATCGGCATGTCCTCGCAACCCGAGCAACTCCCTCTCCAGACTACGCACGCGATCCCAAAGAAAAGCGAGTTGAGAGGAAGCATCCAAAGATGGTCGCAACGGCATTGCGAAGGAGGTGTCAACAGGGTCAGCACCCGAAGGAACCTAGAGCAGCAGGAAAAGAAAGGGACATACACATTCAGACAATGATAGAGCACAACTCAGAAGAATTCATTAAACATATAAGGCCACTACGTGGCACAAGGATGGTGTTCTTCAAGATATTTACAACAAAAGTAGACTACAAACTACCCTACGTCTACAACGCCTAAGATGCGGCACCCTGAGTCGCCTCGGAGCCGGACTGCCTAGCTTTGGCCCTGCCCTGCTACCGCAGCGCATACTCAGACAGCAAATCAATGAGCTTGGACCCATATCTCTTACAGCGAGCAGAGTAGGCAGCAAAGGCTACCTCGGATCCATCTGCGGTCATCGGCATCCGGGAGGTGATCTGGGGCAGATCCAGCTCCGCTCCAGCCGCCAAGGCCATTGCCAGCCCGACGGACGCGTCGATGCCCTTCTGCTTGCGTTTATACGCCGCAGGCGCTTCGGCTGACAAAGCCTCCGCCAGAGCATCCACATCATCAAGGGCTACGCCCTTAGGGACAAGCTCCTTGTATAAGCGGCCAAGGACCTCCTTCGCCTTGGCAAGGGAGCTGACGACGGTGTTGCTGCGATCTTCGACCGCCATAGTAGCATCATCTAGAGCACTCCCGTGCTCTAGAGCACCGCGGTCAAACTCGATGCCTGCGGTATCTGGGACAAAAATAAAAGAGAAGACATGAAGAAAAGCAGCACAGAAAAAGATAGGAAGCACGAAGAAACAAGCACAAATACAGAAACTTACCCGAAATAGCCTTGGCAGCAGCCATGAGCTTCGCCGCCACCTCTCTTTCTCGAGCAGCCGCAATAGTGGCCAGCTTCTCCTCACAATCCGCGGCCTCCTGCTGCAGACGCTCCTTCGCTTCGGCTGCCTTAGTCAGCTCTAGCTCGAGGCGTTCTTTCGCGCCAACGGCGGCCTCGGCTTTCTGCTCCGATTGACCAAGGCTCTTCTTGAGAGCGTCGACCTCACGGAGAGAAGTATTGTGCTCCTCTGCATTTAAAACAAGCAGACGTCAGCAAGCAGGACCAGAATAAACGAAAAAAGCACCAAACAGCAAATAGATACCTTGAAGCTGCCGAAGGCTAGCCTCCAGCGCTAGACGCTCCTGCACCAGTCGCCTGGCTTCCTGAACAAAAGGCTACAGAAAAAAGAAACACAAGTAAGGAAAAAGAACTTGGGGTTGCGCCCAACACAGAAGAATAAAGGTAAAACTCGCACACGAAGACACTCGGGGGCTTCCCCCCTGAAGATCCGAAAGAAGAAGAAGATAAGAAATTTTCATACACCTGGGGGCTCCCCCCGTGGCATGAAGCAGAGGAACTTACATGCTCTGATGGCGACTCCGAAGGCCCGCCCACGAAATTCTGAGGCGCAACCACCTGCACCTCCTGCACAGGAGGATCCGGAGCGGCGCCTCCAGAAGTCGCCACCGTCTGAGGAGGAGACGCAATCTTCGACTCCCCCATGATTTCCCGCGCACCATCACTAGAGGAGTCACGGGAGGAATGCCTGCATACGAAGCAATTAGCACAAGTGCAAAATCAAGAAAAAAAAGGACAACAATATAACAAGAAACTTACGAGCCCAACGAGCTCAGGTCAAAGACAGGAGGAGTCCTTCGGGCTCTCTTCTCCTCTTTCTTCTCTTCCTTCTTCTCCTCCTTTTTCTCTTCCTTCTTCCGCTTCGCGGGCGGGTGCGGTGCAACAGCCCGCACAGGAACGACAGGAATGGGAGAGGAAGAACCTCCATGACCGTCATCATGACGATCCAGGCACAGAGGGTTTCTGGGAGTCGGAGGAGTCGAGGCATCCGAAGACTCGCTAGAGCTCCGTGATCGTTTGCGCGTATGGTCCTCACTCGACTCATCGGCATCCTCCGCTAGAGATCGCGTCGACGGCAGCTCGGACACGGACTCAACCACTTCATTATCCGTCGACGGCATCTCGGACATGGAGAATAATGAACCGACTACATGCAAAGAAGCGACGATGGACCCTGACTCCGTAAAATGGCATGAAGCCATAAAATCCGTGATAGTTCCATACACGAGAAATCAAGTTTTGAACTTGAAGGACCCTCGAGAAAGGTGTAAGACCTTACAGTTGTGTTTGTATCTATAAAGAAATAGACATGGATGTTTTGCATCTATGAAATGGTTGACATGTTGGGAAAGAGTTCACAACAATGTTCAAGGGTTGACTATGACAAGATTTGATCTTTCATAGCGATATTTAGTCTAGACGGATTAATGTAGCAACCACGACATATAATTTTGTTATGTGTTGGATAAACAAAACAAGTTCTTCTAATAGAATTGTTACCTAGGACATGTGCATAACGCGGTCCAAAGGGTTTTGTTAATTCAAAGGATGCTAAATGCATATGCAAACTTCAATGGTTGAAGTAAGCATTGCGGAGTTGGAATCTTCACTATGATGAAACTGTTAAAGGAGTTTAAATTCGTCGGAGATGATGAAGATGCTTGCATTTGCAAGAAATTAAGTGGGAGCGCTAAGACATGTTTCTAATACATTATGTGGAAGACATATTGTTGATTGGAAATGATGTATCTTTTATTAACACAAGATAAGAATTTCATCTCGATGAAAGGCCTAGGCCAAACCCAAATATTTGGCATCAATAGACGCTAATATGGTTGTGCCGAAAGTACATAGATGATGTATTGAATGAGTTCAATATAGAAACTACAAGAAAGGTTCTTGTCGCACAGAAAGGATTGAATGAGTTCAATATTGATGATATATTCAAGTGTATTGACACAGGGTAAGTGAAACAAAGATTCAAGTATAGATTGATACTTGATGTATGAAATCACAAAGAATATTTATATCAATCATACTGTGATATGTACAAATCCAGATATGTCCTATGCTCTAAATGTTATGAGCATATACCAGAATGATTCATAAGATGATCATTGGACAATAGTAAGGATATTCTTATGATCTTTTGGAAGAACTAAGAGCATATTATTTGTAGAAGTGACAAATAGATGGTTAGTTCATTGTAAAAGTACTACATTGATACTAGTTTTGTCACAAAATACAAATTAAGTTTATCTCAATCTAAACTAAGGGTGGCACAATATAATGGAAAGTAAGTTCCATAATGGATTTGGATGAGTTCCAAAGTTAAGACATTTTGACAGATACTACAACAAAAGGCTAAAGTATATGACTGCTATAATAGCAGGTAAAGAGGGCATTTGTGTCAAGTAGTTTGTTATCAAACTAGGTGTAGTTCACAGCGGGATAATACTATCAAGATATATTGTACGACAATATTATCAACATGTTTTAACCCCAAAGAACTAAAGGTCTCACCAAAGGACCAAAATTATACAAAGCCATCTCATTAGAGAATGAGTGATGCGTGGAGACGCAAAGACATGCAATTACACACGGACCTGGAAGTGTCAGATCCGGAGATCAGTTGACCACTAGCAATCGTGTACATACAACACCGGAAAGCCATAGGTGTTGAATACACAAAGGTTTGAAACTAGATTATTGACTCTAGTGCAAGTGGGAGACTGTTGGAGATATGCCCAAGAGGCAATAATAAAGTAGGTTATTATCATATCTTCATACTTATGATAAATGTTTACATACCATGCTATAATTGTATTAACAGGAAACATTAATACTTGTGTGATTTGTAAACATAAAAGAGTCCCTAGTAAAGCCTCTTGTTAAACTAGCATGTTGGTTAATATATGATCATGGTTTCCTGATCATGAACATAGAGATGTTATTAACAACAGGGTCATATCATTAGGAGAATGATGTGATGGACATACTCCTATAGATAAGAGTAGCATAAAGATCAAGTCATTTAATATAGTTCATTTGCTATATGCTTTCTGATACATAGTAACCTAATTCCTTCGACCATGAGATCATGTTAATCACCATCACCGGAAGGATGCTTTGATGACATCAAACACCACACCGTAACTGGGTGGCTATAAAGGTGGCATTGAGTGTTCGGAAAGTATGTGTTGAGGCACATGGATCAAGAGTGGAATTTGTCCATCCATATGACGGATAGATATACTCTGGGCCCTCTCGGTGGAATGTCATCCAATTAGCTTGCAAGCATGTGACTGGCTCACAAGGGATCACATACCACGGGAACGAGAAAATAGTACTTATCAGTAACGAGGTTGAACTAGGTATGTAGAGATACCGACGATCAAAACCTCGGATAAGTAAACTATCGTGAGACAAAGGGAAATTGGTATCGTATGTAAGTGGTTCATTCGATCGCAAAGTAATCGTAGAAATATGTGGGAGCCATATGAATTTCCAGATTCCTCTATTGGTTATTGATCGGAGAAGTGTCTCGATCATGTTCGCATAATTCATGAACCGTAGGGAGACACACTGAAGGGTACATGAATGTGTTATATCAAGTTGGTATGATTGCATTATGTAGTTGGTGTCATCGCTGTACCAAATAGAGGGTTTATTCAAATCCTAGTTTGAAAAGTCAAACGGCTAGTTTGAAAGTCAAACGACTAGTTTTGGGAAAGAGGAGAAGGAGGTTTGAAACCGACTTTGGGGAGGAGTTCCTCCTCCCACCGCCGGCCCACCTTGGGCCCGAGTTGGGGAGGGACTCCCCTCCCCAGGCGCGCCTCCCTCCACCTATAAAAGGAGGGGCAGGGCTCCCCTCCTAGACACACAACCTTGCCCCCTCTAAACCTAACCCTAGCCACCGCCGGCCACCATAGCCGCCGCCGCCCTAGGGTTTGCCCAAGCCGCCGACTTGGGGCAATCCCCTTGCCCTAGCCGCCGGCCTAGCTCCCTCTACTTGGTGCCTCTAAAACCCTAGATCGCCAAGCCTCTCTCATAGTCCACCATACTCGCTCCGGCTTAAGGCGAAGCCCTGCGGGATCTCCCCTCTACTTCTGGTACCACGCCGTCGTGCTGCCGGAATCACGAGGAGAGTGCTACAACCTCCGCTGCTTGCTAGAACAAGGGAGAGGAAGGTCTTCGTCGAGTACCGAACGTGTGACCGACTGTGGAAGCGCTGCCGGAACGCAGCGCCAGAAGGATCGTCTACGCGATCTTGAGATCGGCAAGTGTACGACTACATCACCCACGAGAATCTGCTCTCGTTAACCGCTTTGGAATCTTCGAGGGTGAGTTCCTCTATCGACTCGTTGCTACAATCTAGTAGATATATCTTGGCTTGTTTGTGTGCATGCGGTAGAAATTTTTTGTTTTCCATGCTACAAACCCCTGCAGTGGTATCAGAGCCGTGTCTATATGTAGATCTGTTGCACGAGTAGAACACAATGGTCATTGTGGGCGTTGATGCTTTTGTTGTTGATTGCTTCTTGTGTACTTTGCATCTTGCGGGATGGTGGGATGAAGCGGCCCGGGCTAACCTTACATGACATCGTTCATGAGACTTGCTCCACGCTTGACATGCAACTTGTATTGCATAAGTGGCTTTGCGGGTGCCTGTTTCTCCCAACATAGTTAAGATTCAATTTACAACGGGTGATTGACAATACTAGTATCAATGTTGTGGTTCTTGTTCGTAAGTTAGAACGACACTTATTGAAAGCCCCAAACCACGTAAAACATGCAAAGAAAATTAGAGGCGTCTAACTTTGTTTTGCAGGGGTGTGCTGTGATGTGATATGGCCATGATTGTGATTATATTTGATGTATGCAATGTTCCTTATTGTAAGTTGGCAACCGGCAGGAGCCATATGGTTGTCTTTAAATTCTGTTAAGACCCGCGTGTCTATTCAAAGTAGTTGTAATAGTTGAACCTGGTGGACGACAACCATGAAGCGACATCATTGACCTTGATGCAATGCCGGTGATGATGGAGATCATGTTCGTGCTTGAAGATGGAGATCGGAAGCACAAAGAAGAAAGGCCATATCATATCACATATTATGAATTGCATGTGATGTTAATCCTTTTATGCATCTTGTATTGCTTAGTTTACGACGGTAGCATTATAAGATGATCCCTCAAGCACACAATTTCAAGTTTTAAAGTGTTCATCCTTAGTAAGCACCGTTGCTAAAGCTCGTTGTTTCGAAGCACCACGTGATGATCGGGTGTGCTAGATTCTGCGAGTGTATACAACGTGAGCAAGCCAGATTTGCTCATGCAGAAGCTAAGGTTTGATCTTGACGAGCCTAGCATGTACAGACATGGTCTCGGAACACGGATCACCGAAAGGTAAAGCATGAGTCATATAGTAGATATGATGAACATGTTGATTGTTCGCCATTGAAGCTACATCAACTCTCGTGATGATCGGTTTTGATGTGGTGGATTTGGTTCGTGTGATCACTAAAACAATGTGAGGGATATTGTTTTGAGTGGGAGTTCAACGGCAATATGATTAAAAATTTAACACTATTTATCATAAATTAAATCAAAGTGAATTTGCATAGTTGTTATAGTCATTGGCATCCGTTTACCACCTTACGCTTAGTTATAATTGAGATGATAGAACTATATAATTCTGGTTAGTTACTTTACGAACTGGTATCGTATTGTTTTGAAGTGTTAATCTAAAGTTTAAAAGTCCTATTGCAAACTTTCAGTAAGTTCTGGTTACTCCATGAAGTTTAATAATTGGTATTAAAACAAGAGTGACAATTCCAAGAGTTAGTATCATGTTTGTTTCCATGATTCTTGATATTCAAAGGATTGTCTTAATATCAAGGTTATCTAGGATCTGAAAGAGTTGTTTCAGAAACCATGATGTGTGGAAGATATTGTGATATCTGAAACGAAGTTTTGGTTGCAACATGATAGAGTATAATATGGCAAAAGTCATGTTCTCATATTTGATGAGAATTTGCAAAAGGTTGGAGACACTAGTTGTCCTAATCCTCCAAAAGGTTTTGGAGAGCAACATTATACTCGCGATTCACCGCAATAAGCTAAAGTAGCTTGATCATGAATAATTCCATGGTAAGGGTGAATATTTGATGTAGGTAAAATGTTTACTACACCAAGAGATTACTAAAGAAAGGAATTTGAAAGAACACCAAACATTTGATAATGGTGATCTACTTCAAAGTGCAAGTACAAAGACATTGGTATTTAACTATACACGCTTTGGACTATGTGTCATGTGTATGGCTCCACTATTGATGTTGATAGATTCTTTCAAACAGAAAAGGAAATACTGAAAGAGAATCTCATAAATATATGGCAGAAAAGAAAAGACTAGAATTGTTCAGTTTAAGTATATAGATGATATACATGTTATGGCTATATTCTTTGCTTATTAAACAATGTGGTTCTTAAGTATTTGATACTGAATTTGTTGGTGTGAATCGTCATACGAAACAACACAATTCATGAACTACAATGGCCTAAGTAACTAGCAAAAGAATATGTGATGATATTCATCGAGAACAAATAAAGGGTTATTGTGTTGCTCATTAAACATCAAAGCTTGCCTTCAAGATTTGTTTTATCAGGTATTATGAGAACAAAAGGGTTGTTCAAATAATTTCCATAATCCATAAAAGATGGATGATTCACAAATCTTGTTGGGGAAATCACATCCATAAAACTAGTGCTAAAAATGTCGAAAGACAAATTGATTGAAAGATCACTTAGGAAGTGACATCGCCGTTTAAATTATATTGGAAAGAAAACATGAAGAAACTCCATATGAATATTTACTTAATAAGGATGAAGTGTGAAATATTTGAAAAGTTCAAAGATTTTCAAGATGAAGTGCAAAATCATTGTAACAAGAATATAAATAGTTTATGATAAGATCATAAAGGAAGATATTTGAGTTACAAGTTTAGCATAATACCTAAGATTTAAGGAATCGTTCCGTGGATTTGCATTTTCCCGAAACACCATAAGAGTATGGAGCGTTCGAGATATGTAATTAAACCTTGTTTGACATGGTAAGATCGAAGGTGTAATTCATAAAACTGCTATTGTATTTTAAAGATTAAAAGCTTTAGAGATTACCGTTTTTTCCACTGAAAAGAGCTCCATCATAATCCGTTGAAATGACACCATATGTTATGGTTTGGGATAAAACCCAAGTTGTCCTTTCTTAAAACATTGGTATGCTTTGCATAAGAAAGATGTTTGCAACCAAAGTCGGATGAACCTGTCTTTGTATGTTATTTCGAATAACTGTTAAGTATTCCTCCATAACACCAGAGACAAAAGTGTTTGTCGCTTAGAACGTCAAGTTTCTTTGGGAAGGAATTTTTCGTGAAAAGTAAAGTGGGAGGACAATAGAACTTTGATAAGGTTAAAAGAACCTTAGCTATATGTGCAGAGTTGCGCAGCGCCGAAAAGTGTTCCGGAGACAGCAACAATGCTCATGGCTCACGTGCCTCAAAGGTTGTGGTCACGGAGATCTAAGTTCCTATTGAAACAAGTAGGTCGGGTAAACAATCAAATACCAAGATTTGAGGGTTGAATCATTATTTGAGAATAATGAACCGACTACATGCAAAGAAGCGATGATGGACCCTGACTCCGTAAAATGGCATGAAGCCATAAAATCCGTGATAGTTCCATACACGAGAAATCAAGTTTTGAACTTGAAGGACCCTCGAGAAAGGTGTAAGACCTTACAGTTGTGTTTGGATCTATAAAGAAATAGACATGGATGTTTCGCATCTATGAAATGGTCGACATGTTGGGAAAGAGTTCACAACAATGTTCAAGGGTTGACTATGACAAGATTTGATCTTTCATAGCGATATTTAGTCTAGACGGATTAATGTAGCAACCACGACATATAATTTTGTTATGTGTTGGATAAACAAAACAAGTTCTTCTAATAGAATTGTTACCTAGGACATGTGCATAACGCGGTCCAAAGGGTTTTGTTAATTCAAAGGATGCTAAATGCATATGCAAACTTCAATGGTTGAAGTAAGCATTGCAGAGTTGGAATCTTCACTATGATGAAACTGTTAAAGGAGTTTAAATTCGTCGGAGATGATGAAGATGCTTGCATTTGCAAGAAATTAAGTGGGAGCGCTAAGACATGTTTCTAATACATTATGTGGAAGACATATTGTTGATTGGAAATGATGTATCTTTTATTAACACAAGATAAGAATTTCATCTCGATGAAAGGCTTAGGCCAAACCCAAATATTTGGCATCAATAGACGCTAATATGGTTGTGCCGAAAGTACATAGATGATGTATTGAATGAGTTCAATATAGAAACTACAAGAAAGGTTCTTGTC
The DNA here is from genome assembly GCA_916181665.1 of Avena sativa. Lineage (NCBI taxonomy): Eukaryota > Viridiplantae > Streptophyta > Magnoliopsida > Poales > Poaceae > Avena > Avena sativa. The sequence goes on along the minus strand of OV702284.1, from coordinate 309,535,748 downwards.
GCACAGAAAGGATTGAATGAGTTCAATATTGATGATATATTCAAGTGTATTGACACAGGGTAAGTGAAACAAAGATTCAAGTATAGATTGATACTTGATGTATGAAATCACAAAGAATATTTATATCAATCATACTGTGATATGTACAAAGCCAGATATGTCCTATGCTCTAAATGTTATGAGCATATACCAGAATGATTCATAAGATGATCATTGGACAATAGTAAGGATATTCTTATGATCTTTTGGAAGAACTAAGAGTATATTATTTGTAGAAGCGACAAATAGATGGTTAGTTCATTGTAAAAGTACTACATTGATACTAGTTTTGTCACAAAATACAAATTAAGTTTATCTCAATCTAAACTAAGGGTGGCACAATATAATGGAAAGTAAGTTCCATAATGGATTTGGATGAGTTCCAAAGTTAAGACATTGTGACAGATACTACAACAAAAGGCTAAAGTATATGACTGCTATAATAGCAGGTAAAGAGGGCATTTGTGTCAAGTAGTTTGTTATCAAACTAGGTGTAGTTCACAGCGGGATAATACTATCAAGATATATTGTACGACAATATTATCAACATGTTTTAACCCCAAAGAACTAAAGGTCTCACCAAAGGACCAAAATTATACAAAGCCATCTCATTAGAGAATGAGTGATGCGTGGAGACGCAAAGACATGCAATTACACACGGACCTGGAAGTGTCAGATCCGGAGATCAGTTGACCACTAGCAATCGTGTACATACAACACCGGAAAGCCATAGGTGTTGAATACACAAAGGTTTGAAACTAGATTATTGACTCTAGTGCAAGTGGGAGACTGTTGGAGATATGCCCAAGAGGCAATAATAAAGTAGGTTATTATCATATCTTCATACTTATGATAAATGTTTACATACCATGCTATAATTGTATTAACAGGAAACATTAATACTTGTGTGATTTGTAAACATAAAAGAGTCCCTAGTAAAGCCTCTTGTTAAACTAGCTTGTTGGTTAATATATGATCATGGTTTCCTGATCATGAACATAGAGATGTTATTAACAACAGGGTCATATCATTAGGAGAATGATGTGATGGACATACTCCTATAGATAAGAGTAGCATAAAGATCAAGTCATTTAATATAGTTCATTTGCTATATGCTTTCTGATACATAGTAACCTAATTCCTTCGACCATGAGATCATGTTAATCACCATCACCGGAAGGATGCTTTGATGACATCAAACACCACACCGTAACTGGGTGGCTATAAAGGTGGCATTGAGTGTTCGGAAAGTATGTGTTGAGGCACATGGATCAAGAGTGGAATTTGTCCATCCATATGACGGATAGATATACTCTGGGCCCTCTCGGTGGAATTAGCTTGCAAGCATGTGACTGGCTCACAAGGGATCACATACCACGGGAACGAGAAAATAGTACTTATCGGTAACGAGGTTGAACTAGGTATGCAGAGATACCGACGATCAAAACCTCTGTGGCATCCCGCAAAACCACTACTAGAAAATCGCGTTGTTTTTGTGCATTGCATCATTATGACCGCATGCTCATGTCATCATCCCACTTTGCATTTGAGCATCGTCATCATCATGCATATTAATTTGCCTAAAAACTATTTGCGAAAGACAATCGTTTTCTAAAATTTACCCTCCTTCTATTTCAAATTAAACCCCCGGACGCTTCCGGATATTTTTGTTTGTCCAAAATCTATTTATACAAGCTTATTGCAAAAGTTAAATAAAAATTATATTATTTTAGTGGGGCAGTCGAACGGGCCGAATGACCCGAACGACCACCCCAGAAAATACAAACGGCCCACCCATAATCCTACAGCTACCAACCTAGCTACCCACACACCCCCTCCACCTCACCCCCTCCTATCACGAGACGCCACCTCACCTCACCCTTCCCCCTAGCCTATCCCCATCTGCCACCTGCCCCCCCCTCTCTCCTCTCTCCCCCTCCAGCCACATCCCACCCACACACGCACGCAGCTCACACAGAGCACACACGCGCGCCCCACGCCCAACTGGTCCGCCCTGGACCCACGCCCCCGACCCCACCACGACCTCACGCGCCCCTGCCCCGCGCCGTTCCCCAACCTCGCTCCTCTCCCTCGTTCTCCTCTCCCTCCCCCGACCACGCTCCCTCCCCGCCGGCGCCGCCGCGGCACACCTCCGCCCCGTCCGCCTCTACCCGCCCGCCGGAGAGCTCCCCCTCCTCCGCCGAAGCCCGCCCCTCCTTTCCTCCGCTCCGGCTCTACCCCAACCCGCCGCCGCTCACCTCCCCCGGCGCGCCGCCGCCGCCCGACCCGAGCCCGCGACCGCGTCGCCGCCTCGCCCTCCTCCCCGTCGCGCGAGCAGCCCCCTCCCCGCTCGCCTTCGCCGGCCGTCAACCGCCGTCGGCGCGTCCCCGCCTCCGTCGGCGCGTCCCCGCCTCCGTCGGCGCGTCCCCCGCATCCGACGCTCGCCGCCCCACCGCGTTCCTCCCCGCCTCGCCGAGCCGCGCCCTGCTCGCCCTCCACCGTCCGCCGGCCTGCCCCTTTCCGGCCTCGACCCTCCCAGGCGCCCCTCCGCTCCTCCCTCCTCGCCGGCTTCTGCGCGCCGCCGCCGCGGGACACCGCGTCCGGCCGTCAACCGCCGTCGGCCGCGTCACCGAGCCCGCCACCAGCCCGCTCGGCGCCAAGGGCCTCCTCCCCGCCGGCGAACTCCGCCTCGTCGTCCTGCGCCGTGCCCCCGAGCTGTCTCCCCGCCCCGCCTCGGCTTCCCCCGTCGCCCGTCGCCACCTCTGGCCCTGGTCCGCCTCGCCGACCTCGTCGCCAGCAGAGCCGTCCCCTCGCTGCGGTCTGCACCGTCTCGAGCTGCTCGTGGGCCCGCTGCCGTTCTCAGAACCACCTCGACAGCTGCTGGGGTACCATGTTCTATGAGCTCAAGGTGTCATGTTGGTGATAAAGAACCTCTTCAAGAGCTACCCGACGTTGTGCCGATGTGGTGGGTAATACATCGTCTATGCGCCGCATGGCAAGATCTTCGGAACAATCCCAACCTAGACCGCTGGAGTGCGACAACAAGATAGAACCCCGACGGAACCCCGAAGACGGAATCCGAACCTGTCGGAACGACAAGTTCTTCTACCCGACACGCCAAGTTCGTCCTCCCGGAACCGAAGGCCGTGGACGCCAAGTTCCCGGGTTCAAGGGCGTCAAGACCCCGACTTCGAAGACCGAACCCGGACGCCAAGATCGCCACCGGAACGACGAGCACTTCGCCGCAGAACGCCAAGATCTGCATCCCGAACGCCAAGACCGACCCGATACACGGACCCGACCAGGTCTTCGCGACGACAAGAACGACCCCGACCCGGGGAAATCCGATGTGCCCCCGACGCCAACCAAGTCCTGCTCCCCGGATGCGACAAGGTCTACCTCAGTCATCCGAGACCGAACCCGTCGAACCCTGAACCCTGAGCCCGGACCCCGAACCCCGGAACCTCAAGTTCGTCGAACCCTAATGTGTGACCCCTTTCCCGAGCCCTATTTTATAAATGCTAATATAAAACCTGTTGCATATTAAATTGTCATACTCGCCAGCATATTGGTGTGGTTTGGGGGCCTTATGCCGATTCACCTCATAATTAAATATGGGGCCCATATGCGGACAATCTAGTCTTATATTGGCCTCATTTAAATTGTGTAGCGAACCGGTAAGTTATCTTGCCCTGTTCTTACAACATTTAATTGCGGCGGTTCTAAATAACTTGAACCATCTAATTAATTGTCGGGACCTCCGGTTCCGCTTAATAGGACCTAATTGCATTGCACCTTCACATGCCACACCTCATACATGCATCATGCCCGATCTTTTGCCGTAGTATTAAATATTGCATCCGGTGTTTCTTCTAGTGTTTTGCTTCTTCGCGGATAAGGCCGTTGAGTTGATGTGAGCTTCGCCCCGATCTTCGGTTGAACCTTCAACAATGTTTTCAGGCGAGCATCTCCCCCTTTCTACCTATCTTACTTTTATAGTATTTATTCCTCCTGTTGATCTATTGCTATCTGTGTTGTGATGCTTTAGTTTCCGTACCTGGATATACCGTGCAGCCCTATATTGCCTTGGACACATCCTATTACCTGTTGTTTGGTAGATAGATGGACTTGCGCGTCGTAGTCGCTTGCTCAAGTGCTGTTGCGTGTCGTCCAGTACCACAGTTGTTGATGTTTTGCCGCATGTTGATGTTGGGGGTGATCATAGTTTTACTTATCGTTCACTTTAATTCCTGTTTAACAACTAAAATTGAAGTAAGCAGAGGCATCGGTGGGTGATAGATAATATTTGGTTTCCGAACGCCCACTTGTGTCCCGTAGGACCCCGAGTACTTGATACCTGTTCCTTGATTTATTGCGCTATCCACATCCGGGAGGTATATGGGACCCCCCTGAGCCAGAGCTTGATTCAGTCTTATTTCTTGGGGCCACAAACTAGTTTGAGGTTTTATTTACGATCCTGTACTTATGCCATGCTACTTCTGTATTTACGATTGTGCGAGGAGCACACTGTACTGTTTAGGATCGTGGCACTATTCCGCGGTGTCGACAAGCCCAGCCACACTTTCGGGTTCCCAGTCGTTCACAGCCGTCCCCACAACCTTAAGTCCGTCTCAGAGCCGGCCGGCTTCGTTGCGGGTCTACTTTAAGGGGTGGCCCCCTGAAATATTTCTGAATCCTGTGATTGCTTTGTCGTGAAAGCCTCGTTGGGTTTTGATTTGGTTTTTCCGAGGTTGATCGAGTGTGTGTTGCTATTGGTGCACCCCGGCCGGGTAAAACTTTCTGAAAGCCGTGTCCGCGGTTATGGACGACTTGGAGCACAGTATCTCGACCATAGACAAGCATAACTAAAGTTTATCGCTATAAATTTGACTTTATAATGACTAGTAATCAGCTTCACTATAATGGAATGGCTAAATAATACTGCCCACAATTGCTTGTTTGGAGTGTCGCTTGCGACCATTGTACCTGACTAGTAATTATGGCAACTACAACGGAATGGCTGAATAAAAGTACCAACAACTGCTGGGTTTTTGGGTTATCTCATGCTAATTGTATCTGACTAGTAAGTGCTGCCACTATAACGGAATGGTTAACTAAAACTGCCCACTGCTTACTTAACCAGGATGATTATCTAAACCTGACTAGTAATTGCTGTAACGATAACCGAATAAATAAAACTGCCAACGGTGTGAGTTCCTCGGTTGACTTCCTCGTTTGGTATCGAGGGGGAAACACCAGGATGGGTTTGTTTGGTGTTAGCTTCAGGTTGGATCCGGATAGGTCATTCTTACCCCCCCCTCTGATAACCGCCAGTTGTATCGAGTCTCTATAGGTTGTTTAGTGCATGCTGCCGCTGCCGCTCAGTCCACCATACCTATGTAGGCTAGGACCGCCGAATTCTAGTCTCGCCGTGTACTGGCCTCAGTACTGACGCTCCTCTTTTTCCTTTGCCCTTTGTCGGCACCCCTTTTGTTTGAGCAGGTTTTGAGATCGACGTCGTTAGCAAGGTTACCCTTCCGGCTTGGCCTGGGCAGGGTTATGGACGCCATTGGTTATTCTTCAGGGCTCTTAGCCCCATTTGCATCTTGTCCGTAGTCGGACGCTCTATCATTTTCAAGGTGATTTGGATCTTTGTATATTATATCTGTATTCTTGACTCTTTGAGTCGCTGTTGTATATATCTGTTCTGTGGGTCCCATCGAGGACTGTTGTGTAATGTTATTACTTCGTTTTCCACCCGCACGAAAGTGCCTGGTGGGCACCTTCGAATCGTTTCTATGCGGGTTTGGCGGGTTTCGTTAAAACTTGCATAGGGCCGATTCTGAGGGTGTTACAGAGTGGTATCAGAGCTCAGCACTTGCGATACCCCACAAGTCCAGCCTGTAGGATAACCTAGCTAACGGCCGAAGTAGAGTGTCAAAACTATTTCTACAAAATCGGTTGGATAGTTCTGATTAGATCTGATTTTACTCCTTACCCCTCTGCTATTCTTCTCTTATCTCGACGTGTTTTGAATCCGCTCTCTTCTCGCTCTTCGAGTCCAGGATTTCTCGTGGTCGGGTTCCGTCGTACCTTCAGGGTCTCGCTTCCTCCTTTGGTAACGGTGTGGCTACATCTGGTCTTCATGCTATCCGAGGAATCCTTCGTCTGGTGGACTTCTCTTTGTTCTTTCTCGTGCCTTCCGGTGTTTTCCGACGCGACGATATTATCTACGCCAGATCCGATGCAGAGTCTGCATCCCTCCTTTGTTTCCGAACCTCGCTTGTCGAGATCTTCAGTCTAATTCCGAGAGTTGGTTGCATAATCCGCCTATTCGTGTCTAGAGTAATGGTTTGGGTGCGCGATGGACTGATCACCATCCGACTACTCTTATCATTCGCTCTTGTACATCGAATCAGTGGATCCAGCAATTTAACTCCTTCCACGGAAGCTAGAGGTGGCTTTATTTGTTGGTACCTCTACCTTCGACCTTTTGTTCCGGAGTGTTCTCTCGACGATCACGAACAACGACCTCTTGTTAGTGGTGTCGCGAGGATCTACACGAAGCGAGAAGATTCAGATCGCCGACCTTCCTTCCGGTACCATGAGGCGGATCTCGAGGGCGAGATCCATTGTTAGTGGTGTCGAATTGTGGCATCCCGCAAAACCACTACTAGAAAATCGCGTTGTTTTTGTGCATTGCATCATCATGACTGCATGCTCATGTCATCATGCCACTTTGCATTTGAGCATCGTCATCATCATGCATATTAATTTGCCTAAAAACTATTTGCGAAAGACAATCGTTTTCTAAAATTTACCCTCCTTCTATTTCAAATTAAACCCCCGGACGCTTCCGGATATTTTTGTTTGTCCAAAATCTATTTATACAAGCTTATTGCAAAAGTTAAATAAAAATTATATTATTTTAGTGGGGCAGTCGAACGGGCCGAATGACCCGAACGACCACCCCAGAAAATACAAACGGCCCACCCATAATCCTACAGCTACCAACCTAGCTACCCACACACCCCCTCCACCTCACCCCCTCCTATCACGAGACGCCACCTCACCTCACCCTTCCCCCCTAGCCTATCCCCATCTGCCACCTGCCCCCCTCTCTCTCCTCTCTCCCCCTCCAGCCACATCCCACCCACACACGCACGCAGCTCACACAGAGCACACACGCGCGCCCCACGCCCACCTGGTCCGCCCTGGACCCACGCCCCCGACCCCACCACGACCTCACGCGCCCCTGCCTCGCGCCGTTCCCCAACCTCGCTCCTCTCCCTCGTTCTCCTCTCCCTCCCCCGACCACGCTCCCTTCCCGCCGGCGCCGCCGCGGCACACCTCCGCCCCGTCCGCCTCTACCCGCCCGCCGGAGAGCTCCCCCTCCTCCGCCGAAGCCCGCCCCTCCTTTCCTCCGCTCCGGCTCTACCCCAACCCGCCGCCGCTCACCTCCCCCGGCGCGCCGCCGCCGCCCGACCCGAGCCCGCGACCGCGTCGCCGCCTCGCCCTCCTCCCCGTCGCGTGAGCAGCCCCCTCCCCGCTCGCCTTCGTCGGCCGTCAACCGCCGTCGGCGCGTCCCCGCCTCCGTCGGCGCGTCCCCCGCCTCCGACGCTCGCCGCCCCACCGCGTTCCTCCCCGCCTCGCCGAGCCGCGCCCTGCTCGCCCTCCACCGTCCGCCGGCCCGCCCCTCTCCGGCCTTGACCCTCCCAGGGGCCCCTCTGCTCCTCCCTCCTCGCCGGCTTCTGCGCGCCGCCGCCGCGGGACACCGCGTCCGGCCGTCAACCGCCGTCGGCCGCGTCACCGAGCCCGCCACCAGCCCGCACGGCGCCAAGGGCCTCCTCCCCGCCGGCGAACTCCGCCTCGTCGTCCTGCGCCGTGCCCCCGAGCTGTCTCCCCGCCCCGCCTCGGCTTCCCCCGTCGCCCGTCGCCACCTCTGGCCCTGGTCCGCCTCGCCGACCTCGTCGCCAGCAGAGCCGTCCCCTCGCTGCGGTCTGCACCGTCTCGAGCTGCTCGTGGGCCCGCTGCCGTTCTCAGAACCACCTCGACAGCTGCTGGGGTACCATGTTCTATGAGCTCAAGGTGTCATGTTGGTGATAAAGAACCTCTTCAAGAGCTACCCGACGTTGTGCCGATGTGGTGGGTAATACATCGTCTATGCGCCGCATGGCAAGATCTTCGGAACAATCCCAACCTAGACCGCTGGAGTGCGACAACAAGATAGAACCCCGACGGAACCCCGAAGACGGAATCCGAACCTGTCGGAACGACAAGTTCTTCTACCCGACACGCCAAGTTCGTCCTCCCGGAACCGAAGGCCGTGGACGCCAAGTTCTCGGGTTCAAGGGCGTCAAGACCCCGACTTCGAAGACCGAACCCGGACGCCAAGAACGCCACCGGAACGACGAGCACTTCGCCGCAGAACGCCAAGATCTGCATCCCGAACGCCAAGACCGACCCGATACACGGACCCGACCAGGTCTTCGCGACGACAAGAACGACCCCGACCCGGGGAAATCCGATGTGCCCCCGACGCCAACCAAGTCCTGCTCCCCGGATGCGACAAGGTCTACCTCAGTCATCCGAGACCGAACCCGTCAAACCCTGAACCCTGAGCCCGGACCCCGAACCCCGTAACCTCAAGTTCGTCGAACCCTAATGTGTGACCCCTTTCCCGAGCCCTATTTTATAAATGCTAATATAAAACCTGTTGCATATTAAATTGTCATACTCGCATGCATATTGGTGTGGTTTGGGGGCCTTATGCCGATTCACCTCATAATTAAATATGGGGCCCATATGCGGACAATCTAGTCTTATATTGGCCTCATTTAAATTGTGTAGCGAACCGGTAACTTATCTTGCCCTGTTGTTACAACATTTAATTGCGGCGGTTCTAAATAACTTGAACCATCTAATTAATTGTCGGGACCTCCGGTTCCGCTTAATAGGACCTAATTGCATTGCACCTTCACATGCCACACCTCATACATGCATCATGCCCGATCTTTTGCCGTAGTATTAAATATTGCATCCGGTGTTTCTTCTAGTGTTTTGCTTCTTCGCGGATAAGGCCGTTGAGTTGATGTGAGCTTCGCCCCGATCTTCGGTTGAACCTTCGACAATGATTTCAGGCGAGCATCTCCCCCTTTCTACCTATCTTACTTTTATAGTATTTATTCCTCCTGTTGATCTATTGCTATCTGTGTTGCGATGCTTTAGTTTCCGTACCTGGATATACCGTGCAGCCCTATATTGCCTTGGACACATCCTATTACCTGTTGTTTGGTAGATAGATGGACTTGCGCGTCGTAGTCGCTTGCTCAAGTGCTGTTGTGTGTCGTCCAGTACCACAGTTGTTGATGTTTTGCCGCATGTTGATGTTGGGGGTGCTCATAGTTTTACTTATCGTTCACTTTAATTCCTGTTTAACAACTAAAATTGAAGTAAGCAGAGGCATCGGTGGGTGATAGATAATATTTGGTTTCCGAACGCCCACTTGTGTCCCGTAGGACCCCGAGTACTTGATACCTGTTCCTTGATTTATCGCGCTATCCACATCCAGGAGGTATATGGGACCCCCCTGAGCCAGAGCTTGATTCAGTCTTATTTCTTAGGGCCACAAACTAGTTTGAGGTTTTATTTACGATCCTGTACTTATGCCATGCTACTTCTGTATTTACGATTGTGCGAGGAGCACACTGTACTGTTTAGGATCGTGGCACGATTCCGCGGTGTCGACAAGCCCAGCCACACTTTCGGATTCCCAGTCGTTCACAGCCGTCCCCACAACCTTAAGTCCGTCTCGGAGCCGGCCGGCTTCGTTGCGGGTCTACTTTAAGGGGTGGCCCCCTGAAATATTTCTGAATCCTGTGATTGCTTTGTCGTGAAAGCCTCGTTGGGTTTTGATTTGGTTTTTCCGAGGTTGATCGAGTGTGTGTTGCTATTGGTGCACCCCGGCTGGGTAAAACTTTCTGAAAGCCGTGTCCGCGGTTATGGACGACTTGGAGCACAGTATCTCGACCATAGACAAGCATAACTAAAGTTTATCGCTATAAATTTGACTTTATAATGACTAGTAATCAGCTTCACTATAATGGAATGGCTAAATAATACTGCCCACAATTGCTTGTTTGGAGTGTCGCTTGCGACCATTGTACCTGACTAGTAATTATGGCAACTACAACGGAATGGCTGAATAAAAGTACCAACAACTGCTGGGTTTTTGGGTTATCTCATGCTAATTGTATCTGACTAGTAAGTGCTGCCACTATAACGGAATGGTTAACTAAAACTGCCCACTGCTTACTTAACCAGGATGATTATCTAAACCTGACTAGTAATTGCTGTAACGATAACCGAATAAATAAAACTGCCAACGGTGTGAGTTCCTCGGTTGACTTCCTCGTTTGGTATCGAGGGGGAAACACCAGGATGGGTTTGTTTGGTGTTAGCTTCAGGTTGGATCCGGATAGGTCATTCTTACCCCCCCTCTGATAACCGCCAGTTGTATCGAGTCTCTATAGGTTGTTTAGTGCATGCTGCCGCTGCCGCTCAGTCCACCATACCTATGTAGGCGAGGACCGCCGAATTCTAGTCTCGCCGTGTACTGGCCTCAGTACTGACGCTCCTCTTTTTCCTTTGCCCTTTGTCGGCACCCCTTTTGTTTGAGCAGGTTTTGAGATCGACGTCGTTAGCAAGGTTACCCTTCCGGCTTGGCCTGGGCAGGGTTATAGACGCCATTGGTTATTCTTCAGGGCTCTTAGCCCCATTTGCATCTTGTCCGTAGTCGGACGCTCTATCATTTTCAAGGTGATTTGGATCTTTGTATATTATATCTGTATTCTTGACTCTTTGAGTCGCTGTTGTATATATCTGTTCTGTGGGTCCCATCGAGGACTGTTGTGTAATGTTATTACTTCGTTTTCCACCCGCACGAAAGTGCCTGGTGGGCACCTTCGAATCGTTTCTATGCGGGTTTGGCGGGTTTCGTTAAAACTTGCATAGGGCCGATTCTGAGGGTGTTACAACCTCGGATAAGTAAACTATCGTGAGACAAAGGGAAATTGGTATCGTATGTAAGTGGTTCATTCGATCGCAAATTAATCGTAGAAATATGTGGGAGCCATATGAATTTCCAGATTCCTCTATTGGTTATTGATCGGAGAAGTGTCTCGATCATGTCCGCATAATTCACGAACCGTAGGGAGACACACTGAAGGGTACATGAATGTGTTATATCAAGTTGGTATGATTGCATTATGTACTTGGTGTCATCGCTGTACCAAATAGAGGGTTTATTCAAATCCTAGTTTGAAAAGTCAAACGACTAGTTTGAAAGTCAAACGGCTAGTTTTGGGAAAGAGGAGAAGGAGGTTTGAAACCGACTTTGGGGAGGAGTTCCTCCTCCCACCGCCGGCCCACCTTGGGTCCGAGTTGGGGAGGGACTCCCCTCCCCAGGCGCGCCTCCCTCCACCTATAAAAGGAGGGGCAGGGCTCCCCTCCTAGACACACAACCGTGCCCCCTCTAAACCTAACCCTAGCCGCCGCCGCCCTAGGGTTTGCCCAAGCCGCCGACTTGGGGCAATCCCCTTGCCCTAGCCGCCGGCCTAGCTCCCTCTACTTGGTGCCTCTAAAACCCTAGATCGCCAAGCCTCTCTCATAGTCCACCATACTCGCTCCGGCTTAAGGCGAAGCCCTGCGGGATCTCCCCTCTACTTCTGGTACCACGCCGTCGTGCTGCCGGAATCACGAGGAGAGTGCTACAACCTCCGCTGCCTGCTGGAACAAGGGAGAGGAAGGTCTTCGTCGAGTACCGAACGTGTGACCGACTGCGGAAGCGCTGCCGGAACGCGGCGCCGGAAGGATCGTCTACGCGATCTTGAGATCGGCAAGTGTACGACTACATCACCCACGAGAATCTGCTCTCGTTAACCGCTTTGGAATCTTCGAGGGTGAGTTCCTCTATCGACTCGTTGCTACAATCTAGTAGATATATCTTGGCTTGTTTGTGTGCATGCGGTAGAAATTTTTTGTTTTCCATGCTACGAACCCCTGCAGTGGTATCAGAGCCTTGTCTATATGTAGATCTGTTGCACGAGTAGAACACAATGGTCATTGTGGGCATTGATGCTTTTGTTGTCGATTGCTTCTTGTGTACTTTGCATCTTGCGGGATGGTGGGATGAAGCGGCCTGGGATAACCTTACATGACATCGTTCATGAGACTTGCTCCACGCTTGACATGCAACTTGTATTGCATAAGTGGCTTTGCGGGTGCCTGTTTCTCCCAACATAGTTAAGATTCAATTTACAACGGGTGATTGACAATACTAGTATCAATGTTGTGGTTCTTGTTCGTAAGTTAGAACGACACTTATTGAAAGCCCCAAACCACGTAAAACATGCAAAGAAAATTAGAGGTGTCTAACTTTGTTTTGCAGGGGTGTGCTGTGATGTGATATGGCCATGATTGTGATTATATTTGATGTATGCAATGTTCCTTATTGTAAGTTGGCAACCGGCAGGAGCCATATGGTTGTCTTTAAATTCTGTTAAGACCCGCGTGTCTATTCAAAGTAGTTGTAATAGTTGAACCTGGTGGACGACAACCATGAAGCGACATCATTGACCTTGATGCAATGCCGGTGATGATGGAGATCATGTTCGTGCTTGAAGATGGAGATCGGAAGCACAAAGAAGAAAGGCCATATCATATCACATATTATGAATTGCATGTGATGTTAATCCTTTTATGCATCTTGTATTGCTTAGTTTACGACGGTAACATTATAAGATGATCCCTCAAGCACACAATTTCAAGTTTTAAAGTGTTCATCCTTAGTAAGCACCGTTGCTAAAGATCGTTGTTTCGAAGCACCACGTGATGATCGGGTGTGCTAGATTCTGCGAGTGTATACAACGTGAGCAAGCCAGATTTGCTCATGCAGAAGCTAAGGTTTGATCTTGACGAGCCTAGCATGTACAGACATGGTCTCGGAACACGGATCACCGAAAGGTAAAGCATGAGTCATATAGTAGATATGATGAACATGTTGATTGTTCGCCATTGAAGCTACATCAACTCTCGTGATGATCGGTTTTGATGTGGTGGATTTGGTTCGTGTGATCACTAAAACAATGTGAGGGATATTGTTTTGAGTGGGAGTTCAACGGCAATATGATTAAAAATTTAACACTATTTATCATAAATTAAATCAAAGTGAATTTGCATAGTTGTTGTAGTCATTGGCATCCGTTTACCACCTTACGCTTAGTTATAATTGAGATGATAGAACTATATAATTCTGGTTAGTTACTTTACGAACTGGTATCGTATTGTTTTGAAGTGTTAATCTAAAGTTTAAAAGTCCTATTGCAAACTTTCAGTAAGTTCCGGTTACTCCATGAAGTTTAATAATTGGTATTAAAACAAGAGTGACAATTCCAAGAGTTAGTATCATGTTTGTTTCCATGATTCTTGATATTCAAAGGATTGTCTTAATATCAAGGTTATCTAGGATCTGAAAGAGTTGTTTCAGAAACCATGATGTGTGGAAGATATTGTGATATATGAAACGAAGTTTTGGTTGCAACATGATAGAGTATAATATAGCAAAAGTCATGTTCTCATATTTGATGAGAATTTGCAAAAGGTTGGAGACACTAGTTGTCCTAATCCTCCAAAAGGTTTTGGAGAGCAACATTATACTCGCGATTCACCGCAATAAGCTAAAGTAGCTTGATCATGAATAATTCCATGGTAAGGGTGAATATTTGATGTAGGTAAAATGTTTACTACACCAAGAGATTACTAAAGAAAGGAATTTGAAAGAACACCAAACATTTGATAATGGTGATCTACTTCAAAGTGCAAGTACAAAGACATTGGTATTTAACTATACACGCTTTGGACTATGTGTCATGTGTATGGCTCCACTATTGATGTTGATAGATTCTTTCAAACAGAAAAGGAAATACTGAAAGAGAATCTCATAAATATATGGCAGAAAAGAAAAGACTAGAATTGTTCAGTTTAAGTATATAGATGATATACATGTTATGGCTATATTCTTTGCTTATTAAACAATGTGGTTCTTAAGTATTTGATACTGAATTTGTTGGTGTGAATCGTCATACGAAACAACACAATTCATGAACTACAATGGCCTAAGTAACTAGCAAAAGAATATGTGATGATATTCATCGAGAACAAATAAAGGGTTATTGTGTTGCTCATTAAACATCAAAGCTTGCCTTCAAGATTTGTTTTATCAGGTATTATGAGAACAAAAGGGTTGTTCAAATAATTGCCATAATCCATAAAAGATGGATGATTCACAAATCTTGTTGGAGAAATCACATCCATAAAACTAGTGCTAAAAATGTCAAAAGACAAATTGATTGAAAGATCACTTAGGAAGTGACATCGCCGTTTAAATTATATTGGAAAGAAAACATGAAGAAACTCCATGTGGATGGAATTTTGGAGTCTTTTGATTTTTGATCAAATGAAGCTTGTGAAACTTTCCTAGAGATAATTAAAACTTCGTTCATAGGCCAAAAGGGAACGAATGACTAGCTTATTGGAACTTGTACATATTGTTGTACGAAATCCATTATGTGTAGTCAAGAGCGATGGATTTCAACTTCATATGCTTTCTCCGAAAATTTGAGTGAATATATGAATATTTACTTAATAAGGATGAAGTGTGAAATATTTGAAAAGTTCAAAGATTTTCAAGATGAAGTGCAAAATCATTGTAACAAGAATATAAATAGTTTATGATAAGATCATAAAGGAAGATATTTGAGTTACAAGTTTAGCATAATACCTAAGATTTAAGGAATCGTTCCGTGGATTTGCATTTTCCCGAAACACCATAAGAGTATGGAGCGTTCGAGATATGTAATTAAACCTTGTTTGACATGGTAAGATCGAAGGTGTAATTCATAAAACTGCTATTGTATTTTAAAAATTAAAAGCTTTAGAGATTACCGTTTTTTCCACTGAAAAGAGCTCCATCATAATCCGTTGAAATGACACCATATGTTATGGTTTGGGATAAAACCCAAGTTGTCCTTTCTTAAAACATTGGTATGCTTTGCATAAGAAAGATGTTTGCAACCAAAGTCGGATGAACCTGTCTTTGTATGTTATTTCGAATAACTGTTAAGTATTCCTCCATAACACCAGAGACAAAAGTGTTTGTCGCTTAGAACGTCAAGTTTCTTTGGGAAGGAATTTTTCGTGAAAAGTAAAGTGGGAGGACAATAGAACTTTGATAAGGTTAAAAGAACCTTAGCTATATGTGCAGAGTTGCGCAGCGCCGAAAAGTGTTCCGGAGACAGCAACAATGCTCATGGCTCACGTGCCTCAAAGGTTGTGGTCACGGAGATCTAAGTTCCTATTGAAACAAGTAGGTCGGGTAAACAATCAAATACCAAGATTTGAGGGTTGAATCATTATTTGAGAATAATGAACCGACTACATGCAAAGAAGCGATGATGGACCCTGACTCCGTAAAATGGCATGAAGCCATAAAATCCGTGATAGTTCCATACACGAGAAATCAAGTTTTGAACTTGAAGGACCCTCGAGAAAGGTGTAAGACCTTACAGTTGTGTTTGGATCTATAAAGAAATAGACATGGATGTTTCGCATCTATGAAATGGTCGACATGTTGGGAAAGAGTTCACAACAATGTTCAAGGGTTGACTATGACAAGATTTGATCTTTCATAGCGATATTTAGTCTAGACGGATTAATGTAGCAACCACGACATATAATTTTGTTATGTGTTGGATAAACAAAACAAGTTCTTCTAATAGAATTGTTACCTAGGACATGTGCATAACGCGGTCCAAAGGGTTTTGTTAATTCAAAGGATGCTAAATGCATATGCAAACTTCAATGGTTGAAGTAAGCATTGCAGAGTTGGAATCTTCACTATGATGAAACTGTTAAAGGAGTTTAAATTCGTCGGAGATGATGAAGATGCTTGCATTTGCAAGAAATTAAGTGGGAGCGCTAAGACATGTTTCTAATACATTATGTGGAAGACATATTGTTGATTGGAAATGATGTATCTTTTATTAACACAAGATAAGAATTTCATCTCGATGAAAGGCTTAGGCCAAACCCAAATATTTGGCATCAATAGACGCTAATATGGTTGTGCCGAAAGTACATAGATGATGTATTGAATGAGTTCAATATAGAAACTACAAGAAAGGTTCTTGTCGCACAGAAAGGATTGAATGAGTTCAATATTGATGATATATTCAAGTGTATTGACACAGGGTAAGTGAAACAAAGATTCAAGTATAGATTGATACTTGATGTATGAAATCACAAAGAATATTTATATCAATCATACTGTGATATGTACAAAGCCAGATATGTCCTATGCTCTAAATGTTATGAGCATATACCAGAATGATTCATAAGATGATCATTGGACAATAGTAAGGATATTCTTATGATCTTTTGGAAGAACTAAGAGTATATTATTTGTAGAAGCGACAAATAGATGGTTAGTTCATTGTAAAAGTACTACATTGATACTAGTTTTGTCACAAAATACAAATTAAGTTTATCTCAATCTAAACTAAGGGTGGCACAATATAATGGAAAGTAAGTTCCATAATGGATTTGGATGAGTTCCAAAGTTAAGACATTGTGACAGATACTACAACAAAAGGCTAAAGTATATGACTGCTATAATAGCAGGTAAAGAGGGCATTTGTGTCAAGTAGTTTGTTATCAAACTAGGTGTAGTTCACAGCGGGATAATACTATCAAGATATATTGTACGACAATATTATCAACATGTTTTAACCCCAAAGAACTAAAGGTCTCACCAAAGGACCAAAATTATACAAAGCCATCTCATTAGAGAATGAGTGATGCGTGGAGACGCAAAGACATGCAATTACACACGGACCTGGAAGTGTCAGATCCGGAGATCAGTTGACCACTAGCAATCGTGTACATACAACACCGGAAAGCCATAGGTGTTGAATACACAAAGGTTTGAAACTAGATTATTGACTCTAGTGCAAGTGGGAGACTGTTGGAGATATGCCCAAGAGGCAATAATAAAGTAGGTTATTATCATATCTTCATACTTATGATAAATGTTTACATACCATGCTATAATTGTATTAACAGGAAACATTAATACTTGTGTGATTTGTAAACATAAAAGAGTCCCTAGTAAAGCCTCTTGTTAAACTAGCTTGTTGGTTAATATATGATCATGGTTTCCTGATCATGAACATAGAGATGTTATTAACAACAGGGTCATATCATTAGGAGAATGATGTGATGGACATACTCCTATAGATAAGAGTAGCATAAAGATCAAGTCATTTAATATAGTTCATTTGCTATATGCTTTCTGATACATAGTAACCTAATTCCTTCGACCATGAGATCATGTTAATCACCATCACCGGAAGGATGCTTTGATGACATCAAACACCACACCGTAACTGGGTGGCTATAAAGGTGGCATTGAGTGTTCGGAAAGTATGTGTTGAGGCACATGGATCAAGAGTGGAATTTGTCCATCCATATGACAGATAGATATACTCTGGGCCCTCTCGGTGGAATGTCATCCAATTAGCTTGCAAGCATGTGACAGGCTCACAAGGGATCACATACCACGGGAACGAGAAAATAGTACTTATCGGTAACGAGGTTGAACTAGGTATGCAGAGATACCGACGATCAAAACCTCGGATAAGTAAACTATCGTGAGACAAAGGGAAATTGGTATCGTATGTAAGTGGTTCATTCGATCGCAAAGTAATCGTAGAAATATGTGGGAGCCATATGAATTTCTAGATTCCTCTATTGGTTATTGATCGGAGAAGTGTCTCGATCATGTCCGCATAATTCACGAACCGTAGGGAGACACACTGAAGGGTACATGAATGTGTTATATCAAGTTGGTATGATTGCATTATGTACTTGGTGTCATCGCTGTACCAAATAGAGGGTTTATTCAAATCCTAGTTTGAAAAGTCAAACGGCTAGTTTGAAAGTCAAACGGCTAGTTTTGGGAAAGAGGAGAAGGAGGTTTGAAACCGACTTTGGGGAGGAGTTCCTCCTCCCACCGCCGGCCCACCTTGGGTCCGAGTTGGGGAGGGACTCCCCTCCCCAGGCGCGCCTCCCTCCACCTATAAAAGGAGGGGCAGGGCTCCCCTCCTAGACACACAACCGTGCCCCCTCTAAACCTAACCCTAGCCGCCGCCGCCCTAGGGTTTGCCCAAGCCGCCGACTTGGGGCAATCCCCTTGCCCTAGCCGCCGGCCTAGCTCCCTCTACTTGGTGCCTCTAAAACCCTAGATCGCCAAGCCTCTCTCATAGTCCACCATACTCGCTCCGGCTTAAGGCGAAGCCCTGCGGGATCTCCCCTCTACTTCTGGTACCACGCCGTCGTGCTGCCGGAATCACGAGGAGAGTGCTACAACCTCCGCTGCCTGCTGGAACAAGGGAGAGGAAGGTCTTCGTCGAGTACCGAACGTGTGACCGACTGCGGAAGCGCTGCCGGAACGCAGCGCCGGAAGGATCGTCTACGCGATCTTGAGATCGGCAAGTGTACGACTACATCACCCACGAGAATCTGCTCTCGTTAACCGCTTTGGAATCTTCGAGGGTGAGTTCCTCTATCGACTCGTTGCTACAATCTAGTAGATAGATCTTGGCTTGTTTGTGTGCATGCGGTAGAAATTTTTTGTTTTCCATGCTACGAACCCCTACACTGACATGGTTATACCCTACGGGTACGTAACTTCAGCATACCTGGTCCAGCCCAAGGAAGGCCCACAGCAGACATACGCTGGCCCATGAAGATTTTCGGGTGGCCAAGGCCCATGACGCCTTCGGATCCTTGGAGAGCAAGACTAGCATAGATAGGAAATTTAAAGGGGTAAAATCCTAGAACCTGTAACCGACTAGGACTATGCCCGGGACCTGCCTAAGTCTATATAAAGGCCAGGAGGGCACGTCCTAGATCTCTCGACTCATACTCTCGCATACGCACCTCACGCCAGATCGAATCTGCGCACCCTTGTAACTTTCGGTTTCGCCGTAATCAAGAGCAGACAAGCAGGAGTAGGGTTTTCCCTCCGGCGGCCTGAACCTGGGTAAATCTCGTGTCCCCTGGTTGCTTGTCTGTTAACCGTTCCACGCTCTCCAGCATCCCCATCTTCTCCAAAACCCAAGCCCATAACAATGGGCATTAATGAGATTAAACCTCGTCACGTGAAGCTCCTGCCGCCGCGCTGCAGCAAGCGCGCTGCCGTAACCGCCACCCCTAGCCCGACCCCTCCTAGTCCGTCGGAAGTAGCACCACTGAGCCCTAGCGAGCCCAGCCCGCCCAAACCTATATTGGGTCCAGAGGGCCCAGATCTGGGCCGAGGAGTCGCCGCCAGCCATGGCCAGCTGCTGCGCCACCCCGCAACCAAGAGGGAGCGGCGACGTTGTCCAGCCACCTGGCGCCGCACCGGACCACTGCAGGCCGAGGAGCACCGCTGACGCGCCCAAGCCACACCTCCCGCGCGGGGAAAGGCCGAGCCGCCACCACTGGCCACCCGACACCGCACGGGCAACGCCCGATAGCACCTGCTGATGGTGGCGGGAGGAGAGGAGCGGGGTGGAGTTGCTGGAGGGGGAAGGGCGACGGGACACCCCAGCCGCCACACGAGGGGAGGCAACACGAGGGGTACCTATCGCGAGAGCCTCGTTTTCCACGCTGAATGGTCGCGAGGAAGGATGACGTACCGTTCGGGTCAGGCGTGGCCACTCTCTCCTTCTTGAAAAGGAAGTCACATATTTATCCAATTAGAGTGTTTCTAGACATAATTTAGTACTATATAGACACATTAGAATTTAAACAAATTTACGATATATATTTTTTAGGGCCAAGGGAGTATTATATTCGGAATACGGTTCCTTATTTAAAAGCAGGGAGTGACTAGATCTTAGGCGACTGAGAACTTGTTATGTCTAAGTTGGTGACATCATTCTACTATTTGTGCTAATCTCAGCTGCAATCTAGTTGCAACATATATAATTTATACAAATTTACAATTACAACCTAGTTGTAACTCATTAAAATTTTAGTTACAAACTAGTTGTAATTTATGTGAAAGTTCCATATTACATGAAAATAAATCTAATAACGAGAGAGGTAACTAAGAACTAAGAAGTTCTAAAGTCGCATGAGAACTAACATAAAAGAAGTAGAGTATAGAAAAGTTTGGGGACAAGAAGAGTCAAGGATAGCAAAAGGCCGATCGGTGGCTGTGCATCCTGACGCATATCCGCGAGGTAGCCATCCAAAACAGAAGACCCGCGTAGGGACAGAGACCGTGACCGATGCGTGCTTGGTGGTGGCTAGGAAAGAGACATAAAACGACTCGCCTTGCATCGTCAGCATTATTACCATAAGAAAAATCCGAGTTGGCAGGAAAAAGAAAAGAGGGAGGTCGATTGCCAATTCTAAGCTCGTCGGACACCTCCTTCCCGTCCCGGGAGTATTTTTATTTATCCACGAAAAAGGAGCTGGAAACCAATCACCGGACGTATTATATTAGGAATACGGTTTGTTGGCGAAAAGAAGTTGGTAGAAAAAGGAAGAGCCCTTCTTCTTCTTCTTCCGCAGCGCTGGCTCCGCCCAGAGCTGTCCACGCCCGGAACGAGGACGTGGCAAGCGAGAAGGACACACGCATGCCACACGGCCTGGGTCAACCCGACGCCGCCCTACCCCCTACTATTCCCGAGGCCCACGGGCAGCGAGCGAGAGTCGCATCCGGCCACGACAGACTCGCTTTCGAAATCTCCTGCCTCTGCCCAAACCAAACCCGAGCCCAGAAAAAAAAAACCGAATCACGCCACTTAAACTCCCCCATAATAACGAACGAATCGCCCCTCTCCGGTTTAATCGAACGGATCCGAAGCATTCATTATTAACCCGCACGCGAAAAGGAAGTGTGGTCAGGCCAGGGAGCGGAGGAGGGAGACCGAGACCAGCACAGCCAGCCGGGTCCATTCAGGCGGCGGCGCACAACACAGAGCAGGAGGAAGAAGAACAAGCGGGGAGATCAGCGAGCGCGGCGTCCGGAACCCCCTCGCCCCTCCCCGTCCCGCCGCCGCGGCGCCACAGCCCAGGTGAGCCGGTTCCACGGGTTCCCCTTCCCCCTAATTTTATCCGCGGATCCTTTTTTCTTCGTCCGTTTCGTCGATCCTGAGTCGGGCGCTGCGCTGCGCTCCTGCTGTCAGTCTCTGGAAGCGTCTCTGTCCGGCGGTCTCGGCCGCGGAGCGTCCAATCTCCGGTGACGTCTATGCGCCGCGAATTGTCAAACGCTCCAATTCTGGTCGAGTGTCTGGGCGAGCCCGAGGTCAAACTCCGAGATCGAGCGGTTGGTCTTGTGCAATTTTTTGGCCCAGTATCCGAGTTTGGAAAGTGGTTAAATCGATACTGGTCTTCGATTAAATAAAAGGCTGAAGAATCAGTAGCAGTAGTATCGGGTTATGTGGTTCTGTCAGATTCGGTGTCGCTTCTCAGATTCAGCCACACGCCCCTGGCGATTGATTGCTGCCGGAAAGAAAAGTGCGGTGCCAACTCTCAGCGGACTGCTTTTCAGTTATGCAAAAAGTACGTGCGGTTAGTAGTTATTAGGTGGCTTTCTGGCTGGATGTTAGAGTGAGTTACAAGCTGATCTATTGTTGCCCTGTACCAGGTAGGTGTCACCAGTTTAGGTGCTTTTATGGTAGGAAAACTAGTCTTGTGTGTGTGTGGGTGACAGGTTCAGTCCAGTTGAATTCAGGCAATTCAATTGTTTGGTAGATGCTACATCTGGATCGTGATGTATTTAGAATGCTCAGTTTTCGCTAGACAGGGCTTAGTCTGGGCCTTGTGCTTATTTTCAGGATGATGTGGAAAGGAGTTGGTTTACTGTGTTGCTGGGTATTGCCATGAAATGTAGACAAGTTGTGTTATTCAAATTGTTGTCCTCTCACCTTTCATCCCATTTTTTCTTACTTCCTGATGCTGTAACTAGAAGACAAGTTCCTCCAAAGGATAGTTTACGCACTGTAACCCAATTAGATTATATAAGTGCTTCCGTGATATAGTTCTTACTTCCTGATGCTGTATGGCTGGATGTGTGTTCTTGGTCACACTAATTAAACTAGCATCCCCTTTCTTGGATGGGTAACAGGCATTTAGGATGGTGAACCAGAACGATGAGTCTGAAGGGCACAAATTCAGCACGTCGCACCTGGTGCAGACAACCGAAGAGGTTGCGAAAGCATTTATTGCTGCTGCTTCAGCTGCCACCGTGCAGTCGACGCGGCCATCTGTGGTCTATTCGTCTGGAGAAGAGAGTGGCAGCCCAATGCGGAAGCTGCAGCAGCAATTCTCGAAAATTATGAAAGGGTTTTCTAATTCACCTGAAGTGTCTGGAACGTACAATCCAGAAATTCTCACTACACACAAGCGGCAGTGGTCAAGGTTCCAGCTGAAGTCATTGGTATGTCTGTCTCTACCTATGTTGAATTCGTGTCTACTATTGTGCTCTACTTGGTGTGGGAATGTGGGTACCTCTGCTGATTAACTTAGGTTCTTAGCCAGAGCTGTAGCATTAACTATTGATATGCAGCTGTTTTTTTTAACTAATAGGTATGACCATGTAGCCATATTAATATTGTATTGTTTTTTAGTGACTAAAATTGTCTTCATTTGCAGCTATCGTCCAACCAGAATACTTAGGTAGTTGACATAGAGTATTTGATAAATTGATTAACATTGTTCTATCCAGTCTCTACAATCATGTAATATCGCCTGTGAGGGTACAATATCAGAGAAAGTTACATGTTCGGGACCAGTGGAGTCTTACACTGTATTTTTAAATTTGAGACTTCACTTTCCTCAGGAGTGGTTGATCAGTTATTTTTAAGTTACTTAAAACCGATTGTGTATAATTCGCTGTGCTTGGGTCTCAGTAAATCTGGAATTGGATCAGTGTCCAAGTCCAAATCCTACGTGTCCAACTAACATGAACGATCCCATATCAAATCTATATTTAATTGCGTTATATCCATGTCCATCCAATCCAAGTAGTTATAACAACTGGTTATCTAAGGTCCAATTGGACCTTAATCATTAGTTCATTAATGGGCACATTGAGTTCAAAGATGACCCTAGCAGTACAGGGGTCCAATGAGCGGTGGAACCTAGCTGGATGCCTGATCGTTGCCTTCACACGTCCACGAAACAAGGAGCCGGCGTTGCCAGACAAAATACAACATGCGAGGTTGAGCTGTTCCTTGTAGCCAGGCAGGACTTGGGACGAGATTAGCCCGGCAGCTACGAGGGAATACGCGCAGCGGCGGACTGGAGCAGGACAAGCTAGTGCGTGTGGCAGCCGCAAGCGTTAGCGATGAGCTTCTGGCGGATGCTTGCGGTAGCAGCACCAGACAAGGTGCCAGCGGCCAATGTGTGCCATGATGAGCTGCTGGCGTATGTGTGCAGTAGTGGCGCTAACGTGGTGCTGGCGGTCAACGCGTGGCATGGCAAGCTGCTGGGGGATGCATGCGGCAGCGGTGCTAGACGGGGAGCCAGCAGTCAACACCGTGCTGTGGCGATCCAACCTGAAAAGTGAGGCAGCGCATGCGTTCAATGGATATTGGGCTATCCAATTTTGAGGTTGAAGATGTGTCGAGCATTGTTGGATCTTATGTCCTACTGATGTCCATGTCCAGTAAAGTCCAATCCAATAGGGTCCAATGAAGTTTAGGTCCAAAGTGCATGGGCTATGGAAATCCAATTCTGGATTTAGGCCTGATGTTTACACCAGTTGACTAATGAGTTGTGAGAGCTATTCTGCTGTTGGTATACTCCTTTATTCATCTACTGAAGTGGTCTCATATTTTTTACACCAAGGAGAATTACCGATGCTTAGTACCTTCTAGACAAAAGTAAAAGTATCTATTTACGCTTCACACACAAAATTTGTTTGTTCAGGATTCTTCTTGATTTTCTGATCTAAGTGCAATAGATAGGTATGCAATCTAAGCGCTTGCTAACATTTGACCGACTCCTCCTTTTGAAACTGGCAGTGTTGGTAACTTGTGGCAAATGTTGAGAGCATGGTACCTTTTTTTTTGGAACAGGGCAACCAGTGCATCAAAGAACCATCACATATTTTTGAGAGCATAGTGATTGTGGGGCTTCCTCCTCAGGCAGATATCCATGAGTTAGAAAACATTGCTCTAGGGAGAAATGATGACGATGCAAAGAAATCCAGAAATATATTTAGCAACAACCAGCACCAAGTTCACGCCGTATCAAATTTGGAACCTCAGGTTATCACTCACACCTCATCCGTTGTTTCATGTTCTTTACTATTTACTATGATGAGTAATAACCCTGACATATGCTTTTTTTAAAATTAAAAAAAGAGTTCATATTGCTGCCTTCCTTCATGCTTCTGAACTCCCATTTTTTCTCCCCTCGTTTTTTCCAGAATAAAACTTTTGCTATTTATTTTCTTGTCCTTAGGTCCTTTTTACATACCCTCCTGAGAGGCCTCTTCCACTCAAGTACAAGGATATTGTTTCGTTCTGCCTTCCTGGAGGTGCACAGGTCTGCCACATTCGAACTATATAAACACTGTTACTTGGTATTTCTGTGTAGCAATATTTTGCAACAATTATACGTTTGACTTAATTATTTACTAGTTATTGTGGGCTTCCCTAAATAGGTTACACTTTGTTATACTGTGCTGAAACACTGTTATGCTGGTTTGGTTCAGATCATAGTGCTGTAAATTGCTAGTCGGGTTACATCCAATTATAAGACAAGGACAAAGTATGCAGCACTCATGTGTAGGAAACAGAGGGGGGGTGAGCGGAAGAGGAGACAAAGATGAGAGAGTAAAAATGTTAGTTGGCATAACATGTTGCCCTATGCTGAGCACCAGCCTAGTTGTCTCTACACCCACCACATATGCAATATTGTCCCCAAAATCTTCTCGGGGATTCCATTAGACAGTTTGAAGGCCAAATCTCTCTATGGGCTATGGCCCAGTCGGCCGTTTACACTATTTCTGAAATACATGTCAGCAGTGGCAAGTAAACCATGCCATCAGAACAAGCAGAAGCTCAAAATTCAATAACAACAGTGAAACTAAAACTAGCCATTAAGGCATAACAGGAGTATGGTGGTTATCATGCCATGGCTTTCAAGTTTCAGTATGGTCATTCCCCCAACGACCCACACAGTTTTTTTTGTAGGCTCTGTTGCTATGTTTTCTACTCCCTCTGTCCCAAAAAGGATGTCGCATGCAAATCTAGACGCGTAGTGTATAGATACATGCAAATCTAGACAAATCTGCGATATCCTTTTTGGGACAGAGGGAGTATATCAGATCTTACTTTTTGCGTGTTTTAGTGCTCTCCTACAAAAGTTCTCGAAAATCTCAGTGACATATGATTTAGTTTCTGTCGGGGGCGAATCTGTAACTTCAAAATTTTGTGGCCTGACTATGGTCCCCAGATTCCATGACTCAAATTAGGTTCATGCTGTCACTGTTTCTTCATTGTGCGTTAAACTTTTCGAGCAGATCATATAAACACTTCTCACCAAATAATTAGCTATATTTGCATTTGTATTAGGTTAATGCTGTTGAGCGGACTCCTTCATTCAGTGAGTTGAACGAAATTCTCCTAGGGCAGGTGACTGTTCTCCACTTGGCTCGTGCTTTATTCTTCCTTCACTGAGTTTATACCTATTTACTCGACAAGTGTCATGATTACTCCTGTAACCACATTGTGAACTATGCATAAGATTTACAGCTTGTCACTGAGTACATGTTTTATTTTTGTAATTCTACTCATAAGCAAGCTTAATCTAGTCTGTTCAAGGTTTTTGTTGTGAATCTTATACTTTTGATGTTGCATATTTCAGGAACAGCTCAAGGAAAGCAATCAATCTTTCGTGTTCCGTTTACAGGTATATTTATATCTTTCTCTGTTATACCCATTCACTGTATGAGGGCGCTTAGCATTGAGAGATTGCAGGTTGCTGATGACCCTACATTATATGGATGCTGTGTATTGGTTGAAGAGATTGTACAGAGACCTTCAAAGCTAGTTTCGATGCTCGCGAATGAAAAGCCTGTATTTCCACGCCGGAGTCGTTATGTAGTAACCACACCCCGGTGTTATTGCATCCTGTCTAGGCTGCCATTCTTTGACCTACATTTTGGGGTGCTGCAGAGGTAGCGTATAGTGCTCAGCATCATCTCCTGTTATCTTATTGGTTCTTAATATCTGAAATTCTCTTTTCAGTTCAACTCTCTTTGTCAAATTTTGTGGGATGGTATAAATGGAAACCTACGTAATCTGTAAAGCGCTTAGTAATTCTGCTTTTATTCAAAATAAATCATTTGCTATGTATTCATTTCACGTGCTTTTTGTTGAGTCCATATATCCGAGAGCTTTATGTTTCATTCATGATCTTTACACTTTTCATTTTCTTCTCTTTGTTATACTAGTATAGTTTCATCCCTGAAACTACTACGTCTGCTTCGGATGTTGCGCAGTACTTTCTAGTCTTCTAGTTACAGTATATAAATTTTGCATTTGTTGATGTGCTTTGCATTTGTTGATGTGCTTTGCATTTATGTGTATTGTCTTGTGTAGTTATTTTCTCCATTCGATTCTCAATTCAAAGTTCTTCGAGGTCTTACTTTTGGCAGGCACTCATGTGAAGTTTCTGTTTTACTGTCTTAAGAGTAAAAGAGTAGGTTACAGCAGCCTGCATGATTGGTTTGATGATTTGGTGCACATGGGCACCAGTGATCCTAGTTTAAAAAAAATCATAAATCATATTTTTTGAGTTCCAAAAAATTCTGAAAAAAAATCCAGGATGTAGCCAATGATTTATCCTACAAACGTGCAAAATACCAATTTAAAATACTTTCTATTATGAGCTACACAAAAATAACAAAAGTGTGGATCTGACTATACATAGTTTACATCTCTAATTTCGGGTTGCGATTTTTCATGCTTATAGGATACAACATTGACTATGCCCAGAATTTATTTTAGATTTTTTTGAAAGTTCTAGATATGTTTTTTTATTTTTTTTAAACAATGGGAGCACTGGAGCTCGGGAGCCAAAGACACTTTCCTCTTAGCCTCTTGGATCTTCGTCAAACATTCCTGTGTGTGTCTTGTTGATGCTATCACACTCAATATTAATGATCCACCCTTTTCATCTGCCTCTCATAAGTCTCTGTTGTGTTTCTTATGCAGTATTCTTATGGAAGAACGACTTGAATGGCTCACTGACGGTGTTAGCATGCTAAATTCGTTATCACCTGATGAAAACTTTGAGGATGATAATAATTGTGAAGGCACTGAAATTGTAGGACAGAAACTTTATTTTGATGGTACAATAGTAGAAATATCCTCCGAACAAAATATGAATGTTTCTCCGAAGCAGCTGTCCGACACAGACAGCAGTTCTGGGTGTAGGGAGAACCAACTGGACTTCATCTCCCAAGAAGGCCAACAGGAAAGCGGTTTTCCTGTCAAAGAAGAACAGAATAATCTTGAAACAGGAACGGCTACTCAGTGTGATAGTGCAGAAGAGCCTGAGAATTGTGTCTTAGAAGATACAACGACGGATATACCTGGAGTTAAGACCCATGAACCAGATTGTATACTGGTTGTTCCGAATGAATTCAACGCTGAGAAAAATTGGGATTTTTCACATGAAAATACGTATGATGGAGAACTCGATAACTTTGTCAATGATACTATTTTGCCGCTTATACGGTCGCGCCTTAGTGAAGGTTCTGAATCGCCTCCAAGGTATGGTTATGATACTTAGGTTCTAGCAAGCCTGGTATTTCCCTCGTCGCTCTTGAAAAAATCTTACCTTTGCTAGGTAGATTCTGTTAGTTTGTTCCCTTTTCATTAATGCAACAATCAGCCTAATCTTAAACCTGAATGTTGTACTATACTAACACGTGACAAATAGCCAGATACCAATAAATTGTGCAATCAACTTTATGCTGTACTCAATTTCGGTACCCTTGCCTCAGATCCTCTTGTTTTTTTGTTATTCACTGTTGACACATTGTGAACGCGAAGCACAACTTGAACTTGTTTTCGTGCTTCATTTTACGTCAGCATCAGCCCCTTAATAGATTTGCAAGATGTTCTCAGTTCCAATACCATCGCCTCAGATACTCTTGTTAGTCTGTTATTATTAACTGTTGACACTGTGACTGTGATGTACTGCCTCTGTTTGGGATTATTAGTCCTAAGGGCCAAGTTGTTAATACTAAGACACTTCATAACTCTTTCTCATTAATATATGCATGCACCAATAGTGCTACATGCATGAGAGAAGTGAGAGGAAAAGGAGAACATGTATTGGAGGAGAGACACTAATAAATGGGATAGCCCTTATAATCTCAAACAATATAAAAAAGCTCTTAGGACTAATAATCCCGAACAGAGGTAGTACGACTTAAACTTGTTTTCAAACTTCATTTTACATGAGCATCAGCCCCTGGTTTTCTTAAGAGGTTACCACCTTTGTCTGCAGTTCCCAAGGTTCTCCTTCTGAAAGCATAAATTTGAGAAATGATAACCACGATGTGGATTTGGAGGAGCCATCTTCTATCGGTCATGGAGACGTAGTTGGGCACAACAGTATATTGCAATGGGCCAAGGTTCTGTATGCATGAAATTATTAGTCTCTGGCTCAGCTTCTCTTTTTGTGGATTTGTTGTGTGACCTGATGTTTCCTCCAGGCAAAAAAATATGGATCTTTGCAAGTCATTTGCCAATACTACCAGTTGCAGTGTCCGGCCAGGGGTTCATCACTTAATTTTCATCCGTTGGAGCACTTGCATTCTTTGAAATTTCACCGGCCAGGTGAAACCGCTCTTCATCTTGCTGGGTCGACTATTGATCTTCGGTCGCGTGATACAAGCTTAGAGGTGGCTGAGGTAATTCATCTGATACATAGCCACAACATGCATTTAGCGTTAACCTACTTGGTGTAATGACTGATGAGCTACCTCTATTATATATAGGATGATGAATATAAGAATACTAATATGCATGTGACGTCTATTTCTTATTCAGTTGCGTAATGCACTCTTTGCTGAGGAGGAATCGACTGCTTTATCCACATGGTCTATTGCATCCATATGTGGATGCCTCAGGTTGGAACATGTAAGTATCCCTGACTTAGGGCGTGTTCTGTTTTTAGCCCAAGTTTGTGTTCCCAAAATTTGGATCAGGTTGTGCTTGCCCATGAGTTACCCAGTATTGACAAGTAAAATGAACTAGAGCGGGAAAAGGAGCATTGGCAATTTGGCATGCCAAAATTGTCCATCGTCCCAAAAGAACCAAAATGTTGGCTATAACCCAAATGCTGGTAGGGTAGCTTTCGGCCAAAATCCAAACATGTCATGTGATGATATATTACATTTGGAAAAAACCTATCGATCCTTCTATCACTCTAGTTGCTTGAAACTGTTGTTGGAAACACACATCAAAACATGTATAATACGAAAGCGCCTCTGTCAAGAATTTAATTTATTCTCCCTCCTGTCCAAAATAAAAGGCATATAAATTTAGTCAAAAGTCGACTTTGTCTAAATTTGACCAAGTTAATAAATAATATAAATTTAGTAAAGAAATATTCTGTCCATAAATTGCCTGTGATCAACACTTACATGCAATTATAAAGTTTCAATTAATTTTGTTGGCAGGTAATGACACTTTTTGCTGCAGCGCTCCTGGAGAAACAGATTGTTATTGTCTGTTCTAATTTGGTATTGATCCGAGCCTCACAATGTTCTGGACTTAATTTGTATTGTATTTATATTACACACCAGTTAATCTTTATCTGTGACTTAGCTAAGCATATTATGTTACAACAATAGAAAAATCATATGTATTTATTATTTAGAGTAAAATGCACCGAAGGTCCTAAAAGTTTGGACGGAACTGTATGCAGGTCCTAAAAATTTCAACTTGTGCAGCGCAGGTCCTAATTCTCAGATCCATGTGTACTGTAGTCAGGGCTATAGCAGAGAATTAGGACCTGCAGTGCCCAACTAACCGAGAATTAGGACCTTAGGACCTGCAGTCCACAACTAACTGAGATTTAGGACCTCGGTACACAAATTGGAACTTTTAGGACCTGCATATGGTTTCGTCCAAACTTTTAGGACCTCCGGTGCATATTACTCAATAAAGAACATTAAGAATGCTGCAGTATGTTCTGTTTAATTGTGTGTGCATTAGCTACAGAAAACATGCAACTTCCAAGTAACTTATGTATTCACTGTGTTACTGCAAGTAATATTCAATAGAGTATATTTTGTTGTTCGCTGATGAAAAACAAGAATTCAATATTGATGAACCTTGTTGTAATGACAATTTTCTGATGATCAGGGAGTGCTTTCGGCTTCAGTTTTGTCCATGATACCTCTAATACGACCATACCAGTGGCAGAGTCTACTCATACCGGTACTTCTATCTTCTTCCTTTCTAGTGCTCAAATCTGAACTCATGTCTACACAATATATTATATCTTACCTCTTGTGATCTCTCCATCATTGAATCCAGGTTTTGCCAAATGACATGCTGGATTTTCTGGATGCACCTGTTCCATACATTGTAAGTTCCTGAGCTTATTGGCATTTTTTTATAAGAGTAGAGAGAACCCTGTGGACAAATAGTAGCGATATTTTTTTATCCTGTAAACTGGCTGATCGATGGGAGGTGATCTGTATATATTTGACCATTTGGTTGTGATTTGGCATGTCAGCATCAGTTTTAATTGAGTTCATTTGAACATTCTGATCCACAACTCACAACAAATGTCATGTTTAGGTTGGTGTACAGAACAAAACGTCTGATTTACAATCCAGGCTAGGAAATGCCGTGATTATTGATGCCAACAAGAATCAGGTAGCTGCAACGTGTATTTCTTTCTAATTACCTGTGGTGTCCTGTTACTCTGGAGATAGATTGTGTTCACAGCAGTATTAGAGTTAGCTCTATTTGGTTCCTACTCCCTCTGTTTGGAAATATAAGATGTTTTAGGTTTGTGAATGAGATGTATCTAGACACATTTTAGTGTCTAGATTCATTTGAACTATGTGTCTAGATTCATTTGAACCTATACACTAAAAGGTGTCTATATACATCTTCTTCACAAATCTAAAACATCTTATATTTCTAAACGGAGGGAGTAGCATTTTACAAATCTTGTTGATTTTAGATTTGTGCATTATCAGATGCGCTTGCAGTATCATTTTTAAAACATCCAATGCTTTAGTATCATGGGTTCATAAATGATTCAATACTGCAACAAGCTATTACTGATGAACGAATTCATGGTGGATGTAGATTAAATCTGCTTCAGTTCCGCAACTTCCGCAACAGAGAGAATTGCTTTCTGCATTGCGTCCGTATCATTCAAGACTTGTGGGCGAAAGTTATCTCGCAAGAAAACGCCCCGTCTATGAATGCACAGATGCCCAGGTTTGTTATGTTTTGCCTTTATCTTTATGTTAAATGTTTATTGAAATTTCAAGAATACATTTTGCTATTGCTCGGATAATTGTGTTTTGGCTTCATAGTTTTCAAACTTCTCTGGGTTATTGCACAAAAACTATTGTTACTTCTATTACAAGTACGGAGTACAACATATCCCCACCTTTTTCATTAAGGACTAGCCTTGTTTTCATAATAGTAACTGTTCATTGGGATCCTTCACTTGCTGTATCCTGTGAACTTCAAGTTTAGTTCAAGGCCTTGACATGATTCTAAACTTCTGAGCATACAGGTCGAAGCAGCCAAAGGTTTCCTTGCAGAACTTAGATCATATCTTGATTCTCTGTGCTCCAACCTAAGATCTCACACGATTACCAATGTGCAATCCAACAATGACAAGGTACACGATTATTAAAATGCATGGTTGTGATATTCTTCTGTGCCGTTATTTTGTTGGACAATATGTCATGTCGCCCAATGTTAAGTAGGATCCTATTAGCAGCTTTCTGCAAGTGTAGCATACTCGCTGCTTATTCAATCTGGTCTTTTATAAAATAACTACGATTACTAGGTTCTAACTGTAACCATGTGTAGAATATTGGTAGCTAACTTGAGTCTATATAGCTTTGAACTTCTGAGTTACTGACTGGTTTTGCTCTGTTTACACAGGTTTCATTAATTTTAAGAGAGAGCTTCATCGGTTCTTTCCCTGCCCGGGATAGGCCCTTTATGAAGGTATTAAATTGCGACATTCCCATTTTTCATTATCTTCTAAGTAGTTTGAGTGCCATAATTTGACAACACTTGAGTTCTTGATTCTCAAGTTAAGCAATTTCTCCTTGGCTGAGTTGGTATATGTTGGTTTTTTTGGGGACAATTTCTGGATGGGCTTGGTTGGTCCCTTGGACCTCCACACCCTCTTTTATATATAGCACAATCTAGCCTTACATCTTCACTTGTACACTGGAATGATCTAGACTCTAGTAGGACACTACTACTATACTAACACTCCCTAGAATACTCTAGACTCTACAAGAGTAGTACTACTACACTAACTCAGACTCCAACACTTAGTGGAATACTCTAGACTCTCCTAGGACAATACTACTATGCTAACCTAGACTCCAACACTCCCCCTCAAGATGGGCATGGGTCAGTCACCATGACCATCTTGCTACAACTCCATGACACTTACTACTACCACTACACATCTAGCTTACCAGCATACAAAGACACATGAGAGCATTTTACTCTAGCTCTTGCTCCATCGGTCGTCAAGCACCAAATCAACTCGGATCATCCAAGCTCCGCCTCGTGCGAGCCATCACCTTCACAATGCAACAACTCTGCATCAAGCTAGACACCTCTAATCCTTCTTGCATTGGTCCATTGTTGCCTCTCCAACTCATGCGCCTTCTCACACCGGCGCGTACAACCCTGGCACCACACGCCTTCCCTCATTAGCTTGAGCATCGTCATTGCCTCTTCATCAACTCCGGTCCCCGCGGAACCACGGCTGCCTCACCTCAACAACAGCTCCTACAGAGCCACAGCCGCCTCACCATCAACATCACCATCCACAGCCGCCTTCTCACACCAGCTTCAGCAGCTGCCCCCTCCTGGACTCCTCTTTTCTCTGCTGCAACACAGCAGCAACACCTTCTTCCTCCTGAAACCGAATCTTTTCCAGCAACATCATAGCAACCACCTGCAGGGAGCACTCCCTTGTATGGTTGTACCTCCGCTTCAGGCTTCCAGACCTTGCAGCTCTGCAGCTCACCTCTTCCCTCAGCCAAGAACGACCAAACTGGAGACCTCAGTACCTCACCCAGTTGTCTCCTTCCATGACCACAGCCCAGCACCACACAGCTCCAGCCATCAGCATCACCTCTGCATCTTCCCATCTCTGACCAGATCAGAGGTCCTCCTCAACATCCAGTTTCTCTTGGTCCCCAAATCCAACCTCGCTAACTTGTCATCCTCCTATCAACATCTCAATTGCACCATTCTAACTAGCTCACTAAGCAACCTCCATACAGAAGAGCAACCAAGCCTCACACAACACATCGTGATGAGAGCAACACATAAGCTGGTTACTGCCTGTAGAGAGCAACGAGATGCGGCCTCCCGCCGCTTAGGTGACTACAATGTGCATGGTGTTGTTGACAACAAGAGTCGGGATGGGTGTTGCAGTGGTGGAATGGTGGTAGCTAGGGTTAGGAGGAGGAGCCTAGCTCTGATACCATGTTGGTTTTTTTGGGGACAATTTCTAGATGGGCTTGGTTGGTCCCTTGGACCTCCACACCCTCTTTTATATATAGCACAATCTAGCCTTACATCTTCACTTGTACACTGGAATGATCTAGACTCTAGTAGGACACTACTACTATACTAACACTCCCTAGAATACTCGAGACTCTACAAGAGTAGTACTACTACACTAACTCAGACTCCAACACATACTGGAATACTCTAGACTCTCCTAGGACAATACTACTATGCTAACCTAGACTCCAACAGTATATCTTATTTAGGAATCCATTTTTCCACCTTACATATGATATGTGTATGCATGTTCAAGTGAAACATATACTCACAGTTTGTTTCCTTTTTGTTGACAGCTGTTTGTAGACACACAATTGTTCTCGGTACATACAGACCTGGTCCTCTCCTTTTATCAGAAGGACTGAGTCTCTCTTAACGACCTGACTGTCGTCAGAGACATGATTTTTCCAAGGTGCAAAACTTAACTTTGTTCTTTGTATTATATACTGTAGATGATTGTGTATCACTTCTTTGCCTGCTTGCAAATAATAGTTATATGCACTTGCAGCTACAAACTCAGTTACTGCTACAAGCAGTTGGCATGTGGCCTTTAGACCTTAGGTACCGAACCATAGCTTTATTAGGTTTGTAACTTTGGCCGTAGACCTTTGATCTACCACAAAAACACAATTCCTATGCTGTAAAAAGAGGTGACAGAAAATTCCCTGTGGTAGCATTGCTTATCAGCTTTATTGCTTTTCCGAATCTGTAGTCAACTGTCTTTTCCAGCTTTAAAGGTTGAAGAGTACTGCATGGATGCTTTAGCCAAAATATATTGTCTCGTGCTTTTTTTAAAACAGTACCCTCAAAAATATCTGACATGTCCATTTGTGCCACAGCTTTTCGACGTTGACCTCAACTGTACATATGGTCGTAGAAAAATATGAGCTGCCTTTTATCAATTTGGGCAGCTCATAGTGGGTTTAGAAGCTGCAAGGGACAACCCATATACTGTTGGCGAGCTTGTAGATTATTGAGATCCACTCCAGGCAATGTTAAACCAGAAGCTGCCCCTGGAGCTGTTGTAAATTATAGTCCTGCTTGGCTGTGCTACTCCATCTAAGGATTTTGTAGGCAGTAGCACTTGCCGTGAGAAATCTCTGGCTTGTTTGCAATGCAAAAAACTCCAGTCATGGGATCTCACTGTTCATGTTGCAGCTAGTGCGTGTGCCGGGAGGATAACAAAAAAGTGTATACTGTAACTTAAGAGTATTAGAGTGTTGGCTGATGCAATGTCGAAGGACTATCTGTATCTCAATTTTGCCGTGTGACATTTTGTGTACAAACAGTTTCTAAGTGTGATATACAGGGAATTTTCAAAAATCATGACTGTTGCTCAGATTTCTGTAGCAGGATGTCGGTCTCAACTCTTGTACTGGTACTAAGATACACTGACTGTCCTGTTTGGCGCTTGTCTGTTGTGTGCCGTCTAACGCCAACATCGGCAGTGTGCTTGAGGGCAGAAGACGGTCCAGGCCAGCCAAGCAGCATGGACATTAACATGGTAGAATCCAAATGGCATCCCTTGTTGCCGAACTTAAATCGCTGACACATGAGGTCGATGCTGCAGGTTGTTCACATTGGACTATCGCTGCGACCATCATTACTGATCTGAGTTATAGCTGTAGGCTATGTTTTTACGACCTTTTTGTTACCGGCATGAGCGTCATTGGCTCTGTCCATGCAGGCACAGAGCCGTTTATGTTGATTTACTGTTCCAGTCAAAGCGGAAAGAAGGCCTGGAAAGACGTGTCTCGAGTCAGGCGGCTAGCTGCAAGGCGCCTGCCCTGCCTAAACCTAAGCCTACCGTCCTGCCTTTGCTTCACGTCGGCAGACTGGACTGGACCCCGAAGCCAGACGGGGAAGAAGACGAGCCTTTTGATGTAAAAGCCCACCCAGGCTGCTAGATAGACTGGCAGGTTCGGGGTTCTCCTCTAGTAGTAGCGCCAGTGTCTCGTGTTGTTCCATCTTCATTCAGGAATCTGCAAGGCAACGCAAAGGGGGGCGTCGTTGCTACAGGCGCGCGCGTGTGCAGGGAAAGGGCTTCTTCGCCCGTGGGGCGGTCGCAGTGAATGTGCCTGCCACAAGTAGTCCAGCACGCAGTACTGTAGTGGTAGCGCTTTCAAACCGGTGGTCGCCTCGTCAGACTGTCACGCTGCTTTGCCTGCAGCTGCAGCGTCCGCCCCCAGCCTTTCTGACGCCGCTGCATGTGCCGCTCCCCAGTGGCGCCAGTGGCGCCATGCCGTGCCGCAGCGGCGGTGGTACACGCACACGTACCGTCACGCACCAGGCAGGCAGGTCTGGAAAGCCGCTGCGGTGCTGCCTCCTGCCGCCCCTCGCTTCCCTCGCAGCGGCCAGCCAGCGTTACGCAAGTGTTGACAGGACAAAGGCAGCGTGTGCGTAACAGGACACACGTGTACCGATCTCGACCTTCCGTGAGCGAGGTACCTTCCTTGATCGGGTCATCCTCGACCGTGGTCCGTAGATGCATGGTCCGAACCCAAGTAGACCTCCCCTGTGCCGGTTGCCGGTTCTTGTTGATCCTTGACCGCCGGCCTCCCCGTCCTCCGGCCAACGGGCCGACATGTGTTGAGCAATAATTGCGGTGGGAGAGGTTCAGCTGTGCACGCACACTGTTCATCCCCCTGCCGCAGTCTGCACGCTGGTCCGGCCCCTCGTGCCGCATCAGGCTGAGTGCCTGCGCGTGCAGTGCGTGCCCTGCCGCAGTTGAAAGTCCACCGCCCCACTCGAATCCACCGCTCCGTCGCCCCATCGCACCGGCTCGCTTTGCTGATCGCTGCTGACGATGGCAGCCCGTCGTGCGCTACGGCCGGGCTACCGAGTTCGGCAAAACCCTTGATCCGATCCGATCCGTCACACCTGCGGCTCTTTTATCAACGAACCACCACGGGCATCTATCATTTTACCATGCTGCCGTCCGGCCGGCCGGCAATGGCCATGAGACAAGCAGCACACGCTGACGGGGAAGGCGCGCATGCATGCACGCATCCATGCATGCCAGCGGCCAGCCCCGTGCAAGCTGCCGCACATAGATGAGAGAGAGAGGGGGTACTGGGTACTGGCGCACGTATGACATGCACCTGTGACTCTGAACCTCACTGACAGACTGACGGCGAGCGCTATAGATTTACACAGCCTGTGCGGCCTGCAGGGTTTGCCCCTGTCCTGTTCTGCCCCCGTCTTTGACTCGTCGCGCGTGCAGGGAGGATCGAGCACGGCCTGGACTGGACGGACGAGCCGCCTTCGCCGTCCTGACACACACACACAGCGCTCGACCGGTCGCGTTGGGGACACGACATGTGCGACTGGTATCACTGACACTATGCGTGCTGCTCTCCGCACTGATCGGTGACGATCAATCGTAGTACAGTAGCGAGCGCGCTTCCTCGGTGCCCAGCTCTTCTTGGCGGTGGGTGGGATCAATGACAGCATTGGGAGCCGAGGCGGCAGGGATTGCGAGGAGCAAAGTGCAGGGTTTGAGGCCGGCAGCCGCTGAGCGAGATTTCACGGTGAGTTTGCGATTTTTCTGACACGGGGGAGGGAGGATGAGTTTTGCAGAAGAGCAAAGGGTAGTGGCGGCTTTTGGGCAGACGATGCGGTCAGGACTCAGGCAGGCATGCATACTCGAATCATACGGTGAAAAAAAGAAATACGGCCAAATACCTGCTTACGTGTTTTTGCTTGATGGCGGTAGTATATCGAGTTTCTTCTCGTTCCAAACATGTTTTAGGGCAGTATTTGGTTATGTCGTTATGTGCCATGCATGGGCTGCCACACTTTTATGCTCACGTACACCTGCATTTAGCAACACATTCTGATATACTAGTACTTTCATTTTTCAAAGCAGGATTATACGACTGAATAGTAGTATTTGAGTAAAGCATGACACATAGTCAAAGGAGCAGTGAGAAACCTTGTACTTACGATTACAGACGCTGCGGGGGCCTCTTGTGAAAGAGTGCTTTGCAAGTCTCAGTCCATGCAACATATCCCTGACCGCCCTGCCCTGCCCTGTCACAGCCAAAAGACTGGACGCATCAGTAGTATCACCTCACGTCTCTTCCCAGCACTGCACACTGCACTCTCTTTCCTGCAGCAGGGAAAAGAGACAGGAAGGGTCAGGTGCATCGGAGACCAAAACAAACAATATACAAGGAAAAAAGAAGCCAGTTTTGACAAGCTTCCCAGTAGCAAAAGATATCCCTAAAAACAAGCAATTCTTTTTCGCGCTCTTTTTCATGGGTCAGGCCACATCATCATGATTATCACAGGGGGAGAGTCATTCATTCAGCAGTCACCAGCGTGGACAGAGTGGGTTGGCTTATCTGAGCCCTACTGTAGGAGCCGGCCTACACGGCAGGCACATGGGACCCAGGTGGTGGTGTCAGTGGTCACGCCACGCCCCCCCCTTTCCCCCTACTTTGACCGATCAAGTACCCGTCCGGGGGTGCAACCCAACCCAAGCCAAGCCTGTGTGCAACACTCAACTGCAAACCATTGTTTTTGTTTGGTGGCTCCTAATTTAATCATTGCGTTTAGGCATGGAACAGAGGTTCCAGATAGTAGGATACTTTTGGCGCCTCATAATGGTGTTTGCTTAAGAGGGCCGATCTTTTTAAATGCACTTGGAGATTGCGTGTACTACTGTGGAGGCAAAGACTAGTCCACGCACCCACGGCGCGCCCTCTCAGGTTTTGCACAGTGGTGCCTTTTGGTGCCCCCTTGTGTGAAGGAAAGGAAAAAAGTACGAAAGCTTGGCCCTGGCCCCGGCACTGCCCGTACGTGACCGGACGTGTCTGTCACGTCAGAGCTCTCAGAAGAGGGGAAGACAACGGTACGTACACGTTGTCTGATTATTTGTTTCGGTTTTGGGTGTCCAGTTTTGGGCTAAACACGAGCCGAATAGTTCGTTCGGCTGCACGCAGCCATGCATGCATGCATGCAGTTTCGCTAAATCAGGTGGAGTACGTGTACGCTTAACCACGCGGTGCAAGTACTAATCTTTTCTCTCCAAAAGAACAACAACAACAACAACAACGTGAGGTGTAGAAAGAGGGAAGAAGAAATCTGTGTGGAAAAAGGAAGAAGAAACCAGGACGTAGCAGAGGCAGACAGACGCAAGCAGTCTGGTGGGAACACATGGAGCGGAAATGGCAGGCGGCATCATGCACGAACAGTGCCGGAAAGCCTGCCCCGTGTGGTTGCGAGCGTACGTACGGTGCAACTTGCTCCCTACGCTCATCTATCTTTACGTCTCCGTCTCTCACTTGGTAGTACATTTTCCTCCTGCGCAGCTCTGCAGGGCCAGCTGCTGTGTCACTCACTTGACCGTCAGGCGCACGCATACACACACACGCACATGATCTTCTTCTGGTGTCCGTCTTCTTCTTTTGCCATACTGCGCTTTTCTTTTCTTTTGCTCGGGCGAGCTTTGCCTTTTCGAATCGAAAATTGAAAGGACACACATGTGTGCACAGTGACCAAAGATGACTGAGCAGGGAGAGAGGGCCTTTGTTTATGAGTTTCCGTAAGTAAAGCTGGCTGGCCGGCGGTCAGGGCAGGCAGAGACAGCGGCAACAAAAGGCAGAAGAGCACAGCAGCCATTGCTGGCTATGGCTGCTGCAGGCCTCGCAGATGTCCCCCCACCCTAGCCAGGCCAGGCCAGCTCCACTCTACCGCTCAGGCCAAAGCGGCTAGCTAGAGAGAGAACGGGAGGAGGGTGCAGCATTATTACTACAAGCCGTTCTCAGCTCACTTCGGTTCAGTCAGCGACCCGTCGTTTTCGTGCTAGTAAGTTTCTACCGGGTGTACCTGTACCTGGTACGTAGATGCGTGAAAAAACGGGATACTCCAGTGCGTGGCAGCGTCGAGTACGTGCGTGCATGCGTGGGTGCACTGTGCAGCCTTTGGGCAGAGCATTTCCTCTGGGTCATGCTCTCTACACGGTGGGCATACAAATATCTCACCCTCTCATTGCTCCATGTGACCGGCGAGCGGCCGTACAAGTATCTGGTGGTCTACGGACGGGCCTGCTTGGTGTACGTGTACACTCGTGCGATATTTCTCTCTCTCTCTCTCTCGGAAGGAAGTCGGACGGGAGCGAGTGTGAAGGTGCGGTGGGTGGGTGGCTGCAGGCTACCTGCGTGGTGTGTCAGAATCTGCCTGTCTCCCGCCCCCTCTCTCCCTCCATGTATGTCTGGAGCCACCTGCAGCCTGCACCGTTTGCAGTTCAATAATAACGTTAACAACTGCGGTGTTAAAATATTCAGAGCTACTAGCACACTGCATCTAGTTCTAGCATTGCCACATTTAACTAGCAACCTATATCTGTCCGCAACCCATATAGCCCACTCCCTTTGCTACCTGCAGCAGCCACCATCAACACGTACGGGAAGCCCACTGCAACCACAGTTGCCCTCGTGTGTTTTGTCGAGCAATCAGCGAGAACTTTGTATTTTCGATAGGTAAAAAAAATTAACAGTACTCTAAAAGTAATACATATAGTTAGGGCGCTGCAACACACACCAACGACCACACTATCGCCCGAAACCAAAGACCACACCCTACAAAGAGCATCTCTACCGGCGTCCTCTAATGTTGGCTGGCATGCAGGTGATTTGGGGAAGCAGCCCTTGTCATATCAAGTAGGAGTACCATCTTATAAAAGTGAATTCTTTCCTATATACAAGTCCACTGTCCACCCATTTAAATCGCATACTACTTCTTACTTTTTTTATATGATCATGCTAGGTTCGCATCAACAAGGACGGAAGCTGAGGAGGATGCTCGAGGACTCAACGACAATGTCACGGAAGCATGGAAGAAAAGGGAAGCAAGAAGCAGCCGTTCCAGGACCGGAATCTCCTACCCTGCTAGACGGGAGTCTCCCTCCTCGGCACCCTGGAGTCTCCGACCAGCGACCTTGAGTCTTCATCCCAAGGACTCCGGCCAGAACATTAGGAGCTCCTAAAGTCGCCTCAAAGACAACACTGGAGTCTGCATCCACCCCGGAGTCTCCGGCCTACGACACCAGAGTCTTTGGCTTATGAGTAGGCCTGCACGCCTTGGAGTTGGGCCTGCACCCCTAGCTCATGGCTGGCTATATATATGACCTCCATATGTAAACCCTAGACAAAGCTAAGAAGATGATATAGAGTTTTGCTCTCATACCTCCCATGGTGGGTCAGATCCATTCATGGATACCAATGCCCCCGGATTTAATCTAGGAGATGTACAAGGCGCTCCTCAAGTAGTTCGATTGTTGTTATTGCGCACTTTATTGCATTGATCTCTCCATTTGGGTCTCCATAAAGTGCAACATCTTCACAGTAGTCTATCCTTTGCTTGTCAATCTTTCTAACTTGAATGCCTTTAGTTGCCATGGATTCGGGTTTGTCTTGAGTTTCTAGCAATCCCCCTTGATTTTCTTCCCTAAATTCGAAAATTGTACCCAAAATATCCCAAATCGTATTTTGGATCGATCTAGAATTTGAGGGTGTTTTGGAAGGTTTTGATCATGATCCGTTGAAAAACTTGTTGATATACCCCCCCCCCTGATTTGCCCCATTAAATTGAGGATTTGGTTCAAGTTTTTCCGCCCAAAATCGCGTCACGGACGAGTTCTTGACATCTTGGAAACTACCGACCAGAGTCTCCGGCTGTGTAACCCCAGATTATTCTCCCCTTGCCTCACAGATTTTAGCTTCGCACCATTTTAAGCATACATTTTGCATACGAATTCGGATTTTGGTGTTCTTTAGATCATTTCGAACAAGAGAAGGGGCTCTACATCAACATCACTTGTAAATGCTATGTTCTTAAACCAAATTTCAATGAGCAAGGACGGAACCAACAATAAGGGTCAAGATCAACACTAAAAGGTTTAAACCATCGCGCATCTTTTCCCCACTTGCATTCCTTTGAAAGCCACACTATATTTGGGACCTACATATACTATTGATACAAGTTCCTCCTACGATTGCTTGGGCTTTGCATATTTAT
This sequence comes from Avena sativa, assembly GCA_916181665.1. Taxonomy (NCBI): domain Eukaryota; kingdom Viridiplantae; phylum Streptophyta; class Magnoliopsida; order Poales; family Poaceae; genus Avena; species Avena sativa. The sequence goes on along the minus strand of OV702284.1, from coordinate 309,493,749 downwards.
ACCTTGTAGTATTCCGAGCAAAATTTGTATGCGCCATATCATATAGTTAGCTTGTATAGTTATTGGCACAAGAAAGAGAAAAAAGATACATGTGCCATATAGAATAGGAAGCGCAAGCTCGATGAACATCTTGCAGATGGTACTTATTGTGCAAATCTTATAGACCTCCAATTTTGTGCAATCAAACTAGTGTCTCTCCTTGTACTTGTGTGACATGAGTTTATAGTCTTTGCTATGTCCTCATTCTGTTCTTAGATCTCTTTTCTGTTGCACAAGTCCCATTTATCCCATCGTGTGTGTTCTCTTGAATATAACTCCTATCTTGTGAGGTGTTGGAGATATGCCCAATAGGCAAAAATAAAGTGGTTATTATTATATCTTTGTGTTTATGATAAATGTTTACATCCCATGCTATAATTGTATTAATAGGAAACATTAATGCTTGTGTGTTTTGTAAACATAAAAGAGTCCCTAGTAAGCCTCTTGTTAAGCTAGCTTGTTGATTAATAGATATAATCATGGTTTCCTGATTATGGACATTGGATGTTATTAATAACAAGGTCATATCATTAGGATAATGAGGTGATGGACACACACCCATAGTAAGCATTGCATTAGATCAAGTCATTAAGTTCATTTTGCTACAAGCTTTCAGATACATAGTAACCTAATCCTTCGATCATGATATCATGTTAATCACCATCACCGGATGAGTACTTTGATGACATCAAACGCCACTTCCATAACTGGGTGGTTATAAAGGTGGCATTAGGTATTCTGAAAGTATGTGTTGAAGCACATGGGTCAAGAGTGGGATTTGTCCATCCATATGACGGATAGATATACTCTAGGACCTCTCGGTGGAATGCCATCCAATTGGCTTGCAAGCATGTGACTAGTTCACAAGGTATGTCATATCATGGAACGAGTAAAGATTACTTATCAATAATAAGGTTGAACTAGGTATAGAGATACCTATGATCGAACCTCGGATAAGTAAAGTATCGCACGACAAAGGAAATCGGTATCGTATGTAAATGAGGTTCATTCGATCACAAAGTCATCATTGAAATATGTGGGAGCAATATGCATTTCCAGATCCCTCTATTGGTTATTGACCGGAGAGGTGTCTCGATCATGTCTGCATAGTTCGTGAACCGTAGGGAGACACACTTAAGGAATCAATGTTGTTTAAGTAGATATGGAATATGAGTTGGAGACCGAATGTTGTTCGGAGTCTCGGATTGAATCCAGGAAATCACGAGGAGATCCAGAATGGTCTAGAGAATAAGATTCATATAAGGAAAGAGGTTTTCCGGTGTTCGGGAAAAGTTTTGATGTTTTGACCGGATACTTCTAGAATGTTCTAGAGGGACCACCAGTGGTTCCACCACCCCGGGAGGGGGTCACTTGGGCTATGGCATGCCCTAGGGGCCAGCCGCACCAAACCCTAAAGGGCCAATTCGGCCAAGACTAGTAAAAGGGTCAAACCCTAGTTTGAATAGTCAAATCCTAGTTTCAAAAGTCAAACTCTAGTTTTTGGTAAGAAGGTAGACTTGGTGGAAAAGGTTTCTAGCTCTTCCCTTGGTGGCCGAGTTGGAGGGGTGGGGGACATGGCCTGGGCTGGGAACCCTTGGACGGACACCCCCCACCTATATAATGAGGGGTGGGGTGCAACCTAATACCTTCGATCCGGATTACGGATGTAGTATAGATCCGAAAGCGTAGTAAAGTTACTTTAATGTACCTTCAGGAGTTTTAGAATTCTTTTTGTGTTTTACCGGACCAAGTGTTTGCGATCTTTTGTTGTTGTCGATGATGGAGAGAGAGAGAGAGAGCTTGGGGCTTTCGGTTTCACTTATAGCTGTGCAAAACATCTGATGGAAATAAAAGATAATAATAAAGTATGCATGTAATTGTTAGAGCGAGATAATTATATATGGGCAGTGCATCCATAATTGCTATTGCCTCCGTAACCGCTTATAGCAATAACCTACTAGTCCCATCCATAGAAGAAAGAGAACTAATGATATGCATAGTGATATCATCGTTAATCCCAAGTAAATCCCTCACATACAGCGTACTAACCTTTCTGTCAGTGAGGTTCCCATCCTGCAGATTTGTCATTACTCACACTCCCTATACCTGGATCAATCCTTAGGGTCTTGGGTACCTGACAAGTTCTTAGATTGAGGCAAGAGAGGGTACAATAATCATCATATCATACAAACTAATACATGATCCCATCTATGATAAATAACATGCACAAAGCTATATGGCTAGGCCAAAGGCCTTAGCCCAAGGAGAATTACTCACACATAGAGATGAAATCAACAATCATAAGCATTGTAATGTAAATCATGAGATTGATAGTAATAGTCTTACAGTGTTGCCAATTGGAGTTGAGATCTACTATTACAAGTGGTGGAATATGGCTATGGTGGAGTAGAAGGGTTTGGATACTAGATCAAGATCTATTCCTCCGGCGGCTCTTTGGTGTTGTGTTCTGTGGGGCACAAGGGGCTTTTCTCATCGCCTGAGGCCTCTTTATATAGGGGTCCCTTCACGAAATTTGTTCTGTTTGACCTAGCGGTGTCGGTGGCAACTATACGGCCGGAATTTTATTCCCGTCGTATAGTTGGTCGTTAAAGCTTCTGTCTCCTCTTAACGACCATTGGTTTCTTTGGATTGTTGGAAATATCGTATCTTTGACTTTAATGTTGTGATTCCCATCATCAAACGTCATTATCTGTGTAGGGAAAAATAGAAATACAGGATTGCATACCCTTTGATCATTAGGCATTAGTGGCAGGATTTAGAGAGATATTTCATCAAAAATATGAACAATATATTGTTTAAATGTGGACGTGGATGGCTATATTTCACAGCCATCAACCTCCCCAAGCTTAAACTTGATCGTCCTCGAGCAAGAAAACCAAAATCAAAAAGGAACTCGACATTTAAACTAAAATAACGAGATGATGATCTTACTCATAATTGGTAGTCTCATGTTTCCTCCACTTTATTAATATAAAAACTTCAGCATAGATAGAGTAATGGCAAGCATATCATACGGGTTTTAATGAATCCTTATAGCGCAGCAAGATTATTGTTAGCATGGATGATTCAAATGAGTAAACTCTATTCCATGTCATGTAGTCAACTCATAAGCTTGCCATTGAACAATAAAGTATAATCATGTAAAATTGAGAGTGTGAGAGTTTGTCATGAAAAGCATATATACTAAAGTATCCCAATTCTCCCACATCAATAAGTCAAGACTTTTCAAGCACTACTTTTCTATTCATTGTCCTTCAAAAATTTCAGTTCTTAAGTAATTGAGAGCATGCAAAAAATAATAATTAGTTTATCGGGTTGTGATGTACACTCGTGGCATCACCAAAGTTTTTGTTCCTTTTGTATAATGATTACTCATATCAGCCAGAGGAGTGATTCCATGATGAACACAACTACACGAGAATGCCAAGAATCTTACCCATTATAGCATTGTTTCTAAATATGTTTAATCAACTCATAGCCGAAATCTAGGAGTTTCCTCCATGAAGATCGTTCGTAGGCTAGCGGAGTTGTTGGCATCCCATGAAGTTTGACACGCATAAAGCTATATCATTCTTATGATTCACAAGTTAAACTTTGGCATGCTCACAAAAACCATTAAACATTAATTCAATTGAACAAATCCTTTCAAAGAGAGCTATCAAGCCAATCATTTTTTTCTGTGGTGTTGAGTGTCTCTAGGAATAAGCTTTCAAGACAAAACACTACAACACCCAAGCCTTCAATTGTGAGACTTTTTCTTATTACAATTGTTTAGCAAATTTTAGGCAAGACTTGGTTGACTACAAGAGCTGGAACAAAACGTACTCAACTAAATACCCATGCAAACAAATTTTTACTCCAATATAAAGACTCACTCCACCAATATAATATCTTAACATTTACTACTAACTAGCATGGGTTTCTCAAACTTCAAAAGTGTGGAGTCATAAGGCATACCTCTCATGATTGGTTTCACTTCTCTCTTCCCTTTTGATTTGTTTCTTGGAAACTCGAAGTCAATCACTCTCCTGCAAATATGTGAAAACCACAAGGAGAATAGAAAAGAAAAAGGGAAAATAAAGATAAATAGAAAATCTTTTTGTTGTTTTTGAGAGGGAATTAAAGAATAGAAAATTGGCGGCAAATCTCGGCTTGAAAATTTCGAAAACAAATAAAAATAACTAAAGATAAAGTGTTGGGGAAACCAACACGAGTGCTTATAAACTAAAATTAAAAGCATAACCTCAAATATTAAAAAGCAAACGAACGCCAAATAAAGATAATGAGGAAACTTCCCCAAGCTTAGGCTTTTGCAAGCCCTTCAAATCATTGAGGTGGCGGGAAAAAGTTGTAACTCCAGTTTGCAAATTGAGTTGATAAGTTACTAATGGTTTCTCGGAGGTTCAGGGCGAGATTATTCATCCCCTCCACAGTTCCTCCAAGTTCTTGGAAATCTTGATATGTAGCGAAACCGGTTTGGTGGCTGCTCCTCTTGATAAGGAACTTCTTGCTCCTCTTCTTGGTCTTCATCCTCATCCGGGATATCCTCCTAGGGTTGGTGTAGTTCAACCTACACATCATATAGCAAATGTCCTTTCTCGATAGAGAAAAGACCATTAGGCAAAGGAGCGAGGTAGAGATGCCCAGCTCCTGCAATATGCAAGTAATAACCACCACCTCTCCTAGTGAGCGTTCCACAAGCTTTTATAGTAGAGAAAACAACACGTCGCTCACCTAGCAATGGTTGCAACTCACCTAGGTTGATGCCCAAGGCAATGGCAAGCATGGGGATGACGCCTCCACATGTGATTGGTCCTTGGATTTGGGAGGATTGGTGCTCCAAGTAGCGCACAAGAACTGCGCCCAAGTTGAGTGACAAGTTGTTGTTGAAAGCAAATTTTGCGAGTACCAAAATGTCCTCCTTATTGAGTCTTGTAAACTCATTTCGTGCCTGCAAGGTGTTAGCAATAATATATAACAAATGGCGAATAGCAGGATGCTGAATATTCTTCCCCTTGTTGACTCTAGAAGTGAAACTCATTCTATTATAATAATGATCTGGGGAAGGTTGCATGTTGGCATAAGATGCGCATACGTCATTAACATCATTGTTTGGTAAACTAAAACAATTGTACCATTCATCAAGTGATAATGTATAATTGTTGTTCATAAGTCCGAAAGAAATCATGTGCTCTACGTGCCATGTTTTAACGGTGCTTTGCAACGAACTTAAAAATTCAAGAGTCAATCGGAGATAAGTAGGCACATCTTGGAATACAAAGTTTTGCAGGCCAACTCTATTACAAAATAAATTGAAGTCATTAGAAATACCGAGTTGATTCAATATAATGGGACAAGCCCACTTGGTTGTCTTCACTTCTAGGTTCTTGATCTTGTTGAAGCGATCCCGTTGGAGCTCATTCCTAAACTGTTTCGCCATGTGGCCCTGAGCTGTAGCGGTAGCCTGAGAAGAACTCGCAGTGGCACGAGCACGCGTTTGGCTCCTTGTGTTCATCTTCTAAAATAATAAGAGAGACAAAAAGTAAAAGAAATTGATCCTACAATAATAAGCATAACATATTTCTCATCATAGCACACTAAAGAATCTCCTCAAAATAATAATCAAGACAAGAGAAACATGGCAATTAGTTTATAGTAGGTCTCATCCTAGATTGATAATGACAATAGATCGGAGATGAATTTCTAAAAAGTAATTGGAGGATCGGAGGAGAAACATACCATAGATCACTTATGTGCGAGGAAATCGAATGAAATTGATTAGAGATGAAGACCTCTTGAGGTTTTGAGAGAGTTCGGAGGTAGAAGAGAGAAAAAGGATTGAAGTTTTGGTGTTGGGGGTACCTTGCCGTGGCGTTTTTGTGGTCGGACGGAACTTACGGTCGGAACTATACGGACGGAACATCTATTCCCGCAGTATAGTTGGTCTGACGACAAAATTTTAGGGTTTCTTCCTGGCGGTGATATCTATACGGCCGAAACTATACGGCCGAGATTTTTATCTCCTCCCTACAGTTGGTCGTTAAACCTTATGTACCTGGGAAAGAAAATTTGACGATGGCATCGATATCTATATGGCTGGATTTTTTATTCCCGTTGTATAGTTGGTCGTTAAATCTTATGTAGTCGTCAATTTTTTTTTGTTTTTTCGAGAATTCTTTCTTAACCTGAAACTTAGCGAAACAACATGTTTTGACAGAAAAATGACAGTTTAAATTGTCGACCAACATTAGCATGTATAAAACAGGATTTTTAGTACCACCGAACTTCTCCTCCTCAACTGGAGTTTTCTAGCACTCTTTATTCAACATGAAACTTAAACTAAAACTTAAAAAACTTTACTCAAACCTTTATTTCACATGGGTTGCCTCCCAGGAAGCATTTTTTTGGTCAATAGGTCGACCTTGATGTTGCTCACTTAGGCCAGATGAGTAGAACACCCACTCCAAAATAGTTAGCCTTGAAAGTTATGGCCACCTTCTCATCATGCTTGGCTTTCTCCTTCCTGAGAAAATGAATAACAAAAGGATCATGTGAAGGCAATTGAAGCTTCAGGTTCCCTTCATGTAGATTAATCAAAGCATTAATAGTTCTTAAGAACGGACGACCTAATATGATAGGAGCAGTAGCATCTTTAGGCACGTTAACAATAACAAAATCAATAAGAGCAGGAGAACCTTTAATATATACTAAAGTATTCTCTTTAATTCTTACTGCTTGTTTGTTGGTAGAATCTACTAGATGTAATTTTAACTCAGTGATTTCAAAAGAGCCAAGATTTAACTTATTAGAAAGACTTTTTGGAATTGTTAAAATACTTGCACCTAAGTCACAAAGTGCAGCTATCTCATTAGTCCCAATTTTAATCTTAATAGTAGGCTCAAATATATCATCAAGCTTAACAGGTAGTTTTTCAGTATTTTTCTTATATTATTTCTCAAGCTCACGTACCTTTATTGCTACATGATTAACGAAGTGTTGATACATAGCTTCCTCGTTTCCTTCACTTATGGTAATCTTGATATTGATCCTTTTCACAAGATCTTCAACCGTGTAATTTGGTGAAGGAGGATTGCTATAGTCAAGGTCTTCAGGCTCCTCCCTTTGAATTCTTATCATCTTGAGGTCTTTAACCGGATTGGGCTTGGCTTTACCTGCAAATTTAGCTAAAATGAGAGTTTGACTCTCGGTTATATTATCTAGCTGTGCCTCAATAATCCTTGTTCTTTCTTGGAGGGCCTGCAAATAACTTCTTAAACTCACAACTTTCTTAGGCAATTTTCCAAGCATATTATCATGGTTCTCCGTTATCTTAACTAGGATATTATTTTGCTCATTTTGCGAGTCCATAAAGGACTTAAGAGTTTCTTGGAGACTACCATTACTTGATCCCATATTATTATTAGAGTTACCTACAGGACTAAAATAATGTTTTTGGAAATTAGGATTATAGTTATTCTTTCAAGTAGGGTTATAATCATTATAAGCTATGAAGTCTATTTCTTCAATATTTGATTCTAGGATAGCTCTTACCTGGGTTTCCTTACCTTTGAAGGCTAATATGAGCTTATCCAGCTTATCATTGAGTTCTTCATTTTCTTGGGGTGTGACGGAGTTCACCTTCTTTGTGTTTGATTTATCCACATACCATTAGGCAAGGTTGTCTTGCATATTGTCTAGCAACTGCTTTGCTTCGGTAATTTGTTTGCCCATAAATGTTCCTCCAGCTGCAGTATCAATCATAGACTTAGAGACAGGGTTAAGAGCATTATAAAATAGATGGAGAATTAACCAATATTCCATCCCATGGCTGGGACAGTTTCTCATGTATTCTTTCATCCTCTCCCATGCAAACGCTAGTGGCTCATGCTCTTACTGTCTAAAACAAGTAATATTAGATCTTAGTTGCATAGTCTTTGCATGTGGGAAAAATTTAGTCATAAATAAAGAAGTACATTCCACCCATGCTGCAATAGTATTTCTAGGCAAAGATAGCAACCATTCTTTTGCCCTTCCTCTAAAAGAGAATAGAAATAAGCGCAACTTGACCGTATCGGGGTCAACATCTTTAAGGCGTATCATATCACATATTTCAGTGAAAATGTTCAAGTGCATACATGCGTCCTCAACAAAAGAGCCTCCAAATTGATTATATTTAACCAAGCTTAAATAGTGGGGCTTAATTTCATAGTCCTCGACAGTAATTATTGGCTGGGTAATAGGAGTACGCAAATAATCATTGTTGGGAGTTGCAAACTCTCCATGTTTCTTTCCAGCCATATTTCCTATGTTTGGGGGGGGGGGGTTAAACAAAAACTTATGATAGTAAAAACAAGAATTTAAATACTAATTACTTTTTTTTGGTTTTTCAAATAAAGATTGAAAGCAATCTAACAAAATAAAAAAATAATTAAAACTAGCAAGGTTCCTATTAACCTTACCAGGGTATCTATTGCTCCCCCAGCAACGGTGCCAGAAAAAAGGTTGATACCTTCGATCCGGATTACGGATGTAGTATAGCTCTTTTTTCCTAGTATACCTTGGTTATCGAATCCTTAGGAAGCAGAAAGCATAGTAAATTTACTTTAACAGACCTTCGGGAGTTTTAGAATTCTTTTTGTGTTTTACTGGACCAATAGTTTGCGATATTTTTTGTTATCGATGATGGAGAGAGTGGGCCTAGGGCTTTCGGTTTCACCTGTAGTTGTGCAAAAAATCTGATGGGGATAAAAGATAATAATAAAGTATGCATGTAATTGTTAGAGCAAGATAATTATATGTGGGAAGTGCATCCATAATTGACATTTCCTCCGCAACCACTTATAGCAATAATATACTAGTCTCATCCATAGAAGAAAGATAACTAATGATATGCATAGTGATGCCACCGTTAATCCCAAGTAAATCCCTCACATACAGCCATACTACCCTTTCTGTCACTGGGGTTCCCATCCTGCAGATTAGTCATTACTCACACTCCCTATACCTGGATCAATCCTTGGGGTCTTGGGTACCTGACAAGTCCTTAGATTGAGGCAAGAGAGGGTACAATAATCACCATGTCATACAAACTAATACATGATCCCATCTATGATAAATAACATGGACAAAGCTACATGGCTAGGCCGAAGCCCTTAGCCCAGGGAGAATTACTCACACATAGAGATGAAATCAACAATCATAAACATTGTAATGGAAATCATGATATTGATAGTAATAGTCTTACAATATCGCCAATTGGAGATGAGATCTACTATTACAAGTGGTGGAATATGGATATGGTGGAGGAGAAGGGTTTGGAGATTAGATGTAGATCTATTCCACTGGCGGCTCTTCGGTGTTGTGTTCTATGGGGTGTAGGGGGATTTTCTCGTCGACTGAGGCCTCTTTATATAGGGGTCCCTTCACAAAATTTGTTCTGTTTGACCTAGCGGTGTCAGTGGCAACTATACGGCCGGAATTTTATTCCTGTCATATAGTTCGTCGTTAAAGCTTCTGCCTCCTTTTCACGACCGCTGGTTTTTTTGGGTTGTTGGAAATCTCGTACCTTTGACTTTAATGTTGTGATTCCCATCATCAAACGTCATTATCTGTGCAGGGAAAATAAAAAGACAGAATTGCATACCCCTTTGATCATTAGGCATTAGTGGCAGGATTTAGAGAGATATTTAATAAAAAATATGAATACTATCTAGTTTAAATGTGGATGTGGATGGATATATTTCACAGCCATCACAACCCCCCACACCCTTGTCCATTGGCGCCTAACCCTAGCCACCCCCTCTCCTCTCTCTTGTCCACCGTCCTGCTCTGGCTTAGGCGAAGCCCTGCAAAAATCTCTCCTCCTCCTCCACCACCACCACCACACCGTCGTGTTGTTGGGATTCCGGGGGGATCTACTACCTCCGCTACCTGATGGAACAAGGGAGAGGAAGGTATTCATCGACTTCGTATGTGTGACTAACTACGGAAGTGCTTCCGGAACATGGCACTGGAAGGATCGTCTACACGATCTTGAGATCGGCAAGTGATAGACTACATCAACCACGAGAATCCGATCTCGTTAAACGCTTTGGATCTACGAGGGTTAGTACTCTACAATATAGTTGCACAAGTCTTGTAGATTAGTTTTTGGCTTATCCATAGATTAGATCTTGGTTTTTGTGTGTTCACGCGATAGAACTTTTTTTGTTTTCCATGCAACAAACCCTACAGTGGTATCATAGCCGAATCTATGCATAGATCTATTGCACGAGCACACAATGGTTTTATGGGTGTTGATGCTCTTATTGTCGCTTGCTTTTCATGTACATTGCATCTTGCGGGATTGTGGGATGAAGCGGCCCGGGCTAACCTTACATATCGCCGCACATGAGACTTGCTCCATGCTTAACGTGCAACTTGCATTGCACAAGTGGCTTTGCGGGTGTCTGTCTCTCCCACCGTAGTTAAGATTCAATTTACAATGGGAACTTGATAATACTTGTATCGTCGTTGTGGTTCTTGTTCGTAGGTAAGAACGATTCTTATTCGAAATCCCCAAGCCATGTAAAACATGTAAAGAAAATTAGAGGCGTCTAATTTGTTTTTGCGGGGCATGTGATGTGATGTGATATGGCCATGATGTGATTGTGATTATATTTGATGTATGCAATGATCCTTATTGTAAGTTGGCAACCGGCAGGAGCCTTATGGTTTTCTTTAAATTTGTTAAGACCTGCGTGCCTATTCATCATGTAATAGATCTATTCTGAGTAGTTATAATAGTTGTTGTTGGTAATGGACAACCATAAAGCGGCGCGATTGACCTTGACGCAATGCTGGTGATGATGGAGATCATGTCCGTGCTTTGGAGATGGAGATCAAAGTCACAAGAAGCAAGGCCATATCATATCACATATTATAAATTGCATGTGATGCTAATCCTTTTTATGCATTGTATTGCTTAGATCGCGGCGGTAGCACTATAAGATGACCTCTCTCACTAAATATCAAGTAATAAAGTGTTCGTCCTTAGTAGGCACCATTGCTAAAACTTGTCGTTTCGAAGCATCACGTGATGATCGGGTGTGATAGATTCTACGTGTATATACAACGGGTGCAGGGCAGATTTGGACATGTGGATACTAAGGTTAACCTGACGAGCCTAGAATGTACAAACATGGTCTCGGAACACAGAATACCGAAAGGTAAAGCATAAGTCATTTGGATGATATGATTAACTTGTTGATTGTTCGCTTTTGAAGCTACATCATCTCTCGTGATGATGGGACTTGGTGTAGTGGATTTGGTTCGTCTAATCACCAAAACAACTCCAGGGATGTTGTTTTGAGTGGGAGTTCAAAAAAGTAATATGATTAAAGTTGAACACAATTTATCATAAATTAAATCAAAGTGAATTTGCATAATTGTTATAGTCATTGGCATCCGTTCGCCACCTTACGCTTAGTTATAATTGAGATAATAGAACTATAGAATTCTGGAGAGTTACTTCATGAACTGGTATCGTATTGTTTTGAGTGTCAATCTAAAGTTTAAAAGTCCTATTGCAAACTTTCAGCAAAATCCGTTTACTCCATGAAGCTAAATAATTGGTATTGAATCAAGAGTAACAATTCTAGTGTTAGTATCTATATATCATGTTTGCCTCCATGATTGTTGATATACAAAAGATTGTTTTAATATTAAGGTAATCTAGGAGGTAAAAGAATTGTTTCAAAAACCATAATGTGTGGAAGATATTGCGATATCTGAAACAATGTTTTGGTTGTAACATGATAGAGTATAATTTGGCAAAATATATGTTCTCATATTTGATGAGAATTTGCGAAGGTTGAACACGTAGACGTCCTAATACTCCAAAAAGGTTTTGGAAAGCAACTTTGTACTCGCGATTCACCTTTATAAGCTATAGTAGCTAGATCATGAAAGCTGTCATGATATGGATGAATAGAATATGCATGCAAAATGTTTACTACACTAAAAGATTACTAAAGAATGGATTATGAAAGAACGACAAACATTTGATGATGGTGATCTACTTCAAAGTGCAAGTCCAAAGGTATTAGAATTTTACTATACACACTTTGGGTTATGTGTCATGTGTATGGAACCACTGTTGATGTTGATAGATTCTTTTAAAAGGGAAAGGAAATGCTGAAAGAGAATCTCAAAAATATTTGGCAGAAAAAGAAAAGATTGGAAATGTCCAACTTAGGTATATAGATGATATACATGTTATGGCTGTATTCTTTGCTTGTTAAACAATGTGGTTCTTGGACATTGGATACCGAATTGGTTGGTGTTAAATATCATGGAAGACAACTCAATTCATAATCTGCAATGGCCTAAGTAACTAGTAAGAGAATATGTGATGATGTTCATCGAAAACAAACAAGGTGTTATTGTGTTTCTCATTGACATCAAAGCTTTCCTTCAAGATTTGTTTCGATAATTTTTATTTTGATCAGCTATTATAAGAACAAAAGGTTGTTCAAATAATTACAGTATTCCATATAAGATGGATGATTTACAAGTCTAGTTGGATAAATCACATCCATAAAACTAAATGCTAAAAATGTTGAAAAACAAATGATTGAAAGATCACTTACGAAGTGATATCACCATTTAAATTATATTGGAAAGAAAACATGTAGAAACTCCATGTTGATGGAATTTTGGAGTCTTTTGATTTTGATCAAATGACACTTGTAAGACTTTCCTGGAGATAATTGAAATTTCGTTCAAAGGCCAAAGAAGAACGAACGACTAACTTATTGTAATTTGTACATATTGATGTATGTAGTCCATTATGTGTAGTCGTGAGCGATGGATTTCAACTTCATATGCTTTATCCAAAATTTGAGTGAATACATAAGTATATTTACTTAATGAGGATGAAGTATGAAATATTTGAAAATGTTCAAAGACTTTCAAGATGAAGTGGAAAATCATTGTAACAAGAAAATAAAGAATTATGATTGGATCATAAAGGAATATATTTGAGTTACAAGTTTAGCATAACACCTAAGATTTGAGGAATCGTTCCATGGATTTTCATTTCCCTAAACACCATATGAGGACGAAGTGTTCGAGATATGTAATGAAACCTTGTTTGATATGGCGAAATCAAAGGTATCAGTTATAAAACTACCATTGCATTTTAAAGATTAAAGCTTGAGTAGCTATCGCTTTTACACTGAAAAGAGCACCATCGTGATCCCTTTAAATGACACCATATAAGTTATGGTTTGGGATAAAACCTAAATTATCCTTTCTTAAATTTTGGTATGATAGGCATAAGTAAAATGTTTACAACCAAAGTCGGATGAGCATGTCTTTGCATGTTATTTCGAATAACCATTGGGTATTCCTCCATAACACCGAAGACAAATGTGTTTGTCGCTTAGAATGTCAAGTTTCTTTAGAAGGATTTTTTCGTGAAAAGTTAAGTGGGAGGACAATATAACTTAGATAAGGTTATTGAACCTTAGCTATATGTGCCGAGTTGCGCACCACCGAAAAGTGTCCCGAAGGCAGCAACTATTCTCATAGCTCACGTGCCTCAAAGGATATGGTCACGGAGGTCTAAGTTCCTATTGAACCAAGCAGGTCGGGTAAACAATCAAATAATAGTATTTGAGAGAAAAACATTATTGTTTGACAATGATGAACCAACTGTATGCAAATAAGCGATGATGCGCCATGACTCCGTTAAATGGCTTGAAGCCATAAAATCCGTGATAGTTCCATACATGAGAAATCAAGCTTTTAACTTGGAAGACCCTCTGGAAAGGTGTAAGACCTTACAGTCGTATTTGGATCTATAAAGAAATAGACATGGATGTTTCACATCTATGAAATAGTCGACATGTTGGGAAAGAGTTTATGACAATGTTCAAGGATTTGATTATGACAATATTTAATCTTTCATAGCGATATTTAGTCTGGAAGGATTTATGTAGCAACCACTACATATAATTTTGGTATATGGTAGTTGAATAAAAAACAAGGTTCTTCTAATAGAATGGTTACCTAGGACGTGTGCATGACACGATCCAAAGGGTTTTGTTAATTCAAATGATGCTAAAAGCACATACAAACTTCAATGGTTGAAGTAAGCATCACGAAGTTGAAATCTTCACCGTGATAAAACTAGTAAAAGAGTTTTAATTTCATTGGAGACAATGAATATGCTTGCATTTGCAATAAATTAAGTGGGAGCGCTAAGACATATTTCTAGTGCATTATGTGAAAGACATATTGTTGATTGGAAATGATGTATCTTTTATTGACACAAGTTAAGAATTTCATTTCGATGAAAGACTTAGTCAAAACCTGGATATTAGGCATCAATGTCTATATGGATAGATTGAGACACTTATGGTCATGACAAATGTATATAGATGAGATATTGAATGAGTTCAATATGGAAACGACAAGAAAGGTACTTGTCGCACAAAAGGGATTGAATCAAGATTCAAGTGTATTAACACTTGGTAAGTGAAATGAGAATCGAGTGTTTTGACACTTGGTGAGTGAAATCACAAGAATATTTTGATTAATCATACTATGATATGTACACATCCAGATATGTCCTTTGCGCTAAATGTAATAAGCAAATACCAAAATGATTCATAAGATGATCATTGGAAGATAGTAAAGGTATTCTTATGATCTTCGGAAGAACTAAGAATATGTTATTTATGTAGAGGTGACAAATATATAGATAGTTCATTGTAAAGTTACATTGATACTAGTTTCATCACAAGATACAAATAATGTTTATCTCAATTTAAACTATGAGTGGAATAATGTAATGGAAAGAAAGTTCCATAACGGATTTGGATGAGTTTCAAAGTAGAGAGATTGTGACAGATACTACAACAAAAGGCTAAGTATATGACTGCTATTGTAGCAGCAAAAGAAGGCGTTTGTGTCAAGTACTTTGTTATACAACTAGGTGTGGTTCACATGGGATAGTACTATGAAGATATATTGTACGACAATTGTATCAACATGATTTAACCCCAAGAAACTAAAAGGTCTCGCCAAAGGACCAAATTTATACAATTCCATCTTATTGGAGAATGAGTGATGCGTAGAGACGCAAAGACATGCAAATACACATGGACCTGTAAGTGTAAGATCCGAAGATTATGTTTACCACTAGCAATCATGTATATACAACACTAGAAATCCATAGGTGTTGAATGCACAAAGTTTTTCAGACTAGATTATTGACTCTAGTGCAAGTGGGAGACTGTTGGAGATATGCCCAAGAGGCAATAATAAAGTGGTTATTATTATATATTTCTATTTATGATAAATGTTTACATCCCATGTTTTAACAGGAAACATTAATACTCGTGTGTTTTGTAAACATAGAAGTCCCTAGTAAGCCTTGACAACTGTCTATGCACAGCCTGTTGGGAACCCAAAGAGCAAGGTGAGCAGCAAGCAACAAGTTTTCCCTCAGTTGAGACCGAGCTTATCGAACCAGAAGGAGGAAGGAAACGTCACACGGGTGTTGCAAGCAACGTGGAGACCTGCACAACACAAACTCAAGACTTTGCCCCAACGAACAATGAGGTTGTCAAGCTCACCGGTTTGCTATAACAAAGGATTAAACGTATGGTGTAGAAGGTAATGGTTTGCAGCAAGTAAACAAGTAACATTGGAAGATGTATCAATGGTAAAGATTGGACCGGGGTCCATAGTTCACTAGAGGTGCTCTCCTTGGATAAACAACATGGCATGAAGGGTAAACAAATTACAGCAGGACAATTGTAAGGAACTGATCAAGGCATAACAATGCAATTACTAGCCAGAAAGATCCTATGAGGTTGATTGGGAAATACAACAATATACATAGACCGTAATCCAACTGCATCTATGACTAGAAGTCCACCTTCAGGTTATCATCCGAACCCCCTCCAGTATTAAGTTACAAGCAACAGACAACTGCTTTAAGCAAAGTGTTTAAGGTAAACAGTCCACATGTTCCATGAAAAAGAGACCGTTGTTTTCTCCCTAGTAGCAACATCACATCTACAACGGAAGGGATTTCTGTCACTTCCCTTGGAAACTAGAGGCATGAACCCACTATCGAGCATAAATACCCCCTCTTGGAGTCACTAGCAACTACTTGGCCAAGATAGCTACTAACAACGAAGAGCATGCGAGATCACAAACAACACAGACATGATAGAATCATAAAGACAAAACCATTAATCAAACCAACATAATAATCTCAATATCCATCGGATCCCCGCAAACACAACATGCATGATTACAAATAGATTAAATCTTAATCATGAACGGAGCTCACAATATCTATACATGAAAGCACAAAGGAGGAGATATAACCATCTAGCTACTACATGGACCCATAGTCCAAGGTGGAACTACTCACGCATCATACCGGAGAGAAGGCATCCGGGATGATCTCCCCTCCGGCAGGGTGCCGGGAAGAACTTCAGATCCCCTCGATCTAGGGACGATGGTGGCGGCGGCTACAGACGGTTTCGTGGATTTCTGATTGGGTACCCAGGGTTTCTGCATCACGGGATTATTATAGGCGAAGGGGGAGACCGAGGCTGCGGCCAGGGCGACCAAACCCTAGCCAGGTGCGGGGTAGGGCCTACCCGCGCCTGGGGTGGGTTTGGCCCCCCTGGCTGGCCTCCCGGGCTCTCCTCTGGACTTCTTGTTCCCCACGGAAAGTAATTGACTTTGTCCTTTGTCACGTCCAATTCAGAGAATATTTCTTTACTAACTTTTCTGAAACAAAAAACAGCAGAAAACAGGCATCTGGCACTGTTGCAACTTGTTAATATGTTAGTACCAGAAAACATGTAAAAAGCACCTCAAAGTGTGGACAAGTAAAGCAAAGTAGATACTAAACAAGCATGGAGCATCAAAAATTATAGATACGTTTCCGACATATCAACATCCCCAATCTTAACTCCTGCTCGTCCTCAAGTAGGTAAGTGATAAAAGAATAATTTTTGAGGTGACATGCACCCTCACAATAAAGATTCAACCATTTGCAAGCATTGAAAGTTGGGATCAAAGAACTCTAAACATATGCATGAAAGATGGAGTTATAACAATAGGACATAGTAACTATGCATGCAACATGGCAAGCTACAAACAAAGATCATGAATAACATGCATTGAAAAACGTTTGTTTGTTTCACATGCAGAAAACATAGCATAGTGGCAATCAGCTTGTCCCTCATAGAGTAGCAATATAGATGCATAGGACACCTGCAAAGTTCACAAGGGTGACTAGAACCAATTAGCACAAGAACAAGTAATATCACAATATGCATTAATTAATAAGCTTTGGAACACTGTACACAGAATGGCAACTATGCTCTCTTAATGGCGCCTAAAGGTAGAAGGTGGAGACTCAATAATGGTGGAAGAAAGACCCCCTTTTTTTAAAGTAAGTAGGGATTACAAGTTCCAAAAAGAGCTTCCAAAAATTATCATACTTGTTAGCTTTCAGCCCTCATTGCCCCTATCATAAGCATCTTGAAGTGGTTAAGGTTAAAGTGGCAAAGCTGGAGTATATGCTTGACGAAGTATAAGTTGGAAAACTCATGTCCCTTGAATACGAGGGCCACACCTCATGCATACTCAACTTTGGCTCCAGGTAAGTTCTTGTCACTGTAAGTATTTGCATATCATTGAGAACCGCCAACGGGGTACCCCTTGCACATGGTACATGAGATTTCCCATAACCAAAATGACAAGGCAAGCAGTCAATGAGCATCTCATCAATCTTTTTATTTACCATATGCATAGCTTTTTATTGAGGATGCTTCATAGATAGCTCATTATGGTGATGCTGCAAGTTTCCACCATGATTAGGCATGGCTTAGGCTAGCGGCCCAAGCGTTTCTCTAACACAGAATACAAACTCCATGGAATTACAAGTTCCCTCTTTATTTCACACCGATGACATCCATAGAAAAAATAGCATGATATCAATTGAGTACAAAGTACAAGTGCAATGTTGAAAACGTTCCCCGTGACAGCACAGTTCTGCTAATTCCAACTTATAAATGCAAGCATATAGAACAAAGTTGTCACAATGGTTCAAGTTTATTAGGGTCAAAGAATATAAAGTGTTCCATCAAGTTCGTGAGGGCTTTGATCACTAAGTTTTCACATAACAAAATAGTTTTTAATTGGAAGATAGCTGAAAACAAGAATATACCTGGAATGGTGTAACACACCATGCATAGGAGTTTATAGTGGACACTTTGGAATAACTTGGTTTCTTGGGAGTTGGAGGCATGAGTAGAACTTACTCACACAAGTGGAGGCTAGCAAAAGACTAGGAGCAACCAACTAAGAGAGCAATAATGGCCATAATCATGTAGTGCAATAAAGCATACTAATCAAAGCAAAGAGTGGTACTACAAGTCAAGGACTAAATGATCATAGAGGCTAATGGTGACTTGTGAGAGTCATAACATGGTGTGAGCATGTGCCAAGTCAACCCAAGTAAAGCATCAAAGGAGAATACCACAATACTATGCTTTTGCTGAAAGGTTTCGCGGCATAGTAAATCAAAATTTTCTACGGATGCGAACAGAGGGAAAGCCAAGATCTAATCTAGGAGATGCAAACAACAAGAGAGATTGGATTAGATCTTCATACCCTTGAAGATTCGCACAGCGGAACGTTCGTCGGAACGTGGGTGATGTAGTCGTACTCGCTTCTCCTCCTCGCGATCCGATCCGATATAGCACCACAAGTGGCGGTGCCTCCGTGAGATGCACACGTGCAACACCTCGACGTCTCCTCCTTCCTTGGACCAGCAAGTATGGTGGAGAGACGGATTGGATCTACAACACGACGGCGTGGTGTATATGGTGGAGAATTTCTGTAGCAGGGCTTCGCCTACAAACAGTTGGGAGGGAGAGAGGAAGGCAGCAGGGCGGCTAGGGTTGGAGGGGAAGGTGTGTGGGGTTGGTGCGTCCCCACCCCTTTTATATAGAGGGGGGCGCAGCCCTATCCCCTCCCCCAAGCCCAAACCGGCGGCCCCAAAGGATAAGGAGTGGGGGGCAAGGAACCCCCCCCTTCTAGAAGGTCTATCTCGAGTTTAAACCTCTCTAGGCCGGCTGGGCCCTATGGGGCCTTGTGCCCCTGGCCCAATGCGGCCAGGGCACTCCCTCATAGGCCCATGCCCCCTCCCGTAAGGTGGGGCCACGTTGGTCCCCTTCCGGAAGGTTCTAGAAGCTTCCGGTACAATACCGATTAACCCGGAACAATTCCGAACTCCAAAAACTGCACTGCCTTATATGAATCTTATTCTCCGGACCACTCCGGAACCTCTCGTGATGTCCCGGATCCCATCCAAGACTCCGAACAAAAACTCATAAACCAATTATCCAATCTATCCTAGCGTCGAGACACGTTAAGTGTGTGACCCTGCGGGTTCGAGAATATGCAGACATGATCTTCTATCAATAATCAACAGCGGGGTCTGGGCACCCATATTGACTCCCACACATTCATCGATGATCATATCGGATGAACCACGATGCCAGGATTCAATCAATCCCATATATATATTCCCTTCGTCTCGCGATATTTTACTTGCCCGAGATTTGATCGTCGGTACCGTCATACCTAGTTCAATCTCGTTCACAGCAAGTACTTTACTCGTTCCGTAATCCGATATCACTTTGTGATTAACTCCTTAACCACATGCTTGCAAGCGGTGTTGATATCGATTACCGAGTGGGCCCGAAGTATATCTCTCCAACTTGGGAGGGACAAATCCCATCTTGATACATACAACCCAACAGATACTTTCCGATCACCTGAGAGACACCTTTATGATCACCCTCTCATAGGATGACGTTTGATGACCTCAAAGCTTTCTTCCGATACCAGGGAGTTGTATTATCTCATGGTCTAAGGAATACAATATTTGACATAAGAAAAGCTTCGCAAAGACGAACACGATGACACGATCTAATTGCTTCGCTTAGTTTGGGTCTATCCATCATATCATTCTCCCAATGATATGATCTCATTATCAATTGACAACTCATGTCTATGGTTAGGAAACCTTAACCATCATTAATCAATGAGCTAGTCCTTAGAGGCGTACTAGGGACACGGTGTTGTTCACAAACCACACAAGTATTAAAGTTTCCGCTTAATACAATTCTAGCATGGAATATAAACATTATCATGAACAAGAATTATAATAATAACATCTTTATTATTGCCTCTAGGGCATAATTCCAACATTTGCATGCTAAAACAATGCATAATTATTTCAAGGCACACTAAGCAATCCCAATTGTTTGGAACAAGACATGCTACAACAATAATCACTAAGCATAATGCTAAAACAATACCTAGCATGTCATGCTAAAGTCTAAGTCACAGTCAATGCAAGCTCCTCTTGCACTTCAAGCAAGAACTTACTACTCCTTTCCAACACCAAGCAAACTTACTTGCAAAACAAAACAACGAGAACGGGGGTCCAAACTACGTTATTCAAGCAAACTAAACAACCTAAGCAAAGCAAACTAAAACTAAGACGCTCCAAGAACAACACAACTATGCATGAAACAATAAAAACGAAGTGTTTAGATAGACCTGAGCTTTTTATTGATGAAGAAGGGTGCGGTGACCCAGCATACCACTGCATGTGTAGTACACTATAGTCGTTGACATGACATTCACAGAACACCGTTCCGTAAATATTACATCCCTTAGAGTGGTACAATAGAAACATTGCGGGTCCATATTACAAAAGTACACATATTATTATTATTACAATACTGGAAGTTCAAGACTTCCAAAAGATCCAACTTACAAACCAAAATATAAAGTGTTCAGCGGAATTTAAAAGTAACAGCTCCGTCTAGGAGTTGAGCTCAATAGCTTATTCTATAGAGTTCATGCTGCTCGGCTCCGTTGATTACTACTAACTAGGGATACTTAGTTGGACTCGTTATCATCGACACCGTAGCGGATTTCGTAATCCACTCCTTCAACACCTCCAGACAGATCAGGTTCCTCGTAGAACACATCTTCTTGACATTTGGCTGCATACATTGGCACGTGTTCGGGATCCTCAGAGTCTAAGCAAGGGATCAAAGGAAAGAATGAGTAACAACGTTACCCAACAAGTTCATTATATGCAAGGTGGGAAGTTTGATGCTCTAACTACCACCTCGGATAATAAATCCTTGGCACTATGCAGTTTTTTTGTAAAAAAAATTCAAAGATTGATTTTATTTTAAAAAACTATGACCATCAGCCTTCACAGGTTGACCAGAACTTTCATGGAGTTCCTTTCCTGCCGCGTTCATAGCTCCTTCCCGGAACAGGGAGTAACAAGTTACAATTCTTACACTCTGCAGAGGTGCGTTACTTTACCCATGAGAGATCAACTCCTTGTTGGACAACCGGGCGTACTTTCCCGTCCACAATTCCATGATGTGGGGCCCAGTAGTTGGTCCAAGCCAATCACTGCCCCCTTCGCGACCCCGCATGCCTCCTTGGTGTACACCATGCCCACATAATGAATTACGGCAATGGTTTGTACAAACCGTTAGATGTCAGAACTATCGTGGGACGATGAGGGTTCCCACCCATATGCTGCATATCCTCTATTAATTACCAATTAATATGCACGCTACGAGGATAACAGCCACGACCTACACATCCGGCTTCATGCGAGAGGAAGAAGATACAACTGACTTTTCTGTCCCATTCCAAATCTCATGGCTAACGCGTAATATACGGCGCTAGAATCACTGATGTCAGGGGTTATTAAGTCCCTATTTGATCAGCATTGTTCGCAATTAGAACCCTAAGTTCTATTGCTTCATTATATCATCACTTAGGATGATATATATGATTTCTTTATTTGTGAAAATAATATTTTATTTCTTTTATAACATATATGATAACACACAATTTGCAAATACTTTGATAAAGACTCTTCAAAGGACATGAGCAAGTGATGAACTTGCCTTGTGATGGCAAGGTAGTGAAGTCTGATGCTTGCACTGGACCTTGAGCTTCTAAGTCTACAAAAACATCATTATTGCTCGGTAAGGACAATATTTAAAGAAGCAAAATGATTATGCAAGTAATGTAATGCATTATTTAACTCTATATGCATTTTCCATATATAAGGTGCCTTTAAATGATGATTAAGCATTTATAAATATTACTTTTTAATATTTATAGCATATATTATTTACTTTTATTTACTTTTATTTGACTTTTATTGATTTAATAATTCTTTTAGGAATTATCAATTATACATTAAAAATTGTTATTAAATATTTATTTAGTATTTTTCAAAAATACTATAATATTACTATATAATTAAAGTGTTTTTTATTTATTTTTATCATCTTTCAATAATTTTGTAAAATTCCATAAGGAATATATAAATTACAAAATTCTTATAAAAATTTAAATGTCCAAAATTTTATATCTTATTTTATTTGGATAGAGTGGATTATTGTGAATCTAAAAATATTTTATTTAAATTTTTTGGACTTTTATTTTATTTTCTAGAATTTAATTAAGTCCAGGGGTATTTTGGTCTTTTCCTTTTTATTCAAACAAGCCTGGAAAGATTTCTGGGCTAGTTGTACTTATTGGGCCCTAGTGGCCCATTAGTTCTAGACAAAAGAACCACCCCGAAGGGTTTGGCCCAACTCGGCCCACTCCTCACTGCCTCTCTCTCTCCCTCGAGCTTATCCTCTCCTCCTCTGACCCCGACCCCGTGGCCGGCGATTCCCGCCGCCATAGGCCGTTCTGGTCACCGGCGTGGTGGAATTGGGGGTTGTCGACGACGCTCGTTCGTTCTATCCAATTGGATTCAAGCCTGGGGCTCTCCTGCCATGAATCGATGTCGTTCCGAACCCTAGGGTTTGTGGGATTGGCATGGATCCAAGTGCTGCCGTGGCCGACGTGTGTCGAGGTGATGCTCTGCACCTCCAGGCGTGATCAGGGTCGCTGTCGTGGCGTCGTACGGGTTACAGCGCCCCCTCTGGGGTGCTCCCCGTGCCGCCATGGCCGTCGGCCCCTCCGCTTCCTCTTCTAGTCTTCAGCGAGTACCTACGGTGAGTTTGATTCATCTCCCCTAGTGCTCTCTGTGCTTGTTGATCCGATGCTAGATGTTGGCAGTGTCCTCTCTTGCTACTGTCTGATTCTGATTAGGATGACATGTCCAGTTAGGGATCTTATCTTGGGGTTGATCATATACTGGATGAGTTGGATCATGTTTGGATGAATTTTAAACCTTCTAAGTGGTTATTGGTCTGAGGATTGTTGCTTAAGATGATCTATATTGTTTCTGGTGGCTTATTAGATCATGTTATGCTTGGATTGCATCTGATTCAGATGATGTAGTGGCTTGGGAAACATGCTTGGTAAAGCCAATGACTTGATAACTTTCCACTGTTATTTGATTCATGGTCATGATTATGATAGAATGAAATCACTGTCCTAGTGCTGTTGGCTTAGAACAAGTGTGTGGTTTGAGATCATCATGATCTCAGACAGTAAAGTGTAACATAGGATTATCCTAGTTATGATTCCTATGTTAACAGGAAAATGATTAGTTAAATTGATTGTTTGAATTTGTGACGATTAAATGTCTATCCTGATTCATAATGGATTGTTCTTGTGACACCATCATGGTATGGCACACAAGTTTGACTCAAATCCATTGATTGGGTTGTTTCATGCTTAATGACAAACTTGGCTTTGAGAGATAAACATAGATGTTCTTTTCTGAATTCCCTAAGACCAATGATGTTGGTCTAAGGCTTAGGGATTCAGATATTATCTAGTTGATTCATATAAATAGTCCTGGTAGTGGTACCAGCTATTCTTTCTTGAATCAAAGCTTGGAAAAATGATAGTAAGCTTGATCATGATCTGGATCCAAAGGATTAGTTTCTAAGGTGCTACCCTTTCTTTAGGGATGTGCCTAGAAATAGATCATAGATGTATTTATGCTTGAATTGTAAGATATAGCCCAATGACCAGAGCAATGATGTTGCTCTGAGCTCTGGCTGGATCCAGGTACTTTGTTGTTTGCCTTTAGAGTTTTTAAAATCCCTATGATGGATTCACCCCACTTGGGTGCTTTCTGAGGGTTTGTTTTATAAAACAACACATGCTTATCTCTAAATAAGATGATTTGATCATGTGAAGGTTTTATGAAACTCACCAAAATCTGATGACTGTGGAGTAAGTTGGTGATGATCTTGATCTGGTTTTGCTAGACTCTTGTGCTTGATCTTGAGCTAGACTGCTCCTCCTAGCTCCTGGATTTGTCCTTGAGCTAGCCTGCTCCTCCTAGCTCCTGGACTTGTCCTTGCTGTTCACCTGATCCTTCCCCCTCCTTATGTCACCATCCTGGTGATGTTTGGTTGATCCTTGGTGGTTTGGTTTGGCTGATGTACTTGGTAAGCTGCTGTCTAGGCTGGCTGTTCTTGTGTGCAAACTGTGGAGTGATGCACTAGTGCCTCTCCATGGCTGTGCTTGTGGTTTTGTGAGATTGGGATTGTGTTGTGAGTTCGACAACACACCACAAGCATGTTGCTGTGTGTCCTGCCTGTGTGCCTGCTATGCACTTGTGGACATGTTCAGAATTTTGAAACTTACTATTACCTGGTTACTTTCACCTGGCTGGTGGATTTGTCCCTCTTGGATGTCATTTGACTTCTGGCTTTAAATTTATGAAAGATGGATTCTTTCATATTGGTGAAACTTGCCCCTTTTATAAATTTCTCAATGATGAATTTGTCAAGTGCATTTCAGTGACATATCTAAGAGAAAATAATACTAACTCTAACCTTTTATTTTTCTGTACATTTTCTGTTTGTTTTGCAGCTACAGATATAAAGATGAAGATTTAGTTTAGGTTTAGTTATAGAATAATCCAATGTACTTTTCTTATTCTTTTGTAATTTTCATTTTATTATTTTGTAATCTTCATTTTATTCCATTGTAATAAAGATTATACTATTATTAATAAAGAATATTCTTATTCTTTATTATTTTGTAAATTGTGAAGTTTGGAAATGGTTTCAGTAAGTTACATTCTTTGTGACTTGCTTATATAATGATAATATGAAATGAATTTTCATATTCATAATTGTCTTCTTTAAATAATGTTTTGAGTTAGATTAGTTAACTCCTAATTAAATCAAGATTCAAACCTTATGTCTAGTTCATTTGAATTATAATTCAAACACTCAAGTTTAAAATTCAAATTCATTTTAAAACACATAATTCCTTAAAGATCATATCAAAGTTTATAACAATCATCCTTTAAGACTAAACCTAATCTCAAAGTATGAAAGAAACATTGATCACTTAAGGTTTTTATTTGGCAAAAATTTTACCCACATTTTCCCAGATGAATGCATGCAACAATCCATATTCCTAAATCTACCCTTCGTTAGTTCCTAAATGCTGGGATGTTACAGACTTCCCCCCTTAAATTAAACTTCGTCCCGAAGTTTGTGGATAAGTACCTGAATAGTTTTGGATAAGATTTTCTTAAATCCTCTTCTTTCTCCCATGTGGCTTCCCATTCAGGGTGATGTTCCCACTGTACCTTGCAATATTTGATTGCTCTGTTCCTCAATATTTTCCAGTTTTCTTCCATAATCTTACAAGGCTTTTCAATATAAGTCAGGTCTGCTTGTAGTTCTATCTCTTGATGTGTGATTGCATCATCTGGAACTTTTAAACATTTACGAAGTTGTGACACATGGAAAACATTATGCACTTGAGCCAATCTTGATGGTAACTCTAAAGCATAAGCTATAGTTCTGTTTTGACTCAGTATCTTGAATGGTCCGATGTATCTTGGACTCAATTTCCCTTTTACTCTGAATCTTTTCACCCCTTTCATTGGACTTACTTTCAAATAGACCATATCTCCCACTTCTGGATGCCATGATCTTCGACTTTGATCCGCATAACTTTTCTGCCTACTCTGGGCTATTTTCAGTCTATCCCTGATCTTATCAGTGATGTCTTGTCTTTCCTTGATATAATCTGACGCAAATTCTTTGCTGCTTCTAGGTTCATACCAAAATATTGGATCTACACTTCCTTCCATACAGAACCTCATATGGAGCTGCCTTCAGACTACTCTGATAGCTATTATTATAAGAAAATTCTGCCAATGGTAGGTGATCTTCCCATGTTCCTCCAAAATCTAGTGCACACGCTCTCAACATGTCTTCTAGTATTTGATTTGTTCTTTTAGTTTGACCTCGTGTCTCAGGATGATATGTCGTGCTAAAATCTAACTTTGAACCAAGTGCTTCATGCAATTGCTTCCAAAATGCTGAAGTAAACACTGATCCCCTATCAGTTACGATCTTTTTGGGTACTCCATGCTTACTTACTATCTCTTTGACATATACTTCAACTAACTTCTCGGCATTATCCTTTTGATTCACCGGAATAAAATGTGCACTCTTAGTGAGTCTGTCCACAATTACCCATATCATATCCTTCCTTTTTGGTGTCATGGGCAATCCTGTAATGAAGTCCATACCTATTTCCTCCCATTTCCATTCAGGAATTTATAAGGGTTGTAATGGTCCTGCTGGACTTTGATGTTCAGCTTTCACCCTTTGACAAGTATGGCATTCAGATACATATTTAGCAATATCTCTTTTCATGTTATTCCACCAGAACAGTTCTTTCAAATCCATATACATCTTAGTACTTCCTGGATGTATAGAATATGGTGTATCATGTGCTTCCTTGAGTATGACATTTCTAATCTCAGTCACATCTGGCACACAAATACGGTCTTGAAACCATAAAGACCCATAATCCCCAAGGCGAAAAACTGATTTTTGCCCTTGAGATATCCTCCGAATTTCCTCAGCAATAAAAGGATCTTCTGGTTGATGTCTAAAAATTTCTTGCTTAAGATCACTGTCCTGCTCTATAACTACCTGCATAGTAGCAAATCCTCCAAGAACCTCTGTTCTGATGAATTGAAGTTCTAATCTTTCCAAGTCCATTTGTAACTCTTTTGGTAACTCCCTATTGCTTGGCTGAATATCTGCACTCTTTCTGCTTAGAGCATCTGCTACAACATTTGCTTTCCCTGGGGTGTAGTTGATTGTTAAATCATAATCCTTGATTAGTTCCAACCAACGCTTCTGTCTCATATTCAATTCCTTTTGAGTGAAGAAATATTTGAGACTTTTATGGTCTGTGTATAACTCGCATCTGGATCCATAAAGAAAATGCCTCCATCCTTTCAGTGCAAAAACTACTGCTGCTAACTCTAAATCATGAGTTGGATAGTTGACTTCATGTGGCTTCAATTGTCTTGAACCATAAGCAATCACTTTTCGATCTTGCATTAATACACAACCCAAACCTTCTTTAGACGCATCACAGTATACAGTGAAGTCCTTCCCTGTTTCATGAACCGCTAAGATTGGAGGTGTGGTTAATCTAGTCTTCAACTCTTGGAAACTTTCTTCACATTTATCATCCCACTTGAATGGTGTATTCTTCCTTACTAATTTGTTCATAGGTCCGGCTATTTTGGAGAAACCTTCAACGAATCTCCGATAATAACCAGCCATTCCTAAGAAACCTCGAATTTGCTTCACATTGGTGGGTACAGTCCACTCTAGTACTGAGTGAACTTTAGATGGATTCACAGCAATTCCATACTTACTGATCACATGACCGGGAAACTCCACCTCATCAAGCCAAAATTCACATTTACTGAACTTAGCATAAAGCTTATGTTCTCTTAAAGTCTGCAATGCTATTCTCAAATGATCAGCATGCTCTTCCTTATCCTTGGAATATATCAGAATATCATCAATAAAGACTATGACAAACTTGTCCAAATATGGCATGAAAATCTTGTTCATCAGATTCATGAATATTGCCGGTGCATTGGTCAAACCAAATGGTACTACCAGATACTCATGGTGTCCATATCTTGAGACAAATGCTGTTTTTGGAACATCTTTCGGCTTGATTTTTATTTGATGGTATCCAGATCTTAAATCGATCTTTGAAAATACTCCAGCCCCTTTCACCTGATCAAATAGATCTTGAATTCCTGGTAAAGGATATTTATTCTTGATAGTCACGTTGTTCAGATTTCTATAATCACCACACATCCGTCTTCCACCATCTCTCTTATTCACAAAGATTACTGGTGTTCCCCATGGAGATACACTTTCCTGTATAAATCCTTTTCTAGCTAACTCATCAATTTGCTCTTTGAGCTCTTTCAACTCTTTGGGTCCCATTTTATATGGTGCTTGAGCTATTGGTGCTGTACTAGGAATTAGGTCAATGGTGAACTCTATCTCCTGGTCTGGTGGCATTCCCGGTAGCTCTGTTGGAAATACATCTTGGAATTCATTAACTATAGGAATCTCTTCCAATTTAACTTCTTTCATTGAGTTCAACTGCAGATCCACCATGATATGACTGTGCTTATCTGCTTGGTAAACTATCCTTGCTCCACTTGGAGTTTTGATTGAGACAGTTTTCTCCCCACAATTTATCTGAGCTCCGTGTCCCATCATCCAATCCATCCCCATCACTACTACAATTCCCTTCAAAGGAATCACATAAAGGTCTACGAAATATGTACAACCACAGATCGATATAACCTGATCTTGTTTTATGTGGCGTACAATCACATTCCCTCCTGCCGTAATTACGGTCATAGGACTTTCTAACGTTGCCCTTCTAATCCCGAACTTATCACAAAATTCTTCAGAAATGAATGAAGTAGTTGCACCAGTATCAAATAGAACTTTGCTGGGATTGGTAAGGATATTGAGCGTACCTATCACGGCATGCTCCGAATTATCCACGTCCTCGAGGGTTGCACAATTCAGTTTCCCAGTAGGTCGGTTCCTCTTGCCATTGTTGTTCTTGCCATTATTTCCTCCTTTATTGGGCTGTCCATTTCCTCCACTGGCTTATCCTCCTCCCTTAGTAGGCCATCCTCCTGGTGGTTTGCTCGGACAATCTGGCTTGATATGCCCCTTCTGACCACAACCGTAACAGATCACTACAGGCTTTTTGCATTCCCTCTAGAAATGCCCTGGAATTCCACAATTGTTACAAATAACATTCCTTCTCGGATTGGAATGATTTCCACCACTGCCCTTGTTATTGTTGTTGTTATTGTTATTGTTGCCATAATTCCTGTTCCGAGGTTTGAACTCTAGGTTAGGTTTAGGTTTGCTTGCCTGAATCCTCTTGGTTTCATTCTTGGCTCTCTTCCTCCGATCCTCTTGGACATTCTTGTAGTCATCTTCAAAAGTAATGGCTGCATCCAACAACTGCTGATAAGTTTGCTTATTGGCTAACCTTAGTTGCATCTTCACAAATGGATTTAATCCACGCAGGAAACGCTTCTTCCGCTTCTCTTCAGTGTTGACATCCTCCTCAGCATAACGAGACAGTTGAATAAACTCCCGGATGTACTTCATGACACTAGTATATCCTTGCTGAAGCTCCTCAAATTATCTCCGCTTCAACTCCATAACACTTTTCAGAACATGATATTCACGGAATCTCTGCTTGAACTCTTCCCAGGTAAACTCCCTTCCTGGTTGTTGCATGGCCAACTGATTTCTCACCATGATGCTGCAGGTCCAGTCAGCAGATGAGTTGCATACCTCAATTTCTCCTCATCATTGCAACCTATAGTATTCAGCTTCCTTTCAGTATCTGCTAGCCAGTCTTCTGCATCCATTGGTTCAGGAGCTGATGCAAAAGGTAACGGTCTTGCATTCTGGAAATCGATAAACTCACTCCTCCACCTTCAGGTGCCCTCTGATTTGCTCGCCCCAGCAGCTCTTCCATGAACTTGTTCTGGGTCTCTTGCATCATTTGCATGCATTGCATAAAATTCTTCTCCATTAACGGCCTCATTGGTGGTGGTGGTGGTGGTGGTAATGCTTCTTGGTTTGCGGTGTCTGCATCAACCTTTTCCTTGGCCTCTCGCTCCATCCGCTGCTGCTCAGTTTCCATTCCTACACCCGTATACATGACCCTCTAGTCCTGCAACATAAAGCGAATACTCGTAATTACATCATGCACATGTGTTCTGAGCTCGACTTTACGCACAGAACTAGTCACACAATGAAAATCCAAAGAAATCCAAATATGCATTTCACATATTTTACATATTATCATAATGATACAAAGTCATTACAACATATACCATATAGCTATAATCACAAAACTACCTTATTACTTGGGGTACAATACACAGTACTTGATACTACTAACTAATTGTCTCCTTCTAGTAGTAACTATGCTCATCGTACATGCCTGATGTCCAATCATGATGACGTGTTGTTCGTCGCACAGTTTGTGGAACATATGGCCTTCCAGAAGGAATATACTCTGTATCTGAAGTGTCAGGACTTGAGTCATTACTCAACCTGAGCGTATTGACTCCCTCCAGCTCAGCTGAAAAGTCTTCAGAAACAGATTCAACATTATCTCCAACCTGCATCTCCTGAGCTTCATTTCTTGAGTTGTCAACAGGATACGCAGATCCTGCTGCTTCCCAGGTGCTCTCATGGGCAAGATATTTAAACACTAGATAATGTATATTCCCTCGGTTTTGAGAAGATGTTGATGATTCAAACACTCTCTCCTCAGGATCTTCTTCTTCATCCTGATTATCTATTGACATGGTATTTCTACTTCTATTATTAGGGTTCATTCTTGCACCCATCCAACTAGATTGTCCAACATTTCTTTTAGAACCATCAGTGGACATCTAGTTTTCATGAGATCCATTATATGATCCCATCCTCCAACCATCCAAATTCTCAATAGGAAGTTCTGAGTCAGAACCATCCTCTGAGCCCTGTGGTACTGCATACCGCATATCCATAGTAGGATCATGTATAGGTTTAGGTCTTGGTGAATAAGGATATGGTATAAAAGATTCAGGATCTATAGGTATATCCTTGAAGATTGGTGTTACACTACTACTTGCTTCCTTATCTAACTGGAATGCTAACTGCTTTCTCCTATCCGGATCAGTTAGATCCTCTAACATGTCATTTTTTTCATCAACAATCACTTGATGGGTCTTATAAAAAGGCGCAACGAGTGTTTGGTATCTATCCATAAACTTGGAAGCTAACTTAGGATGCTTCTTAATCAAAGTAAGATGATCCGGTATAGGCTCCAAGTCTATAGAATCATGAGGTATCACAGAGAATGTGCTACCTTCTAGCTCCTTGGTTTTCTGCTCCCAGATATTAGCTATTGCCTCCACAATAGCCACATGATATGCTGCTAAATGGCTCCTACCTTCTCCTATAGGTAGATCATGATATAATCCAAGCTTCTCTGGAAGTTGGATACTCACACGATACTTGGATAACATCCGGCCATCAAGGTAAGTGATAGTGTTTACTGGAATTCTAGTAGGACAACTAAAGAGCTTTAACGGTTGACGAAGTTGGTTTGTAAATGATCCTTGATAATCATCAAGAGTATCCTCTTTCCTTACCAAAGTCTATTTTGGAAACTTTGGTGCCATATCCCTGTATATCAGAAAAATAATTTTTGATCAGTATCCAATGATATACGGCATCATAACAAAGAATTATCACACTAAAATATATAACGGAATATTCTCATTTGAATACCCATTATATTACTTTTAGAGAATTCTTTATCGTTGCTAAATTATCCTACAGGTAATAACCTTTACTAGGTTTCCAACCTAAGGTCAAAGCAATTTGCTCTGATACCAACATCGGTGACCCAACATACCACTGCATGTGTAGTACACTATAGTCGTTGACATGACATCCACAGAACACCGTTCCGTAAATATCACATACCTCAGAGTGGTATAACAGAAACATTGCGGGTCCATATTACAAAAGTACACACATTATTATTATTACAATACCGGAAGTTCAAGACTTCCAAAAGATCCAACTTACAAACCAAAATATAAAGTGTTCAGCGGAATTTAAAAGTAACAGCTCCGCCTAGGAGTTGAGCTCAACAACTTATTCTATAGAGTTCATGCTGCTCGGCTCCGTTGGTTACTACTAACTAGGGATACTTAGTTGGAAACGTTATCATCGACACCGTAGCGTATTTCGTAATCCACTCCTTCAACACCTCCGGACAGATCAGGTTCCTCGTAGAACACATCTTCTTGACATTCGGCTGCATACATTGGCACGTCTTCGGGATCCTCAGAGTCTAAGCAAGGGATCAAAGGAAAGAATGAGTAACAATGTTACCCAACAAGTTCATTATATGCAAGGTGGGAAGTTTGATGCTCGAACTACCACCTCGGATTATAAATCCTTGGCACTAGGCAATTTTTTTGTAAATTTTTCTTCAAAGATTGATTTTATTTTAAAAAACTATGACCATCAGCCTTCACAAGTTTACCAGAACTTTCATGGAGTTCCTTTCCTACCGCGTTCATAGATCCTTCCCGGAACAGGGAGTAACAAGTTATAATTCTTACACTCTGCAGAGGTGCGTTACTTTATCCATGAGAGATCAACTCCTTGTTGCACAACCGGGCGTACTTTCCCGTCCACAATTCCATGATGTGGGGACCAGTAGTTGGTCTAAGCCAATCACTGCCCCCTTCGCGACCCCGCATGCCTCCTTGGTGTACACCATGCCCACATAATGAATTACGCAATGGTTTGTACAAACCGTTAGATGCCAGAACTATTGTGGGACGATGAGGGTTCCCACCCATATGCTGCATATCCTCTATTAATTACCAATTAATATGCACTCTATGAGGATAACAGCCACGACCTGCACATTCGGCTTCATGCGAGAGGAAGAAGATACAGCTGACTTCTCTATCCCATTCCAAATCTCATGGCTAACGCGTAATATACGGCGCTAGAATCACTGATGTCAGGGGTTATTAAGTCCCTATTTGATCATCATTGTTCGCAATTAGAACCCTAAGTTCTATTGCTTCATTATATCATCACTTAGGATGATATCTATGATTTTTTTTTATTTGTGAAAATAATATTTTATTTATTTTATAGCATATATGATAACACACAATTTGCAAATACTTTGATAAAGACTCTTCAAAGGACATGAGCAAGTGATGAACTTGCCTTGTGATGGCAAGGTAGTGAAGTCTGATGCTTGCACTGGACCTTGAGCTTCTAAGTCTACAAAAACATCATTATTGCTCGGTAAGGACAATATTTAAAGAAGAAAAATGATTATGCAAGTAATGTAATGCATTATTTAACTCTATATGCATCTTCCCTATTAATTTTTAATATTTATAGCATATATTATTTTATTTTATTTCCTTTTATTTGACTTTTATTGATTTAATAATTCTTTTAGGAATTATCAATTATACATTAAAAATTGTTATTAAATATTTATTTAGTATTTTTCAAAAATACTATAATATTAATATATAATTAAAGTGATTTTTATTTATTTTTATCATCTTTCAATAATTTTGTAAAATTCCATAAGGAATATATAAATTAAAAAATTCTTATAAAAATTTAAATGTCCAAAATTTTACATCTTATTTTATTTGGATAGAGTGGATTATTGTGAATCCAAAAATATTTTATTTATAATTTTTGGACTTTTATTTTATTTTCTAGAATTTAATTAAGTCTAGGGGTATTTTGGTCTTTTCCTTTTTGTTCAAACAGGCTTGGAAAGATTTCTGGGCTAGTTGTACTTATTGGGCCCTAGTGGCCCATTAGTTCTAGACAAAAGAACCACCCCGAAGGGTTTGGCTCAAATCGGCCCACTCCTCACTGCCTCTCTCTCTCCCTCGAGCTTATCCTCTCCTCCTCTGACCCCGACCCCGTGGCCGGCGATGCCTTCACCGGTGATCCCCGTCGCCGTAGGCCGTTCTGGTCGCTGCCATGGTGTAATTGGGGTTTGTCGACGATGCTCGTTCGTTCTATCCAATTGGATTCGAGCATGGGGCTCTCCAGCCATGAATCGATGCCGTTCTGAACCCTAGGGTTTGGGGGATTGGCATGGATCCAAGTGTTGTCGTGGTCGTCGTGTGTCGAGGTGATGCTCTGCACCTCCAGGCGTGATCATGGTCGCTGTCATGGCGTCGTGCGGGTTGCAGCGCCCCCTCTAGGGTGCTCCCCGTGCCGCCATGGCCGTCGGCCCCTCCGCTTCCTCTTCTAGTCTTTAGCGAGGACCTACGGTGAGTTTGATTCATCTCCCCTGGTGCTCTCTGTGCTTGCTGATCCGATGCTAGATGCTGGCAGTGTCCTCTCTTGCTATTGTCTGATTTTGATTAGGATGACATATCCAGTTAGGGTTCTTCTCTTGGGGTTGATCATATACTGGATGAGTTGGATCATGTTTGGATGAATTGTAAACCTGCTAAGTGGTTATTGGTCTGAGAATTGTTGCTTAAGATGATCTATATTGTTTCTGGTGGCTTATTAGATGATGTTATGCTTGGATTGCATCTGATTCAGATGATTTAGTGGCTTGGGAAACATGCTTGGTAAAGCCAATGACTTGATAACTTTCCACTGTTATTTGATTCATGGTCATGATTATGATAGAATGAAATCACTGTCCTAGTGTTGTTGGCTTAGAACAAGTGTGTGGTTTGAGATCATCATGATCTCAGACAGTGAAGTGTAACATAGGATTATCCTAGTTATGATTCCTGTGTTAACAGGAAAATGATTAGTTAAATTGATTGTTTGAATTTGTGATGATTAAATGTCTATCCTGATTCATAATGAATTGTTCTTGTGACACCATCATGGTATGGCACACAAGTTTGACTCAAATCCATTGATTGGTTTGTTTGATGCTTAATGACAAACTTGGCTTTGAGAGATAAACATAGATGTTCTTTTCTGAATTCCCTAAGACCAATGATGTTGTTTTGAGGCTTAGGGATTCAGATCTTATCTAGTTGATTCATATAAATAGTCTTGGTAGTGGTACTAGCTATTATTTCTTGAATCAAAGCTTGGAAAAAATGATAGTAAGCCTGATCATGATCTGGATCCAAAGGATTAGTTTCTAAGGTTCTACCCTTTCTTTAGGGATGTGCCTAGAAATAGATCATACATGTATTTATGCTTGAATTGTAAGATATAGCCCAATGACCAGAGCAATGATGTTGCTCTAAGCTCTAGCTGGATCCAGGTAATTTGTTGTTTGCCTTTAGAGTTTTTGAAATCCCTATGATGGATTCACCCCACTTGGGTGCTTTCTGAGGGTTTGTTTAATAAAACAACACATGCTTCTCTCTAAATAAGATGATTTGATCATGTGAAGGTTTTATGAAACTCACCAAAATCTGATGATTGTGTAGTAAGTTGGTGATGATCTTGATCTGGTTTTGCTAGACTCCTGTGCTTGATCTTGAGCTAGACTGCTCCTCCTAGCTCCTGGATTTGTCCTTGAGCTAGCCTGCTCCTCCTAGCTCCTAGACTTGTCCTTGCTGTTCACCT
Source organism: Avena sativa (assembly GCA_916181665.1). Classification (NCBI taxonomy): domain Eukaryota; kingdom Viridiplantae; phylum Streptophyta; class Magnoliopsida; order Poales; family Poaceae; genus Avena; species Avena sativa. The sequence goes on along the minus strand of OV702284.1, from coordinate 309,458,131 downwards.
GATCCTTCCCCTCCTTATGTCACCATCCTGGTGATGTTTGGTTGATCCTTGGTGGTTTGGTTTGGCTGATGTGCTTGGTAAGCTGGTGTCTAGGCTGGCTGTTCTTGTGTGCAAACAGTGGAGTGATGCACTAGTGCCTCTCCATGGCTGTGCTTGCGGTTTTGTGAGATTGGGATTGTGCTGTGAGGTCGACAATACACCACATGCATGTTGGTGTGTGTCCTACCTGTGTGCCTGCTATGCACTTGTGGATATGTTCAGAATTTTGAAACTTACTATTACCTGGTTACTTTCACCTGGCTGGTGGATTTGTCCCTCTTGGCTGTCATTTGACTTCTGGCTTTAAATTTATGAAATATGGATTCTTTCATATTGGTGAAACTTGCCCCTTTTATAAATTTCTCAATGATGAATTTGTCAAGTGCATTTCAGTGACATATCTAAGAGAAAATAATACTAACTCCAACCTTTTATTTTTCTGTACATTTTCTGTTTTTTTTGCAGGTAGAGATATAAAGATGAAGATTTAGTTTAGGTTTAGTTATAGAATAGTTATAGAATAGTTATAGAATAATCCAATGTACTTTTCTTATTCTTTTGTAATTTTCATTTTATTATTTTATAATCTTCATTTTATTCCATTGTAATAAAGATTATACTATTATTAATAAAGAATATTCTTATTCTTTATTCTTTTCTAAATTGTGAAGTTTGGAAATGGTTTCAGTAAGTTACATTCTTTATAACTTGCTTATATAATGATAATATGAAATGAATTTTCATATTCATAATTGTATTCTTTAAATAATGTTTTGAGTTAGGTTAGTTAACTCCTAATTAAATCAAGATTCAAACCTTATGTCTAGTTCATTTGAATTATAATTCAAACACTCAAGTTTAAAATTCAAATTCATTTTAAAACACATAATTCCTTAAAGATCATATCAAAGTTTATAACAATCATCCTTTAAGACTAAACCTAATCTCAAAGTATGAAAGAAACATTGATCACTTAAGGTTTTTATTTGGCGAAAATTTTACACACATTTTCACAGATGAATGCATGCAATAATCCATATTCCTAAATCTACCCTTCGTTAGTTCCTAAATGCTGGGATGTTACAAAGGGGATGCCTTGGACATCCCCAAGCTTTGACGCTTGTACCTCTTGGATATTTCTTGGGGTGACACCATGGTGGCATCCCCAAGCTTGACCTTTTATCCATTCTTCATCTCATTGCATCATTCTCTCTTTACAACTGAAATTTTTCCTTCATACAAAACTTCACACAATCTTCATTAGCAACATTAGTGTATTCAAAAGATATTAGACCACAGGCAAAGCTTTGGAACAGCAAGGTTTTTCACTAAAAACACAAGCTACTGTAGTAACTCCTTCAAAAAGCTCAATTTACCTGAAGAGAACTCAAAAAGGAATCAATAAGAAGCAAATGCAAATAATGACAGAAATGTGTCAAAACAGACCAGCAGGTAGAAACCGATTTTTTCGAACATCTTATGTTGCTCAAATCAAAAAGTGTTGAACTAACGAAAGTTATCTAACATACTAGGGTATTTATTCATAAATATTGAGCTCAATCCGAGTTACAGAGACTCCTCACGATTTTTTTTGGTGGAGGGCAGAAATCTGTTTGGGGACAACAACTCCCTAAATCTTACTTCCCTCTCATTAGAGTTCATTCTTGACACAAAAAGCAAACAAAAAGGATAAGGAGAGGTCATTACTGAAGTAATAACTTACAAGACTCAAGGAAACTCTTGGGTTATCTCCCAACAAGTACTTTTCTTTAACACCTTTAAGTCAGGCACAAGAAGCAAGAAGAATCAAGTATTTTCAAATGAAGAAGCATTAACATTCATACTTGAAAAATATTCAACTATGAAAGGTATATCATCCAAATGGGTTTTGGAGGATCCTTTCTCATCTCTCTTTGGTCTACTACCTTCATCAAAAATATTTTCAGGGGCAATCCAATCAAAGTTCTTTTCAAAGGCTTCATGCATTCCAACAAGCTTAAAGGGTATGGGTATATTGAATTCCTCTCTAGGCTTAGTTTTATCAGAAATACCCACAACATCTACACTTGAACCTAGCATATTGAAATGTTCAAAAACCTTTTTGGCTTCCCTAGCAACATCATGGAATTATTTTGATAAAGTTTCAAGGATGAATTCCCTTTTTTCAACATTCTTCTCTTCTTTTAGTTTTAGGAACAAAAATTGTATGAAGGGGTTAAGGCTAACAAACCTAGCCTCCAACATATGAACTAAATAAGCTGCAGCAATCTCATAATTAGGAGCAAGCTTTGCTATAGATTTATGCTTAATATCCTCATGCTTGCTAACATAATTAAAGAATTCTTCAATATTATCTTTCCCAATTATGGAGCCACTACCTATTGCAAGATCTTTCAGAGCGAACTTTGGGAGCAACATGGTGAGCTAGAGCAGGGACTAATTTTTTTGTGTTTTTTGGAAAGAGGCAAACAAAATCAAACAAAAGAAACAAAGCAAACTCAAAACAAAGTAAAGAGAAAGGAAGTGAAGGACTCCCCTTGTGAAGACGTCCTTGGCCTCCCCGGCAACGGCGCCAGAAAAGCTTGACGACCGTCTACGCACAGCCTGTTCGGAACCCCAAGAGCAAGGTGTGAAGCAGCAAGTTTTCCCTCGGTTGAGACCGAGGTTATCGAACCAGAAGGAGGAAGGAAACGTCACACAGGTGTTGCATGCAACACGGAGACCTGCACAACACAAACTCAAGACTTTTCCCCAACAAACAGTGAGGTTGTCAAACTCACCGGTTTGCTGTAACAAAGGATTAAACGTATGGTGTGGAAGGTAATGGTTTCTAGCAAGTAAACAAGTAACATTGGAAGATGTATCAATGGTAAAGATTGGACCGGGGTCCATAGTTCACTAGAGGTGCTCTCCTTGGATAAACAACATGGCATGAAGGGTAAACAAATTACAGTAAGGCAATTGACAAGAACTGAGCAAGGCATAACAATGCAATTACTATTCAGAAAGATCCTATTAGGTTGATTGGGAAATACAACAAGATACATAGACCGCCATCCAACTGCATCTATGACTAGAAGTCCACCTTCAGCTTATCATCCGAACCCCCTTCAGTATTAAGTTGCAAGCAACAGACAACTGCTCTAAGCAAAGTGTGTAAGGTAAACAGTCCACATGTTCCATGAACAAGAGACCGTTGTTTTCTCCCTAGTACAAACAACACATCTACAACCGAAGAGATTTCTGTCACTTCCCTTGGAAACTAGAGGCATGAACCCACTATCGAGCATAAATACCCCCTCTTGGAGTCACTAGCAACTACTTGGCCAAGATAGCTACTAACAACGGAGAGCATGCAAGATCACAAACAACACATACATGATAGAATCATAAAGACAAAACCATTAATCAAACCAACATAATAATCTCAATATCCATCGGATCCCCGCAAACACAACATGCATGATTACAAATAGATTAGATCTTAATCATGAACGGAGCTCACAAGATCTATACATGAAAGCACAAAGGAGGAGATACAACCATCTAGCTACTACATGGACCCATAGTCCAAGGTGGAACTCCTCACGCATCATACCGGAGAGAAGGCCTCCGGGATGATCTCCCCTCCGGCAGGATGCCGGGAAGAACTTCAGATCCCCCGATCTAGGGACGATGGTGGCGGCGGCTACAGACGGTTTCGTGGATTTCTGATCGGGTACCCAGGGTTTCTGCATCGGGGGATTCTTATAGGCGAAGGGGGAGACCGAGGCGGCGGCCAAGGCGACCAAACCCTATCCAAGTGCGGGGTGGGGCCCACCTGCGCCTGGGGTGGGTCTGGCCCCCTGGCTGGCCTCCCGGGCTCTCCTCTGGACTTCTTGTTCCCCACGAAAAGTAATTGACTTTGTCCTTTGTCCCGTCCAATTCCGAGAATATTTCCTTACTAACTTTTCTGAAACCAAAAACAGCAGAAAACAGGCATCTGGCACTGTTGCAACTTGTTAATATGTTAGTACCAGAAAACATATAAAAAGAACCTCAAAGTGTGGACAAGTAAAGCAAAGTAGATACTAAACAGGCATGGAGCATCAAAAGTTATAGATACGTTTCCGACGTATCAAGCCTCTTGTTAAGCTACCTTGTTGATTAATGGATGATCATGGTTTCCTAATCATGGACATTGGATATTATTAATAACAAGGTCATATCATTAGGAGCATGATGTGATGGACACACACACATAGTAAGCATATCATTAGATCAAGTCATTAAGTTCCTTTTGCTACAAGCTTTCAAATACATAGTAACCTAATCCTTCGACCATGAGATCATGTTAATCACCGTCACCAGATGAGTACTTTTATGACATCAAACGCCACTTCCATAACTGGGTGGTCATAAAGGTGGCATTAGGTATTCTGAAAGTATGTGTTGAAGTGATGACTCCTTGATGTGAAGCCTATTGGGAACCCCAAGAGCAAGGTGTGAAGCAGCACAGCAGCAAGCTTTCCCTCAGTAAGAAACCGAGGTTATCGAACCAGTAGGAGGAAGGAAACGTCACACAGGTGTTGCAAGCAACGCGGAGGCCTGCACAACACAAACTCAAGACTTTGCCCCAACTAATCAGTGAGGTTGTCAAGCTCACCGGTTTGTTGTAACAAAGTATTAAACGTATGGTGTGGAAGGTAATGGTTTACAACAAGTAAACAAGTAACAGTGGAAGATGTATCAATGGTAAATATTGGACCGGGGTCCATAGTTCACTAGAGGTGATCTCCTTAGATAAACAACATGGCATGAAGGGTGAACAAATTACAGCGGGGCAATTGACAATAACTGAGCAAGGCATAACAATGCAATACTAGACAGAAAGATCCTATGAGATTCTATTGGGAAATACAACAATATACATAGACCACCATCCAACTGCATCTATGACTAGAATTCCACCTTCAGGTTATCATCTGAACCCCCTCCAGTATTAAGTTGCAAGCAAAAGACAACTGCTTTAAGCAAATTGTGTAAGGTAAACAGTCCACATGTTCCATGAACAAGAGACCGTTGTTTTCTCCCTAGTAGCAACAACACATCTACAACCGAAGAGATTTCTGTCACTTCCCTTGGAAACTAGAGGCATGAACCCACTATCGAGCATAAATACCCCCTCTTGGAGTCATTAGCAACTACTTGGCCAAGATAGATACTCACAACAGAGAGCATGCAAGATCACAAACAACACATACATGATAGAATCATAAAGACAAAACCATTAATCAAACCAACATAATAATCTCAATATCCATCGGATCCCCGCGAACACAACATGCATGATTACAAATAGATTAGATCTTAATCATGAACGGAGCTCACAAGATCTATACATGAAAGCACAAAGGAGGAGATACAACCATCTAGCTACTACATGCACCCATACTCCAAGGTGGAACTAATCACGCATCATACCGGAGAGAAGACCTCCGGGATGATCTCCCCTCCGGCAGGGTGCCGGGAAGAACTTCAGATCCCCCGATCTAGGGACGATGGTGGCAGTGGCTACAGACGGTTTCGTGGATTTCTGATCGTGTACCCAGGGTTTCTGCATCGGGGGATTCTTATAGGCGAAGGGGGAGACTGAGGCGGCGGCCAAAGCGACCAAACCCTAGCCAGGTGCAGGATGGGGCCCACCTGCGCCTAGGGTGGGTCTGGCCCCCCTGGCTGGCCTCCCGGGCTCTCCTCTGGACTTCTTGTTCCCCACGAAAAGTAATTGACTTTGTCCTTTGTCCCGTCCAATTCCGAGAATATTTCTTTACTAACTTTTCTAAAACTAAAAACAGCAGAAAACAGGCATCTGGCACTGTTGCAACTTGTTAATATGTTAGTACCAAAAAACATGTAAAAAGCACCTCAAAGTGTGGACAAGTAAAGCAAAGTAGATACTAAACAAGCATGGAGCATCAAAAATTATAGATACATTTCCGACGTATCAAGCCTCTTGTTAAGCTAGCTTGTTGATTAATGGATGATCATGGTTTCCTAATCATGGACATTGGAAATTATTAATAACAAGGTCATATCATTAGGAGAATGATGTGATGGACACACACCCATAGTAAGCATATCATTAGATCAAGTCATTAAGTTCCTTTTGCTACAAGCTTTCAAATACATAGTAACCTAATCCTTCGACCATGAGATCATGTTAATCACCGTCACCAGATGAGTACTTTTATGACATCAAACGCCACTTCGATAACTGGGTGGTCATAAAGGTGGCATTAGGTATTCTGAAAGTATGTGTTGAAGTGATGACTCCTTGATGTGAAGCCTGTTGGGAACCCCAAGAGCAAGGTGTGAAGCAGCACAGTAGCAAGCTTTCCCTCAGTAAGAAACCAAGGTTATCGAACCAGTAGGAGGAAGGAAACGTCACACAGGTGTTGCAAGCAACGCGGAGGCCTGCACAACACAAACTCAAGACTTTGCCCCAACTAATCAGTGAGGTTGTCAAGCTCACCGGTTTGCTGTAACAAAGTATTAAACGTATGGTGTGGAAGGTAATGGTTTACAGCAAGTAAACAAGTAACAGTGGAAGATGTATTAATGGTAAAGATTGGACCGGGGTCCATAGTTCACTAGAGGTGATCTCCTTATATAAACAACATGGCATGAAGGTGAACAAATTACAGCGGGGCAATTGACAATGACTGAGCAAGGCATAACAATGCAATACTAGACAGAAAGATCCTATGAGATTCTATTGGGCAATACAACAATATACATAGACCACCATCCAACTGCATCTATGACTAGAAGTCCACCTTCAGGTTATCATCCGAACCCCCTCCAGTATTAAGTTGCAAGCAACAGACAACTGCTTTAAGCAAAGTATGTAAGGTAAACAGTCCACATGTTCCATGAACAAGAGACCGTTGTTTTCTCCCTAGTAGAAACAACACATCTACAACCGAAGATATTTCTGTCACTTCCCTTGGAAACTAGAGGCATGAACCCACTATCGAGCATAAATACCCCCTCTTGGAGTCACTAGCAACTACTTGGCCAAGATAGCTACTAACAACGGAGAGCATGCAAGATCACAAACAACACATACATGATAGAATCATAAAGACAAAACCATTAATCAAACCAACATAATAATCTCAATATCCATCGGATCCCCGCAAACACAACATGCATGATTACAAATAGATTAGATCTTAATCATGAACGGAGCTCACAAGATCTATACATGAAAGCACAAAGGAGGAGATACAACCATCTAGCTACTACATGGACCCATAGTCCAAGGTGGAACTACTCACGCATCATACCGGAGAGAAGGCCTCCGGGATGATCTCCCCTCCGGCAGGGTGTCGGGAAGAACTTCAGATCCCCCGATCTAGGGACGATGGTGGCGGCGGCTACAGACGGTTTCGTGGATTTCTGATCGGGTACCCAGGGTTTCTGCATCGGGAGATTCTTATAGGCGAAGGGGGAGACCGAGGCGGCGGCCAGGGCGACCAAACCCTAGCCAGGTGTAGGGTGGGGCCCACCTGCGCCTGAGGTGGGTCTGCCCCCCCTGGCTGGCGTCCCGGGCTCTCCTCTGGACTTCTTGTTCCCCACGAAAAGTAATTGACTTTGTCCTTTGTCCCGTCCAATTCCGAGAATATTTCTTTACTAACTTTCCTGAAACCAAAAACAGCAGAAAACATGCATCTGGAAGTGTTGCAACTTGTTAATATGTTAGTACCAGTAAACATGTAAAAAGCACCTCAAAGTGTGGACAAGTAAAGCAAAGTAGATACTAAACAAGCATGGAGCATAAAAAATTATAGATACATTTCCGACGTATCAAGCCTCTTGTTAAGCTAGCTTGTTGATTAATGGATGATCATGGTTTCCTAGTCATGGACATTGGATATTATTAATAACAAGGTCATATCATTAGGAGAATGATGTGATGGACACACACCCATAGTAAGCATATCATTAGATCAAGTCATTAAGTTCCTTTTGCTACAAGCTTTCAAATACATAGTAACCTAATCCTTCGACCATGAGATCATGTTAATCACCGTCACCAGATGAGTACTTTTATGACATCAAACGCCACTTCCATAACTGGGTGGTCATAAAGGTGGCATTAGGTATTCTAAAAGTATGTGTTGAAGTGATGACTCCTTGATGTGAAGCCTGTTGGGAACCCCAAGAGCAAGGTGTGAAGCAGCACAGCAGCAAGCTTTCCCTCAGTAAGAAACCGAGGTTATCAAACCAGTAGGAGGAAGGAAACGTCACACAGGTGTTGCAAGCAACGCGGAGGCCTGCACAACACAAACTCAAGACTTTGCCCCAACTAATCAGTGAGGTTGTCAAGCTCACCGGTTTGTTGTAACAAAGTATTAAATGTATGGTGTGGAAGGTAATGGTTTACAGCAAGTAAACAAGTAAGAGTGGAAGATGTATCAATGGTAAAGATTGGACCGGGGTCCATAGTTCACTAGAGGTGATCTCCTTAGATAAACAACATGGCATGAAGGGTGAACAAATTACAGCGGGGCAATTGACAATAACTGAGCAAGGCATAACAATGCAATACTAGACAGAAAGATCCTATGAGATTCTATTGGGCAATACAACAATATACATAGACCACCATCCAACTGCATCTATGATATACGAGGCTGGGAGGCGGCCTGGGGGCCCACACCCTGCCTAGGCGTGGGTCCACCCTAGCCCGCGCCTGGGGGGTGTGGTGGCCCTCTGGCACCTCTCCGTCTCCCCTTCTAGCTTCGTGACGCCCACGGTAAAATATTGAATTTGGATTTTGTCCCGTCCAATTCCGAGAATATTGATTTTCTGCCTTTCTAGGACCAAAAACAGAATAAACCATGCAACTGGCACTGTGGCAACTTGTTAATAGGTTAGTTCCAAAAAAGATATAAAAACACCTCAAAGTGTAGACAAAGCAAAGTAGATACTAAACAAGCATCGAGCATAAAAAATTATAGATACGTTTCCGACGTATCAAGCATCCCCAAGCTTAACTCCTGCTCGTCCTCGAGTAGGTAAGTGATAAAAAGAATAATTTTTGAGGTGACATGCACCATCAAAACCAAGATCAAACCATTTGCAAACATTGAAAGTTGGGATCAAAGAACTCTAAACATGTGCATGAAAGATGGAGTTCTAACAATAGGACATAGTAACTATGCATGCAACATGAAAGGCTACAAACAAAGATCATGAATAACATGCATTGAAAAACGTTTGTTTGTTTCACATACAGAAAACATGGCATAGTGGCAATCAGCCTGTCCCTCATAGAGTAGCAAATAGATGCATAGGACACCTTCAAAGTTCACAAGGGTGACTAGAAACAAATAGCACAGGAATAAGTAGTATCACAATATGCATCAATCCATAAGCTTTGGAACACTGCACACAGAATGACAACTATGCTCTCTTAATGGTGCCTAAAGGTAGAAGGTGGAGACTCAAATAATGGTGGAAGAAAGGCCCTTCACAAAGGGAAGCAAGGATTTGAAGTTTCAAAAAGAGCTTCCAAAAATTATGGTACTTATTAGCTTTCAGCCCTCATTGCCCCTATCATAAGCATCTTGAAGTGGTTAAGGTTAAAGTGAACAAAGATGGAGTATATGCTTGACGAAGTATAAGTTGGCAATCTCAAGTCCCTTGAATACGAGGGCCATACCTCATGCTACTCAACTTCATTCACATGTAAGTTCTTGTCATTGTAAGTATTTGCATATCATAGAGAACCGCCAACGGGGGTACCCCTTGCACATGGTACAGGAGCTATCCCATAACTAAAATGACAAGGCAAGCAGACAATCAGCATCTCAGCGATCTTTTTATTTACCATATGCATAGATTTTTATTGAGGATGCTTCATAGATAGCTCATTATGGTAATGCTGCAAGTTTCCACCATGATTAGGCATGGCTTAGGCTAGCGGCCTAGGCGTTTCTCTAACACAAAATACAAACTCCATGGACTTACAAGTTCCCTCTTTATTTCACACCGGTGACATCTATATACAAAATAGCATGATATCAATTCAGTACAAAGTACAAGTGAAATGTTGAAAATGTTCCCCATGACAACACAGTTCTGCTAATTCCAACATATAAGTGCAAGCATATACAACATAGATGACACAATGGTTCAAGTTTATTAGAGGAAAATAATATAAAGTGTGGCATCAAGTTTGTGAGGGATTTAATCACTAAGTTTTCACATAACAAAATAGTTTTTAATTGGAAGATAGCTGAAAACAAGAATATACTTGGAATGGTGTAACACACCATGCATAGGAGTTTATAGTGGACACTTTGGAAAAACTTGGTTTCTTGGAAGCTGGAAGCATGAGTAGAGCTTACTCATACAAGTGGAGGCTAGCAAAAGACTGGGAGCAACCAACTAAGAGAGCAATAATGGCCATGATCATGTAGTGCAACAAAACATTACTAATCAAAGCATAGAGTGGTACTACAAGTCGAGGACTAAATTATCATAGAGGTTAATGTGACTTGTCATAGTCATAACATGGTCTAAGCATGTGCCAAGTCAACCCAAGCAAAGCATCAAAGGAGAATACCGCAATACTATGCTTTTGCATGCTAAAACAACGCATAATTTCTTCAAGGCACACTAAGAAATCCCAATTGTTTGGAACAAGATATGCTACAGCAATAATCACTAAGCATAAGGTCAAAACAATACCTAGCATGTCATGCTAAAGTCTACACAGTCAATGCAAGCTCCTCTTGCACTTATCAAGCAGGAACTTCTTACTCCTTTCCAACACCAAGCAACTTATTTGCAAACAACACATCGAGAACGGGGGCCAAACTACTTTATTCAAGAAAACTAAACAACCTAAGCAAAGCAAACGAAAACTAAGATGCTCCAAGAACAACACAACTATGCATGAAACAATAAAAACGAAGTGTCTAGACAGACCTGAGCTTTTTATTGATGAAAGAAGGGGATGCCTTAGGCATCCCCAAGCTTTGACGCTTGTACCTCTTGAATATTTCTTGGGGTGACACCGGGGTGGCATCCCCAAGCTTGATCTTTTGTCCATTCTTCATCTCATTACATCATTCTCTCTTTACACCTGAAATTTTTCCTTCATGTAAAACTTCACACAATCTTCATTAGCAACATTAGTGTATTCAAAAGATAATAGACCTTTAGGTAAAGCTTTGGAACAGCAAGACTTTTCACTAAAAACACAAGCTACTATAGCAAATCCTTCAAAAATCTCAATTCCCCAAAAGATAAATCAAAAAGGAATCAATAAGAAGCAAATGCAAATAATGGCAGAAATCTGTCAAAATAGACCAGCAGGTAGAAACCGATTTTTTTGAAAATATTTTGTTGCTCAAATAAAAAAGTGTTGAACTAACAAAAGTTAGCTAACATACTAGGGGATTTATTCATAAATGTTCAGCTCAATCCGAGTTACATAGACTCCTCACAAATTTTTATGGTGGAGGACAGAAATCTGTTTCGGGACAGCAACTCCCCAAATCTTACTTCCTAGAGGTCATTCTTGGCACAAAAATCAAACAAAAAGGATAAGGAGAGGTCATTACTGAAGTAATAACTTCCAAGACTCAAGGAAACTCCTGGGTTATCTCCCAACAAGTACTTTTCTTTAACGCCTTTAAGTTAGGCACAAGAAGCAAGAAGAATCAAGTATTTTCAAATGAAGAAGCATTAACACCAAACCTTGCTTTCAAAGGAGGAGCAAAAATAAACTTCTCTCTCCTCATAGGGAAGTGTTCAATACCTTTCTTGAATGGAAAATGATATTTAATAGTGCCTTCTTTCATGTCAATGATGGCACCAACAGTTCTAAGAAAAGGTCTTCCCAAAGTAATAGGACAAGAAGCATTATATTCAACATCCAAAACATAGAAATCAACAGGGACATAAGCATTGTTAACCATAATGAGAACATCATTAATACTCCCCATGAGTTTCTTCTTAGCATTATCATGAAGTGGGACATCCAAATAACAATCTTCCAAAGGTGGCAAATCAAGCATTTCATAAATCTTCCTAGGCATAATAGAGACACTAGAACCAAGATCACATGAAGCTTTGAGATCAAAGTCATTCACTTGCACATTAATAATGGGTTCCCAACTATCTTCTACTTTCCTAGGAATAGAAGATTTGTGTTTTAGCTTCTCTTCCTTAATCTTAACAAGAGCATCTGTAATATGTTTTGCAACATGCATATCACTAGCATCAGGACTTCTAGCAAGATTTTGTAGGAACATAATCACTTCATAAACATTGCAACCATTAATATAAAAATCAAACTTAGCATCACTAGTAGTAGGCTCAATAGACTTAGGCATAGTAGGAGGAGGAACAGGGACTACCTGTGGTTTAGTGGTGATGGTGCACACACTATTGCTTCTATCAATTCTTCCCTTTCCCACTTAGCATGAAGTTGAGCTAATAGTCTAACATTCTCATCAATAGTAACTTGTATGGCATGAGCAGTAGCAAAGGTATTTTCCATGGTTTCAGGTTTAGCAACCCTTTTAGTAATCAAGGAGGACTGAGCTTCAGACAAAGAGGATATATTTTTCTCAACATTTAAAAGCTTTTCCTATATAGCCTTATTGAAAGTGGTTTGTTTGCTAATAAAGTATTTGAGCACGACTTCAAGTTCAGAGGGGGCACTTCTAGCATTGTTGTAAGAGCTTCCATAGGAATTGCCATTATTAGGATGATAAGGCCTATAATTGTTCTTACCACCAAAATTATTCCTATAGGCATTGTTGTTGAAATTGTTGTTTCTAATGAAGTTCACATCAACTTGCACTTCTTGAGCAACCAAAGAGGCTAAGGGAACACTATTAGGATCTAGAGGAGCTTTCCCATTAACAAGCATAGCCATAATAACATCAATCTTATCACTCAAAGAGGAAGTTTCCTCAATAGAATTTACCTTCTTACCATGTGGAGCTCTCTCAGTGTGACATTCAGAGTAGTTAACCATCATATTATCAAGGAGTCGAGTTGCAGCACCCAAAGTGATGCTCATAAAAGTACCTCCACCAGCTGAATCCGACAGGTTTCTTGAGGAGAAGTTCAAACCTGCATAAAAAGTCTGGATAATCATCCAAGCAGTGAGTCCATGAGTGGGACAATTCTTAACCAAAGATTTCATTCTTTCCCAAGCATGATCAACATGTTTATTATCAAGTTGTTTAAATTTCATAATGTCATTTCTCATAGATATAATCTTAGCAGGAGGGTAGTACTTTCCAATAAAAGCATCTTTGCATTTAGTCCAAGAATCAATACTATTTTAGGCAAAGATAGCAACCATTCTTTAGCCATTCCTCTCAAGGAGAAACTAAAAAGCTTGAGCTTAATAATATCTCCATCCACATCCTTATACTTTTGCATCTCTTAGAGTTCAACAAAGTTATTGAGATGGGCAGCAGCATCATCAGAACTAGCACCAGAAAATTGCTCTCTCATTACAAGATTCAACAAAGCAGGCTTAATTTCATAAAAGGTAGCATCAGGAGAAGGTGGAGCAATAGGAGTGCTAAGTAAATCATTGTTGTTGGTGCTAGTGAAGTCACACAACTTGGTGTTCTCAGCAGAGTTCATTTTGGCAAAGGTGGGCAAGCCAAAAACAGCAGCAGCAGCTAGAGCAGGAACTATTTTTTTGTGTTTTGGTATAAAGCAAGCAAACCAAACTAGACTAATTTTTTGGGGTTTTTTGAAAATAGGCAAAAAAACCAAGCAAAAGAAACAAAGCAAACTAAAAACAAAGTAAAGAGAAAGGAAGTGAAGGACTCCCCTAGTGAAGACGTCCTTAGCCTCCCCGACAACGGTGCCAGAAAGCTTTAATGACTCCTTGATGTGAAGCCTGTTGGGAACCCCAAGAGCAAGGTGTGAAGAAGCACAACAGCAAGCTTTCACTTAGTAAGAAACCGAGGTATCAAACCAGTAGGAGGAAGGAAATGTCACACAGGTGTTGCAAGCAACGCAGAGACCTGCATAGCACAAACTCAAGACTTTGCCCCAACTAATCAGTGAGGTTGTCAAGCTCACCGGTTTGCTGTAACAAAGGATTAAACGTATGGTGTGGAAGGTAATGGTTTGCAACAAGTAAACAAGTAACAGTGGAAGATGTATCAATGGTAAATATTGGACCGGGGTCCATAGTTCACTAGAGGTGCTCTCCTTAGATAAACAACATGTCATGAAGGGTGAACAAATTACAGCGGGGCAATTGACAGGAACTGAGCAAGGCATAACAATGCAATACTAGACAGAAAGATCCTATGCGATTCGATTGGGCAATACAACAATATACATAGACCGCCATCCAACTGCATCTATGACTAGAATTCTACCTTCAAGTTACCATCCGAACCCCCTCCAGTATTAAGTTGCAAGAAACAGACAATTTCTTTAAACAAAGTGTGTAAGGTAAACAATCCACTTGTTCCATGAACAAGAGACCATTGTTTTCTCCCTAGTAGCAACAACACATCTTTTGTCACTTCCCTTGGAAACTAGAGGCATAAACCCACTATCGGGCATAAATACCCCCTCTTGGAGTCACTAGCAACTACTCGACCAAGATAGCTACTAACAACAGAGAGCATGCAAGATCACAAACAACACAGACATGATAGAATCAAATAGACAAAACCATTAATCAATCTAACATAGTAATATCAATATCCATCGGATCCCCGCAAACACAACATGCATGATTATAAATAGATTAGATCTTGATCATGAACGAAGCTCACAAGATCTATACATGCACGCACAAAGGAGGGATACAACCATCTAGCTACTACATGGACCCATAGTCCAAGGTGGAACTACTCACGCATCATATCGGAGAGAAGACCTCCGGGATGATTTCCCCTCCGGCAGGGTGTCGGGAAGAACTTCAGATCTCCCCCCGATCTAGGGACATGGTGGCGGCGGTTGCAGAAGGTATCATGGAGTTTTGATTGGGTACTTAGGGTTTCTGCATCGGGGGCTTCTTATAGGCGAAGAGCCAAGGCTGGGAGGCGGCCAGGGGGCCCACACCCTGCCCAGGCGTGGGTCCACCCTAGCCCGCTCCTAGGGGGTGTGGTGGCCCTCTGGCACCTCTCCGTCACCCCTTCTGACTTCGTGATGCCCACGGTAAAATATTGACTTTGGCTTTTGTCCCGTCTATTCCGAGAATATTGATTTTCTGCCTTTCTGGAACCAAAAACAGAAGAAAACAGACAACTGACACTGTGGCAACTTGTTAATAGGTTAGTTCCAGAAAAGATATAAAAACACCTCAAAGTGTAGACAAAGCAAAGCAAAGTAGATACTGTAGGGAGGTTGAAGTAGGTATAGAGATACCGACGATCGAACCTCAAATAAGTAAAGTATGACGCGACAAAGGGAATCGGTATCGTATGTAAATGAGGTTCATTCGATCATGAAGTCATTGTTGAAATATGTGGGAGTCATATGGATTTCCAGATCCCTCTATTGGTTATTGACCGGAGAGGTGTCTCGATCATGTCTGCATAGTTCGCGAACTGTAGGAAGACACACTTAAGGAATCAATGTTATTTAAGTAGATATGGAATATGAGTTGGAGACCGAATGTTTTTCGGAGTCTCGGATTGGATCCAGGACATCACGAGGACATACGGAATGGTCCGGAGAATAAGATTCATATAAGGAAATTGGTTTTCCAGGGTTCGGGAAAAGTTTCGGTGTTTTGACCGAATACTTCTAGAATGTTCTAGAGGGACCACCAGTGGTTCCACCACCCCGGGAGGGGGGTTACCTGGGCTGTGGCATGCCCTAGGGGACAGACTAGGGCTGGAATTCGAGCCGAGCCGAGCCAACTCGGCTCGACTCGCTAAAGCTCGTTCAACTAACGAGTTAGCTCGACTCGACTCGTTTACAGAACGAGCTTATATTTGAAACTCGGCTCGACTCGGTAAACTCACGAGTAGCTCGCGAGCAGCTCGTTTAGATTGTTATAAGTTATGAATATGAGCACATATAAGAAAAACTAGTAATTATTCTACCAATTTGAAACTAGAACAACAATAGTACTTTCATAATAACACGAAAGAAGATCAATAAAAAATATAGTAGCTCTACACCATTATAGGTTCAAGGAACATTCATAGTATGACACTTATCTATGAAAATTTTCAAACTCTATATTTGAACAAGTTTAACGAGCTAAATGAGTAGCTCGCGAGTAGCTCATTTAGCTTGGGTGAACAAACAAGCTCAAATCAAAAACTTGGCTCGAATCGTTAGACACCGAGTTCGAGCCGAGTCGAGTTGTGTCACGAGTTACTCATTTAGCTCGCGAGTTTCGAGTTATAATTCCAGCCCTAGGCCAGACGCAGCAAACCCTAAAGGGACAATTTGGCCAAGACTATTAAAAGGGTCAAACCCTAGTTTGAATAGTCAAATCCTAGTTTGAAAAGTCAAACTCTAGTTTTTGTTAAGAAGGAAGACTTGGTGGAAAAGGTTTCAAGCTCTTCCCTTGGTGGCCGAGTTGGGGGGACACTGCCTGGTCTGGGAACCATTGGCCGGCCGCCCCCCACCTATACAATGAGGGGTGGGGCGCACCCCCCACACCCTTGTCCATTGGCGCCTAACCCTAACCGCCCCTCTCTTCTCTCTCATCCACCGTCCTTCTCCGGCTTAGGCGAAGCCCTGTAGAAATCTCTCCTCTTCCACCACCACCACCACCACCACACCTTCGTGTTGTCGGGATTACGAGGGGATCTACTACCTCCGCTGCCTGCTGGAACAAGGGAGAGGAAGGTCTAAATTGACTCCGTACGTGTGATCGACTGCGGAAGCGCTGCCTGAACGCAGCACCGGAAGGATCGTCTACACCATCTTGAGATCGGCAAGTGATCGACTACAACAACCATGAGAATCCGATCTCGTTAAACGCTTTGGATCTACAAGAGTTAGTACTCTATAATCTCGTTGCACCGATCTCGTATATTAGATCTTAGCTTATCCATAGATTATATCTTATTTTGTGTGTTCATGTGATAGAAATTTTTTGTTTTCCATGCAATGAACCCTATATGGATTTGGGTTTGTCTTGAGTTTCTAGCCCCCCCCTTGATTTTCTTCCCTAAATTCGAAAATTGCACCAAAAATATCCCAATTCGTATTTTGGATCGATCTGGAATTTGAGGGAATTTTGGAAGGTTTTGACCATGATCCGCTAAAAACTTGCTGATATACCCCCTCTACATTTCCATAGACTAATTCCATGATTTGCCCCATTAATTTGAGGTTTGGTTTCCAGTTTTTCTGCCCAAAATCGCGTCACAGACGAGTTCTTGACATCTTGGAAACTACCGACCAGAGTCTCCGGACCTGTAACCCTAGATTATTCTCCCCTTGCCTCACAGATTTTAGCTTCGCACCATTTTAAGCATAAATTTTGCATACGAATTCGGATTTTGGTGTTCTTTAGCTCATTTCGAACAAGAGAAGGAGCTCTACAACAAAATCACTTGTAAATGCTATCTTCTTCAACCAAATTCAATGAGGTAGAACAGAACCAACAATAAGGGTCAATATCAACACTAAAAGGTTTAAACCATCATGCATATTTTCCCCACTTGCATTCCTTTAAAAGCCACACTATCTTTGGGACCTACATATACTATTGATACTAGTTACTCCTATGATTGCTTAGGCTTTGCATATTTATACCTTGTAGTATTCTGAGCAAAATTTGTATGCGCCATCTCATATAGTTAGCTTGTATAGTTATTGGCACAAGAAAGAGAAAAACATATACAAGTGCCATATAGAATAGGAAGCGCAAGCTCGATGAACATCTTGTAGATGATACTTATTGTGCAAATCTTGTAGAACTCTAATTGTGTGCAATCGAACTAGTGTCTGTCCTTGTACTTGTGTGGCATGAGTTTATAGTCTTCGCTATGTCCTCATTTTGTTCTTAGATTTCTTTTTACATTGCACAAGTCCCATTTATCCCATCATGTGTGTTCTCTTGAACATAACTCCTATCTTATGAGGTTGAATTGTTTATGCTTCGTGATCATTGTGGTTGTTTACTTGCCTTTACAAATCCCGGTTTCCAGCTATTCCAATTTGCATGCCACTTTCCATACCCAAACTCCTCATAATCCTTGTGTATTTGCTATTTCTTGTGTTTTTTTATATAATTCCACTTGTCCTTTGCATTTGGTTTGCCCTCGATCCATATCATTGATCAAATACTATCTACAAGTGATGCGGTTGTTGCATGGAAAACAAAAAACTCCTTTGGAACAGTTGAACAAACCCAACAAGATACAATCTACAAGATGCTAGTCAAGAGTTAGATCCGATCTACTTACTCTCGAAGTCGCACGAGTGTTTAATGATCTAGAGATCATAGATGATATAGTCGTACATGACATCAGATCAATTTGATGAAGTCTTGTGACCAGCAACACCTCTACGGTATCAACACGTCCGTCTTGGTGCCATCTCCACCTACTTTATCCCGCAAGCGAGAGAAAAGAGCTCCACGAGATTCCGCCAGCACAATGATGTTGCTTGTTTATGGTGGAGAGAGAACGACAGATGACATGGGTATGCCCTATGGGTGCCTAATGTTGGCCTATCGGGCCTGGACCAGCAGAAGCCCATGAGATGATGTACCCCTAATGGTGAAGCCCAGGATGATTTTGTGTGGCTCAAGCCCAAGAAGGAAGAGACTCCTTGAAGAACACAACTAGCATTAGATAGAAACTCAAAGGGGAAAACCCTAACTTGTAACCGAATTGACCTACCACCGGGACTTGGCCTACCTATATAAAGGCCAGGAGGGCACGACGAGGAGGACAATCCACAACCCTAGAATACACACCGCCAGATCTCATTTGCGCACCCCCTGTCAAGAGCAGACAAGAAGGATTAAGGTTTACCTCGGGGGCCTGAACCTAGGTAAATCTCGTGTCATGTGTTGCTTGTTTGCTAGCCGTTCCGCGATCTCCAGTGTCTCCTTCTTCTCCAAAACCCAAGCCTATAACAATGGGCATTGACGAGTCGAACCCTCGTCAATTGGCGCCATCTGTGGCTTCCGCGATCTAAGCGGAAAGCCTAAATCTTGCACTTGACATGCGCATGTTCCTATAATTTTTATGAATCGAGCAAAAGCCTCATCCTTTGATCTGATCACCTTGAGCCACATATATCTACTGAAGTCATCAACAACAAGCAGAAAATAATGGTTACCTCTTGTAGTAGTTGGCTTCATCGGGCCAAAGAGGCCAGTATGGACAGGCTCCATTCCTTGCGATGTGCATAAGATGTTCTACTGTAGGAAATTTATACGGTGTTACTTCCCAAATACACATCTGTTGTAGAACTCATCGATGTGGTTCAGAACTGGCATGTCGCACACAATCCTATTCCGAGACAGGCCACACAGTGCTCGGAAATGCAGGTGCCCGTACCGTGCATGCCACAACCATGCTAGATCGTCAAGGTGCTCTATCAGGCAGGTCGACGCGGCGAGGTTCAGAACCAGCTTGTACAACCGATTCCTTGTTCTCTGCACGCGTGCCAACATGTTCCACTGTTGATCGAGGATGCATAGGTGGCCACCCTCAATTATCATCTTTTATCCATTGTCGTTGAGCTGGCCAAATGGCAAAATGTTGGTAAATAGCCTAGGGATGAACAAGACATCGAACAACACACACTGATGGCATGATGTGTAGGTGAACAAGTTCGTCCCCATGCCCTCCACGTTCATGACCAATCCGTCCCCTAATCACATAGTGCATTGCACTGTATCATCGAGCATGGTGAAGACATCTTATGTCCCCGTCATGTGGCTAATTTCCCCCATGTCCAGATACCACGCATCGTCGTCTGTGGTGACGGGTATCACATGATCTTAATTGAAAAAGACATCTTGGGGAGCAATGGCATCTCTATTCATCCCCTCAAGGGTTTGAGCCATTCATAGCCCTAGCATGACGTCGGTGATGGGATGCACATCAACCACGGCGAGGAGGAGGTTGGATCCATCCTCGTACATGACCACAATCTTCACTTGTGCGCCCTACTTCTCTTCATCATGATTCATCTTTTGGCACTCTGCCACCTAGTGTCTGGGCTTGCCACAGTAGCGGCAGTTTCCCTTGCGACGCTCGGCGCTCACTCCGCTGATGGCGGCTCAGATCACTGTAGAGCTTCGTTGGGAAACCCCAAGAGAAAGGTATGATGAGCACAACAACAAGTCTTCCCTAAGAAAGAAACCAAGGTTATCGAACCAGTAGGAGGAAGGAAACGACTCAAAGGTGTTGCTAGCAACTTGGAAACCTGCACAACATAAACTCAAGACTTTGCCCCAACGAACAATGAGGTTTTCAATCTCACCGGTTTGCTGAAAACAAAGGACTAAACGTATGGTGTGGAAGGCAATGGTGGCTTGCAGAAAGTAAACAATAATAGTGTAAGATGTGTCAATGGTAAAGATTGGACCGGGGTCCACAGTTCACTAGAGGTGTTCTCCTTAAGATAAACAACATAACATGCTGGGTAAACAAATTACAGTGGGGCAATTGACAGGACAGAGCAAGGCATAACAATGCAATACTAGACATTCATGATCCTATGAGATTTGATTGGGCATTACAACAATATACATAGACCTCCATCCAACTACATCTATGACTAGTAATCCACCTTTAGGTTATCATTCGACCCCCCTCCAGTATTAAGTTGCAAGCAACGGATAACTGCTTTAAGCAATGTGTGTAAAGTAAACAATACAATTGTTCCATGAACAAAAGATTGTTGTTTTCTCCCTAGTAGCAACGACACATCTACAACCTTAGAGATTTCTGTCACTTCCCCAGATTCAATAGAGGCATGAACCCACTATCGAGCATAAATACCCCCTCTTAGAGTCACTAGCATCTACTTGGCCAAGATAGCTACTAGAAACGGAGAGCATGCAAGATCTCAAACAACACATACATAATAGAATCAATAAGATAAAACCATTAATCAATCTGACATAGTAATCTCAATATCCATCGGATCCCCGCAAACACAACATGCATGATTACAAATAGATGATCTTGATCATGAACGGAGCTCACACGATCTAAACATGGTAGCACAAAGGAGGATAAACAACCATCTAGCTACTACATGGACCCATAGTCCAAGGTGGAACTACTCATGCATCATACCGGAGGCTAGCATGGTGATGAAGAAGGCCTCCGGGATGATCTCTCCCCTCCAGCAGGGTGCCAGGAAGAGATCTAGATCCCCCCGATCTAGGGACGATGGTGGCGGCGGCTATGGACTTTTCGTGGAGATCTGATCGGGTACTTAGGGTTTAGGTATCAGGGGTTTCTTATAGGCGAAGGGGGAGACCGAGGGGGTGCCCGAGGCGGCCGCACCCCCCAGGTGCGGGCCAGGCCTGGCCGTGCGGACAGGGGGTGTGGGCCCCTCGAGGCCCTCCCCCGTCTTGTCTTCTGGCTCCGTGTTCCCCTCGGTGAAATATTGACTTTGGCTTTTGTCCCGCCCAATTTAGAGAATATTCATTTTCTGGCTTTTCTAGAACCAAAAACAACAGAAACTGACACTGTGGCATCTTGTTAATAGGTTATTCCCAGAAAACATATAAAAATACCTCAAAGTGTAGACAAAGCAAAGCAAAGTGGATACTAAACAAGCATGGAACATCAAAATTATAGATACGTTTACGACGTATCATCCGCCGGTCTAGGCGAGTTTGTCGCCGCCCTGTCGCTTGTTCTTGGGCGTCCTTGCCGCCAATGTTGCCGCCATGCTATCGAGAGAGCATGGCCCATTACTCTTCAGTAAGGAGAAAGCGACCATCGGTATCCTCCAACACACTGTGCCCTTAAGATGTGGCAAGCCGCCCGCTCAGCTCCTTAATCGATATATCCTTTAGGTCAAGAAGAGTTTCAATAGAGCATGCCATCTAACCATACCTTGGTGGTACAATGCATATAGACTTCTGGACGACGTCGATCTCGGTGGTGGTATCTCCCAACAATTTCAGCTTGCTGAGGAGGCTGGAGATCCACATCGTGAAACCCTCGAGCACTTCGCTAGTCTTGAACACCAGGTGACGAGGTTCGATCTCGTCAATGCCCATTGTTATGGACTTGGGTTTTGGAGAAGATGGGTATGCTGGAGATCGTGGAACGGTTAACAGACAAGCAACGCGGAGACACGAGGTTTACCAAGGTTCAGGCCCCCGGAGGGAAAACCCTACTCCTGCTTGTCTGCTCTTGATTACGTGAAACCGAAGGTTATAGGGGCGCAAATGCAATCTGGCATGAGGTGCGTACGAGGTGAGTTGAAGGTATCTAGATCTAGATCTAGATCTGTTGTGGTCTAGTCTATTGTATCGTAACGTTCCCTCCTCGTTGGACCCTCCTAGCCTTTATATATGTGGAGGCTAGGTCTTAGGTACCGATACGAGTAGGTTACAAGTTGTATTCAAACTCTAGTCTTGAGGTTTCCTCGTTTTGTGCGCTTGGGAGTCCGTGTCCATATGGGCTTCATGGTAGCCGAACGTCGTAGGCGTCATGGACCCTGGCAGGTCGTCGAGTGGGCCTTCCGTCAGGCTGGACCAGGTAGGCTAACATCGGGTACCCATAGGGCATATCCATGTCAGTAGCCCCCAAGTGTCCATACAAAACATAGATTCGAGTGGAGACTTAGTTGTCTTGAACCTTACATTCACATGTTGGAGTCGAAAGTTATGTCGAGTGCGAAGCACTTCACCAGAAAGTTCATCGGGTCAGCTGACTTTGTTCAGTTGTTGTAGAGGAGTCATCATTATGGACGTAGTCAACACAATGGATTATAGGGTGCGCGACCAGCGCTCCCTATGGGAGTATCCCCCGAGTGTCTGTTCGAGTCGTAGACTCGAGCGGAGACTTGTAGTCGTCGATTGCGGGATACATCGATCTGGAAGTTCTTCGGATAACCTTGTAGATGCCCTGAATGCCTTCATTTTTTTGAATGTGCGACAAGCGCTTCCTATGGTAGTAGCCCCCGAGTCCTCAGTGAAATCGTTGATTCGAGCGAGGAATCGAAGCGTGCCACTCGAAGATCTCGTATGTGCGCGGCCAGCGCTCCAGTTTGGAGTAGCCCCCGAGTGTCTGGCGGAGTCGTAGACTCGGGCAGAGACTCGAGTCTTGTATCATGCAATTGTAGTCAACAATCTCGTGGGCGTACCGCTGACCCGAAAGTACATCGGGTGCGCGACCAGCGCTCCTGATAGGAGTAGCCCCCGAGTGTCTAGTAGAGTCGCAGACTTGAGTGGAGACTCATGCGAGGTGAAACTACTGACCCGGAAGTACATCGAGTTAGCATCTCACGCATAAGGATCCAAGAGTCGATGTAGCAGAGTCGCACAGCGTTTAGCCGGAAGGACTTGATGTTCCGAATGAATTCGACGCCATTGCTTCTGTCGGGTGCGCGACCTTCGTTGCGTATTTGTAGCATCAAGCGATGCAACCATCCGAGGAGGGACTCGACTCGGGTGTTGAGCTTATGGCGTAGCCAGTTGTTTTTTCGACTCCAATTGAAGGACCCGATAGAATAGCTCGAGGCAGTCGACGATCTTGTAGGCTGCAGAAAATATAAAAAATTTGAAGTACTTTGTATCTTGTAAAGAATATTTGCCTTTCGGCCTGTATAGTAAAATTCTGGTCCCAATCGAGTCGACACTTTTGCACTGCATGCTAGGCCTTTTCGTTAGCTTGATTACCCTTAGTCTCAGTACCTTGCCTAGGCACTCGGAGTTCAAGGATTCGATGATCAGGCAGAATCAGCTACTCGGGCTGTCGTGTTCGAGGTGCTCGAGTGCGTGGAGCCGATGACACATTGGGTTACTCGAAGAGGGTGCAACCCTCGAGTGTTTCGAGTGCGAGTTAAAAAGGAAATCAGCTCTAAGTATACGGAGACTTAGCTTTGTTGGTTGTCGTGGCGAAGTTGATGCGGTAGCGGGTCACGCGGCAGACGTAGTCGACGCAGCGGACCGCAATCATAGCAGTGACGGGTTCCTGAGAACGATGGCGGTAGCGAGTTCTGCATCCGAAGATTGTCGCAATCGAAGACCACACTGGGTCGTATCATCTAAACAATGTAGTGGGTCACCGTAGCCAGAGGCCACATAGTTCATCGAAGACGAAGACCGCAGCGGGTAGCTAGAGCCGAAGGCCGTGGCTGGTCGTCGAAGCGGAGGGAGCCCCCGGGTCGTTGGAGCCAAAAATCGGGTCGCCACAGTCGAAGACCGCAACGGGTCACCTTAGCCAAAGATTGTGGAAGGTCACTCGGCGGCGCAGCCCCCGAGCGTACCGCGTGGTCGATGGAGACGACGCAAAGGACGTGCCGACGTAGCCCCGAGTGTAGATTTAACGCGGTCGGACGGAGTTGTTACAATGGAATCGTTGGTTTTTTGTTTGGAGGGAGTCGATATGGCGGCAAGTGTCACAGACCAGAAGCGCTCGGACTTCAGGTCGGCTTGAGGTAAATAGAAATGACGAGTTGACTGTTCACCCGGACATTGACGTGTAGCAATCGCACGCTGCATCATAATTCTCCCCGATGCATGTAGGGCATACCTTCACGAATTTTCTTTGATCCAAAAATCATGTCCTATCGATGGCCTGATCAATCTTACTCCGTCCGTGACGGATATGCACACACGAGGACGTGAGATCTTTTTTCTTTTTTCTTTTTGGCTCGAGGTGAAGACGTGTAGGTATGTTGTACGGAGCTTTTGCTCTTTCCGTAATCCTTGATCTTGACGGCTAGGACCTCACACGGGCCCTTTCCTTTTGTCATGAATTATTACGAGATCTGATCGGACATGGTGCTGCCGCACAATTGCAGAGTTCGCGGAACTCGGCCATGACGAAGATGAAGTTTGACCGTATCAGCTTGGATGAAACGCGAGATGTAATCTGGCCGTCATTGATTGTGAGGGCTCTCGTCCGGATGATGATGCGTGGGAGCCGCAGTAGATCTGTTTTCCGGAAACTATATTGCTGAATCGTAGATCGTTCTTGGTGGAACCATCACGACTGTAACATCAGCATCCCCGCTTCCCACGGACGACGCCAATTGACGAAGTTCGATCTCGTCAATTCTCATTGTTATGCACTTGGATTTTGGAGAAGACAGGGATGCTGGAAGTCGCGGAAC
Source organism: Avena sativa (assembly GCA_916181665.1). Taxonomy (NCBI): domain Eukaryota; kingdom Viridiplantae; phylum Streptophyta; class Magnoliopsida; order Poales; family Poaceae; genus Avena; species Avena sativa. The sequence continues at coordinate 309,432,808 of OV702284.1, read as the reverse complement.
GGTTAACAGACAAGCAACACAGGGACACGGAGTTTACCCAGGTTCAGGCCCTCCGGAGGGAAAACCTTACTCCTGCTTGTCTGCTCTTGATTACGGCAGAACCGAAGGTTACAGGGAGGCGCAGATACAATCTGACGTGAGGTGCGTATGAGTTGAGTTGAAGGTATCTAGATCTGTAGATCTGTTGTGGTCTAGTATATTGTATCGTACCGTGTCCTCCTCGTTGGACCCTCCTAACCTTTATATATGGGGAGACTAGGTCTCATGTACCGATACGAGTAGGTTACAAGTTGTATTCAAACTCTAGTCTTGAGGTTTTCTTGTCTTGTGTGCTCGAGAGTCCGTGTCCATATGAGCTTCATAGCAGCCGAAACGTCGTAGGCGTCATGGACCATGGCAGGTCGTCGAGTGGGCCTTCCGTCGGGATGGACTAGGTAGGCTAACATCGGGTACCCGTAGGGCATATCCATGTCACCATGTTTCCTAAATCCTTGCGGAGTTTCTGACGACGTGGCTCGCGGACGCGCTCGATGCCAATGCACATCGTTTTGATTGTGTCCCGGTCTTCTTTCATGTTGTCCTTGCTGGCGTGGGATGGCACTATCTTGGCGGCATGGAGCGCAATGTTGCGTCCAATGCCTACCTTTACCGCTGCTCCGCTGCGCCTTCGGTGTCAGCGGCCTCCTAGAGACCGACGCTCTGGAGTGACAACCTCATGAGGACCGCCAACTCCGTGTAATTGGTCTAGTTGAGAGTAGGAAATGTGACGGCATTTTCCCATGTCGCCCTCTCTCACGATCTCCCACACCACGATCTCCCCACCGCCGCCTCTACTTACGCTACTTCATCCACGGCTCCGCGAGCGCGCGCAATGCAGGGTTATCGACCCCTCATGTGACTTGGATGTGTCCACTGCCGGCGGATTCTCGTGGAGGAGTCCTAACCATAGTGTATCAGGCTCTGATACCAAATATTGTTGTGGATTCTGCAAATCGGTGGCTAATCAACGGTTGAACAATGCAATTGAACACGAGTGTTTGCGCCGTGTGCAAAATATGCAGCTTTTCTGTTTCTGTTCTCCTTTTATTTATCATCGACAGAATGTCTAACCGACGACCGAAAAACCAACCACCTCAAGCTCCTACCGAACGTGCCATCACACGATCGGCTCAACGTGTAAGGTGATCTAACAAACCGCTAAGGAAACATTCTAACTCCTAACTACTCTTGCGGATCACAGGCGATCATCACACGTGTTATTCTGAGCTAAATATAGTTAACTAACAGAGTGTCGACAACGGCTATAAATGTTATAGTAAACTGAAACTGTAAAAGAACTGTAATTGCAACTATCTTATTATGATTTGCTAACTGATACCATCACCTCACTTCTTCGTCGACGTCTCCTCATGTATGCTTTGGTCCCGTCATCCACTCGTCTACCTAGGTGTATATGAGCTGGCGATGCGTTGGCTTGTGCCTCCCCGGAGTTAGAGTTGGTCGTGAAGTTTTCTTCTTCGACTGTGAAGCGACTTAGAAGCTCGGTGTATTGCTTCCTCGTCTTTCATGGCTAGAGATGATGCAAGGCGAGTCTTTGTCATTCGGTCGATTTAGGTTGTGTGAAAAACAGTGGGGCGTCAGGTTTGTATCGGGTTGCATTTGGTGTTGTACCGGCCATCTTAGCCTCTTCCTTTATGAAAAGTTAATACACCTCTTGAAGGTGTATTCAAAAAAATCAATGTCTTCTGCCAGTTTTGGACCCCTGGTTTGGCTCTTGTATCAGTACAATATTAAAAAAAAAGCAAAGTGACTTCGAAGTCTAGGAAAGGCAGCGATATCACACGGGACGCACCAGCCGTGGGTGCCCAGCGCCATCTGGTGGATACGGAGAGGCCGTCAGCTTTGCACCCGGACCCGGTGCCAGAAAGGAACCGGCAAGATTTCGTCGAGATTTTGCACGGCTCGTCTACGGCCGGCCGCGCAGCGCTGCAGCGGCAGCGAGCGGGCAGTGTGTATCAGTGGGAGTAGTAGTAGCCCTGATTCTGCAGTGCAGAGGCGCGCAGCAGATTCTGCAGCGCGCACGCCGCATCTTGACTGGATGACCTATCCTCTGTGCCTATCCACCTTAAATTATGCAGTAGCCACCCAGAGCGCCTAAACAAGCCGCCGATTTTGCTTCGCTCACACGTACTGTACGTACGGGTACGTGCAGACGTGTTCCCGGTACACAAGCCCTGCCTCTTTTGTCGCAACTTTCAGAGTTGAGATTTTTTTGGCCTCCCGAGCTCCAGTTGCTATTTAAAAAAAAAATCATATATGTGATTCTAAAAAATATCTGGATGTAGCTCATGGTTTATGCCACAAACGTGTAAAATATCAATTTTAAATACTTTCTATTCCAAGCTGTACAAAAATGATAAGAGTGTAGATCTCTACAATATGTTTCCGAATCACCAAAATTTATTATATATATCAATTTTGTGTAAGCCAAAATATAAAGAATTTCACGTCAGGTTTTTGCATGCTCGTGGAAAACAACATTGATTATATCCAGATTTTTTTTTCAATATTTTTGAAACCTATAGATATGGTTTCTATATATTTAAAACGAAGAGAGCACCGGTACTAAGGAGCCAAAGACACTTTCTGCTACATTTACCCTAACAATTGAATTAAGTAGTACTCCCTTCGTTTAGAAATATAAGATGTTTTACATTTGTGAAGGAGATGTATCTAAACATCTTTTAGTGTATAGGTTCAAATGAATCTAGACATTAAAAGGTGTCTAGATACATCTCATTCACAAACCTAAAACATCTTATATTTCCAAACGGAGGGAGTAGTACTTAAAAACAGTTGCTCAATTGCTTCGTGCGAAACAGAGTTAATACATAATTATTGCGCATTCTCAGTTCAGTGTCATTCTACAACTACCATAAAACACACTTAGATAGACAAAGACACGGCCTTGTAAATACTCTTGGGCAACATTTTTTTGTAGTTATCCGTATCTCATTGACTAGATGGGATGGTTCTCTGCGTCCAGATAATAGTTACATCCTCTTCAAATGTTATTGAAATAAATATAATTAAATTAATTATAATAACATATTTTATTATGAAACAAAAGAAATAAATATAAGTAAGCCAAACTAGTGGGGTGGACAATCACTTATTATGTGACTACGTCGTGAGTGACTTGTAAGAGAAGGTTAGATTTATGTCGAGACGACTCAATCGTTAATCTTTTTGTTCACAAGTATTTTATTTAAGTTATTAGGACAAACACGGCTTACCTTAATTTGGATTTTATTTCTATGTAGGAAGTCACGCATATCATGTTTCATATTTATTACTCCCTCCATTTTAAATGTAAGGCATCTAAGAATAATCAAAAGTCAGTATTTTCTAAGCCTAGCTAATCTTATAAAAAATATGAAAATCTATTGTACCGAATCAATATCAATAGATTCACCAAAAATATTATTACAATGTGCCCATCCAATATCGTATATGCACCTATTTTGTTATAACTATTTAGAGTTAATTGGATAAAAGTACCACAATTGAGGCTGTCGGACGGGTCAGTACCGATTCTGGTAATTTCTGCATGTCATTACCAACACCTGGACGCCGCAACTCTGATCGTGCAAATCCCATCTTGAACACGTTTCTGACGAGCCAGGCCCACGGTCAGAGCCGACGTGGCCAAACGGCCGTTTCCCCAGCCGTTAGGACTAGACCAGGTGCGATCGGACCAGGTGGGTCGGTCTTCCTCTCCCCAGTCAGTCTCCAGGGAGGGAGCCAGAAGGGAGCAGATGGATGGTCTGGACGAGCTATGGCCGTCTCGGTCATCGACGGCGTTGGCGATGCTGGCGCAGATGTGGGTGGATAACCCAATGGATTCCGAGAGGTGGACGACCAGTCTCGGCGGCGTGGAGTACGTATTCATCTCTCCTTCCTGTCTCCCTATCTCCATATCTCTCTGAAATTTTAGATTTAGGGGTTAGGGTTTGCTGAGATGGGCTATTTGCTTGCTATATGTTTTGTATTCTTGATCCAGAGATTTGGGAGGTCAGGATTCATCTTGATGGAGTGGACAATTTAGAGAGAACATTTGCGAGAGATGACATTACTTATATGAACATAGTTGCAATTATTGAGGAGAAGGGGTTCAGTCTTAGGGATTTTATTTACTGCGGAAAGCAAGGGGTAGATCAATTGGTTGAGAACAACTACCATATCTATGAACTGTTAGATCACTTTGATTCAAGGAAGGTGCTGTCTTTGTTTGTAAAGAGGGGCAAAGTTAGTAAGAACAACAAAATCTAAAGCCATACCTAGTCAACCAACATCATCTTCCATTGTGCAATATGAAGAACCTGTCCCTATTGATTGCAATGCACCTATCCCTATTGATTACAGTGAACCCGTGTATGTTGTTGACAAGGAAGGATACATGTTCACTAGTCAGACTGGTAGCACTATTATAGTTGATGATGAGTGCACAAATACTTATCTTCCAACTCAAGAAAGTCAGATGTTGTTGAAGGGAAAGACAATAGCCATTGAAGACAGTGATTCTGAGGATGGTTGCAGCATGGGGTTAGACATTGCTGATGATGATCCTTGGTGGGATGCTGCCATTGGACAGGTTAATATTCAACAGTTAGAAGAGTCCAGGAGAAAGGAACAGATGGAACTAGCAGAGAGAATTGAGGAGCTGAGGAGGAAGAGAGAGGATCCCCTACTGCACTGTGAAGGGGACACAAATATTGAAGACTTGTTTGTGACTGAAGAAGACACACCAACTGTGTTTGTACCAACCCCTAAACCTGCAAAGAAACGGAAGAAAATTCCTATTAAGAAAGGACCCACATCAAGGTGTCATATATCTGTGGAGATACAAGAAGCACCAGAGTACATACCATCATCAGATGATGAAGATAATGTTGTTGGTTTTCCCGAGGATGATGAAGTTGATCTGTTTGAACCATTGATCATGGTTCCGCCAAAAGGCAGAAAAAGCAGAGAAAAAAAAGGCCAGAGAGAAGGCGGTATGATGAGAGAAGGTTGCATCCACATGAACAATTATGCTTGAAGATGTGTTTTGTGAATGTGCAACAATTCAGAGATGCCTTGATCAATCTGCATATTGCTCAAAGCAGGAACTACTCATATTGGAGGAACTCAAATGTAAGAATAATTGTGCATTGCATCCATGAGGACTGTTCTTTCCATATGACAGCTTCAGAGATAAAGGGTGAGAAGACCTCTTGTATTAGGAAAATGAGGTTGCAACATACTTGTGATACAAGCACTGATAGTTCTAAATGGTTAGCTCACACATATGCAAGTATGTTTAGGTCTGATCCAAATACAGGAATTCAGTCACTCATATATGCAGCTAGGAAAAAACATGGTGTGGAAGTAAACAAGGACATGACCTATAGGGCAAGAAATCTGGCTCTAGATGAAATAATGGGTAATCACAGGGAGCAGTATGTTAGACTTAGTGATTTTTCTCAAGCTGTTATTGATACTAACCCTGGCAGTAGGACTGTTGTCACAACAGTGACACCTGCACCAACACTAGAGAACCCTAATCCTGGGCCCACATTCCATGGATTCTTTTTCTGTATCAATGGAGCCAGAGAGGGTTTTCTTAGTGGTTGTAGACGATTCATAGGTGAGCATCTGTTTTCTTAATGTGTGTGGGCCATTCATTAAATTATAATGTCTAACTTAAGCTATTTGTTTAGGGCTTGATGGATGCTTTGTTAAGCTATGCACTGGTCCTCAAATCTTGGCTGCAACAGGTAGAGATGCCAATAATAATATGTATCCTATTGCCTTTGCTGTTGTACCCAAAGAGGACAAAGCCAATTGCTGCTAGTTCTTAACTCAGCTGAAGTATGCTCTAGGTGGAGAAGAAGGACAGTTTGGTAGATATACATTCATGTCTGACAGACAAAAGGTACTGTCTATGCTAAATTTATTTGCTACTTTATAATTTCCTTATACTTGACTTAATTTGGTACTTAGTAAACTCCTTATGCTTGAAATAATGTGGTATTTAGGGGCTTATAGCAGCAGTCAACCAAGTGTTTCCTCTTAGCCCTCAAAGATATTGCCTAAGTCACATATATGCCAACTTCAAAGCAGCTGGATTTATTGATAAAGACTTGAAGAAGATGATGGATGCAGCTTCATATGCTTACCAACAGCACCATTTTGAGGCTGTCATGGAGAACCTGAAGCAAGAAAGTGAGGCTGCATGGAAGTGGCTTAGTGCAATCCTAATGCACACATGGGCTAGGCATGCTTTTGACACCAACTGCAAGACTGGCCTTGTGGTGAACAATCGAAGTGAGGTCTTCAACAGATAGATCCTAGATGTTAGGAAGAAACCTATTAGAACTATGATTGAAGGGATAAAATACAAGCTGATGACTAGGATGCATGAGAAGAGGGTAGGTACTGCTAGGGCAGGATGGGAGATTACTCCCCACTTCAGTGAGCAGCTAGAAATGGCCAAGAAGCACTCCAGATTCTGCACACCAAGGGTTGTAGATGTTGGTTTGTGGCAAGTTACTAATGTTAGAGATGATGCAACACATGTTGTCAACTTGTTGGAGAAAACCTGTGGATGCAGGAAGTGGGATGTGACAGGGGTGCCTTGTAGCCATGCATGCAGTGCTATCATCAAAGCCAAGCAGAAACCTAAGCATTATGTGAGCCATTTCTTCAAGAAAGAAATGTATGCCAAAGCTTTTAAGCCTATCATTTACCCAGTGCCTGGCCAGCATGCTTGGCCCAAAACAGCAACACCTGACATCATACCACCTTACTTCCACATCAAGAAAGGGAAAAAGCAAGAGAAGAGGAGGAAGGTAAAGTTTGAGGTGCCAAAGCCCAAAGATACATCAAGAATGGGAACCATTACATGCTCTAATTGCAAGCTGCAAGGGCACAGATACACCATCTGCTCACAACCTTTGAGGCCTGGTCTGGTGATAAGAAAGAACATGCATGTGGCTAGTGCTCTAGTTATCAGTTTGGTTTCTTTTGTTTGTTTATGTGTATTTTACACCAACTGATTTTGTTTGCTTCTGTGTATCCTAAACCAACTGGTCCACCACCAGCTGCAAATCCTACGCCAACTGGTCCACCACCACCTGCTGCAAGGGCTACACCAACTGGTCCACCACCTGCCGAAAGGGCTACACCAACTGGTCCACCATCTGCTACAAGGGCTGGCTTTGTTGCTCCAAGATCAGCTAGAAGATAGAGAGGGTGATGTTCCAGGTGGATCTTCTCCTGCATACAAGAGGACCAGAACATGGAGCTACTTCAATTGTGGCTATGTTCCAGGTGATGAAGGATAAGCTGGCCCATCAGACAACTAATGGGTTATTGTTGTCATGTAGTTATTTTGGGAGATGTGTTGTAATGGACAATTAGTACTATCTGCCTTACCACACATGTCTGCCTCTTTTGGTGAAATGCGAGTATGTGATGGAAACAATGTAAGTGATGCAGCTGAGTTGCTGTGAATGTGATGGACATGTAGTAATGCATGCTTGGTTCTGGACATGAAATACATGATTGGTTCTATGAATGTGATGCATGCTTGATTCTGTGAATGTGATGAAATGCATGCTTGATTCTGTGATGAATCATGCTGTGAATGAAATGCATGCTGTGAATGTGAAATGCATGCTTGTTATGTGATAAATCATGTTGTGAATGAAATGCATGCTGTGAATGTGAAATGCATGCTTGATTCTGATAAATCACCTAATAATCTAGTGGACAACATCATAATAATCTGGTGGAGAACATTATAATAATCTGGTACATATAGAAACACACAATAATCTGGTGGAGAACATCATAATAATCTGGTACATATAGAAAGCATCCACGTAATACAATAACATACTTGTTCCAATGGTACATAACAGAACACATAAGTTCTTACTCTAGTTCAACAGCCAGAAACACACAAGTTTAACGACTTAATACAATAACAACTCATTCAGCACACAACTCTGAGATCTGCTTCAACTTCTCCTTCTTTTCCTGGAGAGCCTTGAAAAGATCTCCCATGCAATACTCCAACTTCTTCTTCTCCTCCGTCAAAGTGCTAACTTGTGCCAAAGCCTTCTCCTTCCTTGCCTTCTCAAGCTCCAGTTCATGGGTTTTTATTTTGCCCAACTAACTCAATGGCAGAGTGAGGCTGAGTTTTTCCATCAGTTTTACTTTCTCTTGCTCCATTTCCTTTTTCTCTAAAACCAGCTGGTAATTGGCAGTGGCATACTCCACATTCCGAGAGATTCTTGTGTATTTCTCTTCCTCATACATACCCCACATCCTAATCAAAGCTTTCTGCAATGTAGGTGGCCACTCCAAATCCACCCAATGGAATGTGTCACACATGCCCTCCTACAACAATGAAAATGCAAATTAAGCAAAGTACACAATATATGATCAAAGCATGTGATAAATCACCTAAGCAATATGTAATCACAGCTTGTGATAAATCACCTAAGCAATAATAGTCAGTAAGCAAAGCAAATTTTACAATCAGTGATAATGAAACAATGCAAATTCTACAATCAGTGACACCACCAACCTTGCAACCACAACCAAGAAATTTCCTTCCAGTGTCTGATCATTCGAAAGCAACAAATTTGTGCAGAGGCTTGTCATGCTTGCACCTCAGCTGAACATCATCACTACCGTTGTAATCAGGGTCAAAGATAGAATCTGGCACCTAACACAGAGCACAACAATAACATAAATCGACAAATCTATCTAGGGTTCAGTGGATAGAACAGGAGCATATGTCAGTGGATTTACTGGAGCTTATTATCCTGAACTAAACAAGAACTGCAATCGACTGAAATCCAACTAAAAGCATACCAAATCGAAGAACCCTAGATCTACACTTATAGGTCCACGCGGGCTAATATCCCGCCCTTCTGAGAAGCCTGACACGAGGCTACCGTCGTTGGTGTCTTCTTCATCCTAGGAGGGCATGCAGACGGCGGTGGCAGAGGGTCGGCGACGGCGGAGGCACCAGATTGGGGGAAGCAGAGAGTGAGAAGAGTAGGAGAGCAGGCACCAGCGGAACTGACTGGGAAAGAAAACGACCCAAACCCAGACCCACCTGGTCCGACCGCACCTGGTCTAGTCCTAACGGCTGGGGAACGGCCGTTTGGCCACGTCAACTCTGACCGTGGGCCAGGCTCGTCAGAAACGTGTTCAAGCTGGGATTTGCGTGATCAGAGTTGTGGCGTCCAAATGTTGGTACTGACATGCAGAAATTATCAGAATCGGTACTGACCCGTCCCGACAGCCTCAATTGTGGTAGTTTTATCCAATTAATTCAACTATTTGGTCAAAGTTAGTCGTATGATTTAACATTTTACTAATCTGAGATGCCTTACATTTTGGAACGGAGGGGGTATTATTTTTAGGATTTTTGTGAAGTAAGAGAAGGCAAAAAGTAACTTGATATCTAGTAGAATCATATCATCCTTTGAAACTGGAGTTAGTGCTAACATGAACCAACCCTATTGTATGGAAACAAAAGCCCATTCTTTTTGGACAGCAAATAGGTGGTGTAACAGAGTCAAAGAGTAAATATTTTTTATTTGACAGAGTGTATATACAGAAACATGAATATTTAGAATATGGAAGCAGAATAATTAGATTCAACATAAGATATATTTTCATGATGTATTCATTTAATTTGTGGTTGTTGATATTTACTACTATTTGGTAATTTATACTTCACCATTTTCTAAGGGAGGTAGTATATTGACAAAGATTTCCAGATATGCTTGGCCATGATTCAGCTTGATCCCACACTATTAAACCTCTTTGGACAAATTTAGTATTGTGCATATACAAAGAGTTGGTCAGCATGTCATGAGTTTTCTATATATTCGTAGCAGTTTGTTGTATGGATGAAGTATGTTTTTTTTTATCCATATATATAGAGTCGTGCTCAAAGGGTTGGCAGAACTGTCTAAGACCATGCACTATTTGTCGCCGGTTCCAAGCAAAAGGTTGTCAGGTTTTAAACCGCCATTCCTTTGCTGCTATGTATAAACCGCATCATACTGCATCAGTGGGGCCCAGCAAGAATACAAAACTGCTTCTTTTCTCCTTCTTTCCTACCGGTTCAGGAGAGCAGCCATTTTCTTTTCTATGTGTTTCAGCAGAAGAATCCTTATCTAATCGGTAGAAACTAAACCATAAGTTGATTCGCTTTTGCTGTGAGAAATCAAGAATCAATGTTCTACTCCCTCCGTCCCAAAACAGATGTCTCAAATTTGTCAAATTCATCCAAAATTTCAAAAACCTAAGACATCTATTCTTGGACGGAGGGAGTACTATGTTTAGAATCGATTCCTAAGAGCCTTTGAACAGCTTTAGGTATACATAGTACATTGTCTTACTTGCTCTAGTTGCATCATATGTACTCTTCACATCGCCGATAAGGTTGGGTATGGTCATGCAAACATAGCCGATAAGCATGGGTATGGTCATGCCAATGCTTGGGCGACAATGTATCGTTCTGCTTCAATGTGGAGTTTGAGTTATGTCGTTCTGGGAGAGTAGGCTTGTGTTAAAGCTCTAAAACTTACCCTTGCCTCAAAAAGGTCCCATGACATGAATCACATTTACAACACCTTTGGGTAGCTCGTCATAGAAAATAACGATTTGCTCTCTTATTTATTTTCAGTTACTTAACAGTCAACACCAAGGTTCAGTGATGTGACTAGAGCTCAATAACAGCTGACGTGTACTTTTTTTTTTAAACAAGACGTGTACTGTTAACTAGTGCTGTAACACAGGACCGCTTTGTACAGTCATCAACGCCCAGAGAAAGTCCATGGATTGTAGCTCGTCAGTGTTGGAGAGCACCAGCCGGTGGAGGCGTGCGTGAAGCCTCTGTACTGACAAATCCCACGTTACCCCCGACCCACGCACTTGTTTCTGCTCGGATCCGTCAACAGTCTCCGGTACGTAGGGTTTGAACGCGCGCGTCAGCCCCCCTCCCCCCGTCCTCGCCCTACAAAACCCCCCGGCCTCCCAGCCTCACAGAGTGCTCACCTCCACTCGCCACCTCCCCCACCCTCGCCAGTCCACCACAACAACCGCAGCAACGCCGCGCTCCGATCGGCGTATCGCCGTGCGCTGTGTTTGCTAGCTAGCTTGGTACGTACCGCCGGCTATTTTAGGTTTGCTGTGTTCGGGCGGCGCCAGCCAGGTGGTTACGTGTGTCGTCGGAGATGATGATGCTGGGCGGTCGCGCGGGGGGCGGCGTGGGGGCAGGCGGCGGCGTGGGGGGCGGCAGGTGCCCGTTCACGGCGTCGCAGTGGCAGGAGCTGGAGCACCAGGCGCTCATCTACAAGTACATGGCCTCCGGCGTGCCCATCCCCTCCGACCTCCTCCTCCCGCTCCGCCGCAGCTTCCTCCTCGACTCCGCGCTCGCCACCTCCCCTTCCCTCGGCTACCCTCCTCAGGCCGCACGTACGTACTCACCCAGCTCGATCATTTCCTTTCCAGTTTACGTGAGTGATACTTGTGGTAGGTACTGACCTCGTACGTGCTTACCGATGGCGTTGTTGCAGTTGGCTGGGGTTGCTTCGGTATGGGGTTCGGGCGGAAGGCGGAGGACCCGGAGCCGGGGCGGTGCCGGCGGACGGACGGCAAGAAGTGGCGGTGCTCCAAGGAGGCGTACCCGGACTCCAAGTACTGCGAGAAGCACATGCACCGGGGCAAGAACCGTTCAAGAAAGCCTGTGGAAATGTCCTTGGCCACGCCCCCGCCGCCTTCCTCCTCCGCCTCCTCATCCTCCTCCAACGTCCACTCCGCCGTCAACGGCGTCGCCGCCGCCACCACCTCCCCCGCGCCCTCCTACAACCGCCCATCCGCCGTCACGCACGACACGACGCCCTACCACGCGCTCTACGGCGGGCCCTACGCCTCCGCCGGCCGCCATCAGCAGCACGGCGCCGGCGCCTACCACCACCACGCGGCCGCGGCGCAGGTCAGCCCGTTCCACCTCCACCTGGACACCACCCACCCGCACCCGCCGCCGTCCTACTACTCCAGCATGGACCACAGCAAGGACAGCTACGCGTACGGGCACAGCGTCAAGGAGGTGCACGGCGCCGGGGAGCACGCCTTCTTCACCGACGTCAGCACCGACAGGGACGTTGTACACCACCAGCACCACGCCGGACACGGCCAGTGGCAGTTCAAGCAGCTGGGCGGCATGGAGCAGCCCAAGCAGCATAACCCGACGTCGCTCTTCCCCGGCTGCCGCGGCGGCGGCGTTGGCTACGGAAGCAACAACAACAACGCGTACGGCATGGATCTGTCCGCCGCGGGCAAAGAGGAGGAGGAGGAGAAGGAGAGGCGGCATCAGCAGCAGCACTGCTTCCTGCTTGGCGCCGACCTGCGGCTGGACAAGCCGTCGTCGGGCGCCGTGGACCAGAAGCCCCTCCGGCCCTTCTTCGACGAGTGGCCGCACGAGAAGGCCGGGAGCAAGGGGTCGTGGATGGGGCTGGAGGGCGAGACGCAGCTCTCCATCTCCATCCCCATGGCCGCCCACAACGACCTCCCCATCACCACCACCTCCCGCTACCACCACGGTACGTACCATCCCTGCACCGCACACATGTCTTGCCACCTCTTACAACCAAACCATTATTTCTCCGTAGCTCAACGTTTCGCTTTTACGATCTGCAGGTGAATGAATCGTCCCAACGTGCGCGCGCAGGTGTTGGATTCGCACGAGACCAAGAACGAGTGCTACGGAGGTAGTACTAGTCGGTTGGTTCTTTCTCGGCGTGCCGTCATGCCACCGACACATCGACCGGCCACCTCGAGGCACACGCAACAGTTTGATCAGGATCTTCGAAGGCCGAAACCTCTAGAGCCGTGGATCCTCATTTTCTTTTTTTTTCTTTTTTCTTTTTTCTTTCTTCTCCATTACCTTTGTAACATTTGCATCGATCAGGCGTGACACTTTTCGTGGCAGGACTTAGGGCAGGGTGTTTGTGCTAAATCAGTTAGGTTGAGGCTATGTATCTGAATCTTTTTAGGCGACTAGATTTTCTTTTTCTCTCAGTACGTACCCGTCGATGTCAGACTCAGACCAGACCTCCTCTGTAATAATACTGTCACCAGCAGATGCTACTAGCTCGTGAGCGGAGGCGAGCGTGCTCGCTTTTGTTTTCATGTCATCCTACTTTTTTTTTTCTGATTCCTCTGCGTGGTTGCCTGCCTGCGATGGTTTGTCACATCTGGGGATTCTACGCAAGGCTCAGTAGCCCACGCTATGGTCTGTTCAGCAGGCTTACTTTATGCTCCCTGAGACGCCCGTACAGTACTTATTTAGCAGAAATACAGTGCCCAAACTTTTTCTTTAAGTTAAACAGTACCACAACTCGGTCACACACGAAGACATACACCATGCTTGCTCTGGTATTGTCTTCTTCCGTGCTGCGGCGCTCCAAGCCTCCAACAGTAGCACCGTCTCGCTGGTGAGGTCATGTCGCCGCCGTTCAAAGTTCCGGTGCGAGGTCCAACCAGTCTTTCTTTCCAGCGAGAAGCTGAGCCTGCAGGTGTGCATGCAGGACTGGACTGGGCGCAGAGCAGGGAGGAGGAGGAGACTGACAACGACTCCTGGGGTGAAATGAATGAATGGGGGCGCATTTGCTGCCGTCCGTCCAACCGGCCAGCCAGCCAGCCCCCCTGAGACGGTGTCAGTGCGTGTGCCAGGGGGTTGCGCCCATGCGAGGCAGGGGGATGGAGGATTGACTGATCTAGGCTCAGATTTGCCGCTGCTGACCGCTGACCGCTGGGCCGGGCGCCAGCGCTGCACGCTTGGCAGCTACTGCGACGCATGCATGCGTGATGCGTCCCACGGTACTGCCTGAGCTGAGTAGTAGGTCGCTGTCTGCTCTGCGTCGCTGTGTCTCTCTCTCGATCGAGTCATGGGCGCAAGCACCGGCTGGCTCGTGGGTCAGGCAAGGCGGCAATCGTCGTCCGGCTGCTCGAGCTCCGTGGATCGCTGCCATGGCGTGCAGCTCGAGTTGTGCCATGACAAACTACGTGTACAGGTACTAGTAGGTGTCTACCCGTTCCCTCCAGGCAGCACGCACGCACGTACACGTAGAGGTTAAATCGATTTCAGTGCGCTGGGCTGGGTCTGCTGAAAGTTTGTCTGTTCTGTCTGGACGAGCCAAGACAGTCACACTGATCGAAGCTGTCAGTACTCTGGAGGAGGACTAATTAAATGGCTAAGCAAACGGTATGGCGGATTAAACAAACGGGAACCGCACGTCCGGTCCTCGTCAGACGCGCGTGCGGCGGTCCGGTCCGTTCAACACCGAGGACGCGTGCGCAGCTGGCGCGGGTTCACGTGCGATCCGAACACGCGAGAGAAAGCTCCCCGTAGCCACCGCGCTCGTACGGCGCCGTGTACCGCTGCCTCGCCTCGCTCGCCGACGACGGGCGTCCGTGTTACCGGTACCGTGTTTAAGCAGGAGGAGATAGAAAGTGGCCGTGTTCGCTTTGCGGTTTTGCTTGGCCGAGGTGAGCAAGGCGAGGAAATTATTGTACTCACACTGTCTGCGGCCAGCTCCGGCCGGCCTGCGAGTGCCAGGTCCTGATGACCGCCGCTACTATTTCCGTGTAAACTTCGCATGTGGGAGAGCTAGCATCTGATCTGATCCCGTGGCGCGTAGTATATTGCTGCAGCGACTGGTGACCACCAGTACGTGACACACTGATTTTTCTTTCTCTTAGCAGTTCTGAGCGGGCGGGAGGTTCGATGGCGTCAAGGTATGGGCAGGCACGTGTTTCAGCGTCGCGGCTGGCCAGGCGACCGTGAGAGAGAGCATGAGCATGTCTGGCTGGTAGTCGAGTCGCCTGACCGATTAACATGTCTTGACTCTGTTGCCTGCTCCGTTTCTACCATGCTTGGACTCGTCGTCGTCGATAATGGAAGCCTTCACCGAGCTAGAATGATCAAGTTTAGATTGATGAGCGATGGATCTACGACAACCATGGCTGACCAGCAGTGGCGTAAAAAAAACAAGTAGAAAAGCGTCTGTCAATGGTGATGGGTTACCTAGAACTCTGGGATCCTGTCAGGAGAACACAGACTAAACTATGGTCATGCGCGCGCGACATACACTGATTAACTACCCGATTACGCAGCAGCCTGCCTGCTGACACTGACACCAGCCTCGGGATAGCGAGCCCTGCAACGTGCTCGTCCCGCGCAGGCCGCGTGCAGGAGCTTTCCCCGCACAACCGCTGAACCGCTTCCTCCTCCTCCTCATTTGAATAGTCGCGTCAGGCCAGGTCGGTGCAACTGTGCAAGCGTAGTAGAGAACTATAGATCCTGCTTGCCGTGTCAGGCGTTTGTTTTGGTTCAGTTTACTTTGAATCCCGTTGTTTCTTTCTTTGGGGTAGTTTAGTTTTTGGTCAGTCGTCCAGGGGATCCGATGCTGCGACGCAGGCACGAATATAACCTGGCTTTCCGCGCTCGATCGCGACTGTCCCGCCTGACCCGTCTCGTCTCGCCAGGTGCTTAAACTAAACTTGGCGAATCTAGGCAAAGCGCCCGCGTACATGGATCGATCTGGTCTGGGTTCACTGCAGGAGTATCGATCGATCGGTTCGCGGTCAGTGGTGACTCAGTGGCGTGGCTGCTGGATCAGGCGATGGGGCTGTCAGACACGTACGTGCCTGCAGAGTGTCAGGTAGGGCGTCTGTGGTTGCTGCTGCCTCCAGTGGCATCTCGCGTCGGCGCTCTCTGCTATTTTGACAGTCCATATAAGCTTTGCGCTGAACGAAGATTAGGGCGTGGCTTGGCTGCTTGGTTTATGTCCATCTTTACCCTGTTTTCCCTGTTCATCGGAAGCATGTTTTCGCCAGTTCGACGGTGGACAGACACTGACTGAGCAGGACAGGACAGTGTGTTGCTTCAAAGAATAAAAGACAGGCCCGCTTCAATTGGGCTTCCAGGCCTTATGATGGAGCCCAAGAGGGCGGCATTACACGTGCCCGTCGTTAGGCCATGGCC
The DNA here is from genome assembly GCA_916181665.1 of Avena sativa. Classification (NCBI taxonomy): domain Eukaryota; kingdom Viridiplantae; phylum Streptophyta; class Magnoliopsida; order Poales; family Poaceae; genus Avena; species Avena sativa. The sequence goes on along the minus strand of OV702284.1, from coordinate 309,416,685 downwards.
CAGAGTACCCATTCTTTCTCGCGGTTCAGTGGATAGTACTTGGACTTGGTGATAATATTGCTAGAGTCAAAGTAGCGACAGGCCCTCTTTTTTTTTTTAGGGAACTAGCGACAGGCCCGCTTTCAATGCAGCCACCAGCCATTATGGACCCCCAAACGGCTCTCTTTACACGTACCTTCTGGTCCATGGGCCAGAGCACCGTCTCTGTCTTTGTGGTTGGTACTTGTGACTTGTGAGACAATTTTTTTTGAAAAGTCAAGCCATGTAAAGTTTGACCAAATTTTTAGAAAAAATTATAAAAAATATTATATTATATAAAATACCATATGAAACTATGTTTTATAATATATTAAAGGGTATAGATTACGTATTGTAAATATTAATATTTTTCTCTAAAAACTTAGTTAAACTTTAAATAGTGACTTTAAAAAAAAGTTATACGCCTTAAGCCTTAGGACGGAGGTAGTACACAATATCTACCACTCGACTCAGCTAACCTCTTGTGCAAACGCCAGAAAACTCGTCGGAAGAGCCGTCGGGTGAGCGTGAGCTGGTATGCAGCATATTGGAGGCCCTTAGAGATTGGAGATGATCTTCGAGTCTTAGTTGTTGTCGGATAAGCGAAGGTGGTTTGGCTCCACTTTCGATCTTCAGCGGCTTCTTCTTGAGTGGATACATCTTTTATGGCTAGTGCGTCTAGTCACTTCTGTATCAACTATGATGTTTTTTTTGAACGGGTGTGGGATCCAGAGGATCCTGGGACTGGATCCCGGGAGCTTCATTCAATACAGTGGATACGATTACAAAACGGACTTAAAAAGAAAAGGAAATTACAATAGATCCCACGAAAATTACATAAAGGACCTTGCATAAAAATTTGAAACGCGGTCTGGTCCATCTCCATCGTCGCCATTACCGGCCTCGAAGCAACGGCCACTAGCTCCATCTCGGGGATGAAACCACTTGAGATGAAGACGGCGTTGAATCACTGCACTGAAGCCCAAGAGCCTTCCATCTTGGAGGTAGAGAAATCCTCGGAGCAAAGACTCCTGAGGCATGGAGCGCCCCCCTCGGCCAAGCGTAGCGGCGGCAAAACTGACCATCGCTTGGAAGGATCCGCCAACGAAACTTGGACAGCACCCACTGCCCCTCGGTACCATCCTCCAACACCGTCGCCCTCCTTCTTCTCCGCTCGCCACCACGACCGCCTAGAGAATAGGGAAAGGCATGGGGGAGGAGGTGGAACGAAGCACAACCACGAACCATGATGAAGGAGTTGCTCGTGGTTTCCCGTCATCGCAACTGGATCTAGCTTCAGGAGCTCGCTGATGAATAGGAACACCACAAGCCGACGCCGGATATGGCTCCAATCCCACCTCGTCCTTCCAGAGAGAAGCAGATAGTTTCTCAAGCACTCCCCGCCCACAAAGATACACAACTCCATCCCTTTCCTCCCCTCACCACCCCGGTTGGCCAAAGGAAGACACTAGGAGCTACAGATCTTGAAGACAAAGAGGCCAGCGACTTTATTTGAAGCAGTGGTAGCCCTTACCTTCATCCTCAACTCCGACCGAAGGAGCTGAAACAAGTCGAGGAAGAACTCCAGGATCCAGATCGGGTCACCAATATTTAGAGCACCACTACAGACTACGGGTAGACTGCCCACTACCGGATAGACGCAAAAAAAAAGAATCCCTGCAACCTAAAACTACTCTGGCGCCACCCTATCGCCACCTCCCACCGACTACTCCGACGAGAAGGGGACGGAAGAGACCCGGCCACTCTCGCACGACTCTCAAAGCAATGATTGGGGGAGAGGGAAAGTGTGGAAAGAAGAATTCTTTGGCGTTGCTTGCGCGTGCCTCAACTATGATATTTGTAAAAGGGACTGCTTGTACAAAAAACCCTAGCAGTACCCGGGAACCATGATGCCCTTTTTTCAATTTTTGAAAAACCTATTTTCAGGACTCTAACAAATCTTACACATTACAAAGGTACAGTAGAAATTTCAGCAAAAAATATGATGTATTGTGGGAAATGCAGAGAAGACAAATTTCTGACAAAAATACTGCTTTCCACCACTACATACACTCAGAAATTTGTTTTTTTTGCAGCGCAAAATATAAGGAGAATTCAACCAAAAATTGCTACAGTTATTTGAACCATATACATGTATCCCCAAATAAGTTTTGTCATTTTTTGAAACCTAAAATTACAAATTTCAAAATTTTCAAATAAAAGGCACACTGTGTTTGAAGGGAATATGCCCGAGAGGCAATAATAAAGTGGTTATTATCGTATTCCTTATTTATGATAAATGTTTATTTTGCATGCTATAATTGTATTAATACGAAAACGTTAATACATATGTGTTTAATAAACAAAAAGGAAGTTTCTAGTTATGCCTCTCTTATAAACTAGCTCGTTGATTAACAAGATGATCAAAGGTTTCCTGATCATGGACATTGGATGTTGTTAATAACGAGATCACAACATTAGTGTAATGATGTGATGAACATTCATCCGAAGTATAGCATTACGATCAAGGTCATTGTGTTTATATTGCTATAACATCATAAGAAGTAATCTTAGTCCTTAGACCATGAGATCATGTCAATCACTAACATCGGAAGAGTATCTTGATAACATCAAACGTCACGCCGTAACAGGGTGACTATAAAGATGGGTTCAGTGCTACGAAGATGTTATGTTGAGGCTCATGGATCAAGAGTGGAATTTGTCCATCCCGATGACGGATAGATATACTCTGGGCCCTCTCGGTGATATCACATTAGTTAGCTTGCAAGCAAGTGATTTGATCACTAGAATGTTATATCACGGGAACGAGAAAAGAGTGCATGTCGGTAACGAGATCAAACTAGGTATGGAGATACTGATGATAAAATCTCGAACATGTAATATATCGCGAGACAAAGGGATTGAGTTACATGCGTATAAGGTTCACACGATCACAAAAGTCATCGTTGAATATGTGGGAGTCAGTACGGATCTCCAGGTCCCGCTGCTGAGTATTGATCGAAGAAGAGTCTCGATCATGTCTACATTATTTGCGAACCGTAGGGTGACACACTTAAGGGATACCAACACCATTCGGAGCAAATAATATGCCAGAAAAAGAAAAAGGAAAGCGCAGGAATTTATTTCACTAGACACCGAAACTGTTTCGATTGAAATTGCTGAAACTGGTTCTGCATGTGAAATTGAATACTACCAAGGGGTTTTATGTGAATGTTTGTTAATTAAAGTAATTAAAAAAATTCTGAATAAATAAATAAAAGAGTTTTATTTAAATGAGAGCTTGTATTAAATTTGGTGGAAATTTAATGCATGTGAGTGGATTTTTTAGTGGAGGCTTTTTAATGGGAGTGGAGGCTTTTTATTTTGAGTGGGAGCTCCACCTACATGAATGGGGAATAGGTGGGGGTAGCCACCATGGTTGGCGCCATGCCCCTTGGGGTGCCCCTCTCCCTATAAAAGGCCCCCCTCCTCATGAAGGATCTCTCCCCCCTTTAGAATTTCCCCATGGTCTCGGATCAGCGAGATACGTGTTTCCGGTGGGTTTTTTAGAAGGATTTGTTGCTTCCGCTGCTTCGCTGAAGCGAGGGCGCGGAGGTTGTCGGGGTACCCGGACGTGTGTGCGATCACGGATACACCACTGCTTTGCGGTGCTGGACGTGATGGTGCTGGACCGGCTGGACCAGATGGACTTCATAACGATCTTGAGATCAGCAAGCGTTCGACTATATCAACCACGAGTACAACCTCGTTAACGCTATACGGTCTTCGAGGGTATGTATTCTATGAATGTATATTCATCCGTTGCTTGTATCTAGTAGATAGATCTTGGTACATAGTTGTTCCCATCGTAGGAAAATTTTGTTTTTCTATGTTGCGAACCCTATAGTGTTCGGGTTCCGCAAGCCCTCTCCTAGACCGGATCGAAGCCTGCCATGTGAGGCACTCGTTACATGTATATTGATAAGAAAACAATCATTCTGAAAATTGTAAAAGGGGAAGGAAATCATGGCGACGATTGACTAAAAACTCATTTAGGGTTTCCCGTTTCTCTCACCGGTGACATCATCGGTCTGCACCATCTTTGGTGGCCTTGGGGTCTTAGAGGTGTGGCGGACCACAGCCTCTCGCTGGCGGGAGGGCTTTTCGTTTCTTTACCTAGACTGCTTTTCGTGTGTTTTTCGAGATGCGGAGACGACGACTATATCCTGGAGTCAGAATAAAGTCCTCTCCATTCTATCCTCGCTGCGGTGGTGTGTCTAGCACCGACGAATGGCATGTGGAGTCGTTTGTCCGGCGGATCTTCTGGGATCCGGTTATTTTTTTTCATTGGTGTGATTTTAGGTCAATCTCTTCCGATCTACGATTTTCATTATTGACGATGGTTGTTGCTCTGGTGCATTGGTCCTTTGGGGCCTTAGCACAAAGACTTCTCGTCTTTCTACTATAACAAGCTCTCTTACGACAAGGTTTGTTCGGCCGGTAATGGAGGGGTGAAGGCATCAACGCGCCTTCAACTCGCGTTAGTGTCTGTAGTCGTCGTTAGATGGTTTATTTAACTATTGTCATTTTTATAACTATTAGATCTCTTTGTATGATGTTGTTAATTATTAATAGATCTGTGAATTTTTGAAAAAAAGTCATTCTGTTTCACGAAAGAGCCCGTGTTTCCTCCGTCCGGGTACTGACGTGCCGTGGTACTCGGTAAAATACCATAGGCCAACTTTTTTTTTTTGACAAGTATAGGCCAACTGGTTGGTATGTAACGGCAAGACAATCTGACTCCGGTCCCGTTTTCAGAAGTATGGCCTCATCGTTCCTCAGAACCGCCGCCGCTGGCCTTCGGCGGTCGATCCCGCAAGGGAGCCCACGCCGGTTCTTCTCCGGTGGTGTTCGGAGGTTCGAATCCAAGGTGTATACCATCTTCCCTTCTCCTAGCTTATCCCCTGTCTTCTGTCTTCTCTAGGGTTTTACTGATCCGCGAAGTTAGGAGATCTAACAATTAATTAGGGATATTGTCCGTCTGTCGGGCGGTTGACGGACAGCCGTGTAATTAACGTTTAGAGCAAAATTGTTGAGGACTAGTGATTTGATTAGACAAAAAATTGACAAGGCGGACACGTTTCAGTTGTTTCACACATCCCTACCAGTAATTGTCGGGAGACGTGTGATATTATAGGTGCTGATTAAGATGCGAAATAATTCTCTAGTGTCGTATGCTCAAAAGATGTCCATGGCACACTAATATGGATTTTATTTCTTGGTTTCTGACACGAAGATCTTTAAATTGAAACGAAATCTATGGAAGTTTAAAACTTTATGTTGTCTACAGATTTCTCGCTCAAAACACGATCTATTCCCTGAGTTCCGCATCAAGAACTCATCTGAACTCTGAAAAGGTTCGCGATACCATGCGTCAGCTTAAAGGCTACATCAAGAAGCTGTGAGTATGGGAGAGAAGGCAAAACGGTAAGCAGCCAACTCTTTTTTTTCTCCACTTAATGTTTTGTTATTCAAATTTGTGCATTTTTCTAGTTTGCAGATTCGTCGCGCATTTTCTGTCACTCGAATTTGCCTTTTTTTCAAAAAATGATTTTGGGTTCTTTTCGGAGGTGTTTTGTGGTACCCCAAAGTGAATTATAGCCATTTTTTCAGTTGATCCAATGGACTACAACAAATCATACTTGTGTCATTTATTGGACAAGTATTAATCATACTTATGTCTATTTTTGCCAACAAACCCGAAAAAGGTCGTAGACGGGCCCTGCCCAAGAGCCCAACGGAGTCTAACTAGAGTGCCGTATGGTGCTGGTGTGGTCAAAAAACACAGTTAACCCTCTTCTCCTTCCAGCCAGTCGGATGGAACAGCTGTCGATCTCCAGGTGAACTTAGGCGACCCGCCATCTGCGCAATATCCCATCCAGCAGCTGCCCCTGTAATCCTAGCCCTACCCTCGCCTCGCCCTCATACTCCAACCTCCGTTCTCGCCCATGTTGTCATCGCCCTTGCCCCCGCCCCTATCCAGGAGGACACGGTGCCGCCCTCCTCCGTGGCGGCACCGACCTGCACGCCCGTGGCGCCTTCCGCCTCGACCATGATGCAGGACCCGACGGCGCCGCCCTACTCCGCCGCGACACCCTTCACCCCGTCCCCGTTACAAGACCCGACAGCGCCACCCTACTCGTCCGCGACGCCCGTCGCCTTGCCTCTGACGTAGGACAATACGACGCCGTCCTTCTCCGACATGGCCCCAATCTAGGACCCGACAATGCCGTCCTACTTGCCCGCGATGCCGGTCGCCTCGCCCCCGATTTGAGATTCCAGGGTGCCGCTCATGGTCGACGGCTTCATCGTCATCGGATGGGAGGCCATCCTCGCCTACCGTGTCCCGCTACACCATGACCCGACACGCTGATGGACGCCATGTCGATCGCCAACATCCCCAACCTTCAAGCATGGTACGACATCGCCGCCGTCGCGGTCTAGTGGCTCCCCATGTTACTCTGCTCGCTCGCCGTGGTAGTAGTCCTTTCTTGCTGCACCCGACCGGCTCCAAGTAAGTGTTGAGTTACTACATTTTTAAAGGAATACTGAATTTGCACTCCATAAAATTCAGTATTTGTTAGTATCATTCTGTCATTTTTAGTTGAATAAACAACTACTTTGTCGCATGGTATTTTAGCACGTGAAAGTTACAGACTTCAAGATGATTGCAGTGGTTCTTTGTAGATTGTTATCAAAGGTATCTCGTGTTCACTATAGTCTAGAATTGCATCGATATTGTTGAACCGGAATTTCTCCCAGTACAAAACCTAGAAAATTTTGTAGTGAGAAAAAATATAACATATGAAAACATTAGCATACAAACACAGCTGATTAGTTTGAATTACCTGAAGAGTGGGGGGTTTCCCTCAAGATTTGCTTTGCTAAGCTTGAAGCTAGCGATAATGTCTAGCAAATGGTCTAGTGTGAGCTTCGCAAAGTTAATCGATCTGACCTTTTGGTCAGTAAGCTAAGGTATTTTGAATTTACGGTTACACCACTTGTTGGGCACAATATTTTGTCTATTGTGTACAACACAAAACACTCCATAAATTATTCTAATGGCAAATTGGGGTTACTCATATTTATGTTCTTTTTTATCTTTGAGGTGCGCTTATAGTACAAATGTTCTCTGGGTCATGATCGGAGAAAATCAATCCGTTGTGAGGGCAGTCCCATAATATTCTCTACGTCTTGTGCAGCAATTGTAACTGATTTTCCTTTTGTGATGATAAATGATTTAGACTTATATCATATGTGTTTGCCAGGCACCAGATATTAACTGGTTGCATCTTAAGTAGGTGTCCCAGATCAGCAGCTATAATGAACGCTCTCTGATGGTGTGGCAGCGCTTTGATTAATTTATAATAGGCCCGCTGTGAGCATTTCTAGTTGCAGGGCACCCACATCAGTAACTATTATGAACGCTCTCTGATCGTCTGAACGAGGGCATCTAGAAATGCTTACGGCGGGCATATATTATAAATTAATCAAACTGCTGATACACGAGCAGAGAGCGTTCATAATAGCCGTTGATCTAGAGAACTTACTTAAGATGCAGCCAGTTAACATCCGATGGCTGGCAAACACATATGATATAAAGTCTAAATCATTTATCATCAAAAAAGGCAATCATTTACAATTACTCTACAGGATGTAGAGAATATTATGGGTCTGCCCTCACAAGGGATTGGTTTTCGTCCGATCATGTCCCAGGAACATCTGCACTATATGCGCACCTCAATCAAAGATAAAAGGAACTTAAGGATGAGTAACCCCAATTTGCCATTAAAAGAATTCCTGCAGTGTTTTGTGTTATACGCAATAGGCAAACCATTGTGCCCAACAACTAGTGTAGCCGTAAATTCAAAATACCTTAGCTTAGTCGCTACTGTACAAATGTCAGATCGATTAACTAGGCAAAGCTCACACTAGACAATTTGCTAGACAACATCGCTAGCTTCAAGCTTGGCAAAGAAAATCTTGAGGGAAACCTTCCACTGCTTTAGGTAATTCGAACTAATCAGCTTTGTTTACATGCTAGTGTTTTCATATGTTATATTTTTTCTCACTACAAAATTTTCTAGATTTGGTACTCGAAGAAATTCCGGTTCAACAATATTGATGCAATTCTAGACTATAGTGAACACGAAATACCTTTGATAACAATCTATAAGGAACTATTGCAATCATCTTGAAGTCTGTAACTTTCACGTGCTAAAATACTATGTGACAAAATAGTTGTTCATTCAACCAAAAATGACAAAATGCTACTAACACATTCTGAATTTTATGGAGTGCAAATTCAGTATTCATTTGAAAATGTAGTAGCAACACTCAGATCCGGTCGGTGTCCTGCTCATGGAGCTGAGACTATCTGATTGACCTAGTGCAGCAGTGAAGGGATACTACCACGGCGAGCGCACAGAGGAACATGGGGAGCCACTAGACCGCGACGGAGGCGATGCCGAACCATGATTGGAGTTTGGGGATGTCGACTATTGACACGACATCCATCAGCAGGTCAAGCATGGCCAAGGCCCTTTCTTCCTGCTGTGTTGGGTCGTGGTGGAGCGGGACACGGTAGGCGAGGATGGTCTCCCAGCCGATGACGATTTAGCCGCCAACCATGAGCGGCAACCTGGAATCTCAAACCGGGGGCGAGGTGACCGGCATCACAGGCAAGTAGGACGACGCCGTCGGGTCCTGGATGAGGGCCATGTCGGTGGAGGACGACGCCCTAGGGTCCTACATCAGAGGTGAGGCGATGGGCGTCGCAGACGAGTAGGGCGGCGCCATCGGGTCCTGCATCGGGGCCGGGGCGAAGGGCGCCGTGGTGGAGTAGGGCGGCGCCGTCGGGTCCTGCATCATGGTCGAGGCGAAAGGCGCCGCGGGCGTGCAGGTCGGCGCCGCCACGGAGGAGGGCGGCATTGTGTCCTCTTGGATCGGGGCGGGGGGAAAGGGCGACGACAACATGGGCGAGGACGGAGGTTGGAGTAGGAGGGCGAGGCGAGGGTAGAGATAGGATTACGGGGACAGCAGGTGGATGGGATATTGCGCAGGCGGCGGGTCGCCGGAGTTCACGGGGAGATCGAGAGCGGCTCCATCCGACTGGCTGGAAGGAGACGAGGGTTAATTGTTTTTTTTTCGAACCACACCGGCACCATACGACACTCTAATTGGACCCCGCTGGACTCTTGGGCAGGGGCCCATCTACGGCCCTTTTCGGGTTTGTTGGCAAAAATGGACAGAAGTATGATTAATACTTGTCCCATAAATGACACAAGTATGATTTGTTGTAGTCCATTGGATCAACAAAATTAAAGGTATATAATTCACTTTGGGGTACCACGAAACACCTCATTGAGAAACATGCGAAATCTCGACAATGGGTGTTATCGTATTTCATATTTTTGTCTTACGTCACCTTACGTATATTTTGTCCGGAAAAGAAGGAAGAATTGTTGGAGAGCAATGAAACCTCTGATTACCAGCGTGTATCATCCATGTGAACTTTGTGGTTAAACTTTGTGATGTTGTTTTCTTTTTTTTTTGGAAATGGAGTCATGTTGTTTTCTTGCTAGCAGTATTTTGTTACTATCTCTTGTGTATTTCAAAGTATTATAACTCTATATATATCTCTTGTGTTACTATCATGTGTGTCATGTTGCGATGTAAAATTTTAGCTACACGGCGTGTGCCCTTCTGTGGCCGACCAATCATCATTCAAACATTTGGTTTTATTTTATAATTCTCTTCGGAACAAATTACACATAAACTGGCACCGTGTGCACTCTTCTTTTTTATGTATTTTTCTCGATTGTATAGCTAGTAATTAAAACTTTGTCGTAATGTATGTGGACATACCAAATGTGCAATGAAAGTATTAAGATGTGCTACTATATTTTAATAAACTGTTCGATTATGATTTGCTGATAAAGCGGAGAGACTATAGCTTGTGGCATATGGTCCTAAAAGTACTACTAGTAGGTGTAGACCAATTTGTAGTGCATAGGGATGCATCACACACAGTTAACTGTGCTTAATTAAGCATGTGCGATGGTTCGCAAAACACACTGCTAGTGAATCAACCCAACAGTGCGATGAAATTCCTACACACACATACTAAATATGGTTAAGCATGTGGCAAACGCCGTTAGGGCGAGCGAGCACATAGACGCTTTTACAGAGCACGAATCGACCCGAGGTCCATTACACGGGGCTCGAGTGTGGGCACGGGTTAGCGTCTAGCGACACGGGGTAGGGTGAGCGAGTGTGGTAAAGGTACCCATGAGGGGGAGGGAGTCTCAACACCAAACATTTGACGTGATTTTTTTACCCATGAGGGGGAGGGAGTCTCAACACCAAACATTTGACGTGATTTTTTTACTCATACATATGATTAGCTACCCAACTTACCAAATATTCTTCCTCATCAACATCTTTATTGATTACCACAAAAAACATCTTTATTGATTGGTATAATGATTCACAAGTTGTAGCATTGATATAATGAGTTATGAATACATACATATGGTCCAAGAATAAACCCATATGGAGCCCTTTATTTGCAACTTACATAAGTGGGTACAAATAAAAATGATTAAAACAAACTGTCCTACATCAAAGGGAAACACTAAGCTGGGCTCCAGGTTCAAATCAGTGGAGAATTTATGGGTGTGCATCAGCATAGCCGGATCCCGTGCCTTGGCCACCGCCGCTCCCACCCTGTTCTCCTCTGCCATCACCAGCACCATTGCCGTTAGCACCGGCAGACGCTAGAGTTGGTCCACCAAGGACGTTAGTAGCCCAGCTAGAGCCGGAGCCGGTGCCAACGCCATATCCTCTCCCGGTAGATCCATAGTTGCCTCCACCTTGTCCTCCGCCACCACCATGGCCATCACTACCGGCCCTAGAAGAGCCGCCGCCACTAATTCCATTACTAAACGTACTAGAGCTTGAGCCCGAGCCTGATCCGCGACCATCTCCGGCTCCACCATTCTGGCTACCGCCACTACCTCCGCCCCCGCCTCCGCTGCGTGAGCTCGCACCACTCGTGCTACTCTGGCTAGACCCAGCGCCACCCCCGGACCCCGAGCCACCGCCCCTCACTTCACCGCCACCTCCCCCTTCTCCCGTACCAGTTCCTTGCGACTCCGAGTACCTAGCTACCCTCACGGCATTGGCTAATCCAACACCTAAGAGCACAACGAACCCAAGAGTTGCAAGTTTATTAGTGGCTGCCATTGTGAGTTGGGTGGAATGAGATGAGTGTTACACATCAGATTGCGCAGGTATTTATAGCGCTGGAGTTCAAGCACACAATTGTTATTACCTCACATTTTTCAGCACTTTGGTGGTGCCAAGTTGCTTAGTCAACTTTCTGGGCGAGATCAAGTGGATGATGTTTAAAACAGCTAGTGTTATTGCTAGTTCCGCAGAAAGAGATCTGTTGGATAGATTGATGCAGAACTGCAATCTGCAGGTACATAGCGCGATGGATGAAATACAAACCATGTGACAGAGAGTTCACTACAAGCAACTAAGTATAGATCACGATTCACCAGATTTGACTACGAGCGTTAACAATCTGCTAGTGGATCTTGAGATCGTCCGTACCTAGATAGTTTTTTTCGATAAAGCGTACCTAGATAATTAGGCGCAGCAAGTTCACAACGAATCACAGATCGGGAGAAGAGAAAAAAGTAAACGACGACCCAGCTAGATTAACTCTTAACTGCACGCGATGATCTAAATATCCATACACAAGCATCGACGGATCGATTGGTAGAGAAGTGCAGCAGTTGACATTGAAGGGACGATCGACCTCGAAGCTCTCGTGGTTGACGTTGACATAGGCATTGCAAGTTGACAACTGATCCATATGTATATGTGGAAGATACACGTGATTGAGGATTGATATGCGTGCAGGGAATGGGGTGAGCAAGACATATTGTCGAGGATTAAAATATCAGAATCTTTTCTCTACAAAAGGCTGGACCGGGGTGTGTATTTTACACTGGTTACGGGGGCAAAACCGGCATTCTCAACTTGGGCCCATCGATCGTCGTCTTCCAGTTCAAATCAACCTCGCTAGTTTTTTCTCTAGCCCATAATCCTCTTAGAGCAACTTTAGCAGACACCTACGCGAACTGAAAATAACCGCTCGTTCTCGGTTTCGCGTCGAAAGAGTGACCCAAACAGACACCGTAAAACACTGTCCGACCTAAAAAAAATCCGGAGCCCAGGGACTCGTCCCCACCCCCCATATCCCTAGTTTGCACGGTGGACCTGAGGGTGCTCCATAGACACGTTGTAGATTTGGCGGGAGGGACATTTCAGCGCTGCCACTTCCTGCCTCCCGTCTTCCACCACTGCAGATTCGTCTCCCCTGCCGTTGTTCGGCCTCGCCGCGTCCGTATTCGCCCCAATGGACCCTGCCAATCTCCCTTCAATCATCGGAGATACATCGTCGGCCCAATCGATGCCTTCCCCCTTCCCTCTGCCTCCTCCTCCGCATAACGGCGTTGGGCGCCCCAAGCCGAACTCCATCGGCCTAAAGCACAAGGGCGGGGGCCAGTGGCGGAGCCACATACAAGCTGTTTAGTCAATTGACTACACAGTTTTTTGGCAATACAAGCTGAAAAAAATACAAAAATAAATGAAAAATCACACAAATGCATGTATTTGACTACACAAGTTTAGACTGACTGCACAGGGTCAAAATTCTGGCTCCGCCACTGGCGGGGGCTAGCACCTCGTCCCTTGAGGAGCGGTGGCCTCGCTGACCGCCTCCACGGCAGCAAAGAGCAGCATCGCCCGCGCTCCAAAGGGAAGGAAGTAGTCGGGCGTGAATGGCGTCCCCACACCAAAGACGGTGTGCAACCGTCATGCTGCGGCCATGCCTCCCCGCCCTCCGCCTGTGTCTCTGCGTTCTCCTGCCATGTTCCCCAACGACCCTGCCACCCATGATGTGTTTGTGAAAACAACCGCAAGGTATGAAACTATCCCGTCGCCGATGTGTTTTCTTCCAATAGCCAAGCTTGACATCAATTCTCATTCTAGCTGTGATTTGCATTATGTTCCTACCTCGTTCACAAATCTGTTAAACGCAGATGCGGTTGATGTATCGGTTACACCACTTGGGGCATTGGATTGTGAGGATGAAGGAGGGCACGATGAGGAGGGGGATGAGGGTGACTATGGTGACTACGGTGATGATGAAGGTGAGGAGATAGAGGTGGAGGCCTTTGAAGAATCTCAAGGAAAAAAACGAGGGTGGTGAATTATACGGAGGTTGAGGACGTCACCTTTGTGCAGGCGTGGGAGCTAGTGTCCCTCGGTGCGGTCTTCGATAATGATCAAACCAGGATGCACTATTGGCAAAGGATTGAGGACAAATTTTTCTAACTAATGCCTCAGCTAGTCAACCCAACTCCCTAATCAACTAATGATCTGTGTAACATACTAACTAAATAACTATATAACTTAGAGATATAGTATGTATAATCGGGTTTCCCAGTCACATGTTCTGAAAATCCACTCTGGATAGCAGGGCGGGAGTGGAGGAGCAGCGCGGTTGCCGTGTGGGTGCCGCTGCAGATTGGAGAAGTGCCATGATGGGCTGAGAATCATGTGCAGTGGTTTTATTTGAGCACGACACGGTAACACCCGGCCGGGAGGATCAAGGAGCGCTTATCAGTTATCACGTTCCCCATCAGCATGGCATTCTGAAGGGGAAATGGATGTCAGCGTTCATCATCAGCAAACAGGTGCCTGACTTTTTGGAAAAGAGTATATATTAATATTATAAGGACACCAATTACACCCAGCCTCTACAACAACGCATGCCTTAGCGGCTCTACGGATGCACACAGCTCAGAAAAAAAGAAAAAAAAATTACAAAAAAAAAGTCCCGCTAGAGAGAACTAATTCTCAAAGAAACGACAGTGACACCATCAGAACAACACCAGTAGTCCTCCACTCCAATAACAACGCCTTTAAGAAGGAAACAGTGACCAAGCGCCGTCGTTGCCCGACCAAAGGTCATAGGTTTTCACCCTGAAGAAAATCCTTACTCACAAAACAATGCCTTCAACAGGTCATTGTCAGGCACAACCAGCTAAGGCCAGACCTTGGATTTTCACCCTGCAAGATAAGACTGGGAACTCCCCCGTGTTGTCTTCCCGCACCAACAGTCGCTGCAACGAGTATCAGATCACGCAGCCAGATCTCCGTCGCCACAAGAACAAAAATCACCATCGCTACCCTCAAATTTCTGCTTTCCTGACATTCTCCGCATCTGACATCACCATGGCTCAAAGCATGGCACTTGATGGGAACAAACAACAGAGCTTCGCAACGCTCCCGCTGAAACCAAACGGCCAGAAAAACAAGGTGTGCGCGACCGAATACCTTCCGATCCAGCAATCTCCAGGCATGATACGTCCATGGGAGTTCGTCGGCGGAGCCTTCCGGAACCCGCCTCTCTAGACCAGATCAAGGAGGGCAGACATCAAGCAGATCTTCGTCTTCGTGCGAGAGAAATCAAAGGACCACCACCTTTATTAGATCCGACATAGCGATCCCCACACCGCCGGCCGGTTCCCGGAGGACGGATCGAGCAGGCAAAAAGAGAGAGAACCAAACCGGGAACCACCGTAGCAGCGCCAGAGCCGCCGCCCAGCAGGATCCTAGCACCACGCCTTGACCGCTGCCTACCACGGCGCCCCTGCCGAGGGCCGACCTGGCCTAGATGGCTCCAGATCCAGCCCACGTGGCGCACCCGCAGACGGTCGTCGTCGCAGCAAGGCCCCTCCGTACGCCATCCACACCGCCTCCGCCGAGCCACCATGCGCCGCCCGCGACCTCTAGAGCATGCCGCGTCGTCGCCCTGACCCGCCAAAACGCCTCCACGGCAGCTCCCCCCTCCAGCCTTCGGCGGCAAGGGCGCCCGCCGCCACCGCGTGAGGGACCTGCGGCAGCGGCGGCGGAGGGAGACTCGCGGGGGGCGCCCGCCGGCGGCGACGGCTAGGGTTCCCCCGAGTCGCCCCGGGTCAGGAGCGACGCGGGGTCTGTTTGGGCTCTGTAGTTAAGGTGCCCGGCTATATATGCTTCCTCTGCTCCATCCTGGAACAATGAACCAACTGAAGCTCAAGCCCAATAAAGCCTCAGCACTTCCACGCCTACATTCCCCGCATCGAGGGGCCGGAAGAAGGTGTCCTCCAAGCTTCTAGTGGACGGGGACTTATAGCCACAGGTTCAGATGGTGGGACGGCATGAGGAGAAGTTCAAGTAGAGACTCCAGAGTTCGTCTTACAGCGCTGTAACTTCTACTATACTCCAATTAATTAGCTCTTCTTTCCTTTGCTTATTTTCTGGTTCAAAAACCTAGCCACGAGGTGATAGGGGTACTTAAGACTGTATAAAGAGACATTACAAATCCGATCGAAAGACTCCCTCACAGTGATAATGAGTTGGCATGACAAACTTTTTACAATCTCATCGCCACGAAATAGTCCACGCTGGTTTCCTCACTGCTCAATACTTATGTATCAGTCGGTTATTTCAGGACCGAGGGAGTACTATTTCTCTAGACTCATTCAGTGCATATTCTTGAACATATACATCCATACGGTGACATTAACGAAGATAGAGTATGCTGGTGAACCTATATTGTATTTATGCCAAAAATCCTTAGACTACATTAAACATAGAACAAACACGGAGAAAAACATGGTGAAATAGAAATAGAAAAACACCCGTGTGTGGAAAGAAAACAAATCACAACCATGAGGAACCTACTATTTAGGTATATGAGAAATCAGATCATTATAGTTTTTTTTCTCTAGCTAGCTGTGTAGAGAAAATAACTTAGCTTTTATCATAGTCATAGTCGGCCGACGTCAACAATATTTGTTTGGGGGTACTTTGGTCGCATCCTTTCTGTCGGTCCGTCTGTTACCTTGTTGGGTTTGTTTTTGTCGAGTTGTTGGGCTCGTAGTTGTTATGTTGGGCCGCAATTGTTACTTTTCTCCTTGGCTTCTTGTTGTGTTGTCGGGGCTTGGTTTTTGGGTTGTTGGGATGCTTGTTGTTTTGTTTGGCTAGACATCAACATGCGACAAAAAAAGCATAAAAAAACTATTTACCGCTTTGTTTTTGTGGTAACAACCTAAATTGACATTTCTTCATGCAAAGATAAAAAATAAAAAAAACACATAAACTGGAATACAAGTAGGCGCTGACATACTTAATTACTATAAAATATAAGTCTTCGTACCATTAACATCAACAATAACTAGAGTGCGCATATTCGAGACTAGTAGCGGGCAACATCGAAAGAGATATGAAGTCCACGTGCAATCATGCTAAACATGGTTAGAACGCCAAATCCGGCAATTAGATGATCCTTAGGTGCGAAATAATTTGGATAAGGAACCAGAGCTTCTTGAATCGGAAAGAATACCCCGTCGGATGAGTGCAAATATCTAGTTTTATTTGATAAAGTGAATAATTCAAGTGCTTCGTGTTTCCCAATCATTCATGCTTCTTTTGTTTTCCATTTCTAATGAAAATAGTCTTGCTTCAACAAGGCAAAGGTAAGTATATCTTCTCTTGATGATGGAATCCGACATAAGTAACTTAAGGAACACTTTGTACTAGAGAAAATGCTTGTTTTTTTGGGTGATTTCCCTAAAAAGTTTGTGGCAAAAAGCTTTCATTAGCCAAGCTTCTACCCAATCATTCTCTTTCATGGATGATCCCAACTACAACGTCGATACTCCGATGTTATCAATGTTTATATCTCATTTCCTATCACAAAAATACAAAATAAGAGAAATGAAAGATTAGGTATACCATCAACAACCTAACATAAAAAATTAAAGTTAAAATAAGACATTAGAGTATCAAAAGGGCTTGCAAATTTTGAGCTCCTATATCACAAAGAGTGGTGACATCTTCCCAAATTTTTCGAAATGATTGAACTGCCACCCTTGGGCTTGGATTGACATCAAAAGGTGAGCAAATGTAATTTTCTTGTTGAGGTATTTGTTGTGGTAGAAAATTTTCTTTCACATAACGTGAGCTAAAATTTCCTAGTCACAAGCTTGTACTGGACAACTCATATGGTTCTTCGCGCAATATGTTGCAGGCATTGGTGAATGATTTTACCCCTAGTATCTGAACTTATGGTGGTCACTCCTGCATTACAAAACAACATACAAACATAATTAGTTCAAACAAAAAATTGACATTAGCTAAATCATTAGAACTTAGGGAAAAACCATTCAGTTGTGACTCATGTTGCAACTGACATGTTAAAAACCCATTAGTTGCGACTCAGATAAAATAAAAATAAAAATCATCTTATGTGACTCGTGTTGCAATTAGAAAATTAGACTTTCAGCTATGACTACTGTTACAAGTGATATGTTAAAAGGCGTCACTTGTGACTCGTGTTACAACTGACAGATAAATGGAAAGTAAAAAGCCACCAGTTGCGACTTGAGTTGAAGTTGTGAATCGAGTTGCAAACTGATAGATTCAACCGTCAATTGCGATTAGTGGTTCAAGTGACATGTTAAAATTCGTCTAGTTGTTGGGACGACTCATGTTGCAACTGACAGATAAAGACAAGTGAAAACAACCGGTTTTGACTCAAGTTACAACTAAAAGATAAAGACAAGTAAAGAAAGGAACCAGTTGCGACTTGAGTTGCAACTGATAGTTATACCTTCAAGTGCGACTAGTGTTGCAAGTGACATGTTAAAAAGCCGCCAGTTGTGATTTGTGTTGCATTGACAAGTAAAGAAAAATAAAAAAATGCTTGCAATTGACAGATTAGACCATCAAGTATGAAGAAGAGTGTTGCAAGTTACATGTTAAAAATATATTCCTTGATTACTATTCTTGGTTTTCCATGACTGATCAGTAACATGACTTAACTGAAATTCATAACTGAAATTCATCTGCACACGGTTCGCAAAGGTGCATGCCTCGTCAAATTAATGGTTGATCTAACTGATAACCGGGTCCTACATTAAAGTTATTTCTTAAAAAGAATATATATGCTAATATAATGATTTATATGTATAAGCTAAACACAAAATTGGTGAGATGAAGTTTGACGATCAGCACACACGTTCAACTTAGCTATAAAAAGATGGCATAAGCTTTATCAACAGAGATATGATGATTTTCCTATCTTACGTGATCATTGCCATCATCACCACTACTAATGACAACACCCTTCTTCTTGCTTCCCATACTATTCCTGCGGATCAAGAACAAAACAAACTGAATATACAATGTACACTAAGAGCATCGACAAAACCCCCTAATAAACCTATAAGAAAAACTTAACCATTTTCTCATGATATCACTAATTATAAAAGAAAATTCCCACACACAATTTCTTCTCTTTTATACATGATATATACATGAATCTGAAAAAAATACCTAAGAAGTAATGAGGAAAAAGCCAGAAATCCAATTCGGCTCACAGGTGCAAATGGACCCATTATGTGAAAACACATATCAAAATGTCAAAAAAATCCCAACAAAAAATATTTGTATGTATATCCGAACATTATATATTCGTACACAAGTTTGTAGGTGAAAACAACATTTGAGGTGACCCATATAAAAAATCAAGTGCTCCAACGTGTCTATTCGCGAACATGTTTTTTATCTTTTTTACACAAGCCACATAAAATGTTCATTTTTTATGAAAACTTATGTATGGACATAGAATGTCTAGATGTACATGCGAAATTTTTGTTCAGATTTTTTTGACAAATTAAATTTTATTTTTAATGTATTTTTCATAATGGGTTCATTTGCACCTAGGATCCAAAACATCACCTCCAAAAAAATGCCACATAAGAAGTAAAAAACACATTTCTTACATACATGAATCTGAAAAAAGAATCTATTATAAAAAGTAAAGTGAAAAAAAGCGCACAACAAAACAGACCATCTACAAAGCCCTCGCCTACACATATTTTCAACACATCGATCTAAAAAAAGAATCTCTAAATAATTTGCTTCCTTTTTTTCCAATTTCCCCAATATCCCTTCTGTGCTCTCTCTTGATGATGGGATGGATGGATGCAAGCTCTAAGAAAAATACAACACTAATTCATCTTAAACAAAGAACTTAGAGAAAACAATGAAGATCACATGTTACGCTTGCCCCGATCATCACTATGGCAAGAAATGTAACACCACGAATTTCTATTTTACCTAGGAATGCTACCACACTTCTCAAATAACTAGCAAAAGAACTGATCAATCTAAATTTTGGCAGCATTTTCTTTGTTTATAGGAACATCCACCACATGCAAGACACAAAATAAAGTATAAGTAACAACGACAACATAGACTAAGCATCCATTGAGTTCTTACATTGCATAACAACTCCATAACACAAGCAACAAGACTAGAGCAACCAAAGATTCACAAAAAGGTGCAAAAGACACCAAGAATCATGATAAATACCTAGTGGTAATCAGCATATCCAATCGTTCGGTGTTCCGAGGCCGAAATCCAGCGCTATTTATCGCCGGATGGATGTAGCTTTCGGCCTGAGAACGGCCAGTTTCCCAGTCGCGTTCTCGGGCGTGGTTCCAGGCAAGGCAAAATCGGTGACATTTCGCCCGAATTCGGCTCAAATTCACATATTTGGCATAAATAAAAAGCAATGTTCGGCATAATTCGGCATAGTTCGCCATAGATTGAAACACAATATAGTTTGGCCTAGTTCGGCCAGATCATGTTCGGCATAGCTGCTATGTGTTACCCTTGCGTATCCATATGTGCTCCACCATATCATCCTGCAGCTGCTGATGCACTGCCGGGTCTCGGATCTCCTGATGTATGGCGATGAAGGTAGCCCACGATGCCGATACCTGGTGATCAGGATCTACAAGAGGCCTCGGTCTATAGTATGTCTCCTACTACTCGAGCAAATCTACTAGATGCTTCCGCTCATTCTCAATAATCATGTTGTGCAAGGTCACACAACAGTTTATCATTTCCCACATCTGATCTTTCGACCAAGTCATAGCAGGGAACCGGACAATTGCAAACCTCTGTTGGAGCACACTAAATGCCCGCTCCACGTCCTTCCTGCAAGTTTCATGTTCCTTTGCAAACTGAGCATGCTTGGGGAACATGAAGCTTGAGATAGTCTTCACAAATATTGGCCATCTTGGATAGATGCCATCTATAAGATACTATTCTTTGTTGTAGTGATGTCCGTTGATCTTAAAGTCTACCGAGGGAGCATGACCCCAACAAGCTTGGCAAAGACATTTGAGGACTGGAGGATGTTGATGTCGTTATTTGATCCTACCATGCCAAAGAAGGATTACCAAATCCAAAGATCATGTGTAGGAACTTCCTCGAGTATCACAACGCAACCTCCTTTGTACCCTTTGTACATTTCCCGCCAAGAAAATGGACAGTTCTTCCACTACCAATGCATGTAGGCAATGCTTCCAAGTATCCCAGAAAATCATCTATATTTATTGACTGCGAGGATCCAAACAGTGTCTTGAGCAGTGGGTGTTATCAAGTATTGTGGCCCAAACACTGCAATCACCATCCTGCAGAACATGTACAAGCAATCGACGGCGGTGGACTTGGTCATGTGGAGATAGTCATTGGTACTATCACCCGGAGCTTCCTATGCAAGCAACCTCATCGCTACCGTGCACTTCTGCAGTGAGGAAAATCCTACCATGCTGGTCTAGTCCTTCTTACATACGAAATAGGGGTCATACTCCCGGATGGCATGCACGATCTCAAGGAAGAGTTTTCGGCTCATCCTGAAACGGCACCGAAACACGGCATCTTCGTGCAATGGCTTGTCGGCGAAGTAGTCTGCGTACAACATGCAGTAGCCCTCCATCCGCTGCCTTTCTTTGCACTTCCGGCGACCCTTAGACGAGCCTCCACGCTTCGGCGCTACAGTCGTGTACATCGTGACGAGGGAGACGAGGATCCGCATGTGCTCTTCATCTTCGATGACTGCGGCGGTCTCTCCCTCCAGTAGCAGGGAGAACATCTCCTCGTCGTCGGAGTCCATGATCGAACCAGGAAAATGCCGAACACTTCACGGGCGAGGTGGACGCGAGCTTAGAATAAAGCCGAGTTGCAGCGAAGGCGGGAGAAGGCGAAACAAGACCTACGTCGAGGGGAAAGGATGCGGTGCCGGTGGCGAACCTTTCTATATGCGTGGATTCGGCTGGGCGGGGCGAGGCTTCGCCCACGACGACATGGCAACGATGGGGCAGCTGGGTGAAGGCCATTGAGAGCCGAATCACGATGGGGAATGGATTGTGTTACCCACAGGGTTGGCCTACTCTTTATTTTTATCCAACGTTTCCAGGCGACTCCCAATGCCGTGGGTTCGAGCTTGGAATTCTGGATGTAATTTGGACCAAATCCGACAAAAACTGGACACATGGGACGCGACTGCCATAAAAAAACTGTTTAGAAAGGCCTTGGTGTGAATGTTAGTGAAGATGCACTAAGGGCATCCACTATGTGCAAAAAACCACACCTTAAGTCCTATGTGGCAAGGCTTGTAGTCTACCTTATACATAGTGGAGGAAATATGAGTTGTCCATAAGCTTATAGGTGACCTTAAGCTTATGGGTTGTCCACAAGCAATAGAAAAATAATTTATGGTCTCTTCCCTCTCATGCATGAGTGTGTATGATGAGACATGTGGGTCCCAGCTTAAGGTTAAAGTTCACCTTATACATAGTGAAAGATTTTACAAGAGAGGTGGATCCCACCTTATGGCTAAAGTTCACATCATACATAGGTGATGCCCTAAGAATCGTATGCGGTGAAGTCTATGATATGTGTGCGTCGAAGTGATATGTGCGTCAAATAGATCTTTAGTGGCCCACTCACCATATTTCGGGTCAGTATTTTAAACTGTGCTAACCGGCCTTCCAAACGAGGCCTAGGTGGTAGCTGCAACACCCCCAAGATCCCGTCTCCCCCATCGATAGCCGCTTTCCCGTTTCAAACCAAGCTCGCTAGTTTTCTCCGCCAGTCCCCAATCCCTTTCCCCTACCCTCCTCCCTTGAGCTTAGGCGATGGCGCCGAGGAGGAAGCGGAAGGCTGCCCCAGCCGCCAAGCAGCAGCAGCCGCCGCCTGGCCCCGACGCACCGGTGCAGGAGCAGCTTCACTGGCTCGCTGATCAAGAGAGTACGTACCTCCGAGCCTTATCTCCCTCCCTGCTCTTCCCCGTCCGCCCCGCGGGCGATTTATGAAACCCATTTTAGGCTTGAGGTTTGTAGCTAGCTACACTGGTCAGAGATTACAACTTTCCGACGGTCGCCCGCGGGACCAGTTTTACTGCTTTAGCACTATGCTGTTCGTCTCTGCAAAAAGCGTATATTAACCTATACTTAGCTATGGCTTATATTACCCGCAAAAAAAAAAAAAAGCTATGGCTTATACTCCGTATTATCTTGAGGAAGCAACACTAATACGTAATAGTACCATTCTCATGTTGGCTTTGGTTTAAGCCTGCTTGGAAGGATTCAACACCCACAATTTGTTAGAAGATGTGATGAAATCATTGTAGTTGTCCCCACAGTTAGTAGGATACAGTCTGCAATTCTTTTCAACTTTGAAGTCTACTACTGCGAATGGGAAGGTTTGCAAGATAGTATAAATAATATTGGACCGGAGAGTGAAACCTGTATCTTATTCTCTTGGCAGCCTACTTCAATACGCCTGGTGCCTTATATTTAAGGAAATCTCCTTCTGCTATTTAGTGTCAACACCTGAATTTTTCTGACAAGAATGCATGTCATAGAGGCTCTATATGATTCAGGAGATCTCTTGTGTGTAGTGCCACAAC
The DNA here is from genome assembly GCA_916181665.1 of Avena sativa. Taxonomy (NCBI): domain Eukaryota; kingdom Viridiplantae; phylum Streptophyta; class Magnoliopsida; order Poales; family Poaceae; genus Avena; species Avena sativa. The sequence goes on along the minus strand of OV702284.1, from coordinate 309,393,719 downwards.
CTGAAATTTACTAATAAGAACACATGCCATAGAGGCACTGAACATTTTACTTCGTGTAATGATTAGGATTCTGTTGCTAACGTACTAGTGTCTCAAATGAATAGTTGAACGCCGGAAAGCTGCCATCAGAGCTATTCAAGCAGCAGAGAATGAGAGTGTACTTTCCCGGTTGCATTTGGTGCAGTCCTACATCTCCAAGGAGCAACAAGAAACATGGGCCTTGCAGTTTTTTCAGGAGAACTTGCCCAACGTGTCAGTTACAAGGAACGAACAGCAGGATGAGCTTGAGTTGAAATGGAAAGGGTGGGATGATTACATAAACGGAGACCAGAGGGATGACAAGGTTTCGCGATCTCCGATCACGTCGTTGGCAACTGCTTCTTGTTTTCCTTTCTCAGGAGATTCAGGTTCAAATGTTATATACTTGTTGTTGATGTACTTCTATAGGCAACAAAGAAACTGGCTTCAATGATCATCTCACCATATATATGATGTATTGCAGTGCATAAAAACTTCACTGAGAACAGCTTTGAACTTAACAACTTTGTAAGTATTCTGTGTATCGTGATACCAGATATTTTTTATGTACACCTCACGACTCTTTAGCATTCTCTGTTGCTTTGAAGACTTGGAGTGAGCTACCTGAAGGCCAAATAACAGGAGCAGTGGATTCTCTTCAGACACCAGGGGTTTGTGTTTAACCCGAAATGTTATCTTATCATTATAAGTCTGGAAGATCTAAATGGATAATTTTATCTGGAATTAAGCTTACCTATTGGGTTATAACATAATCTTGAACAGGCTACCAGTAGTCAACTCTCTTTTGGCATGACACCAAAAACTGTACGATTACCCCAAAATGGCGAGGTGCTCTTATCCGTGAACGGCTCACCTCTTGGAATGTACAAAGAAGAAAATCTTGCAGCTATTACTGGTATTTACTAATACTTCCTTGCTCCTGATATCGCAACCTTCTTTTTTTTGCGAATGATATCACAACCATCTCTTACTGCATGTTGTGTTACTGATAAAAAATATCTTGCAGAATCTGGAAATGTATGTGAAGACCCTGCCTTATGACGCCAGTGGCCATCTATAGTAGTAGTAAGAATGCTACACGTTTGAGCCCCACTTTTCTTCTTTTGCATCTAGTTCATAGCTAATTAATCTTGTATTTCCATTGCAGGAGCGTAACCAGCCCTTGACATAAGGTTAGGAGTTTGATGCTGCATCCCTGACGCTGGTATACTAATGAAAACTCTGTACCACTACTAATTCAGTGCATTCGTTGCACATCGATCAAGCCTCAGGCCTCCGACGAGCTGCAGTGAGTTTAGGTCATCCTTTCTGTGTAGTTTGATGAAGCATATATGTTGTAGGAAAGACCGGTTTCAGCCAGCTGAAATCGTTTCATCAGGTGCTTTTTTAGTGTTGTTTGTTGTTGTCAACTTTGCTGCCAGGAATCCGGTTAGAGTAGCTGAATCTATTGTGCCTAAGACGTCTGTTAGTTTGAGATGAGACAGGCTGTACCGCATATGCTGTAAACCAAACTGGAGTGTCCTGTTTATAGCCTAGTTGAACATGGAATGGTGCTGAATAATTTAGCATTAGGCTGTAGTTCACCTCCTGTGTTGAATGTCATAAAAAAAATGATTGGGTAAAGCCGATCATTACAAAAAAAATTGTTGTGCAAGTTTCAGATAATAGAGGTTACGCACCCTAACATGTCTTTTAGTAACTGAATAACAAGATATATACCACAATGTAAATCACCATCGTTCCGGGCTTCGTGATCGAATGCCTCGGCCTCTCTTGATAATTACAACTGAATCAGGAGATTCTAGATATGTTCGGTAGCCGTATAAATTAGGACTAGAAGTCTTGGCATGTTCCATCTGTCATACGTGTCCTTTCACTAAGCACACGCATGCTAAAATAAGTCAAGGAGAAAAGCCTTGCCTGTGCGTACAAGCTGTACTTATCGTTACCTAACACAAGAGAGTAATGGTTGCTGTTTACTTATGAATACTAGTACATAGTCAATTATAAAATAGTACACAATGGAAGCTAGTCTTGTTGGTAGACATCCGATATGGCAATGCTGCACTTATTTGTTTTGTGAATTCAGCTCTTCCTCCATTACTGCAATTAGGTTGTTATAAACGTCGTGTGCCTTTGGCCGATCTCTCGGAGAGTCGCTAGAGCATATAAGGCCAATTTTGAGAAGCTTAACAATGCAACTTTGCACCTGTGCAATGGCAGACTGTTCTTGTATTCTTGAGGCGTGGCTGGGTTGCTCCGCTTCAAACTGTGCCAGAAGGTCAGGGTCTACCACTTCAATATAATGTGGATATGATCCCTCCACGTACTTGTGAAGCGTTAGACCATCTTTGAACAGTACATCGGTAGGGCGCTTCCGTGTCAGCATCTATCTATCTATTATATACTAAAAGCAATATAAGAGGTTATTCTGAGCCACCAGGTTAATCCACATATGCTACATAAATATAAACCCATGATTTTAATTTTAAGGGCTGAGATTAAAAGATAAAAGGTGTTACGTACAACAATTGATGTGTACAAAAAAACATATAGCACGTAAGCCTTTTATTTTCTTAGAATCCCGGCACGTAAGCCATGTGACCACGGACCGGTCTTAGCTGATAAATTCGTTAGTCTCGCACAACATCCGGCCGTAGCAATCCATCGATATAAAAAAACGCTAGAAGAAAAGACGAGAATAGCTTCCGCAATAACCAGGGGCTTGATGCGATGAAAAAGCCAGAACTAATTAGGCAGAGGCCCGCCTTTTCTCCAAGACCGCAGCTAGCTGAAAACGTGCGAGCGGGACAGAGATCCACTCCAGATGCAACTCCATGAAATAAGCAAGGAATATTGTTGGATGCATGCATGGCTGCATAGCATGCAGTACATCGACATTGAATCGATCGAGCTTCTAACAACCGACATAAAACAATCGCAGGTAAATAGATCACGAATGGGTATTAATTTGTCTAAAAAATTATTATTTGATAATTTGTTCTCAGATATATACTACTACCTTTTTTGTTCTAAAAAGGATATCTCAACTTTATTAGGATTCATATGTATCTACGCGGTAAAATGCATCTAGATACATGACTAACTAGACATAGTTGAGAGATCATTTTTAGGACGGAGGAAGCACTATATATATTAGAAATCATAACAAAGAAATAGTTGAAGAAACCGACGAGAAAATTGATCTGTTGATCAATGTGCATGTGTTCTCTTTTCTGCCAAAACATATTGGTTTAAGTATTACTTACACATGCCTTTTGAAGAATAACAAGATCAATTGATTTTGAAGAATAACTATTATCTGCAAAGAGAACCACGTCCACTAAGTCATCTTAAGATTCTCTATTTTTTCAAGTATTTTTGACTAATATATCATATTTTCTAAGAAAAAGCACCTTAAGTCATTTGTATGGTCAGCAATCTCTTATTCCTAATGAGTGGTTTTAAGATGGTCACGAGAAGAAATTCATTAATTTACCATATTGTTAGAACTATATTATTTTAATCTCACCACATAAATTTGAAATTTTATTTTCAAATACTACCAAGATGCTAAAGATGATGCCCTCGCATTTGCGAGGGCCACTGTGCTAGTTTCCAAAATAATAATACCAAAGCTATAGATATCACCATCGGTTGAAATTTTGCTGCCCATGGCATATTCTGCAAAATTTTATTGGTTCATAAGAAAGTTAGTTGTCAATCCAGATGTCACCGATCAAAATACTGCAGACTGGTGGTGACTGGTAAAGAAAAATAATTGTTGACTCACCAGGTGCAATGTATCCTGTAGATCCTCTTGGTCCAACAAAGCTCGCGGGCATGTTATGCCGTGCAGAAGAATAGCAACCATGCAGAAATCTTGCCAGGCCGAAGTCACACACATGGGCGATGTTATTTTCGTCAAAAAGAATATTGCTTGGCTTCAAGTCACAGTGAACCAATGGTTGGACACACTGATTATGAAGATAATCTAAAGCAGAAGCTATGTCCACTGCTATGCATATCCTTGCAGCCAGGGTTAGATCAGCGTAATGGTGAAAGTTATTATGAAGCCGACTTTCAAGGGTACCATTCGCCATGAACTCAAGGACAAGAGCTTTGAACTCATTCCCCGCTGGATCATATGTGGAGCACACTGTGATCACTTTCACAAGGTTCCGATGGCGTATGTACCTTAAAGCTTCACACTCAGAGATGAAGCTATCAAAGGCTCCATGTTCATTAAGCTTGAAAACTTTGATAGCGACTGGATCAGCTTCTGTATGCAGCACAGCTTTGTACACTTCACCAAATTGCCCACTGCCTATCAGATTGGAGAAAGAGAAGCCATTGGTTGCTTTTCTCAGATCACCGTATGATAGCACAGTCAGTTCCTTGCCGGGATTATTCAGGGATCTTGTGATTTTCCTTCTTTTCCTCAAAATAATGATGATCATGAACACAACCAAGAGTACAACAACAAAGGCCACACCAGCTACGACCAAAAGCTTCAGCAAGGGGTGCCTTCCTTTATCTTCGGAAGCAGAGCATAAAGGTAGTTGTAGCATTGGCACATCCGTGCACAGCCATGGATTGCCTTGGACAAACACTTCACTTTCATTAGAGAAGACCCCGACCATAGGAATTGGTCCGTTGAAGTTGTTGAATGATAGATTTAAATATTGTAACGTCGTGAAATCCCCAAAAATGTGTGGTATTTCCCCGGACAAGTTGTTTTCAGAGAAATCCAACTCCATGATGCCTTTCAAGTTCATCAAGGATTGTGGGATGCTTCCTTCCAGTTGGTTCCCTTCCATGTGGATGGATTGCAAGAGGAGACAACTACCCAAGGTGGATGGGATCTGATTGGTGAATTTGTTGTGTGATATGTTCAAAGAAATAAGATTGATCAGTCCACCAATTTGAAATGGCAGGCTGCTGGTGAGTTGGTTGTATGACAAATCAAGGTACACATTCAATTGATTGAGACCACTGAAGAGGTTCGTAGGCACGCTTCCGTGAAGCGAATTGCAAGAGAGGTTCAGTGCCGTCAAACTTGTGCACCGGGACAAATCTACTGGTATGGTTCCCGTCAGGTCATTTTCCTGTAACTGAAGTATGTTCAGTCTACCAAGATTACCTAATGAAGAAGGAATCTCTCCATAAAATTGATTTCGTGCCAGGACGAGAGCACCCAGATTGGATAGGTGACCAAGAGTAGAAGGCATTTTCCCGGTTAACTGATTACCATCGAGATAAAGCATGGTGAGGTTGAAAAGGTTATCAATCTCATCCGGAATAGTTCCACTTATGCGATTCGACCCAAGATCAAGAACCTCTATACTTTTGGAAAGATTAGCAACAGATGTCGGCAGCTCTCCACGTAAGTTGTTCCCAGACAAAGATACTCTCGCTAACCGTTTGCAGTTGGTTAACGAGTAGAGGAATGCCCAGTCTCCTGCTGCCAAGCTGTTACTGAACATCATTAGTGTGTCCAATTTTTCCAGTGATCCGAAAGACGGGATGACCCCACTGAAATTGTTGCTAGCGAGATAGACTCCCTCGAGCTTAGAGGCATTGCCTAGCGACTGAGGGATCGGCCCCTGGAGGTGATTCACGGACATGGCCAGTATCCGGAGGTTTGGGAGCGTCTTGCCCATATCAGAAGGTAATCTACCAACAAAAGCATTGTTTCCTAGGCCAAGGTACTGGAGCAAGGTGAAGTTGTAGACAAAGATGGGCACAGTCCCAGAAAAATTATTGTATATGAGATCAAGAAATTCCATGCCCGAGGCCCTGACTAGAGTGCTCGGGATTGTCCCTTGCAATTGGTTATTGGAGAGCCGGAGAGAAGTAAGGGAAGTTAAGTTCCCTATGCTGGATGGTATCTCCCCTGTGAAGCTGTTCAAGGTAAGATCAATAATCCGAAGAGATGGAGATGAGTTGGTAGGGAAACCAGGAATCGGCCCTGACAACTGGTTCATGGAAAGATCGATCTCTTCGATCGAGGGACTGTTGAAAATGGATGCTGGGGCGGCGCCAGAGAGGCTGTTGTTCCCAAGGGACAGAATGCGAAAGCTGGGAAGTGATGTGCAAAGGTGCGGTGGAATCTCACCTTCGATGGAGTTGCTCCCAAGCGCGAGTACCTCAAGTCCGGAGCAAGATGACAGGTTGGCCGGTATCTTGCCGCCGAGGGCGTTGTTGCTGAGGTCAAGGTAGCTGAGTCCGGCAAGCAGGCCAAGTTCCGGCGGGACACCCCCGGTCAGCCTGTTGTTGGCCAGGTGAATTCTCGCAAGAGAAGTCAGGTTGGAGACGCATGGTGGGAGTTGGCCAGCAAGACCTTCTCCCTCGAGATCCAGCGCGACGACACGGTGGCGCTGTGTCTGCTGTTTGCTGCACGAGACGCCATGCCAGCGACAGAAATCTAGTGAAGCGTTGTTGCTCCATGTGGCAAGGGCGCCCCTGGGATCCGAGAGGTGGGACTTGAGACAAAGCAGGGCCTCACGGCCCATGGTGGTTTCATTGTTGCTTGTCGTAGAAGACGACGACAAGCTCAAAGATGTGGAAAGCAGGATGAGTGCAACCATTGCTACATGGGAGAGACTGCATACGGGAGTAACCATATTGTGAGTGTGCTTGTGGCAGGGAAGTTCAAAGTTCAAACGTCAACTGGATGCTCAACTGCTGTGCTCCAGTTCAGCCTCTCATCTTATAGCCAGCAGCCACGGTACTTGTGGCAGGGCATATCAATAACGACGGGCTGGTTGCAGGGTTCACAATTTGTTTTTTCAGCTTTCTATCACCCTAGTCCGAGAGATGGCAAACGATTCTGTTAAGGACAGCGCTACACGTCTCCGGGGGATAACTCCTCCCGATCCCCGGTCCTCTGCTTGACACGTGTTTTTTTGGTCCAGATTCCCGCTTTTGCTACAAATTACTCTGATTTGCTACAAAATATCCCGGTTTTTCTACATGTAGCATATTCACCTCGCCGGAGACTCGCCGGAGGCTTTCGCCGATAGACCTCACCGGAGACCGTGTAGCAAAAACGTTATGTTATTGTAGCAAAACCGCAAAACGATGGTAGCAAAAAATATGTACTAATGTAGCAAAAAAGAACGACCTTGCCGGAGATATCGCCGGTGGTTGCCGTAGCAAAAACCAATTTTGCTGAGGACTTTCGTCGAAAATATCGTAGCGAATACTTTGTGCTATTGTAGCAAAAACATATAACAGAAATAGCAAAACATTACTACTCTTGTAGCATTGCCCTATAGCAAAATCTCAAAACGCATTCCTTGGTCGGGGTAGCATCGTGACCCTTCATTTGTAGCAAGGACGACCCTTTCCAGTAGCATCGTCGTCCCGCCTATGTAGCACCGTGCGAGTAGCAAAATCCGCCTGATTCGGCTGCGATGGCAAGTGCTTGCTCCGGCGGGAGCTCTCGCGGGTCGGGGAAGGAGACGAACACAAATACGACGTGGGGAGAGGCGGCGGAGCAGGGAGGGGCCTCCATCTCCGGCGAGATCGCCATGTCCGGCAGGGAAGCTTGGGAGACGCGCGCCGACGGAGGACCATGGTTTGGGCGGCGCGCAGGCGGAAGGAGGTAGGGCGCGCGCGGCGGAAGGAGCAGGGTTGGGGCGGCGCGCGCCGACGGAGGCCTCCATCTCCGGCGAGATCGCCATGTCCGGCAGGGGAGCTTGGGCGACGCGCGCAGGCCGAGGAACAAGGCTAGGGAGGCGCGTGCTGGCGGAGGAGCAAGGCGGGGCGGCGTGCCGAAGGAAGGAGAGCAAGGCAGGGCGGCGCACGCGGCGTGGAGACGGAGCGAGCAGCTGGTCGGGACCGGCGGCGCGATGGGGAACGAAAGGAACAACAGTTTCGGAAGAAAAGGAAAGAAGATGACGGGATGTAGTGGGGCCCGCTAGATAGCGATGGCTATCCAACACGCGCTACACGACCCGGGGGATGGAAGTGTATTATCCCCCGAGGGAGGGGAATCATTTTCCTTCTGTTAATGGAAAAACTCGCATGTTCTATATGGTTGATTATCGAATTGGCTTCAAAATTGTATCCACCATACAATGTTGCGTGGTATGATCACAAGCTAGCTAGGATTCTCACAAGAGTGTCGGTGTTGTCGTATTATGGTCGCTATGGTAGGAAAGATTTGGTTTTAAATGGCACGAATTTTCTTCTCCTTTACACGTACATTTACCGGTGTACTCATTTGCACCGTTTGCAGTCATGTCCAGATGTTTAGAGTACGGAGATCTGACTATGGTGGCGGGTAGCCATGTGCAAATCCGGTTTGGGCTAGTTCAAAATTTTGCACTAGTTTCAAAGTTTAGACTAGATTTGTGAATGAGATTGAACTACTCTCTCCGACCCATATTAATTGACTTGGATTGTCAAAATTTCGATGAATCTAGACACTATTTAGTATATAGATTTATCCAAAATTTAACAAATCAAAGTCAATTAATATGTGCCGGAGGAAGTAGGGAATTTTTGACCGGTTTAAACGGTTTAAACGGTTTCATTTTTTGCACAGGTTGGCGGGGATACTTTTCTGAACATATATGACAGTTTATTATACGAATCGGCCCTCCCCACCGTCATTATAGTGATTGTACCGGCGGCGGGTGTTCCTGTCGATTAGAAAAAAAACTATAGTGATTGCACGAGGCTCTTTCATACTCCCTTCATCATAAGGCTTAAGGCCTATAACTTTTTAAAAAAGTCAAGCATATAAAGTTTGACTAAATCTTTAGAAAAAACTATGAAGAACTATTATATTATATAGATACCATGTAAAATATGTTTCATGATGTATGAAAAAGGTATAGATTACTTATTATAAATATTACTTCCTCCGATCCTAAATAAGTGTCACGGTTTTAAACTAACTCTAGTTTAAAATGGCGACACTTATTTAGGATTGGAGGCAGTAATATTTTTCTTTGATAACTTGGTTAAACTTTAAATAGTTTAACTTTAAAAAAAGTTATATGTCTTAAGCCTTGGGACGGAGGTAGTATAATTGTATTATGACATCTTTTTGCTTTTTTTTTGTTACACAGCTATGTGTATCCTAGCTAGCTGCAAATGCAAAACTTTTATATGAAACTCTTGAGGTTTGTGACATCTTAATGAAGAACTTTTAAATTTAATAAGAAACTCTTTATCAAAATAGAATATGTGACATTGTGAGAAGCCACGTACATGTATGTCCTGTCTTTCAAATAAGTACTCCCTTCGACCCATATTAGTTAACTCAACTATTTCTACATTCATATGTATCTAGTTAAGTATCTAGTCTAGATTCATCCGTATCTAGATAAAGTTGAGTCAACTAATATGGGTCGGAGGGAGTACTAGCACATACATATGGAAACAAGTAGGTAGGCGGTAATGCTATACCGATGAGTTGATTGCAAAAGGCTACCACAATTAGGACAAAGTAATCAAACATCCACTAAAATACATGTTTTTTGGTGCGTTTTTTAAAGGATTGATAATTTTTCCGCCAGTTGTGATGGTCTTTTGCAATTTACTCTATACCGATTGCTACCACTGCAGACCACAGATGGAGATGGGGGAAGATTGCTCCAACTAGCTGACACCGACCGGCGCTTCTCTTGCGGAGCTGTCGGTCAACAAGACAATGTCCTCCAACCAGCTGCTACCGTCCCAGACTCGTCCCAGCTTCTTGGCAATGCCAGTTACGAAAGTTCGTCGGCGAGGGCGACTTCAGCATTTACGACTGCTAAAATGTCAATAACGATAATTCGTCGGCGAGGGCGACTTCAGCATTTACGACTGCCGAAATTGCAATAACGAAAATTCTTCGGGGTATGTGAATGTATGGAATAGCAATTGGATCCCCAGCGCCGGAGCTCAAAGGCCACTGGGGCGCAAACGGATGCTCCAGCAGATGCAGTGGTCAAAGTCTCGGACCTGCTGAAAACAGCGCGATGGAACTGAGCACGACTTTGATGTGAGCAATATCAAAAAGGTTGCTGTGGGACTGTGGAAGGGCCTGCTATGGAAGATTGTTAAGGTAGCATCTCTCGGGCGTGGGTCATGTATTGGTATTTGGAGGAATACGGTACAGAGGTAGTGGGACGATCTACTAGTAGAATCTCTAAGCCATCGTGAAATTTTGTCACTCAGGTGCACGAGAGCAATTTTTTCAATGGTTCAATAAAAAAGTACTACTACTAATAGAAAAATATAGCCTAAATCATGCGCGTAGATAATACGTGCAGGTACGATGCATGTTAAATATCAACCTAAAATATAAAATATGTAACGAATACAAACATAGCAAATTATACTGTTCACAATATGAAAAGTGAACGTATACTATTCATAGTCTTAGTTTCTCTTCTTTTCTCTACTAGTCATATGGTGTTGTATTTGACATGTACGTGCACAACTTATTTCAAATCTTATTGAAACATTTAAATATCATTTCTTTTTCTAAATCAACTGCGATGGTTTATATCCAGGTTGTCCACCATATTTTCGATCTATCTAGTTGGTTTATATTGCACCAGCTGGATTATTACATCAGATAACCGTACACTACAGGACGCGCGCGCTACGCCGAGGGCAAAAAGCTGTCGGCGTAGCCTAAAATGCCCTCGGCGTATGCTACGCCGACGGCTGCCCTCGGCGTAGCCTCCTCGGCAAAGGGCTCCCTCGGCGGAGCACATAGAGGCCGTCGGCGTATCAAAATACCGTCGGCGTATGCTACGCCGAGGGCAATGCCGTCGGCGTAGCGGCCGTCGGCATAGCATGTCGACAGGTTGTAAAAATATTTTTTTTAAAAAAAATTAAATTTTTTATTTTATTTTTTTTCTTAATTTTTGAATCTTTGAATTGTTTGACTCGTTAATCTCTCACTTTGAACATTTTAACACTAATTACAATTAATATTTAATTAAATTGCAGTCTTGGTCGAACTTCCCGGAAGGTCACCCATCCTAATACTACTCCAGCTCCAGCACGCTTATCTTCCTCGTTCCTTCAGAATCTGTTTCCGCAAAGTAATTCATACATTGTTGTCAATACTATGATATTAATCCTATTAACCCTTATATCAACATGTCACATGTTTGTATTTTTTGAAATTACAAACAATTATTTAAATAAACATTAATGAATAAGTAAAAATATTATTGAATTCAAATAAAAATATAATAATTTTACTTTTTTCTATTTTTCTATTTAATATGGAATAATTAATATCTTTAAATCTATAAATCGGAATTTTACAAATAATATGTCTAAATTTATCAGAAAAATGAGAGGAATCCAAATATGATATCCATATCAACTAATCACAAACCCTCCGTTTTTGAATTATCTATTTGGTGGTTGCTTTAGAAAATTCCCTTTTTGCGCTCGGATAATGAAAAATGGCTTTTTGGTGCGATGAAAAGGAAAACTTGCATTGAATCTTTGATAAAATAGCATATTGTGAAACTAAAAATGATTTTTGTAAAAAAACATGAGCATCGTATCATGTACATGTAGTTCATATCTGACCCACTTCCTGCCGATTCGGCATGAATTTGTCTTTTTCATCAAAGGTGGATGGAAAGGTTTCGGAACCCCCTGTTGGGACATTGTCCATATAAGGTGGTATATTATTTTAGTAAAATATGGTGGTAGCATTTTGAATTAGCCATTTGGTGGTTGCTTCACAAAATCGTCCGTTTTTATGCTCGGAAAATGGGAAATGGCTTTTTGGTACGACGAAAAGGAAAACTTCCTCCTGCAACATTGTTCGCCATCCCATGATGCATGTGTATGCACAATATGGGAATATTATCACAAACTATGCCTTGATTCTAGCCATAACATTGGTCATTTGACCCGAAAGCCAAGAAACCTCGAATGAGATAGGTCATTTTATGAAGGTTTTTTTGAGACATAATCAATATATCAAGTTTAATATTTTTACTTATAACTATGTCACATAATATGACAGCACACGAAGGTTTCGTATTGTTTCGATCGTTTTTGAATTTTTTATGCCCGTTTTAAACTATCGTCAAACTTTGTCGAACGACGGGCATGAAGATTCTTAGCTCGGGGCCGAGCCTCGCTAAACTTGCATTGGATATTTGATAAAATAGCATATTGTGAACCTAAAAATGATTTTTGTAAAAAAACATGAGCATCGGATCATGTACCTGTAGTTCATATCTGACCCACTTCCTACCGATTCGGCAGGAATTTGTCTTTTTTATCAGAGGTGGACGGAAAGGTTTCGGATTCCCCTGTTGGGACATTGTCTATATAAGGTGGTATAGTATTTTTTTTAAATGTGGTGGTATCATTTTAAATTAGCCATTTGGTGGTTGCTTCACAAAATCGTCCGTTTTTTGTGCTCAGAAAATGGGAAATGGCTTTTTGGTGCGACGAAAAGGAAAACTTCCTCCTGCAACATTGTTCGCCATCCCATGATGCATATGTATGCACAATATTGACACATTATCACAAACTATGCATTAATTCTAGCCATAACAATGGTCATTTGACCCGAAAGCCAAGAAACCTCGAATGAGATAGGTCATTTTGTGAAGGTTTTTTTGAGACATAATCAATATATCAAGTTTAATATTTTTACTTATAACTATGTCACATAATATGACACCACGCGAAGGTTTCGCATTGTTTCGATCGTTTTTGAATTTTTTATGCCCGTTTTAAACTATCGTCAAACTTTGTCGAACGGCGGGCATGAAGATTCTTAGCTCGGGGCCGAGCCTCGCTAAACTTGCATTGGATCTTTGATAAAATAGCATATTGTGAACCTAAAAATGATTTTTGTAAAAAAACATGAGCATCGGATCATGTACCTGTAGTTCATATCTGACAAACTTCCTGCCGATTCGGCAGGAATTTGTCTTTTTTACCAGAGGTGGACGGAAAGGTTTCAGATTCCCCTGTTGGGACATTGTATATATAAGGTGGTATAGTATTTTTATAAAATGTGGTGGTACCATTTTGAATTACCCATTTGGTGGTTGCTTTACAAAATCGTCCGTTTTTTGTGCTCAGAAAATGGGAAATGGTTTTTTGGTGCGACGAAAAGGAAAACTTCCTCCTGCAACATTGTTCGCCATCCCATGATGCATGTGTATGCACAATATGGACACATTATCACAAACTATGCCTTAATTCTAGCCATAACATTGGTCATTTGACCCGAAAGCCAAGAAACCTCGAATGAGATAGGTCATTTTGTGAAGGTTTTTTTGAGACATAATCAATATATCAAGTTTAATATTTTTACTTATAACTATGTCACATAATATGACACTACGCGAAGGTTTCGCATTGGTTCGATCGTTTTTGAATTTTTTATGCCCGTTTTAAACTATCGTCAAACTTTGTCGAACGGCGGGCATGAAGATTCTTAGCTCGGGGCCGAGCCTCGCTAAACTTGCATTGGATCTTTGATAAAATAGCATATTGTGAACCTAAAAATGATTTTTGTAAAAAAACATGAGCATCGGATCATGTACCTGTAGTTCATATCTGACCCACTTCCTGCCGATTCGGCAGGAATTTGTCTTTTTTACCAGAGGTGGACCGAAAGGTTTCGGATTCCCCTGTTGGGACATTGTCTATATAAGGTGGTATAGTATTTTTGTAAAATGTGGTGGTACCATTTTGAATTAGCCATTTGGTGGTTGCTTTACAAAATCGTCCGTTTTTTGTGCTCAGAAAATGGGAAATGGCTTTTTGGTGCGACGAAAAGGAAAACTTTCTCCTGCAACATTTTTCGCCATCCCATGATGCATGTGTATGCACAATATGGGCACATTATCACAAACTATGCCTTGATTCTAGCCATAACATTGGTCATTTGACCCGAAAGCCAAGAAACCTCGAATGAGATAGGTCATTTTGTGAAGGTTTTTTTGAGACATAATCAATATATCAAGTTTAATATTTTTACTTATAACTATGTCACATAATATGACACCACGTGAAGGTTTCGCATTGTTTCGATCGTTTTTGAATTTTTTATGCCCGTTTTAAACTATATATAATGTCTTATGTTTTACTTAATTTTTATTTATAAATGTGTAATATTTGAGTGTAGATAGATAGGTCTTATTTTTCTGCAAATTTTGATATATTATTTGTATTTTTCCGAATTAGAATGATTTAGTTATGATTTTTCAAAGTTTAATGAGATAAAATAAAAAATAGCTACGCCGAGGGCAGCCGTCGGCGTATGCTACGCCGAGGGCAGCCGTCGGCGTAGCATAGGATATGCTGAGGGCAATTCTACGCCGACGGCTGCTTGGCGGAGCTGGCCTAGACGATGGCTACGCCGACGGCCCTGATATTTGGCCGTCGGCGTACGACTGGCCGTCGGCGTAGCTTCCCATTCCTGTAGTGGTAATTTTCTATTTACTGCGTCCTAAATTAGTTGTCTCAATTTTATCAAGATACGATACATACAAAGTTCATACAACTAATTTGGGACGGAGTAATATGAGTACTCTTTTTTTATGTAACAATCACCCGTGAAAACTTTCCTTTAGACTCCACGTCGTATAGATGGGGTGGCCGCTCTATTCCTTTGCTTTGATCGACGCGGACGCAAGGAAAATGCTTTTTTTTTCTTCGACGTGAAAGAAATGGCTTTGGTTGTAGCAATTTTTGCACAGAGCGCTTCTTTATCTCAGCATGCGTACACACACGAGTTAACCGCGTGACACTGACACGGGTGACTACTTTTCGTTTATGTTGACTACAAGAATGCATGGTCCTTGATTAATAAGTCCTGTCTACATGGGCATTTTTCAACATCTTTGTTTAATAAGTCCTTGATTAGTCTTGTGGTATACCAATGCAAGTCTCATATGTGTCTGGAATAACACCAATCAAAAGACGACTTGCTTCCTTTTCAAGAAAAGAGACGACCTAGAGCTACGTCGTCAGTTCAATAAGCAGCCTATATGAACTTTTTGCTTCAATGCTTACTGCTCTTCTTGAGCAACATCCCCAAGTTCCAAGCTGTAAATCACTTGAACGTTCTGCCTACTTCAGTCCGGTCGACATGGATTTTAAACACTACCTTCTTCGCCTGGCAACTCTACTTGGGTCGGTTGTAACCGTCCTTGCATACACCGGTAAAGATCTCGTCTTCAGCTTTCTCTCTAAGGGTTCAAACTTCCGTTTTTATGCCAATTTAGGATTAAAGTTTGGTGATATCAAAATTCAGTCAGCTTCCTTTTCTTACTTCTTCTTACCTATAAGTTAACTGCAAAGCCTTTTTTTGAAATTGGGGGGGGGGGGGGGGGGGGGGGGGGGGCACACATCCTTTTTATTACAAAGGAACTGTAAAGTCTGTGAAAACTACGTTTTGTCCAAATTTATGAAAAATAATGGCCACATACTTTGGACGCATGGTCAAGACTTATATTATATTATACTAGAACACAAAGTGATACACTTGGTTTTCTTACTTTCCTGGGATCTCACACCTGATAGGGAGGCATAACCAACGGGAGATTAGTAATTTTCACCAACATCCTCTATCCGTGTGAAATTGCTAAAATTAATCTTGTTCTGGAACAAAGGGAATAACACTACTGTTCGCTGATAAATGCATTTCACTAGAAACATTACTGCACATAAGTGTCTCCTTTTATTACACAAGTTGTACAAACACAATAACGATTTTCTTTTTCAAATACAGTAATGGACGCTTCCACTGATCCTCATTATGGAAATCCACCGTGTTGCTGATCCAATCAACAGTGCTGATGGCCTAGTTTTCGCACTTCGGAAGTACTGTCGTGTTTGTGCCATGCGGTGCTTTGGTGATGTACTACAAGATGCTAGCAGTAGCAGGCTTGATTGTAACGAATAATGATGCTCTTTATTCTAAAAAAAATGGGTAATAGTCAGTACCGATCAGTCTGTGTGAGCTTTTTAGGATGGTTATAGTGCATGTTACTAGTCTAAGTTATTCTCTTTATAGTACAAAATAACTTAAGTGTGATAACATGCAATGTCACATTAATTAGGCTGTAGACTCACTTTGTCTTGATATGTGTGATGTTACAGTAACATAGCTAGTTACTCTATCTATCTCTTTCCTCATTAACTCATTGCCACATAAGCAAAAATACTGAATTGGACTCTTAGTTATTAGTGAAGTTATCTCCACTATGACCAGCCTCAGGGATCTATAGTTGTTTAAGAAAGTTCGGTGTTATTTGGGACTTATCATGTGGCCATGCAAATAAACAGAAAACACGACATGGCAATGCGAGGCGTTAGCAAGCAAGTGAGTTAATTTTTTTCGTTTGTCTGCGGTACGTTCATCAGGCTATTTTAGGAGATGGCAGGAGAGGCGCCAAGTACAAAATGCGACATGTGAAACGCTTCTTTTGACAAGACAAAAGATTTACCATTTTTATCTAGCAAGAAAAGAGTCTTACAAACGAAAGGCGTGGGAGAAAAAAGTCTCGGCCACAACAACAAAAGTCTATTTTCGTGGTATGATAACACTCAAAGCATTGTCCCAACGAGGGAACAAAAGGATCCCACCTCCTTGATCTTAGTAACGACCATCGAAACCGTGGTTGAATGGTTTTGGAAAACCCTAGCACTCCACTCCTTCCATATCTCACAAGAAACTAGCATGACAAGTTTCATCCATTGCCCTATTTGTGGATGATGTCCACCCACCACTCGTTAAACAAAAATGTAGTGTGCCAATCCGAGGGGGAGATGGCATCAAGACTAGCCCAGTTTTCATCTTCGACCACACCTGTATTATGAATATACATAGGAAGATAAGATGAGCAGTAGACTCCTGGACTTGATTGTATAACTCGCATAAGCCACAACTTTGTTGTCCCCTTTTGGCAACCTATCTGCCATCCAAACTTGGTTTTGGATGATCAACCAAGCGTGAATATAAAGTTGGGAAGAGCCCAATGCTTCCACGGCAAGGTCATCATATAGGTGAGATGGTGGTGGTCGTGAAATGTATCTTGCAATAACATCGAGTAACATCCACCATTAGTAAATTTCCTAGAGATGGTGTTGTGCACCATCAAGAAGTTGCACTAGATTTAGGTGATCCATTTCTTGCAGAAAATCTTAAAGATGAGAGGAGCAATGTCTCTGGTCTCAACCATTGAGAAAGCGGGATTGCCAAAACAACGTCTTTGCTCCATTCCCGAAAGTAACAGTCATGGATGCCATGAAAACGTCATGACCTTCTTTGCAACAAGGATTCCAAGACTTATCCAGACTTTGATTTATCTTCCATCCAACCAAAGCCATCGGAGACGAAGGAACGTCATGAGTTTGTTGAGATTGAGAATTTATTGGCCTCCATATTAGTATTTTTAGGTTTGCAAATTAATTCTCAATTTACTTTGCACTTTTCACGGGTGACTTTTTCACATGTCGCCAAAGGTAGGCCTGCCGGATGCTATCAGTCTTTTCAACACCTCCAACAAGATGTCAAGAACGTTGATGAATAGATGAATGTGCTAGTGAGAACCGCTTGACGAGAATAGAGCAACCAACCATTGTGTCATGCCTCCCACGCCTAGTAACAAGCTTGTCGGACACCTTGTCTTCATGATATTGGAAGTGGATCCTACTAAGACACGTGAGATTGTATGCCAAGGTATTGCATTGGAAATGTGGTACGAGTAGTCGGAAAGACTTGAAGGTCACCAGCCTAGTCTATGTTGTTACATCTAATTTGGGCCACTTGAACTTCCGTGCAATTGGTGACAAGACCGTAAGTCCGTAACATCACTAAACCAATCCTTCTAGTGGTTGACCATGGAGTTTCTCATTGTCTGAATGATACTTAGAGATAAGCATAAAGGATGTGTTTGTAAATTGATTAATGTGTATGAAGCATAGCATGATAAAGATGAAGGGGCCTTTTTAGCAAAATCAACATGTGCTTTAGGGTCAATAATTTTCCAGTATTGATGGGTCGGAACATTTAATTATTAGGATTTAGAAGGAATGCAACTAAACTAGGAAAAAGTTGATAGAAATGTAAGTTCAATTCATTAAGAGAGCAAGAAGCTAAATGGAGTAGAGATGACTGGACATTCTTTTACTTGGTCAAACAATGAACAAGACCCGACTCTTGAATAGTACATATAATATTAGTTGGTACTGAATGTGAATTTAATTTTAGATTTTTTGTTATTGTGGTTAATTTAGTAAGTTATTTATATACGAGGAGTGTTGGATGCTGAGAGACAATTTTATTATCTTAACTCCTAGTATTTGAAATAATACATATGAAGGTTGTACCACTTAGGATATTTGGCGGTTGCGAAATGTAGAGTTGTGTTGTAAGTTGAAGGGGCGACATATTCACTATGAAGGTGAACATTAGAGAAAAATAAAAGATCTATTGGAGAAAAGTTATAGTATTGGTTAATATGGCGAGGCCTATGGTCTTGACATGGGTAATTATTTGTGGATCCACTAGTATTCCCGTGCGGTGGAAAAATGGCAGCATGGTACTATAAACAGTTTCCTACTACTGTGTTGATAAATAATTTAGTAAATTAATTAGTTAGATGAAATAATAAAGAAGAGGGGTCAAACATATTAAGAGATCTAAAGACCACAATAGTGTAGTAGGTGATGGGATAACTAGGTATGTTATTGGTAAAGCGAGCGGTAGGAAAATGAAGGATGTGTTATTTCTGTAAAACGGGAAGAGAGAGCATGGAGAAAAAATATTGCTTTATTCTTTGAGTTCCAAGAGTATGTTTGGATTAGAGATTAGTGGAGCTCACGTCTCTCTTGAGATTCCTTGGACCGTGCTCTAGACGATTATGATATAATTGTGCTTATTGGTCCTTTTACTTTAGAAGAGATAAACACTATACCTTTTCAAGTCAAACATAAAAACTCTCAAAGGGTCTCGTGGATTTTCTATCGAATTTTATCACCTATTCTGCCTTTAGAGAATTATAACATGTTCCGATAATTTCATTTGGGTCAATTAAATATCTCTCTCTCTCTCTCTCTCTCTCTCTCTCTCTTCAATCTTCATAGTTACAGTATTGCTACTCTAGTTTCTAAAGGAAAAGACGGAGAATATTGTATACATAAGTACATACCTAATTTTTACCCAATGTTATGTTTAACATGTTTAACAAGGTAGTGAATAACAAAATTAAACATGTGATGGATAACTTAATTTCAAAAGTTCAGACAACCTTTACTCTTGCATGAAACATTTCATTGATTTGAATAAGTTAGTAGAAAATACTTTTAGTCGACTTAAAGAATGCGTATGATTATATTAATAGGTCTTTTTTATTAGAAGTTCTTGAAATAAAGGGTTTGCCTAAGTTGTAAACAAATTCAATTAGGCAAGCTGTTATGGGTGGTACCGTAGTAGTAATGGTCAATGATCAATTGGAACATTATTTTAAGAAAAGACTTATAAAGAATTAGGTCAAGGTGCTTGTATCATTTTATTTTCAACTTGTTGTAGACTCACTCATTGTGTTAATTAGAATAGCACAAGAGGCTGGTATTATTAGGGTTTAGTATTGTTTTGGTTGATGAAAATGTTATAGTATGATGATGATACATTGATACAATATTTAGGTCACACTGAAAGTGCTAGGTATCTAAAACGTAACGCTTGCTTTTAGGAACATTGTTTTGTGCTAAAACATATTTTTCATGACTCAAACAAGATAATAGAGAGACCATACCTCCTCTCCCGAAAATAATAGACCGCACCTCCCGGGTTGCCTATAGGGCGACTCTAGAGGTCCCCGGCTCCACCACCCACAATGTCTTCTTCTTTTCCCCTTCATCCTGCCGCCGAGAGGAGGGCGTTGGCGATGGGGTGCCCCCAATAAATCCATTTTCTCGGCATACCTTGCATGATTTACCGCCGCTTTCATGTCCCATTTTCGGTGGCGCTAGATTGGATCAAGAGGCGGGATCCCGGCATGGCCGTGAAGCGCCTCCTCCAACCTAGCGCCATTAAGAGGACTCCATAATCCCTCACTACGGTATGCTCTGGCTAGGAAAATTGCACGAAATCTTCGAGGAGGCACATGTGCTTGCTTGAATATACATGTCTACATTGTTGTCTTTGGCAGGCAGTGCGATGGGCTCTTCGCCTGCTCTTCCCTCACTATGCGCCTAAGGAGAATATTTTTCCCATGGCTTGTGGCGACCTCTGTCCACCTTGGGTCAACCTTGGCATCTCCATTGCTGTGATTACCAACGTGTTGATGGGAATCATGGTAGTCGTGAAGACCAGATAGGCTCTGGATAATCCATCTTAGATGCTCGTGTCGAGTCGAGAAAAACCCAAGAAGTACTTGCAGCGGATCAGAAGAAGTATGTGTATCGGACGATCAATGTTTTGCAGCAATGTTCTGGATGAATGGGGATAATGACAATGTCAGATTTCGTCCTTAGAGCTTAGTGTCTCATAGTTTCTATGGTGAAAACCCTAGGTCTAACCTTCGGTAGTTGTACCTGGCAACGATGACTCCCTAGTCATCTACTTGTTGAAGGCATTGTCTGGAGATTTGGCCCTTCTCTAGGGTGAAAACCCAGGATCTGAGCATGCTGGTTAGACCAGCCGACGATGGAGGTTTTGCACCATTATCTTTATGGAGGCATTATTCTGGAGATTTTTTTGGAGACAAGGTGTCATCATCACTCGTGGTGCTTTTTCTGCTGCAAGTCTCAAATTGCTTCGGTGGGGTCTTTATTTTTTCTTCTTCTTTTGTATTTTGGTTGTGAGCATTTTTCATGTCTAGACTTTCATTTTTTAGGAGTCCTACTCTCCGCTCAACGAGTGAGCGTGCGTTAGTGCATTGCTCCACATGAAGCATCATCTTTATGGGCCACACTAGAGCAGCCCAACAAAAGCTATTGCTCTTTTCCTTGTCTACTTTTTCTATTTTATTTTTCATTTTTAAAATAGTTTTCATTTTAAACCATGAAACATTTTCAAATAGAACATTCTTCAAAAACATTTTTTCAAAGTCAAACATATTTCAAAATTAAACATTTTTCAATATCTGGACATCTTTTTAAAATGAAATTTTTCAAAATCAGACTTTTCAAAATATATACTTGTTAATAATTGTACATTTTAAGAATGAAAAACTCATAGAAAGTAAAGTATTAACGAAAACAAAAAACAAAAATAGAAACCCAATACAAGAAGTGTAACATCCCAATTTTGGCAACCATGAATTATTGTCAAAAAGGAAAAATTCAGGGGGAACAAAAAAAATCCTGTTACATGTTGCAATGCTTGCTTACTTGTTTGCTTGTCAAGATGAGTTACCTTGATCTTTTGTCTGATGAATTGCTTTGGTCAGCTATGTGTGATGACTTGTCTGCTTAGGAACTAGAATGAGCCAACCTAGGAGCTCATCCTTTAGGATCAAACCAATAGTTGATATCATCAAATGTCAAACCAAGCATCCTAAGATGGATCTACCTTAAGTCACTCAAGTGGCCCTCTAATCTAATTAACCAGATCAACCCAGAGCTAATCCTTTGTATTAACATCCAACTCATCAAAGACCAAATATAAGCATGGATCACCTCTACCAAACCTATACTTTAGCAACATCCACTTGATGATAAGGATAAGCCCTTGCATCCTCTCAAATGTTTCCCTCATGCATACTAGTCCAAATCCACAGATCTGCCAATTTGGCTAAGTCTGGAATCATTAACTAGATTCAACCTTTGGAACTACACCCACTCCAACCTGTGAGAGTTCTTGAGAATGTATCTGAACCATCTTGTAGTACATCATTAGTACTAATAAATCCCACTCTTTCCCTTGGCTAAATAATTCTTGTACCCAGCCATCCTTGATGGTTTTGTAGTCAAGATAATAATCTTTTCTGCAAATCTTTTGGCAGAAGCTCACCTCCAAATGCTATCTTCTTTGGAACAACTCTTTTCATGGTTATGATCTACTAAACATGGTCTACCCATACCATCTTCACTTGTTTCCATTGGAGCTTTTTGCTTCTTAAACCCACATGGTTTATGAGGCATCTGTTATGGCAACCTTATTTTCAACAAAGTTTGCCATCACTCCTAGATCACCTCAAATACATCCAAGCCAAATTCCTGGCATAATGATCATATATACAACTTGCCCTATCCATCCATCTATCTCTTGTACCAAGGTGAGCTATGAGATCCCCCCTAATCCAACCATGTTTAGGTGGTACAAAAATATCAATGCCCTAGATCCTCTAATCCTTGTCTTCTTCCAAAATCCATCTTGTTTTGCAATACCCCAGGGGTGATCATGATAGATACTTCAAGTTGACATCATCCACCTTGGATAAAACGATTTGCCAAATAATTCCCATAATTATTTGGAACCTAAAACTATTTAAATTCCTTTCTTTGCTAAATCCTCAAAACCTCCTCTATGAAGGCGAGTTTGTTTTTCTCCAAACTACTTTGCCAACTCAAGACACATTTGATGCCTATATATATCATACCCTATCTTCCCATCTCAAATATAAATATTTTTTAGATCCTTTATTATTTCTTTTTGCCCTTTTTCTTCAATGGCAGAAACAAGAAATAATTCCTTAAAAATACTTTTCCTTATAAATAAATTCCAAGAAAATTCCCCAATGGTACCATATCACACCAAAAACCCACCTTGCCTAATGTAAAAATATCACATTAGTTTCTATAAACCATTTCTACACTTTCTGAATAAATGATTTTAAGTGGACATTTAAATCATGGAAAAATCCCAAACAATTCCTTGGTATGTAACTTTATTATACCCATCTACCAGCTCCCTTATATCACCTTGCTAAGATAAAATTTTAGAACTTTCATTCATGATCATTAAAATGACTATTTTGCTACCTGAGCAAAACTTGAGCTAAACAAAATCAAACCTTCTTCCAAGCTTGTCTAATACACCACTCCAGCAACACCACCCCCTTCTGGTCAAATACACTGTAGCACTACTGTAGCTTCACTCCATCTCCTTTGTCTTTTGCTCTTGGAAAGGAGAGAGAAAAGTGCCATGTCATGTGTTGTGTTTAATACTCCCTCACAGATGTTGCCCTCTCTCCCCTCTGCTCGTATCACTCCACCCTACCCCTCTCCCCATGCATGTCATACCACAAGCTTACCCTTGATCCCCTGAGTCTAACCGCGCCCTTCTTTTTTACATGCAGCAGCCCCAGGCGCAACTCCGGCGAGCTCCCGAAGCTACCCATCGGCCCTCCTCGCGTGAGCTCCTTCCCGGAAGCAAATGACGTCGTGCCACCCATCCCTGGAGTCGCCGCGACTGCATCGCCTCTTTGCCTCCCAGACCTCTCTCGAGCCCCTGGTGAGCCCCCGTCATCCTCTCTGCTCACACTAGGGTTAGCTCCCCGCCGGCCCGAGCTTGCTAGGAAGATGAGTCACAAACCGTTGGATCCGCGTCTAATCCAACGACCCCGCTCTCTCCTTACCCCTTCGCCTCGCCCCCCTCACCGACGGACGGGCCCCACGGCGGAATTTGAACGCTCGCCCGTGCGCGCATCACCATCGGTGTAGCTAGGACGTCCTGCCCCTGTGCGGCCCGTTCCCTCCAGATCACATCCCATTAGGCCACTGCCCTTTTTATTTTATAATTTCCCCTATAGATATGTAAATCAGCAGTTAGTTTAATTCATTTTAAAAATGTAAAACCACCCAAACTGCCTAGATCTAATCTTTCCTAGCTGAACACATGTTTTATCTAACCTCCAGTATCTTTGGTTGGCCCAGTTGGTGTTTAGAATAAATGTATTAAATCCATTTCCTAGATGTATCATTTTCACCAATAAATATCTCTAGGAAGTTTTACAACCCAAAATTGACCAAAACCACTTTGCACTGCAATCTATCGGTGGTAACTTGCATGTCACCCTAGCCCCATAGTAACTTGTTTCCTAGATTGCCCATACTAAAAATAACAAAAATAGCACATATAGGACTTTAGTAATTTCTCTAGGACAAACCATAATTGGTATTGACCTAATTCCAACTCTCACAACACATGCATACCCATATCCTCCAAACCCTAGGAGCTCATAATTTACTAAGCCATGGTTGAATTTTGGTGAATTAAACTATTATGTGCATGGTTTATTCACTATATAAATCACTAAAATAGTTTTGTAAATACAAAAAAATTAATTCAAATTTATAAAGAAAGGTATTCCAAATACCTAACATGTGCATTTGGAATCATATCAAAAGCTCATGTAGATTAAATCTGGTTAAAAAGACAAAATCTTCCAGAACTGACTTTGGGAATTTTCTGAGGGCATTCTAAATATTTTGAGGTGATTCCAACTCTCAGTGAATCAGTCCATAAAACCCTAATTAACCATCCAAGGAAATAATTTTTGGACCTCCAGAACTTTTTTGGTGAATTATCTCCTAACACTAGAGTTTCTAACCCTTAAAAAATTATTATAAATCAATGGAAGTTGATAAAATAGTGAAACCACTTTTGTGGGTTTTATTTTATTAATACCTTTCTAATAATATCATTTTTGCATATTGATATTATATAGAAATGGACATTGGTTTAAAAACCCTTTATTAAGTAGTCATAGCCTCCCAAATCCATTAAAGAAAAACCCCAAATGATTTTCAAGCATTTCCATTTGCTCTAAATCCAAGAACTCAAAACCTACTGAATTTTAAACTTGAACTATTCATTTCTTGCTGTATGGTTTTTATGTTTGTATTGCCTCGTATTGATTATAGTATTGTTTATATGCATGATAACAGCGATAGTTGCGATTGTGTGACGCCGAGAAGAAGGAAGCACCAGAGTATTATCTATTATTTTGACATTCTGGTTTTCTAAAGAATAAGTCCAGAGACATCTCGCTGGTCACATGCAAGCCACCATTCCTGAACTCCTATATTGACCTACTCTCTTTTATTAATTGTTTTGCATCTTGTTTATGAAATGCATTGTTACTTGCATGGTTTGTTTCAAATAAAATACGTTCGTAACTTGGCTCCTCCAAGTTATGAATGAGTGTCCTACCCTTATTTGACACCTACTTTTACCCTTTAGATCGAGGTTAGGATGCTTAACATCTTTCCTCCTTAGAAACTACAATTTTTAGATGATAAAACTATTTTGGGTTTTACCCTACTACAAAGTTTTCCAAACAAAACCCTTGGAAAGGGTCAAAGGGGCATCGTTTCCAAGTGGATGTTTTACAAAAGAAAATAAGAAGAGGAGAAGGAAGAAGGTCGAGCAAAAGTAAGAGAAGGGATGTTCTACGCCTTTACCAGAACAATTTATCCGTGCAACCACACTACCTCAGTAGTAGCTGGGGCTTAGCTCGTAGTTTGTTGTTTTTAGCCGAGGATGCTCATACTCGCTAAAGGGGAGAAATCCCTTGAAATCGGGACTTTCTATGACAAGGTACCGGTGCAACAATTGGGTCCCCCACGGACGGTATGCATTTCTTGTATGGAAGAGAGCTAAGTCACAATTTAAGGTATATGCCAAGTTGCGGCTTGGGTATACGCGTATATGAGAGGAAGTACTATGGCCGTCGTGCCACGTACTCGTTGTTGGGGAGAACAAACTCATAAGGAAAAGACGCCGTTGCTAGGGATGACAAATAAAAAGTTAGGTTTGATTATCCGAACCCCTGTTTACCATGTGTAGCGGGCCGTGGTTGTATCCCGGTGGATGTATTGATTCTTGTAGGTAAAGTACACAGACTCTGCAAAGTATAATCTATTTGAATAGCCGTGTCCACGATCAAGAATAGTTGGAAAGGTGATTTTTAGGAGTATCCTTGGGATGGTTTTGAGAAAATAAAAAGGATGTGATTTGGTCACGAGGAAAGATAAAAACAAGTTTTGTTTTGGCCAGGGATGGTCAAAGATGTTTTAAAAAGGGCTTTGTTCTAAAACAATGTTTTCAAAAAGGTTTTTAGCAAGGACATGGAGATGTCTAGACTTTCAAAAGGGAGACATGTTTTCAAAAACTCTTTTTCAACAAAGATACAGAGATGCCATATTTACAAGAGAAACTAGGATTTTTACCAAACAACCTTAGTTAGAGCTATCTGGCCACAGCCAAAAATGCATTATCTTGTTTACCTTGTCTCGATGGTTTGCGAGTACATTCAAAAGTACTCACGGCTTTGTCCCTGTCTATTTACTTGGCTAGACTTTCAGAAGATCAAGGAATGATGAAGATGCTGACATCTATGCGAGTTAGACCGTCTTTCCAGTTAGTTGCATGTAGGTTAAGGCTTGACATGGGCTCTGCGCTTAAAGACTTCCGTTATTGATGTTGTAATCGTCATAATGGCAATAATGTAAGTTTTGTATTAGTTACTTTCTGGATGTTGTAATGGTACTTGTCGGTTATGCTCACGGCTCACCGACCATGAAAATATGAATTACAGGTATAACAGGGATTCCCGGACCGTAAATCAGGCATCCCACAAAGAAACATTCAGCAAACAACAAAAACCAAAAAAAATCTGGTACTAGGGCAAACCCAAAAGACCGATAACAACTGTTGAAAATTTGACATAACGTCACGCTAATGGGCTGGTTCAACACGGGTGCCCCCGTGTGTGAGCGGAGCATAATGCATCCCGCGTTGGGAGGCAAATAGGACTTGTCGAACAATCCACTGGCACACATGCTTTGTTTTCCTCGCTTGGCAGGCCAGCCCACACGCAACAATGTCTCGCAGGGCTCCACCAGCACCCAGCCCAGGCCCCAAGTATATGGCGCGTGCGCTCTCGTTACGTGGGACGGTAGGTAACCGTTGATCACCTCATCCATACCTGATCCGACGGTCAGGCTCACCGAAGCGGTGGCGCTGTCTTCCCCCGGAAGGAGCCATCGCCCAACCGCCTCTCCCCCTCCGATTTCCGTCGCCATTCCTGACGTCCCCCAAACCTTCGACAGTCCAAATCCCCCACCACCATTCCCTTCCCCCAACCCCCCTACCGCGGAGGCAAGACGGGACTCCCCGCGAGGCCATGGCGTCGGCGAGGCTGACCCCGAACGGCGTGCCGGCGGGGCTGGCGGGGGACCCGAACCTCAGGCCGATCCTGCAGGTCGTCAACCTGCGCTGCGTCAACGTCGACGGCGCCGGCGCAGTCCGGGGCGACAGGTGGCGCGGCCTGGTCTCCGATGGCACCGATACCTGCCCTGCCATGTTCGCCGGGCAGCTCAGCAACCTCACGCGCTCGGGCGCCATCCGCCGCGGCACCGTCATACAGCTCGACGAGTACGTCGTCAACTTCGTCGGGGGCAGAAAGTACGTTTGCGCACCACCCCTCACCATAGATCGATTGCTTGCGTTTGCGATTAGGGCAGTTTCGGTTAGGGTTCGTGCTCGCGCGGCGCGGGTTCTGGCTGGCATCCCTGGTCGTGGTCAGTGTCTCCATGCGTTTGGTGTGCTTGTATGTACATATAGTCTAATTGACCCTGCGGGTTACATTGCCTCAAATCGATTGGGGTCTCGCTTTCAATTGATACTCCCCATTTTATAGGTGAAACAATTGTTTAGCTGACACTCAATTGTACTGTACTAATTAGTTTGATCTCTCTAGGATAGCAGTACTTAACCAGTGAGGCGTGCAAATTTTGTTCCACTGACCTGCTTTTGAAATCATTTGAACTGCTGCTGATTGAATTGGATCCAGCAATCCCTGTTTAGGACCAGAAGAGACCTGTGTACCAATTTAGGGGGTGTGATTAGGTTGTGTTGTGACTTGTGAGTTGCGATACAGCTCGGTGTTTGCTAACAGTTGGTTCATTGGATTATATCTGTGCTTGTGCTACTCGTAACAGTCACATTATCGTAGATCTGGCTACGGCGCTGTTTGGCTGGTGCTCATTGTTTCTGGCGTTTTTTACATGAATTGACCTTGACTTCATAGAACACTCAATATATGAGTCAAATAGTCAGACTTGGAATATACCTAGAAACAGGACTGATAACATGGCCATTGTGATTAGATGAAACATTTCATGTGGTTTGGTTTGTTTATTTTGGTAATCAGCAAATTGTTTCTTTATAGTTTACTAGTCATCGTGCTTTGCATCTATTAGGTTCCTTGTTTACTAATCCGGTCATTGGGTGCATGGAAGGGTGATTTGATCACTGTAGTCTGACTCTGGAGTCAGGTTCCCAGATGCATGTGTCTTTATCTAGTTGAATCGATTAATGGTTTGTGTCTTTCAGCTGTACCTCTTGGCTCAGCAGTATACTTGATAGTACAAGTTCTCATTTACAAAGTTTTAGCTGCTGATTGACTATGTTTGGCTGTTTCTTCAGTAATAATCTGTTCGTAAATAAATGTTGTTGAAGCATGTCAATCGGCATGTGCCATGATTTCATTTTGGCTTTCATATCTTTAAGTAACTAATGCAAATGTGAATGTGTCCTTTTTTAGGGATGTGGAATTATTTCTTGCTGTTGTGCTGATTTGTTGTATATCTGTAGGGTCTTCGTTGTTCTGAATTTGACAGTTCTTATCCCGGAGTGCGACATCATTGGGAACCCAGTGATTACAGAAAGTGAATTTTCTAACCAAACCCCCCCAAGAGTGGAGCAGTTTAATGGAACACGTCAATATGGTTCCATGGCAGGAAACCCGAGTCCAGTAAGGTCCAATGGCAATGTTCCAGTCTTCCGACCTTCGATGTCAGAGAACTCTTTGAACACACCCACCAGGCTCAATAACAAAGCTCCGGCCTTCCAACCAACTGCGCAGCCATCCTATCGCCCTGCTCCCAGTTACAAAAATCATGGAGCAATTGTGAAAAATGAAGCCCCTGCTAGAATAATCCCCATATCTTCTTTAAATCCTTATCAGGGCCGCTGGGCTATCAAGGGTAGGGTTACTGCTAAGGGAGACATCCGCCGGTACCACAATGCAAAAGGTGAAGGCAAAGTGTTCAACTTTGACCTGCTTGATTCTGATGGAGGTGAGATACGGGTGGCGTGTTTCAACGCCCTTCTTGACCGCTTCTATGAAGTTGTGGAAGTTGGCAAGGTCTATGTGGTATCAAGAGGAAACTTGAAACCTGCACAGAAGAACTTTAACCATCTGAACAACGAGTGGGAGATTATGTTGGAGAATGGATCAACAGTGGAACTTTGTCCTGATGAGGATAGGTCAATTCCCTCTCAGCGGTATGACTTTAGACCGATCAGTGAAATTGAGGATACCCCAACCGCTACTATGATTGATATCATAGGTGTTGTTACTTCTGTCAGCCCTTGCACCACATTACTGAAGAAGAATGGCACGGAAACTCAGAAAAGAAATGTTAGCCTGAAGGATATGTCTGGCCGAAGTGTTGATGTAACCATGTGGGGTGACTTTTGCAACAGAGAAGGCTCACAGCTGCAAGAAATGGCTGAACGTGGGGTTTTCCCTGTGCTGGCTGTCAAGACAGGAAGAGTGACTGATTTTAATGGCAAGTCTGTCGGCACAATTTCTTCCTCTCAACTCCTCGTAGACCCTGATCTCTCTGAAGCCCATACTCTGAGGCAATGGTTTGACGGTGGAGGAAGGGATGCTTCTACTCAGTCCATATCCAGGGATATCGCTCCTGCAGCATCAAGGAACGAGAACCGGAAGACAGTAGCTCAAATCAAGGATGATGGTCTTGGGATGCAGGACAAGCCTGATTGGATTACAGTGAAAGCCTCCATCATATTCTTCAAGAGCGACAACTTCTGCTACACAGCTTGCCCTACCAAGGAAGGTGACAGGCAATGCAACAAGAAAGTGACAAAGGGGACCTCTGGCTTGTGGTGCTGCGACAAATGCGACAAGGAGTTTGAACAGTGCGACTACAGGTATCTTCTGCAGCTGCAGATCCAAGATCACTCGGGAACAGCTTGGGTGACAGCTTTCCAAGAGGCCGCACAGGAGTTACTAGGTTGCTCGGCGGGAGACCTCAATAGGTACAAAGAGGAGCAGGATCCCCGCTTCGCAGAGACGATGCTCAGCTGCTTGTTCCAGAATTACCTGCTCAGGCTGAAAGTGAAAGAAGAGACATACGGCGACGAGCGGAGGGTCAAGAACACCTTGGTCAAAGTGGATAGGTTTGATCCTGTAGGCGAAAGTAAATATCTGCTCGATTTGATTTCAAGGTCAGTGGGATATTAAGCAGTGAGTTTCACCCCCAGAGAGGTGCGGCGGTGTCCATAACATGTTCTCTTGATCGCACGGCCCAAGGTTTACTTATAAGGATTAAGGATTTATTCAGTTCATGCTGTTATGTTTCTGATGTGCTAGCTAGTAAGCATTCCGATCTCGGCCTATTTAGTGTCGTTATTAAATTTTAACAGAACAGTTCAGATGTTGTAGCTGTTAAAACATATTGATGTCTCGGCTTATGGCCTCCCCCTTTTTGTCGACGAGCAATGCAGTTCCAGCTTCACTGGTTGTTAGTAGTATGTAAAGGTACTCTGGAATTGCTGCATGAAACGAACTCTATATAAATCAAAGGGCATGAGTATCCTGATCGTAGTTTGTCCAGTGTTATATCGCTCTTTCCAGATTGACTGCGCTACCCTTGAATTTACAGGCATTTTCCCTGTCAATGGGCTACTTGTATCATCATTGTTGTATTTCACTTGCACTAAAAGTGCACGTAAGCATCCGATCTCATACTACAGCTGAAGACACACTGCTAACAAGTTCAGATTTTTACTGCACGCCAGTCCACAAATACATACGTATCTGCTTTGTTTTTGGCCCTCTCTTTAATGACCATGTTCACCTCTCGTCCCATATCCTGATATTGGGTTTACTAACCTACCTACGCGGCACGCGGCACGCTGCACTCACGTGACAACGCGCTAATGACCGACCCCATGTTTGAACTTACCATGGCCATTTCTCTGTAACACCAACTTGCCATCGGGTATGCTGAGTTCTTCTGATGTTGCCCGCATGATCTGCAAAATAATTAGTGCACGCACCCATTGCAGAGAAAACACTTTTTGATTTCAACAGAGGACACTTTCATTAAACTCATAGTTTCACGCCAAGGGGATACAAGAAATGGGAGTGTGTGCCTGGCCAGAACAAAGACGGTAAAGGTAAAATATGTAGTCATGTGGGACTGAAGATATGCCTAAGAGCAACTCTAGCGGATGCGCAAAAATACGTAAGCAAAAAAGGTTTTGCGTAAACTCAAAAGTAGTATTGAGTACAATTTGGGTTATCACAGAACAGCTATGATCTAAAAAATATATATATGAGCACGTCAGGCCCACCTATCAGTGTGGTTTATTTAATTATACCTTGTCGTATTACTCACGCTACCCATCATCGCTGCTCTGTTGTACGCCCCTACGCAAGGTTTATGTTTCTATAATCTATTTATGTATGCTAATGAGAGAGCATCGTAACATGTGAAGTTTTGATTCATATCCTCATATGTACTTGTATAAGGAGTATTATTAATAATGATATTTATAATCGATCCCCCAATTTGATCCTTTATTTCTATAGATAGAACACACACAAAAAACACTAAGCCTCTAGTGGATGCTATTAGTGAAATCATAAATGTCGATGTAAGTAGATATGAGTGGCATGGATTCAAGGTCCTCCATATATTGTCAGGCTTTGTTATTTTCCATCCTTTTTATAACTAAGTTTGTATTTTAATTTTATAATTTATTAGAGTATGCCAATGGGATACCTTAACGTTATGGAAGGCAACCATAATTACACGAACTGCCCCAATCGCCAATGATATAGGGCAGAAAACACCAAAGAAAAAACCACATGACTACTCTCTCACATCATCTCCGAAAACACAAGTAACTCCACTCCTAGCTAAACTTTTATAATTTATACTCAATCAAGCGTGATGATGCTATTGATTTTCTTGCATGCCAATCAAGAGCAATGCTGGAGTTATTCTTGACATTATACAGGAAAGATGTTCATGTCAAATGTTTTTACCTTGAAGGTGCTTTCTTGCCTTTATTCATCCTTGTGTTTCTTCTGAAATAATCATTTTTCCTTTAGGAAGTTACATAAATATGAAATACATGGCCAAAGAAAGTTAAACATAAAGTTATGTAGAGGGCATTTGCCCCCTCCCTCCTATACACACAAATTAAGTTCACAATAAGTAACATTTTTCTACAGGATAACATACAAGTATACATGTACTAAATAGAATCAAAACTTTAAAGTTTGATTCTTGTCCATTGAATGTACTTACCCTTTTTCCGTAGGTCAATTTGAGATCATAAAAGGCCTATCATAGATCTCTTGACAAGGTCCTTCACCATTTTATATTCTTTCAAAAGGGGGTGGGGGCAAATGTGAGGCAATGTTTCTCATTATAGCAAGGTGGCAAAAAGAAATGAAACCAGAGGTTCTATTATACCTTCTTGTGGGCATTCCGTTAGTACACTGAAACAGCAAACTTGTTGTTTTAGACTGTAGCACCCTACGAAGGAAGGTGACATGCAATGCAACAAGAAAGTTACAAACGGGACCTCTGGCTTGTGGTGCTCTGACAAATGTGACAAGGAGTTTGAAGAGTACGACTACCTACAGCTACAGATTTAAGATCACTCGGGAACAACTTAGGTGACAACTTTTCAAAAGACTGCACAGGTTCTAGTTTTACTGGTTGTCAGTCTATAGTTGTGATTGCTCCATGAAAAGTTTCGTTTCATTGAAGGACATGAGTACCAGATTGTAGTCTATTCAGTGTTATATCACTCCTTTCAGTTGACTGTGCTACCCTTGAATCACATGCATCTTTCCTGCCAATGGACTATGTAAGCACCCAATCTCATATAGTCCCTCTATGTCATATTACTACGCATATATATGTTTGGTCAAAGTCAAAATTCATAATATCGAGTGTATATGATAAAATATAAACTTATACAATATCAAATGTATATGGTATGAAAGTGTATTTTGGTACGGTTTTAACAATATCGATTTGATATTGTAAATGTTGGTAATTTTTTATATATAATAAGTCAGCCTTTGCAATGTTTGACTTTGATCAAATCGTATGCACGAAGTAATATGAAACAGAAGGAATACAACTAAATAATCACATTGTTAACAAGTTTAGATTTTTATCGCACGCCAGACAAATGACATAGTTGCAACTCAGTTGAGCCATGTACAATGTCCAGTACTATCTTCTTCCTGCCACAGTTTTTGGCCCCAAGGACCAACTCTACTATGCATCTAATGTTTTGTCATCCGGCCGACCTTCCTCAGACTCAAGCGCATGTCCCATTGATCAAACGAGGAAGAATTCAGCTAATGATTGATCGTTGGAGCTTCTTTTGGGTCGTCCGTTTGGTGGGTCTTTTTTGCGGCAGCGTGTTCCAGGTGTCGGTCATGCTCCATGTGTCGTCAGTTTGCGGTTGTAGAAGGTTGTGGGTGCTAGTTGGTTCTGGAGGTTGTGTTCTTTAGATGTTGCTCCATTATGATTGATGTTGTAACGGTTTTCACCTGGTTTTCCGTTAATTAACTGGGCAGTTCTCTTTCTTCTTAATAAATAGATTGGGACAAAAAATTATTTTGCCCCCGTTTAAAAAAAAAAGGTGCATTAGCGTTGTGCAACAGATTGTAGTATCAGATTGTCGGATGGAACTCGGATGCAAACTATTGTACGCAAATCAATCCTTTAACCCTCTTGTTAATGACCGTGTTCGCCCCACGACCTCAGAAGCCATTGTAACATATCCGGTTACCAACCCCTGCAAGTGGGATCCCTTCAAGATCCGCTTCTAGTTTATTTTGAGATGTCTATTAAAATTTTCCACTAAAATTTAAAACTATAAATCTCAAAAAGAACCAGAAGAGGGATGTTGTCATGACCATCTCTCTGCAACACAAGTTGTATATTGAATTGCTTCTTATTATCGATCTGCTGAGTTCTTCCTATGTTGACCACTTGATTTGCAACATATTATTTCACGGACATGTTAGTTGAATGTATGAAGACAAGATGGTATGCATGGAATATAAAAACTTCTTCCATGACAGTGAAGCCATTTTTCAACGAAGGGTGCTTCTATTAAACTCATAGTTTCGCAGCAAGGAGATACAAGAAAACACGAGTTTGCACCCGGCCTCTACATATGTGGAATGAAAACAACCGATCAATTAGAAAAATAGAGAAGGCGGTAAAAAGCATAATACATAGTCATATGAGAC
The DNA here is from genome assembly GCA_916181665.1 of Avena sativa. Classification (NCBI taxonomy): domain Eukaryota; kingdom Viridiplantae; phylum Streptophyta; class Magnoliopsida; order Poales; family Poaceae; genus Avena; species Avena sativa. The sequence continues at coordinate 309,359,394 of OV702284.1, read as the reverse complement.
TAAAAATATGCATAAGAGTAACTTTAGGGAATACACAAAAAATGTGTACGCAAAAGGTAATTTTGTGTATAGTAAAAAAAAATACGAATCTCGGTTCTAATACCAGGCCAGTGTATGCGGGACTGAACCATTACACGACCGTGATGACAGGAGATAGGCGGCGGGCGATTGTAAAAACCATCTAGGGTTTCTTCCCTCTCACCGGCGATGCCGCCGGTCCGCTCCGCCTCCAGTGGCCTTGGTGTCTTGGAGGTGTGGTGGACCACCTCTCACCGCTGGGAAGGTTCATGTTCTTTGTTTATATTGTTTTCTTTTTCGTGATGTTGAGACAACGGCTATGTCCTAAAGTCAGACTAAGGTCCTCTCCGCCTTATCCTCATTCTGGTGGTGTGTATAGCGTCGGTAGAGGGCATGTAGAGTCGTGTTTATGGCGGATCTCTTGGGATCCGTTCATTTTGCATACTCATTGGTGTGGTTTGAAGTTAGTCTCTTTCAATATACGGTTGTCATCTTCGACGATGATTGCTGCTCAGGTGCGCTGGTCCTTTGAAGCCTTAACACGACGACTTTTCGTCCGTCTACTACAAGATGCTCTATTACGACAAGTTTTGCCCGGATCTGGTGATAGAGGGGTGAGGGCGGAGGCGCGACATCGGCTCGTGCTAGTATATGTAGTCGACGCTAGATGGTCCATTTAGACATATCTACAATTTTTATTATTTTTGGACTCCTTTGTATTGTTGTTGATGATTATTAATAGATCGATGTAATTTTGCAAAAAAAATTAGTATGCAAAAAAGGTTTTGCAAAAAAAGCACGTTAGGCCCACCTATGTGTGCATATCTTTGTCATAAAACCATCTACAAACTTTATTGACAAGCCAAACATTCCTTAGGGCATATGTCGCATAAAGAGACTTAAACCAGCTAAAATTATGCTAGCTCCTTATTACAATATTGGTCCAATCTTGCAGTTATCAATCAATTGACCATGTAAGACAGTGCTTTATGATCTTAGAATTTGTGTCACTTCATAATTTCTAGGCTATATTTTTAAAATTCTTTCTCCGCTCTCATTAATGTACTACCTTTTCTTCTCATTTCAGGATCCTTGGTAATGACTCGATGGAGGCAATCAAGATCCTAGCCAGAGATATGCTACAAGACTTGTTGGAGAAAATGTAGCTTACATGCCGGTACGTGATAGCCCTGTTTTTGGAGAAGGCCAATTTGTGACCAAAGTTATGTTCTACCCATATGCACAATGCGAACCTTCTTGACATTCAGACTTTAGCTATTGATCTTGATCAACGTACATCTCAAGATAAGGACATACCCATAAGACTAGGTTGTCTGACTTCACTTAAGTAGAGCGGCTACATGGATCAGATGAAGATGACTAAATCCATTGGACTTTGAGTCTACGACTATGACTTTGACAGGTTTCCAATATATTATTAAGAACATCCACCTTCTATGTTAGATCCTTCATATTTTTGTTCTGGGTAGTGATCTTTGATTATTGTGTCGCTCGTGTTTGATGTTTTGTCTCCTGTGTCTGGCTATTGTCATCTCAGAACCACACATTTATATGTGGGAGAGACATGTCGCATGCTAAGGTCTCTCGCTGTCGCCTCTATGCCGCTACTTCGCGTGTAGCCTGATGGTTTGCCTCCTTTATAACCTAGTGAGTTGTGGCATCTGCCTCCCACTACATTAGTAGCTTAACACTCGGCGGCCATGAGCAGGGGTCTTGCCCTCCTCTACATCAGAATTGGCGACATAGATCTCCATCACTCAAAGGCCAACAAGTTTTGATGTGAGAAGAAATAAGCGTAAAACGAGCTCTAAATACATGGAGCTCACCTCGCTGGCTTGACTATTTCCTTTGCTACAGGATACTTGGTTTGTCCAAGCTCCGATCTTCGGTCTCTCTATACCTAGTTCAAACTTATTATCGACAAACACATATACTCGTTCCATGATATTACATTCTCTTGACCTAGTCACATGCTTGCAAGCTTTGTACGTGTAATCTCACCAAGTGGGCCCAGAGTATATATCCGTCACGCGGATGGACATATCCCGACCTTCATGCGTACACCTCAATCTATTCCTTCTGGATACCTAAGATATACCTTTATGATCATCCTGTTACGGTGTGACGGTTGATGCAATTAAAGCTCCCTCTAGTGATAGTGATTAGATACGATCTCATGGTCAAAGGATTGGGTTACTATATTTTCCGAGCTATCGCAATGTTTGAACTTTGTGACTAGATATTATTTTAATACTTGAGTTGGGTGCGTCTGTCCATCCATCATTCACCTAATGGCAATGACCCCATTGTCAATTGACATAAATGTCCATTATCAGGAAACTTTGATCATCAATTGACCAATGGGCTAGTTGAATAGAGACTACTAGGAACTTGGTTTGTTTACATACTACACATGTACTAATGTTCCCGCTTAATATAGTTATAACATGGCATAAAACTAATTATGAATATTTGAGATATGATAATAAAAATATCTTTATTATTTTTCTTGGTACAACGTTTTTAAATTATGGCTAGCAAACGTAGTATATATTTATGGAAGTTATATCAACAATGGGGAGAGAATGGGTGACTGAAGAGATATGTCACACATTGTCTAAGATACAAAGTTATATTGGGAATATGTTTTTCTTTGATTCTTCATTGTTGACAAGGAAACAACATTGTAAAAGAAAAAGGATGAAGTGATACAACATTTCAGGAATATAGTACCTCAATATATGCGTCGGTTTTGAAAAAATAGAGAAAGACGGAGATATCCTCCAAAAATTTGAAAATGTTGCATCTCTAGATTTTTATGAAAAAAGTTAGATTAACTTTTCCTTGGATCCTCTATTCTCAGTTTTCATCCTTATTAACACATACACTAAAATCCTCCAAATGTATCCTTTGAGTAAGCTAAGTTATACTCAAAGAATCAACTTCTTGTAAGGATATTATGTCACACCCTACCTTGGGTGTGGTAGATGCCGGTTTGGGGCTAGTTGCGGCTTCGGGGCATGAGTTCTTTCAATAGAAAGCAATTTCACATTGTAATGGAGTTCTTTTTGCCTAGATTCAGAACCTTTAATATCATATATTTTAGGGCCATATAATTTATGGCATGTGGGCTAGCCAAAGCTCCAAACTTGCCTCACTACGGTAGAAAGAAAGCTATATGCACTTGGAGTGATTAACTTTGTTTTTTTTTGTATTATTGAAGAAATATATATGTACACCATGTGAACATATTACTATATCTTTATTTCATCACTGACCATTCTAACTTCTCTATTAAATATTAATTTTTGCAATAAGCATTTAAACATGTTAATATTAATATTCATCCTTATATAGCGACCAAGCAACAAATATTACAAACTTCATTGGCACATTATTGTTTCTTTCTTTATTTGTTCCATTTTAAGACCAAATTATGTAATAAATTACATTTATAAAAACAGAAAACAACACAAAGTCTCTCCTTAGTCTCTAATACCTTTGACTATTATGTGCTCTAGAGTTTTCACATCATCTAATCACTAATGAACCAACTAAAATTGTGGGATAACTTGCATTTTTGTAGTGTGTTATGGGTATCTTTGGATATTTTAGTATTTCCAACCCTTTTAGCTTAAAAAAATATCTTCTAATTTTTTTTAAATTCAAAACTATCTAAATAGTAGAGTAGATGACATGTTAGCTTTGTTTCATAGATATTAGTCAAGGGAACAAGTTTGTTGTTATATGATATTTTGGCAAAACATTAACTACTAAGCCAAAGAGCACATGTAGGTGATTTATCTTCAAGGTATTTTAGCCATTCTTAAATCAATTCGACATGCAAGATTTATATACAAGTTTATGTGTGAACGTAAACTATAATTATACATAGAGTAAATGTAGCACGACACCATTGGTTCCGCTAGTATGATCCATTACCGCATAGAAGCTAAGAGGCCATTTTAATATTCCCAAGGCTAATGGTGTCTTTACACCTCAATACATCAAGTTATTGGCAAGAGTTAAATTTAATGAATCTATGTATATAAGGAAAGGAAAGAGACAACAATCAAGCTCTAAAACTTCCACATGTCTCCTAATTGTAGCATTAGCTACAAAAATATCTTACATCTCTATAAATATGTTGTTTTCCATGTGATATGGTAAGTAGTTTATTCATTTTCCATGGTGAGTCGTCTCTAACCTGATGGTTTTGGTTCTCTTGAGTTGTTTCATTTTCACATTCCTTCAATTTTGATGTTGTAGATACTTGTCTCTTCGCTTGTTCTCTACCGATCCAAGCTTGGTACCAACCTTGCAACTCAAATTTCATCTTTGCCCTTCTTGTTCCTAGCCAATAACATTTGTAGAAAATCGGGGTGGCCATACTACATGTACTAAAGTATGTGATTATCTATGCACTCATAGGTACCATACTCTTAGATGTAGGAGTAACTAAACTTTTCATTGAGTAAAAACCTTGTCTCCTCAAGAAAAATGTAAAGTCTTATAAACAAGATACTCAAACATTTGTTTTGATGTCTATTATGTCTCTACCATGGCATTCATTGATGTAACTAACATGGATGGAGGCATGGGGACGAGCGGTGGCGAGAACCCCCCTAACGATCCACTTTTCCCGTAACAGCGATTAGCGCTATGTTAATTGGGGCCTTTTCTGGCTTCATTCGTCCCCCTTAGCTGTGTCGTGTGTAGCAGAGCGTGAAGCCCTGCAAAGCCCATAAGTTCATCTGTACCAACACCAGTAGGAGGCAAAAGACAGCAATGTAAGGCCCACCATGGAAGACAAAGGGTCATACCGACCTGATACCAGCAGCAGAACGCATGCATCGCTTTGGCGTTTTGGTTTCAGATTGCGTTCGGCGGCTGCTGGCGAGGGCAGCTTGTGATTTACAATTTCCAATCGATCTAACAAGAATGTAAGAAGGGGTGGGGGTGACCTGTGATCCGCGTGTCACAGCGGCTCGCCTGCTCCGACGAACGGCTGGCCGGCCGGCCAGCGGTCGCGAAGATCAGTATGATCACCGATGACGAGTCAGAACAGAAAGGTATTTTACTCGTTTCTAATTCTGTTTCCTATAGTATTAGTTGTTAGCTCAACCCCAATCACTAAACTAATCTATGCCTCTATAAAATAAAACTATACAATTGGAATAGTCCAGATGTGCTTGTGTGGAGATGAAAAGTAGGAGGATGGGATAATTTCATAATTATTTCACATTCCATTTGCATGTATGGCAATCGATTAAATTATTTACATCCGTCGATTCATTCAGGGATGACTTATTGAATTGCTAGTCTAGAAAAAAATTGCTATGAAGGTCGCCTACACTAAGATTATCAAATGGTTAGACTGGATTTATAGTCATAGAGTGGAATTTAGAATTGAGATTTTCTTTCGTATTGCCAAAAAAAATGGTATTTCGTGTTATAAACGCTAAGAGTGAGAGTTCATATGTTGTGATGTTTAATCTCCGCATTTTTTTCTAGTACAAAACCCTACATATGATCGTTATTTTTTTCCGCCCCCCTCATGCTAAAATCCTGGCTCCGTCCATGGTAACTAAGCTCTCATGCTTGATCTTCGTTAGTTTAGTAATTTTTATTTTTTATGTGTGAAAGATCCTTTTGTGTGTGGCATAATCTTATTTCACCTTCGGTTGAGCCCAAACCAAACCTTGCCCTAGTTAACCCTCCCTCCCAATCGCGTGTACCTGCCTTGATACCCACAAGGGATAAAATCAAGGACTTCATTCATTTCTTTGTCAAGTGTAATAGGAAAATTAGATTTGAATTGGGCGAAAACTGTGTTCCCAACAAATATTTTTATGGGCAATTTATTGAAATATAAATGCATAGCCCTCTTATCACCTTGAGATTTTGGGTGAAAATGATTCGGTGCATGCATTTATACATGGTGTCAGAGAAGATCAAGACCCGGCCGGTGAGCACAACAAAATAAAAATTGCAACCCAATTTCAGTCCATGTTTAGCCCTGAGTGAGCCATACACTTGTGAGAGGGAATGTTAAAAAATAAATCCATAACCTACTTTTCCCCATCAGTTTGAGCTTTTAGGTGAATTAGTTTGGTGCATGGACTTCTACACAGTCCATAGTTTATCCGAGATGAATCACCAGTACTAGACATCAGGGTGATTCTAGTTTTCTGTCAGTTCAGTGGCGCATTGATGTTGGCTCAGTTGATGTAGAGCCTGTTGGGAATCCCAAGAGTAAGGTATGATGAGCATATGAGCAAGTTTTTCCTCAGTTATAGAACCAAGGTTATCGAACCAGTAGGAGAAAGAAACCACTTCCGAAGGTGTTGCTAGCAACGTGGAACCTGCACATAACACAACCAAAATACTTTGCGCCAACTTATCAATAAGGTTGTCAAGCTCACTGATTTTGCTGAAAACAAAGGATTAAACGTATAGTGTGGAAGAAAGTAATTGCTTGTGGTAATTGCAGAAAGTAAACAGTAAACAGTAGATAGAATATCAATGAGAAGGAATGGATCGGGGTCCACAGTTCACTAGAGGTGTTTTCTCCATAAGATAAATAACATGCTGGGTGAACAAATTATAGCGGGGCAATTAACAAATAGAGAATGCATAATAATGCATGTACATGACATGATGATCACTATTGATGGATCAGTTGATGTGGAGCCTGTTGGGAACCCAAGAGCAAGGTGTGAAGCAGCACAGTAGTAAGTCTTCCCTTAGTAAGAAACCGAGGTTATCGAACCAGTAGGAGGAAGGAAACATCACACAGGTGTTGCAAGCAACGTGTAAACCTGCACAACACAAACTCAAGACTTTGCCCCAACTAATAGTGAGGTTGTCAATCTCACCGGTTGCTGTAACAAAGAATTAACTCTATGGTGTGGAAGGTAATGGTTTGCAGCAAGTAAACAAGTAACAATGGAGGATGTATCAATGGTAAAGATTGGACCGGGGTCCATAGTTCACTAGAGATGCTCTCCTTAGATAAACAATATGGCATGAAGGGTAAACAAATTATAGTAGGGCAATTGACAAGAACTGAGCAAGGCATAACAATGCAATACCAGACAAAAATATCCTATGAGATTCGATTGGGCAATACAACAATATACATAGACCGCCATCCAACTGCATCTATGACTAGAAGTCCACCTTCAGGTTATCATCCGAACCCCCTCTAGTATTAAGTTGCAAGCAACAGACAACTGCTTTAAGCAAAACTGTGTAAGGTAAACAATTCACTTGTTCTATGAACAAGAGACCGTTGTTTTCTCCCTAGTGGCAACATCACATCTACAACCGAAGAGATTTCTGTCACTTCCCTTGGAAACTAGAGGCATGAACCCACTATCGAGCATAAATACCCCCTCTTGGAGTCACTAGCAACTACTTGGCCAAGATAGCTACTAACAACGGAGATCATGCAAGATCACAAACAACACAGACATGATAGTATCAAATAGAAAAAACCATTAATCAATCTGACATAGTAATCTCAATATCCATCGGATCCTCGAAAACACAACATGCATGATTACAAATAGATTAGATCTTGATCATAAACGGAGCTCACAAGATCTATACATGAAAGCACAAGGAGGAGATACAACCATCTAGCTACTACATGGACCCGTAGTCCAAGGTGGAACTACTCACACTTCATACCGGAGGCTGGCATGATGAAGAAGAAGGCCTCCGGGAAGATCTCCCCTCTGGCAGGATGCCGGGAAGAACTTCAGATCCCTCGATCTATTGACGATGGTGGCGGCAGCTACAGAAGGTTTCGTGGAGTTTTGATCGGGTGTCTAGGGTTTCTGCACCGGGGGCTTCTTATAGGCGAAGAGGCGAGGCAGGAGGGCCCCCAGGGGGCCACACCCTACCAGGCATGGGGTGGGCCCACCCACGCCTAGGGGGGTTTGGCCGCCCTGTGGCGCATCTCCGTCTCGTCTTCTGGCTTCGTGTCGCCCACGGTAAAAAATTGACTTTGGCTTTTGTCCCGTCCAATTTCGAGAATATTGATTTTCTGCCTTTCTGGAACCAAAAATAGAAGAAAACATGCAACTGGCACTGTGGCAACTTGTTAATAGGTTAGTTCCAGAAAAGATATAAAAACACCCCAAAGTGTAGACAAAGAAAAGCAAAGTAGATACAAAACAAGCATGGAGCATCAAAAATTACAGATACGTTTCCAACGTATCAACTATGAGATTCACTTGGGCATTACAACATGATACATAGACTGTAATCTAACTGCATCTATGACTAATAATCCACCTCCGGGATATCATCCGAACAACCCTCATAAATTAAGCTGCAAGCAACAGATAATTGCATTAAGCAGTGTATAATGTATACAATACAATTTCCCATGGCAAAGGATTATTGTTTTCTCCCTAGTAGCAACAACACATTTACAATCTTAGAAGTTTCTGTCACTCTCCTAGGTTACTAGAGGCATGAACCTACTATCGAGCATAAATACTCCCTCTTGGAGTCACATGCAAATACTTGGCCAAAGTAACTACTAGCAATGGAGAGCATGCAAGATCACAAATAACATAGACATGATAGAACAATAATCAATCTGACATAATACTCAATATCCATCGGATCCCTGCAAACATGGCAGCTCACAAGATCTAAACATGGTGGCACAAATAGGAGAAACAACCATGTAGCTACTGCTATGGACCCATAGTCCAAGGATGAACTACTCACATATCACTCTAGAGGCAGGCATGGTGATGAAGAAGGCCTCCAGGATGATCTCCCCTCTCCGGTAGTGTCCCGGGAAGAGCTTCAGATCCCTCCCAATCTAGGTACGACGGTGGCGGCGACTACATACTTTTTTCGTGAAATTCTGATATGGTATTTAGGGTTTTCGTCTCGGGGGGTTTATATAGGCGAAGGGGCAAGGTCGGTGGAGCACTAGGGGGGCCACACCCTAGGGCGGCGCGCCCCATGGTCGTGCCTGGACCAGGTGTGGCCGCCCTAGGGTGCGCCCCCCTCTCCTTCGGACTCTGTGTTGTGTCGAGAAAAATAGGAACTTCGGCTTTTGTTTCATCCAATTCCGAGAATATTTCTTTACTAGTTTTTCTGAAACCAAAAGCAGCAGAAAACAGGCAACTGACTCTGTGGCACCTGTTAATATGTTAGTTACAGAAAATTCATAAAAATGACACAAAGTGTGGACAAAACATAATATAATTGGTGCAAAACAAGCATGAAGCATCAAAAATTATAGATACGTTTGCAACATATCAACATCCCCAAGCTTAACTCCTGCTCGTCTTCGAGTAGGTAAGTGATAAAAAGAATAATTTTTGAGGTGACATGCACTATCACAATCTTGATCAAGGTATTGCAAAGCATTGATAGCTGGGATCAAAGTACTCTAAACATAAGCATGAAAGATATATTTCTAACAATAAGACATAACAACTATGTTGCAACATGAAAGACTACACAAGCAAACGATCATGAATAATGCTTTGAAAGACATTTGTTTGTTTTACGTATAGAAAACATAGCAAGAGTGGTATTCATCTTGTCCTTCATGGAATAGCAAAACATATATGCATAAGACACCTTCAAAGTTCATAAGGGTGACTAGATACAAATAATTTAACAACAAGCAATACCATAATTATGAATCAATCAACAAGTTTTGGGACAATGCACATTGAACTCATATTGACAACTATGCTCTCTTAGCTGGTGCATAAAGACAGAAGATGAATACTCAACATAAAAGTAAAAAAAAGAAAGGCCCTTCTTAGAGGGAAGTAGGGATTAAATGGTTTTATAAAGCTTCCAAAAATTATGGTACTTATTAGCTTTGAGATCTCATTTCCCCTATCATAAACATCTTGAAGTGATTAAGGTTAAAGTGAGTGCAAATATGAGTTATATGCTTGACAAATCACAAGTTGAAAATAGCATGCCCCTTGATTATGAGTACCGAGACCTCATGCTACTCAACTTTGGTTAAAGGCAAGTTCTTGTCATTGTAACTATATGTGTATCATAGAGAACCGCCAACGGGGTACCCCTTGCCCCATGGCACAGGAGCTATCCCATACCAAAATTACAAGGCAACAGCCAGTGAGCATCTCAACGATCTTTTTATTTGCTATTTGCATAGTTTTTTATTGAAGATGCTTCATAGAATGCCACTATGGTTTCGCAGCAAGTTCCCACCATGATTAGGCATGGCTTAGGCTAGCCGCCCAGGCGTTTCTCTAACACATATACATACTCCATGGACTTACAAGATCCTATCTTATTTCACACCGACGGCATCCATAAACAAAAGAACACGATATCAACTAAATAGAATAAGTGCAATGTTGAAAGCGTATCCCATGACAACATGGTTTTGCTAACTCCCAACTTACAATTTGCAAGCATATAAGCATCATAATATAGTCACAATGGTTCAAGTTTATTAAGTGCAAGAAATAAAATGTGCCTTCAAGTTCGTGAGAGCTTTAATCACTAATTTTCACATAACAAAAAATTAATTTGGAAGATATATAAAAACATGAATATACTTGGAATGGTGTAACACACCATGCATAGGAATTTATAGTGGAATCTTTGGAATAACTTGGTTTCTTGGGAGTTGGATGCACGAGTAGAGCTCATACTCAGTACAGGTGGAGGCTAGCAAAAGACTGGGAGCGACCAACTAAGAGAGCAATAATGGACATAATCATACAGAGCGACAAAACATTATTAATCAAAGCATAAAGTGATATTACAAGTCAAAAACTAAGTGATCATAAAGGCTAAGGTGACTGGTTCATAGTCATAACATGTTGTAAGCATGTGCCAAGTCAACCCAAATAAAGCATCAAAGGAGAATACCACAATATTATGCTTTTGTATGATAAAACAACGCATGATTCTTTCATGACACATTAAGCAATCTCAATTATTTGAAACAAGTCATGCTACAACAATAATCACTAAGCATATGGTCAAAGCAACATCTATCATGACATGATAAAGTCTTAGTCACAGTCAAAACAAGCTTCTTTCTGTACCACCATAAGCATGAAACATTTTACTCTTTTCCAACTTGAGGGATGTTGAATTTAGTGGGAGTTCATCTAATAATTTGATTAAAAGTTGAACTAGTTATCATGAACATAGTCTAATTTGTACTTGCAAATATTGTAGATCAAATGGCTAAGTCCAACTTCAACTTCAACGTTTTTGCTGAGAAGGAAAAGCTTAGAAACAATGGGTCTAACTTCACCAACTGGTTCCGCAATCTGAGAATCATTCTCTCTGGCGGTCAAAAGGACCATGTCCTTGAAAATGCATTAGGTGACTCCCCTGCTGTAGATGCGCCGGCTGATGAGAAAGCTGTCTATCAGTCGCGCAAAGATGATTATGGTGTGATTAAGAGCACCATGTTGTTTGCTATGGAATCGGACATTCAAAATCGTTTTGAAGACTATCCCGGGCCCTTTGAGATTCTTGAGGAGCTGAAAACTATGTTTCAGACTTAGGCCCGTTCTGAGGGATATGAGATCTCTGAGAAGTTCTTTAACTGCAAGATGGAGGAAGGGAGTTCCGTTAGTGAGCACGCCATTAAGATGTCGGGCTACACTCAACGCCTTAAGCAACTGGACTGCAAGATTCCAGAGGAGCTCAAGATTGACAGGGTTCTGCAATCACTCCCTCCCAGCTACAAAAGTTTTGTAGTGACTCACAATCAGATTGGTTCCACTGATACGATCACCGAGCTCTTCGCAAAGCTGAAGGCTGCGGAGGTGGACATCAAAAAGGATAATCATGTGTTGATGGTCAACAAGCCCCCCATCTTCAAGAAAGGTAAGGGTGCAAAGAATCCCTTCAAGAAAAGCGGCGGCAAGCGCGTTGCCCCTGCTGAGAAGAAGCTCAAGTCTGGTCCTAAGCCGGACACTGAGTGCTTCTATTGCAAGGACAAGGGTCACTGGAAGCGCAACTGTCCGAAGTACTTAGCGGACAAGAAGGCTGGCACCATCAAAGGTATATTTGATATACATGTTGTAGGGGTTCGTAGCATGGAAAACAAAAAATTTCTATCGCATACAAACAAACAAGCCAAGATCTATCTACTAGATTGTAGCAACGAGTCGGTGGAATAACTTACCCTCGAAGATTCCAAAGCGGTTAACGAGAGCAGATTCTCGTGGGTGATGTAGTCGTACTCTTTCCGATCTCAATATCGTGTAGACGATCCTTCCGGCGCTGCGTTCCGGCAGCGCTTCCGCAGTCGGTCACACGTTCGGTACTCGACGAAGACCTTCCTCTCCCTTGTTCCAGCAGGCAGCGGAGGTTGTAGTACTCTCCTCGCGATTCCGGCAGCACAACGGCGTGGTACCGGAAGTAGAGGGGAGATCCCGCAGGGCTTCGCCTTAAGCCGGAGCGAGTATGGTGGATTATGAGAGAGTACTATTAGTGGTCTAGAGTTCAGACACACCAATTAGAAGGCTCTAAACCGCAGGCTAAAGCAATTAGAAGCTCTAAACCAAACGGCTCTAAACCGGAGATTAGAGGTAGAAACTTGTGTGTCTCAAGGAGGAGGCCCTGCCCCTCCTTTTATAGGTGGAGGGGCTAGGCACGCCAGGGAGGGAGGGGAGTTCCTCCCCAACTCGGCCTAGGGCTGGGCGCCGGCTTGGAGGATAGGAACTCCTCCTCCAAGTTGGTTTCAACCTCCTCTTGCTTGTTTCCCACAGTTTCCTGTTTCCCACAGTTTCCTGTTTTCCACAGTTTCCTGTTTTAGCCGTTTGACTTTCAAACTGGCAATTTGACTTTCATGTTTTTGGAACAGCAAGAACACTTAGTACATGATGCAATCATTCAATGACACACTCATGTACCCTCCCCCCCGGAGTGCCGGACAATCCGGACCCTTCTTAGAACATTCCCGATGAAAACACCGGAATCATTCCCGAACTCCGAAACGGGACTTTCCATATATGAATCTTATTCTCCGGACCATTCCGGATCACCTCGTGATATCCCGGATCCCATCCGAGACTCCGAACAACATTCGGTCTCTTTCTCATAATACCATAACTACTCAAACAACGTCGAATCCTTAAGTGTGTCTCCCTACGGTTCGTGAATTATGCGGACATGATCGAGACACTTCTCCGAACAATAACCAATAGAGGAATCTGGAAATTCATATGGCTCCCACATATTTCTACGATTACTTTGCGATCGAATGAACCACTTACATACGATACCAATTTCCCTTTGTCTCACGATAGTTTACTTATCCGAGGTTATGATCGTCGGTATCTCTGCATACCTAGTTCAACCTCGTTACCGATAAGTACTCTTTTCTCGTTCCCGTGATATGTGATCCCTTGTGAGCCAGTCACATGCTTGCAAGCTAATTGGATGACATTACACCGAGAGGGCCCAGAGTATATCTATCCGTCATATGGATGGACAAATCCCACTCTTGATCCATGTGTTTCAACCAATACTTTCTAAACACTCAATGCCACCTTTATAGCCACCCTGTTACGGTGTGGTGTTTGATGACATCAAAGCATCCATCCGGAAAAGGTGATATGCATGATCTCATGGTCGAAGGAATTAGGTTACTATGTATCAGAAAGCATATAGAAATTGAACTATTGAAATGACTTGATCTTTATGCTACGCTTATCTATAGGAGTATGTCCATCACATCATTCTCCTAATGATATGATCCTGTTGTTAATAACATCTCTATGTTCATGATCAGGAAACCATGATCATATATTAACCAACAAGCTAGTTTAACAAGAGGCTTTACTAGGGACTCTTATTTTAGTTTACAAATCACACAAGTATTAATGTTTCTGGTTAATACAATTATAGCATGGTATGTAAACATTTATCATAAGTGTGAAGATATGATAATAACCACTTTATTATTGCCTCTTGTGCATATCTCCAACAGTCTCCCACTTGCACTAGAGTTAATAATCTAGTTTCAAACCTTTGTGTATTCAACACCTATGGCTTTCCGGTGTTGTATGTACACGATTGCTAGTGGTCAACTGATCTCCGGATCTAACACTTCTAGGTCCGTGTGTAATTGCATGTCTTTGCGTCTCTACGCATCACTCATTCTCTAATGAGATGGCTTTGTATAAATTTGGTCTTTCGGTGTGACCTTTAGCTCTTTGGGGTTAAAACATGTTGATAATATTGTCGCACAATATATCTTCATAGTATTATCCCACTGTGAACTACACCTAGTTTGATAACAAACTACTTGACACAAATGCCCTCTTTTGCTGCTAAAATAGCAGTCATATACTTAGCCTTTTGTTGTAGTATCTGTCATAATGTCTTAACTTTGGAACTCATCCAAATCCATTATGGAACTCACTTCCATTATATTGTGCCACCCTTAGTTTAGATTGAGATAAACTTAATTTGTACTTTGTGACAAAACTAGTATCAATGTAGTACTTTTACAATGAACTAACCATCTATTTGTCACTTCTACAAATATTATACTCTTAGTTCTTCCAAAAGATCATAAGAATATCCTTACTATTGTCCAATGATCATCTTACGAATCATTCTGGTATATGCTCACAACATTTAGAGCATAGGACATATCTGGATTTGTACATATCACAGTATGATTGATATAAATACTCTTTGTGATTTCATACATCAAGTATCAATCTATACTTGATTATTTGTTTCACTTTACCAAATGTCAATACACTTGAATATATCATCAACATTGAACTCATTCAATCCTTTCTGTGCGACAAGAACCTTTTTCTTGTAGTTTCTATATTGAACTCATTCAATATCTCGTCTATGTACTTCTGGCACAACCATATTAGCGTCTATTGATGCCAAATATTTCGGTTTTGCCTAAGTCTTTCATCGGGATGAAATTCTTAATATGTGTTAATAAAAGATACATTTATTTCCAATCAACAATATGTCTTCCACATAATGTATTAGAAACATGTCTTAGCGCTCCCACTTAATTTCTTGCAAATGCAAGCATCTTCATCATCTCCGACGAATTTAAACTCCTTTAACAGTTTCATCATAGTGAAGATTCCAACTCCGCGATGCTCACTTTAACCATTGAAGTTTGCATATTGCTTTTAGCATCCTTTGAATTAACAAAACCCTATGGACGGTGTCATGCACACGTCCTAGGTAACAATTCTATTAGAAGAACTTGTTTTGTTTATTCAACTACCATATAACAAAATTATATGTAGTGGTTGCTACATTAATCCGTCTAGACTAAATATCACTTATGGAAGATCAAATCTTGTCATAGTCAACCTTTGAACATTTTGTGAACTCTTTCCCAACATGTCGACTATTTCATAGATGTAAAACATCCATGTCTATTTCTTTATAGATCCAGACACAACTGTAAGGTCTTACACCTTTCTCGAGGGTCCTTCAAGTTCAAAACTTGATTTCACGTGCATGGAACTATCATGGATTTTATGGCTTCAAGCCATTTGACGGAGTCAGGGCTCATCATCGCTTCTTTGCATGTAGTCGGATCATTATTGTTAAATAATGATTTAACTCTCAAATCTTGGTATTTGATTGTTCATCCGACCTACTTGTTTCAATAGAAACTTTGACTATTGTAACCACAACCTTTGAGGCACGTGAGCCATGAGCATTGTTGCTGCCTCCGGAACACTTTTCGGCGCTGCGCAACTTTGCACATATAGCTAAGGTTCTTTTAACCTTATCAAAGTTCTATTGTCCTCCCACTTAACTTTTCACGAAAAATTCCTTCTCAAAGAAACTTGACGTTCTAAGCAACAAACACTTTTGTCTCCGGTGTTTATGGAGGAATACTTAACAGTTATACAAAGACAGGTTCATCCGACTTTGGTTGCACACATCTTTCTTATGCATAGCATACCAATGTTTTATGAAAGGACTACTTGGGTTTTATCCCAAACCATAACTTTATATGGTGTCATTTCAACGGATTATGATGGAGCTCTTTTCAGTGGAAAAACGGTAATCTCTAAAGCTTTTAATCTTTTAAAATATAATGGCAGTTTTATGAATTATACCTTTGATCTTACCATGTCAAACAAGGTTTAATTACATATCTCAAACTCTCCATACTCTTATGGTGTTTCGGGAAAAATGCAAATCCACGGAACGATTCCATAAATCTTAGGTATTATGCTAAACTTTGTAACTCAAATATCTTCCTTTATGATCTTTATCATAATCTATTTATACTCTTGTTACAATGATCTTGCACTTCATCTTGAAAGTCTTTGAACTTTTCAAATGTTTCATACTTCATCCTTATTAAGTAAATATTCATATATTCACTCAAATTTTTGGAGAAAGCATATGAAGTTGAAATCCATCGCTCTTGACTATACATAATGGATTTCGTACAACAATATGTACAAGTTCCAATAAGCTAGTCATTCGTTCCCTTTTGGCCTATGAACGAAGTTTTAATTATCTCTAGGAAAGTTTCACAAGCGTCATTTGATCAAAAATCAGAAGACTCCAAAATTCCATCCACATGGAGTTTCTTCATGTTTTCTTTCCATTATAATTTAAACGGCGATGTCACTTCCTAAGTGATCTTTCAATCAATTTGTCTTTCGACATTTTTAGAACTAGTTTTATGGATGTGATTTCTCCAACGAGATTTGTGAATCATCCATCTTTTATGAATTACGGCAATTATTTGAACAACCCTTTTGTTCTCATAATACCTGATAAAACAAATCTTGAAGGCAAGCTTTGATGTTTAACGAGCAACACAATAACCCTTTATTTGTTCTCGATGAACATCATCACATATTCTTTTGCTAGTTACTTAGGCCATTGTAGTTCATGTGTTGTTTCGTATGACGATTCACACCAACAAATTCAGTATCAAATACTTAAGAACCACATTGTTTAACAAGCAAAGAATATAGCCATAACATGTATATCATCTATATACTTAAATTGAACAATTCTAGTCTTTTCTTTTCTGCCATATATTTATGAGATTCTCTTTCAGTATTTTCTTTTCCGTTTGAAAGAATCTATCAACATCAATAGTGGAGTCATACATATGACACATAATCCAAAGCGTGTATAATTAAATACCAATGTCTTTGGACTTGCACTTTGAAGTAGATCACCATCATCAAATGTTTGGTGTTCTTCCAAATTCCTTTCTTTAGTAATCTCTTGGTGTAGTAAATATTTTACCTACATCAAATATTCACCCTTATCATGGATTTATCCATGATCAAGCTACTTTTAGCTTGTAACGGTGAATCGCAAGTATAATGTTGCTCTCCAAAACCTTTTGGAGGATTAGGACAACTAGTGTCTCCAACCTTTTGCAAATTCTCATCAAAATATGAGAACATGAACTTTGCCATATTATACTCTATCATGTTGTAACCAAAACTTCGTTTCAGATATCACAATATCTTCCACACATCATGGTTTCTGAAACAACTCTTTCAGATCCTAGATAACCTTGATATTAAGAGAATCCTTTGAATATCAAGAATCATGGAGACAAACATGATACTTATATACTAACACTTGGAATTGTTACTCTTGATTTAATACTAATTATTAAACTTCATGGAGTAACCGGAACTTACTGAAAGTTTTCAATAGGACTTTTAAACTTTAGATTAACACTTAAAACAATACGATACCAGTTCGTAAAGTAACTAACCAGAATTCTATAGTTCTATCATCTCAATTATAACTAAGCGCAAGGTGGTAAACGGATGCCAATGACTACAACAACTATGCAAATTCACTTTGATTTAGTTTATGATAAATTGAGTTCTAATTAATAATTAAATTAATCTAGGTGAACTCCCACTCAAAACAATATCCCGCACATTGTTTTAGTGATCACACGAACCAAATCCACCACATCAAAACCGATCATCACGAGAGTTGATATAGCTTCAATGGCGAACAATCAACATGTTCATCATATCTACTATATGACTCATGCTCTACCTTTCGGTAATCCGTGTTCCTGAGGCCATGTCTGTACATGCTAGGCTCGTCAAGATCAAACCTTAGTTTCCGCATGAGCAAATCTGGCTTGCTCACGTTGTATACACTTGTAGAATCTAACACACCCGATCATCACGTGGTGCTTCGAAACAACAAGCTTTAGCAACGGTGCTAACTAAGGGTGAACACTTTATGACTTGAAATTCATGTCCATGAGGGATCATCTTATAATGCTACCGTCGTCTACTAAGCAATACAAGATGCATAAAGGATTAACACCACATGCAATTCATAATATGTGATATGATATGGCCTTTCTTCTTTGTGCTTCCGATCTCCATCTTCTAGCACGAACATGATCTCCATCATCACCGACATTGCATCAAGGTCAATAATGCTTCTCCATGGTTGTCGTCCACCGGCTTCATCTATTACAACTACTTTGAATAGACACGCGGGTCTTAACAGAAATTAAAGACAACCATATGGCTCCTGCCGGTTGCCAACTTACAATAAGGAACATTGCATACATCAAATATAATCACAATCATGGCCATATCACATCACTGCACACCCCTGCAAAACAAAGTTAGACGCCTCTACTTTCTTTGCATATTTTACGTGGTTTGGGGCTTTCAATAAGTGTCGTTCTAACTTACGAACAAGAACCACAACATTGATACTATCATTGTTGATCACCCGTTGTAAATTGGATCTTAACTATGCTAGGAGAAACAGGCACCCGCAAAGCCACTTATGCAATACAAGTTGCATGTCAAGCGTGGAGCAAGTCTCATGAACGATGTCATGTAAGGTTAGCCCGGGCCGCTTCATCCCAACATACCGCAAGATGCAAAGTACACAAGAAGCAATCGACAATAAAAGCATCAACGCCCACAATGACCATTGTGTTCTACTCGTGCAACAGATCTACATATAGACACGGCTCTGATACCACTGTAGGGGTTCGTAGCATGGAAAACAAAAATTTTCTATCGCATACAAACAAACAAGCCAAGATCTATCTACTAGATTGTAGCAACGAGTCGGTGGAATAACTTACCCTCGAAGATTCCAAAGCGGTTAACGAGAGCAGATTCTCGTGGGTGATGTAGTCGTACTCTTTCCGATCTCAAGATCGTGTAGACGATCCTTCCGGCGCTGCGTTCCGGCAGCGCTTCCGCAGTCGGTCACACGTTCGGTACTCGACGAAGACCTTCCTCTCCCTTGTTCCAGCAGGCAGCGGAGGTTGTAGTACTCTCCTCGCGATTCCGGCAGCACAACGGCGTGGTACCGGAAGTAGAGGGGAGATCCCGCAGGGCTTCGCCTTAAGCCGGAGCGAGTATGGTGGATTATGAGAGAGTACTATTAGTGGTCTAGAGTTTAGACACACCAATTAGAAGGCTCTGAACCGCAGGCTAAAGCAATTAGAAGCTCTAAACCAAACGGCTCTAAACCGGAGATTAGAGGTAGAAACTTGTGTGTCTCAAGGAGGAGGCCCTGCCCCTCCTTTTATAGGTGGAGGGGCTAGGCGCGCCAGGGAGGGAGGGGAGTTCCTCCCCAACTCGGCCTAGGGCTGGGCGCCGGCTTGGAGGAGAGGAACTCCTCCTCCAAGTTGGTTTCAACCTCCTCTTGCTTGTTTCCCACAGTTTCCTGTTTCCCACAGTTTCCTGTTTTCCACAGTTTCCTGTTTTAGCCGTTTGACTTTCAAACTGGCAATTTGACTTTCATGTTTTTGGAACAGCAAGAACACTTAGTACATGATGCAATCATTCAATGACACACTCATGTACCCTCCCCCCCGGAGTGCCGGACAATCCGGACCCTTCTTAGAACATTCCCGATGAAAACACCGGAATCATTCCCGAACTCCGAAACGGGACTTTCCTTATATGAATCTTATTCTCCGGACCATTCCGGATCACCTCGTGATACCCCGGATCCCATCCGAGACTCCGAACAACATTCGGTCTCTTTCTCATAATACCATAACTACTCAAACAACGTCGAATCCTTAAGTGTGTCTCCCTACGGTTCGTGAATTATGCGGACATGATCGAGACACTTCTCCGAACAATAACCAATAGAGGAATCTGGAAATTCATATGGCTCCCACATATTTCTACGATTACTTTGCGATCGAATGAACCACTTACATACGATACCTATTTCCCTTTGTCTCACGATAGTTTACTTATCCGAGGTTATGATCGTCGGTATCTCTGCATACCTAGTTCAACCTCGTTACCGATAAGTACTCTTTTCTCGTTCCCGTGATATGTGATCCCTTGTGAGCCAGTCACATGCTTGCAAGCTAATTGGATGACATTACACCGAGAGGGCCCAGAGTATATCTATCCGTCATATGGATGGACAAATCCCACTCTTGATCCATGTGTTTCAACCAATACTTTCTGAACACTCAATGCCACCTTTATAGCCACCCTGTTACGGTGTGGTGTTTGATGACATCAAAGCATCCATCCGGAAAAGGTGATATGCATGATCTCATGGTCGAAGGAATTAGGTTACTATGTATCAGAAAGCATATAGCAGTTGAACTATTGAAATGACTTGATCTTTATGCTACGCTTATCTATAGGAGTATGTCCATCACATCATTCTCCTAATGATATGATCTTGTTGTTAATAACATCTCTATGTTCATGATCAGGAAACCATGATCATATATTAACCAACAAGCTAGTTTAACAAGAGGCTTTACTAGGGACTCTTATTTTAGTTTACAAATCACACAAGTATTAATGTTTCCGGTTAATACAATTATAGCATGGTATGTAAACATTTATCATAAGTGTGAAGATATGATAATAACCACTTTATTATTGCCTCTTGTGCATATCTCCAACACATGTTATTGATGTTTTCCTTACTAGCCCTCGTTGTAGTGCCTGGGTATTTGATACCGGTTCAGTTGCTAATATTTGTAACTCGAAACAGGAGCTACGGAATAGACGGCGGCTTGCGAGGGATGAGGTGACGATGTGCGTTGGCAACGGATCAAGAGTTGATGTGATGGCCGTCGGCACGCTCTCCTTAGTTTTACCTTCAGGATTAGTTTTAAACCTTAATAAGTGTTATTATGTGCCTGCGTTGAGCATGAACATTATTTCTGGATCGTGTTTATTGCAAGACGGTTATTCATTTAAATCGGAGAATAATGGTTGTTCTATTTATATGAGTAACATCTTTTATGGTCATGCACCTGTTGTGAATGGTTTATTTCTTCTAAATCTCGAAAGGGATGAAACACACATCCATAACATTGAGGCTAAGAGATGCAAAGTAGATAGTGATAACACTACTTATTTATGGCACTGTCGTCTAGGTCATATTGGTGTAAAGCGCATGAATAAACTCCATTCTGATGGACTTTTGGAGTCTCTTGATTTTGAATCATTTGACACATGCGAACCATGCCTCATGGGCAAGATGATCAAAACCCCATTCTCCGGTATGATGGAGCGAGCAACGAACTTGTTGGAAATCATACATACCGATGTATGCGGACCGATGAGTGTTTCGACGCGCGGTGGATATCGCTATTTTCTCACTTTTACCGATGACTTAAGTAGATATGGGTATATCTATTTAATGAAACATAAATCTGAAACATTTGAAAAGTTCAAGGAATTTCAGAATGAAGTGGAGAACCATCGTAACAGAAAGATTAAGTTTCTACGATCCGATCGTGGAGGTGAATTTTTGAGTTATGATTTTCTCAAGCATCTTAAAGCAAGCGGAATCGTTTCGCAACTCACGCCACCCGGAACACCACAGCGCAATGGTGTGTCTGAACGCCGAAATCAAACCCTATTAGATATGGTCCGATCGATGATGTCTCTTACTGATTTGTCGTTATCATTTTGGGGTTATGCATTAGAAACCGCTGCATTCACTTTAAATAGGGCACCATCTAAATCCGTTGAGACAACACCGTATGAACTATGGTTTGGTGCTAAACCTAAGTTGTCGTTTCTTAAAGTTTGGGGGTGCGAAGCCTACATCAAGAAGTTGATGCCGGACAAGCTCGAACCCAAAGCGGAGAAATGCGTCTTCATAGGATACCCTAAGGAAACTATTGGGTATACCTTCTATCACAGAACCGAAGGCAAAGTGTTTGTCGCAAAGAACGGCTCCTTTCTTGAGAAGGAGTTTCTCTCGAAAGAAGTGAGTGGGAGGAAAGTAGAGCTAGACGAGGTTGTTGAACCTTCTCTTGAATTGGAGAGTAGCGCAGCACCTGAAATTGTTCCAGTGCCGCCTGCACCAACAATAGAGGAAGCTAATGACAAGGATCATGAAGCTTCGGACGATGCTGCTACTGAACGTCGCAGGTCGACAAGGTCGCATGCCCCTCCTGAGTGGTACGACAACCCTGTCTTGACTGTCTTGTTGGTAGAAGACAGTGAACCTACGAACTATGAGGAAGCGATGATGAGCCCAGACTCTCAGAAATGGCTAGAGGCCATGAAATCCGAATTGGGATCCATGAGCGAAAACCAAGTATGGACTTTGGTGGACCCTCCTAGCGACCGAAAGGCCGTTGAGTGCAAATGGATCTTCAATAAGAAAACAGACGCGGATGGTAATGTTACCGTCTGTAAAGCACGACTTGTCGCAAAAGGTTTTCGACAAGTTCAAGGTGTTGACTACGATGAGACTTTCTCTCCCATAGCGATGTTTAAGTCCATTCGGATTTTATTAGCAATTGCTGCGTTTCATGATTATGAAATATGGCAGATGGATGTCAAGACTGCGTTCCTCAATGGCAACATTGATGAAGAGTTGTATATGATGCAACCCAAAGGTTTTGTCGATCCTAAGGATGCTGATAAAGTATGCAAACTTCAGCGTTCCATTTATGGACTGAAGCAAGCATCTCGGAGTTGGAACCTTCGTTTTGATCAAGTGATCAAGAGCTTTGGATTTGTTCCAAATTGCTACGAAGCTTGTATCTACAAGAAAGTGAGTGGGAGCTCGGTGACATTTCTGGTACTATATGTGGATGACATATTGATTATTGGAAATGACATTAACATGTTTAACGATGTGAAGAGTTATTTGAACAAGTGTTTTTCAATGAAAGACCTAGGTGAATCTGCTTATATATTGGGCATCAAAATCTATAGAGATAGACAAAGACGCCTGATAGCTTTAACCCAGAGTACATACCTGGACAAAGTTCTGAAAAGGTTCAGAATGGATAAGGCAAAGAAAGGTCCAGTGCCTATGTAATTGTGGCATCCCGCAAAACCACTACTAGAAAATCGCGTTGTTTTTGTGCATTGCATCGACATCATCATGTATTGTTTGCCTGAAACTATTATTCGCAAAGCTTGTTTTGTTTTCTAAAACGCCCCGTCTTGTTTTCCAATTCAAACCCGGGTCTCCGGAATATTTTGTTTTGTCTAAACACAGATTGCAGATGCCCCGTTTTAATTAAATAAAATGTTTAATTATTTTTGTGGGGCAGTCGAACGGGCCGAATGACCCGAACGACCACCCCAGAAAATAAAACGGTCCACCTAACCCGCCCTTCTAAATCCTACAGCTACCCACCTATCTACCCACACCCCTTTGGCCACATCACCCCACCCAATAGCATCCTGCCACCTCCCCCTCTCCCCTCCCCCTAGCCTACCAGACGCCGCCACGTCACCCCCTGAACAAACCCACACATCCCTGCCCACACAAGCCACACACGCACACAGCCACTCACCCGCCGGCCCCACCACCAGCCGGCCCAGCGCCCTCCCTCCCTCACTCACACGCAACCCACCCCTCTCCCTGCCCGTGGCCCCCGTTCCCCCAGTGGGCCACCTGTCAGCCCCCACCTACCACACCACCAGCCCCGGGCCCCACCTCCCTGGCCGCGTGCCCCTCTTCCTCCCAGGCTCTCTCCCTCGCGACGCCCGCTCCACCCCGACCTTGCAATCCACACCGCCGCCAGACGCCACCGCTCCCTCCCGTTCGACCCCGCCGCCGGCTCGCTCCACCGCCACCCGGCCCCGCATCGCCTCCCTCCCGCCGCCTCCTTCGTCGCCGTCCGCGAGCCCTGCGCGCCTCCTCACCGACGACTTCCGCGCCTCCTCTGCGAGCCCCGCCGCGCCGGCGCTCTCCTCGCCTCACCCCGCCGCAACCCCGTCGCCCTTCCGCCGCCTCGACCCGGCCGCGCGTCCTCGCCAGGTCGCCGCGCCGCCGCGAGCGCTCCCGCCGTCGCCTCCCCCTCCACCCTCTGCATCTGCCGGCGAGCCCCATCCGCCTCGCCGGATTCCTCCTCCGTCGGCCCCAACCCCGGCAGCAGCCGCCGCCACAGGACCCCGCCGCCCCGTCCCTCCTCTGCGCCCCGACCTCGCCCCCGAGCGGAGCCGCCTCGAGCTCGCCCGACCGCCTCGCGCCGCCGCCTATGCCCGCCTCCTCCCGGCAGCGGCCGCAGTCGTCGGCGCCTCGTCGACCTCCTCTGTCCCCGAGCGGACCAGCGGAGCTCGTCGTGGGACTGCCCGCTGCCGCCTCCTGCCAGAGTACCCGGAGCTCGCCCTGTCCTGTCACGTACCGCCCGAGCCGGCCCTGCCACCGGCGCTCTGCCTCTGCTTCGATTCGTTGCCCCTAGCAGCGTTGGCCCCGCCACAAGTTCTGCCTCATACGTGTTTTTGCGGTCCGATGAGGTGAGGTGGATGAGTTGTTCCACATTGCGGTGATACGATGCCTCGCCAAGATCTTCCGTAGACATGTATGTAATCCAGAAACGCCAACGACCATCGGCGCCAAGCCCAAGTCCGACACCGGCAAACCCGAAAATCGCTAGAAGAATCATCGACAAGATCTTCTACAAGGACGCCAAGCCCGTCGAGATCCCGAACGCCGAGGTCGTCTACACGGAACGCCAAGATCTTCTCGCCAACAAGACCATCGCCAAGACCTGCTTTCCCTGCAAGATTGACCAGGGACATTCAGGGTCATCTCCAAGACCGCTCACGGACCCGACAAGACCCTCGCAACGGCAAGATCGACCCTGTGGGACCCGACAAGATCGGCACGACGACAAGAACGACAGCGACCAGGAGCACCCGATGCGCCCCGACACCGCCCCAAGTCCTGCTTCCCGGACGCGACAAGAACTACCCCCGATATCCGAGAACGATCCCGTCGAGACCGATCCGTCGAACCCTGGACCCTGAGACCGACCCCGAACCCCGGAACCCCAAGATCTCCCGAACCCTAATGTGTGAACCCTTTTCTCGAACCCTATTTTATAACATAATACAACTTGTCGCATATTAAATTGCCATTCTTGCATGCATACATTGTGTGGTTTGGGGGCCTTATGCCGATTCACCTCTAATTAAGTATGGGGCCCATATGCGGGCAAATCTAGTCTCATATTGGCCTCATTTAAACTTGTGTAGCGAACCCGGTGCTATCTTTTGCCATGTTAAAACAACATTTAAATTGCGGGGTAGCTAATTCACTTGAACCATTTAATTAAATGTCGGTACCCTGGTCCCGCTTAATATTGACCTAATTGCATCGCATCTTTACCATGCCATACATCATACATGCATCATGCCGATCTTCTGCTGTAGTATTAAATAGTGCATCCGGTGTTTCTTCTAGTGTTTTGCTTCTTCGTGGATAAGGCCGTTGAGTTGATGTGAGCTTCGCCCCGATCTTCGGTTGAACCTTCGACAATGTTTTCAGGCGAGCATCTCCCCCTTTCTACCTATCTTACTTTTATAGTATTTACTCCCTCCTGTTGATCTATTGCTATCTGTGTTGCGATGCTCTAGTTTCCGTACCCGTGTTTTGTTTTCCCTTGCAGCCTTATATTGCCTTGGACACATCCTATTACCTGTTGTTTGGTAGATAGTTGGACTTGCGCGTCGTAGTCGCTTGATCAAGTGCTGTTGCGTGTCGTCAAGTGCCACAGTTGTTGGTGTATTGCCGCATGTTGAAGTTGGAGATGATTCTAGTTTTACTTATCGTTCACTTTAATTACTGTTTAACAACTAAAATTGAAATAAGCAGAGGCATCGGTGGGTGATAGAAAATATTTGGTTTCCGAACGCCCACTTGTGTCCCGTAGGACCCCGAGTACTTGATACCTGTTCCTTGATTTATCGCGCTATCCACATACGGGGAGTATGGGCCCCCCTTAGCCAGAGCTTGATTCAGTCTTATTTCTTGGGGCCACAAACTAGTTTGAGGTTTTAGTTACGATCCTGTACTTATGCCATGTTTTACTGCTTTATTTACGATTGTGCGATGGATAGCACACTGTACTGTTTAGGTAAGCGGAATGTTTTCGCGGTATCGACAATCCCCGTTTGGGGTTCCCAGTCGTTTACAGCCATTGACGCAAACCTTGAGTCCGTCTCGGAGCTAGCTTACTTCGTTGCGGTTCTACTCAATGGGGTGGCCCCCTGAAATATTTCTGAATCCTGTGATTGCTTTGTCGTGAAAGCCTCGTTGGGTTTTGATTTGGTTTTTCCGAGGTCGATCGTGTGTGTGTTGCTATTTGTGCACCCCGGCCGGGTTAAAACTTTCTGAAAGCCGTGTCCGCGGTTATGGACGACTTGGAGCACAGTATCTCGACCATAGACAAGCATAACTAAAGTTTATTGCTATAAATTTGACTTTATAATGACTAGTAATCAGCTTCACTATAATGGAATGGCTAAATAATACTGCCCACAATTGCTTGTTTGGAGTGTCGCTTGCGACCATTGCACCTGACTAGTAAGTATTGCAACTACAACGGAATGGCTAAATGAAAGTACCAACAACTGCTGGGTTTTGGGTTTATCTCATGCTATCTGTATCTGACTAGTAAGTGTTGCCACTATAACGGAATGGTTAACTAAAAGTGCCCACTGCTTACTTTATCAGGACGATTATCTAAACCTGACTAGTAAAGTGCCGCACCTATAACTGAATAAGTAAAACTGCCAACTGTGTGAGTTCCTCGGTTGACTTCCTCGTTGGTCTCGAGGGGGAAACGCCAGGATGGGTTTGTTTGTTGATAGTATCAGGTTGGTTCCGGATAGGTCCTTCTTACCCCCCTATGATTTGCCGCCAGTTGTATCGAGTCTCTATAGGTTGTTTAATGCATGCTGCCGCTGCCGCTCAGTCCACCATACCTATGTAGGCGAGGACCGCTGAATTCTAGTCTCGCCGTGTACTGGCCTCAGTACTGACGCTCCTCTTTTTCCTTTGCCCTTTGTCGACACCCCTTTTGTTTAAGCAGGTTTTGAGATCGACGTCGTTAGCAGGGTTACCCTTCCGGCTTGGCCTGGGCAGGGTTATGGACGCCATTGGTTATTCTTCAGGGCTCTTAGCCCCATTTGCATCTTGTCCGTAGTCGGACGCCCTATCATTTTCAAGGTGATTTGGATCTTTGTATATTATATCTGTATTCTTGACTCTTTGAGTCGCTGTTATATATATCTGTTCTGTGGGTCCCATCGAGGACTGTTGTGTAATGTTATTACTTCGTTTTCCACCCGCACGAAAGTGCCTGGTGGGCACCTTTGAATTGTTTCTATGCAGGTTTGGCGGGTTTCGCTAAAACTTGCATAGGTCCGATTGTGAGGGTGTTACAGAGTGGTATCAGAGCTCAGCAGTTACGATACCCCACAAGTCCAGCCTGTAGGATAACCTAGCTAACGGCCGAAGTAGAGTGTCAAAACTATTTTTGAAAAAAAATCGGTTGGATAGTTCTGATTAGGTCTGATTTTACTCCTTACCCCACTGCTATTCTCCTCTTACCTCTACGCATTTTGAATCCGCTCTCTTCTCTTTCTTCGAGTCCAGGATTTTCTCGTGGTTGGGTTCCGTCGTACCTTCAGGGTTTCGCTTCCTCCTTTGGTAACGGTGTTGCTACATCTGGTCTTCCTGCTATCCGAGGAATCCTTCGTCTGTGGTATCATTCTTTGTTCCTTGTTGTGCCTTCCGGTGTTTTCCGACGCGACGACATCATCTACGCCAGATCCGATGCGGAGTCCGCATCACTCCTTTGTTTCCGAACCTCGCTTGTCGAGATCTTCAGTCTGATTCCGAGAATGGTTGCAAGCCTTTCCACTGATTGTGCGGAGTAATAGTTTGGGTGCGTGATGGATTGGCCCCCATGCCGACTACCCCTTCTATTCGCTTTTGTACATTGCAGTGGATGAGAATGCATCGGTTCCCTCTTTCCATCGAAGCTAGAGGTGGCTTTATTTGTTGATACCTCTGCCTTCGACCTTTTGTTTCCGGAGTGTTCTCCCGACGATCACGGACAACGACCTCTTGTTAGTGGTGTCGCGAGGATCTACGCAAAGCGAGAAGATTTAGATCGCCGACCTCCCTTCCGGTACCATGAGGCGGATCTCGAGGGCGAGATCCCTTGTTAGTGGTGTCGAATTGTGGCATCCCGCAAAACCACTACTAGAAAATCGCGTTGTTTTTGTGCATTGCATCGACATCATCATGTATTGTTTGCCTGAAACTATTTTTCGCAAAGCTTGTTTTGTTTTCTAAAACGCCCCGTCTTGTTTTCAAATTCAAACCCGGGTCTCCGGAATATTTTGTTTTGTCTAAACACAGATTGCAGACGCCCCGTTTTAATTAAATAAAATGTTTAATTATTTTTGTGGGGCAGTCGAACGGGCCGAATGACCCGAACGACCACCCCAGAAAATAAAACGGTCCACCTAACCCGCCCTTCTAAATCCTACAGCTACCCACCTATCTACCCACACCCCTTTGGCCACATCACCCCACCCAATAGCAACCTGCCACCTCCCCCTCTCCCCTCCCCCTAGCCTACCAGACGCCGCCACGTCACCCCCTGAACAAACCCACACATCCCTGCCCACACAAGCCACACACGCACACAGCCACTCACCCGCCGGCCCCACCACCAGCCGGCCCAGCGCCCTCCCTCCCTCACTCACACGCAACCCACCCCTCTCCCTGCCCGTGGCCCCCGTTCCCCTAGTGGGCCACCTGTCAGCCCCCACCTACCACACCACCAGCCTCGGGCCCCACCTCCCTGGCCGCGTGCCCCTCTTCCTCCCAGGCTCTCTCCCTCGCGACGCCCGCTCCACCCCGACCTCGCAATCCACACCGCCGCCAGACGCCACCGCTCCCTCCCGTTCGACCCCGCCGCCGGCTCGCTCCACCGCCACCCGGCCCCGCATCGCCTCCCTCCCGCCGCCTCCTTCGTCGCCGTCCGCGAGCCCTGCGCGCCTCCTCGCCGACGACTTCCGCGCCTCCTCTGCGAGCCCCGCCGCGCCGACGCTCTCCTCGCCTCACCCCGCCGCAACCCCGTCGCCCTTCCGCCGCCTCGACCCGGCCGCGCGTCCTCGCCAGGTCGCCGCGCCGCCGCGAGCGCTCCCGCCGTCGCCTCCCCCTCCACCCTCTGCATCTGCCGGCGAGCCCCATCCGCCTCGCCGGATTCCTCCTCCGTCGGCCCCAACCCCGGCAGCAGCCGCCGCCACAGGACCCCGCCGCCCCATCCCTCCTCTGCGCCCCGACCTCGCCCCCGAGCGGAGCCGCCTCGAGCTCGCCCGACCGCCTCGCGCCGCCGCCTATGCCCGCCTCCTCCCGGCAGCGGCCGCTGTCGTCGGCGCCTCGTCGACCTCCTCTGTCCCCGAGCGGACCAGCGGAGCTCGTCGTGGGACCGCCCGCTGCCGCCTCCTGCCAGAGTACCCGGAGCTCGCCCTGTCCTGTCACGTACCGCCCGAGCCGGCCCTGCCACCGGCGCTCTGCCTCTACTTCGATTCGTTGCCCCTAGCAGCGTTGGCCCCGCCACAAGTTCTGCCTCATACGTGTTTTTGCGGTCCGATGAGGTGAGGTGGATGAGTTGTTCCACATTGCGGTGATACGATGCCTCGCCAAGATCTTCCGTAGACATGTATGTAATCCAGAAACGCCAACGACCATCGGCGCCAAGCCCAAGTCCGACACCGGCAAACCCGGAAATCGCTAGAAGAATCATCGACAAGATCTTCTACAAGGACGCCAAGCCCGTCGAGATCCCGAACGCCGAGGTCGTCTACACGGAACGCCAAGATCTTCTCGACAACAAGACCATCGCCAAGACCTGCTTGCCCTGCAAGATCGACCAGGGACATTCAGGGTCATCTCCAAGACCGCTCACGGACCCGACAAGACCCTCGCAACGGCAAGATCGACCTTGTGGGACCCGACAAGATCGGCACGACGACAAGAACGACAGCGACCAGGAGCACCCGATGCGCCCCGACACCGCCCCAAGTCCTGCTTCCCGGATGCGACAAGAACTACCCCCGATATCCGAGAACGATCCCGTCGAGACCGATCCGTCGAACCCTGGACCCTGAGACCGACCCCGAACCCCGGAACCCCAAGATCTCCCGAACCCTAATGTGTGAACCCTTTTCTCGAACCCTATTTTATAACATAATACAACTTGTCGCATATTAAATTGCCATTCTTGCATGCATACATTGTGTGGTTTGGGGGCCTTATGCCGATTCACCTCTAATTAAGTATGGGGCCCATATGCGGGCAAATCTAGTCTCATATTGGCCTCATTTAAACTTGTGTAGCGAACCCGGTGCTATCTTTTGCCATGTTAAAACAACATTTAAATTGCGGGGTAGCTAATTCACTTGAACCATTTAATTAAATGTCGGTACCCTGGTCCCGCTTAATATTGACCTAATTGCATCGCATCTTTACCATGCCATACATCATACATGCATCATGCCGATCTTCTGCTGTAGTATTAAATAGTGCATCCGGTGTTTCTTCTAGTGTTTTGCTTCTTCGCGGATAAGGCCGTTGAGTTGATGTGAGCTTCGCCCCGATCTTCGGTTGAACCTTCGACAATGTTTTCAGGCGAGCATCTCCCCCTTTCTACCTATCTTACTTTTATAGTATTTACTCCCTCCTGTTGATCTATTGCTATCTGTGTTGCGATGCTCTAGTTTCCGTACCCGTGTTTTGTTTTCCCTTGCAGCCTTATATTGCCTTGGACACATCCTATTACCTGTTGTTTGGTAGATAGTTGGACTTGCGCGTCGTAGTCGCTTGCTCAAGTGCTGTTGCGTGTCGTCAAGTGCCACAGTTGTTGGTGTATTGCCGCATGTTGAAGTTGGAGATGATTCTAGTTTTACTTATCGTTCACTTTAATTACTGTTTAACAACTAAAATTGAAATAAGCAGAGGCATCGGTGGGTGATAGAAAATATTTGGTTTCCGAACGCCCACTTGTGTCCCGTAGGACCCCGAGTACTTGATACCTGTTCCTTGATTTATCGCGCTATCCACATACGGGGAGTATGGGCCCCCCTTAGCCAGAGCTTGATTCAGTCTTATTTCTTGGGGCCACAAACTAGTTTGAGGTTTTAGTTACGATCCTGTACTTATGCCATGTTTTACTGCTTTATTTACGATTGTGCGATGGATAGCACACTGTACTGTTTAGGTAAGCGGAATGTTTTCGCGGTATCGACAATCCCCGTTTGGGGTTCCCAGTCGTTTACAGCCATTGACGCAAACCTTGAGTCCGTCTCGGAGCTAGCTTACTTCGTTGCGGTTCTACTCAATGGGGTGGCCCCCTGAAATATTTCTGAATCCTGTGATTGCTTTGTCGTGAAAGCCTCGTTGGGTTTTGATTTGGTTTTTCCGAGGTCGATCGTGTGTGTGTTGCTATTTGTGCACCCCGGCCGGGTTAAAACTTTCTGAAAGCCGTGTCCGCGGTTATGGACGACTTGGAGCACAGTATCTCGACCATAGACAAGCATAACTAAAGTTTATTGCTATAAATTTGACTTTATAATGACTAGTAATCAGCTTCACTATAATGGAATGGCTAAATAATACTGCCCACAATTGCTTGTTTGGAGTGTCGCTTGCGACCATTGCACCTGACTAGTAAGTATTGCAACTACAACGGAATGGCTAAATGAAAGTACCAACAACTGCTGGGTTTTGGGTTTATCTCATGCTATCTGTATCTGACTAGTAAGTGTTGCCACTATAACGGAATGGTTAACTAAAAGTGCCCACTGCTTACTTTATCAGGACGATTATCTAAACCTGACTAGTAAAGTGCCGCACCTATAACTGAATAAGTAAAACTGCCAACTGTGTGAGTTCCTCGGTTGACTTCCTCGTTGGTCTCGAGGGGGAAACGCCAGGATGGGTTTGTTTGTTGATAGTATCAGGTTGGTTCCGGATAGGTCCTTCTTACCCCCCTCTGATTTGCCGCCAGTTGTATCGAGTCTCTATAGGTTGTTTAATGCATGCTGCCGCTGCCGCTCAGTCCACCATACCTATGTAGGCGAGGACCGCCGAATTCTAGTCTCGCCGTGTACTGGCCTCAGTACTGACGCTCCTCTTTTTCCTTTGCCCTTTGTCGACACCCCTTTTGTTTAAGCAGGTTTTGAGATCGACGTCGTTAGCAGGGTTACCCTTCCGGCTTGGCCTGGGCAGGGTTATGGACGCCATTGGTTATTCTTCAGGGCTCTTAGCCCCATTTGCATCTTGTCCGTAGTCGGACGCCCTATCATTTTCAAGGTGATTTGGATCTTTGTATATTATATCTGTATTCTTGACTCTTTGAGTCGCTGTTATATATATCTGTTCTGTGGGTCCCATCGAGGACTGTTGTGTAATGTTATTACTTCGTTTTCCACCCGCACGAAAGTGCCTGGTGGGCACCTTTGAATCGTTTCTATGCGGGTTTGGCGGGTTTCGCTAAAACTTGCATAGGTCCGATTCTGAGGGTGTTACAGAGTGGTATCAGAGCTCAGCAGTTACGATACCCCACAAGTCCAGCCTGTAGGATAACCTAGCTAACGGCCGAAGTAGAGTGTCAAAACTATTTTTGAAAAAAAATCGGTTGGATAGTTCTGATTAGGTCTGATTTTACTCCTTACCCCACTGCTATTCTCCTCTTACCTCTACGCATTTTGAATCCGCTCTCTTCTCTTTCTTCGAGTCCAGGATTTTCTCGTGGTTGGGTTCCGTCGTACCTTCAGGGTTTCGCTTCCTCCTTTGGTAACGGTGTTGCTACATCTGGTCTTCCTGCTATCCGAGGAATCCTTCGTCTGTGGTATCATTCTTTGTTCCTTGTTGTGCCTTCCGGTGTTCTCCGACGCGACGACATCATCTACGCCAGATCCGATGCGGAGTCCGCATCACTCCTTTGTTTCCGAACCTCGCTTGTCGAGATCTTCAGTCTGATTCCGAGAATGGTTGCAAGCCTTTCCACTGATTGTGCGGAGTAATAGTTTGGGTGCGTGATGGATTGGCCCCCATGCCGACTACCCCTTCTATTCGCTTTTGTACATTGCAGTGGATGAGAATGCATCGGTTCCCTCTTTCCATCGAAGCTAGAGGTGGCTTTATTTGTTGATACCTCTGCCTTCGACCTTTTGTTTCCGGAGTGTTCTCCCGACGATCACGGACAACGACCTCTTGTTAGTGGTGTCGCGAGGATCTACGCAAAGCGAGAAGATTTAGATCGCCGACCTCCCTTCCGGTACCATGAGGCGGATCTCGAGGGCGAGATCCCTTGTTAGTGGTGTCGAATTGTGGCATCCCGCAAAACCACTACTAGAAAATCGCGTTGTTTTTGTGCATTGCATCGACATCATCATGTATTGTTTGCCTGAAACTATTTTTCGCAAAGCTTGTTTTGTTTTCTAAAACGCCCCGTCTTGTTTTCAAATTCAAACCCGGGTCTCCGGAATATTTTGTTTTGTCTAAACACAGATTGCAGACGCCCCGTTTTAATTAAATAAAATGTTTAATTATTTTTGTGAGGCAGTCGAACGGGCCGAATGACCCGAACGACCACCCCAGAAAATAAAACGGTCCACCTAACCCGCCCTTCTAAATCCTACAGCTACCCACCTATCTACCCACACCCCTTTGGCCACATCACCCCACCCAATAGCAACCTGCCACCTCCCCCTCTCCCCTCCCCCTAGCCTACCAGACGCCGCCACGTCACCCCCTGAACAAACCCACACATCCCTGCCCACACAAGCCACACACGCACACAGCCACTCACCCGCCGGCCCCACCACCAGCCGGCCCAGCGCCCTCCCTCCCTCACTCACACGCAACCCACCCCTCTCCCTGCCCGTGGCCCCCGTTCCCCTAGTGGGCCACCTGTCAGCCCACACCTACCACACCACCAGCCTCGGGCCCCACCTCCCTGGCCGCGTGCCCCTCTTCCTCCCAGGCTCTCTCCCTCGCGACGCCCGCTCCACCCCGACCTCGCAATCCACACCGCCGCCAGACGCCACCGCTCCCTCCCGTTCGACCCCGCCGCCGGCTCGCTCCACCGCCACCCGGCCCCGCATCGCCTCCCTCCCGCCGCCTCCTTCGTCGCCGTCCGCGAGCCCTGCGCGCCTCCTCGCCGACGACTTCCGCGCCTCCTCTGCGAGCCCCGCCGCGCCGACGCTCTCCTCGCCTCACCCCGCCGCAACCCCGTCGCCCTTCCGCCGCCTCGACCCGGCCGCGCGTCCTCGCCAGGTCGCCACGCCGCCGCGAGCGCTCCCGCCGTCGCCTCCCCCTCCACCCTCTGCATCTGCCGGCGAGCCCCATCCGCCTCGCCGGATTCCTCCTCCGTCGGCCCCAACCCCGGCAGCAGCCGCCGCCACAGGACCCCGCCGCCCCGTCCCTCCTCTGCGCCCCGACCTCGCCCCCGAGCGGAGCCGCCTCGAGCTCGCCCGACCGCCTCGCGCCGCCGCCTATGCCCGCCTCCTCCCGGCAGCGGCCGCTGTCGTCGGCGCCTCGTCGACCTCCTCTGTCCCCGAGCGGACCAGCGGAGCTCGTCGTGGGACCGCCCGCTGCCGCCTCCTGCCAGAGTACCCGGAGCTCGCCCTGTCCTGTCACGTACCGCCCGAGCCGGCCCTGCCACCGGCGCTCTGCCTCTGCTTCGATTCGTTGCCCCTAGCAGCGTTGCCCCCGCCACAAGTTCTGCCTCATACGTGTTTTTGCGGTCCGATGAGGTGAGGTGGATGAGTTGTTCCACATTGCGGTGATACGATGCCTCGCCAAGATCTTCCGTAGACATGTATGTAATCCAGAAACGCCAACGACCATCGGCGCCAAGCCCAAGTCCGACACCGGCAAACCCGAAAATCGCTAGAAGAATCATCGACAAGATCTTCTACAAGGACGCCAAGCCCGTCGAGATCCCGAACGCCGAGGTCGTCTACACGGAACGCCAAGATCTTCTCGCCAACAAGACCATCGCCAAGACCTGCTTGCCCTGCAAGATCGACCAGGGACATTCAGGGTCATCTCCAAGACCGCTCACGGACCCGACAAGACCCTCGCAACGGCAAGATCGACCCTGTGGGACCCGACAAGATCGGCACGACGACAAGAACGACAGCGACCAGGAGCACCCGATGCGCCCCGACACCGCCCCAAGTCCTGCTTCCCGGACGCGACAAGAACTACCCCCGATATCCGAGAACGATCCCGTCGAGACCGATCCGTCGAACCCTGGACCCTGAGACCGACCCCGAACCCCGGAACCCCAAGATCTCCCGAACCCTAATGTGTGAACCCTTTTCTCGAACCCTATTTTATAACATAATACAACTTGTCGCATATTAAATTGCCATTCTTGCATGCATACATTGTGTGGTTTGGGGGCCTTATGCCGATTCACCTCTAATTAAGTATGGGGCCCATATGCGGGCAAATCTAGTCTCATATTGGCCTCATTTAAACTTGTGTAGCGAACCCGGTGCTATCTTTTGCCATGTTAAAACAACATTTAAATTGCGGGGTAGCTAATTCACTTGAACCATTTAATTAAATGTCGGTACCCTGGTCCCGCTTAATATTGACCTAATTGCATCGCATCTTTACCATGCCATACATCATACATGCATCATGCCGATCTTCTGCTGTAGTATTAAATAGTGCATCCGGTGTTTCTTCTAGTGTTTTGCTTCTTCGTGGATAAGGCCGTTGAGTTGATGTGAGCTTCGCCCCGATCTTCGGTTGAACCTTCGACAATGTTTTCAGGCGAGCATCTCCCCCTTTCTACCTATCTTACTTTTATAGTATTTACTCCCTCCTGTTGATCTATTGCTATCTGTGTTGCGATGCTCTAGTTTCCGTACCCGTGTTTTGTTTTCCCTTGCAGCCTTATATTGCCTTGGACACATCCTATTACCTGTTGTTTGGTAGATAGTTGGACTTGCGCGTCGTAGTCGCTTGATCAAGTGCTGTTGCGTGTCGTCAAGTGCCACAGTTGTTGGTGTATTGCCGCATGTTGAAGTTGGAGATGATTCTAGTTTTACTTATCGTTCACTTTAATTACTGTTTAACAACTAAAATTGAAATAAGCAGAGGCATCGGTGGGTGATAGAAAATATTTGGTTTCCGAACGCCCACTTGTGTCCCGTAGGACCCCGAGTACTTGATACCTGTTCCTTGATTTATCGCGCTATCCACATACGGGGAGTATGGGCCCCCCTTAGCCAGAGCTTGATTCAGTCTTATTTCTTGGGGCCACAAACTAGTTTGAGGTTTTAGTTACGATCCTGTACTTATGCCATGTTTTACTGCTTTATTTACGATTGTGCGATGGATAGCACACTGTACTGTTTAGGTAAGCGGAATGTTTTCGCGGTATCGACAATCCCCGTTTGGGGTTCCCAGTCGTTTACAGCCATTGACGCAAACCTTGAGTCCGTCTCGGAGCTAGCTTACTTCGTTGCGGTTCTACTCAATGGGGTGGCCCCCTGAAATATTTCTGAATCCTGTGATTGCTTTGTTGTGAAAGCCTCGTTGGGTTTTGATTTGGTTTTTCCGAGGTCGATCGTGTGTGTGTTGCTATTTGTGCACCCCGGCCGGGTTAAAACTTTCTGAAAGCCGTGTCCGCGGTTATGGACGACTTGGAGCACAGTATCTCGACCATAGACAAGCATAACTAAAGTTTATTGCTATAAATTTGACTTTATAATGACTAGTAATCAGCTTCACTATAATGGAATGGCTAAATAATACTGCCCACAATTGCTTGTTTGGAGTGTCGCTTGCGACCATTGCACCTGACTAGTAAGTATTGCAACTACAACGGAATGGCTAAATGAAAGTACCAACAACTGCTGGGTTTTGGGTTTATCTCATGCTATCTGTATCTGACTAGTAAGTGTTGCCACTATAACGGAATGGTTAACTAAAAGTGCCCACTGCTTACTTTATCAGGACGATTATCTAAACCTGACTAGTAAAGTGCCGCACCTATAACTGAATAAGTAAAACTGCCAACTGTGTGAGTTCCTCGGTTGACTTCCTCGTTGGTCTCGAGGGGGAAACGCCAGGATGGGTTTGTTTGTTGATAGTATCAGGTTGGTTCCGGATAGGTCCTTCTTACCCCCCTATGATTTGCCGCCAGTTGTATCGAGTCTCTATAGGTTGTTTAATGCATGCTGCCGCTGCCGCTCAGTCCACCATACCTATGTAGGCGAGGACCGCCGAATTCTAGTCTCGCCGTGTACTGGCCTCAGTACTGACGCTCCTCTTTTTCCTTTGCCCTTTGTCGACACCCCTTTTGTTTAAGCAGGTTTTGAGATCGACGTCGTTAGCAGGGTTACCCTTCCGGCTTGGCCTGGGCAGGGTTATGGACGCCATTGGTTATTCTTCAGGGCTCTTAGCCCCATTTGCATCTTGTCCGTAGTCGGACGCCCTATCATTTTCAAGGTGATTTGGATCTTTGTATATTATATCTGTATTCTTGACTCTTTGAGTTGCTGTTATATATATCTGTTCTGTGGGTCCCATCGAGGACTGTTGTGTAATGTTATTACTTCGTTTTCCACCCGCACGAAAGTGCCTGGTGGGCACCTTTGAATCGTTTCTATGCGGGTTTGGCGGGTTTCGCTAAAACTTGCATAGGTCCGATTCTGAGGGTGTTACAGTTGTCAGGTAAGATATTGAGCAAGGCTCAGCGTCCAGCTACGGTAAATGATAGAGAAGCTATGAGCAAAGTGCCTTATGCCTCGGCCATAGGTTCTATCATGTATGCCATGCTGTGTACTAGACCGGATGTGTCCAATGTTCTTAGTTTGACGAGCAGATATCAAAGTGATCCAGGAGTGGAACACTGGACAGCCGTGAAGAACATCCTAAAGTACCTAAATAGGACTAAAGAAATGTTCTTAGTATGGAGGTGATGAACAGCTCATCGTAAAAGGTTACGTCGATGCTAGTTTCGACACCGACAAGGATGATTATAAATCTCGGACAGGATACGTTTATATTTTGAATGGAGGAGCTGTGAGCTGGAGAAGCTGCAAGCAAAGCGTGATCGCGGGATCTACAGTAGAAGCGGAATACATGGCTGCTGCAGAAGCGTCAAGTGAAGGAGTTTGGATCAGGAACTTCATCACTGAGCTTGGCGTGGTTCCAAGTGCATTGGACCCACTAGAGATATTGTGTGACAACACAGGCGCCATAGCACTCGCTAAGGAACCAAGATATCATCCAAAGACCAAGCGTATCAACCGCAAGTTTCATATAATCCGAGATTATATAGCAGATGGAGATCTGAAGATTAGCAAAGTACATACATATCTGAATGTCGCAGATCCATTGACTAAACCTCTTCCACGTGTAACACATGATCAGCACCTTAGTGCCATGGGTGTGAGATTGTTGCCAAATGTAAACTAGATTATTGACTCTAGTGCAAGTGGGAGACTGTTGGAATTATGCCCTAGAGGCAATAATAAATATGTTATTATTATAATTCTTGTTCATGATAATGTTTATATTCCATGCTAGAATTGTATTAAGCGGAAACTTTAATACTTGTGTGGTTTGTGAACAACACCGTGTCCCTAGTATGCCTCTATGGACTAGCTCATTGATTAATGATGGTCAAGGTTTCCTAACCATAGACATGAGTTGTCGATTAATAATGAGATCATATCATTGGGAGAATGATATGATGGACAGACCCAAACTAAGCAGAGCAATTAGATCGTGTCATCGTGTTCATCTTTGCGAAGCTTTTCTTATGTCAAATATTGTATTCCTTAGACCATGAGATAATACAACTCCCTGGTATCGTAAGAAAGCTTTGAGGTCATCAAACGTCATCCTATGAGAGGGTGATCATAAAGGTGTCTCTCAGGTGATCGGAAAGTACCTATTGGGTTGTATGTATCGAGATGGGATTTGTCCCTCCCAAGTCGGAGAGATATACTTCGGGCCCACTCGGTAATCGATATCAACACCGCTTGCAAGCATGTGGTTAAGGAGTTAATCACAAAGTGATATCGGATTACGGAACGAGTAAAGTACTTGCTGTGAACGAGATTGAACTAGGTATGACGGTACCGACGATCAAATCTCGGGCAAGTAAAATATTGCGAGATGAAGGGAATATATATGGGATTGATTGAATCCTGGCATCATGGTTCATCCGATATGATCATCGATGAATGTGTGGGAGTCAATATGGGTTTCCAGACCCCGCTGTTGATTATTGATATAAGATCATGTCTGCACATTCTCGAACCCGAAGGGTCACACACTTAATGTGTCTCGACGCTAGGATAGATTGGATAATTGGTTTATGAGTTTTTGTTCGGAGTCTCGGATAGGATCCGGGATATCACGAGAGGTTCCGGAATGGTCCGGAGAATAAGATTCATATAAGGCAGTGCAGTTTTTGGAGTTCGGAATTGTTTCGGGTTAATCGGTATTGTACCGGAAGCTTCTAGAACCTTCCAGAGGGGGACCAACGTGGCCCCACCTGCCGGGAGGGGGAATGGGCATATGAGGGAGTGCCCTGGCCGCATTGGGCCAGGGGCACAAGGCCCCATAGGGCCCAGCCGGCCAAACAAGGGGAAAACCCTAATTGGAGCTTCTAGAAGGAGGGGGGAAACTTGCCCCCCACTCCTCCCTCCTTTGGCCGCCGGCCTAGGCTTGGGGGAGGGGCTAGGGCTGGCGCCCACCCCTCTATATATAGAGGTCTGGGGAGCACCCCCCCACACACACACCTTCCCCTCAACCCTAGCCTCCTTGTTGCCCTCCTCTCTCTCCCTCCCGACTGCGTGTAAGCGAAGCCCTGCTGCAGAAACTCTCCACCACTTACACCGCGCCGTCGCGTTGTAGATCCAATCTGTCTCTCCACCATACTTGCTGGAACGAGGAAGGAGGAGACGTCGAGGTGCTGCATGTGTGCATCTCTCGGAGGCATCGCCACTTGCGGTGCTAGATCGGATCGGATCGCGAGGAGGAGAAGCGAGTACGACTACATCACCCACGTTCCGACGAACGTTCCGCTGTGCGAATCTTCAAGGGTATGAAGATCTCATCTAATCTCTCTCGTTGTTTGCATCTCCTAGATTAGATCTTGGCTTTCCCGTTCGCATCCGTAGATTTTTTTTGATTTACTATGCTGCGAAACCCTTCAGATGATCACTATGAGATTCACTTGGGCATTACAACATGATACATAGACCATAATCCAACTGCATCTATGACTAATAATCCACCTCCGGGATATCATCTGAACAACCCTCGGGTATTAATTTGCAAGCAACAGATAATTGCATTAAGAAAAGTGTGTAATGTAAACAATACAATTGCCCTTGGGCAAAGGATTGTTGTTTTCTCCCTAGTAGCAACAACACATCTACAATCTTAGAAGTTTATGTCACTCTCCCAGATTACTAGAGGCATGAACCTACTATCGAGCATAAATACTCCCTCTTGGAGTCATAAAGAAATACTTGGCCAAAGTAACTACTAGCAACGGAGAGCATGCAAGATCAAAAATAACATAGACATGATAGAACAATAATCAATCTGACATAATACTCAATATCCATCGGATCCCTACAAAGACAACATGTAGCATTACAATAAGATGATCTTGATCATGATAGGCAGCTCACAAGATCTAAACATGGTGGCACAAATAGGAGAAACGACCATATAGCTATTGCCATGGACCCATAGTCCAAGGATGAACTACTCACACATCACTCCGGAGGCATGCATGGTGATGAAGAAGGCCTCCGGGATGATCTCCCCTCTCCGGTAGGGTGCTGGGAAGAGCTTCAGATCCCTCCCGATCTAGGGACGACGGTGGTGGCGGCTATGTACATTTTCTTGGAATTCTGATCTGGTATTTAGGGTTTTCGTCTCGGGGGGTTTAGATAGGCGAAGGGGCAAGGTCGGTGGAGCACCAGGGGCCACAGCCTAGGGTGGCACGCCCCTTGGCCGCGCCTGGACTAGGTGTGGCCGTCCTGGGGTGCGCCTCCCCCTCTCCTTCGGACTTTGTGTCGTGTCGGGAAAATAGGAACTTCGGATTTTGTTTCATCCAATTCTGAGAATATTTCTTTACTAGTTTTTCTGAAACCAAAAGCAGCAGAAAACATGCAACTAGCTCTATGGCACTTGTTAATATGTTAGTTCCAGAAAATTTATAAAAATGCCACAAATTATGGACAAAACATAATATAATTGGTACAAAACAAGCATGGAGCATCAAAAATTATAGATACGTTTGCAACGTATCACGCACAGAGTTTGGACGCGGGGCAACAGCTCTGATCGGTGGGAGCTATGTTCG
Source organism: Avena sativa (assembly GCA_916181665.1). Lineage (NCBI taxonomy): Eukaryota > Viridiplantae > Streptophyta > Magnoliopsida > Poales > Poaceae > Avena > Avena sativa. The sequence continues at coordinate 309,317,693 of OV702284.1, read as the reverse complement.
TTGGTGGGCGAGCAAGTGGCTCCTGTGCTGGTCGGAGACCATGGGCGACGTATTAGCGCAAAACGCCCTTCATAATGGTTTACAAATCAGGACAACTGAATGAATCATACAACCTCCGTTTCCTTGAATCAGGATTGCGCCCCGCTATATTAATATAGCAACCAACTGATACAACGATAAGGCCGTTGTTGGGGAAAATAGCACAAATCATGCCCAAAAGAAACAAAAAAGAACAATGAAGAGAAAACAATGCCGACATCAATGGATCAACGAAAAAACAGAGATGACTCACAACCATTGCAACCTTCAAGAATTCCTACCATGCTCCTAGCACTCTGAAGCGTCTTGTACCAAGCAGCACTTCCAAGAAGGGAGCGACGCCGATGATGCTGCTGCCCAGACAGTTCCACGGGTTACCCCGGGAGCATGTTCTAGGGTTTCCCCCGGTACACTAGGGGGTGGGCACGAGGTACCCCCGATGCCCTTCAGGAAGGATGGAGACACCCGTAGGCGTCACCACGTTAGTGCCGAGACGACAGAGATTTCTCTCGACCCCCAGAGAACCACCCCCGGACCCTTCGAACTACTCCACCAAACTCTGTCGGCCACCAGTGCATGCCACCACGATCTTGAAGTCATCACCGTTGCCTCACCATGTCCAAATTTGCGAGGCCGGTAGAACCTAGCGGAAGGAAATCACACGAGGGAATACGGTATAGGAGCACGCGGGAGGAAACTGCCTCCGCCACTAGAAGGCGGTAGCTAGAGTTGAAGATGATAAGGAAACTTTCCGTCCTTTTCCAAAGAAAACGGAAATAGGGAGGTTAAAGGAAATGGAAATGGCATTTTGCAAAAACAGAATGGAAATGGAATATTATAAACGGAAACGAAAAAGGAAATGAGGGATCTATTTCCGGTGGAAACGGAAACGGTAAGAAAATTCTGAATAAACAGATACGAAAACTTTCCGAAAATATAACCAGCCAGATCCATGTATGAAATAGTACTTTGCATAAGTGATTTCTTTTGCTCTTGTCGGGCCATAGAATATATGCCTGGTCTATATAATTAGGGTTGATAACGGTAAGGAAACTTTTCGTCCGTTTCCAAAGAAAACAGAAATGGGGAGGTACAAAGGAAACAAAAATAGCATTTTGCGGAAACGAAACGGAAATGGAATATTATAAACAAAAACAAAATTCCGGATAAACAGATACGGAAACTTTCTGAAAATATAACTAGCCAGGTCCATGTATAAATAATACTTTGCATAAGTGATTTATTTTGCTCTTGTCGGTCCATAGAATATATACATGGTCTATATAATACATGTACCCAAACCACTCTACATAATAATCAAGTAAGTGTCTCAGCGTTTATGTAAACTATTTAATATTTATGCGAACTTATGTGCTTATCGAAGTGTTAAATTATGTGTATTACTTTATGTTCAATTGTCGCTTGACAAAGTTGTGAGCTATTCTTTGTCTGTTATATTTTTTGATGTATAAGACCATGATATTATGTCATTATTATATTCTGACAAAAGTCCGTTTTCGTATCATATCCGTCATGTATCCTTTTCATATTTGTTTCCGATGATTTCTAATTCCATGTTTGTTTCTAAAGTTTTCCGTTTCGTTTCCGATTCCGATGACACAAGAGGAACGAAAACGATAAGGCATGTTTCCGTCCGTTTCCGTTCCGTTTTCAACCCTAGCGGTAGCCGACCGGGTGCAGCAGCAGGTCAAACCAAGCCCCTACCGGCCCGGTCAAGCCCAAAAGGGCCCGTGAAGGTCTGCCGTCGCACTATAGCAAGGGTGCCACCACCACCATCCCAAGCACACCCCTGCCCCTCAGTCCATCGGAGGCACCACCACCATGCCTGGGCGGTCCGCCCAGGCCTAGATCGATCCCGATTGGGCCCAGATCTGGGATAGGAGGGCATTGTCGACCGCACTCCGGTGACCAGCAAAAACCGCCGCCAAGGACCCCGAAGCTCGCCGAGCCAAGGTGCGCCGCCATGGGCCGCGCGGGATAGGCTCGGCCGCCGCCAGCACCGCCCGGGCATTGCCCAGAGGCCCTACCCGACGGCGACAATGAGAGGGAGGAGAGAGGAGGAGTTGGGAGGCAGCAGCGTGGGGGGCTCCCCTGTTCGCCTGCGCAGGGGCGAGACAGGGGGTCGGGGCTCTTTTTACTACCTCCCTTTCTAAATGGAAGACACATTTTTTTCAAAACCAAAGAAAATTAGAGGTTAACCAAGTTTGTAAAAAGCATCAATAATTACAACATTATATAGATACAGTATGAATATATATTTCATGATGTGTCTAAAAATATTTTTTGGAATGTAAATATTGATGACTTATTCTATATAGATCCACCTATTCTACTAACTTTGCTACCTAATTTCCTCAAAACAGTCTTTCGCCATGCTTTATAAATAAAACACACATGTGAGACCGCTGCTGGGCCAGACAACACAACGTCCAAAGAACAAACCTGTACAACCAGAGACCACTGTCGGGGTAGACAATACAACAAAATCCCAAAAGGAAAAACAAGAGAAAGAAAAAAGAAAGAAATGCCGATAACGCTGGATCGACAAAAGCGATGATGGATCGCAAACGTTGTGCCCTCTGGAGAATTCCCACCACACTCCTACGCCTTCGAATCGCCGTCTACCAAGTAGCATCTTCAAGAAGGGGTGCGATGACAACGACGCTGCTGCCCGGATAGCTCCTAGAATTTCTCCCAGTACACGGAGGGGAGTGGGAGGGAGTACATCCGACACCCTACATGCGGAAGGTGGCGTTCGCAGATGTCACCGCGTCGATGCTGATAACGCCGACATGGATTTCTTCCGACCCCTAGAACCCACCACCCAGATAGTCCGAAGCGCACCCCAAGCTTGCCGCCCACCAACATGCACCACCACGGTCTTAAGGCACCACCGTCGTCTCCCCGTGGCAAACAACTTGAGGCTGGCCAGACCGAAAGGAGAGATAGTAGCAAGGAGCGACTGTACAACAGCCCCGTGGGAGGAAACAACCTCCACCGCCAAAGATGGTAGCCGTCCAGACGCAACAACGAGAGCATACCTGGCCATCGGGAGCCGGAGGGTGGTAACCGCAGAGCCATCTGGAGGGCATCCTCCACCGCAAAGGGCGGGTGCCGGCTGGTCGAGATAGTAAGGACACACAAGGCTAGAGGCCCGATCGAAACCCAAGAAGGATCCGTAAAGTCATCGCCCCGACGCCGCAGCACATAGGCCTGCCGCGCTACCCTGATGTTCAGCACCCTAGGCCTGGCCAGGCAAGCCCATGAAGCTCCCGCCGCCTTGCTATAGCAGACATGGCGTCAGTGCCGCCACCCTCGTCACGATCTTTACCTCAGTCCAACTAGAGTCGGCGCAACGCAACAAGACCTGCCCCAGCCCGTCCTAGCCCAGACCGAGGTCCGCATCACCGTCGCCTGTACCACCAACTAGCAGCACCCGCCGCCTCGCCCCGTATCGCGCCGGAGCGTCGCCGACCTATTTGAACGGCCGTCGAGACGGCCCTCTCGAGCGGACAAACTCGACCAGGGAGTTAGCGCGGCACCGTTGCCTCCCGGAAGAGACCAGGCCAGCCGCGGCTGGGCCCATCGGTCAAAGCCCGACAAGCCAAGATCGAGCCCGGATGGGCCCAGATCTGGGCCGTCGCGGCTCGATCCATAGCATGCCGCGCCGCCCCCAGCAACTGCCGTCGCCAGCCACGCCGCCTCACAGCACGCCGCCGCCACACAGCCATGCCCGTCGCCGTCTCGAGCTCCACCGGCTGAACGCGCCGCTGTCTGAAGGTCCGGTTCCACGCTGGCCCTCATGTGCCGGGAAGATGCAGACCCGCCTCTGCCAGCACGCCCACGGGCTCTGCCCCGACGGCGGCGGCAGGGGGAGGGGAGGAGGAGGGGAGCGAGGGGACGGCGGCGGGGGGGGGGGGGGGGGGGTGTTAGGGGGGGCCGTCTAAAGAGATTCGAAGGAGAATAATTATGTTTGCACCGAGCTGAAACAACATGCTTATGGCTCTAGGAAACGCATGACGATCTATTTTTTTTATCTAGTTGAGGCATCTAGCATTTTACATGCTGGTGTCGGCACTGGCCAACACCATCATGAACCAGGGCTACAAAAGCGCCCCATTTTGGATATCTTGCAAGGAAAGCAAGCGGCTACCCGTCGGACAAAAGCAACGCCGGCGCCTTTCTTCGGCCCCGGAAACGGCTTTGGCGCCGCCTGACGGAAAGCTCACCGTTCACAAAATGAAAAAAAAAAGAATCTACGAATGCCATGCACGTCCACGGCGATCCGTATCGCAGTCGCTCTCACGGCGGTGGTGTGGACCTCGCCGCCGCCGCACTCCCCGTCACCGTCAGAGAGGAACCGCGCCTCTGGTGGCCTCTGCTTTACGCGGCGCGCGCGACACAGCCCGTACGTGCGTAGAGAAAAGAAATCCAGGACGAGGACGAGATCGAGTGCGGAGAGTGTCATCCACCACCATTATTTTACACCTGTGGTGTGCTGTGCGCGGCGCGGCATTTTTCTTTTCGAATCAAACCACCGGACAGACGGACACCTCCGCACGAACGAACGCACCACGTACCGTATCTAGCTAGCAGCCATCCTCCCTCCCGCGATCGAGCCCTCCACTCTGTTCCCATTGCCTCCGACGACTGTCACCCCACCCGGCGCATCAGCGCTTGTCCTCGGCCGGCAACCATGTCCCCGCGCCACGGCGACCGCGCTCCGCCGCCTCGCCGGGACCGGGAGCACCACCCGTCCTTCTCCGCCGCGCTCCTCGACGCCATCTACCACTCCCTCGACGCCGACGCCGACGCCGAACTCCGCCGAGCCAACGTGTCCCCGGAGGAGATGCCGCCGCCTACCTGCCGTCCCCGCCATTCCACCGCGTCGTCGCCGTCCGCTTCATCCGCCCGGTCGTCGCCGCGGTCGCAGAAGCCGCCAAGGCCGTGCCGCGTGCGGCCTCACCCGCAGCCCCCGCCGCTGCTCCTGCCGCCGCCGCCACCACCGCCACTGCTTCCGGTGGACGGCAAGTATGAGAAGAAGGCCAGGAGGAACAAGAGGAGGACCAGGTCGGCGCCGTTCGCGTGCCTCCTGAACGCTCTGCTCTGCAACAGGAAGCCGCCTGCCAACTCGTCGTCGGTCGATGCGGCTGCAACGCGTGCTCCTCTGCCGGCGATCAGGGCGGAGCCGGCGTCCGCGAGGTCGATCCTGTCCTCGCGCGCTTCCCGGCGGGAGTCCGCGGCGTCCGCACCTGGAGGGTTCCTGCAGACTCCCGGGAGGCGGGCGGTAAGGTTCTCTCCGGCCGTGGAGATCGTGGGGGATGAGGAACACTGCAGTGGAGCAACGACGGCGATCAGGCTGCGCGAGGTGAGCGGGAGCGGGACGGAGGTGGCCGTGGCGCCGCGGGAGTCGGCGGCGGAGGCGGAGCGGAGGGTGGAGGAGCTGCTGCGCGCGCTCGGCGCGGCGGAGGAGAGGGAGAGGGCCAAGGAGAGTAGCGAGTCCAGCTCCGACCTGTTCGAGCTCGACAGCCTGCCGGTGGCGCTCGACGCCGGCATCGGGTTGCCGCGGACAAGACCCACCGATTTGGCGCCACCGAGGCCGCGCGTTCTGTTAGACGAGATGGTTGTATAGTCTCCGCCGACGATCCTACAGCTGCATGCCTTGGTTGTTCATGTCAGCGATCAGTGCAACTTACCAACATTGTGCATGCCTGTGTATGTAGATGGAATGTGAGTGCCAAGTTATTATCATACACATACACTTGTTGATGGTAGACAATGCAAGTAAGTGACGATTGCACTTTTGCTAGCTGGTGCCACTGGAGAACTTGAGTGAATAATAAGATACAGAATACATCATTTTTGCACTAGGCTCTCCTAGGCAGCCATCATTTTGTCAGGTATCTTGTTATCTTTTTCCTATATAAAGGAAAATTTTAATGATTGCTACATACTTTTGGTTAGGTGGTTTCACTTCTCCAGGTCTCTCTGCACTAACTATGCGCTCATGGGAATTTACAAACTGAATCTTGTCCTCGTGGATAAATAAGAATCCAAATTCATGCCCATGTGGATTTAAACCCGAATGATGGTTTGTACATCCACTTCACCAACCAAGTATGTTAGACTTACTTTTCCTTGACCCGAAAGTTCACATATTTAGTTGTTTCACCCTCGTGGATAAATAAGAACCCAAATTCTTGTTGACACGTGTAAATTTAATTGACTTGTATAATAATATTGCTTGAGGGGTACAGAGTATATATGGGGTTACAAAGCTTATCGGCCAAGATGACTTAAACCGATTCTAAAACAACCTCTAACAAATCAAAACCGACTCAACGTTGTCTAGTCTAACATCCCCCCCGCAGTCTCATCGGCGAGCTCAGCGACGTTGAGACTGGATCGTATGTCAATGAATGGTGCAGTAGCAAGCCCCTTGATGAAGATGTCAGCAAATTGCGCCGTGGTTGAAACATGAAGGACACAAACTTGTCCAAGAGCAACCTTCTCGCGAACAAAATGTATGTCGATCCCAATATGTTTTGTCCTCCGATGCTGAACTGGATTGCCCGCCATATAAACTGCAGAGATATTATCACAATACACAATGGTAGTCTGCTGAATGGGGCGATGAGGCTCGGCAAGAAGTTGACGCAACCACACCATTTCTGCAACCACATATGCAACAGCGCGGTACTCAGCCTCAGCAGACGAATGAGAAACCGTTAGCTAACGCTTAGAAGACCAAGAAATCAAATTATTGCCAAGAAAAACACAGTAACCAGATGTGGACCGACGAGTCTCAGGACATCCAACCCAGTCTGCATCAGAATATGTTGTCAAAGTTGTTAAGGAAGAAGAATTAATATGAAGGCAATGATCAAGAGTTCCTTTGAGATATCGAAGAATTCTTTTGACTAGATTATAATGAGGAAGGCGTGGGTCATGCATGAAAAGGCACGCTTGTTGAACATCATAGGAAATTTCGGGATGTGTAACAGTGAGATATTGAAGTGCTCATGCTATACTTCGGTATAGAGTGGGATCAGAGAATGATTCGCATGTAGAAGAAAATTTATAAGTGGTGTCGATGGGGGTGCGGGATGGTTGACAGTCCGACATGCCAGCACGAGAGAGAAGATCAAGAGTATATTGGCATTGAGAAAGAAAAAGGCCAAAAGAATCACGAGTTACAGCAATACCCAAAAAATGATGAAGAACTCCTAGATCAGTCATAGAGAATTCATGTTCAAGACTAGAAATAATAGAGGTGAGAAAGGTTTGTGTGGAGGCTGTGAGAATAATGTCATCAACGTAAAGGAGGAGATAGGAAATGTTATTATTTGATTGATAGACAAAGAGAGATGTGTCAGAGAGAGAGAGGGAATAAACCCTATAGATTGGATGAATGTAGAAAAGCGCTGAAACCACGCACGAGGTGCTTGCTTCAGGCCATAGAGAGACTTTTTGAGAAGACATACATGATTGGGTGAACTAGGATCTTCGAAACCTAAAGGTAGTTGACAGAAGATAGATTCTTGAAGAGAACCATGAAGAAAAGCGTTTTTGACATCGAGTTGATGAATAGGCCAAGAAGAGGAAACATCAATGCTAAGAACGGTGTGAATTGTGCTTGGTTTGACAACAGGAGAAAAAGTTTCATCATAGTCAATTCCTTGTTGTTGTTGAGAATAGCCACGGCATACCCAGCGGGCTTTGTAGCGAGAGAGAGAGTACCATCAGTGTGAATTTTTTTACGAAAGACCCATTTACCAGAAACAATGTTTAAATTATAAGGACGAGGAACTAGCTGCCATGTATCATTGGTGACCAAAGCATGGTATTCTTCTTTCATAGCAGCGAACCAGTTAGGATCGAGAAGAGCGGATTTGTAGGATTTTGGGATGGGAGAAAGGTTGGTTTGAGCGAAAAAATTAAGACGTTTGGAGGGTAGACGAAAACCAGATTTGCCGCGGGTACGCATAGTATGATCATTGGTGCGTGCTAGAATAGGAATAGCATAGGAGGGTAAATGTGGAGACGGATCATGCTCAGAAGTGGGTGCCGAAGAGGGAGGTGTGACGCTGGAGTTGGGTGATGCATCGGATGAGGTTTGTAACGCGGCAGGAGAATGTGCCGTGGGTGGGGAGGGTGGTGCGGCAGCAGTCTGCTGTGATCCCGCGACAGGAGAAGTGAGCGAAGCGCCCGGCGCAACGGATGTAGGTTCGGGCGTAGGGGGTTGTGTAGGGAATATTGGGATGTGTAGGGGATTAGGTGATGTAGATGAACGAGTCGACGTAGAGGGATCGGTGGAGACCGAATCATGGGGAGAAGTACGTGTGGCGAAAGAAAAAAGAGTTTTCAACGAAAGTAACGTGACGGGAGACATGAACACGACCATAAACTGGGTCAAAACATATATAACATTTATGCTCATCGGAATAACCTAAAAAACGCAGGGTAGATATCTAGGGGCTAGTTTATGAGGTGAAGTGACATATGTATTGGGAAAACAGAGACAACAGAATACTCGAAGTTCAGGATAATTGGGATTACATAGAAAGAGAGAGTAGTATGGCATGGTTTGTGGGTTAAGTTGGGAGGGACGAATGTTGAGAAGATATGTGGTTGTGCGGAGATCTTCGGCTCAAAAACGTGGGGTCATAGAAGCTTGGATAAGAAGGGTTCTAATTATGTCGTTTATAGTGTGGAGAGATCTCTCAGCTTTGCCGTTTTGAGGGGAAGTGTAGGAGCAGGAAAAACGGAGGAGAATGCCATGGTGGAGAAAGAAATTGCGATTTTGGTTGTTGTTAAATTCTTTTCCATTATCGCATTGGATGAACCTAATGGGGAGAAAGAAGTGAGTTAAACATAGCGTTGAAAATTGAGAAAGATGGTGTGCACATCAGATTTGTTGTGTAAAGGGAAAGTCCATACATAATGAGTGAAATCATCCAAGATCACAAGATAGTATATAAACCAGAAATACTCTCAATAGGTGACGTCCATAAATCACAATATAATAATTCAAAGGGAAAAGTACTATAAGAAGTAGAAGGATTGAACGGAAGACGTACATGTTTTCCTTGTTGACAAGATTCACAAACTAGTGAGTTATGACTATCACGATTACAAGGAATAGAGAAATAAATAAGAAGAGAATCTAAGACGATTTTATTGGGGTGGCCTAGACGTTGATGCCAAAGCTCGACCGAAGCAACCATGGATGAGGGTTGAGCAGCCGTGGGAACACCATGGAGGGAGTAGAGGTCTCCATCACTATTGAAGCGATCGATCTCCGCCTTGGTTAGAAAATCCTTCACAGAAACACCAAAGGAGTCAAATTCGAGAGAAACAGGATTGTCACGAGTGAATTGTCGAACAGAAATTAAATTTTTAATGAGATCGGGTGCAACAAAAATATTACGAAGGGGGAGAGTTTTTGTGGGTGAGAGAAGTTGTGCATTACCAACACCGCAGATAGGGATAGTAGAACCATTTCCAAGAGTTATAGAGGAAAAAGGCGATGAGGAAAAATTTGACAGCATATTATTCGAAGAAGACATGTGACTAGAAGCACCAGAATCGAAAATCCAATAGGTACCTGAGTTTCCTTGAGCAGCAAAGTGGTTCATGGCCTGGATAAATGCCGCTTGGTCCCAGCTCGGTGACGAGGAAGAGGACGGCGACGGTGCAGGCAGCGGTGCAGGTAGTGATGGCGCGTGGATCGGCATGTACGCACCCGCAGGCGTCGAAGGAGGAGCTGGAGTGTTGTACTGCTGGTAATATGTCGGACCAAGCATGTAGGTCGATGCAGTCAAGTAGGCTTGGTGCGAAGGGCGAGTGCCGAGGAGTCCCGGAGAGCCGGCGTGGGGGCGCATGCCCGGCGTCCAGGCGCCGAAGTACGTCGTGTGATGTCTACGTACTTCTATTCTTGTAGACAGTTGTTGGGCCTCCAAGTGCAGAGGTTTGTAGAACAACAACAAGTTTTTCTTAAGTGGATTACCCAAGGTTTATCGAACTCAGGGAGGAAGTGGTCAAAGGTATTCCCTCTCAAGCAATCCCGCAATCAAGATACAAGAAGTCTCTTGTGTCCCCAACACACCCAATACACTTGTCGGGTGTATAGGTGCACTAGTTCGGCGAAGAGATAGTGAAATACAAGTGATAATGGTGCCAGAAAACAGCTTGACGGTGAGGTAAAGACTAAAGCAAGCAAACGTGCAACATATCTAGTAGCAAACCGTGTTTCAATGCTTAGAAACAAGACCTAGGGATCATACTTTCACTAGTGAACACTCTCTCATATAAATATCCTCTCTTCATGATACTACTCTCAACTACTCTCCGGTTGGACACTCTAATCTACGGTAGGGCCTTCCCCAATCTAGATAACCCCACACTGTCACCTTGAGCGCTAGATGGTTCCAACAAACACCACAATTTCATAGAGACATCCAAATCCAAATATAACTCATAACAAATATTCAATCTAGCCAAAGTGCCACACACGGTATGCATGTTGTCACTTTCACACACGTGGGGAAAAGCATAGATCTATTAAAGCACAAAGAGTATTTATGTAGACTCAAACCTAAGTGCCACCATGGCGTGCACGCTGTCACTTTCACACACATGGGGAGAGCAGAGATCTATTGAAGCACTTGAGTAGCAAGGTAGATCTACTTGATTACAAAGCTCATGACCACAACAAGATCATGCATAGAGAGAGAGATGAACACATAACTACCGGTAGAGCCCTTAGCCTCGAGGAAGAACTACTCCCTTCTCATCATGGAAATCAGCAACGATGATGAAGATGGCGATGGAGATCGATGGAGATGGCTCCGGGGAACTTCCCCGTTCCGGCGGGGTGCCAGAATAGAGACTTTCTGTCCCCCGAATCTCCCTTTCGATGGCGGCAGCTCTGTGGAGGTTTTTGTGGATTTCTTCTGGATGCCCTAGGGTTTTTGGGTCGGAGGCTTCTTATAGGCGTAGGAATCAAGGTCGGTGGGGGTCCAGGGAGCCCACACCCCCTGTGGGCGCCTCCAGGGCTTGCCCGCGCCTAGGGGGTGCGGCCACCCTGTGGCCCCCTCCGGCTGTGCTTCGTGGTTCCGTGTTGCTTCGGAAAAATAATGGCTTTGGCTTTTTCCCATCCAATTCCGAGAATATTGATTTTTTGCATTTCTGGAACCAAAAACAGAAGAAAACAGGCGACTGACAATGTGGCATGTTATCAATAGGTTAGTTCCAGAAAGTGTATAAAAATACCTCAAAGTAGACAAAACATAAGACAAATGATACACAACAAGCATGGAGCATCAAAAATTATAGATACGTTTCCGAAGTATCAAGCATCCGCAAGCTTAACTCCTGCTCGTCCTCGAGTAGGTAAGTGATAAAAAGAATAATTTTTAAGGTGACATGCACCATCAAAACAAAGATCAAACCATTTACAAGCATTGAAAGCTGGGATCAAAGAACTCTAAACATGTGCATGAAAGATGGAGTTCTAACAATAGGAAATAGTAACTATGCATGCAATATGAAAGGCTACAAAGAAAGATCATGAATAACATGCATTGAAAAATGTTTGTTTGTTTCACATACAGAAAACATGGCATAGTGGCAATCAGCTTGTCCCTCATAGAGTAGCATATAGATGCATAGGACACCTTCAAAGTTCACAAGGGTGACTAGAAACAAGTAGCACAAGAACAAGTAATATCACAATATGCATCAATCAATAAGCTTTGGAACACTGCACACAGAATAACAACTATGATCTCTTAATGGTTCCTAAAGGTAGAAGGTGGAGACTCAATAATGGTGGAAGAAAGGCTTTTTTGTAAAGTAAGCAAGGATTACAAGTTTCAAAAAGAGCTTCCAAAAATTATGGTACTTGTTAGCTTTCAGCCCTCATTGCCCCTATCATAAGCATCTTAAAGTGGTTAAGGTTAAAGTGGCAAAGATGGAGTATATGCTTGACGAAGTATAAGTTGGCAATATCAAGTCCCTTGAATACGAGGGCCAAACCTCATGCATACTCAACTTTGGTTCCAGGTAAGTTCTTGTCATTGTAAGTATTTGCATATCATTGAGAACCGCCAATAGGGTACCCCTTGCACATGGTACAGGAGCTTTACCATAACCAAAATGACAAGGCAAGCAGACAATAAGCATCTCAGCAATCTTTTTATTTACCATATGCATAGCTTTTTATTGAGGATGCTTCATATATAGCTCATTATGGTGATGCTACAAGTTTCCACCATGATTAGGCATGGCTTAGGCTAGCGCCCCAGGCGTTTCTCTAACACAGGATACAAACTCCATGGACTTACAAGTTCCCTCTTTATTTCACACTGGTGACATCCATAGAAAAAATAACATGATATCAACTGAGTACAAAGTACAAGTGCAATGTTGAAAACGTCCCTCGTGACAGCACGGTTCTGCTAATTCCAACTTATAAGTGCAAGCATATACAACAAAGTTGTCAAAATGGTTCAAGTTTATTAGGGGCAAAGAATATAAAGTGTGCCATCAAGTTCGTGAGGGCTTTAATCACTAAGTTTTCACATAACAAAATAGTTTTTAATTGGAAGATAGTTGAAAAAAGAATATACTTGGAATGGTGTAACACACCATGCATAGGATTTTATAGTGGACACTTTGGAATAACTTGGTTTCCTGGGAGTTGGAAGCATGAGTAGAGCTTACTCATACAAGTGGAGGCTAGCAAAAGACTGGGAGCAACCAAATAAGAGAGCAATAATGGCCATAATCATGGAGTGCAACAAAGCATACTAATCAAAGAAAAGAGTGGTACTACAAGTCAAGGACTAAATGATCATAGAGGCTAATGGTGACTTGTCATAGTCATAACATGGTGTGAGGATGTGCCAAGTCAACCCAAGCAAAACATCAAAGGAGAATTTCACTATACTATGCTTTTGCATGAAAACAACGCATATTTTATTCAAGGCACACTAAGCAATCCCAATTGTTTGGAACAAGACATGCTACAGCAATAATCACTAAGCATAAGGTCAAAACAACACCTAGCATGTCATGCTAAAGTCTAAGTCACAGTCAATGCAAGCTCCTCTTGCACTTACAAGCAAGAACTTACTACTCCTTTCCAACACCAAGCAACTTATTTGAAACAACTAAAAAGATAATAATCAATAAAGATCAGTGAGCTTGTCTCACAAATCCACAAAGAAGAACTAAAAAGTTCTAAGCTGAAAGCTCAAGAAAACACAATGCTAGCAAAAGAGAACACTCACAAAACAATAAGAGTGAAAACTAGAGTGTTCTAGGCAATGAAAACAATGTTTCTCTCTCCAAAAAGGTGTGTTGTGACCAACCAACCTACTCAAGCAAACTAAGCAAACAAAAACTAAGACGTTCCGAGAACAACACAACCGTGCATGAAACAATAAAAACGAAGTGTCTAGAAAGACCTGAGATTTTTATTGATGAAGAAGGGGATGCCTTGGGCATCCCCAAGCTTTGACGCTTGTACCTCTTGAATATTTCTTGGGGTGACACGGGGTGGCATCCCCAAGCTTGAGCTTTTGTCCATTCTTCATCTCATTACATCATTCTTTCTCTATACCTGCAAATTTTCCTTCATACAAAACTTCACACAATCTTCATTAGCAACATTAGTGTATTCAAAAGATATTAGACCTCTGGAAAAGCTTTTGGAACAGCAAAACTTTTTACTAAAAACACAAGCTACTGTATAAACTCCTTAAAAAAGCTCAATTTCCTAAAAAGAACCCAAAAAGGAATCAATAAGAAGCAAATGCAAATAATGGTAGAAATTTGTCAAAACAGACCAGCAGGTAGAAACCAATTTTTTAGAAGACCTTTTGTTTCTCAAATCAAAAAGTGTTTAACTAAAGAAAGTTATCTAACATACTGGGGGATTTATTTGTAAATTTTGAGCTCAATTTGAGTTACAGAGACTCCTCACGATTTTTTATGGTGGAGGATAGAAATCTGTTTCGGTACAGCAACTCCCCAAATCTTACTTCCCTCTCATTATAGGTCATTATTGGCACAAAAAGCAAACAAAAAGGATAAGGAGAGGTCATTACTGAAGTAATAACTTCCAAGACTCAAGGAAACTCTTGGGTTATCTCCCAACAAGTACTTTTCTTTAATGCCTTTAAGTTAGGCATAATAGTTTGAGAAGATGCTCACCTAAGAAATATGAATTGAAGTAAAAGAGAGCATCAAAAAGCAAATTCAAAACACATTTAAGTCTAACCCACTTCCTATGCATAATAATATTGTAAAGAAACAAGTCATGAAAGCACAAATCAACAAGCATAGGAAAGCAAAACAAGTGCAACTTCAATACTTTCAACATAAAAAGGGGAAACTCAATATTCTTAAGATGCATAAAACCATGTTTCCCTCTCTCATAATAACTTTCAGTAGCATCATGGATAAAATTAACAATATAACTATCACATAAAACATTCTTATCATGAGCCACATGCATAAAATGATTATTACTCCCCACATAAGCAAAGTCATTCTTATTAATCGTAGTGGGAGCAAATTCAGCAAAATAGCTATCATTAGTATTATCATCACCATAATCACCAAATATAGGAGGCATATTGTAATCACAATTAATTTTCTCCTCAATAGTAGGTGGACTGAAAATATCATATTCATTATTTTAATCATCATAAATTGGAGGTTTGCTATCATCATAAGCAATAGAATAACTATCTTCCCAAGTGTGTTCATTTGTAAACATATCATCATTGGAAGGAACATGGATAGCACTAATAGCACAACAATTATTAATATCATCATTTTCAGAACTGGTACCAAAGAGATTTTCAATATCAAAAGTAGTGTTCTTTTCCCAATCATGATCACTAATATAGGTAACAGGCATAGGAACATCATCTAGTTTAGACTCATCAGCAAAAACTATGATAGGAGTAACATGCTTAGGGGATGATACCGTTTCCTCTCTCCTTTTACTCCTCTTCTTATTCTTCTTCTCCTTCTCCTCTTTAGGAGGGAGAGGCTTGAAAGGAAGCTTCTCCACATACCCTGGTTTATTGTTAGAGACAATAGAAGAAACTTTGGAGGATTCCTCCTTTTCATTAATAAGATCAAAACACATATTAGTCCTGTCATAATTTGGTAAAATATCATCTTTTATAAGATTTTGTACCTAAGTATTTGTAGGGATTCGTAGCATGGAAAACAAAAAAATTCTACCGCATGCACACAAACAAGCCAAGATCTATCTACTAGATTGTAGCAACGAGTCGATAGAGGAACTCGCCCTCAAAGATTCCAAAGCGGTTAACGAGAGCAGATTCCTATGGGTGATGTAGTCGTACTCTTGCCGATCTCAAGATCGCGTAGACGATAATTCCGGCGCTATGTTCCGGCAGCGCTTCCGCAGTCGGTCACACGTTCGGTACTCGATGAATACCTTCCTCTCCCGTGTTCCATCAGGCAGCGGAGGTTGTAGCACTCTCCTTGCTATTCTGGCATCACGACGGCGTGGTGTCGGAAGTAGAGGGGAGATCTCGTAGGGCTTCGCCTTAAGCCGGAGCGAGTATGGTTGAGAAAGAGAGGGGCCTTGGCAATCTAGGGTTTAGAGGCACCAAGGAGGGTGGTGTAGCTGGCGGCTAGGGTTTGGGGAAACCCTAGTCGGCGACTTGGGAGGAGCCCTAGGCGGCGACAACACTTGGAGGTGGTGGCGCCAGCGACTTGGGGCTAGGGTTTTGGGTGTGAGGCGTAGGGGCGCCCTACCCCTCCTTATATAGGTGGGAGGGAGGCGGTTGGGAGGAGGGAGTCCTCCTCCAACTCCTCCTCCTTGGCCAGCGGGTGGAGGGAGTAGGTCTCCTACCCTAGGTAGGTTTCCTACTCTCCTTACACCAAGCAAACTTCGGATTTAACTTTTTCAAATTGGTGTTTGACTTTCAAACTTGGATTTGATTTCTCTCTTCGTATTGCCCAGCCAAGTGACCTAGTACATTATGCAACCATTCCACATTGTCATGACACATCCATGTACCCTTCCCCTCCGGAGTGCCGGACCTTCCAGACCCTTCTAGAACATTCCTGGTGAAAACACCGGAATCATTTCCGAACTCCGAAATAGGACTTTCCTTATATGAATCTTATTCTTCGGACCATTCCGGATCTCCTCGTGATATCCCGGATCCCATCCGAGACTCCGAACAACATTCGGTATCTTACTCATCATTCCATAACTACACAAAAACATCGAATCCTTAAGTGTGTCTCCCTACGGTTCGTGAATTATGCGGACATGACCAAGACACTTCTCCGATCAATAACCAATAGAGGAACCTGGAAATTCATATGGCTCCCACATATTTCTATGATTACTTTGTGATTGAATGAACCACTTACATACGATACCAATTTCCCTTTGTCTCACGATAGTTTACTTATCCGAGGTTTTGATTGTCGGTATCTCTGCATACCTAGTTCAACCTCGTTACCGATAAGTACTCTTTTATTGTTCCCGTGGTATGTGATCCCTTGTGAGCCAGTCACATGCTTGCAAGCTAATTGGATGACATTCCACCGAGAGGGCCCAAAGTATATCTATCAGTCATATGGATGGACAAATCCCACTCTTGATCCATGTGCCTCAACCCATACTTTCCGAACACTCAATGCCACCTTTATAGCCACCCAGTTACGGTGTGGTGTTTGATGTCATCAAAGAATCCTTCCGATGATGGTGATTAGAATGATCTCATGGTCGAAGGAATTAGGTTACTATGTATCAGAAAGCTTATAGCAATTGAACTATTAAAATGACTTGATCTTTATGCTACGCTTATCTATAGGAGTATGTCCATCATACCATTCTCCTAATGATATGATCTCGTTGTTAATAACATCTCAATGTTCATGATCGGGAAACCACGATCATCTATTAACCAACAAGCTAGTATTATTAAAGAGGCTTTACTAGGGACTCTAATTAAGTTTACAAATCACACAAGTATTAATGTTTCTGGTTAATACTGTTATAGCATGAATGTAAACATTTATCATAACACACAAAGATATAATAATAACTAAATTTATTATTGCCTCTAGGGAATATCTCCAACAGTCTCCCACTTGCACTAGAGTCAACTAATCTAGATTACATGGTAATATACCGAACACCCATGGCGGTTTGGTGTTGGTCATGTTTTGCCCTCGGGAGAGGTTTTAGTCAACGGATCCGCCACATTCAGATATGTGTGTACTTTGCAAATCTTTATGTCACCATCTTGGACATGTTCTCGAATAGCGTGAAAACGTAGCTTGATGTGCTTCAGCTTCTTATGTGACCTTGTCTTGCGCATTGGCTATGGCGCCCATGTTATCACAATAGATAGACATTGGGTCCAGCGCACTTGGAACCACACCGAGCTCTGTAATGAACTCCTTCATCCATATCGCCTCTTGTGAAGCCTCCGAAGCAGCTATGTATTCCGATTTAGTTGAAGATCTCGCCACAACGCTTTGCTTTGCACTCCTCCAGCTAACTGCTGCACCATTTAAAGTAAATAGTATCCAGATTGAGATTTAGAATCATCCGGATCAGTGTTCCAACTAGCATCGGTTTAACCATTAACAACGAGTTGTTCATCACCTCCATAAGAAAGAACCATATCCTTAGTTCTTCTCAAGTACTTAAGGATGTTTTTGACCGCTGGCCAATGATCCACTCCTGGATCACTTTGATATCTGCTAGTCAAACTAACAACATATGCAATGTCGGGTCTAGTACATAGCATGTCATACATTAGAGATCCTATGGCTGAGGCATATGGAGTCTTACTCATCCTTTCTCTATCTTCTGCCATTGCTGGACTTTGAGTTTTACTCAAGGTCGTATTGGGCAACATGGGCAAGAACCCTTTCTTGCTATCTTCCATTCCAAACCTCTTTAGAACTTTGTCCAAATATGTACTTTGTGACAATGATATTAGGCATCTCGATCTATCTCTATAAATCTTTATGCCTAATATGTAAGCTGCTTCGCCAAGATCTTTCATTGAAAAACTATTATTCAAATAATCCTTGACACTATTAAGAAGGTCTACATCATTCCCAATCAACAATATGTCATCTACATATAGTACTAAGAATGCTACAGAGCTCCCACTCACTTTCTTGTAAATACAAGCTTCTCCATAAGTTTATATAAAACCAAAGCTTTTGATTACCTTATCAAAACGTTGATTCCAACTTCGGGATGCTTGCTTCAATCCATATATGGATCGTTGAAGTTTGCATACCTTGTTAGCATATTTAGGATCGACAAAACCTTTGGGTTGCATCATATACAACTCTTCATCAATGTCTCCATTGAGGAAAGATGTTTTGACATCCATCTGCCATATCTCATAATCATAATATGCAGCGATTGCTAACATAATCCTCACAGACTTTAGCTTCGCTACCGGTGAGAAAGTCTCATCATAGTCAACTCCTTGAATTTGTCGAAACCCTTTTGCGACAAGTTGAGCTTTATAGACAGTAACATTACCATCAGCATCTGTTTTCTTCTTGAAAATTCATTTGTTCTCGACAGCCTTCCGGCCATCCGGTAAGTCCACCAAAGTCCATACTTGGTTTTCGTACATGGATCCAATCTCGGATTTCATGGCTTCTTGCCATTTATTGGAATATGGGCTCATCATCACTTCCTCATATGTCGCAGGGTCATCGGTGTTGTCCACCAACATGACACTCATAATGGGATCATACCAATCAGGAGTGGTACGAGTTCCCGTTGACCTGCGAGGATCTGTAGCAACTACAACCGAAGTTTCATGATCATCATCATTAGCTTACTCTCTTATTGGTGCAGGCACCACATGAACTTCTTCTGGTGCTGCGCTACTCGCAATTTCGAGAGAAGGTTCGACAACCTCATCGAGTTCTACTTTCCTTCCAGTCACTTCTTTCGAGAGAAATTCCTTCTCTAGAAAGGATCCATTCTTGGCAACGAAGATTTTGCCCTCGGATCTATGATAGAAGGTATACCCAATAGTTTCCTTCGGGTATCCTATGAAGACGCATTTTTCCGCTTTGGGTTCAAGCTTGTCCGGCTATAACTTCTTTACATAGGCTTCGCAACCCCAAACTTTAAGGAACGACAATTTAGGTTTCTTCCCAAACCATAATTCATACAGTGTCGTTTCAACGGATTTAGATGGTGCCCTATTTAAAGTGAATGCGGTTTTTTCTAATGCATAACCCCAAAATGATAGCAGTAAATCTGTAAGTGACATCATAGAACGAACCATATATAAGAGAGTTCGATTACGACGTTCGGACACACCATTACGCTGTGGTGTTCACGGCGGTGTCAATTGTGAAAGTATTCCGCATTTCTTTAAATGCTCGCCAAACTCGTAACTTAGATATTCACCTCCACGATCAGATCGTAGAAATTTAATCTTCTTGTTACGTTGATTCTCTACCTCACTTTGAAATTCCTTAAACTTCTCGAAAGTTTCGGACTTATGTTTCATGAAATAGATATACCCATATCTACTCAAGTCATCCGTGAAGTTAAGAACATAATGATAACCACCGCGCGATGCTACACTCATTGGGCCACACACATCGGTATGTATGATTTCCAATAAGTCCGTAGCTCGCTCCATCATACCAGAAAATGGAGTCTTAGTCATTTTACCCATCAGACAAGCTTCACATCTTTCATGTGATTCGAAATCAAGTGATTCAAGAAGTCCATCGAAATGGAGTTTCTTCATATGCTTCACTCCAATGTGACCAAGACGACAGTGCCACATATAGGTCAAGTTATCGCTCAATTTCAAACGTTTAGCCTCAATGTTATTAATATGTGTATTACTACAATCGAGATTCAATAAGAATAGACCATCTATCAAAGGTGCATGTGCATAAAACATATTACTCATATAAATCGAACAACCATTATTCTCGGATTTAAACAAGTAACCGTCTCGCAATAAACATGATCCAGATATAATGTTCATGCCCAACGCAGGCACCAAATAACAATTATTTAAGTATAAAACTAATCCCGATGGTAGTTGAAGAGGTAGCGTGCCGACCGCGATCACATCAACCTTTGATCCATTTCCAACGCGCATCGTCACCTCGTTCTTCGCTAGCTTCCGTTTATTCTGCAGCACCTGTTTCGAGTTACAAATATGAGCAACCGAACCAGTATCAAATACCCCGGCACTACTACGAGTACTAGTGAGATACACATCAATAACATGTATATCGGATATACCTTTCTTCTTGATGTTGCCGTTCTTCAAATCCGCCAAGTACTTTGGGCAATTCCGCTTCGAGTGACCTTCTCCCTTGCAGTAAAATCACTCAGTATCAGGCTTAGGCCCAGCCTTGGTCTTCTTCGCCGGCGCGGAAACTTTATTACCACCCTTCTTGAAGTTTCCCTTTTGCTTAGACTTGCCTTGCTTCTTGAATTTGGTGGTCTTATTGACCAACAACACTTGGTGCTCTTTCTTGATCTCCACTTCTGCAGATTTCAACATGGAGAAGAGTTCTGGCAATGTCTTGTCCATGTTTTGCATATTGTATTTCATCACAGAGTTCTTGTAACTTGGTGGTAGTGATTGGAGGACACGGTGAATCCCCAAAGAATTTGGAATCACTATACCCAAACTTTGGAGTTTGTTTGCGTGCCCAGACATCTTAAGCACATGCTCACTGACGGAGTTGCCCTCTTCCATCTTGCAGTTAAAGAACTTTTCAGAAGCCTCATAACTCTCAACTGCCACGTGAGCCTCAAATATCATTTTGAGTTCATGGACAATATCATGTGGGTCATGGTTCTCAAACCTTTTCTGAAGCTCCGATTCCAAACCATAAAAGATAGCACACTGAACTGTGGAGTACTGATTCTTCCGAGTGAGGTAAACATTCTTTACTTCATCGGTAGCAGTAGCTGCAGGCGGGTCACCCAGCGGTGCATCCAGCACATAGGTCAAATTACCAGCATTGAGGACAATCCTCAAATTGCGGAACCAATCCGCGAAGTTGCTTCCATTGTTTTTCAACTTTTCTTTCTCTAGGAACGCATTAAAATTGATGGTAGGGGCCGCCATTGATCTACAACATATTTGCAATAGTTTAGACTAAGTTTATGACAAATTGAGTTCTAATTAATAGTTAAATTAATCTAGGTGAACTCTCACTCAAAAAAATATCCCTCACATTGTTTTAGTGATCACACGAACCAAATCCACCACATCAAAACCGATCATCACGAGAGTTGATGTAGCTTCAATGGCGAAAAATCAACATGTTCATCATATCTACTATATGACTCATGCTTTACCTTTCGGTGATCCGTGTTCCGAGATCATGTCTGTACATGCTAGGCTCGTCAAGATCAAACCTTAGCTTCCGCATGAGCAAATCTGGCTTGCTCACGTTGTATATACTCGCAGATAACACACCCGATCATCACGTGGTGCTTCGAAACAACGAGCTTTAGTAACGGTGCTTACTAAGGATGAACACTTTAAAACTTGAAATTTATGTGCTTGAGGGATCATCTTATAATGCTACCGTCGTTAACTAAGCAATACAAGATGCATAAAGGATTAACATCACATGCAATTCAAAATATGTGATATGATATGGCCTTTCTTATTGTGCTTACGATCTCCATCTTCAAGCACGAACATGATCTCCATCATCACCGGCATAGCGCCAAGGTCAATGGCGCCGTTTCATGGTTTTCGTCCACCAGCTCCAACTATTACAACTACTTTGAATAGACACGCGGGTCTTAACAGAATTGAAAGACAACCATATGGCTCCTGCCGGTTGCCAACTTACAATAAGGAACATTGCATACATCAAATATAATCACAATCATGGCCATATCACATCACAGCACACCCCTGCAAAACAAAGTTAGACGCCTCTAATTTTCTTTGCATATTTTACGTGGTTTGGGGCTTTCAATAAGTGTCGTTCTAACTTACGAACAAGAACCACAACGTTGATGCTTGAACTATCAAGTGCCCCTTGTAGATTGGATCTATACTATGATGGGAGAGACATGCACCCGCAAAGCCACTTATGCAATACAAGTTGCATGTTGAGCGTGGAGCAAGTCTCATGAACGATGTCATGTAAGGTTAGCCCAGGCCGCTTCATCCCATCATACCGCAAGATGCAAAGTACACAAAAAGCAATTGATAATAAAAGCACCACCTCCCACAATGACCATTGTGTTCTACTCGTGCAATAGATCTACATATAGACACGGCTCTGATACCACTGTAGGGATTCGTAGCATGGAAAACAAAAAAATTCTACCGCATGCACACAAACAAGCCAAGATCTATCTACTAGATTGTAGCAACGAGTCGATAGAGGAACTCACCCTCGAAGATTCCAAAGCGGTTAACGAGAGCAGATTCTCGTGGGTGATGTAGTCGTGCTCTTGCCGATCTCAAGATCGCGTAGACGATCCTTCCGGCGCTGTGTTCCGGTAGCGCTTCCGCAGTCGGTCACACGTTCGGTACTCGATGAAGACCTTCCTCTCCCTTGTTCCAGCAGGCAGCGGAGGTTGTAGCACTCTCCTCGCGATTTCGGTAGCACGACGGTGTGGTGTCGGAAGTAGAGGGGAGATCTCGCAGGGCTTCGCCTTAAGCCGGAGCGAGTATGGTTGAGCAAGAGAGGGGCCTTGGCGATCTAGGGTTTAGAGGCGCCAAGGATGGTGGTGTAGCCGGCGGCTAGGGTTTGGGGAAACCCTAGTCGGCGACTTGGGAGGAGCCCTAGGCGACAGCAGCACTTGGAGGTGGTGGCGCCGACGACTTGGGGCTAGGGTTTTGGGTGTGAGGGGTAGGGGGCGCCCTACCCCTCCTTATATATGTGGGAGGGAGGCGGTTGGGAGGAGGGAGTCCTCCTCCAACTCCTCCTCCTTGGCCGGCGGGTGGAGGGAGTAGGTCTTCTACCCTAGGTAGGTTTCCTACTCTCCCTCCACCAAGCATGTATGTGAACGTAGAGTCTATAGCACCCGATCATCACGTGATGCTTGGACACGACGAACTTTCGCAACGGTGCATACTTGGGGAGAACATAGTTTTATCTTGATCTTTAAGTGAGGAATCATCTTATAATGCTACCGTCGCGATCTAAGCATAAGAAGATACATAAAAGGATAAACATCACATGCATATAACTTTATGTGACATGGTATCGCCAATCTTCGCACAATGATCTCCATCTTGTGCGTGCCGGCATGATCTCCATCACTCCACCATGATTGCCTCCACCACGAATAGCAACTACAACTATTGCTAACTACTTAGCGATAAAGTGAAACTATTACATGGCGTATAAGAAGTTGACACACAGGTCATACACAATTATAAAGACAACCATATGGCTCCTGCCAGTTGTGTACTCATCGACACGCAAGTCGTGAAACATTACAAAACAGGATCATCGCATACATTATACACATCACATCTTGGGCCATACCATATCACAGAAAACACTCCCTGCAAAAACAAGTTAGACGCCTCTACTTTGTTGTTGCATGTTTTACGTGTCTTATGGGAGTAGCATGCTAAGAACGATTCTTACCTACGGAAAGCCACAACGGTGATATTATGGTTGCCAAACTCCGGTGTAAATCCCATGACAACTATAGTGAGAGAAACTGGCATCCACCAGCCGCATGTGTGGAACAAGCCACACGTCAAGTGCGGAGCCGGTCACGCGAACGACGTCGCGTAAGGTTGGCCTGGACCGCTTCAATCTCACTATCCCGCGTCATAAGAAGAGCACAAACAAGAGGCTTGCAACAGAAAACATCAACGCCCGCAACAACCATGTTGCGTTCTACTCGTGAAACACATCTACGCATAGATCTATCTCTGATACCACTGTAGGATTTCGCGGCATAGTAAATTAAAATTTTCTACGGATGCGAACAGAGGGAAGCCAAGATCTAATCTAGGATATGCAAACAACGAGAGAGATTGGATTAGATCTTCATACCCTTGAAGATTCGCACGGCGGAACGTTCGTCAGAACGTGGGTGATGTAGTCGTACTCGCTTCTCCTCCTCGCGATCCGATCCGATCCGATCTAGCACCACAACTGGCGATGCCTCCGTGAGATGCACACGTGCAGCACCTCGATGTCTCCTCCTTCCTTGGTCCAGCAAGTATGGTGGAGAGATGGGTTGGATCTACAACGCAACGGCGCGGTGCAATTGGTGGAGAGTTTCTGCAGCAGCGCTTCGCTTACACGCAGTCGAGAGGGAGAGAGAGAGGAGGGCAGCTGGGCGACTAGGCTTGAGGGGAAGGTGTGGGGGGGGGGCTGGTGCGCCCCAGTCCTCTATATATAGAGGGGTGGGAGCCTGCCCTAACCCCTCCCCCAAGCCCTAGGCCGGCGGCCAAGGAGGGAGGAGTGGGGGGCAAGGAAACCCCCCCTTCTAGAAGCTCCAATTAGGGTTTATCCCTTGGTTGGCCGGCTGGGCCCTATGGGGCCTTGTGCCCCTGGCCCAATGCGGCCAGGGCACTCCCTCATAGGCCCATGCCCCCTCCCGACAGGTGGGACCACGTTGGCCCCCTTCCGAAAGGTTCTAGAAGCTTCCGGTATAATACCGATTAACCCGGAACAATTCCGAACTCCAAAAACTGCACTGCCTTATATGAATCTTATTCTCCGGACCACTCCGGAACCTCTCGTGATGTCCCGGATCCCATCCGAGACTCCGAACAAAAACTCATAAACCAATTATCCAATCTATCCTAGCGTTGAGACACGTTAAGTGTGTGACCCTTCGGGTTCGAGAATATGCAAACATGATCTTCTATCAATAATCAACAACGGGGTCTGGAAACCCATATTGACTCCCACACATTCATCGATGATCATATCGGATGAACCACGATGCCAGGATTCAATCAATCCCATATATATATTCCCTTCGTCTCGCGATATTTTACTTGCCCGAGATTTGATCGTCGGTACCGTCATACCTAGTTCAATCTCGTTCACAGCAAGTACTTTACTCGTTCCGTAATCCGATATCACTTTGTGATTAACTCCTTAACCACATGCTTGCAAGCGGTGTTGATATCTATTACCGAGTGGGCCCGAAGTATATCTCTCCGACTTGGGAGGGACAAATCCCATCTCGATACATACAACCCAACAGATACTTTCCGATCACCTGAGAGACACCTTTATGATCACCCTCTCATAGGATAACGTTTGATGACCTCAAAGCTTTCTTCCGATACCAGGGAGTTGTATTATCTCATGGTCTAAGGAATACAATATTTGACATAAGAAAAGCTTCGCAAAGATGAACACGATGACACGATCTAATTGCTTCGCTTAGTTTGGGTCTGTCCATCATATCATTCTCCCAATGATATGATCTCATTATTAGTTGACAACTCATGTCCATGGTTAGGAAACCTTAACCATCATTAATCAATGAGCTAGTCCATAGAGGCGTACTAGGGACACGGTGTTATTCACAAACCACACAAGTATTAAAGTTTCCGCTTAATACAATTCTAGCATGGAATATAAACATTATCATGAACAAGAATTATAATAATAACATCTTTATTATTGCCTCTAGGGCATAATTCCAACAGTCTCCCACTTGCACTAGAGTCAATAATCTAGTATATATTTGGCAACAATATCACACCCATGGCACTAAGGTGCTGATCATGTTTTACACGTGGAAGAGGTTTAGTCAATGGATCTGCGACATTCAGATCCGTATGTACTTTGCTAATCTTCAGATCTCCATCTGCTATATAATCTCTGATTATATGAAACTTGCGGTTGATATGCTTGGTCTTTGGATGATATCTTGGTTCCTTAGCGAGTGCTATGGCGCCAGTGTTGTCACACAATATCTCTAGTGGGTCCAATGCACTTGGAACCACGCCAAGCTCAGTGATGAAGTTCCTGATCCAAACTCCTTCACTTGACGCTTCTGCAGCAGCCATGTATTCCGCTTCTACTGTAGATCCCGCGATCACGCTTTGCTTGCAGCTTCTCCAGCTCACAGCTCCTCCATTCAAAATATACACGTATCCTGTCTGAGATTTAGAATCATCCTTGTCGGTGTCGAAACTAGCATCGACGTAACCTTTTACGACGAGCTGTTCATCACCCCCATAGACTAAGAACATTTCTTTAGTCCTATTTAGGTACTTTAGGATGTTCTTCACGGCTGTCCAGTGTTCCACTCCTGGATCACTTTGATATCTGCTCGTCAAACTAAGAGCATTGGACACATCCAGTCTAGTACACAGCATGGCATACATGATAGAACCTATGGCCGAGGCATAAGGCACTTTGCTCATATCTTCCCTATCATTTACCGTAGCTGGACACTGAGCCTTGCTCAATATCTTACCTGACAACATAGGCACTGAACCTTTCTTTGCCTTATCCATTCTGAACCTTTTCAGAACTTTGTCTAGGTATGTACTCTGGCTTAAAGCTATCAGGCGTCTTTGTCCATCTCTATAGATTTTGATGCCCAATATATAAGCAGCTTCACCTAGGTCTTTCATTGAAAACCACTTGTTCAAATAACTCTTCACATCGTTAAGCATGTTGATGTCATTTCCAATAATCAATATGTCATCCACATACAGTACCAGAAATGTCACCGAGCTCCCACTCACTTTCTTGTAGATACAAGCTTCGTAGCAATTTGGAACAAATCCAAAGCTCTTGATCACTTGATCAAAACGAAGGTTCCAACTCCGAGATGCTTGCTTCAGTCCATAAATGGAACGCTGAAGTTTGCATACTTTATCAGCATCCTTAGGATCGACAAAACCTTCGGGTTGCATCATATACAACTCTTCATCAATGTTTCCATTGAGGAACGCAGTCTTGACATCCATCTGCCATATTTCATAATCATGAAACGCAGCAATTGCTAATAAAATCCGAATGGACTTAAACATCGCTACGGGAGAGAAAGTCTCATCGTAGTCAACACCTTGAACTTGTTGAAAACCTTTCGCGACAAGCCGTGCTTTATAGACGGTAACATTACCATCCGCGTCCATTTTCTTCTTGAAAATCCATTTGCACTCAACGGCCTTTCGGTCGCTAGGAGGGTCCACCAAAGTCCATACTTGGTTTTCGCTCATGGATCCCAATTCGGATTTCATGGCTTCTAGCCATTTCTCAGAGTCTGGGCTCATCATTGCTTCCTCATAGTTTGTAGGTTCACTGTCTTCTACTAGCAAGACAGTCAAGACAGGGTTGCCGTACCACTCAGGAGGGGCACGCGACCTTGTCGACCTGCGACGTTCAGTAGCAGCATCGTCTGAAGCTTCATGATCCTTGTCATTAGCTTCCTCTATTGTTGGTGCAGGCGGCACTGGAACAATTTCAGGTGCTGCGCTACTCTCCAATTCAAGAGAAGGTTCAATAACCTAGTCTAGCTCTACTTTCCTCCCACTCACTTCTTTCGAGAGAAACTCCTTCTCAAGAAAGGAACCGTTCTTTGCGACAAACACTTTGCCTTCGGTTCTGTGATAGAAGGTATACCCAATAGTTTCCTTAGGGTATCCTATGAAGACGCATTTCTCCGCTTTGGGTTCGAGCTTGTCCGGCATCAATTTCTTGACGTAAGCTTCGCATCCCCAAACTTTAAGAAACGACAACTTAGGTTTAGCACCAAACCACAGTTCATACGGTGTCGTCTCAACGGATTTAGATGGAGCCCTATTTAAAGTGAATGCAGCGGTTTCTAATGCATAACCCCAAAATGATAACGGCAAATCAGTAAGAGACATCATTGATCAGACCATATCTAATAGGGTTCGATTCCGGCGTTCAGACACACCATTGCGTTGTGGTGTTCCGGGTGGCGTGAGTTGCGAAACAATTCTGCTTGCTTTAAGATGCGTGAGAAAATCATAACTCAAATATTCGCCCCCACGATCGGATCGTAGAAACTTAATCTTTCTGTTACGATGGTTCTCCACTTCATTCTGAAATTCCTTGAACTTTTCAAATGTTTCAAATTTATGTTTCATTAAATAGATATACCCATATCTACTTAAGTCATCGGTAAAAGTGAGAAAATAGCGATATCCACCGCGCGTCGAAACACTCATCGGTCCGCATACATCGGTATGTATGATTTCCAACAATTCCGTTGCTCGCTCCATCATACCGGAGAACGGGGTTTTGATCATCTTGCCCATGAGGCATGGTTCGCATGTGTCAAATGATTCAAAATCAAGAGACTCCAAAAGTCCATCAGAATGGAGTTTCTTCATGCGCTTTACACCAATATGACCTAGACGACAGTGCCACAAATAAGTAGTATTATCACTATCTACTTTACATCTCTTAGCCTCAATGTTATGGATGTGTGTTTCACCCCTTTCGAGATTTAGAAGAAATAAACCATTCACAATAGGTGCATGACCATAAAAGATGTTACTCATATAAATAGAACAACCATTATTCTCCGATTTAAATGAATAACCGTCTTGCAATAAACAAGATCCAGAAATAATGTTCATGCTCAACGCAGGCACATAATAACATTTATTAAGGTTTAAAACTAATCCTGAAGGTAAAACTAAGGAGAGCGTGCCGACGGCCATCACATCAAATCTTGATCCGTTGCCAACGCGCATCGTCACCTCATCCCTCGCAAGCCGCCGTCTACTTCGTAGCTCCTGTTTCGAGTTACAAATATTAGCAACTGAACCGGTATCAAATACCCAGGCACTACAACGAGGTCTAGTAAGGAAAACATCAATAACATGTATATCAAATATACCTTTGATGGTGCCAGCCTTCTTGTCCGCTAAGTACTTCGGACAGTTGCGCTTCCAGTGACCCTTGTCCTTGCAATATAAGCACTCAGTGTCCGGCTTAGGACCAGACCTGAGCTTCTTCTCAGCAGGGGAAACGCGCTTGCCGCCTCCTTTCTTGAAGGGCTTCTTTGCACCATTACCTTTCTTGAAGGTGGGGGTTTGTTGACCATCAACACATGATTATCCTTTTTGATGTCCACCCCCGTAGCCTTCAGCTTTGCGAAGAGCTCGGTGATCGTATCAGTGGAACCAATCTGATTATGAGTCACTACAAAACTTTTGTAGCTGGGAGGGAGTGATTGCAGAACCCTGTCAATCTTGAGCTCCTCTGGAATCTTGCAGTCCAATTGCTCAAGGCGTTGAGTGTAGCCCGACATCTTAATGGCGTGCTCACTAACGGAACTCCCTTCCTCCATCTTGTAGTTAAAGAACTTCTCAGAGATCTCATATCTCTCAGAACGGGCCTGAGTCTGAAACATGGTTTTCAGCTCCTCGAGAATCTCAAAGGGCCCGGGATAGTCTTCAAAACGATTTTGAAGGTCCGATTCCATAGCAAACAACATGGTGCTCTTAATCACACCATAATCATCTTTGCGCGACTGATAGACAGCTTTCTCATCAGCCGGCGCAGTAGCAGCAGGGGCGTCACCTAACGCATTCTCAAGGACATAGTCCTTTTGACCGCCAGAGAGAATGATTCTCAGATTGCGGAACCAGTTGGTGAAGTTAGACCCATTGTTTTTAAGCTTTTCCTTCTCAACAAAAACGTTGAAGTTGAAGTTGGACTTAGCCATTTGATCTACAATATTTGCAAGTACAAATTAGACTATGTTCATGATAACTAGTTCAACTTTTAATCAAATTACTAGATGAACTCCCACTAAATTCAACATCCCTCAAGTTGTTTAGTGAACACGATCCAAATTCACCACACCTAATCCGATCTTCACGAGAAGAGATGTGGTTTCAATGGTGGACAACGAAGTGTCGATCATATCATTCATATGAATCATGCTTAACCTTTCGGTTCATGTGTTTCGAGGCCATGTCTGTACATGCCAGGCTCATCAAATTAGACCCAAGTATTTCCGCGTGTGCAAAACTGGCTTGCACCCGTTGTATGTGAACGTAGAGTCTATAGCACCCGATCATCACGTGATGCTTGGACACGACGAACTTTCGCAACGGTGCATACTTGGGGAGAACACAGTTTTATCTTGATCTTTAAGTGAGGAATCATCTTATAATGCTACCGTCGCGATCTAAGCATAATAATATACATAAAAGGATAAACATCACATGCATATAACTTTATGTGACATGGTATCGCCAATCTTCGCGCAATGATCTCCATCTTGTGCGTGCCGGCATGATCTCCATCACTCCACCATGATTGCCTCCACCACGAATAGCAACTACAACTATTGCTAACTACTTAGCGATAAAGTGAAACTATTACATGGCGTATAAGAAGTTGACACACAGGTCATACACAATTATAAAGACAACCATATGGCTCCTGCCGGTTGTGTACTCATCGACATGCAAGTCGTGAAACATTACAAAACATGATCATCGCATACATTATACACATCACATCTTGGGCCATACCATATCACAGAAAACACTCCCTGCAAAAACAAGTTAGACGCCTCTACTTTGTTGTTGCATGTTTTACGTGTCTTATGGGAGTAGCATGCTAAGAACGATTCTTACCTACGGAAAGCCACAATGGTGATATTATGGTTGCCAAACTCCGGTGTAAATCCCATGATAACTATAGTGAGAGAAACTGGCATCCACCAGCCGCATGTGTGGAACAAGTCACACGTCAAGTGCGGAGCCGGTCATGCGAACGACGTCGCGTAAGGTTGGCCTGGACCGGTTCAATCTCACTATCCCGCGTCATAAGAAGAGCACAAACAAGAGGCTTGCAACAGAAAACATCAACGCCCGTAACAACCATGTTGCGTTCTACTCGTGAAACACATCTACGCATAGATCTATCTCTGATACCACTGTAGGATTTCGCGGCATAGTAAATCAAAATTTTCTACGGATGCGAATAGAGGGAAGCCAAGATCTAATCTAGGAGATGCAAACAACGAGAGAGATTGGATTAGATCTTCATACCCTTGAAGATTCGCACAGCGGAATGTTCGTCGGAACGTGGGTGATGTAGTCGTACTCGCTTCTCCTCCTCGCGATCCGATCCGATCTAGCACCACAAGTGGCGATGCCTCCGTGAGATGCACACGTGCAGCACCTCGACGTCTCCTCCTTCCTTGGTCCAACAAGTATGGTGGATAGATGGGTTGGATCTACAACGCGACGGCGTGGTGCAATTGGTGGAGAGTTTCTGCAGCAGGGCTTCGCCTACACGCAGTCGGGAGGGAGAGAGAGAGAGAGAGAGGAGGGCAGCAGGGCGACTAGGCTTGAGGGGAAGGTGTGTGGGGGGGGGTGGTGCGCCCCAGCCCTCTATATATAGAGGGGTGGGAGCCTGCCCTAACCCCTCCCCCAAGCCCTAGGCCGGCGGCCAAGGAGGGAGGAGTGGGGGGCAAGGAAACCTACCCCCCCTTCTAGAAGCTCCAATTAGGGTTTATCCCTTGGTTGGCCGGCTGGGCCCTATGGGGCCTTGTGCCCCTGGCCCAATGCGGCCAGGGAACTCCCTCATAGGCCCATGCCCCCTCCCGACAGGTGGGACCACGTTGGCCCCCTTCCGGAAGGTTCTAGAAGCTTCCGGTACAATACCGATTAACCCGGAACAATTCCGAACTCCAAAAACTGCACTGCCTTATATGAATCTTATTCTCCGGACCACTCCAGAACCTCTCGTGATGTCCCGGATACCATCCGAGACTCCGAACAAAAACTCATAAACCAATTATCCAATCTATCCTAGCGTCGAGACACGTTAAGTGTGTGACCCTTCGGGTTCGAGAATATGCAGACATGATCTTCTATCAATAATCAACAGCGGGGTCTGGGCACCCATATTGACTCCCACACATTCATCGATGATCATATCGGATGAACCACGATGCCAGGATTCAATCAATCCCATATATATTC
This sequence comes from Avena sativa, assembly GCA_916181665.1. Taxonomy (NCBI): domain Eukaryota; kingdom Viridiplantae; phylum Streptophyta; class Magnoliopsida; order Poales; family Poaceae; genus Avena; species Avena sativa. The sequence goes on along the minus strand of OV702284.1, from coordinate 309,285,645 downwards.
CCTTCGTCTCGCGATATTTTACTTGCCCGAGATTTGATCGTCGGTACCGTCATACCTAGTTCAATCTCGTTCACAGCAAGTACTTTACTCGTTCCGTAATCCGATATCACTATGTGATTAACTCCTTAACCACATGCTTGCAAGCGGTGTTGATATCGATTACTGAGTGGGCCCGAAGTATATCTCTCCGACTTGGGAGGGACAAATCCCATCTCGATACATACAACCCAACAGATACTTTCCGATCACTTGAGAGACACCTTTATGATCACCCTCTCCTAGGATAACGTTTTATGACCTCAAATCTTTCTTCCGATACCAGGGAGTTGTATTATCTCATGGTCTAAGGAATACAATATTTGACATAAGAAAAGCTTCGCAAAGATGAACACGATGACACGATCTAATTGCTTTGCTTAGTTTGGGTCTGTCCATCATATCATTCTCCCAATGATATGATCTCATTATTAATTGACAACTCATGTCCATGGTTAGTAAACCTTAACCATCATTAATCAATGAGCTAGTCCATAGAGGCGTACTAGGGACACGGTGTTGTTCACAAACCACACAAGTATTAAAGTTTCCGCTTAATACAATTCTAGCATGAATATAAACATTATCATGAACAAGAATTATAATAATAATAACATATTTATTATTGCCTCTAGAGCATAATTCCAACAACATCCATGTACCCTTCCCCTCTGGAGTGCTGGACCTTCCAGACCCTTCTAGAACATTCCTGGTGAAAGCACCAGAATCATTTCTGAACTCCAAAACAGTTCTTATATGAATCTTATTCTACGGACCATTCCGGATCTCCTCGTGATATCCCGGATCCCATCCGAGACTCCGAACAACATTCGGTCTCTTACTCATCATTCCATAACTACACAACAACATCGAATCCTTAAGTGGGTCTCCCTACGGTTCGTGAATTATGCGGACATGACCAAGACACTTCTCCGATCAATAACCAATAGAGGAATCTGGAAATTCATATGGCTCCCACATATTTCTACGATTACTTTGCGATCGAATGAACCACTTACATACGATACCAATTTCCCTTTGTCTCACGATAGTTTACTTATCCGAGGTTTTGATCGTCGGTGAAAGAGCATTTTTCTAATCCCTCTGATTTTGATGTTTGATAACAATACATTTATCGATTTAACCGTGTACTAAGTTTATCACAGGATTGACAAAAGAAGGCACAAGTCATGGCATAGCAGTTTTCCCCTTGCAAAACTTCTGTGTCAACCGGTAGTACCGGACCTGCAACCGGTACTACCGCTTGACACCGGTACTACCGGTTCTAGTACCGGTTGGCACCGATCAAAAGAGAGAAGGGTGAGTACTAGTCAGTACCCACCGGTACCACGGAGCGGCACTACCGGTCCAGCCGGTAGTACCGCTTGGTACAAGCGGTACTACCGCTTGAGGCGGTCGTACCGCTCGTCGGTACCGCTGCATACTGACTAGCACCCTCCCCTCTCCATTTTGGTCAGTACCAAGCGGTACTTGGGACCGGTACTACCGCTCGAACCGGTAGTACCGCTGACAATGTCCGGTACTACCGCTTGGGGGTAGTACCGCAAGGGGGTACCGCCCAAGACTGAAGATTTCTGCAAGGACAAGGTCTCCACCGGTACTTGGTCCGGTACTGGACCGGTAGTACCGCTTGCAAGCGGTACTACCGCTTGAGTACCGGTACTACCGGTCATTTAATGCTCCAACGGCCACCTATTTCGTGGAGGGGTATAAATACCCCTCCACCTACCTTGGGACAAATTGCTCAGCACATTAAAGTCATTGCCCACCATTGGAGTCCATTGGAGCCACTCAAATTCGCAAGATCTCATCATCCAACCATCCAAAGTCCTTGATCTTTTGGGATTCGAAGGAGGAGTCCCCGATCTACTACTTCACCAAAAGAGATCTTCATTTCCCCCTCATTTCATTGAGGCCCCCTTTGCTCTAGTGTTTTGTTGGAAACCCTAGCTCGAGTTTTTGTTCTTACAAGCTTGTCTTTGATTGCTTTGACAGCTTGCTTGTATTTGGGAGCCTCCGATTAAGTTGTGGATGTGTGCCCCAAACTTGTAACGGTGCCGGCTTCCACCTTGAAGGTTGCCGATATAGTGGAAGGTGAATCGATCCCATTGGGGTTAGATTCATCGGAGAACAAGGGAGGCCTCTTGTGGCGTTGGTGGTTTGAAACCACCCCCTCTCCAAACGTAGACGTACTTCCCCTCAAAAGGAAGGAACTACGGGAAACAAATCCTTGTGTCTCCGTGTCCACTTTTCGGTTACCTCTATCCTTTACCGCACCTTACTTACTTGTTACTTCTTTGTGTTGTGGTAGCTCTTGCATTTTGTCATATAGGTAAATTCACCGTAGTTGCATTATCTAGAGAATTTACCTTATTGTCAAACCTTAATTTGAAAAATAAGAAAATTTGAAGTAGCACCTATTCACCCCCCTCTAGGTGCCCATACGATCCTTTCAGTCGGTATCTATACATACCTAGTTCAACCTCGTTACCGATAAGTACTCTTTTCTCGTTCCCGTGGTATGTGATCCCTTGTGAGCCAGTCACATGCTTGCAAGCTAATTGGATGACATTCCACCTAGAGGGCCCAGAGTATATCTATCCGTCATATGGATGGACAAATCCCACTCTTGATCCATGTGCCTCAACCCATACTTTCCGAACACTCAATGCCACCTTTATAGCCACCCAGTTACGGTGTGGTGTTTGATGTCATCAAAGCATCCTTCCGGTGATGGTGATTAGCATGATCTCATGGTCGAAGGAATTAGGTTACTATGTATTAGAAAGCTTATAGCAATTGAACTATTAAAATGACTTGATCTTTATGCTACGCTTATCTATAGGAGTATGTCCATCATACCATTCTCCTAATGATATGATCTCGTTGTTAATAACATCTCAATGTTCATGATCGGGAAACCACGATCATCTATTAACCAACAAGCTAGTATTATTTAAGAGGCTTTACTAGGGACTCTAATTAAGTTTAGAAATCACACAATTATTAATGTTTCTGGTTAATACTGTTATAGCATGAATGTAAACATTTATCATAAACACAAAGATATAATAATAACTACATTTATTATTGCCTCTAGGGCATATCTCCAACAATATTTGCGTGGCAGTTTTCAACACAATAAAGATGACAAGTTGACAACCATGCAGGACGCTGTTCATATCAAAAGTACTCATGTCTATCAAAGAGGTTTTTCTTGATAACTCTTCACACCCCAAAAATAATGTAAGTTCATCATGTTGATTATCAGTGATCACGTTATCACGATACAAACTTGCAGGATTATTATGGCCTGAGCATTGAAAATTGAAATGACCCACTTCAAAGCAAAGTTTACAAATAAAAGGATAGAGGGCATAAACTTTTTTACCAAGATCATCTAGAACCTTATACCACTTTCTAGTTTTTTCATTCCAGTGGGTGATACAATCTATTTTCTTATGTTTTATTCTTCTCACAAGGTCTATGCATACCACATAAATTAACATGCTTATAAGAAATAGTACTTTCAGAAGTTTGAGCATGTTTATTGCAATCATTAATAACATTTTCATTTTCCATGCAAGTGTCTTTAAAAGGTTCATGATACATGTCCCACTTTTCTTTAGGAGAATTAATATGGGAAGCAAAAGCTCCATAATATTTAACAAGAATTTGAGGATCAATACCATATCTAGCACTAAGCTCTTGAAAATTAGTAGTTTCAACGAAAGACTAAATGTAATCATACTCATAGTTTATACCTGGTTTTTTTTACCTTTGTCGTTATCCCAACCTTCGGTATTGCTTTGAATTGTTTCAAGAAGATCCCACTTAGCCTTGACCTCCTTACTTGTGAAGGATCCCTCTAAACAGGTATCCAGATAGTCCTTGTAATGTCTTGAAATCCTTTCATAAAAATTATTGATAACAACATTACTGGGGAGCTCATGAATGGGACATTTGAGCATTAATGACTTCAATCTCCCCCAAGCTTGGGCAATACTTTCTCCCTCATGAGGATGAAAATTATAAATATAATTCCTATCTTTATGAATTTCATGAGGAGGATAAAATTTGGAATAAAAGAGAGATTCAAGATCCTTCCACTCCAAATGATGAGGATCATCTAGTAGCTCATACCACTCCCTTGCTTTGTCCCTAAGTGAGAAAGGGAATAGCTTCCTCTTAACTTGGTCCATTGAAATACCTGCACACTTGAACAACTCGCATAATTCATGTATAAAGAGTAAATGATCACTAGGATGGACAGTTCCATCTCCAAAATAGCAGTTATTCATAACACATTCAACAATTTCAATAGGTATTTTAAAAGGGACACTTTCAGTATGTGGATTTAAAATATCACAAGTATCATTAGAATTACCACATATGGGAGATAAAGTATCATCAGAGCAAATTTTCTTCCCTAAAGCTGGGGAGCTAAAAAGATCTTTCTCATAAAAACTAGCTTCCCCAAGCTTAGAAGTTTCCATACCATTAGTAAAAATGGTGTTCAAAAAATTCATACTAATAACATTGCTATTAGCATGCAAATAAAGCTCCATAGGTTTTTTAATTTTCTCTTCAAACACTTCATGTCCCAACTCAAGATAAATACTATAGAGCTCTCTAATTTTTGTTGTTGTTTTCCAGTAAGCCTAACTAGTGAAAACAAGAAACAAAAAGACAAAATTGGAGAATCTAAAGGAAATAACTTCGAGCACTCACACACCAAGAGTATGTGAGTACCTTTTACCTTACCTCCCCGGCAACGGCGCCAGAAAATAGCTTGATGTCTACGCACTTCTATTCTTGTAGACAATTGTTGGGCCTCCAAGTGCAGAGGTTTGTAGAATAGCAGCAAGTTTCCCTTAAGTGGATTACCCAAGGTTTATAGAACTCAGGAAGGAAGTGGTCAAAGGTATTCCCTCTCAAGCAATCCTGCAATCAAGATACAAGAAGTCTCTTGTGTCCCCAACACACCCAATACACTTGTTAGGTGTATAGGTGCACTAGTTCGGCGAAGAGATGGTGAAATAGGTTAGTTCCACTAGTGAACACTCTCTCATATAAATATCCTCTCTTCATGATACTACTCTTAACTACTCTTCGGTTGGACACTCTAATCCACGGTAGGGCCTTCCCCAATATAGATAACCCCACACTGTCACCTTGAGCGCTAGATGATTCCAACAAACACCACAATTTCATAGAGACATCCAACTCCAAATATAACTCATAACAAATATTCAATCTAGCCAAAGTGCCACACATGGTATGCATGCTGTCACTTTCACACACGTGGGGAAAAGCATAGATCTATTAAAGCATAAAGAGTATTTATGTAGACTCAAACCTAAGTGCCACCATGGCGTGCACGCTGTCACTTTCACACACATGGGGAGATCAGAGATCTATTGAAGCACTTGAGTAGCAAGGTAGATCTACTTGATTACAAAGCTCATGACCACAACAAGATCATGCATAGAGGGAGAGATGAACACATAGCTACCGGTAGAGCCCTTAGCCCCGAGGAAGAACTACTCCCTCCTTATCATGGGAATCAGCAATGGTGATGAAGATGGCGATGGAGATCGATGGAGATGGCTCCGGGGGCACTTCCCCGTTCCGGCAGGGTGCCAGAACAGAGACTTTCTTGAAGGGTTTCGCGGCATAGTAAATCAAAATTTTCTACGGATGCGAACAGAGGGAAAGCCAAGATCTAATCTAGGAGATGCAATCAACGAGAGAGATTGGATTAGATCTTCATACCCTCGAAGATTCGCACAGCGGAACGTTCGTCCGAACGTGGGTGATGTAGTCGTACTCGCTTCTCCTCCTCGCGATCCGATCCGATCTAGCACCACAAATGGCGGTGCCTCCGTGAGATGCACACGTGCAGCACCTCGACGTCTCCTCCTTCCTCGGACCAGCAAGTATGGTGGAGAGATAGATTGGATCTACAACACGACGGCGTGGTGTATATGGTGGAGAATTTCTGCAGCAGGGCTTCGCCTACAAACAATCGGGAGGGAGAGAGGAAGGCTAGCAAGGCGGCTATGGTTTGGAGGAGAGGTGTAGGGGTTTGGTGCGCCCCCAACCCTGTTTATATAGAGGGGGGCGCAGCCCTATCCCCTCCCCCAAGCCCAAAGGATAAGGAGTGGGGGGCATGGACTCTCCCCTCTTCTAGAAACCCTATCTCTAGTTTAAACGATTTAAACTCTCTAGGATCGGTTGGGCCCTATGGGGCCTTGTGCCCCTGGCCCAATGCGTCCAGGACACTCCCTCATAGGCCCATGCCCCCTCCCGGAAGGTGGGGCCACGTTGGTCCCCTTCCGGAAGGTTCTAGAAGCTTCCGGTACAATACCGATTAACCCAGAACAATTCCGAACTCCAAAAACTGCATTGCCTTATATGAATCTTATTCTCCGGACCATTCCGGAACCTCTCGTGATATCCCGGATCCCATCCGAGACTCCGAACAAAAAATTCATAAACCAATTATCCAATTTATCCTAGCGTCGAGATACGTTAAGTGTGTGACCCTGCGGGTTCGAGAATATGCAGACATGATCTTCTATCAATAATCAACAGCGGGGTCTGGGCACCCATATTGACTCCCACACATTCATCGATGATCATATCGGATGAACCACGATGCCAGGATTCAATCAATCCCATATATATATTCCCTTCGTCTCGCGATATTTTACTTGCCCGAGATTCGATCGTCGGTACCGTCATACCTAGTTCAATCTCGTTCACAGCAAGTACTTTACTCGTTCCGTAATCCGATATCACTTTGTGATTAACTCCTTAACCACATGCTTGCAAGCGGTGTTGATATCGATTACCGAGTGGGCCCGAAGTATATCTCTCCGACTTGGGAGGGACAAATTCCATCTCGATACATACAACCCAACAGATACTTTCCGATCACCTGAGAGACACCTTTATGATCACCCTCTCATAGGATGACGTTTGATGACCTCAAAGCTTTCTTCCGATACCAGGGAGTTGTATTATCTCATGGTCTAAGGAATACAATATTTGACATAAGAAAAGCTTCGCAAAGACGAACACGATGACACGATCTAATTGCTTTGCTTAGTTTGGGTCTGTCCATCATATCATTCTCCAATGAAATGATCTCATTATCAATTGACAACTCATGTCTATGGTTAGGAAACCTTACCCATCATTGATCAATGAGCTAGTCCTTAGAGGCGTACCAGGGACACGGTGTTGTTCACAAACCACACAAGTATTAATGTTTCCGCTTAATACAATTCTAGCATGGAATATAAACTTTATCATGAACAAGAATTATAATAATAACATCTTTATTATTGCCTCTAGGGCATAATTCCAACAGTCTCCCACTTGCACTAGAGTCAATAATCTAGTTTACATTTGGCAACAATCTCACACCCATGGCACTGAGGTGCTGATCATGTTTTACACGTGGAAGAGGTTTAGTCAATGGATCTGCGACATTCAGATCTGTATGTACTTTGCTAATCTTCAGATCTCCATCTGCAACAGATTATATGAAACTTGTGGTTGATATGCTTGGTCTTTGGATGATATCTTGGTTCCTTAGCGAGTGCTATGGCGCCAGTGTTGTCACACAATATCTCCAGTGGGTCCAATGCACTTGGAACCACGCCAAGCTCAGTGATGAAGTTTCTGATCCAAACTCCTTCACTTGACGCTTCTGCAGCAGCCATGTATTCCGCTTCTACTGTAGATCCCGCGATCACGCTTTGCTTGCAGCTTCTCCAGCTCACAGCTCCTCCATTCAAAATATAAATGTATCCTGTCTGAGATTTAGAATCATCCTTGTCGGTGTCGAAACTAGCATCAACGTAACCTTTTACGACGAGCTGTTCATCACCCCCATAGACTAAGAACATTTCTTTAGTTCTATTTAGGTACTTTAGGATGTTCTTCACGGCTGTCCAGTGTTCCACTCCTGGATCACTTTGATATCTGCTCGTCAAACTAAGAGCATTGGACACATCCGGTCTAGTACACAGCATGGCATACATGATGGAACCTATGGCCGAGGCATAAGGCACTTTGCTCATAGCTTCCCTATCATTTACCGTAGCTGGACACTGAGCCTTGCTCAATATCTTACCTGACAACATAGGCACTGAACCTTTCTTTGCCTTATCCATTCTGAACCTTTTTAGAACTTTGTCTAGGTATGTACTCTGGCTTAAAGCTATCAGGCGTCTTTGTCCATCTCTATAGATTTTGATGCCCAATATATAAGCAGCTTCACCTAGGTCTTTCATTGAAAACCACTTGTTAAAATAACTCTTCACATCGTTAAGCATGTTGATGTCATTTCCAATAATCAATATGTCATCCACATACAGTACCAGAAATGTCACCGAGCTCCCACTCACTTTCTTGTAGATACAAGCTTCGTAGCAATTTGGAACAAATCCAAAGCTCTTGATCACTTGATCAAAACGAAGGTTCCAACTCCGAGATGCTTGCTTCAGTCCATAAATGGAACGCTGAAGTTTGCATACTTTATCAGCATCCTTAGGATCGACAAAACCTTCGGGTTGCATCATATACAACTCTTCATCAATGTTGCCATTGAGGAAAGCAGTCTTGACATCCATCTGCCATATTTCATAATCATGAAACGCAGTAATTGCTAATAAAATTCGAATGGACTTAAACATTGCTACGGGAGAGAAAGTCTCATCGTAGTCAACACCTTGAACTTGTCGAAAACCTTTCGCGACAAGCCGTGCTTTATAGACGGTAACATTACCATCCGCGTCCGTTTTCTTCTTGAAGATCCATTTGCACTCAACAGCCTTTCGGTCGCTAGGAGGGTCCACCAAAGTCCATACTTGGTTTTCGCTCATGGATCCCAATTCGGATTTCATGGCTTCTAGCCATTTCTCAGAGTCTGGGCTCATCATCGCTTCCTCATAGTTCGTAGGTTCACTGTCTTCTACTAACAAGACAGTCAAGAAAGGGTTGCCGTACCACTCAGGAGGGGCACGCGACCTTGTCGACCTGCGACGTTCAGTAGCAGCATCGTCCGAAGCTTCATGATCCTTGTCATTAGCTTCCTCTATTGTTGGTGCAGGCGGCACTGGAACAATTTCAGGTGCTGCGCTACTCTCCAATTCAAGAGAAGGTTCAATAACCTCGTCAAGCTCTACTTTCCTCCCACTCACTTCTTTCGAGAGAAACTCCTTCTCAAGAAAGGAACCGTTCTTTGCGACAAACACTTTGCCTTCGGTTCTGTGATAGAAGGTATACCCAATAGTTTCCTTAGGGTATCCTATGAAGACGCATTTCTCCGCTTTGGGTTCGAGCTTGTCCGGCATCAACTTCTTGACGTAAGCTTCGCATCCCCAAACTTTAAGAAACGACAACTTAGGTTTAGCACCAAACCACAGTTCATACGGTGTCGTCTCAACGGATTTAGATGGAGCCCTATTTAAAGTGAATGCAGCGGTTTCTAATGCATAACCCCAAAATGATAACGGCAAATCAGTAAGAGACATCATTGATCGGACCATATCTAATAGGGCTCGATTCCGGCGTTCAGACACACCATTGCGCTGTGGTGTTCCGGGTGGCGTGAGTTGTGAAACGATTCCACTTGCTTTAAGATGCGTGAGAAAATCATAACTCAAATATTCACCTCCACGATCGGATCGTAGAAACTTAATCTTTCTGTTACGATGGTTCTCCACTTCATTCTGAAATTCTTTGAGCTTTTCAAATGTTTCAGATTTATGTTTCATTAAATAGATATACCCATATCTACTTAAGTCATCGGTAAAAGTGAGGAAATAGCGATATCCACCGCGCGTCGAAACACTCATCGGTCTGCATACATCGGTATGTATGATTTCCAACAAGTCTGTTGCTCGCTCCATCATACCGGAGAACGGGGTTTTGATCATCTTGCCCATGAGGCATGGTTCGCATGTGTCAAATGATTCAAAATCAAGAGACTCCAAAAGTCCATCAGAATGGAGTTTCTTCATGCGCTTTACACCAATATGACCTAGACGACAGTGCCACAAATAAGTAGTATTATCACTATCTACTTTGCATCTCTTAGCCTCAATGTTATGGATGTGTGTTTCATCCCTTTCGAGATTTAGAAGAAATAAACCATTCACAAGAGGTGCATGACCATAAAAGATGTTACTCATATAAATAGAACAACCATTATTCTCCGATTTAAATGAATAACCGTCTTGCAATAAACACGATCCAGAAATAATGTTCATGCTCAACGCAGGCACATAATAACATTTATTAAGGTTTAAAACTAATCCCGAAGGTAAAACTAAGGAGAGCGTGCCGACGGACATCACATCAACTCTTGATCCGTTGCCAACGCGCATCGTCACCTCATCCCTCGCAAGCCGCCGCCTATTCCGTAGCTCCTGTTTCGAGTTACAAATATTAGCAGCTGAACCGGTATCAAATACCCAGGCACTACAACGAGGGCTAGTAAGGAAAACATCAATAACATGTATATCAAATATACCTTTGATGGTGCCAGCCTTTTTGTCCGCTAAGTACTTCGGACAGTTGCGCTTCCAGTGACCCTTGTCCTTCCAATAGAAGCACTCAGTGTCCGGCTTAGGACCAGACTTGAGCTTCTTCTCAGCAGGAGCATTGCGCTTGCCGCCGCCCTTCTTGAAGGGCTTCTTTGCTCCCTTACCTTTCTTAAAGGAGGGCTTGTTGACCATCAACACATGATTATCCTTTTTGATGTCCACCTCCGCAGCCTTCAGCTTTGCGAAGAGCTCGGTGATTGTATCAGTGGAGCCAATCTGATTATGAGTCACTACAAAACTTTTGTAGCTGGGAGGGAGTGATTGAAGAACCCTGTCAATCTTGAGCTCCTCTGGAATCGTGCATTCCAGTTGCTCAAGGCGTTGAGTGTAGCCCGACATCTTTATGGCGTGCTCACTAACGGAACTCCCTTCCTCCATCTTGCAGTTAAAGAACTTCTCAGAGATCTCATATCTCTCAGAACGGGCTTGAGTCTGAAACATGGTTTTCAGCTCCTCGAGAATCTCAAAGGGCCCGGGATAGGTTTCAAAACGATTTTGAAGTTCCGGTTCCATAACAAACAACATGGTGCTCTTAATCACACCATAATCATCTTTGCGCGACTGATAGACAGCTTTCTCATCAGCCGGCGCAGTTGCAGCAGGGGGGTCACCTAACGCTTTCCCAAGGACATAGTCCTTTTGTCCGCCAGACAGAATGATTCTTAGATTGCGGAACCAATTGGTGAAGTTAGACCCATTGTTTCTAAGCTTTTCCTTCTCAGCAAAAACGTTGAAGTTGAAGTTGGATTTTGCCATGTGATCTACAGTATTTGCAAGTACAATTTAGACTATGTTCATGATAAATAGTTCAACTTAATCAAATTACTAGATGAACTCCCACTAAATTCAACATCCCTCAAGTTGTTTAGTGAACACGATCCAAATTCACCACACCTAATCCGATCATCAGGAGAAGAGATGTGGTTTCAATGGTGGACAACAAAGTGTCGATCATATCATTCATATGACTCATGCTTAACCTTTCGGTTCTTGTGTTCCGAGGCCATGTCTGTACATGCTAGGCTTGTCAAGCTAGACCCAAGTATTTCCGCGTGTGCAAAACTGGCTTGCACCCGTTGTATGTGAGCGTAGAGTCTATAGCACCTGATCATCACGTGATGCTTGGACACGACGAACTTTCGCAACGGTGCATACTTGGGGAGAACACAGTTTTTATCTTGATCTTTAAGTAAGGAATCATCTTATAATGCTACCGTCGCGATCTAAGCATAATAAGATACATAAAAGGATAAACATCACATGCATATAACTTTATATGACATGGTATAGCCAATCTTCGCGCAATGATCTCCATCTTGTGCGTTCCGGTATGATCTCCATCACTCCACCATGATTGCCTCCACCACGAATAGCAACTACAACTATTGCTAACTACTTAGCGATAAAGTAAAGCTATTACATGGCGTATAAGAAGTTGACTCGCAGGTCATACACAATTATAAAGGCAACCATATGGCTCCTGCCGGTTGTGTACTCATCGACATGCAAGTCGTGAAACATTACAAAACATGATCATCGCATACATTATACACATCACATCTTGGGCCATACCATATCACAGAAAACACTCCCTGCAAAAAACAAGTTAGACGCCTCTACTTTGTTGTTGCATGTTTTACGTGGCTTATGGGAGTAGATGCTAAGAACGATTCTTACCTACGGAAAGCCACAACGGTGATATTATGGTTGCCAAACTCCGGTGTTAATCCCATGACAACTATAGTGAGAGAAACTGACATCCACCAGCCGCATGTGTGGAACAAGCCACACGTCAAGTGCGGAGCCGGTCTCGCGAACGACGTCGCGTAAGGTTGGCCTGGAACGCTTCAATCTCACTATCCCGCGTCATAAGAAGAACACAAACAAGAGGCTTGCAACAGAAAACATCAACGCCCGCAACAACCATGTTGCGTTCTACTCGTGAAACACATCTACGCATAGATCTAGCTCTGATACCACTGAAGGGTTTCGCGGCATAGTAAATCAAAATTTTCTACGGATGCGAACAGAGGGAAAGCCAAGATCTAATCTAGGAGATGCAATCAACGAGAGAGATTGGATTAGATCTTCATACCCTTGAAGATTCGCACAGCGGAACGTTCGTCCGAACGTGGGTGATGTAGTCGTACTCGCTTCTCCTCCTCGCGATCCGATCCGATCTAGCACCACAAATGGCGGTGCCTCCGTGAGATGCACACGTGCAGCACCTCGACGTCTCCTCCTTCCTCGGACCAGCAAGTATGGTGGAGAGATAGATTGGATCTACAACACGACGGCGTGGTGTATATGGTGGAGAATTTCTGCAGCAGGGCTTCGCCTACAAACAGTCGGGAGGGAGAGAGGAAGGCTAGCAAGGCGGCTATGGTTTGGAGGAGAGGTGTAGGGATTTGGTGCGCCCCCAACCCTGTTTATATAGAGGGGGGGCGCAGCCCTAGCCCCTCCCCCAAGCCCAAAGGATAAGGAGTGGGGGGCATGGACTCTCCCCTCTTCTAGAAACCCTATCTCTAGTTTAAACGATTTAAACTCTCTAGGATCGGTTGGGCCCTATGGGGCCTTGTGCCCCTGGCCCAATGCGTCCAGGACACTCCCTCATAGGCCCATGCCCCCTCCCGGAAGGTGGGGCCACGTTGGTCCCCTTCCGGAAGTTTGTAGAAGCTTCCGGTACAATACCGATTAACCCGGAACAATTCCGAACTCCAAAAACTGCATTGCCTTATATGAATCTTATTCTCCGGACCATTCCGGAACCTCTCGTGATATCCCGGATCCCATCCGAGCTCCGAACAAAAAATTCATAAACCAATTATCCAATCTATCCTAGCGTCGAGATACATTAAGTGTGTGACCCTGCGGGTTCGAGAATATGCAGACATGATCTTCTATCAATAATCAACAGCGGGGTCTGGGCACCCATATTGACTCCCACACATTCATCGATGATCATATCGGATGAACCACGATGCCAGGATTCAATCAATCTCATATATATATTCCCTTCGTCTCGCGATATTTTACTTGCCCGAGATTCGATCGTCGGTACCGTCATACCTAGTTCAATCTCGTTCACAGCAAGTACTTTACTCGTTCCGTAATCTGATATCACTTTGTGATTAACTCCTTAACCACATGCTTGCAAGCGGTGTTGATATCGATTACCGAGTGGGCCCGAAGTATATCTCTCCGACTTGGGAGGGACAAATTCCATCTCGATACATACAACCCAACAGATACTTTCCGATCACGTGAGAGACACCTTTATGATCACCGTCTCATAGGATGACGTTTGATGACCTCAAAGCTTTCTTCCGATACCAGGGAGTTGTATTATCTCATGGTCTAAGGAATACAATATTTGACATAAGAAAAGCTTCGCAAAGACGAACACGATGACACGATCTAATTGCTTTGCTTAGTTTGGGTCTGTCCATCATATCATTCTCCAATGAAATGATCTCATTATCAATTGACAACTCATGTCTATGGTTAGGAAACCTTAACCATCATTGATCAATGAGCTAGTCCTTAGAGGCGTACCAGGGACACGGTGTTGTTCACAAACCACACAAGTATTAATGTTTCCGCTTAATACAATTCTAGCATGGAATATAAACTTTATCATGAACAAGAATTATAATAATAACATCTTTATTATTGCCTCTAGGGCATAATTCCAACATTTCTGTCCCCCGAATCTCCCTTTTAATGGTGGCGGCTCTGTGGAGGTTTTCGTGGATTTGTTCTGGATGCCCTAGGGTTTTTGGGTCGGAGGCTTCTTATAGGCGCATAAATCAAGGTCGGTAGGGGTCCAGGGGCCCCACCCCCCTGTGGGCACCTCCAGGGATTTACCGCGCCTAGGGGGGTGCGGCCACCCTGTGGACCCCCTCCGGCTCTGCTTCGTGGTTCCGTGTTGCTCCGGGAAAAATAATGACTTTGGCTTTTGTCCCATCCAATTCCGAGAATATTGATTTTATGCCTTTCTGGAACCAAAAACAGAAGAAAACAGGCAACTGGCACTGTGGCATCTTGTCAATAGGTTAGTTCCATGAATTGTATAAAAATACCTCAAAGTGTAGACAAAACATAAGACAAATGATACAAAACAAGCATGGAGCATCAAAAATTATAGATACATTTCCGACGTATCACCGGAGGAGCACCAATCGGGGAGTGCACGGTCCAGGGCATGGGCCAGGCCTGGACAAGCCCTATCCACAGGTCGTGCATCGGGCGCCAGCTAGGAGATGCAGGCGATACCAGGGTTGGAGGCGTTGAGCCACTGGGAGGAGCCGTGGGTGGTCGAGGCGGCCGGAAGATAGGGTTTTTGCCCATGTAGTTCGGACTAGGGCGCCACCCCGGAGGTGGTTGCACCGGTGATGGAGGAGGCGACGCATGAGCAGCAGGAGCAGGAGGTTGCTGGATTGCGGCGAAGACTTGATGGCGCGCCTCTTTATTTGCGAGGGCACGATCGGCCCACTACAGCATGGATCGGACCTCAGCGAAGGTAGGACAGGGCTGCATCATGGGAATAAAGGAGTCCTGCTTTTCGAAGCGATCACCGAGCCCGACTAGGAGGATGTTGATCAGTTGCCGGTCGGCGACGGGGTCACCGAGCTCTTGGAGTTCATCGGCGATCGTCTTGAGCTTTTGAAGTAGACGCCGACGGGATAGTCACCTTGGACGGTGTTGCGGAGCTCGGTGTGGAGGGTGTTGACGCAGGCGTCGGGATTGTCTTGGAAGAGCTGTCAGAGAGCCACCCAGAGGGCGGCTATGCTAGTGGCGTCGCGAAACACGAGATTGAAGATCTCATTGGACACCCGCTGGTAGATCCATTGGATGATGGCGAGATCGTCCTTGACCCAGCGAGGATCGGTAGGCCGGGAAACGGCGTGATCGGTGACGTGGTTGAGAAGATTGCACCGACCGAGATAAACCTCGAAGAGGTGACGCCAATGGTAGTAATTATGCTTTGGTAGATCTAAAGTGATTGGAATAAAGGGGCTAACATCTAAGATTGTATCGGCATAGTGGATAGTTGGGAGGGTAGGAGAGGGTAGAGCAAGGGAGGTGGTGGAGGTTTGGCCGACGTCACCCATGGAAGCAGCGGCGGCGGTGGCCTTTTTGGTGAAGTAGTCGGAAGGGGGAAGAGGGGGCGAAGTCGGTGGTGGCTCCATGCCCTAGGATCTAATTGTTTGATACCATGTAAATTTGATTGACTTGCATAATAAGATTGCTTGAGGGGTACAAAATATATATAGGGTTACAAAACTTGTCGGTCAAGATGACTTAAACCGATTCTAAAACAAACTCTAACAAATCAAAACCGACTCAATGTTGTCTAGTCTAACAACACGAAACAACCAAGGCATGCCCATGATCATCTATATGACTCCGCGGAGACACGAATAATTTACCGAGACGAGAAGTGAAGGTCAGAGGTAGAGAGATAAAATTGACCGAAGGCTATTAGCCTCAGAGTCACACATGAGAGTCATTCTCGTTAACTCTATATACGCCAACATATTTATTGAATTAATTCGTGTAGAGTCGTCCTAAAATGCAACTTATTGTACATTTTCTATCGTCAATTCTAGATGACTTGTCGAGTCACAAGAGAAGTGACTAATTCTAACAAGAGAATTGAAACTAAATAGTTCCGGAAAAACATTACTTGTGTTTCGTCACAAGCAGGAGAACACATTTACTAGTTTTGAACTTTTGTTATTGAGCATACTGATAAAGGAAATATAATCACAGAAAAGGAAAATGAAAAGCAAAAAGCAAAAAGAAAAAAGAAAAGAGGAAAGGAAAAGGACTTCCTGCCTCACTGGACCAGCCCACTGGCGAAAGGGGTGGACGGCAAGTCCCTATTTATACGCAATGAGCCGCAAATAGTGTATAACTGGGCTAATTTATCGAGTGATGAAAGTTTAACATGAACCGAGCCGTACTTCTCAAGTTGGTTGACACGTAAATTCTATCACTGGACCATGTAGCCTTCCGGCCCAATAAGCCTAAGGAGTCAGCAAGGATCACAAGGGCCGCCATCTCACACTCCCGGCCCGCTCCCCATTTTGCATTCTGCCTCACCTGTCACTCGCAAAATCGCAAGAGACTCTGAACGAGTTCGCGGTTTAAATTATGGAGCACAAATCCGTCGGTCTCTGTCAGTTTCGCACTAACCTTTTCAATGAGCCGCAAATAACCCATCGGTATTACCCCTTGCTGTAATTTCCTAGAAAATTTACCAATTTCACCGCTTTGGTTCTGCTGTTAGAGATCAAGACAATGTCAACATGCATCTCCAGATAAAGAGGTGAAAGCAACAGCAAATAGCCACTACGAGTTTATCAATGTTTGCTGTCAGTTACCCTTAGTTTAATTATCCATCTTTTGTCTTGCACCTGTAATTTTTTTGAAGCCTGTAGTATCATATTCGTCTCGATTGTGGTTGCCCAGGTGGTGCTGCCTGGTTCCTATCGGGGGACAAACCGCAAACGTCGACCGGCGGGTTCATGTGAAAGTCATTGACTTTTTTTATTTCAAAGTGCTTAATTCTGTTTTTAGCGTGAATCCCGCGCCGAAGCAATATGCATGACACAATTTCAATATCCATAGTCTATCTACTAATTTACAGAACGGTAGGTTCGTCCTGCCAGTTTTTCGTTCCGATTTTTCGTTGGTCGATTTTGCCCCTGTCTGTTCGGAGTTATTACAGGTCCTGCCACCGCCAAGTCAATCAGTCAAAAACTGGTTTGTTTCTCTCTCTTCTCTCTCCCTCATGGCCTCACCCGACCTTATCAACAGCGATGCGCCGCCGATGGGTAGAGCAAGATGGGGGCGAGCAGGGAGGGGGAGGAGCCGCCGATGGGCAGAGCAAGATGGACTCAAGGATGAGCGACCGTACGTGGCCGTGAGGTCGCAGCGCCGCCGTCCTCTCCCCTCCCCCTTCGCCGCCTGAATCTGCCCCCGGCCTCCCCTCCCCCGTCGTCGAGTTCCTCCTGCAACGCACGGGACGGGAGGTATTCCACCGGATGCGTACTTGCCATGGCGCCCTGTACGTCCCGACCATGAGCGGGGATAGCCTTGCTACTAGCGTCGTTTCCACCAAGGAATAGGAGGGGAAGTAGAAAGAGGTACCCATATACTGGTGCTCTGCTCTGGACCTCCCAGTCTCGTGCCGCCCGCCGCCCAGCTCATACGCAGTGTGCTGCCGCCTGAATCCTCCCCCGGCCTCCCCTCCTCCGTCATCGAGTTCCTCCTGCAACGCGCAGTAGGGATTCCACCGGATGCCTGCTTGCCATAGCACCATCTGCAGCTTCGAGCCGAGGTCGGAGCGCCGTCGCGCCCGGTCGGAGGACGCCCTTCCAGCGGCCAAGAAGCCTCGGCTCAGCCTCTGCCTCCACCGAGGATTCTATGAGCGAGGGGCCGGTGAGTTCTCGGAACTCCCGGTCTTTTGATTAACTGATGGAGGCGCAGCATATAGCTTGGGGATAGGAGATTAATGAGAGTTTCCGTGAGGGGTAACTGACAGAGTAGGGAGCCGAGTGGGAAGAAGCGGTATTCCAACTTTGCAAGTCAAGGGGTGGCGCTTAGCTCGCCGGTGGCGGAGTTGGATGTGCTGTCGTGGTGACGGCTCAATCCAGCCGGAGTTGCAGCAGTGGCAAACTGGCAAATGGCCCTAGCACGTGTGTCGGTGGTGGCCAATTGATGGTCATGCCGAACCTGCTCTCTCTCTCTTTGTGAACCTACTCAGCTCACAGGCACGATAAAGACAGAAAATGACTTGGGCTCAGTTTGATCTTTTGGGCTGGCCAAGCTTAGTACCAGACGTCTTAAAACGAAAAACGTCAAAATAGAGTTTGACCGGCGTGGCTGTCTGCGTGCTGGTTCGATCCCTTTCCGTGGGGTGTATATTTAATAGTACCACCTCGCTCGCTTACACGAAAATACACCAGTTTATATACTTTGGCAAATTGACTATCAACAAGCCAACCAACAGGATCTCAGTGAGAAACAATAAAACGGTAATGGTTGTGATGACCAGCGCACAAGGGAATGGGAATGGCTTTGATGAGCCCCGCAAGGGGTTGACATGGCAATGGGATTGTGGGGAGCGGAATTGAAAATCAAAGAGCCAAGAAGTTGCGGAGTGCTACAGACACGAGGCGGCCGGCTGCTGGCACATCCGCAGGCGAGGCTAGCGTTGGGCTTATACACTGGTAAATTAAAGGAACGGTTCGATGATGTGTGGATGCAAAGAGGGATCAATGGTGTGGTGGTGTGCAAACCAGAGTCAGGCGGATATTGATGCCTCTTCATGCTACCCAATTGTGTATGTGGATAATTTATTATTTTAGGACAAAAAATATGGGCCTGGCAATTTGCCATGCATAGTAAATTGTAAAACCTATGGTCTAAGATGTGTTTGTTCCTGGAGACTAAATGTTTGCTTTATAAATTTTGAAAAATTATTTTTCTAAGTCGAGCTTCTATGCGCACGCAAGAGAAAAAGTAATTGATATTTTTGGTAGCAGGTGTTAACAAACAAATTAAGTAAATAAATCATTGGATCATGCCAAGATTGCTGAGACGGATGTTGCCGGAGTCCAACACTGGATATGTGATTTGGTGTATCGAAGTAACAAAATAGGAATACGATTGGCGAACAAACTTGATCTTTCGCAGCAACGCGCGGGCATTGTGCTAGTTGACTATAATAAAAATATGTCAATAAAAATTGAACTTATAAAAATTCATGACAAACATAATGAGATTAATTTTATTCGCCTATGCCATTAATCCCTTCATACATCAATATCCGGCCATAGAGGAGTTTGAATAAAAATCGGGGAAAGTTATCTATTCTCAAACAGAGATATTTTTGGAGGTGTGTTGTTACCGTACAAACAAGACACAACCATTGGTCTCCCTACAGTCACTAGTGCACACCCCCCCCCCTAACACCGGTTTGGAGGGCCCTCTAACAGCGGTTGTAGAACCGCTGTTGAGGGTTCGGTGTTAGAGGGCCCCTCCTGTAACACCGGTTCTTATACGAACCGGTGTTAAAGGGTGGTGCACGTGAGGCTGGCGCAGCACGAACCGGTGTTAAAGGTTTTCTGCCGCAGCAGGAAAACGGCCTAAATCTCTGCCGCGGCAGAGTTCTGCCCCTGCCCCGTTCTGGGCGTATTTCTGCGGCGCGGACGGGGAGGGGGGAGAGGAAATCGACCGGGAGCGGTATACACATACATCGTCATCGGTACATACGAGTACATGTGACGACGTTTAATCTCGTCAATGTCCATTGTTATGGACTTGGGTTTTGGAGAAGATGAGGATGCTGGAGATCGTGGAACGGTTAACAGACAAGCAACCAGGGGACACGAGATTTACCCAGGTTCAGTCCCCCGGAGGGAAAACCCTACTCCTGCTTGTCTGCTCTTGATTACGGCGGAACCGAAGGTTACAAGGTGCACAGATTCGATCTGGCGTGGAGGTGCGTGTGCGAAAGTATGAGTCGAGAGATCTAGGACATGCCCTCCTGGCCTTTATATAGACTTAGGCAGGTCCCGGGCATAGTCCTAGTCGGTTACAAGTTCTAGGGTTTTACCCCTTTGAATTTCTTATCTATGCTAGTCTTGCTCTCCAAGGATCCGAAGGCGTCATGGGCCTTGGCCACCCGAAAATCTTCATGGGCCAGCGTATATCTGCTGTGGGCCTTCCTTGGGCTGGACCAGGTATGCTAAAGTCACGTACCCGTAGGGTATAACCATGTCAGTAGCCCCCGAGTGATCAGTCAAATCGTAGATTCGGCTGAGGACTCTTCCATCCTTCGGGTGCAACTATATATTAATATTATATGTGTGTAGGGATTGTTGATGCGTGTGCCTGACTCACCCGACGGATCAGGGCCAGTTAACTATCTTAGGATGAAACAGCACGATCTTCTTCAGGTTCGAGTCCCTCAACTCGGACCTGGAACATATGCTGGCGTAATTGGACTCAGGCCGCTGAGGACTTACAGGAGTGGAATTCCAGTGATTTTAATTGATGTACCCAACGCGTCCGTCGGGATTTTTCATCACGCCTGTTGGCATGGATTTATACTAGCAGAGCGCAGTTATGTGCGTTGTCAGGCCATCAGATGATATCTGCAGGTCTTATCTTTGCGTCGCAGACGCAGCATCCGAACATTTGTCACCACGGAGGTGCTTCGGGTGGCCAAGGAGATTGTCGCTCACTCAGCGTTTTGTTGGGGCAGAGTTGCCAAAAAGTTTTTGCGTGCTGATCCGAAAGATCGCAGTCAAAGATTTCATAGGGTGCGCGACCAGCGCTCCCTATGGGAGTAGCCCCCGAGTGTCTGTTCGAGTCGTAGACTCGAGCGGAGACTTTATTCAGGTGTTTTTTCCAGTAGTAAGTCCGTAGGACACAAAAAAATTCCGATGCTTAAATCCGTCCTCCCTATGGGAGTAGCCCCCGAGTCCGTAGTGGAGTCGTAGACTCGACGTAGGACTCGAAGAAATACTTTGCCTTTATTCGTCCTTCGGGTGCGCGGCCAGCGCTCCTGATAGGAGTAGCCCCCGAGTATTTAGTCGAATCGAAGATTCGAGTGAGTACTCTTAGCTGTGGAGCCGAAGAATTGTAGTTGGTGCTAGTATAGCTTTTGATGACATCAGTGCTGACGATCGATGACCTCAAGCGTCTGCTATGCCAGAGATGACTTGACTGGACGAACGTGGGTCCCACTTGCTGACTTTGAATTGACCGGTCACGCGCGGCGTGGAGATAATTACGGCGTCTCCTCGATTTCCGCGCGTAGTGGACGGCGTGGTAACGACGGTTCGTTGTGATGTTGACACGTGTACGGTCAGATCTGCCGTTGGCGTTAGGTCTTCTGGATGGACGGCTGCCGTGTGTCGTCTTCGCTGTTATAATCATTGGGGAAAGCCGCGTTTGTTTTCACCGCATCAGTTCTTGTTTTCACTGCCTCCTTGTGCTCTAGCGATTCTTGCTGCGTGCTGGGATTTCCTTCCACATTTCCGTCGTCGTTTCTGCGTTTTCACCGCCGGCGCCGCCGTAGCGCAATGGGGAAACCCAAGAAATCGTCATCTGCGGTTGGGACCAGCGCCGCCGGAGGAAAAAAGGGCGCCACCGCTACCCGTGTCACCGATGGTGGCTGGCGGCGATCAGAGACGCGGGAGAGCGATCTCCGCAAGCTTCGCGAGCGGGGCCTGATCCCGCAAGATAGGGAGGCCGTCAAACTCCCCAGCAATGAGGTAATCCCCCGTCCCCCATCTGGGTATCGGGTTATGTTTCTTGCCTTCGTTATGCGTGGGTTTTCCTTCCCAGTCCACGACTTCCTTCGTGGGCTGCTCTTTTTCTATGGCATCCAGCTGCATCATCTTTCGCCCAACTCCCTTCTTCACATTGCTTGTTTTATCACTTTTTGCGAGTGCTGGCTTGGCATTGAGCCGCACTTTGGCCTCTTCCGGAAGCTCTATTCCGTGAAGAGGCAATCTGGTTCGGATGGTGTGTATCCCATTGGCGGTTGCATCATCTCCCTTAGTCCCAATCTTCTCTTCTTTTCTTTTTCCATGCCTGAATCTGTCCAGTACTGGCGGAGGCGATGGTTTTATATCCGTGACTCCGTAGTGCCCGGGCAAGATTTTCGTCTTGTTCCCTTTGACCCCTCCCAAATGATTGAGAAGAAAAGGTCTTGGAAAAACCAAATCTTGGACGGTGAGGTAGCGGAGATAGAGTCCCTTTACCGTCGGGTGGAGGATCTCCAGCTGATTCCGGAGAAGGAAGTGAACGGAGTGGACATCATCCAGACGTTTCTTGAGCGTCGGGTGCAGCCTCTCCAAGCGAGGGCGCACCCGATGTTTCTTTATTCTGGGCGCCGTGATCCGACGAGGGTTTCGGCTGAGAAAATCTCCGAGGGGGATCTTGACAGGGCCCTTCGCGCGCTGCTGAAGTTCAAGGCCGAAGAAGAAATCCCGGGGAAATCGCTAACTCCTCCATTTTCTTCGACGTTGGCCGTACCACAGGTGTAGATTTGTGCACGTAGTGCTTTTTGTCGGCTGTGTATTTATTTCCTTTGTTTGCTAACAAAGTTCCTTCTGATTTTGCAGAGCTTCAAAGTGCCGGGCATGGTACCGCCATTGCCCGAAAAGTATCCGAATGCTCCGGATAATGAAGTGGTTGAGTCCGTGTCCGAGCTGCCATCGGCGCGATCTCCGGCGGAGGATGCTGACGAGTCGAGTGAGGACCATACGCGCAAACGATCACGGAGCTCCAGCGAGTCTTCGGATGCCTCGACTCCTCCGTCTCCCAGAAACCCTCTAGGCCTTGAGCGTCATAGTAACAGTCATGGAGGTTCTTCCTCTCCCATTCCTGTCGTTCCTGTGCGGGCTGTCGCACCGCACCCGCCAGCGAAGCGGAAGAAGGAAGAGAAAAAGGAGGAGAAGAAGGAAGAGAAGAAAGAGGAGAAGAGAGCCCGAAGGACTCCTCCTGTCTTCGACCTGAGCTCACTAGGCTCGTAAGTTTCTTGTTGTACTATTGTCCTTTTGCCTTCATGATTTTTTGCACTTGTGCTGATTGGTTCGTATGCAGGCATTCCTCCCACGATTCCTCCAGTGATGGTGCGCGGGAAATGATGGGGGAGTCGAAGATTGCGTCTCCTCCTCCGCAGACGGTGGCGACTTCGGGTGGCGCGGCTCCGGATCCTCCGTTGCAGGAGGTGCGGGTGGTTGCGCCTCAGAATTTCGCAGGCGGTCCTTTGGAGTCGCCATCAGAGCATGTAAGTTTTTCTGCTTCATGTCACGGGGGGAGCCCCCGAGTGTTTTCGTGTGCGAGTTTTGTTTTTACTCCTTTGTGTTGGGCGTAGCCCCCAAGTCCTTTTCTTACTTCTATTTCTTTTCCTTCAGCCTTTTGTGCAGGAGGCCAAGCGGCTAGTGCAGGAGCGCTTGGCGCTGGAGGCGAACCTTCGGCAGCTTCAAGGTACCTATCTGCCTTTTAGTGCCTCTCTTATTTATCCTGGTCCTGTTCTTTGACACTTACTTGTCTTGAATGCAGAGGAGCATAACACTTCTCTCCGTGAGGTCGACGCTCTCAAGAAGAGCCTTGGTCAATCGGAGCAGAAGGCCGAGGCTACCGTTGGTGCGAAGGAACGCCTTGAGCTAGAGATGACTAAGGCAGCCGAAGCAAAAGAGCGTCTGCAGCAGGAGGCCACGGACCGTGAGGAGCATCTGGCCACTGTTGCGGCTGCGTGCGAGAGAGAGGTGGCGGCGAAGCTCATGGCTGCTGCCAAGGCTATTTCGGGTAAGTGCTAGATTTGTGCTTGTTTCTTCATGCCTTGTGTCTTATTCTGTGCTGCTTTTCTTCATGTCTTCCTTCTTATTTTTTGTCTCAGATGCCACAGGCATCGAGTTTGACTGCGGTGCTCTAGAGCACGGGAGTGCTCTAGATGATGCTACTGTGGCGGTCGAAGACCGCTGCAGCACCGTCGTCATCTCCCTTGCCAAGGCGAAAGATGTCCTTGGTCGCTTCTACAAGGAGCTTGTCCCTAAGGGCGCAGCCCTCGATGATGTGGATGCTCTGGCGGAGGCTCTGTCAGCCGAAGCGCCTGCAGCGTACAAGCGCAAGCAGAAGGGCATCGGCGCATCCGTCGGGCTGGCGATGGCCTTGGCGGCTGGAGCGGAGCTGGATCTGCCCTAGATCACCTCTCGGATGCCGACGACTGCGGATGGATCCAAGGTAGCCTTTGCTGCCTACTCTGCTCGCTGCAAGCGATATGGGCCCAAGCTCATTGATTTGCTGTCTGAGTATGCCCTGCGGCAGCAGGGCGGGGCCAAAGCTAGGCAGTCCGGCTCCGAGGCGACTCAGAGTGCCGCATCTTAGGCGTTGTAGACGTAGGGTAGTTTGTAGTCTACTTTTGTTGTAAATATCTTGAAGAACACCATCCTTGTGCCACGTAGTGGCCTTATATGTTTAATGAATTCTTTTGAGTTGTGCTCTATCATTGTCTGAATGTCTGTGTTCCTTTCTTTTTCTGCTGCTATAGGTTCCTTCGGGTGTTGACCCTATTGACACCCCGTCCGCAATGCCGCTGCGACCATCTTTGGATGATTCCTCGCAGCTCACTTTTCTTCGGGATCGTGTGCGTAGTCTGGAGAGGGAGTTGATCGGGTTACGCGGTCATGCCGACGTTTGGAAGTCCAAGGCGGATCGTGGTGCAGCCAGAGAGGAGTACTTGATGGCGGAACTGGTTCGGCTGTCCGAGCAGCTGCAATGTAAGTTGTTCTATGGTTCGAGTTGTAGCTCAGTTCTTCGGATAGGCCTACTGGCCTTACTCTTATTTTGTGCGATTATCGCAGGTGCGAACCTTGCTCCGAGGGAAGAAAAGGAGCGTGTCGCTGTTCGGGTCAATTGCTTGACTCAACAGGACATGGAGGCTGGCGGCTTCTTCTGGATGGCTCGTGATCGTGTCGTAG
This sequence comes from Avena sativa, assembly GCA_916181665.1. NCBI lineage: Eukaryota > Viridiplantae > Streptophyta > Magnoliopsida > Poales > Poaceae > Avena > Avena sativa. Next base: position 309,260,456 of record OV702284.1, on the reverse strand, counting down.
CTCTGGCGACGGTGCAGGATCGTGTGCACCAGGTTTCTCGAGTGCTTCGCCAAGTGCAAACGTCGCTTTCCTCGGTGCTGCACGTCATGTTCCCCTTGGATGCCGTACCGACAAGCCTTGCGGGTCTTCTGTCGAAGTTTCGGAACGTGAGCAATGTCAAGGAGTTGGTGCGGCAACAGCTCGTCGCAGGAGTGAAGGCTGCTTTGTCTCTTGTGAGGCTGCACCGGCCTGGCGTGGATTTGGCTGCTGTGGCCGCTGGGCCACCTCTTCGCCCTGATGGTGGTGAGTGGGACATGCGTCCGCATTACGCAGCTATAAGGCAGTATGCCGAACAGTTCGTAGATTTGTTTGAGCAGCGTGCTCAGGTTATTCTTCGGAATAGGTAGAACCTGAAAAAAAGAGATAGATGTAAAATTTGTATATTTCGGCTGGGCGTGTTGTGCCCCTTGTTGTAAAGGTTTGTCTGTTGTGAGCACGCAGTGCTTTGATTGAGTACGTGTCCTTTTCGTTTGCCTAACGTTGTCAGCTACTCAGGTGTACACGTTTGATCCTCAGTCGATGAAATCGTGAGGTGGGGGAGCCCCCGAGTGCGTTTGTAGCATGTAGTAAAGTTGCAAAAATAGCGAACTGAAGTTTTGGGGCGAGACACTTAGCTTTATTTATATCGTAATGGAGGAGGTACATTGCTCGGCTGAATAGCCTTAGCTGAAAGCCTTATTGAAAGTAAAGGGGGTAGGTTGCTACGGATAAAATCGTCGCAGGTGCGCGATGTTCCATGGGTTGGAGTATGCGACTCCAGTCTCCACGTGCTTGAGGCGATAGGCGCCACCTGGGATGACTTCGGTGATGACGTAGGGTCCTTCCCATGGTGACTCGAATTTATTCGGTCGCTTTTGCTTGAGTCGCAAGACGAGGTCTCCTTCGAAGAAGGACCTTGGGCGCAGCCGGTGGCTGTGGTAGTTGCGGAGACTCTGCTGGTACACCGCTGATCGAGCTGCTGCTATGTCCCATGCTTCGTCGAGTGTGTCGACAGCGTCTTCGAGTGCAATCGTGGATTCGGCTTCGCTGTAAGCGACGACCCGTGGGTCCTGGTGGCGTACTTCGGCTGGTAGCACGGCCTCGGCTCCGTGTACCATGAAGAACGGTGTGTAGCCGGTGGAGCTGTTTGGCGTAGTCCGTAAAGTCCACAGGACGGATGGTAGCTCTTTCGTCCAGGCTCCAGCTTTTTGTTAGAGTGAACTCATGAGGCGCTTCTTGATGCCAGCGCCGATTAGGCTGTTGGCCTTTTCCACTTGCCCGTTCGTTTGCGGGTGTGCCACTGAGGCGTACGTGATGTTGATCCCAAGGCCTTCACAGAAGTCCTGGAATTCCTCGGAGATGAAGTTCGATCCGTTGTCGGTGATGATGCTGTGCGGTACGCCGAACCTGTAGACAATGGACTCGAAGAACTTGACGGCAGTTTTGCCTTTCTGGTTGGTGACCGGCATGGCCTCGATCCACTTGGTGAATTTGTCGACTGCAACCAGGAGGAAGATGTGTCCCCTTTTCGAGGATTTTGGCAGTTTGCCGATCATGTCGAGGCCCCATTGAGCAAAAGACCAGGCTATGGGTATGGGTCTGAGCTCAGACCCAGGTGCGTGCGGTTTGTCGACGAACCGTTGGCATCCGTTGCATCTTCAGACGATGTGCTTTGCGTCGCTCATGGCCGTTGGCCAGTAGAATCCTGCTCGTAGAGCTTTGGCGACAAGGGAGCGGCTGCCTGCGTGGTGGCCGCAGATGCCCTCATGGATGTCTTGGAGTATGGCTTTGCCGTCGTCGATGGTGACGCACCGTTGTAGTACACCCGTGATGCTGCGCTTGTACAGCTCGCCGTTGATGATGGTGAAGGCTTTTGACCGACGAGATACGCGCCAGGCATCTGTCGGGCTGTCAGGCAGTTCTCCGTTTATCAAGAACTGGAGGTATGGTCGCATCCAAGTTTCTTCGACTGCCATGACCTGCATTAGGTTGACCATGGCTACCTCTGTGTCCAGTTTTTCGGGTCCTTCGTGTCCTTCGGGTAGCGTAGCTCCCGAGTGTTCTGCGTCTTCGGGTGATCCCTTGGGGAATTTCCGCTTGATGGATGGCACGCAGATCTATTCAAGGAACACACCTGGTGGCACCTTTGCGCAAGTGGAGCCGATGTTGGCGAGTCTGTCGGCTTACTCGTTGCTTTCTCTTCCAACGTGTCGAAGCTCGCAGCCATCGAATTCTCCTTCGAGTGCGTTGTAGAGCGTGCGGTACGCGATCATGTTTTCGGCGTGTGCGTCGCACTCATTCATCGTCTGTTGGACGACGATGTTGGAGTCACCATAGATGACCAGGCGCGATGCGCCGCATATCTTTGCCATCCTCATGCCATGGATGAGGGCTTCGTATTCGGCCTCGTTGTTGGAGGCTCGGAATTTCATCCGGAGGACATACTTCATCTTGTCTCCTTGCGGGGAGGTCAGTATGACCCCTGCTCCTGCTCCAGCTTCTCTCTTGGAGCCGTCGAAGTGCATTGTCCATGACTGCGACATGTCTGGGGTGTCTGGCAGCTGCAGCTCCATCCAATGTACCAGGAAGTCCGGAAGGACTTGAGATTTGATTGCGAGTCACTTCTCATAGACGATGTCTAGAGGTGACAGTTCGATGCCCCACAGGGCCACATGTCCTGTGGCCTCCGGGTTATTCAGGATGCTGTTTAGGGGTGCCTCGTTGATGACCATCACCTGATGCTCCTGGAAGTAGTGGCTCAATCGTGGAGCTGTCATGAACACGCCGTAGGCGAGTTTCTGGTAGTGAGGGTACCTCTGTTTTGTTGGTGTCAGTACCTTGCTAAGGTAGTAGATTGGGCGCTGGACCCCGTGGGTCTTGCCTTCTTCGGGTCGTTCAACCACGAGTACGGTGCTGACCACCTGGTGTGTGGCTGCTATGTACAGCAGCAGGGGCTCGCGCTCTTTTGGCGTGACCAAGACTGGCGAGGTGGAGAGGAGCCGTTTGAGGCTTTCGAATGCATCGTTGGCTTCTGGTGTCCACTCGAACTTGTCTGCCTTGCGCAACAGTTGGTAGAATGGCAAGGCCTTCTCGCCCATGCGGCTGATGAATCTGCTTAGCGCCGCTATTCGCCCTGTGAGCTGCTGGACGCCTTTGAGTTTTTTTGGCTTCTCCATTGCCATGATGGCTCTGATTTTCTTCGGGTTCGCCTCGATCCCTCGTTGAGAGATGAAGTACCCAAGCAGCTGACCCGATGGGACACCGAAGGTGCACTTTTACGGGTTGAGCTTGATCCTGTAGTGATCAAGGTTGTCGAACGTCTCGCGGAGATCTTCGATAAGTGTCCTTGCCTCCCTGGTTTTTATGACTATGTCGTCGACGTAGACTTGGACGTTGCGACCGATCTGGTCCTTGAGGCAGGCCTGCATGCATCGCTGGTACGTGGCACCTGCGTTATTTAGCCCGAAGGGCATTGTGTTGTAGCAGAATACTCCGAATGGTGTGATAAACGCCGTTTTTTCTTGATCTTCGACCTTGAGTCGAATCTGGTTATAGCCTGAGTAGGCGTCGAGGAAGGAGAGTTTCTCACAACCTGCAGTCGAATCGATGATCTGATCGATCCGAGGAAGAGGGAAGTGGTCCTTTGGGCAATGCTTGTTTAGTGACGTGAAATCCACGCACATCCGCAGGATGTCTGTGTCCTTCTTTGGGACCATGACTGTGTTCGCCAGCCACTCGCTTTCCTTGATTTCCCTGATGAAGTCAGCAGCGAGTAATCTGTTGATTTCCTTGCCGATGGCTTCGGCTCGTGGCTCCGACAGTCTCCGGATGGACTGCTTGACTGGCTTGGTGTCTGGAAAGACATTGAGTGCGTGCTCGGCGAATTCCCTAGGAACTCCTGGCATGTTCGCGGAACACCAGGCGAAGATTTCCCAGCGCTCACGGAGGAATTCGACGAGCGCGCCTTCCTATGCGGGGCTAAGGTCGTTGGCGATCAGAGCCATCTTGGAGGAATCCGTCGGATGGACCTGCACTTTCTTGGTGTTGACGGTGGAGTCGAAGGACATGTCAGGTGCATTCTGCCTTGTGACTGGGGGTGCCCCGTTGTCCGTCACCTCGCGGAGCCTTACAAGCTCGTCTTGCATGCCGAAAGACTGGGAGATTTTGTTGAAATCCCTGTCGCATTGGTCCGATCGGGTGAAGCTCCCGTGGACCGTGATGATGCCCCTCGGTCTTGACATCTTGAGTAGTAGGTATGCGTAGTGTGGGACGGCCAGGAACCTTGCGAATGCTACACGCCCCAGGATGGCGTGGTATTGCGACGGCCAGTCCACCACTTCGAATTCGAGTCGCTCCTGCTGAAAGTTGTCCGGCTTCCCGAAGATGACGTCGAGCCCTATTTTGCCCAGGGGGAATATGCCTTTCCCTGGGACGATGCCGTGGAACGTTGTGTCTGACTGTTCCAGGCTGCATTGTAGGATTCGCATTGCTGCTAGAGTGCTTGCGAACATTAGGTTGATGCCGCTGCCGCCGTACATGAAGACGCGACTCATCTCGAGGCCTCCGATCTGCGCCTCCAGCACTAGGGCAGCATGACCTAGGCGAGGGATCTGGCAAGGGTGATCCGCGCGAGTGAATGTGATGCAGGACTCCGATCCGCTGAGGTACTCAGGGATTGCAGGCGGAGTTGCCACGGCCAAGTTGATTTGTCGGGTGATTTTCTTCTGCACCCTATTCGTGGGGCGTCCCTTCTGGATCATATTTAGTGCTCCTTTCGGTGGGGGGTACCCGATCCCGGCGTTTTTCTGCGCTGGTGCGACTGGTTGGTTTGGGCCTCCAATAGGCGGCGGTGGAGGAGCTCCGTGTGCTACTTCACCTGGCGCAGGTGCGTTTCCGAACGCAGGGATTGGGGCTTGTTGCCTCATCTGCACCATGCTTTCGCTGAGTTTCTGGAACTCGCGGCAGTCCTTGAGCATGTGGCTGGCTTTCTTTTTGCCATCTTGTTTGTCGATGTAGAAGTGGATGGTGCATGGACCCGAAAGTTTGTCGAATGCTGAGGGTCCGTTGTCGTGGTCGCGGCGTTGCCACAACTGTGCTGGGCGTCTGTTGTCGCGGAAGTTTCCGCCGCGGTATCCTCCGCTGTTGCGGCTGTTGTCGTTGCGGCGGTCGGCGTAGCCAGCCGCGACCATGTCGGGTCCGTCGCGGTCCTCGTAGACGCGCGATCTCCTCTTGCTGCGGCGTTCTCGCCTTCGGCCGTAGTCGTCCTCTTCATCTGATTGTGCGCGGTGGATGCAATCTTCGCCGTCCGCCCACCTGTTGGCGATGTCCATGAGGTGGTCGAGTGTCTTGGGCTTGACGCGCCCAAGTTCCTCCTTGAAATCTTGGCGTTTGTCGCCGTCCCTGAAGGCGTCGATGGCCCTCTCTTCGGAGATGTGTGCTGTGGAGTTCTTGGTGGTAGACCAGCGTAGTATGTATGAGCGAATAGATTCACCCGTTCTCTGAGTGTAGGCTCGCAACTCTTCGATTGAGGCAGGCCTCTTGCTGGTTCCCTTGAAATTTCGGATGAAGCTGTAAGCTAGCTCCTCCCAACTTCATGGATCCTGATGATAGGCTGCTGAGCCATACCCGCGCCGCGCCTGTCAGCTGCAGCTGGAGGCATTGCATGGCGGTTTCTTTGTTACCGCCGTGAAGCTTGACGGATGACAGATGGTCACTGAGCCAGGATTTTGGATCCTGCGTGCCATTGAACTTCGGAGTATCCGAAGGAAGCTTAAAATTGCATGGCATCTGCGTTTGCCGAACGGATCTGCTGAAGCATCGAGCTCCGCAGAGTTCTCCTTCGTCTTCGTCCATCTTGGATTCAGACGAGCATGCACGTTTGGCTCGTGTTTTGTCGATTTTGCGCTGTGTAAGCGCGTCCCTGGCGTCGTAGTCGCGTTTATGGCGATGCGAGCTCTTCTTCCTTCGAGGAAGGTCGTGTTCCTCTTCCTCTTCGGATGAAGGGGTGGGGCTCCGATCGCGCCTGGTCGGAGCTTTCTTCTTCGGCTCCGCAGGAGCGTCTTCGTGGAGCGCAGCTCCGACGAGTCCGAGTCTGGTGAGTGCGGACTTGTGCATGGCTCTTTTCGGGTCCCCCTCCGGAGGTGGGTGGGCTGCGAGATACGCAGTGGCTGCCATGATCGCAGCTTGCGGTGTCTTCGGGATGATGTTGCCGTCGGCATCCATATCCATGAACGATGTGTGGAGAGTTCGGGTCACATCACGGCGTTCCCTGGGATCCATGTTCTCCACCCGAGAGCGGTGCTTGTTTCCCTGGTTTCCGTTTGTGCTAGAGCCGGGTGCCATGGCGGAGAGCGCAGCTCGTCGCGCGCTGGACTCAGAGGCTGCTTGCTTGCGTTTGTCGAGCGTCTCCTGCATCTTGACTTGCTTCTTGTGCTCCTCGATGAGGAGGTAGTGGTATGCCATCAGTAGATCACGTGGGGAGTCCACAGGCAGGACTATGTCGCCTGCGACGGCACGGCGTGCCTGGACCCATCCTTCTTTGCTAAGTTGGATGAGGTGGCCGTTGTTTTCCCCGTTGGGTGGGGGGACTGGCTTCTTCTGTTCCCGCCGTTTTCGCCGTTTCTGTCCTACGGTTTGGGGTTCGTGTTGGGCGGCGGATTAGGCGTTTGCTGCTCCTGGATGACTGTGGCGCATTGGTAGCGCTCGTAGATCGGTCCGCTGCTGCCGCAGCTTTTGGATCCGGAACCGTAGGTCCCCTCATCCGAAGGTGGATCGCACAGATCGGAGTTGCAGCTGTTGCTGTCGTAGAACTCATCTGTCGATGGTGATGTGCGCAGCACGGGGTGTGGAGCCCATGAAGCGGGCCTGATTGATGGCACAGGCACCCGCTCAGGGAGGCGGAGGGTGCCAGTTTGTCCCACCTGGAAGCAGAAGCTCCCGAACAAAATTTCGAGTCCGTCGCCTACGGGCTCGAAATCCTTCATGGTGGCCGGCGAGAGAGCGGTGAAGTCGAAAGCGCCGAAGAGGAGATGATTCTCCATCGCTGCAGAGTTGTAGATCGATCGGGTCGGGACCATCACGATCGGACAATCAGCAGCCCCGATTCCCACAGACGACGCCAATTGACGAGGTTTAATCTCGTCAATGCCCATTGTTATGGACTTGGGTTTGGAGAAGATGGGGATGCTGGAGATCGTGGAACGGTTAACAGACAAGCAACCAGGGGACACGAGATTTACCCAGGTTCAGGCCCCCGGAGGGAAAACCCTACTCATCCTTGTCTGCTCTTGATTACGGCGGAACCGAAGGTTACAAGGTGCACAGATTCGATCTGGCGTGGAGGTGCGTGTGTGAAAGTATGAGTCGAGAGATCTAGGATGTGCCCTCCTGGCCTTTATATAGACTTAGGTAGGTCCCGGGCATAGTCCTAGTCGGTTACAAGTTCTAGGGTTTTACCCCTTTGAATTTCCTATCTATGCTAGTCTTGCTCTCCAAGGATCCGAAGGCGTCATGGGCCTTGGCCACCCGAAAATCTTCATGGGCCAGCGTATATCTGATGTGGGCCTTCCTTGGGCTGGACCAGGTATGCTAAAGTCATGTACCCGTAGGGTATAACCATGTCAACATGAATAATTAAGCAACTATTATTATACACAACATCGTCATTGTGTGGTATTCTCCGTAAACGTTGAAGCATCAAGTACAAGACAAACACGTTCAAGCATATATACAATGTTTATTTTGGTGGATATCTAAAGAGTTCCCCGTCAGGCGTGACGACCTCATCAAGTATGAACCCCGCCAATTCCACTTGAATGGCTCGTATGCGTTCAAATGGTAGGAGTTGGTCCCGCATCCGTTCGATCTGAATATATATGAAGAATGGGGTCAATATATATATATATATATAAGAATAAAACTCAACACAATTGATGGTAATAAAATAATGTTGTGTACTTTGTTTACTTACTCTAAGTTGTTCTAGTGCGGCTTGGCCCGTCGCACATATCGTGTTGCGAATGAACTCGCAAACATAGTACCCACATAAGTTATTGCCGTGTCCCTGATGCGCGCACTTTACGAGAATAGAGAGTTCAATCAAAATAATAATCAATAAAGCATGATATAATGGAATTGGAAGCAGAATCAAACAGATACGCAGACCTAGCTAGCTAGTATTACTTACATTTTGTTCTACAAATTTTAGTTCTTCTGACCATTCACCCACGGCCCTGCCCGTGAACCTTTTCCAAACCCTGTCCGGCAAAGAAAATGGATAAAGGAGTAATTAATTACTTGTTGTCACAAAAATTGCCGATCTAGTGCGATAATATGATTGAAATTACCTCTGGAGCATCTCTCTAAAGTCTACCCATATCTCTTTTTCTTTTCGTAACGAGTCCATGACAAGTACTTTTCCTGAGTCGGGTTAAATGACTAGCAGAATAAAGTGGAACCTACGCACGCATAACTCATCATCAGTTACACTTAACATCGAGTAAGCCGAAACAGAATGTGTACAAGAGAGGGTAACAGTACTCACGAGAAGTTGTAAGGCAATAGTATTTCCCTTTTGGTTTGTTGTCTCAGTAAAGACCTTAGCAAGTAATCTTCTGTTTGCCCGGGTTTGGTTTTTACCACTTCTTCATGAACTCTATTTGGGTCAACGAACCCAATGTCAAAAGGGCCTCCTTTCATGCATTCCATAACCTTTTTCCTGCATAATAGTGCATATATATATATACATGCAATTAATGAAGTGAATGAGATGAGATAGAAATTACAGAAATAGTACTTACACACAATAAAGGCTGATGGCAGCTTTGTCGAGTTCCTTCTGATTGAATAGAAAATGCAAGTCTTGAATGTTAAAGTCGATCTCGTCGTCTCCGCACAAGAAAATCTCATCTCTTATATGCGCCGTGATCCATTCTTCCTGTCTCGTCTTGCAGAAATCAAGGTACCACTTGTGCAATCTTCGTATCTTTGTTGGTAGATTCTTGAGCTCCTCTTTCTTGACGAGATTCTTCCCATATTTCCATGGCTGTATGGGGTTGGCATCGCATTTGGGAAAGTTGTCTCCCATGATGTTCAAGTATGCAATGTAAGTCATCCCCATCTCATTATCCTTTCTTTGTAGCTCTGCCTCGCAATCATTTACGGGAAGAGCGTCCCGTGTGTCGAACACTTGGAGCGGGGCGCATGATTGGTTTTCCTGATCTCCGAGCATGGGAACTGTTTTCTGGGGTGCCGCACGATTTCTACTTTCAGTCTCCCTACGGGGCCTTGCATCCCCCTTCAAAATCTGGCGCTCGTAGTCCGGCACAAGTGGGGTTTCAGGTTTCAAAAGATTATTGTAAAAATTCTCCACCACCGCCGGATCTATTTTCTCCTTTGGCTCGACCCGTCTAGGTGCAAAGAATTTCTTGACCTCTTCTTCCGAGATCCTATTGGTCTCCTCGTCGCTGCGATTCCATGGTAAAACCGGCAATGGCTTGGCGGAAGGCTGCGAGACGTAGTTTTTTGAACTCTTTGGCGTACGGTTTCATGTGGATTTCTTTGTGGCAGTGCTAGTGATGCTCTTCATGGCAGTGCTCTTCCGCTTATGCTGAGGAGATGGCTGAAGCGCCGGAGATGGCTGACGGGCAGGAGATGGCTGGCCCGCCGGAGATGGCTGCCGCGCAGGAGATGGCTGAAGCGCCAGAGATGGCTGCCGCGCAGGAGATGGCTGAAGCGGCTCAGACTGCTGACGTTGTCGAGACGGCGGGGGTGCCAGTGGCCTCAAATTTGGAAGCACGATGTGTTCCTTCTTCCAAAGAATGGTTGTTTTCACTGCAAATTTGAGTTGAGTTTCCCCTTCACCTGTAGCATGGTCAAGTTGTGCTTCCTCATATTCCTTCACAACCTCATCCACCCCGACAATAGCATAGCCATCTGAAATCGGTCGGCAGTGGTAAGTTCCACCAGCTACAGGAGGTAAGGCATAGCCGACAGCCACCTTAATGGATAAGCCCATTAATCTCACATGCAGCTCAGCGTGTTCGCTCTCTATGATCTCATCCACGGGGTATCGAGGACCCGCCATTTCAAGCGTGGGCTGCACGTTCTCCGTGGAAGCCACGCTGCTTTTCCGCGCAGAGTCTGGGCCGCCGGCAGCTTCCAATGCAGGCTCTTCGTGCCGCTGAGATGGGCCGGTAGCTTGATGGCTCTGTTGTGCATTCACTTGCGCTTGCAGCGCCACAAGTGCATGTTCTATCTGTGTCATCCGCTCTGTACGCTCTTTTTCTTTTCTGTCGCGCCATCTGTAAGAGTCGCTCCACTCGGCAAACCCATCCTTCCACGTCATACCCCCTGTGCCTCGTGCATGTCCAGGGTGTTCTTTTTTACCGATGGCGCGTGTGAGCTGGTCATTCTCTCTGTCGGGATGAAAGGTCCTGGTGGCTGTTTCCTCGTATGCCGTGATGAGTTCAGTGATGGGTTTGGCAAGGAGTGTTGGGAAGATACACAATACTGTTTCTGGGTCCAACCTTGCCCCGATTCCGTAGAACCAAGTCTTTGCACGTAGGTCCCACCCATCTGTCTGGGGTGTGATCCCTCTAGCGCGCAGGGCCTTCTCAGCTTCCTCCCACTTAGGCCTCTGAGATATGTAGCCACCTGACCCCGTCCTCTAGTGATATTCCTTCTTCTGGGCATTTAGCGTATTGGTTTCTAACCTCTTTTTAGCTATATCACCTTCCTTATATGCCACAAATTCGGGACAGTGAGGTCTCATCTTCGCATAATATGCGTCTTCGAAATCTGGAGTCTCGCGAGCTTTGACAAATTTGTTCAATTTTGTCTTCCAGTTGCGGAAAGCGTCAGTCATCTTCTTTAGAGTCCACTCTTTGACCTTTTCCTTTATAACCGGTTTGTTTTCATCCTCCTCTGGCGGAAGGGTGAAATTTACCAACAACGAATTCCAAAGCGTTTCTTTGGATCTTTCATCGATAAAGGTACCATCGCCCTTCTTTGGATTATTCCAATATTCAATTATGATTGGGATTTGGTCCCTAACAAGAACTCCAGCCTGACGTACAAATTTTTCTGCGGCCTTCTTGGGCTCCATCGGCCTGCCATCAACACGGACTGCTTTGATCGTGAACTTTGCACGATCTTTCAACCGATGGCTCGCGCCTCGATTTCTCTTTTTCGTAGAAGAAGATTGTTTCTGGCTGGTCGATCCAGAGGGCTAAAAGAAGAAAGAAGCGTTAATTAATACATATACATATATATATATATACAAATCAATCGGTGCAAGTCAGCAGAGGCTTAATCCATGCATATACCTCGACGGACTTTGCAATCACTAAAGTGTGTTCACCGGAGTCGTCATCTTCTCCATGACTACTTGAGCTGTCATCATGTCCCTCCAAGTTCAGATATTGTGAGGTGTCCTCGTGGATCATGTTCTCCATTATTTTCCTCTTCAAGGTTTCCACTGAGTGGATGCATAGTTTCTAAAACAATAATATTATCACACAAATATCAGTAATACATCTATTGAAATGCTCGAGCAAAAAAACCTAAAGCATACACATACACATACAAAAAATATATACATGAAAACCCTAAAGCATGCTCGACAACTTAATCGGGGTTCCGAGGGGTGAAAACCCTAATTCGGGGAAACTCCGGATGTATATGAGAGGGGTTACTATGTTATCTAATTAAACTTGTCTTTAAAGTTGTTCAACAATGCATGATTATAGCTTAAATAGTTAGATCTCATTTTTCTGAACATTTTGATATATTATACATATTTTTATGACTTATAAATCATTAGATATTAAATTTACAAGTTTTATTCATTTTCCGAAATTGTTTAATCAATTTAAATTGAATTATTACATCACTGTGATGTCAGCTGGGCGGTTTAACCTATTTACACCGCTGCTGGTCCTAGCCATTGTGGCTGACTGTGGGCCAGGGGCGATGTCACTGCCACCTAAGCGGGCCCTGCTGGCCATGTCACTGCCACCTCAGGCTGGGGTCGCCGGCGACGACAGAGGCCACGCCAGCACGCAGAACTGAGCTCGTTCAAACGGGCGCGATGTGTGGATCCTAAAATTGGTGGCGCTGCTGGCTTAAGGTCATCGGAACAGCGACTCCGGCGAGCGGCGGCGGCGGCGCTCATAGATGGACATGGGGGAAGCGGACTAGAGCGAGAGAGGGAGAGAGGGATGATGCCTGAGCACCATTTGCTCACCAGGAGGCGATTGAGGGGGTCGGCGAAGCGAACGGAGGCCGGAATCAAAGGCGACAACGACGGCCGGAGCTCGGGAAGGGGCGGTTGATTGCGTCGACTGGGGGCGGCCACAGCGAGGGCGTGGGCGGCCACAGCAAGGGCGAGGGCGGCGACGATGAGGGCTGGACGGCGCCGACGGCTCTCCCTCTCTGTTTTTCTCTGCGCGGCTTTCGATTTTTCTCTGGGGGGAAGAAGGAAGGGGAAGGCGGGCATTTAATACCCCCCCTTTAACACCGGCTCGGGGCTGGAACCGGTGTTAAAGGGGGGAATTTGTTTCACGCGCGCACCCCCCTTTAACACCGGTTCCAGCCACGAACCGCTGTTAAAGGGGGAGGTGTGCGCACGCAAAACGAAATAAATGCGCCCCTCCTTTAACACCGGTTCGTGGCTGGAACCTGTGTTAAAGGGGGGCATTTATTTCATGCATTAAAGTGGTGGGGGCATTTATAATTCAAAAAATAGGATATGAATTTAGAAAATTCATATCTTATTCATTTCAACTCAGAAAAATATGAATAATATATCATAATTTTCAGAAAAATAATATCTATCCATTCATGTAAAAACATTTTATATTTACTTTAGATGAAAATTTTCAAAATGATTAAAACACTTACATATAAATTTTGATTATTCAATTCAAACAAAAATAAATTGTCAAATCCTAAAAATTTGAACATAAGAAATATTAAGCATCTAAAAAGGAATCTAACCCTATTTTATTAGAGCAAATCATATTTTATTTTGTATTAACATTTTTGAATTGATTGGATATTTAAATGCCGCATCTTATGCTTGGAAAATGGAAAATGCCTTTTTGGTGCGATAAAAAGGAAAACTTCCTCTTGCAACATTGTTTGCCATGCCATGATGCACATGTATGCACAATATGGCCATATTATCACAAACTATGCCTTGATTCTAGCCATAACATTATTCATTTGACGCGAAAGCCAAGAAACCTCGAATGAGATAGGTCATTTTGTGAAGGAGATAGAACTGGAATTAAAATACAGAATGCAACCAATAGTAAGCTACATAAAGAACGACTGAAAATTAAGATACATAAAAGAACTGAAAATTATGATACATGGCCAGATTAAGTAACAATCGGTCGAACTTGTTTCGGAATGTTGCAGTGATTCAGTCATGCTCCTGCCTACACCTGTAATACTCGCCACTGTAGTCGTCGTACTCGCCGCCGCCGTCATCGCTGTCATCGTCGGGGTCGCCATAATTGAACCTTGAAGGCTGAGTACGCGTGGGCTGGACTTGAGGGTAGCGCAGACGGGGGTTAGAGTCGGCGGTAGTGTCATAGGCCATGATGCTCCGGAGAGTCCGACCACGCCACCATAGCCGACGACCGGCCTCGTTGAAGTTTGGAGGAGGTGGGCCGTCCTCCTTGTGCCCGGCGAGCGCCCTCTCACGCCGATCCACGAAGAAGGCTTCCCAAGTAAGGAAATAGTCGGGATGCCATCTGGGATTCCTCCACTGCTCCGGCGTGAGCTTGAAGTAGTAGTGGTTCGTGATGGCCATCCGGCGCGCCACACCTAGAGGGACAGGAGGAACCGGCATGCCTCCGAAGCTCAGCATCCAGCCGGCGGGGACACAGTAGCCCGGCGGGCAGGGGTAGTTCGAGGCGCAAAGAGCCTCCGCCTCCCTGGGGGTTAGTGCTACGGTGGAAGCCATGGGAAAGAGTGATGAGGTTGCAGATATGGGTCTAGATATGTGCAATGACAATGGAGGTCAACCCTACATATATATATATAGTGAAGAACTGGCGGGAAGAACTGGAGGGAAGAACTAGCGGGAAAAAATTGCGGGAAGAAAAATGGCGGAAAGAATGGCGGGAAAAATGGCGGGAAGAAAAATGGCGGGAAAAAATGGCGGGAAGAAAAATGGAGGGAAGAAATAGAAGGAAGAAAAATGGAGGGAAGAAAAATGGATTTCAGGCTGGGCCAGGCAGCACTAATGATAGGGGTGAGTGTCGACATTATGTCGTGCGGCATGTACCTTGTCCCGGATGGTGTCACCAACCGGGACTAAAGATGAACCTTTTGTCCCGGTTGGAGACACCAACCGGGACAAAACACGAGTCAGCACTAATAATAGGGGTGAGTGTCGACATTATTTCGTAAGTGTCGACACTATGCCGAGCTGCTTGTACTATAAATAGGCATCCTTGTGAGTCCAGTCCTCCAGCCAGTTTGAGGCATCTCCAAGATGGTTTTCGGGAGCAGGGACACCACTACGGCCAGTTTCAGGGAGATGCCGACGGAGCCCAGTCCTCCGGCATCTCCGAGAAACTGGTCATAGAGGCACTCCCTAATATGTGAAATTAGTTAGCTCCCAGGTGTATTGATCTAGTTAGAGAAGTTACAAGATGCAGGATGGTTTTCGAGAGCAGGGACACCACTACGGCCAGTTTCAGGGAGATGCCGATGGAGCCCAGTCCTCCGGCATCTCCAAGAAACTGGTCATAGAGGCACTCCCTAATATGTGACCGCGCGCGTTTGGAGATCAGATCTTAATGGTAAGTACGAATCGGGACAACTTCTTCTCATAGTCCCGGTCCAGCCACAAAACAAGACTAACAGTCAAGACATTTATTAATATTAAAAACTGAGACTACAAAACCGGTCCCCCTATATATAGTCCCGGTCAATCCACAAACCGCGAAAGATATCCTTCGGTCAAGCCACAAACCGCGAAAGACATGAACTAGAGTTATATAATATGAGCATGAACTTCTTGGCATATGTCCTTCCTTATGATCGCTTCAGACGTAACCATGGAGCATCTTCTTTACTTAACAGAATGTTTGGGTCAGTTTTCACTGTGAAGGGCGGAATTTCATCAAACTTATTATAATCTTCTGACATGTCTGTCTTGTCCTCGATTCCCACGATGTTTCTTTTCCCTGAAAGAACTATGTGACGCTTTGGCTCATCATATGATGTATTCGTTTGCATATTTTTTCTTTTTTTTGGTATGGAGGACATGTCCTTCACATAGAAAACCTGAGCCACATCATTGGCTAGGACGAATGGTTCGTCTAAGTTCTTGTCTACCTTCATAAGATTGTTGAGATCCACCGTTGTCATTCCGTACTTCTTGTCTACCTCAACCCCTCCTCCTGTTAGCTTGACCCATTTGCATCGAAACAAGGGGACCTTAAAATTAGGTCCATAGTCAAGTTCCCATATCTCCTCTATGAACCCATAATACGTGGTCTTTTGCCCATTGTCTTCTGCTGCATCGAAGCAGACACCACTATTTTGGTTGGTGCTCTTTTTATCTTGGCCTATCGTGTAAAATGCATTCCCATTTATCTCGTACCCTTGGAAAGTACATACAGTCGAAGATGGTGTCCTGGCCAACAAGTATAGCTGATCCCCAACAGTGGTGTTATTCGTGAGAAGTCTTTGCAGCCAGCCGCCAAAACTCTCCATGTGTTCACTTATAATCCATTCATCAGACTGCCCCGGGTGTTTGAGGCGTATTAAATTCTTGTGTTCATTGATATACGGGGCAACCAAGATAGATCTTTGTAAAACCGTGTAGTGTGCTTGATTGAGAGAATGCCCGTCCCTACATATCATTGCTTTACATCCTAGGGTGCCTTTTCCATGTAGTCTCCCCTCATGTCGTGATTCTGGAACACCAATCGCCTTAAGGTCAGGAATAAAATCAACACAGAACTCAATGACCTCCTCTGTTACATAGCCCTTGGAGATGCTTCCTTCTGGCCTAGCACGGTTATGAACATATTTCTTCAAGACTCCCATGTACCTCTCAAAGGGGAACATATTGTGTAGAAATACAGGACCGAGAATGGCAATCTCTTCTACTAGGTGAACCAGGAGATGCGTCATAATATTGAAGAAGGATGGTGGGAACACCAACTCAAAGCTGACAAGACATTGGGCCACATTTGTCTGTAACCCTGGTAGGCTTTCTGGATCGATTACCTTCTAAGATATTGCATTGAGGAATGCACATAGATTCACAATGGGTACTCGAACATTTTCAGGTAGAAGCCCCCTCAATGCTATCGGAAGCAATTGTGTCATAATCACGTGGCAGTCATGAGACTTCAGGTTTTGGAATTTTTCTCTGCCATATTTATTATTCCCTTTATATTCGACGAGAAGCCAGACGGGACCTTGATACTGCTCAGACATTCAAAAAAGATTTCCTTCTCTGCTTTGGTAAGAGCGTAGCTGGCAGGAGTTAAGTGGCATCGTTTACCCTTCGCGTTCTCAGGATGCATAGGCTCTTCAGGGTCTTTCAGACGTTGCTGGTCCTGCCGTGCTTCCAGTGTATATTTTGTCTTCCCATACACTCCTAGGAAGCCTAGCAGGTTCACGCAAAAATTCTTCGTCACGTGCATCACATCGATTGAAGAGCGGACCTCTAAGACTTTCCAATAGGGTAGGTCCCAAAATATAGATTGCTTCTTCCACATGGGCGCGTGTCCGGCATCGTCATTCGGAATAGATAGATTGCCAGGACCTTTTCCAAAGATTACTTCTAGGTCCTTGACCATACCAAATACCTCCTCACCGGTACAGAGGACAGGCTTCCTCCGGGGTTCTGCCAGACGTTTGAAATGCTAGCCTTTCTTTCTTACTGGATGAAGGTTCGGAAGAAATCGGCGATACCCTAGGTACACAACCTTCTTACATTTATCCAAATATACACTTTCAATCTCATCTAAACAGTGTGTGCATGCATTGTATCCCTTGTTTGTCTGCCCTGAAATGTTACTAAGAGCAGGCCAATCATTGATGGTTACGAAAAGCAATGCTCATAGGTCAAATGGCTCCCCTTTGTGCTCATCCCACATACGTACACCTGGTTTGGCCCACAGCTGTAAAAGTTCTTCAACTAATAGCCTTAGGTACACATGAATGTCGTTGCCGGGTTGCCTCGGGCCTTGGATGAGCACTGGTATCATAATGAACTTCCTCTTCATACACAACCAAGGAGGAAGGTTATAGATACATATAGTCACAGGCTAGGTGCTGTGACTGAAACTCTGCTCACCAAAAGGATTCATGCCGTCTGTACTTAGACCAAACCTTAAGTTCCTTGCGTCACATGCGAAGTCCGGGTACTCTCACTAGACTTTTCTCCACTGTGACCCATCAGCGGGGTGTCTCAACATCGCGTCTTTCTTACGGTCTTCCATGTGCCATCGCAACAACTTGGCATGCTCTTTATTTCTGAAGAGACGTTTTAACCGTGGTATTATAGGAGGAGACCACATAACCTTGGCAGGAACCTTCTTCCTAGGTGCCTCGCCCTCAACATCGCCAGGATCGTCTCGTCTGATCTTATACCGCAGTGCAGTGCATACCGGACATGCATCCAAATTCTCGTACTTCTCACCGCGGTAGAGGATGCAGTCATTAATGCAGGCATGTATCTTCTGCACGTCTAATCCTAGAGGGCAGACAATCTTCTTTGCTTGGTATGTACTGTCGGGCAACTCATTATTTCTTGGAAGAAGATTCTTCATTTTTACCAACAACTTTGAAAATGCGCTGTCAGTCACACCGTTCTCTGCCTTCCATTGCAGCAAATCCAGTATGGTACCTAGCTTTTTGTGGCCATCTTCGCAAGTTGGATACAACAATGTTTTGTGATCCTTTAACATCTGCTCCAGCTTCTCCTTCTCCTTTTCAGTTTCACATTCTTCCTTTGCATCAGTAATGGCCCGACCAAGATCGTCATCAGCGGGCCCATCTGCTGCCTCTTGATCTTCATTATCTACCCCCGTTGCAGTATCATCATATTCAAGATACATATTATGATAGTTGTCATCATCCTCTTCTTCTTCGTTGTCTTCCATCACAACCCCTTTTTCTCCGTGCTTGGTCCAACAATTATAGCTGGGCATGAAACCGGATCGAAGCAGGTGGGCGTGAATGGTTCTGGTATTTGAGTAGTCTTTCTTGTTCTGACAGTGAACACACGGACAACACATAAAACCATTGTGACCACGGTTTGCATTAGCCACAACGATGAAATTTTGGAGGCCCGTAATGTACTCGGAAGTGCGGCGGTCACCGTACATCCATTGCCGGTTCATCTGCATTAATATATAGTATATATCAAAAATTAATAGGGAGATGACCATTTATATATATAGTACATCAATGAAACATGAAAGGATAGTTGCTGACCTCGACCGAGAAGGAAAGAGCAACGAGAAAACTTATTTTGAGCTCTCGGGCATTTCACCGAACACCTCTTGTGCATATGAAAAAAACACAAACTAGCACTCTTCACACCCTCTTACTAGGCTCCAAAATGAGATAGTGAAAAAATGGAAGAGTGGGGTGTGGGCTGCGGTGTCTTATATAGCCCCCCCTTTAACACCGGTTCAAGCCACGAATCGGTGTTAAAGGGGGGGCTGCGCGGGCCACTGGTGCAGGGTCCTTTAACACCGGCTCGTGCCACGAACCTGTGTTAAAGGGGGGCTCCTTTTTGCCGCACGGGCCACGCTGGTATGATCCCCCTTTAACACCGGTTCGTAGAAGAACCGGTGTCAAAGCCCTTTTCCAGGATCAACAAAAGGCCTCGTTTCCACTAGTGAATTTAGTGTCTCAAGTTACTATTCTGTAAAACCATCTTCACTCCAAGGAAAATCCCGTTAGAACCAACGATTTGGTGGTCCTCTGTCACTCATCTCCAAAACCACGAAGTGAAGGCCCATACTTTTCTCCCGGTGTGGTGGGAAACATGCGATCAGAAAATACCAGAATCTTTCATAGTGTATCAACAATGCGAACCATCATCTTTTCGCCAAATCGAAAAGAGAGGCCACGCGGTTGTGCGTGAATGAGTTCATCACACTGAGAGAGTCGGCCTTTGTGAGTTTTTAGGTAGTATTTCATTTCTAACACCTAAACTTGTTCCCTATGAATATGATAAGGCAGAGCTTTTGTCTCCGTTTTCGAAGAAGGAAACTTCTTCATGATTCCATCCCCTAGTTATGATGGTGGATGGTGTCTACTCGGCGCATTCGGCATATAGGACGCAATTCCATGGTTCCTTCCCAAACAACTTCACGTGCAAGATTTTGCGTGTTTGCTAACCAAAAATGCGTGATGTTCTCCGGACCGTCCCACGAAATAATCCGCATTGCCAGCAGGCCGCCGTCCAGGGAATGGCCTCATGATTCACTATGTCAGCTCTAGTTGTGTGCGCAGCTGCCTCCCATCTTTGCAAAGACCGTATGTGCACTATGCAGGTTTGGAAGCTAGACATGTTTGGGCATTGGATGTCTGCCCTCATGCTCTTGTGCGTGAGATCCACCCTTCCATCGACTCATGGTAGGACTCATGCCTGAGACCTACGTCTAGGTGACATAACGTGCGGATGAAGACATATGTCAACGGGCTAGGAGTTCCGCTACAATTACCTGGATGCAGGGCTGTAATTGATGAGCAGTGCTTCAGTGTCCTCGCCCTCCCCCCAAACATAGGAAATTTAAAACTCAAAGAGGGTCAGGGTTGACCAATACATTTTCGATCCGGAGGGTATGAAGGGGTATCGGAGAATCCTGACCGTCCTTGTATTTTTAGTTTTCTAAATTTAAGAGGGGGTCGAGGACACCGGAGCAAAACTCGTGATTGAGAAGAGTGAGTATTAGTTCCCTTTGTGTTTTTCTCGAAATGTTTCACCTTGCAAAATACATGGTCTCCCTCTTGTAATACCAAAATGGAACTATATATACCTAACTGGACATGTTCTTCTAGGTAGAGTGGCACATCACGTGGTGTCCTCCGGACATGTTCTTCTAGTAGCTGCATTGATCTTTATTTCCAAAGGAACATGGAGCCTACCTATACCTAACTGGACTACTACATATCAAAAAACAAAAGAACCTGTACCCCAATGCATCATGACAGAAAGCTAGAAAGGGCATATGACCTTTGATAAAAACAGCAAGTGCCGGGGAGAATAATTCCACTTTGGGAATCGTAGCACGCCTGGCTGGCCGGCCGGGGCGGCTCTCGATCTCAACTCTCAAGGTGGATAGTATGATCCGATCTCCCAGCATGCACGGCCTTTTGGCCGCTCGCTCAGGTGGTCCAGGAACAGCAAGAATGCCCATTGCCCAATTGGGCGTTAGATATGCACGGCCTTCTCGTCTGGACGATAGAAGAACAAGTCTTGATCGAGTGGGCGTGGAGCAGTGTCGGGGGGCACCATGGAAACAGCGAGGAATAATCAAGGCGCAGCTAGCTAGCCCTGCTTTGGTTGCACGAAAGAGTATGACTTGTCAAACATCGATCCTTTCCTAGGCTAGATGTGTGGCCGGGCACTCGTTATTCAACATCATTTCGTCTCGCTGTTCACTGGATGTGGTCCATCTACGCTTATGGATAGTGGTAGACTAGTTGTCGAAAATTCAAAGATGATATATACTTTTGGATAAAGAAAAAAAAGACATTTTTCATATGCAAGGAATTCTTGAATAAATCACACCGCACATGTTCATGTTGCATGTGCACAAGCAAATTTTGATGGAAACATGATATTTTGTGTGACATGTGTAAAAACACAATTATGTTTATCCAAAAAATTGCTTTTTTAGGGCAACCCGACGGTGCCCCCATTTCAGACAACAAGAGTGTATGTTCTGATCTGTCTACGGTGGCCCGTGGACAGGTCAGAGGCCATTGTGTGCCCAAGCAAGGCCAACGCACCCAACAACCGACCCATTTTGGTCCGTGCTGCTGTCAGGATAGAGTGGTCGCTGCTCACCATTAATGGCGGCGCACCGGCTCCTGTCACTGTTTCTCGCCTAGGCGCCATTCCTGCCCACTGTTTCCTTTCTAGGCCGCTCCTGCCACTGTTTCCCACTTCTCGTTTCCCGCCCGCCTATAAGACCGAGCCGCCGAAGGAGTGGGGTGGCCACGCAGCCATACCTCGCCACGTTCCCACCACTTGGGGCCAGTTTAGCCAGGCCACGTGCCAGCGCTACCCTCCCAGTATGTCGGTAGCCAATGAATAGGAGGACATGGAGTGGGGTGACGCCGACGAAGAGGATGTGAAGGAGATCACCATGGGTCCGCTCTAGTTTAGTTTAGGTTTTGAATTTTTTATTTTTTATTGTAAAAGCTATTCTAGTAATGAATGAATATTCCCACTTATCACTATCTTGCGGGCTAGGAGAGGACCCTGACCCGTCCACACATGTCCATCGGACCGTAAGGCCAGCCAAATGCCGAAACTGAGCGGTGCGCGTCGCGTGGTTCGTTGCCCCATCAAGCCTTGACCTCTTTCTACGAGGACAAATTCAGACAATGTCGGTCCGTTTACAGACCACCCTTGGATTTGCCCTTATAAAACATATTTTGATTTTTTCCCATAGGACAAAATATGTATTTTCTGCACGAAACTTTTCATACACGACAAAGATACAAATACAAGCATTGAAATCATTTTTTATTTCTTAAACATTTTTCCTAGTTTAGTGGATGTACCAAGCCACCCGGGTACATAAACAACATGTCTACTAATTATGCGCCGTGTTGCTAGCATGATTATGTGTCTGTTATCCTCATAAGAGCATCTCAGCTCGGGAAGGTGAGGAGGATTCTCTCAACTCCGGGCTCTTAGGCTCGATTCCTTTGGAGGCGGAAAGAAGGGTGACGAGACAAGGTTCTAGAAATGAGTGTTACAACTGCGGTGGCGGATGATGCCCGTGGGCTAGGGTTTGTGGGAAACCGAGGAACGAGTGGGAGAGAGCGAGATAGGATGAGCACGATGGTGTCGACATGGGGTCTTATTCCTTCTATAGATGACGATGGCGGTGAGGGTCATCATGACGAAGGATCGATGGAGGACGCGTGGACACGCAGGTGCCTATGTGCCCGAGGAAGAAGTCAACATGCACTTTTGTAGATAGACTCTTGGGCTCTTGGGTTTTTTATGAGAACTTAAAAACAGGATTGTTTTTTCATATTTAATAAATCAAACATAATGTTCCACTTTTTTAAAAGTTTAGGGACCTTGTAAAATTAAAAGAGTAGCTCCACATATTTTTCTTTCAAATATTTGAGACTATTTTGAAGGCAATTGACATAGGGAGATAACTAATAGTTAAAATTGTGGAGGTGACATTGAAATATGTGACCTGTTATACATCCGTGTTGCAATAGCCCAGTCCTATTATACATCATCTAGAAAAATATAAACTGCATAGGTGGTGTAAAAGTCTCTTCTTGATGATGTATATATTTTTTACATCACTTGTTTTAGGTATACTATAATACATCGGCTGTTAGAGATGCTCTAAGCACTATTACTTCACATCACACCCACCATGCATAAGAAGAGACACCGGTGGAGTCCATGAGCGTTAGTATAGATAGCAAACATTGGCATAAAACATGGGACCTACTATACCCCCCGTCCATGGAAGGAGACCCACCAGCCAGCTGCATTGGATGCTCAACCTAGCAAACCTGACAATGACCTCATAGGTTAGCCTTGTATGCATGACGTTACCAACTAAAAAATTTGCCAAAAAAATGGCACCTTATTAGACAACTACAATGCATTTTGCTAAGGGTACTGGACTTAGATCACACCTTTATTTTTTATGAGAAGTGGTTTTATGGTGGTTATGTGGTTTCTTTGATATAGCTAAATTATGATAACCTATAGTGGTATGACATGATTCAAGCATACACTTAATTAATGTTATGATGTCGATGGCAATGATTTCAGCATTTTCTATGCGGTGCAAGAGAGTTCTCACACGTCCCTATTCAGTGACATGGGATGTACACTAAATTTTTTAAGGGTGAGCTAAATATTGCAAAAGCTTTCACCCACTAGGATGTCACTCACTGCAAGTTGCGTGATTACCAATTAACATGTTATTTTCTCCTGGATAAACTAGTATTTAAACTATAAGCGGTAATAATATCAGGCGATGTCACCATTTAACCGGTTCTTATGACTAAGATTATCTTTTTTTTATTAAAGCATATGGTCGCAAGTTATGATACAATATAACTGGTCTACTTTGAGGTGGAATGACACACTAGCATGCCCACTTGAGGGACAGAGGCAAGGAGGCAAACAACGGTGTGGTGGAGATGATAAAAGGTGTCTGCACCATCTCGCTAGGGTTCACAACTATTTCACAATTTGTTCTATAGGAGGCATGTCGGCAGAGGAAGCACATGGGTCAGGCAGTGACGTCGTCTGCCATATGATCTGAGCATTGGAGAAGCAGTGATAGTGAAGAGAATGAAAGGGTGACGAAGGTAGAATTTGAAACACAGGAGGCGAGCAGGGAGCTAGGGACGAATTTCGAGCGAGGCGAAGGAGGAATGGAGGAATTTTTTTACCCTGAAGGAGTGATCCTATAAGTAACCAAAGTCCTCAAAATCATCTGCATGTGGCTAAAAAACATTTCAAAATTTAAAAATATTTCTGAAAAACGTACATTTACATGTCTATGTTGCATGTGCACATGCACAATTTATGGAAAAGAGACAGTTTCTATGATGCGCGTAAAAAGACAATTTGGGTTCTTACTTTTGACATCACATATTTTTATTTTTAATCAAAGTAGCGCATGTCTTTTCTTCATGAAACTTTCCGGTCTTATCAAACACACGCTTGTACATCATGAAAAAACTCAAATTTTAAATTGTTTTCGAGTTTTATTTATTTACACAGTTCACATGGACACACCTGAAAATTTAGACTAATCCGGGTGAAGAAAGACCATGTTCATTGTCTTTTCGTTAAGCATATGTGGCACACAAACACAATACTTTTCTATTCTATTGATACATGGATCTAGACCATTCTCTTGGTTTTCATGTAAAATAATATTTTAGGGTTGAGTGGTTTTCTTGGTATCGATGGAGTATGATTATGTCAAGTAGTATGGAACATGCAAGTAACGCTACATAACTTTGTTTCCTCAGTTCACAATAGACTAACTATTCAAAATATAAAATATGATGATACGATTAACATCTTTTATACAACAAAATATGATATCTCGCATGATTCGAAATAGTCATTGCACTTACGAACAAAAGAGTATGCTAAGTTACAAAAAAGCCACCACCCAGTAAGGCGTTGCTCGCACCAAGTTGTACAATGACCAATTTACATGTTACTTTCTCTCTGACAGAATAATCATCCATCATAACTACCGTCCGAATAAAGCCACGCGTGGCCATGATAATGTCAGGCTTTGTCACCACGTAACCTACCCTCACGACTAACAATACCTAAGTTTAATAAAACCTATGGCTTGGAATTACCATACAATACCATTGGTCCCCTCATCCTCGGATTAAACTATAAAACCATCACTCTTTCCACCATATTAAAAAAAAACCCACGGGCCGAATTGCAAACTTAGATATTTCACTCCTGGGGGAAGCCAAGCCATTTGCGATTTTCCTATGGCCACTTGGAATTTCTCTGTTTGTCCCCCACTTGGGGCATATTGCAATGGCGCACCAGATGCAGACACACGGAGGCGCGATTAGAAAAATGGAGCTGCGGGTGTTCCTCGCGACAAGGGGATAAAAGGAGGGAGAGGGAATGACGCGGTCGAGGAGGAGAGGCCAGCCAGAGGGAGAGGAGGAAGGGCCGGTGGAGGCGAGCTTTCCGGGGCGGACGCGTCGAGGGAGAGGATGGAGGTGGCGCGTGGGAGACCCATGCTTCTCCCCACTTCGTCTTCCACCTACGCACCCAGAGGTTTCCCCACCCCCCTTCCCTAGTATAGACTATATAGTCTTCCCTCATTTCGGCCGCCTTCGCCATGTCTGGGTCATTAAGCTGCGCTGGTAATTAAACTTGGCATCGTCCCTAGTCACTTAGATCTTTTTCTTATGTATGTAAGATTCTATTGTTTTTTCTCGGAGAACTGAATTAATCTTGCATGATATGGTGGAGACGTCTGTGTATCTCGATTTGGGGAGCTGTTCTTGACATTTGGCCTTGAGCAGAGCAGCTCTCCTTGTCTATATGCATGTCCTTGAGAATTGGGATGCCACCATCAGTTCATCACAGTTAAATGTCCGCTTGGCCGGCAAACAATTGATTCCTCCTCCTTTGTTTACTGGAGGTAGCAGAAACAGTTAACAAGCTCATCACGTGCCACTTGCTCTGTTTTGTTTAGCTGTTGTCTTTGTTATTTCATCCAACAAAGTGCAATAGGAAATTTGAAAAAAACAATTGCATGCTAGTTTTTCATGACACTAGGTTGACTTGAAGGTAACACAGCATTTTGAGGTCTGTATGGGACTTCCATTGGTTTGGATAGGATTTTTGTACACCTTTTTCGAAAAGGGGAAAGCCCTGGCCTCTGCATCAATTGATGCATATGGCCATGATAGGATTTATACTTTGTAATTGCATAAAGACTTGTATGGTTATTCAATATTCTACAATAAACAGCCCCCCTCCTTTCATCAGGTGACTCCAGCGGGAATACGGTTGATGATCATATGAGATCGACTTTGACTTTCAGTAATAAGCACTCTTTATTGGCAAATCAAAACATCGAATATGGCCAGCCAATGGTACGCTCTCAGGATGAACTGAAACTTAATTCCGGGAACACTAAAGGATATTCAGTCCTACTCTTTGATTCGGGGGTGTGCTAACTGATATTATATTTCCACATATTATTCAGGCTTGTATTTCATACCCATTCAGTGATTCTGGGTCAGGAGTTTGGGCCGCCTATGGGTCGCGCGCTATGGTATGTGGTTCTAACAAACTGTTAATTAACTTCCAAGATCTCTGAACTTCTGTACCGAGGAGCTTATATATAAACCTAGAACACTTTAATCAGCATGCATAACAACTTCTTAGTGGGTTCCTTTTGTCAATCTTTGAACTATACATCTTTCGGGGATATAATGAGAAGCTTAGAATAGCTTAGTATTTGCAATTTTTACATTTAAAAAGTTCAAGTAGAGACTTGGTGGGTTTTATCTGTACATAAGCATGAGTGAGTTATCAGCTTAACATAATGCCTGCACACAAAAATCTTCTGTTAAACTCTAATTTCAGGTCTTATTTGTAAGAAATATATAATGGCAAATTGGAAACACAGTAAAAGCCATTTTAGACCAACTGATCTTTTCCACCAATAAAACTCCAATTCTTTGGTTATGTGTAATTCCAGAGCATGGGTAAATGTGTTGGTACTTGGTACTGATGAGCTGCTGGTGGATCTGGTTCTTGAATTTCTCTAGTGATCACTGTCCTCTAGCAGACGGGGATGAGAATACAGAGTTATTGTCTATACCACTCGTCTGGACCAGATTTCACTATTTTTTCTCAAGCAAATATGTGGCTTCATAAATCAAGTTACTATTATTTTGAACTATAGACTTTGGTTCTATTGTTTATTTGTTGGGTCATAAGCATTCAAAACTAGTTGGCTATTATTTTTCGAGACAAAGAGGCAGGAGCTCTGCCCATCCATTAGGCATTTTCCAATGGGTGTTTCTTAGCACGGTATCATAGGCAAATTGCTTATGTGTCACTATACTTAATGAAGAGAGAAGGTGAGGTTGTATCTTAGCTTAGCTACAAGCCTTGCACAGTATCATAGGCAAAATTAGCCCAATCACATGCATGCATGTACCCAAGATCATTAAATGTAGATACAACTCTTAAGATACAATCCATTGTAGGAGTAGTTGTTTCTTAAGATACACCACTATCTAGGATAACGAGCTAAGAGACACCCCATTGTGAAAGGCCTTAAAGAACAAGAGAGAGTTTAGAGTTCAACAGTTTCCAACAGCAGGCTGAAAAACACCACAAAAGATTACTCTAAGTGGAAAAACTGCTGCTCAGCCTTCCCCTCAACTCAAAAACCAACTGTCTAAAAAAACCAAAGAACTACTCATTGATCATCACCAAACTACACTGCGTTGAATCCTGCTGAGCAAGGAGGGCCACCTCGCAAGGACGAAGGACCATGGGACCAAACTACACTAGTTGGCTATTGGCACTAGGAATTTTAGGGTCATGGTTGAAAACCTTAATTGATTGGAATTCGAATCTAATTTAGTATTTGGTACCAGGTCGTAGTTATGATTCCTAGGTGCGGTACAGTTTTCGGAACAGTGGCAATTGCTTTTCCGGACCAAACCGTGCTTTCGTAACATAACTATGGTTGTACCAGTGTTCCTGCAACTCCCTGACACACATGTGGTGTCCTTAGCCACTATTTATAGTTACATAAATTCAATAATTGACTTGTCCTATAGAGTGATCTGCCCGATCAACATTGTATTTTGCAATGTTGTACGGTCTCTGTACTCAATTACGGCTTTAAGGCTCACACCAATAGTACTTCATCAGTTTTACCTTTTCATATTGTCCGTAAGATACTTTTTACCATTTTCTTAGGTTGGTATATCACCAATTAGACAAGCAAAGAGGATTGTTTTGGTCACTTGTAATTTCTAATTGTTGGCACTACTTGAGGCATCCATGCATGGTGCATCAAGCTTCTTATTTCCTCTGTACTTTTATGGATCTTGACTAACCAGTTGTACATGAAACAGTTCCAACCCCAAATGACTGGAGGAGGGGCGTCCTCAACAGCAAGAGTTCCCTTGCCCCTCGAACTAGCGGCGGATGAGCTCATATTTGTGAATCCCAAACAATATCATGGAATTCTCCGGAGAAGGCAGCTGCGTGCTAAGTTGGAGGCCAAGAATAAACTCACCAAAAACAGAAAGGTTCTTGTCTCTAGTCCTTTCTCTTACTTTGCCATTGTCCCTGTTGCAAGTTGCGACTGAGCAGCACATTCATTGTCCATGTTATGTGAAATGAGCTTTGGTATCTGTAATTTCTCCCGCTTCGCTTAACGTTTGAGTGCAATTTCCATCTGCAGCCCTATCTTCACGAGTCTCGTCATCTTCACGCAATGAAGAGGGCAAGAGGTTCTGGCGGGCGTTTCCTCACTGCTAAACAGCTTCAGGAGCAGGCTCGCATTGCCTCCACGAAGGCCTCCACGAAGGCCACCGCAGATGGCGTGAATTCGTCAGGTTCAACCCATCTACGGCTAGGTAACAGCACAGCTGGAGATCGAACCGCATCTGGGTCCAATACAATAGCCTCACACGAGAGCAGCAAGAGAGTGGCCGCCCCTGCTCCTGCCTTCGCCATGACTCACGGGGCGCACAAAGACGACGACTTCTTCCAGCACCATGGTTACCATCTCAGCTTCCCCAGCCGTTTCGGCCAGGGAAGCGGGCGCTACTCATAATAGCCGCACGGCGTGATATGGTGACCAGGCAAATCATCCTTGGCTTTATTTTCTGGCGTGTTAGGACTTCTTCAGAGGTAGTATCTCGTATCGTTGTGATTTTGCAGCCCATCAGTCGGGGCTTGATGGTGATGTGATTGATATGCAACTGCAAAAGTTGGTGTAATTGTGCGTGTTAGAACAAGTAATTCTCTGTGTTTACTGGACAGTGTCTTGGGGAACTCGTCTTGTTGTTCAGCCCAACTCGAGAGTGGCTACATAACTTGTCCTGCACTGACATTGCTGTTGAGACAGGCTTGCAGTTCTCCGTTTGTGTTAAGTGTCACTTCCCCCTAATTGCCGCCAGTCACTTCAATGCCAAGGAAATACCGGAGATCACCGAGATCTTTGACTGGGACGAAGCTGAGAGCTGGGTAAGAAGGTTGGTTGTACTGTGGGAGATCAAGCTGGCATGATAATGTTGTTGACGTACACCAGGATATAAATGGCGGTGTCGCGGCGACAGAGCATGAAGACACCGGTGTGGCGATTTTATAGAACCAAAGTCTATAGTTTGGCGCAAATAAGACAGTTATGGCGACAGAGTCCATTTTTAAGTGCACCATTTTTGTGTCCATTTTATAGAACCAGGATATAAATGGTGCAAATGGTCCATTTTATAATAATACTTTTTTCCATGTTATAATAATACTTTTTTCCATGTTATAATAATAAATTTTTAAGTGCACCATTTTTGTGTCCTATCTCTATCTGGTGTCCAAGTATACCCCCATCATTTAGATCCTGGCATCCTGCAAATAAGAGTGTTACGTGTGTGTGTTTACTTCACTAAGATGTATGTTTCCGTTCGTGTATATTATAGAACTGATTTTCCTTTAGTTGTTTGTGAACTTTTTATTCGACTTAGCATTGTATTTTGCACTTGAAGATTTTGTTTTACTTCTGGCATTCTCTAAGTGATCAGTGTTGTAACTTTGCATTGCAGCACTCAAGAAATCTTTTGAACACGTCTCTACTAGATTAGTTTGTATATCTGCTAGTAGCTTGTTCTGACCCACTTCATGCTACTTGTTGGGGATCTATAATGCTCAAGGGATGAGTTTGTAAGCTATTTTCCTTCTGTTATTGTTTAAGTGATTGTTGTAAGTGTTTCTTTTATTTTGTTTGATGGAGTGAATTGAATGAGATCCCCAACTATA
Organism: Avena sativa; assembly: GCA_916181665.1. NCBI lineage: Eukaryota > Viridiplantae > Streptophyta > Magnoliopsida > Poales > Poaceae > Avena > Avena sativa. Next base: position 309,230,659 of record OV702284.1, on the reverse strand, counting down.
AACCCTTGTACTGCAGCCCTCAAGGTATATAACACATCTTTGCTAGATCAGTTTTGTATCTGCTAATAGCTTGCATTTGACAGTACAATTTTCATGTTTCAGATTACAGGAAGTTAAGGAGCATACCTTGGAGTGCAGAATATCTCCAATGCCAAGTAGGTTTTCTTACAGAGCATGTTTGTCATTTTTCTCATGGTGCTTCAGTTTCCAAATCTGATTCTTGTTTCTCTTTCCCTTTCTTTTATGTGTTATTTTTCGTCATTATTTTCATTGATTTTGAGTCTTACAGCTGTCATATTCTGATTGGTTCTGAAAATGTGTCCGTTTAGTCACTCCCTAAATCGTTAAGGCAATCAATGTCATTGAATCATATCTTCGCGAAATATATCCTGCATGCGTGATCCCTGCTGAAATTAATCCATATCAATGCCAATTAATGTGATTCCAAAAATACCAAGTAACATCACAATATAAATTTACCCTTGCCTACCTTTGACAGAGTAGCTATTGCCAGGCCAGGCCGCTAGACAAGGCACCATCGCTGAAAATAACGAAGAACCAGGAATCAAAAGTGTGATTACTTTTCAAGCCATAGCCCTGACAGCAAGACCAGATCATGACGACTGCCAATCAGCTGCTGCTACTCCTGGCCACTGTCCTCTTGCTATCATCCTCAGGTACTTATGGATGCTGATTAGTCTATTTGTAATCACCCGTGGTATGCAGTATATCCTCATATATTTGACGTATCTATGAATGCGATAAACAGCCTTTGCGGGGCAACAACTTCATCCTCCTCAGTACGACTGCTCGGAGGTGATCTACTCCGGCGACTGCAAACCTGTCACCTGCTATACGGATTGCCTGAAGAAGTACACAAGGGGAGAAGGCCTCTGCGTTCCGAAGGGATGCAAGTGTAACTTTTACTGCAAATCGTCCTCTTTTCCCAACCACGATCCAACTGATGAGAACTGAATAGATTAGCTTGCTGAGGACGGCCTGCCTTGCATTAAGATGATCTGTTGCAACAATAGATCAGATGTCTGTGATAATGATAGGGGAATAACAGACGTTTCATTGGCTATATATGTATGGTATGATTTTTGTTCTGTCGATTTTACCCGTTATGTGGCTACTGCCCGTTAGGCCGTTGCAGCAGTCGATCTATGAATCAAGAGTACTTGGTTTGCAATTAGCTTACCGAACATTACAAGTCTTTGAATCTGGCAACCATTACAACAAAATGGTTAACTAAATTATGGAAATGACATTGTGTATCTTTATCAAGAAAAATATTGGGATCGCAAACGAACTATTACATCATGTGTGAATTTAGGAGCTAGTGTCATGGAATGATAGCTAGCCTTAGTCGGGATTGAGCACTTTGCTCACATTGAAATAACATCAATTCTACAGAAAATCCTTCCAATAGCTCAGAACAATTTCAGTCATGGGTTTTAGTCACAAATTTCTCTTTTCTATGAGAATAGCTACCAAAAAAATAAACCATACACAAGAGCTTTACTTGTGCTCCAACGGAGCAACACCAGTCTGGTTGGTTACTAGCCACACTATAAATGAAAAATATTCATAAGCGTTGAGAACATATCCATCTACTTCCTGCTAATTAAATAGACATTTATTCAAAATATGCAGATAGTTTCTAAGAGCATCTCCACCCGCGTTCCTAGGACGGCGTTCCAGGGCGTTTTTTTCGTCCGGACAGCAAATTTTCGCCCAGTCGCGTTCCCAGGACGCCGGTTTCGTCTAGATTCGGCTCAACTTTCATCCGGACTTCCGAGGCCAATCACGGGGTTCTGGGAACGCCCTGGAAACGCTGGACGAAGCGAGAATGATGGTGGGCCAACTCTGTCGGTAACTCTAGGACAAACTCCCACCCTTTTCTTCTTCCCCTCCCAGCTTTCCTCCATATTCCCCCAACTCCCGCCAGTTCGCCGAGCTCCCGTCCACCATGCCACCCAAGGGTTTCATCAAACCCTGATCCAACCTCGGCGAACTGGAGGAAAAAAAGGCGAGGAAACCGAGAGCGCCGACGAAGAGACCGGAAGGCTTGACCAACACCGAGTGGCTGACCCTTGTACAGAAGAGGAATGTCGAGTCGGACGGCCGCAAGGACAGGAAGGCGAGGGCGAAAGCGGCGAAGGCGCTCGCCGAGGCCCTGATACGTCGGAAATGTATCTATAATTTTTTATGTTCCATGCTTATTTAGTATCTACTTTGCTTTGCTTTGTCTACATTTTGAGGTGTTTTTATATGTTTTCTGGTACTAACTTATTAACAAGATGCCATAGTGCTAGTTGCCTGTTTTCTTCTGTTTTTGGTCCATAAAGGCAGAAAATCAATATTCTCGGAATTGGACGGGACAAAAGCTAAAGTCAATATTTTACCGTGGGAAACATAGAGGCATAGTACGAGACAGAGGGGAGGCACCAGGGGCCACACCCCCTGGCGGCGCGGGCTAGGGCTAGCCACGCCTGGGAGGGGGGGTGACCACCCTGGCCGCCCCTTGTCTCGTCTCATCGTCTATAAAGACCCCCGATGCAGAAACCCTAAGTACCCGATCAATATTCCATGAAACTGTCTGTAGCTTCCGCCACCATCGTCCCTATATCGGGGGGGGGGGGGGAGGGGATCTGAAGCTCTTCCCGACACCCTGCCAGAGGGGAGATCATCCTGGAGGCCTTCTTCTTCATCATGCCAGCCTCCGGTATGAAGTGTGAGTAGTTCCACCTTGGACTACGAGTCCATGTAGTAGCTAGATGGTTGTATCTCCTTCTTTGTGCTACCATGTTTAGATCTTGTGAGCTTCGTTCATGATCAAGATCATCTATTTGTAATCATGCATGTTGTGTTTGCGGGGATCCGATGGATATTGAGATTACTATGTTAGATTGATCAATGGTTTTGTCTTATTGATTCTATCATGTATGTGTTGTTTGTGATCTTTCATGCTCTCCGTTGTTAGTAGATATCTTGGCCAAGTAGATGCTAGTGACTCCAAGAGGGGGTATTTATGCTAGATAGTGGGTTCATGCCTCTATTTAATCTAAGGGAAGTGACAGAAATCTCTAAGGTTGTAGATGTGTTGTTGCCACTAGGGATAAAACAATGGTCTCTTGTTCATGGAACAAGTGGATCATTTACCTTACACACTTTGCTTAAAGCAGTTATCTGTTGCTTGCAACTCAATACTGGAGTGGGTTCGGATGATAACCTGAAGGTGGATTTCTAGTCATAGATGTAGTTGGATGGCGGTCTATGTATCTTGTTGTATTTGAAATGGATCGTATGGACACCTAGAGGGGGGTGAATAGGTGCTACTCAATTTTTAGTTCTTTTTCAATTTTAGGCTTGGCATAAAGTAAATTCTCTAGATATGCAACTACGAGAATTTCCCTATATGCAAACCTAGCTACTAAGCACGTAAAGAGAGGAGCGAGGAAACCGTAGTGGAGCACGCGGAGACACAGGGATTTGTTTTACCGCCGTTCCTTCCTTGTTAAGGGAAGTACATCTGCGTTGGAGGGGTGAGCGGTTCTAAGACCACCACGCCACAATAGGCCTCACCCTATTCTCCGATGGATCTCACCACGAAAGGCCTGATCCACCTTCTCCACTATTGGTACCCTTCGAGGCGGGAACCGGTGCCTTTGCAACTCTACCGGGGCACACACCCACAACTGAATTGGGGGCTCCCGTAATGACAACAAGCAGTCACATGAACAAGTATTATCAATATACTCAAAAGAAAGGATCTAGATATTTGCAAGAAATACTAGACCAGAGATTCTCCAAATGAATGGAGAGTAGATGAAGCGCTTGATTGCAGTTGTTGACGATCGAGTTCTCCTCCTTCGATTCCCCAAGGGACGGGGCCTTTGGGTGGATCTAGGTGGAGCTCTCTTGGATGAAGGTTGCAAATCAGAACTTGAATTTTTCGAATGAACCAAGAGATCTGGCAGGAGGGGGAAGGCTGGCTTAAATACCCCCTGCCCAGATCTGGCCGTTGAACAAGTTTGGGGGCGGATTATCCGCCCCCACTAGGGGCGGACTATCCTCCCTAGGGAAAACTCCGCCCCAGGACAGAAACTCCGGGGAAAATCCGCCCTCTCTCTGGGGATGGCACCTTGGCGAACTTGATGCAGATATTGGGGGGGGGGATTATCCGCCCCTCTAAGGGGTGGATTATCCGGCGGGGCCGGAAAATCTGGCCGAAACTCCGCCCCCTCTAGGGGTTGCGCCTTGGCAAACTTAAAACTGAGCATGAGGGGAGGATTATCCGGTATGGCCGAAAAATCCGGCCGAATCTTCGCCCCATCTCTAGGGGTTGCGCCCATCTGGGAAAGGGGTGGGGCGGATTATCCGCCCCCCAAAAGCAGTTTCCTTTTCCTTTTTAATATAAATATCTGCAGCACTTCAACACACATTAAATTATCCTTGATATTTTTATCTAACACACAAAACACTAGGAATTATGAAATGTTCTTTCAATCTCCCCCTTTTTGGTGTTAGATGACAATACTAGGATTTGCAATAAAACCTACTAACAACACCTTAATGAAATGAAAGAGGCTCTCCCTAGATGTGTGCATATTTAAAATTTGCATTTGAATACAAATGCACACACTAAAGAGCAAGCAACTTTCATAACAAAGACAATTAAAACAAGGTGAGTTAGGAAACAAGGTCATACCACCGGGATGTGAGAATAGCCAAAGTGAATAGTGAAAATATTAGGCTCCAAGCACATCCCACAATATCGATGCAGACACAAGATAATCCCATGATTCCATATGCCATCAATAGAATACCAAACGCCATAGATAAATCCAGAATTCCATATGAGTAGGTCCACATGATAAATCTAGAATTCCAGAGGTCCATACAGAGTATCACACGACAGAGTCTTAAACAAACCAAGCACGAATAACAAATAAGTTCACGCTAAAAGGGCACAAGCAAGCAAATAAACGACTGAAAAAGAGATAAGTGCTTGCGCCCGACCCATGCAAATCCGCGAGACCTAATAGAAATACTTCTCCCCCTTTGGCATCGAAACACCAAAAAGGAAGAAGAGCGATGCTAACGTCCCAGAAGATCACGCCTCCTCATCCTCGTCGTAGTCATCCCCGTCCCCTTCCTCTTCATCATACTCATCATCATCGTCATCAGCTGGAGGAGTAGGCGCCCTCAGAGGTGGAGGAAACAGGTGACTCTCGAGCTCTCCATAGTTGATCTCGGAAGTGTTCCACTGAGAATAAGGTTCCGGAGCAGTAGGAGGAGGTGGATTGCCAGTGGCACCGAACACGTGGTGGAGAATGAGCTACTGAGTGTGTGCCATCTCATGGCTCCTTCGGTACTCCTCATATTGGCCCTTGTGAGTATCTATGCCCATGCAAAGGATGTGCCGCTGGAACCAATTGAGCTGCTTGACCGCGGATCTTGTCATTGTTGCCCCCACTAGGAGATATGCTTTCCCGAAATATGCCAACAAGGGAGGCATACAAAGGAGAGAGGCCAGCGAAAGTACCAGCAATGCCATCAGATGTCAGACATGGAGCAAGCACAGTGTCCTTGGATGGCCTAAGTGGAGAAATGATGCGGTGGCCAGAAGGTGTGTCACGGACATGGAAAGCATACCAAGAACCTGCCCAAAGTTGTGGAAGTCTGACTGAATCATTGTTGTCCAGGTCATCCACTTCATAGTGCGGCGCTCATCGCCGCATATCACAAGTGTGGAGAAAAACTGCTTCACCACCGAGGAATCATAGTGACACTATAGAGTCATAAGCTGATGAAGCCCCATCTTGTTAGTCACATCCAAGGCTTCACAGAGTCTTGCCTTGGACTGAGCCTCAGTCATATTCATAGGATGCATGAGGCGAAGCTTGAGAAAAGCATACACATCCTCATGAATGGCCCGAAAGTGTGCATCCCAAAACATAGAATCCTCCGGAGGATCATCACTGTCGGCCTCATTATAGTAATCAGTTTGGCAAATGGCGGAAAACTGAATGTTGTCCATAGACTTGTAGTTTGGCCGCGACTACTTGCCCTTGCGAGATGCAACCCTCTTGGTTTTCTTAGCTGCCTCAGCCATCCGTTCAGTCTCTCTTGCCAATCTCCGAACCTCTGTTTCGTCAATAAACATCCCTTCTGCAGTGGGCTTGAGATAACGGGCACGGGGACGACGAGTGAAGGTCTTAGGAGCACTTGAACCACCTGTGAAAAGCATGGGAGAGGTAGCATGGGGATAAGCACACACACAAGTCCAGGAGGAATGTTAGAAATAGTAGGAAAACAATCCATGTGCCAAAGATGTGCATTGCGGAAATCAGAACCAAACCAGAACAGATTTCTAGTCTCCAGGCCGGATTATTCGGCCCTGGCAGGGGCGGATAATCCGCCCCCCGCAGAAAATTTCTGGAACGACCCAGATTTACCAAGGCAAAACAGATCAGGCACTAGGGTTGCAATACTATCGATTCTAACAAACAAGGGAAACACATAGTATCTTCTACAACGAGATTTCCACCAAAAACAATGAATCCCATAAAAGGAGATCGATGAGGGAGTTACCCTCACTCATTGGAGGAAAATCACGGAGCAGAAGAGACCCGGAGGCGTGGGGAAGAAGATCCGGGGAGGGCCTGGAGAATCCGGTGGTCAAATCGACTCCGGGGAGGGGCGGATGCTCTGGCGGCGGCTGGGGGCAAAGCTAGGATTAGGGGAGGGATGGCTGCTCTATTTGAGCCTGTCCTCCCCGACCCAGCCCTTAAGAGGTAGAAATCGCCCGGGCTGGATAATCTGCCCCCCACTTGGGGCGGATAGCCCCCCTCTGAATTTTCTGTAAAGTACAAATTCAGGCCGGAGCACCCTTGCAAAACCCCTCGATGGTGTATAGAGGACCTGTGTGCAAGAATAGATGGTTCAAGGAGGGAAAAGGCTTGGGTTTAGAGCAACAAACTATGATGGTACTACACGCCCAAAGTTGCAAGAACAAATCAAACAAAAGCCAAAATTGGGTGTGTTTTCCATAAAAATAAAAGATATGAAAGAAAAACCAAAGAGATCCACTAGGAACCAACTCTTCTCAAGGAAGAGGGCGGTGGACGAAGCCACCATGTTGTAGCGCATGGCATGACACCGCGAAGATGTATCTTGAGTTCATAACCAATGCTCATCGATGACCCACATATCACAAAATGATATTAAGGGAAATGATTTTTCTTGCTTTCGGCATTATGGGGGGACGGTTAGCCCAATCAATTAGGACCACACTCCCCCTATGTCTATGCCCGCATCTAAACCAAATACATGAATAAGAGCAAGTGAGTGTGCAAGGGTAGTCAAGCCAAGCTCCTTGAATCTATGATATTTAGCTCATTCCTCAAATAACAAAATCTTGCTTCATCAAGAGGCTTCGTGAAGATATCAGCAAGTTGCTTCTTCGTGCTCACAAAAGATAGTGCAATATCGCCATGAGCAACATGATCCCGAATGAAATGATTGCGAATCTCAATATGTTTTGTTCTTACCGGATTATAAGCAATTTTGATAGCACTTTCATTGTCACATAAAAGAGGCACTTTGTCATAATTGACACCATATTCCTTTAAAGTTTGCCTCATCCATAATAATTGTGTACAAGCACTTGCAGCAGCAGCATATTCAGCTTCGGCGGTTGAGAGTGATATGCAATTTTGTTTCTTTGAAGACCAACATACTAGAGACCTGCCCAAGAATTGACATGCACCAGAAGTTGATTTTCGATCATCTTCGTCACCATCCCAATCTGAATCAGTGTAACCACATAGAGAGAAACTGGAACCTTTGGGATACCATAAACCAAAATTTGGGGAATGAACCAAATATCTGAAGATTCTCTTGACCGCCACTAAGTGGCTTGGTACCTTGCACACACTCCTACACTCAACACGATATCGGGCCTAGATTCACAAAGGTAAAGGAGAGAGCCGATCATGGATCGGTATACCTTTTGATCCACGTCTTTACCCTTGGGATTAAGCTCAAGATGACACTTTGTTTGCATTGGAGTAGCAACGCCATTGAGATCCGTCATCTTGAACCTCTTGAGCGTGTCTTGGATGTACTTAGGTTAATTAATAAAAGTTCCTTCTCTAAGTTGTTTGATCTCGAATCCAAGAAAGAACCTTAATTCTCCCATCATAGACATCTCAAACCTGTCAGTCATAAGCTTTGAAAATTCATCGTTAAAAGCTTGGTTAGTAGAGCCAAAAATAATGTCGTCTACATATAGTTGGCATACAAAAAGCTCCCCATTAACCTTCTTAGTAAAAAGAGTGGGATCGATTTTCCCCAACTTCGAATCCACGGTCTAACAAAAGCTCTTTAAGGTGCTCATACCACGCATGTGGGGCTTGTTTAAGGCCATAGAGCGCCTTATCGAGTTTGTAGACATGGTTCAGAAATTTGGGATCCTCAAATCCCGGGGGTTGCTTGACATAGACCAACTCATATAGAGGACCATTAAGAAACGCACTCTTAACATCCATTTGCTGTAATTTAAAATTATGGTGAGAGATAGGCAAGAAGGATACAGATGGACTCAAGACGAGCCACATGAGCATAAGTCTCACGAAAGTCAATTCCTTCCACTTGAGAGAATCCTTGAGACACTAGCCTTGCTTTATTCCTCACAACAATGCCATTTTCATCTTGTTTGTTCTTGAAAATCCACTTGGTGCCGATAACATTGCGGCACTCTTTGGGTTTCTCTACGAGCTTCCAAACCTTGTTGCGCTCGAAGTTATTTAATTCCTCATGCATTGCGACCACCCAATCGGGATCTTCAAGAGCATCAAAGACCTTCTTTGGTTCAACCATAGAAATGTGAGCTTGATGATCACAGAAGCTTGCAAATTCTCTTCTAGTAGACACCCTTCTTCGTAGATCACCGACAATCTTGTCAAGAGTGTGACCCCTTAACTCAAGGTTCCGATTAGCACGAGCCTTGCGACGAGCCTCAATTTCCTTATTGTTTCTAGAAGGAGTTGATTCAGCATTTGGATCCTTGTCTTGTCCACTACCTTGCCCTTGATCTTGATCTGAGCTAATAACATGAGCGTGTTGCTGAGCAGGTTCTTTAGGGACAGATAATCCGCCCCTTGGTGGGGTTGGACTTTCCGGCCTGGGAGATGAGGCAGCAACATCTTCTTCCTGTGAGTCCCTGGCAGAATTGGGAGTTCCAAGGCCGGATAATCTGCCCCTTGGGGCCGGAGAATCCGGCCTGGAATTTTCTTCGCTATTTTGTTCTTCTTGAAATACTTTGGATGGAGTTGGAGTGCCAGGGGCGAACAGTCCGCCCCTTGGAGGGGGTGGATATTCCGGCCTGGGACTATCATTTTGCCCAGAAGGCTGATGATCTTCAGCAGGTTGCGGTGGTGGTTCAGGGTTTTCTCCAGCAGTAGGGGCTTGTTGATCTTGTGTAGATGAGGGCTCCACTTGAGTGAATCATTGTCCTTCCCGATCCGCCACAAGGGGTTCCTCAATGGGCCAGAAAAATCCCACGCCCATTCTTGTTATGGCATCTTGGGGTATTTCAACATCTACATCACAAACATCAACTTGCCCCACATGGGAGCCGTCATTTCCATCGAACTCCACACTACAAGATTCCATGAACTTGTTCTGGGTCTCTTGCATCATTTGCATGCATTGCATAAAGTTCTGCTCCATTAACGGCCTCATTGGTGGTGGTGGTGGTAATGCTTCTTGGTTTGCTGCATCTGCATCGGCCTTTTCCTTGGCCTCTCTCTCCATCCGCTGCTGCTCAGTTTCCATTTCTACACCTGTATCCATGACCCCCTAGTCCTGCAACATAAAGTGAATACTCATAGTTACATCATGCACATGTGTTCTGAGCTCGACTTTACGCACAGAACTAGTCAAACAATGAAGATCCAAAGAAAATCCAAATATGCATTTCACATATTATACATAATATCATGACGATACAAAGTTCTTACAACATATACCATATAGGTATAATCACAAAACTACCGTATTCATCTCACTACCTTATTACTTGGAGTACAATACATGATACTTGATATCACTAACTAGTTGCCTCCTTCTAGTAGTAAATACGCTCATCATACATGCCTGATGTCCAACCGTGATGACGTGTTGTCTGTCGCATAGTTTGTGGAACAAATGGCCTTCCAGAAGGAACATACTCTGTATCTGAAGTGTCAGGACTTGAGTCATTGCTCAGCCTGAGCGCATTGACTCCCTCCAGCTCGACTGAAAAGTCTTCAGAATCATATTCAACATTATCTCCAGCCTACATCTCCTGAGCTTCATTCCTTGAGTTGTCAACAGGATACACAGATCCTGCTGCTTCCCAGGTGCTCTCGTGGGCAAGATAATTGAACACTGGATAATGTATATTCCCTGGGTTTTGAGAGGATGTTGATGATTCAACACTCTCTCCTCAGGATCTTCTTCTTCATCCTGGTTATCTATTGACATGGTATTTCTACTACTATTATAAGGGTTCATTCTTGCACCCATCCAACTAGATTGTCCAACATTTTTGTCAGAACCATCTGTGGACATCTGGTGTTCATGAGATCCATTATATGATCCCATCCTCCAACCATCTGAATTCTCAATAGGAAGTTCTGAGTCAGGACCATCCTCTGAGCTCTGTGGTACTGCATACCGCATATCTATAGTAGGATCATATGTAGGTTCAGGTCTTGGTGAGTAAGGATATGGTATAAAAGATTCCGGATCTATAGGTATATCCTTAAAGATAGGTGTTGCATTACTACTTGCTTCTTTCTCTAGCTGGAATGCTAACTGCTTCCTCCTTTCCGGATCAGTTAGATCCTCTAACATGTCATTTTTGTCTTCAACAATCACTCGATGAGTCTTATAAAAAGACGCAACAAGTGTTCGGTATCTATCCATAAACTTGGAAGCTAACTTAGGATGCTTCTTAACCAAAGTAAGATGATCCGGTATAGGCTCCGAGTCTATAGAATCATGAGGTATCACAGAGAACTTGCTACCTTCTAGCTCCTTGGTTTTATGTTCCCGAATATTAGTTATCGCCTCCACAACAGCAACATGATAGGCTGCTAAATGACTCCTACCTTCTCCTATGGGTAGATCGTGATATAATCCAAGCTTCTCTGGAAGTTGGATACTCACACGATACTTCGATAACATTCGGCCATCAAGGTAAGTGATAGTGTTCATTGGAATTCTAGTTGGACAATTAAAGAGCTTTAAAAGTTGACGAAGTTGGTCTATAAATGATCCTTGATAATCATCAAGAGTCTCCTCTTTCCTTACCAAAGTCTGTTTTGGAAACCTTGGTGCCATATCTCTGTATATCATAAAAATAATTTTGATTAGTATCCAATGATAAATTGCATCATAACAAAGAATTATCGCACTAAAACATATAACGGAATATTCTCATTTGAATACCCATTATATTACTTTTAGAGAATTCTTTATCGTTTCTAGCTTTCCTACAGGTAATACCCTTTACTAGTTTTCCAACCTAAGTTCAAAGCAATTTGCTCTAATACCAACTACGGTGACCCAGCATACCACTGCATGTGTAGTACACTATAGTCGTTGACATGACATCTACAGAACACCGTTCCGTAAATATCACATCCCTCAGAGTGGTACAACAGAAACATTGCGGGTCCATATTACAAATGTACACACATCATTATTATTACAATACCAGAAGTTCAAGACTTCCAAAAGATCCAACTTACAAACCAAAATATAAAGTGTTCAACGGAATTTAAAAAGTAACAACTCCGACTAGGAGTTGATCTCAACAGCTTACTCTATAGAGTTCATGCTGCTCGGCTCCGTTAGTTACTACTAACTAGATATTTAATTGGAATCGTTCTCATCGACACCGTAGCGGATTTCGCAATCCACTCCTTCAACTCCTCCGGACAGATCAGGTTCCTCGTAGAACACATCTTCTTGGCATTCGGCTGCATACATTGGCACGTCTTCGTGATCCTTAGAGTCTAAGCAAGGGATCAAAGGAAAGGATGAGTAACAGTGTTACCCAACAAGTTCATTATATGCAAAGTGGGAAGTTTGATGCTCTAACTACCACCTCGGATTATAAATCCTTGGCACTATGCAAATTTTGTAAATCTTTCTTCAAAGATTGATTTTATTCCAAAAAACTATGACAATCAGCCTTCACAGGTTGACCAGAACTTTCATGGAGTTCCTTTCCTGCCGCGTTCGTAGCTCCTTCCCGGAACAGGGAGTAACAAGTTACAGTTCTTACACTCTGCAGATGTGCGTTACTTTACCCATGAGAGATCAACTACTTGTTACACAACCGGGCGTACTTTCCCGTCCACAATTCCATGATGTGGGGCCCAGTAGTTGGTCCAAGCCAATCACTGCCCCCTTCACGACCCTGCATGCCTCCTTGGTGTACACCATGCCCACATAATGAATTACAACAATGTTTTGTACAAACCGTTAGATGCCAGAACTATCGTGGGACGAGGAGGGTTCCCACCCATATGCTGCATATCCTCTACGAATTACCAATTAATATGCATGCTACGAGGATAACAACCACGACCTGCACATCCGGCTTCATGCGAGAGGAAGAAGATATAGCTGAATTCTCTGTCCCATTCCAAATCTCATGGATAACGCGTTATATACGGCGCTAGAATCACTGATGTTAGGGGTTCTTAAGTCCCTACTTGATCATTATTGTTGCAAATAGAACCCTAAGTTCTATTGCTCCATTATATCATCACTTAGGATGATATCTATGATTTCTTTATTTATGAAAATAATATTTCCTTTCTTTTATAGCATATATGATAACACACAATTTGCAAATACTTTGATAAAGACTCATCAAAGGACATGAGCAAGTGATGAACTTGCCTTGTGATGGCAAGGTAGTGAAGTCTGATGCTTGCACTGGACCTTGAGCTTCTAGTTCTACAAAAACATCATTATTGCCCGGTAAGGACAATATTTAAAGAAGCAAAATGATTATGCAAGTAATGTAATGCATTTTTTTAATTCTATATGCATTTTCCCTATATAAGGTGCCTTTTAATCAAGCATTTATAAATATTATATTTTTATATTTATTGCACATATTGAATTATTTTATTTTATTTCCCTTTTTATTTGATTTAATAATTCTTTGAGGAATTATTCATTATACCATAAATTTATTATTAAATATTTATTTAGTATTTAAAAAAAAACTTTAATATTAATAAATAATGAAAGTGATTTTTATTTATTTATTTTTTTATGATCTTTCAATAATTTTGTAAAATTCCATAAGGAATATATAAATTACAAAATTCTTATAAAAATTTAAATGTCTAAAATTTTATATTTTATTTTATTTGGATAAAGTGGATTACTGTTAATCCAAAAATATTTTATTTATAATTTTTGGAATTTTATTTTATTTTCTAAAATTTTATTGAGGTCAGGGGCATTTTGGTCTTTTCCAATTGATCAAAATAGTTTATTAAACAACTTTAGCTGGCCTTTTGGGCTTATTGGTCCAGTGTGGCCTAATAGGACAAGGTCAAACTTCCACCCCGAAGGGTTTTGGCCCACCCAGCCCAGTCTCTTTGTCTTCTCCTCGTTCTCACCCTCTCCTCTTCCTCGACCTCGCGGGCTCTGGCGCCACCGCTGGCGACAGCTGCCGTTGTGGCTTTCCCTGGCCGCTGCCGTGGTGCAGGGCGAGGTTTGCGATGCCGCTGGTTTGTCTAGTCCAACTCGATTTGGCTCCGAAGCTTCCCCATGGTCAGGTTCACCCTGTTCCCGAACCCTAGTGTTGGGAAAAGGTGCTGTCGCTGCCGCCACGGTCCTGCCTGCGGTGGTGTGCTGGTTTGTGTGCTGCTGTGGCCGCCGCCATGGCCGGTGCAGGTTGGGGTGCTCCCTGTGCCGCCACGGTTCGTTGGCCAATCTGCTTCCTCTTTGATTTGTCAGAGAGGACCTCAGGTAAGTTGTTTTTGTGGTTCTTGTTCATGCTACTGCCATGAATCTCTCTGTGTGTATCTAGTGGCTTCTCATGCCTAGTGACTATGTGCTGATTGGATTCATCTCTGGATTAGGGTTCTTGCTCTGTTTAGGGTTCATAACCTCATGTTGATCATATCCTTGATGCTTTAGATTTAGTGGTGATCGTACTTGAGCATGAAGAATGATTGTTTGTTGTGGATCATGATTGGTAGTGTCTTTGATGATGCTAGTTGCCTGTCAGATTATTCTAGTGATGATTCGCTACGATCCTATGCTAGTGTTTCTATGGAATTCCTGATTGGATTATGTTGTTGATTTGAGAATTTACTCTACTGTCAGAATACTTGTACTAACAGTGGTTTCTCTCAGTGGTTGCTTACTGTAATTATAATGGTAGGCTTGTATGATATTGTACACACTAAATCAAATCATTACATGTAATGATTTTTGTGGATGTATAGATGAATTTAATGTTGATTCCTGGCACTTGGCTTCAGGAATATGATATGTATTGGTTTGTCCCTTTTATCTGTGGAAACTAAACAAGATTGGTTTTAACTCCTGCAAAACTTGTCCTTGTGATACCACTTTGATCTGGCACACAAGTGATTGGGTTTTTATTTCTGAGCTTAGCTTTGTCCATACTTGTGATTAACATTGATAAGATAAAATGAAAGCTTTCCTTGATTCTCCTGCCTATGATGTTGGTCTGAGGCTCTAGGATTTAATTCCTAGTTAGTTGAGCAATTAGTTTGTTTGAAACTTGTAGGATTAGAGGTGCTACTCTCTCTCTGGGAGATGTGCCCTGATCTGATAAGATCAAATGAAGAATGATCCAAGTTGCAAAAATTAACACTAAACTCTGTGATGCTGGTCTGAGGGTTTAATGCTTTTGGCTGAGTTTGATTTCTTATCTTTATACTTGGAATCTCTAGGATAGATTCACCTCTCTTGGGTGATTATTGAGAGATCATTTCATAAAGCAACACATGCTCTTGGTTAGATAATATGATGAAATCATGTGATGGTTTTATGAGGCTCACCACAAAGTCTGATGATGGTGTAGTAGATTGATGATGATGATCTTGATCTTGATCTTGATCTGCTGGATTCCTGTGCTTGCTCTTGAGCTAGCCTGCTCCTCCTAGCTCCTGGGCTTGACCTTGTTGTCCACCAGATTCATCCCCCTCCTTATGTCACCATCCTGGTGATGTTTGGTTGATTTGGGTGGTTTGGTTTGGCTGTTGTTCTTGGTTTAGCTGCTGTTTACCCTGGTTATGCTGGTGTGCTGTGTAGTGGAGAGATGCACTGATGTGCTCCTCCACGGCTGTGCTGTGGTTTTGTGATATTGGATATGCTTGTGAGCTTGACAACACACCACATGCATGCTGGTGTGTGTCCAGCTTGTGTGCCTGCTATGCACTTGTGGATAGGTTCAGAAATTTTGAACTTACTATTACCATATTACATTTACCTGGCTGGTGAATTGGCCCCTTTTAGCTGTCATTTGCCTTCTGGCTTTGAATTGATGAAAGATGAAAATTTTCATATTGGTGAAACTTGCCCCTTTATAACATTTCTCAATGATGAATTTGTCAAGTGCATTTCACTGACATATCTGAGAGAAATATTACTAACACTATCCTTATTTTTTTTCTATTTTGTCTCTGTTTTGCAGGTACAAAGATGAAGATGAAGATTTAGTGTAGATTTAGATATAGGATAGTTAGTAGATATTCAAATGTAAATTTTATTCTTTTGTAATTTTTCTTTTATTATTCTTGTAATCTTTATTTTATTCAATGGTAATAAAGATTATATTATTATTAATAAAGAATATTCTTATTCTTTATTCTTTTGTACATTGTGAAGTTTGGAATGACTTCAGTAGGTTTCATTCTTTGTAACTTGTTTATGTATTAATCATATGAAATGAATTTCATATTCAATATTATTAAAATTTAAGTTATAATACTTATTTCTTAATTAATTTAAGATTCAAATCTTATACCTAAATCATTAAATTATAATTCAAATACTCAAGTTTAAAATTCAAATTCATTTTAAACACATATCTCCTTAAGATCATCTCAAAGTTTATAACAATCATCCTTTAAGACTAAACCTAATCTCAAAGTATGAAAGAAACATTGATCACTTAGGTTTTTTTATTTGGCGAAAACTTTACCCACATTTTCATAAATGAATGCGTGCAACAATTCATATTCCTAAATCTACCCTTCGTTAGGTCCTAAATACTGGGATGTTACATAGAGCCGGTTAGATGAGTGACAAGCGGTGGATATGGCTTCAGCCCAAAAGTTGTAAGGAGACTTGAATTCAGCCAACATCGATCTTGCCATATCCATCAAAGTGCAGTTCTTCCTCTTGGCTACACCATTTTGTTGAGGGGTATACGCAACGGAATATTGATGTCTTATCCCCTCTTCACTTAGAAACTCATTCAATGTGTAGTTCTTGAACTCAGAGCCATTGTCACTTCTTATTGCCAAGATGGGAACATTGTGTTGGCGTTGAACCTCATTGGCGAAGTCAATGACCGTTTGTTGAGTCTCACTCTTTAGCTTGAAAAAATAGACCCATGTATATCTTGAGTAGTCATCGACTATGACCAAGCAGTATTTCTTCCCATCGAGACTGGCATGAGATGGGGGACCAAATAAGTCCACATGAAGTAATTCCAAGATTCTCTTTGAAGACACAATAGTCTTCCTCTTGTGGGGAGATTCATGCATTTTCCTTCAACACAAGCCCTGCAAACACGATCTTTGGCAAAGGAAACATTTTCTTTTAGTCCAAGGATGTGGCCACCCTTGTGAAGACTTTGCAAAGTTCTCATGTTGACATGGGATAAACGACGATGCCATAGCCAGCCCACGTCGGCCTTTCTGAATAAGCACATCGGACCTGAAGTGGTTTTCCCCGAAAAGTCCACCACATACAGGTCATTTTCGACGTATCCAATGAAAGCAACCTTTAGAGACTTGCTCCACAAGAGTACCACCAAATCATCATCAATGAAAACAGCAACGCCCATCTTACCAAGGGCACGAACAGAAAGAAGGTTGTAACCGAGGGTCTCAACAAGCATGATGTCCACGAGAGAGATATCATGGGCGACCACAACCTTGCCAAGACCCAATACCTAAGATTTAGACTTATCACCATAGGAGACTGTAATATTATCATGATTGGGTCGCATCTCCGTGATGATCTCCTTGCTTCCGGTCATATGACTAGTGCATCCACTATCCAGCACCCATTTCGACCCATCGGAAGCATAGCCCTACAAGAGAATTACTTCTTGGTTTTAGGTACCCATTTTTCAATGGGTCCTCTCATGTTAGTAACAAGGTTCTTTGGAACCCAAATAGACCAAGCAACATATTCATCAAAAGGACCAACATAATAAACATAAACATCGCCATAATAATCACAAAAGAGTTCATAATTTGGATTGTGAGACCCTGCAAAACCAATATTGTTAGTTTTATCTTTTGTGACATTCTTCTTAGCGGTGCTTGTCTTTGATTGTTCACCCTTGGTATTCTTCTTCTTGTTCTTCTTCTTCTTGGTCTTGGTGAAATATCCAAGTCCCTCTTTACCAAGATTTTACCTTTGCTTGCCAAGTACCTCATTAAGAACACCCTTAACTTTGGGAGTGGTGTCATTGACAATCCCTTATTCCACACTAGCATTTTCTTTGTGAATATATGTTGATTTAGATGTGCTAGTAACATCATACTTGGTCAATCGAGTTTGGAGCTGATCATGTGACTCATTGAGAATGGAGAATTCACTTTTCAACGCCTTGTGAGCGATGTCAAGTTTCTCCAATTCCTCGGAGAGTCTAGCATGAGCAGCCCCAAAGTCAATCTTTTCCTTCTTCAACTTCTTTGCTTTGGCAAATACATTGTCACGTTCCTTAACAAGCTTTGCCACCATTTCTTCATGAGACTCCTCAATGGACTCAAGCCTCTCTTCAAGAGAAACCTGAGCCTCCTCTTCTTCTTCTAGATCATTTTTAAGGTTGCAATTTCCATTGCATCCTCCCTTTCAATTCTGCCCTTTTCTTCAAGGAGCACTTCATTTTGGGTCAGCTGGTCCATAAGAGCCTCAAAATGTAATTTGTGCTCACCTTGCAAGTTAGTGAAGAAATAGTCCAAAGCAATAATCTCTTCCTTAACCTTAAGACTAGTAGAATCATCTATGTCAATCATAGCCTTAGGAAAAGAAGTGTTAGAAGTTGATACCTCGGAACCTCTTGCCATGAGACAAGTAGTGTTCTTGTTGATGACGTTTTTGTTCGGAGAGTTGAAGAGAGATGTTGGTGTAGATGTGGTGGCTATAGCAGCCACCTCTCGAGAGTTATCGTCCTCATCTTCATCTTCACTTCCCGAAGAATATTCTTCTTGAGCCACTAGAACAATCTTTGGTTGCTTCTTGAAAGGGGAATTCTTCTTTACAAATTGTTTCTTGCATGGAGCCTTTGACTTTTCCTTGAGAATAAGTCTTCCTCCATTATCTTCCCTACTTTGATACGGGCACTCAGCTACAAAGTGCAGCCGGTCCCCACGGTTGAAACATGTTCTCAGCTTGGGACCATTTTCCTTTATTCCATAAGCTCCACTCTAGCGATCTAGTTTAGATTTGGCCTTGGTCGGGTCCTTCAAAAAGTTTCTAGCATAGAAGGCCATGTATTGTCCATGAATTCTTTTTACATCCTCTGGACAGTCCATACCTTCTATGTCATCTTCATCATGATCAACCACACTTGTCTTCAAGGCCATGTTGACCCCTTTTTGCATCCCCATAGCTCATGCACGAGCATCTTCGGCATTCTTGGCAGCCACTTTGAAAGCTGACATTTCTTGCATTACCTCATTGGATGTCATAAGGTGGTAGTTATGCCTTCCTTGGAGACTCTTCAAATCTGTGGGCTCAAATTGCATAAGAGCACTGACATACTTGTGTTTGATCCATGCATCATCAACATTAGAGGCACCATGATTCCTGAAAGTGGTGGCTATTGACTTGAGCCTCCTATACATGTCCTCGTGGTTTTCTCCATCCAACATATAAAATCCTTCAGCTTCATTGCTCAAAGCATCATATCTATTCCTTCTCATACTTTCATTTCCAATGAAGAGCTCGGTGAGAGCATCCCAAGCTTTCTTAGCTATACTAAGATGCTGAATTTGTGGCATGTCTTTGTCACCCACACCAAGCTAGATCATGTGTAGAGCTGTAGCGTTGAGTTTACTATCAACAAACTCTCTTCTTGTTAGGTTGTGGGGGTCTCCAACATGAAGACCGTTCTCTATGATTTTCCACAACTCAATGGAGGAGCTGCACACATGAGACTTCATCAAAAATTTCCATTGATTAAAAGTAGATGCTGAAATTTTGGGTGGATCACCCCTATTATGTATATGTGGGTGTGGAATAGGTGGATCAGGAGAATACACATGGGAAACCTCATTGTATCCTTCCATACCACTATCCTTTTTCGAGGAAGAGATCTTGCTAGTTCCATCACCAACCACTTCGTTATCTTTGGAATCGGTTTTACCCGTTTCCTTGGATTGCGGAGTGGTAGCCTCAGAGGTAGATGGAGGTGATGCTGCGGATGTGGAGAGACGCATTATCAATTGACGCATCTCTTCCATCTTAGCCTCCATTGAACTAACCAAGGTTGTTTCCAACGTCTTGAGATCGTTCATGGTGACTACCTCCGGAGCATCACTCCCATCTCCCTTGGAACCCATACTTCTCTTAGGCGGTTAAGCCCGAATTAAGAGCCAGGGCTCTGATACCAATTGAAATGGATCGTATGGGCACCTAGAGGGGGGGGGGTGAATAGGTGCTACTCAATTTTTAGTTCTTTTTCAATTTTAGGCTTGGCATAAAGTAAATTATATAGATATGCAACTACGAGAATTTCCCTATATACAAACCTAGCTACTAAGCACATAAAGAGAGGAGCGAGGAAACCGTAGTGGAGCATGCGGAGACACAGGAATTTGTTTTACCGCAGTTCCTTCCTTGTTAAGGGAAGTACATCTGCGTTGGAGGGGTGGGCGGTTCTAAGACCACCATGCCACAATAGTCCTCACCCTATTCTCCGATGGATCTCGCCACGAAAGGCCTGATCCACCTTCTCCACTATTGGGACCCTTCGAGGCGGGAACCGGTTCCTTTACAACTCTACCGGGGCACACACTCACAACTTGAAAGGGGAATTCTTCTTTACAAATTGTTTCTTGCATGGAACCTTTGACTTTTACTTGAGAATAAGTCTTCCTCCATTATCTTCCCTACTTTGTTACGGGCACTCAGCTACAAAGTGCATCCGGTCTCCACAGTTGAAACATGTTCTCAGCTTGGGACCATTTTCCTTTATTCCATAAGCTCCACTCTTGCGATCTAGTTTAGATTTGGCCTTGGTCGGGTCCTTCCAAAAGTTTCTAGCATAGAAGGCCATGTATTGTCTATGAATTCTTTTTACATCCTCTGGACAGTCCATACCTTCTATGTCATCTTCATCATGATCAACCACACTTGTCTTCAAGGCCATGTTGACCCCCTTTTGCATCCCCATAGCTCATGCACGAGCATCTTCGGCATTCTTGGCAGCCACTTTGAAAGCTGCCATTTCTTGCATTACCTCATTGGATGTCATAAGGTGGTAGTTATGCCTTCCTTGGAGACTCTTCAAATCTGTGGGCTCAAATTGCATAAGAGCACTGACATACTTGCGTTTGATCCATGCATCATCAACATTAGAGGCACCATGATTCCTGAAAGTGGTGGCTATTGACTTGAGCCTCCTATACATGTCCTCGTGGTTTTCTCCATCCAACATATAAAATCCTTCAGCTTCATTGCTCAAAGCATCATATCTATTCCTTCTCATACTTTCATTTCCAATGAAGAGCTCGGTGAGAGCATCCCAAGCTTTCTTAGCTATACTAAGATGCTGAATTTGTGGCATGTCTTTGTCACCCACACCAAGCTAGATCATGTGTAGAGCTGTAGCGTTGAGTTGACTATCAACAAACTCTCTTCTTGTTAGGTTGTGGGGGTCTCCAACATGAAGACCGTTCTCTATGATTTTCCACAACTCAATGGAGGAGCTGCACACATGAGACTTCATCAAAAATTTCCATTGATTAAAAGTAGATGCTGAAAGTTTGGGTGGATCACCCCTATTATGTATATGTGGGTGTGGAATAGGTGGATCAGGAGAATACACATGGGAAACCTCATTGTATCCTTCCATACCACTATCCTTTTTCGAGGAAGAGCTCTTGCTAGTGCCATCACCAACCACTTCGTTATCTTTGGAATCGGTTCTACCCGTTTCCTTGGATTGCGGAGTGGTAGCCTCAGAGGTAGATGGAGGTGATGCTGCGGATGTGGAGAGACGCATTATCAATTGACGCATCTCTTCCATCTTAGCCTCCATTGAACTAACCAAGGTGGTTTCCAACGTCTTGAGATCGTTCATGGTGACTACCTCCAGAGCATCACTCCCATCTCCCTTGGAACCCATACTTCTCTTAGGCGGTTAAGCCCGAATTAAGAGCCAGGGCTCTGATACCAATTAAAATGGATCGTATGGGCACCTAGAGGGGGGGGGGGTGAATAGGTGCTACTCAATTTTTAGTTCTTTTTCAATTTTAGGCTTGGCATAAAGTAAATTCTATAGATATGCAACTACGAGAATTTCCCTATATACAAACCTAGCTACTAAGCACATAAAGAGAGGAGCGAGGAAACCGTAGTGGAGCATGCGGAGACACAGGAATTTGTTTTACCGCAGTTCCTTCCTTGTTAAGGGAAGTACATCTGCGTTGGAGGGGTGGGCGGTTCTAAGACCACCATGCCACAATAGTCCTCACCCTATTGTCCGATGGATCTCGCCACGAAAGGCCTGATCCACCTTCTCCACTATTGGTACCCTTCGAGGCGGGAACCGGTTCCTTTACAGCTCTACCGGGGCACACACCCACAACTGAATTGGGGGCTCCCGTAATGACAACAAGCTGTCACAAGAACAAGGATTATCAATATAATCAAAAGCAAGGATCTAGATATTTGCAAGAAATACTAGATCGGAGATTCTCCAAATGAATGGAGAGTAGATAAAGCACTTGATTGCAGTTGTTGATGATCGAGTTCTTCTCCTTCGATTCCCCAAGGGACGGGGCCTTTGGGTGGAACTAGGTGGAGATCTCTTGGATGAAGGTTGCAGATCAGATCTTGACTTTTTCAAATGAACCAAGAGATATGGTAGGAGGGGGAAGGCTGGCTTAAATACCCCTGCCCAGATCTGGCCGTTGAACAAGTTTGGGGGCGGATTATCCGCCCCCACTAGGGGCAGACTATCCTCCCTGGGGAAAACTCCTCCCCCAGGACGGAAACTCCCGGGGAAAATCCGCCCCCTCTTTGGGGATGGCTCCTTGGCGAACTTGATGCAGATATTGGGGGTGGCGGATTATCCGCCCCCCCTGAGGGGTGGATTATCCGGCGAGGCCGGAAAATCCGGCCGAAACTCCGCCCCCTCTGAGGGTTGTGCCTTGGCAAACTTCAAGATGAGCATGAGGGGCGGATTATCCGGCATGGCCGGAAAATCCGGCCGAAACTCCGCCCCATCTCTAGGGGTTGCGCCCATCTGGGAAAGGGGTGGGACGGATTATCCGCCCCCCAAAAGCAGTTTCCTTTTCATTTTTCAATATAGATATCAGCAGCACTTCAACACACATTAAATAATCCTTGATATTATTATCTAACACACAAAACACTAGGAATTATGAAATGTTGTTTTAGCATTGCCCAATCGAATCTCATAGGATCATGAATGTCTAGTATTGCATTGTTATGCCTTGCTCAGTCCTGTCAATTGCCCTGCTGTAATTTCTTTACCCAGCATGCCATGTTTGTTTATCTTAAGGAGAACACCTCTAGTGAACTATGGACCCTGGTACAATCTTTACCATTGATACATCTTCCACTGTTATTGTTTACTTTCTTCAAACCACTATTACCTTCCACACCATACTATTAATCCTTTGTTACAGCAACTGGTGAGATTGACAACATCACTGTTTGTTGGGGCAAAGTCTTGAGTTTGTGTTGTGCAGGTTTACAAGTTGCTAGCAAAACCTTTGAGTCATTTTCTTCCTCCTACTGGTTCGATAATCTTGGTTTCTTACTGAGGGAAGACTTGCTGCTGTGCTCATCACACCTTTCTCTTGGGGTCTCCCAATGAAGCGCTACCATGCGCCATCAGGCCCAGGGGCTCACCGACGATCAGGCGATAAGGGCGAAGCAGGCGGCAGCGGTGCATGCGGTGATGTCGTGCCCAAGGCCGGTCGTCCCCCCCGTAGTACGACGCCCACTAGGGGAGCCAGCCAAGCGCCGGATCACCGATCTGGTTCTCGCCGATCTCGCCGGCCGGCTTCTAGGAGAGCCAGGCGAACCCGCGGTAGAGGTACTCCTCCTCCCCCGAGTTCAAAGGAGAATTCAACCTGAATGTGCTCTTCCCCTGCCCCGCGCCTCGCCCTCCTCCGGCCTTCGACGTCGACATCAATGTCCCCTACTCCACCTCTCCGACGTACATAGGCCCTTAGTCGTCTATGCGCCGTGGCCCACTTCTGTTCAGCGGCAGCTCCTCGCCCGCAACCTTCGGCGAGGACGACGCGCACAACATGTTCGGTGGAATGTGGTCGAGGCATACAAGCAAGACATCATCGCCCAAGGTTCGGTGTCTTCCCAACCCCTCCTTCTTCACTCAAGAACAGTCCCGGGACGATGCCGAATGACATCGAGTCTCAGGATCTCACCGAGGACGTGGAGGACACCGAGGGGGTTGCCTTGGCTCCGGCAAAAGGCAAAGGCAAGAGGAAGCCGGGTGATGCGGCTCAGATCACAGTAGAGCTTCATTGGGATACCCCAAGAGGAAGGTGTGAAGAGGACAGCAGTAAGTTTTCCCTCAGTTATGAAACCAAGGTTATCAAACCAATAGGAGCAAGGAAACAACTCTAAGGTGTTGCTAACAACTTGGAACCTACACAACATAAACTCAAAACTTTGCCCAACGTACAGTGAGGTTGTCAATCTCACTGGTTTGCTAAAAATAAAGGATTAAACGTATAGTGTGGAGGATAATAGTTGCTTATAGAAAGTAAACGATAATAATAGATGATGTATCAATGGTAAATATTGGACCAGGGTCCACAGTTCACTAGAGGTGTTCTCCTTAAGATAGATAACATACTGGGTGAACAAATTACAGCGGGGCAATTGACAAATTGAGGAAGAATAACAATGCATATACTAGACATCTTGACTCCTATGAGATTTGATTGTGCATTACAATAATATATATAGACCATAATCCAACTGCATCTATGAGTAATAATCCACCTTCAGGTTATCATCTGAACCCCCTCTAGTATTAAGTTGCAAGCAACATATAATTACATTAAGAAATGTGTGTAAAGTAAACAATACAATTGTTCCATGAACAAAAGATTGTTGTTTTATCTCTAGTAGCAATATCACATCTACAATCTTAGAGATTTCTGTCACTTCCCCAGATTACTAGAGGCATGGACCTACTATCGAGCATAAATACTCCCTCTTGGATTCACAAGCATCTACTTGGCCAAGATAGCTACTAGCAACGGAGAGCATGCAAGATCACAAATAACACAGACATGATAGAATCAATTTGACATAGTATCTCAATATCCATCGGATCCTCGTAAACACAACATGTACGATTACAAATAGATGATCTTAATCATGAAAGGAGCTCACAAGATCTAAACATGATAGCACAAAGGAGAAGAAACAACCATCTAGCTATTGTATGGACCCATAGTCCAAGGGTGAACTACTCACGCATCATACCGGAGGCTGGCATGGTGAGGAAGAAGGCCTTTGGGATGGTCTCTCCCCTCCGACAGGGTGCCGGAAAGAGCTTCAGATCCCCCCGATCTAGGGACGATGGTGGCAGCGGCTACAGACTGTTTTGTGGAGATTTGATCAGGTACTTAGGGTTTCTGCATTAGGGTGCTTTTATAGGCGAAAAGGCAAGGTCGGTGGGCGCCCGAGGGGCCCACACCTGGTGGCGGCGTGCCCCTGGGCCGCGCGGCCCTAGGGTGTGGCCACCTCGTGGCCCCCTTCGGGCTCCGTGTTCTCTTCGGTGAAATATTGACTTTGGCTTTTGTCCCGTCCAATTCCGAGAATATTTACTTACTAGCTTTTCTGAAACCAAAAACATCAGAAAATAGGCAACTGGCACTGCGGCATCTTGTTAATAGGTTAGTCCCAGAAAATGTATAAAAATACCTCAAAGTGTAGACAAAACATAGCAAAGTTGATACTAAACAAGCATGGAGCATCAAAAATTATAGATACGTTTACGACGTATCACTGGGCACGTCGGCGCCGGAGCCCCGGATCAAGTGGACGGTGCTTGAGGACCTTTGCCTCGCCGACGCCTGGAAATCGATGAACATGGATCCCATCACTGGTGCCAACCAAAACTCCGACAACTACTGGAAGCGCATGGAGCTAGCGTTCGACGAGCGTAGCCCTTGCGACCCGAAGTATAGCAAGATTCATATGGAGCGAGGGAAGAAAGCCATGACCAACCATTGGGGGCTCATCCAGCAGGCATGTAGCAAGTGGCACAACTGTCTCGAGGAGGTCGACCGCACACCCGTCACGGTGAAAAAATGGACAACAAGGTACTTTGCCTAGTCTTCTAGGTATGAACTAGCTTGACTTCTTTGACAAGTCTTCTATATGATTCCAACTAAGTCGGTTTCTTTTTGGCTACGCCTGGTCTTGTAGGCATCAACTAGCTCGACTTCTTTGACAAGTCTTCTATATGATTCCAACTAAGTCGGTTTCTTCCCTGTCTTGAGTGGTCTTCTTGGCATCAACTAGCTCAACTTCTTTGACAAGTCTTCTATATGATTCCAACTAAGTCGGTTTCTTCCCTGTCTTGAGTTCCCTGCTATCTAGGTCGTTATATATATGAGGCTATTTCCGAATCACCTATTGAATCTTCATTCAACACCAGCTATCTTCAGCTCCTTAGTGTCCGACTTGATCTTGGCCAAATTTCAGAAAATAGCAAAATACGTCCATCTGCATCTTACTTTTATCTGGCTTTCACTATTTCATAGTACTGGCCCAAAATGGGTGCTGACACTAAGTATAAGCGTCAAGGAAGATAAAAGTTAATTACCGCGATGATTAACTAGGTAGCTACTACATCCATCAGATTGTCAATTAGCACATGTCCCATAATAATAAATTAATGCTTTTGAAATATATGTTTCTTTCTTTCTTTCTTTTTAGGAGGTGTTCTTCGGTGTCCTCCTAAGTTTGCATGAGTCAGTTTTCTTTTAACCCGTCGAAACCCATATCCAAATTTTGTATACCTCTGTATAGGTGTACTCAGTCCAGCTAGGTAAACTCCACGTTCCCACCGGCCGATCCCATCTTCCCTTATCATGATCTATCTTTTTTGCATGCCACTTTTTAAAATATTGTTGCCGCTTCTATATACCTCTCGATTTCTGCCTCCCGCAGGCACGCGGGTATACATGGACTACGTCTAAGCGAACCATGCAGGCTTCGGGTGATTCTTACGGTCTTCATAACTAATTGGCATCATGCGATCCTGGTTGTCTACGAGTTTTTGTTTGTCAAAGTTTAAAGAGAAGGGGGAACACTGAAGCAAAAATGTCTTCCTAGAAGGAATTAAGGACAACAAGAGGATCCGGCCGGTTTATCTCATGGTGGCAGCCAAGATTTACAAGTAACTCCAATGTTTTCCTATGATTGCCTTGTGCGTGAGCTCGTGATGAGGGAAAATGAGACACTGTGTTCTAGAGCTAAGCTAAGTAACTTTGTACAAATGACTAATAATTAAGAAGGAACTGGAAGAGAGAGACGGTACCCCTTACGCTTTTCTGTGCCAACATGATCAATCATGTTATTTGCTTGCTCTGAACCTTTAACAAAATGTGAGATGGCTTTGTTCCTTGCTTCTGTTCAGCTGCGACCTTCCTGTTCCTGCATGCATGCGGCATTGTACTTGTAGGCGCCTTTTGCTTTGTTGAGAATATAGTTTGGTTTCTACTTTTCCATCATAAAGGATTGAAGTGCTAAAGCCCTCACATCCAAGATTGTACTTTCTGAGCGAGGCAACTGAACGGAAAGAATCCTTAATTCCTCTTGCAAAACTCACATCAGGCGAACAAGAATGAGAACGCGGAGAAGAATCACTAATACAGGAAGACCCGTTTCATGTGTGGTGTGGAAGATCGCTGTGCCGGAAAATTTTCGACCGTTTACAGTGGCTTAGGCAGGCTTCTTCGCATTCAGTTTTGCCTATTGTTGATACAAGTGGCCCTTTTCATCTTTCCTTTCTTTACCAGTTTGCTCTATTTATAGTTGTCTCTGCAACATGCGGGTAATAGAGACCTGTTTACTGTGGTATGTACACGATTGGAGTAGGTGAGGGATATTTTTATTTCATAAGGATGGAATTGTAGTCGACGGATCGGCCTTCTGCTGCCTTAGGCCGTTCTAGGAGATCTTCATGTTCCTTCTAGTACGCATTATATTTTACTTTTTGGACTTGTTTGCGGCCGTGTGCATAGTAGTTATGTGAGGTCGAATGTGAGCTCCTTGTGAATTGTATCAGCATGATGCTAACATATGAGTTTAATAAAAGGATCATTTATCGAAAAAAGAAGAATGTAAAAGATTAATGACATGGTATACACTAATGTCTTCTTTTCAAAATTTTGGGAAAAGATTATCTCATGGGTATTTACAAAGACGTCTTAGAAATTACAATATGCAGAGAGCCCATGCATGAAAAATGTGTGATCTGCGTTGCTTTAACAAATTTTAAAAATGGGGTGACTGCAATTGGCTCAAAATTTTGAAGACACTGTCCTGCATCTAGTGTCTGCTATTGCAAGGCCCACATTTTAGCAGTGAACATAATTCTTACCAAACACCGTAAACACTGCGTTGCTACATAGAACTAGTCAACCTACGAATCCAGACACTAGAGACTCACTAACTCAATCTGCACATATGCTGTTGAGGTAAGATACTGTTTGGAGTGAGTACCCAGATATGCATATAGTTGTTTGGTCTTCCTTGTATGATCATAACTGAGAAGCTCAACAATGTGAATCAAGCAAGAACAACGAAATCCTGTTCGACCATATGGATGCTGCTAGCTAGCTAGGCTAAAGTTTAGGCTCCAAATTAACTCCGAAATTCCCTAGCACAACCAGAAACGAAACGTGACCCGCTAAATCTCTCTATTATTCTCCATGTTCTGTTCTTGCCCACGAGATGCCAATTTCACAGTTTTGCCGGCCGGGGGTTCTTTCCGTGCAACTTTCTTAGAGGAAAACAATAAAGTACACTCTTGCATGTGGGAGCTTTAGCACTTTAATCCATTACGATATATAAAA
Organism: Avena sativa; assembly: GCA_916181665.1. Lineage (NCBI taxonomy): Eukaryota > Viridiplantae > Streptophyta > Magnoliopsida > Poales > Poaceae > Avena > Avena sativa. The sequence continues at coordinate 309,202,037 of OV702284.1, read as the reverse complement.
TCACAGTGCAGAACACATATGAATAGGAAGCAGGTTGCAGCTGCTCAGAAGCAAGGAACAAATAAAAGGCTCAAAGCATCCAAATACCATACTCGATCGGGTTGGCTCAAAAGCACGCATCACTAGGATCTCTTCCAGTATATATGTTACTTCATTAGTCGTTTGTAGTAGTACTTAGCTTAGCTCCAGTTCAGAGTTTTATTTGTCCTCCTCACGCTTGGGCACAAGAACACATGCATTGGAGCAAATCTCAAACGGCACCATGAGGTAAACTAGCTGTCCCCTTCTTGTTGTTGTTGTCAACCTCTGCCGAAAGAAAAGAAAAAGAAAGAAATGGAGAATTTTGAAGCATTAAATTTTTACTTGTCAGTGAAGAGGCAGTAACTATACAACTTTTTTTTTTGTAAATTAGTAATTATACAACCTGATCGATACACTTAATTATATGCTGTAAATAATGTCGATCTTTCTTATTGCTTATACTCAGAGCCCTCCTTGCATTAGACAAGCTGGATGATAAACATCTCGCAGACATTCCATTGAAGAGGTTCACTAGGTTCGTGAGAGGGCAGATGCTGCGAGTGAATGTTCTCCTGATGGGGAATGCCATCCTAATGGTAGTCATGGTCGGGATAGGCGCCTACGGTCATCGCTACCGCCACCATCCATTGACCCGCTTCCTCTTCATGGGTGCCACCATACTGTTCTTGCCCATCGTCTCCTACATCGTGTCCATCACCGGCAGCCAGTACACCATGGCTGTTGCGTCTGATCCTTTCGGTATTATAGCCGCAGCGGAATGCCATCCAAGCATCCATACTACCCTGATCTTACTATGGACTGCCTTTGTCCAGATTGTTGGCATCAACACCACCCCCATAGTCGCTGCGGATGATAGAGAAGGTCGAAGCATTGCCCCAGCAGCTGTACTACTTGTGCAAGCGGTATGGACCACGTACCTTGGAGTGAATATCATGCTAGGTCCAGCCAGTGGCCCTAGAACATATCTTGCTTCTACCAATTATTCCAATTTTGTCACCGTTCGCTCTCATCTTCGCCAAAATATTCTTCAAGTATTATGCCTGGTTCAGTGCGAGGCAATCATTTTCATTTAGACGTAATCCCCGCCTTGTTGTTGGATACATGATGGAGCAGCTACCACCTGATCATAGAAACATTAGCCAGAGTCAATATCAGCAAATACCTCCTCCACTTATAGTTTCAGGGGAGGACACTATGGTGGTAGGGAAGCAGCCTCATGGTTACGGGATCATGTGTAGTAGTAGTACTAGCAGTGGACCAGAAGCGTCGACGACGACGACAAATAACAAGAGAGGCTGCTTAGTGACCATTGACAAAGTCTGGCAGTTGGATGACACCCTTCTCAAGTCATCAACAACACCACACCTCAAAGATGTATGTTTGTCATTTGCATTGTTCAAGATGCTACGGTGCCGCTTTGCAAGATACACCGTATCCGAAGCTGTTGGATTCATCAAGGCCCGTGACTTTTTATGGCATATGCTGATCGAGGACAGTGATGGTACTAGGACACTGGGGGTGATTGCGTCCGAGCTTTCTTTTCTTCATGATTACTACTATACATCCCTTCCAATCTCATACTCCAAGGATTGGCTGCCCATTTTGAGTGTGTTTATTTCTCTCTTGAGCATTGGTTACTGCTTATTTGGGACAAAGTTTGTCTGGAAATATGTATGGCATCTTGGAGGCAGAGCGCAAGTAGAATGTGATCTGGGCTACGCGCACGCCTACACGTCAAGTAGTTATGTTATCCCTTATTTGAATGTTGACCCGGTCCATGTAGAATTTGGAAATTTGTATTGCCGGTGCTTTTACTTGTTGCATTAGTGGTGCTTTCTGAGGTGAGAGAGATTGCATCCTACGTCTGCTCCAACTGGACAAAAGTAGCTCTCATGTGCCGTTATGTTTCTTGGCGTGAATACCCTGATGCAGTTCCGCGAAAATTTGTTGGCCTACTGTTGCAGTGCAAATGCAAGCTGGTGAGGCCTTGGCAGGATAATATGAACCAGTGCTCAGTCATAGCGTTCCATCCAAAGAAATTCACGCCGGTGGCTAGGCCCCAGAAAAAGGGTATCATGGTACCAAAAGAAGTGAAGGCTGCTATTGTCAACACACTGAGAAGCAGCAGCAGCAGCAGCAGGGGAGATGACCTAAGAAATGGCAAGATGACCAGGAAACAACTAGGCATTCAAGTCGGTGACAACTTCGTCCAGGCACGCGGTGCCCAAGGTACATCTGACATCTTGCTTGCTTGGCACATTGCCACAACCATCTTCCAGGCGAGGAACCCATCCTCATTTGCTTCTTCTTCTTCCGGGAGCGTCGCCGCACACCTGTCACGCTATTGCGCCTATTTGGTGGCATACGCTCCTGAGCTACTTCCGATGACCGCGCATGGAGCAATAGGTTGTACAAGAACACCATGGAAGGTGCCCAGCGTGCCCTCCACCGTGCCGTGCCGAGGGCGACGCCCGAGCAGGAGTATCGGCAGCTCGTGGAGTTGCTCAGTTCTGCAGGATCCGAGTATAAGGTGCTAAAGGAGGGCGCAAGGCTGGGCAAGCAACTGGCGGAGCTGATGAAAGGGGAGGAGGAGGCGGCGTGGAAGGCCCTGGCTAGATTCTGGTGCGAGATGATCCTCCACTTGGCTCCTTCCGATAACCTCGACGGCCATGCGCTGGCCATCGCCCGAGGTGGCGAGCTGATAACGCTCCTCTGGGCACTGCTCACCCATGTAAGTGTTCCTGAGGCCGTCGCCAGTACCACCACCACCACCACCAGGGTGCTTCTGCTGATATAGTCTAATTTATTGAGGCACCGTACGATTGTTTTATTTTCTACTAAGAAGGGTGCTACTGCTTGCCTTTCAATGTTGTTCTACTGTGATTTATCGATTCGTGGTTCTGTATTGAAAACCTTTATTTTGATTACTAGCTTGCGGAAATCATGGTTGCAACTTTTCTAGTTTTGACCGGACCTACAACATCAGCAGGTTCATTCTATACATTCAGTACTGAAAATAAGAGTTCAGTTTAAGATTCAGAGAAATGAGAATCATTCTACTACAGTGTCTGAATTACTGCAGGTCCTCAGCAGACAGTTATGAACTGTTCGTTGACACGCTCACCAAAGCTCTCTTTTAAAACATGCTTTCGCCTCGCTTTATAGATAAAACAAAATCCAGGTATAGAGGTCTGACAAGTAACCTCACCGGCCGAAGCCAAAACGAAAAGGGAAAAGTCCGACCATCCGCTGGGACCACAACACAACAAAGCCCAAGAAATAACCATAAAAAGGTGGGACGGAGACAACACTTAGGCCGCCGCAGGGATCAAGAAGTAGCCGGAGCCGAGAAGGAGAGCACCGCCGTCCTCAAGGCCTGAAGAGTATCGTCGAAGGACGCACCGTCACGCTGTCTCACCAAAGGGGACCACTAATGGAGGAAGACAAGCAGAGCAAAAATAGAGTCGGACACACGGGTAGGGTAAATCCTCTCAATCACCATCTTGTTTCTCACATTCCACAAAGTCTAGGTGATCTCCGCAAACACGAGTCAGAAGAGGCGGCGCCCCCCTCTGGCCCTGTTTGCCTAGGTCTATAGGAACTCCCCCAGCTCCTGCACCTGCCATGCAGTTCCCAGCGCCCCCCGAACAAAACTCCACAGAAACTGAGCCGTCGTGTAGGAGAACATAATAGGCACAAGTCTCTAGTGTCCCACATAGGGGACATAGGCCATTGCGCTTGGCCACCTCCACTCCCGAAGGTAAGCGGTCACGGAGGAGCTGCCATATGAAAATGCGAAGACTAAGGGGAATAGGGGCTTTCCAAAGGGGCGATGTCCAACGCAACTCCGGGCCCTGGAAAAGGGCCCGGTACGCCAAACTCACTGAGAACTCTCCCGACGGATGCAGCCGCCAAGTGGCAAAGTCCGGAGCCTCTGACAAAAAACCTAGAAGAGCCGCCATCAGATGCTGGAAATCCTCCGTCTCGGCCGCACTAAAGGTCAGGCAAAACAAGATGTTCCAGCGGCCCTCTCGGAAGGCTTCGGCAACGATGGATGATGGGGAGGTGGTGATGACGAAGAGGGCGGGGAACTGCACCCCCAAAGGGACTGGCAGAAGCCAAGGGTCCAGCCAAAACCGCACCCCCTGGTCGCTGCCAGTGACAAAGGAGATGCTCAAACCAATGAAGTGTTTATAAATCCCAGATCCCGCATGCCCGTGGGCTTCCACGGAAAGGTCAGCCCGAAGCGCTCTGACATTAATTCGGTAGCTTTCAAGTCACAGTTGACTAAATGACAACACTGCATCAATAGGCTCAGCACAACATTTATTTTCGTTGCAGCAGCTTATCTTATATATAGACAAATTAATCACGGCTTGAATTAGTGATTAGTACAACTCACGCCTGTTTTCTTCACGCCAGAGCTTTCCCCTCGCCGTGAGCAACAACAGCCTAAACTGAATCTGATTGCACTAGACAGCAACATTAGCAAATCATTAGTGTTTTGAAGTATTAACTGGTTCTGCAGATTTGGTTCAGTCATGTCTCCTCAATTTTGAGTCCTCTATTCTACAGTTTCAGAATCTGAGACATGTATTGTAGGAATATCAGTTCCAGCCAACCTCCTCCTCCTCCTCCTCGTCGTCCTCTTCTTCTTCTTCTTCTTCTTCTTCTTCTTCTTCTTCTTAATGTGCACAACCTTACTATCCCCAATTTGAACATTTCAATTTCTTCTGGAGGTGTACTTCAATCCCCCCCTAAACTTATGTTTGCATGGACCAGTTTTTGCTTTGACCCGTCGAAACCCATAACTAGGCTTTGTATACCTTCATATAGGCGTACTCGGTCGAGCTACGTATACTTCACGTGCTGATCCCACCTCCCGTTATCGCGAGCTACGTATTTGCACGCAATATTTTGAAATTTTATTGCTGCTGCTATATACCTCCCGATTTCCGCCTACTGCAGGCACATGAGTAAACATTTATGATGAATATACGTCTAAGAGAATCATACGAGTTTTGGGTAGATTCATACAATCTTTGAAACGAATCAGTATCGAGTTTTTATTGTCAAAGTTTAAAAGGAAGGGAGGGACACCAAAGCAAAAGTGTTTCTTGTGACAGTCTTGCTTGTAATATGTAGCCAAAGAACCTCGTCTTGGATTGAACTGAAGAAGGGAGCAAACAGTTTAAGAACCTTGGATCTGACTTGTTCTCGCAAAGCAACCATCAGCCATGTTGTTGCGGATGTTGAAACTATTCACATGAATTCAGTAGATAGTATTGTTTAACGACCCTCCTTGTATTGTTGACATGAATTCAAAGTCCCCACACTATGGACTGCTTGTGCCTAACAAAACTTTTGTTGGCTTAGTTCTTGCTCTATTTTTGGGAAGTGGCAGTTCACATCAGTCCAGAGGCTAAGCCTGAACAAAGTTTCGGATAGTTCTGCAGTAGTTTCAGAATCTGGAACTTACACCATACCAACATTATGCTGGGCCATGTCCCTCCACAACATCAGCTCATGAAAGTCCAACACGTTTCTACTGTTGATTGAGATTCGTATCCGACAGCTGAGGTGCTTCTTGGAAGAGAAGTAGAAAAGAAAATCCTAGCCACCCTTGGTGGCGGTGTGTGTGCGAGATACTCTTTGAAAGTGAGAGTGTGATATGAGAAAGCTAGCCATCGTATCTGTTGTGTGAGGGGTAAGAGAACGCACGAGAACAACACAACCTAGTGAGAAGGGGGGAATAAAAAAAGAGATGATTTCTGTTTAGATTTTTGAGATCTAATCGGTCTGTTTTTAACCTGGTGTTTGGAGGTTCAAACGTTCTTGGATTGGCTTCAAACTTGGTGAGCTTGTTCCTTGCTTTGAGTTTTTTTATCTAATTAGTTGGTTTAAGATTTAGGTCAGTGTAGCATCAGATTTGGAAGTGTTTAATCAGTTTGAACTGTTGCAGTTTCAGCACAGAGCATTTTTAGTAGACGAACAATTTGGACATGCAAACGGTGTCCGACTGAGCTAAATTTTGGCAATGTATGTTGGGTACTTGTATGTCAGCTGGTATACCAAGTTTGGTGTTGATTGAATCTGCGATTTAAGAGCAGTTTGTTGATTATTGAAGAGGAAAAAAACTGAGATACTATGCTTTACTATAATCTTTCTTCAAATGGTTGTTGTTGTTGCCGGTTAACAACGTGCTGAGTGTGTTGTACATCTAAAATATATTTTAGAGAAGACTCTGTACCCAGGTTTCTCATAGTGAAACTCACGTGGACCGATTGGTTCACACCCGTGTTTTTTTTTTCTCCTTAGCTTAAAAAGGCTTTTCACATAAATCCTTGTGTCACATGTGCATGTGCTTATTGTTTTATTTCCACACTGCATATCTTTTGATTGAAGCTATCCTCGGGGATTACCGGAAGCAGCGGGGTTGTGTATCTTCTCCTAATACATAGTGTACAAAATTAGAAAACTCAGCCCAGCATTGAGTTCACCTGCTTCTTCTTGTTCTTCCCTCAAAGAAGTTCTGTGATTTACAACTTCACATCAGTTTGGAGTGTGAATTACCGGCAGATGTTACTGAACCTGAACAACAAAGCACGCAACGATTTTAGAACCTGACAGGTTTCATTCCAAGAGAAAGAGCAGCCATTGCTCTATACAAGATCGCTTATTGACAATCACACTAGACATATGTGCTTGTTTGGTTGGTCATGGTATCATCAAGTAACGAGTTCACGAATCACAATAGAATGTAGCCAAGAACAGGAGTACAATGCACCGGAAAGAAGATAACGTTGTCTACACATTACTTTACTAAGATGTATGTTTCTATTTGTGTATATTATAAAACAGATTTCCCTTTAGTTGTTTGTGAACTTTTTATTCGACTTAGCATTGTATTTTGTACCTGAAGTTCTTGTTTAACTTTTGGCATTCTAAGTGATCAGTGTTGTAAATTTGCATTGCAGCACTCAAGAAATCTTCTATCCACGTCTTTACTAGATTAGTTTGTATATCTGCTAATAGCTTCTTCTGACCCACTTCATGCTACTTGTTGGGGATCAAGTTTAAGAGCGCAACCTACAATGCTCAAGGGATGAGTTTGTAATCTAGTTATATTATTGTTTAACTGATCATTGGTGTATGTGTTTATTTTCTTTGTTTGATGGGAGTGAATTGAATGAGGTTCCCATGAATAAATGGTACTGCAGCCCTCAAGGTATATAACACATCTTGCCATCTTGGCTAGATCAGTTTGGGATCTGCTAGTAGCTTGGATCTGACAGTACAAACTTCATGTTTCAGATTACTGGAAGTTAAGGAGCATACCTTGGAGTGCAGAGTATCTCCAACACCAAGTAGGTTTTTTTACAGAGCATGTTTGTCATTTTTCTCCTGGTGCTTCAGTTTCCAAATCTGATTCTTGTTTCTCTTTCCCCTTCTTTTGTGTGGGAGATCGATCTTGCTCTTCCAGAATGACTCAGCGGTAGCTTTGGGTGGAGGGGGTTGGAGTGTGTCGGGGGATTACCCCCGGATAGGCTAACCGGACAAGATACAAAGCACCAACACGTCAGCCGGCTGCGGGCAGCCGGTCGCAGAAACTCCAAGACAGGTCAGAAGGAAGAATAGACCAAGACCCGACTGGCAAACCAGCCAGCCGGACAAGAACCATCGGCAAGACGGCCAGCCGGCTGGATCAAGTCAGCCGGCCGGAGCAAGACAGGCCAGGAGTCAACCGGCGGAGAGACCAGCCGGATGAAACAAGCAAGAGCAGAAGAGTAGCCAGATGGATCAGACCACCCGGCCCAGGAAGGTCAGCCGGCTAGGACACCCTAGCCGGCCACTCGAGACAGGCAAGGTACAGGGTGACGTAGAGCATAGTACGCAGTACGTCTAGGACGGCGGACAAGACAGAAAGGAGACTCGAACACTCGGCCCATACCGACGACTTCACCAATGACGGTTGCAATAGTAGACAGTAGGTGGCACTGTGCATAACTACCCGCACGGCGACCACTGTAGACGGCGTGGCGGCATGGGCTTGACTGTGGATACGCGCCCTCCATGTCGGCCACTGTAGATGACCTAGCCAGCTGGGGCCCGCCTGTGGGACCTCGCCAGTTGGCCAGGCCGTTGCCCACGCCGCCTCGGCCTATATAAGGGGCGACAGGGGCAACTTAGCAAGGGTTGGACTCTACTTACTCACTAGCCAGACCAGATACAGCTCGAGCAGCCTTGTAGCCCTCTGTGTTCATCCTTATAGTCAGATCGGCAGGAGTAGGAGCTTTACCTCAACCCGAGGGCTCCGAACCTGGGTACTTTTTGTGTCCTTGACGCTCGCTTGTACCCAATCCCGCCTGTGGACGCCGTCGCACGCTTCCCTGCTTGCTCCCATACCTCTATCTTGCCTTCTTAGGCTCTGCCGTTTCCATAACAACGACAGTTGGCGCCCATCGTGGGGCGGAGATGGAGGCAACCGGAGTGATGTTCCGCACGAGACCCTGCACTTTGTCCGGCGAGCGCGTGGCTTCCGGCCTCATGCTCACGCTGGGCAAGTTTGACTGCGCCATCGACAATGCTCGCTGCTTCGCTGGATCCGGTTTCCCGGCAGGTGGCTCCATCTTGCTATTCGGCGACCTTCCCGTCTACGTCGCCACTGTGCCGGGGCGTTTCCCTCAGGGAATCGTCTCTTTCGCTGAGCCGCTGCCCTCAGCCGGCAGCGCGCTCGTTGCGCCCGACGCCGTAGAGGTGATGATGGCCGGCTCAAGCAACATCCGTCGTCCTCCCCTCGAGTGCGGCATCGACTAGGCCGGCCCGTCTACTCCGGTGCGCGAAAAAGGCGCGGTGGACGAGGTCATCGAGGAGCTTCGCGAGCCGGTGCACCCCGGGGACGACCCGGAGGTAGCTACGGCCAAGATCGAGGCGGCGCGTGAGCGTCTGCTTCAGCAAGCCCAGGGCGTAGCCTCCACCAAGTACCGGATGGAGAGCAACATCCACGACTATAATCGTGCCCATGGTTTCACCCCGGCTAACGAGGATCCTAGCTGGCTGGGCTCCATGCAGCGCCGTGGGGGAGAGCTGGGCGCCCGCTTCGAGCACAATCTCGAGCCGGCTTCCCGCACTTGCTTCCCTCCGCCCGTCTACGACAGCGCGGTCAAGAATGTCCGGGCAGCATGAGCCGTTGCGGAGGACCTACCTCACCTGGAGGGGGAGGAAATGCCGCGCCAGTTCCAGCGAGTGCAGCATCTGCTGCGCGTGGCCGACGAGTAGGCTAAGGCCACTCGCGTCACGCATGAGGCAGGAGCAGGTCCCTGTGGGAACCGTCCGGCTGGAAACAGTCGGGAGGACCCCGCCAGACCGAGTGCTCCGCATCCTCGGGTCAGCAACCCCCGCGCTCCAAGCGTCACCAATCCGGAAGCAGCCAGCCTCGCTGCGAGCAGGGCGCCACAAGCCACCCACCTCCGGTTGGCCAGAACCCCCCTCCACCCCTCCACCATCCCGCCTCTCTGGACGGGTGGGAACTCCCAATCCGGTTGAGCCGGATGCGCGCGCTCGCATCGACCTCTTGATGGAAGCTCGCATCACCGAGGAGGAAGACGCAACTGGCCCCGTGTGCTTTAGGCCACGCATCTGGAAGGAGCCCTTCCCTGACAAGTTCTCACTGCCACGGGACACCCCCAAGTACGATAGCAGCATGAAGCCGGAAGACTGGCTGATCGACTACGTCACCGCAGTCGGAATCGCCCACGGCAACAAGCGCGTGGTGGTTCGCTACATCCCGCTCATGCTGACCAGCTCGGCCAGGACTTGGCTCAACAGCCTCGCTCCCAACAACATCAATGCCTGGTCGGACTTCGAGAAAGTCTTCATCCAGAACTTCAACGGCACGTACAAGCATCTAGGCAGGCCCCGCGATCTTTCTCTGTGCATCCAGGGAGACCGCGAGTCGGATATCGCGTACCTCGCCCGGTGGACCGAGCTGCGCAACTCCTGCGAAGGGGTGGTGGAGAAACAAGAAATTGGTTTCTTCATCAAAGGGTGCCGCGAGGGCACGATGCTGCGCCACCGGCTGTTGTGCGACGAGCCCAAGACCATGGCGGAGCTGATGACCGTTGCCGATCAGTACGCCATGGCGGACGCGACAATGAAGAAGCCCCTCTGAGTAAACACGGAGGGAAGGCCGGTTACCACCGAGCCGGCTCGAGAGAAGCCAGCCGGTCAAGGCGGTGATGCCGGATCATCCCGACAGCACGACAATAACAGCCCCTACCAGGGCAAGCGCCCGGTTGAGCAGCAGAGCCCGCGCTACCACCAGCGACAAGTCAACACGGTGCATGGCGCGCTGGCCCACAACGACAAGAGGCAGAGGAATACCTTTACCTTCGAGCAAATGTTCGACGGGCCCTGCAAGTACCACAACGACACCAAGCTAGCTACGCACACCACTCGGCAGTGCAGCTGGACCCGCCACATCAAGGAGCAGTCCGGGCTACCACCTCTCCCCCACCACCTCCTAGCGGTCCCCCACCACCGGCTAGGGAAGCCGGCAACAACAACGACAAAGGAGGCTACCCCCAGCAGCACGAGAACTACCACATCTTCGAGACCGAGCCGATTGACAATCACGGCAAGAAGCAGCGCAGCGCGGAGGTGAACGCTGTTGTTCCCCCAGTCCCCCTGCATCTCAACTGGTCCGAGACCCCCATCACCTGGAGCCAGGCGGACCAGCCGAAATCCCTCCTGAATCCCGGGGGCTACGCGATGGTGCTCGATCCCCTCGTCATCTCTGACGCGCGCACATGCCGGTTCTCACGTCTGCTGGTGGACGGCGAGAGCAGCCTCAACCTGCTCTAACGGTCCTCCATGGACAAGCTGGGTATCCGGGAGTGTGACCTGCAACCCTCGACCACTGTGTTCCATGGCGTCGCGCCTGGGCCACCGTGCGTCCCCCTCGGCAAGATCCGGCTAGACGTCATTTTCGGTTCGGAAGAGAACTTCCGGCGCGAGCCAATCTGGTTCGAGTTGGTCAACCTCGCCAGCACCTACCATGTCCTCCTTGGGCGCCCTACCCTCGCAAAGTTCATGGCGGTCCCCCACTATGCATACCTCAAAATGAAGTTGCCGGGGACGAATGGTGTGATCACTGTGGCCGGCTGCTACAGACGGTCCATGGCCTGCGCGAAGGAAGGCGCCAAGATAGCTGAGGCCCTGCTCATCGCCCAGGAGAAGCGCGAGATGTTGCGCAATGTTTCCATGCTGCAACAGGAAGTGCCAGCTGGGGACATGGCGTTCCAGCCATCCAAGGAAACCCGCCAGATCCCGCTCGACCCGGCTGACCCCTCCAAGTGCGTCACCATCGGCGCCAGCTTGGACAACAAATAGGAAAGCGCGCTCATCGACTTCCTCCATGAGAATCGGGACATATTCGCATGGTCTCCCAAAGACATGACGGGTGTGCCGAGGGAGTTCGCCGAGCACTCGCTTCATGTGCGACCAGATGCCAAGCCGGTCAATCAGCCCCTTCGTCGCTTCGTGGAGGACAAGAGGAAGGTTATTGGCGACGAGATCGCCCATCTACTTGCCGCCGGCTTCATCATGGAAGTGTACCACCCGGACTGGCTGGCCAACCCAATCCTGGTGTTGAAGAAAAAAAGGACCTGGTGTATGTGTATCGACTACACGAGCCTGAACAAGGCCTGCCCAAAAGACCCTTTCGATCCGCCCCGTATTGATCAAGTGATTGACTCTACGGCTGGCTGCGACTTGCTTTCCTTCCTCGATTGTTATCCTGGCTATAATCAGATCCGGCTGAATTCGGCTGATCAATTGAAAACATCGTTCATCACCCCGTATGGGGCTTACTACTATGTAACCATGCCATTCGGCCTAAAGAATGCAGATGCTACTTATCAGCGTTGCATGCAGAAATGCCTGCACTCACAGATCGGCTGGAACATGCATGCGTACGTGGACAATGTCGTCATCAAGACGAAGGAGAAGCAGACCCTGCTGGAAGATCCCGACGAGACATTCGCGAACCTCCGCCGGTACCAGATGAAGCTGAACCCGGAGAAGTGCGTGTTCGGCATGCCAGTCGGACAGCTCCTCGATTGCCTCGTATCGAGCCGGGGAATCGATGCCAATCCAGATAAGATTGCGGCCATCGAGAGGATGTAGCCTCCTAAGAGATTGCTTGGTGTCCAGAAGTTCACCAGCTTCTTGGCTTCCCTCAGCCGATTCGTCAGCCGGCTGGGAGAGAAGGCCCTGCCCCTATACGAGCTGATGAAGAAGACGGACAAGTTCACTTGGATGGCTCAGGCGGACACGGACTTCCACGACCTCAAGCGCATGTTGTCGACGACACCGGTTCTCGCCACGCCGGCTACAAAGGAGCCGATGCTGCTCTACATAGCCTCCACCAACTGGGTAATCAACGTCGTCCTGGCGGTGGAGCGGCCAGAACTAGGCAAGGCCCAGCCGGTCCAGCGGCCCGTCTACTACCTCAGCGAGGTGCTCTCGCTCTCCAAGAAAAACTACCCCAACTACCAGAAGATGTGCTACGGGGTGTACCTGGCCTGCAAGAAGCTCAAGCACTACTTCCAGGAGCACCCGCTCACTGTGGTGTCCACTGCGCCGCTAGGCAAAATATTTTGCAACAAAGATGCCACGGGCCGGGTAGCTAAGTGGGCCATCGAGCTGGCCTCCTACTGCATCCGGTACGAGCCCCGGATCACCATCAAGTCTCAGGCGGTGGCGGACTTCTTCGTCGACTGGGCAGAGAACCAGTACCTGCCACCGGTTCTAGATTCCGACTACTGGAGGCTGCACTTCGATGGCTCGAGGATGCGCGGGGGCTTGGGAGCCGGCATCATGCTCACCTCGCCCAAGGGAGACCGGCTGGAGTACGTGCTGCAAATCCACTTCACCGCGTCGAACAAAGTCACCGAGTACGAAGCTCTCACGCACGGGCTCTAGCTCACGAAAGACATTGGCATCCGTCGGATCCTTTGCTTCAGCGACTCGGATCTAGTGGTGCAGCAAGTATCCAGCGAGTGGGACACCAGGGACGCCAATATGGCTCTGTACCGGTTCCACGTGCAGATGCTCAGTGCTGGATTCGAGGGATGCGAATTCCACCACGTCCCCCGTGCCAACAATGAGGCGGCCGACTCACTCGCCCGAGTCGGGTCCACCAGAGTGTAGGGGTTCGTAGCATGGAAAACAAAAAATTTCTACCGCATGCACACAAACAAGCCAAGATCTATCTACTAGATTGAAGCAACGAGTCGATTAGAGTACTCACCCTAGAAGATTCCAAAGTGGTTAACGAGAGCAGGTTCTCGTGGGTGATGTAGTCGTACACTTGCCGATCTCAAGATCGCGTAGACGATCCTTCCGGCGCTGCGTTCCGGCAGAGCTTCCGCAGTCGGTCACACGTTCGGTACTCGATGAAGACCTTCCTCTCCCTTTTTTCAGCAGGAAACAGAGGTTGTAGTTCTCCCCTCGCGATTCCGGTAGCACGACGGCGTGGTGTCGAAAGTAGAGGGAAGATCCCGCTGGGCTTCGCCTAAGCCGGTGCGAGTTATGGTGGATCTAGGGTTTCCGGCGATCTAGGTTTAGAAGGCCGGAGAGAAGGAGGAGGTGTCGGCAGCGGCTAGAGCGACGACGACGAGCCGGCGGCGGCTGGGGGCGGCGGCGCACGGGGTGGGGAGGGCTAGGTTGTGTGCTCTTTGGGGCAGCCCTTCCATTCTATTTATGAGAGGGGGGGGGGCTTGGGAGAGGGGACTTTGAATCCATACCCAAACCCAAGTTGGATAGAAGGAAGGACTCTTTCCTTCTTCCACTAGGAAACTATTGTTCCAGTTTGACTTTTCAAACCTCCCTTTTGACTTTTAATTTAGAGCTTTATTTCTCTCTCGCAAATTCCCAACCAAAGTGACCTAGGACATGATCCAATCATTCCACTTACCCATGACACATTCATGGACCATTTCCCTTCCGGTCCGGTGAACCTTCTAGAACCTCTCCGATGAAAACATTGAAATCATTCCCGAACTCCGGAATCGGACTTTCCTTATATGAATCTTATTCTCTGGACCATTCCGGATCTCCTCGTGATATCCCGGATCCCATCCGAGACTCCGAACAACATTCGGTTTCCCTACTTACATTCCATATCTACTAAACAACATCGAATCCTTAAGTGTGTCTTCCTACGGTTCGTGAATTATGCGGACATGACCGAGACACTTCTCCGATCAATAACCAATAGAGGAATCTGGAAATTCATATGGCTCCCACATATTTATACGATTACTTTGCGATCGAATGAACCACTTACATATGATACCAATTTCCCTTTGTCTCGCGATAGTTTACTTATCCGAGGTTTGATCGTCGGTATATCTGCATACCTAGTTCAACCTCGTTACCGATAAGTACTCTTTTCTCGTTCCCGTGATATGTGATCCCTTGTGAGCTAGTCACATGCTTGCAAGCTAATTGGATGACATTCCACCGAGAGGGCCCAGAGTATATCTATCCGTCATATGGATGGACAAATCCAACTCTTGATCCATGTCTCTCAACACATATTTCCAAACACTCAATGCCACCTTTATAGCCACCCAGTTACGGTGTGGTGTTTGATGTCCTTCCGGTGATGGTGATTAACATGATCTCATGGTCGAAGGAATCAGGTTACTATGTATCAGAAAGCTTATAGAAAACAAACTATTGAAATGACTTGATCTTTATGCTACGCTTATCTATAGGAGTATGTCCGTCATACCATTCTCCTAATGATATGATCTTGTTGTTAATAACATCTCAATGTTCATGATCGGGAAACCACGATCATCTATCAACCAACAAGCCAGTATTACAAAGAGGCTTTACCAGGGACTCTAATTTAGTTACAAATCACACAAGTATTAATGTTTCCGGTTAATACTATTGTAGCATGAATGTAAAAATTTATCATAAACACAAAGATATAATAATAACCACTTTTATTATTGCCTCTAGGGCATATCTCCAACAGTCTCCCACTTGCACTAGAGTCAACTAATATAGATTACATGATAACAGTCATGTTTTGCCCTCGGGAGAGGTTTAGTCAACGGATCCGCCACATTCAGATCTGTGTGTACTTTGCAAAAATTTATGTCACCATCTTGGACATGCTCTCGAATAGCGTGAAAACGTAGCTTGATGTGCTTCAACTTCTTGTGTGACCTTGGTTCTTGCGCATTGGCTATGGCGCCCATGTTATCACAATAGATAGACATTGGTTCCAGCGCACTAGGAACCACACCGAGCTCTGTAATGAACTCCTTCATCCATATCGCCTCTTGTGAAGCCTCCAAAGCAGCTATGTATTCCGATTCAGTTGAAGATCTCGCCACAACGCTTTGCTTTGCACTCCTCCAGCTAACTGGTGCACCATTCAAAATAAATACGTATCCAGATTGGGATTTAGAATCATCCGGATCAGTGTTCCAACTAGGATCGGTGTAACCATTAACAACGAGTTGTTCATCACCTCCATAAGAAAGAACCATATCCTTACTTCTTATCAAGTATTTAAGGATGTTTTTAACCGCTGTCCAATGATCCACTCCTGGATCACTTTGATATGTGCTAGTCAAACTAACAACATATGCAATGTTGGGTCTAGTACATAGCATGGCATACATAAGAGATCCTATGGCTGAGGCATAGGGAGTCTTACTCATCCTTTCTCTATCTTCTGCCGTTGCAGGACTTTGAGTTTTACTCAAGGTCGTATTGGGCAACATGGGTAAGAACCCTTTCTTGCTATCTTCCATTCCAAACCTCTTTATAACTTTGTCCAAATATGTACTTTGTGACAATGATATTAGGCGTCTCGATCTATCTCTATAAATCTTTATGCCTAATATGTAAGCTGCTTCGCCAAGATCTTTCATTTAAAAACTATTATTCAAATAATCCTTGACAGTATTAAGAAGGTCTACATCATTCCCAATCAACAATATGTCATCTACATATAGTATTAAGAATGCTACAGAGCTTCCACTCACTTTCTTGTAAATACAAGCTTCTCCATAAGTTTGTATAAAACCAAAACTTTTGATCACCTTATCAAAACGTTGATTCCAACTCCGGGATGCTTGCTTTAATCCATAAATGGACCATGGAAGTTTGCATACCTTTTTAGCATCTTTAGGATCGACAAAACCTTTGGGTTGTACCATATATAACTCTTCATCAATGTCTCCATTGAGGAACGCCGTTTTGACATCCATCTGCCATATCTCATAATCATAATTCGTAGCGATTGCTAATAAAATCCTCACAGACTTTAGCTTCGCTACCGGTGAGAAAGTGTCATTGTAGTCAACTCCTTGAATTTCTTGAAACCCTTTTGCGACAAGTCGAGCTTTATAGACAATAACATTACCATCAGCATATGTTTTCTTCTTGAAAATCCATTTGTTCTCGACAGCCTTCCGGCCATCCGGTAAGTCTACCAAAGTCCATACTTGGTTTTCATACATGGATCCAATCTCGGATTTCATGGCTTCTTGCCATTTATTGGAATATGTGCTCATCATTGCTTCCTCATATGTCGCAGGGTCATCGGTGTTGTCCACCAACATGACACTCATAACGGGATCATACCAATTAGGAGTGGCACGAGTTCTCGTTGACCTGCGAGGTTTTGTAGTTACTTCAACCAAAGTTTCATGATCGAAATCATTAGCTTCCTATCTTATTGGTGTAGGCGCCATAGGAACTACTTCTGGTGCTGCGCTACTCTCAAGTTCGAGAGAAGGTTCAACGACCTCGTCGAGTTCTACTTTCCTTCCAGTCACTTCTTTTGAGAGAAACTCCTTCTCTAGAAAGGATCCATTCTTGGCAACAAAGATTTTTCCCTCAAATCTATGATATAAGGTATACCCAATAGTTTCCTTCGGGTATCCTATGAAGACGCATTTTTTCCGCTTTGGGTTCAAGCTTGTCGGGCTGTAACTGAAGGGTTTCGCAGCATAGTAAATCAAAAAATTTCTACGGATGCGAACGGGAAAGCCAAGATCTAATCTAGGAGATGCAAAAAACGAGGGGGAATAGATGATATCTTCATACCCTTGAAGATTCGCATAGCGGAACGTTCGACGGAACGTGGGTGATGTAGTCGTACTCGCTTCTCCTCCTCGCGATCCGATCCGATCTAACACCGCAAGTGGCGATGCCTCCGAGAGATGCACACGTGCGGCACCTCGACGTCTCCTCCTTCCTCGGCCCAGCAAGTATGGTGGAGAGACGGATTGGATCTACAACGTGACGGCGCGGTGCAAGTGGTGGAGAGTTTCTGCAGCAGGGCTTCGCCTACACGCAGTCGGGAGGGAGAGAGAGAGGAGGGAAGCAGGGCGGCTAGGGCTTGAGGAGGAGGTGTCGGAGGGGGTGCTCCCCCAGAACACTTTATATAGAGGGGTGGGCGGACAGCCCTTGCCCCTCCCCCAAACCCTAGGGCCGGCGGCCAAGGAGGGAGGAGTGGGGGGCAAGTTTCCCCCCCTTCTAGAAGCTCCCCTAGGGTTTTGCCCTAGGTTGGCCGGCTGGGCCCTATGGGGCCTTGTGCCCCTGGCCCAATGTGGCCAGGACACTCCCTCATAGGCCCATGCCCCCTCCCGGCAGGTGGGGCCACGTTGGTCCCCCTCCGGAAGGTTCTAGAAGCTTCCGGTACAATACCGATTAACCCGAAACAATTCCGAACTCCAAAAACTGCATTGCCTTATATGAATCTTATTCTCCGGACCATTCCGGAACCTCTCGTGATGTCCCGGATCCCATCCGAGACTCCGAACAAAAACTCATAAAGCAATTATCCAATCTATCCTAGCGTCGAGACACGTTAAGTGTGTGACCCTTCGGGTTCGAGAATATGCAAACATGATCTTCTATTAATAATCAACAGTGGGGTCTGCAAACCCATATTGACTCCCACACATTCATCGATGATCATATCGGATGAACCACGATGCTAGGGTTCAATCAACACCATATATATATTCCCTTCGTCTCGCGATATTTTACTTGCCCGAGATTTGATCGTCGGTACCGTCGTACCTAGTTTAATCTCGTTCACAGCAAGTACTTTACTCGTTCCGTAATCCGATATCACTTTATGATTAACTCCTTAACCACGTGCTTGCAAGCGGTGTTGATATCGATTACCGAGTGGGCCCGCAGTATATCTCTCCGACTTGGGAGGGACAAATCCCATCTCGATACATACAACCCAACAGGTACTTTCCGATCACCTGAGAGACACCTTTATGATCACCCTCTCATAGGATGACGTTTGATGACCTCAAAGATTTCTTCCGATACCAGGGAGTTGTATTATCTCATGGTCTAAGGAATACAATATTTGACATAAGAAAAGCTTCGCAAAGATGAACACGATGACACGATCTAATTGCTCCGCTTAGTTCGGGTCTGTCCATCATATCATTCTCCCAATGATATGATCCCATTATTAATCGACAACTCATGTCTATGGTTAGGAAACCTTAACCATCATTAATCAATGAGCTAGTCCATAGAGGCATACTAGGGACACGGTGTTGTTCACAAACCACACAAGTATTAAAGTTTCCGCTTAATACAATTCTAGCATGGAATATAAACTTTATCATGAACAAGAATTATAATAATAACATCTTTATTGCCTCTAGGGCATAATTCCAACAGTCTCCCACTTGCACTAGAGTCAATAATCTAGTTTACATCTGGTAACAATCTAACACCCATGGCACTAAGGTGCTGATCATGTTTTGCACGTGGAAGAGGTTTAGTCAATGGATCTGCGACATTCAGATCTGTATGTACTTTGCTAATCTTCAGATCTCCATCCACTATATAATCTCGGATTATATGAAACTTGCGGTTGATATGCTTGGTCTTTGGATGATATCTTGGTTCCTTAGCGAGTGCTATGGCGCCAGTGTTGTCACACAATATCTCTAGTGGGTCCAATGCACTTGGAACCACGCCAAGCTCAGTGATGAAGTTCCTAATCCAAACTCCTTCACTTGACACTTCTGCAGCAGCCATGTATTCCGCTTCTACTGTAGATCCCGCGATCACGATTTGCTTGCAGCTTCTCCAGCTCACAGCTCCTCCGTTCAAAATATAGACGTATCCTGTCTGAGATTTAGAATCATCCTTGTCGGTGTCGAAACTAGTGTTGACGTAACCTTTTACGACGAGCTGTTCATCACCTCCATAGACTAAGAACATTTCTTTAGTCCTATTCAAGTACTTTAGGATGTTCTTCACGGCTATCCAGTGTTCCACTCCTGGATCATTTTGGTATCTGCTCGTCAAACTAAGAGCATTGGACACATCCGGTCTAGTACACAGCATGGCATACATGATATAACCTATGGCCGAGGCATAAGGCACTTAGCTCATAGTTTCTCTATCATTTACCGTAGCTGGACACTGAGCCTTGCTCAATATCTTACCTGACAACATAGGCACTGAACCTTTCTTTGCCTTATCCATTCTGAACCTTTTCAGAACTTTGTCTAGGTATGTACTCTGGCTTAAAGCTATCAGGCGTCTTTGTCTATCTCTATAGATTTTGATGCCCAATATATAAGCAGCTTCACCTAGGTCTTTCATTGAAAAACACTTGTTCAAATAACTCTTCACATCGTTAAGCATGTTAATGTCATTTCCAATAATCAATATGTCATCCACATATAGTACCAGAAATGTCACCGAGCTCCCACTCACTTTCTTGTAGATACAAGCTTCGTAGCAATTTGGAACAAATCCAAAGCTCTTGATCACTTGATCAAAACGAAGGTTCCAACTCCGAGATGGTTGCTTCAGTCCATAAATGGAACGCTGAAGTTTGCATACTTTATCAGCATCCTTAGGATCGACAAAACCTTCGGGTTGCATCATATACAACTCTTCATCAATGTTGCCATTGAGGAACGCAGTCTTGACATCCATCTGCCATATTTCATAATCATGAAACGCAGCAATTGCTAATAAAATCCGAATGGACTTAAACATCGCTACGGGAGAGAAAGTCTCATCGTAGTCAACACCTTGAACTTGTCGAAAACCTTTTGCGACAAGTCGTGCTTTACAGACGGTAACATTACCATCCGCGTCTGTTTTCTTATTGAAGATCCATTTGCACTCAACGGCCTTTTGGTCGCTAGGAGGGTCCACTAAAGTCCATACTTGGTTTTCGCTCATGGATCCCAATTCGGATTTCATGGCCTCTAGCCATTTCTCAGAGTCTGGGCTCATCATCGCTTCCTCATAGTTCGTAGGTTCACTGTCTTCTACCAACAAGACAGTCAAGACAGGGTTGCCGTACCACTCAGGAGGGGCACGCGACCTTGTCGACCTGCGACGTTCAGTAGCAGCATGATCCTTGTCATTAGCTTCCTCTATTGTTGGTGCAGGCGGCACTGGAACAATTTCAGGTGCTGCGCTACTCTCCAACTCAAGATAAGGTTCAACAACCTCGTCTAGCTCTACTTTCCTCCCACTCACTTCTTTCGATAGAAACTCCTTCTCAAGAAAGGAACCGTTCTTTGCGACAAACACATTGCCTTCGGTTCTGTGATAGAAGGTATACCCAATAGTTTCCTTAGGGTATCCTATGAAGACGCATTTCTCCGCTTTGGGTTCGAGCTTGTCCGACATCAACTTCTTGACGTAAGCTTGGCATCCCCAAACTTTAAGAAACGACAACTTAGGTTTAGCACCAAACCACAATTCATACGGTGTCGTCTCGACGGATTTAGTTGGTGCCCTATTTAAAGTGAATGCAGTGGTTTCTAATGCATAACCCCAAAATGAAAACGGCAAATCAGTAAGAGACATCATTGATCGGACCATATCTAATAGGGTTCGATTCCGGCGTTCAGACACACCATTGCGCTGTGGTGTTCCAGGTGGCGTGAGTTGTGAAACGATTCCGCTTGCTTTAAGATGCGTGAGAAAATCATAACTCAAATATTCACCTCCACGATCGGATCGTAGAAACTTAATCTTTCTGTTATGATGGTTCTCCACTTCATTCTGAAATTCTTTGAACTTTTCAAATGTTTCAGATTTATGTTTCATCAAATAGATATACCCATATCTACTTAAGTCATCGGTAAAAGTGAGAAAATAGCGATATCCACCGCGTGTTGAAACACTCATCGGTCCGCATACATCAGTATGTATGATTTCCAACAAGTCCATTGCTCGCTCCATCATTCCGGAGAACGGGGTTTTGATCATCTTGCCCATGAGGCATGGTTCGCATGTGTCAAATGATTCAAAATCAAGAGACTCCAAAAGTCCATCAGAATGGAGTTTCTTCATGCGCTTTACACCAATATGACCTAGACGACAGTGCCACAAATAAGTAGTATTATCACTATCTACTTTACATCTCTTAGCCTCAATGTTATGGATGTGTGTTTCATCCCTTTCGAGATTCAGAAGAAATAAACCATTCACAGCAGGTGCATGACCATAAAAGATGTTACTCATATAAATAGAACAACCATTATTTTCCGATTTAAATGAATAACTGTCTTGCAATAAACACGATCCAGAAATAATGTTCATGCTCAACGCAGGCACATAATAACACTTATTAAGGTTTTTAAAACTAATCCCGAAGGTAAAACTAAGGAGAGCGTGCCGACGGCCATCACATCAACTCTTGATCCGTTGCCAACGCGCATCGTCACCTCATCCCTCGCAAGCCGCAGACTATTCCGTAGCTCTTGTTTCGAGATACAAATATTAGCAACTGAACCAGTATCAAATACCCAGGAACTACAACGAGGGCTAGTAAGGAAAACATCAATAACATGTATATCAAATATACCTTTGATGGTGCCAGCCTTCTTGTCCGCTAAGTACTTCGGACAGTTGCGCTTCCAGTGACCCTTGTCCTTGCAATAGAAGCACTTAGTGTCCGGCTTAGGTCCATACTTGAGCTTCTTCTCAGCAGGGGCAACGCGCTTGCCGCCGCCTTTCTTGAAGGGCTTCTTTGCACCCTTACCTTTCTTAAAGCTAGGGGGCTTGTTGACCATCAACACATGATTATCCTTTTTGATGTCCACCTCTGCAGCTTTCAGCTTAGCGAAGAGCTCGGTGATCGTATCAGTGGAACCAATCTGATTATGAGTCACTACAAAACTTTTGTAGCTGGGAGGGAGTGATTGCAGAACCCTGTCAATCTTGAGCTCCTCTGGAATCTTGCAGTCCAGTTGCTCTAGGCGTTGAGTGTAGCCCGACATCTTTATGGCGTGCTCACTAACGGAACTCCCTTCCTCCATCTTGCAGTTAAAGAATTTGTCAGAGATCTCATATCTCTCAGAACGGGCCTGAGTCTGGAACATAGTTTTCAGTTCCTCGAGGATCTCATAGGGCCCGGGGTAATCTTCAAAACGATTTTGAAGGTCCGATTCCATAGCAAATAACATGGTGCTCTTAATCACACCATACTCATCTTTGCGCGACTGATAGACAGCTTTATCATCAGCCGGCGCATCTACCGCAGGGGCGTCACCTAGCGCATCTTCAAGGACATAGTCCTTTTGTCCGCCAGCGAGAATGATTCTCAGATTGTGGAACCAGTTGGTGAAGTTAGACCCATTGTTTCTAAGCTTTTCTTTCTCAGCAAAAACGTTGAAGTTGAAGTTGGACTTATCCATTTGATCTACAATATTTGCAAGTACAAATTAGACTATGTTCATGATAAATAGTTCAACTTAATCAAATTACTAGATGAACTCCCACTAAATTAAACATCCCTCGAGTTGTTTAGTGAACATGATCCAAATATCACCACACCTAATCCGATCTTCACGAGAAGAGATGTGGTTTCAATGGTGGACAACAAAGTGTCGATCATATCATTCATATGACTCATGCTTAACCTTTCGGTTCATGTGTTCCGAGGCCATGTCTGTACATGCTAGGCTCGTCAAGTCAAACCCAAGTATTTCTGCGTGTGCAGAACTGGCTTGCACCCGTTGTATGCGAACGTAGAGTCTATATCACCCGATCATCACGTGATGCTTGGACACGACGAACTTTCGCAACGGTGCATACATGGGGAGAACACAGTTTTATCTTGATCTTTAAGTGAGGAATCATCTTATAATGCTACCGCCGCGATCTAAGCATAATAAGATACATAAAAGGATAAACATCACATGCATATAACTTTATGTGACATGGTATAGCCAATCTTCGCGCAATGATCTCCATCTTGTGCGTGCCGGCATGATCTCCATCACTCCACCATGATTGCCTCCACCAAGAATAGCAACTACAACTATTGCTAACTACTTAGCGATCAAGTGAAACTATTACATGGCGTATAAGAAGTTAACACACAGGTCATACACAATTATAAAGACAACCATATGGCTCCTGCTGGTTGTGTACTCATCGACATGCAAGTCATGAAACATTACAAAACATGATCCTTGCATACAACATACACATCACATCTTGGGTCATACCATATCACAGAAAACACTCCCTACAAAAACAAGTTAGACGCCTCTACTTTGTTGTTGCATGTTTTACGTGGCTTATGGGAGTAGCAAGCTAAGAACGATTCTTACCTACGGAAAGCCACAACGGTGATATTATGGTTGCCAAACTCCGGTGTAAATCCCATGACAACTATAGTGAGAGAAACTGGCATCCACCAGCCGCATGTGTGGAACAAGCTACACGTCAAGTGCGGAGCCGGTCTCGGGAACAACGTCGCGTAAAATTGGCCTGGACCGCTTCGATCTCACTATCCCGCATCATAAGAAGAACACAAACAAGAGGCTTACCATAGAAAACATCAACGCCCACAACAACCATGTTGCGTTCTACTCGTGAAACACATCTACGCATAGATCTAGCTCTGATACCATTGAAGGGTTTCGCAGCATAGTAAATCCAAAAATTTCTACGGATGCGAACGGGAAAGCCAATATCTAATCTAGGAGATGCAAACAACGAGGGGGGATAGATGAGATCTTCATACCCTTGAAGATTCGCACAGCGGAATGTTCGACAGAACATGGGTGATGTAGTCGTACTCGCTTCTCCTCCTCGCGATCCGATCCGATCTAACACCGCAAGTGGCGATGCCTCCGAGAGATGCACACGTGCGGCACCTCGACGTCTCTTCCTTCCTCGGTCCAGCAAGTATGGTGGAGAGACGGATTGTATCTACAACGCGACGGCGCGGTGCAAGTGGTGGAGAGTTTCTGCAGCAGGGCTTCGCCTACACGCAGTCGGGAGGGAGAGAGAGAGGAGGGCAGCAGGGCGGCTAGGGCTTGAGGAGTAGGTATGGGAGGGGGTGCTGTAGGGTTTCGTAGCATGGAAAACAAAAAAATTCTATCGCATACAAACAAACAAGCCAAGATCTATCTACTAGATTGTAGCAACGAGTCGATGGAATAACTTACCCTCGAAGATTCCAAAGTGTTTAACGAGAGCGGATTCTCGTGGGTGATGTAGTCGTACTCGTCCCGATCTCAAGATCGCGTAGACGATCCTTCCGGCGCTGCGTTCCGGCAGCGCTCCCGCAGTCGGTCACACGTTCGGTACTCGACGAAGACCTTCCTCTCCCTTGTTCTAGCAGGCAGCGGAGGTTGTAGCACTCTCCTCGCGATTCCGGCAGCACAACGGCGTGGTACCGGAAGTAGAGGGGAGATCTCGCAGGGCTTCGCCTTAAGCCGGAGCGAGTATGGTGGAGTATGAGAGAGCTCCTCGGCGATCTAGGGTTTAGACACACCAAGGAGGAGGGGCTAGAGCCGGCGGCTAGGGTTCCGGGGACCCCCAAGTCGGCAGCTAGGGCAAAACCCTAGGGGGTGGTGGCGGCTATGGAGGGCTACAGCTTCTAGGGTTTGAGGTGAGGGACTTGTGTGTACTAGAGGAGGGAGCCCTGCCCCTCCTTATATAGGTGGAGGGGCCGGCGGCCAAGGGGAGGGAGGGGAGTCCCTCCCCAACTCGGCTTGGAGGGGGCGCCGCCGGTTGGAGGAGGGATTCCCTCCCCAACTCGGTTTCCCACTTCCTCCTCTTTTCCTCTTTCCAATTTTAGCCGTTTGACTTTTCAAACTAGCTATTTGACTTTTCAAACTAGGATTCGATTAATCCTTTATTTGGAACAGCGATGACACTTAGTACATGATGCAATCATTCCAACATGCAATGACACATTCATGTACCCCTTCCACTCCGGAGTGCCGGACATTCCGGAACCTTCTAGAACATTCCCGATGAAAACACCGGAATCATTCCCGAACTCCGAAACGGGACTTTCCTTATATGAATCTTATTCTCCGGACCATTCCGGATCACCTCGTGATATCCCGGATCTCATCCGAGACTCCGAACAACATTCGGTCTCTTTCTCATAATACCATAACTACTCAAACAACGTCGAATCCTTAAGTGTGTCTCCCTACGGTTCGTGAATTATGCGGACATGATCGAGAAACTTCTCCGAACAATAACCAATAGAGGAATCTGGAAGTTCATATGGCTCCCACATATTTCTACGATTACTTTGCGATCGAATGAACCAATTACATACGATACCAATTTCCCTTTGTCTCACGATAGTTTACTTATCCGAGGTTATGATAAGTACTCTTTTCTCGTTCCCGTGATATGTGATCCCTTGTGAGCCAGTCACATGCTTGCAAGCTAATTGGATGAAATTCCACCGAGAGGGCCCAGAGTATATCTATCCGTCATATGGATGGACAAATCCCACTCTTGATCCATGTGTCTCAACCAATACTTTTCGAACACTCAATGCCACCTTTATAGCCACCCAGTTACGGTGTGGTGTTTGATGTCATCAAAGCATCCATCCGGTAAAGGTGATATGTATGATCTCATGGTCGAAGGAATTAGGTTACTATGTATCAGAAAGCATATAGCAATTGAACTATTGAAATGACTTGATCTTTATGCTACGCTTATCTATAGGATTATGTCCATCATATCATTCTCCTAACGATATGATCTTGTTGTTGATAACATCTCAATGTTCATGATAGGGAAACCACAATCATTTATCAACCAACAAGCTAGTGATGTATAGAGGCTATACTAGGGACTTCAAATTAAGTTTACAAATCACACAAGTATCAATGTTTCCTTGTTAATACTATTATAGCATGAATGTAAACATTTATCATAAACACAAAGATATAATAATAACCACATTTATTATTGCCTCTAGGGCATATCTCCAACAGTCTCCCACTTGCACTAGAGTCATCTAATCTAGATTACATGGTAATATACCGAACACCCATGGCAGTTTGGTGCTGGTCATGTTTTGCCCTCGGGAGAGGGTTTAGTCAACGGATCCGCCACATTCAGATCTGTGTGTACTTTGCAAATCTTTATATCCCCATCTTGAATATGTTCTCGAATAGCGTGAAAACGTAGCTTGATATGCTTCAGCTTCTTGTGTGACCTTGGTTCTTGCGCATTGGCTATGGCGCCCATGTTATCACAGTAGATAGACATTGGGTCCAGCGCACTAGGAACCACACCCAGCTCTGTAATGAACTCTTTCATCCATATCGCTTCTTGTGAAGCCTCCGAAGCAGCCATGTATTCCGATTCAGTTGAAGATCTCGCCACAACGCTTTGCTTTGCACTCCTCCAGCTAAATGCTGCACCATTCAAAATAAATACGTATCCAGATTGTGATTTAGAATCATCCGGATCGGTGTTCCAACTAGCATCGGTGTAACCATTAACAACGAGCTGTTCATCACCTCCATAAGAAAGAACCATATCCTTAGTTCTTCTCAAGTACTTAAGGATGTTTTTGACCGCTGTCCAATGATCCACTCCTGGATCACTTTGATATCTGCTAGTTAAACTAACAGCATATGCAATGTCGGGTCTAGTACATAGCATGGCATACATTAGAGATCCTATGGCTGAGGCATTGGGAGTCCTACTCATCCTTTCTCTATCTTCTGCCGATGTCGGACTTTGAGTTTTACTCAAGGTCGTATTGGGCAACATGGGCAAGAACCCTTTCTTGCTATCTTCCATTCCAAACCTCTTTAGAACTTTGTCCAAATATGTACTCTGTGACAATGATATTTGGCGTTTCGATCTATCTCTATAAATCTTTATGCCTAATATGTAAGCTGCTTCGCCAAGATCCTTCATTGAAAAACTATTATTCAAATATTCCTTGACACTATTAAGAAGGTCTACATCATTCCCAATCAACAATATGTCATCCACATATACTATTAAGAATGCTACAGAGCTCCCACTCACTTTCTTGTAAATACAAGCTTCTCCATAAGTTTGTATAAAACCAAAACTTTTGATCACGTTATCAAAACGTTGATTCCAACTTCGGGATGCTTGCTTCAATCCATAGATGGACCGTTTAAGTTTGCATACCTTGTTAGCATCTTTAGGATCGACAAAACCTTTGGGTTGCATCATATACAACTCTTCATCAATGTCTCCATTGAGGAATGCTGTTTTGACATCCATCTGCCATATCTCATAATCATAATATGCAGCGATTGCTAACATAATCCTCACAGACTTTAGCTTCGCTACTGGTGAGAAAGTCTCATCGTAGTTAACTCCTTGAATTTGTCGAAACCCTTTTGCGACAAGTCGAGCTTTATAGACAGTAACATTACCATCAGCATCTGTTTTCTTCTTGAAGATCCATTTGTTCTCGACAGCCTTCCGGCCATCCGGTAAGTCCACCAAAGTCCATACTTGGTTTTCGTACATGGATCCAATCTCGGATTTCATGGCTTCTTGCCATTTATTGGAATTTGGGCTCATCATCGCTTCCTCATATGTCTCGGGGTCATCGGTGTTATCCACCAACATGACACTCATAACGGGATCATACCAATCTGGAGTGGTACGAGTTATCGTTGACCTCCGTCGCTCTGTAGCAACTTCAACCGAAGTTTCATGATGACCATCATTAGCTTCCTCTCTTATTGGTGCAGGCACCACAGGAACTTCTTCCGGTGTTGCGCTACTCGCAATTTCGAGAGAAGGTTCGACAACCTCATCGAGTTCTACTTTCCTTCCAGTCACTTCTTTCGAGAGAAATTCCTTCTCTAGAAAGGATCCATTCTTGGCAACGAAGATTTTGCCTTCGGATCTATGATAGAAGGTATACCCAATAGTTTCCTTCGGGTATCCTATGAAGACGCATTTTTCCGCTTTGGGTTCTAGCTTTCCGGCTATAACTTCTTTACATAGGCTTCGCATCCCCAAACTTTAAGGAACGACAATCTAGGTTTCTTCCCAAACCATAATTCATACGGTGTCGTTTCAACGGATTTAGATGGTGCCCTATTTAAAGTGAATGCGGCTGTTTCTAATGCATAACCCCAAAATGATAGCGGTAAATCTATAAGTGACATCATAGAACGAACCATATCTAAGAGAGTTCGATTACGATGTTCGGACACACCATTACGCTGTGGTGTTCCCGGCGGTGTCAATTGTGAAAGTATTCCGCATTTCTTCAAATGTTGCCAAACTCGTAACTTAGATATTCACCTCCACGATCAGAACGTAGAAATTTAATCTTCTTGTTACGTTGATTCTCTACCTCACTTTGAAACTCCTTAAACTTCTCGAAAGTTTCGGACTTATGTTTCATGAAATAGATATACCCATATCTACTCAAGTCATCCGTGAAGGTAAGAACATAACGATAACCACTGCGCGATGCTACACTCATTGGACCACACACATCGGTATGTATGATTTCCAATAAGTCCGTAGATCGCTCCATCATACCAGAAAATGGAGTCTTAGTCATTTTACCCATCAGACATGCTTCGCATCTTTCAAGTGATTCAAAATCAAGTGATTCAAGAAGTCCATCGGAATGGAGTTTCTTCATACGTTTCAGTCCAATGTGACCAAGATGACAGTGCCACATATAGGTCGAATTATCGCTTGATTTCAAACGTTTAGCCTCAATGTTGTTGATATGTGTATTTCCACTATCGAGATTCAATAAGAATAGACCATCTATCAAAGGTGCATGTGCATAAAACATGTTACTCATATAAATCGAACAACCATTATTCTCGGACTTAAATAAGTAACCGTCTCGCAATAAACAAGATCCCGATATAATGTTCATGCTCAACGCAGGCACCAAATAACAATTATTTAAGTATAAAACTAATCCCGATGGTAGATGAAGGGGTAGCGTGCCGACCGCGATCACATCAACCTTTGATCCGTTTCCCACGCGCATCGTCACCTCGTTCTTCGCTAGCTTCCGTTTATTCTGCAGCACCTGTTTCGAGTTACAAATATGAGCAACCGAACCAGTATCAAATACCCAGGCACTACTACGAGTACTAGTGAGATACACATCAATAACGTGTATATCAGATATACCTTTCTTCTTGATGTTGCCGTTCTTCAAATCCGCCAAGTACTTTGGGCAATTCCGCTTCTAGTGACCTTCTCCCTTGCAGTAAAAGCACTCAGTTTCAGGCTTAGGTCCAGCCTTAGTCTTCTTTGCCGGCGTGGTAACTTTCTTACCACCCTTCTTGAAGTGTCCCTTCTGCTTAGACTTGCCTTTCTTGAATTTGGTGGTCTTATTGACCAACAACACTTGGTGCTCTTTCTTGATCTCCACTTCTGCAGACTTTAACATAGCAAACAGTTCTGGCAACTGCTTGTTCATGTTCTGCATGTTGTAGTTCATCACAAAGTTCTTGTAACTTGGTGGTAGTGATTGGAGGACACGGTAAATCCCCAAAGCATTAGGAATCACTATACCCAAGCTTTGAAGTTTGTTTGCGTGCCCAGACATCTTAAGCACATGCTCACTGACGGAGCTGCCCTCTTCCATCTTGCAGTTAAAGAACTTTTCAGAAGCCTCATAACTTTCAATTGCCGCATGAGTCTCAAAGATCAATTTGAGATCCTCGACAATATCATATGGGTCTGAATTCTCAAACCTTTTCTGAAGCTCCGATTCCAAACCATACAAGATAGCACACTGAACTATGGAGTACTGATTCTTTCGAGCGAGGTAAACATTCTTTACTTCATCGGAAGCATCAGCTGCAGGTGGGTCACCTAGCGGTGCATCCAGCACATAGGTCAAATTACCAGCTGTGAGGACAATCCTCAAATTGCGGAACCAATCCGCGAAGTTGCTTCCATTGTTTTTCAACTTTTCTTTCTCTAGGAACGCATTAAAATTGATGGTAGGGGCTGCCATTGATCTACAACATATTTCCAATAGTTTAGACTAAGTTTATGACAAATTGAGTTCAAATTAATAATAAAGTTAATCTAGGTGAACTCCCACTCAAAACAACATCCCTCACATTGTTTTAGTGATCACACGAACCAAATCCACTACATCAACACCGATCATCACGAGAGTTGATATAGTTTCAATGGCGAACAATCGTCATGTTTACCTTTCGGTGATCCGTGTTCCGAGACCATGTCTGTACATGCTAGGCTCGTCAAGATCAAACCTTAGTTTCCGCATGAGCAAATCTGGCTTGCTCACGTTGTATACACTTGCAGAATCTAACACACCCGATCATCACGTGGTGCTTCGAAACAACAAGCTTTAGCAACGGTGCTAACTAAGGGTGAACACTTTATGACTTGAAATTCATGTGCATGAGGGATCATCTTATAATGCTACCGTCGTCTACTAAGCAATACAAGATGCATAAAGGATTAACATCACATGCAATTAATAATATGTGATATGATATGGCCTTTCTTCTTTGTGCTTCCGATCTCCATCTTCTAGCACGAACATGATCTCCATCATCACCGGCATTGCATCAAGGTCAATGACGCTTCTCCATGGTTGTCGTCCACCGGCTTCAACTATTACAACTACTTTGAATAGACATGCGGGTCTTAACATAAATTAAAGACAACCATATGGCTCCTGCCGGTTGCCAGCTTACAATAAGGAACATTGCATACATCAAATATAATCACAATCATGGCCATATCACATCACTGCACACCCCTGCAAAACAAAGTTAGACGCCTCTACTTTCTTTGCATATTTTACGTGGTTTGGGGCTTTCAATAAGTGTCATTCTAACTTACGAACAAGAACCACAACATTGATACTAGTATTGTTAATCACCCGTTGTAAATTGGATCTTTACTATGCTAGGAGAAACAGGCACCCGCAAAGCCACTTATGCAATACAAGTTGCATGTCAAGCGTGGAGCAAGTCTCATGAACGATGTCATGTAAGGTTAGCCCGGGCCGCTTCATCCCAACATACCGCAAGATGCAAAGTACACAAGAAGCAATCGACAATAAAAGCATCAACGCCCACAATGACCATTGTGTTCTACTCGTGCAACAGATCTACATATAGACACGGCTCTGATACCACTGTAGGGTTTTGTAGCATGGAAAACAAAAAATTTCTATCGCATACAAACAAACAAGCCAAGATC
Organism: Avena sativa; assembly: GCA_916181665.1. Classification (NCBI taxonomy): domain Eukaryota; kingdom Viridiplantae; phylum Streptophyta; class Magnoliopsida; order Poales; family Poaceae; genus Avena; species Avena sativa. The sequence goes on along the minus strand of OV702284.1, from coordinate 309,170,447 downwards.
TATCTACTAGATTGTAGCAACGAGTCGATGGAATAACTTACCCTCGAAGATTCCAAAGTGTTTAACGAGAGCGGATTCTCGTGGGTGATGTAGTCGTACTCTTCCCGATCTCAAGATCGCGTAGACGATCCTTCCGGCGCTGCGTTCCGGCAGCGCTCCCGCAGTCGGTCACACGTTCGGTAATCGACGAAGACCTTCCTCTCCCTTGTTCCAGCAGGCAGCGGAGGTTGTAGCACTCTCCTCGCGATTCCGGCAGCACAACGGCGTGGTACCGGAAGTAGAGGGGAGATCTCGCAGGGCTTCGCCTTAAGCCGGAGCGAGTATGGTGGAGTATGAGAGAGCTCCTCGGCGATCTAGGGTTTAGACACACCAAGGAGGAGGGGATAGAGCCGGCGGCTAGGGTTCCGGGGACCCCCAAGTCGGCGGCTAGGGCAAAACCCTAGGGGGTGGCGGCGGCTATGGAGGGCTGCAGCTTCTAGGGTTTGAGGTGAGGGACTTGTGTGTACTAGAGGAGGGAGCCCTGCCCCTCCTTATATAGGTGGAGGGGCCGGCGGCCAAGGGGAGGGGAGTCCCTCCCCAACTCGGCTTGGAGGGGGCGCCGCCGGTTGGAGGAGGGATTCCCTCCCCAACTCGGTTTCCCACTTCCTCCTCTTTTCCTCTTTCCAATTTTAGCCGTTTGACTTTTCAAACTAGCTATTTGACTTTTCAAACTAGGATTCGATTAATCCTTTATTTGGAACAGCGATGACACTTAGTACATGATGCAATCATTCCAACATGCAATGACACATTCATGTACCCCTTCCCCTCCGGAGTGCCGGACATTCCGGAACCTTCTAGAACATTCCCGATGAAAACACCGGAATCATTCCCGAACTCCGAAACGGGACTTTCCTTATATGAATATTATTCTCCGGACCATTCCGGATCACCTCGTGATATCCCGGATCTCATCCAAGACTCCGGACAACATTCGGTCTCTTTCTCATAATACCATAACTACTCAAACAACGTCGAATCCTTAAGTGTGTCTCCCTACGGTTCGTGAATTATGCGGACATGATCGAGACACTTCTCCGAACAATAAACAATAGAGGAATCTGGAAATTCATATGGCTCCCACATATTTCTACGATTACTTTGCGATCGAATGAACCACTTACATACGATACCAATTTCCCTTTGTCTCACGATAGTTTACTTATCCGAGGTTATGATCGTCGGTATCTCTGCATACCTAGTTCAACCTCGTTACCGATAAGTACTCTTTTCTCGTTCCCGTGATATGTGATCCCTTGTGAGCCAGTCACATGCTTGCAAGCTAATTGGATGACATTCCACCGAGAGGGCCCAGAGTATATCTATCCGTCATATGGATGGACAAATCCCACTCTTGATCCATGTGTCTCAACCAATACTTTCCGAACACTCAATGCCACCTTTATAGGCACCCAGTTACGGTGTGGTGTTTGATGTCATCAAAGCATCCATCCGGTAAAGGTGATATGCATGATCTCATGGTCGAAGGAATTAGGTTACTATGTATCAGAAAGCATATAGCAATTGAACTATTGAAATGACTTGATCTTTATGCTACACTTATCTATAGGAGTATGTCCATCATATCATTCTCCTAACGGTATGATCTTGTTGTTGATAACATCTCAATGTTCATGATAGGGAAACCACAATCATTTATCAACCAACAAGCTAGTGATGTATAGAGGCTATACTAGGGACTTCAAATTAAGTTTACAAATCACACAAGTATCAATGTTTCCTTGTTAATACTATTATAGCATGAATGTAAACATTTATCATAAACACAAAGATATAATAATCACCACATTTATTATTGCCTCTAGGGCATATATCCAACAGGTGCTCCCCCAGCCCTCTTTATATAGAGGGGTGGGCGGCCAGCCCTTGCCCCTCCCCCAAACCCTAGGGCCGGCGGCCAAGGAGGGAGGAGTGGGGGGCAAGTTTCCCCCCTTCTAGAAGCTCCCCAAGGGTTTTGCCCTAGGTTGGCCGGCTGGGCCCTATGGGGCCTTGTGCCCCTGGCCCAATGTGGCCAGGGCACTCCCTCATAGGCCCATGCCCCCTCCCGGCAGATGGGGCCAAGTTGGTCCCCCTCCGGAAGGTTCTAGAAGCTTCTGGTACAATAACGATTAACCCGAAACAATTCCGAACTCCAAAAACTGCATTGCCTTATATGAATCTTATTCTCCGGACCATTCCGAAACCTCTCGTGATGTCCCGGATCCCATCCGATACTCCGAACAAAAACTCATAAAGCAATTATCCAATCTATCCTAGCGTCGAGACACGTTAAGTGTGTGACCCTTCGGGTTCGAGAATATGCAGACATGATCTTCTATCAATAATCAACAGCGGGGTCTGGAAACCCATATTGACTCCCACACATTCATCGATGATCATATCAGATGAACCACGATGCCAGGATTCAATCAATCCCATATATATTCCCTTCGTCTCGCGATATTTTACTTGCCCGAGATTTGATCGTCGGTACCGTCGTACCTAGTTCAATCTCGTTCACAGCAAGTACTTTACTCGTTCCATAATCCGATATCACTTTGTGATTAACTCCTTAACCACATGCTTGAAAGCGGTGTTGATATCGATTACCGAGTGGGCCCGAAGTATATCTCTTCAACTTGGGAGGGACAAATCCCATCTCGATACATACAACCCAACAGGTACTTTCCGATCACCTGAGAGACACCTTTATGATCACCCTCTCATAGGATGACGTTTGATGACCTCAAAGCTTTCTTCTGATACCAGGGAGTTGTATTATCTCATGGCCTAAGGAATACAATATTTGACATAAGAAAAGCTTCGCAAAGATGAACACGATGACACGATCTAATTGCTCCGCTTAGTTTGGGTCTGTCCATCATATCATTCTCCCAATGATATGATCTCATTATTAATCGACAACTCATGTCTATGGTTAGGAAACCTTAACCATCATTAATCAATGAGCTAGTCCATAGAGGCATACTAGGGACACGGTGTTGTTCACAAACCACACAAGTATTAAAGTTTCCGCTTAATACAATTCTAGCATGGAATATAAACTTTATCATGAAGAAGAATTATAATAATAACATCTTTATTATTGCATCTAGGGCATAATTCCAACAGTAACTTCTTTACATAAGCTTCGCAACCCCAAGATTTAAGGAACGGCAATTTAGGTTTCTTTACAAACCATAATTCATACGGTATCGTTTCAACGGATTTAGATGGTGCCCTATTTAAAGTGAATGCGGCTGTTTCTAACGCATAACCCCAAAATGATAGCGGTAAATCTGTAAGTGACATCATAGAACGAACCATATCTAAGAGAGTTCTATTATGACGTTCGGACACACCATTACGTTGTGGTGTTCCCGACGGTGTCAATTGTGAAAGTATTCCGCATTTCTTCAAATGCTCTCCAAACTCGTAAGTTAGATATTCACCTCCATGATCAGATCATAGAAACTTAATCTTCTTGTTACGTTGATTCTCTACCTCACTTTGAAATTCCTTAAACTTCTCGAAAGTTTCGGACTTATGTTTCATGAAATAGATATACCCATATCTACTCAAGTCATCCATGAAAGTAAGAACATAACGATAACCACCGCGTGATGCTACACTCATTGGTCCACGCACATCGGTATGTATGATTTCCAATAAGTCCGTAGCTCGCTCCATCATACCAGAAAATGGAGTCTTAGTCATTTTACACATTAGACATGCTTCACATCTTTCAAGTGATTCGAAATCAAGTGATTCAAGAAGACCATCAGAATGGAGTTACTTCATATGCTTCACTCCAATATGACCAAGACGACAGTGCCACATATACGTCGAGTTATCGCTCAATTTCAACGTTTAGCTTCAATGTTATTAATGTGTGTATTTCTACAACCGAGATTCAATAAGAATAGACCATCTATCAAAGGTGCATGTCCATAAAACATATTACTCATATAAATCGAACAACCATTATTCTCAGACTTAAACAAGTAACCGTCTCGCAATAAACATGATCTGGATATAATGTTCATGCTCAACACAGGCACCAAATAACAATTATTTAAGTATAAAACTAATCCCGATGATAGATGAAGAGGTAGCGTGCCGACCGCGATCACATCAACCTTTGATCCATTTCCAACGTGCATCGTCACCTTGTTCTTCGCTAGTTTCTGTCTACTCTGCAGCACCTATTTCGAGTTACAAATATGAGCAACAGAACCAGTATCAAATACCCAGGCACTACTACGAGTACTAGTAAGATACACATCAATAACATGTATATCGGATATACCTTTCTTCTTGATGTTGCCTTTCTTCAAATCCGCCAAGTACTTAGGGCAATTCCGCTTCCAGTGACCTTCTCCCTTGCAGTAAAAGCACTTAGTATCAGGCTTGGGCCCAGCCTTGGTCTTCTTCGCCGGCGCGGTAACTTTCTTACCGCCCTTCTTGAAGTTTCCCTTTTTCTTAGACTTGCCTTGCTTCTTGAATTTGGTGGTCTTATTGACCATCAACACTTGGTGCTCTTTCTTGATCTCCATTTCCGCAGAATTTAACATGGAGAAGAGTTCGGGCAACGAATTTTCCATGTTTTGCATATTGTAGTTCATCACAAAGTTCTTATAACTTGGTGGTAGTGATTGGAGGACACGGTGAATTTCCAAAGCATTAGGAATCACTATACCCAAGCTTTGAAGCTTGCTTGCGTGCCCAGACATCTTAAGCATGTGCTCACTAACGGAGCTTCCCTCTTCCATCTTGTAGTTAAAGAACTTTTCAGAAGCCTCATAAATCTCAACTGCCGCGTGAGCCTCAAATATCATTTTGAGTTCACGGACAATATCATGTGGGTCATGGTTCTCAAACCTTTTCTAAATCTCTGATTCCAAACCATACAAGATAGCACACTGAACTGTGGAGTACTGATTCTTCCGAGCGAGGAAAACATTCTTTACCTCATCGGTAGCATCAGCTGTAGGTGGGTCACCCAGCGGTGCATCTAGCACATAGGTCAAATTACCAGCATTGAGGACAATCCTCAAATTGCGGAACCATTCTGCGAAGTTGCTTCCATTGTTTTTCAACTTTTCTTTCTCTAGGAACGCATTAAAATTGATGGTAGGGTTCGCCATTGATCTACAACATATTTGCAATAGTTTAGACTAAGTTTATGACAAATTGAGTTCTTTATTAATAGTTAAATTAATCTAGGTGAACTCCCACTCAAAACAATATCCCTCACATTATTTTAGTTCACACACGAACCAAATCCACCACATCAAAAACCGATCATCACGAGAGTTGATGTAGCTTCAATGGTGAACAATCAACATGTTCATCATATCTACTATATGACTCATGCTTTACCTTTCGGAGATCCGTGTTCCGAGACCATGTCTATACATGCTAGGCTCGTCAAGATCAAACCTTAGCTTCCGCATGAGCAAATCTGGCTTGCTCCCGTTGTATACACTCGCAGAATCTAACACACTCGATCATCACGTGGTGCTTCAAAACAACGAGCTTTAGCAACAATGCTTACTAAGGATGAACACTTTATAACTTGAAATTTTGTGCGAGAGGGATCATCTTATAATGCTACCGTCACGAACTAAGCAATACAAGATGCATAAAAGGATTAACATCACATGCAATTCAAAATATGTGATATGATATGGCCTTTCTTCTTGTGCTTTCGATCTCCATCTTCAAGCACGGACATGATCTCCATCATCACCGGCATGGCATCAAGGTCAATGGCGCCGCTTCAAGGTTTTTGTCCACCAGCATCAACTATTACAACTACTTTGAATAATAGACACGCGGGTCTTAACGGAATTAAAAGACAACCATATGGCTCCTGCCGGTTGCCGATTTACAATAAGGAACATTGCATACATCATATATAATCACAATCATGGCCATATCACATCACAGCACACCCCTGCAAAACAAAGTTAGACGCCTCTAATTTTCTTTGCATGTTTTACGTGGTTTGGGGTTTTCCAATAAGTGTCGTTCTAACTTACGAACAAGAACCACAACGTTGATACTAGTATTGTCAATTACCCGTTGTAAATTGAATCTTCACTATGTTGGGAGAAACAGGCACCCGCAAAGCCACTTATGCAATCCAAGTTGCATGTCAAGCGTGGAGCAAGTCTCATGAACGATGTCATGTAAGGTTAGCCCGGGCCGCTTCATCCCACCATCCCGCAATATGCAAAGTACACAAGAAGCAATAGACAACAAAAGCATCAACGCCCACAATGACCATTGTGTTCTACTCGTGCAACAGATCTACATATAGACACAGCTCTGATACCACTGTAGGGGTTCGTAGCATGGAAAACAAAAAATTTCTACCGCGTGCACACAAACAAGCCAAGATCTATCTACTAGATTGAAGCAACGAGTCGATTAGAGTACTCACCCTCGAAGATTCCAAAGTGGTTAACGAGAGCAGATTCTCGTGGGTGATGTAGTTGTACACTTGCCGATCTCAAGATCGCGTAGACGATCCTTCCGGCGCTGTGTTCCGGCAGCGCTTCCGTAGTCGGTCACACGTTCGGTACTCGATGAAGACCTTGCTGTCCCTTGTTCAGCAGGAAGCGGAGGTTGTAGTTCTCCCCTCGCGATTCCGGTAGCATGACAGCGTGGTGTCGAAAGTAGAGGGAATATCCCACAGGGCTTCGCCTAAGCCGGTGCGAGTTATGGTGGATCTAGGGTTTCCGGCGATCTAGGTTTAGAAGGCCGGAGAGGAGGAGGAGGTGTCGGCGATGGCTAGAGCGACGACGACGAGCCGGCGGCTGGCGGCGGCAGCGCACGGGGTGGGGAGGGCTAGGTTGTGTCATCTTTGGGGCATCCCTCCCCTTCTATTTATGAGAGGGAAGGGGGCTTGGGAGAGGGAAGTTTGAATCCATACCCAAACCCAAGTTGGATAGAAGGAAGGACTCTTTCCTTCTTCCACTAGGAAACTATTGTTCTAGTTTGACTTTTCAAACCTCCCTTTTGACTTTCAATTTAGAGCTTTGTTTCTCTCTCGAAAATGCCCAACCAAAGTGACCTAGGACATGATCCAATCATTCCACTTACCCATGACACATTCATGGACCATTCCCTTTATGGTCTGGTGAACCTTCTAGAACCTCTCCGATGAAAACATCGAAATCATTCCCAAACTCCGGAATCGGACTTTCCTTATATGAATCTTATTCTCCGGACCATTCCGGATCTCCTCGTGATATCTCGGATCCCATCCGAGACTCCGAGCAACATTCGGTTTCCTTACTTACATTCCATATCTACTAAACAACATCGAATCCTTAAGGGTGTCTCCCTACGGTTCGTGAATTATGCGGACATGACCGAGACACTTCTCCGATCAATAACCAATAGAGGAATATGGAAATTCATATGGCTCCCACATATTTCTACGATTACTTTGCGATCGAATGAACCACTTACATGCGATACCAATTTCCCTTTGTCTCGCGATAGTTTACTTATCCGAGGTTTGATCGTCGGTATCTCTGCATACCTAGTTCAACCTCGTTACCGATAAGTACTCTTTTCTCGTTCCCATGATATGTGATCCCTTGTGAGCTAGTCACATGCTTGCAAGCTAATTGGATAACATTCCACCGAGAGGGCCCAGAGTATATCTATCCGTCTTATGGATGGACAAATCCCACTCTTGATCCATGTCTCTCAACACATACTTTCTGAACACTCAATGCCACCTTTATAGCCACCCAGTTACGGTGTGGTGTTTTATGTCATCAAAGCATCCTTCCGGTGATGGTGATTGACATGATCTCATGGTCGAAGGAATCAGTTTACTATGTATCGGAAAGCTTATAGCAAACAAACTATTGTAATGACTTGATCTTTATGCTACGCTTATCTATAGGAGTATGTCCATCATACCATTCTCCTAATGATATGATCTTGTTGTTAATAACATCTCAATGTTCATGATCGGGAAACCACGATCATCTATCAACCAACAAGCCAGTATTACAAATAGGCTTTACCAGGGACTCTAATTTAGTTTACAAATCACACAAGTATTAATGTTTCCGGTTAATACTATTACAGCATGAATGTAAACATTTATCATAAACACAAAGATATATTAATAACCACTTTTAATATTGCCTCTAGGGCATATCTCCAACATAGAGCAGCCATCCCGCCCGGAGTGTCCTTGGAGCATCTCCGCAAGCCCAGCATCACCCCCTCTCCAGAATCCGAGTCCATCATCTGGGTAGCAGACCCGGGGGCTGCCGGCTTAAAAAATCCAGGCCCTGCTATTGTGTCCTCCGGCTCGAAATACCCGGGGGCTGCCCCTTCTTCAAGCAAGCCGTCTTCGAGCAAGGCGAAAGGCTCGGGGGCTGCCGACTCAGGTATCCCACCCGGCCACCCTCCGGATGAGCTCCAGATCATGCCGGCTAGTGTCTTCACCATCCGGGAAGTTCCATCCTGGGCCCAGCCCTTCATGAACTACCTCCTCAACGATGAGCTTCCGGATGACAAGGTGGAGGCAAGGCAGATCTAGCGCCGCGCGCATACGTACACCATCATCAACAAAGAGCTGTACAAGCGTAGTGCCGCATGCGTTTTCCAGCGGTGTGTCGATGTGGATACCGGCTACCGGCTGCTGAAGGAGATCCACCAGGGGGAGTGCGGTCACCACGCCTCTTCGCAAGCTCTGGTGTCGAAGGCGATGCGCCACGGATTCTACTAGCCGACTGCTTTGGAGGACGCGGACCAGCTGGTTCATGCGTGCAATGGATGCCAGCGTTTGGCCGGCTAAGGCACATACCGGCTTCCACGCTCAAAACAATACCAATCACTTGGCCCTTCGTGGTCTGGGGATTGGACATGGTCGGCCCCTTCAAGCGAGCTTGAGCCGGCATGACCCACCTGCTAGTGGAGGTTGACAAGTTCACCAAATGGATCGAGGCAAAGCCGATCCGGAAGCTAGACGGGGCCATAGTCGTCACCTTCTTCCGCGACATCATCATCCGGTTCGGCTACCCCCATAGCATCATCACCGACAATGGCACAAACTTCGCCAAGGGGGCCTTCACCCGGTTCTGCCACAACAAAGGGATCCGACTACACCTCGCATCCGTCGCACACCTGCTGTCCAACGGGCAGGTGGAAAGAGCCAACGGCTTGGTGCTAGCCGGAATAAAGCCCCGATTGATCGAGCCACTAGAGAGATCACCCGATTGCTAGATCGAGGAGCTGCCGGCTGTGCTGTGGAGCCTCTGCACCACCCCGAACAGATCAACCGGCTTCACCCCGTTCTTCCTCACCTACGGCTCAGAGGCAATTCGCGCGGCGGACATTGAGATCGACTCACCTCGCAAGCTCCTTTACACGGAGAAGGAGAACCAGGAAGCAATGTAGGATAGCGTGGACCTCCTCGAGGAGGCCCGCGAGCTGGCCTTGTCTAGATCGGCCATCTACCAGCAAGGGCTGCACCTGTATCACCCCAGTCACATTCGACCAGTCGCGTTCCGGGAGGGCGACCTGGTGCTCCGGCTGAAACAAGATACGAAGGGCATGCACAAGCTGTCCCATCTGTGGGAGGGGCCCTTCATCATCAGCAAGGCATTGCACAACAACTCCTACTACCTCATCGACGCGCAGCATCCGCACAAGAACAGGATGGACAAGTCAGACGAGGAGACCGAGCGGCCATGGAACGCGGACCTTCTCCGACCATTTTACACCTAGTCACAAAAATCAGTGTATGTATCCAGATCCCTGAATGAATGAAAGATATGGAACCCCGGATGATGCTCGGGGGCTCCTTGCCGGATAGTCAGATTGTCGTTCTTATCCGATTAAATTCCTGCAATGATTTTTCTGGCTTCCGTCGACCCCTACCCGGGGGCTCGCCGGTTGGCCCGCCCTGCCAATTCTGTAAACCGACTGAGAAGTGTGCGATGATGCCAGAGGCCCACTCTTCGTCTCAGCTACAGACCGCAACCCGACTGTCTGTTGGAATTATGCCCTAGAGGCAATAATAAAGATGTTATTATTATAATTCTTGTTCATGATAAAGTTTATATTCCATGCTAGAATTGTATTAAGCGGAAACTTTAATACTTGTGTGGTTTGTGAACAACACCATGTCCCTGGTATGCCTCTAAGGACTAGCTCATTGATCAATGATGGTTAAGGTTTCCTAACCATAGACATGAGTTGTCAATTGATAATGAGATCATATCATTGGGAGAATGATATGATGGACAGACCCAAACTAAGCGAAGCAATTAGATCGTTTCATCGTGTTCATCTTTGCGAAGCTTTTCCTATGTCAAATATTGTATTCCTTAGACCATGAGATAATGCAACTCCCTGGTACCGGAAGAAAGCTTTGAGGTCATCAAACGTCATCCTATGAGAGGGTGATCATAAAGGTGTCTCTCAGGTGATCGGAAAGTATCTGTTGGGTTGTATGTATCGAGATGGAATTTGTCCCTCCCAAGTCGGAGAGATATACTTCGGGCCCACTCGGTAATCGATATCAACACCGCTTGCAAGCATGTGGTTAAGGAGTTAATCACAAAGTGATATCGGATTACGGAACGAGTAAAGTACTTGCTGTGAACGAGATTGAACTAGGTATGACGGTACCGACGATCGAATCTCGGGCAAGTAAAATATCGCGAGACGAAGGGAATATATATATGGGATTGATTGAATCCTGGCATCGTGGTTCATCCGATATGATCATCGATGAATGTGTGGGAGTCAATATGGGTGCCCAGACCCCGCTGTTGATTATTGATAGAAGATCATGTCTGCATATTCTCGAACCCGCAGGGTCACACACTTAACGTATCTCGACGCTAGGATAGATTGGATAATTGGTTTATGAATTTTTGTTCGGAGTCTCGGATGGGATCCGGGATATCACGAGAGGTTCCGGAGTGGTCCGGAGAATAAGATTCATATAAGGCAGTGCAGTTTTTGGAGTTCGGAATTGTTCCGGGTTAATCGGTATTGTACCGGAAGCTTCTAGAACCTTCCGGAAGGGGACCAACGTGGCCCCACCTTCCGGGAGGGGGCATGGGCCTATGAGGGAGTGTCCTGGCCGCATTGGGCCAGGGGCACAAGGCCCCATAGGGCTCAGCCGATCCTAGAGAGTTTAAATCGTTTAAACTAGAGATAGGGTTTCTAGAAGAAGGGAGAGTCCATGCCCCCCACTCCTTATCCTTTGGGCTTGGGGGAGGGGCTAGGGCTGCGACCCCCCCTCTATATAAAGAGGGGTGGGGGCGCACCAACCCCACACACCTCTCCTCCAAACCCTAGCCGCCTTGCTAGCTTTCCTCTCTCCCTCCCGACTGTTTGTAGGCGAAGCCCTGCTGCAGAAATTCTCCACCATATACACCACGCCGTCGTGTTGTAGATCCAATCTATCTCTCCACCATACTTGCTGGTCCGAGGAAGGAGGAGACGTCGATGTGCTGCACGTGTGCATCTCACGGAGGCACCGCCACTTGTGGTGCTAGATTGGATCGGATCGCGAGGAGGAGAAGCGAGTACGACTACATCACCCACGTTCCGACGAACGTTCCGCTGTGCAAATCTTCAAGGGTATGAAGATCTAATCCAATCTCTCTCGTTGATTGCATCTCCTAGATTATATCTTGGCTTTCCCTCTGTTCGCATCCGTAGAAAATTTTGATTTACTATGCCGCGAAACCCATCAGTGGTATCAGAGCTAGATCTATGCGTAGATGTGTTTCACGAGTAGAACGCAACATGGTTGTTGCGGGCGTTGATGTTTTCTGTTGCAAGCCTCTTGTTTGTGTTCTTCTTATGACGCGGGATAGTGAGATTGAAGCGGTCCAGGCCAACCTTACGCGACGTCGTTCGCGAGACCGGCTCCGCACTTGACGTGTGGCTTGTTCCACACATGCGGCTGGTGGATGTCAGTTTCTCTCACTATAGTTGTCATGGGATTAACACCGGAGTTTGGCAACCATAATATCACCGTTGTGGCTTTCCGTAGGTAAGAATCATTCTTAGCATCTACTCCCATAAGCCACATAAAACATGCAATAACAAAGTAGAGGCGTCTAACTTGTTTTTGCAGGGAGTGTTTTCTGTGATATGGTATGGCCCAAGATGTGATGTGTATATTGTATGCGATGATCATGTTTTGTAATGTTTCACGACTTGCATGTCGATGAGTACACAACCGGCAGGAGCCATATGGTTGTCTTTATAATTGTGTATGACCTGCGAGTCAACTTCTTATACGCCATGTAATAGCTTTACTTTATCGCTAAGTAGTTAGCAATAGTTGTAGTTGCTATTCGTGGTGGAGGCAATCATGGTGGAGTGATGGAGATCATGCCGGAACGCACAAGATGGAGATCATTGCGCGAGGATTGGCTATACCATGTCACATAAAGTTATATGCATGTGATGTTTATCCTTTTATGTATCTTATTATGCTTAGATCGCGATGGTAGCATTATAAGATGATTCCTCACTTAAAGATCAAGATAAAAACTGTGTTCTCCCCAAGTATGCACCGTTGCAAAAGTTCGTCGTGTCCAAGCATCACGTGATGATCGGGTGCTATAGACTCTACGCTCACATACAACGGGTGCAAGCCAGTTTTGCACACGCGGAAATACTTGGGTCTAGCTTGACGAGCCTAGCATGTACAGACATGGCCTCGGAACACAAGAACCGAAAGGTTAAGCATGAGTCATATGAATGATATGATCGACACTTTGTTGTCCACCATTGAAACCACATCTCTTCTCGTGATGATCGGATTAGGTGTGGTGAATTTGGATCGTGTTCACTAAACAACTTGAGGGATGTTGAATTTAGTGGGAGTTCATCTAGTAATTTGATTAAATTGAACTATTTATCATGAACATAGTCTAAATTGTACTTGCCAATACTGTAGATCACATGGCCAAGTACAACTTCAACTTCAACGTTTTTGCTGAGAAGGAAAAGCTTAGAAACAATGGGTCTAACTTCACCAATTGGTTCCGCAATCTAAGAATCATTCTGTCTGGCGGACAAAAGGACTATGTCCTTGGGAAAGCGTTAGGTGACCCCCCTGCTGCAACTGCGCCGGCTGATGAGAAAGCTGTCTATCAGTCGCGCAAAGATGATTATGGTGTGATTAAGAGCACCATGTTGTTTGCTATGGAACCGGAGCTTCAAAATCGTTTTGAAGAGTATCCCGGGCCCTTCGAGATTCTCGAGGAGCTGAAAACCATGTTTCAGACTCAGGCCCGTTCTGAGAGATATGAGATCTCCGAGAAGTTCTTTAACTGCAAGATGGAGGAAGGGAGTTCCGTTAGTGAGCACGCCATAAAGATGTCGGGCTACACTCAACGCCTTGAGCAACTGGAATGCACGATTCCAGAGGAGCTCAAGATTGACAGGGTTCTGCAATCACTCCCTCCCAGCTACAAAAGTTTTGTAGTGACTCATAATCAGATTGGTTCCACTGATACGATCACCGAGCTCTTTGCAAAGCTGAAGGCTGCGAAAGTGGACATCAAGAAGGATAATCATGTGTTGATGGTCAACAAGCCCTCCTTTAAGAAAGGTAAGGGAGCAAAGAAGCCCTTCAAGAAGGGCGGCGGCAAGCGCAATGCTCCTGCTGAGAAGAAGCTCAAGTCTGGTCCTAAGCCGGACACTGAGTGCTTCTATTGCAAGGACAAGGGTCACTGGAAGCGCAACTGTCCGAAGTACTTAGCGGACAAGAAGGCTGGCACCATCAAAGGTATATTTGATATACATGTTATTGATGTTTTCCTTACTAGCCCTCGTTGTAGTGCCTGGGTATTTGATACCGGTTCAGTTGCTAATATTTGTAACTCGAAACAGGAGCTACGGAATAGACGGCGGCTTGCGAGGGATGAGGTGACGATGCGCGTTGGCAACGGATCAAGAGTTGATGTGATGGCCGTCGGCACGCTCTCCTTAGTTTTACCTTCGGGGTTAGTTTTAAACCTTAATAAGTGTTATTATGTGCCTGCGTTGAGCATGAACATTATTTCTGGATCGTGTTTATTGCAAGACGGTTATTCATTTAAATCGGAGAATAATGGTTGTTCTATTTATATGAGTAACATCTTTTATGGCCATGCACCTCTTGTGAATGGTTTATTTCTTCTAAATCTCGAAAGGGATGAAACACACATCCATAACATTGAGGCTAAGAGATGCAAAGTAGATAGTGATAATACTACTTATTTGTGGCACTGTCGTCTAGGTCATATTGGAGTAAAGCGCATGAAGAAACTCCATTCTGATGGACTTTTGGAGTCTCTTGATTTTGAATCATTTGACACATGCGAACCATGCCTCATGGGCAAGATGATCAAAACCCCGTTCTCCAGTATGATGGGGCGAGCAACGGACTTATTGGAAATCATACATACCGATGTATGCGCACCGATGAGTGTTTCGACGCGCGGTGGATATAGCTATTTCCTCACTTTTACCGATGACTTAAGTAGATATGGGTATATCTATTTAATGAAACATAAATCTGAAACATTTGAAAAGTTCAAGGAATTTCAGAATGAAGTGGAGAACCATCGTAACAGAAAGATTAAGTTTCTACGATTCGATCGTGGAGGTGAATATTTGAGTTATGATTTTCTCACGCATCTTAAAGCAAGTGGAATCGTTTCACAACTCACGCCACCCGGAACACCACTGCGCAATGGTGTGTCTGAACGCCGGAATCGAACCCTATTAGATATGGTCCGATCAATGATGTCTCTTACTGATTTGCCGTTATCATTTTGGGGTTATCCATTAGAAACCGCTGCATTCACTTTAAATAGGGCTCCATCTAAATCCGTTGATACGACACCGTATGAACTGTGGTTTGGTGCTAAACCTAAGTTGTCGTTTCTTAAAGTTTGGGGATGCGAAGCTTACGTCAAGAATTTGATGCCGGACAAGCTCGAACCCAAAGCGGAGAAATGCGTCTTCATAGGATACCCTAAGGAAACTATTGGGTATACCTTCTATCACAGAACCGAAGGCAAAGTGTTTGTCGCAAAGAACGGTTCCTTTCTTGAGAATGAGTTTCTCTCGAAAGAAGTGAGTGGGAGGAAAGTAGAGCTAGACGAGGTTATTGAACCTTCTCTTGAATTGGAGAGTAGCACAGCACCTGAAATTGTTCCAGTGCCGCCTACACCAACAATAGAGGAAGCTAATGACAAGGATCATGAAGCTTCGGACGATGCTGCTACTGAACGTCGCAGGTCGACAAGGTCGCGTGCCCCTCCTGAGTGGTACGGCAACCCTGTCTTGACTGTCTTGTTGGTAGAAGACAGTGAACCTACGAACTATGAGGAAGCGATGATGAGCCCAGACTCTGAGAAATGGCTGGAAGCCATGAAATCCGAATTGGGATCCATGAGCGAAAACCAAGTATGGACTTTGGTGGATCCTCCTAGCGACCGAAAGGCCGTTGAGTGCAAATGGATATTCAAGAAGAAAACGGACGCGGATGGTAATGTTACCGTCTATAAAGCACGGCTTGTCGCAAAAGGTTTTCGACAAGTTCAAGGTGTTGACTACGATGAGACTTTCTCTCCCGTAGCGATGTTTAAGTCCATTCGGATTTTATTAGCAATTGCTGCGTTTCATGATTATGAAATATGGCAGATGGATGTCAAGACTGCTTTCCTCAATGGGAACATTGATGAAGAGTTGTATATGATGCAACCCGAAGGTTTTGTCGATCCTAAGGATGCTAGTAAAGTATGCAAACTTCAGCGTTCCATTTATGGACTGAAGCAAGCATCTCGGAGTTGGAACCTTCGTTTTGATCAAGTGATCAAGAGCTTTGGATTTGTTCCAAATTGCTACGAAGCTTGTATCTACAAGAAAGTGAGTGGGAGCTCGGTGACGTTTCTGGTACTGTATGTGGATGACATATTGATTATTGGAAATGACATCAACATGCTTAACGATGTGAAGAGTTATTTGAACAAGTGTTTTTCAATGAAAGACCTAGGTGAAGCTGCTTATATATTGGGCATCAAAATCTATAGAGATAGACAAAGACGCCTGATAGCTTTAAGCCAGAGTACATACCTAGAAAAAGTTCTGAAAAGGTTCAGAATGGATAAGGCAAAGAAAGGTTCAGTGCCTATGTTGTCAGGTAAGATATTGAGCAAGGCTCAGTGTCCAGCTATGGTAAATGATAGGGAAGCTATGAGCAAGGTGCCTTATGCCTCGGCCATAGGTTCCATCATGTATGCCATGCTGTGTACTAGACCGGATGTGTCCAATGCTCTTAGTTTGACGAGCAGATATCAAAGTGATCCAGGAGTGGAACACTGGGCAGCCGTGAAGAACATCCTAAAGTACCTAAATAGAACTAAAGAAATGTTCTTAGTCTATGGGGGTGATGAACAACTTGTCGTAAAAGGTTACGTCGACGCTAGTTTTGACACCGACAAGGATGATTCCAAATCTCAGACAGGATACGTGTATATTTTGAATGGAGGAGCTGTGAGCTGGAGAAGCTGCAAGCAAAGCGTGATCGCGGGATCTACAGTGGAAGCGGAATACATGGCTGCTACAGAAGCGTCAAGTGAAGGAGTTTGGATCAGAAACTTCATCACTGAGCTTGGCGTGGTTCCAAGTGCATTGGACCCACTGGAGATATTGTGTGACAACACTGGCGCCATAGCACTCGCTAAGGAACCAAGATATCATCCAAAGACCAAGCATATCAACCGCAAGTTTCATATAATCCGAGATTATATAGCAGATGGAGATCTGAAGATTAGCAAAGTACATACGGATCTGAATGTCGCAGATCCATTGACTAAACCTCTTCCACGTGTAAAACATGATCAGCACCTCAGTGCCATGGGTGTGAGATTGTTGCCAAATGTAAACTAGATTATTGACTCTAGTACAAGTGGGATACTGTTGGAATTATGCCCTAGAGGCAATAATAAAGATGTTATTATTATAATTCTTGTTCATGATAAAGTTTATATTCCATGCTAGAATTGTATTAAGCGGAAACTTTAATACTTGTGTGGTTTGTGAACAACACCGTGTCCCTGGTACGCCTCTAAGGACTAGCTCATTGATCAATGATGGTTAAGGTTTCCTAACCATAGACATGAGTTGTCAATTGATAATGAAATCATATCATTGGGAGAATGATATGATGGACAGACCCAAACTAAGCGAAGCAATTAGATCGTTTCATCGTGTTCATCTTTGTGAAGCTTTTCCTATGTCAAATATTGTATTCCTTAGACCATTAGATAATGCAACTCCCTGGTACCGGAAGAAAGCTTTGAGGTCATCAAACGTCATCCTATGAGAGGGTGATCATAAAGGTGTCTCTCAGGTGATCGGAAAGTATCTGTTGGGTTGTATGTATCGAGATGGAATTTGTCCCTCCCAAGTCGGAGAGATATACTTCGGGCCCACTCGGTAATCGATATCAACACCGCTTGCAAGCATGTGGTTAAGGATTTAATCACAAAGTGATATCGGATTACGGAACGAGTAAAGTACTTGCTGTGAACGAGATTGAACTAGGTGTGACGGTACCGGGCAAGTAAAATATCGCGAGATGAAGGGAATATATATATGGGATTGATTGAATCCTGGCATCGTGGTTCATCCGATATGATCATCGATGAATGTGTGGGAGTCAATATGGGTGCCCAGACCCCGCTGTTGATTATTGATAGAAGATCATGTCTGCATATTCTCGAACCCGCAGGGTCACACACTTAACGTATCTCAACGCTAGGATAGATTGGATAATTGGTTTATGAATTTTTGTTCGGAGTCTCGGATGGGATCCGGGATATCACGAGAGGTTCCGGAGTGGTCCGGAGAATAAGATTCATATAAGGCAGTGCAGTTTTTGGAGTTCGGAATTGTTCCGGGTTAATCGGTATTGTACCGGAAGCTTCTAGAACCTTCCGGAAGGGGACCAACGTGGCCCCACCTTCCGGTAGGGGGCATGGGCCTATGAGGGAGTGTCCTGGCCGCATTGGGCCAGGGGCACAAGGCCCCATAGGGCCCAGCCGATCCTAGAGAGTTTAAATCGTTTAAACTAGAGATAGGGTTTCTAGAAGAAGGGAGAGTCCATGCCCCCACTCCTTATCCTTTGGGCTTGGGGGAGGGGCTAGGGCTGCGCCCCCCCTCTATATAAAGAGGGGTGGGGGCGCACCAACCGCACACACCTCTCCTCCAAACCCTAGCCGCCTTGCTAGCTTTCCTCTCTCCCTCCCGACTGTTTGTAGGCGAAGCCCTGCTGCAGAAATTCTCCACCATATACACCACGCCGTCGTGTTGTAGATCCAATCTATCTCTCCACCATACTTGCTGGTCCGAGGAAGGAGAAGACGTCGAGGTGCTGCACGTGTGCATCTCACGGAGGCACCGCCACTTGTGGTGCTAGATCGGATCGGATCGCGAGGAGGAGAAGCGAGTACGACTACATCACCCACGTTCCGACGAACGTTCCGCTGTGCGAATCTTCAAGGGTATGAAGATCTAATCCAATCTCTCTCGTTGATTGCATCTCCTAGATTATATCTTGGCTTTCCCTCTGTTCGCATCCGTAGAAAATTTTGATTTACTATGCCACGAAACCCATCACTGTCCGGCTAGCAAGAGCAAAATCCCGAGGGCATCCCACACGAAAAACGGTGAAGGATGCGTCAGATCGGGCATCTCCGGCCATGTTCCTAGTTGGTCTTTTCGGCTATGAAGCCCCTAGTACCGTGCGCGGTGTATTGTCAGCTCCCTTCGGTTCAGGCTCCAGACCGCAACCCGGCGGTCCGGCAAGGTGGAACGTAAACAACACCCCACACGAGAAAGTGACTAAGTGTCCAGAAAAGCACGAGATAGTTTTTGAAAGAAAAGAAAAACCCTAGTCGGATGATAGAAAGACATTTAACACGACAACGTGTTGACAAGGAGTCATTTTCTGTATGTTTCTATTTTGCACGAATCACACCGAGTCGGAAATAAAAAACAATGAAGATCCGAAGTACCTATCTGCGGTAGCCACTCCGAATCTCGGGGGCTACACCCAGTGGGTGCACTGGCGCGCCCCCACTGGAAA
Organism: Avena sativa; assembly: GCA_916181665.1. Taxonomy (NCBI): domain Eukaryota; kingdom Viridiplantae; phylum Streptophyta; class Magnoliopsida; order Poales; family Poaceae; genus Avena; species Avena sativa. The sequence continues at coordinate 309,151,255 of OV702284.1, read as the reverse complement.
CATGCGGTGTCCGGCTGAAGGGTGCGTCAGCCGGACAAGAAGGAAGGACAAAGACAGGATGAACAAAAAGGCACCACCCTCCCAAGCCGACTAGGCGCACTTAGTCGGACGCGTTAGACATACCTAGCCAGAAAGAGGAAAGAAAAGAAAGAGAAAGATAGAAGAGAAAAGGAAGAAGTAAGATAAGGAAAGTAATAGAGAAAAAGGTCCAAGAGAATGGCAGAGTGCGCACAATCGGACTACGGTGCAGCTTCCCTGGTCCGGCCACGCGAGCGCCAGTCGGCAAAGCAAGGGCGAGAAAAAGCAGAGCGCAAGTAAAGGACTGTGAAAGTACAAGACATCGCCGGCTGGGGAGGACCAGCCGGAAAAACCAGTCGAACAAGACATAAAGATAATGGGCACCCGAAGGCAACCCAGACAAACATATTAATTAAATGGCGGAGGACGAAGCCTCCGCATATCCATTTGTTCGCAAACATAAAGTACCAAAAGCAAAAGTTCTTTACAAACATCACCCGGCATCCCGGGGTCCTCATCTTCGGGCAGCCGGACCCTTAACATGGGGAGGAGCCGCGCCGGTTCCGCCATCCTAGGAAGACGCCTCCGTGCCGTCCGTGCCCGCACCATCGTTCCCCGTGCTCCCTTCGCCGTCCGTGAGCACCTCGTCAATGTCGACGTAGCCGGCAATCGTGATAGCGGCGGAGATGAGGTCCGGGTAGGCCCGGCACACGGCTTCAAGGTCCACGCCGGCTCGTAAGCCATCCACCAGCTTGTTGAGGCGGGCGTCCTTGCACCAGGAAAGCATCAAGGCCAGCGCCATCTCGGAGCCAACGCGGGTGGCCAGATCACGCAGCCGGTCGATCGCATTCGGCGCACCACCTAGCTTGATCGCCAGGGCCCCCATGGTCTCTGGAAGGAGCTCCCCCGGAAAGACCATGTCGTGGATGCCGGCCGCGGCTTTGCGCAAATTGGCAGCATCTACACCAAGCTGGCCCACCAAGTCCTTGACGACCGCCTTCTCACCCGGCGCAACCTTTTGTAGGGTTCACAGCATAGAAAACAAAAATTTTCCTACGATGGGAACTACGTACCAAGATCTATCTACTAGATACAAACAACGGGCGGATGTATATCCGTAGAGAACATACCCTTGAAGACCGACAAAGCTTAACGAGTTCAACTCGTGGTTGATGTAGACGATCTCTTGCCGATCTCAAGATCGAGAGGAAGTCCTAGCGCCGCAAATCAGCAGCGCATCCGTGCTCGCACACACGTTCGAGGCACCGAGCAACCTCCGCCTCCTCGCTCCAGCGATGCAGCGTAAGCACAACTCTTTCTTGCCGAATAGCCACCGGGAACATGTATCTCGCTAGTCCGAGACCATGGGGAATAAATTCTAGAGGGGGAGAGAGATCCTTCACGAGGAGGTGTGAGAAACAAGTGAGGAGGGGGGCTCCTTTTATAGGAGGAGGGGGGAACCCCAAGGGGGTGGCCGGCGCATGGGGCTGCCCCTTGCCCTCCCCTCTTCATGTGGGTGGACACTCCACTCACAAATCTCCTTTAAATTCCCTCCACTCAAAAGTCCACTCAAATTCCCATTAAATTTCCACCAAATTTAATGCAAACTCTCATTAAATAAAACTCTTTTATTTTATTCAGAATTTTTTCAATTACTTTAATGACAAACATTCACAAATAACCCCTTGCTAGAATTCCATTTCACATGCATAACCACTTTATGCAATTTCACCCGAAAACCTGTTTGGTATCTGGTGAAATAAATTCCTGCGCTTGTTCATTCTTTCGGCATGAAACATTTGCTCCAATTGGATGTCGGTGTCTCTTAAGTGTGTCACCCTATGGTTTGTGAATAATGCGGACATGATCGAGACCCCTCTCGGATCAATAATCAGAAGCGGGATCTGGAGACCCATAATGACTCCCACACATTCAACGATGACTTTCTTGTGATCGTCGGAACCTTTTACGCTAGTATCTTAATCCCTTTGTTTCACGATATATTACATGTCCGAGATTCGATCATCGGTATCTCCATACCTAGTTTGATCTCGTTACCGACATGCACTCTTTTCTCGTTCCCGTGATATAACATTCTAGTGATCAAATCACTTGCTTGCAAGCTAATCAATGTGATATCACTGAGAGGGCCCAGAGTATATCTATCCGTCATCGGGATGAACAAATTCCACTCTCGATCCATGAGCCTCAACATAACACTTTATTAGTTCTAAATCCATCTTTATAATCACCCTGTTACGGTGTGATGTTTGATGTTATCAAGAAACTCTTCCAGTGTTAGTGATTGACATGATCTCATGGTCTAAGGATTAGGATCACTTCGTAAGTTGTTATAGCAATATAAACTCAATGACTTTGATCGTAATGCTATACTTCGGATGAATGTTCATCACACCATTACACTAATGTTGTGATCCCGTTATTAACAACATCCAATGTCCATGATCAGGAAACCTTGATCATCTTGTTAATCAACGAGCTAGTTTATGAGAGAGGCATAACTAGGAACTTTCTGTTTGTTTATTAAACACACATGTATTAATGTTTCCGTATTAATACAATTATAGCATGCAAAATAAACATCTATCATATACTTGGAATACACATAATAAACACTTTATTATTGCCTCTCAGGGCATATTCCCTTCAGTCTCCCACTTGCACTAGAGACAATAATCTAGTTACATAGTGATAAATCTAACACCCATTGAGTTCTGGTGTTGATCATGTTTTGCTCTAGGGAGAGTCTTAGTCAACGGATCTGCTACATTGAGAACCGTATGTACTTTACAAATCTTTATATCTCCATCCTTGACATGCTCGCGGATGGAGTGAAACCGGCGCTTAATATGCTTGGAATGCTTGTGAGACCTTGGCTCTTTGGCATTGGCAATGGCACCATTGTTGTCACAATAGATCACCATTGGGTCCAACGCGTTTGCCACCACTCCTAGTTCGGATATGAACTCATTCATCCAAACTGCTTCCTGAGCCGCTTCTGAAGTAGCAACATATTCGTCCTCCGTTGTTGATCCCGCTACCACAGGTTGTTTGGAGCTCCTCCAACTAACCGCTCCGCCATTCATGAGAAATACGTATCCGGATTGACACTTAGAGTCATCCGGATCGGTGTCAAAGCTAGCATCGACATAACACTTAGCGACGAGCTCTTCTTCACCTCCGTATACAAGAAACATATCCTTAGTTCTTCGTAAGTACTTAAGGATATTCTTGACCGCTATCCAATGTTCCGAACCTGGATCCGATTGGTACCTACTAGTCAAACTAATAGCATGTGCCACATCCGGTCTTGTACATAGCATGGCGTACATTATAGAGCCTATGGCTGAAGCATAGGGCACTTTGTCCATAATCTCTCTTTCTTCCGCCGAAGCCGGACTTTGAGTCTTACTCAATGTCTTGCCTTGCAACATAGGTAAGAACCCCTTCTTACTTCCGTCCATTTTAAACTTCTTTAAAATCTTATCAAGGTGTGTACTTTGCGATAGCCCTATTAGGCGCCTAGATCTATCTCTATAGATCTTTATGCCTAATATGTATGACGCTTCACCTAGGTCCTTCATTGAAAATTTGTTGTTTAGATAACTTTTAACACTGTTTAAAAGATCTATATCATTTTCGATCAATAATATGTCATCCACATATAATATCAGAAATGCCACATTGCTCCCACTCACTTTCTTGTAAATACAAGCTTCTCCATAAGTTTGGACAAATCCAAACTCTTTGATCACCTCATCAAAGCGGAGATTCCAACTTCGTGATGCTTGCTTCAATCCATAGATGGATTGCTGAAGCTTGCACACCTTATTAGCATCCTTAGGATCGACAAAACCCTTTGGTTGTATCATATACAACTCTTCCTCAATATTACCATTGAGAAACGCGGTTTTTACATCCATCTGCCATATCTCATAATCGAAATATGCAGCAATTGCTAACATAATCCTAACCGACTTTAGCATCGCTACGGGAGAGAATGTCTCATCGTATTCAACTCCTTGAATTTGTCGAAACCCCTTTGCGACAAGTCGAGCTTTATAGACGGTCACATTACCATCAGCATCAGTTTTCCTTTTGAAAATCCATTTGTTCTCCACGGCCTTTCGGTCGTGAGGTAAGTCCACCAAGTTCCAAACTTGATTTTCATACATGGATTCCATCTCGGATTTCATGGCTTCTAACCATTTGTTGGAATCCGGGCTCATCATCGCTTCTTCATACGTCGCAGGGTCATCATTTTCATCAACCATGAAATTCATGACAGGATTTCCGTATAGCTCGGGAGCTGCACGCGTCCTGCTTGACCTGCGAGGTTCGGTAGTACTCTCTTTCGGAGTTTCATGATCATTATCATTAGTTCCCTCTTCAACAGGTGGAGCCAACTCCGGAACAACTTCGGGCGCTGCGCTACTCGCCATACTTTGAAGAGAAGGTTCAATAACCTCTTCGAGTTCTACCTTCCGACTACTCACACCTTTCGCGAGAGACTCTTTCTCTAGAAAGGATCCATTCTTGGCAACAAAAACCTTGCCCTCGGATCTGTGATAGAAGTAATACCCAATAGTTTCCTTAGGGTATCCTATGAAGACGCATTTTTCCGCTTTGGGTTCGAGTTTATCCGGTTGAAGTTTCTTCACATAAACATCGCATCCCCAAACTTTAAGAAATGACAGCTTAGGTTTGTTTCCAAATCACAATTCATACGGTGTCTTTTCAACGGATTTAGATGGTGCCTGATTTAAAGTGAATGCAGCAGTTTCTAGTGCATAACCCCAAAATGACAACGGCAAGTCCGTCAGGGACATCATAGATCGAACCATATCGAATAAAGTATGATTACGACATTCTGACACACCATTTTGCTGTGGTGTTCCGGCAGGTGTGAGTTGTGAAACAATTCCACACTCTTTCATGTGAGTGCTAAACTCGTAACTTAGATACTCACCTCCACGGTCGGACCGTAGAAATTTGATCTTTCTATTACGATGATTTTCCACTTCATTCTGAAATTCCTTGAACTTTTCAAAGGTTTCAGACTTGTGTTTCATCAAGTAGATATAACCGTATCTACTCAAATCATCCGTGAAAGTAACAAAATAACGATATCCACCTCGCGCCGACACACTCATTGGACCACATACATCAGAATGTATGATTTCCAATAAATCTATCACCCGTTCCATTGAACCGGAAAACGGCGTTCTAGTCATCTTGCCCATAAGGCATGGCTCACATGTATCAAATTATTCATAATCAAGTGATTCCAAAAGTCCATCCGAATGGAGCTTCTTCATGCGTTTAACGCCAATATGACCTAGACGGCAGTGCCACATATATGCGGATATATCATCATTTAGTTTAATCCTTTTAGCATCAACATTATGAATATGTGTAACATTATCATCGAGATCTAATAGAAATAAACCATTCATCATCGGTGCATGACCATTAAAGATTTCGTTCATATAAATGGAACAACCATTGTTCTCGGATTTAAATGAATAACCACTTCGCATCAAACACGATCTAGATACAATGTTCATGCTCAGTGCAGGCACCAGATAACATTTATTCAAGTTTATAACTAATCCCGACGGCAAGTGGAGAGGCAGCGTTCCGACGGCGATCACATCAACACTTGATCCATTGCCGACACGCATCTTGACCTCACCCCTTGCTAGCGGTTGCTTGTTCCGCAGCCCCTGATTCGAGTTACAAATATTAGCAACTGAACCGGTATCAAATAACCAGGTGCTACTGCGAGCACTAGTCAAGTACACATCAATAACATGTATATCATATATACCTTTGTTTGCCTTGCCGGCCTTCTTGTCTGCCAGATACTTGGGGCAGTTGCGCTTCTAGTGGCCAGTCCCCTTACAATAGTAGCACTCGGAATCAGACTTAGGTCCAACTCGGGGTTTCTTTTCAGGCACGGCAACAGGCTTGCCGCCCTTACTTCCCTTCCGTTTTCCCTTCTTGTCTTTCTAGAAACCAGTGTTCCTATTGATCATCAACACTTGATGTTCCTTTTTGATCTCCACTTCTGCAGTTTTAAGCATTGACAGAAGCTCGGGGGAGACTTCTTCATGCCTTGCATGTTATAGTTCATCACGAAGCTCTTATAGCTAGGTGGCAGAGACTGCAGAACACGATGGATGCCTAAGTCAATGGGAATCGATATTCCCAAGGACACAAGCTTATCGGCGTAACCCGACATCTTGAGTACATGCTCACTAACGGAGTTGTGCTCTTCCATCATGCAGCTAAAGAACTTTTCTGAAGCGTTGTAGCTCTCTACAGCAGCATGTGTGTCGAAAATCATTTTCAACTCACCCATTGTATCAAATGCATTTCTGTTTTCGAAACGCTTTCGAAGTTCTGGCTCTAGCCCATACAATATGCCGCAATGAACTAAGTTGTGGTCCTCCTGACGAGTCTGATAGACATTCTTCTCCTCGTCAGGGGCATCATCAAAAGGTGGGGGGCCTAACGGCGCTTCTAGCACGTATTGCTTTTGTGCAGCAGAGAGGAGAATCCTCAAATTCATGGCCCATTCGGTAAAGTTGCTACCGTTCATTGCTAGTTTCTCTTTCTCCATGAACACATTGAAATTAAAAGCAGGTGGTGCCATCTACAACAGAATTTGTAAAGTTTAGACTAAGTGTATGATAGATTGAGTTCAACTAATCCATATTACGAATGAACTCCCACTCAAAAACGACATCCCTCGTGCCTTTTTGGTGATTACATGAACCAAATCCACTATACCAAGTCCAATCATCACGTGAGTCGGTATACCTTCAAAGGCGAGCATCAAATGGGCATCATATCAACTATATGACTCATGCTTAACCTTTCGGTCCGTGTTCCGAGGCCATGTCTGTACATGCTAGGCTCGCCAAGTTAGAACCTTAGTATTCGCGTGTGTAATTGTTTTACACCCGAAATATGGTCGTGGATCCAAGAACACCCGATCATCACGTGATGTCTTGGAGCGACGAGAACATAATCGGTGCATACTAAAGGAAGAACACATTCTTATCTTGAAATTTAAATGAGGGATCATCTTATTATGCTAACAAAGCGCTAAACAAGCAATATAAGATGCTATCAAACATCATATGTTTATTAGTGAAATGATATGGTTCCCGCAGATGATCTCTATCATGTGCATCGTGGTATGATCACTATCATACCTATATGTGTAAATCCAAGGTCTATGGAGTTTACACGCTATGTGTGTTGTAAGAGTATCATCTCATACTTCTACTTACAACACTACCATATCATAACACTAGCCCAGCAACAATCTAAACTAGACGCCTCTAATTTATATTGCAAGTTTTACGTGGCTTAGGGCTTTCGAGATAGAACCGTTCTTACCTACGAACATGAACCACAACGAGGATAATCAAATTGTTGACAACTCGCTTGCAAAATAGATATTGACTATAGTAGGAGAGACAGACACCCGCTAGCCACTTATGCAAACTAGTTGCATGTCAAGAGTGGAACAGGCATGTGCGAGGACATGTAAAGTTTGTCCGGGCCGCTTCATCCCACTATGCCACCAATATCCAAAATTACAACAAAGGAGCAACAACATGATCATCATCTCCCACATACTCATATATGTACTACCCGTGCAAAGTATCTACGCATAGATCCGGCTCTGATACCACTGTAGGGTTCGCAGCATAGAAAACAAAAATTTTCCTACGATGGGAACTACGTACCAAGATCTATCTAATAGATACAAACAATGGGCGGATGTATATCCGTAGAGAACATACCCTTGAAGACCGACAAAGCTTAACGAGTTCAACTCGTGGTTGATGTAGACGATCTCTTGCCGATCTCAAGATCGAGAGGAAGTCCTAGCGCCGCAAATCAGCAGCGCATCCGTGCTCGCACACACGTTCGAGGCACCGAGCAACCTCCTCCTCCTCGCTCCAGCGATGCAGCGGAAGCACAACTCTTTCTTGCCGAATAGCCACCGGGAACATGTATCTCGCTAGTCCGAGACCATGGGGAATAAATTCTAGAGGGGGAGAGAGATCCTTCACGAGGAGGTGTGAGAGACAAGTGAGGAGGGGGGATCCTTTTATAGGAGGAGGGGGGAACCCCAAGGGGGTGGCCGGTGCATGGGGCTGCCCCTTGCCCTCCCCTCTTCATGTGGGTGGACACTCCACTCACAAATCTCCTTTAAATTCCCTCCACTCAAAAGTCCACTCAAATTCCCATTAAATTTCCACCAAATTTAATGCAAACTCTCATTAAATAAAACTATTTTATTTTATTCAGAATTTTGTCAATTACTTTAATGACAAACATTCACAAATAACCCCTTGCTAGAATTCCATTTCACATGCATAACCACTTTATGCAATTTCACCCGAAAACCTGTTTCGGTATCTAGTGAAATAAATTCATGCGCTTGTTCATTCTTTCGGCATGAAACATTTGCTCCAATTGGATGTCGGTGTCTCTTAAGTGTGTCACCCTACGGTTCGTGAATAATGCGGACATGATCGAGACCCCTCTCGGATCAATAATCAGAAGCAGGATCTGGAGACCCATACTGACTCCCACACATTCAACGATGACTTTCTTGTGATCGTCGGAACCTTTTACGCTAGTATCTTAATCCCTTTGTTTCACGATATATTACATGTCCGAGATTCGATCATCGGTATCTCCATACCTAGTTTGATATCGTTATCGACATGCACTCTTTTCTTGTTCCCGTGATATAACATTCTAGTGATCAAATCACTTGCTTGCAAGCTAATCAATGTGATATCACTCTCGATCGGGATGAACAAATTCCACTCTCGATCCATGAGCCTCAACATAACATTTTATTAGTTCTGAATCCATCTTTATAATCACCCTGTTACGGTGTGACGTTTGCTGTTATCAAGAAACTCTTCTAGTGTTAGTGATTGACATGATCTCATGGTCTAAGGATTAGGATCACTTCGTAAGTTGTTATAGCAATATAAACTCAATGACTTGATCATAATGCTATACTTCGGATGAATGTTCATCACACCATTACACTAATGTTGTGATCCCGTTATTAACAACATCCAATGTCCATGATCAGGAAACCTTGCTCATCTTGTTAATCAACGAGCTAGTTTATGAGAGAGGCATAACTAGGAACTTTCTATTTGTTTATTAAACACACATGTATTAATGTTTCCGTATTAATACAATTATAGCATGCAAAATAAACATCTATCATATACTTGGAATACACATAATAAACACTTTATTATTGCCTCTCAGGGAATATTTGTAGGGGTTCGTAGCATGGAAAACAAAATTTTCTACCGCATACAAACAAACAAGCCAAGATCTATCTACTAGATTGTAGCAACTAGTCGATAGAGGAACTCACCCTTGAAGATTCCAAAGCGGTTAACGAGAGCAGATTCTCGTGGGTGATGTAGTCGTACACTTGCCGATCTCAAGATCGCGTAGACGATCCTTCCGGTGCTGCGTTCCGGCAGCGCTTTCGCAGTCGGTCACACGTTCGGTACTCGACGAAGACCTTCCTCTCCCTTGTTCCAGCAGGCAGCGGAGGTTGTAGCACTCTCCTCGTGATTCCGGCAGCACGACGGCGTGGTACCAGAAGTAGAGGGGAGATCTCGCAGGGCTTCGCCTTAAGCCGGAGCGAGTATGGTGGACTATGAGAGAGCCTTGGTGATCTAGGGTTTAGACACACCAATTAGAAGGGGCTAAACCAGCGGCTAGGGCAATTAGAAGCTCTAACTCGGCGGCTTGGGAGAAATCCCTAGGCTGTGGCTAGGGTTTAGGTTTAGAGGGAGGCAACTTGTGTGTCTAGGAGGGGAGCCCTGCCCCTCCTTATATAGGTGGAGGGAGGCGCGCCAGGGGAGGGGAGTCCCTCCCTAACTCGGACCCAAGGTGGGCCGGCGGTGGAGGTGGGACTCCTCCCCAACTCGGATTCCACCTCCCCTCCACTTCCCAAAATAGCCGTTTGACTTTCAAACTTGGCGTTTGACTTTTCAAACTAGGATTTGAATAAACCCTCTATTTTGTTCAGCGATGACACCGAGTACATGATGCAATCATACCAACTTGATATAACACATTCATGTACCCTTCCCCTCCGGAGTGCCGGACATTCCGGAACCTTCTAGAACATTCCCGATGAAAAACACCAGAACCATTCCCCAACTCCGAAACAGGACTTTCCTTATATGAATCTTATTCTCCGGACCATTCCGGATCTCCTCGTGATATCCCGGATCCCATCCGAGACTCCGAACAACATTCGGTCTCTTTCTCATCATTCCATAACTACTCAAACAACGTCGAATCCTTAAGTGTGTCTCCCTACGGTTCGTGAATTATGCGGACATGATCGAGACACTTCTCCGATCAATAACCAATAGAGGAATCAGGAAATTCATATGGCTCCCACATATTTCTACAATTACTTTGCGATCGAATGAACCACTTACATACGATACCAATTTCCCTTTGTCTCACGATAGTTTACTTATCCGAGGTTATGATCGTCGGTATCTCTGCATACCTAGTTCAACCTCGTTACCGATAAGTACTCTTTTCTCGTTCCCGTGGTATGTGATCCCTTGTGAGCCAGTCACATGCTTGCAAGCTAATTGGATGACATTCCACCGAGAGGGCCCAGAGTATATCTATCCGTCATATGGATGGACAAATCCCACTCTTGATCCATGTGTCTCAACCGACACTTTCCGAACACTCAATGCCACCTTTATAGCCACCCAGTTATGGTGTGGTGTTTGATGTCATCAAAGCATCCTTCCGGTGAAGGTGATATGCATGATCTCATGGTCGAAGGAATTAGGTTACTATGTATCAGAAAGCATATAGCAATTGAACTATAAAAATGACTTGATCTTTATGCTACGCTTATCTATAGGAGTATGTCCATCACATCATTCTCCTAATGATATGACCCTGTTGTCAATAACATCTCTATGTTCATGATCAGGAAACTATGATCATATATTAACCAACAAGCTAGTTTAACAAGAGGCTTTACTAGGGACTCTTTTATGTTTACAAATCACACAAGTATTAATGTTTCCTGTTAATACAATTATAGCATGGTATGTAAACATTTATCATAAGTATGAAGATATGATAATAACCACTTTATTATTGCCTCTTGGGCATATCTCCAACAGTCTCCCACTTGCACTTTAGTCAATAATCTAGTTTCAAACCTTTGTGTATTCAACACCTATGGCTTTCCGGTGTTGTATGTACACGATTGCTAGTGGTCAACTGATCTCCGGATCTGACACTTCCAGGTCCGTGTGTAATTGCATGTCTTTGCGTCTCTACGCATCACTCATTCTCTAATGAGATGGCTTTGTATAATTTTGGTCCTTTGGTGAGACCTTTAGTTCTTTGGGGTTAAAACATGTTGATAATATTGTCGTACAATATATCTTCATAGTATTATCCCGCTGTGAACTACACCTAGTTTTATAACAAACTACTTGACACAAATGCCCTCTTTACCTGCTATTATAGCAGTCATATACTTAGCCTTTTGTTGTAGTATCTGTCACAATGTCTTAATTTTGGAACTCATCCAAATCCATTATGGAACTTACTTTCCATTATATTGTGCCACCCTTAGTTTAGATTGAGATAAACTCAATTTGTACTTTGTGACAAAACTAGTATCAATGTAGTACTTTTACAATGAACTAACCATCTATTTGTCACTTCTACAAATAATATACTCTTAGTTCTTCCAAAAGATCATAAGAATATCCTTACTATTGTCCAATGATCAACTTATGAATCATTCTGGTATATGCTCATAACATTTAGAGTATAGGACATATCTGGATTTGTACATATCACAGTATGATTGATATAGATACTCTTTGTGATTTCATACATCAAGTATCGATCTATACTTGAATCTTTGTTTCACTTACCCAGTGTCAATACACTTGAATATATCATCAATATTGAACTCATTCAATCCTTTCTGTGCAACAAGAACCTTTCTTATAGTTTCTATATTGAACTCATTCAATATATCATCTATGTACTTTTGGCACAACCATATTAGCGTCTATTGATGCCAAATATTTGGGTTTTGCCTAAGTCTTTCATCGGGATGAAATTCTTAATATGTGTTAATAAAAGATACATCTTTTCTAATCAACAATATGTCCTCCACATAATGTATTAGAAATATGTCTTAGCGCTCCCACTTAATTTCTTGCAAATGCAAGCATCTTCATTGTCTTTGATGAATTTAAACTCTTTTAACAGTTTCATCATAGTGAAGATTCCAACTCCGCTATGCTTACTTCAACCATTGAAGTTTGCATATGTTTTTAGCATCCTTTGAATTAACAAAAACCCTTTGGACCGTGTCATGCACACGTCCTAGGTAACCCTTCTATTAGAAGAACTTGTTTTTGTTTATCCAACACATAACAAAATTATATGTCGTGGTTGCTACATTAATCCGTCTAGACTAAATATCGCTATGAAAGATCAAATCTTGTCATAGTCAACCCTTGAACATTGTTGTGAACTCTTTCCCAACATGTCGACCATTTCATAGATGCGAAACATCCATGTCTATTTCTTTATAGATCCAAACACAACTGTAAGGTCTTACACCTTTCTCGAGGGTCTTTCAAGTTAAGAACTTGATTTCTCGTGTATGGAACTATCACGGATTTTATGGCTTCAAGCCATTTTACGGAGTCAGGGCCCATCATCTCTTCTTCGCATGTAGTCGGTTCATTATTCTCAAATAATGATTCAACCCTCAAATCTTGGTATTTGATTGTTTACCCGACCTACTTGTTTCAATAGGAACTTAGATTTCCGTGACCACAACCTTTGAGGCACGTGAGCCATGAGCATTGTTGCTGCCTCCGGAACACTTTTCGGCGCTGCGCAACTCTGCACATATAGCTAAGGTTCTTTTAACCTTATCAAAGTTCTATTGTCCTCCCACTTTACTTTTCACGAAAAATTCCTTCCCAAAGAAACTTGACGTTCTAAGCGACAAACACTTTTGTCTCTGGTGTTATGGAGGAATACTTAACAGTTATTCGAAATAACATACAAAGACAGGTTCATCCGACTTTGGTTGCAAACATCTTTCTTATGCAAAGCATACCAATGTTTTAAGAAAGGACAACTTGGGTTTTATCCCAAACCATAACATATGGTGTCATTTCAACAGATTATGATGGAGCTCTTTTCAGTGGAAAAAACGGTAGTCACTAAAGCTTAATCTTTAAAATATAATGGCAGTTTTATGAATTACACCTTCGATCTTACAATGTCAAACAAGGTTTAATTATATATCTCGAACGCTCCATACTCTTATGGTATTTCGGGACATGTAAATCTACGGAACGATTCCTTAAATCTTAGGTATTATGCTAAACTTGTAACTCAAAATATCTTCCTTTATGATCTTATCATAAACTATTTATATTCTTGTTACAATGATCTTGCACTTCATCTTGAAAGTCTTTGAACTTTTCAAATGTTTCATACTTCATCCTTATTAAGTAAATATTCATATATTCACTCAAATTCTCGGAGAAAGCATATGAAGTTGAAATCCATCGCTCTTGACTACACATAATGGACTTCATACAACAATATGTACAAGTTCCAATAAGCTAGTCACTCGTTCCCTTTTGGCCTAAGAACGAAGTTTTAATTATCTCTAGGAAATTTTCACAAGCGTCATGTGATCAAAATCAAAAGACTCCAAAATTCCATCCACATGGAGTTTCTTCATGTTTTCTTTCCAATATAATTTAAACGGCGATGTCACTTCCTAAGTGATCTTTCAATCAATTTGTCTTTCGACATTTTTTAGCACTAGTTTTATGGATGTGATTTCTCCAACGAGATTTGTGAATCATCCATCTTTTATAGATTACGGCAATTATTTGAACAACCCTTTTGTTCTCATAATACCTGATAAAACAAATCTTGAAGGCAAGCTTTGATGTTTAACGAGCAACACAATAACCCTTTATTTGTTCCCGATGAACATCATCACATATTCTTTTGCTAGTTACTTAGGCCATTGTAGTTCATGAATTGTGTTGTTTCGTATGAAGATTCACACCAACAAATTCAGTATCAAATACTTAAGAACCACATTGTTTAATAAGTAAAGAATATAGCCATAACATGTACATCATCTATATACTTAAACTGAACAATTCTAGTCTTTTCTTTTCTGCCATATATTTATGAGATTCTCTTTCAGTATTTCCTTTTCTGTTTGAAAGAATCTATCAACATCAATAGTGGAGTCATACATATGACACATAGTCCAAAGCGTGTATAGTTAAATACCAATGTATTTGGACTTGCACTTTGAAGTAGATCACCATTATCAAATGTTTGGTGTTCTTTCAAATTCCTTTCTTTAGTAATCTCTTGGTGTAGTAAACATTTTACCTACATCAAATATTCACCCTCATCATGGATTTATCCATGATCAAGCTACTTTAGCTTGTAACGGTGAATTGCGAGTATAATGTTGCTCTCCAAAACCTTTTGGAGGATTAGGACAACTAGTGTCTCCAACCTTTTGCAAATTCTCATCAAATATGAGAACATGACTTTTGCCATATTATACTCTATCATGTTGCAACCAAAACTTCGTTTCAGATATCACAATATCTTCCACACATCATGGTTTCTGAAACAACTCTTTCAGATCCTAGATAACCTTGATATTAAGACAATCCTTTGAATATCAAGAATCATGGAGATAAACATGATACTTATATACTAACATTGGAATTGTTACTCTTGATTTAATACCAACTATTAAACTTCATGGAGTAATCAAAACTTACTGAAAGTTTGCAATGGGACTTTTAAACTTTAGATTAACACTTCAAAACAATACGATACCAGTTCGTAAAGTAACTAACCAGAATTCTATAGTTCTATCATCTCAATTATAACTAAGCGCAAGGTGGTAAACGGATGCCAATGACTACAACAACTATGCAAATTCACTTTGATTTAATTTATGATAAATAGTGTTCAACTTTTAATCATATTGCTGTTGAACTCCCACTCAAAACAATATCCCTCACATTGTTTTAGTGATCACACGAACCAAATCCACCACATCAAAACCGATCATCACGAGAGTTGATGCAACTTCAATGGCGAACAATCAACATGTTCATCATATCTACTATATGACTCATGCTTTACCTTTCGGTGATCCGTGTTCCGAGACCATGTCTGTACATGCTAGGCTCGTCAAGATCAACCTTAGCTTCCGCATAAGCAAATCTGGCTTGCTTACGTTGTATACACTCGCAGAATCTAACACACCCGATCATCACGTGGTGCTTCGAAACAACGAGCTTTAGCAACGGTGCTTACTAAGGATGAACACTTTAAAACTTGAAATTGTGTGCTTGAGGGATCATCTTATAATGCTACCATCGTGAACTAAGCAATACAAGATGCATAAAAGGATTAACATCACATGCAATTCATAATATGTGATATGATATGGCCTTTCTTCTTTGTGCTTCCGATCTCCATCTTCAAGCACGAACATGATCTCCATCATCACCGGCATTGCATCAAGGTCAATGACGCTGCTCCATGGTTGTCGTCCACCAGCTTCAACTATTACAACTACTTTGAATAGACACGCGGGTCTTAACAGAATTTAAAGACAACCATATGGCTCCTGCCAGTTGCCAACTTACAATAAGGAACATTGCATACATCATATATAATCACAATCATGGCCATATCACATCACAGCACACCCCTGCAAAACAAAGTTAGACGCCTCTAATTTTCTTTGCATATTTTACGTGGTTTGGGGCTTTCAATAAGTGTCGCTCTAACTTACGAACAAGAACCACAACATTGATACTAGTATTGTCAATCACCCGTTGTAAATTGAATCTTAACTATGTTGGGAGAAACAGGCACCCGCAAAGCCACTTATGCAATACAAGTTGCATGTCAAGCGTGGAGCAAGTCTCATGAACGATGTCATGTAAGATTAGCCCGGGCCGCTTCATCCCACCATCCCGCAAGATGCAAAGTACACAAGAAGCAATCGACAACAAAAAGCATCAACGCCCACAATGACCATTGTGTTCTACTCGTGCAACAGATCTACATATAGACACGGCTCTGATACCACTGTAGGGGTTCGTAGCATGGAAACAAAATTTTCTACCGCATACAAACAAACAAGCCAAGATCTATCTACTAGATTGTAGCAACGAGTCGATAGAGGAACTCACCCTCGAAGATTCCAAAGCGGTTAACGAGAGCAGATTCTCGTGGGTGATGTAGTCGTACACTTGCCGATCTCAAGATCGCGTAGACGATCCTTCCGGCGCTGCGTTCCGGCAGCGCTTCCGCAGTCGGTCACACGTTTGGTACTCGACGAAGACCTTCCTCTCCCTTGTTCCAGCAGGCAGCAGAGGTTGTAGCACTCTCCTCGTGATTCCGGCAGCACGACGGCGTGGTACCAGAAGTAGAGGGGAGATCTCGCAGGGCTTCGCCTTAAGCCGGAGCGAGTATGTTGGACTATGAGAGAGCCTTAGTGATTTAGGGTTTAGACACACCAATTAGAAGGGTCTAAACCAGCGGCTAGGGCAATTAGAAGCTCTAACTCGGCGGCTTGGGAGAAATCCCTAGGCTGTGGCTAGGGTTTAGGTTTAGAGGGAGGCAACTTGTGTGTCTAGGAGGGGAGCCCTGCCCCTCCTTATATAGGTGGAGGGAGGCGCGCCAGGGGAGGGGAGTCCCTCCCCAACTCGGACCCAAGGTGGGCTGGCGGTGGAGGTGGGACTCCTCCCCAACTCGGATTCCACCTCCCCTCCACTTCCCAAAATAGCCGTTTGACTTTCAAACTTGGCGTTTGACTTTTCAAACTAGGATTTGAATAAACCCTCTATTTTGTTCAGCGATGACACCGAGTACATGATGCAATCATACCAACTTGATATAACACATTCATGTACCCTTACCCTCCGGAGTGCCGGACATTCCGGAACCTTCTAGAACATTCCCGATGAAAAACACCGGAACCATTCCCCAACTCCGAAACAGGACTTTCCTTATATGAATCTTATTCTCCGGACCATTCCGGATCTCCTCGTGATATCCCGGATCCCATCCGAGACTCCGAACAACATTCGGTCTCTTTCTCATCATTCCATAACTACTCAAACAACGTCGAATCCTTAAGTGTGTCTCCCTACGGTTCGTGAATTATGCGGACATGATCGAGACACTTCTCCGATCAATAACCAATAGAGGAATCTGGAAATTCATATGGCTCCCACATATTTCTACGATTACTTTGCGATCGAATGAACCACTTACATACGATACCAATTTCCCTTTGTCTCACGATAGTTTACTTATCCGAGGTTATGATCGTCGGTATCTCTGCATACCTAGTTCAACCTCGTTACGATAAGTACTCTTTTCTCGTTCCCGTGGTATGTGATCCCTTGTGAGCCAGTCACATGCTTGCAAGCTAATTGGATGACATTCCACCGAGAGGGCCCAGAGTATATCTATCCGTCATATGGATGGACAAATCCCACTCTTGATCCATGTGTCTCAACCGACACTTTCCGAACACTCAATGCCACCTTTATAGCCACCCAGTTATGGTGTGGTGTTTGATGTCATCAAAGCATCCTTCCGGTGAAGGTGATATGCATGATCTCATGGTCGAAGGAATTAGGTTACTATGTATCAGAAAGCATATAGCAATTGAACTATAAAAATGACTTGATCTTTATGCTACGCTTATCTATAGGAGTATGTCCATCACATCATTCTCCTAATGATATGACCCTGTTGTCAATAACATCTCTATGTTCATGATCAGGAAACTATGATCATATATTAACCAACAAGCTAGTTTAACAAGAGGCTTTACTAGGGACTCTTTTATGTTTACAAATCACACAAGTATTAATGTTTCCTGTTAATACAATTATAGCATGGTATGTAAACATTTATCATAAGTATGAAGATATGATAATAACCACTTTATTATTGCCTCTTGGGCATATCTCCAACAATATTCCCTTCACCTTTTGCACCCGGTCATAGGCAAGGGCATCTACTTGGGGGTAGAAGCCTTGTGATCAGAAGGGCAAGTCAAAAGTCGACCCGAAAAAGGCAGTCGGACAAAACATACGACACCGGCAGAAGAACTCACCTTTCGCCAGGAGGCCGATATCCATCAGCTCGTTGTCGAGCATCTCCGCGTGCACCTTCATCCGGGTGGACTCCTTGTCCAGGAGGTCGAAGGCACTGGCTCGGCTAGCGAGGGTCTCCTCCTGCTCCTTAAGGGTGGCCTCCAGCTGATTCACCTTGCTGTGCCATTCCTTATTTTGGAGCCAGAGGGCCGCATTGTCCCAGCTAAGGAGCGTGTTAGAGCGGTTCAGCCGGTCAATCTCGCGCTGCGTGCAAACCATGACGGCTGCCGGAGAAGGAAAAGAACACAAGTAAGAAAGCCGGAAGCAGAGCAAAAAGGGAAAGAAACGCAGGAGAAAAAGGCTGAGAAAAACTTACTTCGCATGGTCCCGCGTGCCGCTGCCAGCTGCTTGGCGGACTCCTCGTTGGTGCCGGCTAGCGTCACCCAAAGCTGCTTCACCTCCGCCAGCCCAACCTCGAGGTTGACCTCAAGGGTTTGTAGAGAAGCTCCAGCCTCCGCCGGTAGAGGCGCCAGCGGGCCGGCTAGAGTGGTCGGGGCATCACGGAAGGCTGCTTGCCACTGCGTGGTCGCCTCGTCGTCAGAGTCCACGTCCTCATCGATGACCATGCCCCTGCCGGCGCCCGAGCTCCCCGCACCGGCTGATGAGCCCCCACCCGGGCTAGAGGCCGCGTCCGGCTGGCTCACCGTGCGCTCGGGCGCGCCAGGAGTTGGCTGGACCGTGGCCACCGGCTCTAGAGGGGGCATTGTTTCGGTCGCAGGAGGCGGGGTAGCCGCTGAGGTGGGCGGTGAGGCGGAAGGCACGCTGCGAGCCAGGCTTGTAGCGAAGGAAATAATAGCGCTACAGAAGGAGAACGGGGTCAGAACAAAACCAAGAACAAGGGCGGATACAGAAAAAGAAAATAAACGAGAAGGAGAAAACGCAGAGGACTTACCCCTGCACCACGGGCGTGGATCTTTTCCATCCACCCGCGGTCCGACCAGGGCGCGGAGGGACTCCCGCTGCCCGGCTGCGCTTGGCAGCCGACTCCTCAGGGGCGGCGCTGCTGCTTGAGGTGCCCTCGCCAGCACTCTTCCTTGTGGGCTCGGGCGTGGTGGTGCCATCGCTCTCCTCCGGCTCGGGGCCGTGCGGGTCCTCCACCGCCTCGTCACCCCAGTTGGGGAAGAAGCCTTCCTCGCTGTCGGAGCCCTCGCCACTGGTCCGACGCGGGGGAGGCTCGGAGAGGTCAGCTATGAAGACCTGGAGAGGAACGTCGCCCTCCTCCCGGATGATGTAGGCGAAAATCTGCGTGGAAGGAGGCAAGTCAGAACCGGATAAGTCAGTTCAGCCGGACAACACAAGAACGAAAATAAAAGCAATAAAGGAACAAGTGTACTTACCCGGGGCGCGCGATTCTCGCGTGTGTAAGGAGCAAGACCGAACTTCCATTCAGAAGTGATCTTCTCGTTTGTAATCATCCAGACCCACTCATACAGGTTGGCGAAGGAGGGGTCACGTCGGGTCGGGTCGAGGCGCCTCGAGTAGTAGCACATTTTATGTGCTCGCTGCTGCAGGGGCATCATCAGCCGGCTAGCCCAGCTCAGCGTCACGTCGACGCCGGTTAGACCAGCCGTCACCATCGTCCGCATTCGCTGGAGGAGCGCATCCGACTCCACCTTGGCGCTGAAGAACTTCTCCTCCTAGTGCTCCCGGCTGGATTCGGTGTCTTGGAAGGCCGGGAGGTTCAGCCGGTCCTCTGACCCCAAGTTCCGTACATACAAATACGTCTACTGCCACAGTTTGACTGTGTCGTGCAGTTTGAACTTGGGGTAGCCGTTCTGCGACCGGCTATAGATCGAGGCGCCACCGCAGACCGGCGGACCCTTGGCGAATTGCACCTGAGGCCGGATCAGGAAGAGCCGGCAGAACAGCCCGAGATCCGGCTGGATCCCGAGGTAACACTCGCAGAAAGCAACAAAATGGGCCAGTGGGGGTCGGCGCGGCGCCTCGGCCTCTACTTAAAGGGACCGGTGAGGCAAACCGCCAGCTCGCCACGTGGTAGCCCCCCACAGCCCCAGCGGCGTCCGGATCCTTTGCGACGGCGCGCAGGGCACAGAAGATCCCGGCGCGGGAGGCGAGGCGCTGCAGTAGTTCCCGATGCGACAGCCGACGCGACCCCACGACGCACGTTCTCCCACGGCCATCATTGCGCGTGGCTGACGTCAGCGGTGACACAGCCGGGCAGCTCAACCGCCAAATTCAACCGGGGAAATTTTCAAAAATCTAGCTTTTGAGCCCGCGCACATTTCATCTAAGGGCGGAATCTACGCGCGCTCGGGTGCTACTGTCAGGGGGATCACCTCCGGATAGGCTAACCGGACAAGATACAAAGCACCAACACGTCAGCCGGCTGCGGACAGTCGGTCGCAGAAACTCCAAGATAGGTCAGAAGGAAGAACAGACCAAGACCCGACTGGCAAACCAGCCAGTCGGACAAGAACCATCGGCAAGACGGCCAGCCGGCTGGATCAAGTCAGCCGGCCGGAGCAAGACAGGCCAGGAGTCGACCGGCGGAAAGACCAGCCAGATGAAACAAGAAAGAGCAGAAGAGTAGCCGGATGGATCAGACCACCCGGCCCAGGAAGGTCAGCCGGCTAGGCCACCCTAGCCGGCCACTCGAGACAGGCAAGGTACAGGGTGACGTAGAGCATAGTACGTAGTACGCCCAGGACGGCGGACAAGACAGAAAGGAGACTCAGACACTCGGCCCATACCGACGACTTTACTGATGACAGTTGCAACAGTAGACAGTAGGTGACACTATGCATAACTACCCGCATGGCGACCACTGTAGACAGAGTGGCAGTATGGGCTTGACTGTGGGTACGCGCGCTCCATGCTGGCCACTCTAGATGACCTAGCCGGCTGGGACCCGCCTGTGGGACCCGCCTGTCGGCCAGGCCGTTGCCCATGCCGCCTCGGCCTATATAAGGGGCGGCAGGGGCAACTTGGCAAGGGTTGGACTCTACTTACTCACTAGCCAGACCAGATACAACTCGAGGAGCCTTGTAGCCCTCTGTGTCCTTATAGTCAGATCGGCAGGAGTAGGAGCTTTACCTCAACCCGAGGGCTCGGAACCTGGGTACTTCTTGTGTCCCCGACGCTCGCTTGTACCCAATCCCGCCTGTGGACGCCGTCGTACGCTTCCCTGCTTGTTCCCGCACCTCTATCTAGTCTTTTTAAGCTCTGCAGTTTTCATAACGACGATAGAGTGCTTGAGGTGTTTTCCCGTTGGAGGAGAAGGTCGGTCTGGTTATGCATTGGGATTTTTTTGGTCAGTTATGTATTCCGCCTGCTGGAGGTGGCCTCAGCTCATGCCAAGATGTGGGCTCAACGTTGGAGACTTGGAGTCAAAATTGAGGGAAGAAAGCCCGAAAATGTGTCTGTTTGATACTAACTGAAAGCAAACACATTTTTTGTTATTTTTCGTCATTCTTTTCATTGATTTTGAGTCTTACAGCTATCGTATTCTGATTGGTTCTGAAAATGTGTCCATTTAGTCACTCCCTAAATCGTTAAGGCACTGTTCGGTTAATCCCAAGTAGTAGTGGATTGGAGAGGATTAGAAAGGATTTTGAATTACATGGGATCTAATCCAAATCAATCCATGTCAATCTATTCCAATCCAACGCTAACCGAACGGGGCCTAAGGCAATCAATGTCATTGAATCATATCTTCGCGAAATATATCTGGCATGCGTGATCCCTGCCAATTAATCCATATCAATGCCAATTAATGCGATTCCAAAAATACCAAGGAACGTATAAATTTACCCTTGCCTACCGTTGACAGAGTAGCTATCTACGCCAGGCCACTAGACAAGGCACCATCAATAACGAAGAAGCAGGAATAAAAAGCGTGATCACTTCTCCAACCCTAAACCCTGACAGCAAGATCAGATCATGATGACTGCCAATCATCTGCTGCTACTCCTGGTCACTGTCCTCTTGCTATCATCCTCAGGTACTTACAGATGCTGATTAGTCTAGGTAGATTCGGTGTCCTCACCCTTCTCTTAAACTGAAAACTAAAAACACAAGGACGGTCAAGATTGACTAATACCTCTTTGGTTAGGAGAACATGAAGAGGTATCAGCCAATCCTAGCCGTTCTCGTATTTTTAGTTTTCTAAGTTTTGGAGAAGGGGGAGGACACTGGAGCAAAAGTGTTAGTCTAATTGTACTTAACCGTCTTGTGCATATATAGTACGTATGTCCTCATATAATTTGACATATCTATGTATGCGATAAACAGCCTTTGGGGGCAGCAGCTTCATCCTCCGCAATACGACTGCACGGAGGTGATCTACTCGGGCAACTGCAAACCTGTCACCTGCTATATGGATTGCCTGAAGAAGTACACAAGGGGATAAGGCCTCTGCGTTCCGAAGGGATGCAAGTGTACCTTTTACTGCAAATCGTCCTCTTTTCCCCAACCACGGTCCAACTGATGAGAACTGAATAGATTAGATTGCTGAGGACAGCCTGCCTTGCATTAAGATGATCTGTTGCAACAGTAGATCAGATCTCCGTGCTAATGATAGGGGAATAACAGATGTTTCATTGGCTATATATCTATGGTATGATTTATTTTGTGGTTATGTTACCCATTATGTGGTTGTGGCTACTGCCCATTAGGCCGTTGCGGCAGAGAATCTATGAATCAAGAGTACTTGGTTTGCAATTAGCTTACTGAACATTACAAGTTTTTGAATCTGGCAACCATTACAAAAATAATGGTTAAAAAAATTATGGAAATGACATGGCGAATCTTTATCAAGAAAAATATTGGGATCGCAAGCTCTTATGAACTAATACATCATGTGTGATTTTAGGAGCCAGTGTCATGGATGATAGCTAGCCTTAGTCGGGATTGAGCACTTTGCTCACATTGAAATAACATCAGTTGGACATAAATTCCTTCCAATAGCTCAGAACAATTTTTTTCTAAAAGGTAAAATTCCATTACTCCTAATCCCTGCATAAACTAGGAACCTATACACCCAAAATACACAAGATGTAGTTGACAAATTAATACTTTGATAAAGTGAACTAGTAAAGATAGAAACACCAAATAAGTTATATGCCTAGGCAAGTAGGCATCTCCAATCCATATAGTTATTCTAAGCACCATGACACCTACACCCCCTCTTCTTTTAGAGATTTGTGGTGTACACTTTTTTAAAAAAACTACACATTGTACTACAAAATTTATATTCCTCCATGAAGTTTGATGCTAATGTTTTGTGTTGTTTGAGAGAAAAAAGATAAAGCTTGATGAACTTTATCTTCATATTATATTTGCTATGACTTGTTATTTTTTTGTATACCACATAATATAAGTTCTCCTTCTGAATATTTGTTTGTGACATTGTATAATCTTGTACTACACTCGTCATTTTTTTAGATTTTAATCATGGGTTTCAGTCACAACTTTCTCTTTTCTATGCGAATAGCTACCAGAAAAATAAACCATACACAAGAGCTTTACTTGTGCTCCAACGGAGCAACACCAGTCTGGTTGGTTACTAGCCACACTATAAATGGAAACTATTCATAAGCGTTGAGAATATATCCATCTACTTCCTGCTAATTAAATGGACATTTATTCGAAATATGCAGATCGTTTTTAAACCAAAAACAAGTTATCATAGGAGCCACCAAAACTTCGACCGCTGTGTTCATCTCACAAAGTGTGATGCGGTATCTCTAGTGTTCTACGCTGGATGACATCTTGAAAATGACTAAGGTGCCGGTGTGTTGGACTTACGTGCATATGCATAATTGCACATTAATTGTAATTTTGAAAGAAAAATAAACAGTCCAAAAAAAACTCAGTACCGCGGTCCAGGACAAAACCTACCAACTTTGCTTGGATGGGTTGCCGTGTTTCACAGTGCATACGCACAACTCAACTGTTCCGCAATTTAGATGTACTTATCCACACTAGCTGTACCGCAATTTAGGCATTAGTGTCGTGGACGATGACAAAAGCCATTCCGCTTGCTCCGATGTATTGTCATATTGCACAGCACATAGTACGCGTTTCACAACTGGCGCTCTCGATGCACATGTGTCAAACGCATTAGCCTTTGATCCATACAAGCTTATCTAGCAAAGAACCACATCATTCATTCAATAAAGGCACCTACACCGCTTGGCCCTCTATAAAACCCGAGGCATCCCTTGCCGATCTCCTCAAACAACCCAAGCCATCGATCATACACCGAAATCCATCAACAATTACGATGAGGACTATCAAAGCTACAATTAGGAGTAGTCAAGTACTGCTCATGTCCATCGCCCTCCTGATGGTGGTGTCCTCATTTGGTATGTTTCTATCACAAGATCATAATTATTTGTTGCGCTCACGCTTACCATTATCTGGTGTGGTACATGATTCTATAAGCTCTCTTACAGGCACCACGACCACTGACAGGATGAACTCTGGATGCGTGACGTCCTCAGGGAAGGCCCGTGCAACGGCGCCGCGTACTACCAGGCAAAGTACCAAGGGGATGGCACATGTTTTCTCCAAGGATGCATATGCTCCTTCTGTAGATATATTCCTCCACGGGGCAACTAGCTAGCTAGCTAGTTAGCTCATCCCTGTTCGCAGACTTGTTCATCCATGCATGGACAACTGCATAGTGCTTGAATAACAGAAAATTTTCCTTTTTTTTAATTTCTTCTTACCAGTTTAGTTTGCTATTTGAACTTCTAAAACTATACAAATTTGGCCTACAACGTTTAGTAGAAGGCCAATTTTGTCCTTGATCTGAATCAAAATGAATAACCAATGACGTGGTGACAAAACTGACAACCTAGTGAAAGAAACCTAGGAGTTAATTGGGGTATATCAGGTAAACTAGGAAAAAATAGGGAAATTATGATAGACGAATAAAGGATATTTTTAACCTAAACCAGATTTTAGAAAAGAAAGAAATTTCATAATATTATAAAAAGAATTTTTTCCAAGCAAACCGACAGACTTGTTGACACACCTAAAAATTTTGGTTCAGCAGCATGTTATTTTGTTCCTTTCATAGATTAGGTGCACAAGACAGGCTCACGACAACATTATTACATCTAGTCGATCACGATTTCAACATGCAAGACAGGCTCAGCAACAAATGTTATTTGTTCCTTTCATAGATTATTAGGCGCGCATGAGATCAGTCATCCAGATAACAATCATTTTCATATATAGAAATTTGGGCTACCATCGATCTGCATCGGCTGTCATCCTTTCCATGACAAAATAAATAAAAAAATAGTTTGTTTTATCTAAAAATATACATATATAATCTCATTTTCCAAAAATACACATATACTTTTTTTTATCAATAAACCCAGAATCAAGACCAAATTCCAAAAATTCCCTTTCTTCTGAAGGACACAAACTCAGTGTGTTGGCCCAGTATCTATAGCCTAGCACGATGACTTTCTTGTGAATAGATATTATGATGCTCCACTAAAAAAAAGATATTACGATGCCATGCAAAATAGTTTAACTCATATGCCCAAGACCACACTTTTGAATTTCAATATATAGTCGGCCGTTCTTCCCACAATGGAATAAAAAAACTCTCTGTCCTCTGGAACCAGTCCTTCCTTTTGGACTTCATTCCCATTTGCAACGGCAATTGTTTCTGCTCCAATTTCAATGCGAACGGTGGCAAATTTCTCTCTCCCTGAATAATATGAGACTTTATCCACAATATAGTCATAAGCGTTACTAGCCACACTAGCTATAAATGGAAAATATTCATAAGCGTTGAGAACATATCCATCTACTTCCTGCTAATTAAATGGAAATTTATTCAAAATATGCAGATCGTTTCTAAACCAAAAACAGGTTATCATAGGAGCCACCAAAACTTCGACCGCGGTGTTCATCTCACAAAGTGTGATGCAGTATCTCTAGTGTTCTACGCTGGATGACATCTTGGAAACGACTAAGGTGTCAGTGTGTTGGATTTACATGCATATGCATAATTGCACATCAATTGTAATTTTGAAAAAAAAAAACAGTCCAAAAAAAAATCAGCGGTTCCGCCTTCTAGACAGAAGTACCACGGTCCAGGAAAAAACCTACCAACTTTGCTTGGATGGTTTGCCGTGTTTCACACTGCATACACACAACTGAATTGTTCCGCAATTTAGATGTACTTATCCACACTAGCTGTTCCGCAATTTAGGCATTAGTGTCGTGGACGATGACAAAATCCACGCCGCTTGCTCCGATGTATTGTCATATTGCACAGCACATAGTACGCGTTTCACAACTGGTGCTTCTCGATGCACATGTGTCAAACGCATTAGCCTTTGATCCATGCAAGCTTATCTAGCAAAGAACCACATCATTCATTCAATAAAGGCACATGCACCGCTTGTCCCTCTATAAAACCCGAGGCATCCCTTGCCGATCTCCTCAAACAACCCAAGCCATCGATCATACACCGAAATCCATCCACAATTACGATGAGTATTAAAGCTACAATTAGGAGTAGTCAAGTACTGCTCATGTCCATCGCCCTCCTGATGGTGATGTCCTCATTTGGTATGTTTATATCACAAGATCATAATTATTTGTTGCGCTCACGCTTACCATTATCTGGTGTGGTACATGATTCTATAAGCTCTCTTACAGGCACCACGACCACTGACAGGATGAACTCTGGATGCATGACGTCCTCAGGGAAGGCCCGTGCAACGGCGCCGCGTACTACCAGGCAAAGTACCAAGGGGATGGCACATGTTTTCTCCAAGGATGCATATGCTCCTTCTGTAGATATATTCCTCCACGGGGCAACTAGCTAGCTAGCTAGTTAGCTCATCCCTGTTCGCAGACTTGTTCATCCATGCATGGACAACTGCATAGTGCTTGAATAACAGAAAATTTTCCTTTTTTTTTAAATTTCTCATCTTACCCAGTTTAGTTTGCTATTTGAACTTCTAAAACTATACAAATTTGGCCTACAACGTTTAGTAGAAGGCCAATTTTGTCCTTGATCTGAATCAAAATGAATAACCAATGACGTGGTGACAAAACCGACAACCTAGTGAAAGAAACCTAGGAGTTAATTGGGGTATATCAGGTAAACTAGGAAAAAATAGGGAAATTATGGTAGATGAATAAAGGATATTTTTAACCTAAACCAGATTTTAGAAAATAAAGAAATTTCATAATGTTATAAGAAGAATGTTTTCCAAGAAAACCGACAGACTCACGACACACCTAAAAAAATTGGTTCAGCAGCATGTTATTTTGTTCCTTTCATAGATTAGGTGCACAAGACAGGCTCACGACAACATTATTACATCTAGTCGATCACGATTTCGACATGCAAGACAGGCTCAGCAACAAATGTTATTTGTTCCTTTCATAGATTATTAGGCGTGCATGAGATCACTCATCCAGATAACCATTCCATGGCAAAAGAAATAAGAAAATAGATTGTTTTATCTAAAAAGATACATATATAATCTCATTTTCCAAAAATACATATATACTCTCTTTTTTTTATCATAAACCCAGAATCAAGACCAAATTCCAAAATTTCTATTTCCGAAGGACACACATAAAGTGTGTTAGCCCAGTATCTACAGCCTAGCACGATGACTTTCTTGTGAAAAGATATCACGATGCTATGAAAAATAGTTCAACTCATGTGCCCAAGACCACTTTCGAATTTTAATATAGTCAGTTATTCCCACAATGCAATAAAAAAAACTCTCTGTCCTCTCTTATGGTGGCTTGAACCAGTCCTTCCTTCTGGACTTTACTCCTATTTCCAACGGCAATTGTTTCTGCTCCAGTTTCAGTCAAACGGTGGCAAATTTCTCTCTCCCTGAATAATATGAGACTTTATCCACAACTTCAGTAGTATTTTGATTTCCAAAGATTTTTTGAAGGATACATTCATAGAAAGAATGCACCGGGTACATAGTAGAATGGGAACAATCGCTATACAATGCCGCGGGGAAAAACAACATAAAGAACACATGAAAATGGTGCTGCTCAGATCGAAGGAGGCCTGCTCGCTTCCCCTGGACTCCTTCTGAGTGAGTCCCATTTTCACTGCTTTGGCAAACTCCCATTGTCCTAACATATCTTTTGAGAGGAACTAGTGGGAGAAACATTACAAGAAATGAAATACGAACGAGGATGCATTACCCCATCAACTGGTGGTGAATCGGTTCACAAATTTGGCCGAGTAAACCGTTTGCTCTGCTTTGGTTTACTCTAATATCTCGAAAACTAAAACAGACCATAGACTGCACCATCAAAATATCGGGAATGCGTTAAGGGTGCTCAAAAACTCAAGCGCTAGAATATATAGTGTTGATAACCCTGCTTCCAAAGAACCTCATCAGGCATCACATACTCATGATCACTCTCATTAACAATGTATGGTGGTAAATCATGCTTATTGTGTTACCTAGAGGTGTCATTTTCTCTGCTTTGAGTCGCCAGTAGTCCAGCTCGGTAAACGAAAAAATATTCATGGAACACTCAAGGCTGAATCTAGAGATCCCACGTAGTGCTACAGTTACATGAGAAGAAAGGGGGGATATATGTCCAGAACCCCTATGCCTAGCTAAATTGCAAATGAGAATGCGTCAATAGTTAGCTTGCAGTTGGCTTTCGATAGATCACACCCGGTAGTCGCTAACGACACTAGAGAGTTAGGGATCAAGCGTTTATCGATTGTGGAGGAACACGATATAACTGTTTCTCCCTCACATTGTATCGGTATGATTGTTGATGACTTTATTTATAAAACGGGACGAAAACCTATTTCAAAGAAACATAAAAATTGCTCAGTTAAGAAGGCGATGCATCACCAACTCCTCTCAGTACAAACAATGCCGCTCCATGGTGCTAGTGAACCTCCGCCACTCCAAGGTTTTTTTTAACAAAATGGGAGATTTTGCCTCATTTTATTTTAAAAAATAAGAGAGAATTGACCGGTTCATATAACACGACCATATTGTGCACCACCACCAAAACCAACCTGGCCACCCACACGAAGCACACACACCACAAGGAAGAAAGACCACCGATGAGGATGCCAAGTACCAACATCATCATCACTCCTCGAGACACTGAATCCGACTTTACTAATGACGACCCAAACAAAGCCTTGCTATAGGTGGCACAAGAACCCATGTCGGCCATGCAAACAATTGGCCACACGTGCCAAGGACAAACAACTCCATTTTGAAAAAAAAGGATTTGATGACCTTCACAAGAGAAAAATGTAGGTCTTGCATTGACATGGCCCTCTACAAAGGCCACCGGTCGTCGGTCATCGTCGCCGCCTGAATATGCTCCACCGTACACTAGTGCACATGATGGCCTCTAACACCGGTTCGGACCAGCCTTTAACAGCGGTTCTATAATCGCTGTTGAGGGTTCGGTGTTAGAGGCCCCCCTTTAACACCGGTTCTTATACGAACCGTTGTTAAAGGGTGGGGCACGTGGGGGCTCCTGCAGAGCGCAGGACACCCCCTTTAACACAGGTTCGTAACACGAACCGGTGTTAAACATTCTTCACCGCGGCAGAAAAATAGTCTAAATCTCTGTCGCGGCAGAGTTCTACCGCCGCCCCGTTTTGGGCGGATTTCTTCGGCGGTGGGGACCGGGGGGGAGGGATCG
Source organism: Avena sativa (assembly GCA_916181665.1). Classification (NCBI taxonomy): domain Eukaryota; kingdom Viridiplantae; phylum Streptophyta; class Magnoliopsida; order Poales; family Poaceae; genus Avena; species Avena sativa. The sequence continues at coordinate 309,121,220 of OV702284.1, read as the reverse complement.
ATCGGGATAGGTATACACATATATCGTTGGTACATACATACATCAATAATTAAACAACTATTATTATACACAAACATCGTCATTGTGGTATTCTTCGTACACGTTCAAACATCAAGTACAAGACAAACACGTTCAAGAATATATACAATATAACATCTTCGTATATGTTTATTTTGGATATCTAAATAGTTCTCCGCTAGGCGTGACGACCTCATCAAGTATGAACCCCGTCATTTTCTCTTGAATGCGGCGTACGCGGTCAAATGGTAGAAGGTTGTCCCGCATCCGTTCGATTTAAATATATATGAAGAATCGGGTCAATATATATATAAGAATGAAACTCAACACAACTGATGGTAATAAAATAATATTGTGTACTTCGTTTACGTACTCTAAGTTGTTTTAGTGTGGCTTGGCCCGTCGCACATATCGTATTGCGAATGAACTCGCAAACGTAGTATCCACATAAGTTATTGTCGGCTCCCTGTTGCACGCACTTTATAAGAATAGAGAGTTCAATCAAAATAATAATCAATAAAATATGATATAATAGAATTGAAAGCAGAATCAAACAATTACGCAGACCTAGCTGACTAGTATTACTTACATTTTGATCTACAAATTTTAGCTCTTCTGACCATTCACCCACGGACCTGCCCGTGAACCTTTTTCAAACCCTGTCCGGCAAAGAAAATGGATAAAGAAGTAATTAATTACTTTTTGTCACGAAAGTTACCGATCTAGTGCGATAATATGATTAAATTACCTCTGGAGCATCTCTTTAAAGTTTGCCCATAGCTCTTGGTCTTTTCGTGTCGAGTCTATGACAAAGACTTTTTCTGCGTCAACTTGAATGACTAGCAGAATAAAGTGGAACCTGTACACACATAACTCATCATCAGTTACACTTAACATCGAGTAAGCCGAAACAAAATATGTACAAGAGAGGGTAACACTCACGAGAAGTTGTTAGGAAATAGTATTTCCCTTTTGGTTTGTTGTCTCAGTAAAGACCTTAGCAAGAAATCTTCTGTTTGTCCGGGTTTGTGTTTTACCACTTGTTCATAAACTCTATTTGGGTCAACGAACCCAATATCAAAAGGGCCTCCTTTCATGCATTCCATAACCTTTTCCTGCATAATAGTATATACATATATGATGAGCATATATATACATGCAATTAATGAATTGAATGAGCTGAGATATAAATTACAGAAATAGTACTTATCCACAATAAAGGCTGATGGCAGCTTTGTCGAGTTCCTTCTAATTGAATAAAAAATGCAAGTCTTAAATTTTGAAGGTGATCTCGTCGTCTCCGCACAAGAAAATCTGATATCTTATATGCGTCGTGATCCATTCTTCCTTTCTCGTCTTCTAGAAATTAAGGTACCACTTATGCAATCTTCGTATCTTTGTTGGTAGATTCTTGAGCTCCTCTTTCTTGACGATATTATTCCCGTACTTCCATGGATGTATGGGGTTGACATCGCCGTTGGGCAAGTGGTATCCCATGATGTTCAAGTATGGAATGTAAGTCATCCCCATCTCATTGGCCTTTCTTTGTAGCTCTTGCTCATAATCATTTATAGGAGATATCCATGTATCGAACACTTGGAGCGGGGCGCATGATTGGTTTTCCTGCTCTTCGAGCTGGGGAACTGTTTTCCGGGGTTCATAAATACTACTTTCAGACTCCCTCCGCTTTGCATCCCCCTTTATAATCTGGCGCTCGTAGTCCGACACAAGTGGGGGTTCAGGTTTCAAAAGATTATTGTAAAACTTCTCCACCACCGCCGGATCTAGTTTCTTCTTTGGCTCGGCCCGTTTAGGTGCAAAGATTTTCTTAACCTCTTCTTCCGAGATCCTCTTGTTCTCCTCGTCGCTGCGATTCCACGGTAAAACTGGCAATGGCTTGGCGGAAGGCTGCGGGACGTAGTTTCTTGAACTCTTCGGCGTACGGTTTCCTGCAGATTTCTTCATGGTAGTAGTACTAGTGCTCTTCGTGGCAGTGCTCTTCCGCTTACGCTGACGCGCAGGAGATGGCTGATGCGCTAGAGATGGCTGAAGCGCCGGAGACGGCTGACGCGGCAAAGACGGCAAGGGAGTATTCTGATGACCCGGACACGGCGGGGGTGCCAGTGGCCTCCAATTTGGAAGCACGATGTGTTCCTTCTTCCAAAGAATGGTTGTTTTCATTGCAAATTTGAGTTGAGTTTCCCCTTCACCTATAGCATGGTCAAGCTGTGCTTCCTCATATTCCTTCACAACCTCATCCACCCCTACAATAGCATAGCCATCTGGAATCGGTCAGGAGTGGTAAGTTCCACCAGGTACAGGAGGTAAGGCATAGCCGACCACCACCTTAATGGATAAGCCCATTAATATCACATGTAGCTTAGCGTGTTCGCTCTCAGTGATCTCATCCACGGGGTATCGAGGACCCTTCATTTCAAGCGTGGGTTGCACGTTCTCCGTGGAAGCCACGCTGCTTTTCCGCGTAGAGTTTGGGCCGTCGGCAGCTTCCAATGCAGGCTCTTCGTGCCGCTGAGATGGCCTGATAGCTTGCTGGCTATTTTGTGCGTTAACTTGCGCCTGCGGCTCCCTAAGTGCCTGTTCTATCTTTGTCATCCGGTCTGTACGCTCTTTTTCTTTTCTATCGCGCCATCTTTAAGAGTCGCCCCATGCGGAAAACCCATCCTTCGACGTCATACCCCCTGTGCCTCGTGCTAGTCCAGGGTGTTCTTTTCTACCGATGGAGCGTGTCAGCTGGTCATTCTCTCTGTCGGGATGGAAGCTCCTGGCGGCTGTTTCCTCGAATGCCATGATGAGTTCATTGACGGGTTTGGCAAGAATTTTTGGGAAGATACACAATCCCGTTTCTGGGTCCAACTTTGTCCCGATTCCGTAGAACCAAGTCTTTGCACGTAGCTCCCACCCCTCTGTCTGGGGTGTGATCCCTCTATCACGCAGGGCCTTCTCAGCTTCCTCCCACTTAGACCTCTGAGATATGTAGCCACCTGACCCCGTCCTTTGGTGATATTCCTTCTTCATGGCATTTTGCGTATTGGTTCCTGACCTCTTTGCAGCTATAGCACCTTCCTTGTATGTCACAAATTCGGGCCAGTGAGGTCTTATCTTCGCATAATATGCATCTTCGAAATCTGGAGTCTCCCCAGCTTTGAAAAATTTGTTCAATTTTGTCTTCCAGTTGCGGAAAGCTTCAGCCATCTTATTTAGAGTCCACTCTTTGACCTTTTCCTTTATAACCGGTTTATTTTCATCCTCCTCTGGCGGTAGGTTGAAATTTAACAACAGCGAAGTCCAAAGCGTTTTTTGGATCTTTCATCAATAAAGGTACTGTCGCCCTTCTTTGGCTTATTCCAATATTCAATTGTGATTGGGATTTAGTCCCTAACAAGAACTCCATATTGACGTATAAATTTGTCCGCGGCCTTCTTGGGCTCCATCGGCCTGCCATCAACACGGACTGCTTCGATCGTGAACTTTGCATGATCTTTCAACCGATGGCTTGCGCCTTGCTTGCTCTTTTTCGTAGAAGAAGATTGTTGTTGGCTGGTCGATCCGGAGGGCTAAAAGAAGAAAGAAGACTCGTTACTGAATACATGTACATATATACAAATTAATTGGTGCAAGTCAGCAGACGCTTAATCCATGCATATACCTCGACGGACTTTGTAATCACTAAAGTGTGTTCACCGGAGTCGTCATCTTCTCCATGACTACTTGAGTTGTCATCATGTCCCTCCAAGTTCAGATATTGTGAGGTCTCCTCATGGATCATGTTCTCCATTATTTCTTCCTCTTCAAGGTTTCTACTGAGTGGATCCATAGTTTATAAAACAATAATATTATCACACAAATATCAGTAATACATCTATTGAAATACTTAAGCAAGGATGATGATATGACAGGTTAACAGTATTGAAATGTAACCCTAATACATGCTTGGTCATTTTAAACGGCGTCCAAACCCTAATTCGGAGAAATCCCGGATTCATATGAGAGGGTACATTTAGTTCTTCTAATTAACTTGTCATGAAAGTTGATTAACAATGCATGGTTATAATGCTATTTCCAATGAGAGGTGTGCTAGGGCGGCGGCTGGCGGCGCTAGGGCAAGAGCGGGGATGCGTGGGGGTGTGCGTTCGAACCAGCACGACATGGGCTACCTAAAATGGGCGACTCGCCCTCGACGCGTGTGTAGGCTCAGCGAGGGAAGAGGATCAGAGGTCAGGGTCGACGACAATGGTGTCGGTGGTCATCGGTGGCGGACGGATATTCATATACTTTCTTATGTATACACATATACATACACTATATATTCAATCAAATATGCATATATTCATACAACAATATATATACATATATTCAATCAAATATATACAATAATACATATACAACAATAAAATATATATAACAATATATATATACAAACTAATAAGGAGCTCCCTCACCGGCGGCAAACTCTCGATCGGCCGGCGGGGTCGGCGGGGAGTGGCGGCACCGAGCGTGGACGGCGGGGTAGGCGCGAGTAGCGGCGCGTGGCGACGACGTCTCCGAGAGTTGGCGGCGGCGGCTCCGAGCAGCACGGCGGCGGCTCCACGAGTGGACGGGGTGGCGGACGGCGCTGGCGTGGCGGCGACGACGGCGGACGACGAAGGCGCGGTCGAGCAGCCTGCCGTCGTCTAGGTTTCTTCGCCGCGGCTCCTCTGCTCCTCTCTGCTCGATCAAATTCTGGCTGGGGGGAAGAGGAAGAGGAAGGCACGCGCCTTTATACCCTCCTTTAACACCGGTTCCAGCCACGAACCGCTGTTAAAGGGGGGAATTCGTTTCGCGCGCGCACCCCCCCTTTAACACCGGTTCGTGGCTGGAACCGGTGTTAAAGGGGGGTGGGGTGGGGTGTTTGTTTCGCGCGCACCCACCGCTCCTTTAACACCGGTTCGTGGCTAGAACCGGTGTTAAATGGGGGGCCATTTTTAATTCCCAAAAATAGGATAGAATTTAGAAAATTCATATCTTTTTCATTTCAACTCAGAAAAATATGAATAATATATCATAATTTTCAGAAAAATAAGATCTATCCATTCATATAAAAACATTTTATAGTTACTATAGATGAAAATTTTCAAAATGATTAAAACACTTACATATCAATTTTGATTATTCAATTAAGAAAAAAATAAAATAGTCAAACCCTAAAACATTGAAGTTAAGAAATATTAAGCATCTGAAAAGGAATCTAACCCTATTTTTAGAAAATGAAAAATAATTAGAGCAAATCATATTTTATTTTCTATTAACATTTTTGAATTGTTTGGATATTTAAATTTAGCATCTTTTGTATACTTTGGAATCTGACAAAACTTTCAACATGAAAAGTGTTTGCATTTGAATAATTAATCCTAAAACATTTTTTATTTTTAAAAAATAAAATTCTAACTATTCAAACTAGTAAAAAATGGGAAAGGGCGGCCAGAATGCGCGGGAGGAAAAGGGCGGGAAGAAAAGGGCGGGAAATAATGGGCGGGAAGAAAATTTTATTACGATAGAACTGGAAGTAAAGTACATAGCGCAACTAACAGTAAGTTACATAAAGCACGACTGAAAATTAAGACACATAGAAGACCTGAAAATTAAGATACATGGCCAGCTTAAATCACAATTGGCCGAACTTGTTTTGGAATGTTGGAGTGATTCAGTCATGCTTAGCTCCCGCCTACACCTGTAATACTCGCCACTGTAGTCGTTGTACTCGCCGCGGCCGTCGTCGCTGTCGTCGTCGGGGTCGCCGTAGTTGAACCTTGAAGGCTGAGTACGCGTGGGCTGGACTTGAGGGTAGCGCAGGCGGGATTTAGAGTCGGTGGCCGTGTCATAGGCCATGATGCTCTGGAGAGTCCGTCCGGGCCACCATAGCCAACGGCCTGCCTCGTTGAAGTTCAGAGGAGGTGGGCCGTCCTCCTCGTGCCTGGCGAGCTCCCTCTCACGCTGATCCCCGAAGAAGGCTTCCCAAGTCGGGAAATAGTCGGGATGCCAGTTGGGATTCATTCGCTGCTCCGACGTGAGCTCGAAGTAGTAGTGGTTCGTGATGGCCATCCGGCGCGCAACACCTGGAGGGATAGGAGGAACCGGCACGCCTCCGGCATCCAGCCGATGGGGACGCAGTAGCCCGGCGGGCAGGGGTAGTTCAAAGCGCCTCCGCCTCCCTGGGGTTAGTGGTACGATGGAAGCCATGGGAAAGAGTGCTGAGGTTGCAGATATGAGTCTAGAGATCTTCAATGACAATGGAGGCCAATCCTACATATATATAGTGAGAAATGGCGGTAAGAAAACTGGCGGGAAGAAAAATGGCGGGAAGAAATGGCAGGAAGAAAAATGGTGGGAAGAAATGGCGGGAAGAAAAATGGCTCATTTAATACATATAGTGTTAACGGAAGAAATATGACATTGATTTCCATGTTGAGATACATATGTGTGCTAAAAAATGGCTCATTTAATACATATAGTCAATCTTATGATCGCGTCGACCGTAACCATGGAGTATCAGCACCGTTTAATAGGATGGTTGGGTCAATCTTCACTTTGAAGGGCGGAATTTCATCAAACTTATTATAATCTTCTGACATGTCTATCTTGTCCTCCACTCCCACGATGTTTCTTTTTCCTGAAAGAACTATGTGACGCTTTGGTTCATCGTGTGATGTATCTGTTTGCTTTTTTTTTCTTTTTTCCGGTTTGGTAGACATGTCCTTCACATAGAAAACCTGAGCCACATCATTGGCTAAGATGAATGGTTCGTCTAAGTACCCAAGTCCACTATTGTCATTCCGTACTTCTTGTCTACCTCGACCCCTCCTCCTGTCAGCTTGACCCATTTGCACCGAAACAAGGGGACCTTAAAATTAGGTCCATAGTCAAGTTCCCATATCTCCTCTATGAACCCATAGTACGTGGTATTTTGGCCATTATCTTCTGCTGCATCAAAGCGGACACCACTGTTTTGGTTGGTTCTCTTTTTATCTTGGCCTATCATGTAAAATTTATTCCCATTTATCTTGTACCCCTGGAAATTTACAGTCGAAGATGGTGTCCTGGACAACAAGTACAGCTGGTCTCCAACAGTGGTGTTATTCGTGAGAAGTCTTTGCAGCCAGCCGCCAAAACTCGCCATGTGTTCACTTCTAATCCATTCATCCTTTCTTCCCCGAGTGTTTGAGGCGTATAAAATTCTTGTGTTCATTGATATACGGGGCAACCAAGATAGATCTTTGTAAAACCGTATAATGTGCTTGATTGAGAGAATGCCCATCCTTAGATATCATTGCTTTACATCCTAGGGTGCCTTTTCCACGCAGTCTCCCCTCATGTCGTGATTGTGGAACACCAATCACCTTAAGATCAGGAATAAAGTCAACACAGAACTCAATGACCTCCTTTGTTACATAGCCCTTGGAGATGCTTCCTTCTGTCCTAGCACGGTTATGAACATATTTCTTTAAGACTTCCATGTACCTCTCAAAGGGGAACATATTGTGTAGACATACAGGACCGAGAATGGCAATCTCTTCTACTAGGTGAACCAGGAGATGCGTCATAATATTGAAGAAGGATGGTGGGAACACCACCTCGAAGCTGACAAGGCATTGGGCAACATCTGTCTGTAACCCTGGTAGGCTTTCTGGATCGATTACCTTCTGAGATATTGCATTGAGGAATGCACAAAGATTCACAATGGGTACTCGAACATTTTCAGGTAGAAGCCCCCTCAATGCAATCAGAAGTAATTGTGTCATAATCACGTGGCAGTCATGATACTTCAGGTTTTGGAATTTTTTCTCTGCCATATTTATTATTCCCTTTATATTCGACGAGAAGCCAGAGGGACCTTGATACTGCTTAGGCATTTAAAAAAGATTTCCTTCTCTGCTTTGGTAAGAGCGTAGCTAGCAGGAGTTAAGTGGCGTCCTTTACCCTTCTCGTTCTCAGGATGCATAGGATTTTTAGGTTCTTTCATACGTTGCTGGTCCTGCCGTGCTTCCGGTGTATCTTTTATCTTCCCATACACTCCCAGGAAGCCTAGCAGGTTCATGCAAAGATTCTTCGTCACGTGCATCATGTCGATTGAACAGCGGACCTCTAGAACTTTCCAATAGGGTAGGTCCCAAAATATAGATTGCTTCTTCCACATGGGCGCGTGTCCAACATCGTCATTCAGAACAGATTGAATGCCAGGACCTTTTCCAAAGATTACTTCTTGGTCCTTGACCATACCAAATACCTCCTCACCAGTACGGAGGACAGGCTTCCTCCGGGGTTCTGCCAGACGTTTGAAATGCTTGCCTTTCTTTCTTATGAGATGCAGGTTCAGAAGAAATCGACGATGCCCTAGGTACACAACCTTCTTACATTTATCCAAATATACACTTTCAGTCTCATCTAAACAGTGTGTGCATGCTTTGAATCCCTTGTTTGTCTGCCCTCAAATGTTACTAAGAGCGGGCCAATCATTGATGGTTACGAAAAGCAGCGCTCATAGGTCAAATGGCTCCCCTTTGTGTTCATCCCGCATACGTACACCTGGTTCGGCCCACAGCTATAAAAGTTCTTCAACTAATGGCCTTAGGTACACATCAATGTCGTTGCCGGGTTGCCTCGGGCCTTGGATGAGCACTGACATCATATTAAACTTCCGCTTCATGCACAACCAAGGAGAAAGGTTATAGATACATAGATTCACAGGCTAGGTCTGTGACTGCAGCTCTGCTCCCCAAAAGGATTCGTGCCATCTGTACTTAGACCAAACCTTAAGTTCCTTGCATCACGTGTGAAGTCCAGGTACTCTCGCTCGACTTTTCTCCACTGTGACCCATCAGCGGGGTGTCTCAACATCGTGCCTTTCTTACGGTCTTCCATGTGCCATCGCAACAACTTGGCATGCTCTTTGTTTCTGAAGAGACGTTTTAACCATGGTATTATAGGAGCATACCACATAACCTTGGCAGGAACCTTCTTCCTAGGGCCCTCGCCCTCAACATCGCCAGGGTCATATCGTCTGATCTTATATCGAAGTGTAGTGCATACCGGGCATGTATCCAAATTCTCGTACTTCTCACCGTGGTAGAGGATGCAGTCATTAATGCAGACATGTATCTTCTGCACGTCTAATCCTAGAGGGCAGACAACCTTCTTTGCTTGGTATGTACTGTCGGGCAATTCATTATTTCTTGGAAGCAGATTCTTCATTTTTTCCAACAACTTTGAAAATGCGCTGTCAGTCACACCGTTCTCTGCCTTCCATTGCAGCAAATCCAGTGTGGTACCTAGCTTTTTGTGGCCATCTTCGCAAGTTGGGTACAACAATGTGTTGTGATCCTTTAACATCTGCTCCAGCTTCTCCTTCTCCTTTTCAGTTTCACATTCTTCCTTTGCATCAGTAATGGCCCGACCAAGATCGTCATCAGCGGGCCCATCTGCTGCCTCTTGATCTTCATCTGTCGTCGTTGCAGTATCATCGTATTCAGGATACATATTATGATAGTTGTCATCATCCTCTTCTTATTCATTGTTTTCCATCATAACCCCTCTTTCTCTGTGCTTGGTCCAACAATTATAGTTGGGCATGAAACCGAACCGAAGCAGGTGGGCGTGAATGGTTTTGGTATTTGAGTAGTCTTTCTTGTTCTAACAGTCAACACATGGACATCACATAAAACCATTGTGACCATGGTTTGCCTTAGCCACAACGATGAAATTTTGGAGGCCCGTAATGTACTCGGAAGTGCGTCGGTCATCGTACATCCATTGCCGGTTCATCTACATTATATAATTAATTATGTATATCAAAAATCATTACAGTACATCATAAAATTAATAGGGATATGACCACTTTTACAGTATATCAATGACACATGAAAGGATAAAGTTGCCGACCTCGACCGAGGAGGAAGGAGCAACGAGAAAACATAATTCGAGCTCTTAGGCATTTCACCGAACACCTCTTGTGCATAGGAAGAAAACACAAACTAGCACACCTCTCACCCTCTTTGCTAAGCTCCAAAATGAGAGAGTGAAAAAATGAGAGAGAGGGGTGGAATGCGGTGTATTATATATAGGCGCACCCCCTTTAAAACCGGTTCAAGCCACGAACCGGTGTTAAAGAGGGGGGTGCTGCGCAGCTCGGTGGGGCAGGGCCTTTAACACCGGTTCGTGGCTTGAACCGGTGTTAAAGGGGGTGGGCCTTTTTGCTGCATAGGCCACGCTGGTATGAGCACCCCCTTTAACACCGGAGAACCGGTGTTAAAGGTCAATTTGGACATCAACTAAAGGCCTCATTTCCACCAGTGGTAGATTTGATTTCACAGATACACATCGAATAAAAAAGAATCCATCGGGCATGCCGGGCAAACCGACTACCGAAGCCCAACCGTGACTCAAGCTCCGCTTAACCACTAGTAGGAAAACCCTTATAGCAGTTATTTTGTCAGTGGCATCCAAAGTATAATACGCGCCACCACTTGCAGATGAAATAGTAGCAACGTTTAAATATATAGGAATGCCACCAGTAAAACCTAATAGTGGCGTCCGCTTATGAACAAACGCCACAAATAAGAGGGTTCCCATACGCAGTCGGGACAAAGGTAATAGCGACGTTGGCTTTAGGTGAATGCCACCAATATGTAAACTAGTGGTGGCGTTGGATTCAGTTAAACACCATGGGTACACGATTAATTATCGATCTTTAATTCTTCTTTGTTCTCCTCGCGGCCTGGCCCCCTCTCTTATTTACACCGTCGACACACCTTCTCCTTTCTTCCCCCTCTCCTTGCCGCCATCCCGCATCGGATGCCTCGCTAATCTGCCCCTCCCCCTGTTGCTGCCGCCCCGTATCTGATGACTCCGCTTGATTTTCCGCCACCGGTTGCCGCAACTTCTCCATCCCCGAGCGACTATTCGCTGCAACATCCCACTCCTCGAGCCTCGTCACCGACCACATGCGCCCGCCGCCACCCCGGTCGCATCCGATGACCGCTCGATTTGCCAACGCTAGTCGCTGCAACCTCCCCCTCCCCGAGCCTCATCACAGATCACGCGCGTCCTCTGCCACCCTATCCGCATCCGACGAATGCTCAATTTTCCTTCGTTGGTCGCTGCAACCGCCCCCCTCCCCGAGCCTCGTCACCGACCATGCGCGTCCTCCGCCACCCCGGCCGCATCCGACGACCGCTCGATTTGCCGCCGCCGGTTTCTGCAATCTCCCCCTCCTCGAGCCACCGGTCGCTGCAACCTCCCCCTCCCCGAGTTGCCGGTCGCTGCAACCTTCCCGTCATCGACCTCGCGGTGAGCCATCCGCCGCGCCTCCCTTTTTTATAGAAATTGAGAAATTATAGATGTATATGGTAGATAATGATCTTAGAAATTATAGATATAGATATGCTAGATATAGGAATGTTAGATAGTGCTTTAGAGATAGTGTTTAGATAATAAACTTGGGTTCAAATGCTAGATATAGGAATGTTAGATAGTGCTTTAGAGATAGTGTCTAGATACTAAACTTGGGCTCAAATTTCTAGATGTAGGAATGTTAGATATTGCTTTAGAGATATCAAATTTGGGCTCAATTTCTAGATATAGGAATGTTAGATAGTCATAGTAAAGGTCGAAATTTCACTCTACTTGATGTTTATTTTGGTTGTTTTTCTTCTAATGGTCGATTTTGGTTGACATCTTGGATTTGTAAGATCACTTGCATGCCTTTATGTTTCCAGATATTAAATTTGGGCTCAATTTCTAGATATATTCATTTCTTATATGTTGACTAACAGTTGTATGAAATGTTGGTGTTTAACTAATTAATTAGTATCATGTCGGAGCTGGAGCCGAAGTTTCGTGGTGTTCACCGAAAACCCACAGGATCCCGACTTGGGCAGCTCAGATCACACTGGATAGCAGGAAGATCCAGCTAGGTACCTTTAGGTGCCCGTGGCAGGTGGCATGTGCCTATGACTGCGCCATGGTCCAGAACTTTGGGGCGAGAGCGGTCCTCAACTTCGAGGGTGAGCATCACGTGGTGCACTTGTTAGTGCTAGATGGTATAAGGATTGCCACGAGGGCCGAGGAGAGGGAGCACCGGCAGGTAGAGAGGCAGCTGGTGTGCCATCACCGTGAGGAGGATGACCCTTTGGTCAGGGATCTCCTACTTGATCCCTAGGTGATGGTGGTCCAGTATGAGGTTCTTAGCGAGAGCTGGGAGCAGCACGGGCAGGGCGAGACTAGCCCCTCTGGCACGCAGTAGCAGGGTCAGTCCGGCCCCTCCGGCATGCAGCAGGACCACTCTTGCAGCCTGTCATCCTATTTATAGGACCGCTCGTATGACGATGAAGTCATTAACATTGGGTCTACTCGAGTTTAGGATGTTCTCATGTGACTGTTATGCTACCTATCATACTACTTATATAGACTTATCATGCTACTATTGTACTACTTACATATGATGCTATCTAATCTTACTTATGTGTTATGTTGATATATTGTGCTACTTATGATGCTAATTAAGTTATAATGGTCTATATAACTAAGTTTGTATGATCATACATAGGTATAATGAATGATGATGGGTGTGAGAATTGTGGTTACCAAGGGTGCAAAAAAAATAAGGTTGTCATAGTCTCCCTTATGACTGCGAAGTTAGTATAGTATGGCCATTAATAAACAATCAAACTATATATACCCTGCAACTGAATTACGTGCTAATTGTTGCTTTCTTATGTTTCTATATGCAAAACATACCCTGCAAGTTTAGAGTTGAGTTCCTGGACCATTTCGACTAGTAGTTAGTTCTATGTAGCTAGCTAGCTCAACTAAATATATGTAGTTGCAAGTAGTGATGTGTTCTAAATATTCAATTGGATGCACCAAATTCCTGCTGCTACCATTTATATGAATATATTTTGCTGTGCTGTGAATATTCAATTGGATGCACCAGATTTTTTTTTTAATTTTCAAAAACTCACTTATGGCGTTCAAAATAAAACGAACGCCACAAATAGATATATAATGGTGGCACTTACGCTAAATGCCACTGCTAAGAATACTATTGGTGGCGTTTGGTGGAGAGGCCACCACTACGACCTATTAGTGGCATCAGATTAATGGCGTGCGAGTTCAACGCCATGAACCCCCTTTTTCGAACACTAGCACTAGGCTTTTTCCTACTAGTGGACGCATCATTGTTGCCACACTGCACATCAACGCCCCTGAGGGGGCAGTCCTAACAACCACGTGACCCGGCCATCCACTAGTCTCCAAGTTGTAGCCAACTCCAAGACGATGCCCCTAGCAGGAGAAAGATGTATCAGCGCCTTCATCGCCCGATCCAGAGGATCTGAGGTTTCCCTCGGAGCCAAGACATGTACAAGGGGTTGAACCCTCAACAACGCTTCTAAGAAAGTCAACAACACCCGTGGTTGTCGCCGTCGCTGGTTCTGGACAAGGCAAGAACAAGGATTTCTCCCAGGTACCTCCACCTCCGGCAATCCGAATCAACAAGAGTGGCCCGTTAGAGACCACCTCATGACAAGACTGCCAACACCACCTCTCTTTCGCTGCTAAGCCTGGATGAGACCAGATCGGACCGAAATAGGGCCAATAGCACACCACCACCACTACCACCTTCCCGCTCCGCCACCTCCACCACACCCGCATGACACCACCATGTCGACCCCAACAAGCAACGCCATGCCCAACCGGAGAAACATCGTGCCAACCCGTTGCCCTAGGATCCTAGATCAGGCCTGCCCAGCCACCGCAGCAACTATGGAGCTCTACTCCTGCTCCTATTCCGCCACTCCCCCTCACCCATGTGCACCTTGAGCCTCAATGCAACGCACACTGGTACCTTCACATCCATGATGTCCGTCGACCGCTGCTCTCCCATGCCACCTTCAAAGGAAGGGTTCGTCACCACCATGGTGCGAAGGAGGGGAAGGGGAGATGGGGCTAGTGACTGCGGTGGTGGTTTCCTCGTAGTCGCCCGAGAGGAGTGACGCGAGGTATGGGTGTTGTTTTAGACTTAGTCAAATGATTGTTCCGCCCCAAGGTTTTGATAGTCCAGTGCCTGGCGTGTGCGAGGTCTGTCAATAGGTTGCCATTCTTGGCTCCTAGAGCCGCCGAAGTATGCTTCTAACCTTGTGAGACTTGATGAATAAACTAGGAAAGTTCTCTCTTTATATCTCTCTCTCACACAGAAAAAGTATCCACATCTTGTAAAGCACTCTCGGCGGTGAACACCTTGCACCGCTGCACGCCCTGATTGTCCTCCTGTTGTCCCTCGTATACCAGACCTGATCTAAGCTATTCACCAAGACACACAATGTGGAATTGATTTTTGCAACTTGGATGTTTTCCTTCAGATTTAAACCTCCCTTCATATACGCTCGTGTATATCTCTCTCTCCAAGTTGTTATGTGTCTCAGACAAATCGAAGGTCGGTGATGACTGCAAGTGCACAGATCGTTTATAGCTAGTTTTGAAGTTAAGATATCGATCTCATAGGAAGCCCAAAGGCAGTGGCGGCGCCAGGTTTTGTAGTGTGGGTATTCATAGTGGGCTGGGATGCTAAGAAGTAGTGGGCTAGAACGTTGTGTAGTGCTGGTTTGTATGGGCCATCTCAGAATTTTGGGTATTCATATGAAGACATGTGAATACACCTAGCGTCGCCACTGCCCAAAGGTAAGTGTTTATAGATGAAGTCTCTATCACACCCGAAGTTGTCATAGGTCTTTGAATGAATTAATTGCAAGTGTTGAAATAAAAATAGAATTTAGATTAAAAAAAGTATTTAAATAAAAACTAAAATCTAAACTTCAGAAATAAAGAGCATAAAAGTAAAGAGCGATTTGTTTGTTGTTTTCTGTAGATGACAAGGTAGACGGCTTCCATAGTAACACGCAGGACCAGGCCATTGATTTGTGCATCTTCTTATCTATACCTAATAATAAAGCACGCAGTGTTTCTTCCGATCCAACACTTTTTTGAACCGGTTTACCCTCCCAC
This sequence comes from Avena sativa, assembly GCA_916181665.1. Taxonomy (NCBI): domain Eukaryota; kingdom Viridiplantae; phylum Streptophyta; class Magnoliopsida; order Poales; family Poaceae; genus Avena; species Avena sativa. The sequence goes on along the minus strand of OV702284.1, from coordinate 309,106,148 downwards.
CAAACTACATATTATCCCATTGCCACCTGTAAGTGAAAAACGGTTTGGCCTTGGAATCGGAATTTGATGGTTGTCTGGGACAATTGGAGAGAGATACAGATGTAGAAATAAATCAAGGCGCGACGAGAAAGTAATCGAGAGATATAGATGTAGAAAGGAACCAAGGCGCGACGAGAAAGCAATCTGAGCAAGATGAAATAGACTAGGTAGGATGGTCTGCGACGAGCAGAGCAAGTCAATGGGGGGGGACAGAGACAGCTCGACCGAGGCATGGATCTTGTGCTACGCCAGGAAGAGGATGGTGAATGGGCCTTTTCAGCAGGACGAAGTTGATGGAGTTGGACCTGGAGCTGGGCGAATCGAGAAGGCGGGGCCATCAACACCGGAGATGTGGCTCTGTGTCTGGCGGCCGCAGCTTGCTGCACCACCCTATGGCATCGTAGCTCTGGCCACCGTCTGTGGTGACCTAGCGGTAGAAATCTAGGTCTTTAACTATCCATTCTACAGGCCCAAGTATCAAATAACGGATCTCGTTCCACTCGTCAGAAACTAGCCTGCGTATAATAAATTTAGAAATTTAGACCATACTTGAACGGATCATATATGTTCGCTCCAGGTCCTCGAAATCTCAGGACCGGTCACTGTTTCTGCCATGTATTCTGGCTGGCACACTAGCCTGTAGGGCTGGAAGGATATATTCCTCTCAGCATCGCGACGGTGATGTCGCTTTGCATTGGGACGATGATGTCGCTGTGCGCGTTCGGATCGCGAGCAGATTTCCCAGCCATGCAACAACCGTCGTCGAGTGTGTGAGTCGTACCGCCACCATACACAAATTTGTGGTTACTCAAATGGTTTCCACGAATTGCCGAGCATCTTCGCGTGCGTGCCACATGGCTCAACATGTCACCGCCGCTCCTTGGTATCGCTACCGTATCGGCCGGTTCCAGCCGCATGCACTCGGACACCGACGTAGATTATTTCGGCCTGTGGATCAGCTCATCTCTGTCCGTTCATACTTACTAGCTAGCCGTACGTTATAAGTTCAAGTTCAGTTCCACGGTATACGTTCACGTTCATAAGCCATACGCTCTGCTAGCCGCGCGCATAGTTGCCGCTCATGGCTTCTCTTCAGCTCGACTCCACCCTAATCCTCCTATGTCTCGTCTTCGTGGTTTCTTGCTTCGCCGTCGTCGTTAGAGGCTTTGGGTCAGGCCGTAAAGATGCCATCCGTGTGCTGCCGCCTTCGCCTTGGGGCCTGCCCATCATAGGGAACCTGCACAAGCTCGGTGGCGTCCACCCCCACCGTAGCCTGCAGGCCCTCGCCCGGCGCCACGGCCCGCTCTTCCTCCTCCGCCTCGGCTCCGTGCCTGCCGTCGTCGTCTCCTCGGCCTCCCTGGCCGAGGCCGTGCTCAGGACGCAGGACCACCTCTTCTGTAGCCGCCCGCAGCAGTACACGGCCCGCGGCACGCTCTACGGCTGCCGAGACATCGCCTTCCGCCCCTACGGGGAGAAGTGGCGCCAGATCCGCCGCATCTCTGTCGTGCACCTCCTCAGCGTGAAGCGAGTTGACTCCTTCCGCGCGCTACGGGTGGTGGAGATCGCAAGATTCGTTCAACGGATCCGCGCCGCCAGTGGTGCAGCCAAAGTAAACGTGAGCGAGCTCATCGTCAGCCTAACCAACACCGTAATCTCGAAAGCGGCGTTTGGGAACAAGCTAGGCGGCGTGGAGCCGGCGATGGTCCGCGACATGATGAAGGAGCTTACTGAACTGCTCGGTACGGTCGCCGTGAGTGATGTGTTCCCACGACTATGGTGGTTGGATTGGGCGACGGGGCTAGAGGCAAGGGTGAATAGGGTGTCGGCTAAGCTTGACAGCGTTGTTGAGAGGACGCTGGCGGAGCACGAGGGAAACCGAGCAAATGAAGGTGAAGCTGGCGACCTCCTGGATGATTTGCTCGCTATCTACAAGAATGGTGATCAGGGGTTTATGCTGGACCGCACTGATGTCAAGGAAATCATTTTGGTAAGTTTCAATAACAATACTTTCTCCGGCCCATATTAGTTGACTTAGATTAGTTAGATATATTTGTCTAGACAGGTTGTAGTGTTAGATACATCCATATGTAGATAAATTCGTATGTAGATAAATGTAAGTCAACTAATATAGAAAAGAGGGAGTAGCGGTTTTTCTACTATTTGTTTTGCTATTGAAGATCTAGTCGGTCCCATTTGCTAGTTACGAGAAACAAAATTATTTTTAGAGTTCATGACTGTACGTGCATGTGCAAAAGAATAAGAAACTCTAAATCTGAGCGTTGCTATCAGTAGTTGACGCAGATGAGAAATCCGTTAACACACGTATCGGCTAATTCTGGTTGTCCTTGCATTTTCAAATTTCTAATTTTAGGAGGAGGGAGGCGACACCGAAGCAAAACTCTCCCAAGTTTTGGTAGATAGCGTGACATACGTTCACTAGTAACAAGTATGTTTACAAGTTCTGTTTTTTTTTTTTGCATCGCAGGACATGTTCATAGCAGGCACCGACACGATCTATAAGACCATAGAATGGACAATGGCCGAGCTCGTGAAGAATCCAAGAGAAATGGCAAAGGTGCAATCAGAGGTGAGACAGGTTGCTGCCGCTACACACGAAGGAGTCCTTGAGGAAGAAAAGCTAGAGAAGATGAGCCTCCTGCAGGCGGCAGTTAAAGAAGCATTACGGCTACATCCACCAGTGCCGCTCCTCATCCCACGCGAAACAATCCAGGACACTCATCTGCACGGCTATGATATCCCGGCAAAGACCCGGGTCATGGTCAACACGTGGGCAATCATGAGGGGACGCGGCTTGCCTGCGCCCGGGCTTGTGCGCCCATCCGTGCGTCCCTCCCTTAATTTACCATCGCACGGCTTAGGCAATTCTACTCCCGTGTCTCTTTTCTGGCGGAAACAAAACAGAAACAAACTTTGTGTATCCTTCTCCTTAATACTCGCGCTATACCAAAACAATAACTCTCAGCGCTGCATAGAGAATTCCCCAGATGACTTCCCAATCTGTTGACTGAAGTGCCTCCTAGAATATTAATCCCAGGCAAAAGCGCGCGTCAAAGAAGATGAAACACAAGGAAGAGAAAATTTGCAATCTAGAGAACATCGATCGAAGGCTAAAGAAGATCAATTGAACCAGTCTATGAATTCCTACATGGGCATCTGTAGCCGCTTCTGGTATTGAACTCCGGACGAACGCAGCAAGGGGAATCTATAAGAAGAAAGTTTTGCACGAAGATGTCGAGGTTGGGGCGGCGGCGGTGGTCAGGTTGGACTTGGGCGAGCATCCATTCCTTGGCTCCTCGCATGATCACCACTCACCAGGTGAGGACGTGAGGTGCAGAGGTTAAGTTTCATGACGCAGTCGACGAAATCAGGTACGGTCAACGACGCTCATCCCCACAACCTCACCCGGCCGCCATCACCACCGCCACAGTCAATCTGTCGACTGAGGACGTGTGAGCGTGAGGTCCGCAGCTATTTCGCTTAGGCGGCGGGTCTGCTGAGTCGTCGAAGACGGGCCAAGAATGCAGCAGTTGGTGGATTCTGCAGAAAACTGCCGTGGGGCGGCTCGACGCCGGTGACCGTCTCGCTCAAGCCGGTGACCAATGTCGCATCGAGTCCTTCCGGCAAGAAAGGGGATAACGGCGGGAAGAGTTACAGGCTACGCAAGAGAGAATAGGGACCGGAAGGAATGGGGTGCTGTCACGGACGATCGCCGCAGGTCCGAGTTCGTAGAGGAGAAGATGTACGGACGCGTCGCTCAGAGTAGATTCGTATTAGGATCTGTATTTCTGTTTTTTGCTTTCAGCACGAAAAAATAAAAGCGATAGAAATCATGCAATGGATGCGCTAGACCGCGCGATGATAAATTAAGGGAGGGGCGCACGGATGGGCGCACAAGCCCGGGCGCAGGCAAGCCGCGTCCATCATGAGGAACACTGAGTCATGGGAGAATGCTGAGGATTTCCTGCCAAATAGGTTTTTGGGCAAGGACATCAACTACAATGGCAAGGATACCCGGTTCATACCGTTCGGCGCAGGGAGGAGGGGGTGTCCCGGCATCGCCTTTGAGACACGCCTGGTGGAGCTCACGCTGGCCAACATGATGTACCATTTCGACTGGAAGCTCCCTGACGGCCAGAACCATGAGTCTTTCGAGGTTATCGAGTCTAGTGGGTTGTCGCCTGGCCTTAAGTCTGCCTTGATACTTAGCGTAAAACCTTTATAAGCATACATGGACTATGTGTGCAGGTTTCCATTAAGTCTGGTTTAGCAATTAAACTGTATTATAGACTTGCGATGGCTGCGGATCACATCAGAAATTGATGTAACATCATAGTTGTAACATCGGTGTCGATTTTGCATCGTAAACCGACTCCACCTTGTATCCCTGTCAATATGGCTGTTGGAGGGACTTTAGAACTATGTCCATGCATACGAAGGTTAGACCTCATGAATCATTTTTTTTAGAAACACGGTACAATCGAAGACGCTCACAACACGTACATGCACCCACCCGTATAAACGCACACACGTACACCCTACCCCTATGAGCACCTCCGAAAAACTGAGCCGGCGGATCGGGTCTTGAGATTGACGAAGTCACCATGCAAGCCTCGCTGTCGACGGAAACGTCGCCTCCCACTGAAAGAATATTCCGCCAATGACCTCCCACTGAAGGTTAGACCTCATGAATCATTCATGTATCCAGGATGACTATGCTGCTAAAAAAAATTATACCAACAACCAAACACGCTTGGAGGGAACCGGCATGACCAAATGCTAGTGGTGATGAACTAGGAGGGCCTGGGTAACTTTGAGTAGATGTTTTTTCAACGTTGTTCTGCTACTCACAAAATTGTTTTAGCGTGCGAGGCAATAACTTGTAATAATCGGCAATGTGGATCTCCTTTGTGGGCTTTTCTTTACTATAAGTAACTTTAGTATGACGATTTCCAATCTATTTAGTGTTTTTCCCATGTGACCTAATAAGAAGTGATTTTCACCGTGATGATTCCAGAATTTGGATATCCATGATGCAAACAAAGAAGATTGTAAAGGAAGCGAGGTTCTCTATTATTTCTATGAGGATTGTTATGCAATACTATGACATCAAAATCAAGATATATTTTATTCTAAAAAATCAAGATATATTTGGTTTATTTGATATTGCGGAGGAACACACGGTCGTTTATAGGGATGTAAATGGTACGGATAATTTCCGCTCCGAATCCGCATCCGCGTCCGTTTTTGAGGATATGGTATGCCTTTTTAGATATCCGGCGGATATGGATGCGAATGCGGATATTTGTCGAGCGGATATCCGACGAATATGGTAGCGGATATGGTATTGATGATATCCGACGGATAAGGATAATCCGACATTTTATGCGGATTATCCGAGGTATTCAAATAGGATATCCGATATATTTAGCATAACCATAATATCTAGACAATCTAACATGCTACATATGCATGTTATACTATGCTATTACCAATTTTGCAATTTTATACTGCTGATATCTAGTCTTGCACACTTTCTTGTCATTTTTTTTGCATAAAGTAAATATTTTTTTATTTTTCTATCTGTATTTATTCAATTATTTTTTTCCGATCCGAGTCCGCTCCGAATCCGCTCCATATCCGCAATCCGATATAATCCGCATCCGGCTATTATCCGCTTCGATCCGAATCCGCAAAAAAAATATGGTAAAGGATATGGTAATAGCAATATCCGATCCGATCCGATCCGTTTACACCCCTAGTCGTTTATGCTAGTCTTTTATGTTACCGGATGGGCTATGCGGGCTGGTGTAGATGCAGCGTTGGGCCAATAAGTTCAAATGAGACAAAAATAATTTGACCAACAAACATGCATACCGGGGCCGACCAATTTCGGGGTGAAATTCGATTTCCAATTTTTCCTGATTGCGAACGATACCCTATCGGCGAGTCCACCGATTTTGCTAGTTTCCGCAGGCAGCCTCAACGCAAACCCTAGTACTGCCGATCCACCACCATGGCCGCCGCCCTCCCCGGCTGGATGATGCTCGATCGCTTCGCCTTCCGCAGGGACGACGAGGCCGCCGCGCCCTGGGCCCACGGCACCACCTCCCAGGGCGACAGCTTCCGGGTCGCCTTCCGCATCGTCGAACCCCCATCCGTCTCGCGCCTCTACCTGCAGTGGCCGGGCGCCCCAAAGGAAGGATCTTCGTGCGATCTCGTGGCGGCGCACCGCAACCTCCTCCTGCTCAGGCTCACCTCCGGCCCCGTGGAGAAGGACGGGTCCCTGTTTCACCCGCAGGACTACTTCCTCTGCGAAGGACGAACCCCCTCCTCGCCGGACCAGCCGCCGCTGCGGCTCCACCCGATCCCCATCTGCGACATACCGTTGGTCTTCTATCTCGACGACGGGAGGACAAGAACCGCGCAGCGCTCCGTCGATCTTAAATCGGTTGGTCTTCTCTGCCGTGGCGAGGAGTTCGCCGTGGCGCAGCAGCTGCGCGTAACTAGACCCCATGGGATCGGCAGGGTCCACGCCGAGTTCTGCGTGCTCCGCTCCAAAGTCGACAGTTCCGATCACCACAGCTGGGAGGTTGAGCAGCAACTTCCCATCATCTACGACGATGTCGAAACGTCTGAATCTGAAGTGCAAAATTGGAGAACCGACACTGTCGTCCCGTTCGATAATTCCTTGTGCTGGGTTAACTACAGCCTAGGAGGAGGTATCCTTCTCTGCGAGGTGTTCAAACAAAGGCCTGCGATCAGATACATTGCATTACCAACTCGTTACGAACCTGGTGAATTCGACCCGCATCACCAGCACGATCATGTCAGCTGCAGCTGCTGCTGTGTCTGCACCACCCAAGACGGCCATAAGCTTACATTTATTAGCGTCGAGCGTGGGGATCGTAAGCTTGTTGGCCCATTGAGTCCTGCTGCTGGTTTTGTTATCAAGGGACATGTTTTGCGGAAAGCAGAGAAATGCCGCATGATGATGGAGTGGGACAAGGTGTTCGTCGTCACATCTGATCAGCTATGGGCCCTTGGCGACTTCCCACGGGAAGCCCTGGTTCATCCTCTTGCGAATATGGTCAAGCATAATGTGCTATGCTTTCTCTTGTCGGAGGAGACAACAAACTGTGGAGTTGACAAGGTTTATCTGGTTACTTTTGATACAAATAAAAATGAGGTGTCGATGCTTCCATACATTACACAAGACCTAGAGGGTAAACATGCCGATTTTGTCCAGCGGAAGTCCTATCTTCTCGACCCATTTATCCCTTCCGAGCTTCCAGGTTTTTTGGGTGTATTTCAGCAGAGCATAGAGTAGCGCAACACTAGAGAAAAGGGAGAATCGAAGAAGAAGATTACCAGAACAGAATCAGGAAAACAAGTCCCTCAGTTGCTTCACAAACCTGACTAGGAGCAAGAAAAACTCATCAGTCTATTAGTAATATGATCACTGGCTTGAATGGACCACTTTTGCATATTGACCTATTATTTTGGGAACTGAATCATAGTAGTAGTAACCGATTAAACGTGTGGTTTGTGGTTACTGCTTGGGCATGTGAGATATGATACTTTAATTTGTGCTTTGTTAGACCAAATGATCATATTTTCGGATATGTAATTTTGTTTGCTCCTGTGGTTCCTCTTTCTATTTCAGCATTGCGTAATTGGCCGTTGGTGAAGGTGTTGGATGAACCAACGGAAGAAATATCAGTAATTTCAAACTCTAGGACAACAATCTAAGATGTATTGACATCTTTTGTGGATATATGGCAGCATTATTTCTTTCATGTGATGCAAAGCTACCGTACCTGCAAAATATTTTATGATAAAAATGTTCCAAGTTTAGTAAGATTCCGGACAAGAACTATGAGCAAAGTATAACTTGTGGATTTTAGAAATGGGATGTAACCATACCTACCCATAGCATATAGATGGCATCTTTCTGAATCATATTTTACTTTTCCCCTAGTTTTTCCATATTGGCACTTGCTGAGACTTGGGCGTATGTTATGCTATGTTGTTGAGGTGCCTGGTGTTAGGATCCGTGTCTTGTCCTTCTTGATAGACTCCCTAGAGTAAATTTTTGTTTGCACTATCAAATACTATTCAGCTAGCGATGTCTTGCAGTTTCCACTCTAAAACATACCCTTTCATAGTTCGACCATTGCATATGGTTTATGGTCATGCTACAACCCACTTATATTATCTAGGTTTGATCCCTGCATAAGGTTATGATTATAAGCGATCCTACATGTTGGATATAAGTCACATATCCTCATATAAATTAATTGATCTTTTTTATAGAAACCTAAAACCGTGATCTTGATCTCATTAGCCCCAAGAACTGAACACTTGTTGGTTGGTAAAGGAATAATTAAGAGCAGAAATAGAAATTATGTAATCCGGATCGAAGGTATCACTCCATCGTGCCATTCGGAGGCATTCGTGTCTTCATCGGTTTCACCGACACAGATCCTTCCGACGTCAGACTCATAATAAGAAGTGAGTCGGATGTGACGTCTCAACCAAGTTCCAAACTTGATCGTCTCTCATGGATTCTATATTGGCCCTCATGGCATTGAGTCATTTTTAGAGTCTGGGTCCATCACCACTTCCGCATATGTTGCAGGCTCATCAGTGTCGAACAATAATATTTCTCGCACTTCGTGGAGCCTTGCCGACCTTCTTGTCTATGGGTTCTATTGCCATGGGTTGGTCGACTAGTTCTGGTACCTTATCACTACTGGTAGAGGCATTCATGACTGGCTCATCTTGAACTTCTTCAAGTTCCAGCATTCTTCCACTTATCTCCCTTCTATGAAACTCTTTCTCTAAAATAACACCGCTCCGAGCGACATGATGATCTCCATCTCCGTGGTTCGTGCGTGCCATTCTCCGAGTGACGATTCCTCCAAGAACTAATACAAGATATTACTCCTAACGGCTACTCCCTCCATTCAGAAATATAAGATGGTTTAGCTTTGTGAATAGAATGTATCTAGACATCTTTTAGTGTATAGGTTCGTAGAGGTTCGGAGTGAACTAATACAAATCAAAGTTAAGATGTCGATCCCATAGGGAGCCCAAAGGTAAGTGTTTATTGGTAAAGTCTCTGTCACACCCGAAGTTGTCACAGGTCTTTGAGTGAATTGAATGAAAGTGTTGAAATAAGAATAGTTTTTGGATTAAACGAATGTATTTAAATAAAACTAAAATGTAAACTTCAGAAATAAAAAGCATAAAAGTAAAGAGTGATTTGGTTGTTGTTTTCTGCAGATGACGAAGTAGGCGCGGAGAGTTTCAGTTCATGGTGATAGTTAATGTGCCGGGTGGATGAGTGATAAGTGTAACAATTATAATCTTATAAGTATGTGTGTAGGCGAGCAACCCCTAATTAGACGGAACTTCTCTTGGTAGATTTCATCCAACTTCAATAATCCTACTAGGCAGTTTACCATAATCATGGTCATTCACTAGACGATTAAGATCCTTCAGGTTGCTTAGCAATTAAGCTCCTTGGATCAGACTAATGCAATAAGCTCGGTGGCTCCTCGTGATCCTCGAGTCAAACTAGTTTTCAATTGATATCCCCGTGTCACTCGGGGGTCGTCGGTCTGCTAGCGAACAAGATTCTATCTATGTATAACAAAGCATCATGTTGTCTGGGCCCTTAATTGGATAGCAGGCATTAAGCATCCCAGATAGTCAAGCACAAATAATATAGTAATTAAAATCAACCACAAACTTAATGGAAATTATATAGGCACATCGCATCTCACCAATCCCCTACATCTCTCATGCCCAAGGGGACTTACTCACACATGAGAGAAGAAAGCATCATCGATATAATTACATAAAGGGAGTTCTTCTTGATATTACCGTGGAGATCCACAATAAGAAATAGAAATAAATCCAACATAATTCAAGATAGGAAGAAACAATCTCAAACCCTAGTCTTGCAAGGTGGGATATCTCTCTCTCAAGTACAAGTAATGGCTATGAAGGTGTAGTGGCTAGGAGATCGAAGATCGTGGAGCGAGATGAAGAACGTCTTCCCCTTCTTCTCCGGATCTCTTCTTTCTCCCTTCTGGATGGGATGGCGGCTCGTGTGTTCTATTTTTGTCCTCTACCTCTTCACGAAAGTTGTCCCTTTTAATAAGACGGAAGAGATGGCAGCTATACGGTGGGAACTATACGGCCGGAAAAATATTCCCGTCGTATAGTTGCTCGTTAAAGCTTTAGTGAACTCCCCTCGATTGCTTCCAAAAAGAGACTTGCTTGTTTTCATCTGAATATTTTGTTTTTGCTGTTAAATCCCTCTGTTGATGTTTAGAACCTAAAACGCACATTAAAAACCAAGTTTTCTTCGCTACCGAATGAAAACCATTGATAGAAACCATCAAAAATGTGTCGAATCTCACAGCTATCAACTCCCCCAATCTTAGATGTTGCTCGCCCTCGAGTGACAAGGAAATAAGAAAGTATAGTGGAGATTCGAGACTTAAATAAAAGAACTTATAAGCTCTAGTTGGTGTCGAATTCTTTTCTTCAAAATTTATGCAACCTTAAACATGATCATGCAGATAGATAGAAAGCGCATTCAATCGAGAAAAGGATCAACTGATCCACCTCTTGACTTTTTGGTTTTTTTTCGCATAGGTTGCATTTTCAAACAAAAGAAAAGAGCAAGTTCCCACAGGCGAAGAGCAGCTTCCGAGACATATTTCTCTTCTTTTACCCCCTTTACGCCCTTCAGGGCTGGTAACAACGAGATAATACACAGGAACGACACGGCTCCTACACCGCTTAACTCCAATAATAGAACCTGGTCCCACATCCCTTGCATTTGATAATGAAACAATCAGAATTTGTTGAATTGAAATATGTTCAATCTCATTTCTTTTATGTGGTTTTGGCAACTATCAATTATCTCTTTATTCACAAGATTGCACTGAGTTCACTTCCTAACCACGTATATCTTGCTAGAAAATAAATCATATGCCCGAGCAAGTATCGAAAGTTTAGCTAGGAAAGTGAAACAAATCTTTTTGGTTTCTATCTTATTGAGAGATGAAAACTTTTTTGCTCTTGTTATTTTAATCAAATAAGAGTACTCAAGTTGGCACCAAGAACATTTAATTTAAGAATAACTCATCTACTCCCACGTCAAAATTTCAAGACTCTCAAAGCACCTTTTTTCCTCTCCTTGTTTTTCAAAAACTTTAGCTCTTTCATAGAGAAACCATGCCACTGTTATTAACATGTTAATTGAGACTGTGTTGCGCACTTGTGACCATGCCAATAGATAGCTGTTGAACAATAGTGGGTCAGAGAAGTACTACAACTTTACTTGGAACGTAAAACCACGAGGAGACTAAAATTTTACTCATCATAGCATTGCTGCTACAGACGTTTATATAACTCAATAACCTAAATCAAATAGTTTACCACATTTAGATCGTTTATTGGCCAGCAGAGTTAATAGTTCCCCATGCAGTACGACAGTGTTATGGTGACACGCTTAAAGCAATATCATACTGTAATTATTAGAAAAAGCAGTGGCATAATCTCTACTACTTTGAAGCGTCCATTTTATCAGACAATTCCATTCAAGGGTGCTATCAAGTCTATTTACATTAAGCTCAATGGGGTTGAGTAGTTTATAAAATTAAATCCTTTGGGCTAAACATGGACTCAAGTCATCTCTTGGATGCTTTTTCTTGTTGTAAAAATGTCGGAAATATTTCAACCAAGTTGGTACTTGTCATAGTCGAATACAATGTTGCCACAACTATATAGAGGAAATACTATACTTGTTCTTTTTCTGCACAAGGCACATGATATGGCGATTTTCATAGGTTATGTAAAATAGGTCGTCGTCGCCGGATCACCGATCTATTCGCCCGGCCAGGCAGCCATCCTAGCGGCGGCAACACAAGCATATGTATGTGTTGTTGGATGACTCAGAAATCATCTACAACATCTTTAGGGTGGGAGAGGATTAATTAGACACCGATTCTGATGCCTACCTAAAGACGCGCTTCCTGCTCTCTCGCATTGAGGCACAACATCCACTCTCATGTTCTTTCGCCACCCATGGCACCAAGATCCTTGTTGTTCGTCCTAGCAAGGGCAGCCCAACGACCACCGGGTTCGACACAAAGACCAAGGGGGTGACAGTGTGCCCATTATCGTATACCAAAGTTATATCCTCGAATCATTCTACGCATCGGTTGGTGGCAAGATTTTTGTCATGGTTAAACCGATATTAGAGCTGCTTGGCCCCTAGCCGGAACCTCACAGCAAGCATCTGTGGTCATGGTCTAGTATCTGCACAAACTTTCCATGTTCTACCTTGTATGTGAATGGTTGCACGTTGCGCCTGGACCAACATACTCTTTTCGTTTTGGTGAAGCGATGGAAACCAGATGATGATAATGCACATTCCTTCGATCACCTTCAACACGTCACTTACTCTTTCGACACAAGGTGCCTCGAGTTTTGGTACCATGGTGTGTGGATGCTGTTGTTCAAAGGGCAAGCCCACTACGACAATGAGCTAGAAGCATGGATTGGGCTATGCAAATATGGAACTAATAATATTTGCTCATGCGATGTCCCATCCCTACTAGCCACTTGTTGTGAGAGCAAGCCTGACTGGAAGGTCAACAAGGATGAGGTGTTTGATCATAAGTCAACGAGGCATAGGGAGGGCACCCTGGTGTACATGGGAGGTGGAATGTATTGCGTGGTTCAGTGTTTCACACAGAAGGGCGATGAGTGGTTCACCCACCCACACCACCGCCTGATGAAGATGTGACCTTTGGTCTTAGGTATGACAAGAAGGGGGAGTTGTGGATCACTAGCCATTAGGGTCATGCATCCATGGCTTACAAGCTTACTCGGGAAAATGGTTGGGCCAATGATGGATCCTACGGCTTTATAGTTATAACTAATTATTTGTAGGGGTTTTCCCTTTGGGTACTTCAAGACTTGCATGTACTCCTTGTTTCCATTCCAAAATCTCATGGGGTTGTAACTTGGTTATGTGTTTGTTTTGTTCATGTAAGTTAAATGAAACATATTTTGCGTGAAACTTGTTGTAGTTCTTGCTTTGGAGTCTATGTCTTCTCACTGGTTGACGTTTCCCATCCAGTTCTAATTACCCATATATGTCGTCCTTTGTGAGATCCTACCGGTTGGCTTATTAGGATTGATAAGATACCATACCAACAAGTTGCAACTTATTTTTCGGGGATCATCTCCAAAGTAATTCCAGGTTAAGCGTGATTGGCCTAAAGCGAGGATGGGTGACCAACCAGGAAGTTGTTCCTAGTTGCATACGAGTGAAGATAAAGTGCGCAGAAAAGACTATGGTTGATCTGTGGGGTTAGTCTATAGTGATCCTATAAAGCTTCCAGGGATGATAGCCACCGGTCCGGAAATGTCGGGGTGTTACATCCTTCTTGCTGTGAAACTTTGAAATGTTAAGACATTCATAAGTTCTTGGCCAAGACAAGAACACGAGAGAGTAAATGCACAAAGGTGTAGGCGTTCCTATAGTGAAAAAGTAGGAAAACTTATTGTGGTATACCCATAACCATCATAATATCCACTAGCACTTTGATATTCACACAACAAGGTAAAATGTGTGCCTCATGGTTTCTAACATTACATTAATTATTAGAAACTACCAATATACCACTGAGTCAGACTTATGTATTTATGAACATTAGCCTTTTCCAGTTTTGAGGAAGAAGTCTATATCCCGTTATACATGTAGGCAAAATATGCACATCTATATGCTAAAATTATGACACATATTGTGGCATGTATCTAAATCAGCATAGAAGTCACTAGCACTTTGTTCATTGCGGAGACACAACTTCTATATGTGTCTCTACTTTTCTAAACTAGACATCATCCTCAGAACTACTCATATATCATTTTGTTAGACTTTGCTTACACACACATCAACATTTCCATGTTTTAAGCCGAAATAGTGGTGTCGACGAAAGAATCGGCCAACTTTGCTTCATTTTGTTGTTACGGTACGCACTACTTACGCATGTGTCACAAGTCATGAACCAACCACATCTCACTGTGTTAGACTTTCATTCGTGTGAATATTAGCAGTTCACCTTTTTAGGCAGAAGTACCGTGGTTGATGACAAAAACTGCCTAGCTTGCTTGGATGTGTTACCACGTTGCACACTGTGTACTCATGTAGTCATGTGTGAGGCAACTCAACTTATCGGATATCATTGTGTTAGACTTTTGTTCATGTCAATATCACTTGCTCCACTTTTATTTTTAATTAGGAAGAAGTACCACGCCAACGAAACTTGTGCCACTTTCTCAGATGGATTGCCACGTTGCACACTATATATGCACGTGTAGACAATTCAAGCTTTATAGTGCACAAGTGTTAGACATGCATGCATGTGTCAGGTTTTAAAGCTTCCTAATGCACAAGTGTCAGAAACGCACGCACGTGTTGAGTGCTCAATCCTTCTAGTGCACAAGTGTCAGAAATATATGCATGTGTCGAATTCTCATGCTTCCAAATGCACAAGTGTCAGAAATGCCGCCTTTGTTGCATGCAAGATTAAAAGATGAAGATATCCTCCATTAATTTAAAAGAGGCACGTGCACCACATTGCCATCTATAAATCCCATGTCGAACTCCTCCAACAACACAAGTCACTGATCAACGCTCACCCGCAACTACGATGAGGGGTAACCAATTATTGATCGTGGCCATGGCCCTCTTGCTCGTGATATCCTCGTCAGGTATGTTCATCTCTCAAGATACATAATTATTTGATGCACTTACACTCATCTGGTGTTGCAATGCATAATCATATGTGTTATTTTTTAGGCACCACTACCATTATTGCGATGAATCTGGAAAGCGTGACGGCCTCCATTGGAGAGGCCCATGTAGCATTGAGACATTCACAACGTACTGTCAGAGAGAGTACCAAGGGGCAGGTACATGTTTCCCCATGGATGCAAGTGCTCCTACAGAGATATTCCCCCATTGGGAAGCTAGCTAGCTAGCCGCATCAAATCTCTGTTTGCAGCTTGATTCAGGCATGCATGGACATCTAGGTAGTGTATAAATAAGAGAAAAAGTTTGCTTTTTTACTTCCATGTTTACCATATGCTTGACCCGAGTCAAAACAGAAACACCATGACGTGATGACATGGCAGATCGATGGATAAGCATTAAAAGTTGGAGATAATAAATTAGAAGGGAAATTAATAGGGAGAGTTTGATTAAAATAACAAAATAAATAAATAACTAATGTTCTAAATAAAAAATTATAAACGATCCATGGTCCTTTTGGGGTAAGATTCCGTATCATATATTAATGATAAATGAACATGGTCATAGAAAATTACATCCGACTACAAGATAAACAAGAATCACATACAAAAGAATTTACAATAAAAAAGCTGATATGAACGTACACAAGAGGTAGTCCAAGTAATATGGGTACTTACTGAAACTTCAGGGTGCCACACATGCCTTCAAGGCCTTGTAGCGTGTCATGTATGACCATCTCAAACCCGAACATGCTTCACCAACAATGAACTATTGCACTAGCAGCCACCAAAGAGTCGGACAGTCGTTTAGTCTCTCTTCTGGTTATATCCTAGACCCAAAATTACTACTCATTCCGATCCATAATAAGTATGGCTGATTTAGCATAAAGTTACACTAAATCAACGATACTTTTTATGGATCGGAGGAAGTATTAATCTTCCTCGCTAGTATTGGTCGATCTAGTCCCATGGATTAACCATGGAGGACGGTCTACATCATTGTGTTTCTGCCGTAAAAGCAAGTGTTTTTTTTAAATAGGCGCTTTTATTACTTTAAGTAATTTTTAAACCCGGTCTCTACATAACTAGGATGCACACAACCACACAAATCACACAGAAAGAGAAAACAGAAAATTGAGTAAAATTACAAAAATCACAAACCAAAACAGCGGCTTCAGACTATGGCAGAGCAATCCACAAATCACCCGGCCATCCATGTCGGGAGAAAATATCCCTCGTTGTGTCCTCGTATACCCCTCCACAAACAAGTCACGAAACTCCATGCGTTGGAGAATAGTCCATGATCAAAGGATAGCCGTTGCCCGATATATAACCTGTAGGGGAGAAGACACAATGTTCTTAATTTTTTTGTTATTTTTACATAGCCATAGCGACCAAATAATGTCAAGCGCTCTAACCCTAAACAAAGTCCTGTGTTTATCATCAATCTCATGCAACCAGTTGCTAAAAACATTGGCCACCGGACGTGGGGAGATAAACCAGAGGCTATGTGGATGAATGATCATATAGAGCGAGCAAATTTACAATGAAAGAATAAATGACGGATTGTCTCATCATGGTGAAAAAAACGTATTGTGTACTTCCATGCCAAGTCCTCTTTACAAGATTATCTTTTGTAAAAATTACATCCTTACGGAGATACCAAGTGAATATCTTCGTCTTCATAAACAAAAACATGAATAAATAAGCGATGGTCCTTCTTAGAGTAGGATTTCCTATCATATATTAATGATAAATTAGTAAATAGATCATATGAGAGTACATTGGATTGCAAGATAAACAAGCATCACATGAAAAATAAATCTAGAGAAGAGTTGAGATATCACCAAGCAGTAGCCTAGAAACACGTGTCCTTCAAGCTTCATGACGCGTCCATTTACATAACACTTATATGACCAAATATTTTTCGTCACAGATCTGATGGTGTCACATCTATTGAAATAGACTTCTGTGTAATTAGTTGTCAAACATAGGAAGTTTGTCTACACACATGTCCCAAAGGGCCATCTACTTTGGAACAGAGGTGCTGGGAATTAATGTTGTTAGAGTGTGTACTTTGTATCTTATCTTGTGTTGAAGGATTTCATAGAAGGCATTCTATTTCCATTGTCAATCGCCCAAATATTTCTAGCTAGTGAAATTAAGGTACACCAAAAATAAGTAGACTGAATTATTATGTCGTTAGAAAACGTAGATTGCACTGCTATAGATAATTCAGCTGTGCATTACACAATGAAACCAATTCGGAAAGCACTGACTTCAGTTGTCTTATTCTACGTACCACTACACTTAATTCCATTGTAATGTACATTCAGACTTTAAATACTATCTCTTGATGTTTGCACTGCCGCAAATGTGATTCAACAAGATTATCTTGAGGAGAAATTGAAGACGGCTCCGTAAGGTTGTTCCCAGATAATGTATAAACAGAGGTCTGACATGGTTTTGATCTTTCTAATATGCCAATGAACCAAAAGCTAAATCATTCGAAATCTATAGGATTTTATGTTGAGTATATTCATCTAGAGTCTCAATCAACCACTGACGAGATATGCCTCTAAGCTTATATAGATTGAGTATACTCCCTGAACTAGACAAAGGCATTGTATCTGTGTGATCGTTACCATGCATTTTGCATATGTACTTCTGTAGCATATAATGAAGCTCTAAAATTCATATCAGTTTCACGGTAGAACATGCATTTTGCATAAGTACTTCGGTGTGATCGCTAACGATTATGCATGGCCCAGCTGACAAAATAGAAGATGGATGAGAGGCCTAAATAAAATGAACTCCAACGATCATATCGATTATTTTGTATACCTTTTGGGAGACATTTCGAACCTGACAACCAATCCTCAATTTTCTGCAAGTCATGGCAAAATATTCATCAGCAAGACTCATCAAAAGGTGTGGGATATGAAGTAAGAGGGTAACATTAGGTTCTTCTTTCATGAGCTGCAATAGTCTCTGTAAGACTGACAAATTGGGGACCTGAGGATGGCTGCATGAGGACGCATCCCCCTTTGATGCTATGGAGGTTTGGTCCAAACCGATGAAAGGAAGAAGGGAATCACTTTTCCATCCCGTGTGCCGCTTGAACATTAGAGCATCTTCAAAAGATGATGTATTTTTATGTCCCAAAAAAACTTTTTTCGGGCATCAGCACGCAAAAATAATGATGCTCCAGCAGAAGCCCTATCCCTATCCTATGCCCCAAAATCCCCCTTCCATGATGTATATTTGAGGCACGCGATAGGGCAACCACGTTCGTGCCACATTGATATTTCTCCCATGCGCGACTACAACCGCTTCGTTGAAAGCTCCCACGCAACCGCTAGCCTCCTGCTTCGGCGGCCTCCGGTGATGTCGGCACCCCTACCCCTCCCTTCTCCACCGACCACTCCATTGTCGCCAGAGTCGTTCCCCTGCTGCTAACAACCACCGCAGCCACTCGGTCCAACCCTAGCATCATAGATGTTCACGTCGTCATGCCATGTCCTCACACCGGAGAGCATGCGAGGGGCCATCGCCGTACAGCTACCCCTCTGAAGCCAAGGGCGCAACCCAAACCTGGTGACAAGAGCACGGCGCCCCAGGCGCCAAGCCAAAAAAGAGAAAGACAAACGCCGACATGTGCAGCATATTTTGAGGACATAGCAGATAAATTTAGGGCACTGTCGCCACCTCCGCCGCCTGCAAAGGTCGAGGTGGCCGGAATCCTATTTACATCGGCGCCCGCCCTCAACGCTTTCGAGGAAATGTCTCAAAGGTGTTGTCAGTTTTTGTTTTTTGTTTTTCAATTCTAGGTATGAATAGACATGGATGCGAAACAAAGTAGAAGTATCTAGTTCCAATTTGGTGGATTTTATCTTGGACGATGATGGGTTTATGGCAACTATAAACATTGGTTCATATGATTACTTGTCTCAAGAAAAACTCTCACGAGATGATGAGACATGACTAGATGATGGGCTAGACTTTGATCAAGAGGGTTTCATCAATGACACTATGTCGAATACGTGTTGCATGCTTGCTCCCATCCCTCCCCTTGGAGCTTCCACGGGTGGCGGCTATGCAGCTTCCATGGGAGGCGGCATGAGCTACAATGTTCTCGACACCTCCAACAATGAAGGCAATAGAGGCGATGAACACACGACACACAATGTTGCAAATGGATATGCCAATGTTGGAAATTGAGGGAATGGGCGCTATGATGTTTGATGTGCATTTGAGTGATTGCCTGAACTTGTTTGTGTTTGCGAACTATGCAGTGGTCACCGTTGCTATGCCTTTGAACTGTGCTATGCATTTGAACTTAATATATGTGTGATAATGATGCTATGGTCATGAATTTATATGTTGTTATTATGTATGTGTGATGATTTTGTAATATCTAGATTCATATGTTCATCACATGTTTGTGAATATGCAAAGTGTGAGATGTGCTATGTGTGGTGCCCTATTTTAGGGCATCTGGAATTTCCATCGTGCCCTATTTTACATAATCTGTTCGGCTACCCTATTTTAGGGAACATGAAAACTGCAAAAGTGGTTCCCTGTCCCAGTTTTGTTGTGCCGTAAAATAGGCCATGTGTTGGATATGCTCTTAGAAAAGAACAAAGTAGAAAATTTTCGAGAAGTCTACTCCGTCTTCTGAGTTGCACGGTACAAACCGGTTGTGCAGTATCGAACTTTTGCATCCCTTCTTCAAGGTGTTGCTTGACACTGGGCACTTAAGGGTGTAAGAGCATGGTGGGAGAAAGTCAAAGGGCACAACTATTGAGGGTCATCCTCGTTTTGTCAATTCGTCGTTTCCATTTTTTCTTTTAGGCATGTTTATGGTGCTTCCCTAGCATTCTATTTGGTTCGAACTTGTGTATCGTGTGCTTGCTTTATTTATAAAGTGATGCAAAAGGCTATTTCGAGAGTATCAGACTTTTTCCATATAAACCTTTTTTTTCTTTAGTTAACACAAAGGCATAGCAGCCATGAGTTACTTCAGAAAGAAAAAAAAGAGAGATGCAGAATAACCGGGTAAATTATTTAAGTAGAGGTAAGAGCTCAACCTAGAAAATTCTAAGTGATATTGGGTGATTGACGCAGCAAAATGAAATGAGAATTACGTGCTGGAATCATCGACTAAGTGATTCAGATATTGATCATCTCTTTTGTCTACCATGGAGCAGTGAGACATACTAGATCATGTCATATATTTAGTTTCATTTTTTACATGAATACTCCGTTTAGATTTATAAAATCTTTAATTATTTATATTTATACGGCCTCCAAGTATCCTTTGATTCTTCATTTTTTTCACAGTGTATTTATCAAATCCAAACAAATGTATTATTATTGAAGGACTTTTCGAGCGAAATCCACATGTATCATTCGCAAATGTCCACTCTAAACATATGCCACGATATTACAACTCAAAATCCTAAGAATTTCACTAATGTTCAAGTCTACTATTTCCTCTCACTTTAGTACATGACAAAAATCTCTTCAAGGAAAAACATCCTTACAATTTAGTATTACTATTCTAAAACTTGTGTAGTTCTCTCAATACGGAGTGTATATCTCTCCAAAAGATGACTACTTATATCACAACTAACTTGACATAAGAATCTATCGGTAGTACATATACAACTTAGTTCAATTGCGATGCACATCCAGAGGCTGCCACTTGATGGATGCACTACCATAAATTTATTCTAAAGCAAACTTAACTTGCCGATCAACTAAGCACATTTTCACAGTGCTGTTCTTAGATAATATATAAACGGAGGTGCACCAAAATTTTGGTCTTCTCTAATATCTCAATGGACAAAAAGTATTTAAAGCCCATTATACCACTATGTTCTATATATCCATGTCCGCTTTGAGTGCTAATAGAACACTGGAGACGCCTTTAAGCTTATATAGACTGAGTGTAGTCCTCTGGACTACAGAAGACACTACATCTCCGTGATCGTTCGCATGCATTTTGCATCTGTACCATACGAAGAATTCCTGAAATACAGGAACCTTTAAATTAAGCACGGCCAAGCTGAATGTGCAATCGAATGGATACTGAAAATCAGGATAATTTGCAGGTGCAGCCGGGGAATGCAGGAGGTGCAGCTCACGGCCAATGATGACAAGACACTAGTGCAGAGCCCCCCCTTTAACTCCGGTTGGGAGGGCCCTCTAACAGCGGTTCCTCAACCGCTGTTGAGGGTTCGGTGTTAGAGGGGGGGCCCCTTTAACACCGGTTCTTATACGAACCGGTGTTAAAGGGTAGCGCACGTGGGGCTGCCGCATGCCTCAGCCCCCCCCCCTCCCCCCCCCCCCCTTTAACACCGGTTCGGGGCTGGAACCGGTGTTAAAGGTTCTTCTGCCGCGGCAGAGATTTAGGCCGTTTAGGCGTATTTCTGCGGGAGGGGGGGGAGCGAGGGGGAATCGATCGGGAGCGGTATACACATAAATCGTCATCGGTACATACGAGTACATGAATAATTAAGCAACTATTATTATACATAAACATCGTCATCAGCACATACATTGTCATCGGCACATACATCGTCATCGTTCATTTTGGTGGATATCTAAAGAGTTCTCCGTTAGGCGTGACGACCTCATCAAGTATGAACCCCGCCAATTCCTCTTGAATGGCTCGTATGCGTTCAAATGGTAGGAGTTGGTCCCGCATCCGTTCGATCTGAATATATATGAAGAATGGGCCGTCAATATATATATAAGAATAAAACTCAACACAATTGATGGTAATAAAATAATGTTGTGGACTTTGTTTACTTACTCTAAGTTGTTCTAGTGCGGCTTGGCCCGTCGCACATATCGTGTTGCGAATGAACTCGCAAACATAGTACCCACATAAGTTATTGCCGTGTCCCTGATGCGCGCACTTTACGAGAATAGAGAGTTCAATCAAAATAATAATCAATAAAGCATGATATAATGAAATTGGAAGCTAGCTAGTATTACTTACATTTTGGTCTATAAATTTTAGTTCTTCTGACCATTCACCCACGGCCCTGCCCGTGAACCTTTTCCAAACCCTGTCCGGCAAAGAAAATGGATAAAGGAGTAATTAATTACTTGTTGTCACGAAAGTTGCCGATCTAGTGCGATAATATGATTGAAATTACCTCTGGAGCATCTCTCTAAAGTCTGCCCATATCTCTTTTTCTTTTCGCAACGAGTCCATGACAAGGACTTTTCCTGAGTCGGGTTGAATGACTAGCAGAATAAAGTGGAACCTACGCACGCATAACTCATCATCAGTTACACTTAACATCGAGTAAGCTGAAATAGAATGTGTAAAAGAGAGAGGGTAACAGTACTCACGAGAAGTTGTAAGGCAATAGTATTTCCCTTTTGGTTTGTTGTCTCAGTAAAGACGTTAGCAAGTAATCTTCTGTTTGCACGGGTTTGGTTTTTACCACTTCTTCATGAACTCTATTTGGGTCAACGAACCCAATGTCAAAAGGGCCTCCTTTCCTGCATTCCATAACCTTTTTTCCTGCATAATAGTATATACATATATGGTGAGCTCATATATATACATGCAATTAATGAAGTGAATGAGATGAGATATAAATTACAGAAATAGTACTTACACACAATAAAGGCTGATGGCAGCTTTGTCGAGTTCCTTCTGATTGAATAGAAAATGCAAGTCTTGAATGTTGAAGTCGATCGCGTCGTCTCCGCAGAAGAAAATCTCATCTCTTATATGCGCCGTGATCCATTCTACCTTTCTCGTCTTGCAGAAATCAAGGTACCACTTGTGCAATTTTCGCATCTTTGTTGGTAGATTCTTGAGCTCCTCTTTCTTGACGAGATTCTTTCCATACTTCCATGGCTGTATGGGGTTGGCATCGCATTTGGGCAAGTTGTCTCCCATGACGTTCAAGTATGCAATGTAAGTCATCCCCATCTCATTGGCCTTTCTTTGTAGCTCTGCCTCGTAATCATTTACGGGAGGAGCGTCCCGTGTGTCGAACATTTAGAGCGGGGCGCATGATTGGTTTTCCTGCTCTCCGAGCATGGGAACTGTTTTCTGGGGTGCCTCACGACTGATGCTTTCAGTCTCCCTACGGCGCCTTGCATCCGCCTTCAAAATCTGGCGCTCGTAGTCCGACGCAAGTGGGGTTTCAGGTTTCAAAAGATTTTTGTAAAACTTCTCCACCACCGCCGGATCTATTTTCTCCTTTGGCTCGGCCCGTCTAGGTGCAAAGAATTTCTTGACCTGTTCTTCCGAGATCCTATTGGTCTCCTCGTCACTGTGATTCCACGGTAAAACCGGCAATGGCTTGGCGGAAGGCTGCGGGACGTAGTTTTTTAAACTCTTTGGCGTACGGTTTCCTGCGGATTTCTTTGTGGCAGTGCTACTGATGCTCTTCGTGGCAGTGCTCTTCCGCTTACGCTGAGGAGATGGCTGAAGCACCGGAGATGGCTGACGGGCCGGAGATGGCTACCGCGCAGGAGATGGCTGAAGCGCCGGAGATGGCTGCCGCGCAGGAGATAGCTGAAGCGGCTCAGACTGCTGACGATGCGGAGACGGCGGGGGTGCCAGTGACCTCCAATTTGGAAGCACAATGTGTTCCTTCTTCCAAAGAATGGTTGTTTTCACTGCAAATTTGAGTTGAGTTTCCCCTTCACCTGTAGCATGGTCAAGCTGTGCTTCCTCATATTCCTTCACAACCTCATCCACCCCGACAATAGCATAGCCATCTGGAATCGATCGGCAGTGGTAAGTTCCACCAGCTACAGGAGGTAAGGCATAGCCGACAACCACCTTAATGGATAAGCCCATTAATCTCACATGCAGCTCAGCGTGTTCGCTCTCCGTGATCTCATCCACGGGGTATCGAGGACCCGCCATTTCAAGCGTGGGCTGCACATTCTCCGTGGAAGCCACACTGCTTTTCCGCGCAGAGTCTGGGCCACCGGCAGCTTCCAATGCAGGCTCTTCGTGCCGCTGAGATGGGCCGGTGGCTTGATGGCTCTGTTGTGCATTCACTTGCGCCTGCAGCGCCGCAAGTGCATGTTCTATCTGTGTCATCCGCTCTGTACGCTCTTTTTCTTTTCTGCCGCGCCATCTGTAAGAGTTGCTCCAGTCGGCAAACCCATCCTTCCACGTCATACCCCCTGTGCCTCGTGCATGTCCAGGGTGTTCTTTTTTACCGATGGCGCGTGTGAGCTGGTCATTCTCTCTGTCGGGATGGAAGGTCCTGGCGGATGTTTTCTCGTATGCCGTGATGAGTTCAGTGACGGGTTTGGCAAGGAGGGTTGGGAAGATACACAATCCTGTTTCTGGGTCCAACCTTGCCCCGATTCCGTAGAACCAAGTCTTTGCACGTAGGTCCCACCCATCTGTCTAGGGTGTGATCCCACTCTCGCGGAGGGCCTTCTCAGCTTCCTCCCACTTAGGCCTCTGAGATATGTAGCCACCTGACCCCGTCCTCTGGTGATATTCCTTCTTCAGGGCATTAAGCGTATTGGTTTCTGACCTCTTTTTAGCTATAGCACTTTTTTTATATGTCTCAAATTCGGGCCAGTGAGGTCTTATCTTCGCATAATATGCGTCTTCGAAATTTGGAGTCTCGCCAGATTTGACAAATTTGTTCAATTTTGTCTTCCAGTTGCGGAAAGCGTCAGCCATCTTCTTTAGAGTCCACTCTTTGACCTTTTCCTTTATAACCGGGTTTTTTTCATCCTTCTCTGGCGGAAGGGTGAAATTTACCAACAACGAATTCCAAAGCGTTTCTTTGGATCTGTCATCGACAAAGGTACCGTCGCCCTTCTTCGGCTTATTCCAATTTTCAATTATGATTGGGATTTGGTCCCTAACAAGAACTCCAGCCTGACGTACAAATTTGTCTGCGGCCTTCTTGGGCTCCATCGGCCTGCCATCAACACGGACTGCTTCGATCGTGAACTTTGCACGATCTTTCAACCGCTGGCTCGCGCCTCGCTTGCTCTTTTTCGTAGAAGAAGATGGTTGCTGGCTGGTCGATCCAGAGTGCTAAAAGAAGAAAGAAGCGTTAATTAATACATGTAGAAGAAGATTGTTGGTGGAAGTCAGCAGAGGCTTAATCAATGCATATACCTCGCCGGACTTTGTAACCATTAAATTGCGTTCACCGGAGTCTTCATCTTCTCCATGACTAGTACTTGAGCTTTCGTCATCATGTCCCTCCAAGTTCAGATATTGTGAGGTGTCCTCATCAATAATGTTCTCCATTATTTCTTCTTCTTCAAGGTTTCTCCTAAGTGGATCCATAGTTTCTAAAACAATAATATTATCTAGAGTAAGAGTGTAAACATTCAAGTGGACTTGGATTCATACACAAATATACATATTATTCATAAAAAATACACAAATAAATACACAAATGAAATTAAAACCCTAAGGATGCTTGATCATTTTAAACGAGTTCCGAGGGGTCGAAACCCTAATGTAGTACAATTTTAATCTATGCATGTAGTACAATTTATCGAGCAAACAAGTTTTAATCAGGATGAGTCAGTAATCACACACGTTGCACTCCTCGCAATCTATCGAGCAAACAATTTCATACAACATAAACAATAGCACATAGAGATCAAACAAATGCAACAAATGCATGCATGGCAATTTAATAAGTCACAATGGTTGTTACTTTAGTTCTCTAAACAATAATGAAGTATATGATGCATGCAAGAGGCCAATTAATGCAATGGAGTATTTGTTATGGATAGAGGACATTAATACGAACCAGTAGGCGTTGGATTCACCCTAATCAGAGTTACAAATCTTTTCTTATGATTTAAATAGTGTTTAATGGGTTTTAAATCATTTAAATAGTTTCTGTTGTCTAAAAATCAAACTAAAATCAGATATATAATCCCCACGGGGTTGTGATTCTAGGGACATATTATTTGTAATTTTCTGAACATTATTTATTTTCTTATAAATTTATTACTCTAAATAAGCCATTATACCATTTATTTAATTGCTGAAAAACCTTATATTATTTGGCTTAACCATTTGCATATTGATGATCTACACACAATTGTGAATCCATAGGTATATTATTTGTGATTTTTGGACCAGTAGATATTTTACTATGAATTTATTAACCTAAAAGACCATTAAAACTAATTAAATTATTACAGTAAACACGTACTGTAAAAGTTAAATCCAACTTGATATTAATAATCTACTCAATTTTCTGAATTCATTGATATATAATTTGCTATTTTTGGATCTACGAATCTTTTTATATGATTTTTGCAAGATTATACAATTTTCTGCAATTTTTATTTTTTCTTCTATTTTTCAGGAGAGTCAACGTTGACTGGTGCTGTGTCATCGCTGACGTGGCAGACAGGTGGCGCATGCATTCTGGTTTGCTCACCGGTGGGGTGACGTACGGAGGCGGCGGGCTTGTCGGTCGGCGGTGCTAGTGGCGGATGCGGCGGTCTCCGGCGATGTCGAGGTGGCCTACGAGAGGCGGGGTACTATGGCGAGAAGGTTGGTGGCCTCGGCACGGTGGATTGCTTCCTCGGGCGACAGAGGCAGACGGCTGGAGACGGGCGGCGTCGGCGGTGCTCCGGTGAGGCGCGGTCGGCTGCTCCTGCATGGGGAAGAGGTGGTCAGGGCGATGCGGTCAAGTGAGAGGGAGAGGTCATACGGAAAAGAGAGGGTCAGGGGCGACTGCCTCGTCGAGGACCTCGAGCTTCGAAGCTCGACAATGGAGGCGGCGGCGGCGAGACGGACGATTCCTCCCTCACTCCGAGGGCGGCGGCGGCGAGATGCGCGAGCTCCGAGGGCACCCACGGACGATTCCTCCCTCACTCCGAGGGCGGTGGCGGCCGGCGGTGGCTTCTCTCTGCCCCGATGCGGTGGCGGCGCTTCTCTCTGCGGCCGGCGGTGTTCGATCTGGCTCTGGGGGGAAGAAAGGAAGGGGAAGGCGAATTTAATAACCCCCCCTTTAACACCGGTTCGTGGCTGGAACCGGTGTTAAAGGGGGGGATTCCGTTTCCCACGCGCATTTATTACCCCCCCCCCCTTTAACACCGGTTCCTGGAACCGGTGTTAAAGGGAGGGGGGTGGTGCGCGCGGGAAACGAAATAAATGCCCCTCCTTTAACACCGGTTCGTGTCTGGAACCGGTGTTAAAGGGGGGCATTTATTTCATGCATTAAAGGGGCCTTTTTAATTCAAAAAATATGATATGAATTTAGAAAATTCATATATTTTTCATTTCAACTCAGAAAAATATGAATAATATATCATAATTTTCAGAAAAATAATATCTATCCATTCATGTAAATCATTTTATATTTACTTTACATGAAAATTTTCAAAATAATTAAAACACTTACATATAAATTTTGATTATTCAATTCAAACAAAAATAAATTGTTAAATCCTAAAAATTTGAACATAAGAAATATTAAGCATCTAAAAATAAATCTAACCCTATTTTATTAGATCAAATCATATTTTAATGCCGCATATTTTGTATTAACATTTTTGAATTGATTGGATATTTAAATGTTGCATCTTTTGTATACACTTGAATCTCACCAAGCCTCGCTCAACTTGCATTGTTTTTTTGATAAAATAGCATATTGTGAACCTAAAAATGATTTTTGTAAAAAATCATGAGCATCGTATCATGTACCTGTAGTTCATATCTGACCCACTTCCTACCGATTCGGTAGGAATTTGTCTTTTTCACCAGAGGTGGACGGAAAGGTTTCAGATCCCCCTGTTGGTACATTGTTCATATAAGGTGGTCTAGTATTTTTGTAAAATGTGTTGGTGGTTTTTTGAATTAGCCATTTGGTGGTTGCTTCACAAAACCGTCCGTTTTTTATGCTCGGAAAATGGAAAATGCCTTTTTGGTGCGATAAAAAGGAAAACTTCCTCTTGCAACATTGTTTGCCATGCCATGATGCACATGTATGCACAATATGGCCATATTATCACAAACTATGTCTTGATTCTAGCCATAACATTGGTCATTTGACCCGAAAGCCAAGAAACCTCGAATGAGATAGGTCATTTTGTGAAGGTTTTTTCGAGACATAATCAATATACCAAGTTTGAGATTTTTCCTTCTAATTATGTCACATAATATAACACCACGCGAAGGTTTCGCACTGTTTCGATCTTTTTTTATTTTTTTATCCCCGTTTTAAACTATCGACAAACTTTGTCGAACAACGGGCATGATGATTCTTAGCTCGGGGCCAAGCCTCGCTCAACTTGCATTGTTTTTTTGATAAAATAGCATATTGTCAACCTCGAATGAGAATGCAACTAATAGTAAGTTACATAAAGCCGAACTGGAACTGAAAATTAAGATACATAAAAGAACTGAAAATTAAGATACATGGACAGATTAAGTAACAATCGGCCGAACTTGTTTCGGAATGTTGGAGTGATTCAGTCATGCTCCTGCCTACACCTGTAATACTCGCCACTGTAGTCGTCGTACTCGCCGCCGCCGTCATCGCTGTCATCGTCGGGGTCGCCGTAATTGAACCTCTGGAGAGTAAGCGTGGGCTGGACTTGAGGGTAGCGCGTGGGCTGGACTTGAGGGTAGCGCAGACGGGGGTTAGAGTCGGCGGCAGTGTCATAGGCCATGACGCTCTGGAGAGTCCGACCGCGCCACCATAGCCGACGGTCGGCCTCGTTGAAGTTAGGAGGAGGTGGGACGTCCTCCTCGTGCCTGGCGAGCGCCCTCTCACGCCGATCCACGAAGAAGGCTTCCAAAGTAGGGAAATAGTCGGGATGCCATCTGGGATTCCTCCGCTGCTCCGGCGTGAGCTCGAAATAGTAGTGGTTCGTGATGGCCATCCGGCGCGCCACACCTAGAGGGACAGGAGGAACCGGCACGCCTCCGACGCTCAGCATCCAGCCAACGGGGACACAGTAGCCCAGCGGGCAGGGGTAGTTCGAGGCGCAAAGCGCCTCCGCCTCCCTGGGGGTTAGTGCTACGGTGGAAGCCATGAGAAAGAGTGATGAGGATGCAGATATGAGTCTAGAGATGTGCAATGAAAATGGAGGCCAACCCCCTACATATATATATAGTGAACTAGCGGGAAGAACTGGAGGGAAGAACTGGCGGGAAGAAAAATGGCGGGAAGAAGAACTGGCGAGAAGAAAAATGGCGGGAAAAAATGGTGGGATGAACCTTTAGTCCCAGTTGGAGACACCAACCGGGACTAAAGATGAACCTTTAGTCCCGGTTGGAGACACCAACTGGGACAAAACACGAGTCAGCACTAATAATAGGGGTGAGTGTCGACATTATGTCGTGCGGCGTGTACCTTGTCCCGGATGGTGTCACCAACCGGGACTAAAGATGAACCTTTAGTCCCGGTTGGAGACACCAACCGGGACAAAACACGAGTCAGCACTAATAATAGGGGTGAGTGTCGACATTATGTCGTGCGGCGTGTACCTTGTCCCGGATGGTGTCACCAACCGGGACTAAAGATGAACCTTTAGTCCCGGTTGGAGACACCAACCGGGACTAAAGATGGGACAAAACACGAGTCAGCACTAATAATAGGGGTGAGTGTCGACATTATTTCGTAAGTGTCGACACTATGTCGAGCTGCTTGTACTATAAATAGGCATCCTTGTGAGTCCAGTCCTCCAGCCAGTTTGAGGCTATGCCTTACCTCCTTTCGAGAGCAAGGAAACCACTACGGCCAGTTTCAGGGAGATGCCGACGGAGCCCAGTCCTCCGGCATCTCCGAGAAACTGGTCATAGAGGCACTCCCTAATATGTGAAATTAGTTAGCTCCCAGGTGTATTGATCTAGTTAGAGAAGTTACAAAGCTGCAAGATGGTTTTCGAGAGCAGGGACACCACTACGGCCAGTTTCAGGGAGATGCCGACGGAGCCTAGTCCTCCGGCATCTCCAAGAAACTGGTCATAGAGGCACTCCCTAATATGTGACCGCGCGCGTTTGGAGATCAGATCTTAATGGTAAGTACGAATCGGGACAACTTCTTCTCATAGTCCCGGTCCATCCACAAAACATGACTAACACTCAAGACATGTATTAATATTAAAAACATGAACTAGAGTTACATAATATGAGCATGAACTTCTTGGCATATGTCCTTCCTTATGATCGCTTCAGACGTAACCATGGAGCAACTTCTTTACTTAACGGAATGCTTGGGTCAGTTTTCACTGTGAAGGGCGGAATTTCATCAAACTTATTATAATCTTCTGACATGTCTGTCTTGTCCTCGATTCCCATGATGTTTCTTTTCCCTGAAAGAACTATGTGACGCTTTGGCTCATCATATGATGTATTCGTTTGCATATTTTTTCTTTTTTTGGTCTGGAGGACATGTCCTTCACATAGAAAACCTGAGCCACATCATTGGCTAGGACGAATGGTTCGTCTAAGTTCTTGTCTACCTTCATAAGATTGTTGAGATCCACCGTTGTCATTCCGTACTTCTTGTCTACCTCAACCCCTCCTCCTGTTAGCTTGACCCATTTGCATCGAAACAAGGGGACCTTAAAATTAGGTCCATAGTCAAGTTCCCATATCTCCTCTATGAAACCATAATACGTGGTCTTTTGCACATTGTCTTCTGCTGCATCGAAGCGGACACCACTGTTTTGGTTGGTGCTCTTTTTATCTTGGCCTATCGTGTAAAATGTATTCCCATTTATCTCGTACCCTTGGAAAGTACATACAGTCGAAGATGGTGTCCTGGCCAACAAGTACAGCTGATCCCCAACAGTGGTGTTATTCGTGAGAAGTCTTTGCAGCCAGCCGCCAAAACTCGCCATGTGTTCACTTATAATCCATTCATCAGACTGCCCCGGGTGTTTGAGGCGTATTAAATTCTTGTGGTCATTGATATACGGGGCAACCAAGATAGATCTTTGTAAAACCGTGTAGTGTGCTTGATTGAGAGAATGCCCGTCCCTACATATCATTGCTTTACATCCTAGGGTGCCTTTTCCACGCAGTCTCCCCTCATGTCGTGATTCTGGAACACCAATCGCCTTAAGGTCAGGAATAAAATCAACACAGAACTCAATGACCTCCTCTGTTACATAGCCCTTGGAGATGCTTCCTTCTGGCCTAGCACGGTTATGAACATATTTCTTTAAGACTCCCATGTACCTCTCAAAGGGGAACATATTGTGTAGAAATACAGGACCGAGAATGGAAATCTCTTCTACTAGGTGAACCAGGAGATGCGTCATAATATTGAAGAAGGATGGTGGAAACACCAACTCAAAGCTGACAAGACATTGGGCCACATCTGTTTGTAACCCTGGTAGGCTTTCTGGATCGATTACCTTATGAGATATTGCATTGAGGAATGCACATAGCTTCACAATGGGTACTCGAACATTTTCAGGTAGAAGCCCCCTCAATGCAATCGGAAGCAATTGTGTCATAATCACGTGGCAGTCATGAGACTTCAGGTTTTGGAATTTTTTCTCTGCCATATTTATTATTCCCTTTATATTCGACGAGAAGCCAGACGGGACCTTGATACTGCTCAGACATTCAAAAAAGATTTCCTTCCTTGCTTTGGTAAGAGCGTAGCTGGCAGGAGTTAAGTGGCATCGTTTACCCTTCTTGTTCTCAGGATGCATAGGCTCTTCAGGGGCCTTCAGACGTTGCTGGTCCTGCCGTGCTTCCGGTGTATCTTTTGTCTTCCCATACACTCCTAGAAAGCCTAGCAGGTTCACGCAAACATTCTTCGTCACGTGCATCATGTCGATTGAAGAGCGGACCTCTAAGACTTTCCAATAGGGTAGGTCCCAAAATATAGATTGCTTCTTCCACATGGGCGCGTGTCCGGCATCGTCATTCGGAACAGATAGACTGCCAGGACCTTTTCCAAAGATTACTTCTAGGTCCTTGACCATACCAAATACCTCCTCACCGGTACGGAGGACAGGCTTCCTCCGGGGTTCTGCCAGACGTTTGAAATGCTTGCCTTTCTTTCTTACTGGATGCAGGTTCGGAAGAAATCGGCGATACCCTAGGTACACAACCTTCTTACATTTATCCAAATATACACTTTCAGTATCATCTAAACAGTGTGTGCATGCATTGTATCCCTTGTTTGTCTGCCCTGAAATGTTACTAAGAGCAGGACAATCATTGATGGTTACGAAAAGCAATGCTCGTAGGTCAAATGGCTCCCCTTTGTGCTCATCCCACATACGTACACCTGGTTTGGCCCACAGCTGTAAAAGTTCTTCAACTAATGTCCTTAGGTACACATCAATGTCGTTGCTGGGTTGCCTCGGGCCTTGGATGAGCACTGGCATCATAATGAACTTCCTCTTCATACACAACCAAGGAGGAAGGTTATAGATACATAGGGTCACAGGCCAGGTGCTGCGACTGCAGCTCTGCTCACCAAAAGGATTCATGCCGTCTGTACTTAGACCAAACCTTAAGTTCCTTGCATCACGTGCGAAGTCCGGGTACTCTCGCTCGACTTTTCTCCACTGTGACCCATCAGCGGGGTGTCTCAACATCGCGTCTTTCTTACGGTCTTCCATGTGCCATCGCAACAACTTGGCATGCTCTTTATTTCTGAAGAGACGTTTTAACCATGGTATTATAGGAGCATACCACATAACCTTGGCGGGAACCTTCTTCCTAGGGGCCTCGCCCTCAACATCGCCAGGATCGTCTCGTCTGATCTTATACCGCAGTGCAGTGCATACCGGGCATGCATCCAAATTCTCGTACTTCTCACCGCGGTAGAGGATGCAGTCATTAATGCAGGCATGTATCTTCTGCACGTCTAATCCTAGAGGGCAGACAACCTTCTTTGCTTGGTATGTACTATCGGGCAACTCATTATTTCTTGGAAGAAGATTCTTCATTTTTACCAACAACTTTGAAAATGCGCTGTCAGTCACACCATTCTCTGCCTTCCATTGCAGCAAATCCAGTGTGGCACCTAGCTTTTTGTGGCCATCTTCGCAAGTTGGATACAACAATGTTTTGCGATCCTTTAACATCTGCTCCAGCTTCTCCTTCTCCTTTTCAGTTTCACATTCTTCCTTTGCATCGGTAATGGCCCGACCAAGATCGTCATCAGCGGGCCCATCTGCTCCCTCTTGATCTTCATTATCTACCCCCGTTGCATTATCATCATATTCAGGATACATATTATGATAGTTGTCATCATCCTCTTCTTCTTCGTTGTCTTCCATCACAACCCCTTTTTCTCCGTGCTTGGTCCAACAATTATAGCTGGGCATGAAACCGGATCGAAGCAGGTGGGCGTGAATGGTTCTGGTATTTGAGTAGTCTTTCTTGTTCTGACAGTGAACACACGGACATCACATAAAACCATTGTGACCACGGTTTGCATTAGCCACAACGATGAAATTTTGGAGGCCCGTAATGTACTCGGAAGTGCGGCGGTCACCGTACATCCATTGCCGGTTCATCTGCATTAATACGTAGTATATATCAAAAAATAATAGGGAGATGACCATTTATATATATAGTACATCAATGACACATGAAACTATAGTTGCCGACCTCGACCGAGATGGAAAGAGCAACAAGAAAACTTATTTTGAGCTCTCGGGCATTTCACCGAACACCTCTTGTGCATATGAAAAAAACACAAACTAGCACTCTTCACACCCTCTTGCTAGGCTCCAAAATGTGAAAGAATGGAAGAGTGGGGTGTGTGTGGGCTGGGGTGGTGTCTTATATAGCCCCCCCCCCCATTTAACACCGGTTCATGCCACGAACCGGTGTTAAAGGGGGGGGTGCGCGGGCCACTGCTGCAGGGACCTTTAACACCGGTTCGTGGCATGAACTGGTGTTAAAGGGGGGCTCCTTTTTTGCCGCAGGGGCCACGCTGGTACGCCCCCCCCCCCCTTTAACACCGGTTCGTAGAAGAACCGGTGTTAAAGCCCTTTTTCGGGATCAACAAAAGACCTCGTTTCCACTAGTGAGATGAAAATCAGATGGTTCATTACTCGTCATGTGCTTCGCTGGGTTCTGTGGAGATGAAGAGGAAGGGCAATAATTAAGGAGGAAAAGAGTATCGTGGAGAGATAAATTTGGGAGGAGACGAACAAACTATGCAGAGGAGCAGAGGAGGGTTACGCCCTAGGATAAAAAATAGAAAACAAAATATGGCATGGTGGATGATGTGGCTACATCAGATTGCATAAAAAAATAGTTGGATGATGTGGAAGACTGATGAGGTGTTATAGATGCATGTTGAGAAAAATACACCTAGTGGGTTGCTACTATTTAGATGTTATAGATTATAGATTGAGTGGTTCCCACATAACAAAGACCGTGGGTTTCAACCCTCCCCCTACCGTGAAAAAACACCCCTCCTGTGGCGCACCCCAGGGCGCCGCTGGAGGGAGGGGGGTGTCCCTAATCCCGCCGCCAACCCTCCCCCTCTCTGATCTACCACCCTTCCGCCGCTGCCGTCGGCGCCGGTCGCGGTGGCGGCGGGCCTGGCGCCAAAGCGGTCGGGAGGAAGAGCAGATTGTGGCGGTTGTTCGCTGGTGGCGGATGGAGTCGGCACTGGTGCTTCAGGTGCGCGCGGCGGCCAGGGAGGCGCCACTGGTCGTGTTGCGGCGGTGGCTGCTCCCTGGGCGTGAGATCCGATCGTGGAGGTCGGTTGCTTGTGAAGGCTGGGCCGGTGCCCGGATTGTTGCGGCGGCGACTTACCCATCGGGTATCGGCGCAAGGTGTGGCGGTTATGGCCGTAGGTCTAGGATTCCGCCTAGATCCGCCATCGGCGTGGCCTTTTGGTTGCCTAAAGGTGCATAAGGAGGTAGCACGATGTTTCTTGTTCGGGCCGACGGGCCGACAGTGGCGCGTGGTTATTGCAGGCTTGTCTCCTCTTACGCCGGAGGGGGCGGGCGACGGACGGCGGCGTGGGGGCATGTTGTTCTGTCCAATAGTGGCGGTCGGTCCTAGGGTTCCATCGGTGTGAAGGCGAAGATCTGCTTTTTGCTTGCACTCGTTGATCTGGCCTGGAGAGGCGGGTTCCGGAAGGCTCCGCCAGAGAACTCCCATGGGCGCGTTAGGCCTAAAGATTGCTGGATCGAAAGGTATCCGGTCGTGCATACTTTGTTTTTCTGACCGTTTGGTTTCAGCGGGTACGTTGCGAAGCTCTGATGTTTGTTCCCACCAAGTGTCATGTAACGAGCCATGGTGAAGTCAGATGCGGAGAATGTCAGGAAAGCGTAAATATGAGAGCGGTGATGGTGATTTGGGTCTTTGTGGCGACGGCGAACTGGCTGCGGGATCCGTGACTCGCAGAAGCGACTGTTTGTGGGGGGAGACAACACATGAGGAGTTCCCAGTCTTACCTTGCAGGGTGAAAATCCAAGGTCTGGTCTTAACTGGTTGTGTCTGGCAATGGCCTTGTTTAAGGCATTGTTTTGCGAGAGAGGACTTTCTCCAGGGTAAAAAACTATGATCTTTGATCGGCAACGACAATGCTTGTGCACTGTTTTTCTTCTTGAAGGCGTTGTTAGTGGAGTGGTGGACTACTGGTGTTGTTCTGGTGGTGTCAGTGTCGTTGCTATGAGGAATAGTTCCCTTTAGAGGGACTTTTCTTTTTTGTAATTCTTTTTTTTCTGGGCTGTGTGCACCCGTAAGGCCGCTAGGGCATGCGTTGTTGAAGAGGCTGGGTGTAATTGGTATCTCTGTGATATTAATATATACTCCTTTCCAAAAAAAAATAACAAAGACCATAGTTACCCTCACTTATGTGTTCCCAAAGTGTAGCTAGCTTTGTTTTTGTGCTCGTTGCACATATTAACCGGAGTTGCACTCATTGTCACCATGTCAATGAGGGCAGAGATGCACCCCTGGTTCTCAGAGCATCTCTAGCAGATACCGCATCTGGCGATACTGAAAAATGCGGATGTGGTGCACCGTAACCCTTTTTTTTTGCCAAAAATAGCGGCACAAAACAAATACAGCATATTTTGTTTTGCGGTACATATATGCGGTATCTGTTCCATGCCGCCGTTTTCGGAACCGCAAAACAGAACCGTGTATGAACCTCAGAAATGTATTTGCAGATCAAATTAAGTAATGCATGCAGATTTAAATCATAAAATTGATCAATGTTATAGAATTACAAATCAACAATATTTCATAGTTTACAACAACAGTTCAAGAATAAAGAATTCAAGTGGAGACAAAAAAACTCAATGGAAGATCTTCCCAAGCAAGGGCCAGCAGTGGGCAATAAGATCTTGATGAATATCGGAATGCTGAGTTCTGTTTTCAATCTGTCGGTAGGTTTCATGGAATGCTTTTATCTTGTCAAGGTTTCTTCTAGGCTTGACACATCAGCCAACATTGTCATACTCCATGGGCAACTTATTGTCCCTCTCATCCTCAACATTCATGTTGTGAAGAATGACACATGTTATCATGATGTTGTTTAGGTGTTTGTTTTGCCAGTAACGAGCAGGCCCTCGGACAATTGCACCTAGCTTGGAGCACACCAAAATCTCTTTCAATGTCTTTGCGGGCTGCTTCTTGACAAGTGTAAAAATGATCTTTTGGGGGGGGAGGGGGGGTTGGGGTTTACTTATTATTTTCACAAATGTTACCCATTGTGGATAAATGCCATATGTAAGATAATACCCCATGTTGTACTCACGGCCATTGATATTATAGTTGTAGGTTGGGCTGTTCTTCATTTGCTAGCTTTGAAAATAGATGAGGTCTCTGCAAAATGTTGATGTCGTTCGGAGAACCCGGTAGACCAAAGAAGCAATGCCATATCCACAAGTCCAGCGAGGTCACTGCTTCGAGAACGATTGTTGCATCTCGGTGATGGCCAATGTACTACCCATGCTATGATTTTGGGCAATTCTTCCACCTCCAATGCATGCAATCTAGGCTTCCGAGCATCCCAGGCCAACCTCTTTTCTCATTCTCTGCCATCAGCCTCTTCGTGTCCTCCTTATTTGGTGCTCATAGGTAGGTTGGATCAAAGACCTTGATCAATGTCTTCACGAATATACGCATGCATTTCATGGCCATATCTTCGCTAATATGAAGATATTCATCAGTGTAGTCAGCTGACACTCCATGGGCGATCGCCCTCATGGCAGCAGAGATCTTCTGGTACAAACTGAAACCAAGCAACCCAGCATAATTCCGATGTTGCGTGAAGTATCGGCAGTTGGCCTTGCAAGCTTTCACAATCTTCTCAAACATGGGTCGTATCATTGGGTACCGGCGGCGAAACAGACGAGAAGGGTAGATGGGTACCTTGGCAAAATAATCTCGCATGAGAATATCATGCCCTAGAAAGCGGTTGTGTGTGATGCACAATCGCCAACAGTTTATCCTCTCCTCCTCTTTCGGCTATTCTTGTCCGTCTTGAGTTCGTCGACGACAGCAAGCAGGAGGATGTCCTCCACGTCATCATTGTTGACGATGTTGTCTTCCTAGTCGGACTCTTCGGACGAGGAGTCGTCGATCAAAAACCAAACGGAAGAACTCGTCGAAGAACACCAGAATCACTCCACGACGAGCTCATCTACAAAATCGCCGGCGTACGGATCCTAAATCTAAGAAATTTCAAATTTTTAGCCAAAATGAAATAGGAGAAAGAGGGTTACCGGCACGGACGGCGATGTCGGACGGGTGACGCAGAAGATCATGCCCACGGGCGGCAGATTGGTAGGGGAGACGGAGGCTATGCACCAATTCCGCCATAGATCGAGTAGCGATGGTGCCCACGGTGGCGGCACGGTGCAGGAGCGCGAAGATGGCAGCGGGCGACCCGGCAAGCACTCCAGAGCGATGGCGGCGCGCAGCGGGCGGCAGCACTGGGCAGCGCCGCTGCGCAATTGCTGGGAACAGGGCGATTCATACGGGCCAATGGCTGTGGGGAAAGCGGCGGAGAAAGAATCCCAGACAGGAGTCGTGAATCTTCAGCGCGTCTCCACTGGCTAGCGTTTTCTTGGAGTGGAAAAAGTGAGAGGAGAAACCAAAAATATGCGTGATGAAGAGGTCGATATGCGGGAAGCCGGAAATGTTTTGCGGATAAGGTAGTTTATGCAGCATCTAGAAAATCCACGTATTCCGCATCTAGAAAATCCACTTATTCCGCCTCGTACCGCAAACTGGTGGTTATTTTGCGGTTTGGGTCAGGATGCGGAGTCCATATCTACAAGTAAACAATGAGTCTATAGAAACTATAGACAGCTTTAGAAATGAGAATTTTCTCAATCATACATCAATTTCAAAAGTTTAACTATAACCATGCTAATGCTACAAAATCTATCAAGAGTAATGTATGAAATGACCCAAAATACCGTGAATTCACTATACACATGTATTTAAACGTATTTTATTATTTAGATTCGAACCTATAAAAGAAAATACGCCTAGATACATGCAGTATTAAAAAGGCTAAAACATCTTATAATTTGAAACGGAAGGAGTACTTAGAAGCATATGCTGCTCTAGGATACTGACACCGACCGTTATTACATTTTTTTAGAAATGAGCATATATTGATATCGCGAGATACAATTACACTCAGCCTCTGCAACAACGCATTAACTTATTGGCATTACGGATGCACACAGCCAAAAAAAGAAAGAAGAATTATAAAAAAATAAAAGTCTTGCTACATCGATCTATGCCTTACATCAGCGGACTAAACACCACCGAGACAGTACTAGAAAACCATCCTCTCCAAAAGCGACGCCTTCGAGAAATGAACAGTGCACCAGGACCGTCATCGCCCTGATCAACCATCATGGGTTTTCACCCTGGAGAAAGTCCGCGCTCAGAAAACAATCCCTTCAACAACACCATTGTTAGGCACAACCAATTAAGGCCAGACCTTAGATTTTACTCTGCAAGTTTGAACTCTGGAATCCTCCTGTACTGTCGCTCCTACTTTTCGATGTCGCTGCTCCAAGACCCAGATCACCAAGCCAAAACCTCATCGCCGTCAGGATTCAAACCACCATTACCAGTCCCTAGACCTTGGCTTCCATGTCATTCTTCGTGATTGACTTTACCGTGAGACTAATGGCATGTCTTTGATGGCAAGAGACTGCAAAGCTTCGCATCTCTTTCTCTAAAATCAAACGATTAGATAAAAATATGGTTGCGTGTGACCGAAACCCATCTAATCCGGCGAACTCCGGCAATGTCGTCCATTAGAGTTTACCAGCGGAGCTTTTTAGAACTCGACACTCTTAGCCGTTATTACATCTATGTGGTCATGATCTCACGTGTTCAAGCCCGTTGACTCAGCAACAACTGTTGTTTTGTTCCTTCCATAGATTAGGCACGCATGAGATCAATCATCCAGATAACCATCGCTTCAAAGAGATGTGGGCTACCATCAATGTGCATGAGATGCAATAGTTTTCATGACAAAAGACGTGTGGAAATAGATTTTTTTTCTAAAAATATACATTCTCATTTTTCAAAAATACACATATGCTCTTCTTTATTTTTAGCACAAACCCAGAATCACGTCCAATTCCGAAATTTCTCTTTCTGAACGACATAGTGTGTCAGCTCATTAGCTATAGGAATGTAACAGTGCGTAGTAGTTTGGACTTACAATAGGGAAAAGGAATTCCGATTTCGTTCTCTTCTGAAAAGAGATCACAAGTTTACAATGCTATGCAAAATGGTTCAAACCATATCCGACGGCAACTTCAACATTTCAGTATAGTCAGTTAGTTCTCAAAATGCAATAAGAACAAACTATCCGCCCTGTCTTACGGTGGCTTCAATCAATTCTTTCTAAATTGAGGGTGTCCACAACTTCAATTTCATCCCTGCTCGAAGTGCTACGATTTGCGAAAAAATATGACAGGCTCTGACTGCTTTGGCATGTTAGACAACGTGACACAAGTACACAATTATGTTGTACACGGTTTAGAGATAGAGATAGAGTTTGAGTTATCTACTCCCTGTGTTGTAAACAACCTGGCCGATCTCACCCAGATGAGGATCACGATCGGCCGCTCTTCTCTCCCTCTCGTTTGTAACCTCTCGCGTATATCTCTCGGGCCTAGCTCCCTATATTAACAAGCAACCGATGGGAGCTCCAACCATCGTTAACACAACGTGAGAATTCACATGGTATCAGAGCCACTTCTTCCCAAACACATCTAGACCAATTCTATGTGCCTCGCCCCTCCCCCTGCCGCCATGGTGAATCCCTTCGCCGGCATCAGCTTGAGTGAGAAGTTGACGAGGCAGAACTACCTCCTCTGGCAGTCCCTTGTGCTGCCTCCCATCCGTGGCGCTCGGAGGACGAACTTCCTCGACGAGAAGGCCGAGCCACCACCGGAGCACATCACCGTCGAGAAGGACGGCAAAACCACCAAGGAGGAAAACCCCG
This sequence comes from Avena sativa, assembly GCA_916181665.1. Classification (NCBI taxonomy): domain Eukaryota; kingdom Viridiplantae; phylum Streptophyta; class Magnoliopsida; order Poales; family Poaceae; genus Avena; species Avena sativa. Next base: position 309,065,817 of record OV702284.1, on the reverse strand, counting down.
CGTATAATACGTGGGTGGAGGCAGACCAGCAGGTACTGTCTTTTATTTTAAGCACTCTGTCGCCTGATGTTGCTGTTGCTACCATTGGCATGGAAACGGCGGCTGAAGTGTGGGTGGCGATCAAATCCATGTTTGCCGCTCAGTCAAGGACGCGGGTGTCAAACCTGCGCGTTGCTCTCGCCAAGACGAAGAAGGAGGGCAACATGACGACGACGCAATTCTTCACCAAGATGAAGGGCCTCGCTGATGAGCTCGCTGCAGCGGGTCGGACGATCGAAGAGGATGAACTCAATGAGTATCTCCTCGCTGGTCTCGACGACACCTACAATCCCCTCTTCGCCGCCATCGGGTTAAACGGTGCGGAAAACCTCACTGTGGGCGAGCTGTACGCCCAAGTCTGCGCCTACGACAACCGCATCACCCTCCTCAACGACGACCCCAGTGGAGGTTCCTGTGCCAACGTCGCCTCTCGTGGACGTGGCAATGGTCGCGGTGGGCGCGGCAACCGTGGTGGAAGGCGTGGCGGTGGCCGTGGCAACGGCCGTGGCTATGGTCGTGGTGGACGCGGCAACGGCGGTGGACGCCGTGGAGGTGGACGCGGCAACAAGAACTGCCACGACACCCTCTGCCAGATATGCGGGAAGCCCCGCCATGAGGCATGGCGCTGCTGGCACCGCTACTCCGACGACGAAGAAGGAGAAGAGGAGGAGGAGAAGGGCGCCAACGCAGCATCCTATGGCGTGGCACCAACTGGTGCTATGACACCGGTGCCACCGACCACATCACTGGTGAGCTCAACAAGCTCACCATGAAGGAGAAGTATCAAGGCCGCGAACAAGTTCACACGGCCAATGGCCAAGGTATGAGAATTAGTCATGTTGGTCATGCAATTGTTAATACTCCCTCAAAAAATTTGCATCTCAAAAATATTGTCCATATTCCACAAGCCACAAAAAATCTGATTTCCGTTCATCAATTTACCAAAGACAATAATGTTTTTATTGAATGTCACCCTTGGTATTTTTATGTCAAGGATCGAGCCACGACGAAGGTACTTCTCAAAGGTAGATGCTCCAAGGGCCTCTACCCCATGATTTCTTCATCATCATCCAAGAATAAGCGTGCCTTTAGTGCCATCAATCCTTCAGCTTCGAAATGGCACAGCCGCCTAGGACATCCTTTGGCTCGTATTGTTCAACAAATTGTTAGCAAACATCAGCTTCCTTGCTCAAATAAATCTAGTAGTGAGTCTATTTGTGACTCTTGTCAAAAAGCTAAAAGTTATCAATTGCCTTATGTAAGATCTACTAGTGTCTCCACTGCCCCTTTGCAACTTGTATTCTCTGATTTGGGGCCCTGCGCCATCCTCTGTAGGAAGAAAATCCTACTATGTAAGTTTTATTGATGATTTTAGCAAATTTTTGTGGATTTATCTCCTCAAGAAAAAGTCTGATGTTTTTCAAGTCTTTCATGATTTCCAAAATCTTGTTGAACGACAATTTGATAAAAAGATCCTTGCCATCCAATCCGACTGGGTGGGGAATATGAGAAATTAAACTCATTCTTTCAAAAAATTGGCATAGAACACCATGTATCTTGCCCTCATGCACATCAACAAAATGGATCAGCTGAACGCAAACACCGACACATTGTAGAAGTCGGGCTTGCTCTCCTTGCCAACGCATCCATGCCCTTAAAATTTTGGGATGAAGCGTTCTTAACCGCCACCTATCTTATCAACATTCTACCATCAAAAGTTATTGATCATGATACTCCTATAAAACGTCTCTTTCACAAAATTCCTGATTATGCATCTCTCCGTGTTTTTGGTTGTGCTTGCTGGCCCAACCTTCGTCCATACAACAAACGCAAACTTGCTTTTCGATCCAAGCAATGTGTTTTTCTTGGCTATAGTCATATGCATAAAGGAGTAAAATGTCTTGATATCAAGTCTGGCAGAGTTTATATTTCTCGTGATGTTGTCTTTGATGAAACGGTGTTCCCTTTTGCTGAACTTCATCCCAATGCAGGCTCCTTACTGCGGCAAGAAATTCTACTACTTCCTGAAACCCTCCAAAATTCATCAGTGTCATCTCACGAGGGGGAAAACAATTGTACTAACCTAACACCTAATGTCTCTGTAAATCCTGGTATTACTAGTGCCTCTCAGGTACAGCAAGAAGCAGGCAAAAATTTCGTGCAAAACAGTGCTGAAACGGAAGAGAACGGAGCTGCAACGCATGCTATATCGCATGTACACGCGCAGGCGGAAAACGACGCGAATGCTTCTTGGATCGCGCGTGATGCAGGTGCCAGCGGAGCTGCATCAGGATCCCCGCCGAATCAACCTGGCGTCGGCGTGCACCCTTCCGGAGCTGACACGTCTCCTGGTGCGGGCCTGTCCGACTCAGATGCGCGGCAGGAGTCCAGCCCCGCACCTCGTCTGTCCACCGCTCGGGAGACGAGCCACTCCCCGCACGCCACGTGCTCCACGCGGACTGGGTCGCCTTCCTCGACCCTGCAGCAGGACCCGCAAAGCGCGTCGACCGCAGCAGACACCGCGTCAGGAGATCGGGAGCTAGCAGCGGAATCTGCGTCGAGTCTGGACGGCGCCGACACTCGCACAGGAGGATCTTCTGCGCCATTGCCTCCTTTAGCACAACCTGCAGACATTCCTCACAGGACAAGATCAAAAACTGGTAACTCAAAACCAAAAACTTATACGGACGGTACAGTTCGGTATGGTCTCTCCTGCACTATAGGTGAACCTGAAAATCTACATAAAGCATTAGCAAACAAAGATTGGAAAAATGCTATGAATGATGAGTATAGGGCTTTAATGGAAAATAAAACATGACACCTAGTACCACATAAACAAGGTAGTAATCTTATAGATTGCAAATGGGTTTATAGAATTAAAAGAAAGGCTGATGGCACCATTGACAGATATAAGGCTAGATTAGTAGCAAAAGGCTTTAAGCAAAGATATGGCATAGATTATGAGGATACTTTTAGTCCTATTGTAAAAGCTGCTACTATCAGACTTGTATTAGCTATTTCAGTTTCACAAGGATGGAGCCTAAGGCAACTAGATGTGAAGAATGCGTTTCTTCATGGCGTTCTGGAAGAAAAGGTCTATATGAAGCAGCCACCTGGATATGAGGATCCACGTGCACCCTCATTTGTATGCAAACTGGATAAGTCACTGTATGGGCTCAAACAAGCACCAAGATCATGGTTCTCTAAGCTAAGCTCCAAACTACAAGAGCTTGGTTTTCTGGCATCCAAGGCAGACACATCACTATTCATATATAACAAGTCAGATATTACAATTTATGTGCTAGTGTATGTTGATGATATTATTGTCACTAGCTCCTCCAACAAGGCCATCACAGCACTTCTTCATGATCTTAATTCATCCTTTGCATTAAAAGATCTTGGTGACTTGCATTACTTCTTGGGCATTGAAGTTAAACAGTTTAATCATGGTCTTGTGCTAACTCAAGAGAAGTATGCCTTAGACTTACTTGGCAGAGTCGGGATGAAGAAATGCAAAGAATTTCCCACACCATTGTCAGCTTCAGAAAAACTTTCAGTCATAGGAGGAGAACTTCTAGGACCTGAAGATAGTACAAGGTACAGAAGTATTGTTGGAGCATTACAGTATCTGACACTTACACGGCCAGATATTGCCTTTTTTGTCAACAAGGTATGCCAGTTCCTTCATGCTCCCACTACTGTACACTGGACAACTGTGAAAAGAATTTTGAGGTATGTCAGTGGTACAGCAAGTACTGGATTAACCTTCAGGCGATCACCCTCTACTTTGATAAGTGCTTTTTCAGATGCTGATTGGGCAGGATGTGTAGATGACAGGAGATCCACGGGAGGTTTTGTAGTATTCTTTGGGCCTAACTTAATTTCTTGGAGTTCTAGGAAACAGGCCACAGTTTCCAGGTCAAGCACAGAGGCTGAATACAAATCTCTAGCTAATGCTACTGCTGAGGTTATTTGGATGGAGTCCCTTTTAAGAGAACTCGGAATCCAGAGAAAACAAATTTCATGTTTATGGTGTGATAATATGGGAGCAACATATCTTTCAGCTAATCCCATTTTTCATGCCAGGAACAAGCACATAGAAATAGATTTTCACTTTGTAAGAGAAAGAGTAGCAAATAAGCAATTAGAGATCAGATTCATTTCCTCCAAAGATCAGGTGGCAGATGGCTTCACAAAAGCACTACCAGCTCGAGTGTTTGAAGCATTCAAGAACAATCCCAACCTCAAGAAGGCTGTGATTGAGGAGGGGTGTTAGACAACGTGACACAAGTACACAATTATGTTGTACACGGTTTAGAGATAGAGATAGAGTTTGTTTAGAGTTTGAGTTATCTACTCCTTGTGTTGTAAACAACCTGGCCGATCTCACCCAGATGAGGATCACGATCGGCCGCTCTTCTCTCCCTCTCGTTTGTAACCTCTCGTGTATATATCTCGGGCCTAGCTCCCTATATTAACAAGCAACCGATGGGAGCTCCAACCATCGTTAACACAACATGAGAATTCACATGGCAAACTCTCATTTTCCTAACAAGTTATCTTTTTCAGAGGAACTAGTAAGGAGAAAGATTACAAGAAGTGAAATATGAACGAAGATGCACGACCTAGTGACCATTTTGCATCGGTTCACAAATTTGGTGGAGTAAAGTGTTTGCTCTTATTTGGTTTACTCTAATATCTCCCAAAACAAAATAGAGCATGGACGCTCCATCAACATATCGAGAACACCGTATGCGTTGAGGGTACTGAAAAAGCTCAAGCACTTGAATATATAGTGTTGATACCCCTGCTGCGAAAGAACCTCGTCGGGTCATCACATAGCCATGATCATCCTCATTAACAATGCATGGTGGTAGATCATGCTTATTGTGTCACATAGAGTTGACAATTTATCTGCATTGAGTCGCCGGTAGGTCACCTCTCTGTAAAGGAAAACATGCATGGAACACCGATGGCTGAATCCCGAGCTCCCATGTAGGGAAACAATTGCATAAGAAGAAACGGGGAAAGATGAGTCCATATCTCCTATGCCTAAACATCAGGTTCATCACAATGAACCAACAGAGACATAATTCAGTACAAAAACACATCACATTACAACCAGTACTCCATTACAACATAATTCAGACTAAGCAGTGCCCCATTACAGAAGAATTCAGACGAGCACAAACGTTACAGCAGAATTCAGAGAAGCACAACATTACAAACATTCAGACAACAGAGGAAGCATTCAATCACTCTCCTCCAGCAGATCCATTGCCGTTGTGGCCACCGAAGCAGTGCCCGCCGTCCCTCACCTGAGAATGGCCACAGACGTCGATACTGCTGCCAAAGAGAGGGAACTTGTGCGTGCGCGTGGTGTCGACGGTGTCGTCCTGGTACTCCAGCGGCAGCCCGTGATGATCAGGCCACAGTCAGTGACTTCCGGGTGGAGTCCCATTTCCCCCCTTCCCTTTCTCTCTCCTATACACAGTAGCTTGAGAGCTCCTTTCACAGGGCCGGGCCGAGACGAAGCCCTCCCTGGCGGCGCCGCCGCCGGAGAGTGGCTGAGATGACGCTCTAGCTGTAGTAGTATTGGCAGTAGATGTAGGATAATTAGCTGCTTGCTAGGTTTGGGATTTATGCCTGGTAGATGGAGAGGTGCACTGAATCTCGGCGGCCAGATCCAGAGTTTTTTAGGGTTCTTCTTCCTCTTCTTGTTGCTCCTTCGGTCGGAGCTGCTAGAGTCGGAGGGGAACGCCTTCTCCCTGAATAAGTTAGAGGTCGCTGACCATCTGGTGTGGCGTGGGTGTTGTGCTTCTGGGTTTCTCTTGGCCTGCCGTGGAGGCGAGGGAGAGAGGTTCAGAGGTGTGGTGTGCGAGGCTCTGCTGGTTCTCCTGGCTGGCCGTGGAGGCGAGGAGGAGATGTGGTGGAGAGCGCCTTCCCCTGCCATGGCAAGATGGTGGTTCGGTTGCTGCGAGGTGAATCGGAGCTCAGCTGTGCCCTCCCTCTTCTCCTGCCGACATGGTGTTGGCGGACGAGTGGGTGAGTGCGCCTCCCCTGATGCGGCTTCGCAGCGGGCGTTGGAATCTGTGCCCTCGTCTGCATCTCCCAAGCGTCAGCGATGTGCTGCTGCTATCCTTGTCCATGGCGTTGGCCCTGCAGAGCCCGAGAACTCTGCTAGTTCGGGCATCTTCTACCTCCTAAAAAGGAGGATCTTCGCGGTTCCAGTCGCGGCAGAGAACGCGTGTTATGGGGTAACCCCTTGGGGTGGCCCGATCTTTCACGAATTCCGCGGGAATCGAGGGAAAGCGGTGGAAGGGAAAAAAGGGGGTGAAATCCACGAACACACGCACACGAAGAACCTGATGAACTCACGCGCACAAAAACACGATACACGCTGATAACTCACGCCGGTGGCAACCGGTCCAACATAATCCCTAGGCCCGGTGTTGGGCGAAGCTCTCTCTCCACGGCCAACAACGGGGGCGAGGTGCTTGGTGAGATCTTGACTAGTTGGGCACGAGACACCGAGATCCCAAGGACTTGTACAACTTGAACGCACTAGGCAAGATCCAAGAGGTTGTGGATAATAGGGTGCCCCTTGGTAGGAGCATGAGATCAATAGATGAAAGATCCTCAAAGGGGTGTCCTCAACTATTATTATCCAAGTCTAGGGTTTACAATAGAGGGGTGGGGCTTTATATAGGCCAACCACTTAAATAGGGGTAGTTTAGGAATAAAAATAGAAGTTTGGGCGAAATTGGGGGTTACATGGGCTAGGCCCAAAAGGCCTTGACATGCCTGGCGTCGATCAGTCCGGAGACTCCGGTGTTGGGTCCGGAGACTCCGGTCTGGGCCGGAGACTCCGGTCAATCTCCGGACCCGTCTCCGGAGGGGCCTTCTGGTTGTCCCGGGCTTGGTTCCTGGGGCCAAACCGGAGGATGGTCCGGAGACTCCGGTGTACAGGACCGGAGACTCCGGTGCCAAGCTCCAGCAGCGTCTTCTCCTGGTCCTTCTTCCTTGGTGGCTTGGTGTGATGATGTTGCTTTATAGCTGAGGATACACAACGTAGTTGCATGAAGTAGCAAGCCATCCAAAGGTAGACCAAAATCACATGAGGAGAGGAGCGAGTTAACCATGGCTTGTAGGAGCTTGGCTCGGGCGCGAGTCATTGGCCCGCTTGAGGTACTAGGTGTTGTAGATGGAGGTGCGTCCGTAGGACAGGCTGCATCAACGTGGCTGCCCCTCCAAGTGGTTTTGTCCCCGGAGGTGCTAGAGGTGGCCGGGGCTGGCCGTCAAAGTTCGTCGGTGGTGTGTTTGGACCTGATTGCTTTTCCATCTTTCTTTGTAGGGTGTTGTTTGTAAGAATGCGGGGTGGGCTTGTTATTTTCCTTTTCTCCAGGAACCCCCATGTAATTGTAATTGTACACCCTCCGCTCTAATGAAGCAGCTTCCAGGCCCTTCGGGGTCTTTATCAGTCAAAAAAAAAGTCAGTGACTTCCGAGACATGGATGTAGCACTGTCCTCTTCGACCTTGGTGAGCTTGGTGTCGGAGGTGTGGACGGGTTGTTGGAGTCAATCTTCGCCGGTGGCAGCACGTCTGGCTCCGGCACCTCCATGACGTAGCTCTTCGGCACATGTAACGACTGCTTCATCCATGCCTTGACCGGGAGAAACCAGCTGTCCTCTGACTGCAGCGTCTTCACCAGGTGCCCTCCTAGAAGAGAAAATTGTGCATATTCCGTCTTTCTCCTGTTTCTTACCTTCACCCCCCTATATGGGCTTCTTTTCAAAAAAAAATAACTGTTTGGCCTTTTAATCTCAACGGCGTTTTTTTAAGCTTTAAATATGCTTAATTTAATTACACTAATGGTCAAACTTCATGATCGGTTACCCATCCTCACATTACTCCTTCCCTACCATGCTTAACTTCTCTATTTCTCTCGGATGAGCTTTCGATAAAAAAAATTAGACCTTGTTGATTCTACTACCATATCAATCCCATTAAGCCTTGGACAATGGTGTCACACTCCTTTATTTTTAAATTCCAAAAAAATATTTAAATAAACAAAAGTGAATAAGTAATAATAATTTTGAATTTTAATGACAATAAAATAAATATTTTTTTCCTTTTTCTATTTAATACGGAATAATTCATATTCTTAAATCTGTAAATCGGAATCCAACAAATAATATGTCTAAATCGATCATAAAAATGAGAAGAATCCAAATATGACATACCTATCATATTTTTAATCATGCATCATTCCTTTTTAAATAAAATTTATTTAATAGTGTTCAAATTTTCAAAAAATCATATCAAAATTTCCCTTTTAAATTTGACGATTCTAAAAAATCCTTAGCTCGGGGCCGATCCTCACTAAATTGGCAGTTGATCTCTAGTGAAATAGCATATAGTGAACCTAAAATGATTTTTTTCAAAAAAATCATGAGCATTAGATCATGTACCTGTAGTTCAAACCGGACTCACTTCCTTCCGATTCGGTAGATATTTGTCTTTTTTCACCAGGAGTGGACGAAAAGGCTTGAGATAACCAGGTTGGGACACTGTCCATGTAAGGTGGTCGAGTATTTAAAAAAAGGGTGTTAGCGTTTTCAATTATGTCTTTGGTGGTTGCTTCATGATACGTCGAAAAACGTATCTATAATTTTTTATGTTCCATGCTTATTTAGTATCTACTTTGCTTTTCTTTGTCCATACTTTGAGGTGTTTTTATATGTTTTATGGTACTAACCTATTAACAAGATGCCACGGTGCCAGTTGCTTGTTTTCTGTTGTTTTTGGTCCAAAAAAGCTAGTAAGGAAATATTCTCGGAATTAGACGGGACAAAAGCCAAAGTAAATATTTCACCGAGAACACGAAGTCCAGAAGAGAGACGAAGGGGAGACATAGGGCGTCCGCACCCCCCTAGGCGCGGGCCCACCCTAGGTCGCGCCTGGGCAGGGTGTGGGCCCCCTGGATGCCCTCCTGCCTCGCCTCTTCGCCTATAAGAAGCCCCCGATGCCTAAACCCTAAGTACCCGATCAATATTCCACAAAACTGTTTGTAGCCGCCTCCACCATCGTCCCTAGATCGGGGGGATCTGAAGCTCTTCCCGGCACCCTGCCAGAGGGGAGATCATCCCGGAGGACTTCTTCTTTACCATGCCAGCCTCCGGTATGAAGCGTGAGTAGTTCCACCTTGGACTACGGATCCATGTAGTAGCTAGATGGTTGTATCTCCTCCTTTGTGTGTTCATGTCTAGATCTTGTGAGCGCCGTTCATGATCGAGATCTCATCTATTTGTAATCATGCATGTTGTGTTTGCAGGGATCCGATGGATATTGATATTACTATGTCAGATTGATTAATGATTTTGTCTTATTGATTCTATCATGTTTATGTTGTTTGTGATCTTTCATGCTCTCCGTTGTTAGTAGCTATCTTAGCCAAGTAGTTGCTAGTGACTCCAAGAGGGGGTATTTATGCTCGATAGTGGGTTCATGCCTCTATTTAATCTAAGGGAAGTGATAGAAATCTCTAAGGTTGTAGATTTCTAGTCATAGATGCAGTTGGATGGCAGTCTATGTATCTTGTTGTATTGCCCAATCTAATCTCATAGGATCTTGATGTCTAGTATTACATTGTTATGCCTTGCTCAGTCCTGTCAATTGCCCTAATGTAATTTGTTTAGCCAGCATGCTATATGTTTGTTTATCTAAGGAGAACACCTCTAGTGAACTATGGCCCCCGGTTCAATCTTTATCATTGATACATCTTCCATTGTTTACCGTTTACTTATTGAAAACCACTATTACCTTCCACACCATATAGTTAATTCTTTATTACAGCAAACCAGTGAGATTGACAACCTCACTGTTCATTGGGGCAAAGTCTTGAGTTTGTGTTGTGTAGGTCTCCAAGTTGCTAGCAACACCTTTGAGTCGTTTCCTTCCTCCTACTGGTTCGATAACCTTGGTTTCTAACTAAGGGAAAACTTGTTGTTGTGCTCATCATACCTTCCTCTTGGGGTCTCCCAACGAAGTGTTGTTGCCCTCATCAAGATTTTTAATGGCGCCGTTGCCGGGGAGGCTAAGGACGTCTTCACAAGGGGAGTCCTTCTCAACCTTTCTCTTTACTTTGTTTTTGGTTTGCTTAGTTTATTTTGCTTGGTTTTTTTGCCTCTTTTTTATCAAAAACTCCAAAAAAAATAGTTTAGTTTGCTTTGCTTTCCCTTATCAAAAACACAAAAAAATTAGTTCCCGCTCTAGTTGTTGCTGCTGTTGGCTTGCTCCACTTTTGCAAAATGAACTCTGCTGAGAACACCAAGTTGTGTGACTTCACTAACACAAACAACAATGATTTCCTAAGCACTCCTATTGCTCCACCTTCTCCTGATGCTACCTTTTATGAAATTAAGCCTGCTTTGTTGAATCTTGTGATGAGAGAACAATTTTCTGGTGCTAGTTCTGATAATTTTGTTGCCCATCTCAATAACTTTGTTGAACTTTGTGAGATGCAAAAGTATAAGGATGTAGATGGATATATTATTAAGCTCAAGTTTTTTCCTTTCTCCTTGAGAGGAAAAGCTAAAGAATGGTTGTTATCCTTGCCTAGAAATAGTATTTATTCTTGGATTAAGTGCAAAGATGCTTTTATTGGAAAGTACTACCCTCCTGCTAAGATTATATCTATGAGAAGCGATATTATGAAATTTAAACAACTTGATAATGAACATGTTTCTCAAGCTTGGGAAAGAATGAAATCTTTGGTTAAGAATTGTCCCACTCATGGACTTACTGCTCGGATGATTATCCAGACTTTTTATGCAGGTTTGAACTTCTCTTCAAGAAACCAGTTGGATTCAGCTGCTGGAGGTACCTTTATGACCATCACCTTGGGTGCTGCAACAAAACTCCTTGATAATATGATGGTTAATTATTCTGAATGGCACACTGAGAGAGCTGCACATGGTAAGAAGGTAAATTCTATTGAAGAAACCTCCTCTTTGAGTGATAAGATAGATGTTATTATGGCTATGCTTGTTAATGGGAAAGCTCCTTTAGATCCTAATAATGTTACCTTAGCCTCTTTGGTTGCTCAAGAAGAGCAAGTTGATGTGAACTTCATTAGAAACAACAATTTCAATAACAATGCCTATATGAATAATTTTGGTAGTAACAACAATTATAGGCCTTACCCTCCTAATAATGACAATACCTATGGAAACTCCTACAACAATGATAGAAGTGCCCCCTCTGAACTTGAGGTTATGCTCAAAGATTTTATTAGTAAACAAACCACTTTCAACAAGACTATGGAGGAAAAGCTTTTAAATGTTGAGAAAAATATTTCCTCTTTGTATAAAGCACAGTCCTCTTTGATTAATAAAATGGCTGCTAAACCTGAAACCATGGAAAGTACCTTTGCTGCTACTCATGACATACAAGTTACTATTGATGAAAATGTCTGATTGTTAGCCCAACTTCATGCTAAGTGGGAAAGGGAAGCTAAAACTGCTAGAAACAATAGTGTGTGTACCATCACCACCACCAATATGGATGCCACTATACCACAATAAGTCCCTATTCCTCCTCCTATAATGCCTAAGCTCAATGAGTCTACTACTAGTGATGCTAAGTTTGACTTTAATCTTGATGGTTGCAATATTTCTAAAGTGATTGTGTTCCTGCAAAAGCTTGCTAGAAGTCCTGATGCTAGTGATATGCATGTTGCTTTCACCAAACACATTATAGATGCTCTTGTTAAAATTAAGGAAGAGAAGTTAAAACACAAAGCTTCTATTCCTAGGAAAGTAGAAGATAGTTGGGAACCCATTATTAATATGCAAGTGAATGACTTTGATCTCAAAGCTTCATGTGATCTTGGTTTTAGTGTCTCTATTATGCCTAGGAATATCTATGAAATGCTTGATTTGCCACCTTTGGAAGATTGTTATTTGGATGTCCCACTTAATGATAATACTAAGAAGAAACTCATGGGAAGTGTTAATGATGTTATCATTATGGTTAACAATGCTTATGCCCTGTTTATTTATATGTTTTGGATGTTGAATACAATGCTTCATGTCCTATTACTTTGGGAAGACCTTTTCTTAGAACTGTTGGTGTCATCATTGATATGAAAGAAGGCACCATTAAATATCAATTTCCATTCAAAAAAGGTATTGAACATTTCCCTATGAGGAGAGAGAAGTTGCTTTTTGCTCCTCCTTTGAAAGCAAAGTTTGATGTTAATGCTTCTTCATTTGAAAATTCCTGATTTCTTACTTCTTGTGCCTAACTTAAAGGCGTTAAAAGAAAAGTACTTGTTGGGAGATAACCCAAGAGTTTTCTTGAGTCTTGGAAGTTATTACTTCAGTAGTTACCTCTTCTTATCATTTTTTGTTTGCTTTTGTGCCAAGAATGACCTCTAATGAGAGGGAAGTAAGATTTGGGGATTTGCTGTCCCAGAACATATTTTTGTGCTCCACCATAAAAATTCGTGAGGAGTCTCTATAAGTCGGATTGAGCTGAAAATTTATGAATAAATCCCTCAGTATGTTAGATAACTTTAGTTAGTTCAATACTTTTTTATTTGAGCAATAGAAGGTCTTCGAAAGAAATTGGTTTCTATCTGCTCGTCTGTTTTGACAGATTTCTGCCATTATTTGCATTTGCTTCTTATTGATTCCTTTTTGGGTTCTTTTTGGGAAATTGAGCTTTTTGAGGGAATTTCTATAGTATCTTGTGTTTCTAGTGAAATTTATTTTGTTCTAAAGCTAAACCCAATGGTCTATTATCTTTTGAATACACTAATGTTGCTAATGAAGATTGAAGTTTTGTATGAAGAAAAATTTTCAGGTGTAGATAGAGAATGATGTAATGAGATGAAGAATGGACAAAAGCTCAAGCTTGGGGATGCCACCCCGGTGTCACGCGAAGAAATATCCAAGAGTTACAAGCGTCAAAGCTTGGGGATGCCCAAGGCATCCCCTTCTTCATCAATAAAAAGGCTAGGTCTTTCTAGACACTTCGTTTTTATTGTTTCATGCACTGTTATGTTGTTCTTGGAGCGTCTTAGTTTTAGTTTTCTTTGTTAGCTTGTTAGTTTGCTTGAATAAAGTAGTTTGGACCCCCGTTCTCGCTGTGTTGTTTCAAATAAGTTGATTGGTGTTGGAAAGGAGTAGAAAGTTCTTGCTTGAAAAAGTGCAAGAGGAGCTTGCTTTGACTATGACTTAGACTTTAGCATGTCATAATAGGTGTTGTTTTAACCTTATTCTTAGTGATTATTGTTATAGCATGACTTGTTCCAAACAATTGGGATTGCGTAGTGTGCCTTGAAAGAATCATGCGTTGTTTTAGCATGCAAAAGCATAGTATTGTGGTATTCTCCTTTGATGCTTTGTTTGGGTTGACTTGGCACATGCTCACACCATGTTATGACTATGAACAAGTCACCATAGCCTCTATGATCATTTAGTACTTGACTTATAGTACCACTCTATGCTTTGATTAGTAATGTTTTGTCGCTCTACATGATTATGACCATTATTGCTCTCTTAGTTGGTTGCTTCCAGTCTTTTGCTAGCCTCCACTTGTATGAGTAAGCTCTACTCATGCCTCCAACTCCCAAGAAACCAAGTTTTTCTAAAGTGTCCACTATAAATTCCTATGCATCGTGTGTTACACCATTCCAAGTATATTCTTGTTTTCATCTATCTTCTAATTAAAAAGTATTTTGTTATGTGAAAACTTAGTGATTAAAGCTCTCACAAACTTGATGGCACACTTTTTTTTCTTGCCCCTAATAAACTTGAACCATTGTGTCATCTATGTTGTATATGCTTTCACTTATATGTTGGAATTACCAGAACCATGCTGTCATGGGGAACGTTTTCAAGCTTCATCTACCTTTCGAATTAAAAAAGTATTTTGTTATGTGAAAACTAGTTAGTAAAGCTCTCACGAACTTGATGGCACACCTTATTTTCTTGCCCCTAATAGACTTGAACCATTGTGCCATCGAAGTTGTATATGCTTGCATCTATACGTTGGAATTAGCAGAAATGTGCTGTCACGGGGAACGTTTTTGACATTGCACTTGTACTCTGTACACAATTGATATCATGCTCTTTTGTCTATGGATGTCATCGGTGTGAAATAAATAGGGAGCTTGTAAGTCCATGTAGTTATGTATTCTGTGTTAGAGAAACTCCTGGGCCGCTAGCCTAAGCCATGTCTAATCATGGTGGAAACTTGCAGCATCACCATAATGAGAAATCTGTGAAGCATCCTCAATAAAAACCTATGCAAATAACAAATAAAAAGATCACTAAGATGCTCATTGTCTGCTTGCCTTGTCATTTTGGTTATGGGATAGCTCTTGTACCATGTGCAAGGGGTACCCCGTTCGCGGTTCTCTATGATACACATGTACTTACTATGACAAAAACTTACATGTGACTAAAGTTGAGTAGCATGAGGTGCGGCCCTCATATTCAAGGGACATGTGATTTCCAACTTATACTTTGTCAAGCATATACTCCATAGTTTGTTCACTTTATTCTTAATCACTTCAAGATGCTTATGATAGGGGCAATAAGGGCTGAAAGCTAACAAGTACCATAATCTTTGGAAGCTCTTTTTGAGACTTGAAATCCCTGCTTCCCTTTATGAAGGGCCTTTATTTCACCGTTATATTGAGTCTCCACCTTCTACCTTTAGGCACCAGTTAAGAGAGCATAGTTGCGATTCTTAGTTCTATGTGCATTGTCCCAAAACTTATTGATTGATGCATATTGTTGATATTGCTTGTTCTTGTGCTATTTGTATCTAGTCACTCTTATGAACTTTGAAGGTGTCCTATGCATCTATTTGCTACTCCATGAGGGACAAGCTGAATGCCACTATGCTATGTTTTCTGTATGTGAAACAAACAAACGTTTTTCAATGCATGTTATTCATGAGCTTTGTTTGTAGCCTTCATGTTGCATGAATAGTTACTTTGGCTTACTGTTAGAACTCCATATTTCATGCTCATGTTTAGTGTTTTTTGATCTCAGCTTTCAATGCTTGCAAATGGTTTGATCTTGGTTTTGATGGTGCATGTCACCTTAAAAATTATTCTTTTATCACTTACCTACTCAAGGACGAGCAGGAGTTAATCTTGGAGATGCTTGATACGTCGGAAACGTATCTATAATTTTTGATGTTCCATGCTTGTTTAGTATCTACTTTGCTTTGCTTTGTCCACACTTTGAGGTGTTTTTTTATGTTTTCTGGTACTAACCTATTAACAAGATGTCACAGTGCCAGTTGCCTATTTTCTGCCATTTTTGGTTCCTAAAAAGCTAGTAAGGAAATATTCTCGGAATTGGATGGGAAAAAAGCCAAAGTCAATATTTCACCGAGGAGAACACGGAGTCCAGAGGAGAGACGGAGGGGAGCCACAGGGAGGCCGCACCCCCCAGGCGTGGGCCCACCCTAGGCCACGCCTAGGAAGGGTGTGGGCCCCCTGGACGCCCTCCCGCCTCTCCTCTTCGCCTATAAGAAGCCCCCGATGCCTAAACCCTAAGTACCCAATCAATATTCCACGAAACCGTTTGTAGCCGCCGCCACCATCGTCCCTAGATCGAGGGGATCTGAAGCTCTTCCCGGCACCCTGCAGGAGGGGAGATCATCCCGGAGGCCATCTTCTTCATCATGCCAGCCTCTGGTATGAAACGTGAGTAGTTCCACCTTGGACTACGGGTTCATGTAGTAGCTAGATGGTTGTATCTCCTCCATTGTGCTTTCATGTCTAGATCTTGTGAGCTCCTTTCATGATAAAGATCTCATATATTTGTAATCATGCATGTTGTGTTTGCGGGGATCCGATGGATATTGATATTACTATGTCAGATTGATTAATGGTTTTGTCTTATTGATTCTACCATGTCTGTGTTGTTTGTGATCTTGCATGCTCTTCGTTGTTAGTAGCTATCTTGGCCAAGTAGTTGCTAGTGACTCCAAGAGGGGTTATTTATGCTCGATAGTGGGTTCATGCCTCTATTTAATTTAAGGAAAGTGACAGAAATCTCTAAGGTTGTAGATGTGTTGTTTCCACTAGGGAGAAAACAATGATCCCTTGTTCATGGAACAAGTGGATTGTTTACCTTATACACTTTGCTTAAAGCAGTTGTCTGTTGCTTGCAACTTAATACTGGAGGGGCTTCTAGTCATAGATGTAGTTGGATGGCAATCTATGTATCTTGTTGTATTGTCCAATCGAATCTCATAGGATCTTGATGTCTAGTATTGCATTGTTATGCCTTGCTCAGTCCTATCAATTGCCCTGCTGTAATTTGTTTACCCAGCATGCTATGTTTGTTTATCTAAGGAGAACACCTCTAGTAAACTATAGACCCCGGTCCAATCTTTATCATTGATACATATTCCACTTTTTACCATTTAATTGTTGCAAACCACTATTACCTTCCACACCATACAGTTGATCCTTTGTTACAGCAAACCGGTGAGATTGACAACCTTACTGTTCGTTGGGGCAAAGTCTTGAGTTTGTGTTGTGCAGGTCTCCAAGTTTCTAGCAACACCTTTGAGCCGTTTCCTTCCTCCTACTGGTTCGATAACCTTGGTTTCTAACTGAGGGAAAACTTGCTGTTGTGCTCATCATACCTTCCTCTTGGGGTCTCCCAACGAAGTGCTGCTGCACTCATCACTTCACAAAATGCCACGTTTTTGGCACTCGGAAATGGAAAATGGATTTTACATGCAACGAAAATGAAAACTTTCTCCTGCAATATTTTTTGCCATCCCAAAATGCACATGCATGCATAATATGGGCACAGTATCACAAACTATGTCACGATTCTGGCCATAACACTGGTCACTTGGTCGAAAGCCATGAAACCTTGAGCATGATAGCTCATTTTGAGAAGGTGTTTTTGAGATGCAATCAATATACCAAATTTGGTATTTTTTTCCTTGCAACTATGTCATATAATATAACACCACGCGGATGTTTTACATTGTTTGTACCGTTTTTTGAATTTCTTATGCCCGTTTCAAACTATGATCAAAACAGTGGGCATGAAGGGATGAGCCTCGCTAAACTTGCATTGAATCTTTGAAGAAACATCATATTGTGAGTCTAAAAATTATTTTTACAAAGTTTATGTACATGTAGTTCAAACCGAACCCACTTCATATTGATTCGACAGACATTTGCCTTTTTACCAGGGGTGGAAGAAAATGTTTGAGATATCCTGGTTGGGGCATTGTCCATGTAAGGTGGTCTAGTATTTTTGAAAAATGGGGTAGTAGAATTTTGAATTATTCCTTCAGTGGTTGCTTCACAAAACACCTGTTTTTGGCACTCAGAAAATTGGAAAATGTCTTTTACGTGCAACAAGAAAAAAAACTTCCTCCTGCAACATTATTCGTCATCTCAATATGCACATGCGTGCACAATATGGGCACAGTATCACAAACTATGCCACCATTTCGGCCATAACATTGGTCATTTGGTCCGAAAGCCATGAAACCTTGAGCATGATAGCTCATTTTGAGAAGGTGTTTTTGAGATGCAATCAATATACCAACTTTGGTATTTTTCTTTGCAACTATATCACATAATATGACACCACGCGGATGTTTTATATGTTCGGGTCGTTTTTGAATTTTTTATGTCTGTTTCCAACCATGATCAAAATGGCGGGCATGAAGATTCTTACCTAGGGGATGAGCCTCGCTAAACTTGTATTGAATCGCTATAGAAACATCATATTGTGAGTCTAAAAATAATTTTTACAAAATATCATGAGTATTAGATCATGTACATGCAGTTCAAACCGAACCCACATCATGCCGATTCGACAAACATTTATCCTTTTTATCAGGGGTGGACGAAAATGTTTAAGATATCCTGGTTGAGACATTGCCCATGTAAGGTGGTCTAGTATTTTTGAAAAATGGGGTGGTAGAATTTTGAATTATTCCTTTGATGGTTGCTTCGAAAAACGTCCATTTTTGGACTCGGAAAATTGGAAAATGGCTTTTACGTGCAATAAAAATACAAACTTCCTTCTGCAACATTATTCATCATCCCACTATGCACATGCGTGCATAATATAGGCATAATATCACAAACTATGCCACGATTCTGGCCATAACATTGTTCATTTGGTCCGAAAGTCATAAAACCTTGAGCATGATAGCTCATTTTGAGAAGGGTTTTTTAGATGCAATCAATATACTAATTTTAGTATTTTTCCTTACAACTATATCACATAATATGACATCACGCGGATGTTTTACATTGTTCTGATCGTTTTTAAATTTTTTATGTCTGTTTCCAACCATGATCAAAATGGCGGGCATGAAGATTCTTACCTAGGGGATGAGACTCGCTAAACTTGCATTGAATCGCTGAAGAAACATCATATTGTGAGTCTAAAAATTATTTTTATAAAAAATCATGAGCATTAGATCATGTATCTATAGTTCAAACCGAACCCACTTCATGCCAATTCGGCAGACATTTCTCTTTTTCACCAGGGATAGACGAAAAGATTTGAGATATCCTGTTGGGACATTGTTCATGTAAGGTGGTCTAGTATTTTTGAAAAATGGGGTGGGTAGAATTTTGAATTATTCCTTTGGTGGTTTCTTCACAAAACGTCCATTTTTGGCACTCGGAAAAATGGAAAATGGTTTTTCCGTACGACGAAAAGGAAAAGTTCATCCTGTAACATTGTTCACCATCCCAAGATGCATATGCGTGCACAATATAGGCATAGTATCACGAACTATGCCACGATTCTGGCCATAACATTGATCATTTTGCCCAAAAGCCATTAAACTTGGACATGGTAGCTCATTTTGAAAAGTTTTTTAAATGTATTCAATATACCATGTTTGGTATTTTTCCTTGCAACTATGTCACATAATATGACACCACGCGAATGTTTTATATTGTTTGGATCATTTTAAAAAAATTATGCGCATTTCAAACTATGGTCAAAACAACGGGTATAAAGATTCTTACCTAGAAGATGAGCTTCGCTAAAGTTTGCATTGAAATTCTAAAAACACATCATATTGTGAGTCTAAAAATTATTTTTGTAAAAAACATTAGATCATGTACCTGTAGTTCAAACTGGACCCACTTCCTACCAATTCGGCAAACATTTATCTTTTTCACGAGGGATAAACGATAAGGTTTGAGATACCCTAGTTGGGATATTTTTTTTTGAAGCAACCGGCAGGAGCTCTGCCTTTTCAAATAGATAGAGGGAAAACGAAACACACGGTACATGGGAGCATGTTTTGGTTAAGGTGAAAACAAGCGAAAAAACACTGCAGAACAAAAACCCCAAAAAAACGCCTAATCAGGCTCCGCGGGAATGGCAGGCCCGAAGGCCACAAAAGCCTGGGCGCGTTGCCTGATATCCTCCCTAGCGATCTCAGCCACCTCGACATAAGTCAGCCGCCGTCCGGTGAAGATACGTCTGTTTCTCTCTTTCCAAGCGTTCCAGAGGACATATAAGAGTCGACCACTTAAAGTTCTTTTTGCGTTCGATGGTATTCCGACAATCAGATTGTCCCACCATTCAGTGAGGGAATGGAAGTCGTGGCCATGAAACATCCCTGCAGCGTTGTCCCAAAGTTGGGTGAGGGTCCAGACTGCTGTAGTAAAAGGACAATCTTTGCAGAGGTGATTGGCCGTCTCGAGCGCGCTAAGGCAAAGAGCGCAGATAGGGTCGTGCGTCCACCCCCTAGCGGCTAAGTTATCAGCCGTAAGGAGCTTGCCATGCATGGCCAGCCAACCAAAAATCTTGCATTTGGGTTCGGCATGGGCAGTCCACAACTTTTGGGCAATGAACTTGGGGTGACTGCCGTGGAATTGCGCAAGGTACGCAGAGGTAGCACTATAGTTTCCATCCGCCGTCAAAGTCCAAACTATCCCATCTTTTTGTCCTGGAGTCAGCTGCGTGCTCGCAACCACGTCCCAAACTTTGATGAACTAGGCAAGCTGCACCGGAGTGGTCAGGCTAGAAATGGCGCGTATCCAGTTTCCGTCAGCTAATTCTTTGGCCACGCTTCTGGTTTTTCTCGAAGCAATCTTGAAAAGGTCCGGCGCCCAAAGGCGTATGGGGCCATGCTGAGACCAGCTGTCGTGCCAGAATGAGGCCGTCTCACCATCACCTAGGGAGATTTTCGTGGAAGCTCTGAAGAGATCCATGTCGGCATCATCACAGGGGAGCTTAGAACCCGCCCAGGTGCGTTGGGGGTCAGTCCACTGTAGCCAAGGCCATCGGAGTCTGAGGGCCCGGCCCGTTCGTTGCAGGTGAGGCATCCCAAGCCCGCCTAGATCTTTCGGTCTACAGAGCGTCGTCCAGCTAACTAAAGCTCTTCCTCTTGCCGCGTGCTCGCCTTCGTCGCCGGCCCAGATGAAGTTCCTTGCAATACGAGTAATCTTATCTCTAGACCATTTGGATAAGGGGATGACTGTAGCATGGTAGACTGCGATGGCCATGAGGACGGACTTGGCAAGGGCAATTCTTCCAGGTCGAGCAAGAAACTTCCCTTTCCACCCAGGAAGCTTTCCTGCAATCTTGTCAATGAGGGGCTGTAGATCTACTTTCGGAGTCGCCTAAAGTGCAGTGGCAGACCCAAGTATTTTCCTGGGAACGTAGTGATCTTTGCCGGGAAGGCAGAGAGGACATTCCGAAGGTCGAAATTGTCACATATAATGGGGAAGACCTCCGTCTTAATTAGGTTGGTGATGAGGCCACTGGCCTTTCCGAAGCAGTCTAGAATGTCAGAGATAGCCTGGAGCTCTTCTTTCACAGGGTTGACAAAAATTCCGGCATCATCCGCATAGATGGAGATTCTGCAACGAGGCTTGCGTGATCGGATTGGACTGAGGATACCGCGTTGACTTGCAATCGAGAGGATGCGCTGTAATGGGTCAATGGCGAGGATGAATAGCATGGGAGAGAGAGGATCACCCTGTCTGAGGCCCTTGGCGTGCTGAAATGGCCTTCTCGGATCTCCATTAAGAAGCACCCTGGAGGAAGCCGAAGATAAAGACATGCAGACCCAGTCTCGCCAAAGTTGCCCGAAGCCCAGGGCCGTCATTACCTCGATGAGATAAGCCCACCCCACGGAGTCGAAGGCTTTAGAGATGTCCAGCTTTAGGAAAAGGCTAGGTGTTCTTGAAGAATGTATCTCTTTGATGAGGTTTTGCACGTGCAAGAAGTTGTCATGGATGCTCCTTTTCTTCACGAAGGTGCTTTGGCATTGGGAAACAATTTCAGGCAGGATTGGAGCCAGCCGGTTTGCAAGTAGCTTGGAGAAAATCTTTGACAAACTATGGATGAGACTAATAGGCCTATAGTCGCATATAGACGCAGCATCTTGCTTCTTGGGGATTAAGATGATGTTTGCAGAGTTTATCAAGCTCGTGCAGCCACCCTTCAAGCTAGCCATATGGGATATAGTGGCCATGATGTCATTTTTGATAATATCCCAACAGCTCTTGAAGAAAGCGCCGATGAAGCCGTCCGGACCCGGCGCCTTGACGGAAGGCAATGAGAAAACGGCCTCCTTTATTTCATTCTCATCAAACGGGGCTTCGAGGTCGGAGAGGTCGCGTTGTACATACTGCAAGGCGTCCCAATCAAGGCTAAGA
Source organism: Avena sativa (assembly GCA_916181665.1). Classification (NCBI taxonomy): domain Eukaryota; kingdom Viridiplantae; phylum Streptophyta; class Magnoliopsida; order Poales; family Poaceae; genus Avena; species Avena sativa. The sequence continues at coordinate 309,044,077 of OV702284.1, read as the reverse complement.
AGCCGCTGGGCTTTTGATCCGAGTGCGCCCTTGAAGTGCTGGAGGATCACCTCCTCCTTGTCCTCTTTCGTGATGGCGGCTCCCGAGACAGTGGCGAGAGTCTGGATGTGGACCTTCCTACGACGCCCATTGGCTCGAACGTGAAACAGCTTGGTATTAGCATCACCTAAACGGATCCAAGTCAGACGGGATCTTTGGCGGAGTTTGATCTTCTGAATTGCAAGGAGGCCAAGATAGGAAGACTTTAGCTGACGTCTAAGGTCTCGCTCTTCATTCGAAAGCGTGCGGGACTCCTCCGCTGTGTCGAAGCGCCAAATGAGCTCCTTTGCCAAGGCAATTTGGATCTTGATATTGCCAATGCATTGTCTTTGCCATTTCTTTAGAGCCTTAGCCGTGCGAGAAAGCTTTATGTGCACCCGACGGATAGGGTCGGCGGCCTGGATTGGCTTGTTCCAGGCATCAGAGACCGTGTCTCGAAAGCCATGCATCTGAATCCAAAACTCTTCAAACTTGAAGGATGGCTTTCTAACAGTAGCGACCGAGCCTTGGAGAAAAAGAGGGGCGTGGTCCGAGCAGGCCGACGTTATTGCTTGGAGATGGGCATCGGGGAAAAGTTCATCCCAATCGACGGAGAAAAAAACATGGTCGATCTTGGTGAGGATAGGATCGTCCTGGGCGTTTGACCAGGTAAAACGACGACCATCCATTCTCATGTCTTTTAGCTCGAGGAAGTCACGCGCCGCTCGAAACTTCCCAATTAGACGTCTATTGATGTTGAGGTTGTTCTTGTCAGACGCCTTAGTGATGAGGTTGAAGTCTCCAAGCAGGATCCATGAGGCCCTCACAAGAGGCTTCAATGCCCGCAGCTCCTCGATGAAGATGACCTTCTCAGGCTCAGTCTGCGGGCCATAGACGCAGGTTATGGTCCATGTTGTTCCCTCGTTCAGCATAGTAATGGTGGCCGAGAGCGTGTGGGCGGTGAGGTGGACTTCCGATAGAGAAAAAAAGGCTGAGGAGGCCGCGATAATCATTCCTCCACGAGTACCATTGGCGGGGAGGAAAGCGTAGTTGTTGACGAATGAGATACCAAGCGTGGCAGAAATGACGGCGTCGTTTACATCTTCAAGTTTGGTTTCATGGAGGCAGACAATTGTCGCATGAGTGTCCCTGACAATATCACGGACGGCGTCGCGTCGTACCTTACTATTCAGACCACGAGGGTTCCAGTTGAGCAAATTCACATTGTGTTGTGCCATTAAATCACACTTGCAAGCACAGGTAGACGAGGACGAAGTCCACGCAAGTAGTGAAGAAGCCCATTTTCTCTCTTGAAGCAAAAACAATTGATAGCACAAGGATTGGCAGAGCAGAGGAAGGCATCAGTCAGTGACTTAGACGGACAGCGATGAGAAGCAGCAAACTGAAGCATGCAGGCAAAGTATTTCAACAGAGGAAGTACGCAGCTACCAGGAGTCGATAACAACGAGAAGTGCAGGTAGCAGGGTCTACGAAAATGAAAAACACGGGGCACCAGCCCGGGCAAACGACGCGTGAAGATGCATCTACACATCTAAACCGGTTGAAGACACTGTTGGGGCTGCAGCTACAGTCTTGTCAGTAGCCTTCTTCTTTATCTTCTTGACTTGCTTGACTAGAGCGTCGAGGGCCTGAATTGCCGATGATGCTAACGGTCCACTGAGGAACAGCTGACGGAAAGCCACCCGCGAGGCGTCGTCGAAGGAGGCCGAAGGAGCGAGGATGCCGCAGGCACGTGCGATGATCTCCTGGATGGCTTCCGTGCCCTCTGAGAGCTGTCGCTTCTTCTTCTTGATGGCGATCCGACCGCTGCGCCTAGGGGAAACAGCAGGCGGCAGCGCCTTCTTTTTCTTCTTGGCCACCGGCGTGCTCAGAAGAGCGGGCTGCACAGGAGCGGCGATGTCGGACAGGAAGGCGGTTAGAGCATCAGTATCTTTCAAGGCAGCGGTAGAGGAAGGCAGAGCGGAGGCCGTGTCGCTCACCATAGAAACTTGGCGTTGCGGCGCACCCGATGGAGCCGAGGGGGGCGGTGAACCCGCCTGCGGCGAGGGGATCACGGCCGCAACATCCCAGGCTTCATTCCGAGGCTTGATGCCCAGCTGGGTCAGAAGCAGAGTCGCATCATCCACCCCACCTTGGAGCCCTGCTGCTTCAGGAGGGCACAGCCACGCATCAGTCATGGGCGGCATGGACAAAGCCTCAAAGTGGAGGCCAGGCGGCGAGGCCACAGGAACCTGCAGCGAGGAATGCACCCCATCCTCGAGGCCCGGAGAAGGCAGCTGGGAGGTGCGCCCATCTCCACCTCTGGCCAGGTCACCTCCCTCAACTGAGGCAGCCTCCCTCTCGTGCCGCCCTGACAAAATAGGCGACACAGGTGAGGTGCACGGGACAGGAGCAGTCGTAGCACGGAGGAAGTTGACGGCCCTATCAAGCCAGTTGCGCAGCTCGATGGATTCCTCTAGGACAGGCTTGATCATTCCATTGACACACTCCAGCAACTCCTTTTTTAGCATCGTTGCTTGATCATTCAGCATAGACCGAAACACCTCTGCTGAAGGGATCATCTGGCTCCTTGCCTCAGCTGTCGAAACATGCTCGATGTAGTCGATGACCATCTCGTCGGGCCCAGCCTCGCGACGACGGCCATGGGTGCTGTCAGCGTGCTCCCGACGCCGTGGCGAGCGCGTCCGCTCACGCCTGATGGATCCCTGGGCATCCCAACGGTCAGCAGTGCCACGACGGCCCTCACGCGCGGCGTCCCTATCACGGTCGTCGTCGCGGTCGTCTCGGCGGCGATGCTGCAGACGCGGATGGTCATCATGAGGCCCGCGCCTGTCCCGCCGCGCCAGTGCAGCCGCGCGGGCAGCTGCCTCACCGTCGTCTTCAGCCATCACAGGTTCCGGTGGCATGCCATCAACCGTCAGGAAGTGCCACGCGAAGGAAATGGGTGTCGGCTTGAAGGCGTTGGCGTCGCTGCTTGACCCAAATAATTCCAGCGGCGCCATGGAGTAATCTTCCATCTTGTCGAGGTGCACGATCACCCTGAATGTAGCTCCCCTCTTGGAGCCTGTTGGCCGCACGTCGTTGACCAGCACCTCGCCGGCAAGGCCGTTCCCCCTGCTAGTGAACGTGAGCCACACCACCTTAGGGATCGAACTTGGGTTTGTCGTCCATGCCCAGCAGTTGAGCGAGCGCGCGGAGGGCAGGAGCATAGAGGTGTCGTCGAGGCGGTCGAAGGAGCACCTACGCGCGATGATCCTCTCGGCGACGAAAGGCGTGTGTCCATAGGCCGGAACACCCTCCAGGCAGAGCTTGACGCGGAAAGACATGGCGGCACCGAAAGCATTTTCCAGGGGCCGCCACGGCCTCAGCTGCAGGAGAGCACCGTCGGCCACGGCCCGACCGCGGCTCAGCACATCGGCACAGTGTGCCTTATGCTCGAACTTGAGAAGGAACTGGGCCGGCTGGTGCGGGCAGACGTTGACGTCACGGTGGCTTAGCCTGAAGTCCTTCCTGATGGCGCGGTCGATGGCGAGCGCCTCCACCTTGCGGTTGCCGCTAACGACCCAAGCAATGGCAGCCGTCGCCTCCCAGCTCTTGATGTCTTGGTCGATCTCGAAGGAGGTGGCGATGATGACGGTGTCCTCCTCAGGACGCGTCGCCGCGGAGCCGATGCCGTTCAGGTTGGCCATGGCAGGAGGCGGAGGCAGCACGGGCTCGGCGGATGACGGAGAGGGCGGAGTCGCGGCTTGGTGAAGCGGACGGCTGGCAACGATGGCCGCCCAGGAGCGAGCGCCCGGAGCGGAGGGAGAAGCGGGAGCTGGCTGGCGCGGAGTCGGAGGAGGAGGAGGCACATTGCGCTTCTTCGAAGCCTTGGCAGCAAGACGGAGGGGGCACTCCCTTTCTTTGTGGCCGGAGAGGTTGCAGGTTAGGCACCTAAAGGGGTCGCGGCAGGCAGCAGCGCTGTGGTGGTGGGCAGGGGCAAGACAGCGGGTGCAGAGGCCCTCGGTGCGCCTTTTGAAGCGAAGGGCAGCCTTCTCGGCCTGGGCGGAGCGCGTCGAGGGGACAGCCCCGCCATCGCGTCGCATTGAAGCCCCGTCTCGTCGCGGGCGGCGTGGCCCTGCAGTAATCCACCCCACATCGTCGCGAGCATGGGCAGCCGTAGGCGGACGGGACACCTCTTGAAGGCGGTCAGACTTTCGGTAGCTGGAAGGCACAACGAGGAGAGAGCGAAGTCCAACGGCAGGGGCAATAACTCCATTGCGCCCCCCGCGCGCATTGAAGACGGCCTGCTCGCTTTGGGGGAGCGAAGGCATGGACGAACGGGGCCCAACGAAGGTGGAGCTGGCAGAACCCGCGACGGAGTCGGGAACCACCTCGAAGTCAGAGCTCGCCGCCACAGACGACCGAGGAGGAGTGGTGGCCGGCGGCGTCAGGATCAGATCTCGATCCAGATCAGAAGTCGGCGAGGAGGATCGCAGGGCGCTGCGCTGCACCGCCGAGAGGAACCAAGGGGCCTGGGGGGATAGGACAACGGTTTGTAGGGCTGGGGATGAGGGAGGAGGGGTGTGGGAGGGGAGGGGCGCCGCCGGAGGGGAAGGGGGCGCGGGGGGCGGCGAGGTCGCCATAAGGTAGTGCCCTCTCCGGGCAAAATCCTAGTTGGGATATTGTCCATGTAAGTTGGTCTAGTATTTTTCTAAAAATAGGGTGGTAGCATTTTGAATTATGTCTTTGGTGGTTGCTTCACAAAACGTCATGTTTTTGGCACTCGGAAAATAAAAAATGTGTTATATAAAATTATATATAATGTTTTTATACTTTATTCAACAAAAAGCATGTAATATTTGAGTTTAGTTAGATAGATATTATTTTTCTGCAAATTTTAATATATTGTATATGTTTTTTCTAAGTTAGAATGATTTAGTTATGATTTTTTTAGTATTAATGTGGCAAAAAGGAAAAATAGCTATGTTGCCATCGGCGTAGCCTTAACGCCATCGTATCGCCATCACGGTCTATCCACTACGCAGACGGTCCGGTGTACGCCGACGGCAAACTAGTCCGACGGCCGGTTTACTCGGTTATCCGTATCGAGACCAACACCGATAGCCTCGACATATAGCTGTCGATGTCTTGATTTGTTCCTGTAGCGCTAGTAGCTTATAAAGACACACAGAGACACACATCTTCACATTTTTAGTCCTAGCGAACCAAGACACCGCATCCTTATGATTAATATTCATGCGATCTATACATATTCATGCATCCCGTATGTGCAGCTTGCAAACAAATGATGAATGTTTAAGAACGGGAACCATGTGGTCCCAGTTCCCACGACTCGCTGAGAGCATTTTTCAAAATATCAGACCTTATCGCCATGTGGATCTCAAATCCTAATTTAGATCATTTGACAAGCATGTGTCCGTGACATCCTCCTGCTCACTAAAACTATCGCAAGAACAATGTTGTTATCTCAGGCCATGCCTATTGCATATAAACTCAAGAGAACGCAGAATTCTATATGCAACTTCGAACTCATCGTCTCGAATCTCATTCTATTTGGAAATAAAAATCAATCCTCGGCAGGGTGAACAACTTGACACCTTTGTCCTAAAACATGTAGTATGCAAGTGAATCATGAACTGTATCGGAAAGGAATTACTGTGAAGAACGGTCTGTTGTAAGAACTAAATATACTCTCTCTGTTACGATGACATGCTTTTGACTTTGCACGAACCTAGTAGGGAAGAACAAACGTGTCTTTTTCAAACTGTTGAAAACCGGTTGTTTACTGCTAAGCGAAGCATGCATATATGGGTGAGAACGGTTACTGTTATAACTCGAAATGAACTCAAATTTGACTAATAGTTTGTGTATGAACATCATTAAATATTTACATAACATTCATATAGTCAGCATATTTTTCTTCACAGATCTGATGATGTTGCATCTACTGAAATAGAGTTTTGTGTACTTAGTTGTCCAATATAGGAAGTTTGTCTGCACACATATGTCCCAAAGGGCCATCTATTTTGGAACAGAGGTGTTAGGGATTAATATTGTTAGGGCGTGTACTTTGTATCTTATTTTTTGTTGACGAAGCAGAAGGCATTGTATTTCCATTGTCAATCACCCAGATCTTTCTAGCTAGTAAAATTAAGGTACACCAAAAACAAGTAGACTGAACTATTTTGTTGTGAGAAAAAGTAGATTGCGCTGCTATAGAAAATTCAGCAGTGCATTACACCGTCTTCACTTCTCTTATTCTACGTACCACTACAACTTAATTCCATTGTAATATATATTCGGACTTCAATACTATCTCTGGATGGGTGCACTACCACAGTCCACAAACGTGATTCAATAGAAAGATTCTCCTGAGGAGGAACCGAGGACAGATCCATATGATTGTTCTCAGATAATGTACATGCTTTTGGTCTTCTCTAATATCTCAATGAACCAAAAGTTAAAGCCTTCAAAATCCACAGGATTATGTTGAGTATACTCATCTGGAGTCTCAATCAACCACCGGCGAGAGATGTGTCTAAGCTTATATAGATTGAGTATACTCCCTAAACTAGACAAGGCATTGCATGTGTGTGATCATTAAGGGCAGCCACAGAGTTGAGATTGCCAAATCTTACACACAACACCATTTAGCATCAGAGGAAAATTTGGTAATGGCTCCACAACGTTGGTCTAGCCAAATATCTGCACACCGTGGGTCCTAGCACAGAATAAAACAACATAAACGAAGGGCGTTATCTTCTCTCCCACCGCATGAGAGAGATGCAGTGTCCTGCCCCATGATTAGATGGAGTAGTAGTATTTTATTTGGACGCTGGAATTTGGCATTGGCGCACGGACTTGCTCCGATTTTCTAGTTTCTTATATTTGAAACTACCCCTACAACGTATGAATCTAGTTTTAAAAGCCAAATATCCATTTTAGAACTAAATTTGGCTACACACTGTGGGTGCCCTAACATGCATTCTGCATTTGTACTTATGTAGCGTGCAATGAAGCTCTGAAATTCAGGAACCATTATGCAGAGCCCAGCCAACAAACAAAAGATGGATGAGGGGCCTAAATAGGTTGACTCCAACGATCATATCGGTTATAGTTTGTATACCTTCTTAGGAGACATGTCGGACTTGGTTATTTGGAACCTAATTAACGAGTAACGAGCAATCCTCGATTTTCAGCAAATACTGACTATCTGGCCTAGTCTCATGGCAGAACATTCATCAGCAAGATTCATGAAAAACTGTGGGATGTGAAGTCAGAGGGTAACCGCCAGGGTTCTTCCTTCGCCCCTGCATCAATGAATTAAAATTGTCTCTAGAAGGCTGACAAATTAAGGGGGCCGAAGATGGCTGCATGGGGACGCTTGCCCCTTTGCTATGGAGGTTTGGGCCTATTTGGACTAGAAAATTTAAAAGACAGTTAATAAATTTCTATTTGATCAATATCTTTTAATATACAGCTAATTTTCATTAATCATAATCTTTTATGATATTGAGTGGTATCTAAAAAATACTGGATATATTGCCTTTTAATGGTAAGTTAATTCCCATGTGCTCATGTGCTCTTTTAAAATTGTGAGTATTCATTAGTGGAGACTAATGACATAATCACATAACCGCAATCACTTAACTCTATCAAGCCATGGTTTCTCTCTGGCCATCATAACTATACAGGTGTTCAAGAAAAGTAGAGAGAAATCATGGCATCGAGGGAAGTAATTTAGAAATATTGGAGTATATTTTTAGGGTAAGAGTAGGCAGAGTAGAGGCATGGTAGACTGTAGCTTGGACCATATGTAGTTTCTAAAATATTCTAAACTATTAGGACTTATTAATAGAAGTGTAGTCTTACGCCATGCCCCTAATTCCTGGGAGCCCTAGGGCGAGCGTCCCTCTGCCCCACCCTATGGGCTGGCCCTGCCTCTCAGTACCCGATAGAGAGGCGTGAACTCCAGCACAGAAAATGAAATAGCTTTCAGCTAGCTTCGACAATGATTGTTTAATACAACACAAGCTCTGCCAAATTTCTTCACTACAAGAATAATTTATAAATGCAAACAAGCATGTTGCCAAAGTATGTTTTCGCATCTTGCATATGGAGAGGCTGATGCGGTAGAATTCCATTCAATTCCTCCCACTGGTGAGAAAGAGGAGGGTTGGGTCCCATGGTCACCGTGCACTAGATCCCTACCTACGGTGGTCACCATGATCGCGTGCGAACACCGACTCTGCAACTATCCGACCTAAAAGTGGAGGGTGAAGCTCCAATTGGTACTGCAATAGTGTCGCAAAGGATCTAAATGCTCTCCATATATGTCCTTGCTATTTATCTTCTATGGTATCTGGCGAGGAGATGACCAAGTGCCATCGGGATTTGTTTATTCTAACTTTCGGTTATACCCTTAGACCTGAAAATACTACTCAGTCTGATCCATAATAAGTGTGGCTGATTTGGCACAAAATTGCACTAAATCAGTGACACGTATTATAAATTGGAGGGAGTGTACTAATATTTCCCATGAGTATTGGTCTATCTGGTCCCATGGATTAACCATGGTGGAGGGTCCACATCAATGTGTCCCTACCGTAAAAGCAAGTAGAGGGTGAGTTTGTACCAGAAACATGAACAAATAAGTAAGTGATGGTCTTTCTTGGAGTAATATTCCCTATCGTATATTAATGATAAATGAGTAAATAGCTTATATGAGAGTACATCTAGTTACAAGATAAGAAAGCATCACATGAAAAATAAATAAAAGAGTTAAGATATCACCAGCAAGCAGTAGCCTAGGAAACACGTGTTCTTCTTGAAGGTTCATGCGCGTCTAGTGAGGCAGAGGGTCGCCAAATGAAGAATCTCTGATCTAACTATGGATCCAGAAAGCTGTTGACAGCCTTGTAAGTTCTAGTGTATCATGTTGTTGGCTATGTATCCAACTTGGCTTCTTAAAAAGAATTACTCCCTTCGATTCATAATAAGTTTAGATGAGCGACAGTTATTATGGAACATAGTGAGTACATTAATAATCACACCTCATGCATGGACTCCGTACTTGGTTGGAATCCCTGCTTACAAGTACATTTCTTGGCCGGGAGAGTACTATTGCAAATACAAGGAGTTAACATAGTAGGAGAGCCCCTCTTAGTGTTGTTATAACTCCAGCTCTTAGGTTCATGCAAGTCGAGTACCGGGGCTCTATATTGGGGTGAGGGGCTCGGCATTAGGGAGCTAGGATGTTGTGGCCCAGTTGAATTCTACCTTATTAGTATGTCCATAGTGTTAGCGTAGTTGGTAGATAGGCCCAACCGTGTAATAGAAGACGATTGCATCTAATCTATAAAGATGAGATTGGTCTCCCTTTTCCTCTCTCGTGTACAACGACTTCTGCTATAATCTGATCGGGCTTCGACCCCTATTTAAACACGTACCTGGTACCGAGACAAAGGTATCCGGTTAACCCAAATTATTATATGGTATCAGAGCCCATCTCTTCCTATACACATCGGTGTGCATTGTGCCCTCTTCCTCAACGTCTACCATCGTCATGAGCAATCCCTTCGCTGGCCAGGGCATGACAGAAAGGCTCAAGAGAGAAAACTACCTACTGTGGCTCGCCTAGGCCCTTCCTGCCATCCTTGATGCTCTTCTGATGGACTCCTTCCTGGACGACAAGCAAGGCCCCTCCCAAGACCATCTCGGTCGACAAGGGAGGAGACAAGGGCGCTGTTGAAGAGGCCAACCCAGCCTATGCAAATTGGATGAAGACATAACAAAAGCTTCTGTCATACTTGATGAGCACCATCTCTCAAGAGATCATGGTGTCTCTCATCGGGATGAAGTCCTCGACGGAAGTCTAGAAGGCAATCCAGATCATGTTCTCCTCGTAGTCAAGGACACGCATCGCCAATCTTCGTGTTGCCCTCACCAACACCAAGCGGGAGCAGTTTGCTTCCTCCCCGCCCTACTTCGCCAAGATGAAATCCCTCGTTGACGAGCTTGCAGTCGACGGTTGCCCGATCCAGGACGACGAACTCATCAAGTACCTGCTCGCGGGGCTGGACGGCGCCTACAACCCTCTATTTTCTGCAATTGGCGCCAACCAAATTGAGGACCTATACGTGGGGGACCTGTACATACAGGCGGTCTCCTATGACAATACGATGGAGCTCCTCCAAGGAACGGGCGATTCCGTCAACGCCGCAACATGTGGCCATGGAGGACCATGTGTAAGAGGAGGAAGAGGCACGCCAAGAGGAGACCGTGGCTACGACCATGGTCAAGGTCGCACCAATCAGCATGGCGGCTACACCAACAACGCACGTCACGGTGGCGGCGGTAACAACTCCAAGAACGGCAACGATCGCATCGTGTGCCAAATCTGCGGGAAGGCTGGCCACCACGTGTGGAAGTGCTGGCACCATTACTCCAACGGTGAAGAGGAGGAAGAAGAAAGGTAGGACAATGCCGCCTCCTATACCATAGAGACCAACTAGTACAGTTTACTCCAACGTCATCGACCACATCACCAGTGAGCTTGACAAGCTTACCACGAAGGACAAGTACAACGGTCGTGACAAGATCCATGGGGCCAATGAAACATGTATGAGCATTAGTCATGTTGGTCATGCATTTGTTGATTCCCAAAATAAACAATTACATCTTCGCAGTGTCCTTCATGTTCCTCATTCCACAAAAAATCTAGTCTCCATTCATCGTCTCACAACAGACAATAATGTCTTTGTTGAATTTCAACTGTGGTTCTTTTATGTAAAGGATTAGGCAATGAAGAAGGTCCTTCTCAAAGGTAGATGCAAGAAAGGTCTCTATCCGCTGGTGTCATCATCATCAAGTCCAATAAACAAGTCCTTAGCATCACCAAGCTTTCGGCTACATGGTGGCATGATCGTTTAGGCCATCCCTCTTTTCAAATTGTTCAACTAGTCATTAGAAATTATGAATTTACTTTCTCAAATAAATCTAGTGTTGAGTCTATGTGTGATTCATGTCAAAGAACTAAGAGTCATCAGCTGTCAACTAGACCTCTTGAACTCATTTTGCCTGATGTGTGGGGACCTGCACCCACATCCATTGGTCGTTATTCTTACTATGTAAGCTTTATTGATGATTTTAGAAAGTTTATATGGATTTATCTTATTAAGAAAAATATGAAGTCTTTCAAAAATTTCAGAATTTCCAAAATGTTGTTGAGCGAATTTGATAAGAAAATCCTTACAATGCAAACGGATTGGGGTGGTGAATATGAATAATTGAATTCCTTTTTTCAAAAGGTTGGCATAACTCATCAGGTCTCTTGTTCACATGCACACCAACAAAATGGCCCTGCAGAATGTAAGCATCGCCACATTGTCGAAGTAACCCTAGCTCTCCTTGCAAATGCATCCATGCCACTAAAATTTTGGGATGGGGCTTTCTTAACAACTACTCACTTGTTTAATATGCTTCCTTCCAAGGTCATCAATGATGAAAACCCTATGGAGTGCATACTTTAAGAACAACCTAATTACTCATTATTTCGTGTATTTTGTTGTGCATGTTGGCCCAACCTTCGCCCCTACAATCAACGTAAACTTGCCTTCCTCTCAAAACAACGTTTGTTCCTTGGATATAGTGACATGCATAAAGGAGTCAAGTGTCTAGACGTTCCTTCTGGTAGGGTCTTTATTTCTCGTGATGTCGTTTTTGATGAATCATTGTTCCCATTCTCCAAACTTCATCCAAATGCTGGTTCTCTCCTTCGCCGAGAAATTCTCTTCCTACCTGAGCATCTCCAATCTCCACCAATTTCCATCCAAGGGGAACAACAATCCAACTCTGCCAATTTTGTTCCTTCACATGCTCCTCAGGTACACCAGCGAAATCCTGGAGAAAATTCGGTGCCAAATGATGGCCAAACAATTGAAATTGATGAAGATCAAGGTCGGGCGCTAGAAGACGAGTACACACACCGAACTATTTTGTTGTGAGAAAAAGTAGATTGCACTGCTATAGAAAATTCAGCGGTGCATACACCATCTTCATTTCTCTTATTCTACGCACCACTACAACTTAATTCCATTGTAATGTACATTCGGACTTCAATACCATCTCTGTATGCGTGCACTACCACAGTCCACAAATGTGATTCAATAGAAAGGTTCTCTTGAGGAGAAACTGAGGACAGATCCATACGATTGTTCTCAGATAATGTATAAACAGATGTCTGACATGCTTTTGGTCTTCTCTAATATCTCAATTAACCTAAAGCCTTCAAAACCCACAGGATTATGTTGAGTATACTCATCTGGAGTCTCAATCAACCACCGGCAAGAGATGCCTCTAAGCTTATATAGATTGAGTATACTCCCTAAACTAGACAAGGCATTGCATGTGTGTGATCGTTAACATGCATTCTGCATTTGTACTTATATAGCATGCAATGAAGCTCTGAAATTCAGGAACCAGTATGCAGGGCCCAGCTGACAAACAGAAGATGGATGAGGGGCCTAAATAGGTTGAACTCCAACGATCATATCGGTTATAGTTTGTGTACCTTCTGGGAGACATGTCGGACTTGGTTATTTGGAACCTAACGAGTAACGACCAATCCTCAATTTTCTGCTGACTATCTGGCCTAGTCTCTCTCATGGCAGAACATTCATCAGCAAGATTCATGAAAAAGTGTGGGATGTGAAGTCAGAGGGTAACCGTCAGGTTCTTCCTTCGCCCCTGCATCAATGAACTAAAATTGTCTCTAAAAGGCTGACAAATTAAGGGGCCCGAAGATGGTTGCATGGGGACGCTTGCCCCTTTGCTATGGAGGTTTGGGCCTATTTGGACTAGAAAATTTAAAAGCCAGTTAATAAATTTCTATTTTGATCAATATATTTTAGTATACAGCTAATTTACATTAATCATTATTTTTTACGATATTGAGTGGTATCTAAAAAATACTGGATATATTGCCTTTTAATGGTATAATAGTTAATTCCCATTAACTCAGCGTAGCAGTATTATATCCTCAGTCTTAAATATCACGCTGATTTCGTACTGGAAGTGTTTCTAGAAATAGCCTTTTTTTCGCAGGTAATTTCCAGAAATGACCTGGCCACACCCACTATAAAACCGTTGGCCGTGTGTAATGTCTCTCCCTCGTCATCTAGGCAACTTAATACTTCCTATATATACATCATCAGGCTATATACACCAACAACTTGTAAGCTTTCAGCCTTGGCAAGCTAAAAAGATGAGGACTAGTCAGATCCTACTGATCGCACTCGCCCTCATGGTGTTATCTTCGCGTAAGTACTTGGCCCATGCATATATTCTTCAACAATCAGAACTGCACAGATGATTCTTGTAAAGGAACACACAGATGATTCTTTCATGGTCTTGCAGATCACATGCCGGCGACGGTCTCGGCAGCGGGCAAGAGTTGTCAGACGCACGTTCTGAACCCGGCGGCGCCGTGCAATCCGCCAAAGTGCTTTAAGGCCTGCGCCGACAAGATCAAGGGAGGCATCGGTGCCTGTCTCGGCCACCCTTTCCAGAAGGGATGCTACTGCGAGCACTGCCCGGCTGCGTCATCATCCCTACCCAGGAAACTAATCCAGATGATGAACTAGTTTCGATATTTAGGATGGATCTATAGAACAGAGATGTACTATTGGTGTGATACGGTTTTTGCACTGAAACTGTTAAACAATCGTGGTGTTAAAGTTCAGTTGTGTTTATCTGCTGGTTGCTTATTTATGTGAGATGAGATCCATATATATGTACGCATGACAGTCTATGGGTGGATGCTAACATGCAGTATGTGAGAACGCCGCCTTCTTTTCTGCGACCAGATTTGGAGAAATTTATATATGATTCAGAACTATACCGGTGAATCTCTTTGATGAAATCTATTAGAAAGACCAGATTAGTATAAGACCTTTTGAAAGCTTGAGCCAAAGTTTTGGCTTTTCCATTTAGGGCTATAAGTATCGCGGTAAATGAAGTCATTCCTCAACATTAGCATTGACAATGACATTAGCTTGAATCTCTTCTTTACCTTTGTTCATACCTATGAGTTCATCGACTTTTACCATTAGTTCTTCTTTCCTCTTCTTGGTGATGGAGTTCACCTTTTTTGAGAAGGATCTTTCCACATGCCATTGGACATGGTTGCTTTGCATATCATTAGGAAACTTTGTGGTAACTTCAGTTTGTTTATCCATGAATATGCCACCTGCTGCAGTGTCAAGTATATATTTAGACATAGTGTTGAGTTCATGATAAAACAAGTGGAGTATTGACCACTCTTTTATCCCATGGTGGAACATTTGCTCACGGACTCCTTCATTCTTTCTCATGCCAGCGCTAGTGGTTTGTGACCTTCTTAACTAAAACCCATGATATTAGATCGCAGTTGGATACTTTTAAGTGGTAGGCAAAACTTAGCCATGAAGATATTATTGCATTCATCTCGTGAAGTAATAGTGCCTTTGGGCAAATCTAGCCAACAATATTTTGCTTTCTTCTAAGTGAAAAGGGAATAAACTTAACTTGATTGTATCGTGGTCAATATCCTTTATTTGCATTATATCGCCTCAGAAAAAGTATTCAAGTGCATACCTGCATCCTCAGAAGTTGAGCCTCCAATTGGTTTTGTTGAATCAAGCCCAAATACTTAGGCTTAATTTCATAGTTTCCATTGTGACAACGGGCTGAGTGATGGGTTCACGCAATTAATCATCATTTGGAGTAGCATATTTCCTAATCTTCTTTTGTGCCATAGTGCCAATCATTTTGAGTTTTCAAAGAGAGACAGATAAATAACTATGAACAAAAACATAAACTACTTTATTTTTTAAATAAGAAAATAATGTAAACTATAATAGAAAATAAACAAAAAGAAAAATAAAGTAATAGATAAAATCTCTAATAACCTCGCTTAGGGAGCGAGAATTGTTTCCACGGCAACGATGCGAGAAAAGAAGATTGATACCTTTAATTCGGATTATGAATATATTACAACTTTCTTTTTCCTCACATGACCTAGGTTTATCGATTCCTTGGGAAGAACTTTTTTGGTGTAAGATTACTTCGAACAAGATCTTGTGATCTTGTAGAACTTTTGTTTAATGGACCAAAACACTGAATTTTGTGGGTTTTATCAATAGATGGAAATAGGCGGACAGTTATGCACATACAAATGAGGTAGAAAAGATAATGATAAGCGTTGAATATATAATAACATAATGCGTCCTTACAACACCATAGCCTACTACCACCTCACTATGGATACATTGTCCAACCACTACTCCTCCAACTAGTGTGGGGCTACAGCAGTTATTAAGATAAATAGACCAAAGCATTAAGCTATGTGATGTCCTCAATTGTTGGTAGTTCTTATTTTTGTTATACTTTTTGATGTTAAACTCTATAGGACTAGTGATATAGTCTACCATATGGTGATGTATAGCCAACATACTCCTGGCATGTATATATGCACTAAAAATAGGATATGTCCACTAAGGGGCAAAGGATGAAAATAATTTGAGCTACGGCGAACTTCTAAAAAAATGCAAAGAACAAAATAGTCTCGAGAATTTACTGCTATATATGATTCTAACGCAATCACTTAGTACTATAGAAATAGACATATTTAAACGTAATTAGAATCTAAAATACCAAAAATTAAGCTTTAATAGCTTATATAAGTTCTTGCCAATGGCAAAACTCTACATTTGTTTCGACGTGGTGTCTTTCCCATTTTTTTGGTCCCCCCCTCCCCCCCATTTTGGTAACATTTCGTCCATATTTAGGATTGTAATGTTATTTTTGACGCAAATTGGCATCTTCCAACAGTCAACCACCGTTTCTCCAATTGAGCAGACATGTCCTCACATCATTCACCAAAGTCATTGGCTGATCTAATATTATAATCTTAAATCAATAAAGTATATATACAAAGCTAAAGTAGAAACCTAAAACTCGCGTGAAATAGTTAATTTCCATTGATCATTATCTTTCAGATACCATGGATATCGTAAAATATACAAAGCTAAAGTAGAAATCGATATCGTACAGTTAATTACCATTGATCATTAATTTTTACGATATGAAAGATACCGATATAGTATTGCCTCTTATGGTTATTTCGCATTAACTCGCGTGGGAGCATAATATCCTGTCTTAAACACCACGCCGATTTCGTACTTAAATATTCCCAAAACAACCTGGCCGTATACCCACTATAAGACTGCGCTGGCTGTGTGTAATGTCTCTCTCCCTCATCATCACGCGAAACACAACGACAGCTTGGAAACTTCCAGCCTTCGTCGCAAGCTAAAGAAGATGAGGACACGCCAGATCCAGCTGATCGCGCTCGCCCTCGCGGTGCTATCTTCACGTAAGTACTTCAACGATTCAGAACTACACTGACAATTCTGAGGAACACCCCAATGATCCTGCCGTTTGTCACGCAGATCACCTGCCGGCGAAGGTCTCGGCGGCGGCGGCGGAGGCGGTCACAGAAATGAGTTGCCAGTCGTGGATTCTGAACCCGGTGGCGCCGTGCGATCCGGCCAAGTGCAAGAAGGACTGCCAGGAGAAGATCAATGGAGGCATCGGCACCTGCTACGGCAAACCTTTCCACAAGGGGTGCGACTGCGAGTACTGCCCGACTGCGGCGGCGGCGGCGTCGGCCCTGCCCAGGAAACTAGCCCAGATGAACTAGCTAGCTTTGATAGGATGGATCGGTCGAACATCGTGCGTGTGTGCGGTCCGTGCAGCATTTTAGTTTCTTGGGAGAAATAACGGCAGCGATGTACTGCGCTTGTGCGATATTGTTTTGCAGGTGCACAAGCGTGGCAGTGATGCTAAAATTAATTTGGTTTATCTTCTAATTTACGTTACAATTGCGACAAGAAGATAACAAAAAACGAAAATGAAAAACACAACAAGGGAACACAGATTTAACGTGGAAAAACCTCTCCAACAAAGAGAAAAAAAAAAACCACGGACACCAGCCAGTGAAACTTTACTATATCGAGGAGTGTTTACAAACGCCGAGGATTTCACAGATGCAACTCATCCCAACCGGCGGCTTACAAAGAGTTTATATATCGGTGGAAACCTAGGTCATCGACGATCCGTACCGTACGGCGGGGGCTGGCTGTCGCCCCCCGCACCCCCACAGGCGTCCTCGTTACACTCGGCCCAAGCCTCCGGCGACGGGTCTCGCTCCACTCATCAGAAGTTGGCCTATAATTTATAGAATTTGAATCAACATATAACAATTTGCTTACTAGGCGTCGTTCGTTTGCTAGGGATTGGTTGGAACTGATCCGGACGTGGATTTGATGAATCCCAATGCTCCACCCAATCCAAACATGAATAATTTTACGCACGGATTGATTCCATAGCTTACTGAAGATGCGTTCGTTTATGCCTTTATATGAGTGGTTTTGACAATATGACTTTATATGAGTATATGAGATGAGATAGACGTCTGTGGTGACTTTGTCAATCTCAAGACCCGTCGATTCAGTCTCTTGGAGGTGTTCATAGGGGTAGGGTGTGCGTGCGTATGTTCATAGGGGTGAGTGTATGTACGCATTATGAACGTCTGCGTTTGTACTGTGTTTCTAAAAAAAATCCATGTCATGTGCGTGGATTCTTTCTGAATGAATGTTGGCGACATGCGGTACGTTTTTTCTAGTACCAGATTTGAAGCAATCTATGAGAAAGGCCATCGAATTTTTTTAAGTAGCCCATCGACGAACGGACGTGTTTAGGCGCTCAAAAAGCCTTTTTAATCTTACGGGTTGATGCTAACGGCCGCTCGAGACGCGACTCTGCGTGTGAGCGCAGTCTGAAGCTGACGCAAGATGGGCCGGCCCATTTACATATAGTTCGGTTCGTTTCTACCTTTGTTCATTCGCTCCTTCGTCTTATGGTTCGCGACTATAGAAAATTCATGTTGCAACGTGATTAGGATAACCAACCTTCTCTTGTTTTTTTTCAAAATTTCACCGATCTATTAATAATCATCAACAGCAGTAAAAAAGTTCTAAAAATAATAAAAATTACAAATAGGTCAATGGACCATCTAGCGTCAACTATAAACACTGACACGAGCTGAAGACGCGCCGCCGTCCTCGCCCCTCCATCATCGGAGCCGGACAAAGCTTGTCGTAGTAGAGTTTGTTATAGTAGACAGACGAGAAGTCGTCGTGCTAAGATCCAAAAGAACCAACGCACCAGAGCAGCAACTGTCGCCGAAGATACCAACGCAGATCAGAAGAGACTGAGCTCAAAACACACCAACAAAAAACGACCAGATCCCATAGGATACACCAGACACGACTCCACGCGCCCTCCGTCGATGCTAGACGCACCACCGGAACGAGGTTAGGATGGGGAGTGTCTTATTCTGAAAAAGACACTAAAAATAGTCTAAACAAAACAATGAGACCTTTCGACGACGAGAGGCCGTGGTCTGCCACGCCTCCAAGGCCCTAAGGCCACCGGAGACGGGACGGACCAGTGGCGTTGCCGGCGGAGAGAAGGAACCCTAGATGGGTTTGCCGTCGCCTCTTGGGAGAGGATCTCTCTTCTTGGTCCCGTACAGGTTCAGTCGCGTATTCTTTTTTACTTGTCTTTTTTTATATAAACCATAAATCAATTCTCAAAAATTTATGAACCAAATTTCGAAATTCATGAACAATTTTTAAAAAAAATCTTGAACATTTTAAAAAACATGAACACTTCTCGAAAACCATGAACCATTTTTCTTTCTGAAGTTTCGTGAACCAAATTTCAAAATTTATGGGCATTTTTCAAAATTCATGAACCATTTTCTGAAATCATGAACAAATTTTCAAAACTCATAATTTTTTTTGAACATTTTCCAAAAAATCATGAACCGTATTTTGAAATTTGCAAACCAAAAATCAAATTCATGACCAAGTTTTTAAGAGGCGCGAGCATTTTTCAAAAATCATAATTTATTTTTGAAAAAAGTGATCATTTTTAATCATGAAAAAATTATAAAAAATCTGAACCTTAAAAAGGGAAAAAAGAAAACCGAAAAAAAAGCAAATAGAAAATAAAAACAGAAAAAGAAATGGAGAAAACATCAGAAAAGAAAAAACAGAAAATAAAAAGAGAAAAGAAAATTAACAAAAAAAAGAGAAATTTGGATAAATGGGCCGGCCCAATATGGCGCGGGGTGTGCGGCGCGAGCCTCCCGCGCCACGTTGAGCGGCATATAGCATTTCGCAATCTTACGACTAATTTGGAATCCCCTAATGTAAGTGGGGTAAAAGTTCAACACATGGGCCAACCTTATTTTGAGGCTGGGCCAGCCATTTTCTGAGACATGCAGGCATGCAGGAGCTTGGAGAAACTCGCCTATTGTCACTTGGAGTTGAGAAGTCACAGTCTCACCGTCAGGCGGCATGTAAAACCACGATCTCTTCACCCGACCCTACCCAAGGCTAAACCTAAAGCAACCAATACACAGGAAACCACCGTACCAGGGCATAAAGACCAACAGGCAGACACCAAGATTAATTGGGGTCACATTCATTTCAGGACACTGATGATCAGTTAAGTACTTAAGTATCATTAGATCGGTGATCAGGTCCTGCATCAACTGCTTCGCTGTACGTGGAGTACAGCCGCTGTGTCCAGGGAACTATTAGGGGTGCCCACCTTGCGGGACAGACTTGGTGATGCTTCTAGCTCGATCGGGGTACTTTGCTCAGTTGGATGATTACTGCAACAGGCAATCAATTGGTCCTGGCGCTGCACTTAACTCTTAAGTGCTGTGCGGCCATGTGTGATCACCTACCAGTATCAGCAACGACATCGTCAGAATTCCAGCGAGAGGTGCTCTGTAATGCCATGTAGTCTGGGCTAGAGAGATATAAAAATCTGTGTTTGCGTACTGCTGGGCCCAAATCACTAAATCAGATCCTAGTTGTTGAGCTGGGTATTATTTCCAGTGTCCTAGCCAAATAAAGTACTCCTAAAAAAGGAGATTCGGTTTTCTCCAATGCGAAACACACATGTTTTGCCATAAACAAGCCCACCCGACTCCATGTCTGAACCAAAATATCTCAAGTCTCGACCGTGAAAGCTAGACAACCAGTTGCCCCTTCAGCTCCGGCGACAGCGATCTTCCCGGAGATCGGGGACGACGACGGCGATCTGCCATAACCCCGCGTACCTTTCGCGCTCCCCCACCTGCAGGCTAGACTCGTACTGTACCTCAACCAGCGAACCCAAAATCTATCACCCAAACGTGTGCCGCACAACGAACCACGACGACGATTTTTGCGCACGCACGCAACAAACAGCCTCTCACGCGCTGTCGACGGCGCCAGGGCGTCATGGCGAGCCGGCGTCAGACCGCGACGCAACGCGGATCCGAGAAAGACAATCCTGCTGCTGTATTTATTGTGGTTGATCAGTCAGATTGGATGATGGATGGAGATGTTCCTGTTTAGGCACTGAAATTTAATTTCTGCCCGTCTTTTGGCACAAAAAGAAGGTGTCGCGAAAAACATGGGCCACTGCCCACTGAAAGTGATCGGGCCTAGCTCAAAGACTGCCCTATCGGGGTCGGGCTACAGGGGGATACATGTATGGCGAAAGAATCACCGGTGTTACTACTGACGAACCAACTGATTAGATAAGTACTAGTGTGGTTGGGATAGAGCCGTCACGCCAGCAGCGACATCCAATCAAATTGAGGTCCTTATGTAAGTACTATCAGTGTAGAGTCTTAATTAGGCTTAGCCGAGGCACATCTCAGTTAAGCAGCATGGATCGTCTAACGTTAAACCAAGCATGAACCGCTAACAGCAGTTCTTGTGCATTTTTTGAAGGCAACCACGTATATTTCATCGATAGAAAATTATGTTACTACCTGAAGAAACATACGTGAAAACTAAAAGACATATCAGGAAAAAAACAGTTGTCCTAAAAACTATACAGGAAAACCTAAAAGATAGAAAAATACAGAATGGTCTCTAGGGTTTCCTGCACTCGCCGAAATCCACCGTCGCCGCCAACCTCCGATGACACCTAGAAGCACGTTGAAAGAGTCGTCGAGCCTCCTCTATTACCAGGTCCAAAGCAACACCATCGCCAACGAGGCTTGGTGCGTCGATGAACAGGCCCGCTACAAGCAGCGAGACACATGTCAATGTGGCACGTCGAACCGAGGATGTCCCCGTGCTACCTTGGCTCTAGATCCATCGTCCCATCGACGAAGTCTAGGAATAAAGATATATCGACCACCTTCGGACCAACTTCCTCACTCCAGAGTATCCATCTCGCCCCAGCATCTAGAGTTATCGCGGATAACGACAACCAAAGTTCTCGTGAATAACGACAAACGTCAGTGACACACCAAGAAACCGATCTCATCAGATCTGAAGAACGGCGAGAAGACCAAGCTGTCGGTCTGAAGGACCGACAAGCACACGTTGCCATCAACTCCGAGGCGCCGCCTTAAAGGTCGTCGCCAGTGTGGGAGAAGAGTTGAGGCAGATTTATTTGTCCGGACACCGCTCCCACCACCCCAATGACATACCATAACAGACAAAACCTAACACTAACTACTAGACCAAAACGGAGGAACGAGGCCCCCCTCCTCTCTTCTGCCGTCAGAGCGGCAAGCGGTGAGAGAGGTGACCAAGACCAACGCCTTTGCCAGAGATGGAGATCGGGAGGAGTTGGGTAGCCGCCTCGCGTGAGCAAGAGGAGGCGAAAACGGTTCTTGTGCACTATTGTTGTCCTGCTTGGCTGACCATGTTCACAAAGGAAGAAGTGATTTAGAGCATATGTCGTCGTCGTTGTCGCAGTCACTCGACGGCTCGTCCTTCGATGGGCGGCTGCAGCCTTTCCCAGGATTATCGCCGCGCCACTGTCGCAGCTGGCTCGGCCTGCCCTCCTCGTCATTGTCGTCGAGGATGATGACGTCGCCTCCTCCTGCTCCTCCTCGGCCTTGGACCAGGTGAGCGCGAACTCGAGGGATGCTCCTCCTCGGCATTGGACCCGGTCAGCGGAACGTCGTTGAAGGAGGCCCGCTCGGCCATCTTCAGGCAGGGGCAGTCCTCCGGGTCGTCTGAGGCCTCCACCTTTAGCCCTTTGATCTTACGATTGATTTTATTTTTGAAAGTGGGTGGGGTCTAGAAGACCCTAGAGCTTCATTCAAACACGTGGCAGGTACAAATTACAAAGAGACCCTTTACAAAGCTATCCGCGGGTAAGGCCTCATGTTTTATGAAAAAGACCCTAGCACAAAAAGAAAAAAAAAAAGCAATCAGGTGCTTGGTCTTCTCCGCCACGACTCGTCGGTGACCTCAGGGCGTTTTCGACGTCGAGATCGGAAGGAGGATGCTCGAAATAACTCATCCGGCGAGATATCACTGCCACCGGCCACCTTGCAATCTCCGGGGACGAGACCACTTGGAGAAAGGGAGACGTCGAGCTCCGGCATAGGATGGGGAGAGCCTCCTCAATGGAGGTTGAATAAGTTGGTCCGCCATTCCGGCCGAAGATCGTGGCGACGTCGTTGTAGTCCGCTTGATGCGCTCATTGAAGCAGATAAATCCACTAACGCCCTCACCGCTCCTTGGAACTAACTCCTTCCCCCCTCGCCGCCATAGCCGGCCAGGAGGTTGGAACGCACAAGAAAGACTTGAAGATGCCAGCGGACACGCTGGAGACAGAAGAGGGGGCTGGCTGCTCGCCACACTGTTGCCAACTCCAACCCCATGCCTCCACGACCGGTCGGAAGAGAGTGAAGCGACGAAGAAGAGAAGGCAGACCACCTCTCGGCGCCGCACACACGCACCGCAACTTCGAATCCGGGCACACTGCCCACTACCAGTACAAGGCCACTAACACTACACCTACAACTACGCTACAGAGCACAGCCTTCCCAACCCCATCCACTCCGGTCGGCGAGGCCTGCCTCGCCGGTGAGAAAGGGGGGAGGAGCCGCGGACGTGTGAACAACTCTCAAAGCGTTGGAGTGCGTCTAGAATCGTGCGAAGCTGTGGGTTTAGACTAGCGCTAGGTAGTGCGATGTTTCTTACGATTGATTTGGAATCCCATACGTGGGCAAAGAAGCCTAAGCAGGCATGCAGCAGCTTGGAGACATTCGCCCTTTGTCACTTGGAGCTTTGTCACTTGGAGTTAAGAACTCACAGTCTCACTGTCGGCATTCCCTCCATCCCAAAACTTAAGGCATATAACTTTTTTGAAAAGTCAAATCATGTAAAGTTTGACTAAACTTTTAGAAAAGACTATCAAAACTATTATATTATATAGATATCATGTAAAAATATATTTCATAATATATAAAAGGGTATGAATTATTTTTTTTTAAAAACTTGGTCAAACTTTAGTTGGTTTGACTTTTTATATGCCTTAAGGCTTGAAAGAGGTAGTACTTGATTAAAGCAACCAACACACAGGAAACCACCGTACACGCAGACACCAAAATTAATTGGGATCACATTGATTTCATGACACTGATCAGTTAGTATCGGCTAGATCAGTGGTCAGGTCCTGCACTGCACTGCACAGCTGCTTCACTGTACCAGTACGCGCAGCCGCTGCCTGCCCTGCTTCCGTGCCCTTTACAGGGAACCCCACCTTGCTAGATAGACAGACTTAGTGATGCTTCTAGCTCGATCAATTGGTGACTTTGCTCAGTTCGCTGATTACTGCAACAGGCAATCAATTGGTCCCGGCACTGGACTCAACTCTTAAGTACTGTGCTGCCATGTGTGATCAACTACCAGCATCAGCAACCACAGCATCAAAGTAATATTGTAAAATTATTAGGATGCTGACTCGAGACAGAAGTTCTTCCTTCTGTGTATGAGTTTATTAAAAACGAGACCCTTTCGTAGCATATCCATGTTGAGGGTCCCCAATTGTTGAGCTAGGCGAATCGTCTGAACATTGGTGTTGCAGCCGCTAATGCACTAGCACACTTGTATTCATCCGCATAATTGATGATATCCCATAGACATCAAAATAGAAAACGTATTGCTTGAAGACTGCCTAACACCAAAAGTATAAGATTTTGGAGCTTTCCGAGGGATACCAATTGGCAGTACTAGAATAACAACATGTGTCCAAGGTACTATCGGGTACATGGTCTGGAATTACAACATGTATATCAATTGTCAATGTAGTTCAGAGTTCATAGATTAAGTAGAAATCTCACACTTACACTGGTAGAGAACGCCCCATGCGTCCCGGTTGGTAAGGGCCATTAGTCCCGGTTGCCCAACCGGGACGGGGCAATCGGGACTAAAGCTCTAACCTTTAGTCCCGGTTGTAACACGAACCGGGACAAATGGGGCACACGTGGCGGCATCAGAGCGCGAGAGGGGGTGGAGCATTTGTCCCGGTTCGTAACACGAACCGGGACAAATGGGGCACACGTGGCGGCATCAGAGCGCGAGGGGGGTGGAGCTTTAGTCCCGGTTCGTAACACGAACCGGGACTAATAACCTGCTGCCGCGGCAGAGATTTGGCCCATTTCTCTGCCGCGGCAGAGAATTCATTTTGGCACATTTTGTTGCCGCGGCAGCATTTTCGCCACTTTTTGTGCCGCGGCAGAGAATTCATTTAGGTTGTTTTATTATTTATTTAGTGTTTTGCACTTATCAATGAAGGAACCTTATATTACACAAGATCATCATGACAACATTTTACATTCAATACACGGATCGAGTTCATGCACTACATACAAAAGTTGCTATTCGATGCTACCGGCCAATTCCTTGAAAGTTGCTATTTTTACAATCCCTATTGTCTATACACAGCCGAATAGTATTCTCCTTTTGGGTCTAGGACTTCTGCATCCAAGAATCCCGCCAATTCCTCCTGTATTGCTCGTATGCGATCCTTTGGCAGAAGACCGTCCCGTAGACGTTCGATCTGATTTAAAAAAGGAGTCAGCCTATATGAATATGAAACTAAACACAATTTGATTGTAATTAAAAACTATAGAAATTGTTTACATACGTGGAGTTGCTCTAAATTTCTGCCCTTCTCATCGCACGTCTGCCGGATGAACTCGCATACATAGTATCCACATAGATTGTTACCTGGTCCCTGCGTCAGGCACTTTACGACAACAGAGTTCAATCAAAATAATAATCAAGCATGATAATAACTGTATCAAAACTAGAATCAAAGAGATGCGCGGATATAGCTAGTGGTGCTTACATCTAGTGGTTGAAATGTAAGCTCCTCTTTCCAAACACCCCTAGCCTTCTTGGTGAACCGTTTCCAAGCGCTGCCCGGCGTAGAAAACGAATAAAATAAGTTATTAAGTACTTGATATCATAAAATTCACGAACGTTGCCGATATAGTGTCGTAATGATTAGAATTACCGCTGGAGAAATATCTGCATGTCCTTCCACGTCTCAAGGGGTTTATGTTTCGAGTCCATGACTAGTACACGCCCTTTGTCAAGTTGAATGATTAACAGAATATAGTGGTACCTGCGAATGCAGAACTAATCAATTATATACTTAACATCGAGTAAGCGAAATAGAAAGTGTATACAAGACAATAACACTCACTGGAAGTTGTAAGGAAATAGTATTTCCCTTTTGGTTTCTTGAAACCTTAACGCGTGTACTATATTATCCTCCGTATCCTGGGGGTTTATTTTGAGATTAGCTTCATGAACCCAATATGGGTCAATGAAGCCAATGTCATAGATTTGTCCTCTGCTGCATTCGAGAATCTTCATTCTGCATATTAAAGTATGATTATATACATGCAATAAACAAAATAATATAGATGGAGACTAAGTTAATTACAGAATTAGTACTTACAGACAATAGGCACTCATGATCGATTTGTCCAAGGCGTCTTGATTAAATAATTGAAATAGTTCATCAAATTCAATGGATATCATGTCATCCCTTTCTTTCCCATGATGCTTTTTTGTAACCCTCAGCACTATCCAGTTAGCCCCGGCCTTTGTGGCATGCAAGTACCAGTTATGCAATCTTCGCATTTTTGTTGGAAGATTGTTTACCTCCTCAGGTTTGACGAGAGGTTTTCCGTACTGGTATTGGTATGCTACTTCACTCACGGGGAAGAACTCTAACTGGGATAAGTACTGGGCAATACTCATACCTTGAGCAGCGGCAGCTTCTCCGTATTGTGCAACTACCTCTGGATCATACTGCTCTTCGGCCCCATATTTGCTCGACCCCACATTGGTTTGAGAAATCACCTTGAGAGGGGCGCAAGTCTGTTTTGCTTGTTCTCCGAGCTGGGCAACAGATTTCCCGCTTGCATCAGTACTACTCTTCGAGGCTTTTTGTGCCGCATGTGACTTGAGAATAGAACGCTCATAGTCTGATGACAGCTTTGGCTCGGGTTGATGAAGAGTCTTTAGCATTTTCAACACTTTGGCTTTTTCTTCTTTGGTGCTGGGGAACTCTGGCTCTTTCGGCCGCCTCAGCTTAGCGAAAAACGCTGTCGTTTCCGCATCAACGATCGCCGCAGTCTCCTCTTCAGTACAGTCATAAGCTCTCTTGGGAGGAACCGTTGGTACTTTTGGAAGAGGCTCTTGTTTACGTTTCGGCGATCGCTTACGACGCACAGTAGCGGTACGCTTACGCTTTTTATCCTGAGGCGCCGGCGATGGCTCCCGCGGCGATGGCTGCACCGGAGACGGGTGAGGCGACGGAGCCGGGTGAGGCGACGAAGACGGCTGCCGCGGCGGCGACGACCTCGCTGGAGACGGGTGAGGCGGCGGCGAAGATGGCCTTGGCGTGTGATTTCGAAGCACGATACAATCCTTCGGCCATAGAATGGTGACGTTTTTTGCGTCACCCAGCACAGTCACATCCCCTTCACCAGCAGGGTAGTGAAGATCCAAAACCTCAAAGGTGGGCATGATTTCATCCACGCCGACAACAGCGTAGCCCTCTGGAACCGGACGACTGTGGTAAGTTGGTGTGGGTCCAATTGGTAAGGCATAGCCGACCGCCACCTTCATTGATATGTTCACAACTTTGACATGTAGCTCGCAGTGTGTCATCTCTGTGATATCATCCACTGGGTAGCCAACAGGAGCCATCGTCCGTGCATCATCGGCATCGCCATTGTCATCACCCGGGACCTCGGTGGAAGCCACACTGCTTTTTCGATTATTCGATAGGCCGGTAGCATCGAATGCAGTGTGCTGCTGAGATGGGCCGGTAGTACTTTGCTCTTTAAGTGAGTTAATTTCATCTTGTTGTTGCTTTAATCGTTCTTCAATTAAACGCATTCGCTCTTTCTGACTTTCTGCTTCAACTGCCGCCCTGTCCTTACTCCTCTGACGGCTTCTATCAGGATATTTCTTCCTCTCTTCGGGAAACCCAGTCCTCCATGATTGGGAGCCTATTGTGCCTCGTGTTCGTCCATCATGTTCCTTATTTCCAAGGGCGAGTGTGAGCTCATCATTCTCTCTATCGGGAATGAAGTCCCCATCTTTAATAGCCTTTACTGCTTTTCTCATCCTCTCGATTGGCAAGGGGTCTTCTTTATGTCGTATGTTATATATACACCTCCCTTCCGAGTCCAACGTGCCCCCATGCCCGTAAAACCAATTCCTTGCACGTTCTACCCAATCGTCTGTCTCTGGAGTGATCTTTTTAGCACGCAGTTCTTCCTCAAGTTTCTCCCACTTAGGAATGCCAGCCTTGTAGCCACCTTGCCCCATAGTATGGTGATACTTCTTGTTAGCAGCATTCAGCTTATTCTTTGCAGACATTTCCTTAGCTTTTTCCGATGTCTTGTATTCCACAAACTCAGCCCAGAATGGTTTTATCTTCTGAAACTGAGTCTTCTTGAAATCCGGAGTCTTCTCTTTCACGACATAGTCAAGGTGCAATCTTTTCTTCCAGTTGGTGAAACACTGGGCCATCTTCTTCAAAGCCCACTCCCTGACCTTAGCCTCCATGGCTCTCCCATGTTGTAAGGCGTCCTCAACTGGATCCTCCGCATTTGGATCCAGCTCTATCTTCGGTAGTTTGAAATTAACCATGAGCCTCTTCCACAGTAAATCTTTGGCGTGGTTAGGGACAAATAAACATGTTCCCTCTTCATCCGCTTTAGCAGGCCTATTCCAATTTCTAATGGTGATCGGGATTAAGTCCCTAACGATTACTCCGCATTGTGCCACAAATTTGGTTGCGACAACTTCGGGAGCTGTCGGTCTGCCGTCTTCAGCGACATCTTCGATCCTAAACCTCTCATGGTCTTGCAACTTTTTGGTTGGGCCTCGTCTGCTCTTTTCAGTAGATTCCTTCGATCCGGAGGGCTAAAAGAAGAAAGATCGTCGTTACTATTTCTATATAGATAGCAGATGATTAATTAATGAATTGATTTATATTACATGCACCTCGCCGGAGCGGTCGTCTTCTCGATTACACAAGGCATCGCCTTCTCCCTCGCGGAAGGCAACACCTTCAACCTCAAACAAGTTGTCTACTCCGGTAAAAAGAGGATCACCCTCACCGGAGTTGTTCAGAAACGTTGATACGTCTAAATTATCTTCCCCACGGATCACACCTTGGATCAACTCTTCCTTTTCTTCGTCTCTGACGTGTGGGTCCATATTTTCTGCATAGGTGGAAAAACGAATAAGTCAAAGCGGCTAAAGGAGAAAGTTACGAATAAGTCAAAGCGGCTAACGAATATTTTCCGGATCGAAGGTGAAACCCTAATATATACATACACAATAATAAAAATGAAGAGAAACCCTAAACCCTAAGGCTATGAGAGGGGAACATGAGTATAAGTCTACAAAAGGTCTTCGATCTATCTATGGTCTTGATCTCGGTCTTCAATCTCAATCTCGATATCGTATTCTACCGAGAAGAACCAAATCACCGGAAAGAAAGGGAAACAATCAACACATGGCATCGATGCAATGCTCAAGCAATGATGATGATACGACAAGTTAATGTGCATTGGAATGTAACCCTAAAGCATTCTCGACAAGTTAATCGGGGTTCCGAGGGGCGCAAACCCTAACTCAAGGAACTCCGGAATCACCTGTTAGGGTTACTAGGGTGTTCTAATTAAACTTGTGATTTAATTAGATCTATCTATGGTCTTGATCTCGGTCTTCGATCTCGATCTCGATATCGTATTCTACCGAGAAGAACCAAATCACCGGAAAGAAAGGGAAACAATCAACACATGGAATCGATGCAATGCTCAAGCAATGATGATGATACGACAAGTTAATGTGCATTGGAATGTAACCCTAAAGCATGCTCGACAAGTTAATCGGGGTTCCGAGGGGCGCAAACCCTAACTCAAGGAACTCCGGAATCACCTGTTAGGGTTACTAGGGTGTTCTAATTAAACTTGTGATTTAATTAGATCTATCTATGGTCTTGATCTCGGTTTTCGATCTCGATCTCGATATCGTATTCTACCGAGAAGAACCAAATCACCGGAAAGAAAGGGAAACAATCAACACATGGAATCGATGCAATGCTCAAGCAATGATGATGATACGACAAGTTAATGTGCATTGGAATGTAACCCTAAAGCATTCTCGACAAGTTAATCGGGGTTCCGAGGGGCGCAAACCCTAACTCAAGGAACTCCGGAATAACCTGTTAGGGTTACTAGGGTGTTCTAATTAAACTTGTGATTTAATTAGATCTATCTATGGTCTTGATCTCGGTCTTCGATCTCGATCTCGATATCGTATTCTACCGAGAAGAACCAAATCACCGGAAAGAAAGGGAAACAATCAACACATGGAATCGATGCAATGCTCAAGCAATGATGATGATACGACAAGTTAATGTGCATTGGAATGTAACCCTAAAGCATGCTCGACAAGTTAATCGGGGTTCCGAGGGGCGCAAACCCTAACTCAAGGAACTCCGGAACCAAGCGACCATGGTGGTGGCTTGTGGTGTGTAGGTGTTGGCTTCCTGTCGCGGTGGTTTCGATCCGGGAGCTTCTCTCCGGCGGCTTCTTGGCGGCTGATGCTTCGTCAACACGTCGGACTCAAGGGCAGTAGGGCTGCCGCTCCTTCGCTGCTTCGCCCTGTGTGTCGGTCGTCCCCTGTGGCAAGGTGCGGGCCGATACCGGAGCTTCTTCGTCGATCTGGAGGAGGAAGAAGATGGTGGACTTGATTGCTTTTTCAAGTTTCTTTTAGGGTCCTCGGTGCTTATTTTCTGGGCCTCTGTGTAATTTTTATTTCTTAGGCCTCCTGTACTCCAGCGACATTATTGCAGCAATATATTTCGGGTGCTCTGCACCCGTAATCCGTTCAAAAAAAAATCAATCTAATTCGGGTGCTCTGTTTTGCCACCAGCAGCAGAGGGAGGGGAAGGACAGAGAGGCAGGGAGGGGCGGCGCCGTACCTGACGCGCGGCGGTGGGGGAAGGAGACGCGCGGCGGTGGGCGCGTCGTCGACGGGAAGAAGAGACGCGGGCGCGGCCGGCGGTCGTCGGGGGAAGGAGACGCGCGGGCGGCGCGGTCGTCGGCGCGCGGGAAGAGACGCGGGCGGAGGCCGGAGGCGGAGGCGTTGCCGACGGAGCCGCTACGGGGAGCGCGCGGCGGTGGCGGGGGCAGCCTGGCGGCGGTGGCGGGGGCAGCCTGGCGGCGTCGTCGTCGGCGAGGGCGCGGGCAGAGGCAGAGAAGTGAGTGGGGAAGGGAAGAAGAAGAGGAGGCACGGTTATAACTAAAGGGCCTTTAGTCCCGGTTCGTGGCTCCAACCGGGACTAAAGGTGCATACGTCCCGGTTGGAGCCACCAACCGGGACCTATAGTCCAATTTTCAGCAGGTGAAGGGGCGCGCGCGCAGGGGGCTCTTCCGTCCCGGTTGGTGGCTCCAACCGGGACGTATTCCCCTGTTTTTAAATTTTTTCAGTTATTTTCTCTCTGTTCCCGCCTTTTTTTTTATTTTGGGGTTTAAATTTGTAATGTTTTTTAAATGATAATTAATTTGGAATTTAGAAAAACTTTAAACATAAAAAGTGTTTGGATTTGAATAAATAATTCGAAACCATTTTCTGTTTTGAAAAATAATTAATGTAACCATTTAAAATATGAACCATTTACAATTAAAAATGAATTAACTTATATTTTTTTAATATCAATTTGGAATTTAGAAAAACTTTAAATATAAGAAGTGTATGGATTTGAATAAATAATTCAAAAACATATTCTATTTTTAAAAAATAATTAATGTAACCTTTTAAAATGAATTAACTTATATTTTTGAATATTAATTTGGAATTTAGAAAAACTTTAAATATAAGAAGTGTATGGATTTGAATAAATAATTCAAAAACATATTCTATTTTTAAAAAATAATTAATGTAACCTTTTAAAATGAATTAACTTATATTTTTGAATATTAATTTGGAATTTAGAAAAAATTTAAACATAAAAAGTGTTTGGATTTAAATAAATAATTCAAAAACATTTTCTGTTTTAAAAAATAATTAATGTAACCATTTAAAATATGAACCATTTACAATTAAAAATGAATTAACTTATATTTTTTTAATATCAATTTGGAATTTAGAAAAACTTTAAACATAAGAAGTGTTTGGATTTTGAACTTATACGCCGGTTTTTTTTGAATTTATTATGCCCGTTTTGAATTATCTGAATTTCTAACTATGGTCGAACCGGTGTGCATGAAGATAGGGGACGGGCATCGTTAGAAATTGCATTGGATCTCTGAAGAAACCACATATTGCGAGTCTAAAAATGATTTTTTCAAAAAATCACGGGCGATAGATCATGTACCTGTAGTACAAACCGGACCCACTTCCTGCCGATTCGGCAGACATTTGTCCTTTTTACCCGGGATGGACGAAAAGGTTTGAGATGTACCGGTTGGGATATAGTCCATGTAAGGTGGTCTAGTATTTTAGGAAAATAGGACGGTAGCATTCTGAAACGGCATTTTGGTGGTTACTTCACAAAACGACCCGTTTTTTGCGCTCGGAAAATGGAAAAGGGATTTTCCGTGCGACAAAAAGGAAAACTTCCTGCTACATACCAATGTCCACACACATGCATAATATGGGCACAACATCACAAACTATGCCGTGATTCAGCACATAACATCGGTCATTTGGACCGAAAGCCATGAAACCTCGAACATGATAGGTCATTTTGTGAAGGTTTTTTCGAAACATGATCAATATACCAAGTCTGGTATTTTTCCTTTCAACTATGTAACATAATATAACACCACGCGAAGGATTTTCATTGTTCGGGTTTTCTTTGAATTTATTATGCCCGTTTTGAATTATCTGAATTTCTAACTATGGTCGAACCGGTGTGCATGAAGATAGGGGACGGGCATCGTTAGAACTTGCATTGGATCTCTGAAGAAACCACATATTGCGAGTCTAAAAATGATTTTTTCAAAAAATCACGGGCGATAGATCATGTACCTGTAGTACAAACCGGACCCACTTCCTGCCGATTCGGCAGACATTTGTCCTTTTTACCCGGGATGGACGAAAAGGTTTGAGATGTACCGGTTGGGATATAGTCCATGTAAGGTGGTCTAGTATTTTAGGAAAATAGGACGGTAGCATTCTGAAACGGCATTTTGGTGGTTACTTCACAAAACGACCCGTTTTTTGCGCTCGGAAAATGGAAAAGGGATTTTCCGTGCGACAAAAAGGAAAACTTCCTCCTGCAACATTGTTCTACATACCAATGTACACACACATGCATAATATGGGCACAACATCACAAACTATGCCGTGATTCAGCACATAACATCGGTCATTTGGACCGAAAGCCATGAAACCTCGAACATGATAGGTCATTTTGTGAAGGTTTTTTCGAAACATGATCAATATACCAAGTCTGGTATTTTTCCTTTCAACTATGTAACATAATATGACACCACGCGAAGGATTTTCATTGTTCGGGTTTTTTTTGAATTTATTATGCCCGTTTTGAATTATCTGAATTTCTAACTATGGTCGAACCGGTGTGCATGAAGATAGGGGACGGGCATCGTTAGAACTTGCATTGGATCTCTGAAGAAACCACATATTGCGAGTCTAAAAATGATTTTTTCAAAAAATCACGGGCGATAGATCATGTACCTGTAGTACAAACCGGACCCACTTCCTACCGATTCGGCAGACATTTGTCCTTTTTACCCGGGATGGACGAAAAGGTTTGAGATGTACCGGTTGGGATATAGTCCATGTAAGGTGGTCTAGTATTTTAGGAAAATAGGACGGTAGCATTCTGAAACGGCATTTTGGTGGTTACTTCACAAAACGACCCGTTTTTTGCGCTCGGAAAATGGAAAAGGGATTTTCCGTGCGACAAAAAGGAAAACTTCCTCCTGCAACATTGTTCTACATACCAATGTCCACACACATGCATAATATGGGCACAACATCACAAACTATACCGTGATTCAGCACATAACATCGGTCATTTGGACCGAAAGCCATGAAACCTCGAACATGATAGGTCATTTTGTGAAGGTTTTTTCGAAACATGATCAATATACCAAGTCTGGTATTTTGCAAAACATGATCATTGTTCGGCACACATTTAGTCCCGGATGTAGTCACAAACCGGGACTAAAGGGATTGCGGCAGAGTGGGCCAGACAACACTAATAATAGGGGTGAGTGTCGACATTATGTCGTGCGGCTTGTACCTTGTCCCGGATGGTGTCACCAACCGGGACTAAAGATGAACCTTTAGTCCCGGTTGGAGACACCAACCGGGACTAAAGATGAGTCAGCACTAATAATAGGGGTGAGTGTCGACATTATGTCGTGAGTGTCGACATTATGCCGAGCTGCTTGTACTATAAATATGCATCCTTGTGAGTCCAGTCCTCCAGCCAGTTTGAGGCATCTCCAAGATGGTTTTCGAGAGCAGGGACACCACTGCGGCCAGTTTCAGGGAGATGCCGACGGAGCCCAGTCCTCCGGCATCTCCGAGAAACTGGTCATAGAGGCACTCCCTAATATGTGAAATTAGTTAGCTCCTAGGCGTATTGATCTAGTTAGTGAAGTTACAAGCTGCAAGATGGTTTTCGAGAGAAGGGACACCACTGCGGCCAGTTTCAGGGAGATGCCGACGGAGCCCAGTCCTCCGGCATCTCCGAGAAACTGGTCATAGAGGCACTCCCTAATATGTGAAATTAGTTAGCTCCGAGGCGTATTGATCTAGTTAGTGAAGTTACAAGCTGCAAGATGGTTTTCGAGAGCAGGGACACCACTGCGGCCAGTTTCAGGGAGATGCCGACGGAGCCCAGTCCTCCGGCATCTCCGAGAAACTGGTCATAGAGGCACTCCCTAATATGTGAAATTAGTTAGCTCCGAGGCGTATTGATCTAGTTAGTGAAGTTACAAGTTGCAAGATGGTTTTCGAGAGCAGAGACACCACTGCGGCCAGTTTCAGGGAGATGCCGACGGAGCCCAGTCCTCCGGCATCTCCGAGAAACTGGTCATAGAGGCACTCCCGCTCCAGCCACAAAATGGGACTAACACTCAAGACATTTATTAATATTTAAAAACTGAGACTACAAAACCGGGACTAAAGGCCACAAACCGCGAAAGATATCCTTCGGTCAAGCCACAAACCGCAAAAGACATGAACTAGAGTTACATAATATGAGCATGAACTTCTTGGCATATGTCATTCCTTATGACCGCTTCAGACGTAACCATGGAGCATCTTCTTTACTTAACAGAATGCTTGGGTCAGTTTTCACTGTGAAGGGCAGAATTTCATCAAACTTATTATAATCTTCTGACATGTCTGTCTTGTCCTCGATTCCCACGATGTTTCTTTTTCCTGAAAGAACTATGTGACGCTTTGGCTCATCATATGATGTATTCGTTTGCATATTTTTTCTTTTTTTCGGTTTGGAGGACATGTCCTTCACATAGAAAACCTGAGACACATCATTGGCTAGGACGAATGGTTCATCTCTATAACCAAGATTGTTGAGATCCACTGTTGTCATTCCGTACAACTGGTCTATCTTTACCCCTTCCCCATTCAGGTTGACCCATTTGCAGCGAAACAAAGGGACCTTAAAAGAGACTCCATAGTCTAGTTCCCATATCTCCTCTATGTAACCATAATATGTGTCCTTTTGTCCATTCTCGTCTATTGCATCAAAGCGGACACCACTATTTTGGTTGGTGCTCTTTTTATCTTGGGAGATCGTGTAGAATGTATTCCCATTTATTTCGTACCCTTGGAAATTCAATACAGTAGAAGATGGTGACGCGGCCAACAAGTATAGCTGATCTCCAACAGTGGTGTCATTCAAGAGATGTGTCCGCATCCAACCACCGAAAGACTTCATGTGTTCATCTGTAATCCATGATTCAGGCTTCCCCGGGTTTTTGGAGCGTACAATATTCTTGTGTTCCTCGATATACGGAGCTGCCAAGGTGGAATTATGTAGAACTGTGTAGTGTGCTTTAGTGAAAGAATCCCCGTCCCTACATATCATTGCTTTCTTTCCCAGCGTGCCTTTTCCACTTAGTCTTCCCTCATGCCGCGAGTCAGAAACACCAATCGGCTTAAGGTCAGGAATAAAGTCAACACAAAACTCAATGACCTCCTCTGTTCCATATCCCTTGGAGATGCTTCCTTCTGGTCTAGCACGGTTATGAACATATTTCTTTAAGACTCCCATGAACCTCTCAAAGGGGAACATATTGTGCAGAAATACCGGACCGAGAATGGCAATCTCTTCCACTAGATGAACCAGGAGATGCGTCATAATATTGAAGAAGGATGGTGGGAACACCAATTCAAAACTAACAAGACATTGTACCACATC
Organism: Avena sativa; assembly: GCA_916181665.1. Lineage (NCBI taxonomy): Eukaryota > Viridiplantae > Streptophyta > Magnoliopsida > Poales > Poaceae > Avena > Avena sativa. Next base: position 309,008,146 of record OV702284.1, on the reverse strand, counting down.
CTTCTGTAACCTTGGCAGAATATCTGGATTGATTACCTTCTGAGATATTGCATTGAGGAATGCACACAGCTTCACAATGGGTACTCGAACATTTTCCGGTAGAAGCCCCCTCAATGCAATCGGAAGCAACTGCGTCATAATCACGTGACAGTCATGAGACTTCAGGTTTTGGAACTTTTTCTCTGCCATATTTATTATCCCCTTTATATTAGATGAGAAGCCCGACGGCACCTTGATACTGTAAAGGACTTCAAAAAAGATTTCCTTCTCTGCTTTGGTAAGAGCATAGCTGGCACGACTTAAGTGACGCCCTTTATCCGCCTTGTTATCTGTATGCATGTTCTTTGGGTCTTTCATAATTTGTTGGTCCTCCCGTGCTTCAGGTGTATCTTTTGTCTTACCATACACGCCTAGGAATCCTAGCAGGTTCACGCAGAGATTCTTCGTCACGTGCATCACGTCGATTGAAGAGCGAACACGCAGGACTTTCCAATATGGCAGCTCCCAAAATATAGATTTCTTCTTCCACATGGGTGCGTCTCCTGTAGCGACGTCGTTCGGAACTGATTGACCGCCGGGACCCTTTCCAAAGATTACTTCTATGCCCTTGACCATACCAAATACATCATCACCAGCAGGGAGTTCAGGCTTCTTCCGGTGATCTGCCTCACCTTTAAAATGCTTGCCTTTCTTTCTTACGGGATGATTGGTCGGAAGAAATCGTCGATTCGCTAGGTACACAACCTTCTTGCATTTATGCAAATATGTACCTTCGGTCTTATCTAAACAGTGGGTGCATGCCTTATATCCTTTGTTTGTCTGTCCTGAAAGGTTACTAAGAGCAGGCCAATCATTGATGGTTACGAATAACAACCCTCGTAGATTAAATGGCTCCTGTTTGTTCTCATCCCACGCACGTACACCTGGTTTGCCCCACAACTGTAAGAGTTCTTCAACTAATGGCCTAAGGTACACATCAATGTCGTTGCCCGGTTGCTTCGGGCCTTGGATGAGCACTGGCATCATAATGAACTTACGCTTCATGCACAACCAAGGAGGCAGGTTGTAGATACATAGAGTCACGGGCCAGGTGCTGTGACTGCAGCTCTGCTCCCCAAAAGGATTCATGCCATCCGTACTTAGACCAAACCATAAGTTCCTTGCGTCACCTGCAAAGTCTGGGAAGTCTCTCTCGATTTTTCTCCACTGTGACCCATCAGCAGGGTGTCTCAACTCCCCGTCTTTCTTACGGTCTTCTTTGTGCCATCGCAACAACCTGGCATGCTCTTTGTTTCTGAACATGCGTTTCAACCTTGGTATTATAGGAGCATACCACATAACCTTAGCAGGAACCCTCTTCCGGAGGGGCTCTCCCTCAACATCACCAGGGTCATCTCGTCTGATCTTATACCGCAACGCGTTGCATACCGGGCATTTATCTAAATTCTCATACTCCTTACCGCGGTAGAGGATGCAGTCATTAATGCATGCATGTATCTTTTGCACATCTAATCCCAGAGGACAGAGAGTCTTCTTTGCTTCGTAGGTACTCTCGGGAAGTTCGTTATGTTTTGGAAACTTCGGCTTCATTATTTTCAGCATCTTTTCAAATGAGGAGTCAGTTAGACCACACTCTGCCTTCCATCGCAACAATTCCAGTGTGGTACCGAGCTTTGTGCTGCCATCTTCACAATTTGGGTACAACAATTTCTTGTGATCTTCTAACATGCCCTCTAACTTCAACTTCTCATTTTCTGTTTCACAGTCTCGCTTTGCATCAGAAATGACCCTACCAAGTTCATCAGCCGGCTCATCTGATGCCCGTTCTTCACCTTTTTCCTCTCCATTGTCTTCCATAGCAGTATCACCGTATTCAGGAAACATATGATGATAGTTGTTATCATCATCTTCTTCTTCACCATCTTCCATCATAACCCCTCTTTCCCCGTGCTTGGTCCAGCAATTATAGTTGGGCATGAAACCTTTCATAATCAGGTGGCCGCGAATGATTTTCGAGGAAGAGTACTCCTTGTTGTTCCGACATTGAACACATGGACAACGTATAAATCCATTCTCTTTGTTTGCCGTAGCCACATCGATAAATTTATCCACGCCTTTGATATACCCGGCTACCCGCCGGTCACCGTACATCCATTCCCGACCGTTCATCTGCATCATATAAGTAAGTTTATCAAAAAACAGGACATCATAAATAGTGAAATAACCAATTCACACCGACACATGAATTGTATCAATGACCTAGAAAAGATAGGATTGCTAACCTCGATCGAGGGAAATAAAGAGGAGAAAGCTCAAGTGCGTCTCGGACACCTTCTATATTTTTGTTCTATGAGAAATTCAACTGGATTTTTCACTCAAACATTTCAACAAACACCTTCAATGCATGCATGAGAAAAAACTAGCACACACCCTCACACCTTACACCATTCGAAAAAACAGAGTGGAGGCAGAGGGGGCTGGGGCGTTGCATTTATAGAGGGCACGGGGTATTTAGTCCCGGTTGGAGCCAGCAACCGGGACTAAAGGTGCGTGCCACGCCACGTGGCTGTGGCCAAACCTTTAGTCCCGGTTGGTGGCTCCAACCGGGACGCATTCTCCCTTACCAACCGGGACCCATGCCCCCTGGCCCCGTGCCCGCTCCAACCGGGACGCGTGCCAGCATTAGTCCCGGTTGGTGGCGCAACCGGGACTAATGCTCCCAGGGGTGGCGAACGGATGGCCCTTTTTCCTCTAGTGTTATTGAATCTTAGTGTTGCCAATATTGTCAAAATTAAGGTTTTGACTTACAATCCTTATAATCAATTCTAGAATAGGGGTTAGTTCTTCTCTAAGGCTGGACAACACGTATCATGATGATCAACATCAAGTGATGGAAAAAACGAGGCACTCTATTCGGGTTAGTTCTTCTATTTTCAAACATTGCGAGTCATCGTTGTATTTCTGCTATTTAGGTTAGTTGCTATCAATAAGTCAAAATCATTGTACGGAGCAAGATTGATGACTGCATAAATGAGGTACCATTCTGTCAACCATAAACCATTGTAATATTGCCAGATCGTTGGCATGCTGCCCCGATACAGAAGTTCTTTTCTTGCCTCAAGATAGAAGTGCCTCTCAACTATAAACCATCGTAATATTCGTCTTGGTGTAATATTTTATTTCTACTTACTTCCTTTTATTTTCCCTCGGTGTTTCCCCTTCGTTGTTCTCTGCTCTTGCTTTCGTTCTTGTGCATCATGCTTTCTCTCTTCTTCGTTTGTTGCTTTTCAATCTATCGTCCTTCACGCGTTCTCTATTCGGAGGGGGAGGGGGTTCCTCTCCATCCTTTTGTATTTATCATGTTTCATTCTTTATCAGCCATGGTTTATACTATGTCTTGGTTTGGCGTTCTTCGAAAGCCGTCCTTTCTAGACTCTCTTTCTTTTTAGTTTCTTTTGTCATTGTTACCACTTCAACTTATTATCGTAAACACTGTCGCTGACGGTACTATCCAAGTTCTAGGGTTCCATGGCACCCAAGTTTGGAATAGCGCAATATACTCGATGCTATACCGTAAACACGATCATAGGGTAAAATGAGTGAAGATTTGATGCACATGACTTAAAAAATGGAAATCATATTTAAGTTTCAAAAAAATTTGAAAAAAAAATCCGGATATAGCCAATGATGTATCCCACAAATATGCAAAATTTCAGTTTCAGATACTCCCTTCGTCCCAAATTAGTTGATTTAGATTTACCTAGATTTGATTGTATTTAGACATGATTTAGTATTAGATTCATCCGTATGTTGACAAATTTAAGTCAACTAATTTGAGTCCGAGGGAGTACTTTATACTATGAGCTACACAAAATATCCAAACAACTACCGGAGTATGTTTTGCCATAAACAAGCACACACACGACTGAATGTCTGAACCAAAATATCTGGAAGCCTCAACCCTGAAAGCCTGCGTCATGCCGGTAAGCTAGATAGTCAGTTGCCCCTTCAGCTCCGGTGACAGCGATCTTCCAAGAGGGGACGTCGAGGACGGCGATCTGCCATAACCCCGCGTACCTTTTGCGCACCACCTGCAGGCGTGGACTTGCTCGGAGCTAGCTAGCGATATTGGTACCTAGCCGCACCTGCACACACGATTCCTCCCGTCCAAAGTACCTCTCAACCAGAGAAACCCAAACGTCTGCCGCACAACGAACCACGACGACGATTTTTGCGCGCGCACGCACGCGACATGTTCCTCTCTCACGCGCTGTCGACGGCGCCAGGGCGTCATGGCGGGCCGACGTCGGACCGCGACGCAGGGCAGATCCGAGAAAGACAATCCTGCTGTATTTATTATGGTTGATCAGTCAGATTGGACGATGGATTGAGATGTTCCCTTTTCGGCATTGAAATTTCTCCCCTGTCTATGGCAAAAAAGGTGTCCGGACAAACCTGTGTCACTGCCCCTGAGAATGACCGGCCGGGGCTGGGGTTTTGGATGCTCCGAGCTAGACGATCATGTCATCGTCAGGCTACAGGAAATACATGTGTGTGACAAACCCAGTGTTAAACAGCTTGGATCGATGGTCCTGTCTCTGCAAGTGGTACCGTAGAAGTGTGGTTGGGGCAGAGCCATCATGCTAGCAGTGACATGTATGTGAACGCCTCTATCATGAAGATCACAGGCATCGGTTGTTCGGTGTTCTGGAGAAGAGCCTTAATTAGGTTTAGCCGAGGCACGTCATTTAAGCTGCATCTTTTTTTCATTAAAAAGGGCAGCCCGGTCTCGTATCAACTGATGCATTCGGCCAGTGTTAAACAGATTGGATCGATGGTCCTGTCTCTGCACTGCAAGTATTACTTTGGTTGGGGCAGAGCCATCAGGCCAGAACGGTGACATGTATCCGAGCACATCCGTCGGGCGGATCGGTGGAATCCAACCAAACTGAGCTCGTTCGATGTTGGCGCAGCTCTTGTGTCTCACCATGTTCTCCAAAGAGGAAAGCCTGTGCACAGTGCACATGCTGTAGCTAAGGTGTCGCTGTAGTGCAACGAAAAGGAGATGGCTTTGGGCTTTTGGCAACGGTGGATTCAAGATCCATGCCGAAGGTTCTACTATATGCTCGATGTCATCTTCGTGGAGCAAATCATCAATGTCAGAATCGTCCGATGACGACAAGTCTTTGAAAAGAAATTGCACGCTCATCGTTGAACTCATCTAGTAGAATAGTACCATATCAAAACTGAATCAAGCTGACTAGCTAGATCAAACTCGAAGAACATGTCGAACAAGATCTTATCGCAGGAGATCGATGCGGTCGATTCGGGCGGCTCCCACGGCGGCAGCGGGAATGGTGGAACAGCCGCTCCGACGTGGCCGAATCCGTCCGCCTAGGTCGAGGGTGTGGCTGAATCGGACCTCTACTGCACATCCCATGGTGGCCCCGACCTCGGTGACTTCTGCTGCGGAAGAATACTCGATCAATCTGCGAGATTTCACCTCCCAGCGCCGCGACGGGTGTGGGGTATAGTCGGTGACGTCCGGAAGGAGGGGACGGCGTGGGGGTGGTATTTGAGCGCGCCAACTATTTTCGTGCGATAAAGGTCATGCTCGGTATGGCCACACGGCCATGTATATAGAGATCGGGAAGGGATTTTTTCTGACCCATGTAAAAAAAATCCAGGTCAGCCGTGTTTACGAGATTTTCTTTGGACCATTTTTGGGCGAAAATTGAAAAACAGCTACTACTATTTTTCTTGTCATCGCACAGGTTTACGAGATCCATTATAGAGTTGCTCTAAACCTAAAGCATCCAACACACATGAAACCATCGTACCAGGGCATAAAGACCAACAGGCAGACACCAAAATCAATTGGGATCACATTCATTTCATGAATCATGACACTGATGATCAGTTACGTAACGCTAGATCCGTAGTGCAGCCGGTGCCGTGCCTAGGCAACTGGGGATGCCCCCACCTTGCTAAACAGACTTGGTGATGCTCCTAGCTCGATCGGGGGTACTTTGCTCGGTTTCTGATTACTGCAACAGGCCATCAACTGGTCCCTGCACTGGACTTAAGTACTGTCCGACCAAGACCATGTGTGATCACCTACCAGCATCAGCGACCACATCGTCAGAATTCCAGCGAGGTGCTCTCTAATGGCATGTCTGGGCTAGAGAGAGATAAAGATCCTAGTTGTGAAGCTGCTGGGATTTCCAGTGTCTTGGCCAGATAAAGTGAAAAAAGAGGTTCGCTTTTCTTTAATGCGAAACACGCGTGTTTTGCCATAAACAAGCACACACAGGACTGCATGTCTGAACCAAAATATCTCAAGTCTTGACCCAGAAAAGGCTGCGTCATGCCGGTAAGGTAGTCAGCCAGTTGCCCCTTCAGCTCCGGCGACAGCTATCCGTCAGTTTTTCTCCTAGAGATCGGGGACGACGGCGATCTGCCATTACCTGCTGGCGTGGACTTGGCTCGCAGCTAGCGACATTGGTAGCTGGCCGCACCTGCAAAAGCCATTCCTCCCATCCAAAGTCCAAACGCCCCTGACAGCTAAACCTGTGCCGCGCAGCGAGCCACGACGAAGATTTTTGCGCGCGCACGCGACAGCCTCGCTCCCGTTCCCGTCTCACACGCCGTCGACGGCACCAGGGCGTCATGGCGAGCCGACGTCGGACCGCGACGCAGCGCAGGTCCGAGAAAGACAATCCCTGCTGACTGTATTCATTACGGTCGATCATTCAGATTGGATGACGGATTGAGATGTTCCTATTTCAGCGCTGAAATTTAAGGCAAAAAAGGTGTCGCGACAAACCAGTGCCACTGCCCCTGAACGTGATCGGGCATAGCTCGAAGACTGCCCTATCGGCGTCGGGCTACAGGGGGATCACATGTGTGGCGAATCACCAAGTGTTACTATTGACGAACGAACCGATTAGATCGATGGTCGTCACGCCAGCAAGCGACATGTATCTGAAGTTCTGAACGAGTTCGTCGGGCGGATCAGTGGCATCATGGCATCCAATTAAACCGAGGTCGTTATGTATTTCTGTAGAGTCTTAATTAGGTTTACGCGAGGAACGATCCAGGGGAGGTACATCTCAGGGTGTAAGTGGCCACGGCCTGTCCACGGCACCGCCAGCCGTTCCCGTTTAAACACCTTACTGGTCACCCACGAGCAGAACTACGAAATTGGCAGGCAGCCGCGGCTGGTCCGCTACCGCCGCTACAGCCCGATTAGTGCATGCATCTCCCTGCGTTCCTGCGTGTACTGTACAAGACTACAAGGTGTCATGTCTGGCGGGTTTGCCATTACTATGATCGAGTAGATCTAGACGAATGAAACCTAAAGTCGAAATGGCGTTATCCATGTTGTCGTACCGCTACCGACTTGTATGACAAATAAGATTCATGAGAATGTATGCATAAACGGTGTTAGAGCATCTCTAGCAGATACTGCCGGTTCTTAATTTTTTTTAACTGATATGCGGTATCGAGGCTAAAAAATGACCTAGATATCTTAAAGGGCTGAAAATCGCAAATTTTATGGTTTTTCGTATCGAGTCTCATCCGTCCCGCATATATTTGGTGCAGGGCCTGCATGCTGGAAACCTTATCCATTTTCCTCTTTCTTCCCGTACAGAAACCCTCGCCGGCCCGCCCTCGTCTCCGATTCTGGCCACCTACAACGCCGAAAATCAAATCGTCGTCGCCCGCCCCTCCCAGCCCCCCAACTAGCCATGGACGGCCAATCGTTCCGCAAATTGGACAGACGCGGCGGCGCTTCTCCGTGTCGTTGCGGGAGCTCCGGCTTGCGTGCCGCCGCCGTCGGAGGAGGAGGTCCGCCGACGCCGCTTCGAGCAGGCGCGCGTGGAGCCCTTGCGTACACCCGCGTGACCTCGCCTGCATGGCTGGGGATGTCGTGTGGCCCTACCACCAACGATGCCGAAGAGGGTAGCTCGCGCGTGTCGGCGATTGCTAGCCCGGTCCTCTGTGCGCCCACTCCCGTGTCTGTGGCCGCTCCTACCGCTCGTGCCGACGACGACAACTCCTATGACCAGAGTGAGGAGCTCGCGGTCCGCGAGGCGAAGTTCAACTCGCTCGGGACCCTCATCTCCAACGTCTAGGAACACGCGAAGCGCCACCGCTTTGCGCACACCGCGGAGGAGAGTTATCTTCACCTTGCCATGCGCCGCTCCACACGCGTGCACCAGGCATGACTCAGCATTTTCGTCGTTGACTACTCCGACGACGGGACCACAGTCTCCGACGACGAGTAGACGCGCGACAATGCGGCCGTTGATCAGTAGCGCCAGCAGGATCAACCCCACGTTGGCCGCGATAAGGGAATGACGGGGTCGATGATGACATGAGCACGACGGGGACACAAAGGATGTGGCCAATGAGGGTGCGACATCGCCGTATTTTGTCTAAATATATGCATATCTTAAAAAATATGTGCATATATTTAGACGTATTTTGTTTAAATATATGCATATCTAGAAAAATATATGCATATTTTAGACGTATTTTGTCTAAATATATGCATATCTAAAAAAATATATGAATATATTGACGTATTTTGTTTAAATATATGCATATCTAGAAAAATATAAGACACTTATTTTTGAACGGAGGATGTATACAGCGAGTTGTATCTCTATATATACAATATATATACAAGCATGTTGCGCGGTAGCTATCAAAGAAGTATTTTGCGTCGCTAGCTTTCACGATCTTGGGGAGGTGGCACGGATCTCGAACTAGCGGGCAGCCTGGACAACCACAACAGAAACGTCAGACCCCAGAAACGGAGTTCCGCCTGACCAAAGCTTGAGAAGCTGTTAGGCGAGCGGCCGGCGGACGCCACGGAACTATGATGGATATAAGCGGCCACAATTTTAATTCCAGTTAATTTAAAAGGCTGAAGCGGCGAGTCGACGGTCAGCCGTGGACATGTCCACTTACAGGCTGAGGTACATCTCAATGAAAGCAGCAATGGATCTAGCGCTAAACCATGCATCAACCGCTAGCTCCAGTTCTTGCGCATTATTGATGCCCTGCCAGTTGACCAATGTTCTCCAAGCACATGCTGCATTATCTTATTAAAGTGTATAAGCGGATTGCACTAGTCCCTTCCATCAATTCGTATTTTTGGTTGCGTTGGCTAGTGCATGAAGCTTGATATATCTATGGTGTCAACTGGAATGTTCCCTTTATGTTATTTTCCCCATGTTTTTCCTAATAGACCGAGCTAAGCTCATGTCGGTTTCTTTACATACACTGCTAAGTCGCAGACAGGTGGGCCCATAGTCAACTGGAACTTCCGGTCTTGGCAAAAAGAAAGTGAAAACGAGGTTCACGTTTCTCCATTGAGATTTATCAACGTGAAACACACAGGCTTTTCCTAGAAGCAATTCTGAAGCTAACCCTGATAGTAGTAGGCTCCAACATGCAGGTTGCCCTTCGATCAGCTACTGCAATCTCGACGTAATTTCACTGATCAGGACGGAGATCCATCAATTGTTGCCCCGCGAGTGAGTGAGAGTGATCCGCCATTACCCGTGGTACTTTTTTATCTCCCCACCTGCACGCGCGTGGACTGACTCCAGCCACTGTCGTACACGCAATAGTCCAAGCTCGAAATTGTTAGAATAAGATCAACATAGGCGCAAGCGCAACACAAGATCATGCATGGGCAACACACTAGAACACACATTGTACATAAAAAGAGAGGTTGGAGATGCATTACTAGGGGTTGGAGTCGATGATGAAAACATCGTCATCTTCCTGATGCAGGCTTGATCTACCGTTTATGAAGAAGAGGATCTGAGGATCCTGTAAATGCCCTCCGGCCTCCTACAACACTGCCTTTGGACCGATGGAGTATAGCTTGGTCTTCCCATCACTTATGTGCCTTCCCTAGATCGGTAGGGTTTTAGAGATGTGGGAAAGCGACCTAAGCGGAACATGAACCTATGTCTAGATCGTTGCCGAGCCCCCGTCCTTTCTATGACGTGGGCGACAGGGGACGAAACCATCAAGTTGATTTTGGTTCCCCGGATTAGGACTAGTTGGTTACGCACAAGGTGGGCTAGAATGTTGGTTTGTGGGCCCCTCTATTACTTAACGTTATGTCCTTACTCTGTCTTTTATGTTAAACTTCACAGAGTTTGTATTAAGCTTGACAGAGCAAACCAACATTCTTCTCCATGATCGTTAGGTCTAACTTTATTTTCATAAGGTGAGGTGTTATAAAAACCAATGAAATAACTCAACATTTACAGGATACAAGTCTATTTCAAAATGGATAACATTTTACTTGATGGGAGTGGATATAGTGGTCCCTTTATTTCAGAATCATAAGGCTTTCAGCAATCCCATGCCGTCAACATGCACACGGAAAATACTAGGTGCCAAGTCTATGGTTAGCGTATCCACAAGCATACGAGTAGTACTAATATGCTTAACATCAATAGTATAATCCTGGATTCTATATTTCATAACATGATACTTTATGCCAATGTGTTTGGCAGCAACACTTGACTTGTTGGTATTCATATAGAAAACTACCGTAGTACACTATAAGTGGTTTTGAAATAATTCAACCACTATGAGCTCGTGAATGAAATTCTATAGCCATACAGTCTACCCAGTGGACTCGTAATATGCTATAAATTCTATTTGCATTGCATATAAAGAAGTTGTTGTTTGCTTGTAGCTTTTCCATGATATGGCTTCTTTGGCAAGTGTGAACATATAACCTGATCTGGTTTTCTTACTATTCACACAACCGGCATAATCAGCATCTAAATAGCCAATAACTTTTTAGAGATTAGATATTCTATATGTAAGCATATAGTCTTTAGTGACTTGCATATAACTCACGACTTTCTTTGCATCCTTTGAGTGGTCTAATCATGTATTTGATTGGGATTTGTCAAGCATCCTGGTTATAAAAGCTAAGTCAGACCATGTACAAACTTGTGCATACATGATGATTCGACAGTTGAAGCATAAGGAACCGACTTTATCTTATCAGTTTTAGTTTTTTTTCCTTGGACATTAAAATGTCCCAAACTTATCGGCGTTGACTATTGGAGAATGTAAGGCTAAGCACTTATGCATATTGCATTTTTTTAGTACACCCTTAAAACATGCCTTTTTTTCATAGTCCCAACACACATTTACCTATCCCAGTGACTCTCTATGCCAAGTACATACGAGTCTTCACCGAGATCTTTCATATCAAAATTAAAAGACAGAAAATTCTTGATCTCGTGCAGCATATCATTATCGCTGCAAGCCAATAATATGTCATCCACATACATGAATAATATTATGAATCCACTTCCCTTAAACTTGACATAAATGCAATTTTCCATAATATTTTGTGTAAAACAAAAAGTTCTAATAATCTTACCAAACTTAAGGTACCACGGTCTTGAAGATTACTTGAAAGCGATATATGCATTTCTTTAAACAACATGCCACATGTTATTTTCCTTCCACGACAAAACCTTCTGGCTCGAGTCATGTAAACTTATTATTTTAGGTCACCATTTAGAAATGCCGCCTTAACGTCCATATGATGCAATTCTATTTCTAGGTAGAAAAATGGACTAGAGCCATGAGGATCCTAAAAGTATCTTTGGATGACACAAGAGAGAAGGTCTCATTGTAATTGATTCCTTCTCTCTATGTGAAGCATTTTGCCACAAGTCTCGCGTTCAACTTTTCGATATTCCCTTTGAGTTCGTACTTGATTTTGTAGATCCATTTGCAGCCTACTCTTTTAGCACCATTGATAACTAATACTATGTCCCAAACATCATTTGAGCCCATAGATTTCAACTCATCTTCCATGGCAACCTGCCACTTGAACGAATTCCTAGTTTTAATCACTTCTTAAATGAGGTTGGATCCTGCACCTTTCCTATATCATTTAAATCCTCACTCATGCAAGTGACATAATCATATGATATCGCTTTCATTCTTTATCACAGTGATTTTTTCATAGGTGGTGGTGGAGGGGAATCATTATGTTGAGGATCATTTTCTTCACCTGACTGATAAGACTCTTCATTTTCATTTTCATTAGGTTCAGCATCACCATTAGGTCAAGGACCTAAACCGTTAGATTTGAAATCATGAGATGTTACTCTCGTCTGTATTGGCAAAACAATCTCTAGGACAGCTGGGGCTGGAACATACACCCGCTTATCCTCAAGATCAGCCTTTCTTATTTCTGTGACTTCATTATCCTCAAAAATATCGCTTGTCGGGTCTCCACATACTTAATACTGTGAGCAATACAATAGAAACGATATCCCTTCCCCCTATGAGGGTATCCAAAAAACAAACAACTAACTATTTTTAGATCTAATTTCTTAACTTGTGGATTGAAAATTCTAGCTTTAGCGGGCCCCACAGACGTAGATAATTCAAGCTCGGTTTTCTTCCTGTCCACTTCTCGTAAGGCGCACGGTGCGCCTTTAGTAGGAGTAAGTAGTTGTCTTCAAAGGGTTAACTAGAAAATTTGCATGACTAAACATGCTTCGCATCATATCTATGGGCGTGCGATTTCTTTTTTTGATAAATAGAATATATTAATATCACGAATATACCAATTATACCCAGCCTCTACAACAACGCATTGCTCTAATGGAAACAGAGAAGCACATAGCAAAAAACATAAAGAAGAATTATAAAAAAGGAAAAGTTTCACTATAGTGATATGTTCCTTGTAACAACAGGCCAAACACCACCAAGACAGCACTTGAAATCCAACTTGTACAAAAGTGATGCCTCCAAAAAGAAAACAGTGCACACGCGACGTCGACAGGCACAACCAGTTAAGGTCAAATCTTGGGTTTTCACCCTGAAAGCTTAGACAATGAACTTCTTATGTGATATCGCCCCCACTTTCCGATACCGCTACTACAAGTCACGAATCACCAACCCAATTTATCATCGCCATCAGGACTCGAACCATCATTACTAGTCCTTGGATCTTGACTTTCATGGCATTCTCTGCACACTGACTTCACCATGAAACTAAATACATGTCCCGACGATGGCAACAGACTGTAGAGCTTCGGCTCGTTCCCTCTAAAACCAAACGGCTAGAAAAACATAGTTGCGTGCGACCGAATCCCGTCTAATTCGGCAATCTCCAAGCATGATTCGTCTAGGGAAGTTCGTCGGTGGAGCCTTCCCGAACTTGACACTCAGGGGTAGATCAATGACTACATGCATCAAGAAGATTGACATCTTGACATTAGAGAAACCCTAGACCATCGCCTTTACTAGATCCAAGCATGGCCGCCCCCAAACCCCACCGGCAGCCCAAAGGCACGACCAGCAGCGAAGGCGACCCACGTCGCCCGAAGCGTCCGCCAGATGGCCTCACAACTTCGATCATGCCGGAGGCAAACCACCACCACGCTGTTGATGCAGGGAAGCGTGTTTGCGCCGCCATTGCAGGACCACGCTGAAGTGACCCTCACCAAGCACCGCGCCTCGGTAGGCAAACGCGACCCCCGCTGCCATCCGCCATGGGAGAGTAACACCGCCTCTCGGGGCCATCGCCCCAGTTCAATCCTTCGTCGACATGAGCCCGTTGTCTGAGGCGCTACACATATGCGATCGAAGGCATCCACGCATAGATGCGATCGACAAAAGCTCTAGGCGCTCCCGAATGAAGGCTTTTTTTTCTACTACTGAGAGGACACCAGACAAGGAGACCGCCTCGCCGCCACCGTTGACCGAAGGCCTTTTACCACTGGCGTCCTCCAGCGGCAGCGGAGGAGACCAGAGAGCAGATGCTAGGGGCGGCGGCTAGGGTTTCTGCCCGAGCTACCACCCCCCGGAGAGCCGCCCCCTAGAGACTGATGCCCGAGCTGTCGGTATGCGATTTCTACAGTCAACTACACCATTTTGCCGAGGTTCGTCATACATTAAATACAACGGCCCAGGGGAAGAGCCCCACCACCGCCATCACCGGAGCCAGACCAAACTTTCCCGGAGGCTCCTCAGGCGGCGATAGGATGCGGGGGAGAGGATGAGGGAATGCTACGACTAGCAATAAGAGTCGTCCCGTGTCGCCAGAGGAGGGCATTAGCTAAGGTGTCACTCTCGTGCAACAGAGGTAGGCATCTACACCTGACAGTACAAACAACATGTTTAACAGGCATTAGCTAAAGTGTCGCTCTCGTGCAACAAAGCTTGCATTGTTTGGCAATGGCGATTAATTCAAGATGCCGAGGGGCTCTTATGTACCTGATGCTACTAGTTCGATCGGGGTACTTCGCTCAGTTCGCTGATTACTGCAAGAAGCCATCAATCGGTCCCGGCACTGGACTTAACTCTTAAGTACTGTGCGGCCATGTGATCACCTACCGGTTCCAGCGAGAGAGCTGCTCTCTAATGGCATGTCCGGGTTAGAGAGATATAAAGATCTTTGTTTGTTGCAGTTACATACCACCGTCAGCTGGGCCCAAATTAGATCCTAGTTGTTCAGCTGGGATTTTATTTTCTTGGCCAAATAAATTACTTTTTCCAATTCATAATTAGAATCACTGATTTAGTATAATTTTACACTAAATCTACAACATTTATTATGGATCTAGAAGGGAGTAGAAAGAGATTCATTTTTGTTTATTCCCTGTGTTCTAACAGACTGCAGCTAGTCTGTTCTGTACTCCTTTTGCCTCTTTTAAAATTTTGTTTAACGTGAAACACACATGTTTTGCCATAAACAAGCACACACTTACATGTTTGAACGAACATATCTAAAGTGTGTATCTCGTGATATTAATATATGCTTCTTTTTTAAAAAAAATCTGAAGTGTGGAGCCCGGAAGCCTGCATCTTTCATGCCAGTAAGACAGCCAGTTGCCCCTTCAGCTCCGGCGATGTTGATGCAGTTTCTCTTCTCGACCGGGACAGGGATCCGTCATTTTTCTTCCTAGAGATCGGGGACGACGGCGATCTGCCATTACCCCGCGTACCTTTTGCGCTCCCCACCTGCAGGCGTCGACTTGGCTCGGAGCTAGCTAGCGACATTGCTAGCCGCACCTGCACACGCCATTCCTCCCGTCCAAAGTCCAAACGCCCAGCAAGCGTGTCTGTCATCCAAACTCTGCACTATACCTCTCAACCAGAGAACCCAATCTATCACCCAAACATGTGCCGCGCAGCGAGCCACAACGACCATTCTTGCGCACGCACGCGACAGCTTCTCGTTCCCCAGCGCTGTCGACGGCGCCAGGGGGCCATGGCGCCAGGGCGAGTCGACGTCGGACCGCGACGCAACGCAGATCCGAGAAAGACAATCCTGCCCAATTGATTACGGTTGATCGGTGCGACTGGATGCGATGGAGATGTTCCTTTTTCGGCATTGAAATCTCTCCCCCGTCTCTCGCAAAAAAGGTGTCGCGACAAAGCTGTGTCACTGCCCCTGAGAATGACCGGCCGGGGCTGGGGTTTTGGATGCTCCGAGCTAGACGATCATGTCAGCGTCGGGCTACATGGGAATACATGTGTGTAACAAATTAACCAAGTGTTAACAGATTGGATCAATGGTCCATTTCTGCAAGTAGCTAGTGTGGTTGGGGCATAGCCATCATGCCAGCAGTGACATGTATCTGAACGTACGCCTCCATCAGTAAGGTCAGAGGCATCCAATTAGATCAAACTATTACTGAGGTTGTTCGGTGTTGGAGTGAAGAGCCTTAATTAGGCTTAGCGAGGCACATGAATTGAGCTGCATCGTTTTTTTTAAGGGCAACCCATATCGGGTGATGCATACCGTCTATTTTAGTATACTTCGTTTTGCGAAATTTCGCCATAGTCTTATACTCCCTCCGTTTTAAAATATACATTGGCTTCACAAAGCTAAAACATCTTATATTTTAAAACAGATGGAATAGTTTATTACAAATTAGAGGTCATAAAGGGTCGACACATGGATCAGCTATATAAGAAAACGTAAACAACATGAAAATCCTTTGCATCAACATTGCAGACGGCTATCAAAGCGCTAACCGAATTGGCTGTAAAAAGTCCAAGCTCCCATTTTTAAAAGGTTGCACCTAGAAGCCATGGCCTAGCGCTGCTCCGAGCGGTAGGAGTAAGGATCATGCACGGATCCAATGGAAGGCGAGAGGATAGAACGAATGATAACTTGATTTGTTAAACGTAAAATTGTTTTCCACATGCCAAATTGACTAAAGGTAAGAGCAATGGAGGTCTATCTTTCTTTTCTACCCATGCAACCAATTCTCAAACAAACTCGTTATGTTGATTGGTGGTGTAATACTAAAAGACAAGTGAACTATCCTCCATAAAATTTTCACAAAAGGACAATAAAAAAAGGTGTTGTATTGTTTTATCTTGATCACAAAGGCAACATTTTTTGCATCCTTGCCAAATTCGTATTGCTAAGTTGTCCTTAGTGAGAATAACCTTATGTGATGAAGAAACAACATAAAAAATCTTTATTCTAAGTGACACTTTGATTTGTGCGAAATATTGATTCCAATAATTGTGTGTTAAATCTTCTTGAAGGAGGGAAGCTTGTGTGCATGCATTAGCCTTTTTTAGAGGGCATCTACAAGCATTAGCTGAGATGTCGCCATCATGCAACGGAACGAAGAGGATGGGATTTTTTTTCGAACCATGCAGTAGAGTTGCATGTCATATATTAGATAGAAGAAATGCTCAAAGAATGGCCATAGAGTGCAGAGATTTAAACCAAATAGTACAAGGATAAAAAAATCACAACATAACTAGCATCTAGGAAGGACAAATGACCAAAAGACAGCAAAAATACGACCTAAAACAGAGGACAAACCGAAGCAACTATACAGGATCATGTAGCACTAAGTTTCCTGCAAACTGAAACGACCTCCGTTGGAAGTAGCTCAAACTTTTGCATCCTGCTTGATTGGAACTACAAACTGCTCCAAGGTTTTGTAGTTGTTTTCAAACACTAGCCAATTTTTTCCTTCCATATACTCCAGGTGACAAGCATCACAACTAAATTTAGGCGCTTCAGTTTTGCTCCCCATAGCAAAACTCTGGGATGTGTCCACCAACCTCGAAAGAACACATGAAACCTGACCAACACGACCTGCAAATAAAATGGGCTTTTGGAAATGGTGAATTCAAGATCCATGAAGAAGGTTCTGCATCCAATCAATACTTCAGGACGGGATAACTTGAGTAATCTTTAAATATTAGCATAAAAATTAAAGATACTTTTAAGGAGTTTTGTGGAGTAGGGGGGGCATTGCCTCTTGACCCCAGAGAAGCTCTGCCACTTAAAAAAGGGGCCTTTTGTGTCCTGCCAGTGTCGGGGAAATATATGTGTGTGTGACAAACATAGTGTTAACAGAACGGATCGATGGCCCTCTGATTCATGTCTGCTAGGGCAAAGCCAACCTAGTGTTAACAGAATGGATCAAGGATCGTCGATCCATCCGAGACTATATTTTAACATGTCCAATAGATTTTTGCCTCGGTCACGATGCACATCTAAGTGTAAACCGAGACGGAGGGAGTACTTCGGGACGGGATTAGGTCAGATGCATATGAGAATAATTGGCATCGACAATAAGATGTAGTAGAATGGTATGCCCATATGAGAGAGAGAGAGAGAGAGAGAGAGAGATAGAGAGAGAGAGAGAGAGCAACTAAACTAATAAAACAAACTATAGTCCATGAGATACTAATCATAGGAGCAACACAATGGCGATGAATGTGAAGTAGAATGGTTGATGTCCCCCTCAATGGTATCGAGAGACTGGATATGTGTTCTATCTAGAGCTATTCTCATGTGGTTGTTCTATCTTCTAGCATTGATAAATAACGGAATATATAGGTGAAGCGTTTTAGGTTGGAATGAGGCATTGGACCAAAACGAGAGGTGGTGCCAATGTGTCCTACACACCTGGTTGATGCGCATGACCCCAAGCGTGCTATATCCCTTCGACGAGGCTTGGCAATCCTAGCTTCTTGAAACTCTCCTGTATATATTTTTGGCTTATTGTCCTGTCCCGCGAAAATACCTAAAACCGACATAAACAAATGTTAGTCCTAGAAAAATTACTTAAATTTTTAATAACAAGGAAATATGTTACAAATTCTTCAAGAGGAAACAATTATGACATATCACGGTGGCAGCCCCGGGTTTAAGGACTACGAGCAGATGTTTTTAAGCGCCAAAAAATGGAGATGGCAAATTGCGCAGACATGAGGAGTCACTACATCACGGTTGATTATTAGAGGCACAAAAAAGTGCCTTAAAAATATTAAAAGTGACTCAAATAATCTTTGAAGGCAATAATAATAATGCTGAATCAAATGGCGTAGGGAAAAATCATTTAAGGCACTTTTAAAAGTGCCTTTAAAAATAGTTTTTTAAGGCACTTCCGAAAATGCCTTTAAAAATATATTTTTTGAGGCACTTCGAAAATTTCCTTAGAATAAATTTTAAGGCAATATTGAGGAAAGCCTCTAATAATTTTTGTTGGCCTTTTCAAAGTGCCTCAAAAAACATTTGTAGACAGTTTACAAAAATGCCTCAAAAAATAGTTTAAGGCATTATACAGTAAATGTAAGCACCAGCAAAAATTCCTAAAAAACAATTAAGGATCATTTCTAAGGTGACTTAAAACAAATAAATATACTCCAGAAAACAAATTCAGGCTCACATTACAATTCATCTATTCTGTTGAATTAAAGCTCATATTATAATATCTAGGAATAGGCAAGTTACATAACACTTCTACAAGAACAGTACACAACGCATATTATACAAGAGTGCAACGGATAAGAAAACAACATAACACAGAACCAGCGAATGCTTTATATCATGAGTTATACGCATGTTCAAGCCACTCTAAATCCTAAAGTCTAGCATCAAGTTTGTCCATCAATAGTATGCTAGCCAAAAAATGCTTGAACATAACACCAAATACAGACAGTATATCAGTAAAAGAGAGTATTAAAGTTGCAGGAATTAGTTTTACTAGAAGGTTAAAGAAAACCAAATACAAACAGTAAATCAGTATGCATATGTATTGATATATGGACATGTCAATCAGCACATGAATGTATGGATTCAACCCTTATTGCTGCCAACAATCAACCCACTGCCAGCAATAAGCAGTTGTATTTTAATAAGGATCATATCCAAAGTAGTAGTTTAACCCATTCTCTACCAGGCGAAATTGCGTTGTATGGGAATAAACACATAACATGGTTGAAAGAAAGTTGAGCATACATTGCTTGTACGGTATCTTGCCTTCTGCTTGTCGTATTCCCTTGACACGCTCCAAGCGCTCGGCATTTGAACAAAAGCATTTCAAAATGAACAAGGTAGTCAAAATGAGCAAAGCAGTGCATAGGCAGACTAGGTTCTAACAAAGAGTAGGGTTTTAAGTCAACCAGTGAACTTCCTTACAAATTAAGTTAACAAATGATGATTTAGGTGATATTTTACTAAATTGAGACAAACGCTGAACTTAACCAGAAGAAATGAACAGATAATGTACAAAATTCTACATAAATAAGTGCCTTCACCAGAATGAACAGTAGGTAGCAAAACAACATACCGAAAAGCTTTGGAAGCCTTCGACGGCACCAGCTGCAAGAAGCCTTCTGCAAGACAACGAAACAAGATAGGAAAATTGAGAACTCAGAAGTATGATATTAAAAAGTTTTCGAGATATTAAAAAGTTTCTGGGATATTAAAAAGTTTTCGGGATAATCAGACACAATGCAATATGTTAGCTAGTCATACTCATCCGGGATTTCATCAAGCATATTCGTTACACATAGCTTTTGCAAGGAGAAGTTCTCCTAGTGACCAACCTGATGGAGCTTGAGGACAGGTCGAAGAAGAGGCTATCAACGACAGCGATGTTGTGGATGTAGGAGTCGAAGCTCCGGTCAAGGGCGTCGTGGAGTATTGGAGCCTGGACATGGACAGGTTCAGCTTTGTATTTCCATGGGACATTTTCTAGATATCCAGGAGGACACTGACTAGTTTCAGAATAGTTGTCAGAGCACTTTCTTCTGTTTTATCAAAGATGAAGTCCACATTGTTACAAACATTCTACTCCTTAGATAACTTGATTTAGCAACTGAATAACGAAATCAGTGTGTGTTTTAACTATATAAGCCTGGGTATCTAGCGCATGGATGAACTTTCGGGTAAGTTCAAGCCTCACTAAAACAATACTACATCAGAATTTGAGTACAAACGCCTCATAAAGAACAATAAACCAAACACTGCAAAAGAAATTGAGAATCAAGACATTGACATGGAAACTACAACTAAGCTTTGCCCTGCTACCAGATGTTTATGTTTAAGCATACATGATTCATATTTGCACTATACAATATCACGAACACCTTGTGAGCAAACAATACTACGCAGTTAAATCAAACCCTCCTAATCCCAAATTTCTCGTACAGGGACGTGCTCCTGATCCCTCCAAACTTTACAGCAGCGATGTGCTCCTACAAATCAGGTAGTCACAAAGCATCCCAATACTTCAGAAGATAAAACATCAACTTCTCGTACCTTCAAAACCAATTGGTAAATTAATTGGTCATGAACTAGACGCTGGTAACTATGTTTCCGATGACCCTGCAAAACAAGGGAAATTGACATCATTAGAAGGCAGGAGATGGGGGCTACGCAGTTGTTGCCTACCAAAACCCACCGGCGAGCAGCGACGGGCAACACGGAGAGCCGGGAGGCTCCTAGGACTGCTGGTGGGCCCTGGTCCCTCGGGCAACGGCCCGCAAAACTCCGGCACGCGTCCTGGCTGGTTCGAGGGCGTGCCACCTGACCTATACCTGGTCAGGAAGGTGAAGGATTGCTTCGATTGGTTTCCTGCATGGTAAACAAGTATACGTAAAATTCGAGCCGTGACCGGCTCCCAGGTTTCCCTGTGAATCGGCTCCTAGAGCCGATTAACCCATGGTTCTGCATTGGATCTATGATAACATGGGGTTTTGCTTCATCGTTACAAGTTAAATCGATCTACGATAGTTTAATGTTTTCACTACATAATTGGAACGTCCTACACGTAATTGAGCCTGGTAAATACAAAAGATAATAGAAAACCAATCCTAGAGAAGGCCTAAAAACCAACGTAACGCTAATTCCCGGAACAACTCCTCTTGGATTGGTAAACCATATCTTCCATACTACTGGATCGTTCAACCCGTTTGCAAGGCCTGATCATGTAGATATCAAACTAAACCTTGGAGAGCAAGGCACAACTATAACAGATCAAATCGACTTAAATAAAGATCAAGCAAAGTGCCACCCTTACACCCGGGAAAAGGTGCAAAGGCGGCGAGATAACTAGAGGCAGCATATCTAAACGATCATAGCAAAAAGTACCGATGCTAGCCTAAACAAATCTATGATAATAGTGTTACTCGCCATCAACAAGGCTTCAGTACGAGTAACACCAAGTAATCGCATAAGTAGATACTGCCTAGATCGCAAGATGCGATCTAGGCAGCATGGCACTTACCCGAGAAAAACCCTAGAAACAAGGGGTGGCGATGCGCCGAGATTGTGTTTGTTGTGAACGTGATTGTCCTCCTTTTCTCAATAACCTTAGGTACATATTTATAGTCCGGAGACTTTCTACCTTTGGAATAACTCTACAATTCTATCTCTTACCTAAATCGAAACGGAACCTATTACAATATAAGATACACGGGCAATTTAGCCCAAATCAACGCACGAGGCCGATTCAACAACACGTTGCATATACGTATCTTCTAAGCCCATCTTGATTGCGGCCCAACTCCTCCTTTGGCCAAAATATGGCGATAACACATGCCCCCCTGGTTTTGGCAATAATAATTCCAAAACCACTCCGTTTTTTCCTTCTCCTCTTTTTTTCTGTATCGGGTTACGCGTTGCCAGAATGCGTTGCAGAACAGAATCGTCACGCCACCCCCTCATCATGATGCCCTGTCTTCTCCACTTCTCCGCAGTGCATGATTTGACAATTTCGGCAGCACATTCTGGGAAACCGCTATAGCATTGAACCACTTCATACTATTCCCCTTATTTATATTCATCTTAGCAGTTTGCAGCCCCATCTTCCTCCAGCAGCCAAGAAACCCTTCTTCCTCCGCCGAAAAAACCCTCTTCCTCCGCCATGGCCTCCTCTGCTTCATCTGGCCTGTCCTCCCAAGCCTCCAACTCAATGAGCGACCGGGAACCGACGCCAGAGCACCCGCCGACGGCGGCGTACAATGCTCTCGCCCCACAATGGTGGGACGAGAGGGATTGGGATTTCGCCACCTGGTCCGAGGACGACGAGTCCTTCACCGATGGCGAGGAGGGCCTGCAGTTCCTTGCCGATGGGGAACTGGAGGCGGACAGCACCGACGACGCCATGTCCTGGGACGGCGTCGACTCCTCCGACGAGGAGGAGGAAGCGGAGGAGGACAACTCCTCCGACGAGTACCAGCCGATGAAGTACTTCCGCGCCGGGTCCAGCGAGGACACCAAAGACGACGAGGAGGACGAGGAGGCCCCCGCTAGCATCTGGATCAGCAGCAGCGAAGACGACGCCGGCAGCAGCGCTGATGACAGCGAACAAGACGACGGCGAAGACAGCGGCGACGACCTTGGCCTCTAGATTAGGAATCAGTAGTAGTAGTAGTAGTAGTAGATTCCCTTTTGTAAGCAACCAGCTCCTTTTGTAAGCAATCAGCTTTTGAATGAACGAAGATTGCTTTTCCAACTCGAAGATTGCTTTTCCGACCCAATTTCGCCGATAGTCACATAGGTCGATGTTCCAGAAGCCGATAGCAACGCATCGGCTTTTACCCTGCTGCGCTCATACAGTCAACCAAGTCACAGCCCAAAGAGCCGATGGTACAACATCGGCTTTCCCAAAAACGTTGAAAAAGTCAAGTTCGGTCGCATACTTAGACAAATCTGAGCGGCCACTTTCCAGGTTCAAACGGTAACCTGCGACCCTCTTCAAAAAGGGCGACCCAGATCTCCAATTGCTCATCGACCAAATCGAGCTCACAGCGACAAGACCCCTCGATCCTCAACTGCACAGATCCATCTCCGCCGGCAAACTAGATGGCGGAATCATCCAACACCAACCCAGAGGTCTCCGGTCTGAAGGTATGCCTACTCCCCGCAATCTGAACGCGATGCTAGACTTAATGGCGAACACCTGAATTAATGCCTTATTCCATTATTAAATTTTCTAGGTTTCAGACATCCTGCTGCCACATCCTTCTCTCCCAAATTCTCTCTGCCTTGGCCCTCGTACAACATCTAGTCCGGCCCATCTGATTTCTTGCGAAGCAAACCGAATCCCCTTCGTAAGCCAAGACCTAGATTTAAACTCTTGGGCCGACTGCTTGCGAGCCTGGCCTAATCCTCCTGAACATTGGGTCACTTGGTTCAGCAGGGTAGCTAGAGCTTACCAATCCCAATGGGAAACCACGGGAATAGCCGATGCCTTGCATTTGTCATTGTCTCCTCTTGAGAAACATGAGAATCTTCTCAAAACCATCGGCTACTTCTGGTCTGACGCTCTGAATTGCTTCATGTTCGGTCATGGCCCTATGTCACCAACCTTGTTAGACGTGGTTATGATTACTGGTCTGGATGTTACATCACCCAGCCCTTCTGCTTTTAAACTGACCAAAGTCCCCTACAAACTGGCTTCCAAAACAGAATGCACGAACTGGGGCGCATATATTCAAAGCCACATGAAAACTAAAGGTCCTGTCACCGAGAAAGAACACACGGCTTTCCTCAACCTCTGGCTAGAACATTTCATATTCTGTGGCCCTTCCCTTGCTCCAACCAAGAATTATCTCTCCCTGGCCTATGAACTTGCTAAAGACACTCAACTTGGCATCGGCAAACTGTTCCTTGGAGAGGTCTACCGATATCTCCAGTTGATGTCTGTCAAGCTGTTCTCTGGTATAGCAGTCAAAACAGGTGGTCCTTGGTGGTTCATCCAGTTATGGGCTCAGCTGTATTTTCAAAACCACATCCCAAACTTCCCCCTTTTGGCGAGTTGCACCTTTCCAGATGTCAAAGGAAGGCAGATCAGATGCACCAGTTATGGCCAAGCTTTGTATAGGCTGCCAGGTAGTAAACTGTCCCCTCAGGAAGCTTCCAAGTGGTTCAGTATTTTCTTCCAAGGCCTGGATAATCCTACCTTCTTCCCTTACATGGAAGAATCGGAACATTTTGAGAATCCCATCTCCTTCAGGCTAGACAGCTTTGCCGATGACACCAGCACTCGGCAACTCTTTTCCATTGTGATCCGTCCCTGTTTCCTTCCAGTTGGCATGAGTACATCCAACAGAATCATCAAGCCTGGGTATGAATTCTACCAGCCGGTCATAGTGGCTCGGCAATTTGGCCTTGGACAAGTACCTCCCCATCTCTTTCTTCATCACCTGACAGAGAGCAGAGCCGACCTGCCTAATCCTCTCACCAGTCAAAGGTGTTACTCCTTCTTTGATGCTCTGACCATCCCAATTCCCAACGACCTCACCTTCGCCTCATCCACCGATGGCTTCGAAGATTGGTGGTCGATGTGGAAGACTCACGCCTTCAGGAGAGCTCTGGGACCATTGCTGAAACAGCTCGACGCTGACTATGACATCCCCGTGGAACAGGTACCACTACTTGTAAATTTTCTTGATGCAGCTTGCAAATAACTCTTTTACTAACCCACTCTTTCTCTTTGCAGCAACAAGATGGCCCTGAACCTACGCACAGTGATGGCTCCCCCTTTGAGTTCTTTCCGCCAGCTCCTGTGGTCCTCTTCTGCAAAAACTCGCCACCTCTGAAAAAGGTCATGATGCAGAAACAGCCGATCACACCACAATCGGCTTCTAAGAAACTAGTAACTTCACAATCAACTGCTCCTCGAGTTCCAACTAAAACAAGAACGATGGTGAGGAATGTAGCTGCCAGGAAGACCTTGAGACGCCGGAGCCCCTCTCCAGAAAGCTCGCATGTAGGCTGATCCATGTCTTGGTCGATCCTTCTCATTCTTTCATCCTTGCAGACATGCTCGTGTTTAATAGCTTTCCTTCTCTTGCAGGCTTCCGTCGAAGACACCTCCCACGGGGACACACAACCTGATCAAGGAGAATCGAGCCCAACAGACTCTGAGAGGACTGCCACACCAAACCAGCCAGATGTGCCACCATCGGCTCCCAGGAAAAGGCCAGTTCCTGAACCTGCTGCCCCCCGAGCATCAGTCGAGGCGGGGCCAGCTGTGGGTCCCAAGAGAGCTCGCAAAGGACCGCAAACTTCTTCGTCGAGCCAGGAGGTTTCGAAAATCATCACCCTTCATGCTCTTACCACTTAATTCCTTCTTATCTGCCGATTCATCATCACTTACATCGACTAAACACCTTCAATGCAGACGACTGACGTCTCTAGTGGGAAGGCCGGGGCAGTGCCGATGCTCCTAACCGAGCCGGATTCAGCAATCCCCGAAGGTGCAGATGAAATGGCTACCCCTTTGGCCAAGCCTCCAGCAGCTACACCTAAGCCGATTGCCTCGTCATCTGCAATCCCCTCGATCTTAGGAGAGGTATGTTAGCTTCTTTCGGCTAATTCTTCTCTGTTGGACGCATACTGACGCTTTTTCGGGCTGCCAGGGTTGTGATATTTCAGGTTTGTTGACGTTCGACCCTGAATCCATCGAACCAACTCCCTCTGTCGCCACCGATGAACCACAAGCCAGGGCTGTTCCACCTCAATTCCAGCGTCTTAAAACACTGCTGTCCTCCCCGATCGAAGAGTTGATCGAGGGTTCTGAGGAGGTGAAGAGCGTTCTTGCTGAAATAAAAGACCAACTCCCAGTAGCATTGCAGGTGAAGCTTTGGCCCGTTGTAACTCTGTCTTTCTACGGGTCAAGGGTGAAGCTAGCTCGTGAAAGGATCAACCTGCGTCGTGCCCAACTTCCGCTGAAGGCCAATATTGCAGACAGATGTCAGCAGCTCAACGAGAAAAAGGCGTCTCTGGATGCCAAAACTGACACCTCTGCCAGTACCGCCGAGCTCGCCTCCTTAAAAAAGGAGTTGGAAGATCTTGAAGAAAAGGTCCGGGCGACTAAACAGCTCATTCGTGACAAGGAAGCATCCATCGCCCGCTCCCACGACGAAGCAGAAAGCCTCAGAGGTCAACTGAAGACTGATCTGGCAGAGATACGTGCCCTGAACAAGCAGCTAGTGACGGGCAAGGACGAAGATGACGAAGCCGAGATCGCCGAGGTGGACCGTGTCCGTGCTGACGCCCTTCACGCCTTCTAGGCATTTCTTCAGTAGCTAGTTTATGTAAACTGGCACCTGCTTGTAACAGTCTGAACCTCTAGAGTCGATGGTTGTGCATCGGTTGTATCTTTTTATTGGCCGATTTCATGTATCGGCCCCCATATCTCACTGTCCATCATCCCACATGCTTTGGGAAACATATATTTTTTATACTTTTTTTTTATTGGCCGATTTCATGTATCGGCCCTCATATCTCACTGTCCATCATCCCACATGCTTGGGAAATATTTCTTGAGATGCTGACCGTTGACAGCCACTGGGAATTTCACGCCATCCAGCTCCTCCAGCATGTACGCGTTCCCCCTCAAAACTTGATCGACCCTGTATGGCCCGTGCCAATTCGGAGACCATTTACCATATGCTGCATCCTTAGTTCCCAATGGCAATACAGCTTCCCATACCAAATCGCCAACGTGGAACTCCTTCGGTCTCACCTTCTTATTATATGCACGAGCTACCTTGGCCTTGTTTTCTTTGATTTTCTCAAGCGACCACAGCCTGAGCTCAGTTAAATCCTCAACACTGTCACTCATCAAGGTTGCATATTCTTCAGTTGTCAGATCGTTCTGAAAAGTGACACGTCTCGATCCAGCCGTAATTTCCCAGGGCATTACGGCTTCTTGTCCATAGACTAGATGGTATGGCGAGGTTTTTATCGCTCCATGGCATGACATGCGATAAGCCCATAAAGCTTCTGACAAAACCTCGTGCCAACGCCTAGGGTGCTCATCGATTTTCCTCTTGATCAGCTTGATAAGGCTCTGGTTGGACGCTTCAGCTTGCCCATTTGCTTGGGCATAGTATGGAGATGATCGAATCAGCTTAATCCCTGTGTCCTCACAGAATTTTCTGAACTCGTGAGAAGTGAAGACCGAACCTCCATCGGTCGTGATAGTCTGGGGAATCCCGAACCTATGAATGACGTGTTCTTTCACAAAATCAACAACATCCTTCGAGCTCACTGACTTCATAGGGACGGCTTCCACCCATTTAGTGAAATAATCCGTAATGGCCAGAATCCACATGTGGCCTTTGCTTGACGGAGGATTGATCTTGCCAATCATATCCATGCCCCAACCTCGGAATGGCCAAGGCTTGATGATGGGGTTCATCGCTGACGCGGGTACCATCTGAATTTTTCCAAATCTCTGACATGCTTGACACCCTTTGTAGTACTTAAAACAGTCCTCCAGCATGGTAGGCCAATAAAACCCTGATCGCCTGATCAACCACTTCATCTTGTGAGCCGATTGGTGAGTTCCACAGGCGCCTTCGTGTACCTCGTGTAGGAGCCGATTGGCCTCGGCTGTCCCCAGACATTTGAGCAATAACCCTTCCAGAGTCCTGTAAAACATGTCGTCCCCAATGAGCACATACTTCATGGCCTTGTACCTTATCCGTTTAGGTGCCCCCCGAGCCGAATCCTTCAAGTAATTGAAGATATCGGCTCTCCAGTCGTCTGCGTCCAGGAACTGTACCTGAACATCGGCTCCCTCTGCTACGTCCTTGTAGCCTGAAGCCATTTGTGCAAGATCATTCGCCTCGGTATTCTGCGACCGCGGGATCCAGGTGAAGTTTATGTACCGGAACTGTGCCATCATCTCACGGCATTGCAGCCATAATGGGAAGAGTGACTCGCTCTCACACTTGTATTCCTCCGTGAGCTGAGAAATCACCAACTTGGAGTCTCCAAAAATTTCCACTGCTTCTGCTCCAGCTTCGATGAGCAACTCCATTCCCTTGCGTATCGCCTCATACTCAGCGACGTTGTTGGTGTGAGGGGCAGATAACCTGATGGAGAAGGAGAATGTTGCCCCCCGGGGCGACACGAGTAGCACGCCGATGCCGCACCCATCGTCACAAACCGATCCATCGAAAAACATAGCCCACACTCGTATAGATAGTGCTGCTATATTAGTGTTGATCCTTTCAGCGATAAGGTCGGCCAATGCCTGTCCCTTAACTGCTTTCGCGGGTTGATGCCGGATGTCAAACTCTGATAATGCAAACATCCATTTGCCCAGTCGGCCTTTCAACATAGGAGCCGACAGCATGTGCTTTATGACATCTGATTTGCATATGATGACAATCTCTGCTGATAGCAAAATGTGGCGCAGCTTGGTGCAGGTAAAAAACAGGCAGAGGCACAGCTTGTCGATCTCAGGATACCTTGTCTCTGCGTCCAGCATCCTTCTGCTGATGTAAAATACAACTCGCTCCAGCCCATCATAAACTTGCACCACCACTGAGGCGATGGACGTGTCAGCTACTGATAAGTAAATGTAGAATGGCCTATCCGGCTGGGGCGGAACCAATACTGGAGGCTTCGTCAGATATTCTTTGATCTCGTCGAAGGCTCGTTGTTGTTCTGCCCCCCAACTGAACTCCTCATCAGATTTAATCTTTAATAGTCCCATGAACGGCTCTATCCTTCCTGACAGATTGGAGATGAATCTTCTGACGAAGTTGATCTTGCCGATGAGAGACTGCAGTTCTTTCTTCGTTGTAGGTGGCTTCATTGTTCGCACTGCCTCCTGACTTTTCAGGCCGATCTCAATTCCGCGTTCATGGACCAAGAAACCCAAGAACTGACCGACCGTCACACCGAAAGCACACTTCTTTGGATTCATCCGTAGCCCGAATTTCCTTGTTCGGTCCAGGACGCGTTGCAGGTCGCCCAAGTGTCCTTCTACTGAAGCTGACTTGACCACCACGTCGTCGATATAAATTTCCACCAGCTTGCCGATCAGATCATGGAAGATGTAATTCATGGCTCTTTGGTACGTGGCGCCGGCGTTCTTCAGTCCAAACGTCATGACTACATATTCAAACAATCCCACCAAACCTGGGACTCTGAATGCAGTCTTGTGTATATCTTCCGGAGCCATAAAAATTTGGTTGTAACCGGCATTGCCATCCATGAAGCTCAAGATTTTATGACCAGCAGCTGCGTTGACTAACGTCTCTGCTACTGGCATCGGATATTCATCCTTCGGAGTAGCTCTATTGAGATCCCGAAAATCTATGGCAACACGCCAGCGGCCATCCTTTTTCTCTACAGGTACGATGCTAGAAATCCACTCAGCATACCTGCATGGCCTGATTAAATCGGCTGCCAACATTTTCTCGATCTCCTTCTTGACTTCTTTCAAAATTTCGGCCTTCATCTGTCGTGCTCGCTGCTGGAATGGCCGAAATCCTTTTTTAAGTGGGAGTCGATGCTCGATGATGCTCCTGTCTAGCCCAGGCATCTCTGTATAATCCCAGGCAAAGCAATCTGGATATTCTTTCAACAAAGCTATCATCGGACCCCGCAGATTCGGATCCAACTTCTTGCTGATAAATGTTGGTCTTGGCTTATCCCCAGGACCGATGTCAATCTCCTCTAGCTCATCAGCGGATGTAAACCCATACCCTAGCTTTCCGTCACCTGTTAAATCGATGCTAAACACGGGGCAAACAGAGGGTGAGGATAACAAAAATAATTTGGGCCGATTGCCTGAATCGGCCCCCTTTTTGATCGCATTGGTCAAGGACGGTTTACACCTTAGTTGTGTTTTACAATGGCAGGGAATCTCCCTGCTACGACTACATGATCTGCTTGTCGTGAGATTGCTGCTTTTTGCTGGCCGATCGCAGGGATCGGCCGTACCACGTATGATCGTGGACTTTGCTACTCTGTCAGGCCAGTGGATAAGACCAACCTCACCCCGTTTTTTGTAGCTTCAATGCGCTCGCAGCCGTCTAGACTGATTCCAGAGATCGGCTCTTGGTCTTCTGCTTCCCAGATGTTCATGTCAGCTATGGAGATCTCGATAGAATCATCTGCATGAATGACCTCCACCTCATCTCCATCCCACTTTATTAGGCACTGGTGCATCGTGGATGGAATGCAGCAGTTAGCATGAATCCAATCTCTCCCTAGCAAGACAGCGTAGGTGCTTTTGCTGTCCACGACGAAGAATGACGTAGGGATGGTTTTTCTGCCCACGGTCAGATCCACGTTCAGGACGCCTTGCGTTTCTGAAGTTTGGCCGTTGAAGTCGCTTAACGTGACGTTGGTTTTGATCAGATCTGCAGTGGAGCGTCCCAAACGCCGTAGCATGGAGTACGGCATTATATTGACTGCCGCTCCGGTGTCCACCAACATCTTGCTGACAGGCTGCCCATTGATATAACCTCGCAGGTACAGGGCTTTCAGATGTTTGTAGCCCTTCTCACGTGGCTTCTCAAAGATAACCGGCCGTGGGCCACAGTCAAACTGTGCCACTGGCAGCTCGTTGGTTCTTGGCGCGCAGAACTCTGACGGAAGTATGAATACCATGTTTGTGCCAGCCGATGTCTTTGCATCGGCTTTTACCGGTTTGGGACGCCACTCTTTCCTTTTCGGGCGATCTTCCGTTTCCAAAGTCTGCCGAATCTTAACGGCCAGATCGGGCCGTGCTTTCTTTAAAGCGTGGAGATACTGCGCTTCGGCTTCCTCCAAGTTACGCAGCCGCTGCACTCTACGCTTTTGGGTGTGTCTGAGTCCGTCGGGACACCATCTTGGACGATGATATCTGTCTTCTTCTTTGTCATTCATTGGCTTCTCGAGATCTTTTGCTCGAACGGACTCCCTGTATCGGCTCTGAGGTGGGAGAGGCCCCAGACGCTTGAACACTGACACTGGCCCCGTGTCCTCCTTCTGCTGTCCACATTCCGGGCAGTTATCGATTGTAGGCAATCGGCTCATTCCCGCGTCCCAGCAATACTTGAAGAAAGGGCAGTCCCAATGTTTGTCCACGCCTTCCTTTTCTTTTGGCGGTCCCCTAGCGAGGTGCTCATATCCTTCATCGTTTCCATCGCGCCGGCGACGTCGGTCATACTGGCGCTCATACTTGTTAAGGAGGTGCATGGAATGTGGCTTCTGATATCGCACGCTCCTCACCTGTTCCTCGGTCAAATACCGCCTGTCATTATAGCTGGGCCGGTCGCGTGGACCAGCCTCCTCTCTTTCTTTGCCCCGAGAGCGACCGTCTTCCTCCTTATATGCGCCACGATGGTACACAGGTCCTGCCATATTAACATCGAACGAGAAATCCAACTGACGCCTTGTGGACTGGCTGTGTTCTACCATGTTGACGCCGGGAAATGGGTTTGTGTCTACTTTCATGGCGAACTGCCCAAGGATCAGACGGCCCTGCTCTATCGCCGTTTGGATCTGGCGACGTAGCTCTTTGCAGTCATTGGTGGTGTGGGTGAACAAGTGATGCCACTTGCAGTATGGTCTTCCGTTCATCTCTTGAGCCGTAGGGATTTTGTGGCCTTCGGGTAACTTCAGCTGCTTTTCTTTCAGCAGTAAATCGAATATCTGCTCAGCTTTGCTCACATCGAAGTCAAACCCTTTTGCAGGCCCTTGCTGTTTCACCCATTCGCAGGATACAAGATCTGCCCCCCGAGCCCATTCAGCCACGGCCACCTCCTGGTCTTGCGTAGGATCTTCTTCTTCTGTACCGACCAGGCCTATCGGGCGTTTGAACTTGTCTTGGTACAATTCAGGGTGGCGCTGTTCATACATCGTCAGCTTCTGGGCCATGTGCGCCAATGAGTTGTACTCTACTTGGAAAGCCAGATCCTTGATAGGTGCAGAGAGACCCAACGCCGCCAGCTCGACTGCTTCTTTTTCAGTCAACCGAGCTGAGTAACATCGGTTCTTGACAGTCCTGAAGCGCTGGATGTACTCGGCTACAGTTTCTCCCCGCTTTTGCCGCACCTGCGCCAGATCTGCAATGCCAGCCTCGGTAGCTTCTGAATGATACTGGATGTGGAACTGCTCTTCCAGTTGCTTCCAGGTCTGGATAGAATCCGGTGGCAACGAGGTGTACCACCCAAAAGCTGGTCCTGTCAGAGATTGCGCAAAGAATCTTACGCGCAACTGATCTGATGCCGAAATCATGCCTAACTGTGCTAGGTATCGGCTCACGTGCTCGATCGAGCTCGACCCTTCTGACCCGCTAAACATTGAGAACTCAGGGAGCCGATACTTGGGTGGCAGCGGAATCAGGTCAAACTCGTTGGGGTACGGCTTTGAATAGCCGATTGTCCTTCTCTTCGGCACGAAGCCGAACTGATCTCTCAAGATGGTACGGATTTGCTCCACTGTCTGGGCTGCAGGGGCTAGGTTCTCATGACTCGTTCCAGTGGCATATTTGGCTAGCCATGCCTGTTTATCAGCGTCCATCCCAGAGATTCCTGTTCCAGAAACACCTGCTCCCGAAGCCCCTGCTCCAGAAACTCCTGTTCCAGAAATCCCTGCAGTTGCCACCTGGTTCGTGCGCGTCAGGTTATTGCAGTCCGGCACGTAGGTGCACACATATCCATGTGGGATCTCCTTAGGTGGTTCAAACAGGAATTGGTAATCGCCAGGGTCACCTCCAACCTTGTAGACGACGTAAGCCGGTGCCCCTGGTGGTTCCGGAGCTGCAAGCGTGAATGGCAGCTGCGGCCTGGTCTGGAGTGGTATTTCTCCCTGGTGAGTCCCTAGAGTAGGACCCGACGGAGAGTACTGATGTTTCATGATCTCTTGAACTACGCGAACCGCGACGCGCTCGAAAGCGTTCACTAGGCTCTCAGAATGGCGGTGAAGAGAATGAGCTACCATGTAATTGACTTCCTGTCGCAGAGCTCTGGTGCGCTCCTCTGAAGGAACAGAGAGATCCACCTCGTCAAGAGCACCTTCAGGTGAGAACCCTTTCCATCGGATGCCATGCTTACGGGTCCTCTCAAAAGAGCCGATGAGATCAGCTTCGAAGAGAGCTTTGACGTCATCATACTTCGCCTTGTGCTCCTCAGGCAGCTCATCGTACGTGACTGGTCTGTTCTCCATCGTAGCGTCGGATGTTGATGTAGACGTTGTTGAAGGTCCCACCGGGCGTGCCAGAATGTGTTGCCTACCAAAACCCACCGGCGAGCAGCGACGGGCAACACGGAGAGCCGGGAGGCTCCCAGGACTGCTGGTGGGCCCTGGTCCCTCGGGCAACGGCCCGCAAAACTCCGGCACGCGCCCTGGCTGGTTCGAGGGCGTGCCACCTGACCTATACCTGGTCAGGAAGGTGAAGGATTGCTTCGATTGGTTTCCTGCATGGTAAACAAGTATACGTAAAATTCGAGCCGTGACCGGCTCCCAGGTTTCCCTGTGAATCGGCTCCTAGAGCCGATTAACCCATGGTTCTGCATTGGATCTATAATAACATGGGGTTTTGCTTCATCGTTACAAGTTAAATCGATCTACGATAGTTTAATGTTTTCACTACATAATTGGAACGTCCTACACGTAATTGAGCCTGGTAAATACAAAAGATAATAGAAAACCAATCCTAGAGAAGGCCTAAAAACCAACGTAACGCTAATTTCCGGAACAACTCCTCTTGGATTGGTAAACCATATCTTCCATACTACTGGATCGTTCAACCCGTTTGCAAGGCCTGATCATGTAGATATCAAACTAAACCTTGGAGAGCAAGGCACAACTATAACAGATCAAATCGACTTAAATAAAGATCAAGCAAAGTGCCACCCTTACACCCGGGAAAAGGTGCAAAGGC
Organism: Avena sativa; assembly: GCA_916181665.1. NCBI lineage: Eukaryota > Viridiplantae > Streptophyta > Magnoliopsida > Poales > Poaceae > Avena > Avena sativa. Next base: position 308,974,175 of record OV702284.1, on the reverse strand, counting down.
GGCGAGATAACTAGAGGCAGCATATCTAAACGATCATAGCAAAAAGTACCGATGCTAGCCTAAACAAATCTATGATAATAGTGTTACTCGCCATCAACAAGGCTTCAGTACGAGTAACACCAAGTAATCGCATAAGTAGATACTGCCTAGATCGCAAGATGCGATCTAGGCAGCATGGCACTTACCCGAGAAAAACCCTAGAAACAAGGGGTGGCGATGCGCCGAGATTGTGTTTGTTGTGAACGTGATTGTCCTCCTTTTCTCAATAACCTTAGGTACATATTTATAGTCCGGAGACTTTCTACCTTTGGAATAACTCTACAATTCTATCTCTTACCTAAATCGAAACGGAACCTATTACAATATAAGATACACGGGCAATTTAGCCCAAATCAACGCACGAGGCCGATTCAACAACACGTTGCATATACGTATCTTCTAATCCCATCTTGATTGCGGCCCAACTCCTCCTTTGGCCAAAATATGGCGATAACAACAGCGCATGAACGAAATCGAGGTCGCGAGAGAGAGGAACCATCCGGGAGTGGTGGGTGATCGAGCAAGCTCCAAGCGGTACTGTCCGGCGACGAGGCCGTGATGGCGTCGGGACACTCTCCGCTGATGCGAACGACAAGCGGGAGGAGGTAGTAGAGGACAAAATTGTAGTGGTTCGTTGGCGGCGACATGGCCGTGGTGGCACCGGGGCACTCTCTCCGCGGGTGTGCGCGCCGTCTCCACACCGATGCTCGCAGTTGCGCAGGTGATGAGGAAGAGGATATCATGCAGCGGCGGCGGGTGATCCATGGCCGGCGGTGGCCGGTGGGAGGAGAGGGAGTTGAAGGAGGAGGCGATCGCGAGGTGGGAGAAGAGTGAGGGGAACGAGGGCGGTGGAGGCACGTCTGGATAAGGTTGGGTTGAGCAATTAAGGATGTGGAACCCGTTGGTTATAGGTTACTAAGTACAGGGTTTTTTCCTAATAAGTGTGTTCATATTATTGCCGGCATTTTAGAAAGTGCCTCAAAAGATCATATAATTCCAGGCATTTTAAAAGACTGTCTCAAAAAATCTTATTTTTGCTAGCACTTTTGAATAGTGCCTTTAAAATCGGCTTTCTATTGACACTTTTCAAAAAATGCCTTGAAAAATAGTTTTTCTAGGCATTTTGGAAAAATGCCTCTAACATAGTGCCCTTAATAATCTACTGTGACATAGTGAGTAGGTGGATGCCGAGATGGCGCCTCTAGGGCAAAGGTGGTTGTCGATGTGTCGAGTTCTGAGAACGCGGGTTCGTAAGGCATGCTTTCTTGGCCACCAATGCTGGGATGGTGCAGTCCTACTCCTTCCGTTGTGGCTTGGTTTCTCCCCTCTTCGTCGATGGTTGGTCTCGTGGAGCGATGTCTTCGTGCTATTCATTAGTCTGTTTGGGTTTTTGGTGGTACGCTTTGCATGTTATTTTGCCATGTGTTTCCCCAATAGACCGGATAGAGCTCGATCATGCATATTTCTTTCCACAATAATGCTACTTCCTTTGATCCATATTACTTGATTTGGATTTGTCAAAATTTGGACAAACCTATATGCTAAATAGTGTCTAGATTCATCCAAATTTAAACAAATTTGAGTCAACTAATATGGGTCGGAGGAAGTACATCTTACGGGATGAGGTGGCTTCTTTCCATACACTCCTAAGTCACCGGCAGGTGGCCCAAATCAAATCACATAGCTCGTTAACTGGAATTTCCGGTCTTGGCTAAAACAAAGTGAAAACGAGGTTCACCTTTCTGCAATGAGATTTATCAATGTGAAACACACAGGCTTTGCCAAAAAGCAAGTCTGAAACTGACCCTGATAGGCTCCAACGTGCAGGTTGCCCTCGATCACCTGCTGCACGATCTCGACGTAATTTCCCTTGCTCGATTATCGGGACGGCGATCCGTCATCTTTCGCCCACCTACAAGCGTAGACTGACTCCGGCGACGCTGCCGCACACGCGATTCCTCCAACCCAGTCCAAAGTCCAAACTGTATGAGAGTGACTCGTAGTACTAGTGTACCTCTCATGCAGAAATCCCAACTCAACGGAAACGTGTGCCGCGCAGCGAGCCACGACAGGCGCGTCGCAGCGGCTCCGCTCCCCGTGCCTCTCCGACGTTACGTCCGACGGCGCCACCACGGCGGCCGGGCGGCGTCCACGAGGCCCAGGAAGCGCCACGAGCACACCGGTACTACGCGCCGGGTCGACGTCGGGAATGCAACCGAACACGGATCCGAGAAAGACAACCCCCTGCAATATTCATGGCACCAGTACGCAGATCGGCCTGCCGATTGGATGAAATCATGGACCTGTTCCTCTTCGTTTTCCCGTCTTTGGCAAAAGCTGGCGCGACAAATCTGCGCCACTGCTGCAGAAAGGGATCTTGCCTGGCCAGAAGAGCGTCGCATCGGCATCGGGCTACAGGGGAAGACATGTGTGTGACAAACCAATGCAAGTGTTGCCGATGGACCAACAAATTATTAGATCGATGGTCCAATCGGGCCATTTTTCTCACCAGCACTGCCATATGGAGTATCTGGATGCACCTATGTTGATGATCAGTGGGGCATCCAATCAAACAGCGGTCGTTCGGTGTTAGTGGCGTCTTAACTAGGCTTAGCCAAGGCACGAGGGGCATCAATTGAGCCGTATCTAGGGTGCATTATTGTTGGCCCCGGCCGGCCATGCATGTTCTCCTCCGGGGAGGAATTAAGGTGTCGCTCTCGTGCAACAAAGCTTGCATTGTTTGGCAATGGCGATTAATTCAAGATGCCGAGGGGCTCTTATGTACGTCGAATTCATACCCCCGGGACAGGACAGGATAAGGGACGGTTGTTCGTGCATAATTGCACATATAGAGCTGCATCTAACCGAGCACGGAATTTGTAGTGGCTTTACTGGCTCGTTTTTATGTCAGATCCTACTGATCTGGAGCAGGAACAAGGAGAAGGTAGGCATTCTTGAGTGAGGGGCAGGCCTCCTCTTCATGAATCATAATCGCTACGGATATATTTAAGGAGGAAGAGAAAAATATAAGGAAACATGCATGTGCAGGGTTTTGCCCAGTTCTCTTTCTTCTATCTAATGTAACATATGCAGTTCTCCTGCATGGTTTGAAAAAAAAACATGCATGTGCTTAGTGATCACGGATACTATTAGAACAAGGAATGACCTAGGTGTTGTTCTAATGCACGACACATAAGAATGATTCTAAGTTTGGTACTCTCGTATATCCATGATAAGTGTTGCTAATTTAGTATAAAATTATACTAAATTAACGATATTTATTATGAATCAGGAGCAAGCACAATATATGTTGCCCGCCTAGCTCTTGCTGGTCTTTGCCTTTGTGTGTATTGTTATGGGGCGTGTTGGATAGCCCGTCTTTTCTCTTCTTGCATCCAGCTCGTACAAATGAGTCCTTTTGCTAAGTTGGGCCTCGTCAGTGACTCGCATGGCACGAGTTTTAAAACATAGCAAAAGTTGGTTCGCGGGAACGCTCAAATCGAGTGTTTTATGGAGCTAGGATCCGGCGAGCGTCGTGTGCCTGGCAGTTGCATGCGTTGGGAAGCGCGGGAGACAGGATATTTTCGTCTTAAGTCCCGCTACACTCCCCTCACCACCCAGTCCACTCCTTCACCTCCATTCGGCGTTGCCCTCCATGGCCGGCGCACCTCCCGCTCTCCCTCCGTTCCGCTCCCTCAATTTCAAACAGATGACGGCCCAGGAGCAATGGGCGGCTGCCCAATTAGACAAGATCATCGCTGGAGGCAAGGCGGCCTTGGCCAGGGCACTCAATGCCCCTTCCCCATCTGCGCGAGGCCTCACACAACTCGGGCGGCAACGGCCGTGGCGATAACGTTAGCCTCTTCTTCATCGGGGCCATATTAGCGGCCAAGGCGGCCGAAAAGGCCCCTGCATTAGTCGGGCTAACCCTCGACAATTTGATGAGGTTTTTTCCACCCGTGCCAGCGGCGCCAACACACGCTTCCCGCGCGTCGTCTTTCGCTCCGGCGCCACATGCAGCTACTTCAAAATCATCAACGGCGACCGCATTATCCACTGTAAGTTCTCGATTCCCTCCTATTCGTTTAGCGGCTAGGATTAGGATGATAGGATTGCACAAATTGAAGTTCAATTTAGGTTACAGTTAGGGATTAAATCAAACAATTTAGGAGTCGATAGCGGTTGGGAATTGAAATTTGGGGATTTATTTGCATTTTCTCTTTAGGGATTAATTTTATGCATCCAAAATTAGGGATTCAAATTAGCGAAATCCCTAAAATGGGGATGTGATTAGTACTTGTTCATGTGCACTTTGTATCTGTAATTTGTAGTACTTCAATACTTCATGTGTAGTTGTATTCATGTGCATTGCCCGATTTGGCAAAGCTTAGTACCATTGCCTGATTTGGGAATGCTTCATATGTTATGGCTGATCTTTTTTGCTTCCTGCCAAGGTTGTGAAGCTGGACTGTGACATGGTGGGGAGGGGCTGGCATCCCCCCATCGAGGTATCAGGACGTGCTCCCTGTCAACCGCTGGGCTCGGGCAATGAAGCCAATGGTGCGCGGTAGGGTGGAGGCGGCCCACATGCATTGTCTTTAGCCCAAGCTTGCACTACCCCAGAGCCGAGGTCCCTCGCTGGTTCATAATCCAGCTGGAGGAGGATGACCTCCACATGCAGATGATACCACCGGTGTTCCAGAACGGCCTAAGGGGCCGGATCAATATCTCACTGCCTCGAGTCGTGCCGGAGTCATCCTACTGCTGGTGCAATGAATGGGTGTAGGTGGATTGGTTCGGTGGCCACGTGGGTTTGAGTAAGAACCGGCTAGAGTTGGTCTTGAAGTACGAACTAGAGAATGGCGACGTCCTAGAGTTCAATATTTAGGCATTTGTCGTCAAGATGACGATCTATAGGGCCGGCTCTTCCAGCGTTAAGCAGTACACCTGCCCTGACCATGTCCTGGTGTTCATTTGTGTTTAAGTTGGCTATGTAAGTATGTAGTTGTAGTTGGTGATGGTGAACTTCTGTGATGGATTTTCATCAAGGGTTAAAACCCTGGTGGTTCATGGGCATGGGATGCCTATGTTGATGTTGCTTTTGATCATGGATGTTAATAAGAATCCCTAATTGTGGCTTTCAGGTGTTCTAGAACCTTCTAAGTAAGTATTAAGTAGTTATGTCCTAATTTGTGTGTTGTGTGTGCTATGTGTGATATGTCTAATATGTGTGTGTTGTCAAATGTGATAGTAATTGACGTGGGGTGACAACGTAAATGCCCATGTGAGTAAGATCACTCAATTTAAAATGGATGGCCATAACCCATGTCATAAGGTGCAAAGCAAAGTACCAAACACCTTCAATTTGCATCAACAGGGAAATAAAGCACAAATGCATGCAGGCAAACAACTGGGCCAAATTGCACCAAAATTGTATGTTGGAAGCCAAACAAAATGCCAATGTTGGGCCGAACCCAATCTCGCCGGATGCAGCATATCCAACGGTCCAACTAGCAAAACAGGAAATTTGAGCCCGAGCAAGCAAACACGCCTATGATGCATGTGTGGTTGCCCCTTTGGGTACCATGCAATGCAAGGAAATGAAGCAGGCCGGGGCATAGGGCACGCATGGGGTGGAATTTAGGGCATCTCGAGCAGACCGACCTATTTGTAACTCAAAATGTGTCAGTTTTGATCCCTTTGAGGAGGCTAGTGTATAGAAATTTGGCCTTATACTCCATTGGTCCTTTTGGGGTGGGCGCACCTAGCGAGACGACACATTTTTCTATTCCCCTCTCACCATGGTCGACGCGACGAAGTTGATCCCGACAAGTCACGTTGCCAACCGCCCCACCGACTTCCAGCATATGGCTGCTCAGTTCCTGCCCACGGGACCCATCATTTCTCGACATGGTCGTGACAAATAAGAAGGATATCGCCGCAGGGTAGACGAGGAAACCCTAGCTAGCTAGCATACATGCCTCGCTGCAAGATCACCACCTAGGCCAAGATTAGCCAAATGACACACGGTCACTTTTCGGAGGACGACGACATGATGTCTAACACCATGAGGGAAACGTAAGATGCAGTGGAGGCATCGGAGATCGCCGCGTACGCGGAGTATGGGGATCGTGAGACGACGTTTGGACCATACTGCGAGGGAACGGTGGAGGCATCGGAGGTCTCGGCCCACGAGGTGGTGGCACAGGAGCCCGCGGGCGAGGTGACTGTCGAAAAAGACCCCACAGCCGTGTGGAGATGGAGGACTTTGAAGACGAGGTCAATGTGCCAGCGAAGAGCGACAAGAAGGCAACGATGGCCGTGTCCTACAAGACAGCAGCGCGACGAGTCTGCCCGTCGGCTCATGGTTGTCGAGTGACATGCCCTGGTGGACATCCTAGATATGTGGGGGGCACAACTATTTGCAACACGACACACCTATCCTTGGGTAGATGTGCACCGCAATGTGCACGAGGTGACGGTGGAGGCAAGGGGGAGCCGGCGGGAGGGGGTGGAAGGGAGAACCGAGAGATGGAGGCGGAGGCGGCGAGGAGCGATGGGACACTTACATGGAGGCGACGAGAGAGCTCCGTCGGACGAATAGGGAGTAGAAAGAAAGTGTCCACTGGACGGACAACATGTTCCAATGTCGTCGTGTCGCGAGTGAGTGGCGTTGGGTGGAGGAGTCAATCACGACGGCGCGTCGGGCCATAGGAAAGGTCGCTACACCGGCTATGTCGGGGCCGAGGACAGCGAGGAGTAGATGCCGTCGCCGTAGGGTGCACGATGGTGAGCAGTGGAATCAAGGCATAGTTTGTGATAATGTGGCCATATTATGCATACATGTGCATCATGGCATGGCAAACAATGTTGCAAGAGGAAGTTTTCCTTTTTGTCGCACCAAAAAGGCATTTTCCATTTTCCGAGCATAAAAAACGGACGGTTTTGTGAAGCAACGACCAAATGGCTAATTCAAAAAACCACCACCACATTTTACAAAAATACTAGACCACATTATATGGACAATGTACCAACAGGGGGATCTGAAACCTTTCCGTCCACCTCTGGTGAAAAAGACAAATTCCTGCGGAATCGGCAGGAAGTGGGTCAGATATGAACTATAGGTACATGATACGATGCTCATGATTTTTTTTAAAAAAATCATTTTTAGGTTCACAATATGCTATTTTATCAAAAATCCAATGAAAATTGAGCGAGGCTTGGCCCCGAGCTAAGAATCTTCATGCCCGTTGTTCGACAAAGTTTGACGATAGTTTAAAACAGGGATAAAAAATAAAAAAAGATTGAAACAGTTCGAGACCTTCGCGTGGTGTTATATTATGTGACATAGTTCGAAGAAAAAATATCAAACTTGGTATATTGATTATGTCCCAAAAAACCTTCATAAAATGACCTATCTCATTCGAGGTTTCTTGGCTTTCGGGTCAAATGACCAATGTTATGGCTAGAATCAAGGCATAGTTTGTGATAATGTGGCCATATTATGCATACATGTGCATCATGGCATGGCAAACAATGTTGCAAGAGGAAGTTTTCCTTTTAGTCGCACCAAAAAGGCATTTTCCATTTTTCGAGCATAAAAACGGACGGTTTTGTGAAGCAACCACCAAATGGCTAATTTAAAAAACCACTACCACATTTTACAAAAATACTAGACCACCTTATATGGACAATGTACCAACAGGGGATCTGAAACCTTTCCGTCCACCTCTGGTGAAAAATACAAATTCGTGCCGAATCGGCAGGAAGTGGGTCAGATATGAACTACAGGTACATGATACGATGCTCATGATTTTTTACAAAAACCATTTTTAGGTTCACAATATGCTGTTTTATCAAAAATCCAATGCAAGTTGAGCGAGACTTGGCCCCGAGCTAAGAATCTTCATGCCCGTTGTTCGACAAAGTTTGACGATAGTTTAAAACGGGGATAAAAAATAAAAAAAGATCGAAACAGTGCGAAACCTTCGCGTGGTGTTATATTATGTGACATAGTTAGAAAAAAAATATCAAACTTGGTATATTGATTATGTCTCAAAAAAACCTTCACAAAATGACCTATCTCATTCGAGGTTTCTTGGCTTTCGGGTCAAATGACCAATGTTATGGCTAGAATCAAGGCATAGTTTATGATGATGTGGCCATATTGTGCATACATGTGCATCATGGCATGGCAAACAATGTTGCAAGAGGAAGTTTTCCTTTTTGTCGCACCAAAAAGGCATTTTCCATTTTCCAAGCATAAAAACGAACGGTTTTGTGAAGCAACCACCAAATGCTAATTCAAAAACCCACCACCACATTTTACAAAAATACTAGACCACCTTATATGTACAATGTACCAACAGGGGGATCTGAAACCTTTCCGTCCACCTCTGGTGAAAAAGACAAATTCCTGCCGAATCGGCAGGAAGTGGGTCAGATATGAACTACAGGTACATGATATGATGCTCATGATTTTTTACAAAAATCATTTTTAGGTTCACAATATGCTATTTTATTAAAAATCCAATGCAAGTTGAGCGAGGTTTTGTCAGATTCCAAAGTATACAAAAGATGCGGCATTTAAATATACAAACAATTCAAAAATGTTAATACTAAATAAAATATGATTTACTCTAATAAAATAGGGTTAGATTCCTTTTTACAATACCGGAAGTTCAAGACTTTCAAAAGATCCAACTTACAAACCAAAATATAAAGTGTTCAGTGGAATTTAAAAGTAACAGCGCCGTCTAGGAGTTGAGCTCAGCAGCTTATTCTATAGAGTTTATGCTGCTCGGCTTCATTGGTTACTACTAACTATGGATAATTAGTTGGACTCGTTATCATCGACACAGTAGCAAATATCGTAATCCACTCCTTCGACACCTCCGGATAGATCAGGTTCCTCGTAGAACACATCTTCTCGGCATTCGGCTGCATACATTGGCACGTCTTCGGGATCCTCAGAGTCTAAGCAAGGAATCAAAGGAAAGAATGAGTAACAGCGTTACCCAACAAGTTCATTATACGCAAGGTAAGAAGTTTGATGCTCTAACTACCACCTCGGATTATAAATCCTTGGCATTATGCAGTTTTTGTAAATCTTTCTTCAAAGATTAATTTTATTTTAAAAAAAACTATGACCATCAGCCTTCACAGGTTGACCATAACTTTCATAGATTTCCTTTCCTACCGCGTTCGTAGCTCCTTCCCGGAACAGGGAGTAACAAGTTACAATTCTTACACTCTGCAGAGGTGCATTACTTTACCCATGAGAGATCAACTCCTTGTTGCACAACCGGGCGTACTTTCCCGTCCATAATTCCATGATGTGGGGCCTAGTAGTTGGTCCAAGCCAATCACTGCCCCCTTCGCGACCCTGCATGCCTCCTTAGTGTACACCATGCCCATATAATGAATTACGGCAATGGTTTGTACAAACCGTTAAATGCCAGAACTATCATGGGACGATGAGGGTTTCCACCCATATGCTGCATATCCTCTACGAATTCCCAATTAATATGCATGCTATGAGGATAACATCCACGACCTGCACATCCGGCTTCATGCGAGAGGAAGAAGATACAGCTGACTTCTCTGTTCCATTCCAAATCTCATGGCTAACGTGTAATATACGACGCTAGAATCACTGATGTCAGGGGTTATTAAGTCCCTACTTGATCATCATTGTTCGCAACTAGAATCCTAAGTTCTATTGCTTCTTTATATCATCACTTAGGATGATAGCTATGATTTCTTTATTTTTGAAAATAATATTTTCTTTCTTTTATAGCATATATGATAACACACAATTTGCAAATACTTTGATAAAGACTCTTCAAAGGACATGAGCAAGTGATGAACTTGCCTTGTGATGGCAAGGTAGTGAAGTCTGATGCTTGCACTGGACCTTGATCTACTATGTCTACAAAAACATCATTATTGCCCGGTAAGGATAATATTTAAAGAAGAAAAATGATTATGCAATTAATGTAATGCATTATTTAATTTGATATGCATTTACTCTATTATTATATAAGGTCATTTTTAATAGTAATAAAGCATTTATAAATATTACTTTTTAATATTTATAGCATATATTGATTTATTTTATTTTATTTCCTATTTATTTGACTTTTATTCATTTAATAATTCTTTTAGGAATTATCAACTATACATTAAAAATTATTATTAAATATTTATTTAGTATTTTTCAAAAATACTACTCCCTCCGTCCAAGAATAGATGTCTTAGGTTTTTCAAATTTTGGATGAATCTATATACTAAATAGTGTCTAGATTCATATAAATTTTGACAAATTTGAGACATCTATTTTGGGACGGAGGGAGTATAATATTAATATATAATGAAAGTGATTTTTATTTATTTTGATCATCTTATAATAATTTTGTAAAATTCCATAAGGAATATATAAATTACAAAATTCTTCTAAAAAATTTAAATGTCTAAAATTTTATATTTTATTTTATTTAGATATTATGGATTATTGTGAATCCAAAATTATCTTATTTATAATTTTTGGACTTATATTTTATTTTCTAGAATTTAGTTAAGTCCATGGGTATTTTGGACTTTTCCTGTTTATTAAAACAGGCCTGAAAAGATTTCTGGGCTAGTTTTACTTATTGGGCCCTAGTGGCCCATTAGTCAAAGACAAAAGAACCACCCCGAAGGGTTTGGCCCAACTCGGCCCACTCCTCACTGTCTCTCTCTCTCTCCCTCGAGCTCATCCTCTCCTCCTCTCACCCCGACCCTGTGGCCGGCGATGCCGCCACCGGCGATTCCCGCCGCCGTAGGCCATTCTGGTCGTCGCCATGGTGTAATAGGGGGTTATTGACGACGATCGTTCGTTCTATCCAATTGGATTCGAGCCTGGGGCTCTCCTGCAATGGATCGATGCAGTCCTGAACCCTAGGGTTTGGGGGTTGGCATAGATTCAGGTGTTGTCGTGGTCGTCGTGTGTCGAGGTGATGCTCTGCACCTCCAGGCCTGATCAGGGTCGCTGTCGTGGCGCCGTGCGGGTTGCAGCGCCCCCTCTGGGGTGCTCCCCGTGCCGCCATGGTCGTCGGCCCCTCTGCTTCCTCTTCTAGTCTTCAGCGAGGACCTACGGTGAGTTTGATTCCTCTCCCCTGGTGCTCTCTATGCTTGCTGATCCGATGCTAGATGCTGGCAGTGTCCTTTCTGGCTACTGTCTAATTCTGATTAGGATGGCATATCCATTTAGGGTTCTTATCCTGGGTTGATCATATACTGGATGAATTGGATCATGTTTGGATGAATTGTAAACCTGCTAAGTGGTTATTGGCCTGAGACTTGTTGCTTAATATGATCTATAATGTTTCTGGTGGCTTATTAGATGATTTTATGCTTGGATTGCATCTGATTCAGATGAGATAATTGCTTGGGAAACATGCTTCGTAAAGCCAATGACTTGATAACTTTCCACTGTTATTTGATTTATGGTCATGATTATGATAGGATACAACCACTGCCTTAGTGATCTCAAACAGTGAAGTTTAACATAGGAATATCCTAGTTATGATTCTTGTGTTAACAGGAAAATGATTAGTAAGTTGATTGTCTGAATTTTTGATGATTAATTGTCTATCCTGATTCATAATGGATTATTCTTGTGACACCATCATGGTATGGCACACAAGTTTGATTCTAACCCATTGATTGGGTTGTTTTATGCTTAATGATAAACTTGGCTTTAAAAGATAAATGGAAATGTTCTTTTCTGAATTTCTCAAGACCAGTGATGTTGGTTTGAGGCTTAGGGATTCAGATTTTATCTAGTTGATTCATATAGATAGTCCTGGTAGTGGTACCAGCTATTCTTTCTTGAATCAAAGCTTGGAAAATTTGATAGTAAGCTTGATGATGATCTGGATCCAAGGATTAGTTTCTAAGATGCTACCCTTTCTTTAGGGATGTGCCTGGAAATAGATCATAGATATATTTATGCTTAAATTGTAAGATATAGCCTAATAACCAGAGCAATGATGTTGCTCTAAGCTATGGCTGTTTGATTTTAGAGTTTGAAATCCCTATGATGGATTCACCCCACTTGGGTGCTTTCTGGGGGTTTGTTTTATAGAGCAACACATGCTTCTATCTATATGATAGGATTAGATCATGTGAAGGTTTTATGAAACTCACCACAGAATCCGATGTTTGTGGAGTAAGGTGGTGATGATGATCTTGTCTTGTTGTGCTTCTGTGCTTGATCTTGGCTAGCCTGCTCCTCCTAGCTCCTGGATTTGTCCTTGAGCTAGCCTGCTCCTCCTAGCTCCTGGACTTGTCCTTGCTGTCCACCTGATCCTTCCCTCTCCTTATGTCACCATCCTGGTGAGGTTTGGTTGATCCTTGGTGGTTTGATTTGGCTGATGTGCTTGATAAGCTGTTGTCTAAGCTAGTTGTTCTTGGTGCTTGTGGTTTTGTGAGATTGGAGTTGTGTTGTGAGGTCGACAGCACATCACATGCATGTTGATGTGTGTCCTGCCTGTGTGCTTGCTGTGCACTTGTGGATATGCTTTAAAATTTTGAAGTTACTTTGACCAGATTACTTTCATCTGGCTGGTGAAACTTGCCCCTCTTCTTGATGTCATTTGACTTCTAGCTTAAAATTTATGAAAGATAAATTCTTTCATATTGGTGAAACTTGCCCCTTTTTATATTTTCTCAATGATGAATTTGTCTAGTGCACTTCACTGACATGTCTGAGAGAAAAATAATTCTAACTCTAACTCTTCCTTTTCTATTTAATTTCTGTTTGTTTTGCAGGTACAGATATAAAGATAAAGATTTTAGATTAGGTTTTCTTTTATAGACTAGTTAGTAAATAGTCCAATGTAACCTTCTTCACATTTTTGTAATTTTCTTTTTATTATTTTGTAATCTTCATTTTATTCTTCTGTAATAAAGATTACATTATTATTAATAAAGAATATTCTTATTCTTTATATAATTGCTTTTATGAATTGTGTGGATGGTTTCAATAAGTTATAATGTTTGTAACTTGATTATATATTGATTATAAGAAATAAGTTTCATATTCATTATTGTTTTTCTTTGGATAGAATTTAAGTTGTAATATGTATCTCTTAATTAAATTAAGATTCAAAACTTATTCCTAATTCACTTGAATTATAATTCAAACACTCAAGTTTAAAATTCAAATTCATTTTAAAACACATAATTCCTTAAAGATCATATCAAAGTTTATAACAATCATCCTTTAAGACTAAACCTAATCTCAAAGTATGAAAGAAACATTGATCACTTAAGGTTTTTATTTGGCGAAAATTTTACCCACTTTTTCACAGATGAATGCATGCAACAATCTATATTCCTAACTCTACCCTTCGTTAGTTCCTAAATGTTGAGATGTTACAACTTGTTTCCCAACCTGGCCATGAGAAATAATAAGGATGGCGCCACGGGGTGGACGAGCAAACCCTAGCTAGCCATCAGACATGCTTCGCTGCAAGATCACCACCTGAGTCAAGATCATCCAGATGGCGTGTGATCGCTTTCTGGAGGACGCCGACGCGATGACGATCACCATAGGGAGACGTTCGAGGAAGTGGAGGTGGCGGAGATCGCCATGTGTACGTGGAGGATGGGGACCGTGTGTATGGCTGGTGGACATCCTGGACAAGTGGTCCGCTTCAAGCAGATGCAACGCGCCACGCCTATCCTTGGAAGATGTGCGTCACAATATGCACGAGATGGTGGTGGGGGCAAGGCAGGGACGGAGACAAGGGGGGCGAGAGGGGGCTTAGCCACCCCCATGGTTGGAATTTTGTGAAAAACTCTAGCCATTAGAGCTCCAATGTCTTGCTGATTTTGTTAACTCCGCCCTCTTATGTCCATTTTGCCCCCCTCAAAGTGAGAAGCTGGCTCCGCCCCTGGGGGAAAGGCAGAGCTGACATGAGGGGGTAGACGGGAGAACTGAGAGATGGAGGAGGACGTGGTAAGGGAGCGATGGATGCCGACATGGAGGCAGCGAGAGAGCTTCGGACCGAGGAGGAGTAGGAGAGGGAAAGAGTCCGTTGGACGAATGACAGGTTCCAACGTCGACGTGTCACGATGGAGTAGCGTTGGTTGGAGGAGGCAACCGTGGCACGCCGGGCCATAGGGAAGGTCGACTCGACTATACCGGCCACGCCGACCCCAAGCACAGCGAGGAGTAGATGTCGTCGACATAGGGTGCAGGATGACAAGCTGTAGATGTGGCCGTAGTAGTTAAGTTAATCCACGGAATGATTATCTAATAATGTGAGAAATATTATCTTAATATTTTGTGCCACTTACTTGCGGGCCCGAGGCGGACAGCCAAGCAGTGAGATGCCCTTAACATACTTCGGGACCACGTTTAATTGATGCACGTAATGTCCCTCCGTGTCGTCCCGTAGAGAAAAGCTACTCCTAGGAATGGCCGTGGCATGGCGCATGGGCAGAACGGCCTGATCATTCACAAACGTCTGCCGGCCCGGGAGCAGAGCATGCACTGTTTTTCCTGCTACCGCGTACGTACGTGATCGGGCAAAGGAGCTGGCCAGGACGATCGTGTACCGAAAATCAAGGACGCTGGCCAGGAATTTTTGCAGCTGTACTGTCTACTGTGCTCGAGCTGTCGTTCTCCTAAACGTCAGCCCAGCTCCATAGCCAGGTACTAGCGTCAAGTATACAAACCTAACACACACGTACACTCTTTCGCTGAGGCGCCACGTACCTCTGGATTTGGTAACACAGCACCAACGCCCCGACACGGCGCCACTCAATGGATCTACAGCGTTTTCACGCCAGTACGTCCTGGTGGCCGCCCGGCCGGCCGGCATACCACGATCGACGCCGGACTAGATCGATCCCAGTGCAGCGCAGCGCACGTTACGTTCGCTAGCGCGATGGGTCGTACTCCTGTATATGCACCGGTGAACCTACCATATGGATCGATGAGATGATTGAGTGGACGGACGACGGGCGTGCCAACGAGCGGCGTCCCCTGCCCGGCCGGCCGGCCGGCCGGAGGTACACGCCTAGCGTACAACGTCGCCCAGCGAGGCGTTACGTCGTCGATCGAGTGGACGCGTGCCGATTCGAGAGGGAAGCGATGATGCCGATCGAGTTGCCCATCGATCGATCGATGCAGCTGGTACTCGTCTCGAGCAGTTTTTGTTGGCTGTCAACTCTCAACGGTGCCCTGGACGGTACCTGCAAGCGGGTGTTCGGAGAATTTCACGCGAGCAACTCTGTCCGGCCGGCCCCGTGCTGGATGCATGGATCGGAGGGGATAGAGAAGCACGGATCACAGATTGATTAACTAAGCCGTGAGCAGCAACGACGACTTGGATCACTCGGAACATGCTTCAGTAGTACAGTAACCTACCTGTTCTTAACAACCTACGAGTACATGTTTTTGCTCCAGAGTTGATTAGATTTACTACGGATAATCTTATGGCGATTAAGTGATATATATTGCGGATAAACAATGTATATTTTCCATTTGATCTCTATGGAGTCACTGTCGGGTTAGCTACGAGATAGCTCGACGAAACCACACCACGATTACGCCGACCGCGTGGACTTGAAACATACCGCTAAGCACATCCAACTGTGACTGCCATCCATAAACATCGTCGTCATCACCCACCCCCGCCGCTCGGCTAACACGGTTATCCCACCACGTGTCAAAAGCAAGGCAGCTCGTCATTGTCTTGCAGAAGAAAGTCACAATTCTGACAAGAAGAAATCTCACTGCACCAATTAGAGTGTGATGCACACAAGACCACCCTTCGCGAGGCACCGTGGCCGCCATATCTCTCCTAAACACTACTACAGCTCTAGCTTCGCCGCAACATGGTAGAAATCTTGGGCAGTAGACATAGGCGAGATGGGGTTGTTGTGACCTCCTACACACAAGGCCACACCCGTTGTCCACCATTATATCACCTTCCAACGACATTGTCATGGTGAGAACGGAAAAATATGCCAGTCGTGCTAGGGTTAGGTTCGACGGGTGGTGCTGCCTAGGAAACCGGCACATAGGTGTTTCCTTTTTTTTTTCCTGAATTGGACCAGTTGCTAATGTCGAATTTTATATAGCTATTGTAGAGACTAGACAATTCTGTTTTCCTGAAAGAAACTTACTTTGGACATGCCTGCCTTGATATAGCTAGGCACATGAAACTCAAACCCAAGACAGCAACAAAACCACGCCACTATTGGCGCTGACAGGAAGTGTCAACCCCACACCCAGGCTTCCCTCGCCCTTCCCAGCCAATCAAACAAACCACAAATATCTCCAAACTCTCTGCCCCATGCCACGGATCACGTGACCTAGCATGCAGTACGCGTCGTCCGCACCCACCACACCTCCTGCCCTGCCCTGCGGTTGAATCTCGGCACTGACGGATGTGCATGCCGCCTCTGCGGCGAGCCTGACAGGCCGAGGTGGTCCTAGGTCGGAGGAGGAAGAGTCGATCGAGTAGACGAGATCTCCCGCCCGACAGCAGGATCAGACCCATAATTATTCTTTGAGAGGAACACCACCAGAAAAGCCTTTGCCAAAGCCTACCCCTCCCTATCTGCATTTAACGGCTTGACACTGCCAGCATGTCGATGTGCATCCATCTCCAGAATTCCAGATCCTCTGCGCCAAAAACTCCCACTAGGTCAACCATGGCCACCATTCTCCCAGTAGGAGAGGGGCAGTACGGAGAGTACCAAAATATTTCCGTGGATCCATAATGATTTTAGTTGAATATTATGCGATCTGGAAAGCTGATGAAGTCATATACTAGTAGAAGGATAATTTCTGATATATGTGTCTCGCCTTTTTCTGAAAGGGGATCGCTGGCCACGGTTATGATCACCAATCTGGGGACTGCTCGAATGTTTGGTCCCAAGCCAGCAGCATCCAAAGTCTCATTTTAAAAGCTAAAAATAAAAGGAGACAGGGAGCTCCATCAGTAGAGCTGGAACCTGATGATTGTTTCGGGGTGTACTGCTTTGGCACATGATGTGATGGCAGACAAGTGCTATAGAGAAAAGCTACAGTCTCGACGTCTCGATTGATCATGCAACATAACACAAGCAATGAAGCAAGCTAGCTACAAGAGTTCGTCCTGAGCGATGTGCTGTGTCACAAGTTGGATGATAGCCCGGAAGCAGGATCAGAGCTAAGCTATCCTGAGGAGTGAACTAACTTTTTTTTTAAACAATACAAAAGACTTGCTATTTCCATTGATAGAGAAGAGTTTTTTAGTGAGCCTTACAAACGAACGCTTGACCTTCGTCCTAATACAAGAGGCTACTCTCGCGGCATAATATTACAGTCCAAGACCATATTGGCTTCCACGCGACTCCACATATTCGCTTGCTTCTTGATCTTGTCCAAGACCATATTGGCGGTAGAGAATAGATTTCTAAAAACTCAACCATTGCGTTCCTTCCAAATCTTCTAAGAAACCAACATAGTCATAGACATCAACGTTGTTCTTGCATCTCCTCTCTTATTAATGGACTCGGTCCACCAACCCTTAACACTTTGGATGCCATGCCATGCACTTGGGTCGAGATCAATCCCAACCAAGCTTTAAGGCTCGTCCAAACTCTAATAGTGAAGCGACACTTGAAGATGAGGTGCGCGGCCGACTCTTGTGTTCGGTTACAAAGTTTGCAAAGTCCACAGCTTGGCCATCCCCTACGCTCCAATCTATCCGCCGTCCACGATCTATTTTATAGAATCAACCAAGCAAAGATCTTGCATTTTAGAGTTGACCATGCCTTCCAAACTAACAAAGGCATGGAGGAGTAGGTGTGGCCAAAGAACTGCATCGTATATGCCGACTTTGCCGAGCAGCCTTCGTTGTTGGATAGCTTCCAAACTATAGAGTACGGAACGCCGCCACTTCAGAAAGGACTAGACCATGGAGTGGAAACCAACCTGTGGTTGGATGGCTAGGAGGATGGTTGTACCCCTAACCCATCAGAGTTTAAACCATATGTTTGATACTGTGTGTTGCATAAAAGATAAAATATTCTTTCAGTGGGAGGCGATGTTCTCGTCGACAGCGAGGCGTCCGTGGTGACTTCGTCAATCGCAAGACCCGATCCGCCAACCCAGTCCCTTTGGAGGTGCTTATATGAATAGGATGTGCGTATGTGTTCATAAATGTGGGTGTATGTACATGTTGTGAGTCTATGATTGTACTGTGTTTCTAAAAAAACAATCAGGAGTCGTGACTTGTGGGCGGCTAAGGGGTCGGCAACCCTGAATTCCTGAACTAACAACCCACTGCATACGGCTACCTAAGAATTTGAGGTACTAGTAAAAAAGCATGTCCCTGCATCGCAGTGAAAAATCAAGATGACTAGCATGACATGCCTTCTCCAGCCGTGCCAATCTTTGGCAGAGCGGGCGAGAGAGACATGGGTAGTTGGGTACGGTCGTGCAGAACCACATACGCTCGCCTCCGGCCTCCCCTACCGAAAATGACACGCACGCCATGTCTTTTTCCGGAGAGTTATACATACATGACCAATCACTACAGGACGCGCGCGCTACGCCGAGGGCAAAAAGCCGTCGGCGTAGCCTAAAATGCCCTCGGCGTAGCCTCCTCGGCAAAGGGCTCCCTCGGCGGAGCACATAGAGGCCGTCGGCGTATCAAAATACCGTCGGCGTATGCTACGCCGAGGGCAATGCCGTCGGTGTAGCGGTCGTCGGCATAGCTTGTCGACAGGTTGCAAAAATATTTTTTTTAAAAAAAATTAAATTTTTTATTTTATTTTTTTTCTTAATTTTTGAATCTTTGAATTGTTTGACTCGTTAATCTCTCACTT
This sequence comes from Avena sativa, assembly GCA_916181665.1. Classification (NCBI taxonomy): domain Eukaryota; kingdom Viridiplantae; phylum Streptophyta; class Magnoliopsida; order Poales; family Poaceae; genus Avena; species Avena sativa. Next base: position 308,955,260 of record OV702284.1, on the reverse strand, counting down.
TGAACATTTTTAACACTAATTACACTTAATATTTAATTAAATTGCAGTCTTGGTCGAACTTCCCGAAAGGTCACCCATCCTAATACTACTCCAGCTCCAACACGCTTAACTTTCTCGTTTCTTCAGAATCTGTTTCCGCAAAGTAATTCATACATTGTTGTCAATACTATGATATCAATCCTATTAACCCTTATATCAACATGTCACATGTTTGTATTTTTTGAAATTACAAACAATTATTTAAATAAACATTAATGAATAAGTAAAAATATTATTGAATTCAAATAAAAATATAATAATTTTACTTTTTTTGTATTTTTCTATTTAATATGGAATAATTAATATCTTTAAATCTATAAATCGGAATTTAACAAATAATATGTATAAATTGATCAGAAAAATGAGAGGAATCCAAATATGATATCCATATCAACTAATCACAAACCCTCCGTTTTTGAATTATCTATTTGGTGGTTGCTTTAGAAAATTCCCTTTTTGCGCTCGGATAATGAAAAATGACTTTTTGGTGCGATGAAAAGGAAAACTTGCATTGAATCTTTGATAAAATAGCATATTGTGAACCTAAAAATGATTTTTGTAAAAAAACATGAGCATCGTATCATGTACATGTAGTTCATATCTGACCCACTTCCTGCCGATTCGGCAAGAATTTGTCTTTTTCACCAAAGGTGGATGGAAAGGTTGCGGAACCCCCTGTTGGGACATTGTCCATATAAGGTGGTATATTATTTTAGTAAAATATGGTGGTAGCATTTTGAATTAGCCATTTGGTGGTTGCTTCACAAAATCGTCCGTTTTTTATGCTCGGAAAATGGGAAATGGCTTTTTGGTACGACGAAAAGGAAAACTTCCTCCTGCAACATTGTTCGCCATCCCATGATACATGTGTATGCACAATATGGGAACATTATCACAAACTATGCCTTGATTCTAGCCATAACATTGGTCATTTGACCCGAAAGCCAAGAAACCTCGAATGAGATAGGTCATTTTGTGAAGGTTTTTTTGAGACATAATCAATATATCAAGTTTAATATTTTTACTTATAACTATGTCACATAATATGACACCACGCGAAGGTTTCACATTGTTTCGATCGTTTTTGAATTTTTTATGCCCGTTTTAAACTATCGTCAAACTTTGTCGAACGGCGGGCATGAAGATTCTTAGCTCGGGGCCGAGCCTCGCTAAACTTGCATTGGATATTTGATAAAATAGCATATTGTGAACGTAAAAATGATTTTTGTAAAAAAACATGAGCATCGGATCATGTACCTGTAGTTCATATCTGACCCACTTCCTGCCGATTCGGCAGGAATTTGTCTTTTTTATCAGAGGTGGACGGAAAGGTTTTGGATTCCCCTGTTGGGACATTGTCTATATAAGTTGGTATAGTATTTTTGTAAAATGTGGTGGTACCATTTTGAATTAGCCATTTGGTGGTTGCTTCACAAAATCGTCCGTTTTTTGTGCTCAGAAAATGGAAAATGGCTTTTTGGTGCGACGAAAAGAAAAACTTCCTCCTGAAACATTGTTCGCCATCCCATGATGCATGTGTATGCACAATATGGACACATTATCACAAACTATGCCTTGATTCTAGCCATAACATTGGTCATTTAACCCGAAAGCCAAGAAACCTCGAATGAGATAGGTCATTTTGTGAAGGTTTTTTTGAGACATAATCAATATATCAAGTTTAATATTTTTACTTATAACTATGTCCATAATATGACACCACGCGAAGGTTTCGCATTGTTTCGATCGTTTTTGAATTTTTTTATGCCCGTTTTAAACTATCGTCAAACTTTGTCGAACGGCGGGCATGAAGATTCTTAGCTCGGGGCCGAGCCTCGCTAAACTTGCATTGGATCTTTGATAAAATAGCATATTGTGAACCTAAAAATGATTTTTGTAAAAAAACATGAGCATCGGATCATGTACTTGTAGTTCATATCTGACCCACTTTCTACCGATTCGGCAGGAATTTGTCTTTTTCACCAGAGGTGGACGGAAAGGTTTCGGATTCCCTTATTGGGACATTGTCTATATAAGGTGGTATAGTATTTTTGTAAAATGTGGTGGTACCATTTTGAATTAGCCATTTGGTGGTTGCTTTACAAAATCGTCCGTTTTTTATGCTCAGAAAATGGGAAATAGCTTTTTGGTGCGACGAAAAGGAAAACTTTCTCCTGCAACATTGTTCGCCATCCCATGATGCATGTGTATGCACAATATGGGCACATTATCACAAACTATGCCTTGATTCTAGCCATAACATTGGTCATTTGACCCGAAAGCCAAGAAACCTCGAATGAGATAGGTCATTTTGTGAAGGTTTCTTTGAGACATAATCAATATACCAAGTTTGATATTTTTCCTTCTAACTATGTCACATAATATAACACCACGCGAAGGTTTCGCATTGTTTCGATCATTTTTTAATTTTTTATGCCCGTTTTAAACTATATATAATGTCTTATGTTTTACTTAATTTTTATTTATAAATGTGTAATATTTGAGTGTAGATAGATAGGTCTTATTTTTCTGCAAATTTTGATATATTATTTGTATTTTTCCGAATTAGAATAATTTAGTTATGATTTTTCAAAGTTTAATGAGATAAAATAAAAAATAGCTACGCCGAGGGCAGCCGTCGGCGTATGCTACGCCGAGGGCAGTCGTCGGCGTAGCATAGGATATGCCGAGGGCAATTCTACGCCGACGGCTGCTTGGCGGAGCTGGCCTAGACGATGGCTACGCCGACGGCCCCGATGTTTGGCCGTCGGCGTAGCGACTGGCCGTCGGCGTAGCTTCCTGTTTCTGTAGTGAATTGACCATTACGTGGCCCGATCGACGCTGCTACCCTCTCTGATGCCCCGCCGCGAAATTCAGCGCACACACGACCGATGGTACTACTGTTAGGTCTGAGGTGAACTTGCCCACGGCAGTAGGCCCGTACTTTTTCTGGACAATTCTTTCCAGCCTAGCTATGGCACAAAGCATTTCTCGACCGGTCCAGCTGATCCATCGCCATCGGCCGGCCGGGCGGTACATGCGTGCGTGCGAGCGTGCGTGCAACGTTTTTCAAATTTACCCCGCGAAAGAAAAGTGAGATAGCTCCATCGGATCCGCACGTAACTGCCGGGGCAAACGCGTGGGATGAGCTAAAAAAACATGGAGACCACCGAGAGGCCCTGTCCGCGTCGTCAGCTCGGCACGTCGCGGTCGAGAATATTTGGCGACGGATGCCAAATCTGGGGGTGGGGCAGCCACCAGACACCAGCCAGCCGAAGTGGCCGCGACGTCGCCGCCGTGCCGTGCGCGCGTGATAGCGGCGCGCAAGGGGGTACGACGACGTCGGGCACGTCGCCTTCACGCCGCTGTAGCCGCTACTGGCCGCCGAGACGGTACGAGAAGCGGTAGTACTTTACATCGTATCGTAGCCCATGCCTCCGGACGATCAATGCGCGTCTCGTCGTCGTCGATCTATACGTACGAGTACATAAATGTGAGGCGTAAATCTGCTAGAATACCTTTGCGTGTCTCTCGACTCTAGCTCGTCGCGTCAACCCTGCTTTGTATGTACATGCTGTACCAGCTAGCTCCTCGATCGATCGTGGATCTGCTCTGCGTTTTTCAATAGTCTGTTCACTGAATCGTTCTGCAACTTTTTAAATTGCTCGTACCACCGCTATATATATATGGCGCGCGGGGCCGGGCTGGCAACGCTGGCCGGTCTTTTTCTACGAACTGGATCATGTGCTCGTGAAGCCTCTCAGATCCGTTGTGTGTAATTCCTGCTCCAAGCCACTTGATATCCTCGTCTCCTAAATGACATCCTCTAAACCAAACATACCCTTAAAGCACCCCTTCAGTCTGGCTGCGCAGGAACGCCCGAACACGAGCTGGAGCAGGTAAGCAGCGCTCTCTACTCCATTCGATGGAGCTCCGCCACGGCAAGTTCTTTTCGTCCACTTCTCCAAGATGTCGTCTTTCATATCGATGATCAAATCGATGTAAGGAGCATCGAACCCTGGGTGTGGTAGTTTAGATATGTGGGCATGTGGTCTCTCTTTGTAGATATGAATGGCGTATGGTAGATTTTGCAACTCTTGCTTAATGATGTAGTGTGTGGAAGAGCTATTAGATGTATACTAGTATAGTAGTGGTACTGGTGGTGGCATTGACTGGTCTTCATTGTCGTGCGGTTTATATGTAAAAGCGATAGTTGGTACGAGGATTGGTTCTAAGTATTATTTTTTTTCCTTGCACCAGATATCCGCTTATACATGACAACATGCAACTAAAAGCATTTAACGAGCATAACACTTATGTATTGTTATTCATCATAGTACTTGTTTGATTGTTAGATGTAGTGGTTTTGTTCTTCTACTTTGCTTACCATTGTTCTTCTACTTTTCTTACCATTGTTCTTCTACTCTGGTTCTTTGATTTGTATTGTAGGATAAGGTCATCTCACATTCTCACATGATCTATTCGAAACCTTAGGTCCGCCTCTGCGATATTTGCTGATGCCTGATCTGTGCTACCTAATTTGAAAGAGGAACATCAGGACATGGCTAGCTTATGTGTCCACCTTCGTCCTGAAAATGGTATGTCAATTAATCAAGAAGGGGATCTTGATGGATTGAGGCTTCAAAGTGAAGGACATGGAAGCTATTGCAGAGGATGTCTTCGGTTTCTAAAGGCATTTGAGGCATTGAAGAGCTAGGTGTGTTCAGGTGCTGAAGGTCAAAAGGCTTGAGGGGGTGCGCTAGGAGGAGGAGACATCAACTATTATGATCGACGACGAGCAGTATGATGAGCACATCAAGGATGGATAAATTTCCAATCATTTCACTACATTCACTTGTTCGTAGTTTTTAACTAACTGTGTTCTCACGTAGGTTTACCTGAAGGATACGGAATTGATCTACAAGCCTATTGTGAACTATGCTCAAATGAAGATCATCTACAGTGGTCATATTCCCATAGCACCCATAACTCCCACTGTGATGCACTGTGCTCATACCCACCTCATGAAGAACAAGGCACACTCCATCACGTATCTTGTGATGACCCCTGATCGCATGATGAACCCATTCATGGACTTTCTAAACAAGCGGTCGGGAGGCGGGGGAGGTGGGAGGCGCCCGCCGTCGAGCTCGTCGGCACCATGAGATGAAGAGGCCCGCAAGAAGCTTGTGCAGAGCATCGGCTCCAAGCGGCGTGATGTGCGGCGGTAGACCAACCGTTGGCTCCGACCCCCACCGTCTCTCGCCACCTACGTCGACTTCCCCGACAACGCCACCCCCGCTCCGCCGATGAACCCATCGTGTGGCGAGTATTCGCACTCCCATCGGCTGCGCCTCCTCTTTTGGGCGCACAATGATGACGAGGAGCGTGATGCGCTTGTCGATGCCATCCGCCTCTCCGAGGCCACGATGTAGGAAGAGCTTCGCCGCGAGCGCGAGGAGATGGAGGCCGCCATTGCCGCGGTGGAGGCGGGCGAGCGTGCGGAGAGGGAGGCCGCCATGACCGTGGCTGATGCGGCCGACTGCGCGGACGCAGCCGACGGATCCGGGGGCGGCGACCTCATCGACGTGGACGTCATCGTCCTCGGCGACTAGGCGGCGGCGCCACGGCCACTGCGCATCAGCGAGCTCCATTTTTGGTCCGTCGAGGTAGCACCGCCGCGCATCTGCCCCTGGAGAGCTCGTCCACTAACTATTTGTGTTTTTTCATTGTAATTTTGATTTGCAACAGCTATGTACACTGGTAGAAAACGTGTCATGCGTTCCGGTTGGTAAGGGGCTTTAGTCCCGGTTGCTCAACCGGGACGGGGCAATCGGGACTAAAGTCTCAACCTTTAGTCCCGGTTGCCCCACCAACCGGGACAAATGGGGGCACACGTGGCGGCGTCAGAGCGCGAGGGGGGTGGAGCATTAGTCCCGGTTCGTAACACGAACCGGGACAAATAACCTTCTGCCGCGGCAGAGATTTGGCCCATTTCTCTGCCGCGGCAGATAATTCATTTTGGCACATTTTGTTGCCGCGGCAGCATTTTCGCCACTTTTTGTGCCGCGACAGAGAATTCATTTAGGTTGATTTATTGTTTATTTAGTGTTTTGCACTCATCAATGAAGGAACCTTTATATTACACAAAATCATCATGACAATATTACATTCGATACAAGGATCGAGTTCATGCACTACATATAAAAGTTGCACTTTGTCCAATCCCTATTGTCTATATACAGCCGAATAGTATTCCCCTTTTGGGTCTAGGACTTCTGCATCCAAGAATCCCGCCAATTCCTCCTGAATTGCTCGTACGCGATCCTTTGGCAGAAGACCGTCCCGTAGACGTTCGATCTGATTTAAAAAAAGAGTCAGCCTATATGAATGAAACTAAACACAATTTGATTGTAATTAAAAACTATGGAAATTGTTTACGTACGTGGAGTTGCTCTAAATTTCTGTCCTTCTCATCGCACGTCTGCCGGATGAACTCGCAAACATAGTATCCACATAGATTGTTACCTGGTCCCTGCGTCAGGCACTTTATGAGAATATAGTTCAATCAAAATAATAATCAAGCATGATAATAACTGTATCAAAACTAGAATCAAAGAGATGCGCGGATATAGCTAGTGGCGCTTACATCTAGTGCTTCAAATGTAAGCTCCTCTTTCCAAACACCCCTAGCCTTTTTGGTGAACCTTTTTCAAGCGCTGCCCGACGAAGAAAACGAAGAAAATAAGTTATTAATTACTTGATATCATAAAATTCACGAACGTTGCCGATATAGTGTCGTAATGATTTGAATTACCGCTGGAGAAGTATCTGCATGTCCTTCCACGTCTCAAGGGGTTTATGTTTCGAGTCCATGACTAGTACACGCTCTTTGTCAAGTTGAATGATTAACAGAATATAGTGATAGTTGCGAATGCATAACTAATCAATTATATACTTAACATCGAGTAAGCGAAATAGAAAGTGTATACAAGACAATAACACTCACTCGAAGTTGTAAGGAAATAGTATTTCCCTTCTGGTTTCTTAAAACCTTAACGCATGTACTATATCATCCTCCGTATCCTAGGGGATTGTTTTGAGATTAGCTTGATGAACCCAATATGGATCAATGAAGCCAATGTCATAGATTTGTCATCTCTTGCATTCGAGAATCTTCATTCTGCATATTACAGTATGATTATATACATGCAATAAACAAGGTGAGATAGCTGGAGACTATATTAATTACAGAATTAGTACTTACAGACAATAGGCACTTATGATCGATTTGTCCAAGGCGTCTTGATTGAATAATTGAAATAGTTCATCAAATTCAATGGATATCATGTCATCCATATCTTTCCCATAATGCTTTTTTGTAACCTTCAGCACTATCCAGTTAGCCCCGGCCTTTGTGGCATGCAAGTACCAGTTATGCAATCTTCGCATTTTTGTTAGAAGATTATTTACCTCCTCAGGTTTGACGAGAGGTTTGCCGTACTGGTATTTGTATGCTACTTCACTCACGGGGAAGTACTCTAACTGGGATAAGTACTGGGCAATACTCATACCTTGAGCAGCGGCAGCTTCTCCGTATTGTGCAACTACCTCTGGATCATACTGCTCTTCGGCCCCATATTTGCTCGACCCCACATTGGTTTGGGAAATCACCTTGAGAGGGGCGCAAGACTGTTTTGCTTGTTCTCCGAGCTGGGCAACAGATTTCTCGCTTGCATCAGTACTGCTCTTCGAGGCTTTTTGTGCCGCATGTGACTTGAGAATAGAACGCTCATAGTCTGATGACAGCTTTGGCTCGGGTTGATGAAGAGACTTTAGCATTTTCAACACTTTGGCTTTTTCTTCTTTGGTGCTGGGGAACTCTGGCTCTTTTGGCCGCCTCAGCTTAGCGAAAAACGTTGTCGTTTCCGCATCAACGATCGCCTCAGTCTCCTCTTCAGTACAGTCATAAGCTCTCTTGGGAGGAACCTTTGGTACTTTTGGAAGAGGCTCTTGTTTACGTTTCGGCGATCGCTTACCACGACGCAGAGTAGCGGTACGCTTACGCTTTTTATCCTGAGGCGCCGGCGATGGCTGCGTCGGAGATTGGTGAGGCGACGGAGCCTGGTTAGGCGACGGAGCCGTGTGAGGCGACGAAGACGGCTGCCGCGGCGGCGACGACCTCGCTGGAGACGGGTGAGGCGGCGGCGAAGATGGCCTTGGCGTGTGATTTCGAAGCACGATACATTCCTTCGGCCATAAAATGGTGACGTTTTTTGCGTCTCCCAGTACAGTCACATCCCCTTCACCTGCAGGGTAGTCAAGATCCAAAACTTCAAAGGTGGGCATGATTTCATCCACCCCGACAACAGCGTAGCCCTCTGGAACTGGACGACAGTGGTAAGTTGGTGTGGGTCCAATTGGTAAGGCATAGTCGACCGCCACCTTCATTGATATGTTCACAACTTTGACATGTAGCTCGCAGTGTGTCATCTCTGTGATATCATCCACTGGGTAGCCAACAGGAGGCATCGTCGGTGCACCATCGTCATCGCCATTGTCATCACCCGGGACCTCGGTGGAAGCCACACTGCTTTTTCGATTATTTGATAGGCCGGTAGCATCGAATGCAGTGTGCTGCTGAGATGGGCCGGTAGTACTTTGCTCTTTAAGTGCGTTAATTTCATCTTGTTGTTGCTTTATTCGTTCTTCAATTAAATGCATTCGCTCTTTCTGACTATCTGCTTCAACTTCCGCCCTGTCCTTTCTCCTCTGACGGCTTCTATCAGGATATTTCTTCCTCTCTTCGGGAAACCCAGTCCTCCATGGTTGGGAGCCTCTTGTGCCTCGTGTTCGTCCATCATGTTCCTTATTTCCAAGGGCGAGTGTGAGCTCATCATTCTCTCTATCGGGAATGAAGTCCCCATCTTTAACAGCCTTTACTGCTTTTCTCATCCTCTCGATTGGCAAGGGGTCTTCTTTATGTCGTATGTTATATATACACCTCCCTCCCGAGTCCAACGTGCCCCCATAACCGTAAAACCAATTCCTTGCACGTTCTACCCAATCGTCTGTCTCTAGGGTGATCTTTTTAGCACGCAGTTCATTCTCAAGTTTCTCCCACTTAGGAATGCCAGCCCTGTAGCCACCTTGCCCCATAGTATGGTGATACTTCTTATTAGCAGCTTCAGCTTATTCGTTGCAGACATTTTCTTAGCTTTTTCTGATGTCTTGTATTCCACAAACTCAGCCCAGAATGGTTTTATCTTCTCAAACTGAATATTCTTGAAATCGGGAGTCTTCTCTTTCATGACATAGTCAAGGTGCAATCTTTTCTTCCAGTTGGTGAAACATTGGGCCATCTTCTTCAAAGCCCACTCCCTGACCTTAGCCTCCATGGCTCTCCCATGTTCTAAGGCGTCCTCAACTGGATCCTCCGCATTTGGATCCAGCTCTATCTTCGGTAGTTTGAAATTAACCATGAGCCTCTTCCACAGTAAATCTTTGGTGTGGTTAGGGACAAATAAACATGTTCCCTCTTCATCTGCATTAGCAGGCCTATTCCAATTTCTAATGGTGATCGGGATTAAGTCCCTAACGATTACTCCGCATTGTGCCACAAATTTGTTTGCGACAACTTCGGGAGCCGTCGATTTGCCATCTTCAGCGACATCTTCGATCCTGAACTTCTCATGGTCTTGCAAATTTTTAGTTGGGCCTCGTCTGCTCTTTTCAGTAGATTTGTTCGATCCGGAGGGCTAAAAGAAGAAAGATCGTCGTTACTATTTCTATATAGATAGCAGATGATTAATTAATGAATTAATTATATTACATGCACCTCGCCGGAGCGGTCGTCTTCTCGATTACACAAGGCATCGCCTTCCCCCTCGTGGAAAGCAACACCTTCAACCTCAAACAAGTCGTCTATTCCGGTAAAAAGAGGATCACCCTCACCGGAGTTGTTCAGAAACGTTGATACGTCTAAATTTTCTTCCCCGCAGATCACACCTTGGATCAACTCTTCCTTTTCTTCATCTCTGACGTGTGGGTCCATATTTTCTGCATAGGTGGAAAAACGAATAAGTCAAAGCGGCTAAGGGAGAAAGTTAGGTACGGTGTTGAGAGATATAAACCCTAATTAATAGAAACCCTAATATATACATACACAATAATAAAAATGAAGAGAAACCCTAAACCCTAAACCTAGCTACAAAAAGGAAACTGTGTAGTAGATAGGTAACTCTAGCTAAAATCAATATTCCGAAGTTCCGAGGGGTGTAAAACCTATTTCGGAGAAACCTCGGATGCATATGAGAGGGGAACATGAGTATAAGGCTACAAAAGGGAAACTATCCAGCAGATAGGTAATACTAGATACTAACAAAATACTATATTGGAATCGATTTAAGAGGGTTCGGAATGCCCTGGCGAAGGCACATCGTCGAACCCACATGCACCTAAGGGGTATTAATGATTCCCTAAAATGTGACCGCGCGCGTTTGGAGATCAGATCTTAATGGTAAGTACGAATCGGGACAACTTGTTCATAGTCCCGGTCCAGCCACAAAACGGGACTAACACTCAAGACTTTTATTAATATTAAAAACTGAGACTACAAAACCGGGACTAAAGGCCCCCCTATATATAGTCCCGGTCAAGCCACAAACCGCGAAAGATATCCTTCGGTGAAGCCACAAACCGTGAAAGACATGAACTAGAGTTACATAATATGAGCATGAACTTCTTGGCATATGTCCTTCCTTATGATCGCTTCAGACGTAACCATGTAGCATCTTCTTTACTTAACGGAATGCTTGGGTCAGTTTTCACTGTGAAGGGCGGAATTTCATCAAACTTATTATGATCTTTTGACATGTTTGTATTGTCCTTGATTCCCACGATGTTTCTTTTCCCTGAAAGAACTATGTGACGCTTTGGCTCATCATATGATGTATTCGTTTGCATATTTTTTTCTTTTTTTCGGTCTGAAGGACATGTCCTTCACATAGAAAACCTGAGACACATTATTGGCTAGGACGAATGGTTCATATCTATAACCAAGATTGTTGAGATCCACTGTTGTCATTCCGTACAACTGGTCTATCTTTACCCCTTCCCCATTCAGGTTGACCCATTTGCAGCGAAACAAAGGGACCTTAAAAGAGACTCCATAGTCTAGTTCCCATATCTCCTCTATGTAACCATAATATGTGTCCTTTTGTCCATTCTCATCTATTGCATCAAAGCGGACACCACTATTGTTTGGTGCTCTTTTTATCTTGGGCGATCGTGTAGAATGTATTCCCATTTATTTCGTACCCTTGGAAATTCAATACAGTAGAAGATGGTGACACGGCCAACAAGTATAGCTGATCTCCAATAGTGGTGTCATTAAAGAGATGTGTCCGCATCCAACCACCGAAAGACTTCATGTGTTCATCTGTAATCCATGATTCAGGCTTCCCCGGGTTTTTGGAGCGTACAATATTCTTGTGTTCTTCGATATACGGAGCTGCCAAGGTAGAATTATGTAGAACTGTGTAGTGTGCTTTAGTGAAAGAATCCCCGTCCCTACATATCATTGCTTTCTTTCCCAGCGTGCCTTTTCCACTTAGTCTTCCCTCATGCCGCGAGTCAGAAACACCAATCGGCTTAAGGTCAGGAATAAAGTCAACACAAAACTCAATGACCTCCTCTGTTCCATATCCCTTGGAGATGCTTCCTTCTGGTCTAGCATGGTTATGAACTTACTTCTTTAAGACTCCCATGAACCTCTCAAAGGGGAACATATTGTGCGGAAATACCAGACCGAGAATGGCAATCTCTTCCACTAGGTGAACCAGGAGATGCGTCATAATATTGAAGAAGGATGGTGGGAACACCAATTCAAAACTAACAAGACATTGTAACACATCCTTCTGTAACCTTGGCAGAATATCTGGATTGATTACCTTCTGAGATATTGCATTGAGGAATGCACACAGCTTCACAATGGGTACTCGAACATTTTCCGGTAGAAGCCCCCTCAATGCAATCGGAAGCAACTGCGTCATAATCACGTGATAGTCATGAGACTTCAGGTTTTGGAACTTTTTCTCTGCCATATTTATTATCCCCTTTATATTAGATAAGAAGCCCGACGACACCTTGATACTGTAAAGGACTTCAAAAAATATTTCCTTCTCTGCTTTGGTAAGAGCATAGCTGGCACGACTTAAGTGACGCCCTTTATCCGTCTTGTTATGTGTATGCATGTTCTTTGGGTCTTTCATAATTTGTTGGTCCTCCCGTGCTTCTGGTGTATCTTTTGTCTTCCCATACACGCCTAGGAATCCTAGCAGGTTCACGCAAAGATTCTTCGTCACGTGCATCACGTCGATTGAAGAGCGAACACGCAAGACTTTCCAATATGGCAGCTCCCAAAATATAGATTTCTTCTTCCACATGGGTGCGTGTCCTGTAGCGACGTCGTTCGGAACTGATTGACCGTCGGGACCCTTTCCAAAGATTACTTCTATGTCCTTGACCATACCAAATACATCATCACCAGCAGGGAGTTCAGGCTTCTTCCGGTGATCTGCCTCACCTTTGAAATGCTTGCCTTTCTTTCTTACGTGATGATTGGTCGGAAGAAATCGTCGATTCGCCAGGTACACAACCTTCTTGCATTTATGCAAATATGTACCTTCAGTCTTATCTAAACAGTGTGTGCATGCCTTATATCCCTTGTTTGTCTGTCCTGAAAGGTTACTAAGAGCAGGCCAATCATTGATGGTTACGAATAACAACCCTCGTAAATCAAATGGCTCCTGTTTATTCTCATCCCACGCACGTACACCTGGTTTGCCCCACAACTGTAAGAGTTCTTCAACTAATGGCCTAAGGTACACATCAATATCGTTGCCCGGTTGCTTCGGGCCTTGGATGAGCACTGGCATCATAATGAATTTACGCTTTATGCACAACCAAGGAGGCAGGTTGTAGATACGTAGAGTCACGGGCCAGGTGCTGTGACTGCAGCTCTGCTCCCCAAAAGGATTCATGTCATCCGTACTTAGACCAAACCATAAGTTCCTTGCGTCACCTGCAAAGTCTAGGGAGTCTCTCTCGGTTTTTCTCCACTGTGACCCATCAGCAGGGTGTCTCAACTTCCCGTCTTTCTTACGGTCTTCTTTGTGCCATCGCAACAACCTGGCATGCTCTTTGTTTCTGAACATGCGTTTCAACCTTGGTATTATAGGAGCATACCACATAACCTTAGCAGGAACCCTCTTCCGGAGGGGCTCTCCCTCAACATCACCATGGTCACCTCGTCTGATCTTATACCGCAACGCATTGTATACCGGGCATTTATATAAATTATCATACTCCTTACCGCGGTAGAGGATGCAGTCATTAATGCATGCATGTATCTTTTGCACATCTAATCCTAGAGGACAGAGAGTCTTATTTGCTTCGTAGGTACTCTCGGGAAGTTCGTTATGTTTTGGAAACTTCGGCTTCATTATTTTCAGCATCTTTTCAAATGAGGAGTCAGTTAGACCACACTCTGCCTTCCACCGCAACAATTCTAGTGTGGTACCGAGCTTTGTGCTGCCATCTTCACAATTTGGGTACAACAATTTCTTGTGATCTTCTAACATGCCCTTTAACTTCAACTTCTCATTTTCTGTTTCACAGTCTCGCTTTGCATCAGAAATGACCCTACCAAGTTCATCAGCCGGCTCATCTGATGCCCGTTCTTCACCTCTTTCCTCTCCATTGTCTTCCATTGCAGTATCACTGTATTCAGGAAACATATGATGATAGTTGTTATCATCATCTTCTTCTTCACCATCTTCCATCATAACCCCTCTTTCCCCGTGCTTGGTCCAGCAATTATAGTTGGGCATGAAACCTTTCATAATCAGGTGGCCGCGAATGATTTTCGAGGAAGAGTACTCCTCGTTGTTCCGACATTGAACACATGGACAACATATAAAACCATTCTCTTTGTTTGCCGTAGCCACATCGATAAATTTATCCACGCTTTTCATATACCCGGCTACGCGCCGGTCACCGTACATCCATTCCCGACCGTTCATCTGCATCATATAAGTAAGTTTATCAAAAAACAGGACATCATAAATAGTGAAATGACCAATTCACATCGATACATGCATTGTATCAATGACAGAGAAAAGATAAGATTGCTAACCTCGATCGAGGGAAATAAAGAGGTGAAAGCTCAAGTGCGTCTCGGACACCTTCTATATTTTTGTTCTATGAGAAATTGAACGGGATTATTCACTCAAACATTTCATCAAACACCTTGAATGCATGCATAGGGGAGAAAAAACTAGCACACCCCTCACACCTTCCACCAAGAGAAAAAACAAAGTGGAGGCAGAGGGGGCCGGGGCGTTGCATTTATAGAGGGCGGGAGCATACGTCCTGGTTGGAGCCACCAACCGGGACTAAAGGTGTGTGCGTGGCGTGGCCAAACCTTTAGTCCCGGTTGCTGGCTCCAACCGGGACGCATGCCTCCGGGCCCCGTGCCCGCTCGAACCGGGACGCGTGCCAGCATTAGTCCCGGTTGGTGGCGCAACCGGGACTAATGCTCTGAGGGGGCGCGAACGGATGGCCTGTTTTCTACTAGTGGTATGTACTGATCACAGCCCCTAGTATGAATCACGGTCTAAATTTCTCTAGATTTTTTGAATTTCAAATTTACACTTCATCAGTTCTGTTAATGATCTGCGTCGCACGTTTGCGAACTGAAAAATGCGCGTTCGGCGCCACTGAACTCGTATTATTCAGTTTGCAAATTTGCGAGGACTGTTAAAGATGGTCTAAGCTCACCACACAAGGGGCATGAGGTAACGCTATCAGGCAAGTTGCATTTAACGAAACGACTCTCATTCAACCGAAATTAGAGGCTGCGTGTGTGCGCAGCTACGCCACAGCCATGTTCCCGAGATGCCCAAAACTGATGCGAGCAACTAATCATGTCCTTAGGCCTTGTTTACTTCTAGGGTATTTCATGGGATGGGAGGGGATTATTTTGTATCCCGGAAATTCCCCGATAAGTTGTTTACTAGTCCGGGTTTTGAGAGGATAATCCTGGAATATCCCCACAAATCCCCTCCACACTAGTGTATTTTTGACTAGATTAAAAACTCTCCATCATGGTAGAGTATTTTTGGGGAAGGGATTTGAGGGGATTTGAGAGTATTGGGCGAGACCAAATTCCCGCATATCCCCGCGTCTTTTGTGGATAAAAATACCGGAGAAGTAAACAAGGCCTTAAGAATGCGAGAAAAACAATACGCGCTGTACCGCACAGACACACATGAGGCCCGTGGGTACGTACGTACCAGCAGCGGAATCAAGGAGCAGATCTCATCGGTGTCACCATTACGTACTTGTCGCTCGACACATGCGTGTACCGCCCGGTTGGTGTTGGCGATGCGGTACACGTACTTGTACATTACCATCATCCCAACGGACCCTACAGTGTACCTACTAGCCTACACGACGACGACACAAAAGTTTCGAAAAAAACATGGCGCGCGCGCGCGGTTGGTTTGGTTGGAACAAGCACACGGCATCCACTACACATCATTCACGGCCCGACGTACGTACGTACTGTACGTACGCGCCATTCACGCCCGAAAACATTACCGATCGACGTCCGAGTTCCGACAGTGGATCGATCGGGACGACGTTAATGCGCATCTGGCGAGGAAACTGGCAGATGGAGTACCTGGTGCTGGTACTCGTGGTCTCTACTAGCTTGAATGCTCGATGAAGAAGAGCGACAGAGATATTTATTTCGACCGGGTTCCCGCTTTTCCGTTAAACTTTGGCATGCACGGATAGGGCCAGTTAAATCTGCGTCCAGGAGTACTGGTACTGTAGTCGATCGCTAACAACGAGGCTATAGCTAGATGCACTGGATCCGGGGAGTAACTGACGATGACAGCCTTTTGACGTAGTATGACAAATAACTCATACCCAACTCCTTTTTACTACAGCACGATTGTCAGTCGGTCGGTCGGTCAGTCAAGTGGTATGGAGTAGTTCCGTAGAATAAAGCTCGCAAAAGCCGGCCGAAAAGAGAGAGTGTGGAAAACCAAGAGAGAAGCAGACATGCATGGAGAGCCTAGATATGATGATCAGAGTGACAAAGCTAGCAGCAGGCAGCGACTACAACATGCATGTGTGGATCCCAGCGCAAATAAGCGCCACCGAGATCGGTCGATGATGGCCACAATTATCATAAACCGGCCGCACTGTCGAGAAGAAGAAAAGATCATATCCATGCTCCTCCATATGCTGCTGCTGCTTACGTAGCCTCTCCCTGTGGAGATCGATCGATCGTCGATCTAGCATGAATGAACGGAGGCAGAGCTATGAGCGCAAAGCTACGGTAGATAAAAACATGGGCCCTGGACTACTACTGCGCCGGCACGCAGCGGTAATCATGCATGCGGCAGGCCGAGCAGCAGCGGCTTGGCATGGCATGGCATGCTACGATCGATGGACCGATCGAGAGCGCAGGCCGTAGGCACGTCGCCGTCCCCCAGGCCCAGGAGGACCACCGGCGCCACCTCTGTGGTCTCGACTACTACTAGCTGCTACTCCGTCCCATGCTTGTCCTAAATAAGCCAACCTCGCATAAACAACAGCCCTACGGCCAATCCAGAGGCCAGAAGAAGGAAGGATGATGGAGACAGCGACGGGTAGGTGGAGTCGCGCGTACACACAGCCCGTCGATCTCGCTGAGTTTTGGCCACTGATGACGGACGGACAGCTACAGATCAATCGATCGCGCATGGACGAAAGCCTGGCTGTGGCTAGCTACACGAAAAGAAAACGAAATTCCCCTTCCGTCCGTCTCTGGATAGATAGCCCATACTAGCTCGTGCGTGCATGTCCTAAATCTGCCGATAGTTATGTCATGCATGGGTTACGCGTGAGGTGGCCTTAGGGATTAGCCTTGACAGCACCGGCAGCCTAGCCTATCCTATCCTAGTTCAGCAGCAGCAAGCAGCGAGGAGTGGGTAGCTGGGTATAGCCAGGGCCAGGGCATGCACAAGCCGGCAGCGGCAAACTGCGACTGCCACTGCAGCTCCCCTTGTACTTGTACTTGGTGGTGGGAGAGAGCTAGCTAGAGGTTTTAAGCTGCTTCCTTCCTTCCCTGCTTGGTCTAGTCCCCTCTCCATCGGCTCCGACCTCACACACACATATCCATGGTCCCCCTCCGCTCCGACCTCACGAGCATCGCCCATCCCCTTAAAACCGCACCAAACTCCTTCCCAAAATTCTTCAGCTACCTCACCATTCACCAACACAAACAGAGGAACAGACACACACACACACCTAGCGCTAGCGAACGGAAGAGAATTCCCCTCTCCGGTTAACGTAGGAGGTAGCTAGCCATGGCGGCGAAGCAGGAGGTGCGCAGCGTCGACGCGTTCTCCCAGCTGCCCTTCATCCGGCCGACGGCGACACACCAGCTGCAGCAGCAGGCGCGGGTGGACACCACCATCCGGCTCTTCGGCCGCGACTTCTCCAACGCCGACGCCCCGCAGCAGCAGCAGCAGCACCACAAGCAGCAGGACGGCTCGTCCGGCTCCCCGGACGCGGCCAACGGGAGCACCGTCACGTCGTCGGAGGGAAGCAAGAGCGGAGGCGGCGCGGCAGGGGCAGAGGCGTCCCGGAAGTTCGAGTGCCACTACTGCTGCCGCAACTTCCCGACGTCGCAGGCGCTGGGCGGCCACCAGAACGCGCACAAGCGGGAGCGCCAGCACGCCAAGCGGGCCCACCTCCAGGCCTCCCTCGCCATGCACCGCTACGTGCCCGGCGCACACATGTACGGCGCGCTCCTCGGCTACCACCACCTCGCCGCCGCCCGCTACGACCACCACCAACAGCTGCCGCTGCAGCCGCCGCCGCACTACCCGATGTGGAGCGCGGCCTCCGCCGGCGGCGGCGGCGGCCCGGGCGCGTACGGCGGGCCGGGCTCCGTGTCGCAGCCCATCGACGGCAGCCCCGTCGTGCAGGGCCTCTGGAGGGTGCCGCCGCCGCCGGCAACGGAGGGCTTCACAAGCTGCAGGGGCGACGAGCAGAAGGTGGCGATGAGCCTGATGCCGTCGTCGCCATCCTTTTCCTCCTGCTCGTCCACGTCGCCGGAGAAGCTAGGTAGGTGTGAATTGGGCCGCCAGCAGCAGCACGAGCCTCTTAGCTTGGACCTCCATTTGTAACTCTTCCTTCATTTTTTTTCTAGGTTTCTTCTTGTGATGAGTTAGCGGTACGAGTTTGCAAGTGCATGTGTTGATTCAAAAATAGCTTAAATAATTCTTCACCTTTTTTTGCCTTTTTAATCCAAGTGGAAACGGGGATTAAAATGAGTTCCTTTAATATGCAAGAAGGGAGCAAAATTCAATTGAAATATTCACACATGTTAGTAGTACTTGTTAAGTTAAACAAATCATTGACATGACTATAGTCTATATACCCTACCAAAAGAAAAAAAATACACATCCGTTACTTCACATCCAACAAAGTGAAAAAATTTCAAACCGAAATGTGGAACAAAGGGTTCATTTTTAATCCACCATAGTAGATGTAGAATGTGTGAACCCATCACTAGTGCCGTACATGGACCCGTATGCTACATAAATGTGGAGTAGTAGTACATCACATTGTTTCTTTCCCCTTTCCCGGGACCACCTGCTAGTAGCGACGTCTGTCTGAATAGCGAATAGCTTTGCAGGGAGAGATGGCTCTTTTTAGCATGTGCCCTGCACAAGCCAGGTATTCCATCGTACTTTCTGGGCTTCCTCATATAGACGAGTATTTAGAATAACTCAGTCTTGGCACGTGAGTGAGCAGAGGGCTAAAAAGAGCGACATGTGATTAAAAATGGGAAAAATCAATTGTTTCGTCCTGAACATTCGAGAATCTTGGTCCCCTACCCGCCCATGGTTCCACAGAGTTATTAAAACTTGGTGAAACAGAATAAAATCGATAAATGAATAAAGAGCTACAGTATACCATGCGTAGCTTACAACAATCATGCATGGGTTCCTTTTGCTGTGTCTGTGTCACAGAGATATACATACTGTTTTTTTTTTGTCTTTTTAGCAACGATATATTATACTGAATTAATGGGCGCGTATCCAAGGAAATTCATATAACCTTCCACGAGGAACATCTAGCTATAGTTAGTGTAAAAGGTAACTGCGCGCCGATCGAGCACGGATCAAGTAGTACTGTACTGTACTTGGTTTTCCCAGAATTCAATTTCGGCAGAAGTTCATGTAGTAGCCTCGCTCGCTGTCCCAGCAAGCAAGGAAGCAAGCCAACATGTATGTACGAGCGTACTACTACCTAAACAGCGTCCTGACATGCTCTGCAGTGCTTCCTCATCAATTTGCCCCGTACGCGGCACAGTAGCTAGCAAAGCAAGCTAGCCAATCGGTCATCTAAAGTCGCGTGCATGGAGCAGCTGCGTTCACTCGGCAGCTCGATGTAGGAGACTATCCGATCGAGGCCCGTGTGTACAAAATCACGGGCTGTAGTAGCTACTGCCTACTGCTAGAACTAGCTTCTGCAGCTGTGCTCTAGATCATTGGCGCAGGCCCCCCTGCCGTCGAAGTCGTCGATCACTGCCACCAATTCCGCCCAAGTACTACTAGTACATCCGGCTGCGCGCATCACGCAGCTCTCTTTGCTGCTCGTTTACACGGATGTAGTATGCCGATCTGCCTTATTAGCTACTAGGACAGGCATGAGTTAACACTCTATCTGCAAAATGGAAGCCAATGGCATTTTGTGGCGTTGACGTGCTGTACACGGGCTGAGCCCGCCACAGTGACATGCATGCAGAAGCTCTCTGGCGCCACATCGCGTAGCGTACGTGCTATACCGATTGAAATGGGCCGAGCGGAACTGTTGAGCAACAGGGCCGGCCGGAGTGAGATGCGATCGCGTTCTCCAGACACTGGCCGGCCGGGGACAAGCAGACTGCACCGCTATAAAAAAAAAAGAAGCAGACTGCGTTCGCACAGCTATCTAACTGACTGGTACTGTAGCCGTGTATATCACGACGGTGTTGAAGGAAGAAGCTACAGGCCGGCCCATGCATCCCGACGCAAGTACGGCAGTGTAGGTAGGTACTCTAGACAGATCTAAACAGGGGGGCACTGCGCCATCTATGAGGCCAGGCCAATTGGTTGGCGCTGCTGCATTGCATTGCATGCCCACGCATACGGCTCTGCGCTGCGGCAGGCAGGCATGCATGCATCACGTACGACGACCGCCACCACCGGCGACAGCAGCACCGGCGATGCATGCGCGGTAGTTGCCGGCCGGCCGGCAGGACCAACGGCAGAAGGCGGCCGGACGTACTTGGGCAGTGCACAGACGAGTAGTTATGTGTGCCTGAGAAGCTGCTTCCATTCACGCTAGCTTACCTGCTGCCTCTGCCTGCTGTTCTGTCCAGTGTGTGGCATCATGTGCGATGCATCTGCCGAGTGCAGGGACGTGTACGTACGTGTCTCCCTTAATGTCACTCCGCTGTTTGTACGTGAGCGTAGATCGATAGTCGCGTATGTCGACGTGTCGCTCTTTCGGTGGATCATCTGTGATTCTTTTAGTTTAGCTTATCTGGCCCTGGCGCACCACATGTACATGCCGGTATTAACCGCGCTTAGCACTGTACTTATCGACAGACCGTAAATCCACGTACGTACCGCGCCAACTAGTTTGCGCAGTCGTTAATTGTTTTTTTTTTGTTGCACCAGACGGCGCAAGGCCGACATGGGCCGGCGGGCCTTCCGCGTCCATCTACACACGCCCGTGGGATTGGACCCCCAAAAAAGGCTGCTCGCTCAGCGATGCATGCATGCGCCGTGAAGGATCGATGGATCTGATCTCTTCCTGCGTACGTGGCACGGGTTTTAAGGAGACCATGCATGGGCGTCGTCCACAGGCCACAGAGCATCAAGAAGAACGAATGATTGGGCCGGGCATCTGCGATACGACTACGGGTTTTTGCATGCATGCATGCTTCGATCGATCTTTCTTGCTGAGGAGCTGCACTGTATTCTGTTCTTTAGCACCATCTCATCATGCATGGCATGGCACCGGATCTTTGCGAACTGTAGTGTGTAGAACCATCTCGCTTCGATCTAGCGAGAAGCTTGCGGTGCAATCTTTGCCAACTGTTACACGGATGCCAGCAAAATACATGGGGAAAGATCGGCATGCACAAATATGGAACACTACAAGGCCTGGTTGGGTGCAGTGACAGAATCCATCTTGATTGATCGCTATCTCAGAGATGAGCCTAGCTAGCTAGGCCTGAGGGTGTCGTTGTTGTTTTAGGAGTGAAAGAACTAACGGGTGACAAGAAGAGCATCTGTCCTATATCGTAACTGTGGGAGTACAATCAGAACTGACGCCGGAAACAGTTGTGCACTACATGCAAGGCGCGCGCGCGACAGGCAGATTGATGTCCTACCTGCTTCACTGCCGCGTACACAGCGAGCGTGCAGGTTATATGTCGATCGAGCGGGCCATGTATCTGGAGGTTTTCCGGCGAGGGTCGATGTCTTTAGAATTGTATAATGCTGCGGGAGGTTAGCTGGTTAGAGCCTTGTGTGGCGGCGACCGTGACATGGGCAAAATGCCCTGTGAGTTCTGAAGATGGCGCGGGACTGTACACTCTGCGTGATTGTAAGCAGTGGCCGGCCGACCGGCCAACCACGGTATTCGGTTCTTTCGCCACCACTAGTCGGTACTCTTAGGAAAACCGGGGCAATCCTGGAACCGATTATGCTTAGAGCATCTCCACTCGTTGGCGTACCCAGGCCGAAATCGGACCAATTTTCAGCCGGACGAATCGCGTTTTCGGCCTAGGTACGCCCAGTCGCCCACTCGCGTACCCAGGCCGCGTTCCCAAGTTCGGATAAATTCATTTACGCGGAATTTCATTAAAGTAGGCTAGGGGGCACATAGTACATCGGTTAACTAGGAAAGTACGCCGCCGTGGTCGACGCCGGACGCCGCAACTACAGGCCGAGGCGGGGGTTGTTGCCGGCCTCGATGTGCGCCATGACTCCGGCGAGAGTCCGCCCTGGAACACTCCACCGGCCATATTGTTACGCGGCGGCGGCGAGCCTGGCGGTCCGTCGTGTCGGGCGAGTTACTCGAGGCACCTGCCGGCGAAAGACTGCCTCCAGAAGACCGGGTTGTCCTGATCCTCCGCGAGCGCCAGGCCTTGCATGGCAGCGATAGCGGTCTAGATCCTCGGCGAGCGCCAGGCGACGGGCAGTTAATGTCCAGCGTCGCCGCGTGGTTTCGAGGATGACGACGACTCGGCTTCTGTCGCTGACTCGGCGGGTCCACGCGCCGCTTCGTTTTTTTTTCGCCGATATCGCGGTGAGCGACGAGGGCGGGAAAAGTGGAAACGACGGGAACTTAGTGACCGGCGGTCCGTCGCGGGAGCTGAGGCGGCGACGGTGGAGCCGTAAATCGGCGACGCGTGGCCGATGACGACGACTCGGCTTTCGTCACTGACTCGGCGGGTCCACGCGCCGCTTTGATTTTTTTTCGCCGATATCGCTGAGTTCGGCGTTCCCAGGGCGTACCCGGAAACCTGGGTTCGGCCTGGGTAGTCCGGACCAAAAATGGCCCAAATCTAGCCGAAAACAGGTCCTTAGGTACGCGACTGGGACAGTTTTCGGCGTCCGGACCGAAACTCGGCGTTCGGATCAGCCTCCCGGGTAGGCGAGTGGAGATGCTCTTATATCCTAGCTTAAGTCACATAGTTTTTCCGAACTTAAGTCACTGAAGTTCGTGTTGTGCATATGTAACTTTGTCAATTTTGGCTAAGCTGCATAGTTTCAATTTTCCATACAAAATTTTGCATGCAGATACATACGTGTGTTCTCTCTATATGCAAAAAAAATTATTTCAACCTTTTTACTTTGTTTAATATTTTTACGATTCACTCTCGGTACCTCCAGGCAAGCTTGTGCATGCTCTTGCCTCACGACGACATGCTTGTGTCCGTTTGAGAGAAGTTACGCACACACCCAGAGTGAGTTAATGAATCATAGTAAGCTAAATCAGTTTTGTGTTTGCTTTTCACAACATGCTTTTGTCCCGGTTTATTCCGTTAGTACAATTACCTAATGTTCTGTGATAGTGTTATTAGTAAACCATGGACAAGTTAATTACTAAAAACTACCATACAAATAAAATTTAGGTGCGTTACAGACATTTCACCACTTAACCCATCAAACAATCCAAATGTCTAGAAGCTAAAAAGAATAGAGGGCACCAGATTCTGTCAGCTTCTTCCCACCACAGATTCTCCCGACAATCTCCTAGAATCAAGCTTCTCTGAAATCATAAGCTAAAAAGAAATCGCCCTTGGTCTGCTCCTGCCTCCGCTCACCTGTAAAAAGTGACCTTAAGGCCTTCCTTGGATTGTTGTTTTTAACCGAAACCACTCATGAGCTCCACTGCTTTGCACCTTCACAAAATAAAAATAAGCTGAATTCCTAACAACAATCTCGCCTCGGACATGGTTCACAAATTGGAGTCTGTAAAAAAAAATGAGGCGCCCGTGCGATGAGGAATGCCAGAAACGGGCAGCTGCGATCCTCATTCATTTTTTTAAGGGAAAAAAAAGAGCTTCATTCATCTTTTGTTTTTTTGAGAACCTAAGAGCTTCATTCATCTATATACGAAGATGGCACATGCTCGGTTTCGGCCCAGCATACATGTTTGAACGATTTCGGCCCGGCCCGGAGCACACCCGTCACCCGGTCGATTTCGATCCAACTCGCCTCGTTAGATCCGTCGTCGTCCTCTTCGTTCAGAAAGCGCCCCCTTTTTTTTTTTTTTTTGCGTCGACCCGTCGTCGCTCGTGTTTTCAGTTCTCTTCCACACTGAAACGCATCCGACTGTTCTCTAGCCTGAGCATTTGAGCAATCGCTCCCTTGACGCAGCCCTTCCTTCTCGATCGGTGTACCGTGTCCGTCGACAAGGCTACCGGATGGTGACTGCAACAACTACCCAGCCAGCAGCGATGGTGCTCCCAGTCCCAGGCCAAGAATGCGTGCCGTACGCCTACGCCTTCGTTTGCTGCTCTTGGTTGGTCTCCTGTGCCCGTCAGCTTACCAAGACCGGGACCAAAACCAAATCCCCGGGAATTCCAGATCGAACGGGATGCAAGCCGTGCGTGTCCGTTCGATCCATCAGGTACACCGACAGCGCGACCCTGAACTGACGATCTAGCAACCTATCCGTCAGCTGTATCGGCTTCAGGACGCAGCGACCGCACGAACGCCACCCACAGATCTACATGAATCATCTATTCATCTTTCTTTCCTCCATCCCAGGATAAACAGAGTGCGAGCTAGCTGTTCCCTCAAAACAAAACAAAAAGAAAGGTAGTAGCAGCAAGCTAGCTGTTGAAAAATGCAGAGGAGCAGAGTGCTTCTTGCTCAGGGACCTCAGATGGTGCTGCCGTGCTGGTGTGATGATTATGCAGGTACAGCCTAATGACGGGGACGCTCTGTCTTTCGCCCGATCGAGAGCTTTTCAAAATCACCGGTTGGTGAATGTCTGAATGATGGATGGTTCACGCTAGCGGTAGCAGTGTTCAGGCGAAAGCAGCAGCGGGCGTGCGCGATCGAGCATCGCCTTTTTAGGTTCAGTATGTCCTGAACCTGAACCCTGATGGTCCGAGTCTCGTGGTACGAATACTCCTCTCGTGGGTGTGGCCATTAACAGCCGAATTAACACGAGCCACTGGCCCAACCAACTGCTTCACTGTTCTCTCGTTATTATTTTCCTAGACGTTGCACGCGATGAAGTGTCACAATCGACATGATTTTGTTTGTTGGGCGCGGGATCTCCTGAAATAGCATATACTAGCTCATTAGATAGTTGCATCTTCGTCTGCATCTTCTCCATTTCTTGCCCGATGTGGATGAATGAAATGTCATATATAGCAGCTTTTAGAATTTTGCGTGCATGTTAGTCAGTCACTACCCATGGTAGCTCAGAAGTCGCTAATTTTTAAAAAATAATAGGAATCATTTAATCAATATCATGAATTATATTTAAAATTAGGAATTTTGAAAAGTAGCGCGGCCTCGGGTCTGAAACACCGACCAACACCCGTTGGTAGTTGAACCACCGACAAGCACTCGTCGATGTTTGAACCACCAACAAGCACTCGCCATACACCACCATGCGCCTGCTTCTGATCAACCGGTCGGGAGTTAAACCATGCACCATGCGATTTAGGAAGTTTAATTTATGTTTTAGTTTCTTCGTCTTGGTTACCTAGACGTTAATTTTCCTAGAAAGTGCATCAAAATTGTCCTGTCGTTAATTTTCCTAGACGTTAGCACGCGCGATCAAGTGTCACAATCGACATGATTTCGTTTGTTGGGCGCGTGATCTCCTGGAATAGGCATATACTACTAGCTCATTAGATAGTTGCATGTTCGCCGTTTTTCACCCGATGTGGATGAAATGTCATATATAGCAGCTTTTAGAATTTTGCATGTTCCTGAGTCAATATCCACCGGATGTCTGACGGAGGAAAAAAAAAACACTAGTTCAGAAGTCTGCAACACAGCCTACACAGGTCGTTTCAGAGAAACGGCGAATATAGTCCAGTAGGTGCGGAGAATCTCCCGTGTTTTTTATTCGAACAGAACATATATAGGACCTAAATCCTTTTTTTTTTGCGGGTGACGAGGATAGGACCTAAATCCTTAATGTTGTCTTTAGAACGTACTACTACCCACACCACACCATCATCATGCTTATATCTTCGAGACCACCTGCAACTGCAAATCGAATCTATGGCAAGTGCGCGGTACAATCATACCATCCTATCAACCGAGGCTCCGAGCTATTCCATCCGCCCTCGAAAAATAAAGTCCTAGATGATTTTTTTTTAAATAATATATTTTTTTAATTATTTTTAGAAATAATATACGAAATTGATCATTTTCAATTCTAGCGGCCGGTCTTTAATTCAAAAGACGACCGGCACACGTATTTAATTTAAAACATGGCCGGCAGTATTTAAAAGACGACCGCATTAATCATCTTTTAAAAGCGATCCTTTGCCTCCTTGGCTGCTCCTTGACGCACTGGCCTACTGGCTACTACCGTCTCACACAACACAGTTACGCTGCACTAGATCGAGCTAGCGCCCAAGATCTCGCCCAGACGTCCACAGTGGAAGGCACGCACTCGCGGAGCGGGAAGCAGGCCAAGACAGCGCCAAACCTGTGTTCGCCGCTACAGTGCATTGATCGGACTTCGCAAAACCTCCGGACTCCGGAGGTGGTGTCTCTTCCGGGCCGGGAAGAATTCCTGTACGCGCCGGCTCACGAGAGCGTACTACGGCGCGTTTGGCGCTTGACGAGCGGGCGTGCGCGCGGTCCCGCGATATGCATATGCGTATGCCCCTCCCGTGATGTTGGACAACGACCCGGCGCCGGCGCGTGCTGGCTGCCGGATCCCCTGCGTTCGTCTTCGGCCGGCACGCGACGTGTCCCGTCCGACGCGCTCGCATGGTGTTCCGGCCAGCTGGCCGCCTCGTCCAGGCCCGGCTCTGACCCATGGCTGTCTTGGGCGGCGCCCTAGGGCCCACGTGTCTGGGGGGTCATGACCGTTTCACCTTTATATGTCGAGATGCTGATTTTTGTTGGGCTGAAAGTTCGTTTTTGCTTGCAAAGGCCACTCACGAGGCCACGACACGCACGCACGTACACGCAGCCAACGACGAGAAGAGGAAAGGAACACAACGACTAGCACTGTTCTGAGCAGTGATCGGCATCGGGAAAAGGAAACGACCCACCAAGTAAGTTTTGATCTGAAAAAATCCTCCGGCTAGACTCGCGACGTTGCCTCTGTCTTTTCCTTGCTGTTCGAATCGATTGCTTCGGCCCTGTCTATTACGACTCAACTGCCTCGGCCGCCTGGAGATAGCCATGTGCCCCTTGACCGATTAGGGTTTGGAAATTGCCAAATTGATCGATTTTATTGGGAATTTCATCTGTTCCTCGCCCTGCGTCTCACGGCTCTGGTCGTTCCTGACCCATGGTACGTACAATCCTTGACTAAATAGAAAATTCTTTAAATAGAAACTATTGGGAAAAAACTAGTTGTGATCAATTATGTTAGTATGAGATAGATTGAATTGGTTGGCTAGTGTTGTATTGAGAATGATATCTTGAACACCATTGATCTTGAGATTGTTCTTAATAATTTTGCATCTAGAAATGATTGAAGAAACTCTTTTGTGAAGCATTGGAACATTATTGTCGATGGACTAGTTGGAAATTGGTTGTTGTCTCTAAGATAACCGACTAGCAAAAGATATTATATTTTACTACTCTTTTAGTCTTTTTACCATAATATAACATAGTTTAAGTGCTTACCAATTATTTATAAACATCTCAGAATAAGAACATGTCATTGGATATTGACTTTTAATAGTTTGCAAGTAAAATTAGATACATACGTTCATATAGGCCCTGGTCTCGTCTGGTCGTTCTTCGGTTCTTGTTTCGACGGGGCGATCGGTTTGTTCTTCGTTGAAGTCTCGGACGCATGCCTCTCCTGCTTGTCGTGAAATCGTGGCAACAAACAAAGGCGACGCAGCTCATGAGCTCATCGCGGTGAGGACCGATCCCAATGCCCCCCATGCAAACCCAGACTCTTGCACGGGTGATAAGAAACTTTTGGAGATTATTGTACGGATCTTAGGTTTATTTTTTCTTTCTTTGGCCCATATGTCTTACGCATTCATTGTTTGAAAAAAGTAATAAGAACTACACATACTACAAATAGGTCATTCCATGCGACGGTTTTGCTTGTTTGAAAAAAGTACATCACAAACACGTTTTTTTTTCCAAAGCCGCACTGTCACATTGATCCTGAATATGATCAATTCAAGGTATTTTGTTAAGCACGTACTTAGCGGAGTGACATCTTAAATAAATATGTGCTATAAATGCAAGCGCCAATAAATCACAACAACCGAGTTCATGGGGGAGGGTAGGCCGCGCGGTGCCATGGGTGCGGCATCGGCGGAGGAAGAGGGGGCCTCCTTCGGGTGGTGCAACCCCTGCTGTGGTGGCTAGGGCTCCAGGTTTCCCCGTGGATGGGTTTGGCGGGGTAAACATGACTTTGTAGGTGGTGTCCGACTATGGTGGCGACATTAGGTTGCGAGGGTGGCTAGACATCAGGGTAGTACCAACGATGATCTCGACAACGACATCTAAGGTACATAGCGGCGGCGCAACTACAATGGATGTGAGACCGTAGTAGGCCGACGATGATCTGGACAACGACGTCTAAGGTACATAGCGGCGACCCAACTATAACAGATGTGAGACCGTGGCAAGCAGGCGACGTTCATGATGAGTGCTTGGTAAGGTTACCAATTATGCAGCAGCCATCGTTATTGCCCCAACGGGCTAAGGGGTGTGGTGTGCAACATCGTGCAGCTGGTGGCCACAAGCTAGGTGGTGATGGTAGACTACAATACTACATCAGGGACGACGAGGTGTTGTGGCAGCCATAGAGCGAACCAGCGCAAGCGGTTCGTTTTCCCAAAGCTGGGCATGGATGATAGGTACTCGACTCTCCAGACAAAATTCTTGCTCGAGCTATCGACAACAAATGCGCCTGCGTGTGTCATTCTCCTCCATGGAGGCGGCTTTAACCGGTGTCTCCAAGCTAGTGCCTTTCTCGAGCCCAACCAAGTCTCAACATGCATCCGCTGACTATTTAAGGTACTCAAAAGTGGAGGGTGTGTAGACATTAAGAGTTAAAAACGACAAAAAACCATAAAGCGAAAGAAATTTAAATAACAAACTCCTAGCGAAACTAATTCACAAAATAACCCCCGAGGGTGGCGCCAGACACGATGGCACTACACTCAACATGGTAGAGCTACGACGCTACCCTCGCTACCAGCGTGGCAGAGCAAGGCCCATGGGCGGGGATGGTGAAAGGATAGAGATGTTGCCTAGAGGGGGGGTGAATAGGAAATTTCAAAACTATTACGGTTTTGGCTTGATAGAATGCGGAATTAAACTAACTTTTATTTTACAAGCACAAAACCTAAATACTCTAGGCTCAACTAAGTGCACCAACAACAAGATAAGCTAAGCAAGATAACACAAGATAAATATACCACAAGTGATAAGCAAGATATAAGTACTTCAAGCTCGATGGCTATCACAAGAGAAGTAATCTCGGGTATAGAGATAATCGAGGCACGTGGAGACGAAGATGTATTCCTGGGTTCCCTTATAAGTAAGGTATGTCACGTTGGAGAGGTGTTGGATTCCACGAAGGATTTCCCAATGCCACGAAGGTTCACCTTCTTCTCCGAGTCTATCCCACGAAGAAATAGGCCCTTTCCTTATGGCTAGATTTTCCTCCACTCCGAAAATGGCAAGCTCCAAAACCATTTCACAAGCTCCACGAAGGAGAAGCCCGGGTCTCTTCACAATCTTCCATGAAGAGGACACCATGGCACCAACCGCCAAGCCAACTAGGAGGTCACCCTCCAAGAGTAACAAGCTCACGGTATCTCACTCGAACAAATCGTAATTGAGAGCTTAACACTTATGCAAGAATACAAAGAAAGAACACCAAGGATGCTCAAATCCTTCACTTTCAAATCCCACCAAAGTAACAAGTTCTAGGGAGGAATTAGAGAGGAAGAACAATGAAAATCAACAAATGACTCCAAGATCTAGATCCAATGGGTTCCCCTTGATACGTCGGAAACGTATCTATAATTTTTGATGTTGCATGCATGTTTAGTATCTACTTTGATTTGGTTTGTCCACACTTTGAGGTATTTTTATATGTTTTCTGGTACTAACATATTAACAAGATGCCACAGTGCCAATTGCCCGTTTTCTGCTGTTTTTGGTTCCAGAAAAGCTAGTAAGAAAATATTCTCGGAATTGGACGGGACAAAAGCCAAAGTCAATATTTCACCAAGGAGAACACGGAGTCCAGAGGTGATACGGATGGGAGCCACAGGGCGGACGCACCCCCCCACCCAGGCATCATTAGGTGCATCATTAGTATTTTCAAGCAAACTGGCAGGTTCAAATGCACCCTTGAAGGCAATAAATTCTTCAATTTGTTTCACATCATAAAAGTCATAATTTCCTTTAACATAAGAAGATATGGTAACATTATCATTATACTCACATTGAAAGGGTAGGTGTTTATACCTCCTGCAGCAGCAAGCTTTATCAAAGCAATAAGTAACATTATAAATAGAGCACACGTCTCTAGCAATAGTATTCAACTTATCAATTTGTTCCCAGAAGTGTTTCCCTTTTTGTGACAAACGGTGTTCCTTATAATAATACTTTGGTTCTTCCGTAAACTCACCTTTACAATAAGAACTAGTTTCAAAGAAACCATCCATTGATAGAAAGCATGGCAAAGCAAGGCAAAGACAGACCAGAAACTAGAGCATGAAGTAATTTTTTTGTGTTTTTGAATAAAGCAAGCAAACCAAACTAGACTAATGTTTTGGGTTTTTTTAAAAGAGGCAAACAAAACCAAGCAAAATAAACAAAGCAAACTAAAAACAAAGTAAAGAGAAAGGAAGTGAAGGACTCCCCTTGTGAAGACGTCCTTAGCCTCCCCGGCAACGACGCGGGAAAATAGCTTGATGGCGCCCCGCACTTGTCGTGGGAAGCTTCGTTGGAAACCCCAAGAGGAAGGTATGAAGCAGCAAAGCAGCAAGTTTCCCTCAGTAAGACACCGAGGTTATTAAACTAGTAGGAGGAAGGAAATGTCACACAGGTGTTACAAGCAACGCGGAGACCTGCACAACACAAACTCAAAACTTTGCCCCAACGAATCAGTGAGGTTATCAAGCTCACCGGTTTGCTGTAACAAAGGATTAAACATATGGTGTGGAACGTAATAGTTTGCAGCAAGTAAACAGGTAACAGTGGAAGATGTATCAATGGTAAAGATTGGACCGGGGTCCATAGTTCACTAGAGGTGCTCTCCTTAGATAAACAACATGGCATGAAAGGTAAACAAATTACAGCAGAGCAATTGACAGGAACTGAGAAAGGCGTAGCAATGCAATTACTAGTCAGAAAGATCCTATGAGATTCGATTGGGCAATACAAAAATATACATAGACCGCCATCCAACTGCATCTATGACTAGAAGTCCACCTTCAGGTTATCATCCGAACACCCTCCAGTATTAAGTTGCAAGCAACAGACAACTGCTTTAAGCAAAGTGTATAAGATAAACAGTCCACATGTTCCATGAACAAGATACCGTTGTTTTCTCCCTAGTAGCAACAACACATCTACAACCGAAGAGATTATTGTCACTTCCCTTGGAAACTAGAGGCATGAACCCACTGTCGAGCATAAATACTCCCTCTTGGAGTCAGTAGTAACTACTTGGCCAAGATAACTACTAACAACGGAGAGCATGCAAGATCACAAACAACACAGACATGATAGAATCATAAAGACAAAACCATTAATCAAACCAACATAATAATCTCAATATCCATCGGATCTGTAACATCCCAGCATTTAGGAACTAACGAAGGGTAGATTTAGGAATTTGGAATGTTGCATGCATTCATCTGTGAAAATGTGGGTAAAATTTTTGCCAAATAAAAACCTTAAATGATCAAGGTTTCTTTCATACTTTGAGATTAGGTTTAGTTTTAAAGGATGATTGCTATAGACTTTGATATGATCTTTGAGGAATCATGTGAATTTAAATTTTAAACTTGAGTGTTTAAATTACAATTCAAATGAATTAGGATTAAGGTTTGAATCTTGATTTAATTAAGAGTTAATTATTATAACTCAAACTTTATCCAAAGAAAAGAATTAAGAATATGAAAACTTATTTCATATTGTCATTTCATAGATAAGTTACAAAAATGTAATTTATTGAAATCATCCACAAACTTCACCTATAGCAAATAAATAAAAAATAAGAATATTTCTTTATTGATAATCATATAATCTTTATTAGAAAAGAATAAAATGAAGATTACAAAATAAAAGAATAAAAAAATTACAAAAGAATAAAGAAGATTACATTAACTATCCTATAAAGAAAAACCTAAACTAAAATCTTCATCTTCAAATATGTACTTGCAAGACAAACACTAACAGAACAATAATAAAAGTTAGGGTTAGAATGGTTTTACTCTCAGACATGTCAGTGAGGTGCACTGAACAAGTTTCATCATTGAGAACTTTATAAAAAGGGGCAAGTTTCACCAATATGAAAGAATCTATCTTTCATAAATTTTAAGCCAAAGGGTCAAATTGACAGCAAGGGGGGGGTAAGTTTCACCAGCCAGGTAAACGTAATCATATCAAAGTAACTCTCAAGTCTAAAGCATATCCACAAGTGCACAGCAAGCACACAAGCTAGACACACACGTAATTGCATGTGATGTGCTGTAAGCTTCACATCACAGCTCCAACACACAAAACCATCAGCACAGCCGTGGAGAGGCACTAGTGCATCTCTTCACTTCTCACACACAAGAACAACTAGCAGCTAAACCAAGCACAACACCTAGCAACCAAACAAACCCAAAGCCAAGATCTCATCACCAGGATGGTGACATAAGGAGGGGAAAGGCTCAGGTGGACAGCAAGATCAAGTCCAGGAGCTAAGAGGAGCAGGCTAGCTCCAGCTCAAGCAAAGGAGCTCAACAAAACAAGATCAACATCATCACCCAACATCTTAATCATCAGTTTTTGTGGTGAGTATCATAAAACCTTCACATGATCTAATCATATTATCTAGACAGAAGCATGTGTTGTTTTATGAAACAAACTCTCGGAAAACACCCAAGTGGGGCGAATCCATCATTGAGATTTTAAACTTTAAAAGCAAACAACAAAGTACAAGGATCCAACCAAGACTCAGAACAACATCATTGATTTGGTTGTCAAGCTATATATTTTAATCCAAGCACAAATATAGCTAAGATTTAAATTCTAGGCACATCCCTAAGATAAGGGTAGCACCTTAGAAGCTAATCTTTTGGATCCATACAATGATCAAGCCTAATATCATTTTTCTCCAAGCTTTGATTCAAGAAACAATAGCTGGTACCACTACCAGGTCTATCTATATGAACCCACTAGAAAAGGCCTAAACCCCTAAGCCTCAGACCAACATCATTGGTCTTAGGGATTTCAGAAAAGAACATTTCCATTTATCTTCTAAAGTTAAGCTTGTCTTAAGCTTAAACCAACCCAATCAATGGATTAGAATCAATCTTGTGCATACCAAGATGGTGTCACAAGAACAATTCTACATGAATCAGGATAAGCATTTAATCATCACAAATTCAATCAATTAACTTACTAATCATTTTCCTGTTAATACAGGAATCATAATTAGGATGTTCCTATGTTAATCTTCACTGCATGGTGATCTCAAACCACACATTAATTCTCAAGCCAACAGCACTAAGACAGTGGTTTCATCACACCATAATCGTGATCATAAACCAAGAAATGAAAGTGGAAAGTTATCAAGCCACTGACTTTACCAAGCATTGGTTCCCAAGCAACTATACCATCTGAATCAGATGCAAACAAGAATAAAATCATCTAATAAGCCACTAGAACCATTATAGTTCATCTCAAGCAACAAGCCTCGGGCTAATAACCATTTAGCATGCTCACAGACCATCCAGACATGATCTAATTCATCAAGTATATGATCAACCACAGGATAAGAACCCTAAATTGAATAAATCATCTTAATCAGGACAAGACGGTAACCAGAGAGGTCACTGCCAACATCTAGCATAGGATGCGCGAGCATAGAGAGCACTAGGGGAGAGGAACATAACTCACCAAAGGTCCCCGCTGAAGACTAGAAGAGGAAGCAGAGGTGGCCGACGTCCATGGCGGCACGGGGAGCACCCCAGGAGGGGTGCTGCAACCCATACGGCGCCACGACGGCGACCATGAAAACGCATACAGGCGTGGAGCATCACCACAACGCACGACGGCAGCGGCAACACCAGGATCCACGCCAACCCCCAAACCCAAGGGTTCGGGACGACATCGATCCGTCGCAGGAGAGCCCCATGCTCAAATCCAATTGGATAGAAAGGATGGGCATAGTCGACAACCTCCTACCGCACAACGGCGGCGACCAGAACGGTCCACGACGGCGGGAATCGCCGGCGGCGACATCACCGACCACGGGGTCGAGGTCAGAGGAGGAGAGGAATGAGCTCGAGGGAGAGAGGCAGCAGGGGAGTGTGCTGAGTTGGGCCAGACCTTTTCGAGGTGGTTATTTGGACTATGTCTAATGGGCCACTAGGGCCCAATAAGATTAGGCCAGCCTAGAAATCTTTTAAGGCCTATTCTAATAAATAGGAAAAGACCAAAATACCCCTGAACTTAATTAAATCCTAGAAAACAAAATAAAAGACCAAAAATTATAAATAAAATATTTTTGGATTCACAATAATCCACACTATCCAAATAAATTAAGATGTAACATTTTAGACATTTAAATTTTAATAAGAATTTTGTAATTTATATATACCTTATGGAATTTTACAAAATTATTGGAAGATGATAAAAATAAATAAAAATCACTGTCATTATATATTAATATTGTAGTATTTTTGAAAATTATTAAATAAATATTTAATAACAATTTTTAATGTTTAATTGATAATTCCTAAAAGAATTATTAAATCAATAAAAGTCAAATAAGAGGAAAATAAAATAAAATAATTCAATATAAGTTATAAATATTTAAAAGTAATATTTATAAATCCTTTATTATTAAAAAGAACTTTGTATAATAATAGGGTGAATGCATATCAAGTTAAATGATGCATTACATTATTACATAATCATTTTGCTTCTTTAAATATTGTCCTTACCGGGCAATAATGATGTTTTTGTAGACATAGAAGCTCAAGGTCCAGTGCAAGCATCAGACTTCACTACCTTGCCATCACAAGGCAAGTTCATCACTGGCTCATGTCCTTTGAAGAGTCTTTATCAAAGTATTTGCAAATTGTGTGTTATCATATATATCATTAAAAAAAGAAAATATTATTTTCACAAATAAAGAAATCATAGATATCATCTTAAGTGATGATATAATGGAGCAATAGAACTTAGGGTTCTATTTGCAACAATGATGATCAAGAAGGGACTTAATAACCCCTGACATCAGTGATTCTAGCGTCGTATATTACGCGTTAGCCATGAGATTTGGAATGGAACAGAGAAGTCAGTTGTATCTTCTTCCTCTCGCATGAAGCCGGATGTGCAGGTCGTGGCTGTTATCCTTGTAGCGTGCATATTAATTGGTAATTCGTAGAGGATATGCAGCATATGGGTGGGAACCCTCATCGTCCCATGATAGTTCTGGCATCTAACGGTTTGTACAAACCATTGTCGTAATTCATTATGTGGGCATGGTGTACACCAAGGAGGCATGCGAGGTCGCGAAGGGGGCAGTGATTGGCTTGGACCAACTACTGGGCCCCACATCATGGAATTGTGGACGGGAAAGTACGCCCGATTGTGCAACAAGGAGTTGTTCTCTCATGGGTAAAGTAACGCACCTATGCAGATTGTAAGAATTGTAACTTGTTACTCCCTGTTTCGGGAAGGAGTTGCGAACGCGGCAGGAAAGGAACTCCATGAAAGTTCTGGTCAACCTGTGAAGGCTGATTGTCATAGTTTTTCAGAATAAAATCAATCTTTGAAGAAAGATTTACAAAAAATGCATAGTGCCAAGGATTTATAATCCGAGGTGGTAGTTAGAGCATCAAACTTCCCACCTTGCATATAATGAACTTGTTGGGTAACGCTGTTACTCATTCTTTCCTTTGATCCCTTGCTTAGACTCTGAGGATCCCGAAGACGTGCCAATGTATGCAGCCGAATGTCAAGAAGATGTGTTCTATGAGGAACCCGGTCTATCCGGAGGTGTTCAAGGAGTGGATTACGAAATTCGCTATCGTGTCGATCATAGCGAGTCCAAGTAAGTATCCCTAGTTAGTAGTAACCAACGGAGCCGAGCAGCATGAACTCTATAGAATAAGCTGCCGAGCTCAACTCCTAGTCGGAGTTGCTACTTTTAAATTCCACTGAAACACTTTATATTTTGGTTTGTAAGTTGAATCTTTTGGAAGTCTTGAACTTCCAGTATTGTAATAATTATAATGTGTGTACTTTTGCAATATGGACCCGCAATGTTTCTGTTGTACCACTCTGAGGGATGTGGTATTTACGGAATGGTGTTCTGTGGATGTAATGTCAACGACTATAGTGTACTACACATGCAGTGGTATGCTGGGTCACCGCAGTTGGCATCAGAGCAAATTGCTTTGACCTTAGGTTGGAAACCTAGTAAAGGGTATTACCTGTAGGAAAATTTAGCAACAATAAAGAATTCTCTAAAAGTAATATAATGGGTATTCAAATGAGAATATTCCGTTATATATTTTAGTGCGATAATTCTTTATTATGATGCAATATATTATTGGATACTAATCAAAATTATTTTTCTGATATACAGAGATATGGCACCAAAGTTTCCAAAACAGACTTTGGTAAGGAAAGAGGAGACTCTTGATGATTATCAAGGATCATTCACATACCAACTTCGTCAACTTTTAAAGCTCTTTAGTTGTCCAACTAGAATTCCAGTGAACACTATCACTTACCTTGATGGTCGGATGTTATCCAAGTATCGTGTGAGTATCCAACTTCCAGAAACGCTTGGATTATATCACGATCTACCTATAGGAGAAGGTAGGAGTCATCTAACAGCATATCATGTTTCTGTTGTGGGGGCGATAGCTAATATCCGGGAGCAGAAAACCAAGGAGTTAGAAGGTAGCACATTCTCTGTGATACCTCATGATTCTATAGACTCGGAGCCTATACCGGATCATCTTACTTTGGTTAAGAAGCATCCTAAGTTAGCTTCCAAGTTTATGGATAGATATCGAACACTCTTTGCGTCTTTTTATAAGACCCATCAAGTGATTGTTGAAGACAAAAATGATATGTTAAAGGATCTAACTGATCCAGAAAGGAGGAAGCAGTTAGCATTCCAGTTAGAGAAGGAAACAAGTAGTAGTGCAACACCTATCTTTAAAGATATACTTATAGATCCTAAATCTTTTATACCATATCCTTATTCACCAAGACCTGAACATATGCACGATCATACTATGGATATGAGGTATGCAGTACCACAGGGCTTAGAGGATGGTTCTGACTCAGAACTTCCTATTGAGAATTCGGATGGTTGGAGAATGGGATCATATAATGGATCTCATGAACACTAGATGTCCACAGATGGTTCTGACAGAAATGTTGGACAATCTAGTTGGATGGGTGCAAGGATGAACCCTAATAATAGTAGTAGAAATACAATGTCAATAGATAATCAGGATGAAGAAGAAGATCCTGAGGAGAGAGTGTTTGAATCATCAACATCTTCTCAAAACCCAGGGAATATACATTATCCAGTGTTTAATTATCTTGCCCAAGGGAGCACCTAGGAAGCAGCAGGATCTGTGTATCCTGTTGACAACTCAAGAAATGAAGCTCAGGAGATGCAAGCTGGAGATAATGTTGAATATGTTTCTGAAGACTTTTCAGCTGAGCTAGAGGGAGTCAATGCGCTCAGGTTGAGTAATGACTGAAGTCTTGACACTTCAGATACAGAGTATGTTCCTTCTAGAAGGCCATATGTTCCACAAACTATGCGACGAACAACACGTCATCACGGTTGGACATCAGGCATGTACGATGGGCGTAGTTACTACTAGAAGGAGGCAATTAGTTAGTGATATCAAGTACCGTGTATTGTACTCCAAGAAATAAGATAGTGAGATGAATAAGGTAGTTTTGTGATTATACCTATATGGTATATGTTGTAATGACTTTGTATTATTATGATAGTATGTATCATATGTGAAATGCACATTTGGATTTTCTTTGGATCTTCATTGTGTGACTAGTTTTGTGCGTAAAGTCGAGCTCGGAACACATGTGCATGATGTAATTATGAGTATTCGCTTTATGTTGCAGGACTAGAGGGTTATGGATACGGGTGTAGAAATGGAAACTGAGCAGCAGCGGATGGAGCGAGAGGCCAAGGAGAAGGCCGATGCAGATGCAGAAAATCAAGGAGCATTACCACCACCAATGAGGCCGTTAATGGAGCAGAACTTTATGAAATGCATGCAAATGATGCAAGAGACCCAGAACAAGTTTATGGAATAGTTGCTGGGGCGAGCAAATCAGAGGGCACCTGAAGGTGGAGGGGTGAGTCTATCTGATTTCCAGAATGCAAGACCGTTACCTTTTGCATCAGCTCCTGAACCAATGGATGCAGAAGATTGGCTAGCAGATACTGAAAGGAAGCTGAAAACTGTAGGTTGCAATGATGAGGAGAAATTGAGGTATGCAACTCATCTTCTGACTGGACCTGCGGCATCATGGTGGGAGAATCAGTTAGCCATACAACAACCAGGAGGGAGTTTACCTGGGAAGAGTTCAAGCAGAGATTCCGTGAATATCATGTTCCGGAAAGTGTTATGGAGTTGAAGCGAAGAGAATTTGAGGAGCTTCAGCAAGGATATACTAGTGTTATGAAGTACATCCGGGAGATTAGTCAACTGACTCGCTATGCTGAGGAGGATGTCAACACTTAAGAGAAGCGGAAGAAGCGTTTCCTGCGTGGATTAAATCCATTTGTGAAGATGCAACTAAGGTTAGCCAATAAGCAAACTTATCAGCAGTTGTTGGATGCAGCCATTACTTTTGAAGATGATTATAAGAATGTCCAAGAGGACCAGAGGAAGAGAGCCAAGAAGGAAACCAAGAGAATTTAGGCAAGCAAACCTAAACCCAACCTGGAGTTCAAACCTTGGAATAGGAATTATGGCAACAATAACAATAACAAGGGCAGTGGTGGAAATCAATCCAATCTGAGAAGGAATGTTATTTGTAAAAACTGTGGAATTTCAGGGCATTTCCAGAGGGAATGCAAAACGTCTGTAGTGATTTGTTATGGTTGTGGTCAGAAAGGGTATATCAAGCCCGATTGTCCGAGCAAACCGCCAGGAGGTTGTCCTACCAAGGGAGGAGGACAAGCCAGTGGAGGAAATGGACAGCCCAATAAAGGAGGAAATAATGGCAAGAACAACAATGGCAAGAGGAACCGACCTACCGGGAAACTGAACTGTGCAACCCTCGAGGATGTGGATAATTCGGAGCATGCAGTGATAGGTACGCTCAATATCCTTACCAATCCCGGCAAAGTTCTATTTGATACTGGTGCAACTACTTCATTCATTTCTGAAGAATTTTGTGATAAGTTCGGGATTAGAAGGGCAATGTGAGAATGTCCTATGACCGTAGTTACGAAAGGAGGGAATGTGATTGTACGCCACATAAAACAAGATCAGGTTATCTCGGTCTGTGGTTGTACATATTTCGCAGACCTTTATGTGATTCCTTTGAAGGGAATTGCAGTAGTGCTAGGAGTGGATTGGATGATGGAACACGGAGCTCGGATAAATTGTGAGGAGAAAACTGTCTCAATCAAAACTCCAAGTGGAGCAAGGATAGTTTACCAAGCAGATAAGCACAATCATATCATGGTGGATCTGCAGTTGAACTCAATGAAAGAGGTCAAATTGGAAGAGATTCCTATAGTAAATGAATTTCAAGATGTTTTTCCAGCAGAGCTACCAGTAATGCCACCAGACCGGGAGATAGAGTTTACTATTGACCTAATTCCTGGTATAGCACCAATAGCTCAAGAACCACATAAAATGGGACCCAAAGAGTTAAAAGAACTCAAGGAGCAAATTGATGAGTTAGCCAGAAAAGGATTTATTCAGGAAAGTGTATCTCCATGGGGAACACCAGTAATCTTTGTGGATAAGAGAGATGGTGGAAGACGGATGTGTGGTGATTATAGAAACCTAAACAATGTTACTATCAAGAATAAGTATCCTTTACCAAGAATTCAAGATTTGTTTGATCAAGTGAAAGGAGCTGGGGTATTTTCAAAGATCGATTTAAGATCTGGATACCATCAAATAAAAATCAAACCGGAAGATGTTCCCAAGACAGCATTTGTCTCAAGATATGGACACCATGAGTATCTGGTAGTACCATTTGGTTTGACCAATGCACCAGCAATATTCATGAATCTGATGAACAAGATCTTCATGCCATATTTGGACAAGTTCGTCATAGTCTTTATTGATGAGATTCTGATATATTCCAAGGATAAGGAAGAGCATGCCGATCATTTGAGAATAGCATTGCAGACTTTAAGAGAACACAAACTTTATGCTAAGTTCAGTAAGTGTGAATTTTGGCTTGATGAGGTAGAATTCCTCGGTCATGTGATCAGTAAGGATGGAATTGCTGTGAATCCATCTAAAGTTCATTCAGTACTAGAGTGGACTGCACCGACCAATGTTAACCAAATTCGAGGTTTCTTAGGAATGGCTAGTTATTATTGGAGATTCATTGAAGGTTTCTCCAAAATAGCCGGACCAATGACCAAATTATTAAGGAAGAACACACCATTCAAGTGGGATGAGAAATGTGAAGCAAGTTTTCAAGAGTTGAAGACTAGATTAACCACAACTCCAATCTTAGCAGTTCTTGAAACAGGGAAGGACTTCACCGTATACTATGATGCATCTAAAGAAGGTTTGGGTTGTGTATTAATGCAAGATCGGAAAGTGATTGCTTATGGTTCAAGACAACTAAAACCACATGAAGTCAACTATCCAACTCATGATTTAGAGTTGGCAGCAGTAGTTTTTGCGCTGAAAGGATGGAGGCATTTTCTTTATGGAGCCAGATGTGAGTTATACACTGACCATAAAAGCCTCAAATATTTCTTCACTCAAAAAGAATTGAATATTAGACAGAAGCGTTGGAACTAATCAAGGATTATGATTTAAGAATCAACTATACTCCAGGAAAGCTAATGTTGTAGCTGATGCTTTAAGCAGAAAGAGTGCAGATATTCAGCCTAGTAACCGTGAGTTACCAAAAGAGTTTCCAATGGACTTGGAAATATTAGGACTTCAATTCATTAGAATAGAGGTTCTTGGAGGATTAGCTACTATGCAGGTAGTTGCAGAGCAGGACAGTGATCTTAAACAAGAAATTGTTAGACATCAAGCAGAAGATCCTTTTATTGCTGAGGAAATTCGGAGGATATCTCAAGGGCAAAAATCAGTTTTTCGCCTTGGGGATTATGAGTCTTTACGGTTTCAAGACCGTCTATGTGTTCCAGATGTGACTGAGATTAGAGATGTTATACTCAGAGAAGCACATGAAACACCATATTCTATACATCCAGGGAGTACTAAGATGTATATGGACTTAAAAGAACTATTCTGGTGGAACAACATGAAAAGAGATATTGCTAAATATGTATCTGAATGCCATACTTGCCAAAGGGTGAAAGCTGAACATCAAAGACAAGCAGGACCATTACAACCTTTGGAAATTCCTGAATGGAAGTGGGAGGAAATAGGTATGGACTTCATCACGGGATTTCCCATGACACCAAAAAGGAAGGATATGATATGGGTAATTATGGACAGACTCACTAAGAGTGCACATTTTATTCCAGTGAATCAAAAAGATAATGCCGAGAAGTTAGTTGAAGTATATGCCAAAGAGATAGTAAGTAAGCATGGAGTACCCAAAAAGATCGTAATTGATAGGGGATCAGTGTTTACTTCAGCATTTTGGAAGCAATTGCATGAAGCACTTGGTTCAAAGTTAGATTTCAGCACAACATATCATCCTGAGACAGGAGGTCAAACTGAAAGAACAAATCAAATACTAGAAGACATGTTAAGAGCTTGTGCACTAGATTTTGGAGGAACATGGGAAGATCATCTACCATCGGCAGAATTTTCTTATAACAATAGCTATCAGAGTAGTCTAAAGGCAGCCCCATACCAATTTTTGTATGGAAGGAAGTGTAGATGACCAATATGTTGGTACGAGCCTGGAAGCAACAAAGAATTTGCGCCAGATTATATCAAGGAAAGACAATATATCATTGGTAAGATCAGGGATAGACTGAAAATAGCCCAGAGTAGGCAGAAAAGTTATGCGGATCAAAGTCGAAGATCATGGCATCCATAAGTGGGAGATATGGTCTATTTGAAAGTAAGTCCAATGAAAGGGGTGAAAAGATTCAGAGTTAAAGGGAAATTGAGTCCAAGATACATCTTACCATTCAAGATATTGAGTCAAAACAGAACTATAGCTTATGCTTTAGAGTTACCATCAATATTAGCTCAAGTGCACAATGTTTTCCATGTGTCACAACTCCGTAAATGTTTGAAAGTTCCGGATGATGCAATCACACACCAGGAGATAGAACTACAAGTAGACCTGACCTATATTGACAAGCCCTGTAAGATTCTAGAAGAAAACTGGAAAAGATTAAGGAACAGAGCAATCAAATATTGCAAGGTACAGTGGGAACATCACCCTGAAAGGGAAGCGACATGGGAGAAAGAAGAGGATTTAAGAAAAGCTTATCCAGAACTATTCAGGTACATCTCCACAAACTTCGGGATGAAGTTTAATTTAAGGGGGGAATCCTGTAACATCCTAGCATTTAGGAACTAATGAAGGGTAGATTTAGGAATTTGGAATGTTGCATGCATGCATGCATCTGTGAAAATGTGGGTAAAATTTTTGCCAAATAAAAACCTTAAGTGATCAAGGTTTCTTTCATACTTTGAGATTAGGTTTAGTTTTAAAGGATGATTGTTATAGACTTTGATATGATCTTTGAGGAATTATGTGAATTTGAATTTTAAACTTGAGTGTTTGAATTACAATTCAAATGAATTAGGATTAAGGTTTGAATCTTGATTTAATTAAGAGTTAATTATTATAACTCAAACTTTATCCAAAGAAAGGAATTAAGAATATGAAAACTTATTTCATATTGTCATTTCATAGATAAGTTACAAAAATGTAATTTATTGAAATCATCCACAAACTTCACTATAGCAAATAAATAAAGAATAAGAATATTTCTTTATGGATAATCATATAATCTTTGTTACAAAAGAATAAAATGAAGATTACAAAATAATAAAATTACAAAAGAATAAAGAAGATTACATTACCTATCCTATAAAGAAAAACCTAAACCAAAATCTTCATCTTCAAATATGTACCCGCAAGACAAACACTAACAAAACAATAATAAAAGTTAGGGTTAGAATGGTTTTACTCTCACACATGTCAGTGAGGTGCACTAAACAAGTTTCATCATTGAGAAATTTATAAAAAGGGGCAAGTTTCACCAATATGAAAGAATCTATCTTTCATAAATTTTAATCCAAAGGGTCAAATTGACAGCAAGGAGGGGTAATTTTCACCAGCCAGGTAAAAGTAATCATATCAAAGTAACTCTCAAGTCCAAAGCATATCCACAAGTGCACAACAAGCACACAAGCAGGACACACACCTAATTGCATGTGATGTGCTGTCAGCTTCACAGCACAGCTCCAACACACAAAACCATCAGCACAGCCGTGGAGAGGTACTAGTGCATCTCTTCACTTCTCACACACAAGAACATCCAACAGCTAAACCAAGCACAACAACTAGCAACCAAACCAACCCAAAGCCAAGATCTCATCACCAGGATGGTGACATAAGGAGGGGAAAGGCTTAGGTGGACAGCAAGATCAAGTCCAGGAGCTAGGAGAATCAAGCTAGCTCCAGCTCAAGCAAAGGATCTCAACAAAACAAGATCAACATCATCGCCCAACATCTTAATCATCAGTTTTTGTGATGAGTATCATAAAACCTTCACATGATCTAATCATATTATCTAGACAGAAGCATGTGTTTTTTTATGAAACAAACTCTCAGAAAACACCCAAGTGGGGTGAATACATCATTGAGATTTTAAACTTTAAAAGCAAACAGCAAAGTACAAGGATCCAACCAAGACTCAGAACAACATCATTGATTTGGTTGTCAAGCTATATATTTCAATCCAAGCACAAATATAGCTAAGATTTAAATCCTAGGCACATCCCTAAGATAAGGGTAGCACCTTAGAAGCTAATCTTTTGGATCCATACAATGATCAAGCCTACTATCATTTTTCTCCAAGCTTTGATTCAAGAAACAATAGCTCGTACCACTACCAGGTCTATCTATATGAACCCACTAGATAAGGCCTAAACCCCTAAGCCTCAGACCAACATCATTGGTATTAGGGATTTCAGAAAAGAACATTTCCATTTATCTTCTAAAGTTAAGCTTGTCTTAAGCTTAAACCAACCCAATCAATGGATTAGAATCAATCTTGTGCATACCAAGATGGTGTCACAAGAACAATTCTACATGAATCAGGATAAACATTTAATCATCACAGATTCAATCAATTAACTTACTAATCATTTTCCTGTTAATACAGGAATCATAATTAGGATGTTCCTATGTTAATCTTCACTGCATGATGATCTCAAACCACACATCAATTCTCAAGCCAACAACACTAAGACAGTGGTTTCATCACACCATAATCATGATCATAAACCAAGAAATGAAAGTGGAAAGTTATCAAGCCACTGACTTTACCAAGCATTGGTTCCAAAGCAACTATACCATCTGAATCAGATGCAAACCAAGAATAAAATCATCTAATAAGCCACTAGAACCATTATAGTTCATCTCAAGCAACAAGCCTCAGGCTAATAACTATTTAGCATGCT
Source organism: Avena sativa (assembly GCA_916181665.1). Taxonomy (NCBI): domain Eukaryota; kingdom Viridiplantae; phylum Streptophyta; class Magnoliopsida; order Poales; family Poaceae; genus Avena; species Avena sativa. The sequence goes on along the minus strand of OV702284.1, from coordinate 308,910,337 downwards.
CACAGACCATCCAGACATGATCTAATACATCCAGTACATGATCAACCACGGGATAAGAACCCTAAATTGAATAAATCATCTTAATCAGGACAAGACGGTAACCAGAGAGGTCACTGCCAACATCTAGCATAGGATGAGCGAGCACAGAGAGCACTAGGGGAGAGGAACAGAACTCACCAAAGGTCCTCGCTGAAGACTAGAAGAGGAAGCAGAGGTGGCCGACGTCCATGGCGGCACGGGGAGCACCCCAGGAGGGGCGCTGCAACCCATACGGCGCCACGGCGGCGACCATGAACACGCATAGAGGCGAGGAGCATCACCACGACGCACGACGACAACGGCAGCACCAGGATCCACGCCAACCCCCAAATCCAAGGGTTCGGGATGACATCGATCCGTCACAGGAGAGCCCCATACTCAAATCCAATTGGATAGAAAGGATGGGCGTAGTCGACAACCTCCTACCGCACCACGGCGGCGACCAGAACTTTCCACGATGGCGGGAATCGCCGGCGGCGACATCAGCGACCACGGGGTCGAGGTGAGAGGATGAGAGGAATGAGCTCGAGGGAGAGAGGCAACAAGAGAGTGGGCTGAGTTGGGCCAGACCCTTTTGGGGTGGTTATTTGGACTATGTCTAATGGGCCACTAGGTCCCAATAAGATTAGGCCAGCCCAGAAATCTTTTAAGGCATATTCTAATAAATAGGAAAAGACCAAAATACCCCTGAACTTAATTAAATCCTAGAAAATAAAATAAAAGACCAAAAATTATAAATAAAATATTTTTGGATTCACAATAATCCACACTATCCAAATAAATTAAGATGTAACATTTTAGACATTTAATTTTTAATAAGAATTTAGTAATTTATATATTCCTTATGGAATTTTACAAAATTATTGAAAGATGATAAAAATAAATAAAAATCACTTTCATTATATATTAATATTGTAGTATTTTTTGAAAAATACTAAATAAATATTTAATAACAATTATTAATGGTTAATTGATAATTCCTAAAAGAATTATTAAATCAATAAAAGTAAAATAAAATAAAATAATTCAATATATGTTATAAATTTTAAAAAGTAATATTTATAAATCCTTTATTATTAAAAAGAACTTTGTATAATAATAGGGTGAATGCATATCAAGTTAAATGATGCATTACATTATGGCATAATCATTTTGCTTCTTTAAATATTGTCTTTACCGGGCAATAATGATGCTTTTGTAGACATAGAAGCTCAAGGTCCAGTGCAAGCATCAGACTTCACTACCTTGCCATCACAAGGCAAGTTCATCACTTGCTCATGTCCTTTGAAGAGTCTTTATCAAAGTATTTGCAAATTGTGTGTTATCATATATATTATAAGAAAAAGAAAATATTATTTTCACAAATAAAGAAATCATAGATATCATCTTAAGTGATGATATAATGGAGCAATAGAACTTAGGGATCTATTTGCAACAATGATGATCAAGTAGGGACTGAATAACCCTTAACATCAGTGATTCTAGCGCCGTATATTACGCGTTAGCCATGAGATTTAGAATGGGAGAGAGAAGTCAGCTGTATCTTCTTCCTCTCGCATGAAGCCGGATGTGCAGGTCGTGGCTGTTATCCTCGTAGCGTGCATATTAATTGGTAATTCATAGAGGATATGCAGCATATGGGTGGGAACCCTCATCGTCCCACGATAGTTCTGGCATCTAATGGTTTGTACAAACCATTGCCGTAATTCATTATGTGGGCATGGTGTACACCAAGGAGGCATGCGAGGTCGCGAAGGGGGCAGTGATTGGCTTGGACCAACTACTGGTCCCCACATCATGGAATTGTGGACGGGCAAGTACGCCCGATTGTGCAACAAGGAGTTGTTCTCTCATGGGTAAAGTAACGCACCTCTGCAGAGTGTAAGAATTGTAACTTGTTACTCCCTGTTCCGGGAAGGAGCTGCGAACGCGGCAGGAAAGGAACTCCATGAAAGTTCTGGTCAACCTGTGAAGGCTGATTGTCATAGTTTTTCAGAATAAAATCAATCTTTGAAGAAAGATTTACAAAAATTGCATAGTGCCAAGGATTTATAATCCGAGGTGGTAGTCAGAGCATCAAACTTCCCACCTTGCATATAATGAACTTGTTGGGTAACGCTGTTACTCATTCTTTCCTTTGATCCCTTGCTTAGACTCTGAGGATCCCGAAGACGTGCCAACGTATGCAGCCGAATGTCAAGAAGATGTGTTCTACGAGGAACCCGATCTGTCCGGAGGTGTTCAAGGAGTGGATTACGAAATCCGCTACGTTGTCGATGATAATGAGTCCAACTAAGTATCCCTAGTTAGTAGTAACCAACGAAGCCGAGCAGCTGAACTCTATAGAATAAGCTGCTGAGATCAACTCCTAGTCGGAGTTGCTACTTTTAAATTCCGCTAAAACACTTTATATTTTGGTTTGTAAGTTGAATCTTTTGGAAGTCTTGAACTTCCAGTATTGTAATAATAATAATGTGTGTACTTTTGTAATATGGACCCGCAATGTTTCTGTTGTACCACTCTGAGGGATGTGATATTTACGGAACGGTGTTCTGTGGATGTCATGTCAACGACTATAGTGTACTACACATGAAGTGGTATGCTGGGTCACCGCAGGATCCTAGAAAACACAATATGCATGATTACAAATAGATTAAATCTTGATCATGAACGGAGCTCACAAGATCTATACATGAAAGCACAAAGGAGGAGATACAACAATCTAGCTACTACATGGACCCATAGTCCAAGGTGTAACTACACACACATCATACCAGAGAGAAGGCCTCCGGGATGATCTCCCCTCCGGCAGGGTGCCGAGAAGAACTTCAGACCCTCCCGATCTAGTTATGATGGTGGCGGCGGCTACAGACGGTTTCGTGGAGATTTGATCGCGGGCTTAGGGTTTATGCATCTTGGGCTTCTTATAGGCGAAGGGGGAGGCCGAGGAGGCGACCAGGGGGGCAAACCCTAGCCAGGCGCAGGCCCACCCCTGGCCGCGCCTGGGGGGTTTGGTTGCCCTGGCCCGCTTCCTTGTCTCCCCTCTAGACTTCTTGTTCCCCACGGAAAGTAATTAACTTTGACGTTTGTCCTGTCCAATTCCGAGAATATTTCTTTACTAACTTTTTTGAAACCAAAAATAGCAGAAAACAGGCATCTGACACTGTTGCAACTTATTAATAGGTTAGTACCAAAAAACATGTAAAAAGCACCTCAAAGTGTAGACAAGTAAGGAAAGTAGATAATAAACAAGCATGGAGCATCAAAAATTATATATACATTTCCGATGTATCATTCACCTATAATAAGCCCCTGATACCTAAACCCTAAGCACCCGATCAATATTCCGTGAAACTGTCTGTAGCCGCAGCCACCATTGTCCCTTGATCGGGGGGATCTGAAGCTCTTCCTGGCACCCTGCCGGACGGGAGATCATCCCGGAGGCCTTCTTCTTCATCATGACAGTCTCCAGTATGAAGCGTGAGTAGTTCCACCATGGACTACGGGTCCATGTAGTAGCTAGATGGTTGTATCTCCTCCTTTGTGCTTTCATGTCTAGATCTTGTGAGCTCCGTTCATGATCAAGATCTCATCTATTTGTAATCATGCATGCTGTGTTTGTGGGGATCCGATGGATATTAAGATTACTATGTCAGATTGATTAATGGTTTTGTCTTATTGATTCTGCCATGTCTGTGTTGTTTGTGATCTTGCATGCTCTCCGTTGTTAGTAGCTATCTTGGCCAAGTAGTTGCTAGTGACTCCAAGAGGGGGTATTTATGCTCGCTAGTGGGTTCATGCCTCTATTTAATCTAAGGGAAGTGAGAGAAATCTCTAAGGTTGTAGATGTGCTGTTGCTACTAGGGAGAAAACAACGGTCTCTTGTTCATGGAACAAGTGGATTGTTTACCTTACATACTTTGCTTAAAGCAGTTGTCTGTTGCTTGCAACTTAATACTGGAGGGGGTTCGGATGATAACCCAAAGGTGGACTTCTAGTCATAAATGCGGTTGGATGGCGGTTTATGTATCTTGTTGTATTGCCCAATCGAATCTCATAGGATCTTGATGTATAGTATTGCATTGTTATGCCTTGCTCAGTCCTGTCAATTGCCCTGTTGTAATTTGTTTACCCTGCATGCCAAGTTTGTTTATCTAAGGAGAGCACCTCTAGTGAACTATGGACCCCGGTCCAATCTTTACCATTGATACATCTTCCAATGTTACTATTTACTTGCTGCAAACCACTATCACCTTCCACACCATACAGTTAATACTTTGTTATAACAAACTGGTGAGATTGACAACCTCACTGTTCGTTGGGGCAAAGTCTTGAGTTTTTGTTGTGCAGGTCTCCAAGTTGCTTGCAACACCTTTGATTCGTTTCCTTCCTCCTACTGGTTCGATAACCTTGGTTTCTTACTGAGGGAAAACTTGTTGTTGTGCTACATCACACCTTGCTCTTGGGGTTTTCCGACGAAGCGCTTCACGTTGATACATCGCCATCATCAAGATTTTTTTGGCGTCATTGCCAGGGAGGCTAAGGACGTCTTCACAAGGGGAGTCCTTCTCAACCATTCTATTTACTTTGTTTTTGGTTTGCTTAGTTTCTTTTTCTTGGTTTTGTTTGCCTCTTTTTATAAAAAACTCCAAAACAAATAGTTTAGTTTGGTTTGCTTTCTCTTATCAAAAACACACAAAAAAATAGTTCCTGCTTTAGTTGTCACCTTGCTCTAGCTCACCATGTTGATCCCCAGGTTCACCGTGAAAGACCTTTCAATAGGTAGTGGCTACATAATTGGGAAATAAAATATTGAAGAATTCTTTAATCATGTTAGCAAACATGAGGATAGATCTATAGCAGAACTTTCTCCTAATTACGAAATTGCTGCAACTTCTTTAGTTCATATGTTGGAGGCTAGGTTTGCTAACCTTAACCCCATGATGCAAATTTTGTTTCTCAAACTAAAAGAAGAATAATATCCTGAAAAGAGAGAATTTATCCTTGAAACTTTACTAAAAGAGTTCAATGATGTTGCTAAGGAAGCCAAAAAGGTCTTTGAACATTTTAATATGCTAGGCTCATGTGTAGATGTTATGGGTACTCTAGATAAAACTAAACCTAGAGAGGAAATTCAGATACCCATACCCTTTAAACTTGTTGGAATGCATGAAGCCTTATAAAAGAATTTTGATTGGATTGTCTTTGAAGATCCTTTTAATGAAAGTAGTGAACCAAAGGGAGATGATAAGGGATCCTACAAAACTCATTTGATGAGATACCTTTCCTAGTTGAAGAGATTGCAAGTATTGATTTAATTCTTTATTTGAAAATACTTGATTCTTGCTTCTTGTGCCTAACTTAAAGGAGTTACAGAAAAGTACTTATTAGAAGATAACCCAAGAGTTTTCTTGAGTCTTGGAAGTTATTAGTTGAGTAATGACTTATACTTATCCTTTTGTTTACTTTTTGTGCCAAGAATGACCTCTAATGAGAGGGAAGTAAGATTTGGAGAGTTGCTGTCCCGAAACAGATTTTTTTGCTCCACCATAAAAATCCGTGAGGAGTATATTTAAGTCGGATTGAGCTGAAAATTTACGAATAAATCACCCAGTATTTTATTTAAATTTCGTTAGTTCAACTCTATTTGATTTGAGCAACATAAGGTCTTCGAAAAAATCGGTTTTTACCTGTTGGTCTGTTTTGACAGATTTCTGCCATTATTTGCATTTGCTTCTTATTGATTCTTTTTGGGGAAATTGAGCTTTTTGAGGGAATTGATACAGTATATTGTGTTTTTAGTGAAAGTTTTTATGTTCTAAAGCTAAACCCAAGGGTCTATTATCTTTTAAATACACTAATGTTGCTAATGAAGATTGTGTGAAGTTTTGTATGAAGGAAAATTTTCAGGTGTAGAGAGAGAACGGTGTAATGAGATGAAGAATGGACAAAAGCTCAAGCTTGGGGATGCCACCCCGGTGTCACCCCAAGAAATATCCAAGAGGTACAGGCGTCAAAGCTTGGGTATGCCTCCCCTTCTTCATCAATAAAAATCTCAGGTCTTTCTAGACACTTTGTTTTTATTGTTTCATGCAATGTTGTGTTGTTCTTGGAGCATCTTAGTTTTTGTTTTCTTTGATAGTTTGTTTAGTTTGCTTGAATAAAGTAGTTTGGACCCCCATTCTTGCTGTGTTGTTTCAAATAAGTTGATTGGTGTTGGAAAGGAGTATAAAGTTCTTGCTTGAATAGTGCAAGAGGATCTTGCTTTGACTGTGACTTAGACTTTAGCATATCATGCTAGGTGTTGTTTTAACCTTATGCTTAGTGATTATTGATGTAGCATGACTTGTTCCAAACAATTGGGATTTCTTAGTGTGTCTTGAAAGAATCATGTGTTGTTTTAGCATGCAAAAGCATAGTATTGTGGTATTCTCCTTTGATGCTTTGTTTGGGTTGACTTGGCACATGCTCACACCATGTTATGACTATGAACAAGTCACCATAGCCTCTATGATCATTTAGTCCTTGACTTGTAGTACCACTCTATGCTTTGATTAGTAATGTTTTGTCGCTCTGAATGATTATGTTCATTATTGCTCTCTTAGTTGGTTGCTCCCAGTCTTTTGCTAGCCTCCAATTGTATCAGTAAGCTCTACTCATGCTTCCAACTCCCAAGAAACCAAGTTATTCCTAAGTGTCCACTATAAAATTTTATGCATGGTGTGTTACACCATTCCAAGTATATTCTTGTTTTCATCTATATTCCAATTAAAAAGTATTTTGTTATGTGAAAACTTAGTGATTAAAGCTCTCACAAACTTGATGTCAGACTATATTTTTCTTGCCCCTAATAAACTTGAACCATTTTGTCTTCTATGTTGTATATGCTTGCACTTATACATTGGAATTAGCAGAACCGTGCTGTCACGGGGAACGCTTTCAACATTGCACTTGTACTTTGTACATAGTTGATATCATGCTCTTTTGTCTATGAATATCACCGATGTGAAATAAAAAGGGAGCTTGTAAGTCCATGGAGTTATGTATTTTGTGTTAGATAAACGCCTGTGCCGCTAGCCTAAGCCATTCATAATCATGGTGGAAACTTGCAGCATCACCATAATGAGCAATCTGTGAAGCATCCTCTATAAAAACCTATGCAAATAGAAAATAAAAAGATCGTTGAGATGCTCATTGTCTGCTTGCCTTGTCATTTTGGTTATGGGATAGCTCCTGTACCATGTGCAAGGGGTACCCCGTTGGCGGTTCTCTATGATACACATGTACTTACTATGACAAGAACTTACAGGTGACCAAAGTTGAGTAGCATGCAGTGCGGCCCTCGTATTCAAGGGACATGAGATTGCCAGCTTATACTTTGTCAGGCATATACTCCATAGTTTGTTCACTTTAACCTTAATCACTTCAAGATGCTTATGATAAGGGCAATGAGGGTTGAAAGCTAACAAGTACCATAATTTTTGAAAGCTCTTTTTGAGACTTGAAATCCGTGCTTCCCTTTATGAAGGGCCTTTCTTCCACCATTATATTGAGTCTCCACCTTCTACCTATAGGCACCAGTTAAGAGATCATACTTACCATTCTTAGTTCTATGTGCATTGTCCCAAAACTTATTGATTGATGCATATTCTTGATATTACTTGTTCTTGTGCTATTTGTATCTAGTCACTCTTATGAACTTTTAAGGTGTCATATGCATCTATTTGCTACTCTATGAGGGACAAGCTGAATACCACTATGCCATGTTTTCTGTATGTAAAACAAACAAACGTTTTTCAATGCATGTTATTCATGAGCTTTGTTTGTAGCCTATCATGTTGCATGCATAGTTACTTTGTCTTACTGTTAGAACTCCATCTTTCATGCTCATGTTTAGAGTTATTTGATCCCAGCTTTCAATGCTTGCAAATGGTTTGATCTTGGTTTTGATGGTGCATGTCACCTCAAAAATTATTCATTTATCACTTATCTACTTGAGGACGAGCAGGAGTTAAGCTTGGGGATGCTTGATACGTCGGAAACGTATCTATAATTTTTTATGTTTCATGCTTGTTTAGTATCTACTTTGCTTTGCTTTGTCCACACTTTGAGGTGTTTTTATATGTTTTCTGGTACTAACCTATTAACAAGATGCCACAGTACCAGTTGCCTGTTTTCTGCTGTTTTTGGTTCCAGAAAAGCTAGTAAGTAAATATTCTCGGAATTGGACGGGACAAAAGCCAAAGTCAATATTTCACCGAGGAGAAAACAGAGTCTAGAGGAGAGACGGAGGGGAGCCACAGGGCGGTCGCACCCCCCAGGCGCGGGCCCACCCTAGGCCGCTCCTGGGCAGGGTGTGGGCCCCCTGGCCGCCCTCCTGCCTCGCCTCTTTGCCTATAAGAAGCCCCCAATGCCTAAACCCTAAGCACCCAATCAATATTTCACGAAACCGTCTATATCCGCCGCCACCATTGTCCCTAGATCGAGGGAGATCTGAAGCTCTTCCCGACACCCTGCCAGAGGGGAGATCATCCCGAAGGCCTTCTTCTTCATCATGCCAGCCTCCGGTATGAAGCGTGAGTAGTTCCACCTTGGACTACGGGTCCATGTAGTATCTAGATGGTTGTATCTTCTCCTTTGTGCTTTGATGTCTAGATCTTGTGAGCTCCGTTCATGATCAAGATCTCATCTATTTGTAATCATGCATGTTGTGTTTGCGGGGATCCGATGGATATTGAGATTACTATGTCAGATTGATTAATGGTTTTGTCTTGTTGATTCTATCATGTCTGTGTTGTTTGTGATCTTGCATGCTCTCCGTTGTTAGTAGCTATCTTGTCCAAGTAGTTGCTAGTGACTCCAAGAGGGGGTATTTATGCTCGCTAGTGGGTTCATGCCTCTATTTAATCTAATGGAAGTGACAAAAATCTCTAATGTTGTAGATGTGTTGTTGCTACTAGGGAGAAAACAACGGTCTCTTGTTCATGGAACAAGTGGATTGTTTACCTTACACACTTTGCTTAAAGCAGTTGTCTGTTGCTTGCAACTTAATACTGGAGGGGTTTTGGATGATAACCCAAAGATGGACTTCTAGTCATAGATGCAGTTGGATGGCGGTCTATGTATCTTGTTGTATTGCCCAATCGAATCTCATAGGATCTTGATGTCTAGTATTTCATTGTTATGCCTTGCTCAATCCTGTCAATTGCCCTGGTGTAATTTGTTTACCATGCATGCCATGTTTGTTTATCTAAGGAGAGCACCTCTAGTGAACTATGGACCCCCGTCCAATCTTTACCATTGATACATCTTCCACTATTGCTGTTTACTTGCTGCAAACCGCTATCACCTTCCACACCATACATTTAATCCTTTGTTACAGCAAACCAGTGAGATTGATGTAGCATCCCAATTGTCTAACAATTGTAATGCTACTTGCCTAGTCTATAGAATGCTACTTTCTACATGTCATTTATTGCATCGTCATTATATCATGCTCATGTCATCATGCCACATTGCATTTGAGCATCATATAAAATCCCTTTTGTTGGTTCTTACCCCATATGCATTCATATTGTATTACTTGTATCTGCCTCTTGATATATTGTATTTGCTTCTTAATAAATTGCTAAATGCCCAATTTGAGTTGAGGGCATCTCTCTTCTTTTACATCTACCTACTAACTTATTAACATCACCCCCTTGTTCTAATTCTACCATTACCTACATGTGGGTCTATCATTTCATTTGGATATTAATTCAAGCCCATGTGGTCTTCTTCTCACATTAATCATACACATCCTCGTACGGAGTGCATTAAATGTAATGCATGTCCCATGCAACCATACCACCGTACATGATTATCCTCTTCCTCTTGTTGGATTGTGGTGTTTTATTTGTAGTTGTTTCTCTTATTTTAATCTATGTTTATATCCTTCAACCATCCTTGCTAAACTCTTGATCTCATTTATTATCCTCTACCTAAAAACCCTAATTTCTTCATCTACATCTATCTTTGTGGTTCTCTAGCCGTGTGTGTGTGTGTGTGTTCAAAGCCCTATCCAAAACCCAACCCCCTCAAGCTGGCCACCATCTGGTCCCCTCCCTTCCCTCTCTTCGCATCAGGAAAGAAAGAGAGAAGAGGTCAAAACATGTTCCCTCCTTCTCTTTTGGCAAAAAGGTGAAACAACCACCCATGTGCTCCCCTTTTCCTCCCTGATCTTTATCTGCTAACCAAGCACCACCCATCCCCTTCCATCTCCAGATCGAGATCTGAAGCTAGCCTCCCTCTCTCTTCCTCATCAAGGAGGCCATGGCCATCTCCATGCCCAAAACCCAAACCTTAGCCCGTCTACACCATGTCCTTGTCAATCGGGTGAGTTGCAGCATGCCCAGGACGTCCAGCATCTTCCTCTGCCTCCTCTGCTTCGCCTAGTACCAGTACACGTCGCCGGATCTCGCCGGAACCTCACCAGCGCCGCCATGGACACGAGAAGCAGGAGCTACCAGGACCTCTGCCTCTGCCCCGATCTGCTCCACCTCTAGCTCCATCAACGTCATCGACGCACTCCTGGTGAGCCCCTCTACTCACTAGACATGCTCTTCACCTCCCTGTCTTTCTGCATCGCCGCCGCTGCTCATCGAGCGCCCTGCGTGCGTTCCATAGTTCGCCACCGTCACCGCCGCACAGCAGTAGCAGCAGCCGTGCGTATCTGTAGAGCCGCCGCAGCCAGTTTTCCCCCTCTTTTCGTCAACGAAATCCCGCAGTTGCACGCCTCCTCTGATGAAACTCTGAACACGGAACTTGTAGCCTGTATACCCCTCTTCAACTTTATTCTTGTGGTTTGCTCAGATTCGCAAAGGTTTCTTCGCCATAGTCCTCTAAAGTTCAGGAAAACTCGCGGTTTTGCTGTCGATAAAAATTCAGTTTTCCCACTCTATCAGCCTTTGTTCCCCTACGTTTTCCTGTCGTTCTGGACCTTCTCCGGAGAACCTCCAAACACCAATTTTACTCCCTGTAGTTCCCTCTCCAACTTTGATTCGTTCGGAAACACGAGATTCGTAGTGGATCGCTCGCCATATTCATTCAAAATTCCGTCCAGCTGGCAGTTTTTGCAAGTTAAAAATCTCAGTTCATCAGCGTTTGGATCAAACTGCTCCAGGCCGATTTGCCAAAAGGCCCCTCCCTTTCCATTTCTCTCAACCCGCACTCCCTTGGCTTCACCACGTCTTTTTTTCCCAGCGGCCGGTGCAGTGAGCTGGGCCCTGTGTCCAGTGGCCCACGGGTCAGTGGGTGAGGGTAGCCTAGTTCTGTGTGTCAAAAACCTGGGCAGATTTCTAAATCCAAAATAAAAACCAAAAATTGATATGTAGATGAATTAATTTGTAAACATTGAAACCTTTAATTTGAATATAAACCTAATATTATAAATGGTTAGTTTTCTATATGAATTCAAACGATTTTCAAAACTCATTCAAACTAGTCAAACCTTTGACTTTGACCCTCTTTAATAATTTTGACTTAAACAATAATTTAAATTCATAATTCTAATATAAATAACATATGATTTTGGATCAGAAAAATGTGAGGAATATGAATATGCTAATCATAATATTATTTTAGCAATTTATAAATTTCGAATTATTAAATGCTAATAAATGGATTTTCTTGATAAATTCATAACTTTAAATCCGTAAATCCGAATTCGGTAAATAATATATCCAAATCGATCAGCGCGACGAGAACTCTCAAACTATGATATTCATGTTATCATTTGCATCATGCATTAAGAGCAGTTTTATAATCAGTATTGTTTATGCAAGGAAAACATGATAAATAAAATTGGGAACTAATTGTTTCTTTTTATTAATGCCTCACGAATGCTATATCATCAATGTGTTATGCCCCTAATACATTGTTGACATAGTTTGCATTATTAACTTGCCATGTCATGCATCATATCATGATCATGCCGATTCTTCCGCATTAGTTGTAATCGCTGTATCGCTTGTTCTTTTTAATGTTTTGCTTCTTCCCGGATAGGACGATGAGATGTTGTGAGCTTCGACAAGTTCTTCGGTTATGAAACTTCGGCAATATTTTCCAAGCGAGCATTCTCCCCCTTTCTACCTATTTTATCTTTCTAGTCTTTATTTCCTCCTGTTGATCTATTGCTATCTGTGTTGCGATGCTCTAGTTTTCGTACCCGTGATATCCCTTGCAGCCTTATATTGCTTTGGACACATCCTATTACGTGTTGTTTGGTACATAGTCGGCTTGCGTGTCGTAGTTGCTTGCTCAAGTGCTGTTGCGTGTCGTCAAGTACCACAGTTGTTGGAAGACTGCCATATGCTTTATGTTGGAGATGATTACAACTTTAATTACAGTTTAATAACTAAAATTGAAGTAGGTAAATAATGAAGAGGCATAGGTGGGCAATAGATGTTATTTGGTTTTTAACCGTCCACTTGTGTCCCGTAGGACCCCAAGTACTTGATACCTGTTCTTTGAATATTCGCACTATCCGCATGTGGGCCCATGAATCCCCTTAGCATGAGCTTGAGTCATATCTTATTTCTTGGGGCCACAAAGTAGTTTGGGGCTTTCTTACTATCCTGTACTTATGTCATGCTTTACTGCTTTATTTATGATTGTGCGTGGAGCGCCTGTACTGTTTTGGAACCCCGTGCCACGTTTTCGTGGTATCGACAAGCCTAGTCACACTTTCGGATTCCCAGTCGTTTACAGCCGTCGTCACAAACCTCTGGGTCCGTCTCGGAGCCGGCCAACTTCGTAGCGGATAGCTTGGTGGGGTGGCCCCCTGAAATATTATATGAATCTTGCGATTTCTTTGTCGTGATGCCTCGTTGGGTTTTATTTGGTTTTTCCGAGGTTGATCGTGCGTGTGTTGCTATTTGTGCCCCCCTGCTGGGTAAAACTTTCTGAAAGCCGTGCCCGCGGTTATGGACGACTTGGAGCACAGTATCTCGATCATAGACAACTATAACTAAAGTAGTACTATAAATTTGACTTTATAATGACTAGTAATCAGCTTCACTATAATGGAATGGCTAAATAAAAGTGCCAACAATTGTTGGTTTGTGTTGACGCCTGTTACCATTGTATCTGACTAGTAAGTATTGCAACTACAACGGAATGGCTAAATAAAAGTACCAACAACTGCTGGGTTTTGGGATGCCTCATACTATATGTATCTGACTAGTAAGTACTACAACTACAATGAAATGGTTAATTAAAACTGCCCACTGCTTATTATATCAGGATGACTCATGCTATCTATATCTGACTAGTAATTGCAGCAACTATAACGAAATGAATAAAACTACCAACTGTGTGAGTTCCTCGGTTGACTTCCTCGTTGGTCTCGAGGGGAAATACCAGGATGGGTATGCTTGAGGATAGTTTTAGGTTGGGTCCGAATAAGTCTTTCTTATCCCTATCTGATAGCCGCCAGATGTATTGAGTCTCTATAGGTTGTTTAGTGCATGCTGCGCTGCCGCTTCAGTCCACCATACCTATGTAGGCGAGGACCGCCGAATTCTAGTCTCGCCGTGTACTGGCCTCAGTACCGACCGCTCTCTTTTTTTCCTTTGCCCTTTGTCGGCACCCCTTTTGTTTAAGCAGGTTTTGAGATCGACGTCTTTAGCAGGGTTACCCTTCCGGCTTGGCCTGGGCAGGGTTATGGACGCCATTGGTTATTCTTCAGGGCTCTTGCTCAATTTGCATCTTGTCCGTACTCGGACGCTGTATTGTTTTCAAGGTGATTTGGATCTTTGTACTGTAAATCTGTATTCTTGACTCTTTGAGTCGCTGTTGTATATATATGTTTTGTGGGTTCCACCGAGGACTATTGTGTAATGATATTACTTTGTTTTCCACCCGCACGCAAGTGCCTGGTGGGCACCTTTGAATTGTTTCTATGCGGGTTTGGCGGGAAGCGCTGAAACTTGCATAGGGCCGATTCTGAGGGTGTTACAAAGTGGTATCAGAGCCCAGCAGTTGCGATACCCCACTGGTCTAGCCCATAGGATAACCTAGCTAACGGCCATGGTAGAGTGTCAAAACTATTTTCAAAATCGGTTGGATAGATCTGATTAGGTCTTGTTTTACTCCTTACTCCTCTGCTATTCTCCTCTTACCTCTACGTGTTTTGAATCTGCTCTCTTACCTCTCTTCAAGTCCAAGAATTCTCGTGGTTGGGTTTCTATCGTACCTTCAGGGTTTCGCTTTCTCCTCTTGTAACGGTGCTTCTACATCCGCTCTTCATGCTATCTGAGGATTTTTTTTCTCTGTTGTATCTTTCAGTGGACCAAAAAATCACTAAAATTTTTCTTTATATCTCCCGGAGTTTCCCAACGTGACGACATCATCTACATCGGATCCGATCAAGAGCCTGCATCAGTCCTTTGTTTCCGAACGTCACTTGTCATGACCTTCAGTCTAAATTCGAGAATGGGTTGCACGCTTTTCTACTGAACGTGCGGAGTAATAGTTTGGGTGCGTGATGAATTGGCCCCCATGCCGACTACTCATTCTATTTGCTCTTGTACATTGAAATAGATTAGAATGCATCTTTTATCTCCTTCTGTCGAAGTTAGAGGTGGGTTTATCTGTTGAGACCTTTAGCTTCGTCCTTTGTTTGCCGGAGCATTCTCTCGACAAGTTTGGCAAGGCGCAGTCGCCGCACCATCCCCTTGAAGGAGCTACATGAGATCGTGAAGGTTTCTTTTCTAGGAATCTCGGGGCGAGATTCTTGTTTAGTGGGGGAGAGTTGTAGCATCCCAATTGTCTAAAAATTGTAATGCTACTTGCCTAGTCTATAGAATGCTACTTTCTACATGTCATTTATTGCATCGTCATTATATCATGCTCATGTCATCATGCCACATTGCATTTGAGCATCATATAAAATTCCTTTTGTTGGTTCTTACCCCATATGCATTCATATTGTATTACTTGTATCTGCCTCTTGATATATTGTATTTGCTTCTTAATAAATTGCTAAATGCCCAATTTGAGTTGAGGGCATCTCTCTTCTTTTACATCTACCTACTAACTTATTAACATCACCCCCTTGTTCTAATTCTACCATTACCTACATGTGGGTCTATCATTTCATTTGGATATTAATTCAAGCCCATGTGGTCTTCTTCTCACATTAATCATACACATCCTCGTACGGAGTGCATTAAATGTAATGCATGTCCCATGCAACCATACCACCGTACATGATTATCCTCTTCCTCTTGTTGGATTGTGGTGTTTTATTTGTAGTTGTTTCTCTTATTTTAATCTATGTTTATATCCTTCAACCATCCTTGCTAAACTCTTGATCTCATTTATTCTCCTCTACCTAAAAACCCTAATTTCTTCATCTACATCTATCTTTGTGGTTCTCTAGCCGTGTGTGTGTGTGTGTGTGTTCAAAGCCCTATCCAAAACCCAACCCCCTCAAGCTGGCCACCATCTGGTCCCCTCCCTTCCCTCTCTTCGCATCAGGAAAGAAAGAGAGAAGAGGTCAAAACATGTTCCCTCCTTCTCTTTTGGCAAAAAGGTGAAACAACCACCCATGTGCTCCCCTTTTCCTCCCTGATCTTTATCTGCTAACCAAGCACCACCCATCCCCTTCCATCTCCAGATCGAGATCTGAAGCTAGCCTCCCTCTCTCTTCCTCATCAAGGAGGCCATGGCCATCTCCATGCCCAAAACCCAAACCTTAGCCCGTCTACACCATGTCCTTGTCAATCGGGTGAGTTGCAGCATGCCCAGGACGTCCAGCATCTTCCTCTGCCTCCTCTGCTTCGCCTAGTACCAGTACACGTCGCCGGATCTCGCCGGAACCTCACCAGCGCCGCCATGGACACGAGAAGCAGGAGCTACCAGGACCTCTGCCTCTGCCCCGATCTGCTCCACCTCTAGCTCCATCAACGTCATCGACGCACTCCTGGTGAGCCCCTCTACTCACTAGACATGCTCTTCACCTCCCTGTCTTTCTGCATCGCCGCCGCTGCTCATCGAGCGCCCTGCGTGCGTTCCACAGTTCGCCACCGTCACCGCCGCACAGCAGTAGCAGCAGCCGTGCGTATCTGTAGAGCCGCCGCAGCCAGTTTTCCCCCTCTTTTCGTCAACGAAATCCCGCAGTTGCACGCCTCCTCTGATGAAACTCTGAACACGGAACTTGTAGCCTGTATACCCCTCTTCAACTTTATTCTTGTGGTTTGCTCAGATTCGCAAAGGTTTCTTCGCCATAGTCCTCTAAAGTTCAGGAAAACTCGCGGTTTTGCTGTCGATAAAAATTCAGTTTTCCCACTCTATCAGCCTTTGTTCCCCTACGTTTTCCTGTCGTTCTGGACCTTCTCCGGAGAACCTCCAAACACCAATTTTACTCCCTGTAGTTCCCTCTCCAACTTTGATTCGTTCGGAAACACGAGATTCGTAGTGGATCGCTCGCCATATTCATTCAAAATTCCGTCCAGCTGGCAGTTTTTGCAAGTTAAAAATCTCAGTTCATCAGCGTTTGGATCAAACTGCTCCAGGCCGATTTGCCAAAAGGCCCCTCCCTTTCCATTTCTCTCAACCCACACTCCCTTGGCTTCACCACGTCTTTTTTTCCCAGCGGCCGGTGCAGTGAGCTGGGCCCTGTGTCCAGTGGCCCACGGGTCAGTGGGTGAGGGTAGCCTAGTTCTGTGTGTCAAAAACCTGGGCAGATTTCTAAATCCAAAATAAAAACCAAAAATTGATATGTAGATGAATTAATTTGTAAACATTGAAACCTTTTAGAATTTGAATATAAACCTAATATGATAAATGGTTAGTTTTCTATATGAATTCAAACGATTTTCAAAACTCATTCAAACTAGTCAAACCTTTGACTTTGACCCTCTTTAATAATTTTGACTTAAACAATAATTTAAATTCATAATTCTAATATAAATAACATATGATTTTGGATCAGAAAAATGTGAGGAATATGAATATGCTAATCATAATATTATTTTAGCAATTTAAATTTCGAATTATTAAATGCTAATAAATGGATTTTCTTGATAAATTCATAACTTTAAATCCATAAATCCGAATTCGGTAAATAATATATCCAAATCGATCAGCGCGACGAGAACTCTCCAACTATGATATCCATGTTATCATTTGCATCATTCATTAAGAGCAGTTTTATAATCAGTATTGTTTATGCAAGGAAAACATGATAAATAAAATTGGGAACTAATTGTTTCTTTTTATTAATGCCTCACGAATGCTATATCATCAATGTGTTATGCCCCTAATACATTGTTGACATAGTTTGCATTATTAACTTGCCATGTCATGCATCATATCATGATCATGCCGATTCTTCCGCATTAGTTGTAATCGCTGTATCGCTTGTTCTTTTTAGTGTTTTGCTTCTTTCCGGCTAGGACGATGAGATGTTGTGAGCTTCGACAAGTTCTTTGGTTATGAAACTTCGGCAATGTTTTCCAGGCGAGCATTCTCCCCCTTTCTACCTATTTTATGTTTTTAGTCTTTATTTCCTCCTGTTGATCTATTGCTATCTGTGTTGCGATGCTCTAGTTTTCGTACCCGTGATATCCCTTGCAGCCTTATATTGCTTTGGACACATCCTATTACCTGTTGTTTGGTAGATAGTCAGCCTTGCGTGTCGTAGTTGCTTGCTCAAGTGCTGTTGCGTGTCGTCAAGTACCACAGTTGTTGGAAGACTGCCATATGTTTTATGTTGGAGATGATTACAACTTTAATTACAGTTTAATAACTAAAATTGAAGTAGGTAAATAACGCAGAGGCACAGGTGAGCAATAGATGTTATTTGGTTTTTAACCGTCCACTTGTGTCCCGTAGGACCCCGAGTACTTGATACCTGTTCTTTGAATATTCGCACTATCCGCATGTGGGCCCATGAATCCCCTTAGCATGAGCTTGAGTCATATCTTATTTCTTGGGGCCACAAAGTAGTTTGAGGATTTATTACTATCCTGTACTGATGCCATGCTTTACTGCTTTATTTATGACTGCGCGTGGAGCGCCTGTACTGTTTTGGAACCCCGTGCCACGTTTTCGCGGTATCGACAAGCCCAGTCACACTTTCGGGTTCCCAGTCGTTTACAGCCGTCGTCACAAACCTCTGGGTCCGTCTCGGAGCCGGCCAACTTCGTAGCGGGTAGCTTGGTGGGGTGGCCCCCTGAAATATTATATGAATCTTGCGATTTCTTTGTCGTGATGCCTCGTTGGGTTTTATTTGATTTTTCCGAGGTTGATCGTACGTGTGTTGCTATTTGTGCCCCCCTGCAGGGTAAAACTTTCTGAAAGCCGTGTCCACGGTTATGGACGACTTGGAGCATAGTATCTCGATCATAGACAACTATAACTAAAGTAGTGCTATAAATTTGACTTTATAATGACTAGTAATCAGCTTCACTATAATGGAATGGCTAAATAAAAGTGCCAACAATTGCTGGTTTGTGTTGACGCCTGTTACCATTGTATCTGACTAGTAAGTATTGCAACTACAACGGAATGGCTAAATAAAAGTACCAACAACTGCTGGGTTTTGGGATGTCTCATACTATATGTATCTGACTAGTAAGTACTACAACTACAATGAAATGGTTAATTAAAACTGCCCACTGCTTATTATATCAGGATGACTCATGCTATCTATATCTGACTAGTAATTGCAGCAACTATAACGAAATGAATAAAACTGCCAACTGTGTGAGTTCCTCGGTTGACTTCCTCGTTGGTCTCGAGGGGGAAATACCAGGATGGGTATGCTTGAGGATAGTTTCAGGTTGGGTACGAATAGGTCTTTCTTATCCCTATCTGATAGCCGCCAGATGTATTGAGTCTCTATAGGTTGTTTAGTGCATGCTGCGCTGCCGCTTCAGTCCACCATACCTATGTAGGCGAGGACCGCCGAATTCTAGTCTCGCCGTGTACTGGACTCAGTACTGACCGCTCTCTTTTTTTCCTTTGCCCTTTGTCGGCACCCCTTTTGTTTAAGCAGGTTTTGAGATCGAAGTCGTTAGCAGGGTTACCCTTCCGGCTTGGCCCGGGCAGGGTTATGGACGCCATTGGTTATTCTTCAGGGCTCTTAGCTCAATTTGCATCTTGTCCGTACTCGGACGCTGTATTGTTTTCAAGGTGATTTGGATCTTTGTACTGTAAATCTGTATTCTTGACTCTTTGAGTCGCTGTTGTATATATATGTTTTGTGGGTTCCATCGAGGACTATTGTGTAATGATATTACTTTGTTTTCCACCCGCACGCAAGTGCCTGGTGGGCACCTTTGAATCGTTTCTATGCGGGTTTGGCGGGAAGCGCTGAAACTTGCATAGGGCCGATTCCGAGGGTGTTACAATTGACAACCTCACTGTTCGTTGGGGCAAAGTCTTGAGTTTGTGTTGTGCAGGTATCCAAGTTGCTTGCAACACCTTTGAGTCGTTTCCTTCCTCCTACTGGTTCGATAACCTTGGTTTCTTACCGAGGGAAAACTTGCTGTTGTGCTGCATCACACCTTGCTCTTGGGGTTTCCCGACGAAGCACTTCATGTTGATACAACGCCATCATCACCCCTCAATTACAGGAGGAATTGATTGGTGGAAATTGTAGATCTAGATCTCCTTTGCCAAAGCCCTCAAAAAGATGCAAGAATCATAGGAGGGAAGAGAGAGAGGAAGCAAGCTCAAGAGGTTCAACAATGGAGGTCAAGTTCGTGTTCAAGAACACTAAAAACGTTGGGGAAGAACCCCTTTTATAGGTGAAATAAAATATGACCGTTGGGAAAAAACTGTGCGAACTCGGTTGAAAGTTTGGTTGGACCGGCCGTCACACCGGACAACCTGGTTTCCGGACCGGAAAACCGTATTTCAACCGGGATTAGGTACTGTCCGCAGTCTCAGATAGACTCGGTATAGCAAAACCAAAAATCCCAGTTTAAGATCCGGTTTTCCGGTCCTGGCACCGGACCCGGTCCGGGAGCCGGTTGAACCGAATCCACTATTAGGAAGAAATAGACTTCACGAAAAACGCAATAACTTTTGCAACCGGACTTTTATTTCAATGATCTTGGGCTTGTTTTGAAGAGGACAACAAGATCTACAAGATGGTTCAGAGAAACATGATAGCCCAACAAAGGAGGATAGACCAAATGAATAAAGGTAAGAAGCCTCTCTAAATAAGAACCGATAAAACCTTTAAACTCGAAAACACCATGGAAGATGCATAGGAATTCCGTTTTCGATGAACTTGGGCTTGTTGAAGAGCTAGCAACAAGCTCAAGAACCTCACATGGAGAAACACCAAGAAGCAACAAAATAGGAAGATGCAAAGTATGCAAAGGATTGAGCTCCCTATGACAATGTGATCAAGTTACCCAACCAAAAGCCCCTCTTGATAGTGCGGCTATCTATCCTGTAACCCGGTATCCCAACAACCACCTTGAGACCGGTAAAAGGAAAACCTATCAAGGCCATACCTTTGCCTTGCGCATCCCGCTTGATCTTGATGACAACGCTTCAAGCTCCACCCAAACTGGAATGTATCACTTGATCATTGTTGCTTCGTGAAGACTCCTAATTTTCTCCCCCATACACCACTATGGGATAGCTTCATTAATATATGTCTTCACATGTCCATTATCACCAATATGGATGGAAAGCTTCAAGCAAATGATCTTCTCGAGATGCTTATGTTGAACTTGCCCTTCTCAACCTTGACGACGATCACCACTTGATGTCATCCTCTCATGGGCTATATAAGATCTTCACTTTTGAAGCGTGCCCATGGAAATATACCTATCCCATATAGAAAACGCAAAGGCACATATATAATGGGTTAGTTCATGATGCATAACTGACAAGGCTTACATACCACAAGATCCACGTGGTACATTCTTTATGCTTCATGTGTTGACCAACTTGAAATCACTCCTCACTCTTTGTATTGGTTAACCAAGTATCTTCTCGTGATCCATCTCAATATCTTGAGGTACATAAAAAACTCTTTATTTGATTACATGCTCTAAATCTTAGTCAACCATAGCTCAACTGATGAGGCTATCATGACACCGACTTAGAGCCATATCTTGAATTCTTCTATTGAGATCACACTCTCAAGATCTTGATCATATCATATTCTTCTTCAACTCGATGATCTTGATATCAATACTCAAGGTATATCTTTATCTTCATGGCATCCATACTTCAATCCAACACATGAACTACAAGCATGACCTATGAAATATTCCTTCATATAAAACTCAATGAAAACATTAGTCCATAGGGATTGTCATTAATCACCAAAAACACACATAGGGGCAATTACCCTTTCGGATGGTAGCGCCATCTACAGTTGCGTTACCCCTGGCTTAGTTGGGTCGCGCTAGAGCAACCCACCCATTTCTTTCCCAACTCGCCCCTCCTGTCTGTCCCTCTCTTTGTCCCAACTCACCGCCCCTCAAATCCCTCCATTTGGGTGGGATTTGTTTGTGGATTTGGACCTCTCCAAGTGAAATTAGATACTCTCCCCCATCTTCCTTGCTTTTGTCCAATTAAAATCTTGTATTTTGGTGGTTCTTGTCCAAATTCCGGAAACCAATATTTTATTGTGACCATTTTGACCATGTATGGCAAAAAATATCATAACCTAAACATCACCTTAACCTAAAAAAAATCGTAACCTAGTGTGAGAATTTGAGCATGTTATGGCACTTCTACGGAACAAAATCAAGATCAAATACAATGCTAAACCTACTAACGCAAATGCTATTCCCATGCTGAAGGACCAAGAGTGCTTCTAAATTTCTGGATTTTCGGATGAGCTAGGTTTTCCCTGAACTAGCCAAACTAAGCCGGAGGTAGCACCGCAACGGAGGGGTAGCGCCACTACAGGTGGCCCTACCATACCTAGCACCACCGCATGTGGTGCTACCAGGTCGACTGTAGCGTCACCGTGTCCGGCGCTACCTTTTAGGATTATTTTGTGATTTGTTTCGTGTGGAGTTTATATTATTTATTTTTCCGCTTTAAGGTCATTTTTATCCTTCTTGACGTCCAACCACTCCACTGTTCTCTGGTCATTTTTGTGGACGTTGGACGCCACGAAGTGTCACCATCAGGATGATTTTGTTCGTCGTGTGATCTCCCAAAATAGGCGCATAGCTCACTAGACAGTTCCATCTTCGTCTTCATCTTCTCACTTACTTTTCCCTGATGCGAATGGAATGTCTGCATCCTGTAACGGCTTCAGAAATTCGCATGTTCCTTCCTCGCGACCCACCGAACGTCTGCAGCGAAGGAAAAAAAAACCCAGCATTTCTTCAGAAGTCTGCAACGCAGGTTGTCGTTTCAGACATGGAAACACCTGCAAATCGGATCTAGGATAAGTGCGTGGCACAATCATACCAACTTATCCACCGAGCCTGCTACGCCATCATTGAGAGCCCATCGAGCTACGGATGCCTAAAATGGCCACCAAAGCAGAGCAGCTTTGCCTTCAGTATTATTCTATCTATCCAACAATATTTACTCGATCGAGCGAAGCACTCGAGAGCATGATCTGGAAAAGGGGAATCGTATCTGCATCCAAGAACAGAAGCAACTCCTTTGGGACGGCAAACGGAGAGCAGTTGCTCAGTAAAGAAAGATCAGGTAGTGGTGGCGCGGTGCCATTTATGGCCACTGGGAGAGGGACGCCTCTTGCCGGCCGGGTGACCAAAATGACAGAGTGGCCGTGCTCTGGGACGCGCGCACATGGCCTACTGCTTATCTGGGAGGAAATCTAGCGCTGGATCTCGCATCTCGCCCACGGTGGCAGGCACTCGCGGAGCGGGAAGCCAAGCCAAGACAGCGCCAAACCTGTGTTCGCCGCTACAGTGCATTGATTGGACTTCGCAAAACCTCCGGACTCCGGAGGTGGTGTCTCTTCCGGGCCGGGCCGAGGAATATCTCGTGGACGCTCTCGCGCGCGAGCTCCGGTCCCGGCTCACGGGAGGAGGAGAGCGTGTGGCTCGGCGCGTTTGGCGCATGGCGGCGGAAGGACGTGCGTGCGTGCGCGCGGTCCCGACCCGGGCCGGTGTTGTCCCCAGCGACGCCGGACAAGGATACCGCTGGAATCGTACGTCGCTCGTCTCTGGCTGGTTCCGGCCGCGGTGTGTTCCGGCCGCGCTCTGCTCCGCGTACGCCCGCGCCGGTGCGCGCATGCATGCGATGCGACGGAAACGCTGATGGCTACAGGAGATCGGCTGTGTCCGGCTACGCAACAAGAGCCGGGATCACGCTTGCTGGTCGGTCGCCCCGGCCCGTCGGCGTCGAGTCTTTTTGTGCGATGGTGGGTGGGCGTTCCGTCCAAGCAACGGCAAGACGCACGCGCGCTTGCTCTTTCTACTCCTGCCGTGTGATTGCGGCAACAGGTCGTCGTCGCCCGTCAGTGTGGGCCGTGCCGTCGCCATGCCTTCCGGGGATGCCGACGCCGGGACACCCCGGCTTGACCTGACCTCTCGGGGTCAATGTTTGTTGTCGTTCAACCCTAGTACTCCTGTCAAAGGGCAAAGGCTCAAAGCACGTACTGTACTAGCGGAGTGACTACACTTGACATAGTACTAGTGCTTGATTATATAGGAGTACTAGTAGTGTACTGACAAATCACATGGACCTAACTAACTACTGTCATCTTTTAACACGAGCAACCTAACTGCTTGTAGTATCACCTTTAATGAGACCGCCAAAAAATGGGCAATTATGAGAAAACTGCCTCACACAACAGTTAGATGACGGCACCATCCCAACGCCGCAACCAATCAAAAACAACTCCACGAGTCCATCTTCTTAAAAAAAAAAACTCCACTAATCGGGTCAACATCGATGGCCTCTCACCAACATGTGGACCTACCCCACCAGTCAGCGAGCCCGCCTCCACCCACCAAGGAGAGCGAGCCGAGCCACTCGGTTCTTCTCTCGCACACTTCCCTTCCCCGTCTCGCAGCGGCGTCGCTCCAGCCCGCGCTCGCATCGCTTCCGACGGAAGCAAAAGGGCGGAGAGGAAAGGAAAGGCATCCATCCATCATCCGAAAGCAGCAGCGCCTTCCCCCCACGAGCGAGCGAGTGAAGTGTCTGTCACCCGGACGGAAAGGGGAAAGAACCCTAGCAGGGAAAAACCCGCATAAAGCGAGGGGCCGGATCCGAATGCCGGGCGCCACGTGCTGCTAGATCTCGCGCGCCAATGGCGACGCGCCCGGCCTCGCGCCAGCGGAAGCCGGCTTCTTCCCCGGCGGCGGCGAAGGGCTCGCAGCAGCAGCCGCAGCAGCAGTCGGGCTCGCCCACGTCGACCGCCACCACCACGTCGTCGTCGCGGCTCACGCCGGAGATGTCGCTCGACGGCGGGCCCGCGTCCCCGAGGCCGGACGACGACCAGCCCACCAAGGAGAACGTCACCGTCACCGTCCGCTTCCGCCCGCTCAGGTACGGCGCCGCCCCCTGCCTGCTCGCTTACCCCGACGGGTTCTCCTCGGATTCGGGGAATGCCGCTTGATTGGTTTTCTGATTTGGTTCCTCTTGTGTGCGTGCGTGCGTGAAGCCCACGGGAGATTCGGCAGGGGGAGGAGGTGGCCTGGTACGCCGACGGCGACACGGTCGTGCGGAGCGAGCAGAACCCCAACGTCGGCTACGCCTACGGTACGTGCTCCTGCTTCCCCGCGTCAGTTTGCCATTTCTGGGCGGGTTGCTCGCCTTGTGGTTCTGGCGCTGGCGCAGGCACGCCTCTTTCACTCCGGCTCTCGTCATCAACGTTTGCCATTTGAGGAGGAATTTGCTGCGAATATGTTCAAATGTTCAGGCCTCGCCTAAGGCAGCAGGGGCGAGCTAGACGGGATTCGGGGATACTTCTTCTAATCGCGAATGCTAGATCTCGGAATAGATAGTTTACCGACAACAACGCCTCTGAAATCCGCACCGTGGCTTGGGGGATTTCACAACAGTTTGTTGGTGCAGTGTGACCAAGGGCCTCAAATTGCACTTTGCTATTTAATTAATTTGCTTATAACTAGTTGGACCAATAGAAGCCTGCTAGTCTTGTCGAAAGAGTCCACTGATTTGTGTAGGGATGCATTACGTGGTTCACCATGGCAGTTTTTGCCTACTGGATGCACTAGGGAATGGATTACATGCATTGCGCAGGCTCGCTGCTCCTGCACGCCAATGCACAAACCAACATGCTGATCTATATAGGATTGTAGGAAACAAGTATTCACATGGCACTCTTAACAAGCTTCATTTGTGATAGTACAATATTTTACATTCACGCTTTGCTAGCTGGTCTTGGGTTTCGGTGCTTCCGTCAGTAGCATGCAATTATGAATGGAATCCCATCCTCCCCCTTTTAAAACATGTGAATGGACAGTTGGAGGCTATGGCACATAAAATGTTCGTATGGATTCATTTCAGTGAACAAATAAAATCGTTTCAGCATCTTCTACATCATGAGTTATTCAGGTGAAGCATGCTGTTCCATTTAGTAGAGCAATCACAAAGTAATAATTGGCAGAAGGAGGCACATTTCTAGGACTGCCATTGTATGGATTTTTTCCAGTTTCAAATTAGACTGCACAGACTAATACTGTTTTATTGTTCAGATCGAGTTTTTGCACCAACTACTACAACCCGCCAAGTTTATGATGTTGCAGCTCAACATGTTGTCAGTGGTGCCATGGAGGGCATATTTGGTAAATGATCTTTTCTTATGCTGCTCTCTTCAGTTTCATCTAACAATTTAGGGTCATGGCAGCACTTTTGTGTCCTTTCTGACCAACTGTTATAAGCTGAAAGAGGCTGGTTTCTGTTCACAGCATGTCACCATGAGATATCTACGGTCGCAGAAATGTTTGATCATTGCACAAGTTTATTGAATAGTCATGATTTCACATCACTATGAGATCTCCTAAATGATGCTAATTAAATGCAATGATAGATTCTGATTCTCACTAGTCATTTTGTTTATTTTCTCTGCAAAGCAAACTATAACACATTTTTTTTACTCTTGCAGGAACAATATTTGCATATGGTGTAACAAGCAGTGGAAAGACACATACAATGCATGTAAGGACACTTATATGGTTATTCATAATCAATGCTCGATTGAGTGTAATCCGTGACATGCTAAAATGCTAAATGCTCCTGGTATTATGTCCACTATTTTTCTTCTTCTACTCTGTATGATAAACTGACCATAATTCATGGAGGTAGGCAAATTTCATTTCTCTTTTGAAGCATACAAGTTGGATCTTGTTCATAAGAAATTTTCATTTTATGTCGCTACGGCTACACTGATATTTTACAAATCACCAGTTAGCTATATTTCCAAAGTCATCACTATCTCAATATACCTCTTCTTTTGAGTCAGGGAGATCAAAGATCCCCAGGAATAATACCTTTGGCAGTCAAAGATGCATTTAGCATTATACAAGAGGTACTTTTTAAATATGGAGGCATGTATCATGACACGGCGAAGCATTCTTGCTACTGTTATAGTATCTGCGTATTAACTTCTATCACTGTTTGGTTTTCTTTGTAGACGCCAGATCGCGAGTTTCTCCTACGCGTGTCATACCTGGAAATTTATAACGAGGTTTGTTGCTGCAATCGTATTTTTCATCATCATAGAATACTTGTATGTTGATTATTGAGTCACGTCTGCTTGGACTATTTGATAGTCTACTTGCCTATCGTATATGCAAACATGTAACCAGGGTTCCGTTCCAAAATGAATTGCAAGAATCCTGGTGTTTTTTGGAATGGGTAATTTGTCACAACCAGTTAAATGCTAGAGTGAAAGTTTCATCCAAAGCGTTGCAAAGACCATCATATCATGCTATCATTGAAATACAATTCTTTTCTTGATCCTGTGCTGTAAGACACTGGTGCCAATTAACATGATGACACTAGGCTGGCTGCTATGACGAAGCGACCGTATCAATTCATACCATCTATATAGTCTGGTGGCTTGACGATTATCTCATCTCAGTTTGTGAGGTCATATTGTATTGGTTAATGCACTTGCTTTGCGTGCCTGACAGGCTTTAGGTCATGGAGCCAACCCCAAACATGACAAGTATCAGTTAAAACCTCACATTCTAAAACCCATCTGAATGATTATCTTTCCATATTTCCAGACATAAAAATTTAGAAAGAGAAAACCAAAAGCTTGTATAAAAGGTAGATAGACAGCAAAACCATTCATCTGGGTTTTGGGCTTTGGATCTCATTCAATTAACAAATATTTGAATAGGCTGTCAGGCCAATTACTAAGTACCATGTGTCGCTAAAGTGCTGAACTAATTTTGTGGTTCCTAGAAATTGGTATTAGCCAATCAGCATGTTGGTGCCTGATATGGTTTTAGAACTGTTGATAAATGTCAGCATTTCTAATGGAAACTGGAAAACATAATTTTTCTTTTGTATAGCATTGATTGTTTGTCACGAGGCTACCTTTTGGTTTTGGTCCCTCAAGTCCTTTTTCGTGTGTAACTCTCCATGTTTCTACTAAGAAGTTTTTATTAGACAATGTACACCATGTGATATCAGAGCCCATGTTAGTATACATCTTGCATAATTTTTTGTTGATTTTCTCCTGCTTTGTTTTTTTTCTTGCAATTTTCCACATTGGATGCCATATTTTTGTTAGCTGCAATCATGATATCGATACACTAACTGCATCCCCAATTGACCATCAATCACTTTCATATTCTTTATTTTACCTGGTTATGCTGTTCTAATGGAGGACTCATTGATTTTAGGTTGTCAATGATCTACTCAATCCTGCAGGGCAGAGCTTACGGATTAGAGAGGATCCTCAGGTGTGTATATCTCAATTCTCCAATCTTCATTATTAGCACTTTCCTCTATATGCTAAACTACAATTGATATTTCTTGCCAATTACTATCAAACTAATGACTATTTTGATGGATGATTGTCGGCGTTTGTATTCTAGAATTTCCTCCCAAGAGAATACTGTCCTATCGTCGTCCGTAGAGGCGTAGAGTATGTTTGTCCGTTTGGGTACGGTTGCTGCCTAAGCTTTATGTCATGCATGCCACTAATTGATGGGGTGGCCTCATCCCTTGTATAGAAACTGGATCATTTCAGATGACTTTACAGAGAAGTTCTCAACTTGCTACCACTTAAGATGAATATAATGCATCATTTTCCTTTGAGAAGTTGGATCATTTCAGATGCCTTTTTTGACGGTTGCATGCATAAAAGTTCACTCCCAAATTTGCTATCCCTTAGAATGTGTCATTTTGTACAATGAACTGAGAGCTCCTTGATCTGCATTAACTTCATCAGGGAACATTTGTTGAGGGTATCAAAGAAGAAGTAGTATTATCTCCTGCACATGCTCTGTCCCTTATTGCAGCTGGAGAAGGTAAATTTCCTGTTGATATAGTTGTCTGCTTGATTTAATCTGCTTCTGGAACTATTGTTGTGTTGCCATATGGTTGGACATAGGGCTGTCTAGGAGACTAGGAGTAGCTGTGAGGATGACAAGTTCATTTATGAAGAAGGGACCTTATCTGATGGAATGTTATCTTTACAATGTTAAAAAACTGATATCATCGAAAATTAAGCAATTTCCTCAAAGTTCTTTTGAAAGGGAGAATTAGCTAAATGTCAGTGCAAGAGTGCAATTAGAGAAACACCATCCGGTATCAATAGTACTGTGGATGACCTATACTCTGGTTACTCCCTACTCGCTGCTGGTGTAAACTGCTTGTGCTCGTGTAAACTGCTTGTGCTCGTTCTCACCACATGTGAACTTGGGTGGCTGAAGATACCATGGTAACTTTTGCTGCCCGAAGGTCCATAATATGTCACTTTTTCACAGCCCACCATCAATGATTAAGAGTCGCTTGACTAGTAGTTCGACCAGTGTACCAGTTGGTACTTGTCTTACACCTCGACTCGGCTGGCTATGATAGTTGAGAAACCAGTCGACTAACTGTGACTAGACATAATTAGTCTTGCATGCTGAGTTGTCCGACTTATTGAGGTGGCCACACTGTCATATTGAAGTTATCCTCTTGAAAACTCCATTAGCAAACTCAAACCGGCAGTTGCTTCTCTCCTTCCTCTCATGCCCTGTTCTGCTCAGTAGTATCTAGTATGTAACAGCCTAGCAGTATGTACCGTGTGCATTGTATAGCATGTACTTGTGTTGGTTGCATGGCTTATGATTTACCTCTAATTTGCTCCAGAGATCTGGTTCTTTATGTACATGCGTCTATGATTGGCCTCTGATTATTCCTAATACTAGCCTTCAAATATTGTAGTGTAGTAGACTGTTAGTGTGGTACTCCCAATCACGTACTAGCCTTCAGAGATCATGGAGTATTTTTTTGGAATTATAGTGATGATTAGTCAACTAGTCAAGTACTAGTCGTGACCCATAATCTTACCTGCCGTGCATGGTGGATATGCAGATCCTCCCAATCACGCGACCTTTGGGTAAGAGTTAGAGGATGCAGTTGCTCACCACGGACTGTCTTCTGGACAACTAAGCCTTCCAACAGCTGATCGATAGAGTTGTAGAAAGGCTGTCTAGGCGTTACAGGAAAATTAAAACTCTGATATCAATCACTAAATGCTATATTTTGCAGTGGTATATGTTACAGTATATGTGGATTGCACTTTTGGTTGTGTTGGCTAGTGCATGAAGCTTGACATGGTATCAGAGCCAAAGGTCTCGAGTTCGAGTCCTGGTTTTCCAGTTTATTAAAAAATTGCTGGTAGCCCCCATTTGTGTTCACATATAGTAAACTTGAGTCATACGTGAGATTTCGTGCGCCGTCGCTCTCTTCCGGTTGCACGTGTTCACTTCTCTGCGTCACACGCGAGAGGGGGTGTTACAGTATATATGGATTGCACTAGCAGTTTCCATCAGATCCGACTTTTGGTTGCATTGGCTAGTGCATGAAGCTTGACAATATGCAACTTAGACTAATTGTGTCGAAGTTGCATTCTCTGAATGCACTCTTTTGTAGCAGTCTATCTAGTTTCCGCCTTAAGAAATGTACCCACTTCTATTATCGAGTGGTGCAAATGTGCTTGTCATATATGTGCCCTTAATTCTGAATTTCCTATTTTGTTTTAATATTTTTGTTGAAATTTATTTTAACAATTGTGGATCACCATATTTGGTTATTTGCTAATTATTGTGTTCCTTCTGATTTGCAGAGCATAGACATGTTGGTTCCACTAACTTCAACCTACTAAGTAGCAGAAGTCATACAATTTTTACACTGGTAATGAGGCATGTCAATTTGTATGTTTGCAGTATAAAATTGTATTAATGATTCCTATTTGAAGATCTATGGAAGACTGATAGCTTACCTTGCACTTCTATGCTGCTAGGCTATCATCTAAAAAATCTGCGATGCATACTTTTATTAGTGAAAGAGCTTCACCTGATCTTAGCTTTTCCTTGTTATTTGACAGACAATTGAGAGCAGCTCTTATGGCGAGTCTAATGAAGGGGAAGCAGTCACCTTCTCACAGCTGGTCGGTTTGGATCCTGCTATTTTTCCTATTTTAAATTTCAGCAGTTCCTTACATCACTTTAGTTATATATTTAACTTAACAGATAATTATATTTAAAGATTTTCTTTATGCATCTGACATGACTTGAGAGCATCTGTTTATTCCTCACTTTCTCTCTCATCTGCAGCACCTGATCGATCTGGCAGGTTCAGAGAGCTCAAGGGCTGAAACTACTGGAGTACGTAGGAAGGAAGGATCTTATATCAATAAAAGCTTGCTAACTCTTGGAACGGTATGGCTCAATAAAGATTAAAAGCTTCTGCGCCTTTTTAAACTTTGAATAATCTGGTCAAGCTATGTGCTTTCATTTTTCTTGTTATCTCAACTTGTAAGTATTTGGTGCCCGAGCTGTCATGAACTAGGCATGTTCTCAAATAATAACAGACAGATTTATTTTTTATTTTTCAGGTGATATCAAAACTGACTGATGGAAAAGCTACACATATTCCATTTCGAGATTCAAAACTAACACGGCTACTTCAGTCATCGTTGAGTGGACAAGGGCGTGTTTCAGTTAGTTTTTTCTTGCCAACTGTGACGCTGGTTTTAACATGATTACAGTTATACTCTGAGAGTTAATGTTATTCGGATTTGTGGCATATGCTGACAACATCTCCTTGTTGCAGCTAATTTGCACAGTGACGCCAGCATCAAGCAACTCTGAAGAGACCCACAATACACTAAAATTCGCCCACCGTGCAAAGCGCATCGAGGTCCAAGCATCACAAAACAAAGTAAGTCATGATTGGTTGCTCGCCGGTAATTCTAAATCTAGTGTTTTGACTTCTGTCCCATGTTATATAATTCTGCACCTCTGATGTACTTCTGACACATTCTCTTGCATCTGTCTTTATGTTCTACAGATTATTGATGAGAAGTCTTTAATAAAGAAATACCAGAATGAGATTCGCAGATTAAAGGAAGAGCTTGAACAGCTGAAAATGGGTATTATTTGTGGAACTCCGTCGAAAGAGGCCGAAGAAGATAATATCATCCTTTGGAAACAAAAGGTACCATTTTATTGCTGCTGAATTTGTGATCGTCTCTATGTAGTTCTATTGGGAACATTTTATATATGCTTTAGTTGAGAGTGATTTGTCTTCAGCTGCTTCTGTGCCTTGAATCATTTCTGGAATCAGTATAATTTTTAATTATACAATGCTGCGTGTTTCCTTTTTCCTTTTTTAAATCTTACTAACTACAGTTTGTTCGTCATATGAAAAGCTAGAAGATGGTAATGTCAAGCTGCAATCAAGACTGGAACAAGAGGAGGAAGCTAAATCTGCTTTGCTCGCAAGGATACAGCGCCTCACAAAACTTATCTTGGTTTCCACCAAGGCAACCCAGACTTCAAGATTTTCTCCACATCCTGGACCAAGAAGAAGACACTCTTTCGGGGAAGAGGAGGTCAGTTAAACTTTGATGTTAGTTTCTTTTTGTTACTGGTAGTGGTACTTTTGAGAATAAATTGACACATCTCTGTTTTAGTTTTTCTGTAGAAACATGGAATTACTAGTAAGCCTTCTTTACAATCAGTTTTGGTAATTTCATGCTATCTTATAATTGGCCTTCTAAAACTGTAGCTAGCTTACCTCCCATACAGAAGACGCGATATCATGTTGGATAATGAAAGCAACGAATTACTCACACCTGGTGAAGGATTTGGTGTGACACTTGAAGACTCTTCGAAGGAGGAGAAAAAGAATCGGAAAGGACTTCTTAACTGGTTTAAAATCCGGGTATGCATATTCGACAGTACCCAATCCTCTGCAGATGAAAGAAATACTGGTTTGCCCTCCATAGATTAAACTTCTGCAACTATTCCTTCACATCTTGCATTTGTCTATGTTTCTGTTTTCCAGAAACGTGATGGTGGAGCTTCTACTCTGACAAGTTCAGACTGTGACAAGTCCAGTTTGACTAAATCAACGGCTCCTTCAACACCTATTGGGGGGAGTATGAATTTTCCTGCAGAACCAAGAATATCAAATTCTTTGGTTAATGACAGTATATCAGCTGATATGTTGAGCATTGCCCATGGGGAATTTCCTTCCGACGATCTTCCTGGAGAAGAAACCATTCTGGTAAAAAACTTGATCTTTTGGTAAGATCAAATTTTATCAGATGAAAAATAGTAGTCACATGCTGACAAAATTTTATCAGATGAAAATTAGCAATTCCACTTGGATGGGTACTCGCGTAAGATAAATAATTCCCTGAACAATCTGTCCTGGAGTTATGGACTCCAAAACTGAAGTTTATACTTTATTTGAATTGTATTACTCCCTCCGTCCCAAAATAGATGTCTCAAATTTATCAAAATTTAGATGAATCTAGACACTATATAGTATATAGATTCATCCAAAATTTAAAAAACCTAAGACATCTATTCTGGGACGGAGGGAGTATGATTGATAATTAGAACTCCTTTTTTATGTAGTAGATAATCATCTTTGAGAAAAATAAATCAAGTTCTATGCTTGGGTAACACAATGAATATTGTGAGAACAAATTTGATGGGACAATAGTTTAATTACATGAAACTACTCCCTCTGGTCCATACTAACGGCTTCAACTTTATCTAGATTCATATGTATCTAGTTAAGTATTTAGACTAATTTTTAGGGGTCAGCAAATGCATAAATTCAAAGTATTATTGGCTAAACACTTGAACCATGATACAGTTTCTGTTTTGGACCACATGGAATTAAAGTTCTTTGTTTTATTTTCAGTTGAGTATAGTGCTTCTGATGACATGTTTTGTGTGGTATGGTTACAGGCCAGCAGTAAAACAATTGACCATGTTGACTTGTTAAGAGAGCAATTGAAGATTTTATCGGGGGAGGTCGCACTTCATACAAGTGTTCTAAAGCGCCTTACAGAAGAAGCTGCGAGAAACCCAAATAGCGAAAAAATTCAGGTACTCGCTTATTTGATATCCAATTTAGTGTACTGTTACATGCTTTTCACCACATGAAGCTCAATCTTTTTGGCATTTTAAAGATGAAAATGAAGAAGACCAGTGACGAAATTAAGGCAAAGCAGCAGCAGATAACTTCTTTAGAAAAACAGATACCTCATTCCTTGTCAGATAGTCAAGTGAAGGTTGACAAGTTAGATCTTTCACCGGTAACATTCCGTTATCATCTTGGTCTCATACCTACACTGTTCTGAACATTCCATTTACTAAAGTCGCTTTTATTGGTTTTGCAGTCGTATGCTGAACTACTTGAGCAGCTCAATGAGAAATCCTTTGAACTTGAGGTACTTAAACTGTGTATGCTACTATGCCCTTCGGTGCTGATTCATACTATCAGACCAAACCTGTTGCTGCTCAGTTTTGTTGTACTCTTCGTAATTCGTAATAATTTGTCAGTGTCAATTGTTAATTTAGGCTAATATTTTGAACTAAAGGAATAACATTTGATTTAATCTTTGCGTTTGTTAGAGTATACTAATATTGTAGAGTTGTAGACTTGTAGTAAGGTCAAGGAAAATGAACATATTAGAACACAAGGTGATAAATAACATTTAACTAAGTTGGACTGATGAACTGATGCATAAATTTGAGAGATTCAGGAGCGAGAAGAAACTAAAAGATCAAGAGACACGAATTTGAAGGACGAGCTTGACACTATTGTATCCGGATAAAGTATTTTCAGGGCGTGCATGTAATTTATGGTGTTTTTTTCCAAATGTTCCCGTTTATTTTCTATTAGCTGTGCCCATATATGGATACAGATTTGTGCGGATTAATTGTGCACATTTAGATACGTCTCTGTGCAGATTAAGTATTTTTTTTTAGTTTTGTGAAAGCTCCTGTGGTGTGTACATACCTGGTTGGTAAGTTTGGTTTGTTCTTTCTTATTGCAGGTGAAGGCAGCAGATAACAGAGTAATACAAGACCAGCTAGAGGAAAAGGTTAGATGTACTAGAATTTGTTTTTTTTTCTTGAAAGTTCAACAGTGTAAATATGAGCGTCAGTTCATACCACTTATTTGAGTTTATTGTGTTACTAGACAAGTGAATGTTTGGAATTGCAAGAGGCAGTTTCTCTCCTAAAAGAACATCTTTCTCAAGCTCTTCAAGCCAAGGATTCATTGTCAAATAGCATTGTGATGCAGAATAGTTCAGGAGCAAACCATGAAGTTCAACACAGTGACCAAGAAAAAACAGTTCCTAGAGAGATCTCTGCTGAACCACTGCAAAAAGAGCAGCAGGTTTGCCTTTTGCGCCCTTGTTTGCACTTCCTAATTAGACATAGGAGATACGAACCTAGTTGATCAATTAGAAACTACTAGCAGCAGCTTTATTTTAGGTGCCCTTGTTTTCACTTTCTTCCTAATTAAACCGGGAGATACGAACCTAGTTGATCAATTAGGAACTACTCGACATACCAGGCTCTAGTTTCCTCATTTCTAGGAACTTCATTGAGTTCAGCAGTCAAGTTAATTAGGAGTTACATAGTTAGAGATAGCTGCTATCTCTTCCACGTTTTATCATTATCGTGTCATGACAAAAAGATAGCATACATCACACCAATGTACATTTCTTCCAGTTTACATTAATGATTGTTAATACTCCCTCCGTCCCAAAATAGATGTCTTAGATTTATCAAAATTTGGATGAACCTATATACTAAATAGTGTCTAGATTCATCCAAATTTTGATAAATTTGAGACATCTATTTTAGGACGGAGGGAGTACTAGACTTCCACATCATTTATCACATGTTTGCACAGTTCATTCCTAATAAGAGAATACTGTTGTTGTGAATCCAATTATAAATAATGGTCTGAAACTGAGTTACTCAGGCAGATATGAGAAGCGAACGTTCTTATTAGTGTGAAAATATGTCTTGACCACAGGTTCTGTGGTAAGGACGAGGGCTGCATTGAACTGATTTGTTCTACTGGGCCTGGGCAACCTCTCTTTCAAACTTTCTGATGATGCACTCCCATGCGCTCCGTTATTTCTAAATATCTTCGCACTACATTTATTAAGTGTGCTTATTTGCTCTATTGTTCCTTTTGTTCCATATCTTCAGTCAGTTGAGATTGGCGAGCTAAAGCAAAGGCTGTGTGAACTTGACAAAGTCAAAGCTCAACTGGAGGCTCGCAATCAGAAGTTACTAGAGGAAAGTACATATGCGAAAGGTTTGGCTTCGGCTGCAGGAGTGGAATTGAAGGCGTTGTCAGAAGAAGTTACTAAACTCATGAACCAAAATGAGAAGCTTGCTTCTGAGTTGGCATCGCTGAGATGTCCAACCCCTCGCAGAGCAAGCAATGGACCGAGAGGTACTAATACTAGGAGAGAGAGCATGAGTAGACGAAATGAACCAGCTAGCAGAAGAGATGGTAATGCAAGCCATGAGAGGGAGAGAGTTTTAGAAACTGTCCTTATGGAGAAGGAACAAAAAGAAGCGGAACTCCAAAGGAAGGTAGAGGAATCGAAGCAGAAAGAAGCCTTCTTGGAAAGCGAGCTTGCGAACATGTGGGTTCTAGTGGCAAAACTGAAGAAGTCCCAGGGGGAGGACCATGAGGATTTAGATGCCAAATACAATGGCTCCTGACCTCATAACTAAGGCTAATCAATCATCAAAGGCGTGTTTGGCTTGGGTATTTCTTTATGTATGATAAGTGTTATGTGCCTTTTTTTTGTTCTCATTGTGAATTAGTGTCTCCTGTATATTCTCGGGCTAATCAAAGTTGTGAGTAGTGTGTAGTTGAGAGTGGTGTGCTAACTGCTGAGAGCTTCCTACCATTGCTGTAACGAGATTTTGGAATTCCTAGAACATGGTCGTGGTAATGAAGAGAAACATATCTGGTGCTTGTGCCAGATATCTAACAAAGAAACATGTATTGCGTCTTGCTCATCCTGCACTTCGAATGATGTCAAACTGGAATGTGTATATATATATGATGAAGAATTGTTTTCCTCCTGGTTTTGGAAAATGCCATGATGTTTTTTGTCTTGAACATGGACTATGGGGTAAAACCCCACAGTAATTTATTAAATAAAACGAAACAACGAGGTTCAGTACATATTTACAAAAAGACAGAAAAAATTCAAGGGGCTAAAGAAAAAGAGGTACACTTAGAGCCGAAGACAGTTTAGCTTTCACCGAATACAAGCAGATCTGCAATGGGCTAGCTTAACCTTTTTTTAAACTCTGGGCCAACTTAACCTCATTCCGGTCCAATACATCAATTTGGCCCGAACTAAACCCATGCAGGCCCATAAAGTGCGTGGACTGTCCCAACCGCCGCTTGAATCGAGACAGTCGAGTCGCTGGAATAGTGGAATGGCTGGATCGAGATCCACGTCCATCACAAGTTACACAAAAGAGGCAACAGCTGGAACCCTAACCCTAACCCTAATTTCATTTCCCTCCCAACTTCTTCGCGAGCTAGGAGCCTAGAACCCATAGCAACGCGTTCTGGAGAATGACGTCGACCGACACGGAGCACTTTCTTCGTCTAGTTTGTTTTACTTTCAATTGCTATGGCATCGTGTTTGTGGAGTTTTTCCCTAAACGACATATGCCGATTTGTTGCAGCGGCGAACTGCCGCACGCAGCTCCGTCGGTCCGTCGCGGCGCTTACAAATGACTGGATCGAACTTGGAGTGGCCTGAAGCGCTGGATCCACTCGCGTCATCGCAAAAGCGGGGCCGGGGCGCTGGATCCACTCGCGTCATCGACCGATATGCAAAAGACGAGACATTCTTTTCAGGTCAATATTTGTTATGTTCATACGCTTTTGTGTATCATTTTTTGATGTTTTCCTTGAATGGATTAAACGCGGACTTAGTGCGGTTGGGCATTTACAAATGCTATTAGAAATGGTAATCCCTCCGTTTCGGTTTACAGGACCTGCACGTAGTTCTATGTCGCCAAATTGAGCAACTTAGTATGATGTATATATTATAAAAAATATATCACCAAAAACTTTAGACTTTGTATTTTTCAATGATATAATTTTTATATTATATAATTCAAATTATATAGGTCAAATTGATAACCTAGATATACGCGTAGGACTTGTAAACCGAAACAGAGGGAGTATGGTAGATAGGGCACGCTAGTAATTAGTGCTCCCTTGCTTGCTAAACCACAACCCTTCTTCCTCATTAGTCTCTCCCTGATCTGCTTCCTACCTCACCACACCGGCTCTTGCTTCCTCAGTTGCTCATCAGTCATGCCGTCTGTTGTTTGTCTTTCTCTCTCTTCTCCTTTCATGCTTCTAGTTTGTGGTAGTGACAGGACAGAATGCAGTTTGCGAGATGAAGCTGAGAAGGTACAGCTGCTCATGTCCACCGGGAGAAGCGCTGCACTATTCCCTTGTTCGTGACTGTGTTTCGATCACGGCTTCGTGTATTCATCCCACATAAAGAACAAAGCGGTCTACAGGTAGGTCCCAAACTTTTGAAGGGTTTACAACATAGAAAACAAAAATTTTCTTACGATAGGAACTAAGTACCAAGATCTATCTATTAGATACAAACAACGGGCGAATGTACATCCGTAGAGAACATACCCTTGAAAACCGACAAAGCTTAACGAGTTGAACTCGTGGTTGATGTAGACGATCTCTTGCCGATCTCAAGATCTAGAGAAATTCCTAGCGCCGCAAAGCAGCAGCGCATCCGTGCTCGCACACACGTACAAGACACCGAGCAACCTCCGCCTCCTCGCTCCAGCGATGCAGTGGAAGCACAACTCTTTCTTGCCGAATAGCCATCGGGAACATGTATCTCGCTAGTACGAGACCATAGGGGATAAATTCTAGAGGGGGAGAGAGATCCTTCACGAGGAGGTGTGAGTGAGAGAGAGGGAGATGGGCGCCTTTTATAGGAGGAGGGGGGGGGGGGGGAGGGTACCCAAGGGGGTGGCCGCCGGCCATGGGGCTTCCCCCTCCCCTCTTTCATTCATGTGGGTGGACACTCCAATCACAAAAACCTCTTCAATTTCCTCCACTCAAAATTGCTATTAAATTTCCACCAAATTTAATGCAAACTCTCATTAAATAAAACTCTTTTTATTTATTCAGAATTTTATCAATTATTTTAATGAAAAACATTCACATATAACTCCTTGCTAGAATTCTATTTCACATGCAAAAACACTTTCTGCAATTTCACCCGAAAACCTGTTTCGGTATCTAGTGAAATAAATTCCTGCGCTTGTTATTCTTTCCGGCATGAAACTTTTGCTCCAATTGGATGTTAGTGTCCCTTAAGTGTGTCACCCTACGGTTCGCGAATAATGCGGACATGATCGAGATCCTTCTCCGATCAATAATCAGAAGCGGGACCTGGAGATCCATACCGACTCCCACACATTCAACGATAAATTTCCTGTGATCGTCGGAACCTTTTACGCTAGTATCTTAATCCCTTTGTTTCACGATATATTACATGTCCAAGATTCGATCATCGGTATCTCCATACCTAGTTTGATCTCGTTACCGACATGCACTCTTTTCTCGTTCCCGTGATATAACATTCTAGTGATCAAATCACTTGCTTGCAAGCTATCCAATGTGATATCACCGAGAAGGCCCAGAGTATATCTATCCGTCATCGGGATGAACAAATTCCACTCTTGATCCATGAGTCTCAACATAACACTTTAGTAGTTTTGAAGCCATCTTTATAATCACTCAGTTATGGTGTGACGTTTGATGTCAACAAGAAACTCTTCCGATGTTAGTGATTGACATGATCTCATGGTCTAAGGATTGGGATCACTTCGTAAGTTGTTATATCAATATAAACTCAATGACTTTGATTGTAATGCTATACTTCGGATGAATGTTCATCACATCATTACACTAATGTTGTGATCTCGTTATTAACAACATCCAATGTCTATGATCAGGAAACTGTGATCATCTTGTTAATCAACGAGCTAGTTTATGAGAGAGGCATAACTAGGAACTTTCTGTTTGTTTATTAAACACACATGTATTAACGTTTCCGTATTAATACAATTATAGCATGCAAAATAACATCTATCATATACTTGGAATACACATAATAAACACTTTATTATTGCCTCTCAAGGCATATTCCCTTCAGTCTCCCACTTGCACTAGAGACAATAATCTAGTTACATTGTGATATATCTAACACCCATGGAGTTTTGGTGTAGATCATGTTTTGCTCTAGGGAGAGTTTTAGTCAACGGATATGCTACATTGAGATCCGTATGTACTTTACAAATCTTTATATCTCCATCCTTAACATGCTCGCGGATGGAGTGAAACCGGCGCTTAATATGCTTGGAATGCTTGTGAGACCTTGGTTCTTTTGTATTGGCAATGGCACTATTGTTGTAACAATAGATCACCATTGGGTCCAACGCGTTTGCAACCACACCTAGTTCGGATATGAACTCCTTCATCCAAACTGCTTCCTGAGCCGCTTCCGAAGCATCAACATATTCGGCCTCCGTTGTTGATCCCGCCACCACAGGTTGTTTGGACCTCCTCCAACTAACCACTCCGCCATTCATGAGAAATACGTATCCGGATTGAGACTTAGAGTCATCCGGATCGATGTCAAAGCTAGCGTCGACATAACACTTAGCGACGAGCTCTTCTTCACCTCCGTATACAAGAAACATATCCTTAGTTCTTCGCAAGTACTTAAGAATATTCTTGACCGCTTTCCAGTGTTCCGAACCTGGATCCGATTGGTACCTACTAGTCAAACTAATAGCATGTGCCACATCCGGTCTTGTACATAGCATGGCATACATTATAGAGCCTATGGCTGAAGCATAGGGGACTTTGTCCATTTTCTCTCTTTCTTCCGCCGTAGCCGGACTTTGAGTCTTACTCAATGTCGTGCCTTGTGTCATAGGTAAGAACCCCTTCTTACTTTCGTCCATTTTAAACTTCTTCAAAATCTTATCAAGGTATATACTTTGCGATAGCCCTATTAGGCGCCTAGATCTATCTCTATAGATCTTTATGCCTAATATGTATGACGCTTCACCTAGGTCCTTCATTGAAAATTTGTTGTTTAGATAACTTTTAACACTGTTTAAAAGATCTATATCATTTCCGATCAATAATATGTCATCCACATATAGTATCAGAAATGCCACATTGCTCCCACTCACTTTCTTGTAAATACAAGCTTCTCCATAAGTTTGGACAAATCCAAACTCTTTGATCACCTCATCAAAGCGGAGATTCCAACTTCGTGATGCTTGCTTCAATCCATAGATGGATCACTGAAGCTTGCACACCTTGTTAGCATCCTTAGGATCGACAAAACCCTTTGGTTGTATCATATACAACTCTTCTTCAACATTACAATTGAGAAACGCGGTTTTGACATCCATCTGCCATATCTCATAATCGAAATATGCAGCAATTGCTAACATAATCCTAACTGATTTTAGCATCGCTACGGGAGAGAATGTCTCATCGTAGTCAACTCCTTGAATTTGTCGAAACCCCTTTGCGACAAGTAGAGCTTTATTGACGGTCACATTACATCAGTATCAGTTTTCTTTTTGAAAATCCATTTATTCTCCACGGCCTTTCGGTCGTGAGGCAAGTCCACCAAGTTCCAAACTTGATTTTTATACATGGATTCCATCTCGAATTTCATGGCTTCTAACCATTTGTTTGAATCCGGGCTCATCATCGCTTTTTCATACGTCGCAGGGTCATCATTTTCATCAACCATGAAATTCATGACAGGATTTCCGTATAGCTCGGGAGCTGCACGCGTCCTACTAGACCTGCGAGGTTCGGTAGTACTCTCTTTTGGAGTTTCATGATCATTATCATTAGTTCCTTCTTCAACTGGTGAAGCCAACTCCGGAACAACTTTCGGCGCTGCGCTACTCGCCATACTTTGAAGAGAAGGTTTAATAACCTCTTCGAGTTCTACCTTCCGACTACTCACACCTTTCGTGAGAAACTCTTTCTCTAGAAAGGATCTATTCTTGGCAACAAAAACCTTGCCCTCAGATCTGTGATAGAAAGAATACCCAATAGTTTTCTTAGGGTATCCTATGAAGACGCATTTTTCCGCTTTGGGTTCGAGTTTATCCGGTTGAAGTTTCTTCACATAAACATCGCATCCCCAAACTTTAAGAAATGACAGCTTAGGTTTGTTTCCAAACCACAATTCATACGGTGTCTTTTCAACGGATTTAGATGGTGCCCGATTTAAAGTGAATGCAGCAGTTTCTAGTGCATAACCCCAAAATGACAACGGCAAGTCCGTTAGAGACATCATAGATCGAACCATATCCAATAAAGTACGATTACAACGTTCTGACACACCATTTCGCTGTGGTGTTCCGGCAGGTGTGAGTTGTGAAACAATTCCACGGTCTTTCATGTGAGTGCTAAACTCGTAACTTAGATACTCACTGTAACATCCTGATTTTTTTTACGGTTAATTTTTTTTTAAAATTAAAGGATGTTCCAATACGGTCAAATATTTGGAGTTGTTAAAAATTAATTCGAAATGTTTTGAAATTAATCTTAAAAATAAAATGAAGAGATTAATTTTTAAAGTTACTCCTAGTATTGTTATTTGAATGTGATTTTGAATTTTACCAATTTATTTCTACTTGGTATTCTCTAAATTTGCAATTTTTTTAGACTTGTATAATTATGCACGTGCATGTGCGTACGTGCATGCATTGGCACCATGCCACCATCACGTTGCTAGTTTTAGGTAGTGTCTTTTCTGCTTTGGTGTTCATCGATGCTTTCTAGTACCATTTGTTTTTATTTCCTAGCATCAGCATGCATGATGCATCGCGTCATACGCTCGCTCTCTCTCATCCCGTACTTCTGTTTTTATTTTCGTAATGTAACGGAAGCAATTAAGTAGTCCAACAGTCTTTCGTTTCTTTTAACAACGTTGCATCACTTCAACCGAGCAAGCCCAGCAAGCGATGCGCCACTCTCTCGCATGCCAAGCGCCGCGCACTGCTTTCCGTCTTCCTGGACATAGCGCGCAGCTAGCTGAAACGTACGCGCAGAAACTGCATCTAGCCAAGCCTCGTGCTGCCGTCTCTACTTCGCCCATAAACCTAGCTCCAGGTCGTCTCTCCCCATTTCCCTTTCCCCAACTCTACCGCAACCCAGCGCCCCGGAATCAATCTCGCGGGGCTGCGCCACAGTCCGTCTCGGCCGCTGTACGTATTTGCGGCGAGTCCGGCCACCCAAGACAGAACTACTGCGCCATAGCATCGCAAGGAGGATCAACAGAACCAGGATTGATCCACGGAACTAGACACTAGAGACGTTGATCATCACTTCGTCGAACGATTACGTCGCACTCGGTGAGCAGTCACAATTTTTCATTTTCTTTGTACACACATGTTAGATTAGATTGATCTACCTCCTAGACATAGTTTCCGGCCGTAGTTTTCTAGTTGACCGTGTTGCCGGTGAACCGAATGCCGTCCGGTGGCATAGCCGTATTAGCCTATCATACACAAGTTTGTTGATCTCAATCCCAATACCAAAAACTTTCCTAATGACCTTAGTAACCCATCTGCGAAGTTAGTTTTTGCATACCATCTACGGTTTATAAAACTACTTTCAATTATGTATGATTTTTGATCTAAATTCAATTGTATAGTTGATCTTCGCGAACTGTCTTAAGCATGTAATCATGTTCCTGTAGTTTGCATCTGCCTACTGTACTATTTTCTTGTATCTGCGATGCTTAGTTGTAGAGTGATTGCTAGATACAGCGTGTCCTCTAAATAGTTTGCTAATGTCTAGAGTAGTCTGTTTATTGTTAGTAGAGTCTTTCTTGATGTCCTGCGGTTCACCTAGTATTATAATGATTTAATATTTTTGTATGGTGGATTTTATTGATCACATGTTTATAACATATTATTATTTAATTTTTAAGTTGTTTGCATTGCTATGGCTTATTATAATATTCAGTGATTGTTGTATATGAGCTGAGTACCGCTTAGTATAGTCACATCATATTTATTGATTATGTATATATGGAAATTTGACTTGCTATCGTTGCCGATTAATATTTAGATATTGATTTATTATCTAGAAGTTTATTTCATATTTTTTTACTTGTGATCTAGTAGCATATTAGTTTGTTTGGTTACCTCTGTTCATAATT
Source organism: Avena sativa (assembly GCA_916181665.1). Taxonomy (NCBI): domain Eukaryota; kingdom Viridiplantae; phylum Streptophyta; class Magnoliopsida; order Poales; family Poaceae; genus Avena; species Avena sativa. Next base: position 308,866,539 of record OV702284.1, on the reverse strand, counting down.
GATAATATGATTTCTTGACATGCTAAGCCTATCCATGTTTACTTCTAGTTATACTTGTTGGTAGGTTTGCATGCTTAACTTATATATCTAGTGTCCATATTCTAAACCTATTTTGGTTCACTTATTTTACTATTGCATGTGTATAGCTTCCTACATGCTTCGTTTATATTCACGTGTAGGTTAACCTTATGGCTAGCTAGTATGTAATTTATTTATGCATGGCATACTAAAACTAAACCACCTATATATAGTGGTTATCTTGTATCAATATTATTTTCCTAGTGCACTATTATTAGGTTTGGGGAAGAGTGGACCAACCAATAAGCCATCGACTGTTTGAACCGTGCTAGCCTCTCTTTGTATCTTCTTCGATGCTCGTTCTTTTGAATCTTATTCGTCGTGTTGCTTTTATTTATTTGGTTTGTATTGATTCAATACGACGATTAGGGAGTGGAGCGGGTTACGATTTCTATCAAGAAGCTGAAGAGGAGGAATTCAACAACGAAGGCATGCCCCTTACCATGACTTATCCCAGCTTTATAAAGTGCATTATATTTTATTGTTTTACAAATATATGCTATTTTGGTTATACACATACCTTGATACACCTGTCGCCATACAATACCCTGAGTAGATACTATATAGTAGTCTTATTAGAGTAGAATTGCTTAGACATGCTCAATAATAAGTAGGATCCTTGATCTCCCCTCTTCGGAGGAATTGGGTGACCCTCGGGTCACATACACCCCTTTTGAAACTTGTTGAGCTTGCTGAGCTAGCCATTGTTGTTTTCTCTACTCTATTCTACTCTGGGTGAAACTTACCGTCTAAACATTGGCGCGGGCGACAGCTGGATCAAAGGAAGGAGCGATTGGCTGCCCTTCACTAGATGAGGGGGGGCAATCCGTCGTCCGTGCCGCATGAGGTCCTAATAAGTCTTGGATTTGAAGATTGTGACCAACCGTACAACCACATGCTATATGGGCACTGGCTTGGTCAAGTAAGTTAGTCAGCCTTAGGTGTTGATATTGCCGTACCGCTGATGAGGTGTCTGCCTGCGGGGGAGCCTTCGGCACAGATGGGGGGACCGGTTTGGGGACGTACTCTCAGTTCCGTGCGCCATACCCGGTGGGCATGTCACATCTTTGGGGGATATAACTAAAAGACCTTGTCACAATCCATCTGCCGGTACACCAATTGGTGTGTATTAAACCAGCGACGGCTGGTGGGCGTCAAGACGGGATTGTGTCGTGTGGGAAAAGTATACAACCTCTGCAGAGTTTAAACTATTCGAATAGCCGTCTCCATGGTCATGGACGACACATGAATCTTTCTTGACATACAGGAACCTGTCTTGCTACTTCCCTCTTTGCCCCTATCCTTATCTCGGAATATGTGAACTATGTGAGTTGTCGTGGACAATCACACTATTGAGAATTACCACATTGATGATAAACATGTTTTTGTCAAAAACTGCTTTCATCAAAACTATTACCATATTGCAAATAAAATTGGCTTTATGCAAAAGAACCATATAACCTCCACATAAAGCCACATGTAGATATTATAGGTTTTGCATAAGGGGTATGTTGAGTACGTCATGTACTCATGGCAATACTTTTGTTGATACTTCAGAGTACTATGGAGAAGGAGATGACTATGATTACTACGATGACGCTGATGAGTGAGGCCTCGTGGACTACATCGACTGCCTGTGGCTGAGATGGAGTCGCTACGCATTCTATATTTCCGCTGTGTTTCTGGATGTAATAAATGTCACTAGACATTTCACTATGTTGTTATTCAGACTTTGTAATAAATTACTATTTTGTACGTCTGCAATGATATACATTTCGCTGTGTCGTCAACGTTGATCTTGGGATTGACGAATAAACACAGGGGGGCTCTGGAAGTTAAATTCCGGTCCTCACGGAAGTGGTATCAGAGCCGACGTCGACCTAGTCACGTGGCCTTAGGTTAAAATGGAAAGCCTTTAGTATGCGTATATTAACAAAACATATGTTACAAAATAATAGGATTCCTTATTGTTGCTCGTCTATTCATTTAGCTTTTACAAAAATGTGTTACTGATATTCTCCTCTTATTCAAATGTGCGTAGATGGCCGTACCTGCGACCCGCCGGATCGAGGAGTTTGGGAACCTTGGTCGAGAGTTTCGCGACATGCTAACGAGGTTGGGTTATGACCGTGACCCTGAAGCGACTGGATACACCTTTCGAAATGTGTGGAACGAGGAGATTGTGAGAGTTACCTTGGTAGTGTTTCCAAACCTATCACCGCGTGGAAGACGCGCAGGAACAAGAGGGCACCAATTCACTGCTGATGGAGAGGACTTTGTGGATGCCACCATCCATACCATTCACCAGGCAATGCAGAGGATGGCCGGTATGTACCAAGATGAGTTACGCAACACACAGTTCCGTTACTTTGCCTACCGAGATGAGGGAGGTGCGCTCCGTCAGAACACGAGGTACCAAAATAAGGATGATCCCACACTCACTCGCATGGCATCACTCAACTTCGGACTAGAGAATCGCTTGGTTGCAGTCACCGGTATGCTGGAGGATGCACGCCATCTTATCCATCACTATCAGGACCGAGCTCAGACTTTGGAGGAGAGATTGGTGGAAGCTAACACAACCTTAGCTGCTGTCAATGCTGCACGTGAAGCTGCTGAAGCTACTGCTGAAGATGCCATCGCCGCGGTGCATGTGGCCGAGGCCGCTACGGAGACCGCGCTGGTAGTCAATGATGGTGGTGAAGGACAAGGACTAGAGATACCGCAACCTGCACCCAATGCACAGCGTCGCATGACATTTTATGACAATGCGCGTGGCATCCGGTACCATGCACGTATACGGGTCACAAGGAAGAAGAAATTTCAGCGTGCAGCGAGGCATCGTCTTTCTCTCCAGGCCATTGCACCGATGCTCGCACTTCCGGCGCCATCACCAGGACAGCAGGAGCATGTTGATCAATCTCAGGGGGAAGAAATGGAGCCTGAAGAAAGGATTCCAGCAAGCTCAGATGAAGCAGAGTCTAGCTTCACACCTGATCAGCCGAATGCAGGATCACATGGGTACCTGGACGAGTAGACTACACTGAACCATGAGAAAGACTTTATTTAATAATATGTGAGACGTTAGTTATTTTAAATAATTGCATGTGTGTCGAGTAGACTATACCAATCTATATGTGGTATAGCTACTACTCTATCTTGAACCTTTTTGCGTGTGAGATTTAAGACAAATTTGGTTCTCGTTTGGATTTCTTTGATGTTCCAACTGTTTGTCCGTGTAATTTTGGTTTTGGGGTAGTTTATTTCCCTCTTGTCTATTCTAATCTTGAGCGACAACAGGATGAACGCCAACCGAGGTCGTGGTCGCGGTGGACGAGGACGCGGACGTGGACGCGGTCGTGGACCAGCGTTCGAGGAGAACTTTGCTGAGGGTGAAGTCCATGACACTGATACTGATACCGAGGATGAGGGACATCAGCCACCACCACCACCGCCTCCACTCAACATGGAACATATAATGTTGATGCAAACACAGTTACTGCAGCAAATGGCCGCCAACATGGCGAATCAGAACCAAAACCAAAACCCGAATCAGAATCAAGGTCATCATCCTCCACCACAGTCCAAGATAGCAGAGTTCATGAGGACAAAGCCACCTACTTTCGTAGGATCAGCGGATCCTATAGAAGCTGATGATTGGCTGAAGGACATTCGCAGGAAGCTCATTTTGGTCAATGTTGATGCACAAGACCGTGTGAAGTTTGCGGCGCACCAACTCCAGGGTGTAGCTGCAGATTGGTGGGAGAGTTTTTATGATGCACATGATGATGCTGAGGCGATCACCTGGAATGAATTTTCAGAAGCTTTTCGCACTACACACATTCCTGCTGGTCTCATGGAGCTGAAGAGGGATGAATTTCGAGCTCTTGTCCAAGGAAAGATGTCAGTCTCTGAGTATTGGGACCGTTTTACTCAGTTATCACGCTATGGGAAAGCAGATATTCCTACCGAGGCAGACAAGACTGCTAGATTCCTGAGGGGTTTGAACCCAGGTCTGAAGGATAGATTGGTATCCCATGATTTTCAAAATTTCCAGAGCCTGGTAAACAAGGCTATCCTGCAAGAGAACTCAAAGAGAGAGTTAGAGGAACACCGAAAGCGCAAAGCACCACAGGGTCAGCATGGAGCTAGAAGCTCCCGCCAGAAGAATAATAACCACTCTGGTTACCGTGGAGCAGCTGCCAAGTCAGCAAATCCTAGTCATAACTTTCAGCACAATTCCTACCGTACGCCGAGAGCTGAAGTTGGAGGAAACCATGCCAAAACTGCTGGAAAGGCGTGCTACAACTGTGGCGTAGAGGGACACTTTTCTGCTGCATGCCCAAACAAGAAGAACACAGGGCCAACACTAGTGAAGTTCAATTTGGGGTCTGCTTCCAAGACACCAACAATGGGACGTGGGCGAGGCATACTGCCTACACCAGGAGGCGCATCTAATGCCTCAGGACAGCCGGGTCATGGTCAAGTCAACCATATCACAGCTGAACAAGCCAATGAAGCCTCAGATGTTGTTCTTGGTATGTTCCCAATCAACTCATGTTATGGTTCAGTACTTTTTGATTCTGGAGCTTCTCATTCATTTGTTTCCAAGCAATTTGCTGAAAAACACCATTTGAAAACTGAGGGTATGGGTCAGTCAATGGCTGTACAATCACCTGGGGGAATCCTTATGTCAGGTTTGAAATGCCCTAAAGTGATAATAACGATCGAGGGAGTAGAGTTTCTGGCAAACCTCATAGTGTTAGACTCTAAAGGGTTAGATGTCATTCTTGGCATGAACTGGTTAGGGAAACACAAAGCTATGATAGATTGTGGCCTTAGAGCCGTATCATTAACCAGTACTGAAGGAATTGTGGTGAATTACAAGCCCGAGGTAACATCAGAAACCGCAGTAACCAATTTGTTGAACAGCTTGAAGGAGATGGTTGTGTCAGATGTTAGGGTGGTTAAGGAATACCCGGATGTGTTCCCAGAGGAATTACCAGGTCTTCCACCAGACCGTGAGATAGAGTTTGCTATTGAGTTAGTGCCAGGAACTGCCCCTATTGCAAAGAGACCATATAGGATGCCAGAAAATGAGCTAGCTGAGATGAAGAAGCAAATCCAGGAACTTATAGAGAAGGGATACATTAGACCGAGCACCTCGCCTTGGGGAGCACCGGTGTTGTTTGTAAAGAAGAAGGATGGTTCCATGCGCATGTGTGTGGACTACCGTGCTCTGAATGAAGTAACCATCAAAAACAAATACCCTTTGCCAAGAATAGATGATTTGTTTGATCAGTTGAAAGGAGCTTCTGTTTTCTCAAAGATAGATCTCAGGTCAGGATACCATCATTTAAAGATTCGACCAGAAGATATACCCAAAACAGCTTTTGTCACTCGTTATGGCCTATATGAGTTTCTAGTGATGTCATTTGGACTCACAAATGCACCAGCTTACTTCATGAATCTCATGAATAAAGTTTTCATGGATTGTTTGGATAAATTCGTCGTGGTATTCATTGATGATGTGTTGATCTACTCCCGTAATGAGGAAGAGCACGAGAAACATCTACAGATTGTTCTAGAACGGCTTAGAGAACATCAACTCTATGCCAAGTTTAGCAAGTGCGAGTTTTGGTTGAAGCAAGTCGATTTTCTTGGTCATGTTATTTCAGCTGAAGGAGTAGCAGTGGATCCATCTAAAGTGGAGTCAGTACTTAGCTGGAAGCAACCGAAGAATGTGTCAGAGATACGGAGCTTCCTCGGACTTGCGGGATATTACCGCCGCTTTATAGAGGATTTCTCAAGAATCGCAAGACCGATGACACAGTTGATCAAGAAGGAGAATACATTTGAGTGGACACCAGCGTGTGAGACCAGTTTCCAAGAAGTCAAGAGGAGACTAACTTCTGCTCCAGTGTTAACTTTGCTAGATATTCGGAAGGATTTTGAAGTTTATTGTGATGCTTCCAAACAAGGTTTGGGTTGTGTTCTTATGCAAGAAGGCAAGGTCGTAGCTTATGCATCGAGACAACTACGTCCACATGAAGTGAACTATCCCACACATGATTTGGAATTGGCTGCCGTAGTACATTCTTTGAAGATCTGGAGACACTATCTTATTGGTAATCGATGTGAGATATATACAGATCATAAGAGCCTGAAGTATATTTTCACCCAACCAGATTTGAATCTTAGACAGAGAAGATGGCTAGAATTAATTAAGGACTACAACATTGGCGTAAATTATCACCCTGGTAAAGCCAATGTCGTAGCTGATGCATTGAGCAGAAAGGTTTACTGCAATAATCTTATGATTCAGGAAGCTCAACCCGAACTGCATGAGGAATTCAGAAAATTAAACTTGAACATGAGTCTTGCTGAGAAGGAAGATATGTTAGAAGTCAAGTTTACTCTAGAGGATCAAGTAAGAGAAGCTCAGAAGAACGACAAGGGAATCGAAGAGATTCGATCAAAGATCAAGTTAGGAGAAGCACCTGACTATAAGGAGGATGAAAGGGGAAATATTTGGTTTCGAGATCGTGTATTGGTGCCAGACCAGAAAGAACTCAAGGATTTAATCATGAAGGAGGCACATGAGTCATCATACTCCATACACCCGGGAAGTACGAAGATGTATCATGATCTTCGGGACAGTTTCTGGTGGTCTAGCATGAAACATGAAATTGCAGATTATGTATCTTGATGTGATGTATGTCGAAGAGTCAAGGCCAAGCATCAGAAGCCTGCAGGACTACTTCAACCACTTAAAGTTCCTGAGTGGAAATGGGAAGAAATCCGGATGGATTTCATCATAGGGCTTCCGAGGACATCATCGGGATATGAATCTATTTGGGTTATCGTAGATCGATTGACCAAATCAGCTCACTTTATTCCAGTGAAGACTTCTTATAATGGGGAGAAATTGGCGGAGTTATATATGGCTAGAATTGTTTGCCTACATGGAGTTCCAAAGAAGATTGTCTCTGATCGAGGTACTCAATTCACGTCAAGGTTCTGGAAGAAGATCCATGAAGTCTTAGGCACACGGTTGAATTTTAGTACCGCTTACCATCCACAGACTGATGGACAGACTGAGCGAGTGAACCAAATATTGGAAGACATGCTTCGAGCATGTGCTTTGACATGCAAGCGCACTTGGGACAAGAGTCTGCCATACGCAGAGTTCTCTTACAATAATAGCTTTCAGGCAAGCTTACAAATGTCTCCATTTGAATTCTTGTATGGACGAAAGTGCCACACCCCACTAAATTGGCATGAAGTGGGAGAAAATCAAGTTTTTGGACCCGACACTCTTTAGGACGCAGATAAGCAAGTAAAGATGATTCAGGAAAGGTTGCGGGCCGCCCAATCTAGACAGAAAGTCTATGCCGATAGACGTCGTCATGATTTAGCATTTAAGAAGGGGGATGATGTGTACCTGAAGGTATCCCCACTTCGCGGGATGCGACGTTTTGGATTAAAAGGAAAGTTGGCACCCCGATATATTGGACCCTTTATAATCACCGCCAGGCGTGGAGAGGTTGCTTATGAGTTGGCATTACCTGAGAAATTATCCAAGGTGCATAACGTGTTCCACGTGTCTCAACTGGAGAAATGTTTTGATAAACCAGAAGAAGAGGCTCGGAAAACTTCTTTAGATGCCATAGAAGTTCAAGATGATTTGACTTATGAGGAATATCCAGTTAAAATTCTCGATGAGCAGTTAAGGACCACTAGAAGAAATGTGATAAAATTCTGCAAGGTTCAATGGAGTAACCATAGCGAGGAGGAAACGACCTGGGAACGAGAGGATGCCTTTCGCGCGGAGTTTCCAAATCTTTTCTCTTAGGCCGAATCTCGGGGTCGAGATTCCTTATAAGGTGGGTAGAACTGTAACATCCTGAATTTTTTTACGGTTATTTTTTTTTAAATTAAAGGATGTTCCAATACGGTCAAATAAAATAAATATTTTATTTGGAGTTGTTAAAAATTAATTCGAAATGTTTTGAAATTAATCTTAAAAATAAAATGAAGAGATTAATTTCTAAAGTTACTCCTAGTATTGTTATTTGAATGTGATTTTGAATTTTACCAATTTATTTCTACTTGGTATTCTCTAAATTTGTATTTTTTTTAGACTTGTATAATTATGCACGTGCACGACGTGCATGCATTGGCACCATGCCACCATCACGTTGCTAGTTTTAGGTAGTGTCTTTTTTGCTTTGGTGTTCATCGATGCTTTCTAGTACCATTTGTTTTTATTTCCTAGCATCAGCATGCATGATGCATCGTGTCATACGCTCGCTCTCTCTCATCCCGTACTTCTGTTTTTATTTTCGTAATGTAACGGAAGCAATTAAGTAGTCCAGCAGTCTTCCGTTTCTTTTAACAACGTTGCATCACTTCAACCGAGCAAGCCCAGCCAAGCGATGCGCCACTCTCTCGCATGCCAAGCGCCGCGCACTGCTCTCCGTCTTCCTGGACATAGCGCGCAGCTAGCTGCTAGCTGAAACGTACGCGCAGAAACTGCATCTAGCCAAGCGTCGTGCTGCCGTCTCTACTTCGCCCATAAACCTAGCTCCAGGTCGTCTCTCCCCATTTCCCTTTCCACAACTCTACCGCAACCTAGCGCCCCGGAATCAATCTCGCGGGGCTGCGCCACAGTCCGTCTCGGCTGCTGTACGTATTTGCGGCGAGTCCGGCCACCCAAGACAGAACTACTGTGCCATAGCATCGCAAGGAGGATCAACAGAACCAGGATTGATCCACGGGACTAGACACTAGAGACGTTGATCATCCAGCACTTCGTCGAACGATTACGTCGCACTCGGTGAGCAGTCACAATTTTTCATTTTCTTTGTACACACATGTTAGATTAGAGTGTATCTACCTCCTAGACATAGTTTCCGGCCGTAGTTTTCTAGTTGACCGTGTTGCCGGTGAACCGAATGCCGTCCGGTGGCATAGCCGTATTAGCCTATCATACACAAGTTTGTTGATCTCAATCCCAATACCAAAAACTTTCCTAATGACCTTAGTAACCCATCTGCGACGTTAGTTTTTGCATACCATCTACGGTTTATAAAACTACTTTCAATTATGTATGATTTTTGATCTAAATTCAATTGTATAGTTGATCTTCGCGAACTGTCTTAAGCATGTAATCATGTTCCTGTAGTTTGCATCTGCCTACTGTACTATTTTCTTGTATCTGCGATGCTTAGTTGTAGAGTGATTGCTAGATACAACGTGTCCTCTAAATAGTTTGCTAATGTCTAGAGTAGTCTGTTTATTGTTAGTAGAGTCTTTCTTGATGTCCTGCGGTCCACCTAGTATTATAATGATTTAATATTTTTGTATGGTGGATTTTATTGATCACATGTTTATAACATATTATTATTTAATTTTTAAGTTGTTTGCATTGCTATGGCTTATTATAATATTCAGTGATTGTTGTATATGAGCTGAGTACCGCTTAGTATAGTCACATCATATTTATTGATTATGTATATATGGAAATTTGACTTGCTATCGTTGCCGATTAATATTTAGATATTGATTTATTATCTAGAAGTTTATTTCATATTTTTTTACTTGTGATCTAGTAGCATATTAGTTTGTTTGGTTACCTCTGTTCATAATTGATAATATGATTTCTTGACATGCTAAGCCTATCCATGTTTACTTCTAGTTATACTTGTTGGTAGGTTTGCATGCTTAACTTATATATCTAGTGTCCATATTCTAAACCTATTTTGGTTCACTTATTTTACTATTGCATGTGTATAGCTTCCTACATGCTTCGTTTATATTCACGTGTAGGTTAACCTTATGGCTAGCTAGTATGTAATTTATTTATGCATGGCATACTAAAACTAAACCACCTATATATAGTGGTTATCTTGTATCAATATTATTTTCCTAGTGCACTATTATTAGGTTTGGGGAAGAGTGGACCAACCAATAAGCCATCGACTGTTTGAACCGTGCTAGCCTCTCTTTGTATCTTCTTCGATGCTCGTTCTTTTGAATCTTATTCGTCGTGTTGCTTTTATTTATTTGGTTTGTATTGATTCAATACGACGATTAGGGAGTGGAGCGGGTTACGATTTCTATCAAGAAGCTGAAGAGGAGGAATTCAACAACGAAGGCATGCCCCTTACCATGACTTATCCCAGCTTTATAAAGTGCATTATATTTTATTGTTTTACAAATATATGCTATTTTGGTTATACACATACCTTGATACACCTGTCGCCATACAATACCCTGAGTAGATACTATATAGTAGTCTTATTAGAGTAGAATTGCTTAGACATGCTCAATAATAAGTAGGATCCTTGATCTCCCCTCTTCGGAGGAATTGGGTGACCCTCGGGTCACATACACCCCTTTTGAAACTTGTTGAGCTTGCTGAGCTAGCCATTGTTGTTTTCCCTACTCTATTCTACTCTGGGTGAAACTTATCGTCTAAACATTGGCGCGGGCGACAGCTGGATCAAAGGAAGGAGCGATTGGCTGCCCTTCACTAGATGAGGGGGGGCAATCCGTCGTCCGTGCCGCATGAGGTCCTAATAAGTCTTGGATTTGAAGATTGTGACCAACCGTACAACCACATGCTATATGGGCACTGGCTTGGTCAAGTAAGTTAGTCAGCCTTAGGTGTTGATATTGCCGTACCGCTGATGAGGTGTCTGCCTGCGGGGGAGCCTTCGGCACAGATGGGGGGACCGGTTTGGGGACGTACTCTCAGTTCCGTGCGCCATACCCGGTGGGCATGTCACATCTTTGGGGGATATAACTAAAAGACCTTGTCACAATCCATCTGCCGGTACACCAATTGGTGTGTATTAAACCAGCGACGGCTGGTGGGCGTCAAGACGGGATTGTGTCGTGTGGGAAAAGTATACAACCTCTGCAGAGTTTAAACTATTCGAATAGCCGTCTCCATGGTCATGGACGACACATGAATCTTTCTTGACATACGGGAACCTGTCTTGCTACTTCCCTCTTTGCCCCTATCCTTATCTCGGAATATGTGAACTATGTGAGTTGTCGTGGACAATCACACTATTGAGAATTACCACATTGATGATAAACATGTTTTTGTCAAAAACTGCTTTCATCAAAACTATTACCATATTGCAAATAAAATTGGCTTTATGCAAAAGAACCATATAACCTCCACATAAAGCCACATGTAGATATTATAGGTTTTGCATAAGGGGTATGTTGAGTACGTCATGTACTCATGGCAATACTTTTGTTGATACTTCAGAGTACTATGGAGAAGGAGATGACTATGATTACTACGATGACGCTGATGAGTGAGGCCTCGTGGACTACATCGACTGCCTGTGGCTGAGATGGAGTCGCTACGCATTCTATATTTCCGCTGTGTTTCTGGATGTAATAAATGTCACTAGACATTTCACTATGTTGTTATTCAGACTTTGTAATAAATTACTATTTTGTACGTCTGCAATGATATACATTTCGCTGTGTCGTCAACGTTGATCTTGGGATTGACGAATAAACACAGGGGGGGTCTGGAAGTTAAATTCCGGTCCTCACGGAAGTGGTATCAGAGCCGACGTCGACCTAGTCACGTGGCCTTAGGTTAAAATGGAAAGCCTTTAGTATGCGTATATTAACAAAACATATGTTACAAAATAATAGGATTCCTTATTGTTGCTCGTCTATTCATTTAGCTTTTACAAAAATGTGTTACTGATATTCTCCTCTTATTCAAATGTGCGTAGATGGCCGTACCTGCGACCCGCCGGATCGAGGAGTTTGGGAACCTTGGTCGAGAGTTTCGCGACATGCTAACGAGGTTGGGTTATGACCGTGACCCTGAAGCGACTGGATACACCTTTCGAAATGTGTGGAACGAGGAGATTGTGAGAGTTACCTTGGTAGTGTTTCCAAACCTATCACCGCGTGGAAGACGCGCAGGAACAAGAGGGCACCAATTCACTGCTGATGGAGAGGACTTTGTGGATGCCACCATCCATACCATTCACCAGGCAATGCAGAGGATGGCCGGTATGTACCAAGATGAGTTACGCAACACACAGTTCCGTTACTTTGCCTACCGAGATGAGGGAGGTGCGCTCCGTCAGAACACGAGGTACCAAAATAAGGATGATCCCACACTCACTCGCATGGCATCACTCAACTTCGGACTAGAGAATCGCTTGGTTGCAGTCACCGGTATGCTGGAGGATGCACGCCATCTTATCCATCACTATCAGGACCGAGCTCAGACTTTGGAGGAGAGATTGGTGGAAGCTAACACAACCTTAGCTGCTGTCAATGCTGCACGTGAAGCTGCTGAAGCTACTGCTGAAGATGCCATCGCCGCGGTGCATGTGGCCGAGGCCGCTACGGAGACCGCGCTGGTAGTCAATGATGGTGGTGAAGGACAAGGACTAGAGATACCGCAACCTGCACCCAATGCACAGCGTCGCATGACATTTTATGACAATGCGCGTGGCATCCGGTACCATGCACGTATACGGGTCACAAGGAAGAAGAAATTTCAGCGTGCAGCGAGGCATCGTCTTTCTCTCCAGGCCATTGCACCGATGCTCGCACTTCCGGCGCCATCACCAGGACAGCAGGAGCATGTTGATCAATCTCAGGGGGAAGAAATGGAGCCTGAAGAAAGGATTCCAGCAAGCTCAGATGAAGCAGAGTCTAGCTTCACACCTGATCAGCCGAATGCAGGATCACATGGGTACCTGGACGAGTAGACTACACTGAACCATGAGAGAGACTTTATTTAATAATATGTGAGACGTTAGTTATTTTAAATAATTGCATGTGTGTCGAGTAGACTATACCAATCTATATGTGGTATAGCTACTACTCTATCTTGAACCTTTTTGCGTGTGAGATTTAAGACAAATTTGGTTCTCGTTTGGATTTCTTTGATGTTCCAACTGTTTGTCCGTGTAATTTTGGTTTTGGGGTAGTTTATTTCCCTCTTGTCTATTCTAATCTTGAGCGACAACAGGATGAACGCCAACCGAGGTCGTGGTCGCGGTGGACGAGGACGCGGACATGGACGCGGTCGTGGACCAGCGTTCGAGGAGAACTTTGCTGAGGGTGAAGTCCATGACACTGATACTGATACCGAGGATGAGGGACATCAGCCACCACCACCACCGCCTCCACTCAACATGGAACATATAATGTTGATGCAAACACAGTTACTGCAGCAAATGGCCGCCAACATGGCGAATCAGAACCAAAACCAAAACCCGAATCAGAATCAAGGTCATCATCCTCCACCACAGTCCAAGATAGCAGAGTTCATGAGGACAAAGCCACCTACTTTCGTAGGATCAGCGGATCCTATAGAAGCTGATGATTGGCTGAAGGACATTCGCAGGAAGCTCATTTTGGTCAATGTTGATGCACAAGACCGTGTGAAGTTTGCGGCGCACCAACTCCAGGGTGTAGCTGCAGATTGGTGGGAGAGTTTTTATGATGCACATGATGATGCTGAGGCGATCACCTGGAATGAATTTTCAGAAGCTTTTCGCACTACACACATTCCTGCTGGTCTCATGGAGCTGAAGAGGGATGAATTTCGAGCTCTTGTCCAAGGAAAGATGTCAGTCTCTGAGTATTGGGACCGTTTTACTCAGTTATCACGCTATGGGAAAGCAGATATTCCTACTGAGGCAGACAAGACTGCTAGATTCCTGAGGGGTTTGAACCCAGGTCTGAAGGATAGATTGGTATCCCATGATTTTCAAAATTTCCAGAGCCTGGTAAACAAGGCTATCCTGCAAGAGAACTCAAAGAGAGAGTTAGAGGAACACCGAAAGCGCAAAGCACCACAGGGTCAGCATGGAGCTAGAAGCTCCCGCCAGAAGAATAATAACCACTCTGGTTACCGTGGAGCAGCTGCCAAGTCAGCAAATCCTAGTCATAACTTTCAGCACAATTCCTACCGTACGCCGAGAGCTGAAGTTGGAGGAAACCATGCCAAAACTGCTGGAAAGGCGTGCTACAACTGTGGCGTAGAGGGACACTTTTCTGCTGCATGCCCAAACAAGAAGAACACAGGGCCAACACTAGTGAAGTTCAATTTGGGGTCTGCTTCCAAGACACCAACAATGGGACGTGGGCGAGGCATACTGCCTACACCAGGAGGCGCATCTAATGCCTCAGGACAGCCGGGTCATGGTCAAGTCAACCATATCACAGCTGAACAAGCCAATGAAGCCTCAGATGTTGTTCTTGGTATGTTCCCAATCAACTCATGTTATGGTTCAGTACTTTTTGATTCTGGAGCTTCTCATTCATTTGTTTCCAAGCAATTTGCTGAAAAACACCATTTGAAAACTGAGGGTATGGGTCAGTCAATGGCTGTACAATCACCTGGGGGAATCCTTATGTCAGGTTTGAAATGCCCTAAAGTGATAATAACGATCGAGGGAGTAGAGTTTCTGGCAAACCTCATAGTGTTAGACTCTAAAGGGTTAGATGTCATTCTTGGCATGAACTGGTTAGGGAAACACAAAGCTATGATAGATTGTGGCCTTAGAGCCGTATCATTAACCAGTACTGAAGGAATTGTGGTGAATTACAAGCCCGAGGTAACATCAGAAACCGCAGTAACCAATTTGTTGAACAGCTTGAAGGAGATGGTTGTGTCAGATGTTAGGGTGGTTAAGGAATACCCGGATGTGTTCCCAGAGGAATTACCAGGTCTTCCACCAGACCGTGAGATAGAGTTTGCTATTGAGTTAGTGCCAGGAACTGCCCCTATTGCAAAGAGACCATATAGGATGCCAGAAAATGAGCTAGCTGAGATGAAGAAGCAAATCCAGGAACTTATAGAGAAGGGATACATTAGACCGAGCACCTCGCCTTGGGGAGCACCGGTGTTGTTTGTAAAGAAGAAGGATGGTTCCATGCGCATGTGTGTGGACTACCGTGCTCTGAATGAAGTAACCATCAAAAACAAATACCCTTTGCCAAGAATAGATGATTTGTTTGATCAGTTGAAAGGAGCTTCTGTTTTCTCAAAGATAGATCTCAGGTCAGGATACCATCATTTAAAGATTCGACCAGAAGATATACCCAAAACAGCTTTTGTCACTCGTTATGGCCTATATGAGTTTCTAGTGATGTCATTTGGACTCACAAATGCACCAGCTTACTTCATGAATCTCATGAATAAAGTTTTCATGGATTGTTTGGATAAATTCGTCGTGGTATTCATTGATGATGTGTTGATCTACTCCCGTAATGAGGAAGAGCACGAGAAACATCTACAGATTGTTCTAGAACGGCTTAGAGAACATCAACTCTATGCCAAGTTTAGCAAGTGCGAGTTTTGGTTGAAGCAAGTCGATTTTCTTGGTCATGTTATTTCAGCTGAAGGAGTAGCAGTGGATCCATCTAAAGTGGAGTCAGTACTTAGCTGGAAGCAACCGAAGAATGTGTCAGAGATACGGAGCTTCCTCGGACTTGCGGGATATTACCGCCGCTTTATAGAGGATTTCTCAAGAATCGCAAGACCGATGACACAGTTGATCAAGAAGGAGAATACATTTGAGTGGACACCAGCGTGTGAGACCAGTTTCCAAGAAGTCAAGAGGAGACTAACTTCTGCTCCAGTGTTAACTTTGCTAGATATTCGGAAGGATTTTGAAGTTTATTGTGATGCTTCCAAACAAGGTTTGGGTTGTGTTCTTATGCAAGAAGGCAAGGTCGTAGCTTATGCATCGAGACAACTACGTCCACATGAAGTGAACTATCCCACACATGATTTGGAATTGGCTGCCGTAGTACATTCTTTGAAGATCTGGAGACACTATCTTATTGGTAATCGATGTGAGATATATACAGATCATAAGAGCCTGAAGTATATTTTCACCCAACCAGATTTGAATCTTAGACAGAGAAGATGGCTAGAATTAATTAAGGACTACAACATTGGCGTAAATTATCACCCTGGTAAAGCCAATGTCGTAGCTGATGCATTGAGCAGAAAGGTTTACTGCAATAATCTTATGATTCAGGAAGCTCAACCCGAACTGAATGAGGAATTCAGAAAATTAAACTTGAACATGAGTCTTGCTGAGAAGGAAGATATGTTAGAAGTCAAGTTTACTCTAGAGGATCAAGTAAGAGAAGCTCAGAAGAACGACAAGGGAATCGAAGAGATTCGATCAAAGATCAAGTTAGGAGAAGCACCTGACTATAAGGAGGATGAAAGGGGAAATATTTGGTTTCGAGATCGTGTATTGGTGCCAGACCAGAAAGAACTCAAGGATTTAATCATGAAGGAGGCACATGAGTCATCATACTCCATACACCCGGGAAGTACGAAGATGTATCATGATCTTCGGGACAGTTTCTGGTGGTCTAGCATGAAACATGAAATTGCAGATTATGTATCTTGATGTGATGTATGTCGAAGAGTCAAGGCCAAGCATCAGAAGCCTGCAGGACTACTTCAACCACTTAAAGTTCCTGAGTGGAAATGGGAAGAAATCCGGATGGATTTCATCATAGGGCTTCCGAGGACATCATCGGGATATGAATCTATTTGGGTTATCGTAGATCGATTGACCAAGTCAGCTCACTTTATTCCAGTGAAGACTTCTTATAATGGGGAGAAATTGGCGGAGTTATATATGGCTAGAATTGTTTGCCTACATGGAGTTCCAAAGAAGATTGTCTCTGATCGAGGTACTCAATTCACGTCAAGGTTCTGGAAGAAGATCCATGAAGTCTTAGGCACACGGTTGAATTTTAGTACCGCTTACCATCCACAGACTGATGGACAGACTGAGCGAGTGAACCAAATATTGGAAGACATGCTTCGAGCATGTGCTTTGACATGCAAGCGCACTTGGGACAAGAGTCTGCCATACGCAGAGTTCTCTTACAATAATAGCTTTCAGGCAAGCTTACAAATGTCTCCATTTGAATTCTTGTATGGACGAAAGTGCCACACCCCACTAAATTGGCATGAAGTGGGAGAAAATCAAGTTTTTGGACCCGACACTCTTTAGGAGGCAGATAAGCAAGTAAAGATGATTCAGGAAAGGTTGCGGGCCGCCCAATCTAGACAGAAAGTCTATGCCGATAGACGTCGTCATGATTTAGCATTTAAGAAGGGGGATGATGTGTACCTGAAGGTATCCCCACTTCGCGGGATGCGACGTTTTGGATTAAAAGGAAAGTTGGCACCCCGATATATTGGACCCTTTATAATCACCGCCAGGCGTGGAGAGGTTGCTTATGAGTTGGCATTACCTGAGAAATTATCCAAGGTGCATAACGTGTTCCACGTGTCTCAACTGGAGAAATGTTTTGATAAACCAGAAGAAGAGGCTCGGAAAACTTCTTTAGATGCCATAGAAGTTCAAGATGATTTGACTTATGAGGAATATCCAGTTAAAATTCTCGATGAGCAGTTAAGGACCACTAGAAGAAATGTGATAAAATTCTGCAAGGTTCAATGGAGTAACCATAGCGAGGAGGAAACGACCTGGGAACGAGAGGATGCCTTTCGCGCGGAGTTTCCAAATCTTTTCTCTTAGGCCGAATCTCGGGGTCGAGATTCCTTATAAGGTGGGTAGAACTGTAACATCCTGAATTTTTTTACGGTTATTTTTTTTTAAATTAAAGGATGTTCCAATACGGTCAAATAAAATAAATATTTTATTTGGAGTTGTTAAAAATTAATTCGAAATGTTTTGAAATTAATCTTAAAAATAAAATGAAGAGATTAATTTCTAAAGTTACTCCTAGTATTGTTATTTGAATGTGATTTTGAATTTTACCAATTTATTTCTACTTGGTATTCTCTAAATTTGTATTTTTTTTAGACTTGTATAATTATGCACGTGCACGACGTGCATGCATTGGCACCATGCCACCATCACGTTGCTAGTTTTAGGTAGTGTCTTTTTTGCTTTGGTGTTCATCGATGCTTTCTAGTACCATTTGTTTTTATTTCCTAGCATCAGCATGCATGATGCATCGTGTCATACGCTCGCTCTCTCTCATCCCGTACTTCTGTTTTTATTTTCGTAATGTAACGGAAGCAATTAAGTAGTCCAGCAGTCTTCCGTTTCTTTTAACAACGTTGCATCACTTCAACCGAGCAAGCCCAGCCAAGCGATGCGCCACTCTCTCGCATGCCAAGCGCCGCGCACTGCTCTCCGTCTTCCTGGACATAGCGCGCAGCTAGCTGCTAGCTGAAACGTACGCGCAGAAACTGCATCTAGCCAAGCGTCGTGCTGCCGTCTCTACTTCGCCCATAAACCTAGCTCCAGGTCGTCTCTCCCCATTTCCCTTTCCACAACTCTACCGCAACCTAGCGCCCCGGAATCAATCTCGCGGGGCTGCGCCACAGTCCGTCTCGGCTGCTGTACGTATTTGCGGCGAGTCCGGCCACCCAAGACAGAACTACTGTGCCATAGCATCGCAAGGAGGATCAACGGAACCAGGATTGATCCACGGGATTAGACACTAGAGACGTTGATCATCCAGCACTTCGTCGAACGATTACGTCGCACTCGGTGAGCATTCACAATTTTTCATTTTCTTTGTACACACATGTTAGATTAGAGTGTATCTACCTCCTAGACATAGTTTTCGGCCGTAGTTTTGTAGTTGACCGTGTTGCCGGTGAACCGAATGCCGTCCGGTGGCATAGCCGTATTAGCCTATCATACACAAGTTTGTTGATCTCAATCCCAACAACAAAAACTTTCCTAATGATCTTAGTAACCCATCTGCGACGTTAGTTTTTGCATACCATCTACGGTTTATAAAACTACTTTCAATTATGTATGATTTTCGATCTAAATTCAATTGTATAGTTGATCTTCGCGAACTGTCTTAAGCATGTAATCATGTTCCTGTAGTTTGTATCTGCCTACTGTACTATTTTCTTGTATCTGCGATGCTTAGTTGTAGAGTGATTGCTAGATACAGCGTGTCCTCTAAATAGTTTGCTAATGTCTAGAGTAGTCTGTTTATTGTTAGTAGAGTCTTTCTTGATGTCCTGCGGTCCACCTAGTATTATAATGATTTAATATTTTTGTATGGTGAATTTTATTGTTCACATGTTTATAACATATTATTATTTAATTTTTAAGTTGTTTGCATTGCTATGGCTTATTATAATATTCAGTGATTGTTGTATATGAGCTGAGTACCGCTTAGTATAGTCACATCATATTTATTGATTATGTATATATGGAAATTTGACTTGCTATCGTTGCCGATTAATATTTAGATATTGATTTATTATCTAGAAGTTTATTTCATATTTTTTTACTTGTGATCTAGTAGCATATTAGTTTGTTTGGTTACCTCTGTTCATAATTGATAATATGATTTCTTGACATGCTAAGC
The DNA here is from genome assembly GCA_916181665.1 of Avena sativa. Lineage (NCBI taxonomy): Eukaryota > Viridiplantae > Streptophyta > Magnoliopsida > Poales > Poaceae > Avena > Avena sativa. Next base: position 308,847,051 of record OV702284.1, on the reverse strand, counting down.
CTATCCATGTTTACTTCTAGTTATACTTGTTGGTAGGTTTGCATGCTTAACTTATATATCTAGTGTCCATATTCTAAACCTATTTTGGTTCACTTATTTTACTATTGCATGTGTATAGCTTCCTACATGCTTCGTTTATATTCACGTGTAGGTTAACCTTATGGCTAGCTAGTATATAATTTATTTATGCATGGAATACTAAAACTAAACCACCTATATATAGTGGTTATCTTGTATCAATATTATTTTCCTAGTGCACTATTATTAGGTTTGGGGAAGAGTGGACCAACCAATAAGCCATCGACTGTTTGAACCGTGCTAGCCTCTCTTTGTATCTTCTTCGATGCTCGTTCTTTTGAATCTTATTCGTCGTGTTGCTTTTATTTATTTGGTTTGTATTGATTCAATACGACGATTAGGGAGTGGAGCGGGTTACGATTTCTATCAAGAAGCTGAAGAGGAGGAATTCAACAACGAAGGCATGCCCCTTACCATGACTTATCCCAGCTTTATAAAGTGCATTATATTTTATTGTTTTACAAATATATGCTATTTTGGTTATACACATACCTTGATACACCTGTCGCCATACAATACCCTGAGTAGATACTATATAGTAGTCTTATTAGAGTAGAATTGCTTAGACATGCTCAATAATAAGTAGCATCCTTGATCTCCCCTCTTCGGAGGAATTGGGTGACCCTCGGGTCACATACACCCCTTTTGAAACTTGTTGAGCTTGCTAAGCTAGCCATTGTTGTTTTCTCTACTCTATTCTACTCGGGGTGAAACTTACCGTCTAAACATTGGCGCGGGCGACAGCTGGATCAAAGGAAGGAGCGATTGGCTGCCCTTCACTAGATGAGGGGGGGCAATCCGTCGTCAGTGCCGCATGAGGTCCTAATAAGTCTTGGATTTGAAGATTGTGACCAACCGTACAACCACATGCTATATGGGCACTGGCTTGGTCAAGTAAGTTAGTCAGCCTTAGGTGTTGATATCGCCGTACCGCTGATGAGGTGTCTGCCTGCGGGGGAGCCTTCGGCACAGATGGGGGGACCGGTTTGGGGACGTACTCTCAGTTCCGTGCGCCATACCCGGTGGGCATGTCACATCTTTGGGGGATATAACTAAAAGACCTTGTCACAATCCATCTGCCGGTACACCAATTGGTGTGTATTAAACCAACGACGGCTGGTGGGCGTCAAGACGGGATTGTGTCGTGTGGGAAAAGTATATAACCTCTGCAGAGTTTAAACTATTCGAATAGCCGTCTCCATGGTCATGGACGACACATGAATCTTTCTTGACATACGGGAACCTGTCTTGCTACTTCCCTCTTTGCCCCTATCCTTATCTCGGAATATGTGAACTATGTGAGTTGTCGTGGACAATCACACTATTGAGAATTACCACATTGATGATAAACATGTTTTTGTCAAAAACTGCTTTCATCAAAACTATTACCATATTGCAAATAAAATTGGCTTTATGCAAAAGAACCATATAACCTCCACATAAAGCCACATGTAGATATTATAGGTTTTGCATAAGGGGTATGTTGAGTACGTCATGTACTCATGGCAATACTTTTGTTGATACTTCAGAGTACTATGGAGAAGGAGATGACTATGATTACTACGATGACGCTGATGAGTGAGGCCTCGTGGACTACATCGACTGCCTGTGGCTGAGATGGAGTCGCTACGCATTCTATATTTCCGCTGTGTTTCTGGATGTAATAAATGTCACTAGACATTTCACTATGTTGTTATTCAGACTTTGTAATAAATTACTATTTTGTACGTCTGCAATGATATACATTTCGCTGTGTTGTCAACGTTGATCTTGGGATTGACGAATAAACACAGGGGGGCTCTGGAAGTTAAACTCCGGTCCTCACAATCACCTCCATGGTCGGACCGTAGAAATTTGATATTTCTATTACGATGATTTTCCACTTCATTCTGAAATTCCTTGAAATTTTCTATAGAGATCCCAACCTTTAATAAGGTAGTGATCCCTGTGTTTACAATGATAGTCCCTGGATCAATAGCTAGCATCCAAAGTTAAGATGTAATATCAAGAAACAAAGGTCTTAATACAACTTTATAACCAGGAATAAAATATTATATTACATCTTACATAGCTCATTTGGCTATCACATTACAATGCAGCAGAAATATCTATATAGCATGGAGTCCTTCATCTTCAAAGTGCCACAAGCAATCATGTTGGTTGTAGACTTGTAATCCTAATCAACACACTTCACTAACATCAAACAAACTGCATCATATAGGTTACACCCACAAGGGTCAATACATTTGAATTGTATTGGCAAGTTTCACTACTATGTAGAAATAAGTGGATCCTGTTAATATACGCATATTTGGCTAAGTAGGGTTTATGATCTTTTGCAGAAAGCAATATAGTTTTATCCTATCTTTTCAAAACAGTTTTGATCTTTTGACAATCTTTCTGAACTCCTTGGAAAACTCCAAGTGCTTCTAATCCCTTGTTGACACCATCAAGTTTTACTTTAAGAAATTGGAATGTCGAGATCATCCATATCTTCAGGCCTTAGTTGCTCAGAGTTGTACGTAACCGGGGACACGGCTAAGTACATAGAATTTGATCTTCTACAGAAGTTGTACACTTTACCCACATGACACAATCTCGTCTTGACGCCACCAGTGGACGCTGGATGAGTACACACCAAATGGAGTACCGGCAGATCGAGAATGTGACAAAGTCTTTCCATAGAAGTCCTCCCAATACACAATGCTAGCTTGTCCACCAGGCACCAATGTAAGGATATATTTCCAATACATAATTCTAGTTAACCTGAAGATGCCAATGCAAGGGTCTTCCACTATGTAGTTGACTAAGAAAGAGCCCATTTACCATGTGGCTATACACGGAAGCCACTTTACGAGAAACATGTTCAATCTCTAAGTCCCTGGGTGGTTTTATTCTAGTGCACATACAAAAAGATAGCCATATAAACATGGTTCCCTTTGTTGCCACCTTGTCCAAAATCGAGTATCCTCATTCCACCCAGGTGGTTCATTGAGTACTTGTTTTATTATATAAAACATATATTTTTCCCAACACTTCATATAATGACATCATGTATTCCATCCCAAGTCTATAGCATGGCTAATCATACTACAACTATGAGGTTTTCACTAAGGAAGATGGATTTCCTAATAGGACATAGCATAGCGTAATAACAAAGTAGCCCTATCATGCATACTACAAAAATACTACTAAGTGTAGTGAAAATAGTAGGACATGGATGATAGTGTCACTTGCCTTTTTAGTAGAGAATATTGGGTCACTCCTTGATCTTGCAACAATCACACTCCTCAAATTTTACTACAATTCAATCAAGCAAGCACATATTCAAACTAACATTCAAACAATTCACCACATAAAACAATAACATCAAGTAATGCATGCAAGCATGAGAAAGATGATTTTATTTGAAAAAGTGGTTTCTATTAGGCTCTAATCATTTTAAAGCTCCTATTGGTCATTTACAAAAGTGGTAAAACCATTTAAATTCAAGTTGGAGAAAATGGCCATTTAAATCATTTTTGTTTTGCTAAAATGATTTAAATCAAAGTAATATTTTGTAGTGTTAGCTAAATATATTTTTTAAACACAAATGTTAGTGTTTATGGTCAAAGTGTTTAATATTAATCTATTTGCAAAAGGTTTCATCCAAATTCCCATTCTTAATTCAAAGCAATATTTTATTTGCTAGAAATGCCTTTAACAAAGTAATGATTCACTAAGGTTCATCAAATATGTTTTCAAATCCCAAAACCTGGTGTTTAGGGTCAAAAAGTTTAAATCAAACCATTTTACAAAGGTTTTAGTCAAAATCCTTTTTAAACCCAGATCAATATTTTTATTTAGCTATAAATGCTTTTATTCAAAGATTTAATTCCTAAGTGTCACCAAATATACTTTTAAATCTACAAGTTGGTTTCTATGGTCAGTAGGTTCAAAACAATCCATTTACAAAAGATTTTACCCTAAAAATATTTTTAGAATAAATTTTATACTCAAAATAAGACTAAACATGTTTCTGCAAAAACAACCAATATTACAGAAGCAAAACTCTAAACAAAAGGCATCGTTGGAAATTTCACATTTTTCTGAATCCAGTGATATAAAATTTGTAAAATTTGGACGTGTGGATTAAAAGTTATGAATTTTACAAATCCTATCACCTAATAGATCAAATTTCTATTTTCAAATCAATCACTAGCCACATGGCTCTTTCTTACTGGCGCGTACCGGTTCGCGCAGATCGCACTAAGTGGGCTGTTGGATTTAAAGCGCATCGCACGGCTCAGAATCAAACGTACCCTTTCGATTAAAATCTAATCCTACACCTTCGATCAAGATCCAACGGACCACAACAACCTGACCATGTACTGGCGTCGCTGGCGATGGCAGACGGCGGCGCGTGCTCAGACGGTGATGTTGCCGACGAACCAGGAAGCGCAGGAGAGGGAGGGGACCATTACCGAACTCGCCGTGGCGAGGAGAAGCTCAAGGTGGTCTCAGCTACTCGAGGGGCGCACGGAAACAACGGTGATTGCTCGTCGGACACGGCGTCGACGTCGGGCTCGCTCAGGTATAGATGCTGTCGATGCTACAGGGCATAAAATGGCACGCCAGAGGATACGTTAGATGCGGGAGAGTGTGGCGATCACGGGAGCATCATCGAAAGGGAGAGGGGTGGACGGAACTTATGGGGAGGGGTCGCCGAAGTGGGCACAGACGATGGTGGTGCTCGGGCGAGTTTGTTGCCGACGCTATGGAGCGAGCGTGGCCAAACAGGTGGCACCGGGAGATGCAGGAGATGTTGGCTAGCAAACTAGTATGCTCCAGAGGGCTGGGGAAGGTGTGGTTTCGCCGGAATTGGCCGGAGAGTTCGTCGGAGCCGAGGGTGTTCGAGCTCTCGATTGAGGCAGCCTGATGGCAGAGAGGGAGCGATGCCTGGGGGAAAATGGAGAGGGGGCGTAGGCGTTTGAGGGTGCATCATCGCTGGAGGAATTAACGTCGCCAATTACTCGAATTTACGAGGATTGAATTGCAGCAGAACGGCGAGGTGTGATGGGGGAAACGGTCGCGAGGTTGATGACGGTGAGGTGGCCAGTGGGTCCTGCTTGTCAGCGAGGTGAGTGGGGGTTAGGTGGGGGTCCTTCGTTCAGTGACCGTGCGGGTGCGAACGCGAGTGAAAAACGTTTCGAGGGAGAGGGGAAAGTGGGTTGCGAGTTTGGGCTGGACTGGGCCTGTTTCCGGGCTGGCTTTGTTTCCCTTTTTTTTAATACTGAATCTTTTTCTTTTTCCTTTTCTATTTTTCTGTTTTGAGTTTTGTTCAAATAATTCAAACTCCATTTGAATTCAAACCTTTACCAAACTTTGAGTATATTTTTAATACCGTTTATTAACATATTCTGAAGTCCAATTTAGAATATTTCTTTTATTCTTTTAGGCTCTATTATTTATTAAAAAAACATTTGTCTTTATTTCAAATAATATTTAAATATGTTTTTAGACTCAATTTTAATTCTAATCTTTTACAAAACCTTTTTCAGTAGGTTTTATTTATTATTTAGTGCAAATAATTAACTTTGAATTATTATTTAAAATACTTTAACATGATTTAATGTTCATTTAAATTGGGAATTGTCTTTATTAAATAAAATTGGATATTAATAAATCCTTATGATTTTATTTAAATAATCCTTTACTCTTTTTATTAATCAATAATCTTTCATCTCATTTGTTTGGCCAAGATTTAATTTGACTTTTTTAAATATTCCTTATTTATTTATTTCTCCCTTTGCCTTATAAAATCCATATCTTTTTATTTAAAGATCCAAAATTGGTGATTCCAATTTGCATAACCTTATTTAATATTTGTTTATCTTTTTTAAATTCCTTTAGAATTTATTTGCTCAAGATTTGGCATGGATCTAAGGTAGGGATTTATTAGCTTTGGAAATTAACTCCTTTTATCTTAATAAATTTATAAGTTCTTATCTATGACTCCAAATTGAGTGAAACCAATTTCTATGGTTTTATAATATTATTATTTATCATTTATAAATGTTTGTTGACAAATTTTTATATGGATCAAATCCATAGTCTTAGAGAGATCTTGGAAATGAATTATTCCATTAGGGTCTTAGGGTTCTGGTTTAACTTTTCCAAGTGTTTAAATTTCAAGATACATTATTGATGAATGCATTTCACTTGATTGAAATTTTGTTTGATTCCCTTTTTATTCAAAGTTTGTTCAAGATGGGTTTTGATGTTTCCATTTGGAATCACAAAGTTTCTTTTCACCCTAAATTTCGACATTTATTTATTTTCATATTTCAAAATTTGGAAAATTTTGGGATGTGACAGGCTACCACCCTTAAAAGAAATATCGTCCCGAGATTTAGGAAGGCCAGGGTTACAAGTTGGCTTGAAGACAACTAGGGTACTACCACCCTTAAAAGAAAGTCTTATAGGGTTACATTGATGGTTCACTTGACTATGGGTTAATTAATTGATATCCAACAAGGAATCCTTATTTGAATCAACTGAGTTAACTAATTCCTGTCATCTACATCATCCAATTCTTCAAGGGTTTCATACATGTCGATGTGGTTCACATGTCCTTTATGGGTCACATTGGAGTCATTTCCATTGGAGTTTCTAGCATCCTTTTTCTTTTTCTTCTCAGGACAGTCTGATGCGTAGTGTCCAAGTTCCTTACAATTATAGCACTGCAACTGGATAATGTCTTTCTTCCTGGAATTTCCATGTTGGTTCTGACCAAGGTCATCTCCATTATCAGTATCATTCTCCTTATTATCACTTCCATTGTTGTTGTGGTGATGCTGATGTGGTCCAGAATCTTCATTGCTCTTTTTGAATGAACGCTTCCTTTGTGATGATCCTGAGTGATACTTGAGTTTATGCTTCCTCTTTCTGTTCTCAACTTGATTCACCTTGTTTTCCAAGATGGTGGCTTTGTCATAGAGTGATTGATAAGTTGGGACATAGGCAACAGACAACTGCAGGTTCAACTCATCATTAAGTCCTTCGAGGAATTTCTCTTTCCTCTTAGCATCTGTATCAACTTCATCCGGTGCATAGTGTGCCAGATTGTTGAACTCTTCAATGTACTCAGCCCCACTGAGGTGACGCTGTTTCAGATTGTGGAACTCCTTTTTCTTCAAGTTCATCACTCCGGATGAGATGTGAGCTATACAGAATCCATCCTAAAAAATAGCCCAGGTCACATCCTCAAGGGGAGTGGTGATCTGAAAGTTGTCCCACCATGTTGCTGCTGGTCCTTCGAGCAGAAATGCTGCAAACCTAACTTTTTCCTCGTCGGTACAACCAGCAGTCACTAAGTTCTTGTACACCGAACGTAACCAGTCATTGGCTACCATTGGATCAGTTGTTCCGGAGAACTTTGCAGGCCTCAGTTTCAGAAATCTGGTGAGCATGTCAAGTGCTAGAGGATTATTTTAATTGTTATTGTTGTTCTGATTCTGATTTTGCATAAACTATGCCATCATCTGCATCATTTGAGCTTGAGATGTCACCAACTGCTGCATCTCAGGAGTGATATTGTTGTTGTTTCGGTTAGGGTTGGCACGACAGGGAGGCATCTGCTGATTTGATAGGGATGAGTAATGATAGATAGACCTAAAGAAGTTCTAACACACAACCCTAAACAATCAAGTTCAAACAAACAATCAATAAGTAACTATTCACTTAACAACTTATGAGCTTAACCCATGAGTTGAAGGAAACAACAAGTTTTCTTGAAATAATCAACCTAGTATAGTCATACCTCATAGGTCAGTATGATCCATACACTATAATGTTATCAATGTTTTGGTAGGCAATCTAATGTTCTCTTGGTTCTCACTTGTAGTCCTTAGTGATGTCTAAGTTGAAGTCCTTGGTGAAACTAAAGTTGAAGTCATTGGTCATGGTGAAGGCTTTGTCCATCAAGTTGAAAAAGGAAGAGATGTAGAATCAAAACCAAAAAGGTTGAGGAAAGAGTTTACAAGATTGTTTGTAAATAAGTTTTGGAACAAATACAACTCCTATTTTTATAAGGGGTTTTGTCCAATCCTAGGGTTACAATCCTACAGGCAACACAGTGCTCTGATACCATCTGTAGAGGTCCCAACCTTTAATAAGGTAGAGATCCCTGTGTTTACAATGCTAGTCCCTAGATCAATAGCTAGCATCCACAGTTAAGATGTAATATCAAGAAACAAAGGTATTAATACAACTTTATAACCAAGAATAAAATATTATATTACATCTTACATAGCTCATTTGACTATCACATTACAATGCAGCAGAAATATCTATATAGCATGGAGTCCTTCATCTTCAAAGTGCCACAGGCAATCATGTTGGTTGTAGACTTGTAATCCTAATCAACACACTTCACTAACATCAAACAAACCTGCAACATATAGGTTACACCCACAAGGGTCAATACATCTGAATTGTATTGGCAAGTTTCACTACTATGTAGAAATAAGTGGATCCTGTTAATATATGCATATTTGGCTAAGTAGGGTTTAGGCTCTTTTGCATAAAGCAATATAGTTTTATCCTATCTTTTCAAAACAGTTTTGATCTTTTGATAATCTTTCTGAACTCCTTGGAAAACTCCAAGTGCTTCTAATACCTTGTTGACACCATCAAGTTTTACTTTGAGAAATTGGAATGTCGAGATCTTCCATATCTTCAGGCCTTAGTTGCTCAGAGTTGTCCGTAACTAGGGACACGGCTAAGTACTTAGAATTTGATCTTCTGCAGAAGTTATACACTTTACCCACATGACACAATCTCGTCTTGACGCCACCAGTGGCTGCTGGATGAGTACACACCAAATGGAGTACCGGCAGATCGAGAATGTGACAAAGTCTTTCCATAGAAGTCCTCCCAATACACAATGCTAGCTTGTCTACCAGGCACGAATGTAAGGATATATTTCCAATACATAATTCTAGTTAACCTGAAGATGCCAATGCAAGGGTCTTCCACTATGTAGTTGACTAAGCCAGAGCCCATTTAGCATGTGGATGTACACGGAAGCCACTGTACGAGAAACATGTTCAATCTCTAAGTCCCTGGGTGGTTTTCTTCTAGCGCACATACAAAAAGATAGCCATAAAAACATGGTTCCCTTTGTTGCCACCTTGTCCAAAATCGAGTATCCTCATTCCACCCAGGTGGTTCATTGAGTACTTGTTTTATTATATAAAACATATATTTTCCCAGCACTTCATATAATCACATCATATATTCCAACCCAAGTCTATAGCATGGCTAAACATACTACAACTATGAGGTTTTCACTAAGGAAGATGGATTTCCTAATAGGACATAGCATAGCATAATAACATAGTAGCCCTATCATGCATACTACAAAAATACTACTAAGTGTAGTGAAAATAGTAGGACATGGATGATAGTGTCACTTGCCTTTTTAGTAGAGAATATTGGGTTACTCCTTGATCTTGCAACAATCACACTCCTCAAATTTTACTACAATTCAATCAAGAAAGCAAATATTCAAACTAACATTCAAACAATTCACCACATAAAACAATAACATCGAATAATGCATGCAAGCATGCAAAAGATGGTTTTATTTGAAAAAGTGGTTTCTATTAGGCTCTAATCATTTTAAAGATCCTATTGGTCATTTACAAAAGTGGTAAAACCATTTAAATTCAAGTTGGAGAAAATGGCCATTTAAATCATTTTTTGTTTTGCTAAAATTATTTAAATCAAAGTAATATTTTGTAGTGTTAGCTAAATATATTTTTTAAACACAAATGTTAGTGTTTATGGTCAAAGTGTTTAATATTAATCTATTTGCAAAAGGTTTCATCCATTCCCATTTTTAATTCAAAGCAATATTTATTTGCTAGAAATGCCTTTAACAAAGTAATAATTTACTAAGGTTCATCAAATATGTTTTCAAATCCCAAAACCTGGTGTTTAGGGTCAGAGAGTTTAAATCAAACTATTTTCCAAAGGTTTTAGTCAAAATCCTTTTTAAACCTAGATCAATATTTTTATTTAGCTAGAAATGCTTTTATTCAAAGATTTAATTCCTAAGTGTCACCAAATATACTTTTAAATCTACAAGTTGGTTTCTATGGCCAGTAGGTTCAACACAATCCATTTACAAAAGAATTTACCCTAAAAATATTTTTAGAATAAATTTTATACTCAAAATAAGCCTAAACATGTTTCTGCAAAAACAACCAATATTACAGACGCAAAAATCTAAACAAAAGGCATCGTTGGAAATTTCACATTTTTCTGAATCCAGTGATATAAAATTTGTAAAATATGGACGTGTGGATTAAAAGTTATAAATTTTACAAATCCTATCACCTAATAGATGAAATTTTTGTTTTTAAATCAGTCACTGGCCACGTGGCTCTTTCTTACTGGCGCGTACCGGTTCGCGCGGATCGCGCTCTGTGGGCTGTTGGATTTAAAGCGCATCGCACGGATCATAATCAAACGTACCCTTTCGATTAAAATCTAATCCTACTCCTTCGATCAAGATCCAACGGACCACAACAACCTGACCATGTACTGGCGGCGCTGGCGACGGCGGACGACGACACGCGCTCAGACGGTGATGTTGCCGACAAACCAGGAAGCGCATGAGAGGGAGGGGAATATTATCGAACTCGCCGTGACGAGGAGAAGCTCGAGGTGGTCTCAGCTACTCGAGGGACGCACGGGAACGGCGGTGATTGCTCGTCGGACACGGCGTTGGCGTCGGGCTCGCTCAAGTATAGATGTTATCGACGCTACATGGCATAAAATGGCACGCCAGAGGATGCGTTAGATGCGGGAGAGTGTGGCCATCACGGGAGCATCATCGAAAGGGAGAGGGGTGGACGGAACTTATGGGGAGGGGTCGCCGGAGTGGGCATAGACAATGGTGGTGCTCGGGCGAGTTTGTTGTCGACGCTGTGGAGCGAGCGCGACCAAGCGGGTGGCACCAGGAGATGCAGGAGACGTTGGTTAGCAAACTAGTATGCTCTAGAGGGCTGGGGAGGGTGTGGTTTCGCTGGAATCGGCCGGAGAGTTCGTCGGAGCCGAGGGTGTTCGAGCTCTCGATTGAGGCAGCCTGGTGGCAGAGAGGGAGCGATGCCTGGGGGAAATGGAGAGGGGGCATAGGCGTTTAAGGGTGCGTCATCGCTAGTGGAATTAACGTCGCCAATTACTCGAATTTACGAGGATTGAATCGCGGCATAACGACGAGGTGTGATGGGGGGAAACGGTCGCGAGGTTGATGACGGTGAGGTGGCCAGTGGGTCCTGCTCATCAGCGAGGTGAGTGGGGGTTAGGTGGGGTCCTTCGTTCAGTGACCGTGCGGGTGCGAACGCGAGTGAAAAACGTTTCGGGAGAGAGGGGAAAGTGGGCTGCGAGTTTGGGCTGGACTGGGCCTGTTTCTGGGCTGGCTTTGTTTCCCCTTTTTTAATACTGAATCTTTTTGTTTTTTCCTTTTCTATTTTTCTGTTTTGATTTTTGTTCAAATAATTCAAACTCCATTTGAATTCAAACCTTTACCAAAATTTGAGTATATTTTTAATACTGTTTATTAACATATTCCAAAGCCCAATTTAGAATATTTCTTTTATTCTTTTAGGGTCTATTATTTATTTAAAAAACATTTGTCTTTATTTCAAATAAGATTTAAATATGTTTTCAAACTCAATTTTAATTCTAATCTTTTACAAAACCTTTTTCAGTAGGTTTTATTTATTCTTTAGTGCAAATAATTCACTTTGAATTATTATTTAAAATACTTTCACATGATTTAATGTTCATTTAAATTGGGAATTGTCTTTATTAAATAAAATTGGATATTAATAAATCCTTATGATTTTATTTAAATAATCCTTTACTCTTTTTATTAATCAATAATCTTTCATCTCATTTGTTTGGCCAAGATTTAATTTGACTTTTTTAAATATTCCTTATTTATTTATTTCTTCCTTTGCCTTATAAAATCCATATCTTTTTATTTAAAGATCCAAAATTGGTGATTCCAATTTTCGTAACCTTATTTAATATTTGTTTATCTTTTTAAATTCCTTTAGAATTTATTTGCTCAAGATTTGGCATGGATTTAAGGTAGGGATTTATTAGCTTTGGAAATTAATTCTTTTTATCTTAATAAATTTATAAGTTCTTATCTATGACTCCAAATTGAGTGAAACCAATTTCTATGGTTTTATAATATTCTTATTTATCATTCTTGATCATTTATAAATTTTTGTTGACAAATTTTTATATGGATAAAATCCATAGTCTTAGAGAGATTTTGGAAATGAATTATTCCATTAGGGTTTTAGGGTTCTGGTTTAACTTTTCCAAGTGTTTAATTTTCAAGATACATTATTGATGAATGCATTTCACTTGATTGAAATTTTGTTTGATTCCCTTTTCATTCAAAGTTTGTTCAAGATGGGTTTTGATGTTTCCATTTTGAATCAAAAAGTTTCTTTTCACCCTAAATTTTGACATTTATTTATTTTCACATTTCAAAATTTGGAAAATTTTGGGATGTGACAGGCTACCACCCTTAAAAGAAATCTCGTCCCGAGATTTGGGAAGGCTAGGGTTACAAGTTGTCTTGAAGACAACTAGGGTACTACCACCCTTAAAAGAAAGTCTTATAGGGTTACATTGATGGTTCACTTGACTATGGGGTCATTAATTGATATCCAACAAGGAATCCTTATTTGACTCAACTGAGTTAACTAATTCCTGTCATCTACATCATCCAATTCTTCAAGGGTTTCATACATGTCGATGTGGTTCACATGTCCTTTCTGGGTCACATTGGAGTCATTTCCATTGGAGTTTCTAGCATCCTTTTTCTTTTTCTTCTCAGGACAGTCTAATGCATAGTGTCCAAGTTCCTTACAATTATAGCACTACAACTGGCTAATGTCTTTCTTCCTGGAATTGCCATGTTGGTTCTGACCAACTGGCACCAGATAAAAATTATTCAAGTTTATTACTAATCCCGACGGTAAGTGGAGAGGTAGCGTTCCGATGGTGATCACATCAACGCTTGATCCATTGCCGACACGCATCTTGACCTCACCCCTTGCTAGCGGTCGCTTGTTCCACAGCCCCTGATTCGAATTACAAATATTAGCAACTGAACCGGTATCAAATACCCAGGTGCTACTGCGAGCACTAGTCAAGTACACATCAATAACATGTATATCATATATACCTTTGTTTGCCTTGCCAGCCTTCTTGTCTGCCAAATACTTGGGGCAGTTGCGCTTCCAGTGGCCGGTCCCTTTACAATAGTAGCACTCGGTATCAGACTTAGGGCCAACTTGGGGTTTCTTTTTAGGCACGTCAACCGGCTTGTCGCCCTTACTTTCCTTCCGTTTTCCCTTCTTATCTTTCTTGAAACCAGTGTTCTTATTGATCATCAACACTTGATGTTCCTTTTTGATCTCCACTTCTGCAGTTTTAAGCATTGACAGAAGCTCGGGGAGAGACTTCTTCATGCCTTGCATATTATAGTTCATCACGAAGCTCTTATAGCTAGGTGGTAGAGACCGCAGAACACGATGGATGCCTAAGTCAATGGGAATCGTTATTCCCAAGGACACAAGCTTATCAGCATAACCCGACATCTTGAGTACATGCTCACTTATGGAGCTGTGCTCTTCCATCATGCAGCTAAAGAACTTTTCTGAAGCATTGTAGCTCTCTACAGTAGCCTGTGTGTCAAGAATCATTTTCAACTCACCCATTGTATCAAATAAATTGCCGTTTTCGAAATGCTTTCGAAGTTCCGGCTCTAGCCCATACAATATGCCGCAATGAACTAAGTTGTGGTCCTCCTGATGAGTCTGATAGACATTCTTCTCCTCGTCAGGGGCATCATCAAAAGGTGGGGGGCCTAGCGGCGCTTCTAGCACATATTTCTTTTGTGCAGCAGAGAGGAGAATCCTCAAATTCATGGCCCATTCGGTAAAGTTGCTACCGTTCGTCGCAAGTTTCTATTTCTCCATGAACACATTGAAATTAAAAGCAGGTGGTTCCATCTACAACAGAGTTTGTAAAGTTTAGACTAAATTTATGATAGATTGAGTTCAACTAATCCACATTACGAATGAACTCCCACTCAAAAACGACATCCCTCGTGCCTTTTTGGTGATTACATGAACCAAATCCACTACACCAAGTCCGATCATCACGTGAGTCAGTGTAGCTTCAAAGGCGAGCATCAAATGGGCATCATATCTACTGTATGACTCATGCTTAAACTTTCGGTCCGTGTTCCGAGGCCATGTCTGTACATGCTAGGGTCGCCAAGTTAGAACCTTAGTATTCGCGTGTGTAACTGTCTTACACCCGAAATATGGTCGTGGATCCAAGAACACCCGATCATCACGTGATGTCTTGGAGCGACGAAAAACATAATCGGTGCATACTAAAGGAAGAACACATTCTTATTATGCTAATAAAGCTCTAAACAAGCAATATAAGATGCTATCAAACATCACATGTTTATTACTGAAATGATATGGTTCCCGCATATGATCTCTATCATGTGCACCGTGGTATGATCACTATCATACCTTTATGTGTAAGGCCAAGGTCTATGGAACTTACACGCTATGTGTGTTGTAAGAGTATCATCTCATACTTCTACTTACAACATCACCATATCATAGCACTAGCCCAGCAACAATCTAAACTAGACGCCTCTAATTTATCCATTGCAAGTTTTACGTGGCTTAGGGCTTTCGAAGATAGAACCGTTCTTACCTACGAACATGAACCACAACGAGGATAACCAAATTGTTGACAACTCGTTGCAAAATAGATATTGACTATAGTAGGAGAGACAGACACCCGCTAGCCACTTATGCAAACTAGTTGCATGTCAAGCGTGGAACAAGTCTCATGTGCGAGGACATGTAAAGTTTGTCCGGGCCGCTTCATCCCACTATGCCACCAATATCCAAATTTACAACTAAGAAGCAACAACATGATCATCATCGCGAATGTAATCATATGTGTACTACTCGTGTAAAGCATCTACGCATAGA
This sequence comes from Avena sativa, assembly GCA_916181665.1. Classification (NCBI taxonomy): domain Eukaryota; kingdom Viridiplantae; phylum Streptophyta; class Magnoliopsida; order Poales; family Poaceae; genus Avena; species Avena sativa. The sequence continues at coordinate 308,831,875 of OV702284.1, read as the reverse complement.
TCCGGCTCTGATACCACTGAAGGGTTCGCAGCATAGAAATCAAAAAATTTCCTACGATGGGAACTAAGTACCAAGATCTATCTACTAGATACAAACAACGGGCGGATGTATATCCATAGAGAACATACCCTTGAAGACCGACAAAGCTTAACGAGTTGAACTCGTGGTTGATGTAGACGATCTCTTGCCGATCTCAAGATCGAGAGGAAGTCCTAGCGCCGCAAAGCAGCAGCGCATCCGTGCTCGCACACACGTACAAGACACCGAGCAACATCTGCCTCCTCGCTCCAGCGATGCAGCGGAAGCACAACCCTTTCTTGCCGAATAGCCACCGGTAACATGTATCTCTCTAGTCCGAGACCATGGGGGATAAATTCTAGAGGGGGAGAGAGATCCTTCACGAGGAGGTGTGAGTGAGAGAGAGAGGGAGAGGGGTGCCTTTTATAGGAGGAGGGAGGTACCCAAGGGGGTGGCCGCCGGCCATGGGTCTGCCCCCTCCCCTACTTCATTCATGTGGGTGGACACTCCACTCACAAAAACCTCTTCAATTTCCTCCACTCAAAATCCCACTCAAAATTGCTATTAAATTTCCACCAAATTTAATGCGAACTCTCATTAAATAAAACTCTTTTTATTTATTTAGAAATTTGTCAATTAGTTTAATGAAAAACATTCACATATAACCCCTTGCTAGAATTCCATTTCACATGCAAAAACACTTTCTGCAATTTCACCCGAAAACCTGTTTCAGTATCTAGTGAAATAAATTCCCGCGCTTGTTATTCTTTCTGGCATGAAACTTTTGCTCCAATTGGATGTCAGTGTCCCTTAAGTGTGTCACCCTACGGTTCGCGAATAATGCGGACATGATCGAGACCCTCCTCCGATCAATAATCAGAAGCGGGACCTGGAGATCCATACTGACTCCCACACATTCAACGATGAATTTCCTGTGATCATCGGAACCTTTTATGCTAGTATCTTAATCCCTTTGGTTCACGATATATTACATGTCTGAGATTCGATCATCGGTATATCGATAGCTAGTTTGATCTCGTTACCGACATGCACTCTTTTCTCGTTCCTGTGATATAACATTCTAGTGATCAAATCACTTGCTTGCAAGCTATCCAATATGATATCACCGAGAGGGCCCAGAGTATATCTATCCGTCATCGGGATGAAAAAATTCCACTCTTGATCCATGAGTCTCAACATAACACTTTAGTAGTTTTGAAGCCATCTTTATAATCACCCAGTTATGGTGTGACGTTTGATGTCAACAAAAAACTCTTCCGGTGTTAGTGATTGACATGATCAGATGGTCTAAGGATTTGGATCACTTCGTAAGTTGTTATAGCAATATAAACTCAATGAATTTGATCATAATGCTATACTTCGGATGAATGTTCATCACATTATTACACTAATGTTGTGACATCGTTATTAACAACATCCAATGTCTATGATCAGGAAACTGTGATCATCTTGTTAATCAACGAGCTAGTTTATGAGAGAGGCATAACTAGGAACTTTCTATTTGTTTATTAAACACACATGTATTAACGTTTCCGTATTAATACAATTATAGCATGCAAAATAAACATCTATAATATACTTGGAATACACATAATAAATACTTTATTATTGCCTCTCAGGGCATATTCCCTTCATTATGAAACTGAACATTCTGCTCCTAGAGTCAGTCTGTTTAAGGAGAGCCTTAATCCAGTGCCTAAAACAAATGAAGAGATTGCCTTCTCATCTCCCATGGCTAAGGCTAGTAAGGAGATCCTACTCCGAATGATGCCGGGTGATCACGTCGTACAATGCAAACTTGTCAGAAGCAATGTCTTAGATTGATTGAGAGCCAAAGCTTCATGCGCTCTTACTATGCTGATATGGGATCCCTTGTGGGATTGACCCTAGGGTGGCCCGATCTTCACGGATTTGAGGTGGGGAGTGAGGGAATACCCGATGAAAACGATGAACGCAACACAAACGCAAGGTAAAGATACAAACACACGCAATCACAACTCGATTCGATTTGCTCCCGTTGGCTCGAACAACCAATCCAATAGAATCCTCGGCGAGAGACCATTAGGTAGAATCACCAAAGGAGAGATTAATAAGCGGGTGATAGAATCCAAATCAAAGGAGAGAGTAGCAACCAAGTAGAATCCCAAAGGGGAGAGACCTAGCACTACTAGAATCCTTGATGAGGAGAGACCAAACACTTGAGGAGGGTCTTGACGACTTGGAGACAAACAACCGAACTCCAAGGCCTTGTACAACTCATAGATTAACTATAGAGAGGGGTTCCCATCTAGGGTTAGGCATGTGGCATCCCGCAAAACCACTACTAGAAAATCGCGTTGTTTTTGTGCATTGCATCATCATGACCGCATGCTCATGTCATCATGCCACATTGCATCTGAGCATCGTCATCATCTTGCATTTGCTTGCATAAAATTATTTGCGGAAAAACCGGTTCATGTTTTCTAAACGCCCCATCTTTATTCAAACGCAAAACCCGGGTCTCCGGATTATTTTGTTTTGTCCGCTATCGGTTTGCAGAAGCCTTGTTTTAAACAAATAAAATATTAAATTATTTTAATGGGGGCAGCCAAACCGGGCCGAACCAACCTAGTCGGCCACCCCCAGAAATAAAATCGGTCCACCAGAAATCCTAAAACTACCCAACCTATTCTACCCACCCCTCCTCCACCTCACCCCCTCCAATCCCTGAACGCCACGTCACCTCTCCCCTCCCCTAGCCTATCAAACCATGCCACCTCACCCCCAAACCACCCTCTCCCCTCCACCTCACACGCCAGCCCCACCCAGCACCCCAAACAGCAGCCCTCCCGCGCGGTCAAACCCACTTCCCCCCCCTGGGCCCTCACCCCGCCTGGGTCCCACCTGCAGACCACCCGACGCGCCCATCTCCCCCCCGGATTCCACCTCCCCCAGCCGACCCCACCTCCCGGTCAAACCCCCACCCCGCCAGCCCCTGGGTCCCACCACCAACCCTACCCGCGGCCCGTCCCCAACCTCCCCTTCTCCTCTCTTCTCTCTCCCCGCTCGCACCCCGTCTGCCCCGCCACCTCGCCCCGCCCTTCTTCCGCATCGCCGCCGCTCCCCCTCTGCCTCCCGCGCCGCCCGCCTCCGGCCACCGGGGCGCCCAGCACCGGCCGAGCCGCCCCTCCCGCGCCCGCAGCCCGAGCCCCACCCCGCTCGCGACCACCTCCACCCCGGCTGCATCCTCCGCCTCTGCTCCGCCCCGCCTGCCTCGCATCGCCCGCGTCTGCGTCGCCCGGGCCCGAGCCAGCGCCGCCTCCTCCCTCGCCGGCGCCGCGCCCTCCCGAACCGCCTCGCTCGCCCCGTTTCCTCCCCGTCGGACGCCCCCCCCGCCGCCGCGTGGCCTCGGCTCGGGCGCCGCCGGCCGCCGTGTCCCCCGCGCTTCCCCGGAGCCCCGCACAACCTCCGGCCGCCCCCCCTCGTCGTGCTTCACCCCCGCCGTCGGCCCTCCCCTTCCGCTGCTCCGGCAGGCACCGCCGCTCCGCCCCGCCCCTCCTCCACCCGATGTCGGCCGCCTCTCCCCGAGCCTTCCTCCTTCGTCGCCGCTCCCTCCCACCGCCGGCCCGAGCGCCCCCGGCTGCGCCTCCTCTGCCCCGGCCTGCCGCGCCGCCGTCGACATCGTCCAGTCGCCCTCGCCCCCTAGTCGGCCTCCGTGGCCGCTGGCCGCGCGCCATGGCCGCGACCGCGAAGCTCCAGCCCGGGCCAGCGCCGCCGCCCGCGCGTGCTCCTCCACCTCGCCGTTGCCGACGCCCAGACCGCCGCGTTCTGCGCCGTCCTCTGTCTCGACCCCCCTCCGTGGCTTCCTCCTCCGTCCGCCGTGGGTCCTCGAGTTTACAAGGCCAGCACACCCCGTCGCATCCACCAAGCGCCGCGCGAGCCGACCGCCGGTTACTCCCTGTAGCCTCCTGTGCGTGTGTGTGTGTAAGAAGTTGCAGGTGCCCGTGTACGTGTCTGTCTTGTCTAGTCTCGGTGTACTAGCACCACGAGGCCGTTCCAAGTCTTTCCGGGGACCCAACTACCAGTTCGGTGCCAATCCAAGCCACCGCCAAGGAACGGAACAAGCACCACAATGCCAACGACCGGGAACCGAACAAGATCTTCGTCACGGAACGCCGAGTTCTGCCACCCGTACCCGTAGATCTTCTAAGGGGGAACATCAAGTAGTCCACCGAACCCGAACCCGAGTTCTTCGACGCAACGACAAGATCTCCTACATGGGAGCCCGGAGAAACCGTACCCAAAGGCCGCAGATGCAACAAGATCATCTCTCGGACGCCAAGGTCGGCAACCTCGGAACGCCAAGTACCCCCTCGAGGACGCCGAGTACTTCACCCCGGACACCGAGACCCTGGACGACAAGTTCTCCTTCCCGGAAGCATTGACGCGCGTGCGACAAGATCTACTACCCCGATCCGAAGACCCTAATCCCGGAGTCCGAGAACGATTCCGTCGAACCCTGAGACCGATCCCGAACCCCGGAACCTCAAGTTCGTCGAGACCCCCTAATGTGTGACCCCTTTTCTCGAGCCCTATTTTATAAATGTAATAACAAATTGCTGCATATTAAATTGTCATACTCGCATGCATATTTGTGGTTTGGGGGCCTTATGCCGATTCACCTAATAATTAAATATGGGGCCCATATGCGGGCAAATCTAGTCTCATATTGGCCTCATTTAAATTTGTGTAGCGAACCGGTGCTATCTTTTGCCATGCTAAAACCACATTTAATTGCGGGGGTTCTAAATAACTTGAACCGTTTAATTAATTGTCGGGACCCCGGTTCCGCTTAATCCTGCATAATTGCATCGGACCTTGCCATGTCATACATCATACATGCATCATGCCCGATCTTTTGCCGTAGTATTAAATAGTGCATCCGGTGTTTCTTCTAGTGTTTTGCTTCTTCGCGGATAAGGCCGTTGAGTTGATGCGAGTGTCGACCCGATCTTCGGTTGAACCTTCGGCAATGTTTTCAGGCGAGCATCTCCCCCTTTCTACCTATCTTACTTTTATAGTATTTATTCCCTCCTGTTGATCTATTGCTATCCGTGTTGCGTTGCTCTAGTTTTCGTACCCGTGATATCTCTTGCAGCCCTATATTGCCATGGCCACCTCCTATTACCTGTTGTTTGGTAGATAGTTGGACTTGCGCGTCGTAGTCGCTTGCTCAAGTGCTGTTGCGTGTCGCCATGTACCACAGTTGTTGGAGTATTGCCACATGTTTGATGTTGGAGATGATCTCGGCTTTATTTATCGTTCACTTTAATTCCTGTTTAACAACTAAAATTGAAGTAAGTAAGCAGAGGCATCGGTGGGTGATAGATAACATTTGGTTTCCGACCGCCCACTTGTGTCCCGTAGGACCCCGAGTACTTGATACCTGTTCCTTGAATATTCGCGCTATCCACATCCGGGAGGCTTATGGGACCCCCCTGAGCCAGAGCTTGATTCATTCTTATTTCTTGGGGCCACAAACTAGTTTGAGGTTTTATTTACGATCCTGTACTTATGCCATGCTTTATTGCTTTATTTACGATTGTGCGAGGAGCACACTGTACTGTTTAGGATAGTGGCACGATTCCGCGGTGTCGACAAGCCCAGTTTTGGGTTCCCAGTCGTTCACAGCCGTCCCCACAACCTTGAGTCCGTCTCGGAGCCGGCCGGCTTTGTTGCGGGTCTACTTTAAGGGGTGGCCCCCTGAAATATTTCTGAATCCTGTGATTGCTTTGTCGAGAAAGCCTCGTTGGGTTTTGATTTGGTTTTTCCGAGGTTGATCGAGTGTGTGTTGCTATTTGTGCACCCCGGACGGGTTAAAACTTTCTGAAAGCCGTGTCCGCGGTTATGGACGACTTGGAGCACATTATCTCGATCATAGACAACTATAACTAAAGTAGTGCTATAAATTTGACTTCATAATGACTAGTAATCAGCTTCACTATAATGGAATGGCTACATAAAACTGCCCACAATTGCTTATTCGAGTTGTCGCTTGCGACCATTGTATCTGACTAGTAAGTATTGCAACTACAACGGAATGGCTAAATAAAAGTACCAACAACTGCTGGGTTTTTGGGATATCTCATGCTAATTGTATCTGACTAGTAAGTGTTGCCACTACAACGGAATGATTAACTAACATGGCCCACTGCTTACTTTATCAGGAAGATTATCTATACTTGACTAGTAATTGCTGCAACGATAACTGAATAAATAAAACTGCCAACTGTGTGAGTTCCTCGGTTGACTTCCTCGTTTGGTCTCGAGGGGGAAACACCAGGATGGGTTTGTTTGGTGTTAGCTTCAGGTTGGATCCGGATAGGTCTTTCTTGCCCCTCTCTGATAGCCGCCAGATGTATCGAGTCTCTATAGGTAGTTTAGTGCATGCTGCCGCTGCCGCTCAGTCCACCATACCTATGTAGGCGAGGACCGCCGAATTCTAGTCTCGCCGTGTACTGGTCTCAGTACTGACTCTCCTCTTTTTCCTTTGCCCTTTGTCGGCACCCCTTTTGTTTAAGCAGGTTTTGAGATCGACGTCGTTAGCATGGTTACCCTTCTGGCTTGGCCTGGGCAGGGTTATGGACGCCATTGGTTATTCTTCAGGGCTCTTAGCCCCATTTGCATCTTGTCCGTAGCTGGACGCTCTATCATTTTCAAGGTGATTTGGATCTTGTATATTATATCTGTATTCTTGACTCATTGAGTCGCTGTTATATATATATCTGTTCTGTGGGTCCCATCGAGGACTATTGTGTAATGTTATTACTTCGTTTTCCACCCGCACGAAAGTTCCTGGTGGGCACCTTTGAATCGTTTCTATGCGGGTTTGGCGGGTTTTCGCTAAAACTTGCATAGGTCCGATTCTGAGGGTGTTACAAGGCACAAGCCTTCATTCATCATCAACTCTAGGGTTTCAAGGAGGGGGTGGGGGCTTATATATAGGCCAGCCACGAGCTAGGGAGTTCTGGGCGTTACATTGGCCAGGCCCAAAAGGCCTTAACATGCCTGGCGTCGAGCAGGCCGAAGACTCCGGTGTTGGGTCCGGAGACTCCGGTCTAGACCGGATACTCCGGTCAATCTCCAGACCCGTCTCCAGAGGGGGCATCAGACTGTCCCGGGCTTGGTTCCTGGGTCCGGACCGGAGGACGGTCCAGAAACTCCGGTGCAGTCCGGAGACTCCGGTGTGATGGCCGGAGACTCCGGTCTGGCTTCAGCAACTTCTTGCATCTTCTCTTCCAGGCCTCTTGCTTGGGGGTCTTGGTTTCTGGGGTCCTCTTGTCATCTCCTCTCGGTGTCATGGTCATGGGCCTGGTCATAGCATGGGCACTTGTCTCAAGTAGGATTCCATTCACATGATAACCAAAGGAGGGTGAGATATGGAATGAGTTCACCTTTGAGGGTGTGGTTGATGTAGAATGGTGTGGATCAATGGTGAATGCCATGTGTTGGGCTGTATCATCTCCCCCGCTTCAAAACGAGTCGTCCTCGACGAAGTTCCATCATCATATAGGGAGGAAGGTGTGCACATGGTCTTGAGCTTGTATGTTGTTGGATCTCCGGTGTCGTAGCCTTGTTCAAATTGGTTGAAGATATTGAAGTTGAGCTTGTCATCAAGATGTGGTTGGATATCTTGTAGCGTGTTCCTTGTAGATGGTAGGTGAGGTTGTGTATCCTGCAAAACCGACAATAAGGAGAAAGAGTTGTATGATGGATTGTTAGTATTGGGCACACTCAAATCACTCTTCTCACGTGAGGTGGCATGCGGCGCGGCACTCATGATTTTTCCACTCATTTGGGGCTTGTAGCACTCACTCACGTGTTGGTGGATCACTCTCTCACCACTCATCTCACAAGGGTCCTTAGCTTGTTTTATCTTGGGCAACGACGTCATGTTGGAAGTGATAATTTGGCTTGGCGTCATAGGTTGTAGCACCAATGTCTTGTCATTCCACTTAAAGGAGTATTGGTTGGAGGTACCATCGTGTAGTGCGCCCTTGTCGTATTGCCATGGTCGTCCAAGGAGCATGTGACACACGGTCATAGGCACGACATCACACTCGACGGTGTCTTGATATGGACCAATCTTGAAGGAGACTTTGACCTTGTGTTTGATTTGAATGGTGCCATTGTCATCAAGCCACTTGACATGATAGGGATAAGGGTGCTCCATGTATGGTAACTTGAGTTTCTCACAAATATCGATGCTCGCAAGGTTGTGACAACTTCCTCCATCAATGATAACTTTTATGGACTTGCCATCAATTCCGGCTCGGGTTTGGAAGATGTTGATGCGTTGGTCCTCTCTAGGGATGGAGTTGGTCGTCAAGACTTGGGCGATGACAAGTGAGGGGCTTGGATCATGTTCACAAAGAAGCGTGTCCTCATCTTGCATTGCGACATATTTTGTGATAGCGGCTTGGTTCATAGCTTCAAATTCATCTTCGCTCACGGAGTATGTTGCGCCGTTCTCATCCGTTAGCATGACTCTTGTGTTGATGCACTCATAAGACTTGTGGCCCTTTCCTCCACACTTGTAGCAAACTACTTGACTCTCCATTGTTGTGTTGGAGGAGGATGCCATAGGTGTCTTGGCTTGCTTAGAGGAGCTTGGTGCTTGGTTTGTTGGATTGGAGGGGCTACTCGAGTTGATTGAAGCGAAGTATGCCCTTGGCTTCTCATAAGCATGTTCCTTTTGCAAGTGGCGCTCGGCCTTGGTTGCTTGGTGAAGAAGGTTCACGAGAGTCTTGTAAGGTTGGAAATCGACTATCTTGCGTATTGGGCGGCTCAAACCGTTGAGGAACCGTGCTATTGTTTGCTCCTTGAGTTCCTTCACATCGGCTCTCATCATAGTCATCTCCATCTCCTTATAGAACTCTTCAATTGTCTTTGTGCCTTGCTTAAAGTTTTGTAACTTGTCGAAGAGGTCTTGGCGATAGTGCTCGGGGACAAATCTTGCATACATCACATTCTTCATCTCGGTCCAAGTGGTGACCGGTGGTTCTTCTTGCTTCTCACGATTGCTTTGGTAGTCTTCCCACCAAACATTGGCATAGTCCTCGAACTCAGGCGATGCCATTGCCAATTTCTTCTCTTCGGAAAAGTTATGGACTCGGAAGATCTTGTCGACTTTGAGCTCCCATTCAAGGTATGCATCGGCATTTTCTTCTCCTTTGAACTTGGGCATAACGAACTTGAGCTTCCCAAACTTGCCATCATCACGCTCATGGTGGTTGTTGCGACGTTCTTGGTGCATACTTGTGTTACTTGGAGGGCGTGGAGGCGGAGGAGGAGGCTCTTGATTGGCTTGAGGTTGTTGTGGAGGGTGAGCTTGATGATGCTCGAAGTCTCTTCTTCGCCGTTGGTCAGCATCATTGACATTCATAGCTTGACGGTGTCGGTGGTGGTGTTGTGCATGCCGGTTGTTGCGTCGAGCTTGGCGTTCATCCTCATCATCATCACTTGTGTCCCATACCGGTTCTTGATTTTGTTGATGTTGCTCGTGGTGGTTATGAGGAGGATGACGACGCTATCATTGTGGTTAGCTTCATCTTGGTGTTCCCGAGGTTGGTGTACGTCGATGATTGCTTGTTGTGGTGGTGGATCATGCTCTTGTCGTTGTTGTTGGGGTTGAGGAGCATTTGGGTCCACCGCTTGAGGGCGACGATGAAGAGCTTGTGGGTCTCCATTATGGTGGTGGGGTTCTCCGCGGCGGGAGTGTGACCTTGAAGACTCGCCATGTCGACTTGAGGAGTGCGTGCAGGAGGAACTTGACGAGCTTGAGCGATGACCGTGTCGGTTGCCAAGGTTGGCAATAGCTTGGTGAAGAGCTTGGAATTGAGCATGGTGCTCCTCTTGACGTTGCCGCTCACGGTACTCAAAATTCTCGAAAAGTATCATCAAGACGGTGCTCAAGTCGCTCAAATTGATTGTTGAATTCTTGGCGTTGCGCCCATAAGTTGTGGCGCGTGGCAAAGCCATCTTGGTTGTTGATATTGCTATCTCCACTAGCTCCACTTGCCCTAGACATGGTGCACAAACACACTTGATAGATATGGTGAGATTGGTGGAATGGTAATTGCTACCTTGCCTCACCGGAGTAAAAAATTGTAAAGATTGTTCTTGCCGAGAGCAAAGCGAATAACGAGTACACAAGACACACACACAAAGACCTATGGTGGTGGGTTAGAAAGGTGGATAGCAAATGGAACAATCAAAAGAAAAGGTTTTTGTCAAAAGTGGGTAAAATCAAACAAAAAAAAGTCAAAGGAAAAGGTCAAAAAGGGTGACGAGAACCTACGACTATACACACACGGTGGAGATTAATGTGGCTAGCACGACTATGAAAAATGAGCAACGAACAAAATTGGACCTAACGAAGACTAATGCTCGGTGTCGTGCCAACGCTAGGAGAGACCGTAGCCCGTTCGCACAAGGTTGAGAACGGATTTGTACGCTTGCCTTGCTCTTGCTTGCACTCTTTCTTAGAAGCTTTGGACTCTCTTTAGCTATTGGTATCTTTCTTTGTTTCTTTTGCTTAGAAGCTTTTTTTTGTACTATGGAGTCAATTTTTTTATTGCCTCTATATCATGACTATGCAAGAGCAATCGCACAATGCTTCAGCAAACATAAGAGGGCTACTCTCGATAGGTTAGGTAACACACAAAGGAAGAAGGGGGGGTTAACAATGGTGGTGCAAGTTATACCTTGTGGTGATGTTGTACTTGCAATCATTGGTGAAGGGATGGTTCGAGTTCCGCGGTGTCGATGTCGAGCACGAGGTGTTGTTGGCGTTGCGGAAGCTTGTTAGTTGATAGACACTCAGGCGAAACACAAACACACAAAGGAAATTAGTCGAAAAAGGAAGAGGGGTCAAAAATTTGTTCAGGGCCGGAGACTCCGGTGTGTTTGGGCCAGATACTCCAGTGTGGTCCAGAGACTCCGGTTTGGACCGGAGACTCCGGTCCGGTTCCAGCACGACGAACAACTCGAGTTCGTGAGCGGAAATTCGGCCCTTTAACCCTCAAATCCAGAAAATTTCGACCAAATTGGGCTAGGAAACGCAGGGCAAAGGTAGACCAAATCCAAGGACAAGTTTCTAATGGACCAAAACCACAATCAACTCACCAAATCAAGAGATCGATCCAAAAGCAATTTGGGGCTAATTTGTTTTGGTATTTTCGAATTTATGGTGAATATGGGGAAACGAAGTCAAATCCGGGGCAACCAAAAGCTGCTTATACCAGTTGATATGGGATCCCTTGTGGGATTAACCCTAGGGTGGCCCGATCTTCACGGATTTGAGGTGGGGAGTGAGGGAATACCCGATGAACACGATGAACGCAACACAAACGCAAGGTAAAGATACAAACACACGCAATCACAACCCGATTCGATTTGCTCCCGTTGGCTCGAACAACCAATCCAAGAGAATCCTCGGCGAGAGACCATTAGGTAGAATCACCAAAGGAGAGATTAATAAGCGGATGATAGAATCCAAATCAAAGGAGAGAGTAGCAACCAAGTAGAATCCCAAAGGGGAGAGACCTAGCACTACTAGAATCCTTGATGAGGAGAGACCAAACACTTGAGGAGGGTCTTGACGACTTGGAGACGAACAACTGAACTCCAAGGCCTTGTACAACTCATAGATTAACTATAGAGAGGGGTTCCCATCTAGGGTTAGGCACAAGCCTTCATTCATCATCAACTCTAGGGTTTCAAGGAGGGGGTGGGGGCTTATATATAGGCCAGCCACGAGCTAGGGAAAAAATAGACATAAATAGGGAGTTCTGGGCGTTACATGGGCCAGGCCCAAAAGGCCTTAACATGCCTGGCGTCGAGCAGGCCGAAGACTCCGGTGTTGGGTCCGGAGACTCCGGTCTAGACCGGAGACTCCGGTCAATCTCCGGACCCGTCTCCAGAGGGGGCATCAGACTGTCCCGGGCTTGGTTCCTGGGTCCGGACCGGAGGACGGTCCGGAAACTCCGGTGTAGTACGGAGACTCCGGTGTGATGGCCGGAGACTCTGGTCTGGCTTCAGCAACTTCTTGCGTCTTCTCTTCCAGGCCTCTTGCTTGGGGGTCTTGGTTTCTGGGGTCCTCTTGTCATCTCGTCTCGGTGTCATGGTCATGGGCCTGGTCATAGCATGGGCACTTGTCTCAAGTAGGATTCCATTCACATGATAACCAAAGGAGGGTGAGATATGGAATGAGTTCACCTTTGAGGGTGTGGTTGATGTAGCATGGTGTGGACCAATGGTGAATGCCATGTGTTGGGCTGCATCATATGCGCTTAAGAACATGGACATGAGGCCAAAGATCATGCTTGTGGGCAAGGGTGCTGGTGGATTAGGTTTCAGCTTTGCTCCGTTAAAAAAGTTGCTTGGGCACCCTCCTAGTCAGGGTGCATGGCTTGACATAAAGGTGGTTTGCTCCAAGCCTTGACATGGCATGAACCTGGTAAGTACTGAGTTTGAGGACTATCTTTGCAATCCTTTCACAGGTTACCGTCATGTGCACAATGGTCGAATCAGGTCCTTCGATCTACATGTGTCCATGTACTCTCACTGATGGGTAGCACTAGCTGTACGCAAGAAGACCATGCTTTTGCCATTGGCAATAGGAATGTTGGCTTGGGGTTCGATCTATTGATTCAGGAGCATGTCATTGTTCAACATTTCTATCACTGGAAAGACTTCAAAACTCGTCAATATTCTTCGATACTCTCACTTGTTAGGTGTAACATTGGCTCACAGAATGACCTTACACCACCTCTGCCTTTCAATAGCATGCCTCCAACCTATCTAGGAGGAGTGATGTACTGGAAGAGTGAACCGAGGTTGGGACAGAGTTATGAGAGGGCCATTGTCTCCTTCGACATTTCAACAAGGATGTTTGGTGTCATCCCCTGCCCTCCATGCATCTCAAAGTGGAACAACACAAGTACTTCTCAAACATTTGTGGTAGAGATTGAAGGAGTATTATGTGTTGTTCTTTCAGACCCAGTAGCAGAAGAAATGGATATTTGGAAGCTAGAGAATGGTCGCTGGGATATATCATATAAACTTACATCTGAAAGGATGGTCTGGCTATTCCTTGAGAGAAAATGTTGTGGTGCCGCTTGCTGTTGATCCGAAGGATGGCAGGTTCTTGCTGAACACGGGGAGAAAACTTGGTCTCTATGATCTAACGAAGCGGTCAATTGAGAACTTATATCCTCTTGATGAGGATAAGCATAGATGCTCTAGTGGCGTCGTCCCAATTTTATACGAGGAGAGTCTAGCAAGTTATCCCCGTGCATGCAAAGCAAGGCGATTTTTTCGATAAAAGGAGCTTTTATTACTTGAGAGTAAGTATTACACCCGGCCTCTACATATCTAGATGCACACAGCCGACACCAGTCCACAAGGTACAACATAAAATAAAAGATACAGGCGAATTGCATATCAAAATGAGAAATTGTAATAACGCCTAAGGTGCATAGGGCAAGTCTATCCAAAGATTATGCTGCCATCCATGTCCGGTAAATAAGTCCCATGCCGTATCCTTCAGCCACACACACACCTCCATGAAGAGCTCGCGATATTCTGCATGATGCAAAGTCGACAAACCCGAAGGGTATGAGTACACCTATAGAGAACCTGCAGAAGAGAACAGTTTATATCATTAAAAACCTTATTATTTCTACATAGCCATAGTGACCATATAATGGCTATCGCTCCGACCCGAAGAAGGTTTTGTACTTCTTATCAATACCATGTAACCAATTCCCAAAAACGTTGGCAATATTACGTGGTGGATACAAGCCTGAAGCAGCTTGGGTGATTGACCATATAGACCGAGCAAAATTATATTGGAAAAATAGGTGTTTGATTGTCTCATCGTTTTGATAAAACACACACCTAGGATTTTCATGCCAATTCCGCTTAATAAGGTTGTCTTTTGTAAGGATAATCCCTCGACGAAGATACCAAACAAAGATTTTGTTTTTAAGAGGTATCTTCATCTTCCAGATCATCCTATTATCTACCGCTGGAATAGCCGGCTGAGCTAAATCATTGTACAAAGAGCTAACAGAAAATGAATGATTCTTAGTTAGATTCCAGCGGAATTCATCTGGCTCGTCCGACAGTTGTACATGTACCAGACGATGTAGCAACATGATCCAAGAATCAAGTCTAGCACCAATTAGATCCCTTATGAATGTTATATTTTGTGGAAATGATTCGAACACTGTGGCAACCGTTTCCTCCTTATAACGGACAATGGAATATAACACAAGATATTGTTCTCGGAGGGTAGCATTATCTAGCCATTTATCCTCCCAGAACCTTATTTGTGCTCCATTATTAATAGAAAAAGTCCTGAAGCGTAAAAAAAATGATTCTTTGACGCCATCAGACCAGCCCAAAAGTGAGAGTCACTAGGTTTCCAAACCATTTTGGGATAATGCCTTTGAACCAATATACTTTCTTTTAATAATAGTTTGCCAAATCCCTTCCTCATTTAATAACATGTAGAGTCATTTACTAAGAAGGGTTGTATTCTTAATCTATAGATCATGAATACCGAGCCCACCATATTCTTTGGGTCTACACGACACACTCCATTTAGCCAGCCTATACTTCTTTTTCTCATTATCTCCCTGCCAAAAGAATCTTGATCAAAAGTAATCCAATCTTTTTAAGACACCTTTTGGTAGTTGAAAAAAAGAAAGCATATACAAAACCATATTACTAAGTACTGAGTTTATGAGCACCAATCTTCCTCCTATAGAGAGAAGTTTGCCTTTCCAACTACTCAAACGTATTTGTAATCTTTCCTCGACAATTTTCCAATCAGCATTCGTAAGCCTTCGGTAGTGTATCGGAATTCCCAAGTATCTGATCGGAAAAACGTCGTGACAACAGACGAAGATCTTATTATAAAGACCAGCCACCTCCTAGGCCTCACCTAAACAAAACAATTCACTTTTATGGAAGTTAATTTTTAATCCAGAAAGCTGCTCAAAAGCTGAAAGTATAAGTTTTAGATTTTTGGCCTTTTCAAGATCATGTTCCATAAAAAGAATTATATCGTCTGCATATTGAAGTATAGATAATCCCCCATCGATAAGGTGGGACATCACACCTTCAATTTGACCATCAGACTTAGCACGCTCAATCAAGATGAATAACATATCAGCTACTATATTGAAAAGCATTGGCGATAGTGGGTCTCCTTGTCTTAGCCCTTTCTTAGTCTGAAAGTAGTTGCCAACATCGTCATTGACTTTGATGGCAACACTACCTCCGACTACAAAGCTATCGATCAAGGAGAGCCATTCCGCTGAAAAACCTTTCATTCTAAGAGCTTGTTGTAGAAAAGACCATTTAACTTTTTCATAAGCTTTCTCAAAATCGATTTTGAGTATTATCCCATTGAATTTATTTCTATGAAGCTCATGAACCGTTTCATGCAAGGTAACCACACCGTCCAGAATGTGTCTACCTTGCATGAATAGATTTATAGCATTTTGTTTCGCATGTGTCAAATTGAATGGTACGATACAAGTTAATCATAGTTAATTTAGTCTGTATTGCTGCCATGTTTTGGTTATGCTAGCGTTATAAAGTTTTTTGAATAAACAGAATAGCATGAGAGGGGGGGGGGTAAATATTAATTTAGTTCAGCTCTATGATAGCAAGATATGAACCAAACTCAATTCTACCTTGTTTGGAATCTTTCATTTTCATTAGGAAAACTGTATTGAATTCCAATCTTATTTCCATTAGAATGATGAGAGAGCTCCATGTAGGTAACTGTTCTAATACAATGGTTTACATCGTCATAGAATGCTTAAAGGTTTGACTAGTTTCTGTACAATAATTTATAAAACATCTTTTGCACTTCCAGTAGGTGATTTAAACCTAGTTTTGACCAGAACCATAGCAAGCATATTTAACAAATATATAGAAATTATTTATAGGACATGTATAATATGTGATTATTTCTGTTAATATGTAAAATCTTCCCATGTCTCTGATTTCTATATCCCAGGGACTTGAACCCTAGCAGTAACCTCCTGCTAAATAATTTACTGGAGTGATTGAGAGACAGGAAATTTGGAGCAAATTGACGGGAACAGATGGTTACTTTGGTCAAATTGTACATTTGTAAAGAAAGTAGTTAAACTGCACAGTTTGTTAACATTTCCTAGTTTTCATTGAAAGGGAAAGAACCTACCTAGGGCTCGAACTCTTCTTAAAACTGTGGTTTATGTGTTGGTGTGACTAAAGAGGCACACCTTTTTATACATCATCCTGCGGGATGCTCTTGATTCCTTGGTTAGAAACTGCCTGCAAGTCATTTCTAAGCCTTTTTATGCTATGCAAATTCCATGGTTAGAAAATCCTCTCAGAAGTTGTTAGGTGAATTAGTTTTTGTATCACAAGTAATCGAATGTCCATTATTGGACAATTGATTTAAAGAATGTTTTTATATTTTCAAAGCTACACAAAATACTTCTCTCCAACATGAGCATGTACATGAGATAGAAATATATAGTACTCTATCTAGAAATGTATGCCACTTTGACTTTTTTGCAGTGTTCAGTGAAAGACTTTGACAACAATTTCTCAACATGATGTAATATACATAATAAGAAAAAAACATAATCTGATAGAATTTTGCAAGATAAATCCGATGACATTGTTTGTCATACAGTGGATCTTTGTATTCTCACACATTTTAGGTGTTATAATTTTTTCAAAAGGGTTATTGCATATCGCTTGCCAGCCTAAATTCCTGGACGGAGGGAGTAATCAGTATCAGTCATTCCATGCACATTTTCATTGGAACAATAATTCTTTAATCTCTTCTGTTAAGATTACTTGAAAAATCAGGTTGACTCATTCTTCCATTACAATTTTCCATGTGTTTCTCTTATTAAACGGTTGATGAGATATTGATCTGATGTTTGACAGAACTATTATGGCACTTTGGAAAATGGGTCCATCAGGTTCTAGAACAAAAGGGAGAGATGTTCGACAAAGAACCTCAACCGAAACGGCTATGTGAAGAAGTTTTTTTTAATGAAGATGAAAGAGTGTCTAGAAGGAACTAGACATTACTTATATATAAGAGAAGGTGAGATTTAAACTTGAACTGTCTAATACACCATCTCATGTGCTAGCCAAAAGACACCCAAGTCTTTATCTGAAGAAGGTTTTTTTGTTAGCCAACGAAGACGTAATGTCAGAAGTCTACTCGGCTATTCGTTCTGTGAGCATTGCTCTCTTCAAAATGGATGCATTGTGGAACCTTGTATAATCCACTCGCAGAATCTTCTCTTTAAACCCCTTGAATTATGTACTCGCGGATCAATGCCTAGATGGTGATGTTTTCCGGAGGTCCATTGGAATACAGGGTAATGCAGAAAGCTGGTTGTGTCAACTACTCACTGGGTAAACCAAAACATATATACTAACGGCAGATCAGCTCCAGATTCGATAGTTGTTCGTCAAAATATGGAGAAGAAGCAACGACCGGGCAACAAAAGTACTCCCTTCGTCCAAAAATAATTAACTTGAGTTTGTCTAAATTCGAATGTATCTAGTATATACTAAAATGTGTCTACATATATTTAAATTTAGACAAAACCAAATCAGTTATTTCTGGACGGAGAAAGAATAACTTACAGAATCGAGACGGGCGGGTCCTTGAGGAGGTGATGACCCTGCAAGGCGTCCTGCATGAAGACAATTTGAGTGAGATAAACTTAGATAATCAGGACTGCTTCCGATGAAAATGTTTGCATGTTTAACCTCAAATTTCGTGAATCCCACATTTCTTTCTGTTCGAGAATGGCGAGAATTGCACATCAAGCTCAAGTACCATATGATGAGCACGTCCTTGAAACCAAATTCCTGCAGCATTCAGGTGATGTTTGGTTGAAGGGCACTAAGCACCAGAAGAAGGCTATAAAGAGTTTCATGTCAAATATCAATCAGTAGCAGTAATTGCAAACGGCTAAATGCTTCTGATTGTGACAATGCAAGGAACGATATTAAACATGTATGTTTACTATTTACTGCTTTTTGTATAAAGAATATAATTAATATTGAATCTCTGCAACAACATAGTGCCTTAATGGTATTATGGATGCATACAACAAAAAAAAAGAACTACAGAAAAGAAAAAGTCCCACTGCAATGTCTATTATTTTTAGCAGCAGTAATAAAACCACCAAGACAACATCAGTACTCCAGTTTCTCCAATAGAGACACCTCCAAGAAGGAAACAGATTATAGGTTTCACCCTGAAGAAAGTTCACACCCACAAAACAATGACTTCAACTAGACCATTGTCAGGCACAACCAATTAAGGCCAGACCTTGGATTTTCACCATGCAAGATAGTACTTTGAACTTCTCATATGTTGTTGTCGCCACTTTGCCGATGTCGCTGCTACGAGTCACGAATCACCAAGCCAGTTCTTTATCACCATAAAGACTCGAAACACCATTGCTAATCCTCAAATCTCGGTTTCATGACGTTCCCGCCTATAAATTCACCATGGACCAGAAGATGTGTTCCATGATGGTAACAAATATCAGAGTTTCGCAATGCTCCCTCTAAAACCAAATGGTCAGTAAAAACACTGGTATGCATGACCGAATCCCATATGATCCAGCAATCTCCAGACATGATGCGTCCATGGGAGTTCGCCGGCGTATCAACGAGGGAAGACATCAAGCAGATCTTTGTCTTGGCACGAGAGGAACCCAAGGACCGCCTCCATTATTCATGCCAAGTAAGTAGCTCCCACGCCACAAGCCGGTTGTAGGCACCACAAGCAGCCCACAGTGCTCAGCGAGCACCGCTAACACCACCCGCACCTTGTGGAGATGAAGAACGGGCTGATGCCACCTGCCACCGACCGGACCGCGGGCGCTACCAATGCCAAGGTTGGTGTGGGCTCCAAGAATCCAATGGCTACAAGCACTATCACCTAGGACTGGCCATCGTGCCTCCCTTGCGGCCATCACAGCTGCCGAACCGCGGGATCCAGGGGCCACCGCCCCGGCGCAGAGGTTGGGTGCATCCGTAATGTCATTAGGACACAACGTTGTTGTAGAGGCTAGGTATAATTGGTATCTTCACGTTATTAATATATACTACTTACCAAAAAATGTAAATATCAAAAAAATTATAGACACACCAGAGCACTTATAAAACGAAAAGTGAAAAAACTTTGCCTTGAAAATAGAAACAGAAAAACGCTCTCGCGACCAGTCCGCCCCCTACGCAGGCGACCAGGCCGTGCCGCCATAGTCTGCCCCACTGACCCCCTCCGCTCTCTCCCTCCCTCACCGTCGTTGGCCTGCGTCGGGCTAGGATCAGGCGGCGTCGGCACCGGCGGCCCTCGGCCATCTCCCTCTCGGACAAGCCCACGCGCGGGGCGGCGTGAATCGGAGGGTGTCCCCAGGAGGCGGCTGCGGTGACCCAGCATACCACTGCATGATGTAGTATACTATAGTCGTTGACATAACACCAATGAAACACCGTTCACTAGTATTACATCCCTCAGAATGGCACAACAGAAACACAGTGGGTCCAATACATGGCTAAAGGTTACAACTCACTCTTTACACAAGATCCAGAGAACACTCTAGGTTAAAGAGAGAGAAAAACTTCTTACTGAGAAGAATCAAAGATAAACAATGCAAGAACTATTATACTATTAAGCCTAGCATTCTAACTACGAGGTTGGCATTGCTGCTATTGCAACGCACTACAGAAAATAGGTTCTTTGGCTAGAGATTATATTCCTATTTAATCAGTAACTTCGTCTTCACTTGAGTTGAGGTATTTGTTGACATCCTTGTCTTTGTTGAAGAGCTTTAGCTTTGGATGATGCTTCCTGGAGCATAATTTGGTGTAGACATCATCTCAATGGCTTCAGAATCTAGCAAGGGTTAAGAAGATACTTTGAGTACGAGCGTACTCATCAAGGTCACTATAAAAGAAGTGTTTGATGCACTATAACTACAGCCACAAACCGTAGGTCGTAGGCCAATGCAAGTTTTCATAAACATTTCTTCAAAGGTTGCTTTTATTCTGAAAAATTATGTCCGTCACCCTTCATGGGTTTACCAGAACTTTCATGGAGTTCCTTTCCCGCAATGTTCGCAGCTCCTTCCCGGAACAGGGAGTAACAAGTTACAGTTTTTTACACTCTGCAGAAACGTTCGCAGCGTTACTTTTCCCATGAGAGATCAACTCCTTGTTGCACAAACGGACAGCTTACCCGTCCACAATTCCATGTTGTGGGGCCTAGTAGATGATCCAAGACAATCACTGCCCTCTCCGTGACCTCATATGTCTGCACGATCCTTCAGGCTGGCTCATCTTCGTTAAGCTCCCTTTTGGGCAGGCTCCAACCCTGATGAGTTCTCGAAGACTCTATGACCTAGTGATGCCCGGAATAGTACCATTTACATGGACTATATCCCTAAACACCATTCATAGATAATCTAGACACCAAAAGTGTGGGGCGTAAGGGTGCCCACCCATATGTTGGATCCACGCAAGGAATCACAACGTCACGTTAAAGTCGCCTTGCCTCCATACAAGAGGAAAAGGCTATAGCTGACTTCTTCGTCACATTCCAAATCTCATGGTTAACGCGTAATATACGGCACAAGAATCACTGGCGACATTGGTTGTTAAGTCCTAGATATTATATTCCTTTACCACCAGAACTTTTTATAGTAAGTTATTACCTCATGGTAATAACTTATAATCCTTTTATTATGAAAATAGTATTTTCTGACCCTTTTCAGATGCAAGTGATGACAACACTGGATTTGCAAAATACTTTACAGAAAAATAAACAAAGGACATGAGCAAGTGTGAACTTGCCTTTTATGATTGCAAGATTATGCACTCACGGTCTTCGAGTCAGTATAAGATCCAAAATCTAAAATCATCATCATTGGTCCAGTAAGAACTAATGTTTAAAGAAGCAATATGCTTTTATACATAAGTAATGTGATGCACGTTATAAACACGAATCCCGGGGATAACGTTGTTCTAGGGTTTGGATTCTGGAAATGGTTACTTTTAGAATGTGTTGTCCTTTTAGATAAGTTTCACACTTGTGTTTCTTATTAGGGCTGGTGAGTATGTGTGGAACAATCATATAATTACAATATCATAAGCAATGGGGCACACACAAAAGGTGAAATGCTACTTAAGATTGTTTATATAAGAGTTCTTGTTTGAAGTGGCAAAAAGAATAACCTTTGAAGAAAAGGTTCTCTTCTAAGGTCTAAACAAGCTTTGTGGTTAATAGAGTTTGGTCGATGTTATTTATGCTTGCTCGAATGGTTTGAGTTTGAGATGTTTTATAACTTAACTATTTCAGGACAAAGTTAACTATAAAATATATAACAATGTTTATAGTGTTATATTTAGATTCTTATAGACTAAAGTTAACTTTAAAACAAAGATAGTTTAAAAGTATAATGTTTATAATATTTGTATCTTGTGTACCTGGTAATGTTTCCTTAAGGTTACTTAAAAATGGTTATACTTTTACTTGGTGTGGTAGTTTCTTGATTTTATAATGGATTAGTACCATCTACCTTTTATAAATGAGGGGTTATAGTTTATAAACCAAGATATAATATTACTTCACTACTTATGGACTTGCTATAATGTTGTGGTAGTTTTTGTAATATGGTGGGTAAAGTAGATAGAAAGGATTTGATTTATTCACAAGTTGTTCTTTAAGGTTTTTATTATGACTAGGAATCTTTTTAGAATATAATCTTCACTTAAGGTTGAAGATAATTTAATAATAAGATATTTGTAGTGTTTTAAACCATTCTGGATTATATTATTAATACCCAAGACTAATAATATTCATTAAACTTAATTAACTAATTTAGAAATATTAATAATTGTTATTTACCCTTATATGAATTTTTAAACTAAGTAAATAAGTTTAAATTTGAGTTATTAAAATATTTGAATTTTTAATTAACTCAAAAGTGGAATATTCTATTTTTAACATGTAGATCTTCTTTTTGTGATCATTTTGGTGTATTATATTTATTTTTATGATTTATAAATAATAAGATATGATTGTTATAAGATTTAATACTTTTAAAATACTTAATAAATAATAAATATTTATGTAAGTGAAATAATAATGCATGATTATAGTTTTAAATTATAGTCTTTATTTTTCTAAAAAAAATTGTATTTTATTCATATTTTTAATATTTACCATTATTGGAATATAAATTATCCAAGTTTTATTACTTTTAAACCTTTATTAAATAACATTTATTTAAATAATCATCATAATAATATTGGATAATAAGTTTAAGTTGTAGATTTTATTTTTCTACAAATTTTCATATATTATACATATTTTTCTAAATTGTAAATCAAAAGTTATTAATTAAACAAAATTTAATCATTTACTTGATTTCTGGAATATTAATAATTGAGTTTATAACATTTTATTATTTCTTAAACATGAAATACTTTTTACACCGCACCCCCACCTAGCCTAAGTCACTGATCAGTGCGCCTATGTCCACCTCAGCACTCAGGTTAGTAAATGTCTTTTGTTACCGACTGGTTTGCTACCCTCAGACTATGACATATGGGCCCAAGGCCATGTCACACGCCACGTGAGACAAAGACTGGTCAAACTAGCTGACGTGGTTCGAATCTGATGTAGGCATGACGTCATACGGTTTGATCCTCACTGGTTGAGGATCGATTGATTGATCTGGTGCGTGTGCGGGGCTGTGACTAGGTGCGTTGGACAGAAGAGATCAAGGCGAACCTATTGGTGGTGGCGCCGCTATCTAATGGTCATCGGAGGGCAACCAGAGACGAGCTTATGTGGCGGTGCTTGCGGTTGATTACGGTGGCGTGGATTTAGGAAGCAAACAAAGCATCGGCGCATGCTAGGAGACTTAGTGACTCACCAGGAACGCGATGGTGTGCTTGGTTTGGCGAGGCGCGGTCGGAGACGACGGCGAGGTCGACGAACAACGTCGGGAACCGAGGTTGCGATTAGGTCGATTCACGTCTCCTTCGCAGTCGCAAGTTGGGTCAATCGAACGAGAATAGCACGACGGTCTCCACCGTGGTCTTATCTGGCCGAGGAGAGCACGGAATCGCCGGCTCAGCTCACCTTCGAGCTAGGGTTCTCGGCATGGTTGGGGAAAAGAGGTAGAGAGGATTTTAGTGGGGGAAATTGAGGATGAGGACGAGTAGGGACGTCGCGGTGGCCTCCTTATCCTCTCCTGGCGACGGCGGCGTTGATCTTGGTGCAAGGACGACGATAAGGGCATCGGGCGGCGGCGAGCTCCTCCAGCGAGCTGTCTGTGTGCGTGGGGATGACGACGTCGTGTTGTTTTGCAGATAACCCCCTGACATTTCTTTCCTCTCAACCTGCAGTCCTTCCCTGGCCCCACTCGTCAGTCACATATGAGAAAGATTTGGGCTGGCTGTTGGGCTTTTGTGGGCTGCACATGGGCGTCAGATAAGTACGGAGGTGTTGGGCCATGACCAGGTAATGTTTTTTATTTTTTTTCTCTTTTTCTATTTTCTGTTTTCCTTTTCAGATTTGAATTTAATTTATCTTTGAACTTTTCTTTGTAGAATTTATTTGTTGTATAATTGTAGTAATACTAAAATATATTTAGTATCATTTGTGAACTTTTATTATATAATCTTTTTATATTTCTTTTATTATATAACCCCTCTTAATAATTTGTAGAAGCTTTTCTTATTATTTTTCTTTCCACTTTTAATCATAAATTTATTAAATGATATATTCTTATTTGTTTATAAAACTTAACTCTAGTTGGCTCATAGTTTGAATAGAAATTTTTATATGTATAATGATCCTATATCATGATTTGATGCATGAAATATAAAAGAAACGAATATGGTTATTACTACTTCCATTGATTTGGAAAATG
Organism: Avena sativa; assembly: GCA_916181665.1. Taxonomy (NCBI): domain Eukaryota; kingdom Viridiplantae; phylum Streptophyta; class Magnoliopsida; order Poales; family Poaceae; genus Avena; species Avena sativa. The sequence goes on along the minus strand of OV702284.1, from coordinate 308,807,804 downwards.
GCAATGTATATATTCTATTATGATAAACAAAGAAGTTTAGAGTTTGAATTGTGAATATTTATCCTAGGGTTTAGGGTTTTAAACATATTTATGTTCCTTTATAGATGTGACTAAAGATTTAAGAACTAAACATATTGTTTTCTGTTTGGAATTCTGGATGACATCATCTTCAGGACTAGGAAGTTATATTTAGAATGTTTTATAGCAGGAATTGATAAAGATACTCCTAAGCACATATAATTATGATGGTTGGAGTTAACAAAGATGTGTTTATTTTGATCTTGCCAAAGCCTATGACAGAGTGGACTAGAAATACCTTGAAGAAATCCTTAAAAAGTTAGGCTTTGCGAATCAATGGGTAAAATGGGTTATGACCTGTGTTAAAACGGTTACATATTCAGTTTGCTTTAATGGCAATATTCTAGAAAAGTTCATGCCAACTAGAGGTCTCCGGCAGGGGGATCCTCTATCACCCTATCTATTTTTATTTGTGGCTGATGGGTTATCAAGATTATTACAGAATGAGATTGATGCTGGGCAAATAAAAGAATTAAAGGTCTGTAGGCGCAGCCCGGGAATATCACATTTGCTCTTTGCCGATGATAGCCTCTTGTTTTTTGAGGCTAGCTATAACACCCTCAGAATCGGCCCTATGCAAGTTTTAGCGCTTCCCGCCAAACCCGCATAGAAATGATTCAAAGGTGCCCACCACGCACTTTCGTGCGGGTGGAAAACGAAGTAATATCATTACACAATAGTCCTCGATGGAACCCACAAAACATATATACAGCAGCGACTCAGCGATTCAAGAATACAGATATACAGTACAAAGATCCAAATCACCTTGAAAACGATACAACGTCCGAGTACGGACAAGATGCAAATTGAGCTAAGAGCCCTGAAGAATAACCAATGGCGTCCATAACCTTGCCCAGGCCAAGCCGGAAGGGTAACCCTGCTAACGACGTCGATCTCAAAACCTGCTAAAAACAAAAGGGGTGCTGGCAAAGGGCAAAGGAAAAAGAGAGCGGTCAGTACTGAGGCCAGTACACGGCGAGACTAGAATTCGGCGGTCCTCGCCTACATAGGTATGGTGGACTGAAGCGACAGCGCAGCATGCACTTAACAACCTATAGAGACTCGATATAACGGTCGACTATTAGAGAGGGATAAGAAAGACCTATTCGGAACCAACCTGATACTACCACCAAACATACCCATCCTGGTATTTCCCCCTCGAGACCAAACGAGGAAGTCAACCGGGAAACTCACACAGTTGGCAGTTTTATTTATTCAGTTATCGTTGCAGCAATTACTAGTCAGGTATAGGTAGTCATCCTGATATAATAAGCAGTGGGCACTTTTAGCTAACCATTCCGTTGTAGTTGCAACACTTACTAGTCAGATACAATTAGCATGAGATATCCCAAACCCAGTAGTTGTTGGTACTTTTATTTAGCCATTCCGTTGTAGTGAAGCTGATTACTAGTCATATCGGATACAAGTCAAGTTATAACAGTAAACTTTAGTTATAGTTGTCTATGATCGATAACTGTGCTCCAAGTCGTCCATAACCGCGGACACGGCTTCTCGAAAAGATTTAACCCTGCAGGGGTGCACCAAAGTTTCCACACGCACCTACACCCTTGTTGTCAGATCAGGTAGGTACAAGATCACAAAACATACACCCAACGGTATGTCGACGGGGTTTCGGACACGACGTTTCCCAGACCCAAAGTAAGCACATGGGGGCCACCCCACTAAGCTACCCGTAACGAAGTCGGCCGGTCTCCGAGACGGACCCAGAGGTTTGTGACAATGGCTGTAAACGACTGGGAACCCGAAAGTGTGACTGGGCTTGTCGATACCGCGAAAACATTCCATATTGGTTCCAAAACAGTACAGGCGCTCCACGCTCAATCGTAAATAAAGCAGTAAAGCATGGCATAAGTACATGATAGTAATAAAGCCCCAAACTACTTTGTGGCCCCCGGTACAGTACTTTGAAATCAGGTACTAATCGATGGGGCCCACACACCCCACCTGTGGTTAGCGCGCTCGATCTCGGAACAGGTGTCAAGAACTCGGGGTCCTACGGGACACAAGTGGACGATTAAAAACCAAATAACATCTATTGCCCACCTGTGCCTCTGCATTATTTACCTACTTCAATTTTAGTTATTAAACAATAATTAAAGCCATGATCATCTCCAACATAAAGCATATGGCAGCCTTCCAACAACCGTGGTACTGGACGACACGCAACAGCACTGGAGCAAGCGACTACGACACGCAAGTCCAACTATCTACCAAACAACAGGTAATAGGATGTGTCCATGGCAATATAAGGGCTGCAGGGAAGTATAACGGGATACGAAATCTATAGCATCGCAACACAGATAGCAATAGATCAACAGGAGGAAGTAAAGACTATAAAAGTAAGATAGGTAGAAAGGGGGAGAATGCTCGCCTGAAAACATTGCCGAAGTTTCATCCGGAGATCGGGTCGACACTCACATCAACTCATCGACCTAATCCGCGAAGAAGCAAAGCACTAGAAGAAACACCGGATGCACTATTTAATACTACGGCAAAAGATCGGGCATGATGCATGTATGATGTATGGCATGGTAAGGATGCGATGCAATTAGGCAATATTAAACGGAACCAGGGTTCCGACAGTTACTTAGATGGTTCAAGTTGTTTAGATACCCCACAATTTAAATGTTAGCTTAACAAGGCAAAATATATCACCGGTTCGCTACACAATTTTAGATGGGACCAATATTAGACTAGAGAAGCCCGCATATGGCCTCCATATTTAATTTAGATGACTCATCTAAATACCCCCAAGCAACCACAAAATGCATGCAGACATGTACAATTAAATATGCAACAAGTTAAATAACATATTATAAAATATGGGACTCAGAAAAAGGGTTCACACATCTCGGGTTCGGCGATCATGTTTCTGAGGGGTTTGGTTCGGTCTCGCCGAGATCGGTCTTTGGGGGTCGACGAGATCGGCCTTTGGAACTTCGGACTCCAGGAAGGAGCACTTGGCGTTTCGATGGATCGGTCTCCGGTCCAAGAAGGATATCAAACATTCCATGCGGGAGACCTTGGCGTCGGGAAGGCGAACTAGGCATGCCGAGGTTCGGTCTTGCGGAGAAGATCTTGAGGTCCCCAGTTTCCTTGTCGGCGACGAACTTGAATTAGGCCCAAAGTCCTTGTGCGGATCTGCGGGTCTTCGTCTCGGGTCGATCTCGATATCTCAAACGACATCCGCAAGTTGCGGCGGATGCTCTGAAATACCTGAGAGCAACGCCACTTATCCTCCAACCACACTAGAATAACACCACCATTGTTCTTTCCATCGCATACATGCAGTAACTTCCCAGACACGATGTCATTCATACTTCTTCAACAGTGCACACCACCACATCCTCGCAGCAGCACTACAAGCAGAACTAATCGCCGGAGCAAAAGGCGCCAGGGCACACGCTCAGGCAAGCAAAAGGATGGCGACGGAGGGCTGACAGGGGTCACGGGGGCCGGCACAGTGGCGGGATGGAGTCCTGCGCGGGGAGGCACAGAGAGGAGGCGCGCTCTGCGAGGGGAACTTGGGGTCGGCCACGAACGGCACGCGGGTCGGGGCACCGCTGACGAGCTTGGCGGAGGGGACTACCGGCGAGAGGGAGGGTCGGTGACAGAACAGAGAGGCGCTTCGGGCGGCGCCGGGGGCGAGGCAGCAGGAATACGGCGAGGAGGAGGCCTACAGGAGAGACGGAGCCAGGCTCTGACACAGTGCTGCGGGGAGCTCCGCCTGCGAGGGGGGGCGAGCACGGGCTGCAGAGAGGAGGAGCTTCGGGGGGATGGGTTCTAGGCGAGGGGGTCGAGGCGCTGGCCGGAAGGATAGGGGCGCTCGAGCGGTGGAGGCGGCGGCGATGGGGATTCGGGTCGAAGCAGGGAGAGGCGGGCGAGAGGGAGATGCGAGCGCAGCATGGGGCTCGGGGTGGGGTTACGTGAGGTGGTGGGTCCAGGTTAGCGAGGGAAGCAGGATCGGGAGGGGGCGTTGCTCGCGTAGAGTGTACGCGGGACGGGTCGTGCGTGGTGTGCGATGTGTGGGTGGCGGCGGCAGGGTGGCGATGTGGGATTAGGGTTATATGGGGTAGTTTAGGTTTAGGGTTTGTAGTGGGGTGGTAGGTGGCTGCCGGTTGGGCCTTTTGGGCCTGGCCGATGGCTGCCTCCCCCACTAAAATATGTAAAGTTTATTTATATTTTATTTTAACAAGCTTTTGTAAATTGTTTTTATACAAACAGATATATCCGGAAACACCAGCGTTTGATTTGAAATAAAAGGGAGGGGATTAATATAGAAAACAAAAATAGGGTTTTTAGCAAAATAGTTTTAAACATATAGATGCATGCTGATGTTATGATGATGAACAGAGATAAGACACACAATTTTCTAGTAGTGTTTTTACCCGGGGTGCTACACTAGCATGGACCAAGCAACTAAAGTAAAGACAGATCTAAATAGATATGAAAAAGCGACTGGGAAACTACTTAGTCCGGGTAAGTGTTCTTTGTTGCTGGGGAATAAATGTACAGAAGAGAGGGGGCAGGAGGTGGCGGCCATCTTGAACATACAAACTTTTGGTTTCGAAGAAAAATACCTTGGTCTCCCAGTACCTGAAGGACATATGAAAGATGGAAAATTTCAGCCAGTCAAGGAGAAAATTAAAAAGTGGTTCTCTGACTATGCTAAGGATGTTCTGATAAAATCGGTGATACAGGCAATCCCAACCTATCCTATGAGTATATTCAGGTTCTCACAAGGTCTATGTGAGGAACTCATGAAAATGACAAGAAATTTTTGGTGGGGAGATGAAAATGAAAGAAGAAGAATGCATTGGATGAGCTGGGACAAAGTAACAAGAAGAAAGGGACAAGGAGGTATGGTTTTTCGAGATCTCCATCTTTTTAACCAAGCTCTGCTAGCTAGACAAGCATGGCAACTCATTGCTTATCCAGATAGCCTTTGTGCGAGGTCATTAAAAGCAAAGTATTACCCTTTTGGAGAATGAACGGATACTGCTTTTATCCAAAACCCATCTCCGTGTTGGCAAGGGATAATGTACACTCTTGAACTCCTAAAAAAAGGCATTCTATGGCGCATTGGAAATGGAAAGAAGGTGAGAATCTGGAGAGATAATTGGATACCAAGAGGAGATATGAAGGCTACAACAAATATAACAAATTCAAGAGCGAGAAAAGTAGCAGACCTCATTAACCAAGATGCTCATTCCTGGAACGAGGACACAGTTAAGAGAATTTTCATGCCACATGACGCTGATGAAATTATTAAAATCCATTTTCCAAATCATGAGGAGGAGGATTTTATCTCATGGACCCTTGAAAAAAATGGTACGTTCAATGTCCGGAGTGCCTATCATCTGGCTCTTGATATCCATAATAAGACACCAACAAGTACAAGTACTAGTATGAATGGAGATAGAAGTTTGTCGAAAACCATCTGGAGTTCACGGGTACCGCCAAAAGTAAAGATTTTTACTTGGAGACTAGCTACCAACAGTCTCGCGGTTCAAGCAAATAGAAGTAGAAGGCTCCCAAATGTGTTGCCTATTTGTAGTATCTGTGGTATGGATGTAGAAACAGGGTACCATGCTACTATGAGTTGTACAAGAGCAAAATCATTAAGGGAAGGGCTAGCTGAATGCTGGAATTTACCACATGAGAAGGACCTTGTTTATACGGGTGATGAGTGGTTGCTTGTGCTGCTAGACAAATTAAACAAAGACACAAGAGACAAAATGATGTTCATTTGGTGGAGGGCTTGGCATCACAGAAATAATATGATCTTTGGTGATGGTAAAGCGGCCTTGGATGATTGTAACCAAAACATTATTACTTGATTAATACACAACACATTTTCAAAAAAAAGATGTGTTTATTTGATTTGCTATAGGAAAATATTCCTATAGAGTGATGTAGACATAAGATGATGAATCCATTCCCTGAAATGGATATTATACTTGGTTTAAGATTTAGAGTTGGTTGTTTTAACAAGAATGTCTATTTTACCATTCTTCACCATCCTAGACCTTTAATTAAGGAATTCCTTTCCTAGATATAATACTTCTTCCTATCCATCATCCTAGTTATTATGATGAGCTTTCTTCACAAAATGTTCTTATTCACCCTTTACTCTTCTAAACTCATGGATGAATCCAATGAGTTTGATATTAAAGAATTTCCTAGTTTTCTCATATCCTTGCTTGGTTATACCCACTATTCTAATATTGAAAATCTTCAATCCAACAAGTAGTTCTTTCAGACTCCACTCATAATCTTCCTTAATCATCCATTATCAATATCTCTTCAATAGATGTCTAGATCAAACTACTTCACATCAAATGTGGGTATTTCTCAAGGGGAAATTACTACTTCTATGATCCCATGTTGCTCTAGCATCATCTTAATCATACTATCTTGTCTATACTTAACTCTAGTATCTCATCATCCAAGCTCACATTATATTAATGTGACTAGTCATGGCTAAAATAGGATAATATATTTAGACTGGGTTTTAATCATGTTCTACCCACCAATGTCACTTATACTAAATATAAGCATTCAATACTAGTGGCAAAAGCATCACCATTATAATACTTTAATCATTCATTACTTAAGTCCTTAGTTAGCTAAGCAAGGCTTTATCAATACTGCTTTTCAATTGTATTGAAATTATCTCCTTAGTATCTCATATTGGATTAAGGTTATTCATGGACTATGCCCTCTTTAAAAGATTTAAGTAGATGTTTGATAAGATCAAGAAATAGTAGATCAAGTATTGATAGTTAAAGAATTTGTGAATCAATGGTTGATTACTCAATATTGATGAACAATTGATATTAAAATAAGTTCCATAAAAATTGATATGGAAATAAAGATATATAGTGGATGATATTTGACTTGGTCTCTTTCCTACTCAATCTTACTTAAGAAGTAGGGTTAGGTATTACCATGATACTCATGGTATGTGCAGATGAGATTAAGATATAGTTGTTACTTTCTTATTATTGGTGTTATATCCTTAACCTAATACTCATGAATGATTATAATGAATACTATGAGATGATCACCTAAGGATCAAATATAATGTATTAGAATTTAACTTTTATTACATTTGATCTACCCTTAGATCAAATCTCCCTTTTCCCAAAAATAAGGTTTTAGCAAAGGTCATATTAAAACTTATCGCAGTCAACTTGATGATCTACTTATTATTCCATCAAGTTAAGAGAAGCTTCAATCACTTTGACAAGTGGTGTTCAAAAGCGCAAAAATTATTCGGATTTTCTATGCATGAATGCAGTGCACACATCTGGGTTCAGCTTATTTCTAGGCTCTAATGCTGGGATGTTACAGCGGCGCTCCGGAAAGGAAGCGGGGCTTCCCGGTGCTGGTGTGGATGGAAAACATGGCGGTGGAGCTTCTCTTGGCAGCTCTGGCGGTGGGGCAGGAGTCTGGCTGGATTATGCATGCTCAGATCTAGGCCCTTCGGGGCTGATCTAGGCATGAGCGGGTCGAGAGGGACTCGGCCTTTCTGCCTCCGTTTGGATTGACGAGAGGACCATTATGGGAGCGATGGTGGTGTCTCCGTTCTTGCTGCAGCGTGGCGGCGGGAGCTTCGTTGGCCCGTCTAGGCCTGGTCGGGCATATGGCACCGATCAAGAGGGTAGCAATGGCGATGGCCTACGAGCAGCAATGAGGCGGAAGGAACTTTACGGGCCCTTCTAGGGCCCAGATGTGCTTGTCCGGCCTGGCATGTTCCTACTGTTGCGTCTAGTCAGCTCCCGCCATGTCGGTGGAGGATGTCCTCTAGGTGGCTGTGTTGCTGCCTCCTGCGGCTCCAGGTGTCCTGGTGTTCTCTTGCTGATGCGTCCGGCCAGCTACCAACTATGGCGGTGGAGGTTGTTCCCTCCCGCGTGGCGGTGGTACCATCTCTCCTTGTCTACGGTAGTTTTTTCTCGGTCCGGCCAGCCTTGCAGTGTCTGCCATGGTGAGACGATGATGGTGATTACAAGACCATGGTGTCGTATGTTGGTGGGCGGCAAGTGGGTGGAGCGCGATGGATTGTATGGGGTTGTGGTTTTGGGGGTCGGGAAAATCCTTGTCGGCATGGTCAACATTGACGCGGTGATGCCTACGGGCATCGCCCTTCCTTTTGAACAGCGTCAGGTGTACCCCTTCCCCACTCCCCTCTGTGTACCAGGATCTAGCGTTGTTGATCTGGCATTGTTGGCATTTTTTCTCTCTAGCGTTGTTGATCTGGCGTTGTTGGCATTTTTTCTCTTTTATTCTTTTCTTTCTTTCTTTCTTTTGGGCTTGCTTTGTGCAGTTTGCTCCAACAATGAACTCGTTGTATCCATGGTAGATATATTAATATTGTTAGAGTATTGTACGTATACGGTTGTTATGGTAGTTTAGGATAGTTAGGACTCTAGCCTAACTTGACTTGTACTCCAAGATGATCCATGTACATCTATATATACTCGCTCATGAGGCTCAATAATACATCCAACATATTCCGTCGATCCCCTCTCTATCATTCTACATGGTATCAGAGCGGCAAGATCCTTGACCTAGCCGTCGTCGCCACTTCCCAAACCCTAGCGCCGCTGCCCACCATGGCACCGCGCTAACCGAGAAACACGCTTCTGCTGCGCCGCCCCCGGGGAGGTCGATCTCCATCGGGGGCCACGCAACCCGTACGCAGGATTCGTCCTCTGATCCATGATCGGCTGCCCTGTAAGTCTTGTTTCCGATCTATTGATCTTTTTTTTGTTTTACCGATCTTAGATCGGATTGAGTCGCCCACCGCCGTCATCATCACTGCGCCTCTACTCCGACCATCGGCATCGAGGATCTACATTGTGCCCGTGCACCTACCTCCTCCGCTACTGCGCATGCCTTGTCAGGCTATCGTGGTCTCATGGCAGGTTGTCGCGCACCACGGACGGCTGCGATGCCTTCCTTGGAAGGCTACCGCAGCCACCCCCCTCGGATCCTCTTTGTCGTCATCGTTCGAAACTTTGCCGACAATGCTGCCATCGACTCCAATTTACACGTCATCCACGCTTTGGCGCATACGGTGCACCGTCGGTCTGATCAACCAATCCCGCGCATGTCTACGCCAAGCACGTCCCCGAGAATGCGCCTACCACCGATCGAGCTACGGGCTGCCGTTGCATCGCCCCCTCGGGCCGCAGAGCCGCCTCCTTTGGTCCATGCTACCGGCTTCCAACGCGCCTTCCTTGGCATGTACGTCGCTGGTGGTCTCCCAGCCGCTGCATCGACTTGCGCCTTGCAGCTATGCCGCCCCCTCGGGTCATAGCATTGTTGTACGCAGTCTACTTCGCCGTCCCGGTGCATCGACGTCCTCGGCTTTCATCGCGACATCTCCTACAGGCGTGGATCACCGCAGTTTGTGCATGGTCTTCGTCATGTCGCCGGTTTATTCCTCGCCTACTTCGATCACCGCCGCCGCACTTCACAAGGTAACCTGTAGGGCGATCTCACGCCTCCGCAGGTCCCGCCGACTACCCCATCGCCACTCCAGGCATCCAACATGACTACCCCAGGCCGCCGCTGCTTTCGCTGCCTTCTACGTCTTCATCCACTACAACTTCGTCGTAAGCGTCATCGCCTAATCCCTGACTACACCACCTTCTACTCTACTCTGACAACCGCCGACAGTGCTGGCATCTCTCCCTTCGCCTCTCTGCGCATTGCAACCGCTCTGGAGGCTTCCTCTGCTAGTCTTTCCGACATAGCGACAAGTTCATGATGGTCCCTTCTGTTGGAGATATGCCCTAGAGGCAATAATAAATGTAGTTATTATTATATCTTTGTGTTTATGATAAATGTTTACATTCATGCTATAATAGTATTAACAAGGAAACATTGATACTTGTGTGATTTGTAAACTTAATTTGAAGTCCCTAGTATAGCCTCTATACATCACTAGCTTGTTGGTTGATAAATGATTGTGGTTTCCCTATCATGAACATTGAGATGTTATCAACAACAAGATCATATCGTTAGGAGAATGATATGATGGACATACTCCTATAGATAAGCGTAGCATAAAGATCAAGTCATTTCAATAGTTCAATTGCTATATGCTTTCTGATACATAGTAACCTAATTCCTTCGACCATGAGATCATGCATATCACCTTTACCGGATGGATGCTTTGATGACATCAAACACCACACCGTAACTGGGTGGCTATAAAGGTGGCATTGAGTGTTCGGAAAGTATTGGTTGAGACACATGGATCAAGAGTGGGATTTCTCCATCCATATGACGGATAGATATACTCTGGGCCCTCTCGGTGGAATGTCATCCAATTAGCTTGCAAGCATGTGACTGGCTCACAAGGGATCACATATCACGGGAACGAGAAAAGAGTACTTATCGGTAACGAGGTTGAACTAGGTATGCAGAGATACCGACGATCATAACCTCGGATAAGTAAAGTATCGTGAGACAAAGGGAAATTGGTATCGTATGTAAGTGGTTCATTCGATCGCAAAGTAATCGTAGAAATATGTGGGAGCCATATGAATTTCCAGATTCCTCTATTGGTTATTGTTCGGAGAAGTGTCTCGATCATGTCCGCATAATTCACGAACCGTAGGGAGACACACTTAAGGATTCGACGTTGTTTGAGTAGTTATGGTATTATGAGAAAGAGACCGAATGTTGTTCGGAGTCTCGGATGGGATCCGGGATATCACAAGGAGATCCGGAATGGTCCGGAGAATAAGATTCATATAATAAAGGTCCCGTTTTGGAGTTCGGGAATGATTCCGGTGTTTTCATCAGGAATGTTCTAGAAGGTTCCGGAATGTCCGGCACTCCGGAGGGGAAGGGTACATGAATGTGTTATATCAAAGTTGGTATGATTGCATCATGTACTAAGTGTCATCGTTGTTCCAAAAAAAGGATTAATCGAATCCTAGTTTGAAAAGTCAAATAGCTAAATTGAAAAGTCAAACGGCTAAATTTGGAAAGTGGAAAAGAGGAGGAGGGGGTGAAACCGAGTTGGGGAGGGAGTCCTCCTCCCCAAGCCGGCGCACCACCCAAGCCGAGTTGGGGAGGGACTCCCCTCCCTCCCCTTGGCCGCCGGCCCCTCCACCTATATAAGGAGGGGCAGGGCTCCCTCCTAGCACACACAAGTACCTCTCCTCCAAACCCTAGCTTGGCGCCTACCACCATAGCCGCCGCCGCCCCCCTAGGGTTTTGCCCTAGCCGCCGACTTGGGGGTCCCCGGAACCCTAGCCGCCGGCTCTAGCACTTCCTCCTTGGTGTGTCTAAACCCTAGATCGCCGAGGAGCTCTCTCATACTCCACCATACTCGCTCCGGCTTAAGGCGAAGCCCTGCGAGATCTCCCCTCTACTTCCGGTACCACGCCGTTGTGCTGCCGGAATCGTGAGGAGAGTGCTACAACCTCCGCTGCCTGCTGGAACAAGGGAGAGGAAGGTCTTCGTTGAGTACCGAACGTGTGACCGACTGCGGGAGCGCTGCCGCAACGCAGCGCCGGAAGGATCGTCTACGCGATCTTGAGATCGGGAAGAGTACGACTACATCACCCACGAGAATCCGCTCTCGTTAAACACTTTGGAATCTTCGAGGGTAAGTTATTCCATCGACTCGTTGCTACAATCTAGTAGATAGATCTTGGCTTGTTTATTTGTATGCGATAGAAATTTTTTGTTTTCCATGCTACGAAACCCTACAGTGGTATCACAGCCGTGTCTATATGTAGATCTGTTGCACGAGTAGAACACAATGGTCATTGTGGGCGTTGATGCTTTTATTGTCGATTGCTTCTTGTGTACTTTGCATCTTGCGGTATGTTGGGATGAAGCGGCTCGGGCTAACCTTACATGACATCGTTCATGAGACTTGCTCCACGCTTGACATGCAACTTGTATTGCATAAGTGGCTTTGCGGGTGCCTGTTTCTCCTAGCATAGTTAAGATCCAATTTACAACGGGTGATTAACAATACTAGTATCAATGTTGTGGTTCATGTTCGTAAGTTAGAACGACACTTATTGAAAGCCCCAAACCACGTAAAACATGCAAAGAAAGTAGAGGCGTCTAACTTTGTTTTGCAGGGGTGTGCAGTGATGTGATATGGCCATGATTGTGATTATATTTGATGTATGCAATGTTCCATATTGTAAGTTGGCAACCGGCAGGAGCCATATGGTTGTCTTTAATTTATTTTAAGACCCGCGTGTCTATTCAAAGTAGTTGTAATAGTTGAAGCCGGTGGACGACAACCATGGAGAAGCGTCATTGACCTTGATGCAATGCTGGTGATGATGGAGATCATGTTCGTGCTAGAAGATGGAGATCGGAAGCACAAAGAAGAAAGGCCATATCATATCACATATTATGAATTGCATGTGATGTTAATCCTTTATGCATCTTGTATTGCTTAGTAGACGACGGTAGCATTATAAGATGATCCCTCATGCACATGAATTTCAAGTCATAAAGTGTTCACCCTTAGTTAGCACCGTTGCTAAAGCTTGTTGTTTCGAAGCACCACGTGATGATCGGGTGTGTTAGATTCCGCAAGTGTATACAACGTGAGCAAGCCAGATTTGCTCATGCGGAAACTAAGGTTTGATCTTGACGAGCCTAGCATGTACAGACATGGTCTCGGAACACGGATCACCGAAAGGTAAAGCATGAATCATATAGTAGATATGATGAACATGTCGATTTTCGCCATTGAAACTATATCAACTCTCGTGATGATCGGTGTTGATGTGGTGGATTTGGTTCGTGTGATCACTAAAACAATTTAAGGGATATTGTTTTGAGTGGGAGTTCACCTAGATTAATTTTATTATTAATTTGAACTCAATTTGTCATAAACTTAGTCTAAACTATTGCAAATATGTTGCAGCCCCTACCATCAATTTTAATGCGTTCCTAGAGAAAGAAAAGTTGAAAAACAATGGAAGCAACTTCGCGGATTGGTTCCGCAATTTGAGGATTGTCCTCACAGCTGGTAATTTGACCTATGTGCTGGATGCACCGCTGGGTGACCCACCTGCAGCTGATGCTTCCGATGAAGTAAAGAATGTTTACCTCGCTCGGAAGAATCAGTACTCCATAGTTCAGTGTGCTATCTTGTATGGTTTGGAAACGGAGCTTCAGAAAAGGTTTGAGAATTCAGACCCATATGATATTGTCGAGGATCTCAAATTGATTTTTGAGACTCATGCGGCAATTGAAAGCTATGAGGCTTCTGAAAAGTTCTTTAACTGCAAGATGGAAGAGGGCAGCTCCGTCAGTGAGCATGTGCTTAAGATGTGTGGGCACGCAAACAAACTTCAAAGCTTGGGTATAGTGATTCCTAATGCTTTGGGGATTTACCGTGTCCTCCAATCACTACCACCAAGTTACAAGAACTTTGTGATGAACTACAACATGCAGAACATGAACAAGACGTTGCCAGAACTGTTTGCTATGTTAAAGTATGCAGAAGTGGAGATCAAGAAAGAGCACCAAGTGTTGTTGGTCAATAAGACCACCAAATTCAAGAAAGGCAAGTCTAAGCAGAAGGGACACTTCAAGAAGGGTGGTAAGAAAGTTACCACGCCGGCGAAGAAGACCAAGGCTGGACCCAAGCCTGATACTGAGTGTTTTTACTGCAAGGGAGAAGGTCACTGGAAGCGGAATTGCCCAAAGTACTTGGCGGATTTGAAGAACGGCAACATCAAGAAGAAAGGTATATCTGATATACATGTTATTGATGTGTATCTCACTAGTACTCGTAGTAGTGCCTGGGTATTTGATACTGGTTCGGTTGCTCATATTTGTAACTCGAAACAGGTGCTGCAGAATAAACGGAAGCTAGCGAAGAACGAGGTGACGATGCGCGTGGGAAACGGATCAAAGGTTGATGTGATCGCGGTCGGCACGCTACCCCTTCATCTACCATCGGGATTAGTTTTATACTTAAATAATTGTTATTTGGTGCCTGCGTTGAGCATGAACATTATATCGGGATCTTGTTTATTGCGAGACGGTTACTTGTTTAAGTCCGAGAATAATGGTTGTTCGATTTATATGAGTAATATGTTTTATGCACATGCACCTTTGATAGATGGTCTATTCTTATTGAATCTCGATAGTGGAAATACACATATTAATAACATTGAGGCTAAACGGTTGAAATCAAGCGATAACTTGACCTATATGTGGCACTGTCGTCTTGGTCACATTGGAGTGAAGCGTATGAAGAAACTCCATTCCGATGGACTTCTTGAATCACTTGATTTCGAATCACTTGAAAGATGCGAAGCATGTCTGATGGGTAAAATGACTAAGACTCCATTTTCTGGTATGATGGAGCGAGCTACGGACTTATTGGAAATCATACATACCGATGTGTGTGGCCCAATGAGTGTAGCATCGCGCGGTGGTTATCGTTATGTTCTTACCTTCACGGATGACTTGAGTAGATATGGGTATATCTATTTCATGAAACATAAGTCCGAAACTTTCGAGAAGTTTAAGGAGTTTCAAAGTGAGGTAGAGAATCAACGTAACAAGAAGATTAAATTTCTGCGTTCTGATCGTGGAGGTGAATATCTAAGTTACGAGTTTGGCGAGCATTTAAAGAAATGCGGAATACTTTCACAATTGACACCGCCGGGAACACCACAGCGTAATGGTGTGTCCGAACGTCGTAATCGAACTCTCTTAGATATGGTTCGTTCTATGATGTCACTTACAGATTTACCGCTATCATTTTGGGGTTATGCATTAGAAACAGCCGCATTCACTTTAAATAGGGCACCATCTAAATCCGTTGAAACGACACCGTATGAATTATGGTTTGGGAAGAAACCTAAATTGTCGTTCCTTAAAGTTTGGGGTTGCGAAGCCTATGTAAAGAAGTTACAGCCGGACAAGCTAGAACCCAAAGCGGAAAAATGCGTCTTCATAGGATACCCGAAGGAAACTATTGGGTATACCTTCTATCATAGATCCGAAGGCAAAATCTTCGTTTCCAAGAATGGATCCTTTCTAGAGAAGGAATTTCTCTCGAAAGAAGTGACTGGAAGGAAAGTAGAACTCGACGAGGTTGTCGAACCTTCTCTCGAAATTGCGAGTAGCACAGCACCGGAAGAAGTTCCTGTGGTGCCTGCACCAATTAGAGAGGAAGCTAATGATGATGATCATGAAACTTCGGTTGAAGTTGCTACAGAGCCTCGGAAGTCAACGAGAACTCGTACCACTCCAGATTGGTATGATCCCGTTATGAGTGTCATGTTGGTGGACAACACCGATGACCCTGAGACATATGAGGAAGCAATGATGAGCCCAAATTCCAATAAATGGCAAGAAGCCATGAAATCCGAGATTGGATCCATGTACGAAAACCAAGTATGGACTTTGTTGGACTTACCAGATGGCCGAATGGCTGTCGAGAACAAATGGATCTTCAAGAAGAAAACAGATGCTGATGGTAATGTTACTGTCTATGAAGCTCGACTTGTCGCAAAAGGGTTTCGACAAATTCAAGGAGTTGACTACGATGAGACTTTCTCACCGGTAGCGAAGCTAAAGTCTGTAAGGATTATGTTAGCAATCGCTGCATATTACGATTATGAGATATAGCAGATGGATGTCAAAACAGCATTCCTCAATGGAGACATTGATGAAGAGTTGTATATGATGCAACCCAAAGGTTTTGTCGATCCTAAAGATGCTAACAAGGTATGCAAACTTCAACGGTCCATCTATGGATTGAAGCAAGCATCCCGAAGTTGGAATCAACGTTTTGATAAGGTGATCAAAAGTTTTGGTTTTATACAAACTTATGGAGAAGCTTGTATTTACAAGAAAGTGAGTGGGAGCTCTGTAGCATTCTTAATACTATATGTGGATGACATATTATTGATTGGGAATGATGTAGACCTTCTTAATAGTGTCAAGGAATATTTGAATAATAGTTTTTCAATGAAGGATCTTGGCGAAGCAGCTTACATTATAGGCATAAAGATTTATAGAGATAGATCGAAATGCCAAATATCATTGTCACAAAGTACATATTTGGACAAAGTTCTAAAGAGGATTGGAATGGAAGATAGCAAGAAAGGGTTCTTGCCCATGTTGCCCAATACGACCTTGAGTAAAACTCAAAGTCCGACATCGGCAGAAGATAGAGAAAGGATGAGTAAGACTCCCTATGCCTCAGCCATAGGATCTCTAATGTATGCCATGCTATGTACTAGACCCGACATTGCATATGCTGTTAGTTTAACTAGCAGATATCAAAGTGATCCAGGAGTGGATCATTGGACAGCGGTCAAAAACATCCTTAAGTACTTGAGAAGAACTAAGGATATGGTTCTTTCTTATGGAGGTGATGAACAGCTCGTTGTTAATGGTTACACCGATGCTAGTTGGAACACCGATCCGGATGATTCTAAATCACAATCTGGATACGTATTTATTTTGAATGGTGCAGCAGTTAGCTGGAGGAGTGCAAAGCTAAGCGTTGTGGCGAGATCTTCAACTGAATCGGAATACATGGCTGCTTCGGAGGCTTCACAAGAAGCGATATGGATGAAAGAGTTCATTACAGAGCTGGGTGTGGTTCCTAGTGCGCTGGACCCAATGTCTATCTACTGTGATAACATGGGCGCCATAGCCAATGCGCAAGAACCAAGGTCACACAAGAAGCTGAAGCACATCAAGCTACGTTTTCATGCTATTCGAGAACATATCCAAGATGGGGATATAAAGATTTGCAAAGTACACACAGATCTGAATGTGGCGGATCCGTTGACTAAACCTCTCCCGAGGGCAAAACATGACCAGCACCAAACTGCCATGGGTGTTCGGTATATTACCATATAATCTAGATTAGATGACTCTAGTGCAAGTGGGAGACTGTTGGAGATATGCCCTAGAGGCAATAATAAATGTAGTTATTATTATATCTTTGTGTTTATGATAAATGTTTACATTCATGCTATAATAGTATTAACAAGGAAACATTGATACTTGTGTGATTTATAAACTTAATTTGAAGTCCCTAGTATAGCCTCTATACATCACTAGCTTGTTGGTTGATAAATGATTGTGGTTTCCCTATCATGAACATTGAGATGTTATCAACAACAAGATCATATCGTTAGGAAAATGATATGATGGACATACTCCTATAGATAAGCGTAGCATAAAGATCAAGTCATTTCAATAGTTCAATTGCTATATGCTTTCTGATACATAGTAACCTAATTCCTTCGACCATGAGATCATGCATATCACCTTTACCGGATGGATGCTTTGATGACATCAAACACCACACCGTAACTGGGTGGCTATAAAGGTGGCATTGAGTGTTCGGAAAGTATTGGTTGAGACACATGGATCAAGAGTGGGATTTCTCCATCCATATGACGGATAGATATACTCTGGGCCCTCTCGGTGGAATGTCATCCAATTAGCTTGCAAGCATGTGACTGGCTCACAAGGGATCACATATCACGGGAACGAGAAAAGAGTACTTATCGGTAACGAGGTTGAACTAGGTATGCAGAGATACCGACGATCATAACCTCGGATAAGTAAAGTATCGTGAGACAAAGGGAAATTGGTATCGTATGTAAGTGGTTCATTCGATCGCAAAGTAATCGTATAAATATGTGGGAGCCATATGAATTTCCAGATTCCTCTATTGGTTATTGTTCGGAGAAGTGTCTCGATCATGTCCGCATAATTTACGAACCGTAGGGAGACACACTTAAGGATTCGACGTTGTTTGAGTAGTTATGGTATTATGAGAAAGAGACCGAATGTTGTTCGGAGTCTCGGATGGGATCCAGGATATCACAAGGAGATCCGGAATGGTCCGGAGAATAAGATTCATATAAGGAAAGTCCCGTTTCGGAGTTCGGGAATGATTCCGGTGTTTTCATCGGGAATGTTCTAGAAGGTTCCGGAATGTCCGGCACTCCGGAGGGGAAGGGTACATGAATGTGTTATATCAAAGTTGGTATGATTGCATCATGTACTAAGTGTCATCGTTGTTCCAAATAAAGGATTAATCGAATCCTAGTTTGAAAAGTCAAATAGCTAAATTGAAAAGTCAAACGGCTAAATTTGGAAAGTGGAAAAGAGGAGGAGGGGGTGAAACCGAGTTGGGGAGGGAGTCCTCCTCCCCAAGCCGGCGCACCACCCAAGCCGAGTTGGGGAGGGACTCCCCTCCCTCCCCTTGGCCGCCGGCCCCTCCACCTATATAAGGAGGGGCAGGGCTCCCTCCTAGCACACACAAGTACCTCTCCTCCAAACCCTAGCTTGGCGCCTACCACCATAGCCGTCGCCGCCCCCCTAGGGTTTTGCCCTAGCCGCCGACTTGGGGGTCCCCAGAACCCTAGCCGCCGGCTCTAGCACTTCCTCCTTGGTGTGTCTAAACCCTAGATCACCGAGGAGCTCTCTCATACTCCACCATACTCGCTCCGGCTTAAGGCGAAGCCCTGCGAGATCTCCCCTCTACTTCCGGTACCACGCCGTTGTGCTGTCGGAATCGCGAGGAGAGTGCTACAACCTCCGCTGCCTGTTGGAACAAGGGAGAGGAAGGTCTTCGTCGAGTACCGAATGTGTGACCGACTGCGGGAGCGCTGCCGGAACGCAGCGCCGGAAGGATCGTCTACGCGATCTTGAGATCGGGAAGAGTACGACTACATCACCCACGAGAATCCGCTCTCGTTAAACACTTTGGAATCTTCGAGGGTAAGTTATTCCATCGACTCTTTGCTACAATCTAGTAGATAGATCTTGGCTTGTTTGTTTGTATGCGATAGAAAAATTTTGTTTTCCATGCTACCAAACCCTACACCTTCCCCCGCACGCCTGGTACTGGCAACACTGGGAGTGCCTTCGTCCGCGACGCGTTCCCGAGTCTGGCAAGCTCGGATCCGTGTCTCGTCTTCATCGGCTTCGACAACGTCTTATTCGGCATCGACCCCTCTACGACTGCCTCGACCGTGTCAAGGACGAGTTCTTCTTTGCATACTCGGTTCTGGCAAAACCGGAGTGTGCGTTCGTCCCCGACGCGCACCTAGTTCTGGCAAAACTATGGCCACACCTCGTCCTCGATAGCTTGGACTGCATCGGCTACAGCATCGACACCCTCGACGACTGCCTCAACACGTCGCAGACATCCTCCTCGCGCACTATGCGCATGCGGCTTCACGTGTGGCTACCTCGACACCGGTATCCCCGGCCACAACATCAACCACGGCGACCCCTCGCGCGGCTACCTCGACCATGGCATCGCCTCACACTCTCGGCTCCCTCGACATCGTCATAAGGGCTACCACCTCGCTTGAGCATCATCATCTTCCTCTACAGTCCAAGCCACTACAAGAAATCTGCTCACTAGTGACCTTTTCTTAATGACCATGCATTTTTTGGTCATAGATGTATGACCATTCTGAACCACTTGGTCGTAGGAAATTTAGGAGGGTCCAAACCTTGAAAAATAACAATCAATTTAGTGAAGAAGGTCACGATGTCTTAACACAAAAAGGTCATAGATAGATAGTGAAGCCTTTTATTTGGTAGACTATGACCAATTTAAATGGTCGTTATGGTTAAAATTTGAGGCAAAAAATTACAGAATTGCCAACTCAGCAATATCACCTTCATATCATGTCCATGTGTCATTTTTTTGCTTACTTGTCATGCCTACGTGGTCTGGACCTGGCATCTCGAATCACGTGCTAGAATATATGGCAAAAAAGAGACCCACAGGGGTTTGAACTCAAGACCTCACAAACTACCCAACAGATCCTAACCACTAAGCCACACAACTCATTCATGCCACATGGGTTGCTCGGAGTCCTTTAACCATGACCTCGGTAGATAATGCAAATTCATGATAATGCAAATTCATGTGCATGAATATATGGCAAAAAAGAGAGCACCAACACTCGAACCCTCCACCTCACCCACTTCGAACGGGATCCCAACCACTGTGCCCCTCGACTTGTTGGTGCTAGATAGGGAGTTTGGCTACTTTAACCACACCTCATATATAAATGCAAATTCGACAAAAATGAGCGCATCGGCGCTGGAACCCGCAACCTCCTCCTCCAGACAAAGGCACCTAACCACCACGCCATTAGATACTTTGTGTCCTACTACCCGCAGTAAGTATTTATATATGCAAACTGACGTATATATACAACATACTAGGCGACAGAGGGAGAAGAATACAAGCAAAAAATGGTGGAAACGGGACTTGAACCCGTGACCCTTGAAAATTCCATCAAAACCTAACCACTACAACACACAATCGTATCTATTAGATAAACCCGCGTGATATTATTAGTATGAGCCGAATCTTGTGTTGGGCCTGGGCTTCCGGCGGACAAAGAATCCTTCTTTTTTTCTCCTCAAATGTTTCAGCCGACCAGCTGGGATAACAGCCCAATGGGCCATTTGCTTGTCGCTTTTACCGGAAATTATGGGCTTTTTTTAAAGTTTAAGCCCACACGAATGGACAAACATTTTTTTTCAGAAAGTCTAAAAACGTAATTTTCCCATAATTTGTGACATGACCTCGGATTGAGATGATATAAAAATCAATTTATTTTATATTTAGGAGGTGCATTATTTTTTTCGTATAAAATTATTAAATACGACTATTTTATATTTTTTAATATTTTTTTAATTAGTTATGCCAATTTCATGACATAGTCAAAACGGCGAGAGTGAATCGTCTAGGTGTTGATACTAGCTAAAATTTTAGTGGATCTCTGATAAAATAGCATATTGTGAGTCTAAAAATGATTTTTTGCAAAAATCACGAGCATTAGATAATGTACCTGTAGTTCAAATCAGACCCACTTCCTACCGATTCGGCAGGAATTTGTCTTTTTCACCAAGCGTGGACTGAAATGTTTGAGACATCTCGGTTGGAACATTGTCCATGTAAGGTGGTCTAGTATTTTTTTAAAATAAGGTGGTAGCATTTTGAATTATCCATTTGGTGATTGCTTCACAAAACACCCCGCTTTTTGCGCCCGAAAAATAGAAAATTGTTTTCCCGTTCAACAAAAAAGAAAACTTCCTCCTGAAACATTGTTATTGGTCCCATGATACACATGCATGCACAATATGGGTGCATTATCACAAATTATGCTGTGATTCTCGCCATAACATCGGTCGTTTTACCTGAAAGCCATGAAACCTCAAATAAGACACGTCATTTCTGAGAAGGTTTTTCTGAGATGCAATCAATATACCAAGTTTGATATTTTTCTTACAACTATGTCACGTAATAAGACACCACGCTAAGGATTTACCTCGTTTGGACCATTTTTGAGTTTCTGATGCTCGTTTCAAACTATGGTCAAAACGGCGGGCATGAAGGTTCTTAGCTAGGGGATGAGCCTCGCTAAACTTTCAGTGGATCTATGATAAAACAACATATTGTGAATCTAAAAATGATTTAAAAAACACGAGTATTAGACCATGTACCTGTAGTTCAAATCGGACCCACTTCCTACCGATTCGGCAGGCATTTGTCTTTTTTGCCAGGGGTGATCAGAAAGGTTTGAGATACCCTGCTTAGAAAATTGTCTATGTAAGGTGGTCTAGTATTTTGTAAAAATAGGGTGGAACCATTTTGAAATTCTCATTTGGTGGTTGCTTCACAAAACACCCTATTTTTGGCATTCGGAAAATAAAAAATGCATTTTCTATGTGACGAAAAATAAAACTTCCTCCTAGAACATTGTTCACCATCCCAAAATGCACATGCGTGCACAATATGGGCACATTATCACAAAGTATGTCGCGATTTTGGCTATAATATTGGTCGTTTGGCTCGAAAGCTATGAAACCTCGAACACGATAGGTCATTTCCGAGAAGATTTTTCTGAGATATTTACATTATACCAAATTTGTTACTTTTCCTTGCAATTATGTCACATAATAAGACACCACGCGAAGGATTTACCTCGTTTGGACCGTTTTTAAATTTCTTATGCTCGTTTCAAACTATGATCAAAACGGTTAGCATGAAGGTTCTTAGCCAGGGGCTGACCCTCACTGAACTTGCAATGTATATTTGATAAAATAGCATATTGTGAACCAAAAAATGATTTGTGGGATACAGTAAGTCTGCTTGCTTGCTTGATTCTTTTTTCAGTGGTGTAGTGGACACACAAATGATAGTCCATTCTTAAAACACTAATGATGACCTTCGTCGAATTCATCTGATGCATGAATTTAACAGGGCAAGAGGACTATACATGTTATACCTGAGACACTGCTGGACAGTCACCGACCCCTAGTACGTGTTATACCTTTTCATATTCCCAGTTTTGAGTATTTTATTGTCCGCATGTATGTGATAAGGACCTTGGTTCATATTCCTAGTTTTGAGTATTTTTTTGTATGCATGTATGTGATAAGGACCTCATTTGTTCTACACAGATGGTCATCTGCCGACTGCCAGTACGTGTTTTACATGTTCATATTTCCAATTCATATCACTTATGCTAGTTTTTTCTGCTATGTGAAGAAGGATATCAGGAATTACTTGGATTATTTACGACAACGGCACCATTAAGGAGTAGGAAGCTCCACTAGTAGTGAAATATGTTGTGTTGTGTCTATCAGCCGTGCGTTTGGTTATCTGTTGTGTCCTATTTTGAATTTTCTTGTTTACTTATGATGAGTGAGCTCAATTGTGGACTCATGTGATGTGAGCCTATTTTGATAGTGTGATTGGTGTGTTACTGTCGCTTTTATGAAGTTATTTGCTGTCATGTGGTGTAATATTATCTTGATGATCGAGTTGAAATGCTTTGTAAATTATTTTTTTGAAGGGAATATGCCCTGAGAGGCAATAATGAAGTGTTTATTATGTATATTCCAAGTATATGATAGATGTTTATTTTGTATGCTATAATTGTATTAATACATAAACGTTAATACATGTGTGTTTAATAAACAAACAGAAAGTTATTAGTTATGCCTCTCTCATAAACTAGCTCGTTGATTAACAAGATGATCAAGGTTTCCTGATCATGGACATTGGATGTTGTTAATAACGAGGTCACAACATTAGTGTAATGGTGTGATGAACATTCATCCGACGTATAGCATTACGATCAAATTCATTGAGTTTATATTGCTAGAGAATCATACGAAGTGATCCTAATCCTTAGACCATGAGATCATGTCAATCACTAACACCGGAAGAGTTTCTTGATAACATCAAATGTCACACCGTAACAGGGTGATTATAAAGATGGGTTCAGAACTACTAAAGTGTTATGTTGAGGCCCATGGATCGAGAGTGGGATTTTTTCATCCCGATGACGGATAGATATGCTCCGGGCCCTCTTGGTGATATCACATTGATTAGCTTGCAAGCAATTGATTTGATCACTAGAATGTTATATCACGGGAACAAGAAAAGAGTACATGTCAGTAACGAGATCAAACTAGGTATGGAGATACCGATGATCGAATCTCGGACATGTAATATATCGCGAAACAAAAGGATTAAGATACTAGCGTAAAAGGTTCTCACGATCACAAGAAAGTCATCGTTGAATGTGTGGGAGTCAGTATGGGTCTCCAGATCCCGCTTCTGATTATTGATCAGAGAGGGGTCTCGATCATGTCCACATTATTCGCGAACCGTAGGATGACACACTTAAGAGACACCGACATCCATTTGGAGCAAAAGTTTCATGCCGGAAAGAGTAACAAGCGCAGGAATTTATTTCACTAGATACCGAAACAGGTTTTCGGGTGAAATTGCAGAAAGTTTTTTTGCATGTGAAATGAAATACTAGCAAGGAGTTATATATGAATGTTTGTCATTAAAGTAGTTAAAAAAATTCTGAATAAATAAAAGGAGTTTTATGTAATGAGAGTTTGCATTAAATTTGGTGGAAATTTAATGGGAATTTGAGTGGGTTTTCAGTGGAGGGAATTGAAAGGCATTTGAGTGAGTGGAGTGTCCACCCACATGAATGAAGGAGGGGAGGGGTCATCCCCCATGGTCCGTGGACAATCCCTTGGGTGCCCCCCTTCCTCCTATAAAAGGAGCCCCCTCTCCTCTCTCTCACTCACACCTCCTCGTGAAGGATCTCTCTCCCCCTCTAGTATTTATCCCCCATGGTCTCGGAATAGCGAGATAAATGTTCCCGGTGTCTATTCGGCAACAAAGAGTTGTGCTTCCGCTGCATTGCTGGAGCGAGGAGGCGGAGGTTGCTCGGTGCCTCGGACGTCTGTGCGAGCACGGATGCGCCGCTAAGTTGTGTTGGAATTATGCCCTAGAGGCAATAATAAAGATGTTATTATTATAATTCTTGTTCATGATAATGTTTATATTCCATGCTAGAATTGTATTAAGCGGAAACTTTAATACTTGTGTGGTTTGTGAACAACACCGTGTCCCTAGTACGCCTCTATGGACTAGCTAATTGATCAATGATGGTTAAGGTTTCCTAACCATAGACATGAGTTGTCAATTGATAATGAGATCATATCATTGGGAGAATGATATGGTGGACAGACCCAAACTAAGCGAAGCAATTAGATCGTGTCATCGTGTTCGTCTTTGCGAAGCTTTTCTTATGTCAAATATTGTATTCCTTAGACCATGAGATAATGCAACTCCCTGGTATCGGAAGAAAGCTTTGAGGTCATCAAACGTCATCCTATGAGAGGGTGATCATAAAGGTGTCTCTCAGGTGATCGGAAAGTATCTGTTGGGTTGTATGTATCGAGATGGGATTTGTCCTTCCCAAGTCGGAGAGATATACTTCGGGCCCACTCGGTAATCGATATCAACACCGCTTGCAATCATGTGGTTAAGGAGTTAATCACAAAGTGATATCGGATTACGGAACGAGTAAAGTACTTGCTGTGAACGAGATTGAACTAGGTATGACGGTACCGACGATCGAATCTCGGCAAGTAAAATATCACGAGACGAAGGGAATATATATATATATGGGATTGATTGAATCCTGGCATCGTGGTTCATCCGATATGATCATCGATGAATGTGTGGGAGTCAATATGGGTTTCCAGACCCCGCTGTTGATTATTGATAGAAGATCATGTCTGCATATTCTCGAACCCGCAGGGTCACACACTTAACGTGTCTCGACGCTAGGATAGATTGGATAATTGGTTTATGAGTTTTTGTTCGGAGTCTCGGATGGGATCCGGGACATCACGAGAGGTTCCGGAGTGGTCCGGAGAATAAGATTCATATAAGGCAGTGCAGTTTTTGGAGTTCGGAATTGTTCCGGGTTAATCGGTATTGTACTGGAAGCTTCTAGAACCTTCCGGAAGGGGACCAACGTGGCCACACCTTCCGGGAGGGGGCATGGGCCTATGAGGGAGTGCTCTTGCCGCATTGTGCCAGGGGCACAAGGCCCCATAGGGCCCAGCCGGCCAAGAGAGGTTTAAACTCTAGATAGAGCTTCTAGAAGGGGGGGTTTCCTTGCCCCCCACTCTTCCTCCTTGGGGCCGCCGGCCTTGGCTTGGGGGAGGGGCTAGGGCTGCGCCCACCCCTCTATATATAGAGGGCTGGGGGCGCACCAACACCCTACACCTTCCCCTCCAACCCTAGCCGCCCTGCTGCCCTCCTCTCTCCCTCCCGACTGCTTATAGGCGAAGCCCTGCTGCAGAAATTCTCCACCAATTGCACCGCGCCGTCGCGTTGTAGATCCAACCCATCTCTCCACCATACTTGATGGACCAAGGAAGGAGGATACGTCGAGGTGCTGCATGTGTGCATCTCACGGAGGCACCGCCACTTGTGGTGCTAGATCGGATCGGATCGCGAGGAGGAGAAGCGAGTACGACTACATCACCCACGTTCCGACGAACGTTCCACTGTGCGAATCTTCAAGGGTATGAAGATCTAATCCAATCTCTCCCGTTGTTTTCATCTCCAAGATTAGATCTTGGCTTTCCCTCTGTTCGCATTCGTAGAAAATTTTGATTTACTATGCCGCGAAACCCTTCAGTGGTATCAGAGCTAGATCTATGCGTAGATGTGTTTCACGAGTAGAACGCAACATGGTTGTTGCGGGCGTTGATGTTTTCTGTTGCAAGCCTCTTGTTTGTGTTCTTCTTATGACGCGGGATAGTGAGATTGAAGCGGTCCAGGCCAACCTTACGCGACGTCGTTCGCGAGACCGGCTCCGCACTTGACGTGTGGCTTGTTCCACACATGCGGCTGGTGGATGTCAGTTTCTCTCACTATAGTTGTCATGGGATTAACACCGGAGTTTGGCAACCATAATATCACCGTTGTGGCTTTCCGTAGGTAAGAATCGTTCTTAGCATCTACTCCCATAAGCCACGTAAAACATGCAACAACAAAGTAGAGGCGTCTAACTTGTTTTTGCAGGGAGTGTTTTCTGTGATATGGTATGGCCCAAGATGTGATGTGTATATTGTATGCGATGATCATGTTTTGTAATGTTTCACGACTTGCATGTCGATGAGTACACAACCGGCAGGAGCCATATGGTTGTCTTTATAATTGTGTATGACCTGCGAGTCAACTTCTTATACGCCATGTAATAGCTTTACTTTATCGCTAAGTAGTTAGCAATAGTTGTAGTTGCTATTCGTGGTGGAGGCAATCATGGTGGAGTGATGGAGATCATGCCGGAACGCACAAGATGGAGATCATTGCGCGAAGATTGGCTATACCATATCACATAAAGTTATATGCATGTGATGTTTATCCTTTTATGTATCTTATTATGCTTAGATCGCGACGGTAGCATTATAAGATGATTCCTCACTTAAAGATCAAGATAAAAACTATGTTCTCCCCAAGTATGCACCGTTGCAAAAGTTTGTCGTGTCCAAGCATCACGTGATGATCGGGTGCTATAGACTCTACGCTCACATACAACGGGTGCAAGCCAGTTTTGCACACACGGAAATACTTGGGTCTAACTTGACGAGCCTAGCATGTACAGACATGGCCTCGGAACACAAGAACCGAAAGGTTAAGCATGAGTCATATGAATTATATGATCGACACTTCGTTGTCCACCATCGAAACCACATCTCTTCTCGTGATGATCGGATTAGGTGTGGTGAATTTGGATCGTGTTCACTAAACAACTTGAGGGATGTTGAATTTAGTGGGAGTTCATCTAGTAATTTGATTAAGTTGAACTATTTATCATGAACATAGTCTAAATTGTACTTGCAAATACTGTAGATCACATGGCCAAGTCCAACTTCAACTTCAACGTTTTTGCTGAGATAGAAAAGCTTAGAAACAATGGGTATAACTTCACCAAATGGTTCCGCATTCTGAGAATCCTTCTCGCTGGCGGACAAAAGGACTATGTCCTTGAGAAAGCGCTAGGTGACGCCCCTGGTATAGATGCGCCGGCTGATGAAAAAGTTGTTTATCAGTCGCGCAAGGATGATTATGATTTGATTAAGATCGCCATGTTGTATGCTATGGAATCGGATCTTCAAAATCGTTTTGAGGAGTTCGCTGGGCCCTTTGAGATTCTCGAGGAGCTGAAAAACATGTTTCAGACTCAAGCCCGTTCTGAGAGATATGAGATCTCTAAGAAATTCTTTAACTACAAGATGGAGGAAGGGAGTTCCGTTAGTGAGCACGCCATTGAGATGACGGGCTACACTCAACGCCTTGAGCAACTGGACTGCAAGATTCCAGAGGAGCTCATGATTGACACTCCTAGCTACAAAAGTTTTGTAGTTGATCACAATCAGATTGGTTCCACTGATATGATCACTGAGCTCTTTGCTAAGATGAAAGTAGCGGAGGTGAACATCAAAAAGTATAATCATGTGTTGATGGTCAACAAGCCCCCCACCTTCAAGAAAGGTAAGGGTGCAAGGAAGCCCTTCAAGAAAGGCGGCGGCAAGCGCGTTGCCCCTGCTGAGAAGAAGCTCAAGTCTGGTCCTAAACCGGACACTGAGTGCTTCTATTGCAAGGACAAGGGTCACTGGAAGCGCAACTGTCCGAAGTACTTAGCGGACAAGAAGGCTGGCACCATCAAAGGTATATTTTATATACATGTTATTGATGTTTTGCTTACTAGCCCTCGTTGTAGTGCCTGGGTATTTGATACCGGTTCAGTTGCTAATATTTGTAACTCGAAACAGGAGCTACGGAATAGACGGCGGCTTGCGAGGGATGAGGTGACGATGCGCGTTGGCAACGGATCAAGAGTTGATGTGATGGCCGTCGACACGCTCTCCTTAGTTTTACCTTCGGGATTAGTTTTAAACCTTAATAAGTGTTATTATGTGCCTGCGTTGAGCATGAACATTATTTCTGGATCTTGTTTATTGCAAGACGGTTATTCATTTAAATCGGAGAATAATGGTTGTTCTATTTATATGAGTAACATCTTTTATGGTCATGCACCTATTGTGAATGGTTTATTTCTTCTAAATCTCGAAAGGGATGAAACACACGTCCATAACATTGAGGCTAAGAGATGCAAAGTAGATAGTGATAATACTACTTATTTGTGGCACTGTCGTCTAGGTCATATTGGTGTAAAGCGCATGAAGAAACTCCATTCTGATGGACTTTTGGAGTCTCTTGATTTTGAATCATTTGACACATGCGAACCATGCCTCATGGGCAAGATGATCAAACCCCGTTCTCCGGTATGATGGAGCGAGCAACGGACTTGTTGGAAATCATACATACCGATGTATGCGGACCGATGAGTGTTTCGACGCGCGGTGGATATCGCTATTTTCTCACTTTTACCGATGACTTAAGTAAATATGGGTATATCTATTTAATGAAACATAAATCTGAAACGTTTGAAAAGTTCAAAGAATTTCAGAATGAAGTGGAGAACCATCATAACAGAAAGATTAAGTTTCTACGATCCGATCGTGGAGGTGAATATTTGAGTTATGATTTTCTCACGCATCTTAAAGCAAGTGGAATCGTTTCACAACTCACGCCACCCGGAACACCACAGCGCAATGGTGTGTCTGAACGCAGGAATCGAACCCTATTAGATATGGTCCGATCAATGATGTCTCTTACTGATTTGCCGTTATCATTTTGGGGTTATGCATTAGAAACCGCTGCATTCACTTTAAATAGGGCTCCATCTAAATCCGTTGAGACGACACCGTATGAACTGTGGTTTGGTGCTAAACCTAAGTTGTCGTTTCTTAAAGTTTGGGGATGCGAAGCTTACGTCAAGAAGTTGATGCCGGACAAGCTCGAACCCAAAGCGGAGAAATGCGTCTTCATAGGATACCCTAAGGAAACTATTGGGTATACCTTCTATCACAGAACCGAAGGCAAAGTGTTTGTCGCAAAGAACGGTTCCTTTCTTGAGAAGGAGTTTCTCTCGAAAGAAGTGAGTGGGAGGAAAGTAGAGCTAGACGAGGTTGTTGAACCTTCTCTTGAATTGGAGAGTAGCGCAGCACCTGAAATTGTTCCAGTGCCGCCTGCACCAACAATAGAGGAAGCTAATGACACGGATCATGAAGCTTCAGACGATGCTGCTACTGAACGTCGCAGGTCGACAAGGTCGCGTGCCCCTCCTGAGTGGTACGACAACCCTGTCTTGACTGTCTTGTTAGTAGATGACAGTGAGCCTACGAACTATGAGGAAGCGATGATGAGCCCAGACTCTGAGAAATGGCTGGAAGCCATGAAATCCGAATTGAGATCCATGAGCGAAAACCAAGTATGGACTTTGGTGGACCCTCCTAGCGACCGAAAGGCCGTTGAGTGCAAATGGATTTTCAAGAAGAAAACGAACGCGGATGGTAATGTTACCGTCTATAAAGCACGGCTTGTCGCAAAAGGTTTTCGACAAGTTCAAGGTGTTGACTACGATGAGACTTTCTCTCCCGTAGCGATGTTTAAGTCCATTCGGATTTTATTAGCAATTGTTGCGTTTCATGATTATGAAATATGGCAGATGGATGTCAAGACTGCTTTCCTCAATGGCAACATTGATGAAGAGTTGTATATGATGCAACCCGAAGGTTTTGTCGATCCTAAGGATGCTGATAAAGTATGCAAACTTCAGCATTCCATTTATGGACTGAAGCAAGCATCTCGGAGTTGGAACCTTCGTTTTGATCAAGTTATCAAGAGCTTTGGATTTGTTCCAAATTGCTACGAAGCTTGCATCTAGAAGAAAGTGAGTGGGAGCTCGGTGACGTTTCTGGTACTATATGTGGATGACATATTGATTATTGGAAATGACATCAACATGCTTAACGATGTGAAGAGTTATTTGAACAAGTGTTTTTCAATGAAAGACCTAGGTGAAGCTGCTTATATATTGGGCATCAAAATCTATAGAGATAGACAAAGACGCCTGATAGCTTTAAGCCAGAGTACATACCTAGACAAAGTTCTGAAAAGGTTCAGAATGGATAAGGCAAAGAAAGGTTCAGTGCCTATGTTGTCAGGTAAGATATTGAGCAAGGCTCAGTGTCCAGCTACGGTAAATGATAGGGAAGCTATGAGCAAAGTGCCTTATGCCTCGGCCATAGGTTCGATCATGTATGGCATGCTGTGTACTAGACCGGATGTGTCCAATGCTCTTAGTTTGACGAGCAGATATCAGAGTGATCCAGGAGTGGAACACTGGACAGTCGTGAAGAACATCCTAAAGTACCTAAATAGGACTAAAGAAATGTTCTTAGTCTATGGGGGTGATGAACAGCTCGTCGTAAAAGGTTACGTCGATGCTAGTTTTGACACCGACAAGGATGATTCTAAATCTCAGACAGGATACGTGTATATTTTGAATGGAGGAGCTGTGAGCTGGAGAAGCTGCAAGCAAAGCGTGATCGCGGGATCTACAGTAGAAGCGGAATACATGGCTGCTGCAGAAGCGTCAAGGGAAGGAGTTTGGATCAGGAACTTCATCACTGAGCTTGGCATGGTTCCAAGTGCATTGGACCAACTGGAGATATTGTGTGACAACACTGGCGCCATAGCACTCGCTAAGGAACCAAGATATCATCCAAAGACCAAGCATATCAACCGCAAGTTTCATATAATCCGAGATTATATAGCAGATGGAGATCTGAAGATTAGCAAAGTACATACAGATCTAAATGTCGTAGATCCGTTGACTAAACCTCTTCCGCGTGCAAAACATGATCAGCACCTCAGTGCCATGGGTGTGAGATTGTTGCCAAATGTAAACTAGATTATTGACTCTAGTGCAAGTGGGAGACTGTTGGAATTATGCCCTAGAGGCAATAATAAAGATGTTATTATTATAATTCTTGTTCATGATAATGTTTATATTCCATGCTAGAATTGTATTAAGCGGAAACTTTAATACTTGTGTGGTTTGTGAACAACACCGTGTCCCTAGTACGCCTCTATGGACTAGCTCATTGATCAATGATGGTTAAGGTTTACTAACCATAGACATGAGTTGTCAATTGATAATGAGATCATATCATTGGGAGAATGATATGGTGGACAGACCCAAACTAAGCGAAGCAATTAGATCGTGTCATCGTGTTCGTCTTTGCGAAGCTTTTCTTATGTCAAATATTGTATTCCTTAGACCATGAGATAATGCAACTCCCTGGTATCGGAAGAAAGCTTTGAGGTCATCAAACGTCATCCTATGAGAGGGTGATCATAAAGGTGTCTCTCAGGTGATCGAAAAGTATCTGTTGGGTTGTATGTATCGAGATGGGATTTGTCCCTCCCAAGTCGGAGAGATATACTTCGGGCCCACTCGGTAATCGATATCAACACCGCTTGCAAGCATGTGGTTAAGGAGTTAATCACAAAGTGATATCGGATTACGGAACGAGTAAGGTACTTGCTGTGAACGAGATTGAACTAGGTATGACGGTACCGACGATCGAATCTCGGGCAAGTAAAATATCGCGAGACAAAGGGAATATATATATGGGATTGATTGAATCCTGGCATCGTGGTTCATCCGATATGATCATCGATGAATGTGTGGGAGTCAATATGGGTTTCCAGACCCCGTTGTTGATTATTGATAGAAGATCATGTCTGCATATTCTCGAACCCGCAGGGTCACACACTTAACGTGTCTCGACGCTAGGATAGATTGGATAATTGGTTTATGAGTTTTTGTTCGGAGTCTCGGATGGGATCCGGGACATCATGAGAGGTTCCGGAGTGGTCCGGAGAATAAGATTCATATAAGGCAGTGCAGTTTTTGGAGTTCGGAATTGTTCCGGGTTAATCGGTATTGTACCGGAAGCTTCTAGAACCTTCCGGAAGGGGACCAACGTGGCCACACCTTCCGGGAGGGGGCATGGGCCTATGAGGGAGTGCCCTGGCCGCATTGGGCCAGGGGCACAAGGCCCCATAGGGCCCAGCCGGCCAAGAGAGGTTTAAACTCTAGATAGAGCTTCTAGAAGGGGGGTTTCCTTGCCCCCCACTCTTCCTCCTTGGGGCCGCCGGCCTTGGCTTGGGGGAGGGGCTAGGGCTGGGGGCGCACCAACCCCCTACACCTTCCCCTCCAACCCTAGCCGCCCTGCAGCCCTCCTCTCTCTCTCCCGACTGCTTGTAGGCGAAGCCCTGCTGCAGAAATTCTCTACCAATTGCACCGCGCTGTCGCGTTGTAGATCCAACCCATCTCTCCACCATACTTGCTGGACCAAGGAAGGAGGAGACGTCGAGGTGCTGCACGTGTGCATCTCACGGAGGCACCGCCACTTGTGGTGCTAGATCGGATCGGATCGCGAGGAGGAGAAGCGAGTACGACTACATCACCCACGTTCCGACGAACGTTCCGCTGTGCGAATCTTCAAGGGTATGAAGATCTAATCCAATCTCTCTCGTTGTTTTCATCTCCTAGATTAGATCTTGGCTTTCCCTCTGTTCGCATCCGTATAAAATTTTGATTTACTATGCCGCGAAACCCTTCAAGTTGCGGTGCTAAGGACTTCCTCTCGATCTTGATATCGGCAAGAGATCGTCTACATCAACCACGAGTTTAACTTGTTAAGCTTTATCGGTTTTCAAGGGTATGTTCTCTACGGATATACATCCGCCCGTTGTTTGTATCTAGTAGATAGATCTTGGTACATAGTTGTTCCCATCATAGGAATTTTTTTGTTTTCTATGCTGCGAACCCTATAGTGGTATCAGAGCCAGATCTATGCGTAGATGGTTTACACAGGTAGTACACATATGAGTATGTGGGCGATGATGATCATGTTATTGCTTCTTAGTTGTATTTTGGATATTGGTGGCATAGTGGGATGAAGAGGCCCGGACAAACTTTACATGTCCTCGCTCATGAGACATGTTCCACGCTTGACATGCAACTAGTTTGCATAAGTGGCTAGCGGGTGTCTGTCTCTCCTACTATAGTCAATATCTAATTTTCAACAAGTTGTCAACAATTTGGTTATCCTCATTATGGTTCATGTTCGTAGGTAAGAACGGTTCTATCTTCGAAAGCCCTAAGCCACGTAAAACTTGCAATGGATAAATTAGAGGCGTCTAGTTTAGATTGTTGCTGGGCTAGTATTATGATATGGTGATGTTGTAAGTAGAAGTATGAGATTATACTCTTACAACACACATAACGTGTAAGTTCCATAGACCTTGGCCTTACACATAGAGGTATGATAGTGATCATACCACGATGCACATGATTTAGATCAAGTGCGGGAACCATATCATTTCACTTATAAACATGTGATGTTTAATTGCATCTTATATTGCTTGTTTGGTGTTATTAGCATAATAAGATGATCCCTCATTTAAATATCAAGATAAGAATGTGTTCTTCCTTAAGTATGCACCGATTATGTTTTGTCGCTCTAAGACATCACGTGATGATCGGGTGTTCTTGGATCCACGACCATATTTCGGGTGTAAGACAGTTACACACGCGAATACCAAGGTTCTTACTTGGCGATCCTAGCATGTACAGACATGGCCTCGGAACACGGGCCGAAAGGTTAAGCATGAGTCATATTGTAGATATGATGCCCATTTGATGCTCTCCTTTGAAGCTACACCGACTCACATGATGATCAAACTTGGTGTAGTGGATTTGGTAATCACCAAAAAGGCACGAGGGATGTCGTTTTTGAGTGGGAGTTCATGCTTAATGTGTATTAGTTGAACTCAATCTATCATAAACTTAGTCTAAACTTTACAAATTCTATTGTAGATGGCACCACCTTCTTTTAATTCCAATGTGTTCATGGAGAAAGAGAAACTTGCAACGAACGTTAGCAACTTTACCGAATGGGCCATGAATTTGAGGATTCTCATCTCTGCTGCACAAAAGAAATATGTGCTAGAAGCGCCGCTAGGCCCCCCACCGTTTGATGATGCCCCTGACGAGGAGAAGAATGTCTATTAGACTCGTCAGGAGGACCACAACTTAGTTCATTGCGGCATATTATATGGGCTAGAGCCAGAACTTCGAAGGCGTTTCGAAAACGGCAATGCATTTGATACAATGGGTGAGTTGAAAATGATTTTCGACACACATGCTACTGTAGAGAGCTACAATGCTTCAGAAAATTTCTTTAGCTGCATGATGGAAGAGAACAACTCCGTAAGTGAGCATGTACTCAAGATGCCGGGTTACGCCGATAATCTTGTGTCCTTAGGAATATCGATTCCCATTGACTTAGGCATCCATCGTGTTCTGCAGTCTCTCCCACCTAGCTATAAGAGCTTCGTGATGAACTATAATATGCAAGGCATGAAGAAGTCTCTCCCCAAGCTCCTGTCAATGCTTAAAACTGCAGAACTGGAGATCAAGAAAGAACATCAAGTGTTGCTGATCAATAAGACCACTGGTTTCAAGAAATACAAGAAGGGAAAACTGAAGGGAAGTAAGGGCGGCAAGCTAGTTGCCGTGCCTGAAAAGAAACCCCGAGTTGGCCCTAAGTCTGATACCGAGTGCTATTATTGTAAGGGGACTGGCCACTAGAAGCGCAACTACCCCAAGTATT
Organism: Avena sativa; assembly: GCA_916181665.1. Classification (NCBI taxonomy): domain Eukaryota; kingdom Viridiplantae; phylum Streptophyta; class Magnoliopsida; order Poales; family Poaceae; genus Avena; species Avena sativa. The sequence goes on along the minus strand of OV702284.1, from coordinate 308,772,692 downwards.
TGGCAGACAAGAAGGCTGGCAAGGAAAACAAAGGTATATATGATATACATGTTATTGATGTGTACTTGACTAGAACTCGTAGTAGCACTTGGGTATTTGATACCAGTTCAGTTGCTAATATTTGTAACTCGAATCAGGGGCTGCGGAACAAGCGATCACTAGCAAGGGGTGAGGTCAAGATGCGTGTCACCAATGGATCAAGTGTTGATGTGTTCGTCGTCAGAATGCTACCTCTCCACTTACCGTCGGGATTAGTAATAAACTTGAATAATTGTTATCTAGTGCCAGCACTGAGCATGAACATTGTATCTGGATCGTGTTTGATGCGAAGTGGTTATTCATTTAAATCCGAGAACAATGGTTGTTCTATTTATATGAATGAAATCTTTTATGGTCATGCACCGATGATGAATGGTTTATTTCTATTGGATCTCGATAATAGTGTTACACATATTCATAATGTTGATGCTAAAAGGATTGAACTTAATGATGATATATCCGCATATATGTGGCACTGCCGTCTAGGTCATATTGGCGTTAAATGCATGAAGAAGCTCCATTCGGATGGACTTTTGGAATCACTTGATTTTGAATCATTTGATACATGTGAGCCATGCCTTATGGGCAAGATGACTAGAACGTCGTTTTCCGGTTCAATGGAACGAGCGACAGATTTATTGGAAATCATACGTTCTGATGTATGTGGTCCAATGAGCGTGTCAGCGCGAGGTGGATATCGTTATTTTGTTACTTTCACGGATGATTTGAGTAAATATGTTTATATCTACTTGATGAAACACAAGTCTGAAACCTTTGAAAAGTTTAAGGAATTTCAGAGTGAAGTGGAAAATCATCGTAATAGAAAGATCAATTTTTTACGGTCCGACCGTGGAGGTGAGTATCTAAGTTACGAGTTTAGCACTCATATGAAAGAGTGTGGAATTGTTTCACAACTCACACCTGCCGGAACACCACAGCGAAATGGTGTGTCAGAACGTCGTAATCGTACTTTATTGGATATGGTTCGATCTATGGTGTCTCTGACGGACTTGCCACTGTCATTTTGGGGTTATGCACTAGAAACTGCTGCATTCACTTTAAATCGGGAACCATCTAAATCCGTTGAAAAGACACCGTATGAATTGTGGTTTGGAAACAAACCTAAGCTATCATTTCTTAAAGTTTGGGGATGCGATGTTTATGTGAAGAAACTTCAACCGGATAAACTCGAACCCAAAGCGGAAAAATGTGTCTTCATAGGATACCCTAAGGAAACTATTGGGTATTCCTTCTATCATAGATCCGAGGGCAAGGTTTTTGTTGCCAAGAATGGATCCTTTCTAGAGAAAGAGTTTCTCGTGAAAGGTGTGAGTAGTCGGAAGGTACAACTCGAAGAGGTTGTTGAACCTTCTCTTCAAAGTATAGCGAGTAGCGCAGCGCCGGAAGTCGTTCTGGAGTTGGCTTCACCAATTGAAGAGGGAACTAATGATAATGATCATGAAACTCCAAAAGAGAGTACTACCGAACCTCGCAGGTCTAGCAGGACGCGTGCAGCTCCCGAGCTGAATGGAAACCCTGTTATGAATTTCATGGTTGATGAAATTGATGACCCTACGACGTATGAAGAAGCGATGATGAGCCCGGATTCCAACAAATGGTTAGAATCCATGAAATCCGAGATGGAATCCATGTATGAAAATCAAGTTTGGAACTTGGTGGACTTACCTCATGACCGATAGGCCGAGGATAATAAATGGATTTTCAAAAGGAAAACTGATGCTGATGGTAATGTGACCGTCTATAAAGCTCGACTTGTTGCAAAGGGGTTTCGACAAATTAAAGGAGTTGACTACGATGATACATTTTCTCCCATAGTGATACTAAAGTCAATTAGGATTATGTTAGCAATTGCTGCATATTTCGATTATGAGATATGGCAGATGGATGTCAAAACCGCATTCCTCAATGGTAATATTGAGGAAGAGTTGTATATGATACAACCAAAGGGTTTTGTCAATCCTAAGGATGCTGATAAGGTGTGCAAGCTTCAGCGATCCATCTATGGACTGAAGCAAGCATCACGGAGTTGGAATCTCCGCTTTGATGAGGTGATCAAAGAGTTTGGATTTGTCCAAACTTATGGAGAGGCTTGTATTGACAAGAAAGTGAGTGGGAGCAATGTGGCATTTCTGATATTATATGTGGATGACATATTATTGATCGGAAATGATATAGATCTTTTATAACAGTGTTAAAAGTTATCTAAACATCAAATTTTCAATGAAGGACCTAGGTGAAGCGTCATACATATTAGGCATAAATATCTATAGAGATAGATCTAGGCGCCTAATAGGGCTATCGCAAAGTACATACCTTGATAAGATTTTAAAGAAGTTTAAAATGGACGGAAGTAAGAAGGGGTTCTTACCTATGTTGCAAGGCAAGACATTGAGTAAGAATCAAAGTCCGGCTACGGCGGAAGAAAGAGAGATAATGGACAAAGTCCCCTATGCTTCAGCCATAGGCTCTATAATGTACGCCATGCTATATACAAGACCGGATGTGGCACATGCTATTAGTTTGACTAGTAGGTACCAATCAGATCCAGGTTCGAAACACTAGATAGCGGTCAAGAATATCCTTAAGTACTTGCGAAGAACTAAGGATATGTTTCTTGTGTACGGAGGTGAAGAAGAGCTCGTCGCTAAGTGTTATGTCGACGCTAGCTTTGACACCGATCCGGATGACTCTAAGTCTCAATCCGGATACATATTTCTCATGAATGGCGGAGCGGTTAGTTGGAGGAGTTCCAAACAACCTATGGTGGCAGGATCAACAACGGAGGCTGAATATGTTGCTGCTTCAGAAGCGGCTCAGGAAGCGGTTTGGATGAAGGAGTTCATATGTGAACTAGGTGTGGTCGCGAGCGCGTTGGACCCAATGGTGATCTATTTGACAACAATGGTGACATTGCCAATGCCAAAGAACCAAGGTATCACAAGAGTTCCAAGCATATTAAGCGCCAGTTTCACTCCATCCGTGAGCATGTCAAGGATGGAGATATAAAGATTTGTAAAGTACATACGGATCTCAATGTAGCAGATCCGTTCACTAAAACTCTTCCTAGAGTAAAACATGATCAACACCAGAACTCCATGGGTGTTAGATTCATCACTATGTAACTAGATTATTGTCTCTAGTGCAAGTGGGAGACTATGGGGAATATGCCCTGAGAGGCAATAATAAAGTGTTTATTATGTATATTCCAAGTATATGATAGATGTTTATTTTGCATGCTATAATTGTATTAATACAGAAACATTAATACATTTGTGCTTAATAAACAAACAAAAAGTTCCTAGTTATGCCTCTCTCATAAACTAGCTCGTTGATTAACAAGATGATCAAGGTTTCCTGATCATGGACATTGGATCTTGTTAATAACGAGGTCACAACATTAGTGTAATGGTGTGATGAACATTCATCCAAAGTATAGCATTACGATCAAATTCATTGAGTTTATATTGCTACAACATCATACGAAGTGATCCTAATCCTTAGACCATGAGATCATGTCAATCACTAACACCGGAAGAGTTTCTTGATAACATCAAACGTCACACCGTAACAGAGTGATTATAAAGATGGGTTCAGAACTACTAAAGTGTTATGTTGAGGCCCATGGATCGAGAGTGTAATTTGTTCATCCCGATGATGGATAGATATGCTCTGGGCCCTCTCGGTGATATCACATTGATTAGCTTGCAAGCAAGTGATTTGATCACTAGAATGTTAATCACGGGAACAAGAAAAGAGTACATGTCAGTAACGAGATCAAACTAGGTATGGAGATACCGATGATCGAATCTCGGACATGTAATATATCGAAACAAAAGGATTAAGATACTAGCATAAAAGGTTCTGACGATCACAAGAAAGTCATCGTTGAATGTGTGGGAGTCAGTATGGGTCTCCAGATCCCGCTTCTATTTATTGATCGGAGAGGGGTCTTGATCATGTCCACATTATTCGCGAACCGAAGGGTGACACACTTAAGAGACACCGACATCCATTTGGAGCAAAAGTTTCATACCGAAAAGAATAACAAGCGCAGGAATTTATTTCACTAGATACCGAAACAGGTTTTCAGGTGAAATTACAGAAAGTGTTTTTGCATGTGAAATGAAATACTAGGAAGGGGTTATATGTGAATGTTTTTCATTAAAGTAATTGACAAAATTCTGAATAAATAAAAGGAATTTTATTTAATGAGAGTTTGCATTAAATTTGGTGGAAATTTAATGGGAATTTGAGTGGGCTTTTGAGTGGAGGGAATTGAAAGGCATTTGAGTGAGTGGAGTGTCCACCCACATGAATGAAGGAGGGGAGGGGGAAGCCCCCATGGCCGGCGGCCAACCCCTTGGGTGCCCCCTTCCTTCTATAAAAGGATCCCCCTCTCCTCTCTCTCAATCTCCCCTCCTCGTGAAGGATCTCTCTCCCCCTCTAGTATTTATCCCCCATGGTCTCGGACTAGCGAGATACATGTTCCCGGTGTCTATTCGACAAGAAAGAGATGTGCTTCCGCTGCATCGCTGGAGCGAGGAGGCAGAGGTTGCTCGGTGCCTCGGACGTGTGTGCGATCACGGATACGCCGCTAAGTTGCGGTGCTAAGGACTTCCTCTCGATCTTGAGATTGGCAAGAGATCGTCTACATCAACCACGAGTTTAACTCGTTAAGCTTTGTCGGTCTTTAAGGGTATGTTCTCTACGGATATACATCCGCCCGTTGTTTGTATCTAGTAGATAGATCTTGGTATATAGTTGTTCCCATCGTAGGAATTTTTTGTTTTCTATGTTGCGAACCCTACATTTTTTGGGAATGTTGCTGGTTTAGTTTGGTTCTTTGAAAGTCCTATACATGATCTAAGTAGGCCACGTCCAAAACAATAGTATCAAAAAGGAATGTACCTTGAAAAGGCCACAACCCAAAATGATATTAATCCCCAAAGAGCCTACAGCCCAAAAAGAATTGCAATGAAATAGGCTAAGGCCCAAAGAAGAATAGGCAATAATTGTTCGGTTTGGCCCATGTAAAGCACCTAACTAGACTGGGCTAAATTTGATTGACAACCTTTCCAATTGGTCACAGAATTGCCATGTAGGATCGGCCAAGTTGGATTTGACGTGGACAGGGCAGACAGTCTGTGACCAATTCAGAAAAAGGTCACAAAATAAAAAAAAAAGGTCGTGGTGTTTAACTAGTGACGCTCAGCTTTTGACCATCTGTATTTGGTCACAAATTAAAAACTGTGACCAAGAGATCGTCTACATCAACCATGAGTTTAACTCGTTAAGCTTTGTCGATCTTCAAGGGTATGTTCTCTACAGATATATATCCGCTCGTTGTTTGTATCTAGTAGATAGATCTTGGTATATAGTTGTTCCCATTGTAGGAATTTTTTTGTTTTCTATGCTGCGAACCCAACATTTTCTGGGAATGTTGTTGGGCTAGTTTTGTTCTTTGAAAGTCCTATACAGGATCTAAGTAGGCCACGTCAAAAACAATAGTATCAAAAAGGAATGTACCTTGAAAAGGCCACGGCCCAAAATGATATTAATCCCCAAAGAGCCTACGACCCAAAAAGAATTGCAATGAAATAGGCTAAGGCCCAAAGAAGAATAGGCAAGAACTGTTGGGTTTGGCCCATGTAAAGCACCTAACTAGACTAGGCTAAATTTGATTGACGACCTTTCCAATTGGTCATAGAATTTCCATGTAGGATCGGCCACGTAGGATCTAACGTGGACAGGGCAGACAGTCTGTGACCAATTCAGAAAAAGATCACAAATTCAAAAAAAAGGTCGTGGTGTTTAACTAGTGACGTTCAGCTTTTGACCATCTGTATTTGGTCACAAATTAAAAATTGTGACCTTCTAGTGACCAATATGGAGGGTCATGTATCACCAGATTTCTTGCAGTAAGCTACCGCGACGCGACACCGTCCACGACGTTCCCGCTCCTACCGCGGGAATGTCAGCTCACTGGTTCTACTTCAGTTTATCTTTAGTCTAACCATCTGCGATGTTCCAGTTGTTCACGACGCTATCGCTACGACTGCGAGGGATGTTAGAGTATAGTATGTATACGGTTGTTATGGTAGTTTAGGATAGTTATGACTCTAACCTAACTTGACTTATACTCTAAGATGATCCATGTATATCTATATATACTTGCCCATGAGGCTCAATAATACATCCAACATATTTCGTTAATCCCCTCTCTATCATTCTACAAATATAGCGGGGCAAAAGCTGTTTCAAGGAACTTAATACACTCACCATAACCACCTTCCTTTGGGCAAAAGGGGATAACTTGTGAGACTCTCCTCGTGTAACATAGGGACAAGTGACAAAATCATATTATTCTTCCGCTCCAAGGATTGCACGCCGTTGTAGCCCGAATAAACCTCGTCAAGAGCATACAAGTTTTCAATTGATCGGTTCACAAGATCATAAAGACCTAGCTTCCTTCCTGTGTTGAGAAAGATCCTTCCATTCTTGGGATCAACACCAAGCGGCACCACTACGTTTTCTCTCAAGGAATAACCAGACCAACCATTTAGATGTAGTTTATATGCTCTATCCCAGCATTGCCCATTCTTCTCCAGCAGCTTCCAGACATGTAATTCTTCTGCTACTGGATCGGCAAATACAACACACAATATTCCCTCAAGCTCTACCACAAACGCTTGATCACAAGGACTTGTGTTGTTCCAGCAAGCAGGACAAGGGATGCTGACATCAAAAGTCCTTGTCGCAATATCAAACTGCACTACAGCTCTCTCGGAGCTATGGCCCAGCCTTGGTTCACTCATCCAGTACAGGACTCCTGCCAGATAGGCCGGTGGCATGTCATTCAGAGGCAGAGGTGGTTCGAAATGGTCTTGTGCTGCACCGCCATTACAGCCAATGACCGAGAATGTCAAGGAATACCGACGAGATGCGAAGTCCTTCAAGTGATACAAAATCTCAACAATGACATGTTCCTGCCTGAGTAGATCGAACCCCAGGCCAGGAATCTTGTTGCCAACTGCGAAAGCATGGCCATTATTTGGTGTCGAGGCGGCGTTGCTAATGGCGTGCGACGCTCGAAAACGACTGGGGAAAATACACCGGTAACCTGTACATGGATTACAGAGATAGTCCTCCTTGTGATTGCTTATCAGGTTCATTCCATGGCAAGGCTTGGAGCAAATCACCTTTGTTTCAAGCCATGAGGTACCAGCATCGTCATGACTAGGAGCTCGCTGAAGCAATAATTCCTGCAAGGGAGCAAAGCGGAAACCCAATCCTCCAGCAGCATCCTTGCCCTTGCCCGCCACAATCATCACCTTTGGCCTCCTGTCCATGTTGTTACGCAAACAATAAGAGCGCATGAAGCTTTGGCTCTGGATCAACCCATGCCACTGCTTGCTGACAAGTTTGCACTGCATGACATACTGGCCCGGGAGTCGGAGTAGGATCTCCTTCGTCGCCATACCCATAGGAGATGACGAGAACATCTCGTCCTTTGTTTTCTTCACTGGAGCAAGGCGCTCTCTAAATAGACTGACCCTAGGAATAGACTGCTCAGTGTCATACGACGAATGAGTCTCCAGATGGATTGCAAGACTGGTTTCGTGAGTCGTCTTAGACAGCGGGTCGTAGGCAATCACCTTCCGTTTGGAGGTGACCAGGATTACTTTCTTCCTCGATGTGCAGTTTCCAACAGAACCAACAACTCGAATGTTGACATGTGGCTCAATCAAACCTCTTCCAACATGCTGCGACAAGTCGATGGAGTGTTCCAGTGACCAATAATCACCGGCAGCCTTCATCTTCCAAATCTCCATAACTGTACCACCATGGGGACGTGCCATACAGAGGTGGTCATCAATCTCCACTAGATGCACTCCTCCTCTCACCTCGATCTGGAAGGGAGGTGACCGGACCGACGTAAAGGTCTCGTCTGTAACCGAAAATGACAAGACAGCAGCAGCGGCGGCCCTTTCCGTTGCGGACAGTTCAGCCGGGTTAAGAAGCCAATGCAGACACCCGTCTGCAAACACCGGCTGCAGTTTATTAACTCCAATCTGTGTCGCCGCCCTGATGGCGGCCATACCAACCCTGAAGGTGACAACACCTCGAGGAGACGGAGACGGCTGCCTCCAGCGATCGCCGCCACCAAGGACGTACACCTCGCACTTGATCTTGCGGTTTTGCTTATGGTCTCCCTGGAACAACCTCACCACCTTGTACTCCTTGGTCCTGGCATCGAACCCGAGGCCAGCGGTGGCAAAACAGGAGTCCTGGTAACTTGGCAGCCGGGTGACTGCGCGCGTGGCGGCATTGAAAACATAGTAGGCTGGCGCCACGGCGTCGTGCAGCAGACTGAGGCCGCGGCACGGCGCGGGCGTCATGTCCGCGAAGTCGCCGCGGACGTCGTCGAGAGTAAACAGCAGACCGCCGTCGCCTACTGGGCCGCTCCCCGACGACGATGACGTCGGCGGTGAGCAGGAGTACAGGCCGACGGCGTCGAAGCTCGGCGTCGGCGACATGGAGAACAGCTTTGGTGAAACCCACTCGGCCTCGGCCATCTTCGCTGCGTGGAGGCCGAAGAACTGGTCGGAGGAGAGGGCCGTGGCCCAGGAGCGGCAGACGGCGCGGAAGCGGAGGATGGATTTCACGGGGAGACGCAGGAACACCTCCGTCATCATCTCGTCCGGCAGCTCCGGCGCAGCGGCGGATGCTTCCACCATCCTCCTCCGCTTGCTGCCCTCCATTATCGGAACTGGTGAGAGGATCTCAAGTGGTGCGATCGACTATCCGATCGATCTCCTTGGCTTTCGGTTTGACTCTGCCTACGGAGAGGAATCGAGTGTTTCAGGGGCCTCTGGTTGAGAGGATCTAGCGACAGGACTTCACCTTTATATAGGACCAACCTGAGAAGCCGAAACGGATCAGCTCAAGCGCATCCGTCGTCGCTTCGTGTCCAACTCGGGTATATATACTGCTAGTACGGTCGAGTCCGGATCAAATACTGACATGATCATCCGATCCGTTGCTGCCTAGTCCGGGTCAAATACTGACATGGTCCGTGCAATCAGAGCGTGGAGACAGACGACCCTAGAGGACAGCAACTTGACAAACGATGATCTTGCTACAGATTAGGCTGCTACCAGAACTGCATTTTACGGATATTCAGGCACTCGATCGGGGACTACTACTTATCTGGTGTGTTAAGTTTACTCCCGTGTTTAAAGCCCAGAGATATTTGAGCACAATTGTAACCTGTAACTAATCATTTGCTGCCTTGCCCCTTCGCCTACTGATCCATGATGCAAACAGAGCACGAACAATGAATAAGCAACAACAGTTTATACATCCCAGAGAACTCACACCAGATCGAGTGCTACAGCATATATTCAGGCTTCACAGTTAGCCCCCACTGATGGTACCATACGTTTCATGTCACAAGGAACAACCTTGCCAAGAACATCCCCAGAGGATGCACAGCAACAGGCACTACACTTTCAGGTCTGATTTAAAAGTTGCAGCGTCCATACAGCCAGTTTTCTTATATAAGTATAATATATCAACTCGAAGAGTGCTCACATATAATCCTCATGCTGTCAGGAACAGAAAGACAAGGATTCATGAAATACGGAGTGCTATTCTTATCAGATATATTCAGAGCTGATTCAAAGATTGATATGTCCATACTGATACTGCCACTTTTCTTATTACTAGTCAACAATTTTTTTTAGTCAACATGTGTAAACCCAAAGAATGCTTACTAACTACTGCATCAATATAAAAGTGAATGCTTACTAACTACTATATCAATATAAAAGTGAATGCTTACTAACTACTACATCCACTATTGAATGCGCGCGATATTGCCGAGGGCCAAAAGCCGTCGACGTAGGCTAAAAAACCATCGGTGTAGCTGCCGGCCGTCGGTGCATAGCGCTATTCCTGTAGTGCTCAATATAAAAGTGAATGCTTACTGCTATAGCATCCTCATGCGAAGAAAGTTAACAGCCAGGAAACAGAAAGACAGGAATTCATGAAAAGCAAAAACCATTCTGAATTTCTGATGCTGTATACACTATTCCTTGTGTATGATTATTGCTAGATGGACATGAATTTTACACCTTACACACCGATTGGTGCCGAGAGTCAGATATAATATATCTGACAAACCGCCTAGTCTACTCTATGCAAGGATACAACCAAAACCCTTGCCCTATCACTTATGTCAGCTATATGCCTTATGAATTGCCTGATCTTTGGCTGACAGAGTAGGCTCTAAATCTTGTCCCAGTTAACAATCCCCGATGGCTGAGTTGATGATGACTGAACAAGCTCTCTCCTGTCCCGATCCCGCACATATAGATGATACACTTGACAGAGAAACATCCTTTGTCATCATAGTGCCATTGCTATAAAATCCTCAAAATCATCTCTGATTGGTGTGGCTAAAATCACCTTCGCATCCAGCTCTTGGTTTAGCTTGTTGTTACTTTGCAATGGGGAAGGCTGTTTGGGATGATGCGTACCACACTAAATTTTCTGCGAGGATTTTGTTTTTCGGCCTTAACGGAAGCCCAGCTACGCGAGCGGCCCAAACATTTTCGTGGAGTTCATCGCCTTCAGGTCACTCGGCCCAGATTTGGCCTCGGCCAGGTCCACGCTTTCGAATCAGTCGCCTTCTTCTTCCTCCGCTCCTCGCACCCGGACGGACGCGGTAAGCCGGCCGGCGAGGTAAACCCGCTCGCTCTCTCCCACTTCATCCAGTTGGTTCGAATTTTGTGCCTGGATCCGGTTCCGATTTCGATCCCGATGGTGCTCCCGCGGGCTTTGCTTTGATCCGGAGCGGGTTCGTTCAATTCCTGCGACAGAAAAAATATCCTCTCCTACCTTGCACCCTCGCCTCGCTAGAGTTCTGCAGCCGCCGGAGTACCTCCACATCCAACGTCAGAGCCGCCGTTCCAGTCGACACCGCCTCGCCTCTACGCGTCCCCCCTGTAAGCACGTGGTTGTCATCCCCGTCCACCTACGCCGCCCTCTCCTTGTAATCGCGCCTCGCACCCCTCCTGTTCTCGCCCTCCTGTAATCCTTCCATCCCCGCCGCTTCCTCCAGCAGAACCTCGTCGCCCTGCTCGCTGGTCAACTGAAGGTCGTAGAGCAGCTAGCTCCTCCTCTCGTTCCGTCCACAGACCACGACCCGACCTCGACCGCTCCGCCGCTTTTGCGTGTATGGACTGATTGTTTTTCTCAGAAGAACTTTCGTCCACCAATTAGTTGCAGGAGGAGTTAATTTTTTGAGTTGTATACTTGTATCCAGCGCAGACAGTGGCAATCAATTTGCTGGCATATACGTTAGTGGTCAGATGCTGATGATATGTTCAAACAATGTCAGTTAGTTAGTCTATTCTGGTGTGCCATTCATTTCTCATTCAATCAGGAAATAGTGTACATAAGTGCCATTCATTTCTCATTCTTGTGGAGCTTATGTCGATCTTTTCTTGTATGGATCAGGCATCCTCTTATCTTCAAAACCTAACACTGAGGATTATTGCAAATGAGTTAAGTTGCCAGTTCATGCTAAGTTATTAGTATGGTGCCTATCCAGCTACCATGCTTCTTGTGGTGTCTAATTCTTAGTTTCTACAAAAATAGTACAGTCAACATGTTCGTGAATCTTCTCATGTTTCTCCCCAAAGCATCATTTTGTTGTCAGACAAAGAGAGTTGGACTCACTCCTGTGTCATTTCCTATGGTTGGATCTTCTGTCACACTTAATTATAAGAATATTATATGCGAGTTGTCACTATATATTTCGTCTTAAGGTTGCTTTGAGAACTTTTTACTACTTGTCTTGCTTACTTCCTTTGGTTCTGCTAAATGAATGCTATCAACAGCTCTCAGCAGCAGCCTGAACCCAATTTCCAGGACATGTCTACGCAATCTTGGTACCCTCCCTCGATGGTCGGTTCGTCTTCACGTCCATCCACGCTCACCTCTTCCAGTGCTAGTCCACAACAAAGAGCTTCAGATCATCCGCAGGCTTCGTCACGTGGCCAGCCATCTCCAGCTGAGGCTGCAGGGATTATTGCCCGTTTGAAGGATAAGAGGTATGTTGTTGGCCTTCTTTTCTTTCACTACTGCTTGTATTGTTTTGCCTACAAGACTATATCTGCATATTTACCTTATCTGATCTGCATTATGGACTATAAATTGCAACCGGCATCTTTGTTTTGTACGTGATACGACACATATTTTATCTTCAAATTGAGATTTTTGGCCTGATAAACTATTGCTATTTAGAGAAAGGTTCCTTTGAAGTTGTAAAGTTTAGTGCACCACACTGCAATATCAAAATCAAGGCTGGCAAAATGGAAAAACAAAATTTCAGTAACTCCGCTTCAAGTAATACTGAACAAGCTTTTTGGTAGAAGATTACTACATCCAATTTATAAGGAAGATATTTTATCTTACACCTTTTGAAGAATCCTTTCATTGTTTTACAGTGCTGGATATTATATGAAAAGAATACTCCGTAAGGTAGCTAAAATTTAGTGGTATGCTACTCTTTTTCGAACCATATAGGAGGACTGCATGTGATACATTAAGAGAGATAAGAGAGAATAGATAGTCAGGAATTGGCCGATGTACATAATACAAAATAAGTTCCGACAAACATAAACTACTGTAAACACCAGAACACAGCCCAGACGACCTACAGAAAAGTTTAGTGGTCTGCTACCTTGGGCCATCAAATTTACGGCGTAGGTTCCCCTTAAATTTTTTTAATTTTCTGGTTTTTTCTAATTGTAGTTTCCAACTTCCATAGGAAGTTATTACAAGACACAATACATAACACTGTTGCTAACAAACCCAAATTTAGTTTGTTGCTTTTGTTGCGGCGACAGCATCATCTCTGCATATGCTATTTATCATGTCTTAGTTATGAGAAAATGTCGCAAATAATTACTAAACAGAGCCATATGATTCATCCATGTGCCATGGTTTGCTACATGGTCATTCTGATATCTGGACATTATAGTCGGGCATGAACCTACCTCTTTCTTTTACAACATGACAGCAGCATTGCAGAGACAAGAATAACATGGACCATGCAAGAACGGAAAATTCTTTGATCGTCTATGTTTTTTCAGTCAAGACCAGAGCCAAGTGTAACGTTTTTTTAGGTTGATTCTAGAGGGAAATTGTAGATGAATTACTGATGAGTAGAAAACAAATTTACATAAAAGATGTCAATTTATAGATGAATCACTGATGAGTATAAAACAAATGTACAGAATCATGCCAGTTAGTGTAGGCTCGAAAGGAGTATATATGCTAGAGAATTGGAAGTACTTATGCATGGTTGTTTATCATGTTTCTAATATCCATATGCCTACTGTATGTGCATTTGCACAGTATTCCTTTATACAGACCATTACATTGTGATATGATGCATACTTGCTTGGAATAATAACTATGATGTTCTTACATTTTCTATTTGTGCAGTGTTGATGAATTGCAAAGGCTGCTAAAAGACAAAGAGGCATATAATGCTTTTTTCAATTCACTTGATCAAGTGAAAACCCAAAACAATGTAAGTTTGTTGCTGCATGTACCATTGTCAATTGTGTTGCTGAACATATTGTGGTATAGTTGAAGTGCTGTTCTACTTGATAGCAACTGTTTTTAATGTAGTTTTTTTGCTGTTGTCCCTAATATAGAAGTGGTCCCAGGTTGTTAACTGCTAAGAATGGTTCCCCTGGTTTGTATTAGTTAGTGTTTATTTTTTCTAAAATTCACTTGATCTCATGTGCATATGCTCCCTTTAGCAAAAACATACATTTCAAATTGTTCAAAAAAAATTCAGACAAATATCTGCATGTGCATCTCCTCATTTTATGTGCTCACGTAAAGTTTCTCGAAAAACCTATATTTCTTATGGGCTGTGTAAAACAGACAAAAATGTGTCATGATAAGCCTTATTTTAGCACCGAACTTGACCACTAAATTTTTTGACTTTTCATGAAACAACTTTACGCACACCTAGAATATGAAGATGTATGTGCTGGTATTTGTTTTAATCTTTTTTGACATTTTGAAATGCTTTTAAAATACGATTCAAATAAAGGGAGCATATGCACCCAAGAGCCAAATCACCGCGTCAGCATAAATAGACATAATTCAGTAGGTGTAGGTCACTTTTCACTTCTTTTGTGCCAGCTTCTTTTCTTCCAGTTTTAACTTCATAAATTCCTGTGAGCTTTATTACTTTATGTTATAAATTGATTAAATGGGATGAGTTCACGTCATGAATTCCTGTGAGTCTTTTTAAATAGTTCAGATTTTAGATGTTCATTTTTGTCTTGGAGTGTCAAAGGAAACCCTCTGTTTGTACCTATATGCTTTTTAACTAGTTCAGATGTTGTTTTGGCGATTATTTTACAATTATTGATTTTTTTGCTGACTGGTTAATTTACAATATATGAGTAACCTGAATGCTAGATCTTGGCAATATTAATTAAAACATACCTAAGAGTGATCTTGTCGGTTTTCTTACCTGTGGCTCTTTATGTTCAGCTACGGGGCGAACTTCGAAGGGAGACACTGCAGCTTGCGAGTGAGTTACTCGTTTTATTTCTATAGATCAACTATTGGTGTACAAAAAGGATACAGATGGCTTTTGATTGTGTGCCTAAATGGAATATGATGGATTTTGGTGAATTTATTACAGGAGAAAATTTGGAAAGGGAGCAACGGATTTCGGAGCTCAGGAATCAGGTCCGCTACTGTTTATACCTCTCCCTCAAGTTCACTGCTAAGCATGCTGTTTTTGTGGTCGTTGTAATAATATTGTAAATGGTCGAAATTCAGCCCAAACCATTACAAAAAAACTGAACAATATTTTAACTCTAGTGATTAGTGCAGGTTATATGCTCTTGATAATCCCCCCTGAAAATTCTAATTGTCTTTGTCATTTGTGCAGTGCACTATAATAAGAAGTTCAGAACTGGCTACTGCCGAGGACAGGTTGGCCGACTTGGAAAGGCAGAAGGACGAGATTATGAGGTCCTATTCTCCTGCTGCACTGCTCGGCAAGCTGCAAAGTAAGTGCGCCGAATCAGCTGCATCTTCAATTCCTGTGCTTGAAGTTGGATATGATGTACTTACACAAGTACATAAGTGCATTGTCCTTGCAACGACATTCCTGAACTCAAGCACATTTAGCAAATGTTGAATTTTTACTATGCACGCACCACACCTGTCTGCTAGCCAAGTGGCCGTATGGTGCTAGGTTGCTCCCATTGTAAAGTTTAGCAATGTAATGGCATTTCTTACACCACCTCCCTTACCTGGCGCTTTGCTCAGGTTCAGTGGCCAAGTTGGACGAGGAGTCGGAGGAGCTGCATCATAAGTTCCTGGAGAAGGACATGGACCTGCCCACCTTCGTGCAAAAGTACAAGAAGATCCGTGCTGCCCACCAGAAGTGCACGTCGCTCCACGACTCCGGCATTGCCTCCCTTGGCTGATATATCTATCCATCTTCTCTGTTTTAGTGTCGTGGCGCCTCTGTTCTGTTGTATCTCTCGTTTCTTGTGGTGTCTCTCTGCTTGCTAGTGTTTTTTGTGACCGCAGACATCGGACTGAGGTGTCATGTACAGTTGTCATCACATTTTAAGTATGATTGGATTGGTGGTTGATGCCGAGTGCAAAACATTGCATCCAAGCACGTACAGAAAAAAAAAAGTGCATTGCTGTTAGCTCTGATTTTTTTTGCGGGTAAATTAGCTCTGAAATTAGCATTGAAGAAGGGTCCAAAAGGTTTTTCCCTACAGCGGCAGTACAGGGTAAGAACGAGGGGTTCCTTTGGTAAAAAAAAAGGTGAATTTCCGATTAAAATCTCCATAAACTTAACTTTGTGAAGCAAATATATCTAGACTACTTTTAGTATGTAGATTTACTTAGTTTTAGAATAAATCTACACGCTAAAAAAATTTAGATACATTTTCATCTTGTATTTTAAAAGGGAGGGAGTACATCACTGAATAGCTGCAAAACCACATGGCAGCGAACATTTGATTTTGCTGTATCGACGGCCTGTCTAAGTCCTCTTGGAATTAAGCAGCTGCAGCTGCACCGCCAACTCCAGGTTCCACAGCACGTCGCCCATGGCCGGCCGCTCCATGCCATTGCCGGCGAGGCATTCCACGGCCGTCTCGGCGAACTTCTCGAGGCATTCAGGCGTGACCTGGTCCTTGATAGCCGGATCGACGGCGTCAATGAGGGTGCCGTTCCCGTGGCACTCCAGCGCGTAGTCGGCGAGGCCACGGGCCATATCCCCTCTTAGCCAGGCCATGAGCACCTCGAAGAGCAGGACGCCGAAGGAGTACACGTCGGACTCCATCGTGGCGCCCTTGGAGAGGCCGTAGTCCGAGAGCTTGGCGACCCGGCTGTCGTCGAGGAGGACGTTGCTGGCCTTGACGGCGCCGTGGACGACGCCGCCGGCGTGCAGGCAGTGCAGGCCCCTCGCGGCGCCCATGCACGCGTCGAGGCGGCGCCACCACGGCATCCCCGCCGGCTTGGCCCCCGCGCCGCTCGTCATCAGGTGGTCCCGCAGCGTGCCGCGCGGCATGTACCGGTACACGAGGAGCGTCTCGCCATCCTTGTTGGAGGAGCACGACCCGAGGAGGAGGACGAGGTGCCGGTGCCGGACCTTGCACAGCGACTCGATCTCCGCGCGGAACTCGCGCGCGCTCTGCCCCGGCGACGGGTGCGCCCGCTTGATGGCCACCTCGGTGTCGTGCTTGCCGTCGACGTCCACGACGACGCCGCGGAACACCCTCCCTTTCCCGCCGGAGCCGATCACCCGCGTCTCGCTGAAGTAGCGTGTCGCCACCAGCATCTCCTCAAACGAGAACGACCTGCCGCCGGTGGTGCCGTGACTGTTGGGCCGCGTTAGACACTCGCCATTGTTGAGATCCCCCTTCTTCTTCGTGTTCTTCTTCTTGTTGTTGTTGAGATCCCTGTCCTTCTTGCGGCGGACACAACGGACGGCCTTGACGGCGGCGCCCATCGCCATCCCTAGCAAGTGCATCTTGGCCGGCGTCAGCGCGACAGTGCAGAGGGAGATCTCAGATCGGTGATGAATTAGGACATGGCCGGTGGCTCTTCCGGGGGGCAGATTTATCGAGTGGAAGAGACTAGCACGCGTGGTGGATGGAGAGTGGGAGAGCGTTTGGCGGGAGCCAAGTCCTTAGCGTGGTGCATCGCTGAGAGACGATGGCTTCTTCCATGGATCGGCATGCATGGGGTGCAGGTGCGCCAGAAGCGGCTGCGTGGCGTGCGCCAGGCGCGCCGCGCACGAGACTCATGCATTGCAGCGGCTAATAGTTTCCAGTTTGCATTGAAGTATTATTCAAAGGGAGTGGCTAGATCTCAGGCGTCTGAGAATTAGTTATGTCTAAGTCGCTGATGTCATCCTAATATTTGTGCTAATTCTCAGTTGCAACCTACTTGCAACTTATAAGATTTGTACTAGTTCTCAGTTACAACCTAGTTGCAACTCATTCAATTCTCAGTTACACCCAAGTTGCAATTCATATGTAGCACGAATCACGAGGTAAATCAAACGGTGAAAGAGGCGACTAATACTTAAGAAGTTCTCACGCGCTGAGAACTAGCAAATCCGTTATTCAAAATTCCGGCAAGACGATGGACTAGAGTTTCTAGTTTTAATAGTTGATGAGGAGTTAATGTACGATTTTCTTGCGGGTATTGCTGATCTTCACGCGTATGAATTTTCCGAGTGTTTAGCATAAAACCATCACTTTTCGCGTTAAATTTTGAAAAAACACCACTATTCGTTTGAATCGCAAAAAACCATCACTTTTCATCCGATTTGTTGCAATATGCGCTAAACAGCGATTGAAAACGAATTGACACCAGATCCGACAGGCTGGCCCACCAAGCAGACGGCGCTCGGACATGCCCGTCTGTTGTCGTTAACGGAGGGAAGTGGGACCCACCTGGCCCGGTCAAACAAAACGTCTAGCTAGGGTTAGTTCGTGATCCACACCCGCATCCTGACCCCCTCCATGACGACGGTTACTCCCGGCGGCGGCGACCCTCTCGGCGACGCCAGCGGCGGTGACGGCCCTCTGTTGGATTGCGATGGCGACCCGAATGGAGGAAGCGGGTACGATTCATTGGATGGCGATGATGGTGGCGACTCGAATGCAGCAAAGGCTCTAGTGCGAGTTGTCGTGGCCTCGCCAGTGAAGACCAGCCACCGTTGGGGGTCATCTCTGAGCGGCATAGAGTAAGTTTTCTTTTTTCCTCCTCTGCAACCACATACAGCTAGCATGTTCTTTGTCTCTGAAATTTTACAGCCACATAGAGTAGTTTGATGAATCAGATGATGACTGCAAACTGAATTAGCTTGTTAACCTAATCCTTGTCTCAGTTTGATTGCAACTCAGTAAACACTTAACCATGTTTAGATTGCAACTGAATTAGCTTGTTAAGTTTGTAGTTAGCTGATTCATTTTTTCTCAAAATTCATTTTAGATGATGACATTTGGGATATAAGGTTTAATTTCCCTGGTGAAGACAATTTAGAGAGGACATTGTTCTCCTCTGATGTTACTGTCATGAATCTTAGAGCCATGATTCAAGAGCATGGTTATAAATGCCAAGTTGAAATTTATTATGTCAGAGACAAGGGAAAAGGAGTTGAAGGAATGGAGGAAGTCAGCAACATGCACAAGGTGAAGGAGATGATGGAAATATTTCAGCACAAGAAGGTGCTAGAGTTGACAATGATTAAGGCAAATACAGGATTTCCTGCTGGATTAAACCAGGATGTGATGGAAGCTGAGCTGCAAAGCAATGATTCAATGATTTTCTCTATTGACAAGCATGGTGTGACTCATATCAGTGATGATGAAGATGAAACTATGTACCCAGTTGCAATGGATTGCTCAGATGTGCTTTTCAATGGTACTCAACAAAGCTGCAACATGAACAAGGGGAAGAATCCTATCACTGCATTTACATTACCAGTAGAAGTGCTTGATGAATCAGATGATGACTATCTGTTTCAACCCTGTCAATTCAACCCTGAAGATCATAACAGAGCAGTAGCAGAGGAGCTAGAACTTATTCAGAAATTGAAGAGGCAAAGGAAAGAGAGGGAAGAAGAAGATCCAGAAGATATGATTTTTAAGTACATGCTTAGGCAGCAGAAAAAGCATAGAGCTAATCCTGGCATGCACATTGAAGGTGACACAGAGGTGGAAGAGGTTTTTACGGAAGATGGTGAGTCTGAAAGTGAACAAGAAGAACATGAATTGGATTTTTTTGACAGATAAGGTAGTTCCAATGAGGCCAGGGCCTACTAGCAGGTCACATTATGAGCTAGACCCAACAATTCCAGAATTTTTTGTGCCATCATATGATGAGGAGGTCTGTGATGATGAACTGGCCTCTAGTGATGATGATGGATATGTCAAGAATTTCTGCTTATCAACTAGACGTGAGAGAAAGCTTGTCAAGAGTAAGAAGAGAATTTGGTATGATGAGGTGAGGGAAAATGCATATGAGCAGTTTGCTCTGCATCTGTGCTTCCAAGATGTTTATCAGTTTAGAACTGCTCTTAGGAATTTTCATGTAGCTCAGCTAAGGAACTTTGCATACCACAGAAACAATAAAGATAGAATTATTGCATGGTGTAGTGAAAAAGCAGCTTTTCTGGACACTGGTAGACCTGCCAAGGAATATAAAGGTTGTCCCTTTTTCATTTCAGCTTCTAATATTGCCCATGAGAAGACTTTCTGCATTAGAAAGTTCCAAAGCTTGCACACATGTATTCCTCATGGAGAGAAAACCAAAGTGACAATTGATTGGTTGACTTTGTAGTCTGAGGATGCAGTTAGAGTAGATCATAACACTTGTGTGGACACACTAATTGACAATGCAAAGCAGAAATTTGGAGTAGAGGTGCCAAGGAGCAAGGCCTATAGGGCAAGGATAAAAGCATTTACAGCAGTCATGTGTGATCAGAAGAAACAGTACACAAGGTTGAGGGACTACCTACAAGCAATCCTAGAAACTATTCCAGGAAGTAGATGCATTGTTACAACTAAGGAGCTTGTGGAGCATCCTAGTCCCAATCCTAGATTTCATGGTTTGTTCATCTACTTGAATGCTTCCAAGGAAGGTTTTTTAAATGGGTGTAGGCCATTTATAGGTAATTATAGGTCCAATGTACTGCATTTTTATATTGTGTTGCATTGCACCAATTATTAGTGATTATTCATGTCATTTTCATTAGGTTTGGATGGTTGTTTTGTCAAATTGACCACTGGCCAACAAATCCTAGCTGCAACTGGGAGAGATGGCAACAATAATATTTTCCCAATTGCTTATGGTGTTATGGATAAAGAGGATAAAGCTAGCTGGATGTGGTTTCTCACCCAGCTGAGATATTGCATAGGAGAGACTGGGAAATTTGGCAGATATACTTTCATATCTGATAGGCAGAAGGTTAGGGAAATTCTGTTCTATTTTCCTTGTCTATGAATACATATATTGTTAGTGTATCTGACTTGCACATTCTTTTATATGCTAGGGTTTGCTCATAGCAACTTGTAAGGTGTTCCCAAATTCTCCACAGAGATTCTGTTTGAGCCATATCTATGCAAACTTTAAATGAGCTGGGTTCAGAGGAGAAGAGCTCAAAAAACTAATATTTGATGCAAGTTATTCATATACCAAGTCTGGGTATGATAAAGCAATGGAAGGGCTCAAGCAATAATGTGAGGAAGCTTACAATTGGATTATGCAAATTCCAGTTGAAGCATGGTGCAGGCATGCTTTTGATACTAATTGCAAGAATGATCTAGTAGTGAACAATCTTAGTGAAGTGTTCAACAAGCAGATATTGGATGTGAGGGGTAAACCTATAAAGACAATGCTTGATGGGATCAAAGACAAGCTGATGGTGAAGTACAGTCGTGTTAGGAGGAAAGTAGATACCACAAGGTGGGATATTACTCCATTCTATGCTGAGAAGCTTGAGCAAGCAAAGAAATATGCTAGAGAATGCAGAGCACATAATGCTGACATAGGCCTATGGCAAGTTAGCACTAAGGGGACAGAAATACATGCAGGAACAGAACTTGTGGATGCAAAGCATGGGATCTCACTGGCATCCCATGCAACCATGACTGCTCTGTCATCACCAAGATCAGTCAGCATCCTGAAGATTATGTACATGAGTTCTTCAAAATACCTATGTACAAAGAGGCCTTCAAGCATGTGATATACCCTGTCCCTGGTCCTGATGAATGGCCAAAGACAAATACCAGGGATATAGATCCACCTGTTTTCAGAGACAAGCCTGGAAGGAAGCAGACAGTTAGGAGAAAGGGTGTTCTTGATGTGCCAGCACCTAGGGATACCTCAAGGATGGCTAGCATTTCTTGTAGCAACTGCAAATTAGTTGGACATAGGTATACCACATGCCCATCATAGCTGAGGCTAGAATCACTTCTTAGAAAATCTGGGCACACTGTAAGTATTCTTTATTTGTATTAACTTTACCTGCACAATTTCCTTTTCCTGCACCAATGCATTCTTTATCTGTATTAACTTTACCTGCATATTAACTTTATCTGTATTTTTAGTTCTATACAAATGCACCAATGCCTGCATATTAACTTTACCTGCACAATTTCCTTTGCCTAGGCAAGCAAGAGTAACAACACTAATGATGCATCTAGTTCTAAAAGGGCAACATCAGCTGCATCAGTAGCTCCTGTAAGGGCAACATCAGCTGCATCACCAGCTCCTAGAAGGGCAACATCATTTGCATCACCAGATCCTGGAAGGGCAACATCAGCTGCATCACCTTTTTCTGCACCCAGAAGAGTTGTAGAGCCAAGGAAAAGTTCTAGGGCACCAAAACCAACAAGCGGGATGAGGGACTACCTAAATGCAGGGAAGCACAATAGCTACAAAAAGTGAATTTGATGTTTGTGCATGCTACTATGTTTATGTAAGACTTTGATGTTGTGTTTGTCAAACAATGCCACTTTGTTGTCAGATTATGATGTTGCTCCTGTCAAACAATGACACTTTTATGTAAGACTTTGATGTTGCTCCTATCAAACAATGCCACTTTTATGTAATACTTTGATGTTGCTCTTGTTAGACAATATTTATGTGTGCCCCTTGTAAAACTATGATATGATACTTCTAAAACAATAGATAGGGTTGACATGCTACTACTAAAATAATAGATAGGGTTACAACATTTAAGTGCTACTACTAAAATAATAGATAGGGTTGTCAAGACCCTCGGGGTCTCGACAACATTGACATGGTACTTCTAAAACAATAGATAGGGTTGACATGCTACTACTAAAATAATAGATAGGGTTTGTCGAGACCCCTCGGGGTCTCGACAACATTTAAGTGCTACTACTCGACAACATTGACATGGTACTTCTAAAACAATAGACAGGGTTTAAAACATGGTACTTCTAAAACAATAGATATGATAAACTAACATCATTTCCACAACAGCAAACATCTCATTTAACACAAATAGTTCTTACACTAGTTCCATCAACACACAAAGCACAAGTTCTCACCCACATAGTCCTTACACAATGGTTTTAAACAAATAGTTCATTACAATACTTCAGGATGGATAAACTAACATTACACAAACACAATTACTCCTCACAAATGTCCTTGATCTTCTTCACCTTATCCTTTAGAGCTGAACTTGCTTGAAAGAGGTCATATAACAGGTATTCAACCTTCTTTTTTTTCTTCCTTCAGAACAGTCTTTTCAGCTTCATTCTTCTCACTCTTGCCCTTAATGACATCAGCCTGTGTTCTCAGTAGGTTCTTTAGTTCTTCCACACTTTTATTTAGGACCTCCACTTCATTCTTTAGAGCTGCTGCATAGTTTCTGGCCTCAACCAGCTGCCTATCAATTTCTTTGACAGCCTCTATTTCTTCCTGATATTTCTTGTAATTGGCCTCAAGCACCTTCCTCTCTGATGCATCCATGAACTTTTTGACATCATCCAACAAAGTGTTGTGCTTCTTATCTATCTTCTGCTTCTCATCAGACAATTGCTTAACCAAAAGGCATTTCTCATAATTGTCATTGATTTTGCCAGTATGAGCTTCTTCATACATACCCCAAAGTTTGCTCAGTGCATTCTTCAGAGTATCTGGCCACTCTTCTTGATCTATCCATGATTGAAATCCACAGTTCATGACTTGCTAAAATGCATAAAAAGAAACATGAACTAAGTCAATGAAAAGAAGCAGTACACTAAACAGTAAACACTTTTATTCAGTTAATGAAAATAACCATGTGCTCATGCATGACTATTGTTTCAGTTAAGGGAGCACTGCAATTTCTTTTATTCATTTAAGGACACTAAACTTTTTTTGCATTTTATCATTTAGTTAAAGCAAGATTAAATAAAAGGATCATCTACCAATACAAAGCTTCTAATGGTAATGAGATCATTGAACCACACATAAGTAATACAACCAAAATCAACAAGTGTCAACTGGTCCAAATAACTCCATTTGTTCATCCTTGAACAGGAGCATATTTTGTACAAGGAATCCATAAAACCTACTGGCAATAAATGTCACTCAATAGCATGAAGAGATGTGCCACTCGATAGTAAGAAAGCACTGCAGTTACTGATCTTTTTGTGCTAATCACTTCTAATATCTGTTTGTGCCATGATAACCTTACTTACACAGTATCAGATGGAGTCAAGCTTGTAGATTAGGTAGAACTTACATTGCCAATCTGACACATGTAGAACCTACGTCTTGTGTCCGTCCCTTTGAAAGCAACACATTTCTGCGGCACCAAACCGTGGCCATGACACACCTCCTAGCACCCTTCCGCAATCCCTTGAAACTCGGGGTCCACGCACGTATCAGGGGCGTAGTCAATCGAGGCAAACTCCTAATCCAATGAGAAATGCGAAAGAAATCGGCTTCAATCTAGGTAAATCGAGGTGAATCCCAAATTTTGAACCAAACCCTAACCCTAGGATTTGGGGAACTTACATCTAGCACAGAAGGGCCGGAAGATTCGCTGTCGGGCCAGCTCGGCATGGCGACGGTGGCTGTCGGAGTGTGCTGGTGGCCCGGCGGCAATGGCGGTGCGGCAGCGTCTGCGCTACGGCGGCTCCTGCGACAGCGGATCCTGAGCTCAACGGCGCGGTCGGGTGTGGCTCATGAGCTAACCCTAGCTAGACGTTTTGTCCGACCGGGCCAGGTGGTTCCCACTTCCCTCCGTTAACGGCAACAGACGGGCGTGTCCGAGCGCCGTCTGCTTGGTGGGCCCAGCCTATCGGATCTGGTGTCAATTCGCCTCTGATCGCTGTTTAGCGCACATTGCAACAAATCGGACGAAAAGTGGTGTTTTTTTGCGATTCAAATGAATAGTGGTGGTTTTTCGAAATTTAACGCGAAAAGTGGTGGTTTTATGCTAAACACTCGAATTTTCCGCTCGTCTCTGTTCCTCCTCCGCGAGAGGGGATAATTAATCTTGCCACTCTTTGCTTTGAAATTTGATTATTTGCCACATTGAACACCACAGGTTCGCTGACACAGGGTGTGACAAATAATCAAACTGAAAATAAAGTGTGGAAAATCATCGAATTCCCCGTGTGAGAGGCCAAATTTTTACTCACTATTCCATTGGGCCTGGTAACCAATGAACACACTAGGTTTAATTATACGAGGCATTTCATCGTCTTGTGAAAATAATACTTTCTTGCCACTTTTATGTTGTTCTCTTTCATATCTCCATAATTCATACATGAAAATCATATTCCCCTGCAGATTTCATCAAAGTCAAACTTCATAGAGTTTGACCAGATATTTAGAAAAAAAAATATCAGCATTTACAATGTTAAGTATATAGTATTAAAATCTCCATAAAATATATTTTTATATTACATTTATTTTGTATTATAGATGTTGATATTTATTCCATATTGCTGGTTAAACTTGACAAAGTTTGACTTCATAAACCTAGAAGTCGAAGTATATAAAAATGGAGGAGTATTAATTAGGCTCACACACTCTTTTTTGCTAACTTGGTTGTTAATTAAGCAATTTAGGGAGAGAATCATTGATCCGAGAAACTTCTTTTGTTACTGTAACACCCTCAGAATCGACCCTATGCAATTCAGCGCTTTCCGCGAAACCCGCATAGAAACGATTCAAAGGTGCCCACCAGACACTTTCGTGCGGGTGGAAAACGAAGTAATAACATTACACAACAGTCCTCGATGGGACCCACAGAACAGATATATATGCAACAACGACTCCATGAGTCAAGAATACAGATATAATATACAAAGATCCAAATCACCTTGAAAACGATGGATCGTCCGACTACGGACAAGATGCAAATTGAGCTAAGAGCCCTGAAGAATAACCAATGGCGTCCATAACCCTGCCCAGGCCAAGCCGGAAGGGTAACCCTGCTAACGGCGTCGATCTCAAAACCTGCTTAAACAAAAGGGGTGCCGACAAAGGGCAAAGGAAAAAGAGGAGCGTCAGTACTGAGGCCAGTACACGGCGAGACTAGAATTCGGCGGTCCTCGCCTACATAGGTATGGTGGACTGAAGCGGCAGCGGCAGCATGCACTAAACAACCTATAGAGACTCGATACAACTGGCGTCTATCAGAGAGGGGTAAGAAAGACCTATTCGAAACCAGACTGATACTAACGCCAAACAAACCCATCCTGGCGTTTCCCCCTCGAGACCACACGAGGAAGTCAACCGAGGAACTCACACAGTTGGCAGTTTTATTTATTCAGTTATCGTTGCAGCAATTACTAGTCAGGTATAGATAATCGTCCTGATAAAAGAAGCAGTGGGCCCTTTTAGTTAATCATTCCGTTATAGTTACAACACTTACTAATCAGGTACAAATAGCATGAGATAACTCAAAACCCAGCAGTTGTTGGTACTTTTATTCAGCCATTCCGTTGTAGTTGCAATACTTACTAGTCAGGTACAATGGTCGCAAGCGACACTCCAAACAAGCAATTGTGGGCAGTATTGTTTAGCCATTCCATTATAGTGAAGCTGATTACTAGTCATTATAAAGTCAAATTTATAGCAATAAACTTTAGTTATGCTTGTCTATGGTCTAGATACTGTGCTCCAAGTCGTCCATAACCGCGGACACGGCTTTCAGAAAGTTTTACCCGGCCGGGGTGCACCAATAGCAACACACACTCGATCAACCTCGGAAAAACCAAATCAAAACCCAACGAGGCCTTCACGACAAAGCAATCACAGGATTCAGAAATATTTCAGGGGGCCACCCCATTGAGTAGACCCGCAACGAAGCCAGCTGACTCCGAGACGGACTCAAGGTTTGCGACAATGGCTGTAAACGACTGGGAACCCGAAAGTGTGGCTGGGCTTGTCAATACCGCGAAAACATTCCGCTTACCTAAATAGTACAGTGTGCTCCTCGCACAATCGTAAATAAACAGTAGCATGGCATAAGTACAGGGTAGTAAATAAAACCTCAAACTAGTTTGTGGCCCCAAGAAATAAGACTGAATCAAGCTCTGGCTCAGGGGGGTCTCATATACCTCCCGGATGTGGATAGCGCGATAAATCAAGGAATAGGTATCAAGTACTCGGGGTCCTACGGGACACAAGTGGGCGTTCGGAAACCAAATATTTTCTATCACCCACCGATGCCTCTGCTTACTTCAATTTTAGTTGTTAAACAGGAATTAAAGTGAACGATAAGTAAAACTATGATCATCTCCAACATCCAACATGCGGCATTACTCCAACAAATGTGGCACTTGACAACACGCAACAGCACTTGAGCAAGCGACTACGACGCGCAAGTCCAACTATCTACCAAACAACAGGTAATAGGATGTGTCCAAGGCAATATAGGGCTGCACGGTATATCACAGGTACGGAAACTAGAGCATCGCAACACAGATAGCAATAGATCAACAGGAGGGAATAAATACCATAAATGTAAGATAGGTATAAAGGGGGAGATGCTCGCCTGAAAACATTGTCGAAGGTTCAACCGAAGATCGGGGCGAAGCTCACATCAACTCAACGGTCTTATCCGCGAAGAAGCAAAGCACTAGAAGAAACACCGGATGCAATATTTAATACTACGGCAAAAGATCGGCATGATGCGTGTATGATGTATGGCATGGCAAAGGTGCGATGCAATTAGGTCATATTAAGCAGAACCGGGGTCCCGACAATAATTAAATGGTTCCAGTTATTTAGAACCCCCGCAATTTAAGTGTTGTCTTAACATGGCAAAATATATCACCGGTTCGCTACCCAAATTTAAATGAGGCCGATATAAGGCTAGATTTGCCCGCATATGGGCCCCATATTTAATTATGAGGTAAACCGGCATAAGGCCCCCAAACCACATGGTATGCATGCGAGATGATTGATTTAATATGCAACAAGTTTATTATATTATAAAATAGGGTTTTCGGGAAGGGGTTCACACATTAGGGGGTCTCGACGATCTTGGTCCGGGGGTTCGGGATTCGGTCTCAGGGTCCAGGGTTCGACGGGTTCGGTCTCGGCGGAAGCGTTCTCGGATTACTGGGGTAGATCTTGGCGTTCCGGAAGGAGGTCTTGGTTCGGCGTCGGGGCGCATCGGACTCGCTCCGGGTCGGTGTCGTTCTTGTCGGCCCGCGCAGCTGTTCTTGGTGTTACCGGACGATCTTGCCGACTCCATGAGAAGGCCTTGGCGCTCTAGATCGGTCTTCAGGGTCTCGGCCATCGGATCCTGGAAAGAGGTCATGGCGTCCGTGAGGCGATCTTGTCGTTCCGTGCCCGTGAAGTAGAACTTGTCGTCCGGCGGTAGATCTTGTCGACTCCATTCCAACGGCCTTATTGTTCTGCGGCGAAGATCATGGGGTCTCCGGGGTCCGGGGGTCTCGTAATCCATGTAAGATCTTGATGGTCCGAAGGTTCAGTTCCTTGTCGAAGTTAACTGGGTACATCTCCCCTTGTCGTCCTTGGTGCTTCGAACATCGCCACGTCTTAGATAGCGGAGAAGATCTTGTCGACCAAAACATTGCAAAGAACGGCCTTGACTCGCACGGGGAAGCGCTCGAGCATACACACTACCCCAATTGGGATACGTGCTACCCGTGCCCTCATCTCAACAAGTTCACCACCATAGAGGCGGTTGCCGCGGAAGGTGTGGCAGGATGGTGGAGGCGAGGCTAGGAGCGGCGATGGGGGCGGCGGTGAGGCGGTCCGGCGAGGGCGGCGGGGAGGAGGTCGAGGGCAGGGGACGGCGCGACGGGGCCGGTGAGGAGCTCGGCTCGACGGCGGCGTCGGAGGTTGCTGGCCGCGGGCGAGCAGAGGCCGGCGGGTGAGGGCCAGGGGCGGCACGGCGGGCTTGCGGTGGGGCGGCGCGCCGGAGAGGGCGCAGACGAGGCAGGGTGGACGAGGTCGGCAGAGCGAGAGGCGGGGCGACCTGGGGTTGGGGAGAGGGGCAGCAGAGGGAGGAGGCGTCGGGTGTGGGGAGCGGCTGCGTCGGAAGGTTGGGGGAAGGAGGCGCGGTGGCGGTGGCGAGGCGCGGCCGGAGGGAGGTCCGGCGGGCGGCGGCAGGGAGAAGCAGAGGGAGGGGTCGAGGCCGGGGCCGGCGAGGTTGGGGAGGGCTCCAGGCGGGGCGGCTCGCGCGAGCGGAGGCGGCCGGCGCGGGGCGCAACAGGGGAGGCGGAGGAGGGGAACGCGGCGGGGCGGCCGGAGCTGAGGGAGGGTGGCGCGTCGGTGGGAGGAGAGCGGCGGGTGGCGCGCGGCGGCCGGAGGAGGGAGAGGGAGCAGCGCCGGCGGGGGTGGAAGGAGGAGGCGAGGACGCGGGGATGGGGTCGGGGCGCCAGGCGAGGACGGGTGCGTGTGTGCGGGTAGGGGCGTGTGGGGTGGGACAGGTGGCGGGCCCAGGGGCGTGGGGCCCGGGGGACAGAGGGGGTTGACCGCGTGGGTGTGTGGACAGGGAGGGGGCGCGTGGTGTGCGTGTGTTGCTGGTTGGTGGGGTGGGGGAGTGGAGAGAGAGAGGGAAAAGGAGAGGGGTGAGTTGGCAGCATAAGAATGGTGGGGAGGGGAAGAGAGGTGAGGTGGCGACATAGGATAGGTTGGGGTGAGGTGGAGGGGGTGTGTGGGTAGATAGGTTGGTAGCTGTAGGATTATGGGTGGGCCGTTTGTATTTTCTGGGGTGGTCGTTCGGGTCATTCGGCCCGTTCGACTGCCCCACTAAAATAATATAATTTTTATTTAACTTTTGCAATAAGCTTGTATAAATAGATTTTAGACAAACAAAAATATCCGGAAGCGTCCAGGGGTTTAATTTGAAATAGAAGGAGGGTAAATTTTAGAAAACGATTGTCTTTCGCAAATAGTTTTTAGGCAAATTAATATGCATGATGATGACGATGCTCAAATGCAATGTGGCATGATGACATGAGCATGCGGTCATGATGATGTAATGCACAAAAACAACGCGATTTTCTAGTAGTGGTTTTGCGGGATGCCACAGTTACAGATATATATCCAATGAGTCATTAAAAACACATCATTTTTTTTGCAAAACACACTTCACTAGGCAGACAAATTATGGTTCATGGTCTCATGGATATAATATTCTAGCGTGTGAGTTTTTAGTACGGCGACATGATTTAGATATTCATGTGTGTACTTTAAGGCAAAACATAAGAACAAGTTGGCAAAGTGACAAAAATTTCCACTGATCATTATTAGTTCTTCTTTCTACACAATCTTATTACTTGCTACAACACACCCTACGATTTCAACACACTTTCTTCCATAAACAAACTGACATAATGGGTCTAAGGGCAATAATGCTACACACCCCTGTTTAAGCCCTCCTTGTGGCAGGCATCAACACATTCATCCCGAACATAAGTGAAAGTGAAATATGCCCCCAATGAGTTTTTTGCATGTCTTCGGCTCTGAACCTACAAAACAACAATCAAAATATGGTGCATGAAAAATCAGATCCTACTATGTTCTCAAGTGAAACAAGAAAGGAAGTTAACGCATGTAGTATATATTTCACATATGACTAGAAAGTGTATAGAGCATAGATTGAGGAAGTGCATTGTTCTTGTTGGAGATATGCCCTAGAGGCAATAATAAATATAGTTATTATTATATCTTTGTGTTTATGATAAATGTTTACATTCATGCTATAATAGTATTAACAAGGAAATATTAATACTTGTTTGATTTGTAAACTTAATTTGAAGTCCCTAGTAAAGCCTCTATATAATACTAGTTTGTTGGTTAATAGATGATTGTGGTTTCCCTATCATGAACATTGAGATGTTATTAACAACAAGATCATATCGTTAGGAGAATGATATGGTGGACATACTCCTATAGATAAGCGTAGCATAAAGATCAAGTCATTTTAATAGTTCAATTGCTATATGCTTTCTGATACATAGTAACCTAATTCCTTCTACCATGAGATCATGCATATCACCTTTACCGGATGGATGCTTTGATGACATCAAACACCACACCGTAACTGGGTGGCTATAAAGTTGGCATTGAGTGTTCGGAAAGTATTGGTTGAAACACATGGATCAAGACTGAGATTTGTCCATCCATATGACGGATAGATATACTCTGGGCCCTCTCGGTGAAATGTCATCCAATTGGCTTGCAAGCATGTGACTGGCTCACAAGGGATCACATATCACGGGGGAACAAGAAAAGAGTACTTATCGGTAACGAGGTTGAACTAGGTATACAGAGATACCGACGATCATAACCTCGGATAAGTAAACTATCGTGAGACAAAGGGAAATTGGTATCGTATGTAAGTGGTTTATTCGATCGCAAAGTAATCGTAGAAATATGTGGGAGCCATATGAATTTCCAGATTCCTCTATTGGTTATTGATCGGAGAAGTGTCTCGATCATGTCCGCATAATTCATGAACCATAGGGAGACACACTTAAGGATTCGACGTTGTTTGAGTAGTTATGGAATGATGAGAAAGAGTCTGAATGTTGTTCGGAGTCTCTAATGGGATTCGGGATATCACGAGGAGATCCGGAATGGTCCGGAGAATAAGATTCATATAAGGAAAGTCCCGTTTCGGAGTTGGAGAATGGTTCCGGTGTTTTCATCGGGAATGTTCTAGAAGGTTCCGGAATGTCCGGCACTCCGGAGGGGAAGGGTACATGAATGTGTTATATCAAGTTGGTATGATTGCATCATGTACTCGGTGTCATCGCTGAACAAAATAGAGGGTTTATTTAAATCCTAGTTTGAAAAGTCAAACGGCTAGTTTGAAAGTCAAACGGCTATTTTTGGGAAGTGGAAAAGGAGGAGGAAACCGAGTTAGGGAGGAGTCCCTCCTCCCCACCGCCGGCGCACCACCAAGCCGAGTTGGGGAGGGACTCCCCTCCCCTTGGCCGGCCGTGTGGCATCCCGCAAAACCACTACTAGAAAATCGCGTTGTTTTTGTGCATTGCATCGTCATGACCGCATGCTCATGTCATCATGCCACATTGCATTTGAGCATCGTCATCATCATGCATGGTTTTTGTCTAAACTATTTTCGAAACGCCTAGTTTTGTTTTCTAATTACTTCCGTCTTTATTCAAATCGAAACCCGGGCCTCCGGAATATTTAGTTTTGTCTAACCACAGATTTCAAACGCCCCGTTTTAATTAAATAAAATGTTTAAATATTTTAGGGGGCAGCCAAACCGGGACGATCCGACCCAGTCCGCCACCCCAGTTCAAAACGGTCCACCCAAAAACCTTTTTCTACCAATCCTATTCTACCCACCCAACCAGCCACATCACCCCCACCTATCCCAGGCCGCCACATCACCCTGGGCCAAACCCCAACCAATCCCCATTTGCCACCTCTGTCCACCCCACTCACCTCTCCCCTGTGGCCCCACGTGCCAGTGCCGCACCCTGCTGGCCACCTAACCCCACCACCGACCCGGCCCGCACGCCCCACCCCAGGCCCCACTCCCTCCTTGGCCCCACCCCCACCGACGCGCCCTGCTCCTCTTCCTCCCTAGCCTCTCTCTCTTCACCGCCCGTCCGCCGCGCCTCCCCAAACCCCGACCCCGCGTCTCTCTCCTCCCTCTCCTCTGCGCCGCGCCCTCCTCTCGCCGGCCAAGCTCGCCCCGCCCTTCAACCTCTCCGGCGCCGGCCACCGCCGTTCCCCTGGCCGCCTCCGCTCGCCGCTCCCTCCCCTTCTCCCCACCGACGCGCGGCCGCGCCCGCCCGCGTCCGCTCCCTCTCTCCTTCCCCTCCCCCGCTCGAGCCTGCCACCTACCACCTCGCCGGGCTCCGCGGCCACCTCGCCGCCGCGCCCTCCTCTCCAACCCGCCGCCCGCCGGCGACCACCCTCGCCTCCGCCTGAGCCTCCTCCTTGCCGGCCTCCTCCTCCCCCACGCCGGCCACTCGCCTCCGTGCCGCCGTCCTCCGACCCTCTCGCCTCTGCTCCGGCCGCCCTCCGCCTCCCTGCTTCGCGTCCACCGCCGCATGTTCTCCTCTGCTTCGCTTCCGCTGCCGCCGTCCTCTCCCCGGCATGCGACTCTTCCTCCTCTGCCTCGCACGCGTACCTCTCCAGCAGCTCGCCGCCTGCCGCTCGAGCCCGCCCTGGCCGCCATCTGCTTCGTGAGCACCCAATCCTCTGTACCCGACCGGCGAACTCCCTCGCTGTAGCGTTCTCTGCTTCGTCTCGGTCGACCGCGCCGCCACAGGACACCCTACCTTGCCTCTGTTTCTTTTAGTCGACGCCCAAGTACACGACCGACCCGGAGACCGACAAAACCCCCGTCAAGATCTACTACACGGAACATTTGTTCGAGGCCGCAAACCCGCAAGAACTTCATCATAGAAAGCGAAGACCGTACCGAACTGATGACACTCGACGAACCTCCGGCAAGATCTTCGACATGGCCAAGATCTACCGCAACCGAGTCCGGCACCGACAAGTGAAATCAGAACCACCAAGACCTTCGTCGTGGTACCCCGGAATCTCCTACATGGAACCATCGGGCCACAAAAGACCATCGACGCCACGCCCGAGTCCGGCACCGACACCCGACAACCTCAACATATGACGCCAAGGTCTTCTCCTCGGAACGACGAGTGCTCCTTCCTGGCTTCGAAGCCCGACCCCCGTGGACCGACATGATCTCCTTCACGGATACGACAAGTACTCCCTCGAGGACGCCGAGTACTTCACCCCGGACACCGAGACCCTGGACGACAAGTTCCCCTTCCCGGAAGCATTGATGCTCGTGCGACAAGATCTACTTCCCCGATCCGAAGACCCTAAATCCCGGAGTCCGAGAACGATCCCGTCGAACCCTGAACCCTGAGACCGAACCCCGAACCCCGGAACCAAGATCACCGAACCCTAATGTGTGCCCCTTTTCCCGAGCACCTATTTTATAAATGCTAAACCTGTTGCATATTAATCATTCATCTCGCATGCATATTTGTGTGGTTTGGGGGCCTTATGCCGATTCACCTCTAATTAAATATGGGGCCCATATGCGGGCAAATCTAGTCTTATATTGGCCTCATTTAAATTTGTGTAGCGAACCGGTAACTTATCTTGCCCTGTTATTACAACATTTAAACTGCGGGGTATCTAAATAACTTGAGCGTTATAACTAATTGTCGGGACCCCGGTTCCACTTAATATGACCTAATTGCATTGCACCTTTGCCATGTCATACATCATACATGCATCATGCCCGATCTTTTTCCGTAGTATTAAATATTGCATCCGGTGTTTATTCTAGTGTTTTGCTTCTTCGCGGATAAGGCCGTTGAGTTGATGCGAGTGTCGACCCGATCTTCGGATGAACCTTCGACAATGTTTTTAGGCGAGCATATCCCCCTTTCTACCTATCTTACTTTTATAGTCTTTATTTTCCTCCTGTTGATCTATTGCTATCTGTGTTGCGATGCTCTAGTTTTCGTACCCGTGATACCCCTTGCAGCCTTATATTGCCGTGGACACATCCTATTACCTGTTGCTTGGTAGATAGTTGGACCTGCGCGTCGTAGTCGCTTGCTCAAGTGCCGTTGCGTGTCGTCAAGTACCACAGTTGTTGGAGTGTTGCCGCATGTTTGATGTTGGAGATGATCATGGATTTATTTATCGTTCACTTTAATTACTGTTTAACAACTAAAATTGAAGTAAGTAAGCAGAGGCACAGGTGGGCAATAGATGTTATTTGGTTGTTAACCGTCCACTTGTGTCCCGTAGGACCCCGAGTACTTGATACCTGTTCCTTGAATATTCGCGCTATCCACATCCGGGAGGATTATGGGACCCCCCTGAGCCAGAGCTTGATTCATTCTTATTTCTTGGGGCCACAAACTAGTTTGAGGTTTTATTTACTATCCTGTACTTATGCCATGCTTTACTGCTTTATTACGATTGTGCGAGGAGCACACTGTACTCTTTAGGATCGGGACACGTTTTCGCGGTGTCGACAAGCCCAGTTTTGGGTTCCCAGTCGTTCACAGCCGTCCACCCAAACCTCGGGTCCGTCTCGGGGTCAGCTAACTTCGTTGCGGGTGTACTCCAAGGGGTGGCCCCCTGAAATATTTCTGAATCCTGTGATTGCTTTGTCGTGAAGGCCTCGGTGGGTTTTGATTTGGTTTTTCCGAGGTTGATCGAGTGTGTGTTGCTATTTGTGCACCCCGGCCGGGTAAAACTTTCTGAAAGCCGTGTCCGCGGTTATGGACGACTTGGAGCACAGTATCTCGATCATAGACAACTATAACTAAAGTAGTGCTATAAATTTGACTTTATAATGACTAGTAATCAGCTTCACTATAATGGAATGGCTAATTAAAACTGCCAACAATTGCTTGCTTGGGTTGTCGCTTGCGACCATTGTATCTGACTAGTAAGTATTGCAACTACAACGGAATGGCTAATAAAAGTACCAACAACTGCTGGGTTTTGGGATATCTCATGCTTATTGTATCTGACTAGTAAGTGTTGCAACTACAACCGAATGGTTAACTAAAAGTGCCCACTGCTTATTTATCAGGATGATTATCTAAATTTGACTAGTAATTGCCGCAACGAAAACTGAATAAATAAAACTGCCAACTGTGTGAGTTCCTCGGTTGACTTCCTCGTTTGGTCTCGAGGGGGAAACACCAGGATGGGTTTGTCTGATGGTAGCATCAGGTTGGTTCCGAATAGGTCTTTCTTACCCCTCTCTGATAGCCGCTAGTCGTATCGAGTCTCTATAGGTTGTTTAGCGCATGCTGCCGCTGCCGTTTCAGTCCACCATACCTATGTAGGCGAGGACCGCCGAATTCTAGTCTCGCCGTGTACTGGCCTCAGTACTGACCGCTCCTCTTTTTCCTTTGCCCTTTGTCGGCACCCCTTTTGTTTAAGCAGGTTTTGAGATCGACGTCGTTAGCAGGGTTACCCTTCCGGCTTGGCCTCGGCAGGGTTATGGACGCCATTGGTTATTCTTCAGGGCTCTTAGCTCAATTTGCATCTTGTCCGTACTCGGACGCTATATCGTTTTAAAGGTGATTTGGATCTTTGTACTGTAAATCTGTATTCTTGACTCTCTGAGTCGTTGTTGTATATATCTGTTCTGTGGGTCCCATCGAGGACTGTTGTGTAATGTTATTACTTCGTTTTCCACCCGCACGAAAGTGCCTGGTGGGCACCTTTGAATCGTTTCTATGCGGGTTTGGCGGGAATCGCTGAAACTTGCATAGGGTCGATTCTGAGGGTGTCACAGGCCGGCCCCTCCACCTATATAAGGAGGGGCAGGGCTCCCTCCTAGACACATAAGTTCCTCCACCTCTAAACCCTAGCCGCCGGCGCCGCCACCTCCACTGCCGCCGCCGCCGCCCTAGGGCAAACCGCCGCCGCCTAGCTAACCTTAGCCGCCGGCTTGCCCCCTCCTCGGCGTGTCTAAACCCTAGATCGTCGAGGGACTCTCTCATACTCCACCATACTCGCTCCGGCTTAAGGCGAAGCCCTGCGAGATCTCCCCTCTACTTCCGGTACCACGCCGTTGTGCTGACGGAATCGCGAGGAGAGTGCAACAACCTCTGCTGCCTGCTGGAACAAGGGAGAGGAAGGTCTTCGTCGAGTACCGAACGTGTGACCGACTGCGAGAGCGCTGCCGGAACGCAGCGCCGGAAGGATCGTCTACGCGATCTTGATATCGGGAAGAGTACGACTACATCACCCACGAGAATCCGCTCTCGTTAAACACTTTGGAATCTTCGAGGGTGAGTTATTCTATCGACTCGTTGCTACAATCTAGTAGATAGATCTTGGCTTGTTTGTTTGTATGCGGTAGAAAAATTTTGTTTTCCATGCTACGAAACCCTTCAGTGGTATCAGAGCCGTGTCTATATGTAGATCTGTTGCACGAGTAGAACACAATGGTCATTGTGGGCATTGATGCTTTTATTGTCGATTGCTTCTTGTGTACTTTGCATCTTGCGGTATGTTGGGATGAAGCGGCCCGGGCTAACCTTACATGACATCGTTCATGAGACTTGCTCCACGCTTGACATGCAACTTGTATTGCATAAGTGGCTTTGCGGGTGCCTGTTTCTCCTAGCATAGTTAAGATCCAATTTACAACGGGTGATTAACAATACTAGTATCAATGTTGTGGTTCATGTTCGTAAGTTAGAACGACACTTATTGAAAGCCCCCGAACCACGTAAAATATGCAAAGAAAGTAGAGGCGTCTAACTTTGTTTTGCAGGGGTGTGCTGTGATGTGATATGGCCATGATTGTGATTATATTTGATGTATGCAATGTTCCATATTGTAAGTTGGCAACCGGCAGGAGCCATATGGTTGTCTTTAATTTATTTTAAGACCCGCGTGTCTATTCAAAGTAGTTGTAATAGTTGAAGCCGGTGGACGACAACCATGGAGAAGCGTCATTGACCTTGATGCAATGCTGGTGATGATGGAGATCATGTTCGTGCTAGAAGATGGAGATCGGAAGCACAAAGAAGAAAGGCCATATCATATCACATATTATGAATTGCATGTGATGTTAATCCTTTATGCATCTTGTATTGCTTAGTAGACGACGGTAGCATTATAAGATGATCCCTCATGCACATGAATTTCAAGTCATAAAGTGTTCACCCTTAGTTAGCACCGTTGCTAAAGCTTGTTGTTTCGAAGCACCACGTGATGATCGGGTGTGTTAGATTCCGCAAGTGTATACAACGTGAGCAAGCCAGATTTGCTCATGCGGAAACTAAGGTTTGATCTTGACGAGCCTAGCATGTACAGACATGGTCTCGGAACACGGATCACCGAAAGGTAAAGCATGAATCATATAGTAGATATGATGAACATGTCGATTTTCGCCATTGAAACTATATCAACTCTCGTGATGATCGGTGTTGATGTGGTGGATTTGGTTCGTGTGATCACTAAAACAATTTAAGGGATATTGTTTTGAGTGGGAGTTCACCTAGATTAATTTTATTATTAATTTGAACTCAATTTGTCATAAACTTAGTCTAAACTATTGCAAATATGTTGCAGCCCCTACCATCAATTTTAATGCGTTCCTAGAGAAAGAAAAGTTGAAAAACAATGGAAGCAACTTCGCGGATTGGTTCCGCAATTTGAGGATTGTCCTCACAGCTGGTAATTTGACCTATGTGCTGGATGCACCGCTGGGTGACCCACCTGCAGCTGATGCTTCCGATGAAGTAAAGAATGTTTACCTCACTCGGAAGACTCAGTACTCCACAGTTCAGTGTGCTATCTTGTATGGTTTAGAATCGGAGCTTCAGAAAAGGTTTGAGAATTCAGACCCATATGATATTGTCGAGGATCTCAAATTGATCTTTGAGACTCATGCGGCAATTGAAAGCTATGAGGCTTCTGAAAAGTTCTTTAACTGCAAGATGGAAGAGGGCAACTCCGTCAGTGAGCATGTGCTTAAGATGTCTGGGCACGCAAACAAACTTCAAAGCTTGGGTATAGTGATTCCTAATGCTTTGGGGATTTACCGCGTCCTCCAATCACTACCACCAAGTTACAAGTACTTTGTGATGAACTACAACATGCAAAACATGAACAAGACGTTGCCAGAACTCTTTGCCATGTTGAAATCTGCAGAAGTGGAGATTAAGAAACAGCACCAAGTTTTGTTGGTCAATAAGACCACCAAATTCAAGAAAGGCAAGTCTAAGCAGAAGGGACACTTCAAGAAGGGTGGTAAGAAAGTTACCACGCCAACGAAGAAGACCAAGGCTGGACCTAAGCCGGAAGGCAGAGTGCTTTTACTGCAAGGGAGAAGGTCACTAGAAGCGGAATTGCCCAAAGTACTTGGCGGATTTGAAGAACGGCAACATCAAGAAGAAAGGTATATCTGATATACATGTTATTGATGTGTATCTCACTAGTACTCGTAGTAGTGCCTGGGTATTTGATACTGGTTCGGTTGCTCATATTTGTAACTCGAAACAGGTGCTGCAGAATAAACGGAAGCTAGCGAAGAACGAGGTACGATGCGCGTAGGAAACGGATCAAAGGTTGATGTGATCGCGGTCGGCACGCTACCCCTTCATCTACCATCGGGATTAGTTTTATACTTAAATAATTGTTATTTGGTGCCTGCGTTAAGCATGAACATTATATCGGGATCTTGTTTATTGCGATACGGTTACTTGTTTAAGTCCGAGAATAATGGTTGTTCGATTTATATGAGTAATATGTTTTATGCACATGCACCTTTGATATATGGTCTATTCTTGTTGAATCTCGATAGTGGAAATACACATATTAATAAAATTGAGGCTAAACGTTTGAAATCGAGCGATAACTCGACCTATATGTGGCACTGTCGTCTTGGTCACATTGGAGTGAAGCGTATGAAGAAACTCCATTCCGATGGACTTCTTGAATCACTTGATTTCGAATTACTTGAAAGATGCGAAGCATGTCTGATGGGTAAAATGACTAAGACTCCATTCTCTGGTATGATGGAGCGATCTACGAACTTATTGGAAATCATACATACCGATGTGT
Source organism: Avena sativa (assembly GCA_916181665.1). Classification (NCBI taxonomy): domain Eukaryota; kingdom Viridiplantae; phylum Streptophyta; class Magnoliopsida; order Poales; family Poaceae; genus Avena; species Avena sativa. The sequence continues at coordinate 308,733,461 of OV702284.1, read as the reverse complement.
GTGGTCCAATGAGTGTAGCATCGTGCGGTGGTTATCGTTATGTTCTTACCTTCACGGATGATTTGAGTAGATATGGGTATATCTATTTCATGAAACATAAGTCCGAAACTTTTGAGAAGTTTAAGGAATTTCAAAGTGAGGTAGAGAATCAACGTAACAAGAAGATTAAATTTCTACGTTCTGATCGTGGAGGTGAATATCTAAGTTACGAGTTTGGCGAGCATTTGAAGAAATGCGGAATACTTTCACAATTGACACCGCCGGGAACACCACAGCGTAATGGTGTGTCTGAACGTCGTAATTGAACTCTCTTAGATATGGTTCGTTCTATGATGTCACTTACAGATTTACCGCTATCATTTTGGGGTTATGCATTAGAAACAGCCGCATTCACTTTAAATAGGGCACCATCTAAATCCGTTGAAACGACACCATATGAATTATGGTTTGGGAAGAAACCTAGATTGTCGTTCCTTAAAGTTTGGGGTTGCGAATCCTATGTAAAGAAGTTACAGCCGGACAAGCTTGAACCCAAAGCGTAAATATGCGTCTTCATAGGATACCCGAAGGAAACTATTGGGTATACCTTCTATCATAGATCCGAAGGCAAAATCTTCGTTGCCAAGAATGGATCCTTTCTAGAGAAGGAATTTCTCTCGAAAGAAGTGACTGGAAGGAAAGTAGAACTCGACGAGGTTGTCGAACCTTCTCTCGAAATTGCGAGTAGTGCAGCACCGGAAGAAGTTCCTGTGATGCCTGCACCAATTAGAGAGGAAGCTAATGATGATGATCATGAAACTTCGGTTGAAGTTTCTACAGAGCCTCGCAGGTCAACGAGAACTCGTACCACTCCAGATTGGTATGATCCCGTTATGAGTGTCATGTTGGTGGACAACACCGATGACCCTGAGACATATGAGGAAGCGATGATGAGCCCAGATTCCAATAAATGGCAAGAAGCCATGAAATCCGAAATTGGATCCATGTACGAAAACCAAGTATGGACTTTGGTGGACTTACCAGATGGCCGGAAGGCTATCGAGAACAAATGGATTTTCAAGAAGAAAACAGATGCTGATGGTAATGTTACTGTCTATAAAGCTCGACTTGTCGCAAAAGGGTTTCGACAAATTCAAGGAGTTGACTACGATGAGACTTTCTCACCAGTAGCGAAGCTAAAGTCTGTGAGGATTATGTTAGCAATCGCCGCATATTATGATTATGAGATATGGCAGATGGATGTCAAAACAGCATTCCTCAATGGAGACATTGATGAAGAGTTGTATATGATGCAACCCAAAGGTTTTGTCGATCCTAAAGATGCTAACAAGGTATGCAAACTTCAACGGTCCATCTATGGATTGAAGCAAGCATCCCGAAGTTGGAATCAACGTTTTGATAAGGTGATCAAAAGTTTTGGTTTTATACAAACTTATGGAGAAGCTTGTATTTACAAGAAAGTGAGTGGGAGCTCTGTAGCATTCTTAATACTATATGTAGATGACATATTGTTGATTGGGAATGATGTAGACCTTCTTAATAGTGTCAAGGAATATTTGAATAATAGTTTTTCAATGAAGGATCTTGGAGAAGCAGCTTACATATTAGGCATAAAGATTTATAGAGATAGATCGAAACGCCAAATATCATTGTCACAAAGTACATATTTGGACAAAGTTCTAAAGAGGTTTGGAATGGAAGATAGCAAGAAAGGGTTCTTGCCCATGTTGCCCAATACGACCTTGAGTAAAACTCAAAGTCCGACATCGGCAGAAGATAGAGAAAGGATGAGTAAGACTCCCTATGCCTCAGCCATAGGATCTCTAATGTATGCCATGCTATTTACTAGACCCGACATTGCATATGCTTTTAGTTTAACTAGCAGATATCAAAGTGATCCAGGAGTGGATCATTGGACAGCGGTCAAAAACATCCTTAAGTATTTGAGAAGAACTAAGGATATGGTTCTTTCTTATGGAGGTGATGAACAGCTCGTTGTTAATGGTTACACCGATGCTAGTTGGAACACCGATCCGGATGATTGTAAATCACAATCTGGATATGTATTTATTTTGAATGGTGCAGCAGTTAGCTGGAGGAGTGCAAAGCAAAGCGTTGTGGCGAGATCTTCAACTGAATCAGAATACATGGCTGCTTCGGAGGCTTCACAAGAAGCGATATGGATGAAAGAGTTCATTACAGAGCTGGGTGTGGTTCCTAGTGCGCTGGACCCAATGTCTATCTACTGTGATAACATGGGTGCCATAGCCAATGCGCAAGAACCAAGGTCACACAAGAAGCTGAAGCACATCAAGCTACGTTTTCACGCTATTCGAGAACATATCCAAGATGGGGATATAAAGATTTGCAAAGTACACACAGATCTGAATGTGGCGGATCCATTGACTAAACCTCTCTCGAGGGCAAAACATGACCAGCACCAAACTGCCATGGGTGTTTGGTATATTACCATGTAATCTATATTAGATGACTCTAGTGCAAGTGGGAGACTGTTGGAGATATGCCCTAGAGGCAATAATAAATATAGTTATTATTATATCTTTGTGTTTATGATAAATGTTTACATTCATGCTATAATAGTATTAACAAGGAAACATTAATACTTGTGTGATTTGTAAACTTAATTTGAAGTCCCTAGTAAAGCCTCTATATAATACTAGCTTGTTGGTTAATAGATGATTGTGGTTTCCCTATCATGAACATTGAGATGTTATTAACAACAAGATCATATCGTTAGGAGAATGATATGGTGGACATACTCCTATAGATAAGCGTAGCATAAAGATCAAGTCATTTTAATAGTTCAATTGCTATATGCTTTCTGATACATAGTAACCTAATTCCTTCGACCATGAGATCATGCATATCACCTTTACCGGATGGATGCTTTGATGACATCAAACACCACACCGTAACTGGGTGGCTATAAAGGTGGCATTGAGTGTTCGGAAAGTATTGGTTGAAACACATGGATCAAGACTGGGATTTGTCCATCCATATGACGGATAGATATACTCTGGGCCCTCTCGGTGAAATGTCATCCAATTGGCTTGCAAGCATGTGACTGGCTCACAAGGGATCACATATCACGGGAACGAGAAAAGAGTACTTATCGGTAACGAGGTTGAACTAGGTATACAGAGATACCGACGATCATAACCTCGGATAAGTAAACTATCGTGAGACAAAGGGAAATTGGTATCGTATGTAAGTGGTTTATTCGATCGCAAAGTAATCGTAGAAATATGTGGGAGCCATATGAATTTCCAGATTCCTCTATTGGTTATTGATCGGAGAAGTGTCTCGATCATGTCCGCATAATTCATGAACCATAGGGAGACACACTTAAGGATTCGACGTTGTTTGAGTAGTTATGGAATGATGAGAAAGAGTCCGAATGTTGTTCGGAGTCTCGAATGGGATTCGGGATATCACGAGGAGATCCGGAATGGTCCGGAGAATAAGATGCATATAAGGAAAGTCCCGTTTCAGAGTTGGAGAATGGTTCCGGTGTTTTCATCGGGAATGTTCTAGAAGGTTCCGGAATGTCCGGCACTCCGGAGGGGAAGGGTACATGAATGTGTTATATCAAGTTGGTATGATTGCATCATGTACTCGGTGTCATCGCTGAACAAAATAGAGGGTTTATTCAAATCCTAGTTTGAAAAGTCAAACGGCTAGTTTGAAAGTCAAACGGCTATTTTTGGGAAGTGGAAAAGGAGGAGGAAACCGAGTTGGGGAGGAGTACCTCCTCCCCACCGCCGGCGCACCACCAAGCCGAGTTGGGGAGGGACTCCCCTCCCCTTGGCCAGCCGTCCCCTCCACCTATATAAGGAGGGGCAGGGCTCCCTCCTAGACACACAAGTTCCTCCACCTCTAAACCCTAGCCGCCGGCGCCGCCACCTCCACTGCCGCCGCCGCCGCCCTAGGGCAAACCGCCGCCGCCGCCTAGCTAACCTTAGCCGTCGGCTTGCCCCCTCCTCGGCGTGTCTAAACCCTAGATCGTCGAGGGACTCTCTCATACTCCACCATACTCGCTCCGGCTTAAGGCGAAGCCCTGCGAGATCTCCCCTCTACTTCCGGTACCACGCCGTTGTGCTGCCGGAATCGCGAGGAGAGTGCTACAACCTCCGCTGCCTGCTGGAACAAGGGAGAGGAAGGTCTTCGTCGAGTACCGAACGTGTGACCGACTGCGGGAGCGCTGCCGGAACGCAGCACCGGAAGGATCGTTTACGCGATCTTGAGACCGGAAAGAGTACGACTACATCACCCACGAGAATCCGCTCTCGTTAAACACTTTGGAATCTTCGAGGGTGAGTTATTCTATCGACTCGTTGCTACAATCTAGTAGATTGATCTTGGCTTGTTTGTTTGTATGCGGTAGAAAATTTTTGTTTTCCATGCTACGAAACCCTTCAGTTCTTTAGGTGATTTTTTAGAAAATATTTATCGGGAATCAAATGGAGTCGCATGAGCAATAGCAAGCATAGCAAGAGTGGTATGTTGATGGTTCTCATGTCTCACGTAATATATAGTCAAGAAGGCAAGTAAGAGAACACACAATAGATGTACATCCTAATGGTGTATGCCATACCTTATAGCCATGGATCATGAGACCTGGAGAAAAATAAATGTCAAAGATATGACATATCTCCTTTCTTGAAGATATGTGTTGTGCAATTTTGATATTCTGTCTCAAAGACGTGGCTCCATTTGTATGATGCATTTGTGTGTTCTTCATGTTTTGGTGTTGTACATTTAAAGCTATTTGGTAAGACGGTATGAACCAATTCATTTGAAAGAAAATAATGTAGACATTTTACTACTACCCATTAATGCTGCTACACATGCTTATATGGATTTTCTAACACGCTCTGGACCATCCATATCTGATCCATTGCATAAGGTGGCATATTGCCCAATATTACCTTCTAGAGGTGATAGGCCACAAATGATTATAATTGACTAGTTAATATCTATGAAATATTATGAAAGCATAAATTGTTTAGTGCCAATATTTTTTGTAACATATATAACATGCACTGCACTGTGATTTCGAGGAAACAATTTTCACATAGTAAAAAATGGATGTCTCTTACTATGTGCGATAAAATATTTCTATGGTTGTAATGTAGCAATTTATTTATGTCTTTGCAGAAATAAAGAGGTAGTGGACATTATGTAGGAATTCACGCTCTGCTTTCGGTGTTCCATAGACAAAGACGTGCAAAAGGTTCCATGTTCCTTCTCTTGGCAGCTGGTTCAAAAAGTTGAAACCAACAAAGCAAATATCAAAGCGCACATGCATGCACGTCAAAGATGATCCAAGATCCAGCTACATTCTCCCTCCGCCGTCTAGGTTGCACAAAGATCCGCAAAATCGAGATCATCCATCTTATCGACGCGCGCCAACGACGACTTTCCATGCCATCGTGACGCCTCCGCCCATCCATTCACGGCTAGGTCGGCCGGCCGGCGTCGGCTTCACCTCCTCGTGAAGGCATCCGTGCGCGCCGGAATCCCCTCGCGCCAAGTAAAGCCAAAGCAAAAGCTCCGTGTGCATCGAAAGCTAGCGTCCCTCTCCCTCCTGTTTCGTAGGCATCTCATATGCATCTCTTTGATGGGGCTTAGGGTCTCAATCTTCCTTTTGGAAAAAAAAATACAGGGGCCAGGCCAACAGAATTTGGACCAAAACCAACATGCGCCGAGTCCTTTAGAAAACTAACGAATCCTTGCCTAGCTTCAAACTGCAAAAGTAGTCAGAGACGAGAGAAGAATCGTTTAGCAAAAGTACAATATGTTAATACCAGTCAAGCCTAGATTTCTTTCTCCAACTAGTTAACTGACCAGACTTAGTGAAGAACGCTGAAATAAGAAAGAAACAAGATAGGACCATATGGGAATCTCATTCCCGACTTTTCGCCAAGATACAAAGATAGAACCTGGCGTTGTCTGTCTCATCTTTCGGCTGCTGATAGACGAGTAAAGCACCTTTCTGCTCTAATGACCATATGGGGGCAGGTGCACTATAGATACCATAAACATGTCACGCAAAAGCAAAAGACCATCAAGTGTTCCAGATTCTTTTTACCGCTTGTATATCGACATTTCTTTGCCTAATGTTGACTCGCTTATAGAAAATCTCACCTGCTTCGGTTGGCAAACGACACGCAACTCGAATGTAAAACCACATGTTTCTTAAAGACTGAACACACTTGTATTTTTACTTAATATATAGTACTTCCTTTTTTTAGGGAAATATATATTACTTCTTTTTTGTATTGAATTCCAATTTGCACAGCTACTTTCATATTGTTTTTACAATAATTACCACAATTTATCACATTTTCATTTGGATTTTTATCCCTTTTAAAATACTCCCTTATCAAGTTTAACGGGCACGCATGTAAATTATGAAAAACTTTGTCATTTAATTTGATCAACAAAATATAAAGTATGGGTCATACAAATACCATTAGAAAATTCTTTTAAACACAAATTCATTGGTACAATTTTTTTACATATAACTCATGTTGTTGACCAAATTGGTGATCAATTTCTTTCTTAAATTACGTGGAGGAAGTATTAGGGCACAATGGTAGAGAAGACATGACTTCTCTTAGCTAGTTAGCTCTCCACATCATTTAGAGAAGACACGTTATATAACTTGTACAATTCATTATCTCTTATTGCTATCTCTAGCAATTAATAAGAATTAACTATTTTTTTAAGAAATTGATTGGCTAAGAAAACACATATGGTACAATGGAGAAAATAGTCTTCTCTTGTTTCTAAGAGATCATTCCTTAGCTAAGGAAAGATAACCTTTTTTTTGTTTCTCTCTCCTCTAACTAAGCAAAAAATCTAACGTGGCAAGCATAAGAGAAGACTAACGTCACCGTATTATACATACCTTTATAGGCCAAGCACTCTATCAAGTGGATCCAGATAGTTAGTTGCATGTAGCATGTCATGTCGTGTTTTTGTAATAGTTTTTCCCATGTCGGATTTAGTTCAACCTCTTAATCTAGACCGATCCATATGAAGTAATCCTAAAATGTAACATCCCAAAAAAATTCAATTGGAATGTCAACTAGAACTATATGCATATTCATGCATTTTGGATTCATTTAAAAAAAATATCAATGTGTTTGAATTTCTAGACTTCCAAATAATGGGAGAAAACAAAATGACTTTCCTCAAAAACTTGTGGAGCTAGAAATCATCTAAATTGTTTCAATATTACATAATTGGATCTTAAAAAGTATTATGGTAATTTATTAAATCAATGTGGATTTTGTAGGCCCTATATAACTATTTCACTCATTGCAATGTATTTATATTTTTAATTGATTTAAGGCACCTAATTAAAGCATAGATATGTCCAAGGATTTAGAAAATAATTTCATTTTCTTCTATTTCTCTACTTTCTAGAATAGCCAACTAATCTATATTTCTAGATCAAGATCCAAATGCTAGGACATAACCCCAAGTGTAGCCCCACTTGTACAGATCTAGCGGACTAACGTATGGATTCTTTTGGACAAGGGGATAAATTATACTGTAAAGATATCAATTACACTCAGCTTGTTCGCCAACAAATGTCACAAAAATATCCAGAATGCACACGATCCAAAAAATAAAAAGAAAATTTGCTCTTGCCATAGTGATCAACTCCTCGCAACAGCTCGCAATTCACCGCCTAAAACAACACTCGGAATACAAAAAAAAGTTCTTCGAAAGGGACGCCTTAAGAAGATAATATTGCACCTGTCGTCGTCTCATGATCAAACATCTTAAGTTTTCACGTTAAAAAAGTCATCTAAGCAGTCAAAATAATACCTTCAGCAAGACCATTGTTAGACACAACCAATGAAGGTCGGACTTTAGGTTTTCACACCGAAAGACGAGACTCGGCATTCACTCGAGGAGCACAGTCAAACTTCTAAAGACATTTTCTTCTTTTTTTACTTTCTAGAATATCCAACTAATTTGTATTACTGGATCAAGATCCAAATGTAGGGACATAGCCCCAAATGTAGCCGGCTTGTATAGGTCCAACAGACTGACATATGAATTTTTTCCAACAAAGGGAATATATTAATATCGCGAACATACCACTTACATCTGGTCTCTACACCAACAAAATGTCACAAAACATCTAGGATGCACACAACCTGAAAAATTAAAGGAAAAAAGTCATGCCATAGTGATCAACTCCTCGCAGCAGTAGCCGCAAACCACCACCAAAGACAACACTAGAAATACAAAAAAAAAGTCCTCTAAAAGTGATGCCTCCTAGAAGGAAACAATGCACAAACGCCCTTGTCGCTCAATCCAAGATCTTAAGTTTCACCCCAAAGAATGTATGACCTCTCAAAACAATACCTTTAGCAAGACACAACCAATGAACATCATACCTTAGGTTTTCACCCTGAAAGATAAGACTCGACACTTGAGGAGCACCACCAAACTTAAAATCCTCCACTGTTGCCATCGCCACTTGCCGAGACTGCTCCTACAAGTCATCAAACACCAGGCTCATAGGTATCATATACGAAGTGGATGGAAAAGTCCCGCAAGCCAATTTTGGACACCATCGCCTATGAAGCAAAGTCTTCATCACCTCTAAGACCCCTTTACCATTAATGGTCCTCAAATCTTAGCCACATGCACCTTCTCCAACATTGTGTACATCATAAAAATCGAGATACTAACATGTCCCATGATGTGAACATACAACGGAGATTCGCGTCGCGCCCTCATGAAGCCACATAGGCAGATATGGACATGCATGATCGGATTCCATCTGATCTAGATATCCAGCGGCGTCATGCACCAATCCATGAATAT